>CM048663.1:11840000-14490118 GCA_026401315.1 Dysphania ambrosioides
AAATTTACTTGTACAGTCACTGAGCCCAAACCTCAAGCCCAAATTAAAACCCTAAATGACAATTAAACTAATATTGTCAACTTATCAGTTGTTTTATCTCAACTCTAAAAGTCTTCTTTTTCTTTAGACACTGTATTAAATAGCCACATCTTAGTGGTGGCAAAAACCGACCCAATCCGAAAACCCAACTTGAACCCGACCCGAAAAATAGCGAGTTAGGGTTGCGATTTTCAACACAAAAGCTTAAATGGCTTGACACGAACCTGACCCAAAATTAAATGGGTTAGATTCAGGTTGGAGTTTTCAACCCGAAAACTTAAATAGATCAGGTTTGGGCTGGGGGATATCTGATCCAAAAGTAGATGATCTGAATACAAACCCGACCCAACCTTCTCTATTTGTCACCCGTAGTCACAATCAATAATCAAACATATAATAATTTTTTATCAAATAACTAAATAATAATACTAAAAAATATATCCAAAATTTTTTTAGACCGACTAGTAAGTCATTTGACTCATCCGAAAATGATCTAGATCTGCCAAATTAATCAATAAAAACCCAATCATCCAAATTGTTCAAGGTATAGTAAAATTACGGTAACGTGTCAACATGTCAAACAACAGAAAAAAAACATGGGACTCAAAGCACTCGTGAGCCATGACCCATTCCCCCACTTCCCCGGCGCCAAAAGCAGTACATATTCGTCGTATTCAAAATCGTACTGTAGTATATGTCGTTATCCCACAACAAAGTCCAACCCAAAACAAACTCTACGACTCAAATATTATCAAAAACCAAACTACAAATAAAAACCCACCCTAATTATTACTCCTCCAGTATCACCGAGTCCCTCCCTCCCTTTCGTCTACCTCCTGCGTGCACCAAGAATAATACCTACCTAATATGGCGGAGGCAGTGTGCCCTGCGCATTGCGCGGCATGGGCGCGGGACCTCATTGGGTATTGCTTGTGCAGCACTAGTGACGCGGTTTCGTTAGCGGTGGGTTTGGTTAGCGTTCTGAGTTGGGGAGTCGCCGAAATCCCTCAGATTATCACTAATTATAAAACTAAATCTACTGAAGGCCTCTCCTTTGCTTTCTTGCTTACTTGGATTATTGGGTACTTTCTTTATCTTTTTCCGTTTATGTGTTTGGTTGTTATTTATGCAAAACGGTTATTTGAATTTTGAATGATGGGGACTTTCGATAACCAACTGTGACATAGCGAGAGACTTTCTAGGTTTCGGCATTGTTTGGACTTTCACACATTTTAATTTACGAATAATGACTTAATTTTTTTAACTAATATATAAAAGGCAAATATTATTGGATAAAATGTCAACCTATAATACTTTCTTCGTTTCTTTTTGCGTAGATTTCTAAATTCTATGTGATTATGTTTTTTTTTTCATATATTAAAAATGATTTATGGTCAAATTTGACTCAAAAATCTATCGATTTCAAACAAGAAAAACAAAAAGAAACGAAGGTAATATTAATTTTTATTTACTTCTATTAATATAAATTTAAAAGATAATAATGAAATGATCAAACTTGTATAATGCTAAATTGCATACATTTTTTAGCAAAAAAACTGAAGAAGTAATAGTTTTCTGTAAGCTTGCATCACTGACACACATAATATAACCACTACGTTATAGTTGGCTTAGGTCTTGTTTTCAACACAGTGAGATCATTGCTAGTCTGCCTCACCTAAGACTAAGTGTTGGACTATAAACTCTCCGCTATAGCGAGCAATGTATTAGCGTGAATATTCTTCCAGCTCATGGCTCTTATTTGTGCATGTGGTATATGTGAATGTGACTGTTTTTTCAATTGCCTCGTTAGTAGGGCTAAATATGACTGGATGTGCAGTGCAGATTTTGTCGTATCTATATGTATATTTTCCACTTGGGTTGTGAATGCATTGTCTGCTAACAGAGATGAGTGGAACTAATGGTAATCTGATAAGATTGGGAATGAGCTTGGCTTTATCAGTGTTAACTGCAGCTGAAGTACAAACTTTGGTGTATACCTAGAATTTTTGTTTGTTTAGGTAACCTTGAAAACCTTGTAAGTTTAAGCTAGAAGATTAAAAGTTTGGCTTGATTTCTGACACTGATAACCAAGTTAGAGAGGAAGGGTATTCTGATGACGTCCCTTCACGTGGGGCCCACACACGTCCCTCTCTATACCTGGATCTCTAAATCTTTGATAATTTTTTTGGATTTCGTTGATATCTGCTATATTCCTGTGAATTTTGGAATTTGGCAATATTTGATGGGTGATTGAACATGGATTAATATTCAAGATGGTAGAATTGTAATTCTTTCGAGTGGTAATTCCGCTTGGCTTTTATTGCTATATTTTTTTTTATCAGTGAAAATTTATGGTCACATTACTATGTTTGATATGTCTATGAAATTTGGCATACCTAATCAAAGTAAAAAAATTAATTGTTTGGATTGAGTCGGGGAAAAAGGATGTAGAAGCCACTTGGGCTAATATTCATTTTGTCAAATCATAACCTTTTCTTTACTTGTCTTCTCAAATGTAAGGAAAGATAGTGAGAATCATAGGTTGTATCTGAAGCTTCGTCGTGTTGTAGTGTAATACACTATTCAAGCCTAAGTAAACACTTATTCCTTGCTTATAAATAAGTTAAATACAGTTGCTTGTGCTGTGTGTAAATCACTAGGGATTCAGCAAGGAATATTCAAATTCTAATCTTAGTAAGGCTAAGGTGTAAACATGACCCAATTAAGAAGTAATTTTGTTGGTTTCTTACAAGTTTAATTGCTGAACATGTTGGTACAGAATATGAAAGATTTCCAACAATATATTCTTGTATCAACTTCTATCTCTTAGTGACTTGTGCAAACTGAAAACAGATTCTTGACTAAGAATTTAAAAGTAGGCTATAAAGTAGTGAGTTCACTTCTAATCAACTGAGAAGTGTTTACAATATCGGGTGTGATAACATTGTAGAAGGCTGTTTGAATATTTGGACATTGAAAATATCTGTTGATCTAAACGGAACATCTTCTGGTTCTACACTTATTTTGGTGCAGTCTTATTTTATTCCCATTTTTTCACTGCAGAGACTTTTTCAACATGTTTGGCTGCTTGCTTGAACCAGCCACTGTGAGTTCCTTATCTTTTTATTTTTATTGCAAATAATTCTACTTATCATCTTATGACATTCTTTATTCAGACCTTTTTTTTGAAAATCCCTTTAAATCCTTTGCTCAGAAAGAACTTCAGATGATTGTATCTATCTTTTGTTGATATTTGACCTCTGTATCTCGTGTTGTAATTCTAAGTACTGAACTGTGAAAGAATGAGAAATGGCCTTTTAATGAGCTACCTTTCATGAAAAGTTCTGATCTAATATCAAGATTATGCCTAGAATTTTAAAATTCAACTTAGCGGAAGCTATTACATTACATTAAAAGATGGTTTTCGAGTTACAGCCCTTAGTGAGTGAATAGCATAAACTATTTATATATATGGAGGGTTTTTTTACTTACTCAATCAATTCTCCTAGGTTGCTTCATCATAAATTCATAATTCAGCATTTCAGCCTATCAATGATTTTTTGAGCTTCTTTTTATGATATAACTTTGTCACACATTTACAACCATAATCATTTCAAACTGTACAGATATATTTGTTGGCAATGTTGATAATCAGCTATTTCTTACAACCATAATTCACCTTAATAGTGCCCTTAATGTGCTACGTGAAAATAACCACTTTTGTTGCCACTATCTTTAGTTCTTGGTAGAATATCCTCTTGGATATGCACATTGAACAAAGCCTTTCCAGCTTGATGCCTTGTGGAAATTCAAGTCAAACTTGACTTCTTGCAAAGATTACTTGCTAATCAAGGAGCCTAAGCGATATCACTCATCAAAATCGTACTAGGATGAATTTCAGCAACCTTTATACTTGATAGTTTGAACCAATGCTTGTGTTTCTTCCAGACCAGAGCTTCTTTTCAAAGACACAATATTTAATTTACTTAGGATCCTAAGCTTTCACTTAAGTGAATTTTGCTTAAATTGATGACCCTTTTGCTGGAATGCTGATCAAAACTCAGAATGTTGACCAAATGATGCCTTTACCACTCTTTTCCAAAACCAGGCTCTATGCAGCCCTTGTTAATGATTTGTTGGTCTTAGTTTCACATTATTGAACAATTAAGATGTAGAATTGCTGTATTTTTTTGGGAGAAACTCCTCATTATTTATGCCTCAGAAGTTAGAACTCAGTCAACTCCATATTGCCAAACCAATTTGCATAAGCACTACTTCTGACTTTATGTTCTGATAAGGCCTAAGAAGGGTGTTTAAGGCTTAAATTAGGCTTCTTCCAAAGTGTATGCCCCTTATTGTGAAAGTCATTAAGCCCTTGAAATATTGAAACTCCATTATTTTGCAAATTGTTCTTTTGGTTCCCTCCCTTGTTACGTATTATAGATACTTGATTGCTTAACTATGTAAACAAAAAAACGATTTTGATATTTCTTTCTTCAAAATATTCTCTAATCCTCCATGTCTTCCAAAATTATCTTTGATGGAAGAAAATGTGCATGGTCATGCACTGTGAAAACAAAGGTATTCCTTGAGTTCAAACGTGCATACTCTTGGCAGTTCAAAGATCAAAGCTGGGACTTCTTACTATGCTAGATACAATTCTGTAACTTGGGAGGGCCAGACTTAGGAGTTTAGTTACAAGTTCAAGCTAAAACTTTTTAAGGTAGTCAGGTCCAGAAAATTGGGTGACTATATCATCGATCCATGATTTTATTGGAATTTCTGCACCTTGTTAATTGTGGATGCTTATTGAAAATTTGATTGTGAAAATATGATAAATTATCCCCTTATATGCCTCATTTGATCTGATTCCTACTCTTCATCCTCTGAGTTCAATAACTTCAATTGCAAATAAAGGTTGTATTATTCAGAGGTAGCCAATGTAGCATACCGACTGAATAATCTGTCTCCTTTCCTCTCCTGAATGGAATCTTGTCATCTCCTATTGATGAAAGGGGTTTGACAACCTGTTCCTGAGTCAGTTGGGAGGTATGAGCATAATCTTTATTTTGAATGCTATCTTTCCTCAGTGTATGATGACTTTATAGTAAGTCGAAACTCTCGTCACAGTCTGGCGATCTAAGGGGCAAACCCCTTTTTGTTATCTAAAGGCGAAGACTGATCAGTGGGCGAACTCTCGGCCTAGCGGGCAAACATTCTGGGCTCTGGCTTTGCGCACTTGCTGACACCTTTCGAAGCACTTTTTAGTGTGCGCTTTAGATCTAGAATGTGTCGTTCATCCTTACTTGTTCCAAGTAAGCACGTAGTCGAGTTCCTTTGCCTTATGAATCTACAAGTCTTTCTCATTTCAGTGCTGAGTTTCTCAACTCAAGGGGCCTTTAGTCCTTTGATAAGAGTAGTGGTTTCGGCAAGCATGGCCCACCATAGTTGTGACTGTGAGACCGGATAGATCCTATCCCCTATATTGAATACTCATTCCTATCTATTGATAGAAAGGTTGATCTTTGTCAAATACTGGACTTTGCCTTTTTCTTTTTAGGAATTCTTCATATCCAAGGCAGCTTACTGTGAGCACCCTGCCCCATATGACTAGTTTGGGGGTGGGGTGGGGGGTGTTCAATAAAACAAAGTAAAAAGTAAGGTAGCGTAAGCTATTTCTATTCTAAAGGAACCCGAAGTTAGAGTAAGTTCTGCAAACTTGCAAAGTAAGTAGGAAGAGGGCAAAGCATTTGAACAAAAGGAATCTATGTAGTACTCCTTCTAATGCCTCTTGTCCAACTGCTAATGCTATAGTGCTACTTTTTTCTTAGCAAAAGGCGTTACCATCCCGCTTCTTTCTCTTCTACTTCAAGATGTACCTCTCCCTTAGCCATGCGGAAGTGAAATTCCTATTGACGAAGATCTGGCATTAGTTCAGAATTAGGAGGAAATAGATGACGACTAAACCTTGGGATATCTAGCTAGCAAAATGCTATAAGAAAAACATGCTCTGTGTGCTGGTCAAGTTCAGATAATGTTCAATTGTTCTAATATTTTATACCCTTTTTGCGAGCCATCCTGATAAACTAGTTGAGGTCACTTAGCTGATTACTTGTTCACTTTTCTTTTTGCAGCTTCCTACGCAATTTTATATGGCATTGGTAAGAAAATTATCTTATATGGAGTACTTTGATGTTTCTCTATTCTGTTTGGTCAACTCAACTTGAAAATTTAATCCTTTGCAGTTGTACACAGTGACTACCATGACTCTGACATCGCAATCTGTATATTACAGTCACATCTATCCTCGGTTGAAATGTAACAGACAACGCCACAAGGTTAGTGTTTTGTATCATGTTTTTCTGCTTATTTAATGCTAATAAAAATATCTTGGGGTTTATGTATTCTCCTAATTGTTGACAGGACATACAATTGTGTTAAAAGTAATGTATGTATGGAACAGAAATTTGCCTTGTGGTTAAATTTAGATGGGTGTTTGTAATTTGTATGCTAAAGTTGACTGTTGAGTGAGCACTTGTTCTTTGAAAATATGTTGCTTTTAGTGATCAATTCGTTTTGCTAGCAACCACCAATATGATGCTTTTACAACCTTGTAAATTTATCCTGCCAAGCATTTTCACCTTGTTTTTTTTAATCTCCAACTTTTTCAGCATTGTAGGATCGGCTCCAAGTGTTTGATAGGGTGATATTTCTTAATAACTATTCTCATGAAGCGTACATGTTTATGAAAGGTGTCAGACACATTTGACTTTAGAGTGTTAATGACTTGAACACATTATAACTACCTAATGCTAGTCTTTCGTTGAGAATTGATGTTAAAAGTTGCTTTTTGGGCATATCAATTACATTTTTTAAAATTTCACTAAAAAAGGGAGAGAATGGACTGGTAGAGAGAAAAACTTTGAGAGGTTGTGTGTTCTTCTTTGTTAGTTTTGATCAATATTGATCTATGATGATTTGGATGGTGGTAATTTATTTATAAATCTTCTAGTTGAAATTTTTTTTGCCCTGATGGGTGTTTAAATTATCCTTAAGTCTTGAGGAACCTGTAGAATACCTTTCCTCTGAGTATTACTTAATCAATTCTCAATGGCCGAGAAATTACAAAAGTTCAATGTAATGATAAGTTGATCATTGTTGAAGGTGCTTAGGGGTAGGCTATGGGTTTCCGAAGTGTGGATGGGCTGTAAAATTGTGATAGAGGGGCCAATTTGCCTATTTTAATTACAATTTGCTGAAAGAAATTATAAGGAAGCTACTGAGTGATAGAGTTTACTTCAGACCTAATATTTAGTTTGAAACCTGTGTATGTTACTAAATGAATTATTCTGATTTATTAGCCCTAAAGAGGCCAATGTTGCTGCTTATGGAGATGGACTATGATAAAATAGAACTCTTTTGACCTGTTAGTAATTTTAAGTAAGAGCTATGTTTTCTAATTCAACGGAAATGTTAAGCTACCTCCAATTTGGCTTTCCTGAAACGCAAAAGGATTTAGACCACCCAACAATGGGTAAAATGTTCCCTCAATACAACAACCTGGAAGTTCAAACTCATCGGACTATCATAACATCAAAATCTCTCTTGACAAATTGTTTTGAGAGTCAAAACTTTCGGCACTAAAGTTTTCAAAATAAGGAAATGCTTTTGCTGGTCTTGACTTGCCTTGAGAGCCCTAGTTGCTGCTTGTCAATACCTCATACCATATCTTTACTGACCCTCTCACTTTCGTTTGTATGTCTTGACTTGTTGGAGTACCAAAGTTTTTGGTTGAATCTTCTATGAGGCTTAGCCAGGATCCTGTTGTGTCATGGATTTTATTCAAGCTTCTAACTACTTGTCTCTGATTCCATGAATATTGTCAAGAAAAGGGAAATACTATTTGCAAGGGAGGGTTAAGGAGGGAGGGCCTTTAGCTTGGTGACAACGAAATGCTTTTTAGTTATCTATTTTTCGTTCTTGGTTTGAATGAATTTATCTGATCTGCCTCCTCTAATAACAAAGAAAAAGAAACTGATTGTTGAACCCCTTTACACTAGAGAATAAACTGTGTGTCTACATTCTAAACCCATCTGACACAGATTGTTTATTAGTGTGGTGATCCTCGGGTTCAGAGTCAAATTGTGAAAAATTTATGGTGACATAATAGGTATTACAAGCGAGTTAGCAACAAAAGACTTCATAGTGTTAAACTATAGAAAACATTCGTTTCACTGAAAACAGTAGGTTAAGATCAACAATATAAGATGAGATTTAAGGTTGGATGGACATGTCCCGTAGAAAGAAATGTAAGTCATTCAGCTTCCCTCCACTTGGCCTCTTCACTCTCAAAATGATAATGACCTGAAAATACATCACCCATTTCAGGAGGGACTTCCCAAATTCGGCTCCCTTTCCACCCCATTCCTTGCGCTCTCTCACTCTTCTGCTGGCCAGCCCCCTTTCCTTCATCTGTCACACTCCCAACATCCCTCCCAACAGTTTCCACCTTCCTCAGGCCTTCTGCCATCTCTAACTCACCTCCTACTCCCCAGCCTAGAATGTTTATACTTATTTTTGCTTTATATAGACAATAGTGAGTACCCTCATCCCCTTTTCTTTACTTACCCACTAACCTCTACCTCCTCATGTTATAATGTTTATTCTTTAAATAGTCAATTGTGATTCTTGCTTGAATGTCTTGCACATTATCTTGAGACAAGGTTGGTTAATGGGAAAAGGATTCTTGCCCTTTTTTACTGTTTTGGAACTGTTGCTAATTTGGTTTTTGGAGTCTTGAGGGTTAAGGAAAAGGTGCTGTTACATAATGCGTTTGTGGAAATTTTGTGACGAGTGTGGTTAGATGAAATTCACACACCTCTAGGTATGCTAGCTTATGTTTTGATTTTCTGTAGGATAGATGAACTCATTTATCCTCTTTTTGGGTTAAGATGGCTGACTTTCAAGAGTTTCTTGATTGGGGAAATTAGAAGGAATCGGATAGATTCTAAATTAATGCTCTTACTTGAGGACGTCCACTACGTGCTACTTGTTGCAGTTTATCACTACACATTCAAAATGTTGCATTAATCTAGCCACAAAGTAACTTCAAAAGAAACTTTAGGTGCCAGGCAGGGTTGGGTTTTAATGTAGAGTTATGTATGGTTATAAATTTATTGGAGGTTTTGAATTAAAATGTGCCCTCAGTCTACTATCATTTCAATTAAAAGGCAAGGTAGATTCAGGCTTTGTTTTTGGTAGGTTCAAATAAAACTTAAGTTCAGATAAAGGCTACCCTCGTATTGTTTGTTACTAAAAGAGTTCATTCGGTAAGAGCCTCTTAGCTCTCACGAAGTCTAATAAAAACTTTATGTAATTGCTGATTATTCTTTTTCAAGTGAAACAACAAAGCCTTGATGTTTTTTAGCTCCATCAATATGCAGGTTGCAAAGCATAATCAGATGGAGGTGGCAGGGGAGTATCAGGTGCATCAAAATTCTGGTGATGAAAAACTCATCAATGGTAGTCATGGCCCCGGACCAAATTCCAGTGTATATCAGATTGATACCACAATGAGCTCACCTATTCCACTTCCGGCCATTCCACGTAGTCATTCTGCTGGACAAGATTCCTTCTACACGTAATTTATAACTACATTATAAAAGACCTTTTATGCTTTCTTATCTCTGCCTTCTTCTAAATTTTGTTCATCTAACTTCCAAAAGTTGAGGTCTCTATTGGTTCTTGAGCACTTAAGTTGTTAAAATTTATTGAAGTAGGCCTAGATTTTTCGGGTTTTGCATTGGAGAAAATTCCTCTGCATTCCCTTTATGTTCTTTGTTTGGATATTAGGACTATCTGGCTACGTCATCTTTGAGCTAGCCAGATTCTCAATTGAGTCTCTGACATTTCTGTTTGTTGAATGCTCTGATATCTTTTAAGACTTTGAAAAAGTTGGTAGATGCTCCATGCAACTTGCTTGTAACCTACATTTCCTTGTGTTGTTATTTGTCAATCTGTTGCATTTTGCTTGGGTACTGGTGTACTGTTTACGATTTTCCACTTTGTATACTTTCTCCCTTCCATCTTGTAGTTTTGAGTCAGTTAAAGTAGTCATCATAACTATTTTCATGAAATTGTCATGCAACTTTCCATTATGATAATTTGTAAGTCTTCAAGTTTCATAATTGCTTTGTTCTTCCCCGTGCAACTCTCTAATATGTTTGTTTCTCTCTCTTTTTTCTATCATATTTTCATTAATACAGATGTAGTTTGTGATTTTGATTATGGTGATAGGTATAGTGTATAATCATGAAGTGCAACAATTGTCTAGTTGTGAAAAATGATGCCAAACTGCTCTTTTCTGATGTGTATTTGCTCTGAAATCTGAATGTTTTTCCTCTTTTATCTATTCAGGTCAGCAAGATCTTTATCCACAATTCATACTCCAACAAGGAGATCTTTTGCAGCTTATTGGAGAGATTCCACCACAGTGGATGTTGAGAATCCTATTGAAGAGCCTTTGCTTGGTGGATCATTACCAACCAGGCCAACACATCTGTCAAAACCAAAAAACCTTCTTTGTATTGTGAGATTCAAGCATCCATTTTTTTTTTTTTTTTTTTGTAAAGATTTACCTATGATTCTCTTGGGCAGCATGTGAACTTTTTTGTTCCTCAGGTGCCTGCCATAACTTTCATACTGGGAACCTTGAATTTTACTTGTAAAAGAAGAGACACAGTGCTGAGTTTGGCTGTTGGATTACCAAACAGAAAGCTTTTGCAGGTGAGATAGCATACTTCTATTAGTAGTATCTCATTTCTGACTTTTGTAATTTGTCTTTTAGTGGGGATATATAATGGTAGATCAGAGTCATTGGACATCTTCAGTCTAAGGTGTACACATATATGTGCATCAATGTGATTGCATTGCATCAGCCAGTCTTTATTTCTTATACTATCTCATGCTTCTAATGGCAACTATATCAGTTCTGTTTGTCAAGTTACCTACTATCTACTCAACTGGCATCAGAAAGCAAGTTTTGCTTTTATTGAGATGTTGCTCTCTAAATAATTCGCTAGCTTTTGCATCTTCATCCTTGATTCTAGAAGCTAATATCGTTAGTTGTAGTAGAGAGCAGTAGGACAACTCAAAAAAGAGAGAAATGAAGTATTAAATGTCTTCCATGCTCACTGAGGCACTGATGGTTTACAATCTTGGAAGTACTAGAAAATATGATTGCAAATAATTTTGCGGTGCTAGAGTTAAAACATTCCCCATCAGTAGGGTACACTACTTTTTGAAAGTTAAAATTGCCAAACATAGGCTTTGTTCACTCTAAACTTACGTAGTATAAGAATAATAATGTTTGGTGAAAATACTTCCTCCATTCTTTTTCAATTGCAACAAATGAAATTTCATGCTTGCCAATGTATAACTTAAAATCTTGATATCTTTAATTATATTTTATAAAAAATTATAAAAATTTGATATTTTGAAATTTACATTGAGATGAATCTAACAAGACCCGACATGTTTATGTTTTTTCTTATGCATAAATCACCAAAAAATGGTTAAAGGGGTGTGTGAATAGTGTAAAAATTCATATGATGCAATTGAAAACGAAAACAGTTTGTCATAAATTGAAACTGCGCACAGTGTTATATATCTTCTCTGAACTTATCTGTGGTCATAAAATGAAGTTGTTACCCTTTTCCACACTTATTATTCCTGGAACTTAATTTTTTAAGATGAAAAGAAAAAGGCTATAATGGGACAAGCAAAGTGGATTTTTTTTGATAGCTTCAGTGAGATGGAGGGGGTAGCATTAATTTGGATTCTAACTTGAATGCTGATGGAATTCCAGGTCAATGGTCAGCACAAGATCACATCAGGTGATGGTGGGGGCATAGGTACATACTTGGGTTGGGGTATGGCAGCTATTTACATGGGTGGACGACTTCCACAAATTTGCTTAAATGTAAGTTTTGCTCAAAGGTCTGCAAGCTTTCTATGTTTTGGATTTGAGAAAATATCATAGCTCAAAATAGTAGAGTACATGCTGAAGAGTAGTAGCCATTAACAGTTTTATATATAAAATCTTCAGTACTGTTATAATTTAATTTGTGATGAACTAAGTACTGAACTGTGCATTGACCATGCCCTGCATCAGATCAAGAATATCCATGAGAAGCAGCAAGGAACTTGCAAATACCCATATAAGACCTTAGGATAACACCCTAAATATATATTCATTTCCATTATAAAAAATTGAAAAGCAGATGAGTACTGCTCCTGATACCTGGCAAAACCAAAATAACCATACTTAAGGTGTTTGGTAATAGAAGCTTGGCAATACTCAACTTTCCATTCGTATACCAGATTGTCTGTGCTAAAGTAAAGTGGCCTCACAATGCGTCAACCAGTTCTGATTCTTCATGTGTACAAATTATTGTGTCTAATACACAATTGATGAGGCTTGAGATTCGTGTGTTTGGTATCAGAAGGAGATATTCGCTGCTGCCTGTAAGTTTTATCTTATATGCTGTCCAATCGAATCTTCCAACCTCTCTGTGACATTTAGATTTCTGTAAAGTTAGAAAGAGGAAATGCATGATCGTGGAATTTTGACTGCTTGTAAGAATTCCCTTGAACAAACAGTCAACCTTATCCTTCATTATAGAATGTCCAAACAAGTCTATAAGCATAAGAGAATAAAAGGGCTTGTTTGAGCTTGAAGGTCCTGGATAATGAAACTTGATTATCTAGCAAAAAAATACTTTGAATGATTGATTCCTTGTCTAGGACTCTTCTTAAAGCTTGGACCATTTTCAACCTTATACTTGACAGACTGAAGAGACGTAGTACTCGAGGGATAAAATTTATTGGATTGTGTTGAATAATTTTTCATTCTCGGTAAGCATGGAAGCTATTCTTTTTAAGGATATACCTATCCTTGATAACTGTGTGAAAATGTATTCAGTATCTGACTTCACTGATTCTACCAAGGAGATGTCCTTTGATACCAAACTATTTGTGAGCAAGTTTCATCTACCAAAAACATTAGTCCTGATACTACTTACCCTACCAAGCTTATATTCAGGTATTTGGAGTAGAACCCATTATCAAGTTCATCACTTCTACTTTTTCATATCCCAGAGAGTAAACAGGTGCTATTTACACATTCAGTGTTCCTCCGTTTTCTCTGTGTGTGCCAAATATGGACATGACATTCTCTTATGTGGAAATGCTTACCTATTACTCTTGAGACTAGTAAGTATAGTATATTTTCTTCCACAAAGCAAGTATTGTAGTACTACTGGTCAATCAATATTTAGGTAGACCATATACCACTCGCTGATATATGATATATCCTTTCTCCTGCAGTCTGCTACTCCTGTTTGTTGGATTCCGTTATAATGCAGGACAAGGTATTTGAAGTTTCTTAGACTATCTGGGTCAGTTTCCCCTTGATATATAAAATGAGTGGTACGATGTACAATGATGCCAGGTTCCTGGAGGTTGTGTGGATTGTGGAAAGTGTACTTCAGTGAAAAGTTGCTGGGAATGAAGTCTTAATCTTATGCCTTCTTAACATCCTTCAATTGTGTTATTTTGCATAATATTTTTCGAAAGCATTGTTGGCTTCTGAATTCTAATGTTCATCTAAACCTTTATTTTAAGAAAGGAAAATATCACTACAGTAGTAGCTAAGGAAGGATAAACGGTAGATGCCTTCATTCACTCTTCTGCAGAAATTTCCCCAGCACCCCCCACCTTTCCCCAATTTTTTTTATAGAAAAACTATTCCAAACAACTTTGTAGCAATAGAAAGGTAGACAGACTGCAGGTCTACTAAATGATTAACTACTGTCATGTAAGTGTGCAGATGTTAAAGAACTACAAACCTGTGATTTGATCTGTAAATAAATTCGTTGCTCCCTATTGACTAAGCACCAGAAAGAAGAGAAAAATTATTATGAAAGGGACCCTAATCTGTTATATCAAAACCAGCTTCTGTTTGCATAGGTGCAAAGCCAAAATTTAGTATAAGAATAATTCAATAATCTTTTCCTTGCCTTGTAATGTTTAAAGAAACAAGCATATCATTGTGGGAATAAACAAAAATAATACAACCTATAGCTGGTCCACCAAAAATAATACAACATTTGGGTTAACTCACTATAATACAACATTTACCCTCATTTAACTTAAAATAGGTTACAAACTTTGAGTGCCAGGATGAGTATAAGTAAAAAATAAAAAAACACAGGCATGTCTCGTAACCTATTCCCCATATTTCATTTTGATTGTACTTCTATTCCTTCTGTGCCAATCAAGTTGTTATAATATTTGAATTTTGCAACTTGAAGACTGTTTATACTGATCAAATACTAATTCTGAGTGTTTTCTTGAAAACAGTTCAGAAGGGGCCATGTTGAGGTGAGTAGACAAAGCTCACATTATTTCTTCCAGATGCAGAAAAACATGTAACTAATTCTGAGTCATCTATGTAATGTTTTGGATGTTTAATGCAGGGGCTCAACCCACTGATGTTCATGTTCGCATTAATAGGAAATACGACATATGTAGCCAGGTATGATGAAAGAAGATATTGCAATTATTTTGTTTGATGTTTAGAAGGTTCCATGCAGAACTGTTTTATTTATTTCATCTGTGCCTACCAAGATAATTAGTTGAATCATTATGATCCCTTTTGTAGAAGAATAATTTACTGATATTGCCAGTTTAATCTTGTTTTTCACTTTCTGATAGCGATAAAAAAAAATTATTTGAAAGAAAAACTGTAGACAATAAAGGTTGTTCGACCACATGCGATGTTCTTGATTTGAGAGAAGCCACCTGCTTAGCACTACTAGTATGTGAAATTGTTGATACCTTCATTTTTAAAAAACATAAAATATGTTATGTGGAAAACTAAATTTGTTCATACTCCTTGAACTGAGCATGATTTGTCCATATTTTGCATAATTGATAATATGATATTAATCTTGTTAATTTGTCATTCAAAGGAAGAGGGGATGCATCAAGCACTTCTATAAACTTGGTACCATTGGGATCAATAGCCAAAATTTGACTGTTATGCTCTTTTCTTTATGGTCTTTGTTTGGAGATTAATAATTGTCTTGGGATTCCTGCTGCTCTGTGGCTTCCAAGCTACCATATAATCATACCCTACTGCACTGGCTTAAGGCACACTCACATGCTATTTTTAATACATCACTACTGCTAAGCTACCATGCTTGTTCATGAATACAGGGTGTGGTTTATTTGTAATGCTTTGCAATATCGATTCCTATGTGATAACTTAAATATGGTTTCAGGTTGTGTTCTATGCTTTTTCACATAAATTTGAATGTGAATGGATCCAAGACCATGCGTGTATAAGGATGTAGAATAGGTTCTTTTCCCCAGTATGTTTCTCGAGTAAAGCTATATAGTTTTGCTTTGTGGTTTAGATGTATTTCAGATAGGATATTCTGTGGGGATTCTCTTGAGGGTATATTTGTATTTTATTTTGGTTTAAATCATTGTTTGTGCAGTATTCTAGTGAACAGCTTGGATTGGTCGAAGATAATGCCAAACATGCCATGGCTGGTGGATGCAGGAGGCTGCGCGCTTCTTGATACTTTTGTATCCTTCTTGGCTTCCTGCCATATATTATAAGGTCTTGCCATCGATTCAGTTTTTTTTAATAGAAAAAACAATGATCAAACCTCAAAAAAAGAAAAATAAAGTACACTCAGATATAGAGGAGTTATATTAGTTTTAAATTGCTGCTGACCTCTTTGTCCTGCTTTTTTTACATTAGCCAAAAATTGACGTTTTCACAATCCTTCCCCCCCCCCCCCCCCCCCCCCCCCCCCCCAATTTAGCTCCTGCTTTCACTTCAGCACTGTATAGTTTCCCGGCAGTTATTTGATCGGAATAAAAGGAAGAAATTATTTGCATGAGCAATATTGATGTTCTAATATATGATGCTGTTATACTACTGAAAGGACTAGAATAAAATTTAGGAGCAATACTATTTTTTGGTGCATGAAGTAGGGGAATATATGTAAGAGGGTAATACAATGAAGCATGTGGTGTGCTTTAGTGGATTAGCAATAAGTGCTTGAGTAGTACCTGTGGACCTTGCTACCTGGTAGAGCTATGCAGTATTGATATTGTTAGAACTACGATCATGCTGAAGTTCTGGAGTAACTTTTTTAAACTTGTTGTCCCAGGTAGTAACTTGTGTATTTTCTAATTCTTGGTTTGCTGATACATGTCGTAGTAATAGATAAGGTAAATTTCATTATATCTCCCGCTCTTGATTTGGAAATAGTGAAACATCTCCAGTTGATGGTGTTATTTATAGATTGATGATGAGCATGGAGCTTATGCCACATCAGCTGGAGTCAATTGTTATTTTAGGTCCCAGAATTAAGTGTCATGTTTGGGTCCTTAATCTTCTTGATTAGATACTACTTCAGTTCATCTATTTTCAACATCGGCGATCAAACCATCTTATCACCAAGCATGGAGACATGCATCCAAGTGATCCAACATTGAGTTAGTGCTATACATCCTCAGGTAGCTGTTTCCTTCTCTTTTCATGTTTTGGATTAAAATTATGTTTGGACCCCTTCAGATTAATTTCCGACTTTCATCTCAACATAGAAGCTGAATTCGGTGATTCTAGTTTCATACTTTTTTTGAAGGATAGTTTCATACTTTATTGCTCCTTAAAAGTGTCATACGAACTTGGTGTCATGTGAATTCGGTGAGTTTTTGCTTCTTATTATGGGCTTGTCATATTTCTTCCACTTTGATCTTGTTATGCCATATGAAATACTTTGATCGAGTAATGACTTTCCTAATCTTTTGATGCCTTCTTGAATATCACTGTCATGTCTGTTTCCTTCTTGGTAAACCTGTAGGCACCCGTGTCTTAATTGATTTCTTCGTAATTTATTAATTTTTTCTTAGTGATTCTGATTTTTTTTTTGTTATGGCCAAAAGGGAAGTTGTGATTTAGCTTTTTTAATTAGTTTTATTATCTTTTTCAAACATCTATCAAGTTGTGTCAAATCATACCTTGTTAGAAATCTCATTATTTTCATCCAGCGATGCTGGGTGAAAGTTCCAAGGAATTGCCTAAGTAAAAAATGGATACTTTTGAAAGTGGATTTTCCATTTAAAAGGAGTTATTCAGATGGTGTCAAATTTCTAAATTCTGATTGATCCTGGTTATGGGAATCATGTCACTAATAAGAAAATTCTCATGATATGGTCTCTAACTCTAAGAATCAAACTAGGTGTACTAATTGTGGGAGAAAGGAGTGGGTGAAATAATACTCTTAAAAACCATTCTGGGTTTTGCAGGAATGTACACTAAAATATCCTTTTTTGGATCTCTTTAGCCGTATTCCTCTTATCTCTAGGGGTTCCTCTGCTTAATGCGTAAGGACCTCTATCACAAAGAGTACTACTGCTTGTTTAACCCTGTGAATTGCTTTAAAGTATTTTTCTGCAATTGATATTAGAGAATATGAATAGTTGGTTGTTTTAAGACCATGAATATCCATAAGGATTGTCTATCCTCGTGGCACTCTTGTTCATCCTTTGAAACATCCTCATTGATGTTGGGGTCATATGAGCTTCCTTTTGGCCAAGAGGAATGGGGTTGATCCTCTTGGCTAAGAGGATGACTTGGTTGGTAAAGAAGATATACGTGTGACACGTAGCAATATGTGATTGACTGTGTTTTATTTATGTTTTTTTGCAACGAATATATTTAAAACGCTAACAAAAAACCAATGATGTGCAAACAAATAATTTCACCAATGGTTCTATTCTTTTCCCCTACAAAATGAGCCTAAACTTGCTTGTTTTTCAAACACTTTAATTTTTTGTATTTTCTCTATCTCTAAATTTGTTGTTGCTTCTAGATATTTATGTATTTTACATGCCTTTCTTAAGACTCCAGGTTCTTGCAACGAAATAAATGTACGCCAGAATTCTTTGATTTTTATGTTCGTATTAGTAGTTATTGTTCTTTTAATTATATGTTTTTCTTATTTTAAGTATTTATGTACTTTGATTCTTCTAAGTGTTATATACCGTGAGTTTCACTTTTTTAAAATCTTAAATTATGATTTTTTTTTGCTAATGATAGAATTTTTTACGGCTAATAATCCGATAATTAATTAATTATACAAATTAATTAGGTAAATAAAATTTATTTTTAAATAATTAAAATAATGATAATTATTAAAATTGGCCATAAGAAAAAAAAATATGTGGTGGGGTATGTGTGAGTAGGAGAGAAAAAGTAAAAAGGGATGGAACAGGATCCTTTCGGATGTTGGACAAATTTAAAGGAAGAAGATGAGAAGGGGATGAAAATAGTGAAAAATGATGTGGAGAAAAGAAAAGATGATGTGTTAAACAGAGAAAAAGAGAAAATTGTGAAGAGGGTGAAAACATCCCCATGAATATGCGTGTTCTTAACACTCTAGTCCTTTTTCAGACTAGAATATTGGCCATCAGTTTCTAGAAAGAGAGAGAGGTTAACATCATAGTGTATCTTACATTGTAAGTCTTTTGAAAAGGAATATGTACGATTAGGTTCTTTGAACAAAAGGAATCCCCTCCTCCCCCCGCAGACAACGTCAATGTCTTCCTTGCCATTAGAGGTGGCCAGTACCCAACTCGCTTCTGGCTCGACTCGCTTATAGATCAGTTTTAGGTTACCCATCGCGTGTCGCTGCTTATTGTTTTGGGTTAAATTGTGTTAGTTTGGCCTATGGGGTCGGGTGAAGTTAGATCAGGTCATTATCGAGTCGGGTTGAATCATTATTTCCTTGCTCGGGTTCGATTCGGGTTCAGTTTAGTTCGTATTCAGTTCAGGTCAATGTTGGTTCATGTCAAATCGGGTTTGTAACGAGTTATTTCGAGTTTGGGTAGATGTCAGGTCAAGTTAATTATGGTAATGGGTAGCCTCGATTTCGGTTGAAATTCGGGTTGGACTCTATATTGCTTGCATTGGGTCATTAGTGACATGTTATTATCGATTTATGACTCGATATTTGACTATTTTGTTATATTCATTTTGGGTCATGTCGGGTAATTTTGAGTTAGCTCATGCAATAACTTGTTTTTCTATGATGATTAATCATAAATTGGATAATAATGATGCTGATAAGTCAGTGTAAAATAAAATATTTATGAGGTAAGAAAACATAGTCAAATAATTAAATTAATAAAAATGTTTAGTTTAAAGGTTAAATGAAATAGGGTAAAAAATAGGTTGGGTAAGATTTAGTCAGATATATTCAGGTTGTTAATATGTCGGGTAATATTGGGTCGTGCGTTGTTATAAGTCAGGTCATATCGGTTATTTGTTGGGTTGGGTCGGGTCAGACATGTAATGGGTTGGGTTTCTGACGGTTCAAACACAGATTAGATTTGGGTCTTGGAAGATCGGGTTAAATCGGTTTTAGGTTGACGTCATGTTGGACTGGGTCGGTTTACGAGTCTCACTTTTTGGATCTTACTTTTCGGGTCAAAATCAGGTCAGATATAGGTCTGTTTCGGACAGTTTATTGGGTTGAGTCAAATTTTGACAGCTTTACTCAGTCAGCCCGGCCGACATATCCCCGGGCCGGTCCCTGGCAAGACCAAACCAGCCCTGCCCCCTGCCCGGCCCGTTGGCCACCAGTACTTGCCATTGATGAATAATGGTATTGAACTATTGACTTATTATGTATCGAGTTGTAACTTGTGAGTTGTGATCCATCCCCATAGGAAGCTGATAGAGGTTTGGCTCACTGTTGCATGACTCTGAAATCCATCTGTAAAATCCTGTATCTAGAGTGGCTGACCCGTATGATTTATCTCTAAGGCTTGAAAGTTGAAACGGAAGACTTCTTATTGCCATGGTCAGTGCTTGGTAAATTTCGGATTTTTAAGAGGCCATTGAATACATAATAGCCAATACTCTAGATTCTTCATAAAACTGCGTGACCTCTTATCACAAGTTCTGGCGTCTCTATTGAGCTTTTACGTCTTGAGTAGGCATTTGCACTACCACTGGCTCAAACATTTTTGCTTGCCTGATTTGTTTGATGTAAAGCACATGAAATCATTCTTGAATTCAAGCTCAACTGTACTAATGTGTCTAAATTCTCAACTTTAAACGATATTATCTGAACATTTGAAATCACTCATGACTCAGGATTGACGGCTTGTGACACGATACAACTCAGATTATCAGGATTGACGGCTTGAATCCCCACCTCCCCCCGCGGATACCCCTCAGATTCATTGTAATCTCATTGCAAATCCCTTGCCTGTTTTTGTAACGACACAATCCTCTTTCTCCCTGTTTTTCTGTTTTTGTTATTTTTCTAGACCAAAGTTCAAAATTTTGTTCAGTCAAGTATTTTTTTTTTTTTTTTTTGGTGCAAACATTCTCACATTTTGTTGATGTTCTGTTACCTCTCCCACCATTTGGATTCAATAACTTGTTGAATCTAACATTGCAGCATATTTTACCCAAAAAATATGATTGCACAGTGGGAGTAGAATTTGTTTCTTATTTTTGCATTTTTATTAATAAAAAGCTAATAGAGTAATGCCAAGAGCAATAGCCACAGGGGTTTCTTATCAAAATTGTCTGCCATGAAAAGAAAGTGGGAAAACACTTGTATTTGAAGGTTCTCTTCTTCCTAGCTTATGAGTAAGGTTTCCTTATCAATCTAAATAATATAAGCAAATCCTTGGTGAATTTCATATTCTTTCAAAGTGTGTTTTTCCATGTCAAAAAAAAAGGTGTGTTTTTCTACTCTTCGTTAATTTGTGTATTATCCAATATTTCTTAATCCTCCCAAGTCATTGTTACTTTTATTATTGACAACTCCATGTCGCTTCCCTTTAATTTAGGAAAAACAAGGGGTTTAGGTTACATCTAAGTTCTAATCAATTCATATAGGTTTAGATAAATGAAAAATGAGGCACACTTGAAATTAAGAAATGGTATTGCATGAATAAAACTAATTTCAGCAAATGTATATTGAAATGGGAAAGCATAAGATATTGAATTGTGTCATGTATGTTCGAGACCTTACGTGTAAATCAATGATGATAGATCCTTTTATTTATTCATTCATAAATACGGAGTAACATATTTATTTACTTGAGAGAGTATGCGTTAGCAAAAGGCAAAAGCCAAAAGCGGAATTATGTACTCGGTTCTTAACTTCTTTTGTGAACATCATAGAAGGCATTAGATCACCCGAGAAACTATTAGGTACGGAGTATTTATATATGGCGTAATGTGCACATGTAATCTTTTTAAGAGTTTCAATCATTACTGTTATTTTCTTTTTTTTTAATTCTTTTTATTTTAAATTTTATTTATAAGTTTTAGAGTCAAAGTTTAAGTTTAAATTCTTCCAAATTTATAAAAAAAAACATATTTTATGTAAAATCTTGATAAATTCGTTTCAATGTAATTAAACATATTGAAAATATTTGAATTTTAAATTTACATTAAAATTTACGTAAAAAAAAAAAAATAGAGATAATATTTTTTTTCAACAAAAATTCAATTACTAATTTAGAATGAGGCAAATATATGTATATTATTTAATTTACCCATAATACCTTTGAAAAATTCAAATTGAAACTACAAGGAGGAAATAAATTGTCAATGTCTATTAAATGCTTTTAGAAAATTATGGAGATGGAAGTAGTTAACGTTTTCTTTTTTGAAAAAAAAGCAGTAACAAATCTCTTGAAAGAGTAATCAGTTACCAAAGCAAGAATTAAATGCATACTGAGGGTTTTTATTTTATTTTATATCTACTCCATAATATACTTCCTATACGTTCAACATTCTTCATGTACTACGTGTTTATAGGGGTGTCAAATCGGGTCAATGGGTCAGTTTTGGGTTGACCCATCGTGGGTCGATTCTTATCGGGTCAATTTTGCCTATTGGGTCGATTTCGGTTCGGGTTGGGTCATTATCGGGTTGGGTTAAATCAATTATTTGCTTGGTCGGCTTCGGGTCAGGTTCGGGTCGGGTCAATGTCGGTTCAGGTTGTATTCGGTTCGAGTCAAGGTCGGTTCGGGTTGTATTCGGTTCGGGTCAAGGTTGGTTCTAGTACAATCGGGTCGGTTCCTAAACGGGTTATTTCGGATTTGGGTCAAGGTCGATTCTGGTAAAATCGGGACGGTTCCGGAACGGGTTATAGCGAGGTTATTTTGGGTTCGGGTCAAGGTCAGTTCTGGTAAAATCAGATCGATTCATGAACAAGTTATTTCAGGTAAATGTCGGTTTTGATAAAATCGGACAATGATGATGTCGATAAGTCATTTAAAAACAAAATATTTTTGAGGTAATGATTATTAAATGTGTATTATCCTATCAAAATAGTATATAACATACGATCTTAAATTTATATATACATAAGAACTTGTAATATGTTTAGTTTGAATCGACAATGACAAGTTTGGTTTCAAAGTTATTAGATATTAGGTAAAAAATAGGTCTGTCAAGATTAGGTCATATTCATGTATATTCAGATTATTAACACATCCAGTGAATTTGGGTAACGAATTGTTATAAATCGGGTTATATCGGTTATGTGTCGGTTTCAATCGGTTTCGGGTTCTTTTCGGGTCGGGCTGGGTTTGTAACTGGTCGGACACGGATCGGGTTCGAGTCTTTGAATATCGGGTCAAATCGGTTTCGGGTTAACTTTAGGTCGGGTTGGGTCTGTTTTCAGGTCTCACTTTTCGGGTCATAATCAGGTCGGGTCCAAGTCGGTTTCGGATAACTTATCGGGTCGGGTCTGATTCTGACAGCTCTACGTGTTTAGCTATAGTTAGTCATATATTCCAATTGTCATATAATAGTTAGACTATTCATGATTCAATAAAAATTAGTTTAATGGGCTTGCATATCAGAAGCAAACAAAATATTGACTTCAGGCTTCATTTATCTAACGTCAATTATTTTCCATTTTATATTATCGGTTTGTACAAGTTTATGCATGCATACCTTAAGCACGTTAATTATGTTTTAATCATAAAATATGTTAGTAGTCGTCGTAAGTGATAGTCCATATCCGTCATTAAGTTTTATTATTAGTATATTAATAAACAAATTACCTTATCTTTGATGGTTTATATGGGATACATACTAAAAAGTGTTTTTTTTTTTTTTTTTTTTTGACATTCCATAAAAACTGTTTCTTATGAAGTGTACAATAATTTGAAATAGAGGATGTTTCATATTTGTTTTTGGCCAGCAGGAAGATGTATTTACTACCAATTTATAGAATGGCCAAGAAAGTTCAGGAATTCTTATGCTGCCGTAATAGTTAATACACACTTATATAAATATAGTACCACCCTTTAACCTATGCACCAACAAACATACCATCACAAATCAAAGTTGAAGATCGCCACTTTAAAAGTTCTTCATTACCCAAGACTGAAAAATGTCATTGATTAGCAACTTGGTAGACAACATGAAGAACATGTCCCTTGAGAATTGGGATCCATTTTATTGGGCTGCACAATCATGCCCAGTGCTGAACAGCCCGGTAGACTGGAAGGAGACACCAGAAAGCCATGTCTTCCTGGTTGATCTCCCAGGTGTTAGCAAAGATGGTGTCAAGATAGAGGTTGATCAAGGAAGGTTCCTCCAAATATGTGGGGATAGAGGAGGTGCTTCTGATCACCGGGAGGCCGGTTCTGAGGAGGCCAAAGATGGCGAAAAGTGGCACCGGATTGAACGAAGCCGTGGCAAGTTCTGTAGAAGGTTTCAACTCCCAGAGGATGCTAAGACTGATGAGGTTAAGGCTAGCTTGGAGAATGGTGTGCTTAAGGTGATTATTCCTAAGCAAGAGGTGAAGAAGCCTGAGACGAAGGCTATTGAGATTGAGGAGAAGCGATGAGTTGCGATTAAGAAATCACACTTGTTTGAAATGGATGGTAAAAGTTGTGTCTTGGTTTATGAATAAAGAAGTTGATCGATGTAATTAATGTGATGTTTGTGTCGAAGTGTTCGTGTTTATAAGTTTGTCTTCTTATCATATATCAGAATTATACACGTATTTGAGTTTAAATTAATGTTTTGTAAGAAAATTTTGTGAAACATAGCTCTCGTTCAAAGTGGAATATGTTCTATCATTTCAAATTGAGAGATCATTTAATCCTGTGAAATTCTGATGTTCGTACCATTGTGGCATTTGATACACATGTATGAAACCAAATCATAAAGAATATAAAGCCATACCATTGAATAGCAACTCAAAAACATTCAAAAAACTACATAGATGTACACAAATGCAAAGAAGTACCACATTCAAACAATGATTTTAACTAATAATGTGTTAATCCCCGAATGAGGTAGAATATAACTTGTATACTTGAGTTTATACCCTCACAAAGACTGATCAACAGTTTTCAAAGGGCATGATATGGTTTCGATTTGCTTCCAAGATGGGAAGCTTAACCTTAGTTGGAGGAAGGTTTGTGGCACCATAGCTTTTCTGAGGATCAAAAACAAGGTATGTTACGTGATTGTTGAAACTATCATTATTGCTTTCTTCTAGAAAATACAGGTGTTGCCCAGCACCGAACCCCTCCAGAAGTTGGTATGTTCTTTCTGTTTGGTCTATCGTCAGACAAAAGTCTTCAGTACCTGTCAAGTGATTCAACATTAATGAAAATTTGACGTTGGGAGAATAGAACAGTAACTAAGTAAAAAAGATTGCGGGGAGATGTGGTTTCCTGCATGGAGTAGGGCTGCATTGGATAATGAGGAGGTCACCTGAGGGACGAGGGGAAAGGGGCCGGGCATGTCCTCTGCCAGGCGTGGGGGTAGTAGCCGTGATTGGGGGAGGGGAAAATGTAGGAAATTGTATTATGTAGACCTATACATCGGTCGAGTTATGACCGAGATGGGTCACATGCAAAACGGGATGGGTCGAGATGGGTTATATGCAAAACGGGCTGGGTCAAAAGAGATGCTAAATGGGTTGGGTCAAAGAAGATACATAACGGGTCGAGTCAGACCGTGTCAGGCCGGCCAAAAAGTGTATAGTTTTTATCTTAAAGGGTGATAATTTACGTGTATCACCTCTAATCTTTGGTAGTGAACCATTGATAAGCATGTAGAAATAATTTATTACCTGATAGTATTTAAAAATCTTGAAAACTATTGACCAATTATTAATCCGACTTGACCCTATAAAACACGACCCTTTAAAAGACCGACCCATTAAACCCATTATTGATTAGACCCTTTTACAAATGGGCTGGTCAAAGGCCTTTAACGGGCACCTCCCATTTACTTAAACACCTCTAGTATTATGTGATCTCCTTTTAACAGATTAAAGATTTATAATCCAGAAAAAAGTTTCGAAAAATGTAATAACTCACACGCAGCCAGCTCCAACTGAGTTTGATAGATGAAATTGAGGACTGTAGATAGCTCTTGCTCGAACTGATGAAAAGGCCCTCCTTCAAAATTCAGCTTTCGCAGCTTGCACAAACTCTCTCCCATTTCCATCATAGCACCCTTGTGATTCTGCAAGCTTAATGTTCATAATCTTAGCTACAGTTATCGATTCAATCTTCATACCCATTTTAATTAGTACTCCGCATTGGTTTATCAATATTACTCTCTGTTAGTAAGTATTCAAAAGGATAGAAATGATCCAACAATTATAAAGGTTCTTTTGGTAAAACATATCATGTTTAAGCGCAAGAGGTTGGAAATTTGACACTTTTATTGCTGATATACAAATATCAAAACAAGTTTCTTCAGACATCTAATGCTTTCCCGTGAATTATTACAGAAGTATGTGCAATACTAAAAATATTATGGGCTACAACCTACAGGAGCTAAGCTCAGAACTTTGATAAATTTATTGAGAACAAATTTTAGAATCTCTGTGATAGATTGAAAACGACAGTATATTGAGAATAGTGAGAACAAGAAAAGAGGTGTAGAATAAGAGGAGAGGAAGAGTTGACCCACCTGGTTGAAGAGATGATAGAACGCAACAGCACTCTGAAGGAGAGCATGCAAAAGGGTTCGAAGAGGATCATTTGATTCAAACCAGAGAGATTCAAGCAAGTCATGACAAGCATAATATTCCCTCTCATTGAACAGCTTCACTGCTTCTTCGAAGCTCGACAAATGGTCGGCGCTAGAACCATAACTTGATTCTTCTTCTTCCTCGTAGGAAATAAAACGGTAGGATCTGAGCAAATGCCTCTGACCTATTCTAGCATTTGGCACATTGCATTTGATCAACCCCAAGGCAGGGATATTAGGAAAGATTAAGTTACCACTGCAGGTAATGCGAGGATGATGAAGGCCAGAAAAAAAGGGAAGAAAACCAGGAGAGGCAAACACTCGTCTTTGCTGCAGACACAGCATTGTTTTAACTCCTGTCTTTCTTCTGGACCACAAAATGGGATATTTCAAAGAAGAATCTGTGGTGGAACAAAAGGCAGATACAGCATACAACAGATATTTATCAACTGTTGCGTAATCTAGCCATGCAAATCGAGAAGCCAAGGGACAAAATTAACCAGTGGAATGAGGATTTGAATACAACAATACTTTATAATATCAATATGTACTGTTCAAAATCGTTTTACATATCATTGGATATTACGACATAATTACATCATAAAACTTTTCAAAGAAACTACAGTAGAAATAAGGGTAAGACAACACATTCACTCCAAACATAACAGGCTACTTCATATTCGACAAGTAAAGAAAACAAATGTAACAATGACTCAGCTTATTGATATCAATGGATTTCTGCAGAGAATGACCCCCAAAGGAATATAATAGCAAGCATAATATCGCTGACACTCAAGAGGAAGAGCTTCCAGGATTCGATGGGTTGAAGGCCTTTTGTTCACCACAGCTGAGCACCTCATGGGGTCCTGCTTCTTCTCGGCCAACACCCATCTCGTCAAGGTAGTAAAGGTAGTGAGAGATGATGTTGTTCATCTCATCAACCTCACCCTTTCCACAAACACCATCTCCATACAAGAGATTCATGGTAGCTCCAAATCCAGGGACACGCTTTGACAAAGTGTCATTCTTGGTAGGCTTCCAATTCCCAACAAAAGCTTCATGTACCGAAGGTTGTCCCTTCTTCAATGGTGTCATCCACCTCCAAATTGCAGCTGTGAAAGCAAGTGTAGCATTCTGCTCAATGTATTCTGGATGATTAAGCAGGTCCTCTTTAAGTGCCTCGCCTGCAGCTCCATAGTTGTAATTCCTAGAAAAAGAGCATCAAACATCACTAAGACTTCGGACTTCTCAATTTTAATAAATAAATATATTGTGTATATACTGCCTTCTGATTTCAACCGGGTCATTAATCATAACCATACGTGGTCAGAATCTAGCAAAGAAATTTTATCAAACACAAAGATTGATATACTAGCTGGAACTAGAATCTATACTTAGCCAGAATAATAAAGCTTGCCGTTCAGAACAAATTGAATTTTTTAGCCCATATTTTTCATCAGTAAAAGAAGTGAATATAGGTATTTGGAGAGAGGAAGAGATAGTAATAAAGTGCAAGAGAAGCACAAGCACAGAGAGGTACTTCAATTTCTTTCTCTAGCACTTCCCCTCTTTCTACCTTTCCAAATCTTCCGAGTTTCTTCAATGTCAACTACTCAACTAGAAGTTGGGGAAACAAACTGGTGATCAAGAACCTATTTCACCAATATGCAGTCAGGCTTTTACAAACTTCGAAAAAAGAAAAAATTATCATTGTCTACAGTCAGATTACATCTATGGTGTACAACAATGTACATTGAAATAAACCATTTCCCTTGACAAAAACCCTATATTCAAAGACATCATTCACTCTGAATCATAGTGTGATAAGGAAAAGAAAACTAAGCAAATTAAATATTATATAATGGCACTAGTTAGTCACTTGATCTTACCTGCGGAATGTTTAGAGCACACACAACCAATCAGACACAAAACACACATGGCAGGTCAACCACAGATAACATGTCACTCACAATCCTACAAGATTACACCTCAGGAAATAAAAGACATTATGACAATCAACATCAGCTCTATGTCTTTAGTGTGATAAGGAAAATAAAGCTCGGCTGATTACATTTAGTATTTGACACGATAGAAAATAATCACAGATGCGGTCACAAATAAAATGGATTGCGGTCAATGCAGTGTGAACTTATTTCACATAAATGAGTTTAAGACTCGTTCACATTTTTTAGTTTTATTCAGCATAATACAACCTATACAGTCAGTCATAATATGAGTGTATTATATATTTTGTGAACTCATTACTTAAAATATCATGTTATATAAACAACATAAAGAATAAAACATATTTAAGGCGAATTTTGACAAAAGAACAGATATAACAGGTTAAAGAACATTCTAAAGCAGCTAGTCACCGTTATGCAACAGTCTCAGTGGGGAAGAAGGATATGATTTTTGTCATAGTATTATGTAACGGGTTTTTGCAAAATTGCAAATCCAAAGCCCTATATAGGATATGATTGACACACATTCTCACACCAACAATCCAACAAAAAGCACATATAATAGGCCAAACCTCAACGAACATGCCAACTGCAGCCTCCTTGCAGATGACACCTCCTAATAGAAAAATAAAAACAAAAACTGCACAAGCAGCATGACAAACTGGCCAACAAATTCAATGTACACATACCAGTAAATAGGTATAGCGCCTCGGCCATAGTAGTCAGCTCCAGGTGCACAGGGGTAAGTGTATTTGTAACTTTCATCGCAGTAATTTTGGCTTGGACTCAATTCTTTATTATAGCAAAGTCCCCAGGCATATGGTCCACCAGTAGCGACTCCATAGCCACCTGATACACAAATAATTTTAAGCCTCAGCATAACAGGATTCAAGAAGAATTATTCAGGATGTAGGCTAAACACGCTGTTGAAAACCAGTCATAGCAAGCATGCTAACAAAAACACTAAAATAAACAAATTATTTCAAAACCATGCCAGAACTGTAAGTTATTTTGGGAAAATATAGGTAGATCTTAAGGTCTCTGAACCAATTCCATCTATATCATACACAACAATTCCTTTTGTTACGCCTAGTAGCAAAGGAAGCAACTACACCATAATCATTTTCCATGAAAGATGCGCCACTCTTGAGTGAAATTCATCAACAAATACATACTCAAAGCACATTGACATCCTTAAAAGAAAATTTCCAGCATTCCAAAATCACACAAAATACCACTATCGTAATCAATCCAAACACCTCTAAGGCTCTTACTAGCAGCAAATTTATTCAGAAAATAAATCCAAGCTAATCAGAGATCATCATCAACATCCATCTTTCAAGATCGCAAATCAATCAAGAAACTCTACTTCCAAACTCTATTTCATAATTCATATAAAACCCATCAATATAACCAAATGAAACACAAAATAGTAACGTAGTAGTTCATTACTCATAAATATCATCAAGCTCAGAAACAACAACTATACTTAATAATTCAAATAAAAAAATCACTAATTCAACCAAAAGAGACCCAATAAATACAATTCAGACTTCATACAAAATATCCATCAATTCAACCAAATCAAACACAACGAATATAATTCACAATTCATATAGCTTCCATCAACCTAGCCAAATCAAACACAACAAATTTTAATTATAATTCAAATAAAATACTCATTAATTCAATCAAATTAAAACCAACGAATAGATTTCACAATTCATATAAATTCATCAACTCAACCAAATTAAACCCAACAAATGTATATCACAATACATACAAAATTCATCAATTCAACCAAATTAAGCCCAACAAATGAAAATCACAATGCACAAGACATAAAAAGTCTCAATCCACATAAATCCATCATCAAAACTAAACTAAACCAAGGGTTGTACCCGAGATTAAACTAGTAACTCTCTTTACACCAAAAAAAAAATAGAAAAATAAAAAATCGAACCCAACAGATATAAGGCATTCATAGTTAACTCAAATCCAATCCATCAAATCAAACCCAAAAAAGAAAAAAAATAAAATAAAATTTTAAAGATGAAATAGAGATATAAAAATATACAGGAAGTTTTGCTGCCGACGTGGCCAAGAAAAGCGGCGAGCTCCTTCTGGGCCATAAGTTTACCACCAGTAGTGCAAAAACCAAGATGCTGAAACAGCGAAGAAGCAGTAATGAAAGACTGGTAATCCCAAAACCCAATCGCATGAGCTTCCGGAAGGTTCCGCTTGGCGAACAACTGCTCAAACTGATAAACTTGGAAGAAATCAGAGATGGTCTCATTACAACAGTACTTAGACCACGTAATGCACTCCCACCCTCGAGTGCACACCTTCTTCCCTTTCACTGTCTTCACCTTCGTCTCCTCGGACATGTCCGCCTTTGCTAGTCCCATTACTAGCGTGACGGCTAGAATAAAGATGGGAATTGTCCTTGATGACCTCAACGCGGCCATCTTTTTTTGTCTCAGCTACAAGAACTTAATGGAAAATGAAATTATAATAGAATGGTTGCAATGGAAGAGCGGGTGATTAAAGGGGAGGGGGAGGGGGAGGGGGAGGGGGAGGAGGAAGGGGTGGGTGTGGACAATGACGGATCAACTGAGAGATCTTGGAGTGAAGGGAAGGAAGCAAGGAAGGAATGAGGTGGTATGTGTCTTTCCAAAGGTGAAGGAAGGGATGGTTAGATATTGGAGTTTGGAGTGTTGGACGGTTGAGATTGAGTGTGGTGGGGTTGGAGATTTAAGACAGGCTGGATGTGTCTTTCATTTGCGATGTAATTGCGAAGGCGACGATCCAACTCCTTTGCAGTTTACCACCGACAGCCTCTTTCCTGCTCTATATTTTCTTTTTTAATGCTATTGCCTAATTATGGAGTACTGAATTAGTATGGTTTGGAGCAATGATTGATGCTAAGCACATGTGTTTAGTTTAAAGTAACGTTTGACTTAAGTGAAACTAGAGGTGGCCACAGGGCCGGGCCGATCGTGTTGGTATAGCCTTGACCGGTACCATACCATATGGGGGGCGGGTCGAGCCGGTTACGAGCTAGGTTGGGGGCGCAATGAATAGGGTTGGGGTCAAATGGGGTTAGTGTTAACGGGTTGTGTCGGTTCAAGGGCTGAATTGGCTTAATCAAGGGAGTGGGCCAAATCGAGCTTGGTTAGGCTAGGGTTGGACTTGGTCTCCACTTGACGGTTTTGCAACTTTTTCATAAACGTAAATATATTTAGAAAAACTTAATTGTTACGAAAATAATAAAACGTTTATATCGGCATAATGACATTCATTATATACTTTTATATTCACATAATAAATTTTATTTTTCATATATTTTGTCGATTTTTATATATTCATTATATATTATCGTCGTATCGATATTTTGTTATCGATACCATTATATATATTCATGAAAACATATAATCATATTCAATTTTTTATTTTAATTTTGTTTATTTTGTGGGTGGGGAAAAAAGGGTTTGCACTTAATTTTGAAATCAAAATTTAATTTCCAAAATTAAGTTGCATACGTATTCCAAAAGAATCAAAACCCCGTAGCTCTTCTATGTACCTGAAGTGATGCCTAGTCAGCTGGCCTAGTTGCGGTCCCTAAGTCGCATTCACCTCAACCCAATTCCTCAATCGTTTCCATCAACATACAAGGATCGTCTATATTATTCTCGTCCTTCCTTAATCCTTGGGTCCTTCTTTCTGTTTGATCCCAATCCTTTTTGAAAACACATAATTTAATGCTTTCGAGGGATAAGCGGGATCTCTTCTCGTCGAACACTCGTCTACTTGCACTAAAAGTAAACTCAAAAGCAATGGGGGAGGTGCGAATCACAAGTATATCCTTTCTCGCCAAAACTTGAAATTGCCTATCGTGATCATTTGAAAATTCTCATCGGTTTTATGTTGATAGGGAAGATAATCGTTAATAATATACACTGAAGAAGAAGAAGCTGATGTTTTGTACAGGAGCATCAATAGTTGCATAATAATCATATAAACTAGCTAAAATAGTTTTAGATCTATCATCTGTATACACATCAATCTTGTAAGTAAGATCAACAATACTATAGTTGTAGGGGCTTTTTTATATGTGCTAAGGGTCGATAAAGCCAACTAGATTTTGGGTGGATGATTTGATGAGTGAATCACCACTAGAAAGCTCGGTTTTTTACAACACAACCTTCCTTTTTCGATGAAAAAGAAGAAAGGGACTCTCCCTAATATTGCCCTACTATTTTTGCGCGTCAATAAGGATCAACTACGCAGCTTTGTGACTAGAGATGGCCAGTGGGCTAGTTTAACCTAGCTCAGCACTAAACATGCCTTTTTTGGGTCCTTGTAGTTCTACCCACTAAGAGCCCGGGCCGGATTCGATTCGGCCCGTGAGCTAGGTGGGCTAAATACGAACCTGATTTTCCAAACTCTAACCCTATTTGATTCGACCCCGCCCCAATTTATATACCTAAAAGTAGCTGTTGCATATTCTTTATATAAACCCTCCAATTCAATCCTTCATCCTCACTTAATTCACTCCTAATCTCTCATTCTCTCAATCTCTTAATATCTCAATTACTCCTAAATACAATTAGTCTAGTTATTCGTATTAATCTTCTTAATTACTCTCTTAATATTAATTAATTTTATTAATTAGTTTCTTTATTATTCTTAATTTACTACTATAAAGTATAAAAGACATGGCTTTAAGAGGAAGAGCTAGTAATGTTAGTAGCTCGTACGAAGATCCGTACCAAACGAATACCGAAAATTTCGCCTAAAAGTTGGAGCAACAAATTTTTGGTCAACCTACTCTAAGTGGTCAAGTTCCTTAAACACCAACTTCGGATATGTGCCCGCCTCCTAGTACTACTGGCCATGGTAATTTCTTAATTTCTAATTTTGTAATCTTATATATTAATTTAATGTAGTTTAGTTAAGAACTTGATATAAAGTTAGTTTAGTTAAAGCTAAGAACTTGATATGAACATTTGTTTAGTTAATGTTAATAACTTCTTATGAATACAAGTTAAGTTAAAGTTAAGTTAAAGTTAAGTTCATAATGTTAGTTAGTTAAGTTAGTTAGTATATTAGTTAGTTTAAATAATTAAGTGGATAATGCTTATAAGTTAAGCTAGTTAAGTTGATAATATTGATGTTAATATATAACTTGATAATGTTATTGTTAATATATTAATATGATATTAAATTGATAATATTAATATGTTAATTAGTTAAAGTTAATAACTTGATAATATTAGTTAGTTAATTTAATGTTAATAAGTTGATAATGTTAGTTAAGTTAAGTTGTTAATATTAGTTAGTTAAGATGTTAATGTTTGTTAGTTAAATTAATGTTAATAACTTGATATAAAATGAAGGTGATGGTGATGGTGATGGTGGAGTACCTAATACCTCTCACTGTAGAAAGAAACTTTCATTGGTGTGGTCGTACTTTGAGAAGGTTCCACTCACTGATCCTTCTTCCAAAGGGAAGAATTTCATGTGTTCTTGCCTCGTTTGCAAGAAAATGGGGAAAAAGCCACCTGCAGCGTATGCAGGGAAGACCAACTATGGGATGGAAAAATTATTCCTTCACTTGATCAGAATATAGGGAATTGATCTCAAAGGAGCTGAATCAGCCGCTGAATCATCAAGCCAAACACAACTACACGGATTAATAGGTTATATGCCCGGAGGAGGTATACCATTCATGTATACTAGAGATAGGATGATAGATTAGCTTGCTAACTTTGTTATTGCCAAAGAATTACCTTTTAACCATGGTGAGAGCCCTAACTTCAAAGATTTTATGAGAGTTACCTTACAACCTGCATTTAGACGTGTCCCTAGGAACACCCTTAAGCACCTTACTCAAACTACCTTTTATAAGTATAGAAGTAGCTTAATAGAAATGTTTCGTACATTCAATAGCCATGTGAACCTTACTAGTGATACTTAGACCTCTAGTTTCGGTGAACCTTTCCTATGATTTATCGCCCATTAGGTAGATGATGAGTGCTTTATTCAAAAACATATTATTTATTTTGAGGCTATGGAGGAGAGACAAATCGATTACAACCTTAAAGTTAGGATTATAGAATGCCTTAAGACCATCCATTTGCTCGATAAACTGTTTTCCCTTTCCCTAAATAATGCTTCAGCCAACACAAAATGTATAGATTAATTGAAATCAAACCCTATCTTGAAGTTGTTAAACAGTGGAGAGCTTTTCCATATATGATTGTAATACCCCAAAAATTATGAGGTCTTGATTTCATATTTATCAAAAATAATTTCTATGCATTAATATAATACATATACTATACATATATACATATATATACACATATATGAACATACATATTTTCAAAATAAATTGCAAATTATTCTTATTATTTAATTAAATCCTAAAACTTAAATTTTCACAAAATATAATTTTCTTTTTATTATTCTCATAAGAAACCCAATAAGCCCAATTACCTAAACCTAGTACTACTCTTTTATTAAAACTAAACTACCTAAACCTAGTACTACTCTTTTATTAAAACTAAACTACTTAAACCTAATACTACTACTCTCTTATTAAAACTATACTACCTAACCCTAATCCTATTTATTTTCGTAAGCTCACAAAACCCTAAACACTCTTCCTCCCTCTCCTTGCCGTGCACCCTCATTCGTTGCCACCCAGCTATCGCCACCTCCTCGTGCCGCCGCCATCCACCCTTGCTCGCCACTAGCCGGTCTTCCCTCTCTTATTCTCTCTGTTTCACTTATTTTCTCCCTTAATTTTCATGCCCTAACATACATGTTTATTAAAATTTTATATGATTATTATATTGATTTATTATGGGTTAAATCTATATTGATAGTGTAAAAATTTTTATATTCTAGAAATTATCTTTCTTTACTGATAGTATGATTGGAGTAAAGATGAATTTTTAAATCTTAATAACAAGGGTAGTTGACTTTGTTCAATAGGTTTAAGAGTTGATATTAAAATTAATAGGTTAAAAATTATAGTATAACAGAGATTGATTGTGTAACTGTAATATTTTCATGTGTGTGCTGTGGTGATTGTGTATACTGAGTTTAAATAGTAAATCACGTAAAGAGAAAGAGGATAAGTAATAAAACTCTAGGCTAGTGCACATCTAGAGTACTGACAATCAGGGGTTGGAGCTTTACAGGGTATTATGTGGCTTTTATTGGAGGTCGTGTGATCTACGAGTCTCTTTTTTTAATAAAGTTCTAAACTTAAAATTTGGGTTAATTGAGATCTCATCTAACTATAGTGATAGAGTCGCGCCCATGTACCATATGGATTTTATATTACATTTTTATGCTCTCCAATGGGAGTGCATGGGTTATTTATCTATTTGATGTGCTAATCGGGACATGGGGGAGACAACCTTTTCTATTGCTTAATCCAAGTAATTAATTAATTTATCATATCAGTTGAGTAAAATGTTGCATGATACGTTCTTACATTCTGTACTTATTCTTATTTAATTATTATTTCAATTGTTATACTTTGTAATATGTATGTACTCAGCTTATTGATTACGTGCTTTGCATGTTTTTAGTCATGGCCTTTGCCTATAAATGACACTGTGATGATCCTATACTTACATTTGTATTATTAGAGAGCAAATTATTGACAGGTATCCAAACGAGCATTCATGCATGGGTGGGTTGAGATGAGCGTTTTAATTTAGATTTCAAAATAATTTATGTTTGTTGGTTTGATTTTAGAATGTTGGTTTTTTTATTTGAGTTGAATGTTATTTGGTACATTGCAGTAAGGGCATTAGCAGTTCCAATTTGTTATGTTCGGAGTTTGTTTTACGATTAATGTTATTTCAAAAAGTCTTTTGGTTTTCCCCTGTAAAACTTCGTTTTATAGCTTTAACGTTTGAATATGTGGCGGTAGCACACCGGTAATTTCCTAAAGGTTTGGTTTTCGGAATATGGGAATTGCTGAGGTGTTATAACGTTGTTGTGCTCATATTATGAACTTGTCGATTCAAGAAGGTTTAGGTGAGTTAAGTGAATTCTTTAACCCCATTACGACCTTGGTTAGGAGTTATATGACCTTGTGTAAGGAGAGAGACCTTAAGAAGAGGTTGTTAAAGGACTCCATTAAGTACCATGATACACAAACGCGTTAGAACTCCACTATAGGTTGTTAAAGGACACCATTAAGTACCATGAGGTTATGACCATTCTTTATAACAAAACTCGATCGACCCCCAATGAACTTATTATGGTTCAACAGTGGACTACTGCTATCTATATTCGTGACATTCTAGCTTTCTTTGACCATGCAACTAAGATTTTCTCGTACATTGCAAATGTAATATAGTAGGTTTGGAATTTGAAATTTGGGCGTAGTTGGGATCAAATTAAAGCGTAAAAAAAAACATTTATATGCGAGGACCTTTTTTTAATCTGGCAAGATAAATATGCGGCGGTTCTAGGCTAAGTGACGCCGCATATTAATCATTAATAAATGACGTCACTTAGCCTAGAACCGCTACATATTAATGATTAAAATGCGGCGTATTTTTTATGCTGCAAATTAAATAGATTAATTTGTTGTTATCCCAATTGTTGCTAGCCTTTTAACGCCGCATATGGTACTAAAAACCCTGCCGCATATTAATCATTTTCTAATAGTGATTTATGACCGTAAGATTCATTTAGTTATGTTAGAGTGTGTTAACATTGTTATAACTATTACATTTTAATATACCTCATATTAGTGAGGTTCTTACAAGTATGGTAAGTAAGTGGTATGCATACTTTAGAGAATTCCCTATCATATAAGACATAGCGGCTATTCTTGATCCCAAGGTTAAGGCTTATGGTTTAGAGAACGCGTTATAGTTTTACTATAATACTCTAGGTATATATAACAACTTTAATGAGTATATAGAGATATTTAAAAATGTTTTATCTGGTTTGTATAATTATTATGCTACTATTTATGCACATTCACAAAATTTATCGTCTTCTAGCGGAAGTTCTGATACGAGATTAATGCAAGCACTTATCAAAAGAATTTCCTCCTACTTTTTCTTCTCCTTATCCTTCTCCTCCTCCTCATGCTCCTTCTCCTTCCCCTCCTCCTCCTCCTTCTCCTTCTTCTCCTTCTCCTTCTCCTCCTCCTCCTCCTCCTCCTCATCCTCCTCCTCCTCCTTCTCCTCCTCCTCCTCCTCCTCCTCCTCCTCCTCCTCCTCCTCCTTCTCCTTCTCCTTCTCCTTCTCCTTCTCCTTCTCCTTCTCCTTCTCCTTAACCTATGATTCTTATTCATATTATGAACCAACTCTTATAGTGAACTTAAACCATGCCATTAATCAACTTCCTCTAGCCTTTTTAATGGTGTTAAAGCCAATCAAAGATCAAAAGAATATTTTTTATGCAATTAGATTTGGGTTTTGGAGTTCATCTATACTTAACCCATACTATGGCTCATCGGGATCCTAGATTATGGAACTACTCACACATATTGAATGTAAAAACAACAAAAGCAATAATGATAGACATGATTAATTCCAGAAATAATACTAAAGCAATTGAGAGAATAAAGTACTAGAATTACTAAATATAAAATAAACCAATATCTGCTGCCCATAAGGCTATGCTGCAAATCCAAAGCTAATGAAACATAATGAAAACCTAAAGCAATACTACTGTCTAGCCTCTGATAACAGTACTTAATAACCTAGAACAATACAAAGAGTTTGAGCTTCCATAGAAATCACATAGAAAAACGACCCAAAATTAAGGCACTCTATCGAGTGTAGGGAGCACTCGGTGGAAATCAATCGAGTGTCCTTTCTTTCTTCACTTTTTTTCCTAGATGCTACTTTCTACCTGTTTTGATGCTTCACTTGGTCGAGTCCTCAATATACTTGATCGAGTTCTCTTGATTTTGACTCCTATTCTATTCCTTTGCTTCATCCTTCATTCGGTTCTCATAACCTCATGATTTTCATCTGGATTAAGACTTGTAGGATCCTACCATAGATCTTGAAATCATCCTATGACACCGAGTCCTTAGGAATCTTGAAATGATACAAACACTATAAAATCCAATGAACGCATCATTTGATAACATATAAAAAATTCAATTAGAACAAAACTAAAAGGCAAGTAACTACATGAAAAAAGACCTAAAATACCATAAATTTATAAGTATAATTGGAACTTATCAAATTCTCCCAAGCTAAATGAATGCTTGTCCTCAAGCGTTCATTAGCAAAGATGAGAGAAATGAAATAATGCCCTCTTCGGAAATACAAAATATCTCAATTTTACGCCAAGTAAAAAAATGATTAAAAAAATTAACCACATAAAAGAGTTATATAAAATCCATGAATAATTCAATAGTCAAGAATAACAACTATATACTCCCCTAAGTTAGTTTGAGTCATATGTCATAGACTTCTCACTTTATGGTGTGCATAGTGTAGGGGAAAAAATAAGTGCCAAGTGTCAAGAAACCCAACTAGGTATTAAATGAGTGAATTACAACTAGAGAGCTCAGTTTTTATAACCCAACCTTTCGATTTTGATGAAGAAAAAGGAAGAGACTCTCCCCACTAGTGCCCTACTATATTTGCGTGTCAATAAGGGTTGGCTATGTAGCTTAGTGACATTAAAATGGATCAAGGAGTCACCACCAACATATTTGGGATATTTGGTTACCCTTGGGTTTGAATCCCAAAATTGACTCACGTAAGGGGTATTTGAACCATGAGAAGGTCCAAGAATGAGTAACTTATCTCAATTTGTGAATGTGTGTAAGAAATTTACATAGAGATAGAAATTAATTCAGTTTTAGTTCCTTGGTGAACATCAAAAAACAAAGGAAAATCTCCCTCTATATTTAGTCGGTTTGGCAAGTTAAGAATTAAGCACATAAATCTATTTTAGGTGACCACTTTATTAATTGTTCCTAAGATTAAGGGTTCCTATGGCCGGTTGCAAAATCTATTTTATTAGGCGTTGTAGACACAAAATCATGTCTTCTAGTGTAGCGGTCCTATGACAAACCAAACCTTGTAGGTAAGACTTTTCTTAAGTCGAGTTGAGTGTGTGTAATCTCAAAAATACCTCAAAAGCCAAACCTTGAAAAGGCCCAAACATAAACCCGAGCCAAAAACACAAATTAGCCCAAACACATGACCCAAAATTAAACCTAAAACCAAAGCTACAATCGTGCAAAACCTGAAGCTTGGAGCGGATTTGGTCGACGCTCGAAACCCGACGTCAAACGCGCAAGCAAAATTTCCCCCATCTTCAAGTGTCAAGTGCTAGCATAAGGCACCAAGCGTACGCTTCTAGTGCTCGATGCATAGAAGCCGCTAGACACCTAAAGCTATCGCTTAACGCCAAAGCTAGCATCCAACGCTTTCTTTGCTTCTAGTGCTCAAACTGTAATTGAACCTGGCCTGCTTCAAGTCCCAGCGCTTGACGCACGTTCTGGTGCCAGGCACATAGGCCTTGTTAATGAGTGACATTTATGTCACTCATTTTTATCTTCTTAGTAGTGTTTCGTACTAATTTTGGGCATGAGTTTGTCCTATTTTATCCTATTTTTCATCACTTTGAGCATAGTCTAGGCTTAGGACCATTTCTCTTGGTTTTATCCTATTTTCCTTGATTTCCCATTATCTTTTCTAATTTTACGAGTGTTTTCATGGCTTAACATAGGTATCTAATGAGCTCAAGCATGAGAAACGAATAATAGAGATGTATAGTAGAAAATTCGAGAAGAGAAGCCAAGAGGCCGCTCAAAACTTTAACCAAGTGGCCTCTCTAGAGAAAAAGACCTATGCGGGCGCTTACTCTATCACCAGCAGCCACTCAGTTCAATGGGATCAGAGGGAATAGAATAAGAGCTATGAGCGGATGTAAAGCCGTCTCCAAGAGGTCACTTATTAGCCTAAGTGGTCGCTCAAGGTTGTACACAGCGGCCGTTTAGTTTGCTGGAACTAGGAGACAAAGGCTTATGAGCAGCCGCTTAACTTTGAAGAAAGCGCCTGCTCCATTGTTTTTTGGCAATTTTGTAGCTTGCTCTAACTCTTTTACAAGAATCAAGGATGGCTAAAAAGGCACGAAGGAAGGCATTATGAGAGACATTTATTAGTAGTAGTTTTTAGACCTTGAGAGATAGCTTAGGGTTTCATTATTGTTCTTTCACAAAATTTTTGATTACTGGTATATTTATCATTGGTTTTTACCACTTTCATCGGATTTGCAATCATTAGTAGTCAAACATCAGTTCTTAATCAATATATTAGTATTTCTTTCACTTTCTCTTGCTTTATATTTTGTAGTTTCAATTTATTCTCTGTTTTCATTAATTTATGTTTGATTATTATTAGTTTCTTGCATAGTTTTAGTCAACATTATTTGTTAATTTGCTAGTATGTCTTGTTATTTTGATTGTTCGATGTTTTCTATTACTAGTCATGAGTAGTTAGATTAATTAGAGATAGGGTGAAAATTTGATCCCAAGCATGGATATTGTTTAAAGTATGAAGTTGGTTTCATGATGATTTATGTGTGATTTAATGTCGGGTTTTGGTTGGAGTCTAGATTAGCCATATAGATTTCTTCCATTGCTTTCCTAGGTCAAAGACATTGAGAAATGCAGATTTAGGTAGTGAGCCGATGTTAAGTGTTGCCAAATTACATGCTATTAATTGTTGATTTGAATATATTGTGTTGCTTGGATGCTTTAGAATACAATTAGGCGAGAAATCCCAATTGTAATGCCCTTCCTTATAGATGACTGAGAGGTTGGTTCTTGGTTGAAATTCCTTCCTTATAGCATGTTTAGGTTTGATACATTGGTTAATAGAAAGTTAGTAAGCCTCATGTTATCTTATTTTGAGTCCAATTCTTAGCTTTAGCTCATTCATGTTAGGAATCAGTGTTGAATCCCAAACCCCTAGCGCTTTTACCTTCATAGAATAAATCTTTTAGAACCTCGCACTAGATTTTAGTTAGATCTAATCTTAATCCTTTTTTTAGTTGAACTAGCTTATAGTTGAATTGCTAGAGTTTGGTAGTTATTTGAAGCCGTTTCCTATGGATTCGACCCTTACTTGCCCATTACTCGTAATAGGTGAAGTCGAGGTTTAGTTGATAGTAGGTGTCGTGACGAGTTATATATGACCCTATCACTTGCGCATTGCTTCAAAATAACTACTCACTCACCTCAAGCTATTGTGCATTTAAGCAAAAGATTCTTCCTTGAGCACTCGACGCATAAGCCCAACGCTTGACGCATGAACTATGCGCCTGACGCTTGGCCTTAGAGTCTACTAATATAGATTTTTTTCCTCTAAATACCCCCTCATTTCCTAGACCCAAGATGTCGGCAATTCTAAAGCCTAAGAGCAATTGTTACTCTGTTAGAATTCACTTTCAAATCCCTACAAACTCTTACAATCACAATTACTATTCTTTCAAGCAACCCTCAAGCATCAACTTAAGGAGCACCATACCTCTTTCCTTAAGCACTCAATCAAAACTCAAGCAAAGGAACTATCTTCAAGGTTTAACACCAAGGTCCCCTCTCAATATAGTCCTTTACTTCTTTGCTTTGTCTACTTCTACTCGCTTTACTTCCTAATATTGGGATCTAGTGGTTTCCATCCACTCAAGTTATGTGGTTAGGTTTACTTTGTGATGACTGTGTGAGGTGCAAATCCCTCTTATATGAACCCTTATTTCAATGTTCTTGAAATTTTTGGTGAGATTTGATCTAGTAAAGAGGCCTCACCCTTGATGTCCTCTTGTGATCAACTCACACACTCTTATTTTCAATGTCTCACCTTACCTATGATGGGAAGAGCAAGAAGAAAGTTCTTCTTCACTAGGTCAAGCCTCAAGATTATAACTTTAAGCATCTTAATTAAGAAACCATCTTCATAGAGTAGTCTACTTTCAATCATTCAAGAAAACCCCCTCTCCCTTGCATCTTTAATTTAATACAAGTTATGTCACTTTGTGTGTCCGTTTTACACTTAGTCTTTGATGCCTAGATTTGGACATCTCCAATCTAGCTAGACTTGACACATATGACCCATTTTCATGATCAAATCCTAGATGTGTATCATCCTTGAATGCATGTTTAGGAGTTAAACTTAAAGCTTATTTCTTGCCTTAGATTTCTTAATCCTTACCTTGATTTCTATTTACATATACAATGTTAATGATGTCCCATGAATAAGTCATAATTGTCATTTGAACTAGACCCATTACTTCAAGTTAAAGCGTTATCGTAAATAATAGTCTCCCCAGACTCATCTCTTCATTTGATCAAGGAATCTTCTCTAAATAATCATGCATAATTCTTATTTTGTATGGCACTAACCCTAACTCTAACATTTGCTTGTTTATTGTCTCATGCCTCTTGCCTCTTTTCGATTATGCACTCTTGATTATTTAATTCTTACTCTGCAATTACGTGTTCACTCTTTATCTTATGTTTGTAAACAAGACCTATTATTAGTAATCATGCTTAATAAGATAATCTTGGACAATTGGCCATAGGAACCCTAAAATATGGACATTAGTGCAAGTTATCACCTAATTTAGATTATGTGTATAAATCCTAACTTGCTCAACCCACTAAATTTGAGTGTCCTATCTCTTGTATGTGCATGTTTTCCTAGGAACTAAACCTAACCAATTATTTTCCACACATTCCCAGATTGGTTAGGTTTTTCCGAAGCTTACCAAACTGTGTTGTCTGGCACTCCTGGCTTTGTGTTAGAGAGGTTATCCTCTTACCTTTGCCTGTTTCAAGAAGTTACTCTAGGTAAATGGATCTTCCTCAATGCCATGGACCCTTTAACTCATGTATCTAACCCTAGTTGATGATAAAACTTATAACCTAGGAAATGTAGAGACTTGTATTTATCGCATTTATCCAAGCATGCTAGCTTAAGTACATGGTCTTGTGTACTATTGCTATGTTTTTTACACTAATGTTGGATCTAGGTTTGCAAAACCTTAAACCTTTGCTAGTCCCTAGCAAATGAACTAGCAAGGCAACACCGTGAGCAAAACTCATGAAAAGCAAGGTGAGCGGAAAACAGGACAATACCAGCCGTGTACGCGCAAAACTCTTCCCTAGCCATGGGTGTGCAAGTACAATGGGCTCAAAAGAGCATAATACCAAGATAAACAACATTTTCCACAGACTCGGGATCACTGGAAAAGCTACAACACAAGTCATGCCACCCACTACCTAATGAGGTCACAAGTCCACGCTCCCCATGTTATTTCCCAAAAGGTGTGGGAAATTTCTAGTACGCTCGTGTGTTTAATATGGTACGTGTTTCACTCATAATCGTCCAACTTAAGATAAGTCGGGAATTAAACACTCAATCAAGGAGAAATCTTAGGTATTGTGTCCTATCTACTCTCCAGCACCAAACTTGCTAATCAAGCCAAGTCGAACAGGTTTGGAAACGGTTGCAATGTAGGCTGGGATCAAGGTAGGGTAAAATTTGGAGATGTGGAGTTCAAATAGAGGATAGTAAGCAATCCAAGATAATCAAACCAAGGATGGCTATGACTTTCGAAAACCATGCCACTTCCCAAAATTTTCTGGATACGCATAAATGAACTCATTACACCAACTTTATTCTCGAATTTTTCTTTTTTTATTTTTTTTCTTTTCTTTTTCTTTTTCTTTATTTTTTTGTTTTCAAGAAAATGCTTCTGAAATAAACTAAGAGTAATGTAAAGAGTCATATCATACGACAACGATTTTTCAAACCAAAATCTTTCACCACAATGCAACGGGCACCACTTCACTGCGATCACTTGACTATCCTCTAGGTAAGAAGAGGGAATATTTAGCTCATGTGGAGTTAGGTGATGTAGCTACGAAGAAAAAGTAAAGGCACAAAATTGGCTTACCCTAAAGTCAATCGATATTCATGGTAGGCAATTTGGCCATGTAGCTGTAACTACAAACATGTTATCATCCCTGGCCTTTAGAAAAGAAGACTATGCTGGAGGAGAACAGACACAATACTTAGACTCTCTAACTAGCACTTAATAACATGGGACTCATAATGGAGTCCTAGAAGGCTCAATCCTCACTAGGCTAGTCGAAATGTGCCTCAATAGGTAGTCATCCAAGCCACAAATCAAGCAGGACCAGATCCCCCTAGTGAGGTGGAAAACAGTCAATCACTCGGTCCCAAAACAGGCACAAGGCTAGGGAAAACATGAGTATACATAAGACCATTATAATGTACACGTCAAGAGCTAGCATGTAAGTTTCACAACTCAAGCACATTAATCTTGACACACCTAGACATGCAAACTAAAAAAGGGCAATAGTTTCCATAATGCGGATCTTTCAAAGCTTTGAAAACACAAGGACCCTCCCCTAAGCTAGCTCAAGAGCCGTCCCGGCACTTGGGAGAGAAGAAATAAAAGGGAGAAAGATCAACATTATGGAAGCTATTGCTATACAGATAAACAAACAAAATAAACTCTGGGTTATCTCCCGTAAGTACTTTTGTTTAACGTCGGTAAGTTCGAACACATTTAGGCACAAATTTATACAGAAAAAGAAAATAAAGAAATTATACCTGCTGTAGGAGTGGATTCACTCCTAGCATCACCATCATCTACAGCGTGGGGAGTCAAAACTCTCCACCGAGACGCAGTGGCGGAAGTAAGCAATGGAGAACCAGGGTCATCTGGAGGTGGGTTAGAATGCGGGGCTCCCCCAAGCCAGGGTGGAGCCATCAGTCTTTTTTTCTTTTTCTAGCCCTTTTCCGTTTACGGGCTGGCTCGTCAGTTCCCTCAGATTTATAATACGTCTCCTTGGCGGAGCAATTCCATTTGCAACCCCAAAAATAAGACGTTTTTGCGCGTCCTCCTCATCCAACACCTCAACTGTCATTGGAGCAACAGAAGCACTATACCTCTCGACTTCTTTCGCAGCGTCTTTCTCGACCACCCCAAAGGAACAAATCCGCTCGACCATGGGTTCCATTGAAGACTTAGAAAAGGCAAACACGACCTTCTCTTGGGCTACCCTGACGGTTATAGTTTCTGATTTACAGTCGATCAGGGCACCCAAAGTTTTCAAAGAATCCCTCCCTAAGATGAGAGGAGTGTAAGGATCCTCGGCCATATCAAACACCACGAAGTCACATGGTACTACTATGTTCCCTACTTGGATCGGAAGGTCCTCAAACTCCCCACATGGCACTTTTATACTACGGTCAGCCAGCTGGATTGTTTTCTGTGATGGCTTGAGGTCGAAAGTGAGTTTCTTGGCAATGGACATCGGCATCAGGCTAATGGAGGCCCCAAGGTCAGCGAGTGCTCCCTTAGAATTGAGTTTTCCAAGGGTGACTGGGAGCACAAAGGGTCCTCTAGCTTTTTCTTTCTTTGCCCACGTGCCCTGAATGATGGCACTTACTTGCTCTGGCAAACTAATCACTTCGCCCTCAAGCTTTCTCTTGTTCCTTAGGAGGGTTTTCAGATACGTAGCATATTGCGGCATTTGCTCCATGGCCTCTAGGAATGGTATTTTCATTTCAAGCTGCCGCATATGCTCTAGGAATTTAAGAAACTTTTCTTGAAGTTGCTTCTCTACCTTTTTGTAAGGAAAAGGTAGAGGCGGAGCATGTTGACGCTCAAGTTTCCTCCTTTCATGTATCTCCCTCCATCTCTCATCTTCGTCGTTCTTCTTCCCCTCATACCCATTGATTTTGACATTGTGCCCCTCAATTTCTACACCACCCTCCTTTTCTTCTCTTCCCTCAAGGTTCTCCTTGTGCTCATTTTCTCTCAGAAAACCACTACCCTTCAAGGGATCTTCCCCTAAATCATCTCCATTGGCTATAGCTGGAGAAGAATGTGAGGTTCCAAATCCTAGGAAGATTGCCTTATAGGTGTGATGCTTAGGGTTAGAGTCAGGAGAGTTTTGTGGTGGAGGCTGGGGGGATGGGTTTTATTGGGGGTGAGAAGGAAATGGCAATGGTGGGGGTGGACTAGCCATCTGCGCAAGCTGTGATTCAAACAACTTCTGCTGCGCCTGAAGTTGTTGCATTTGGTTCATCAAAGTTTGGTTGATGTGCGAGAGGGTTTGGTTTTGCTGCGCAAGGGAGTTCACTTGGGTGGAAAGGAATTCATTAGTTGGAGGCGAGTTTGGTTGAGGCTGTATAGATGGATAGGGTAGGTTGGTGTTAGGTCTTGGCATTAGAGGGTATGGCCTATTCCCATTCGGCCTAGGAAAACTCCCACTCGCTTGATTGTTGGAGTTATACCCTTGGGAGGAGTTTCCTTGGTTAGAGTTTGGATTGAAGGTAGGTCTAAAGGTTTGGTTATTGTAAGGACCTTGCTGAGAAAACCCTTGGTTTTGACCACCATATCCCATAGCTGCCACATAGTCGGGATTGTACCCGTATCCATCATAGTTCATGATTGGGGTTCCTTCTTGGTTACACCCCCCATAGTTAACAGCCGCTATATGCTCAGAATTTGCACCCCCACAATATGATGTATCATGATTGGTGCCCCCACAGATTCTGCATGAAAAGGGTGTCTCTTTAACCGATGATACATTGGAGCTACCTTGGGTGTATTTGAACTTGGAAAGCTTCTTATCCATGATAGCCTTGATTTTTGAAGTAATCGTGTCCAAGTTGTTTGAATCCATCCCTCCTCTCGTTAATCCACTACCCCTTGCTCCTCCCCAAGAGCTATTTTTAGCAACCTCCTCAATCTTAGCCCTCACTTGATTGCATGGGACTTTCGAAAGTTGGCCACCAACAGCCGAGTCTAGGAGTGCCTTGGTGGAGTCATTTAGACCATCATAGAAGAATGTATTGAGATGGTTCTCCCCGTACTCATGATGGGGGCATGCTCTTATCATTCTCTTAAACCGACTCCAAGTGGCACTAAGGTTCTCATCATCCTCTTGAGTGAATGACGCAATTTTCTTACGCCAATCCTGCGTTCAAACTGTGGGATAGAACCTTTCTAGAAACGCTGTCTTTAATTGAGCCCAATTAATGATTGAGTTGGGCTCCAGGCATTTATACCAATCCCGAGCATCACTAGATAAACTCAAGTGAAATAGATGCATTCGTACATAGTCCGGGCTATTAGGGCATGGAGGTATGAGACCGCAAATATCTGAGAATACCTCCAAGTGTTGGAGAGGGCATTCATTTCTAAAACCGCAAAAAGGGGTCTCTTTCACCATCCGGGTGAATTGAGGATGTATATGATAAGGGTTCGGGGCTATGGGTAGCACTACACCTCCTTGAAATTCTTGGGAACCAAGCGTCCCAAATTGACCAAATAGTTGTTGGTGGTTTTCGTCCATTGGTGGTGTAGGGTGGTTGGAGGTATTTGGTTGTGATGAGGTTTGGGTTGGAATTCTCCGTTTGCTGCGTTGAACCTCAGGGTCGAATGGTTTTAGTTGTTGATTTGATTGACGTGTGCTATATGGAATGCAAACAACACTAGAGACCAAGCGTAAGTACTGACAAGTAGATTAATGTACAATAAAATAAATAAAACAAAAATGAATTACACCAAGACTATAATCTAAACACAACGCCTTGTCCCCGGGAACGACGCCATTTTGATAACCGTTCTTTTAGGTCGTTTGACTAAAAGAATAGTTATGCAAACTAAATTTATAAACACCCTAATACTACTACAACTAGTGTAGTGGTAAGTCGAGGATCGAACCACAAGGACAAGGGACGATAGCTTATAGACTTGATGTAAAGGAGTTATTTGATATTTGATAAAATGAATCTAATTAAAGAAAATAAGCTAGAACTAAAACGATATTATGCTATAAAGGAAAAACGGGGATAGATTAGTTCCACCCTAGGAAGGACAATCAAACTATCAATACGCTAAATTAGGAGAAATCAGTCAACAATGAATCATGACACTCAAGATGACGAGAGGAAGTTTGTGACCCTATAAATCACACGAACAACCTATAATCGCCCTATGTCTCCAAAGGAGTGGCAGGACAAGATTCGCATCGAATATCAGTCAATCAATCATTAACAATCTCAAATCCTAACTCTACGCATGAAGAACGAGCCAACCTAGGGTTTCACCAATCAAACCCCTAAGAAGACTACTCACACATAGTAATAAAAGACATGATTGAAAGCATGAACAAATTGAATGCAAATGAATAAAAGAACACAAACTAAGAACTATAACTAAACCGACAACTACTCTATCAAAACTGTAAACTAAACAACGATAATATCTAGAGGAATGAAATTAAGAAAAACAATACTTGAAAGCATTAAAAGGACTAAAACAGAAAAGAAACAATACCTTGCATAAATGAAACTGCTTGAACGAAAGAGAAATCGAATCCGAAGTACAAAGCTTGAAAACGAGAACAACGAAAGCTGTAAATCTAAACTAATGCATGAAAGAAATGAAAAGCTTTAAAGTGATGTTCTAGGTTGAGGCACAAGAGCTCTCAAAATAGGCATAAGGTTATGTACAGAGAAAGAGGGTATTTATACCCTAGGGACAAAAGGAGTAAAACCCTAGGAAAAACCCTCGAGCGCCGACTAAAGAAAGAACCAAAATATGTGGGAAAGAAGGCCATTCGGCCGAATGAAGGGTCCATTCGGCCGAATGAGTGTCCATTCGGCCGAATGGGTATGCCATTCGCCTATATCAGAATCTTAGCGTTTTTGCACCCTATCTACCATTCGGCCGAATGAGTGGAACCATTCGGCCGAATGGGTATTGATTTGGCCGAATGAGTGTTTATTCGGCTATTCCCGAGAGCTTGATTTATGTGCTTGAATCCCTGTCCACCATTCGACCGAATGGATGTCAGATTCGGTCGAATCTGAACCTAAACCTTGCTGAACAGTTCCTTTGAAGTGTCTAGTGGCTTCTAGAGTTTATGGGATCTTCGAGAGTGACTTGGAACGCATGCCCAAGCTATGATACGCGCATCCAAACTCTTGATAAAAGTGTCAAAGCCTTGAACACGTCTCATTTTACCTCGAAATCATCGAGATCACCTGAAATGACCTAAAAGCAGCTCGAGGATAAGATCAAGGTAAAATTGAATCTAATGTGCATAAAACCAATATAAAAGCACAAGACTCGACACTAAAATGAGGTTGTAAACGTGCTCTAAAATGAGCACATCATCTGGCACTCCTGGCTTTGTGTTAGAGAGGTTATCCTCTTACCTTTGCCTGTTTCAAGAAGTTACTCTAGGTAAATGGATCTTCCTCAATGCCATGGACCCTTTAACTCATGTATCTAACCCTAGTTGATGATAAAACTTATAACCTAGGAAATGTAGAGACTTGTATTTATCGCATTTATCCAAGCATGCTAGCTTAAATACATGGTCTTGTGTACTATTGCTATATTTTTTGCACTAATGTTGGATCTAGGTTTGCAAAACCTTAGGGAAACCTAAACTCCTAAAATATGAATTACATGCATCCTTGGTCACGATCACCAACTAGGCTCATTTACATCATGTCACTCATCAAAATTGCGTCATATCTGTCCTAAGTCAAATTATGCCCACGTTATGCCAAACCATGTTATCCAAAATCTAAGCCTCATGCTACCAAAATGACCCAAACTTAGTAAAAACCTAATCTTACTTCTCAATAATGACTCAAAAAAGGTAAAATTCCGACCTTACCTTATAAAATGACTCAAGACTCAAAATTGCCTCTCAAATTGTCTCAAACACAATGAGAACCTAAAATCCTCCCGCAAATGTCGTTAAGCTATCAACCCGAGAAAAATCATACCTCTCCTATGAAACAACCCATGTCACCGAGGAAAACCATACTTCTCCGCTTAAAATGTCCCAAGCATCGGTTAAAATCTTACTTTACCTTTGAAATGTCGTCCCAAGCCTCTGGTAAAAATCTTTCTTTACCTATAAAATGTCCCAAGCCTCCGGTAAAAATCTTTCTTTACCTCTGAAATGTCCCTAGCTTTGATAAAAATCCTACCTTACCATTGAAATGCCTCAAGATATTGGTAAAAATATTACCTTTCCTCCGAAATGACCTATGTCCTAGTGAAACTCGAGCTTACCTCTGAAATGACCCATGTCCCCGATAAAACCCCGAGCTTACCGACCTTATATCCCTGGTAAAACCCTAAGCTTACCTATGAAATGCCTCATGTCCCCAGTAAAACCCCAAGCTTACCTCTAAAATACCTCTAGTCCTCGGTAATAGCCTAAATTTACCCCTGACCGCTGCAGGCCTTGCCCTTTTACTGAAACCCTATTGAGGTAAAAAGATGAAATTTCCCTTCAACCGGTAAGGCCTTGACCTTCCCACCAAGACCCTATTGGAGTAAAAACCTAAAATTACCCCTTCAACCAGTAAGGCCTTGACCTTTCCACCGAAACCCTATTGGGGTAAAAACCTAAAATTGCCCCTTAAACCGGAAGGACCCTAATCATCCCACTAAAACCCTACAGGGTAAATGCCTGAAATTGACCCTTCGATTTGTAAGACCCTAATCTTCCCACCAAAATCCTATAGTGGTAAAATCCTAAAATTACCCCTTCAACTGATAAGGTGTTGAACTTCCCATCTAAACCCTATTGGGGTGAAAAACTTAAATTACCCTGTCAATCGGTAAGGCCTTGCCCTTCTCACCGAATCCCTATAGGGGTAAAATCGTAAAATTGCCCCATCAACCGATAAAAGCTTGATCTTTTCACTGAAATCCTATTGGGGTAAAAACTCAAAATACCCCGTCCAATTAGTAAAAAGCTAAAGTTTCCACCGAAACCTCATATGGGGTAGAATCCCAAAACAACCCCTCGCCGAAAAAAATTCTAAATTTCCCCGTTAGGTAAAAATCCCAAGTGACCCTCTATCATCGCAAAAAGCCTTAACCTTGATGCGGGCATTGTGTATTAAGTCCATGCATATCGAGTCAGTCTCTGGCATTTGGGATCATGCTTGTAAAGAAGGCCGACTCCCTAATCTGGTCCATGTAATCATATGCTTTAAAGTTAATCGTGTAGTTACATCATACTTGTAATTGCATCATGTATAGGTATCATCTCTCTCTCCTAACGCTAACCCAAAAATAATCAACCCTAACTAAGTCAAGTCATTGTCCCATGTCCTTTCGCAGGAGTTTGATAACTTAGGCACAAAGACTTGGTTTAAGTTGAGGAGAACCTCATCACCTCCCCTCTCAACCAATGGAAATTGAAAAACAAATAACTCGGCTCTTGGCTACGATTAATGTTTTAGCTAAGTTGTTGGAAGGCAAGAACACCCATCTAGAGCGAACCGAAAGTGCCCACGTGTCATATAGTTTGGCATGGAAATTTGAAAGTAGGATCCATCAGATAACGAATGGATAATACTTTGACATAGCTTCAGATGAACTAAAAGGGAAAATCAAATTCCCGGAGAATGTTTCCACTAAAGATATCCCCATGTTCAAGTCAATAGATCCTGAATTACTCCTAGTTATTTTTCTAATATCCCTAGGGCCAATCTGCCAAAAGTGGATTTTTGCCCTAAAGGACAAGGAAACTGAGACATGGGAGAACATCATCAATGCCTTTATGAATCAATATTGACCTATTGTGTACTTACAAACAACTTTCCAAGAATTAGAAGTTCTTTGACAAAGTACCAACGAAGGATTTATAACCTACCTGAATCGTTGGAGGAAATTAGCCTCTCTAATGGTCTCAAGGCTATCAGAAAGGGAACTTATAAACTTTATCTCAAGTCTTCTACTAGAGTACAAAAACCATATAAAGTACTTAGGTCACGAATCTTTTGAGCGTGCCTACATCATTGGCACCAGCATTAAAGATGATCTCATAGAGAAACATATTGCTCCAGGCGATGAGCAATGGATGGGGAACAAAGATGAAACTCACTTACTTCCTACATTTGATGATGATATCAATGCTCTCGAGGCTCTATCGATGACTAGCCTGACAATTCTACTTGTCTAGGAGGATGACTTTAATATTATCCCATCTTCCTTGATCACCTCCAAATGGAAAAATCGTATTGATTCAAAACTCAAAATATGGCACACATAGAAACGATGATAAATCTGATGAATTATTAAAGCTACATGAATGGGACAACTACAAGGCTTTCTCCTCATTCTTTAGGCTTGAAAATTGAAAAATAAGTCCTCACATGGTCATGGATGAAAGAAGACACCAAAGTTTATAACTCCTAGTGACAAGAAGTTGAACATTAGAGAAGGACTAAAGTTGAATGTGTTGAGTCGTCTAAGTTTAAGTCGGTCAAGTTTGAATGCATTGAGTCTAGGCTTGTGTAGGTTGTGTCACATGCAAAAATATAGAAATCCTCCCTTAATGTAACAACCTCTGAAATCAATCAATAAACACTGCTTTTTTCTACTTATTGATTTTTCTTCCACCCTAATCCCTACCAATTGCTCTAAGCTACAAAATATGGTATGAATGTAATGCTATAAGCTATAAAATATTGTATGAATGCAATGCTAATGCATGGAAAAATTTGGTATGAATACAATGCTCTAAGCTCTAAATATGGTATGAATGCAATTCTCTAAGCTACAAAATATGGTATGAATGCAATTCATACAAAATATGGTATGAATGCAATGCTCTAAGCTACAAAAGGCATGAAAAATATGGTTTGAATGTAATTCTCTAAGCTCTAAATATGGTATGAATGCAATGCTCTAAGCTACAAAATAAGGTATGAATTCAATTCATAAGTTACAAAATGCATGAATAAATGAAGAAGGAAGTAATGACTTGAAAAAACTAAACAAAGAAGTAATGACTAAAAAGAAAAAAATTGAACAAAGAAATTTGGACTGAAAAACTAAGAAAAACCTAGCACGATAATGAGAATGTCTTGAAAGGAAAAGAAAAAATTGAACAAGGAAATAATGAAAACTACTCTATAATACAATGCATGCTCTATATGAAAACTCCCCCAAGCTAAACCTTGCAATGTTCCTAGTGCAAGCACCAGAGATCAAAGGAAACATCAAAATAAAAGAGCATGCAAAAGGCCTAACCTAAAAACAAAAACACCAAAAATAAACAAATTAAACTGAAACAAAATAAATTAAGAGGAATGAAAGAAATAGAAAAAGCCTAATGCTGATCAGGGGGATGGTAAGGTTCATAAAAAGGGTCGGGTCTAGGCATACCATAACACGATGAAGAGGTTAGACCACCCCCGAAATACCTTTACATAGCTTCCTCCATAGAAGAGAAACTAGCCCGCATGGTACTGTAATTACTCCTCATCTAATCAAACTATGCACTCATAGCTCGGTTGGATTCCTTCATATCTTGATATCTAGTTCTCATATCATTATACTAATTAGTCATGGACTAGTGTGAGGCCCTTAGCTTAGTGAAGCTATCCCGTATATGCCCGAAATTGATCCATAACAAACCAAAGTCGTGCTGGAAGGAAACTATCTAAGCCTCATAAGACTAAGAATGACTACTACTCACCCTATAATGGGGGGAACTACGGACAAGTTCCTCATCCATCCCATTAAAGGCCTGATAACCCTCCTAAAGTGATCCACCCTCCTTAGGGAATGGATCAACTTTGGCGGCTGGTGGTGGCCAATTGAAGTCTTGGGGTAGGATCCTTGTCTTAGGACCAAAGAGGTCTAAATCCTTAAACAGTGCTAAAAGGGTAATAAAGCCTCCATTAACTAGGCCCTCAGACAAAGGATCCTAGTAGTAAAGGCCCTATCTACCCTTGCAATAGGCCTAGACTCATTAGCAATTAAATGCCATAGGAAATAAAGCTCGTGATACGAGTAGACAACACCCCCAATATCTCTAGAGAATAGGGTCCAAGTTAAGACCCTATAAGCTACCCGCACCATGGGGTGGATGATCCTAGTCACATTGGAACTACTCGGGTCATAGGAGGTTATCTTTATGATATACCACCAGAAAACACTATCATGGTAATCCTTTAGCTTAGGATGATTAGGACCAAGAACCCCATTCATGGGAAAACCTAAATCTCAATGAATATCATCAATGGAGAAGCAATATTGATTCCCAAAATGTTAAAATAAATCCTAGTAGAGGTAGTATCAGGGGATCGGTTAATGTTGAAGGACGGGATCAAAGGAAACATGCAAATTCCTATAGGTTAGGGCATGCAAATTCAAAAAGGATTCCCACCAATACCTAAAGAATAACTCATATATCGCCCCCTCAATACTTAAATCCTAATGGCATGCAGATCATAAAAACGAGTTGGGATGAGGTTTCTATTGGTATTCCTTCAAAATTCCTCATATACTCCTCGCTAGTCCATAAATCAATCCCGTACATCTCCATGGCAGAACTTCGGCTCTAATGGGGGCAGGTCTCTTTTCCTCCTAGACTTGGTTCTCCTAAAGAAAGACATAGTAATCTAAAGCTAAAAACAATAAGGGTTCCAAATTTCAAGGGAAAAGGGGTCCTAAGGGGGAGTTAGTACTACCTAGGGTTTATGCTAAAACAATTCCCAAGTTTTCTATGTTCACAACAATCCTTGAAGAAACCCAACCGAATCACATACACAACAATCCACAATAATATTTTCACAGAAATATAAGTATAAATTAGAAAATTGTTTAAGAAATAATGAAGAATGAGCAAGATTGAGGAAGGAGTATACCAAAGCAATGTAGCCACAAATTTCCTTGCAAAATTGCTCCACCAATGTATGAAACAAGTCTAAGCACTAATTTGTAACGATGGAGCCAAAATCAAGAAACTCCAAATTTTTTTTAAAGTTAGGGTTTTAGGTTGGAGTGAGAGATTTGGTGAGATTTTTGGGTAGAAATGGGTTGTAAAGTATGGAGGACTGTTGGAAATTAAAATATTTGAGGTTTTGAGTGAGTAATTAGGGTGGATTTTGTATGGGAGTAGGAGTAGTGAGTGAGAGGAGTAGGAGTAGGAGTAGTGAGGAAGAGGAGTGCTTGAGTGAGAGGAGTGACATGAGAGGAATGAAGAAAATGGGTTTAAAAATGCAGGATCAAGGAGCACTTAGTGAGTACGAATAGGACTTAGTCGAGCCTCCTATAGAAATGCATTTGTGGTTCATTCTGCTATCAACGAAAATCTTCAAAAATAGAGAGCACTCGATTGAGTGCTATGTACATTCGGTCGAGTCCCTCTAATTTCTCGAATTTTCACCCATTTTGCCAGAAACACTATTTTAAAACATTTGGAGGGCACTCGATTGAGTATTCTGCACACTCGATCGAGTCCCATAGAAAATGGCCCTTTATCGAGTCCCAAATTATCCTAAGGACTCCAAACATGATTTTAAGAACCAAAAACACCCAACTTAAACCATATATGATCAACATGGCCTAAATCATACAAAACAAACACAAAAACACCTATAAAAAAAAGTAACCTACTAAAATCAAGAAAATTAGAAAAATTAGAAAAAATGGGTTGCGTCCTATTAAGTGCTTGTTTTTCATGTCATAAGCTTTACTAATAGATTAATAAATATGCGGTAGGTTTTTAATACTAACAACAATTGAGATGGCAGCAAATTAATTTATTTAATTTACGGCGTAAAAAATACGCCACAAAAATTAATTAATCAGCGACGGGTCATACAATATATGCCTCAAATTATTAAATTAATAAGCGGCGGGTCATACAATATATGCCTCAAATTATTAAATTAATAAGCGGCGGTTCTAACATAAATACGCCATATTATAATCAATAATTTTTATTAAAAAAATCTAAAATTTGTATTAATATGCAGCGGTTCTATCAGAGAACCGCCACAAATATAGTCTGTATTATTATTTTTAAAAAACTTATAATTTGGTCTCTACTACGCCACATCTACTACGTACATTTTACGGTACACATCCAATAATATGTAATAGGAATTAAGAAATGATAAACCATGATTCAAATAACTCCAAAATTTCTACTATGAACACTCGTTTTGGAATGCAAAATGGCGATCTACGAGATTTTACACTTAAAACAAACAACCAATTAATTCTTCATAGATTTTGGGTGCATTATGAGGATTTGAAAAATTTGGAGAGGCATATGTATTAGCATGGTAGTCCAAATGGCATAATTTTTTTAGAAACCCTCTATTTTTGAAGGTACTACACAACTATATTGCCCCTTAGCGGCCTCGATGATGTCTTATTTATGATATTGAAAAAAATCTTTGACAATCCATAAAATTGGCTATAGGACTCCGAATGGGGCTTATAATAAGTCTAAATTTTATTTTTTTCTTTTGAGATCTATGCACCCCAAATACCTCTACGGGGGATTTGTCCACTTATTTCCTCCAAAAAAAGCCTCTAACACCATATAATCTATGAACTTTGATTTTTAAGGGTTAATTCCTTAAGTCTTCCTATACTTTGATAGTTTACTTTACTAAAAGTAAAAATTAGGTTAGCCAAATGCAAAGATAAACCCCATGTCTAGGTTTCAAAAAATATCCATGTCTAGGCTTCGAACAAATGCCCATATTAAGGTTTCGAACACATGAGAAGATAAACCCAAATTTAAAAAACTCCACTAATTAACACATTCACATTCATAATAAACAACACCCATTCAAATACCCATATTTTAAAATGGAATAAACAATAAAAAAAAGAAACTAATTTGCATAATTCAAACTGACATTTAACAACCCATATTTCGAGCATTAAACAACCCATAATTCAAACTAATATGAACCATATTTTGATATTTCAAATTACTTAACACATTCACATTAAAATTTAACAACATTAATCAAATACCCATGTATCAAATGGAATAAACATCAAAAGAACACAAAGAAATCATACCTAAAATGCGCTGAAGAACAATGAATGAGATGAAGTGGTGGGTCGGTGCTGTGGGTGGTTGCGTGGATTGGTGTTGATGTATGTGGCAAGGCTCCGTAATGGTTGCGAGAGGATGCTTGCATGAGAGGCGGTAATGGATTCTATAAGGATGAAAATAATGTACGTAAAATTTTAAAGTGAAGACCAAAGGCTTGTGCTTTTTTTTTTATAAAACCTAATATATATGCGATGGGTTTTGATGAAGACGCTGCATATTAACTGGCAATTAGTGGGAGGTCTTCCTTAAACCCACCACATTTTAATTAGGTTTGATTAATTATAGACGGTTCTAAATCAATACACTGCATATTATTAGTATTTTGCGGCTAGTTTGCTAATACGCCGCTAATACTTAGTCGCAAATTAAATTATTTCTACTAGTGCTTGATGATGCAGGGTCGGAAAGGTTAATGCTTGCCTTCCCATGAATGGGATCTCCCGTACAATAATGCTTTAAGCAACGACCAACTACCTTGAAGGAACTAGTTGTTTCCCTCCAAATCTCAACAGAATCATAGGGGAATACCTTTTTCACCTAAAATGGACTAAACCATCTAGATTTCATCTTCTCGTACAATCTTAACCTGGATTTAAACAATAACACCAGATCACCTTCTTTGAATTCCTGCCTCATAATGTGTTGATCATGCCATCTTTTTGTCTTTTCCTTATAGATATGTGAACTCTCATATGCATCTAATCGGAATTCATCGAGTTCATTGAGCTATAAGAGCGCCTTTTCTGACTAGTTTCTTGGTTATTAAAGCTAATGCGCTTAACAGCCCAGAAAGCACAATGTTTGAGCTCATCTTATAGATGACATGATTTTCAATACAGCAACTTGTAAGGACTCATTCTTGCATCTTAAATGTCATTTGGTACACCCACAAAGCATCATTAAGACTAGAACCCTGTCCTTACGAGAATTTTTTATCGTTTTGAAATGGTTTTGATTTCCGTATTTGACACCTCTACTTGACCACTCGTCTACAAATGATAGGAAAAACCAACCTTATGACATACTCCATATTTTTTCATCATAGCTTCAAATTTATTCTCTAAGAAATTCTGTCCCCTATTACTTATCAAGAGCCAAGGGAATCCAAACCACGGATATATTATTTTCTTGAAAAATTTACGAACAACTCAAACCTCATTGGTTATTGATGCTATAGACTCCACCCATTTAGACACATAATCAACCACATCCAGAATATAGCGATTCCCATAGTAGGATGGGAAGGGACCCATGAAGTCAACACCCTAGACATCAAAAATCTCAACTTGCATAGTGCTATTCAAAGGCATCTCATTCCTCTTTGAGATGTTTTTGGTATACTAGCAATAATCAAAAGATTGTACAAAAGCATGAACATCCTTAAACAAGGTAGGATAATAGAAACCACACTAAAGGATCTTAGTATAGGTTTTGGTCTAGCTGGCATGACCGCCACATGACAAATCATGACAATGAGAGATGATAGTGGTTATTTCCCTCTAGGGAATAGAACACTTAATGATAGCATCAACACATGATCTATAAAGGAAAGGATCATCCTAAAAGTGATGCTTTGTGTCAAGAAAGAACCTCTTCCTCTTCTATGAGGAATATCCATGGGGGGCTGTCCCTGTAGCCATGTAATTCGCCAAATCAGCATACTCAGGTTTGGTTACAATATACATCACAAGAAGCTTCTCATTAGGGAAGGAATCATTGATCAAGAGTTTGTTTTTAGACCTTTCAAGAGTTAATCGGGAGATATGATTAGAAGCTACATTTTCTGCTCCCTTCTTATCCTTTATCTCGAAATTAAATTCTTGTAAAAGAAAAATCCATCTATTTTATCTATGATTAATATCCTTCTTACTCATTGGGTACTTGAGTGTCGCGTTCTATATACACTATTACCCTCGAGCCCACTAAATATGAATGAAATTTCTCCATTGCGTACGCTACTACTAACAACTTCTTTTCGGTGGTAGCATGGTTCACTTGAGCTAGTTTAAGTGTTTTACTTTCATAGTAGATGGCATGTAATTTGGTCGCTTATCTTTACCTCAAAATTGCCCTAATAGCAGAATCGCTTGCAACACACATGATTTTGAACGGTAAGGTCTAGTCTGGTGGCTGAAGTACAAGAGAGGTGGTGAGAACTTCTTTCAACCAATTGAAGGACTTCACATAAGCATTACTAATCAAAAACATATCATCTTTGGTTAAAACCTTTGTTAGAGGCGTGACAATCTTAGAGATGTCTTGGATAAAACGCTGATGATAGCCTGTGTGACCTAAGAAACTCCTAATTGTGTTTATGAATGTAGGAATGGATAAGCCCATAATGACCTCTACTTTCTCTTTATCCACTTTGATGCCCTTATTAGACACTTTAAGGCCTACAAAAATACCTTTAGTGACCATGATGTGACACTTTTCCCAGTTTAATGCCAAATCAACTTCTACACATCTAAAGGGTTCGTTAGACAATCATCAAAAGATGACTTATAGACTAAATAGTCATCTATGAATACATCCATGTAGTTTTTGAGTAATTGTGAGAAAATTTCCATCGTACATTGTTGAAAAGTGGCAGGAGCATTACATAAGCTGAATGGCATTGTGCTATAATCATAAGTGCCATACATACACATAAAGATAGTCTTCTCCTGATCACTATTAAGGGCATCATTCACTATAGCAGGGTATGTCTTATTAAAGCTAAGAAATTCATACTTGAGAGTAGATGGGAGTGGTTTTAGTTTTATGTGTTAGGGAGCATTTGTAAATGACGGATCACTAGATAATCTAAGCTCTTTTGGTGCTCCTGCTTCTCAACATTTGGCACATCCTCCAAATATCTCACATTATCTAGAGCTTTTGAAGTCTTTAATTCTCTTCCTACTAGGACTGTTGCTAAGGGATCTTGCAAAGAAATAACATTAACATGATTAGAAACAAGCTCATCTAAGGCATCAAATCTATATATCATTTCCCCCATGGATGGCATACCTATTGTGTTCACCAAGGAGTATTCCACCTTCTCCTCTTCAACCTCAAAGGTAATCTTCCCGTTCTTCATATTTATGTCAGCACCTGCTGTAGCTAAGAATGGTCTACCTAAAATAATCGAAACCTGCACATCCTTTTCCATCTTTATGACCATGAAGTCACATGGTACATAGAATTTTTCTACTCAAAGAGAAACATCCTCCATAATTCCTAGAGGGAATTTCACAATACGATTTGCTAACCAAAGGGAGTTCGGGTAGGCTTCAATTCACCTACTTAGAGCTTCTCATAGATTGATAATGACATAAGATGCACACTTGCTCCCAAATCATATAAAGCGTTCTTGATCTTTAAATCCCCTAACCTCACTAGGATATAGTAACTCCTAGGGTTGTCTAGCTTCTTGGGAGGGGTGTTCTATACTCATTTATGGGGGTAATAAAGCATTCTTTTCAATCTTCTTTTTATTCAAAAGCATATCCTTTAAGAATTTCACATATGAAGGAATTTCTAAGATAGCACTGAAGAAAGGGATGTTAATATGCAACTTCTTCAAGATCATAAAAAACCTTCTATATTTCTTCTCTAACTTTGCTTAGGCTAATCTCTAGGGAAACACGAGAGGTGGTACATATGGCGCTATAGGTTGACTCTTTTGCTCCTTCTCCTCCTTTATCTTCTCACTTAGCTCATCATGCTCTAACTCAATCGGAAGAGTAAAAGCCTTCATTAATGGTTATTCTAGCTCCTTTCTACTCCTTAGGGTGACAAAGTTTAATTGCTCCATAGAAAGAGTTTTGAAATCATATTAGATATGTCTTCCATTCCTTAAGGGTTGATTTAACTGCTGAGGCAGCAGGTCTAATCAGGTTTCTATTCGTTTTGTATGAGCTCTAAGTTCTATAATTGACTTCTCATTATAATCATTACAATTGGTCTACTAAGCTACAAAGTTTTCCAAGATGATCTAAAGATTAGACTTTGGTGGGGTTGGTGGTTGTTTAAAGGGATATGGATTAATGAATTTTCCGGTATTCTTAGGGGCCTTGTGGATTGTTAAGTTTTTAAAAGCGGTGGGGCATGTTTTGGATTAGGTTTAGCACATTTTTAGTGTTCTTATAGGAGAAGTTTAGATACTTCTTCCAACCTTCATTATAGGTGTTCAAGAACGGGTTGAACGACCTCTTTGGATTGTTGTAAATGTAACTTACTCACTACCCAGATCACCTGCAGTGTACTAACACTAGCTCACATCATGCCCAATAATATCAAAAACTTTGTAACGTGCTACCTAAGCAGGTTTTCCATGTATCTTTCATAAAATTTTAGTAAGAGCCTACATGGAAGCTATCAGCATTGAGATATCTAAGTTCAATAGTAAAGAAGACGACTTCTTTTTGTAAATTTCCCTTGAAGAACATGAAGTATCAGTAGCAACCATCTTTTTAATCATTGTTAAAGTACCCTATAAAAAATTGATCTAGGTATCACCCCTCGAAGCTAGATTGATATATAACTTGGTATCATAGTTTAGAACGTTAAAAAACTTCTAAAGCAATAGCTAGTCCGGTAATTTATGACGAGGATAAAATTTAACATCCTTTTAAACAATCTCCATGTCTTATAGAGTGACTCATCATACAACTGCTAAAAAATGTTGATCTCGGCTCTCAACTTAGCGATCTTATCCTGATCCAAGAACTTCTTGAAAAAAACTTTTGTGAGCTTGTCCCATGTATCGAAAGTGCCCGGACCTTCATCTCTAAGCCATTCAGACGCTCTATCCCTTAAAGAGAACAAGAACAACATCTAATTCATAGCATCTTCAGAAAAAATCCTCTATATTTATTATGTCACACTTCTCAAAGAAGTTCTCGATGTGTGAAATGGGGCACTCCATAGGGTGTCATGTGAATGCATCACTAGAGACAAACTAAATAAACACTGGTTTTAGTTCAAACTACACAGCTATAACCTGCTACCAAGAAATGCTTGACATTGTCTAAGGATCAGGGATGCTATACTCAAATAAGGATTTTTAGGATGGGGTTTCAGCCATATTGCTTTACTTCATTGACTTCTTTTTCTGTTTCTTTTGCTTTCTTATTGAGTTCTCAATCTCAAGATCTAGAGAAATAAGCTCTTTAGAACTTTTACTTTGAGTGTGCCTGCAAAGAACACACTAGAAAGGAAAGGGATGAAATCTACAAACAGGATAGTCAAAGCTACTAACTAAGAAAATTGAAATCCTAATAGAAATCTAGACAGAAAACAAGAATAGGAATCACCTTTAGTTCCCAACAACGACATTAAATTTTTATCGGGTTATAGCTATCCAATCAAAAGCAACATATTCACCTAAATTAATGTAGCTTGGATAAGTAGGGTCAAAATCCCAAGTGACTATTGTATTCTAATGTTTCCTTAGCTAGTAATTAACTCTATTAGGAATGTCACAAACAAATAAGGAACTAATCTAACTAATGGCTAATCAAAACTAGGCTAAACACCAACAATTTACAAACTTATATTACCAATATGAGAAAAGCATTGAGAACAACAAATCCCAACTAGTATAACTTTGACATTGATTTCTATCCTAATCCCGCAACTGTAATACATAAAGTAATTCGTAGGACAAATGCACCCTAAACAGTACTAAGGATCTCTCTTGAATATTAATAACTTCCTTCTAAAGCAATCCCACTTACTCTTGTGGATTCATGTGATACCTAGACTAAGAACATCATTTTATAAGTACTAATGGTCATCATGTTTACTTTCATGATCATCAATCACACCTTAATTAGTGACTCTAATGTAGATTATGAACTGACTCTCGCCGCGAACCTAATCCATGCCATTAATCAACTAAGTCTAGCCTTTTTAATGGATTTTAAACTAATAAAGTATTAAAAGAATCAACTTTATACATTTATATTCGGGTTTCAAGATTTATTTAATAACTATTCCATAGTAGGGTTCATCAGAATCCTAGACTTATGAATTACTCACGCGTATTGCTAATAAAATCAATACAAGAAATAAACAAAACCATAATCTATGCTACATTGATATAAAACAATAATAGGGATCAATAATATATAAATTCGTTGAACCTATAGTTTTAGGGTGGCAAAGAGAGTGTTTTAAGGAAGATGAATTGCGTCCAGATTTGGGAGAATGCTTACTAGTGAGGAGGGCTTTGAAAGTGTAGGCTTTAGAAGAGGAGAATTTGTAGAGGAAAGCCATTTTTCATACTAGGTGCATGATTTAAGGCAAGGTTTTTACCTTGATCATTGATTGAGGAAGTTGTGCCAACCTAGTGTCTCAAGTGTTAGTCAACAAATTTGAGTTAGCCATAGAAGCCCATCCAACTACCTACGTGGTTCAATGGTTAAACCAAGGGAAGGGACTTCAGATTTTTGAGAGAGTATTAAAATTTTTTAGCGATAGAGGGACTTATGTAGACGCTCTATGGTGTGATGTAGTTTTGATGGACGCATGTGATGTGCTTTTAGGGTGGCCATGGTTGTGATGCATGATGGGTTTAAGAATACCTATTCTTTTACTATAAAAAGAAAGAAGATTATCCTTACTCCTATCACCCCATCTAAACCCAAACCTAAGGCATCCACACCCTAACACAATAATCCTAGCCAAGCTACATGATTTATGTGAAATAAGGGAGATGTTATTGGGATAAGAGGAGGAGAGTTGTGTGGAAGTCATTCACCATCCATTGTTCGTGCCTCTCTTTGAGCTTTATAAGACTGTGTTTCCTAAGAAGATACCCCTTAGTCTATCCCTAAAGTAAGGTATTGAGCACATGATTGACCTCATACTTGGTTTTATTCTTCCAAACAATCTAGCAAAAAGATGTAATCCGATGGAGTACGAGGAGATTAGGAGGTTGGTGGAGGAGCTTTTGGAGAAGGGAATGATTAGGGAGTCATTGATCCCATGTGCAGTTCCTGCCTAATTAGCACTAAAGAAGAGTGGTGAATGGATGATGTGTGTGGATAGTAGAGCTATCAATAAGATTATTATCAAGTATCGATTTCCTATACCGCACTTGAATGACTTGTTAAATGAGTTATATGGAGCTTGGGTTTTATTTAAGAAAGACTTGATATGTGTTTATCATCAAATTCTAATCTTCAAAGGAGATAAGTGGAAGAATCCTTCTAGACTAAGGAAGGGCTATATGAGTGGTTGGTGATGCCTTTTGGACTATTTAATGCCCCTAGTACATTCATAAGGTTGAAGAATAAGATGATGAAGCCATTTTGAGGGAAGTTTATGGTGGTATACTTTGACGACATCTTGGTTTATAGAAGAACTAAGAGGCACATATGGATATTTTAAACCATGTGTTTGAAGTTCTTTCTTTAGAGAAGATATTTTGAAATCTAGAGATGTGCTAGTTCTTTTTAGACCATGTGACTTTCCTTACATCATCATAGCTGAGGTGATTGAGATGGATGAGAAGAAGGTTCAAGCTATCTAGGAATGGACCATATCTACATCAAATTCTCAAGTGTGGAATTTTCACGATTTAGTTTCGTTCTATATAAGGTTTGTGAGGAATCTGAGTACCATTGTGGCTCCTATGAAAAAACCAACAAAGTTGAAGCCCTTTGAGTGAAACGAGAAGGCACAGGAGGCATTTGATGAGATGAATAAGCAGTTAACTACATCACATGTTCTAGCATTGCCTAGTTTTGATGAGATCTTTGAGATTGAGTGTGGTGCTTCAAGAGTTGGGATAGGTGCAGTTCTAACTCATAAGAGATGACATGTAGCTTATTTTTGTGAGAAGTTGAATGACATGAAGAAGAGGTACTCAATGTACAATAAGGATTTTTATACATTGGTGAGGGCTTTGGAGCATTGGCAACATTATTTTATGCCCAAGGAGTGCATCTTGCATTCATTTCATGAGGCATTGAACTATATCTAGGGACAGCATAAGTTACAACCTAGGCATGCTAAGTGGATGAAATTTCACTTGTAGAAAAATAAATCACTTTGGTACAAATGCTGCGATTATGCACTTCAAAGCACTTAATGATTTTAAATATACCTTAATACCAAGTGCTAAAGTTTTCAAAAGCCCACAGCACTTGTAACTGACCACTTACAAATTTTCACAAAAACACAAAGTACAACACTACACTCACAAAAACACACTGAACTCTACTCTTCTTCACTAACCCTGTTATTCCCTCACCTTAACTCTCAATCCCCCATCAAATTGCATCCACCCTTAAACCCTAACTTTGAAGCCCATAAACAACCACCCATTCCTAATCCCTCACATTTCCTTCCCCATAAACCCTAAATTCGAAGCTCCTTCTCCTCTTTTCCACTCGTGAGTCCATGGCTATGGCATAGTGGAGCTTTTCTTTCATAGATTGGCCTTCTCTCTCTCCCATATTAATTTAAAGAAGTCATATGTTCCAAACTTTGGCATTTAGAGGTTTGTAGACATTTTTTCTATTTTTTGCGAATTAGCTAGGGTTTAATTTGTTGGTCAATTGGTTTTCTGATTGGTCTTGAATTAGGCAAAAAAGATATGTAATGGCGTAATGGGACGTTGAAAATGGTTTCATCTTTCGGTCTTAATTCATCGTTATGCTTGCGTAATAAACATATATTATCCCTGATTTTTGTTGGGTTATGACTTATTAATGCTTGGTCAGTGTATAATTAGGAAAAATAGACTCTATATGGTTATATACTAACTCTATATGGTTATATACTAACTCTATAGTCCATACTAGGATCAAGATATTTAGATTCTTTTACATCCTAGTCCGTTAAACTACTATTTAGCTAGAGTGCACCATTGTGTATGCTACCATTATATGTCCATATCATTTATAGACACTTATGCCATTTTACCAAATCACTCAACTTATCAAATATATATTGTCGAAAAGTGTATAACAAAAATATAAAATATATAAAAATATATCACAAAGACTATTAACTGTCATATTTTTTTGGTGAGACCATCAATAGGTCAAATGGCACACACAGTAAAGGATAAGATGAATGAACGTTACCTAAATAAAGCAATCATGAAAATGCATATGAAGCAACCCAACAGTAATAGATTTATTAGCATTGAAGTGTTTTTGAACAAGTTGTCGAACGATATTTTCAGAATTCAGACAAGATGACTTATAGAAACCAACTTGAAGGGCTAAAGTTAAATTAGGAAGAGAAAAGACTATGAACATAAATGAAAATATATTGAAAAGCTTAAGGAAAATCTCCAGTTGTCCCCCTCCCCCCCCCCCCCCCCCCCCCCACACACACACATATATATATATATATATACTTAATTTATAAACCATAAATACCTTTATCATATAGCTTCACAAAATTAGAGTTGGCCCATATCATATACTGGAATTGGATTTGCATAGCATGTCAAATGTTAGACTTTTAGTGGAACGTCAAATATTTTATTAGATGGGCTTCAATTCATATTTCTGATTTTTGATCATCAATTTAGGATAATTTGATCATCAATTTATCGTGCTTTGAAATTCATTTTAAAGACATTTTGATCGGCTTCTAATTCAAGGTGCTTTTCATGTTCATATTTATTCTCTTGAAGTTATAAAAAGAATAAAATAAAAATATATGTTGTTCATGTATGTAAAAGAATTACTACATAATTAGAGTTAGACGAATATATGAAATCAAATTATTTTATTTGTTGGACTTTAACTAATGATAGAAAGATTAGTTTGAGTTGATGTGATGAAAATAGGTTTGATGCAATGATAGGATTTAGGTAATACCATAAAAGGAAAAATCTGTCAAATGTTTTAGTGGAAATTATTGTACATGTCATCATAAGATGTAATAGTTGCTATGATACTTCAGTTTTTTAGTGAAAAGTATTAGATATGGCTTTGAATTTACAACTAATGTTTTCGATGATAACTGTTGTTTCCTTGAACTACCTATTGAAGTTTATTTGTTTATTTCTTAGAAGTTATTCAAAAATAATCAAGATTGGATGTACGGTAACCAAACCTCGATGAAGTACTTGCAAGGGGTTGAGGAGTTCGCTAGAGTTGCACTTAAACACCAAGTAGACAATCATTCTAAGATAATTTTGTATCCTTATTGTGATTATAACAACTAAAAGGGTTTTCATGAGAATAATAAAATCAAAGATCATTTAATTCGTTGAGGTTTTATAGCAGATTATAGGACGTTGAATTGGCATGGTGAAAAATTAGATTTTAGGGCAAGCGCTAGTAAGTGCACAAGTACGGAAAAGACACCTTACAATGAACCTTTTGTGAATGTTAATGACGATTATGACCTTAGAAACTAATATTTGAGTGTAGAAATGAGCAAGAAAGACTTTAGAATATGCCAAATTGGCTAAAAATTTGTTTAATTTACGTATTTTTAGCTTTTTAAATGCAGTATCCTCAGCAAAAAAGAAACATAGAGTGTGGCTACTTTGTCTTGTGTTATGTGTATGACATTCTTCAAATGCATCACAGTTGTGACGATCTTGCAACTGTACATATGATTTACTCCTTTTCGTAGTAAATGTAGAAATGGATGTGAATTGAGATGAGATGGATGGTAATGAATCCCTTATGTTATGACTGTGTTGAAATATATATGTAGTTGATTGGAATTAGGTACCTAGCATTCAAAAAAATGGAAACAAGCCTAATTACAGTGGAAACTCTGCCAAAATTTACACTTGAAACTGTGTCAATAATAATATTTGTGTTTTGTTTCAAACCAATAACCTATCTGTTCTCAACTTTTCAGGCATTTACACAAAGTGAGTCATACTCACGTTTCTAGTTGATGGAGAATAAGGAAATATAGACGGGGTACTTTATTGCGTCGAAACAAACCTAATTAGGTAGCTCTATAGCTCTTTAAATTTGTTTTTGTATATATATCATTAGATAGATTCAACTAACATATATCATTACGTATGTTTACGATATTATTTCAAAGACATTAGATATGACATTATGATATTCTTAGCTTATATTAGATTAGGTTTCTTGAAGGTGGTGAAATTATATATAATATACATGTACATTAATAGCTTACACTAGCTAGATTTGATTTCTAATATAACAGTTTTGTGAGATATTAATTGTTAATAATATTAGCACATAAAATCCTAACCGTTGTACACATTAAGCAGAAATAGCAGCTAGTTTTCTGAATGCATGTAGTTCTAAGGGAAAAATTGACCCTAAAAAACACAAGTGCCACGGTTTTCTAGAAAACCGCAGCATCTAAACCGTCAAGTGCTGCGGTTTTCTAGAAAATCGCAACACTTGATTGTTTAAAGGTTGCAGTTTTTCTGATAATTGCACCACTTAATGGTTCCAAATTAATTTTTTTAATAAAATACTAAATAAGTGTTGTGGTTCTCTAGAAAACTGCAGCATTTGGATATATCAATGTTGTAATTTTTTGAAGAACCGTAGCACTTGTGGCTTTTATTATTACGGACAAAAATACACAACACTTGCATATATCATAAGTGTTGCGTCAATAAGTGCTTCTCCTCAATAATCACAAATTTAAGCACAGAACTGCAACATTTAAGTATTTTTGTACTAGTGAAAAAAGGAATAAATTTAATATAATAGTAAACAAAATTCAAGATAGTTCAAGAAATTTAAACTTTATATACATATAATACTTTTTATGATTTTTAAAACCTAATCCAAATCATTACAAATTCATTGATCAAATTTAATACGATTTCTAATTTTAAAAAATCAAACTATTTTAGATACAAAAATTAAATTAAATTAAGTAAACTGATATTTTTGTAGTTTAATCATTTATTTAATTTATTTATTTACTTTAGTTATTTTTGAATACCTTAGCAAACTTGGATTAAGTGGAAACTCTCGTTTGAAAAATCTGTGGGGATGGATCCTAATTTATATATATATTTAATATGTGGTTAGTTGTTCAGTTGTTATAGGTTGAACTTCCACCAAAGTAGGGTTATTTCAAGTGGTCAGTAATTTAGAATTGCTTAAGGAGGGTCTCATATTTGAGCCATAGATTATACTGAAATCCTATTAGAGACTCACCCAACACAACACATGTATGTGACTCAAGTCGAATCTAGATGTAGTTGGATAGTACCAATCAGATGGGTAACCTAAAACATAGGTTGAACTACCAAAAAGAAATTCATCTATTTGGCCGAGTTTTCCTATAAATTACACACATCTTATTATCATAATAAAATTTAATTTAATTTTTAAATTTTGAAAGATATACCATCGATTAAAAAATTATGAGACATAAAATAAAAGTTGTAAATAACTACCACATAAAACCAAAATGTTAGTAGAAACTACATTTTGCTGATATCTTGATCAATTAATCCTGAATTTAACTAACATGTGTCATACACTTGACTTTGATGAGAATTTGGTTATAGGTTTTTCTACTAAATTTTCCCTTGTATTTTCCCTATACTTTCCCATCTACCTCATTAATCTATAAAGTCCAATAAAAATAGTAAATTATACAAGGAAAAAAGGGAAAACTTAGTGAAAAAACCAAAAAAATTCCCTCTGTGAAAGTCATGTACCTCGTACAAGTTAGTCAATGCCAAACTTATTGGTCAAATTTAAAATTCTGGATAATGGTAGTATCTTGCAACAATTTTGATTTTATAAGTTGTTTTTGACAAATTTTTCTTATAAAGTAGTGTCTTACATATTTTCCATATTTTTATCTTACATCTAACAAGATATGCACATCTCCTACAAGGCTATCACCTAGGGACTAATAGTGGCATAAATGATGAACAAATATAATTTCAATTATGTAACTATAACTATATAGTAGCTTAATATTTACATGTGCTTGTATCAGCTTGTAAGAAAATTGTCCATTATTTCTAAAGTTTTGGATTAAGACTTGTAAATGCAACAACAATCGTTAAAGAGACATTTCCCAGTTACCCGTCAGTTATCTGAATCATATGTCATGAAAGGTTTTAATATAGCATGGATTATATATCAGGTGAGATACCCTTAGAAAAAGCTTATATGTAAAACAACTTTATCTGTTTGCATCATTTTTTATAAGTGAACCTTGAAAAACTTTCCAACTTAAATTATTGTAAATAAAGGTGGCCACAGGGCTGGTCTTGGTGGACCGAGCTAGCCACCATGCTGGCTGGGGGTTATGAGACCGTTATCAGACTAGTCTAGGGGGCAGGCCAGTCCAGGCAGGGGTCAGGCTAGGTAGGGGTGATTCACAATGAATCAGATCGAATTGAAAACCGAATCGAACCAAGTTCACGAATCCAATCAAATTGAATAGAATTCACGATTTGGATCGGAATGAATTCAAGTATCGAATCAAATCGAAACGAAATTCATACTATGATATTTAGAAATAAGAATAAATGAATTATTTTGAATGTAATTAAACACTTATATTCACTTAGTCACATTCATGTTTCATTTATTTTGTCGGTAATTACATATTGATTAAATTAATTAAGCTTTTACATTCACCTAATTACATTAATTTATCGTATTCATTACATATAAATGTAACTAGCTAATTACATATTTACTTATAATCCATAATCATATTAATTTAGTTTAATTAAACATGTTTTGGTATTGGGGGAGAAAGCAAAGGGCTTGCACTTAATTTTAGAAATCAAAATTTTGTTACATTATTAATTATTGACATTCAAATTTAAGTTGCTTATGTATCCCGAAAGAATCAAAGCCCATGTAAATCTATTACATACTTGGAGGGGTGCCTAGCTAGCAGCGGTCCCCGAACCTCCTTCTCCTGCTCCGCCGCTTCCTTCACTTGTGTCAATCATCATCTAAGTACCGTCTTTGTCGTTGTCATCATCTCTCAATCCTTGTGTCCTATGCTTCGCTTGATCCCAATCCTTCTTATATACACATATTTCGATGCTTTCGGAGGATAATCAGACTCTTCTACCTGCACAAAAGGAAGACTCTTTTGGGGGATACACATATCTCTTCTCATCGAGGACTCTTCTACCTGTACAAAAAATAGACTCGGAAGCAATGAAGGAGGCGGAAATTGCAATGATATCCTTTCCAATTATCAACAAAATTGGAAATTGCCGTTCAGATCAAGCCACCACTTAATAATAGATAAATCTTCATCAGTTTCATATTGGTAGGAAAGATACTAGTTAATAACATACATTGAAGAAGAAGAAGAAGAAGAAGAAGAACCCGATATTTTTAATTTTTTTTAAATTCTACTAAGTGCTAACACGAATCACGTACCAGAACTTTCGGTAGAAGACGATACATGTTATGAGGGTAAATAAATAGAAGCATAATAATGGTACAAACTAGAAAAAAATAGTTTCACATACCTCTATATATTCATTAACATCGTAATTTAGACATAGAGTACTATAGTAAAACTCTAACACGTTCCCTAAACCCGAAGCCTTAACCTCGGGATAGAGAATAGCCGCTATGCCGTATACGACAGGGAATTAACTAAAGTAAGTGTAACCACTTACTTAGCATACTAGTAAGAACCTTACTAATATGTGGGACATTAAAATGCTCACTAACAGTGTTAACAACGCTAACACACTCTTATATAACTAAATGAATGTTACGGTCATAAATGTATGAGAAAATCTTAGTTTCATGGTCAAACGCTGCTAGAATGTCATAAATAAAGATACTGGTAGTTCACTTGAAATCCTTATTAAGTTCATTAAGAGTCTCTCGAGTTTCATTACATAAAATGGTCAAAACCTCACGGTATTTAATGGCGTCCATTAACAACCTATATATGGAGTTCCAATGAGTCGATGTATCTAGACAACATTGCCTCTTCTTAAGGCCACTCTCCTAACACAAGACCATATACTTCCTTCTAACCAAGGCCATAATCCTAATCCATTTAGTAATATTCCTAATAGGGTTAAGCAAATCACTTTACTCAGCTAAACATGCTTGGACCGACAGGTTCATAATATGAGCACAACAACGTACATGCAAAAGTTCACCACCGTTGAAAAATTTCAAGCTAGGTTCGAATTTTAAATAATCTATACATTTGGTGTTCGCTGAAGCATTATCTAAAAGAAGGGAAAATACTTTATCGAGCAAATAGAAGGTCTAAAGGCATTCTATTATCCTAACATTAAGGTTGTAACCGGTATGTCTCTCTTTCATATCCTCAAAACACATCATATGTTTTTTTAGTATGCCACTCATCATCTATCCAATGGACGGTAATACATAGAAATGGTTCACCAAAAGTAGTGGTTCAAGTATAAGTAGTAAGGCTAATATGGCCGTTGAATATGAGAAAAGTTTATATTAAGTTACTTCTATATTTATAATAGGAAGTTTGGGTATGGCACTTAAGAGTGTTCTTAGGGACACGTCTAAATGCAAATTGTAAGGCAGTTCTAGAAAAAAATTTTCAAAGTTAGGGTTTTTACCATGGTTAAAAGGTAATTTGTCGACAATAACAAAATTTGCAAGTTCATCTATCATTTTATCTCTGTTATACATAAAAGACCTACCTCCTCTTGGCATGTCATCCATAAATCCGTGTAGCTGTGTTTGGCTTTATGATTCAGCTGTGCCTGGCAATAATGCTCCTTTAAGATCAATTCCGTGTATTCCGATCAAGTGATGGGATAATGTCCCCGTCCCATAGACGGTCTTTAATGCATACGCCGCGACCGACTTCTTCCCCATTTACCTGTATACAAGGCAATAACACATGAATTTCTTCCGTTTTGGAAGAAGGGTCAGTTAGTGGAACCTTCTCAAAGTACGGCGACACTGGTGAAGATTTCTTTCTACAATGAGTGGGATCAGGTACTCCACCATCATCGTTACCTTTGCCATCACCTTAATTTCAATTTATTAATATCAAATTAACTAACATTATCAAGTTATTAACATACATATTAACAAAATCAAGTTAACTCTAACTAATTAACATCATCAACTTTAATTAATTAACATATAAATAATATCAAGTTAACCCTAACTAATTAACATCATAAACTTAATTAACCAAACTAATTATCAAGTTAATTCTAACTAAATAACATTTTCAACTTTAACTAATTAACATATTAACATTATCAAGTTAACATTAACAAATTAACATCATTAACTTAATTAAATAAACTAATTATTAAGTTAATTCTAACTAATTAACATCATCAACTTTAACTAATTAACAAATTAATATTATCAAGTTAACATTTACTCATTAAGATCATCAACTTAATTAAACTTACAAACTCATTAAACTAACTAATTATCAAGTTAACACTACCTAATTAATTTTATCAACTTTAACTAAATAACATATTAATAATACCAAGTTAACTTTAACTAATTAACATATTAACAATATTGAGTCAATTTTAACTAATTAACATCATTAACTTAATTAACATAATCAAATTAATTAAACTTACTAATTATCAAAACTAATTATTAAGTTAACTCTAACTAATAAACATCATCAACTTTAACTAATTAACATATTAATATTATCAAGTTAACTAATTAACATCATTAACTTAATTAAAAAAAATAACTAAATTAACATATTATTAAGTTAACTCTAAATAACTAGCATCATCAACTATAACTAATTAACATATTAACATTATCAATCAAACTTTAACTTATTAACATCCTCAACTTAATTAAAATAACAAATTAATTTAACTAATTATGAAGTTAACGTTAACAAATTATAAGTTTAGAAAATATCTTAGTTATTAGTATTAGGAGGCGGGCGCATCTTTGAAGTTGGAGTTTGAGGAACTTGAGCATTTGGAGTTACAAAGATTTGTTGCTCCAACCCTTCAGCGAAATTTTCGATATTCGTTTGTTGGAACGAATCTTCGTATGAGATACTAGCACTAACTCTTTCTCTTGAAGCCATTTTTATACTAACTAGTAAATTAAGAAAAATAAACCAACTAATTAAAATAACTAATTAAGATTAAGAGAGTAATTAATATAAAGATTAGTACTAATAAGTAAGCTAATTAAATATAGTAGTAATTGATAGATTGAGAGATTTAGAGTGAGTGTTGTGAGGATTGAAGATTAAATTAGGGAGGTTTATATAGAAGGAAAGCAACTGCTAGAAACGACAAGTTTCAACCGAATAATTCGGTGTCGGGCTGGGCCGAATCAAAATTTTTTTTAAACCAAACCAAATAGAGTCAAGGTTAGAGAAATTGGATTAAGATTTGGTCGACTTTTTTGGCGGGCTAAACTAGGCTTGAACCAGTTCGAATATGGGCTAGGATGTGCAGGCTAGAAGACGGGCTGAGTAGGGGTTGGGCCAGTTTAGTCCAGCCTATGGGTCACCTGTAGCTCTAATGCTCACTTTTCTATGTGAGGAGTTGTCATAATTTGACCTTGCTTCCAAAGTGTAATTCCTAAACCCACACATATAGTAAAGTTATTTTTTAGCGAGCAAAAATTTTCTTTTAGTAGAACAAAAGTTAGAATTTAATACAACAAAAGTCAATCCTACTGCAAAAGATATCACAATTTTAGTTGATAAATGAATCACATATATTCTAAAATAAAATGTTGTGTATGGTACAAAAAAGTTACCCCTTAATAAAACAAAAGTCACCCTTATATGCAATAAAAGTCACATTATAAGGATTTTTCATTTAATATGATTTACATGCCTGCACTTTTAAAAAAAATTTATATATAATTCCTACAAGCATTTATGAGTAATTAATAAAACTAGAACTTAAATAAGATGAGCTGGCATTATTTTTGAACATGTATTGTCTTCTCATGTAAATCTTTGAAGTTTGCTAAGATCACAAACAAATAAAAATTGCAAAATATGAGTCAAAGAAGTATATGAATTGCTCTCTTATTGATGTTTAGAAAATCTTCTCAAAAAACTAAACACCTCTTTATGATACCTTTGATACATCTCATCAAAGTATATTTATAGGTTTGGTATAGCTCACCATGGTCACTCTTCCTAACAATCTTATCTTACTCTAAAGATAAAGTCCTAGATTATCATAAAATGTTTATTCAATATTGGGATTAACCAACATTCTTCCCCTTAGTCCCTACATGAATTTCTTCTACTCTAATTCATGCATAAAGAGAAGAATATTTGCCTTTTGAGTTTCAAATATGTTTACTTCTTGTAGGTTTTGTAATCTTTTCGGACATAAAGAAGCAAAGTGACATGGTTTATCACATCGATAACAAATAATCTTAGATCGACCCTTCTTAACTTTATCGTCTTTGGTTTGATTATTACTACTCATCTTTTCTTTGGATTTGCCTCGATCTTTCCATACCTTACCCTTTCCTTTGTTATTGTTGAAGCTTTCATATGTGGTCTTAGTTTAAAGAATCTTGTTTTGTCCTTCGTCTTCCTCCTCTTCCTTCACTTCCTCACCTATACGTTCTTCATATGCCTTCAAACGTCCAACAATGTCTTTAAAGGGTGTTGTTTTAAGGTCCAACACTTGTTCGAGAGAGGAAATAATATGAATATACTTTCTTCTATGGATAATTTTGAGAAACTTCTTAACTAACTTTGTTTCATCAATGGCCTCTACTAAAGATGCTAACTTTGTTTCATCAATGGCCTCTACTAAAGATGCTAAATTTGATGCTATGCCAGATAGCTAACCTACAAAATCATCAATGGAATATGTGTCACTCATCTTCATGCGATCAAATTCAGTAATGAGAGTTTGTAGCCTTGCATGCCTCACATGGTCAGCACCAATGTTTCGAGTTTTGATAGCTTCTCATATACCTTTTGAGGTGTCTTGTTCCCTTACATGTAGAATCAAGCTTTCGGGGATAGATTGGAACAACAAGGCTATGACAATATTATTCTTTTTGTTATTACTCATTTTAAGATTAATTGTATCCCATACATCATGCACTTTCAGCAGCGCACACATCCTTATAGCCCATACCATGTAATTATTAGCATTGAGCATAAGGCATTGCATAGCAAGTCCACTTGCTTCTTTTTTCCTTTGTGCATAACCCATTACTCAAGCAAGCTATACACAGCCCCTTGGACAGATTATAGCTCTGTTACCAAATGAAGTTTGCTAAGAACATAAACAAACAAAAATTAAAAAACACGAATTAAAGAAAAAGATAAGATAAAGTATAAGAATTGCTCTCTTATTAATGTTTAGAATATCTTCTCAAAAACCTAAATACCTCTTTGCGATACCTTTGATACATCTCATCAAAGTGTATTTGTAGGGTTGATATAGCTCACCATGGTCCTATATTTTAGGATCTAGATATCTCCTAGTATTAGACTTTAACTAAAATTCTTCCTAACAATCCTATCTTACTCTAAAGGTGGAGTCCTAGATTATCATAAAGTGTTTATTCAATATTGGGATTAACTAATAATCTTATCGCCTGTTATGGGGCATATTACATGATTCTTTTTATGTATATATATTTGTAGTTTCACTTTAATCATTTCTTTTAAAGAACAGTCTAAAAATTGCTGACTTTCATAACAATTTATAAATTTTTAATAGAAGGTAAGATATCCTATTCCAAATTAGTATTCTATCTGTTTGTTTTTAATTGTGAAATTTGTAGAATAGTAAGATTGCATGAGAACAAGATTAGATATCAAGCACCCCTTGAAAAATTCTAAATCCATGCTAATGAGAAGAGGAATAAAATCCACGTTCTAGGTTAAATATGAGAAACTACTGATATTTTACTTTGGTTGTGGACATTTGGGGTATGGGGACAAGGACTGTGAAATTGCGGCATATAGATCACCTCCTAACTGGAGGTTTGAAGATTCAATTCAGGCCTCTCCTTTGACGGAGAAGGGTAAGTTTGGAGGTATAGAGAGGGAGAATTGAAATGGGACTATGAGAACACTTTTTGTGACTAAGGAGAAACAAGTAGGGCAGCATAGGAAGATGGTGGAGATTATAGAAAATTACAAAGGGTCTAAATTATTGGGGAAGGTTACTAAATGCATTCTAGACTGATTACATGGAAGATTGATTGATTAATTTGCTAGTAGGATGGCCGAACTGCCAAAATCAAGGCTAGTAGAGGTGGAAGTGGAAGTAAATGAAGAAGAAACAAAACTGGTAGACAATGGAGATGAATGCATAGAAGGTGTAATAGTTGATAGTACGAGAATGATTAAGGAGGATGGAGGGAATTGTGTAATAAGGGAGGTAGAAACCCACCAAGGAGATTTCATCTTCTCCTAAGATGTTGAAATCCATAAAGTATAGGTGGAAGGTAAAAATAAGACAAGAACAACAAAGACCATGGTCAGACTGTGTAGTTTGGGTACTAGGAAAACTAACGGAACAATTAAAAGGTCCCACGATGGTGAAAGTAAGGGATGTTGGAACATTTATAGATAAATGGATTCTAAAATAGCCTATTTTTAGAGCTAGTCAAGTTTCAGGCATCATTTCTAGTGTACATCTAGAAATAGACTAATTTGATGCATAAACTAATTTCTAAACTAGCCTATATCTAGAGTTGATCTAGTTTCTGACTTTATTTCTAGAGTACATCTAGAAATAAATCGATTTGCTGCATAAATGTGTCTCATCAATTAATATGTAATAGACACATATCTTTTTAATTAATGTTGAAAGATATGTGTCTCTTCAAATGAAATAGGTTTAAATGTCATCCCTTTAATTTAGTCTATAAATAGACAACTTGTTTTTATTTGATGAGATATGAGAAAAAGTGTGAATTACATAATACTTGCCTTCTGCTTAAAAAAATTTCTACAGTAAAATTTACTAAGTATTTTGCATAAACACCTTTATGAAGTTTCTTCTTAATTTACTTTGAAGATCATCAAATTAAATTTCTTTTCTCCATTGTATCTAATTAGTTATTTCGTCGTAACCTGGTGATCCTAGAGGGGCAAAATTAAACTAAAGAGAAAGAGTATTTCTGTGCCTTAGAGTGTTGTATCTAAACCTTTTTCCCTCTTAATTTTCTAACAATCTATTAGTTAAATTTTCATATGTTGGATATGGCTTCATCACTCAAAGACATGACTTTACATTTCCAAAAGTTAAACGAGTTTGAAGGTGTGGGCTTTCGTAGATGGCAAAAGAAGATACATATCTTGTTGACAACTTTGAATATGGTGTAAGTTCTTACAACATCATGGCCAGTGACCCCACAAGATGGAGAATGAGAAAACTTGGAGGCAACAAAGAAAAGGAAAAAGTGGGAGAATGATGATTACATTTTCCACGGTCATATCCTTAACTCTCTTTCTGACACTTTGTTTGATCTTTACCAAAATGTTGAGAGTGCAAAGGAACTTTAGAATTCTCTTGAGGCCATGTATATTTTTGAAATATTCATCAAGTAAGAAATTAATTATTAGTAATTTTAATTCATTTAAAATGACTAATGATAGGCCTATAATGGAACAATTTCATGAAATTCACCATATTTTGAACCAGATAAGATCTCATAACATGGTGATGGATGAGGCCATTCCGGTTGAATCTATAATTGATAAATTAACACCTTTTTTGGAAAGAAACAAAGAATACCTTAAAACATAGGAAGGAAGATATGACCATGGAACAATTGGGTACACATCTTCCCATTGAAGAGGGTATTCAGGTTGAAGAAGGGGCTAAGGACTCAATTGCTACTGTTGTAAATGTTCAAAAATCTAATATTAGTATGGTAGAGGTTGGTAAGTCTAGTGAGACTAAGAATTCCAACAAAAGTTCTAAAACTTATGTTGTAAACAAGAAGTGAAGGCCTTTGTCTTATTGTGTGCAACAATAGGCATTTTTCAAGTCTTTTGAAGAATTGAAAGATAGGCCAATCTTGAACATGGGGAATGATTCTACGATTAAGGCAGAAGGAATAAGCCAAGTAGAATCACTATTAACTTCGGGGAAATCTCTAACTCCTAAAGATGTTTTATTTGTTCCCTAAATTAGGAAGAATCTAGTGTCTCGAGGTCTCTTGAATAAGTTCGATTTTACGATGGTATTTGAATCTAATAAATTTTTTACTTTCTAATAATGGTGTGGATGTAGGAAAAGGATATTATTGTAATGGTATATTTAAGCTAAACATTTATAATAAAGCTGTTGATTCTATTTATATGCTTGATGTTTCTTATCTATGGCATAATCTTGTATGTCATGTTAATTATCGTCGTTTGTATGACATGTCTAGGTTAGGTTAAATTCCTCATTTTTATTTAAATATAGAGATATGTAAAACATGCATATTAAATAAAATCACAAAAACTCCTTTTCCTAGTGTGACAAGACAAACTAATTTGCTTGAATTAGTGCATAGTGACTTATGTGATTTTCATAGCATGCCATACTAGGAAATAAAAAATATGTAATAACTTTTATTGATGATTCATTAAGGATTTATTACTTATATTTGTTACTTTCTAAATATGAAGCCCTTGATAAATTTAAAATCTATAATACCGAAATTGAATTACAACTTAATAAAAAAGTTAAAAGACTTCAAACTGATAAGGGTGGTGAATATGATGATCCTAATTATTTTAACTTTATTGGTATGATCCATGAAACAATCGCTCTATACTCACCTCAAAGTAATGGTGTGGATGAAAGGAAAAATAGGGTTCTAAAAGAAATGGTTAATTCTATGCTTTCTATAATTCGGGTTTTAGTGACAGTTTTTGGGGTGAAGCTATGCATAAAGCATGTTACATTTTAAATTATGTTCCAAGTAAAAAGGAAAAAACTATCCCATATGAAATTTGGTACAAAATGAAGCCTAATCTCAATTACCTTAAAGTATGGGGATGTAGGGCAATCGTCAAATTGATGAAACCTAAACATAAAACATTGGGTGAAAGAGGAATTGATTGCATCTTTATAGGTTATGCTGAGCATATCAAAACATATAGGTTTTATGTCATTGAGCCTATTGCTTTTGTCTCTATTCATACTGTGATAGAGTCATGGGATGCTTATTTTGATTAAACCCATTTTTCATCAATTCCGAGACCAAAGGACATGATACCTAGTACTAGTTCCACTGATGTAGATGACATTCAAAATGATCATGAAACTACAACTTTGGAAATTAGGAAAAGTAAATGAATGAGGAAATTGGAATCTTTTGGAATAAATTTTCAATTATATTTAGCTTAAGGATCAAGGGAGTCCATTGAGACTCAAATTTCATATTGTTACAATGTGGAAGAGGATCGTAAGACTTTCGATGAGGCTATGTAGTCTTATGATGCCGCCTTTTGGAAGGAGGTTGTGAATGATGAAATGGATTCAATAATGGGTAATAATACTTAGGTTTTGTCTAATTTACACCCTGGTTGCAAACCACTTGATTGAAAATGGATTTTTGTTGCGAATAGAAGTATCGACGAAACCATCATAAAACATAGGGCCCGCTTTGTGGTCCAAGGTTTTAGGCAAAATTATGGAATCAATTACATTGATACGTATGCTTTGGTAGCAAGAATAACTATCGTAAGATTATTAATTGTATTATCCATGATTCATAATCTTGTAATTCACCAAACGGATATCAAATCTGTCTTCCTTAATGGTGAATTGGAGGAGGAAGTTTACATGAATCAACCTGAAGGTTTCAAAGTTAAAGTACAAGAAACAAAATTTTGGAATTTGATTAGATCTTTATATGGGCTATAAAAAGCAACTAAGCAATGACATCAAAATTTGATGAAGTTGTCTTGTCTAATGGGTTCAAAATAAATCAGTCTGGTAAGTGTGTATATAGTAAATTTGATGACAATGGCAAAGAGGTCAAAGTTGACAACATGCTTATTTTTGGAAGTGATTTGGGTAAAGTGGAGAAGACCAAATCCTTTCTCTCTAGTAGCTTCACAATGAAGATTTGGGTGAAGGTAAATGTAATTCTTGGAATAAGAATAGTGAGAGGAAAAGGAATGATTTCTTTATCACAATCTCATTATGTTGAGAAAGTGGTCAAAAAGTTTAATGAGTCAAACTCAACTCATTTTTCTATTCCAATGGATCCTAATGTTAAATTAGTTCATAGTAATGGTACTCCTATTTCCCAACTGGAATATACGAGTTTGATCGGAAGTTTGATGTATGCTATGACTAGCACTCGACCGGATATAGCTTTTGCTATTGGTAAATTAAGCAGGTTTGGTAGTAACCCTACTATATTTCATTGGTAAGATTTAAGGAGAGTGCTTAGGCATTTGAAGAAAATTATAGTTTATGGTTTTCCATATACTAGAGATCCATCTATTTTAGAAGCATATTCAAATGCTAGTTGGATTTCCAATAAGGAAGACTATTCTTCCATGAGTGGATGTGTGTTTCTTCTTGGAGGAGGTGTTATTTCATGGGCATCCAAGAAGTAAACAGGTATTACGTACTCAACTATGGCATCAAAATTCATAACATTGGCTTCTTGTTACCAAGAAGCGGAATGGCTAAGGAATGTGTTGAGTGAGGTTGACTTATGGGTTAAATCTATCTCACCTCTTGCTATACATTGTGATAGTGCGTCAAAAATTGCCAAAGCATATAGCAAAGACTACAATGGTAAATTAAGGCACATTAGAGTTAGACATAGCTATGTTCGAGAGATGATTAAGAGTGGTTGACTAATCATTGATTTTGTCCATTCTAATTTGAACTTGGCTGATATGTATACCAAAACTCTACCAAGAGAATTAGAGTACAAAATGAATAAGGGGATGGGTTTGATGCTTAATTCAACGTTAGATCTCAAATTCAATGAGGATAATACTTTTCTTGATGGTTAGAAGCACTTGAATACATTCACCCCAAGGTTAGCACTTATAACTGCAATGGTTTAAGAGGTTGAATTAATTTCTTAATAAATATTTGATATGTGCTTGATTGAAGGAGCATGTTTGAAAAGATTTACCTATATGAGTTAGAAGTTTGGCCGCTTCACCAAGTAATAGGCTTTGCATGGGAATGCTCAAGAATGGATATAGACACCATGGCTATGAAGGTGTTCAGGGTTTAAAATTTTTTATTTTGTACTTATGTGTATTATATCTTCAATAATTCACAGTGATTGTGTGATTCAAAGCTTTGTCTATCATTATAATTGGAGTTATTGTAAAGTATATATATACTAAGTGGAAATTTAATCTGTAAGATATTTTCATTATGCATGAGTATGGTTTGTTTGTGAGTATTTGCAAAGTGAAAGTTTCTCAACATTTATACTATAAATGGGAGGAGGATTGTTGGAACATTTATAGATAAATGGATTCTAAAACAACCTATTTCCAGAGATGGTCAAGTTTCAGTCATCATTTCTAGAGTACGTCAAAAAATAGACTGATTTAATGCACAAACTAATTTCTAGACCAGCTTATTTCTATAGTAGGTATACTTTTTGGTTATATTTCTAGAGTACATATATAAATGAACTGATTTTTTGAATAGATGTGTCTCTTCAGTTAATGTTTTATAGATACATATCTTTTCAATTAAGGTGGAATAGATATGAGTCTCTTTAAATGAAATAGGATGAAATATCATTCATTTAAATTATGCTATAAATAGACAACTTGTTTTTATTTGATGAGATATGAGAAAAAGTGTGAATTACATAATACTTGTGTGATAACCTGGTGATCCTACAGGGCCAAATTAAACTAATAGGAAAGCATATTTTTGTGCCTTGGAGTGTTGTATCTAACCCTTTTTCCCTCTTATTTTTTTCTAACAGGGGAGGCATGAAGAAGCAAGGTGCTCAAGAGATGAGTGATGGTTAGTGATGGCCACGGGGCTAGGCCGGTTCCAGGCTGGGCTTGGGGGGGGGATGATTCGTATCGATTCGAGCAGAATCGAAAACCAAATCACTAGCTCAATCAAACCAAATCACAAACCGAATGGAAAGGAATTAGCAAATGGAATTCACAAAATGAATCGAATCGAATTGACTATTCGAATCAGAACGAATTTGTTATCGAATCGGAATAATTGATTAACCAAAGCGAATCGAATCAAATCGAATCAGAATGAATTATACGAAAAGACATTTACAAATTAGAACAAATGAACTGTAACGAATGTAATTAAACGTTAATATTACACTCATAATGACATTTATTGTAAACTTTTAAATAACATTTAAATTTTATTTATTTTCTCGATAATTATGTATTATTAAACTAATTAACCTTGTATAGTTGTCTATTATTTACATATGATGTATTATTTATTATTTAATATTTATTTTCTTGATATTATTTATGTATTATGTATTAGTTGTAAATTATTCTTTAATTTATTAATAATTATGTATTATTCAACTAATTAATGTAATTAGATAATTACATTACTTATAATACATTATGATATTAATTTATTTTAATTAAACATGTTTTGGGGGTGGGGAAAAAAATAAAAGGGCTTGCACTTAATTTTGGAAATTAAAATTTAATTATATAATTAAATACTAATTTCCATAATTAAGTTGCCTACGTATCCCAAAGGAATCAAAGCTCACGTAGTTCTGTTACGTACCTCTAAGGGTGTCTAGCCTAGCTAGGGAAAGTCCCCAAACCTCCTTCACCTGCTGCGTTGTCGCTTCATTTTCTCGTGTCCATCATCATCTAAGGACCGTCTTCGTCGTTGCTGCCGTCCCTCAATCCTTGGGTCCTACGCTTTGTGTTATCCCAATCTTTCTTATAGATGCATATTTCTATGCTCTTTGGAGATAAGCATGATCTCTTCTCATCCAGTATTCTTCTACCTATACTAAAAGTAGACTCGGAAGAAATAGAGGAGGCGAGAAACGCAAAGATATTGTTTGCAATTCTTGCAAGAATGAGAAATTGTTGTTTGTGATCGCGCCACCACTAAAAAATTGAGAGTTTTTCATTGGTTTCATGTTGGTAAGAAAGATATTCGTTAATAACATAAAGTAAATAAGAAGAAGAAGAAGAATCCGATGTTTTTTATTTTTTTAAAATTCTACTAAGTGCTAGCACAAATCGCGTACCCGAACTTCCATTAGACGACATTAAATGTAGGGAAGGTGCATAAATAGAAGCATAAATTATACAAACTAGATAAAACATTTTTTATATTTTTCTATATAGGCATTAATGTTGTATTGTATACCTAGAGTGTTATTGTAAAATTCTAACATATTTTCTAAACCCAAATCCCCAAACCCTAGATCAAGAGTAGCACCTACACCATATATGATGGGGAATTCACTAAAGTAAGCATACCACTTACATAGCATAATAGTAAGTACATCACTAATTGGGGTGACACTAAAATCCTTGCTAAGAGTGTTAACAACACTAACCACACTAAAATGAGCACAACAATGTATAATATGAGCACAACAATGTCCATGTAAAAGCTCTTTGCTATTCAATAATTTTAAACTTGGTTCGGATATTAAATAATCTAAAAATTTTGTGTTTGCTAACGCATTATCTAAGGAAAGGGAAAAAACTTTATCAAGCAAGTGAAAGGTCTTAAGGCATTCTATAATCCTTACTTAAGGTTGTAACCGATATGTCTCTCCTCCAAAGTCTCAAAGAAAATGATACATTTTTAAATATACCACTTATCATCTATCTAATGGGCAGTTACATAAAGAAAAGGTTAACCAAAACTAGAGGTCCATAAATCACTAGTAAGGCTAATACGATCATTAAAAGTGCAAAATATTTCTATTAAAATACTTTTATATTTGTAATAACATGTTTGGGTATGGAGTTTAAGTGTGTTCCTAGGGACACGTCTATAAGCGGGTTGTAAAGAGGTTCTAGGGAAATGTTTGAAGTTCAAACTCTCACCATGGCTTAACGGTAATTCATCCACAATTACAAAGTTAGCTAATTCATCAATCATCCTATTTCAATTATACATAAAAAGCATAGCTCTTCCGAGGATGGAACCCATATACCCGTGTAGTGTGTGTGACTTGATGATTCAGCTGCGCCTGCGGATTCAGCTGCTTCGTGGTTGATTCTGTGTACTCCGATCAAGTGACGAGATAATGTCCTCGTCCCATAACCGGTCTTCTATGAATACAAAGATATTGGCTTCATATCTTGTTGTTTGCATATGAAGCAATAGCACATGGATTTTTCCCTTTGAAAGAAGCGTCGGTCATAGGAACCTACTGGAAATATGGCCATATAGGTGAAGATTTCTTTCTATAGTAAGTGGACTCGGGTACTCCACCTTCACCATTATCTTCACCTTCATTTCATATCAAGTTAAGCCAAAAACTAACATTATTAGTTCATTAACTAACTAATTAACATTATCCATCTAATTAAACTAATCAACGTAATATAGCATAATCAACTTCATAAAAGAAATACTAATTATCAAGTTAAATATTATTAACTAATTAAACATCATCAATTATTTAAATATCATCTAATCTAACTAATCTAATTTAACATAACTACTCAATTTAACTTAAACATTATCAGATCAACTAATTAAACATCAATAACTCAATATAACATAATCAACTAATCTAACATAACTACTCAATTTAATTTAAACATTATCAACTAATTAAACATCAACTACCTAATATAACATAATCAATTGATCTAACATAACTACTTATTTTAACTTAAACATTATCAACTAATTAAGCATCAATAACTTAATATAACATAATCAACTAATCTAACACAACTAATCAATTTAACTAATCTGAACATAACATAATCAACTAATGTAACTAATCTAATATAACTAATCAATTTAACTTAAACATTATCAACTAATTTGTTTTTCATCAACTTAATATAACATAATCACCTATAACTAATTAATTTAACTAATCTTAACATAACATAATCAACTAATCTAACTAATATAACATAAGTAATTAACTTAAACTAAATAAACTAATACAACTAAACTAATCAATTTACTTTAACTAGTCAAACAAAATTAATCATTTTACTTAAATTTTTAATTATTATCAACTAATTAAACTAATCTAATTAAATAAAATAATTAAACTAATCAATTTACGTAAAATAACATCATCAACTTAATATAACATAATCAATTTAAATCAATTTAAACTAATTAAACTAATCTTACTTAACTAATCAACTTAACTTAAATCAATTTACTTAAAACTAATCTAACACAATCAATCAATTTACTTAAATCATTTTACTTAAACTAATTAAAATAATCTACCTAAATAAACTAATTAATTTACTTAAACTAATTAAAATAATCCAACTAAATAATTCAATTTAATTAAATTATTCAATTTACTTAAATCAATTTACTTAAATAAATTAAACTAATTTAAATTGATCAACTTATTTAGCATCAACAACCTAATGTTCTTAATCTAACATCATCAACTATTCAACTAATTCAACATAATCAACATAATCAACTTAATCATCATAATCAACTAATTAAACTATTTAAGATAATCAATATAATTAAACTTATTGAACTAATTTTAACTAAATATACTTAATTAGCATTACTAACATAATCTACAAAATAAAACATCATCACTAATTAAAAATAATTACATAATCAACATGTCAACTTAATCTACATATTATCATATACTAATCTAAAATTATCATCTAATTAAACATTATAAACTTAATTAATCTATCGAATTAAACTAACTAGTTTTCATATTAACATTAATTAGAAGTTTAAGAGTTACCTTGACCAGTAGAAGGAGGCGGACGCATCTCCAAAGTTGGAGTTTGAAAAACTTGACTAGTAGGAGTACCGATAAGGTGTTCCTCCAAGTTTTGAGCAAAATTTGCGGTATCATCGTACGAGCTAGTAATGATGAGTCTACCTCTTGAAGTCATTTCTTTTGTAAAATGTAGAAGTAAATAAGTAAATTAAGAATAATAAATTAACTAATTAAGATAAGTAATAAATATTAAAAAAGTAATTAAAAAGAAGATTAGTAGTAATAAGAAAGCTAATTGTATTTAGTAGTAATTGAGAGATTGAGAGAATGAGAGTTTGAGATATTGAGAGTGAATTTATGGAGAATGAAAGCAGAATTCATCGGTTTATATAGGGGTGGCATCAACGACTATGTTAATGGTTATTGCGACGACTATTTTGCACCGAATAGACCGAGCCATGTGGAATGAGTGGGTCGGGCAGTTCAAATTGTGGGTCGAGTAGGGTCAAGGTTGGGAATTTTGGATTCGTATTCATCCTACTAAAAAACGGGCCAAACCGGGCTTGGCTGGGTCCGTGGGTGGACTGGTCTAGGCCGAGCTTTAACCAAGTTGGGTTGGGGCTAGGCCGGGCTGAACCAGCCTAGTGGCCACCTCTAGTGATGGTACATATAGTTATGCGATGATGAAAAAATAGAAAAAGGTGAAAAGGGGTGTCAATGATCAATTTTAATTGCAAGTATAGGATTTGGTTGAGGGTTAAATCCTCGAACATCAATGAAAATTTTAAGTTGGAATTGTCGAGAACTTGGTAACCCTAAGAAAGTGAGAATTCTCAAAGGTTGGTGTCAGAGAGAGAGGCCAAATGTACGTTGTTTTCCTTATGGAAATTATGATTGAAGATAAGGTGTTGGAGAAGATTAGAAATATATATAGTTTTAGCAAAGGGGTGTGTATTAGTAGTAGATGGTGATCGGGAAGTGTTGGATTTTGGTGGAAGGATATCCCTATTAACGCTAAAACTTTCTCGGCTCATTAATTTGATGCTAAAATTTTAGAGGATGATGATCATCTATTTTGGAGAGCTTTTGGAATTTTTGAGTGGCCTGAGGTAACGAATATAAGGAAGACATGGGGCCTCATAAGAGAGTTGAAAGTGCCAACAACCGTCCATAAGTTATGTTTGGGGACTACAATGAGATCACTGCTTTATATGAGAAAGATGGGGGTGTACTAAAAGAGCAAAAGTACATATGGATGCGTTTAGAGGGGAAATGCATGATTGTTTGATGCGTGACCTGGGGTATCGAGGCAATGTCTTCACATGGAAGAGAGGGAGGTTGGCTGACACACTCATCAGACAGTGCTAGACTCAATAGATTCATAGCTAATGTGGATTGGTGCACAATGGTCCCTTATGCTTGTGTCAACAACTATCCTACAATTTGTTTGGACCATGCCTCAATATGACTTGACACAAATACGGGGGAAAAACCTCAAAGAAGGAGAAGACAGTTCAAATTTGAGGCTTTTTGGTTAGGAGATGATGGCTTTCATGACCTAATTGCTGCTAAGGAATAGCAGGACCAAGACTCCTTAATAGATGAGAGTATATAGAAACTCAGAGGAACTCTTAAAGGCCAGGCACTGGAAGAAAAAATTACGAGACGCAAAGGGGAAACTTAAGAAAACTCAATGTGGAGGCACTGATGGTAATGGAATGAGAAGGGGTGAACAACTAACTGTTGATATTAATAGACTTTGTCAAATGGTATAAACTTACTAGCATACAAGGGCTCGTGTTAATGAATTTTGAGATCGGGACAAAAATACAACTTATTTTCACAAAAAATCTTTTCAAAGGAGGATTATCAAAAGCATAAGGGCTTGGGAGGAGAATGGGGTTTGGAGAAGGAAGGACTCGAAGGTTTCGCTGCTGATCAAGAACTTTTTTGTGGAGATTTCACAACAAACCCTCACCTCGACATATAATAATCTGTGGGATATGTGAAGATATTGGTATCTATGGAAATAAATGATATGCTTGAAGCTAAACTAGAGGACAACAAGGTAAAGCATGCTCTATTCTAAATGCATCTTAACAAAGCCTCAGAACGGATGGTCTTCATTAGGGGTGTTCAAAAATACCCGACCCGGTTGACCCGACCCGATGACCCGTTGACCCGACAAAAAACTGTCGGGTTTTTTTTAAAAAAAAAATTATTTTTCATAGAATAATCGGGTCGGGTCATGGGCCGAAAAAAACTATAATCGGGTACCCGGGTACCCGATATATATATATATATATATATATTTTTTTTTAATTAAGTTTATGTTGTTTTACTGTTTTAGCCTTAGTCTTAGGGTTTTTTTTTTGTTTTATTGTTCTCTCGCATGCTTTGCCATCAACCCATCATGTTAGACTGTTAGTGCCATACTGCCATCACTCCATCAGCCCATCATCTTCAGTTCTTCACAGCCTCACCGACTCACCGTATCTTCATTTTAATACTCTCGGCACTCGGCAGTCGGCACTCGGCAGTTCGGCACTGCCATTATTAGTCCCTCACGAGTCACGACCTCAGTCCCTCACAGATTCACAGCCTCACTCAGTCACTCTCGGGTCTCAACCTCTAAGTCTCTCACACTCTCGCCGGAGTTCTCACCTCTTGTCTCCCAGGTTAGATCTGATTTTGTTTTTGAAATAAACTCTACTCTTTCTTGACACTCAGATCTACATCTTTCATGAAGTATATCATTGCTACTATAAGTTTGTAATTCATACAATGATACTCCTATTTATTTGATTAATACAGTACCTGACGCCGTGTCTCCATCCTTCTCCTTGAATTAAAACCACTTTTGACTTTGCAAAAGGAATCCAAGGCTAGGACGAAAGCAATGTAATGTTTCAAGAATAAATTATGAGTCAACGTATGAGACCATTAGGTTGGAGTTGTAGAACTTTTACATTAATTGATAGCACTAACTAGGTACTCTGTATGATAGAGGTTACAATTTAAGGCTTAGCAAATTAGTCAATAAAATGAGGTATAGGTCATGTTATCTTCTATAAATCAAATCAAGTTGTATATGGGTCATAGATAGGCTCATCATATCGTATATTCGTATGTTTCAAGAATAAAATAAGTTGTATGTAGAAACTTAACATAAATCTTTTCTCTTGTTATTTAGGGATCATATGCTAAGAAACCAATGTAATATCACTAATTGCTGTTTGAACATATCTAATTAATGAGGTTTGATTAGACTTTGGAGCTGTTGTGAATGTGGATTATTCCATCGTCTCTAAATGATCCAATGAATGCAAATGTATCCAGCAGACAAGGCAGCTATACTATTTGATTTCATTTAAAAAAGATTCAGGAACAATTCCAAGTCTACTTAAGTACTTAAGGACAAACTTAATAGGTTACAAGTTCCTCTTGCTACCTACTTATAAACAAATCGTATATATTCTTGTTAAATTTGCTTTGTTATAGAGCATTGCTTATCATTTGTCATAATCTTCAACAGTATAATCATATTGGAAGCTGTGAAATATTATAGTACTGCATTTGGGGATGTCATTATCTTTAATTAAAAATATCTTTAATTAAGGTTTTTTTTTATTAGGAATGTCATCATTTGGGGATGAATCTAATTATATGATGGAGGTGAATTCAAGTAAAACAATTAGAGATGACGAGTCAGATGATGAGACCTCGAAGGAGACTACAACGAGAAAAAAGAAGAAAAGAGAGGGGAAGAAACCTCAAGCAGTAAATGAAGAGGTAAAAGGAAAAAAACCTCTTCGGCTTCGGACCATTTTGAGGCAATTCCTAGTGATGAGATTCATGCTAAATGTGTTTACTGTGGGGATAAGATTAGTTGTTCACCTAAAAATGGTACTAATGCCATGACACGCCATACTAATAGGTGTAAGAAATCCCCTTTTTACATGGATAAAAAACAGACAATCTTGGATTTTGAGTCTAGGACAAAGATTAACACTGATGGCACTGTTGAGACCTATATTGTTCCTAAATTATGGAGATTAATCAAGATGATGCTAGGAAAGCACTTGCTTTTGTTGATTGTAGATGAGTTGCCATTTGCTTTTGTTGAACGTGAAGGATTTCGTCAATTTTGCAAAATTGTTTGTCCTGAGTTTGTTCCTCTCTCTCGTGCTACCGTTACTAGGGATTGCTATGGTCTTTTCATTGAACAAAGGAAAAAATTAAAGAATTTTTTCAAGAACTTGTCTTCTAGGGTTTGTCTTACCACAGATACTTGGACTTCTGCTCAAAATTTGTCATATATGTGTCTTACTACTCATTTTATTGATGATGATTGGAAATTGCACAAGAGAATCATTAACTTTTGTCAAGTTGGTGGTCATTCTGGGGAACTTATTGGTAAATCTATTGAAAAGTGTTTGTTAGATTGGGGTTTGAAAAGAGTTTTGACTCTAACAGTTGATAATGCTAGTTCAAATGATCTAGCCATTAAATACTTGAAAAAGATTCTTAACCTTTGGGATGGTTCTGTGTTAGAATCTAAGTTTTTGCATATGAGATGTGCTGCACACATCTTAAACTTAGTTGTTAAAGATGGCTTAAAAGATGTGAGTGTTTCAGTTTTAAAAGTACGTGCTGCTGTGAAATATGTTAGGTCGTCGCCTTCTAGGCTTCAACAGTTCAAGTCTTGTGTTGAAGAGGAAAATATTTGCTCTAAAGGACTTGTTTGCTTAGATGTTGAAACAAGGTGGAACTCTACCTATTTGATGCTTAAGACTGCCTTGGTGTTTAGAAAAGCTTTTAAAAACATGAAAACAAAGTTCCTTCCTTACACGAGAGAGCTTAGGAAGCAACCAATAGGGGGTGCTCCTGATGATGAGGATTGGGATAAAATTACGAGTTTCTTGCCTTTTCTTGAGATTTTTTATGATGCTACATTGAAATTGTCTGGATCTCGTTATGTTACGGGTAATACTTTTGTGGAAGAAATATATGATATTGGGTACACTATATCTAATTTTAGTAGTGACCCAAATGATGATATCAAGAGTATAGCACAACAAATGAAGGTGAAATTTGACAAGTATTGGCCAAATATTCATAACATCAACCTTTTAATGTTCATTGCATTGGTTCTTGATCCAAGGAACAAGTTGAAGTACACAGAGTACATTGTTCGCAATTCGTATGATGTTAGTACTTCCTACATCTTGTGCGAACGAATCAAAGATACATTGAACTCATTATTTGATTGTTATGCAAATACAATGGGTTTATCTTCTTCTTGTGCCTCTGCAATGTACAATGAAGGGGGTGAGATAGAAAAAGGAAGAGGTGTCACTAATATATCTAGATTGAGGAATAACTTTAAGAGGGAGAGTGGGAATGAAAATAATGCCAAGGGAATCACTGAATTGGAGAAATATTTAGGGGATAACCTAGAACCTGAAAATGACAATTTTGATATTTTTGCATGGTGGATTGCACAAGGAAAAACATATCCAATTCTTATGATGATGGCTCGGGATATTCTAGCTATTCCAGTTTCTTCCGTTGCTTCAGAGTCCGCTTTTAGTACGGGAGGACGTGTTCTAGATTCTTTTCGCACTTCCTTGAGCACTAAAATGGTAGAAGCCCTTGTTTGTTGCCAAGATTGGATGCGTCATTCTAATGTACCTATTACAATCGAGGAGAACTTGCTAGAGTTGGAAAGTATAGAAGAAGGTAACTTTATCAACATAATCTCTAACTTTTTAAAATTTGGTATTATAATATTAATATATATATATGATGTATGTAATTAATTAATACTAACTTAGTTTATTGTAATTTGCACTTTTTATAGGAATGAAAGACTTGGTTTTGGAGCAACCGACGATTATCATTGATGAGACAATTGAAGTTTCGGATCTCACAAATGAATGAAATGTCCCCTCCCATTTACATTTAGTTTGGTTTGTGCCATTAGTTTAATTTAGCGATTATGTAAATTTTAAACTACTGAACTTGTAATGTTATGGCACTAAGTTTGATTTTGGTACACTATATTTTGAGGTTTTGCTTGTGTGCACCAAAATAGTGAACTTTTGATTAGTGTTTTTTTAGCATATGACATTCAATTCATCCTCTTGATTTTTTCAAGGGGGATGATTATGGAGTAGTGTAAAATCATGGATGCATGATACACTCACTACTCAAAATTAGATTTTTAGCAAAAAAAATAGTCATTGAACACAAGGCTTTTAGTAAAAAGAATAATAAAAATTAACTGGGTACCCTGTGACCCGACCCGCTTTAAGCGGGTACCCGCTTTAAGCGGGTACCCGCTTTAAGCGGGTTGGGTCATGGGCCGATTTTTTAACTAACCGATATATCGGGTACCCGGTATTTCGGGTACCCAAAAGTCCGGGTACCCGATAATGAACACCCCTAGTCTTCATGCTCTCTTCTTCCAAAACTGTTGGGATATACATGGTAAGGATGTGGTCTCTTTTTGCTCATCAATGGTGGAGGGGTAGCCAAAATATTAAAGCAATTAACAGGACTTGTATAGCTCTTATTCCAAAGTGTAAAGACTCAAATTCAATTGCGGATTTTAGATCATTAAGCTGCTATATTGTGCTATATAAGATTCTATCTAAGGTGATGGCAAATAGGTTTAACTAATTCTAGGTAATATTATAACAAAAAAATCATAGTACTTTTGTCCCAAAATGCCTCATAGTAGACAAGGCTCTTGTTACGTTTGAGGTTTACCATGCCATGAAGAGAAAAAGAGAAAGGCGAGGTGGATCTTCGACATTGAAGCTAGACATGTGTAAGGCATACGACATAGTGAGTGGTCTTTCCTACACTTGGTGATGTCCAAAATAGGGTTTGATGAGAAGTGGATGAAGCGCATTATGTATTGTATGGCATCAATTTCTTTTACTTTCAAAATCAATAGGGAAATGAAGGAGTTGGTTAAACCTTCAAGGGGATTGAGACAAGGGGACCCTATTTCCTGTATCTCTTCCAGCTCTATGTAGATGTTTTCTCATAATGATCTTGGAGGAGAGAAAGGAAAAAATGGTTTATGGTGCATGTATTTACAAAGGTGTCCCTAGGATTTCTCATTTATTCTTTACTGATGATAATATACTATTTGGAAGAGAAACTACAAGAGAATGCTCGACTATTGCTAACATTATTAGCAACTATAAAAGAGCATCTAGTCAAAAATTTAGTGAGTTAGATGTGGCCTTTAGAAAATCAGTACCTATGCTTCAAAGGAATAGTTTGAAAAGAATTTTAGGGGTTAAAGAAGTTGAAGGACATGGAAAGTGTTTGGGTATCCCTACCATCAAGAGAAAGTCAAAAAGGAAATTTTCAGAGTCATGATGGATAGATTATGGAAAAACTCCAAGGCTGGAAAGAGAAGTTGCTCTCAAGGCCAAGTAAGGACATTCTCATCAAAGTTTTTGCCTAAGCTATCCCTTCTCATTTGATGAGTGTTTTTTGAATCCTTGACGGTGTGATAGATGACCTTCCCTCTTTAACTGCTTGTTTTTGGTTAGGTAATGGCACATCAAAGAGGATACATTGGATGGCTTGTACAAAGTTATATCCCCCTAAGAATAAGTGTGGAATTTAGGGATCTCAAGCCATTCACCCAAGCTCTACTAGCTAAACAAATTTGTAAAAACTACAATAATCCCGAGTCACTAACGGCATGACCCTAAATGCTCGTTACTTCAAGAACATAGGGATCATTGAGGATTGTAGGGGATATGACCCATGTAGGAATGTAGATACACATAGCGGAATTTCAAGAAACAATTTCTTGCATCTAGAATAGGATCTCATGCACATTTCAATACGAATTATAGGATTAGAATTCCATACCCTTGAAGCGTGATTTCCACAAAGTACGAGTGTCCCTTTTTTTCTCATAACCATGCCTATTTATAAGTAACATCCATATGTTACAATATAAACTCATTATTCCATACTTCACATAACCATGACCATTTAGCTTCTTTACCTCTTTTGCATTTTAATTCAATCATATACTTATATGTGTGACCTCATAGGACCGATTTATTATTAGCCGTGTACTAATCAAATTAGTTCACAAATCATAAATGGTTTCTAGCAAAACACTATGATCACCTAAAATAACCGATTATAGTTATGTTCATAAATTTGTCCATGTTATACTTAATCGTTACACTTGATTAAAGGACATTTTCCTTCAATCTCCCACTTGTCCTAGAACAACTGTGTAACCATAAATTCCTTAAGTCTCTTAGTGTCGAATTTGATAATATGATAACATCCCATGTTATCCATATCAATATTCAAATCATTTCTCAAAATATGAGCTTGAACTGTCGAAACATATGATTAACTCTTAAGCCATTTGAGCACGACCATGCATTTTTTAGTTCTTACTCTTGAAGAGGCCTAAGACACTAATCCTAAAATTTAGGAGGACTTATTCAATCTTGTACAATCAAAAATCCCACTTAACTTTTAGCAAACCCAAACATTCCCTTTATTATCTCCTTTTACGGCACAGCGTTTGAGAATGTCAAAGACATACTAATCACTAAATATGATTAGTGTTGCACTCATGTCAAGGAATCCATTAAATGTAACAAATGAAATTCTTGAAACGTTTTGAAGAATATCAATTTGGTCTATTGATGTGCTCATTTTAGAGCACATTTACTACCTCATTTTAGTGTTAAGTCTCGTAGTTTTATATTGATTTTATACATACTACGCTTGATTTCACCTTGATCTTGTCTTCGAGTTGTCTTAAGGTCATTTTAGGTGTTTTTGATGATTTCGAGGTGAAATGCGACGTATTCGAGTCTTTGACACTCTTAGACACGCGTATCATAGCTTGGGCAAACATTTCAAGTCACTTATGAAGATTCCACAGAGTTCAGAAAGCATCAGAAGCTGAAAAGAGAGTGGAGAGTTTCAGATTCGACCGAATCTGAGAGTGATTGGGTTGAATGGTTATCAGTCATGAGAGCATATGTTCCATTGTCATTGGGAAGGCCGAATCATAGCCTCCATTTGGGCGAATACTGGACAGAGAGGAATTATGAGGAGCTGCTAGAATGGGTAAATTGAAGAGTATTTGGGCAAATGATGAAGCATTCGGTCGAATAGGCCTTACATTCGATCGAATGAAAGTGTTTTATTTGGAAATTTAACTTCTTTTTAGGGCCGGCCCATAGGCATTTTAGGGTTTCTGGACCTCTTTTACTCTTTGTTATAAATACCCCTCTCTCTGAAGAGAAGAGGGGAGCAAGGTTTTATTTGTTTATGGCACTTTAGCTTTGTTTTGCCTCCAAAACTCTTAGGTCTAGTTTTCAGTTTTCAATTTTCTCAGCATATGTACTCCGAGTTTTGGATTTTATCATTTGAATTCTGATCGTGGATATTGCGTTGAAGCTTATGTGAGTATCAATCTATTCCTTACTTTTGAATTTGTTCGTTATATTTCAGTCATTGTTTAGCCTAATTTTTATTGTTTACTAGCATAGTTTCTGATTTACTCTTGTTCTTGCTGATTTCTTTTCATATTTGTTTCATTTTTTTCATTGAATATCATCATTCTTTCTATCTTAAATATGTGTGAGTAGTTCTCTTAGGGGTTTTGATTAGTAAAACCATAGGAAAAGCTATGTTCTTTATTGTCTAAGGTTGTAGGAATGATGATAATAAGTAGTTTTCGGAATCCAATGCAAATCTTGTCCTTTAAGTCCTTTGGACACATAGGGCAATTATAGGTCGTTTGTTGATATTTATGGAATCACTAACTTCCTCTCGCATACTTGGGTGTCCATGCTAGTTATTTTTTGATTTTCTCTTGCTTATGATGTTCTGTTTTGACAGCGTCATTCCTAGGGCGAATCTAATCTCGTCCCTGTTTTTCTCCATTTGATTTCCCTCTTAATTCCTCGTGATCTATATTTTTGTTATTAGTTTTAGTTGTTTTTAAACCCAAAAAGTCAGTTGTGTTAAGAATTGAGTGTCTTGATATCCTTTGTCCTCGTGGTTCGACCCTGTACCCCACTATGCTTATATAGTTAGTAGGTTGGTATAAGTATTGTTTACATAACTAGTCTTTTAGTAAACGACGCTAAAAGCCAGTTATCATCTATCCAATATGTATCCATATACATATTCATGCAAATGACTAGACATCTGCATGTCCCCAAAGCCCATGAAGCTACACTATCAATCAACTTATAATCTAGTCTTTAAATGAATCATTTATGTCCATATTATAGATTCGGACCAGAGATTAATAGTATTTATAAATTTGGTTCACTCAATAGGGTTTATTCATCAAATCACACATTTGACAAACCTATCGAATGTTATACAATACTGTGGACATTTTATTTAACACCAAACCACAGTTAAATAAGAACAAAACTTTATTGATAAACATAAACGTACATATCTAAGTAGGTGCCTTTGAGTTTTTTGTTTACATGCCCCATAGCACGGTGATGTGCTCGTTTTAGAGCACACTTACAACCCCATTTTAGTGTCGAGTCACGTGCTTTAATATTGGTTTTATGCACATTACATTCAATTTTACCTTAATCTTGTCCTCGAGCTGTTTTTAGGTCATTTCAGGTGATTTCGATGATTTCGAGGTAAAATGAGACGTGTTCGAGGCTTTGACACTTATATCAAGAGTTTGGATGTGCGTATCATAGTTTGGGCATGTGTTCCAAGTCATTCTCAAAGATCCCATAAACTCTAGAAGCCATTAGACACTTCAAAGGAGGTGTTTAGCAAGGTTCAGGTTCAGATTCGACCGAATCTGACATCCATTCGATCGAATGAAAGACAGTTATTCAAGCACATAAATCAAGCTCTCGGTAATAGCCGAATGAACACTCATTCGGCTGAATCAAGGCCCATTCGGCCGAATGGTTGCACTCATTCGGTCGAATGGTGGACAAAGCCCAGAAACTCATTGCTCCTATTTTAGGCGAATAACATACTCATTCGGCCGAATCCATACTCCATTCGGTCGAATGGTCTTCTTTACCACAGTTTTTGGTTCTTTCTTTAGCCGGCGCTCGAGGGTTTTTTCTAGGGTTTTACCCCTTAGGTCCCTAGGGTAAAAATACCCTCTTGCTTTGTAAATAATCCTCATGCCTACTTTGGGAGCTTTTGTGCCTCAACCTAGAACATCACTTTAAAGCTTTTCATTTCCTTCATGCATTAGTTTAGATTTACAGCTTTCGTTGTTTTCGTTTTCAAACTTTGTATTTTGGATTCGGATTCTCTTTCGTTCACGCTATTTCATTTATGCAAGGTATTGATTCTTTTATGTTGTATTTCGTTTAATGCTTTCAAATATTTTTTTTCTTAATTTCATTCCTCTTGCTATTATCATTGTTTCATTTAATGTTTTGATAGAGTAGTTGTCGGTTTTGTTATAAGTCTTCATTTTTAATTCTTTTGTTCATTACATTCAATTCGTTCGTCCTTTCAATCATGTTCTTTTTTGTTGTTTATTCCCTTTTCTTTATTACTATGTGTGAGTAGTTTTCTTAGGGGTTTGATTGGTGAAACCCTAGGTTGGCTTATTCTTCATGCGTAGAGTTAGGATTTAAGATTATTGATGATTGAATGATTGATACTCGATGCGAATCTTGTCCTGCCACTCCTTTGGAGACATAGGGCGATTATAGGTTATTCGTGTGACTTATAGGGTCACAAACTTCCTCTTGTCATCTTGAGTGTCATGATTTATTGTTGACTGATTTCTCATAATTTAGCGTATTGATAGTTCGATTGTCCTTCCTAGGGTAGAACTGATCTGTCCCCGTTTTCATTCCATAGCATATTATCGTTTTAGTTCTTGCTTTATTTTTCTGTCATTAGATTCATCTAATCACATCTCCAAATAAACCCTTTGCATCAAGTCTAAAAGCTATCACCCCTTGTCCTTGTGGTTCGATCCTCGACTTACCACTACACTAGTTGTAGTAGTATTAGAATGTTTACAAATTTAGTTTGCATAACTATTCTTTTAGTTAAACGACCTAAAAGAACGGGTATCAAAATGGCAACGGCGCCATTTTGATAACCATTTTTTTAGGTCGTTTAACTAAAAGAATAGGTATGAAAACTAAATTTGTAAACACCCTAATACTACTACAACTAGTGTAGTGGTAAGTCGGGGATCGAACCACAAGGACAAGGGGCGATAGCTTTTAGACTTGATGTAAAGGGTTTATTTGGAGATGTGATTAGATGAATCTAATGACAGAAAAATAAAGCCTTTGCATCAAGTCGAAAAGCTATCGCCCCTTGTCCTTGTGGTTCGATCCCCGCTTACCCCTACATTAGTTGTAGTAGTTTTAGGGTGTTTAAAAATTTAGTTTACATAACTATTCTTTTAGTTAAATGACCTAAAAGAACGGTTATCAAAATGGTGCCGTTGCCGGGGACAAGAAATTGTATTTAGATTATAGTCTTGGTGTAAGTCATTTTTGTTTTATTTTTATTATTGTCTATTAGTTTGCTTGTCAGTACTTACGCTTGGTCTCTAGTGTTGTTTGCATGCCATATAGAACACGAAGATCAAATCAACAACTAGAACCATACGACCCTGAGGTTCAACGTCGCAAATGGAGAATTCCAACCCAAACCTCGTCACAATCAAATACTTCAAACCCCCCTACACCACCAATGGATGAAAACCACCAACATCTATTTGGTCAATTTGGGACGCCTGGGTCCCAAGAATTTCAAGGAGGTGTAGTGTTACCCATAGCCCCGAACCCTTATCACATACATCTTCAATTCACCCGGATGGTGAAGGAGACCCCTTTTTGCGGTTTAAGAAATGAATGCCCTCTCTTACACTTGGAGGAATTCTTAGATATTTGTGGTCTCATACCTCCATGCCCCAGTAGCCCGGATTATGTACGGATGCATCTTTTTCACTTGAGTTTATCTGGTGATGCTTGGGATTGGTATAAATGCCTAGAGCCCAACTCAATCATTAATTGGGCTCAATTAAAGAGAGCATTTCTAGAAAGGTTCTATCCCATAGTTCGAACGCAGGATTTGCGTAAGAAAATTGCGTCATTCACTCAAGAGTATGATGAGAACCTTAGTGCCACTTGGAGTCGGTTTAAGAGAATGATAAGAGCATGCCCCCATCATGAGTACGGGGAGAACCCTCTCAATACATTCTTCTATGATGGTCTAAATGACTCCACCAAGGTACTCCTAGACTCAGCTATTGGCGACCAACTCTCGAAAGTCCCATGTAATCAAGTGAAGGCTAAGATTGAGGAGGTTGCTAAAAATAGCTCTTAGGGAGGAGCAAGAGGCAGTGGATTACTGAGAGGAGGGATGGATTCAAGCAACTTGGACACAATTAGTTCAAAAATCAAGGCTATCATGGATAAGAAGCTGTCCAAGTTCAAATACGCCCAAGGTAGCTCCAGTGTATCATCGGTTAAAGAGACGCCCTTTTCATGTAGAATCTGTGGGGGCACCAATCATGATACATCATATTGTGGGGGTACAAATTCTGAGCACATAGCGGCTGCTAACTACGGGGGTATAACCAAAAAGGAACCCCAGTCATGAACTGTGATGGATACGGGTATAATCCCGATTATGTGGCAGCTGTAGGGTATGGTGGTCAAAAGCAAGGGTTTGCTCAACAAGCTCCTTACAACATTCAACCCTTTAGACCTCCCTTCAATCCAAATTCTAACCAAGGGAACTCCTACCAAGGGTAACACTCTACCAATCAAGCGAATGGGAGTTTTCCTAGGCCGAATGGGAATAGGCCGTACCCTCAAATACCAAGACCCAACACCAACCTACCCTATACATCTACACAGCCTCAACTAAACCCGCCTCCAACTAATGATTTCCTTTCCACCCAAGTGAACTCCCTTGCACAGCAAAATCAAACCCTCTCGCAAATCAATCAAACTTTGATTAATCAAATGCAACAACTTCAAGCGCAGCAGAAGTTGTTTGAATCACAGCTTGCGCAGATGGCTAGTCCACCCGCACCATTGCTACTTCCTTCTCACCCTCAATAAAACCTATCCACCCAACCTCCACCACAAAACTCTCCTGACTCCAACCCTAAGCATCACACCTGTAAGGCGATCTTCCTAAGATCTGGAACCTCACATCCTGCTCCAGTTGTAGCCAATGGAGATGATTTAGGGGAAGATTCCTTGAAGGGTAGTGGTTGTCTAAGAGAAAATGAGCACAAGGAGAACCTTGAGGGGAGAGAAGAAAAGGAGGGTGGTGAAGAAAATGAGGGGCAAAATTTCAAAGTCATAGGGCATGAGAGGGAGAAGAAAGATGAAGAAGAGAGATGGAGGGAGATACAAGAATGGAGGAAACTTGAGGGTCAACATGCTTCGCCTCTACCTTTTCCTTACAAGAAGGTAGAGACGCAATTGCAAGAAAAGTTTCTTAAATTCCTAGAGCATATGAGGCAGCTTGAAATGAACATACCATTTTTAGAGGCCATGGAGCAAATGCCACAATATGCTTAGCATCTAAAAACCCTCTTAAGGAATAAGAGAAAGCTTGAGGGCAAGGTTATCATTTTACCAGAGCAGGTAAGTGCCATCATTCAGGGCACATGGGCAAAGAAAGAAAAAGCTAGAGGACCCTTTGTGCTCCCAGTCACTCTTGGAAAACTCAATTCGAAGGGAGCACTTGTTGACCTTGGGGCCTCCATTAGCCTAATGCCGATGTCCATTGCCAAACAGCTAACCTGTGAGCTTAAGCCTTCGAAGAAAACAATCTAGCTTGCCAACCGTAGTATAAACGTGCCATGTGGGGAGTTTGAGGACCTTCTGATCCAAGTAGGGAACATAGTGGTACCATATGACTTCGTGGTGCTTGATATGGCCGAGGATCCTTATACTCCCATCATCTTAGGGAGGGATGCTTTGAATACTTTGGGTGCCCTGATCGACTGTGAATCAAAAACTATAACCGTCAGGGTAGCCCAAGGGAACGTTGTGTTTGCCTTTTCTAAGTCTTCAAAGGAACCCATGGTCGAGCGGATTTGTTTCTTTGGGGTGGTCGAGAATGACGCTGTGAAAGAGATTGAAAGGTGTAATGCTTTTGCTGCCCCAATGTTAGTAGAGGTGTCGGATGAGGAGGACGCGCAAGATCGTCTTGTTTTTGGGGTTGCGAAAGGAATTGCTCTGCCAACAGAGATGTATTACAAATCTAAGGGAACTAATGAGCCAGCCCGCAAACGGAAAAGGGCTAGAAAGAGAAAATCTAAAAAGAGACCGATGGCTCCACCTTGGCTTGGGGGAGCTCCGTATTATAACCCACCTCTAAATGACCCTGGTTCTCCATTGCTTACTTCCGCCACAGCGGCTCGGTGGAGAGTTTTCCCCATGTTGGAGGTGATGGTGATGCTAGGAGTGAATCCACTCCTATGGCAGGTACGATTTCGTTGTTTTCTTTTTCTGTATAAACTTGTGCCTAAATGTGTTGAACTTACCGACGTTAAACAAAAGTACTTACGGGAGATAACCCGGTGTTTGTTTTGTTTGTTTATTTGTATAGCAATAGCTTCCATAATGCTGATCTTTCTCCCTTTTGTTTCTCCTCTCCCAAGTTCCATGATGGCTCTTGAGCTGGCTTGGGGGAGGGTCCTTGTGTTTTCAAAGCTTCGAAAGATCAGCATTATTGAAACTATTGCCTTATTTTTGGTTTTCGTTTTTCTTTGCATGTCTAGGTGTGTCAAGATTAATGTGCTTGAGTTGTGAAACTGACATGCTAGCTCCTGACGTGTACATTATATTGGTCTTATGCATACTCATGTTTTTCCTAGCCTTGTGCCTGTTTTGGCCCGAATGATTGACTATTTTCCACCATATTTGGGGGATCTGGTCCTGCTTGGTTTGTGGCTTGGATGACTACCTATTAAGGCACATTTCGACTAGCCTAGTGAGGATTGAGCCTTCTAAGACTCCATTATGAGTCCTATGTTATTAAGTGCTAGTTAGAGAGTCTAAGTATTGTGTCTATTCTCCTCCAGCATAGTCTTCTTTTCTAAAGACCAGGGATGATAACATTTTTGTAGTTACAGCTACATGGCCAAATTGCCTACCATGAATATCGATTGACTTTAGGTTAAGCCAATTTTGTGCCTTTACTTTTTCTTCGTAGCTACATCACCTAACTCCACAAGAGCCAAATATTCCCTCTCCTTACATAGAGGATAGTCAAGTGATCATAGTAAAGTGGTGCCCGTTGAATTGTGGTGAAAGATTTTGGTTTGAAACATCATTGTCATATGATATGACTCTTTACATTACTCTTAGTTTATTTCAGAAACATTAGCATGAAAACAAAAAAAAAGAAAAGAAAAAAGAAAAAAGAAAAGAAACAAAAAAAATAGACAAAGAGAAATTCGAGAATAAGGCTGGTGTAATGAGTTCATTTATGCATATCTAGAGAATTTTGGGAAGTGGCATTGTCATCGAAAGTCATAGGCGTCCTTGGTTTGATTACCTTGGATTTCTTACTATCCTCTAATTGAACTCCACATCCCCAAAATTTACCCTACCTTGATCCCAGCCTACATTACAACAGTTTCCAAACCTATTCGACTTGGCCTGATTAGCAAGTTTTATGCTGGAGAGTAGATAGGATACAATCCCTAAGATTTCTCCCTAATTGAGTGTTTAATGCCCGACTCATCTTAAGTCGGATGATTCTGAGTGAAACACATACCGTATTAAACACACGAGCGTATTAGAAATTTCCTACATCTTTTGGGAAATAGCATGGGGAGCGTGGACTTGTGACCTCATTAGGTAGTGGGTGGCATGGCATGTGTTGTAGCTTTTCCAGTAATCTTGAGTCTGTGGAAAATGCTGTTCATCTTGGTATTATACTCTTTTGAGCCCATTGTACTTGGACACCCATTTTCCGCTCACCTTGCTTTTCATGAGTTTTGCTCACGGTGATGCCTTGCTAGTTCATTTGCTAGGGACTAGCAAAGGTTTGGCTTGGGGGAAGTTGATGTGCTCGTTTTAGAGCACGTTTACAACCCCATTTTAGTGTCGAGTCTTGTGCTTTTATATTGGTTTTATGCACATTATAATCAATTTTACCTTGATCTTGTCCTCGAGCTGTTTTTAGGTCATTTCAGGTGATTTCGATGATTTCAAGGTAAAATGAGAAGTGTTCGAGGCTTTGACACTTTTATCAAGAGTTTGGATGCACGTATCATAGTTTGGGCATGCGTTCCAAGTCATTCTCGAAGATCCCATAAACTCTAGAAGCCATTAGACACTTCAAAGGAGCTGTTCAGCAAGGTTTAGGTTCAGATTCGACCGAATCTGACATCCATTCGGTCGAATGGAAGAAAGTTATTCAAGCACATAAATCAAGCTCTCGAGAATAGCCGAATGAACACTTATTTGGCCGAATCAAGGCCCATTTGGCCGAATGGTTGCACTCATTCGGTCAAATGGTGGACAAAGCCCAGAAACTCATTGCTCCTGTTTTAGGCGAATGACATACTCATTCGGCCGAATGGCCACTCATTCGGCCGAATCCATACTCCATTCGGCCGAATGATCTTCTTTATCGCAGTTTTCGGTTCTTTCTTTATCCGGCGCTCAAGGGTTTTTTCTACAGTTTTACCCCTTATGTCCCTAGGGTAAAGATACCCTCTTGCTTTGTAAATAATCCTCATGCCTACTTTGGGAGCTTTTGTGCCTCAACCTAGAACATCACTTTAAAACTTTTCATTTCCTTCATGCATTAGTTTAGATTTACAGCTTTCGTTGTTTTCGTTTTCAAACTTTGTATTTCGGATTCAGATTCTCTTTCGTTCACGCTATTTCATTTATGAAAGGTATTGATTCTTTTCTATTTTATTTCGTTTAATGCTTTCAAGTATTGTTTTTCTGAATTTCATTCCTCTTTCTATTATCGTTGTTTCATTTACAATTTTGATAGAGTAGTTGTCGGTTTTGTTATAGGTCTTCATTTTTCATTCTCTTGTTCATTACATTCAATTCGTTCGTCCTTTTAATCATGTTCTTTTTCGTTGTTTATACCCTAGTCTTTATTACTATGTGTGAGTAGTTTTCTTAGGGGTTTGATTGGTGAAACCCTAGGTTGGCTCATTCTTCATGCGTAGAGTTAGGATTTGAGATTGTTGATGATTGATTGATTGATATTCGATGCGAATCTTATCCTGCCACTCCTTTGGAGACATAGGGCAACTATAGGTTGTTTGTGTGATTTATAGGGTCACAAACTTCCTCTCGTCATCTTGAGTGTCATGATTTATTGTAGACTGATTTCTCCTAATTTAGAGTATTGATAGTTCGATTGTCCTTCCTAGGGTGGAACTGATCTGTCCCCGTTTTCCTTTCATAGCATATTATCATTTTAGTTCTTGCTTTATTTTTCTGTCATTAGATTCATCTAATCACATTTCCAAATAAACCCTTTGCATCAAGTCTAAAAGCTATCGCCCCTTGTCCTTATGGTTCGATCCCCGACTTACCACTACACTAGTTGTAGTAGTATTAGGGGTGTTTACAAATTTAGTTTGCATAACTATTCTTTTAGTTAAACGACCTAAAAGAACGGTTATCACACGGGTAGGTCAAACCAACCAATAACACCTTATAATCCTAAGATTCAACGCTTAAGTAGACAACGCCCATCAAAACAAACCTCATATTCCATTCAAAACCCACCTATATCCACAATGGCCAACGAACATCAATTGTTTGGTCAGTTCGGGACTCCTGGCTCACAAGAGTTCCAAGGAGGTGTAGTGCTTCCTGTTGCTACTATACCATACCAAATACACCCTCAGTTTTCAAGAATGGTTAAGGAAACCCCTTTTAGTGGTTTAAGAACGAATGTCCTCTTCAACATCTTGAGGCATTTTGTGATATTTGTGGACTTATCCCTCCTTGCCCCAATAGCCCAGACTATGTGCGTATGTACCTATTTCACTTGAGTCTAGCTAGAGATGCCAAAGATTAGTGTAAATGCTTAGAACCCAACTCAATTGTTAATTGAGCTCAACTAAAAACGACCTTTCTAGAAATGTTCTATCCTATAGTTCGAACGCAAGATTGGCGTAAGAAAATTGCATCCTTTACTCAAGAGGATGATGAGAACCTTAGTGCTACTTGGAGTCATTTTAAGAGAATGAGTAGAGCATGCCCCCACCATGAGTACGAGGAGAACCATATCAACATATTTTTCTATGATTGTCTCAATGACTCTACCAAAGCACTCCTTGACTCAGTGGTAGGTGGCCAACTTTCAAAAATTCCATGCACCTAGGTAAAAGCCAAAATTGTGACACAACCAATTTGGACACCATTAGTGCTAAAATTGTAGTTATCGATAAGAAATTGTCCAAATTAAGCCTAGCTGGTAGTTCAAACACCCCTCTAGTGCGTGAAAAGCATTTTGCATGTGCCATATGTGGGGGTACCAACCATGATACATCCTATAGTGGTGGTTAGCACTCCGAGCATGTGGCTGCAGTTGATTATGGAGGTTATAACTTAGAACCGCATGTGATGAATTATGACGGTTATGGGTATAATCCTGATCATGTAGCAGGCCTTAACTATGATGGACAAGAAAAAAGGAGTAGGGTATGGACAACAACCTTTCCCAAATCAACCATACAAACCTCCTTTCAATTTAAACCAAAACCAAGGAAACTTCCACCCGGGATATAATAGAAATGCTCAGAGTGGGTTTAACAACCAAGGTTTTTCAAGGGAACCAATCGAACAGAAATGTACCAAGGCTAAATGTATATAGACCACCAAGGTTTAATCAAGGGTATAGAAATGGTTCAAATCTGCCTTTCCCGCCTAGTCAACCTCGTCATATGGCTTCTCAACCACAACAAAGCCACACCTCAACTAATGACCATTTTAGCCTCCCAAGTAACATCTCTTGCTCAGCAAAACCATAGTCTCACTCAGATAAATTAGACTCTCCTCCAGCAGATGTAACAACTCCAAGCTCAGCAAAAATTATTGGAAACTAAACTTGCCCAAATAGCTAGTCCTCCTGCACCACCGCTATTCTCATCTCACCCTCAGCCTAACCCCTCCACACAACCTCCATCTCAACACCCAAACCTAAACCAACACACTACGAAAGCTATCCATATCAGGGACTTAGTATGACAACCCTTCATATCCGAATGATGCACCTTTGGTACGGGTGAGAGATGAGACGAGAGTGGATAAAAATGAAAAAGAAGAGGAACAAGGTAAGGGGTTGAGAGTTGAAAGTGAAAAAGTTGGGGATGATGAGAATGATAAGATAAGGAGTAAGAAGTTAGTAGAGAGTGAGGAGGAGAGGAAGAAGAGAATTGAGGAAAGAAAGAGGTTAAATCTCTTATACGCAACCCCCACTTCCTTTTCCCGATAGGAAAGTCGAGAAACAGCTTGATGAAAAGTTTAAGAAGTTTCTAGAACACTTACAAAAGATGGAGATGAAGATTCCACTCTTTGATGCAATGGCACAGATGCCAAATTATGCTAAGTTCTTGAAGGACTTATTGTCCAACAAGAAAAAGCTTAAGGAAGAGGTAATCAGTCTCTCCCATCAAGTTAGCTTCATTTTACAAGGAAAAATGCCTATGAAAGAGAACCTCCCAGTAAAGTTGGGAAATCTTGATCCCAAAGGGGCGCTCGACGATCTAGGGGCTTTGATTAGTCTTATGCCTCTATCAATAGCCAAGAAGCTACCCTTTAACCTCAGACATTCAAGGAAAACTATCTAACTGGAAAATAGGAGTACAAAAGTGTCATGTGGAGAGCTTGATGGTATACCTATCCAAGTGAAAGAACTAGTGGTCCCTTGTAATTTTGTAGTGATGGAAATGGAAGAGGACCCTTACACTCCACTCATCTTGTGAAGAGCCATTCTGAAAACACTTTGGGCAGTTATTAATTGCCATGATGACGCCATAACGGTAGAGGTAGCCCAGGTGAAGGTAGTCTTTAACATTTCTCTACTCTTAAAGAAAGTTGAGCAAGTCTGCTGTATTGAAGTGGATGATAAGGAAATGGATGATTGTGAAAGGGAGAGAGAAATAGAGGTTGGGTATTCAATGCATAATGAGGATACCTATATAGAATATGAGCAGTTGGAGAGCCAATTAGATAGGGTTCAGGAATATAAGAGCGAAGAAGCAAAATATGAGCAATTGTGTGAGGCTGAGGAAGGTATTATCTATAAGGGGGAGAGTTCTCCCCAAGTAAGTTTGAAACCTCTACCTCATAGCCTTAAATATGCCTATCTTGATGACAATGAAGGGAGTCCAGTTATAGTGAATTCTGATCTTGATGACACCTCGTTAGAAAAATTACTTGCATTATTAAGGAAATATCGAGATGTCATCGGATACTCACTTGGTGATTTGAAAGGGATTAGTCCAACACTTGTTATACACCGAATTCACCTTGACAATGAGCATTTCTCCTCAATTGAGCCACAAAGAAGGCTGAACCCCAGCATGAAAGAGGTAGTTAAGGATGAAATCCTCAAACTCCTCAAGGCCAGCATCATCTACTTAATTTCAGATAGTAGGTGGGTTAGCCCTGTTCATGTTGTTCCCAAAAAGGGAGGAATGACCATTGTCGAGAATAATAAAGGTGAGATGATCCCAACTAGAGCCACTATAGGATGGCGAGTTCGCATTGACTATCGGCAAACTCAATAAGGCTACAAGAAGGATCATTTCCCTTTACTCTTCATCGACGAGATGCTTGAGAGATTGGCAAGGGACAAGTACTATTTCTTTATGGATGGTTACTCGGGTTTCTTTCAAATCCCAATCCACCTCGAGGATTAACAGAAAATGACATTTACTTGTCCCTTTGGGACTTTTGCCTACAGGAGAATGCCCTTCGGTTTATGCAATGCTCCATCCACTTTCCAGAGGTGCATGTGTGCTATATTTGCTGATATGCTAGAGGACTTCATGGAAGTGTTCATGGATGATTTTTCTGTTGGAGGGTCTTCTTTTGACTCTTGCTTGACACATCTCGAGAAAGTTTTATTACGGTGTCAAGAAACGAATCTTGTACTGAATTGGGAGAAGTGTCACTTTTTAGTCCAAGAAGGTATTGTCCTAGGCCATAAAGTGTCTTTCAAAGGCATAGAGGTAGACCCTGCTAAGATTGATGTGATAAAGAACCTTCCTATACCTACCTCATAGGCGTCTCATCTTAGGATTTTGGACTTTAGCTAAACCTTTGAATGAATTGCTTCAGAAAGATATCCATTTTAACTTTAATGAAAGATGCCTCAATGCCTTTAATAGGTTAAAGCAAGCTCTGATCTCTGTGCCCATTGTGCAAGCTCCTGATTGGTGTTTGCCATTTGAATTAATGTGCGACGCCAGTGATATCTCTGTAGGTGCTGCCCTTGGGCAGAAAAAGGAAGGAAAGCACCACGTCATATGTTATATCACTAAAACATTGGATCTAGCACAACGCAAGTACTCTACAACAGAAAAGGAAATGCTGGTGGTAGTCTATGCTTTTGAAAGACTGCGCCAATATCTGATATGTTCAAAGGTTGTGTTTTTCACGGATCACTCGGCTTTAAAATTTTTAATGATGAAGAGAGATGCAAAGCTGAGATTGATCTGTGGGGTGCTCCTATTATAGGAGTTTGATTTTAAATTGAAAGATAGGAAGGGAAGTGAAAATGTGGTAGCTGACCATTTGTCTAGGTTACCCGAGCTTAATAATGACTCCTTACCTATCCAATATGAAATGGTTAAAGAAACCCTGATGACAGTGATAGTAGTTGGGAAAGCCCCTTGGTTTGCATATATTGTGAATTATTTAGCTTGTGGTGAAGTTCCAGAGTTCGAATCAAGGGCTATGAAAAAGGCTTTCTTTGGTTAAGTTGGGAATTTCTTTTGGGATGACCCCTATTTGTTTCATGCCTATGCCGACAGCATAATCTGTCATTGTATCACTGAAGAGGAGGTCCCCATGATTCTAACTTATTATCACTCATTGTTGGGGTATTGACTTCATGGGCCCCTTTGTGTCATCTCATGGGAACCAATATATTTTGGTAGGGATAGATTACGTGTCTAAGTTGGTTGAGGCCATTGCCTCACCTACAAATGATCACAAAGTAGTTATGAAACTTTTTAAAAGCATAATCTTCCCTCGATTTGGTGTTCCCAAACTATTCATAAGTGATGGGGGTTCCCACTTTGCGAAACACGAATTGATTAAATTGTTAACGAAATATGGAGTCATGAACAAAGTCGGTTCACCCTACCATCCCCAAACTCAAGGATAGTAGAAGTAGCCAACAGGGATATAAAGAGGATATTAGAAAAGGTGGTTAACCCAAATAGAAAAGATTGGTCTCTCAAGTTAGACGACGCTCTTTGGGCCCATCGTACATGGTACAAAACCCCAATTGGCACCATCCCGTTTCGGCTATTGTGTGGGAAGTCTTGCCATTTACTGGTGGAATTGAAATGTAGGTCTTGGTGGGCAATCCAACCCTTACCCTACTTTATTCTACAAGAAGCGAGCCGCCAAATTAATGGAATTGGAAGAACTAAAGCTCGACGCATTCCATAACATGCATATCTACAAGGAATGAACTAAGCATTGGCATGACCAACGAATCATTTAACGAGAATTCCTTGTAGGAGATAAAGTGCTTCTCTTCAATTCAAGAGCAAAGTTATTCCTCGAGAAATTGAAATCGAGGTGGTCTGGACCATTTGAGATTTAACAAGTATTTCCTTATGGAACGGTAGAGTTGAAAGACTATCATGGAGGTAGTTTCATTGTGAATGGAAATTGGTTAAAACTCTTCCACGAAGGTAGCCTTTACGAAGTCAACACCGTCGAGCGAATATGGTTAAAGATGTCGAAGATGAATGATTTGTAAAATTATTAGCTTATAACGAGTATCTTAACTTTGAATCATTATTCTTTTGAGTTTTGTTAAGTTTTGAGTAGTTCGTTTAACTCCGGTTTTTGTTTCGTGTTATTTTTTATTACCCTAGCTAGTCGAGCTAAACAACGTTAAACAAAGCACTTACGGGAGGTAACCCGATTTTATTTGGATTTTCTTGATAATTGATCATTATACCATATTTGGTTTGGCAGTATAAGTCCTTTGATTACTCCAAGCTTATAAAAATTTGATTTAGCATTCCATTCGACCGAATGATAGACCCATTTGGCCAAATGAGCTTGGTCTATGAACTTAATTAAAGTTTGGAGGAGTTTCTGAAAGTATTGAATGAGTAGTTATATTTGGGCGAATGGGACTCATTCGACCGAATGGATGTCCCATTCGGTCGAACAGATCTACAGACGAAATTATAAAATGCCCCCAGGAACATCGAATTGATACTCCATTTGAGCGAATGGAGGTCCATTCAACCAAATACATAAGTGATTCAGTAGAATTGCAGCAAAGAATTCTTCGTAGTTATTCAAAATTCGATCATAAAGGGAGTTTCATTCGGGGGAATGGAGGTCCATTCGGCCGAATGAGTGCTCCATTTGGCCGAATGGAAGGCTAGTTCTATAAATACCCCTCATTTCCACGGGTTTTCTTCACAAAATTTTCTCAACCCTAATGCACGCCCCAGCTGCTATTCACTCACTCACTCTCACTAAAACTACTCATGCTCCTTAAACTTCAAATCAATCATCATGGGACCAAGGAAGAGATTGAGAAATCCATTCAAAAGATCTAAGAAACATAGTGAAGGATCTTCGTTAAGAGCGGCTCGGGAAGAACAACAAACCGGCTCCCAACAACAACCAGAGCGCCAACAACGTCTTCCCGGCCAAGAATTATGGTTTGACGAAGATCATCCATCAGTGGTGTTCGTATCTTTGGAACAATTTGAAAGATTTCAACGGCTTAAGGTACGAAAAATAAACTCTACTTGTTAGTTAGATCTTTCTATATACAACGAATGGATATTTATGATCAATTTGTTACATTGTTAATGGCATGTGGCCTAGAGAACTGGATTAACATGTGGCACCCAACTCATAAGCTTTTAACTTATGAGTTTCTTAGTTCCTTAACCCCATGTCAACGTGATGGTAGGTTGCCTTTGTCTTTTTGATTAAGGAATGCAACCTATTTCCTAGACTACGCTGCATTTTGTGCCATTTTTGGTTTTAATAACGAATCTACTCTGGATAAACAATCGGATAACTCTCGAGTTTCTGAATTATGGCCTAAAATTGCCGGTCGGCTTGTTTATCCGAATAAGAATATATATGCATCTGATGTACAACATCCTGTTCTTTGCATGATTTTTAAATTTGCTAAGGAGACATTGTTCCCTTCCCCTAGCCCTCACCTAGTTAAAACACATGAAGTGCACATTCTGCACCCTTACATTGCACCGCACAATGACACAGCACTAAGCATTCCAATGACCCTATGGAAGTTTTTAAACAACACAGCCACCCTAAATGTAAAAACTAACCTATGTCTTAGGGGGCACGTGTACCGCATCACTGAGTTCCTTAATGTTATAAACCCTATAGAATTCAGTGATAGATTTGCCGCTTCCACCACCCTTCATGAGCAATGCCTCGTACGGGCCGACTTTATCTTCACTGACCCTATGCGATGGAGGTACCTTAAAGACCGCACCATTCCCCTTCCCTGTCCTAAATTGCCTCCCCTCTTGCAGTTTGGGGACTCGTATCTCTTAGATGGCGATGTGCCGAGATACACTGTCGAGCCCCCACTTGTACCCCCTTCTCGTCCTCATACCCTTTCCATGCGTGACATACCTAGGGCTTCCACTTCGGTTTTACTAGACCATGAAGATTCAGAGGATGAATCTGAATATGATATCATGTCCTCCCTAGGTCGCATAGAGAGAAGGCTTGACCAAGTCCTTACAACCTAAGCCCATCACATCGCCCGGCTCGATCACCTCGAGTAAAACTTTGAGCGGGCCAACTACCCATGGTATGACATGGCCTACCGCTCCCATATAGTTGACGAAAGCATGGCTACCCCTTCCTGGTACCCTCGCCATGACAACTATAACGAAATATCATTAAGTCATGGGTTTGACCGGTTGCGGGTGAATAGGTGTAGGTTTAACAACTTCACCCCACCGGCTCCTAGAAGAGCCTCAGATGACTATGGGATGGACTATATGGGTGGGGAGGAGGAGGATAATAAGGATGATGACAAGGGGAATGATGAGGGTTTCATAGGGGATGAGTAGTGGTAGACCTAAAGGCCTCCCTTAGTGTCGAGGACGGCTTCAGCCTGGCTTGGGGGGGATATCCATTGTCCACTAGTCATTATGTTATTGCGTGTCTTTTGGTCTTGGCTGTTGCTTTTAGTGCTGTGTAGTTTTGCGTTGTTTTGTGTTTTTGTGTTCTATTTCTTAGTGTTGTTTTGTTTCGTGTTTTTCTTTTTGGTATTGTTTTTAGGTGCTTGTAATGAATTACATGTGCTGCTTCACCTATGTACTGGTATGATTGCTCTCGCTTGAAAATCCAAGTTTATTTATTTATTTATATTTGTGTTTGTTTTCCTTTTTTCCATCATATGCTTCCTTTTTTCCATCATATGCTCCACCCTTTTTTATATCATATGCTCCAAACCCCCCTTTTTTCCATCATATGCTACAAATCCTTTTTTCCATCATATGCTATAAACAAGCATGCAAGCTTATGTCATGCAATTTACATTTATTATATGCAAACTCGTATTCCCCTAGCCCTGTGCCTGTTTTGGGTCTTAGTTTATCGACTGTTTTTCACTTAACTTGGGGAATCTAAGCTTGCTTGGTATGTGGTTTGGATGATTACCTATTGAGGCGCATTTCGACTAGCGTAGAGAGGATTGAGCCTTCTAGGACTTTATTATGAGTCCTATATTATTGAGTGTTAGTCAAGGAATCTTAAGAATTATGTCTGTTCTCCTCCAGCATAGTCTACTTTTCTAAAGGTTAGGGATGATAACACATTTGTAGTAAAAGCTACATAGCCAAACTGTCTACCATGAATATGAATTTACTTTAGGTTAAGCCAAGTTGTGCCTTTACCTTCTTCTTTGTAGCCACACTATTTAACTCCACATGAGCCAAATGTCCCCTCTTTTTACCTAGAGGATAGTCATGTGATCATAGTGAAGTTGGTGTTCGTTGCATTGTGATATAGGATTTCGGTTTGGAAAAGTGATTATTGAATGATATGACTATATACATTACTCTTAGTGCATCTCTAAATTATTTACATGAAAGGTTAAAAAAAAGAAAAAAAAAGCTTGAAAAGCACAAAAAGAAAAAAAGGAGAAAAAAGAAAGAAAAAGGAAAAAAAGAGAAAAAGAAAGAAAAAGAAAGAAAAAGAAAAAAAAGAGAAAAAGAAAAGAAGAAAAAAAGAAAAAACGAGAGAAAAATTTGAGAATAAAGTGACATAATGTATTAGAGTTCATTATTGCGGATTTTGGTAGTGGCATGGTTTTCGGAAGACATAGTCGTCCTCGGTTTTATTACCTTGGATCACTTACTATCCTCTATTTTAACTCCACATTCCCAAATTTTACCCTACCTTGATCCTAGCCTATATTACAACCCTTTCCAGACCTATTCGACTTAACCTGAGTAGTAAGATTTGTGCTGGAGAGTAGATAAGACACAATCCCCAAGATTTCTCCCTATTTAGGTGTTTATTTCCCGACTCATCTTTAGTCGAATGATTTTGAGCGAAACACATACCCTATAAACACATGAGCATATTAGAAATTTCCCACATCTCTTGGGAAATAACCTCGAGAGCGTAGACTTGTGACCTCATTAGGTAGTGGGCGAAATGAACTATGATGTATCTTGCTTAGTGATCTCGAGTATGTGTAAAACGTTGGTGTGCTCTTCTAACCCCATTATACTTGCATGCCTATGGCTAGAGAAGAGTTTTTCACATGCACGGCTTGCATTGTCTTGATTTTCACTTTCCTTGTTCTTCATTCGTTTCTATAACTGTTTTCCATAAGCTTTCATGACACCTTCCTATTTCATTTTCTAGGGACTAGCAAAGGTTTAGCTTGGGGGAAGTTGATGTGCTCGTTTTAGAGCATTTTTACTACCAAGTCTCGCAGTTTTATATTTATTTTATACATATTACGCTTGATTTGACCTTGATCTTGTCTTCGAGTTGTCTTAAGGTCATTTCAGGTGTTTTTGATGATTTTGTGGTGAAATGCGACGTATTCGAGTCTTTGACACTTTTCACGCGTATCATAGCTTGGGCAAACATTTAAAGTCACTCATGAAGATTCCACGGAGTTCAGAAAACATCGGAAGCTAAAAAGAGATTGCAGAGTTTCAGATTCGACCGAATCTGAGAGTGATTTGGTCGAATGGTTGTTAGTCATGAGAGCATATGTTCCACTGTCACTGGGAAGGCCAAATGACACTCATTCGGGTGAATGAGCTTCCATTCAGCCGAATCACAGCCTCCATTTGGGCAAATGCTAGATAGAGAGGAATTCTAAGGAGCTGTTGGAATGGGCGAATTGAAGAGTATTCGAGCGAATCATGAAGCATTATGCCAAATGGGACTTGCATTCGGTCGAATGACAGTGTTTTCTCCGAAAATTTTACTTCTTTTTAGGGCCAGCCCATAGACATTTTAGGGTTTCTAGACCTCTTTTACTATTTGTTATAAATACCCCTCTCTCTGAAGAGAAAAGGGGAGCTTGGTTTTATTAGTCTATGGCACTTTAGCTTTGTTTAGCCTCCAAAATTATTAGTTCTAGTTTTTAGTTTTCGGTTTTCTCAGCATATGTACTCCTAGTTTTGGATTTTATCATTTGAGCTATGATCGTGGATATTGCGTTGAAGCTTTTGTGAGTATCAATCTATTCCTTACTTTTGAATTCGTTCGTTATATTTCAATTGTTATTTAGCCTAATGTTTATTGTTTACGAGCATAGTTTCTGATTTACTCTTGTTCTCGCTGATTTCTTTTCATGTTTGTTGCGTTTGTTTTATTGAATATCATCATGCTTGCTATCTTAAATATGTGTGAGTAGTTCTCTTAGGGGTTTTGATTGGTGAAACCCTAGGAAAAGCTATGTTCTTTATTGTCTAAGTTTGTAGGAATGATGAAATTAAGTAGTTTTTGGAATCTAATGTGAATCTTGTCCTGTAACTCCTTTGGAGACATAGGCGATTATAGGTTGTTTGTTGTGATTTGTGGAATCACCAACTTCCTTTCACATACTTGGGTGTCCATGCTAGTGGTTTGATTTTCTCTAACCTATCATGTTCTATTTTGAAAGCGTCATTCCTAGGGTGAATCTAATCTCGTCCCCGTTTTTCTCTATTTGATTTCCCTCTTAATTCCTCGTGATCTATAATTTCGTTATTAGTTTTAGTTGTTTTTAAACCCAAAAGGTCCGTTGTGTTAAGAATTGAGTGTCTTAATATCCTATGTCCTCGTGGTTCGACCCTCTACCCCACTATACTCTTATAGTTCATAGGTTGGTGTAACTATTATTTTCATAACTAGTCTTTTAGTAAACCACGATAAAAGCCGGTTATCATCTATCCAATATGTATCCATATACATATTCATGCAAATGACTAGATATCTTCATGTCCCTATAGCCCATGATGCTGCACTATCAATCAACTTATAAACTAGTCTTTGAATGAATCATTTATGTCCATATTAATGATTCGGACCAGGGACTAATAGTATTTATAAATTCGGTTCACTTAATAGGGTTTCATTCATCAAATCACACATTTGACAAACCTATCAAATGTTATACAATACTATGGACATTTTATTTAATACCAAACCACAGTTAAATAAGAACAAAACTTTATTGATAAACATAAACATACATATCTAAGTGTTTTATGTCTGTGACAAATTATATAATAAAATAGTACACAACTAAACCTACTCTCCAATATGCTTAAGCCCTAAACCCCTAGTATGACTTTCATGCTTGGGTTGAGGCAACGGTTTAGTTAACGGATCGGCGATGTTATCTTCCGTATGAATCTTGCAAACTATCACATCCTTCTTTTCCACTATTTCATGAATGATGTGAAACTTCTTAAGTACACGTTTTGACTTCTGATGTGATCTTGGTTCCTATCTCTGAGAAATGGCACCATTATTGTCACAATGTAAGGCAATACCATTTCCAATACGAGGTACTACTTTTAGTTCAGAAACGAATTTCTTCATCTAAACGACTTACTTTGCTGCATCAGATGCAACAATGTACTCAGCCTCCATTGTCAAATCAGCTATGGTGCTTTGCTTTGAACTCTTCTAGCTCAATGCCCCTCCATTTAGACGAAAGATGAACCCATATTTAGATCAGAAATCATCTTTGTCTTTTTGGAAGCTCGCATCCATGTAACTTTCAACAACCAACTCAATTTTTACCTCCATACACTAAGAAATGATCCTTAGTTCTTCTCAAGTACTTAAGGATATTCTTAGCTGCATTCCAGTGTTCGTCGCCTTGATTTGATTAGTATCTGCTACACATACTCAAAGCATAAGACTTCTGGTCGAGTATAAATCATGGAATACATAATGAACCCTATAGCCGAAGCATTAGGTACATTACTCATTCGCCTAATCTCATCAATATTTGAATGACATTGAGTCTTACTTAGCGACAAACCATGTTGCATGGGGAGGAAACCTCTTTTTGAGTTTTCCATATTAAATATAGTAAGAACCTTATCAATATAAGTTCTCTGACTAAGTCCAATTAATCATTTAGATCTATATCTATAGATCTTGATCCTCAAAATGTACTCAGCCTCCCCAAGGTCTTTCACAGAGAAATAATTCTTTAGCCATTCTTTGATAGAGTCAAGCATGGAAATATCGTTTCCTAAGAGTTATTTTTCATCTACATATAAAACTAAGAAGACAATGGTACTTCCACTAAACTTCTTGTATACACAAGATTCTTCTTCATTTTTTAGAAAACCAAACTGTTTGATAGCCTCATCAAATAAAAGATTCTAACTCCGAGATGCTTGCTTTAATCCATAAATAGACTTTTGAAGCTTGCACACCTTCCTAGGATTCTCATGATCCACAAAACCCTCAGGTTGTTTCATATACACATCCTTTATCAAGAACCCATTCAAGAAAGAGGATTTGACATCCATTTTCCAAATTTCATAATCAAAGAAGGCAGCAATTGCTAGGATTATCCAAATGGATTTAAGCATCGCAATTAGTGAAAAGGTCTTATCATAGTCAATACCATGAATCTGCCTGAACTCTTTTGTAACCAATCTAGCTTTGAAAACATAAATGTTTCCACCATTATCTGTTTTTAATTTTAAAATCCATTTGCCTAATAGGTGTAACCCCATCAGGCAAATCAACCAAGTCCCATACATGATTCACAGACATGGATTCCATTTCAAATTTCATGGCTCTAAGCCATTTTTTCGAGTCTAAACTCGCCAAGGTATTTTTGTAGCTAGTAGGTTCCTCATGTTTTAAAATCATTATTTCATAAGTTTCAGCTAACAAGAAGTCCATAAACTTCTTTGGTGGATTTCTTGGTCTACTAGATCTACAAGAGGCAACAACAAGAGAAATTTCCTTCTCAACAATGTGAAAATTTTCACTCAAATTATATTCAAGTGGAGCAGTAGGAGGTTCAACCATTAAATGCTCTTCCTCCATCACATGGTCATGTATAGGAGAGGGTTCATGCATTGGATGCACTACCTCTACCACAGGCAATGAAACAAGTACTTCTACTTCTAATATGGGTTGAACCATATCCGTTTGTTGCACTTCTCAAACTTTTTCGAGAAATACATTACTCACACTTACCTTTTTGGAAATGAAATCCTTTTCCAAAAGGTATCATCCTTAGCAACAAACACTTTGTTTTCATGACGCTTGTAGAAGTAATAGCCCCTTGTTTCTTTAGGATAACCTACGAAGAAACATTTATTGGCTTTGAGAGTGAGCTTGTCAGGCTATAAATGTTTTACATAAGCCTCACAGCCCCAAATGCGTAAATAAGACAGGCTAGGAACTCTTCCTCTCTATAACTCATATGGTGTCTTATTGAGTGCCTTGGACGGATTCCTATTTAGTGTAAAAGCAGCAGTTTCAAGAGCATATCTCCAAAAAGATACTGGATGGTCAGCAAGAATCATCATAGATTGTACCATATCCAATAGAGTTTGATTTCTCCTCTTAGACACACCATTCATTCGAGGTGTTCCAGGTGGAGTCTGTTCTGAAAGAATCCCACAACTCTTCAAATGATGACTGAACTCTGGGCTCAAATATTCTCCACCATGATATGATCGTAGTGCTTTTATTGTCTTACCAACTTGGTTCTCTACTTCATTTTGGAACTCTTTGAACTTTTCAAAGGATTCCAACTTATGTTTCATTAAGTAAATATAGACATACCTACTTAAATTATCAGTAAAAGTTATGAAGTAGCTATAATCTCCCCTAGCTTTTGTGTTAATTGGTCCATACACATCAGTATGTATGAGACCCAATAATTTGTTGGCTCTTTCACCTTTTCCAGAAAAAGGTGATCTTTTCAATTTACCCATCAAACATGACTCGCATACATCAAATGGTTCAAAGTTATAAGATGTTAAAAGCCCATCTTTATGTAACTTCTTAATGTGATTTTGGTTTATATGACCCAAACGACAATGCCATAGATAGGTGGGGTTTATATCATTTGATTTATGTTTGTTGCTTTCTATGTTAAGGATGGGCTTATCTTGGTTAAGTAGATACAACCCATTAGTATTGTTAGCACTAGCATAAAACATGTCTTCTTTATAGATAGAGAAACAACCTTTCTTTATCGTAAAAGAGTACCCTTCATGATCTAATACATGAATTGAAACAATGTTTTTATCAATATTATGTACAAAATAACAATTATTTAGTTCTGATACTAATTTAGAAGGTAGAGATAGATAATAAGTTCTAACTGCTGTGGCAGCAATCTTTGCTCCATTAGCTACACTCATTTCTACCTCCCCTTTTGCTATTTTCTACTCCTTTTAAGTCCCTGCACATTTGAACAAATGTGAGAAACACAATCGGTATAAAATACCCAAGAAGAATTAGAAGTTGCTAAATTAACTTCTATAACATAGATACTTAAAGTAGAAGCATCAGACTTTTTGTCCTTCAAGTACTTGGGGCAATTCCTCTTCCAATGACCAATCACGTCACAGTAGAAGCATTTGCTCTCAGCATCCACCCTTGGCTTAGTTGTAGCCTTTGGCTTTATAGAAGCTTTGGCAACAACTCCTTGTTTTCCTTCTTTTTGCCATCCCCAACCTTCTTAAACCCTTTCCCTTTCTAAACCATAAGAACATCCTTCTTAGGTTCAAATGGGATGGTTTGCTTAGCAGTAATGAGCATCCCATGTAACTTAGCAAGGGTTTTCTCCACTCCATTCATATGGAAATTCAACCTAAAGTTTTTGAATCTATTATGAATTGAGTGGAGCACGATGTTTGTACCCAACTCTTGGCTATAAGGACATCCTAGTCTTTCCATGTTTTCAAAATGACCTACCATTTTGAAGACATGTTCTCCCACTGGATTTTCCATCTCTAGCTGACACTCAAGGATAGCCTTATGAGTCCCAAACCTCTCAAGTCTTGCTTGCAGTTGAAACATAGTTTTCAATGGTTTGATCATGCTATATGCATCCATTTTCTCAAACCTCTTTTGAAGGGAAGACTCCATGGAGGCCAGCATGAGGCAAGTAACAATTACCGACCTCTCTAAGACAGCCTTGAGAAGCTATCTCAGTATCCTTAGGTGTTGATCTTAGCATTGGGATAGGGGTTTCAAGAACATCCTCTCTTCCCTCGGACCTTAGAACAATTCTTAGGTTCCGTTCCCAATCAAGGAAGTTTTTCCCGTTTAATTTATCCTTCTCAAGGATCGAACGTAAGTTGAAAAGTGATGGACAATGTTGTTGTTACTAGACATGATATCTACAATATAAAAATGCAAAATTCAATATGTTTATCAAAATAAGCTTTAAGTATTTAAACAATTTAAATAATAAAAACCATGCATGCTTAATTCAAGTTAAAAGAAAAATGTCCTTTTTGAATTAAGTAATTCCAAGATCTCTTTTAAAAAAAAATTCTAAGTGGACTTTGGCATTACTCTTAAAGTTGTTTTATCAAGGTAAGTAAACTCTTTTACTAATTACAACTTTTGTAATTCTTGGTTAACAGGTGGTAATTCCTTACCCAATACCCATCTCTATGCTTCAAAATCCAAAACCCTTTTAATGATTTTGTTGAGTATAACCAATCAAACATGTAAATTTTCCAAATTTACCCTATTTAATCCTATATCAATTAGTGACACCCTACTTAGGCAGAACCTACTACTAATGATTGCTTCCATTGGTATTTGTATTTGTAAAAGCAAATTAACTCAATATTATATTAGGGAGCTAAATTCTATGTTGGTTTATTTAATAAGTAAACACATGCAATAAATAAATAACATAAACTTAATAAAGCATATTAAAGCAATAAAAAGCTGAAGTATAAATGTAATCCTAGTATGGCCCCTAAAACCCTAAGACTACTCTTCATGGGCTTCATCCTTAACTATCATGGATCTCCATCCTTGATCATTATTGGATCTTCACTCCATGGATCTCCATCCATAGAGAATACATAATATTTTTGAAATTTAAAATAACAAATTAAAATAAATTACAAAAATACAAATGATACACATACCGTATTTAGGATACAAAAAACTTTAACGATTCGCAGATCGTATTTTCTATCCTAATTTGGGCCATAACAGTCACCTCATGCAATCACAATATCAAATATTATAAATTGAATAAAAAAATAATAATATCATATATTATTAAATGCAAAAAATAATTAAATAATAATATCACACATTATTAGCCATAATGAATAATAACAATTATTAAACATTAAAGAAATTAACATGTCATAAAATTATTAAAAAGGACATATTAATCCTAATTTAATTAATCAAATTAATTAAATTAAACAATAATAAAATATATTATTAATAATATCATTATTTAAATTTATTAATCATATTAATAAAATAATGACAAAATTAAAAAGCAAACCATTAATCCAATAAGCTTTTAATATTCATTACTAATATTTGTTAATCATATTAATAAATTAAAGTAATGACAATATTAAAAGCAAACCATTAACTTCCCCATTCAATAATCACATTAAAATTGGTAATTAAAACAAACATTAACTTCATATTTCATTAATCCAATTAATAAAACCCAGAAATAATGGTCATCAATTAAAAAATAGTTAATGGAATAATTAACACAATTAAACAGTAAATAAATTATATTGATTCAATTACAAGTAAATCTGGTATTAATGTAATTAATTTAGCAAATTAAATGGTTAAATTAATGAGCATAACAGCCAAAAGGGACAGCATGGGTCTGCAAGCCCGCACGGCCCGTCGTGGCCCTACATGTGAGAATCACTCACAGCAACCACAAACAGCAGCCACGCCCTCCCTCTAGCTCCTGCCGGTGACGTTTCACGATGACCCGCAAGAAGTTGAACCCACCAGCCTGCTCGCTGGAAGCCGGCGAACAAAACCCCCGAGCACCCACCGACGTTTGGCCATCACCATGGCATACCCTAAACCACCGCAAAAACCACCCCTATTCACGCATCTAATGCACGATTTTGGGTGAGATTCAATCAACTATTACTCGAATTTGGGGGCAAATTAAGGGAAAAACATTTGACTATCAAATGAACATATTTTGAGATTGAATAATTATGAAAATTCATAATTTTTGTAAGATTCATAATTATGACTAGCACCCACCATGACTATCGAAATTCAATATAAAAACTCAATCAAATTATGTATTCATGCAATTCAAAACATACATGGAGGATAATTCGAGCCAATTAGCATGCAATAATCAAATTGTCAAGGCTAGCAATTTCGAGTTTGGGCATGAGAAGAACAATGAATTTAAAGAAATAATTTTCAATAAAATTCGTGTTAATCTTGATTAATCACAACATTAAAATGCCTTAATCTAATCATTACCAATTGATCAAAAAACCAATTTTAATCTTGCATTTTTAATACCACATCAAACCTCTCCTAATTGAATCAAAATAATCAATCATAATCATATCAAAATATGCAATAGACTAACTGATACCACTGTAGGACTATAGATACACATAGCGGAATTTTAAAAAACAATTTCTTGCATCTACAATAGGATCTCATGCACATTTCAATACGAATTATAGGATTAGAATTTCATACCCTTGAAGCGTGATTTCCAAAAATCAATGAGCGATTCACACTTCTATATGGAGATCCTTAGAACACCAAATATTTCTCCTCTAGTGTTGGTCCACAAGCAACGATTGAATCTCCACATATGCTAGTACAAAATAAGGGACGATTCGTTATTGCTTTTCTTGGTGATGGCAAAGAGAAGGGAAACGGGAGCTTTTAGAATATGGCTAAGTATGAGTGTCCCTTTGTTGCTCATAACCATGCCTATTTATAAGTAACATCTATATGTTACAAAATAAACTCTTTAGTCCATACTTCACATAAGCATGACCATTTAGCTTCTTTACCTCTTTTGCATTTTAATTCAATCATATACTTATATGTGTGACCTCATAGGACTGGTTTATTATTAGTCGTGTACTAATCAAAGTAGTTCACAAATCATAGTCGGTTTCCAGCAAAACACTATGATCACTTAAAATACCGAGTATAGTTATCTCCATAAATTTGTCCACGTTATACTTAATCATTACATTTGATCAAAGGACATTTTCCTTCAATCTCCCACTTGTCCTAGAACAAGTGTGTAACCAAAAATTCCTTAAGTCTCTTAGTGTCGAATTTAATAATATAATAACATCCCATGTTATCCATATTAATATTCAAATCATTTCTCGAAATTTGAGCTTGAACTGTCAAAACAAATGATTAACTCTTAAGCCGTTTGAGCACGGCCATACATTTTTCAGTTATTACTCTTCAAGAGGTCTAAGACACTAATCCTAACATTTAGGAGGACCTATTCGATCTTGCACAACCAAAACTTCCACTTAACTTTTAGCAGACCCGAACATTCCCTTTATTACCTCCTTTTATGGCATGGCGGCGGTTGAGAATGTCAAAGACATACTAATCACTAACTATGATTAGTGTTGCACTCATGTCAAGGAATCCATTAAATGTAAAAAATGAAATTCTTGAAACATTTTGAAGAATATCAAATAGGTCTATCCAATATGTACCTATATACATATCCATGTAAATGACTAGACAACTCCATGTCCCCATAGCCCATGAAACTGCACTATCAATCAACTTATAAATTAGTCTTTAAATGAATCATTTATGTCCATATTAATGATTCGGACCAGGGACTAATAGTATTTATAAATTCGGTTCACTTAATAGGGTTTCATTCATCAAATCACACATTTAACAAACCTATCGAATGTTATACAATAATGTGGACATTTTATTCAACACCAAACCATAGTTAAATAAGAACAAAACTTTATTGATAAACATAAACATAAATATCTAAGTGTTTTATGTCTTTGACTAATTTTATAATAAAATAGTACATAACTAAAGCTACTCTCTGATATGCTTAATCCCTAAAGCCCTAGTATGACTTTCATGCTTGGGTTGAGGCAATGGTTTAGTTAACGGATTGGCAATGTTATTGTCCATATGAATATTGCAAACTATCACATCCTTCCTTTCCACTATTTCACAAATGAAGTGAAACTTCCTAAGTACATGTTTTGACTTTTGATGTGATCTTGATTCCTTGCTCTGAGCAATGGCACCATTATTGTCACAATGTAAGACAATACCATTTCCAATATTAGGTACTACTTCTAGTTCATAAATGAATTTCTTCATCTAAACGGCTTTCTTTGCTACATCAGATGCAATAATGTGCTCAACCTCTATTATAGAATCAGCTATGGTGCTTTGCTTTAAACTCTTCCAACTCACTACCCCTCCATTTAGATGAAAGATGAACCCAGATTGAGATTGGAAATCATCTTTGTCTATTTGGAAGCTCGCATCCGTGTAACCTTCAACAACTAAATCACTTTCACCTCCATACACTAAGAAATGATCCTTAGTTCTTCTCAAGTACTTAAGGATATTCTTAGCTGCATTTTAGTGTGCGTCGCCTGGATTCGATTGGTATCTTCTACCCATACTCAAAGCATATGAGACATCTGGTTGAGTATAAATCATGGCATACATAATGGACCCTATAGCCGAAGCCTAAGGTACATTACTCATTCGCCTAATCTCATCAATGTTTGAATAATTGAGTCTTGCTTAGCAACAAACCATGTTGCATGGGGAGGAAGCCTCTTTTTGAGTTTTCCATATTAAACCTAGTAAGAACCTTATAAATATAAGGTCTTTGACTAAGTCCAATTAATGGTTTATATCTATATCTATAGATCTTGATCCCCAAAATGTACTCAGCCTCCCCAAGGTCTTTCATAGAGAAATAATTCTTTAGCCATTCTTTGATAGAGTCAAACATGGGAATATCATTTCCTATGAATCCAAAATGTACTCAGGATCCCCAAGGTCTTTCATACACAAATGTTGCTCCTCTAGTGTTGCTCCACAAGCAACGATTGAATCTTTAGGTATGCTAGTACCGAATAAGGAACGATTCGTTTTTGCTTTTCTTGTTGATGGAAAAGAGAAGGGAAAAGAGAGCTTTTAGAATATGTCTAAGTATGAGTGTCCATTTGTTGCTCATAACCATGCCTATATATAAGTAACATCCATATGTTATAAAATAAACTCTTTAGTCCATACTTTACATAAGCATGACCATTTAGTTTCTTTACCTCTTCTGCATTTTAATTCAATCATATACTTATGTGTTTGACCTCATAGGACCGGTTTATTATTAGCCGTATACTAATCAAATTAGTTCACAAATCATAGTCAGTTTCTAGCAAAACACTATAATCACTTAAAATAAATGATTATAGTTATCTCCATAAATTTTTCCATGTTATACCCCGTGCATGAGAATCTATGTGGATGAGATCTTCTTCGGTACAATTGTCTTTGAACCACTAAGCTTTGGTGAAGCCGGTCCTAGTTGTTGTGCACACTTGTTGCCATATAGTGCTTATGCTCCAAAAAGATTGATTTTCTACACAATCAAAATGGGCATGCATAACAGATTCTAGGCCACAATTGCATCGCACACAACTATCATCCTTACGCACTCTTTCTTTGGACCGAGCATCTCAAGTAGCAAGTGTATCGGAGCACACCCTCCATAAAAAGTGTTTTATTTTAGTTTTGGAGCAGTTTTCAAATTCCATACCAAGGCCTAAATGCTTTGGTTGCCAATAGTTGCGATCCCTATTCCAAACATGCCAAAGCAGTATCACAACTTGACAAAGAAAAAGTCGTTATTACAGCCTAGCTAGTACACTCCATCCTGTCTTGTCATGTTTGGTCTTGGTAGAGAGCAGATTAGAGTAGCATTGTCATCTCTTAACACCTTCGCCACTATGTCCTTTTTCCATTCCTTCAAAATTGGGTCAATGAGATTAGGAACCTTTAGGTTTTAATCAAAATAACTTGGCTTGTAGGCATAAACAACATTTGCGTACGTTGGCAGCCAAACATGGGTCTAGACTCCATATCATCTCCATCACCTAACCTCCAACGGAGCCCTTCTATCAGCAGCTATTGAGCACCCCAAATACTCCTCCTAGTGTTGTTTGGGTTGAAGGAAAATGTCCTTTGATCAAGTGTAACGATTAAGTACACTAGTAAGGAAATAGCTTTTTACGACGCTAATTATTAGCCTATTGCGGCACATAAAAGTGTCGCTATATCCTTTAACGACGCTCTTAAAAGCACTGGCTTTTCCTATGCCTCTAACCCCTATTACGATGTTGTTTGAAAGCGTCGATATAGCATATCAAAAGCGTCGTAAGGTTAATGAAGGCGCTTTTAATATACTATACCAATGCTTTGAAAGCGCCACCATAATCTAGTAAAATAAGACAATCTGAATGCCTTATGGGCCCTTTAATAGCATCGTAATTTTCAATTAATAGTGTCGCGAAAGTTTTTAAGCTTTATTGAATGTCATACAAATATATCCCGATAGTAGCCATTTTTCTTATATTATACCTATAATTTTTTAACAATAACTTATAAAAGCTCAAGAACCATAAGTTATTAACAAGAATAATGATTTTTAAAAGGAAAGTTTCATTAATGATAATCAAACAACAATGACAATATCTCAAAACACAAATAACAAAATAATGTCTTCCATACTATCAAAAGCATTCTTAACAATTCAAAATACTAACAATTTTAAAAGTCTAGAAAACTAAATGTTTAGTTATAAAATGGAGAGTAATTAACATATACTCCATATTAAAACTATAGTATTTCTCCATAGGTCATTTCAAATTCCACCTTCCATTTTCACTTTTGCGTACATGCTTACAAAGAAAATAAATAATTTGAATTAAATTTAAGAAAATGTTGCTTCTCCACTAATAAATATAAAGAGTAAACCGTTACAACCATAGTCCCTAACATAATGAGTAAAAAGCTACTATAGTAACTCGAAGTCCACATTAAAGGAATAGCTAGAATCAATGAGAAGGTCAAAGTTAACAGACCTAGAGAACTTAATGCTTGAACTTCCATAAAAGCTTTCCTTCTAGGGAGGTCATTTCAAATAAGTAGTTGCCTATAAATTCTATTTGTTAGAAGAACACCAAAATAATAATATATGCCACTAGCAAGGATAGGGGAGAGAGAGAAACCTGGTAGTGGCAATTGGGTTAGGTGACTATAGTTGGCATAGTCTCATCTAGTCCTACCAGAGTCTCGCAAATGGTCTGCACATAGAGCCAGAGTGTTTTTGAAGTGCTTGTACAGCAAAAATTAACACCGGTGTATCAAGAGTAAATGCACCAAAGAAAGTCCCAAGAGACATCTCTCGCCTTTTTTATTTTCCTTGCTCGAACGTGAATGCATACTCTGAAACCTTTTTTTGACATTATACTCTAGATTCTAAAGCAACATAAGAGCATTAATGTTATAGCTCATCGTCTACAAGCAAGTATAGATATACATTTAGGTGAATTCTTGATTTGGAAAAAAATACCAAAAAACATAAAAAATTAAAAGAAATGGCACTCGATACTCACTCTTATTTAAAATGTTACCAATAGATAAGAGTTATCCTTTTATCACTTTAGATAATGCTATTAATTTTCTCTCTGATTGGAGAAAGTAAGAGGGCTCCATTATTAGTTACCCATAAAGTTTTGGCATAAAGTAAAAAAATCGGTAACAATTTGTCAGAAAAGCGAAATATATATACATGAATGGTGGATTGAGGATATAGAAAAAGAGATGAAGAGATTGGTTTGGACCATAGACATACGGAGTAGTTAATGTGACGGGGAAAACAAACGGGTAAAAGTGTATTCATGGAAATATATAATATCCTTAAGCCGCCAAGCATATGATTATTAAACTGTGGTTGATTAAATAATTACACCAACTCTGGCTTATGGTCACATGTATATGCATCACACGCACTACTTTTAAACAGTAAATACATCCATCACATGCGTGGCACTAAAACTAGTTGCTATAAATAAATTACTACCGAGTACTAACTTAAGCTACTGCCTACTATTCCACTATTGAAATTTCTTCTTACTTCCCCACTATATATACCCACCTAGTCACCTCTACTTCAACTCACCAGTACTTCAACTCTCCAACCCCAAAATATAACAAATATAACACATCAAGTAAGACATTGAATCTTGCACTACAAAAATGGAGAGTTTCCTTAAGTTTTTCAACATATTTTCATTTATGTTCTTAGTCTTTGGTCTTCCTAATTTAACTTTAGCCCTTCAAGTTGGTTTCTATAAGTCATCTTGTCCGAATGCTGAAAACATCGTTCGACAACTTGTTCAACAACGCTTCAATGCTAATAAATCTGTTGCTGCTAGGTTGCTTCGTATGCATTTTCATGATTGTTTTATTCGGGTAAGCTTCAGCCGTCCTATCCTTTATTGTGTGCGCCATTTGACCTTTTGACCAAAAAAATATAACAGTTAATAATCCTTATAATATATTGTTATATACTTCATATATATATATATATATATATATATATATATATATATATATTATTTTATATTAATAAGGATTATAAAATTTAATAATTTAAAAATATATTCACGGATGAATATAACATGATAGCATAAAAGCGATGTTTAGAGAGTTCTATGTAGCATATTATCACTTATATGGTGCCATTCTTTGAGAAATGAGCAAGGTGCTCTTATGCCTTTAATCTATTTTGAACAAGCAAAAACATCTACCATATACTAATATACTAATTATTTTTAATATTAAAAGACGCTAATTATTATTGCGCTTACCGTTTGATGTTTCTAGTTTAAAATAATTGTGGGCTTTACGGTTGTACTAGGTTCGAAATTGAACGAAGAACTTAAAAAAATAATTACTATCTAGTCGGCCAAAGAGTTACTCCGTAATGATTATAAGGTCATAGTCAAAACATTTTGACAAATCCATGAACCATGGCCATCAATAATACGGAGTATAGGACATGTGATTGTAAAAATGAAAAAAAAAATAAAAATTTAATAGTATAGGGACATCCAGACATAGACACCATACAAGGAAAAACTTGTGACCTTATTTAATATTCTAAAACAGCGACACAAATTCCCCTTTAACTAAACATTCTCTGATAAATAATTATAGTATAAATGCATGCTCTCATCTATTCCATCACCTTTCTTCAAGGTATTTTTTTTTTTTTTTTACTGAAAATAGGTGTATGAAATTTATCATAGTGAAAAAATTTCCTGCCAAAGCTTAGACGTTGAGGACTGAAAAATAGGGTATCTAAAATGATGGTTTATTTCAGGGTTGCGATGCATCATTATTAATTGACTCAACAAGAGCCAACCAAGCAGAGAAAGCTGCAGGGGCCAATGCATCTGTGAGAGAGTATGAACTCATAGACCAAATCAAGGCTGCTCTAGAGCGAGCATGCCCTAGGACCGTATCATGTGCGGATATCATAACACTTGCTACTCGCGATGCGATTGCCTTATCCGGAGGGCCTAGTTACAACGTCCCTACAGGAAGGTTTGACGGGCTCATTTCTAGGTCTAGTGAAGTGGATCTTCCTGGCCCCTCCTCCAAGTCGTTTCGTGCTCGTGGTTTGAGCCTTAATGAAATGGTTGTGTTAGTAGGTGGAGGTCATACCATCGGAGTAGCGCATTGTGATTTCTTCCAAGACAGGATATCGAACTTTCAAGGAACCGGGGCTCCTGATCGCACCATGGATAAGGCTTTGGTCACCAAGCTACAACAACTTTGTAGATCAGGTTCAAACCCTAGTGCGTTCCTTGACCAAAACACATCATTTGTCTTCGATAACGAGATATTTAGGCAGCTTAAAAAGAACCGGGGAATATTGCAAATAGACCAAGAGCTAGCCCTTGACCCATTAAGCGCTACAACGGTCACAAACCTAGCTGCCAATAACAACGTCTTTAGACAAAGCTTCGTCAATGCTATACTTAAAATGGGGAACCTTCAATCAGGAAATCCAGGAGAAATCAGGAATAACTGTAGGATGAGGAATTCAAATAATGGGGACTTGGTTTCTGACATCTAATCACAAACTAATTTAATTAGAAGCTCTTAGTTTTTTTTTTTTTTTTTTCGTTTTGATATCTGGTGTATGTTTGTTACTCAAGACTTGGTTACTTTTTCTTTTTTCGTACTAATGTGCTGTAAAGTACTTGGGATTTGTATAAACTCTCTACGTACGTAGAAGATTGTGGAATAAAATTTGGTATTTTGTTGAAACTTGTGCTAGACTAGATACATATGAATCTGAGACTAACACTTTAACAGTGTAATGGTCCTCGATTTGGAAGAGGATTTGTCAATGACTTAATCATTTTTTTGAGGACGACACTGTCACCAAGGTGGTGGAGGACACTATACAAAAGCAAAGGAAGTAGACAGCATAAAGCTAGGTATAAAATGAAAATCACATTTGTGTTTGCTGCACTAAATGCATTACACCTGGCTCCCATTAAAAAAGCTAAAGGAAACTTGCTAAATCTTAAATTTAGCTAACCATTACCTCACTAAGTGGATGTTCATGGTCCACTCCACAAAAGTTAGCCAATAAGTCGCGAAGTAGAAGTTCTTGGTCCACTCCTTGAATCATGTTTAAGTAAAGGTGGAATCATGATTCCTCGACTAGATGATAAATAATGCTAACTAAACATGAACCAAAAATTCTTGTGTGAATCTAGTTTACATAAATTTAAAAGTGGATCTAATATGAAGCCCGTGCCATACTACGTATACTCCAACAAAATCATTCACATGCAAAGCTCCGCCATTTTCAGCATTTGATTTCATCTCTCTGGAACAACTTCTATCTCCAACCTCAGCTCCATTTTTATCTACTCTCCCTACAATCCAAGAAAGTTCATTAACAATGGAGGAAAACATAGGTTTAATTGATGAAATTGATTTAAATCACGTCATTCAATAGAGCGTGAAATCTTCTGGTCATATTGCAATTCTAGTATTGTGTTCTATTTCAATTTGAACAATGACATCGAAGATTTTTATTAATTCAATGTTTTGAATAGTTCTGTGATCACAGCAAATAATCACGGGAGCCCGAAATTTCTTCGAAATTAGTATGGGAGCACTGCAAATGAAATATCCTTCATTCTGTGAAAATTTAAGAGCAAGTTTCTACGGAGTAATTTATTATCTACTCTCGGCAAATGATTTCTCGCATATGGTGTCACTTCAACGTACATCTGCGAAATTCATAACCACAGATTATGTATAAGACATAAAAACTTGTAGATTTACTCCTATTTGATGAACATGAACATACATATGGAATAAAGTGATAACATATATATGTTGTAAAATAAAGCGATTTACTCTTCTTAAATTAAGTTGATATATTTTTATCCCTATTACAAAAAATGGAAAAATTACTAGTTAGCTTGGGTAATTCTATACCGGAAAATTACTAGAATTCTATCGTATTAATTGACATCCTCCCTATACTAATGAGTTCGGATAATTAATTAACGTCCCCCTATATTTGCACCAAAAAAAAAACGTCCCCCCTATACTTCGGGAATGCCGACGCGCCTTATGAGTTCCATGATTGTAACAACATTACCTAAAATTTAAACCAAACTATACTTAAACAACTCGTCTAATATGCATGTAGTAAGCCAATAAAAACCCATGTCCTAATACACATGCATTACAAGTTCTGTGTATCATGACACACAAAATTAGCAGACAGGAACCACGGGAAAGAAATCTTAGCATACATTGAGGACGACTTTGATCCACCGCATCAGACATTCCCTAGGCAATGAGAGAAGGGTTGGAGCTACGTATTTTAAGGATATCATCTAGATACATTGATCCTAAACATGCCCTTAATGACTTCCCTACAGTTATTAGACACTTCAAGGCAGAGCAGTTCGACCAAGTAAGCACCACAAGCCTAAATAAAAGGAAAGCAGTTGCACGGAAAATAGAGTTGGCGTAGAAATATAACGATGTTGGAGATGGAAGACTCTATACAAAAAAGATATGTTTCATCCAGGGTAAGTGCGGTAAAAAAGGAGATTCAGTCTAATGCAAAAGGACAACTCAACAACCAAATTATAAACTATCAACTACTCATCAAGCATCATTTTCCGTAAACCCGGTTATCCGTATTTTCTACTCAACTACTTGTAATTTCTAACTTGAGTGTGTGGTTTTACCCTTAACATAGTGAAACGGCCGCCTAATAAGCCCCCGTGGTTTTGCCTGAGTATGGGTTTTCCACATAACAAATTTATCGTGTCGTTTATATTGTCTTTCATTTGTTTTATTTATCGCGCATACATTCAACCTACACGTAGCTCGACTAGCAATTGATGTCCCTAACCTTATGTTGTCACTTAATTGGTAATTTTTGGCAGAATTGATTGGCGCCAACCGTGGGAAAATAGTTGGTTCAATCATTCAAATCTCTTAACAATGGCACATAACGTGAGCATCGACAACATGAGTCAAGATGACTTGATAACTATGTTCATGAGAGCTCAAGCTAAACTGGAAGACTCCCAATAGATGGTAAAAGATCTCATGAGGGAACAAACCACGATGAAGAATTCCATGGAGATCATGCAGAAAGAATTAGAATCGGTCAAGAGCATTTGAAATTCAAGACCCCTGGGGGAAATATTATTCCTGTCTCCTACCTGGAGGAATCTAGTACATATGACGAGTACGAGTAAGAAGATGAAAAGGACATCTCAAACCCCAGGTGGAGGAACAAGCGACGCAAACTCTAGTATCAGAGGCAGATCCTGCAACAAGTAGAATGGCATAGTTAGAAGCTCAAAATGCTCGCATATTCAAGATGCTCAAGAGATTCCCTAGGACCCCAACCCTTATTAACTATGAGAAGGAAGATGGATTTGAAGCTTTCGTGTTTGTGGTAGAGATGAATGATGTAGTCATCCCAAACAGCTCGTCTTTTTGTCATGGACACCCCTCTACGACAATATCATTGATCCGTATGCACACGTAGAGGCTTATAAAGCTTGCATCACCAACATTTGCTACCCCAAAGAATACCATCATGTTCTCATGTGCAAATCATTTGGAAGCACTAGTAGTGCTTAATCAACGAGCCGAGCACGAATAGTAGTGGGCTCAACTCGGGCTCGTTATGGATTAGTTGGGCTTGGGTTCAAAGCTCGATAAAGTTTTTATTTTGGGCTCGAGCTTGAGCTCGATAGATATAAAGAAGCTCAAAGCTCGGCTCAAAACTAGGCTCAAAACTCGACTTGATATTGTCAAAATGAAAAATATATATATAAAAAAGCCAAATTCAATAAAAAATTACAATATGTCTATAGTGTTTGCATTCTCCAAATAAATGTTTAAACATAAAAATAATTTTTTTATCAATTATCCATACACCTCTTAATAACCTTACTGCTCAATAAGCAACACTATCAAATCATAAACCCACAAGGTTAGCATATAAATTTGCAAAGGGCTAAGGCCATTCAAATCTCCCCTCCCTTTGTTATTGTTGTGTGAATGTCAAGGGTTGCTTCACTCAAACCCAAGCCCTATCTTCATTCCCTTGCCATTCATTTATTTAGACACCATTGTTATAGAACTTTTTAGCTCCATTAATGGCGCTTGCTCTCAGCTCCTTTACCTCCTTTTTCTTTTACCCCAAAATTTCACCTTCTCCTGTTTAACAAATAATATAATTTTTCCTACAATACCTCCTTAATTTGTATCTGGCTAGTGAAAGGTTTATAAAATTATAGGAGGTTCAAATTAAGCAACCTTATCCCGTATAATCAATCTTACCCTCACCATTAATCAGATGAGACTAGAAGAGAGGATTCACTGAATCCCTCATAATCAGATGAAACAAAAATCAGAATATCATACGAAATTTAGTGGTAAATAGAATACAACCATTTCAAAAGCACAATCAAGAGAATAGATTCAATCATCACACTACAACACAAAAGATTCGATAGTCGTAAAATTAATGGGAATCATCACACAACCAACTGTACAAGCCTCCCTTTAACTCAAACCAAAACCAGGGAAACTTCCACCCGAGATACAACAGAAATGCTCAAGGTGGGTTTAACAACCAAGGTTTCCAGGGGAACCAAACTAATGGGAATGTACCTAGGCCTAATGTGTATAGACCCCCAGGGTTTAACCAAGGACCTAGAAATGGTTCAAACCTACCTTTCCCGCCTAATCAACCTCATCATGTGGCTTTTCAACCACAACATGGTCATACATCGACCAATGACCGTTTAGCCTCCCAAGTAATAACTCTTGCTCAGTAGAACTAGAGTCTAACTCAGATTAATTAGACTCTCATCCAACAAATGCAATAACTTCAAGCTCAGCAAAAGTTGTTTGAAACTCAACTAGCCCAAATGGCTAATTCTCCTACACCTCCACTATTCCCGTATCACCCTTAACCTAACCCCTCTACACAACCTCCACCTCAGCACCTAAACCCAAACCAACACACTGCTAAAGCTATCCACCTGAGATTAGGGACTCAGTATGATGGTCCTTTATATCCGGTTGATGCACCTTTGGTACAAGTGAGTGATGAGACAAGAGTGCATAAAAATGGAAAAGAGGAGGAACAATGTAAGGAGTCAGTAGTTGAGAATGAAAGAGGTGGGGAGGATGTCAATGTTAAGACAGGGATTGAGAAGCTAGTAGAGAGTGAGGAAAAAAGGAGGAAGAAGATTGAGGAGAGAAAGAGGTTAGAACAGTTATATGCACCCCCGCTTCCTTTTCCCTATAGGAAAGTTGAGAAGTAACTTAATGATAAGTTCAAGAAGTTTCTTGAACATCTACAGAAGATGGAGATGAAAATCCCATTCCTCAATGCTATGACACAGATGCCAAAGTATGCTAAGTTCTTGAAGGACTTATTATCCAATAAGAAAAAGCTTGAGGAAGAGGTAATTTGTCTCCCCCAGCAGGTTAGCTCCATACTACAAGGGAAATTGCCTATGAAGGAGCGAGATCCTGGTCCTTATAAACTCCTTGTGAAGTTGGGAAACCTTGATCCTAAAGGGGCGCTCGCCAATCTAGGGGCTTTGATTAGTCTTATTCCTCTATTGATCGCCAAAAAGCTCCCCTTTCACCTTAGACCTTCAAGGAAAACGATCCAACTGGCTAATAGGAGCATTAAAGTGCCATGTGGAGAGCTTGACGACATACCTATTCAGGTAGGAGAACTAGTGGTCCCTTATGATTTTGCAGTAATGGAAATGGAAGAGGACCCTTATACTCCACTTATCTTGGGCAGAGCCATTATGAAAACACTTCAGACAGTTATTAATTGCCATGATGGTATAATGAACACTGCTGCTAAGGTCTTAACTCACTGTCATTCATACGCATGTGGCGACCACCATGGTATAATGAACACTACTGCTAAGGTTGCCACCGCAGGTTTCCATTTTCCAACATTACATAAGGATGTTGAAACTTTTGTAAAGAGCTATGAGAGATGCCAAAAAGTTGGCAACATCTCAATGCGAAATGAGATGCCTCAGAACTACATCCTTGAGTGTGAAGTGTTTGACTGTTGGGGAATTGACTTTATGGGCCCATTTATTTCATCTTATGGGAACCAATATATTTTAGTAGGGATTGACTATGTGTATATGTGGGTGGAGGCCATCGCCTCGCCTATGAACGATCACAAAGTAGTTATTAAGCTTTTTAAAACCATAATCTTCCCTCGATTTGGTGTTCCCAAAATAGTCATAAGTGATGGGGGTTCACACTTTGCTAAGCACGAACTGAATAAATTATTGAAAAATTATGGAGTCATGCACAAAGTTGATTCACCCTACCATCCCCAAACTCAAGGACAGGTGGAAGTAGTCAATAGGGAAATTAAGAGAATTCTTGAAAAGGTGGTAAACCCAAAAAGGAAAAATTGGTCTTTAAAGTTAGATGACGCTCTTTGGGCCCACCGTACATGTTACAAAACCCCTATTGGCACCACTCTGTTTCGGCTGTTGTATGGGAAATCCTGTCATCTATCGGTGGAATTGGAATGCAAGTCTTGATGGGCGATCCAAACTCTAAATTTGACCTTACCTTATTCTGTGAGAAGCGAGCCGCTCAATTAAGAGAATTGGAAGAACTACGGCTCGACGCATTCCATAACATGCACATCTACAAGGAGCGTAGTAAGCGTTGACACGACCAATATATCATCCAATGAGAGTTCCTTGTAGGAGATAAAGTGCTGCTCTTTAATTCAAGAGCAAAGTTATTCCCTGGGAAATTGAAACCGAGGTGGTCTGGACCATTCGAGATTTTACAAGTTTTCCCTTATGGAACGATAGATCTAAAAGACTATCATGGAGGAAGTTTTGTTCTTAATGGACATCGGTTAAAACTCTTCCACGAGAGCTGCCATCACGATGTCACCACCATTGAGCTTATAAGGTTAGATGATGTTGAAGTCGAATGATTGGTAGAATCATTGGCACTTATCGAGTATCTTAACTTTATATCATCGTTCTTTAATGTTTTGTTAAGATTTAAGTAGTTAAATTAACTTTGGTCTTTATTTCGTGTTACCCGGGCTACGTCGAGCTAAATGATGTTTACAAAGCACTTACGGGAGGTAACCCAGTTTTATTTGGATTTTTATAAAACATAATCATAGTACCTTGATTGATTTTGAGAAGGCACGAGTGTTTTGATTAATCCAAGCTAAGAAAGTGCAAAATCGCTCTCAATTCGGCCGAATGATAGACCCATTCGGCCGAATGAGCATTAACCAAGAAGTTAATCAAAATTAGAGAAGTTTCAGAAAATGCCGAATGAAGAGTTAAATTCGGCCAAATAGATCTCATTCGACCGAATGGAACCCCCCATTCGGCCGAATAGATCTGTAGAGGGAAATATTACGCGCTTTTGGTAACCCTGAATGAACACTCCATTCGGGCGAATGGTGATTCATTCGACCGAATGCATATAGAATTTAGTCGAATGGGAGCGAAGAATTCTTCGTAGCTCATATCCATTCAACCAAATAGAAGCCAGGCCTATAAATATCAGTTCGTTCCACGGGATTTTGCCACAAAATTTCTTCAAACCCAGAACACGCCCGAGCTCCCTCCCTCATTTTCCATCCCTCAAACTTCCCATTTCCCTTCTCAAACCAAATCAATCACTATGGATCCTAAGAGAACCTTGAGAAATCCCTTCAAGAGGTACAAAAAGCATAGAGAAGGTTCTTCTTCGAGTGCGGCACGGGAAGAACAACAAACCGGTTCTCAACAATCTGAGGGCCAACAACGACTTCCCGTCCAGGAATTATGGTTTGATGAGGACCATCCGACAATAATTTTCATATCTTTTGAGCAATATGAACGTTTCCAAAGGCTTAAGGTACGAAAAATTAACTCCACTCAATATTTAGACCTTTCAATTTTGCAAAGAATGGGTATATATGAGCAATTTGTTGCATTATTAACAGCATATGGGTTAGAGAACAGGAAAAACATGTGCCACCCAACTCATAAGCTCTTAACTTATGATTTTCTTAGTTCCTTAACCCTGTGTCAACGGGATGGTAGGCTGCATTTGTCGTTTAGGCTAAGGAATGCAACCTATTTTCTTGATTATGCTGTGTATTTTGTGTCGTGTTTGGTTTCAATAACGAACTATCCCGGATAAATAATCAGACAACTCTCGAGTTTCGGAGTTATGGCCTAAAATTGCTGGCCCGCTTGTTTATCCGAATAGAAATATATATGCTTCCGATGTACAGCACCCTATTTTGCGCATGTTTTTCAAATTTACTAGGGAGACTTTGTTCCCTTCCCCTAGCCCTCACTTAGTACGAACACACTAAGTGCACATTTTGCACCGTTACCTTGCACCACACAATGACACTCCACTAAGCCTGCCAATTATGTTGTGGAAGTTTTTAAACAACAGAGTCACCCTAGCTGCAAACACTGACCTATGCCTAGGGGGACACGTATTCCGCATCGCTGAATTCCTTAATGTTATGAATCCTATCGAATTCAGTGAAAGATATGCCAGTTCCACCACCCTTGACGAGTAATGCCTCGTACGGGCTGGCTTTATTTTCCCTGACCCCATGCGACGGCGGTACTTGAAAGACCGCACCATCCCCCTTTCCTGTCCTCAATTACCTCCCCTAGTCCAGTTTGGGGCCTCGCATCTCTTAGATGGCGATGTGCCGAGATACACTGTTGAGCCCCCACTTGTACCCCTTCCTCGCCCTCACACCCTTTCTATGCGTGACAGACCTAGGGCTTCCACCTCAGTCATACCAGACCATGACGATTTAGATGATGAGTCTGAATCCGATATTATGTCCTCCCTAGGACGCATATAGAGAAGGCTTGACCAGGTCCTCACCACCCAAGCCCACCACACCGCCCGACTCGACCACCTCAAGCAAAACTTCGAGCGGGCAAACTACCCATGGTATGACATGGCCTACCGCTCCCACATGGTCGGCGAAAGCATGGCCACCCCTTCCTGGTACCCTCGCCATGACAACTATAACGAGATATCATTAAGTCATGGGTTTGACCGGTTGCGGGTGGGTAGGCGTAGGTTTAATAACTTTACGCCACTAACTCCTAGGAGAGCCTCAGATGACTATGGGATGGATTATATGGGTGGGGAAGAGGAGGAAAATAAGGATGAAAACTAGGGGGATGATGATGAATTTATATGGGATGAGTAGTGGTAGACCTAAAGGCCTCCCTTAGCATCGAGGACGGCTTCACCCTAGCTTAGGGAGGTATCCATAGTCCACTACTCATTATTTTGCGTGTCCTTTGGTCTTGGTTGTTAGTTTTAGTGTTGTGTAGTTTTGCGTTGTTTTGTGTTCTTGTGTTCTACTTCTTGGTGTTGTTTTGTGTTTTGTGCTTTGCTTTTTGGTGTTGTTTTCAGGTGTTTATATAATAAGTTCCACATGTCGCTGCACCTACGTACTGGTATGATTGCTCACATGAAAATCCAAATTTATTTATTTAGTTATATTTGTATTTGTTTTCCCCTTCTTTCCATCATGTGCCCCCTTTTTTCCATCATATGCTCCAAACAAGCATGCAAAATTCTGTCATGCACTTTACATTGATTTTATGCAAACTCGTATTCCCCTAGCCCTGTGCCTATTTTGGGTTTGAGTTTATCGACTGTTTTTCACTTAGCTTGGGAGATTTGAGCTTGCTTGGTATATGGTTTGGATGACTACCTATTAAGGCGCATTTCGACTAACCTAGTAAGGATTGAGCCTTTTAGGACTTTATTATGAGTCCTATATTGTTGAGTGTTAGTTAGGGAATCTTAAGAATTGTGTTTGTTCTCCTCCAGTATAGTCTACTTTTCTAAAGGTTAGGGATGATAACACATTTGTAGTTGAAGCTACATAGCCAAAGTGCCTACCATGAAAATCAATTTACTCTAGGTTAAGCCAATTTGTGCCTTTACCTTTTTTATTTGTAGCCACGCTATCTAACTCCAAATGAGCCAAATATCCCCTCTTTTTTTACCTAGAGGATAGTCATGTGATCATAGTGAAGTTGGTATTTGTAGCATTGCAATATAGGATTTCGGTTTGGGGAAATGATTATTGGGTAATTTGACTACATACACTAGTCTAGGTGCATTTCAAAAAAGTATTCACATGGAAAGTTCAGAAGCAGCTTAAAAAGCACAAAAAGAAAAAAAGAGAGAGAGAGAGAAAAAGAAACAAAAGAAAAAAAATAGAAAAAGAAAGAAAAGAAGAAAAAAAAGAGAAAAAGAAAAGAAAACAAACAAAAAGAAAATAGAGAAAAGTTTGAGAATAAAGTTGACATAGTGTATTAGAGTCCATTATTGGGAATTTTGGAATTGGCATGGTTGTTGGAAGGCATAGTCTTCCTCGGTTTTATTTCCTGGGATAACTTACTATCCTCTATTTTAACTCCATACTCCCAAATTATACAATACCTCGATCCAAGCCTACATTGGTACCTTTTCCAAACCTGTTCGACTTAACCTGATTAGTAAGATCAGTGATGGAGAGTAGATAAGACACGATCCTCGAGATTTATCCTTGTTTAGGTGTTTAATTCCCAACTCATCTTCAGTCGGATGATTTTGAGCGAAACACATACCCTATAAACACATGAGCGTAATGGAAATTTCCTACACCTCTTGGGAAATAACCTTGGGAGCATAGACTTGTGACCTCATTAGGTAGTGGGTGGAATGATCTATGATGTAGTTTACTTGGTGATCCCGAGTAGGTGTAAAACATTGATTATGCTCTTTAAATCTCATTATACTTGCACACCCATGGCTAGGGAAGAGTTTTTCACATGCATGGCTTGCATTGTCTTGATTTTCACTTCCCGTGTTCTTCATTCGTTTCTTCATTCGTTTTTCCCTAAGCTATCACTTCACCTTCCTATTTTGTTTGCTAGGGACTAGCAACGGTTTAGCTTGGGGGAAGTTGATATGCTCGTTTTAGAGCACGTTTACAACCTCGTTTTAGTGTCAAGTCTCATAGTTTTATATTGGTTTTATGCATATTATGATTGATTTCACCTTGATCTTGTCTTTGAGTTGTCTTAAGTTCATTTCAGGTAGTTTTGATGATTTTAAGGTGAAATGCGATGCATTCGAGCCTTTGACACGCATATCATAGCTTGGGCAAATGTTTCAAGTCACTGATGAAGATCCCACGGAGTTCAAAAATGAGAGAAGTAAAAAAGAGGAATGCATGGTGCATATTCGACCGAATGGTGCAGATTCAACCGAATCTGAGACACATTCGGTCGAATGAGAGGCAGACTTCAGAGATTTATACCTTGGTCACTGGAAAGGCCGAATCAAACTCATTCGAGTGAATGAGCATCCATTTGGCCAAATCAGCCTCTACATTCGGGAAAATGGTGGACAGAGATCGAGTCTTTGGAGCTTCTAGAATAGGCGAATAGAATTGCATTCGGGCGAATGGTCTAGTATTCGACTGAATGGGAGTTGAATTCGTTCGAATAACAGTGTTTTCTCTAGAACAACTACCTCTTTTTAGGGTTGGCCCATATGTATTTTAGTGTTTTTGTAGGTTTTTCATGTTTTGTTATAAATACCCCTCCCTCTGATGAGAGGAAGGGTAGCTAGGTTTTTATATTTTAGTCTTCTTTAACCTCCAAATTCTTTTAGTTTTAGCTTTCGGTTTTCAGTTTTCTCAACACTTTGTCGTTCAAATTCTGATCGTGGATAATACATTTGAGCTTTTATGAGTTTTAATCTATTCCTTTCTCTTAATTCATTCGCTTTATTTAATTTCATGTTTAGTTCTATATTTATCGTTTATTAGCATAAATTCTGATTTGCTTTCATTCTCGTGATTTCCTTCCATGTTCGTTTCATTTGCATTGTTGAATATCTTTATGTTGTTAAACATGAATATGTGTGAGTAGTTCCTTTAGGGGTTTTGATTGGTGAAACCCTAGGAAAGCTATGATCTTTATTGCTTAAAGTTGTAGGAACGATTATAATAAGTAGTTTCAGAATCCGATGCGAATCTTGTCCTGCCACTCCTTCGGAGACATAGGGCGATTATAGGTCATTTGTTGTGATTTGTGGAATCACCAACTTCCTCTCGTATTCTTGGATGTCCATGCTAGTTATTATTAGATTTTCTCTAACCTATCTTGTTCAATTTTGAAAGCTTCATTCCTAGGGTGAATCTAATCTTATTCCCGTTTTTCTCTATTTGATTTATCGCTTAATTTATCGTGATCTACATTCTCGTTGTTATTTTAGTTGTTTTTCTAAATCCAAATAGTACAGTTGTGTTAAGAGTTAAAGTCTTGATATACCTTGTCCTCGTGATTCGACCCCCTACTCCACTATACTCGTATAGTTTGTTGGTTGGAATAAATTTTGTTTGCATAACTTGTCTTTTAGTTAACGACCCAAAAATACGGTTATCAAATATATACATTAAATTAGTATAATAGTTATTATCAGACATGTCCTTTTTAGTATCGTGTTTGAATTGCTAGATGATAACCTGTAATTTAAGTATAATAAGTTTTCAAATAATACTTATAGTATCGTGTTTGAATTGCTAGATTATGTTTTGGGAGACTTAAAAATATATTTTAGAATTATTTTAAAACCTTAGAAAACTTTGTATGATTGCTGTAAATTTTGGGTATTGGTGCATTGATATAGACAATATTATTGAATGTAGGAAATCAATTCGTAGAAGGTGCATAGCTATAGAGAAGGTGGCCACCCATTTATTTTACTTAAGGTACATATAAGTTACGAAAAACATTACCTTTAGAGCATAATTTAAGGTGAAATGCAAACTTAGTATAATGTTTATGGAACATTTAAGGTGTGATTGTTTGGTTATTTAATTGAAAGAATTCATGTTCTTTATATTAGGGGCATGATTTGGTATCGATGGTGAGTTATAATTATGTTTTGTCAATAGTAATTGGGAAAGAGTTATATATGGTGAGAAATCTTGATTTATTAAATTGGAATTAATTAGCTAACACTACTTAATTTTTTATCTAGTACAACGGTTTAAAAGGAGCTAATATAATGTCCCTATTGTTACCCTTGTATTAGACTAGGCTAATACAACGGCACCAAATTCATTATATCAAAAAGTGGGCCAATACAAAGGTTTTAAAAGTAGGCTAGCTTATCCCCCAGCACATACGTTCTAATCCAATGGTAAAATTTGTCTAATTCAATGACAATAGTCTAACCAATGGAAAACTACTCTAATCCCACGGTCCGGACACCAAAATGAAAATTTCATTTTTTTACTTCCCTCCCCCACCCAATTATTCCCTAATACACTACTCTTCTCTAGATGCTTCCCATGCACACAAGTTTATATCACAATTCTCAGCTTTATTCTTCCCCGGCCAATTCCTTCTGCTTCCTAGAATCCTAGCTTCAATCCCTCGCACGTTCTTCCCGAATTCAACAGCTTCCCAAATTCGTTAACAAACTCCCCCTTTTCTTCCTAATTCACGTTTTGGCTATGAAGTGAGTAGAAGAAGGTGGTTAAGGCGGTAGCGGTGCTCGAGTTGGCGAAGGCGAAGCTGATTTCTCGAGTCTTGCAAGAGGTTGATTGCTCGAATCTTTTAAGGTATACCTCAATTCGCTTATGTATTTATGTTTAGGGTTTGGTTTTTAATTTGGGAGTGTAGATTTTCACAATTAGATTTGTTCTTTAGGATGCGACTTCAATTTTGTTGGTATTACTTTATGCAAATTCTAAAGGTTCTACTATTATGTTGGAGAAGTGTGTTATTCTATTATCTAGCGCTTCCATAGTTGCGAGGGGGATTATAAAGCCTAAATAAGATAATAAGTGGATGGATACTTGCCTATCTTTTAATATTTTCGTCTTATCTTTTTCTTGCCTTGTTTCTAAGATTTTGTTAATTGTCTTGTTATTATTTAGCTTCATATCCTTAGTGGGGAAGGGTTTGCATGGGTCATCTGATGATATAGGATAGTTGCAATGCACTCTTGGGATGCCTCCAGTTAAAGATAGAACTACTAGATTTTTAGAATTGCTTCGGGATGTTAGGTGCATACGTACATTTGTATATTATCCACTAATTTATATATTCTCATTGTTTGAATTTATTGAAGTTGGAGTCTACAAATTCCTAGGTATTGAGTAAGCATATGGATCTTAATATAAACTTTTACTAAATTATAATGTTCATTATAATGGTTGGTACTTTGAATACATTGGCAGTGTATCACCTAAACCTAATCACTTTTAACAAATTATAATCTTTTTTAACAAATTATATTGAAACGCTATCGTGATATTCATGTAGTTAGATTGTGTCATTGTAATATGAATGAAAGCTACATCACAAACATGTTTTCTACGAAGTAATGGTAAATGTTCAGAAGAAAACTCCTTCTTAAATAGATGAAGTAATGAAATGATGTGAATCTAGGTATAAGAACCTTAATTCACACGAAGGGATTGAACTAAATTTGAAACCTTCTAAAGTAATGCACCAAAGGCTCATAATCTAGGGTGAACGTTTGGAGAATTGATTAAAGAAACACCCTTAGTTCTTCTCACTTCCTCACGTGAACTTAAACAAACATCAATTTAAAATCTTTGCTATGCAAAAAGAATGATAAACTCTTTGAACTTTATTGCATAAAACAAATAAGCAAGTATAAAATCTGATTTTTCCAAGCTTGATGCACATCTATTTATACCCTTAGCTTGAGAGTTTGAATTACATTAAGACTTACTCTTACATCCAAAAGGAATCCTAATAACCAATAGGATAATCCTACCTATTTATTACAAAATCCTACCAAAACTCTAACACTATCTTATTTTAATTAGAATTCTATCCTACCTAAAAAGATAAAATTATAAATTAACTACTCTTAACCTATTTAATTTAAAGTAAAACACTAAATATCCAATCACATGTGCATAGCCACATCCATGCCATGCCATGTCACTTTCCATGCCACTAAAGTTGTAATAAAGAACTGACAAGATGTAATAAGCACCATCGAATGCAATAAGCACCTTCCTCTTGTCTTAAAATTATCCTCCTTGGTCAAAATTTTCAATCTTCAAGAAACTCTTTAAGATTGAATCTTTTAATCTAGAAAACTTTCCCAATGCTCTTTTCCATGGCTTCCATATAATACGATGGATAAGACTCCTATCGGAAATAAAAGAAACAAATCTTAATCTAAGTAGGATTAGTAAAGATATAAGGAATCTTACACGGAATAGGATTCAACTAGGTTGTAAAAATTCCATACAAGCATTCACATCATGCCCTCCCTCTTAAGAAAATCTTATCCTTAAGTTTAGTACTAGCTAGGAGATTATCCAAATCATTCGAACCAAACATGATGATACTATAACATTTGAAATACCATTGTTGCTCTCTTTCCCTTGATCTTCAATGTTGCCAACCATTAAACATAAGATGAGAGATAAATATACCATGATTTAATCCAAATTCCATTATTTTTTAGTGTAACCCTGATGATCCTTTTACCTTCCTTGTAGATAATGTATCATTAGCATGTCGATTATTGGAAATTAGAATCACTTGATGACAAAAATGCAAATATTCCATATTTCCCTCTTCATAACAAAGAACATTGAAAGATGGATAGTTGCCAATCATAAGAGAACATACTGGCTCGGTTGGTTATGAAACAATACTGGTATCAAACTTTTCTTCCAACACTTCTTTTTCATGCTACAAAATAGCCCAAAATGAAAGAAAACTTACACCATTTGACTCTTCTGATTTCTCTTTAAAAAAACATTGGTGTTAGTCAAGGTGGTAGATTTTTGAGGGGTACATCCTTGACTTTGTCTAATGAATGATTAAAAACTATAGGTAGTACATCATCATCATCATTTAATGCCACAATAATATATCCTTGTCCTCCTTATTCCATATTATGCAAAATCTTCTTTTCATTCCCAAAGAAGACTTCTTTCTCTTGTAATCTACAAGTCATGATGGGATGTTTGAATTCCATAATATAATCTTTAATAAATTTTGAATCTTTTTTCAATGTATGCATCTTAATAAAGTTATATTTCTCAAATTCTTGTGGAACAAAGCGTTTTCTCTTGTACCTCTTTAATTTGTTTTAAGATGCAATCTTAGATCTTCCTTCCTTTTTCCTCTTTATTTGATAACCTTCAAGCCATAAGCTTGCATAACAAGTGAGCTTTAGTTCGGTAACCTGAAAGGATCTATAATCATCATTGTTCTTTTAATTGAAAATCCTCTCTACTTTTCTAACCCAATATAAGAACTTTTTTGGATCCATGCTACCATTAAACTTGAGAATCTCAAGTCTTTAGCTTTGATCTCTTGCCCCCTTGAGCTCCTCCTTCTACGCCCTTCACTAGACTCCTTGTCACTTGAAGATGATGGGTCTCTCTTGCTTGGTCTCCTTGAATTCCTAACACTTGATTCACCATCATTATTTCTAGAGTTAGATTCAAAAAGAGAATGTTTAACTTTACTTGAGGACTTCTCCTTTTTCCCCACGATTTGCAGCAACTCCTTAATTTTAACCTTCAGTTCCGTCAACTCACATTCCATGAATAACATCTTGGATTCTTACAAGGTTAAACCTATTTTAAATCTCAGTTGTATCTTGTGAATATCATCACAATTAGAATCCTTGTTGCTTGAGTATCTTTGAATACTCTTAATGAGAGCACCAAGAGTTGATGTGAATCTAAGTGTAAGAACCTTAATTCACACGAAGGGATAGAACTAAATTTGAATCCTTCTAAAGCAATGCACCAAAGGCTTATAATTTAGGGCGAAAGTATAGAGAATTGATTAAAGTAACATCCTCAATTCTTCTCACTTCCTCACGTAAAAATAAAGGAACACTAGTTCACAATCTTTGCTACGCACAAAGAATAATAAACTATTCGAAGTTTAATGCATAAATAAATAAGCAAGTAAAAAATCTGATTTTTCCAAGCTTGGTGCACATATATTCATACCCATAGCTTGAGAGTTTGAATTATAATAGGTCTTGGACTCTTACTTCTAAAAGGACTCCTAACAACCAATAGGATAATGCCACTTATTTATTACATAATCCTACCAAAAAGCTAATGCTATCTTATCTTAATTATAATTTTATCCTACCAAAAAAGATAAAATTACAAATTCACTACTCTGAAACTATTATATGTAAAGTAAAAAACTAAATATCGAATCACATGTATGTAACCACATCCATGCCTATGCCATGTCACTTGCCAAGTCACTAAAGTTGTAATAAAGCACCGACAAGATGTAATAAGAACCTTCCAATGTAATAAGCACCTCCTCTTGTCTCAAAATTTTCCTCCTTGGTTAAAATTTTCAATCTTCAAAAAACTCTTCAAGATTGTATCTTCTAATAAAGAAAACTTCCCTTATACTCTTTTCCATGGCTTCCACATATAATATGATGGATAAGACTCCTACCAAAAAATAAAAGTAACAAATCCTAATCTAAGTAGGATTAGTAAAGATGTGAGGAATCTTAGAGGGAATAGGATTTAACAAGCTTGTATCAATTCCATGCATGCAATCACATCCTGCGCTCCCTCTTAAAGAAAATCTTATCCTTAAGTTTAGTTATGGCCAGGAGATCATCCATCTCATTCGAGCCAAACATAAAGATACTACAACATTTGAAATACCATTGTTGCTCTCTTTCCCTTGATCTTCAATGTTGCCCACCATCAAACATAAGGTGAGAGATAACTATACCATGATTTCATCCAAATTACATGATTTCAAGTGTAACCCTGATGATCCTTTTACCTTCCTCGCAGAAAATGTATCATTAGCATATTGGTTAATGGAAATTAGAATCATTTGATGATAACAATGCAAAGATTCCATATTTCCCTCTTCATCACCAAGAACATTGAAAGATGGATTGTTGCTAATCTTAAGAGAACATACTGGCTCGGTTGGTTATGAAACAATACTTGTATCAAATTTTTCTTCCAACACTTCTTTTTCATGCTCTAAAATAGCACAAAATAAGAGAAAACATACACCATTTAACTCTTGTGATCTCTCTTTAACAAGCATTTGTGGCACTCTAGGTGGTAGATCTTTGAGGAGTATATCCTTGACTTTGTCTAATGAATGATTCAAAACTATAGGTGGTACATCATCATCATCATTTAAAGCCACCGTAACATATCCTTGTCTTTCTTATTCCTTTTTATGCAAAATCTTCTTTTCATTCCCCACTAAGACTTCTTTCTTTTCTTATTCACAAGTCATGATGGGATTTTCAAATTCCATAATATAATCTTCAATAAATTTTCTATGTTTTTTCAATGTATGCCTCTTAATAAAGTTATATTACTCGAATTCTTATGGAACAAAACATTTTCTGATGTACCTCTTTAATTTGTTTCAAGATGTAATATGGGATCTTCCTTTCTTTTTCCTCTTCATTTGCAAACCTTTAAGCCATAAACTTGCACAAGAAGTGAGCATTAGTTCGGCAACCTTGAAGGATCTATAATCATCATAGTCCTTGTACTTAAAAATCCTCTTTACTCTTCTAACCCAATCTAAGAACTTGTCTAATCCACGCTACCATTAAACTCGGGAATCTCAAGTCTCATGCTTTCATCCTCTTGCCCCCTTAAACTACTCCTTCTACGCCCTTCATTAGACTCCTTGTCACTTGAACATGATGGGTCTCTCTTGCTTGGTCTCCTTGAACTCCTAACACTTGAATCACCATCATTACTGCTAGAGTTAGATTCAAAATGATAATGTTTAACTTTACTTGAGGACTTCTCCTTTTTCCCCACGATTTGATGTAACTCCTTCATTTGTTCCTTTAGTTCCTTCAACTCACATTCCATGCACAACATCTTGGATTCTTGGAAGGTTAAACCTTTTTTAAAGCTCAGTTGCATCTTGTGAATATCATCACAATTAGAATCCTAGTTGCTTGAGTATCTTTGAATACTCTCAATGAGAGCACAAAGAGTTGATGTGAATCTAGGTGTAAGAACCTTAATTCACACAAAGGGATAGAACTAGATTTGAAACCTTCTAAAGCAATGCACCAAAGGCTCACAAGCTAGGGCGAAAGTTTGGAGAATTGATTAAAAAAATCCCTCAATTCTTCTAATTTCCTCACATGAACTTAAAGGAACACTTATTCACAATCTTTGCTACGCACAAAGAATAATAAACTATTCGAAGTTTAAGGTATAAAATAAATAAGCAAGTAAAAAATCTGATTTTTCCAAGCATGGTGCACATGTATTCATACCCATAGCCAGAGATTTTGAATCACATTAAGACTTGGACTCTTACTTTTAAAAGGACTCCTAATAACCAATAGGATAATGCCAACTTATTTATTACATAATCCTACAAAAACTATAACACTATCGTATCTTAATTAGAATTATATCCTACCTAAAAAGATAAAATTACAAATTAACTACTCTTAAACTATTTTATGTAAAGTAAAACACTAAATATCCAATCACATGTGTTTAGCCACTTCCATGCCCATGCCACGTCACTTGTCATGTCACTGAAGTTGTAATAAAGCACCGACAAGATGTAATAAGCACCATCTAATGTAATAAGCACCTCTCCTAATTTTCCTTCTTGGTCAAAATTTTCAATCTTCAAGAGACTCTTCAAGATTGAGCCATTTAATCGAGAAAACTTTCCAATGCTCTTTTCCATGGCTTCCATATATAATACGATGGATAAGACTCCTACCGAAAATAAAAGAAACAAATCATAATCCAAGTAGGATTAGTAAAGATATGAGGAATCTTAGAGGGAATAGAATTCAACTAGCTTGGAAGAATTCCATGCATGCATTCAGATCATTAAACATGGGAAATATCAAATGTCTTGATGGTAGTGATGCGAGAAGAAATATAAATTGATTTTTATTGCTGCCTCCAAGAGCAATATGATTTTGGGTAAATTCAACTTTTACTCCTTTGCAAGGTAGTACCAGTATATGTGAGGGCAAGTTTTTGAGTTTTTTGAATTGTTGAAATATATCAGCTCTTGAGCGAGTAAACATTAGGTCTGACAAGATCTAATCCTTTGGAGTTTATAGTGAATTTCCAATTAGTCATGGATTTGGTTACATACAGTACTCTCCAAGTCAATAATTCATATTTTTGACATAATAAATTTATTTTAATCTTGTTAAATAAGATACATAGAAATTTTATTCACTTTCCACTTTGTCCCAATGGGTTCCCCTATAGTTGAATATTGTTTTTCAAAGATATGGTTCTTGTTCCTTCCAATTAATTTTTTTATCTTAATGGAGATAATTTATTTACATCATTCAACTTTTGTTTTTAATCAAGAATGGTAAACATATGATGCCTGATTCATTTTTATACCTTCTTATACCAAGTGACTATTTAAGATGATTCATTTAGTTCATGATAGGCATTAATGCATACAACTTGATTCCTTACTTCTATTTTTTATGTTTATATGTTATGCCTCTTTAGTAATCATACACCCCTGTACTTTGTTGCGACCAAGAGATTCTTTTGAAAGATGGGCCTCGCTTTCCACATTGCCAAGATTCACAGCGAGGTGAAAAAATTATCTTATCTCTTCTGTAATTATTTCCACAGAAGTTTTGACAATTTTTAACCTGGTTTTTTTCCTTCATTTTGGGTTCCTGACCTGGTTATGGCTTTCTAAATTGAGGCCTTAGTGGAGCACAATGCTTGGGTTTTAAACATTATATTGAAGAGCTTTTCTAGGGATCTGGAAAGTGTGTTATACTTACTGGCCACAACAAAGGCGGAGTTGATGTTGTAGCTACTATCAATATATCGGAGGGATCAGCAAGGCAAGGTTGTAGGGTTGGCCCTGTGAACTGTGCTCCGACATTGAATGGTAATTTCTCATGAAATTGCATTTGTGAAATATACTTCTGAAACTTTTTGCAATCTGTAGCAACATAAGTTTTTCCGTTAGTTTCAAAGATATCTTCAGTGCACTGTTCTGCAACAACTACTGATCTCATTTGTTATTATTTCTTGTTTTTCACTGAGAAGAATTTATGATCACATTTGTTATTAGTATCTTTACCTTATTTGTCTTGTATTGCAAGTAATATTAAAGTAAGGCTTAAGAGTGTACACTATAGTCTGTAGAGCCTTGATGTCTTTGTTTTTCTAACCCTTCTTCCATCATTCTTGGGAGAATATTTTTAAAAGAGATAAGTGGCGTCGTCTGAGCTTATTGACTAGAGAGAGGTTTAAATATATATTGGTTACACATCTTTTTTCTATATCGTGTCTCTTATGAAAAAGTGGATTACATGTTTTGAGTTTATGGAGCTATGTATCATCTAGCATTTCCTTAGCTTTTTCTTCTTTTCATTATAGGTGTGAGGGTCGGATGTACTGTTTTGTTGGAGGTTGGAGAAGAGCCATATTTAATTCTTTCCTAATCATTGAGTTATTTGGATTTAAGCTTAACATACATCGCAATCAGGCAAATGCTAGTAGGCCTGAGGATGGGTACAAAAATATGTTAAGATTCATAAGATTTCACCTTGGACAGTGACCCATGATTTATATATCATGGGCACTAATTACCAGGGGATTCAGTGAATCCTCTTTTGTAATCTCATCTAATTAGAGGCAAGGGAGAGATTAATAGTGTGGGATAAGGTTGCTTAATTTAGCCCTTGTTCAGAGTTCATATGAGGGAACTCCAATTGTATTTGATGTACTTCGTGAAAGCCAAGATTTGAATTAGAAGGCTAATTAAGTGAGTAATGGAGATTATCTTTATTTAGGCTATGAGGTGTAATATTCTAATATTCATGATCATTGTTCACTGCATGTCTATATTTTGTCCTTAATTCTAAGATCGTGAAAAATAAATCCACAATAACCTGTTTTCTTTTTTTAGGGCGACTTTTAGGCTATGGAGGACCTCACATATGAGAAAAGGAAGGATTTTATCTTAAGCCACAAACTTTATGAAGAAATTCCACTCATCTCTTTCCATTCTAAAGCAAGTATTGGTCCTAGTGTTCTTGCGACGTTGAATCAAATAGCCCATGCTGAGAGGAACGTCAAGTGATTGTATATTTTATTAAGTATTTGTTTATTGTTATAAATGAATATAATACTACAGTTTATATTTATTGTTATCTATTAAAAAATATATATATAATGCTACATTATATTCTATATATAATAATGCTATATTATATATATTTATTGAAAAAAAAGTAATCTAATACAACGGTTGTCGTTGCATTAGCTACAACCTAATCCAACGGCACAAAACATCTAATACTACGGCATTATTGATGCCATTGTATTAGATGCCTTGTGTCGTTAGATTAGACCTAATACAACACCAGTTGATGCGACGGTATAAAGGCATTAGATTAGGTCTAATTCAATGGTTTTTTACACCTAATACCATTAAATTTGCCACTGGATTATATTGAAAATGTAGTAGTATAATAGATATATAACGTAGTTTATTAAGACTCTTTCATTACTAATAGTATAAGTTGAGTATAGGTGAATTTCAAGTCTTAATGATGAGGGTTGTTGACTCTGTTTAACAGATTTAAATGCTAAGATGGAAATTAAAATGATTAAAAATTACAGTATAACAGAGATTGATGGTGTAACTATAATATTTGCATGTGTGTCCTATGGTGAATATGTATACTGAGTTTAAATAGTAAATTACATTAAGAGAAATAGGATAAGCAATAAAACTATGGGTTAGTGCACGTCTAGAATATTGATAATCAAGGGTTGGATCTTTAATAAAGTTTCAAACTTAGCTATGTGACGAAGTCTCGCCAGTTTAGCATCTGGATTTATATTGTATTTTGAAGCTTTCCAATGAGAGTGCATGGATTATTAATCTATTTAATGTCCTAATCAGGACATGGGGGAGACAACCTTGTCTATTTTCTTAATCCAAGTTATTAATTAATTTGTCATGCCAGTTGAGTAAAATTTTACGTAATATGTTCTTGCATTCTCTACCTATTCTTTATTTAATTACTAGTTTGATTATTAGACATGCTAATCTGTATGTACCTAACTTGTTGATTACATGCTTTGTGTATTTTTGGTCATGGCTTTTGCCTATAAATGACACTGTGTTGATCCAATAATTACATTTGTATTATTAGAGAGAAGACTATTGAAAGGTATCTAGTCGAGCATTCTTGCATAGGTGGGTTGAGTGGAGTGTTGTTTTACTTTAGATTAAAGAATATTTTATGTTGGTTTGATTTGAATTTATACTTTTGGTTTTGGATTTGAGTTGAATGCTATTTTGGAACATTTCAGTAAAGCCTTGACAGTTCTAATTTGTTATGTTAGGAGTTTGTTTTACAATTAATATTATTTTGAAAAGTCTTTTGATTTTTCGTTGCAAAACTCTATTTTATAGCCTTAACGTTTGAACACGTGGCGGTAGCAAACTTGTAGTTTCTTATAGGTTTGGTTTTCGGAAAATGGGAAGTATCGGGGTGTTATAATATCTCCATTTATTATTTCAAGTTCGCCTTCCATTTTAACTTTTTGTAAATGCTTCAAAATATAATCTGCATATAAAAAAGAGCAAAATTAATTTGAGGGAGGTACGTAATAGTCCTTTGCGTAAAATTAATAATAAACACAAAATCTAAAAAGCAAAGGAAAATTGGTACTTAAAGTTTCATCAAACATGAATATTGCTTGATGTATCCACTCTAAAGTCACAAAGCTTTAGACTAGGATGAAAATAAACTTTAGCAAGCATTAAAACAACTTGGTAGTTTTCAAAAGCTAGAAAAATGTGTGATAAGGCTGATAGTTGCTATAGAACACAACACCTAACTAGTATGAAGCTATTGGTGCAGCAAAGTAACGCTAAGCATGCATAACACATAGTCCATTATCTTAATTTGCTATTATATCATGCTTTCAGCTATTACAATCTAAATAAGCAACATTGGACAACTTAATCATAAGCACTACTCTCAAAATATAAACAATGAAGGATGGCACAATGAGAGAATTCATCTTACCATAAAGGCTTGAACGAAACTTTCATAGCTAATCTGTTGATTGATTCAAAGGAGGATCATGGGCTGAAGCATTATGAGCCTACACCAAATAGGGGGATATTGGCATTATATCAACACATTCTTAGTACTAAATCAAAATAGTAATCTTCATTAAAAAAATCAATAAAAAAAACTACATTATTGGCATAAGGGATATCTTCTTGTTGTTCTTCTTCTTTTGAACTTAATTTGTCACTATTAGAGTCACTTAAGTCAGAATTATCAGAGTTAGAATCATCAAAGTCTGAACTATAATGATCATAAAGCGTCCTCTTCAACTTCAATATGGGATTTCCTTGATTTTTGATACGCTTCCTTAATTATTAAGTTAAACCCTTTAATTTGCGTAAATAATACAACACCGATGTTTCAGCTTTAGTGGACATACTTAGGCCTTTATGACATGAGGGAACATGAGCATCTACTACATCTAATGACTTTACACCTAATAGTCCTAAATTGCGAACACAACTATGTTAATCTTTACCCAATACCTTTAAACAAGATCATTGTCTAAATTTACTTCTTGGTCCCCTTGTTCAGCAACAAGGCTCTTAATATGATTCAATAAATAATAAAGATTAAAAAAGAAAACAATGAATGTAATAAAATCTGAATTGCATATCAACTCAAAAATTAATTTTAACGTCAACAGCTATAAATACACACCGTAATATCTATTTCTTTCACATGTTGATGACATTCTAAATTAAGCAGTGTTCTTGTTGGGCTTTTATTTAACATTTTTTCTTAATAATATACCAAATTTTACATTAAATAAGGTTGAAAAGGAAAAGATTAAATGATAAATTGACAACAACCAACTATAAAAACCTACCAGTTCTTCACGAAAGCGTGCATGACTTTTAGTGTCAGTTATAGAAATAGGCTTCACTTTAGGCTTTTCAAGTGATTCTTTACTCCATTAGCTTCTTTTCTGTAACAACACCACCCATAAATTCAAGATTCAAATTTGGATTATTGCAAATTTCATCACTATCAATTGAAATGGTATGTTGTCTAGTGTCTAGAAATTTTGAACTTCTAGTTAATATAATGAATGGTAAATTCTAAAATCTCATTATTAAAGCTTCTTTTAGTAGTACTTGATTTATGATAGGACTGATCTATAAAGAATTTTATGGATATGTCACTCTCTAAAATGCTACTCATGTTTCAGAAAATAATAACCAATCCTCTGATCCTAAGCCTAATCCTCAAGTTACTCATAATTTTAGACAACAATTACTAATTAGTAACATAACAAATAAACATAGCTATAAATCAAGAATGTTCTCATTCTCATCATAGTACTTTTCTTTTAACTAGTTCTTGTAATACCTCCATTTATAATTAAGTGATTTCAATATCGAATATTCACAAGCTTTGAGATACCAAAACCTAGGCTGTAAAACACAATGAGTATAGTAAAATGTCTTTAAAAAGTAATTAGTATCATATCATACTTAGCCTAAAACAAAAAATTGAGATCATAAGTTGATTACCTGAATTTCTTTTAATATTCTTTTTTCATTATTTCTATTAGAACCTTTTTTTCAAATAATCCCATCTTGAATAACTTAGAGAGCAAAAATTCCTATTTCTTACAATCATCCCTAATAACGTACCTAGTACTTCCCCTTCATGTCCATTAAGTTATATCTCATTATATACATCGACAACAATTTGATGGCCCTCTGGCAGATTCGATACATCTGCTAAAATTTCATTTGAGTTTTCTATTTCCATTTGAGTCTGCTCTCATTACAAAGTATTCATAAATGAAGATATAAATAAAAAAAAACTCGTATAAGTATGAATATCGAAAATATAACATAATATAAAAAAAGATAATCGAATTCCAATCAAACTTATGTAATGGGTGTTTGTCCACTCTCGTGTAGTGAGAACAACCTTCTTGTCGATCAGGATAGGGTGAGAGACCCGATAAAACCACTGAATGTAATCCGGAGATGAGGCCTGTGAGAAGTTGTTTGTCAGATGAAACCACCAAAGCTCAAGTGGGAAGGAATTAGGGAAAAACTACCACATAGACTCTGTGGCCGACTCAGCAAACTCGACCCGATAAGTATCCTTCTCAAGTCTCGATGCTGACTCTGGCTTCAATACTACCATGGGAATCACTTATACAAACCCAAAGTAAAAGAGGACCCGATCAGGCATATACGGCTCGATGATGTCTCGATATCGAATCCATCCAGTGAATGTCGACCTTAGAAAGCATTCAATCCGTAAGGTGTCCAACAAACCTATGAAAACAAATGTCAATATACGCACATTGTTCAATATAAGTATAACTAAACAACTACATAGAAAAAAGGTTTGTGTAATACCTCCGGGGCTACATACGGTCCAACTGCCTTCGGAGGGCTACTAATCGACCCGCATCACTTGGCACCTTTCGAGGAGTCCAAAGCGCAGTACAAGGTCAATCATGTCTAATACCAACATACGGCGGATAAGGCCGCGGAGAGGGAAAGTACTCATAGATCCATGCATGTAGAAGGGTGAGGCAACCTACAAGGTGTCTGCAACCCGCACTACTCACCTCACCTACCTGTTGATATAAGACAGCCAATGTCGTAGCACCCCAAGCATAACTCCCTAAATCACGTATGGATCCGAGTCTAAGCTCGTCTATACACTAGGGTCGCATCCTATTATCGCTCTTCTCCAGGAACAATGTGGACGTAAACATCTACAACAAACAACCAACCTCAGCAAAATATCTATCACCTTGATTCACGCCGCGACAATTGTCAAGAACGGAAGTCATAAGGACACCTCCCTTATCTGAGTGAGCTTTTGTAAACTATGGCAACGTCAATCCTATAAACTCTTTAGCCTCCTTTATCAGATCATTATGGGCTAATATCCCACATAATGCTCGTCCCTCAACATAAATACATAGAATATGCCACACATCCAGCAGTGTGACAGTCATCACCTTAAACGGGAAGAGGAACGAGCTCATGTCAGGCTCCCAGCGTTCAGTAATAGCTGTAAGCAAAGCCATGTCGAGGTGGTAGAAGAGGGAATACGACAAATGAGATAATCTTATACCATCAACAACAACTTTAGACTCTTGTGACAGAAGGTCCTCCCTTCAAGAATGCAATACAGCGCATCCCCTCATCCTACCATGGCACTTCAGCACCCCCTTCTCGGATCTAGTCCAAATCCCCCGTGCTACATGACCCCCATAGCTAGGAATGACGCTACCATCTAGCAGCCCACCTAGCATTGCTCCACATATAAGCTAGGTGTTGTTTGCAGGTGTCTAGCGCTTGTGACTATGTGAGCTCGTGCTAGTGCTCGTGGTCTCTGCCCTAACAAACTCACCCCTCGAACGAGATGGGCCGCGAAGACCCTATGATTGACATGGCACATACTCCTCACCAAGTACCTAGTCAAGCTCCATAGTAAATTCCTCCCCCATCCTGATCAATGTCGTCACCATCATCATAATCCTCATCCTTGTCATCGATAGGACGGGAACCAAAAGCCCTATAATCGACAACTCAGACGGTCCTCGGGGAAGGGAGAGTCGACGCTCTAGGTCTGGCTGCGGCTGTGGGTGTGGCTGTGTCGACCTCACCCTCCTAACAAAAGCGTCAACACCTCGAGCTCGGGTATAGCGCTAGCCAAAGAACTTGTCCGTGGTCATGAAATCGGGAATGACATGTCCCGTAACCCTCTATTCAATAAATAACAACATAATTTTTAGAAATAGTTCTGAACTTCCTTGATTATTTTCCTAACTTTATTTATTTTCATAACTTAACAATACTTTGTTATTTTCCTAACTTAAATAATCCTTAAATTATCTTTACTTACTTTATATTCATAACTTATTATTTTCAATAATCTACGATTAACTAGAATACAAAAGTTATTATTTTCATAATTTACGATTATTTTAATAATTTAATCAATCATTTCATAATTTTATAATATTTTATTATTTTCAAAATTTAGATTTAATAACTTAAGTCAATATTCCTAAATTCTAGTTTTCCTAACTTAAAATATCCTAATCAAAGTTAATATTCCAAAATTATAATATTTTCTTAAATTCCAATATTTCTAACTTAAACTACTTACTTAAAATATTCAAAAGTTAACGTAACATATTCCTCACTATGTTATTATTCATAACTATTAACTATGTTATTATACCTAACTTCACTTAACATATTCCTAACTTATAATTTCCATAGTTTTCCTAACTTTTCTAACTTAACATATTCCTAACATATTCCATAATTTCTAACTTATAATTTACCAAAACATAATTTGAATTCTATTATTAATACTCCTAATTATTAATTATTTTATAATTATATTCCAAAACTATCTAAAATTTTAATCAACAACAATAAGTAACAATAATAATAATTATACAATAATTAACTAACAAAAAATTAACATTAATAATAATTAAACAATAATTAACTAACAAAATTAACAATAATAATAATTAAACAATAATTTACAAACAAATAATTAAGAATAATAATAATTAAACAATAATTAACAAACAAGTAATTAAGAATAATGATATTTAACAAACAAGTAGTTAACAATAATAATTGAAAAAAAATTCAAGTAGGGGGCTTGTTGTCTAAATTTTACGGCAACCCGTAGGGCGTGCCGTCTAAAATTTCTGGCAAGCCTTAGGGCAAGTCGAAAATTTAAGACGGCATGCCCTAAGTGTTACCGGAAAATTTAGATGGCAAGCCCCTAGGGTTGCCGGAATTTTTGGTCGACGACCTCCAACATTCCCGGCGGTAATTTAAAAAACATTTAAACCATACCCTTGCACGTGGTGGTCTTCCTCCCTCTATGGTGGGTGCAATATCCTTTTCGGGACAACGACTCATATTTCGTACTTGACGGTGGTCCAGTGGTTGGTGACGGCAGCAGAAACCGGTTGGCGGCGGCGGTTGGCAGTGGTCCGTGGGGGAGGAGGGTTTGAGAGTGATAGAGAGTGATGGAAGGGAGGAGGGTGAGGAGGGTAATATATTTTTGGGGGCAGTTCAAGTAATTTGAAGGCGGTAAATAACAAGGCCCTAAAAGTATCATGGAGGACCTGCTAGATAACTTCTTTTAATTTGAGCTGTTAAGAAGTGGTTATCAATATTAGTTTTTTTATGTGCTTGTCCTTAAACTACATTTAATAGAACTGTAGTTATGTGAAAGGTTAGGATTTTAACATGGTTGCTTCTATAAATCTTACCTAATGTGTTACATGATTACTTTAGAGTACAACTATCTATGAGTGGATTATGACTCATCTTAGTGTACACTTACCATTATGGAGTTATTTACCTCAATAGTTTATAATGGGAAGCTATATAATGGGAAACCTTTCTAAAGGATATTTTTCTTTCAACATGTCTCATTGATTTTTCACTTCATTGAATCCTTAGTAAAAATTTATGAATTTTCCTTTAAGGATTCACTGGCAACTCCTACTTTGTTCCTATTGTTATCTCTTTTAAACATTCAATCATAAAATCCTCTATTCAATACACGCTTGCATGTGCAATGATATTTGTAGGAGAATCAACACTACAAATAATATAGTAATTATATATGATGTGAATGAAATAAACTCTTAAGATATTGTAAGGTTAATCTTAAATATGTTGGTGGAAATGGGGTTAGAGGTCATCATCAATTGGGCCTTCTAGGTTAGTAGTTGGGTAAAATCAATTTTGGTTATTTATAGATTAGTTTAATATCAAGTCTGAATTTTACTGGTTGAGTTAGTTTTGGATCAAGATGTCTTCCTATTGATAGTAGATCGGGTGTAGGCTCACAAACTTAAGGTTAAATCAAATTTTGGGTTGGCTTTAGGTTAACTTAGGTTAAATATTTCACCACTCCATGTTGAGCAACTAGGATTCTCTTGATATATATTGGTCTCTATCTATCAGGATTTGCAATTTGAGTTGAAAATTGATTGTTTTAGTTATGCATGCATGTTCAGGCCCATCGAGATATTGAGCCATGGATGACTACATACATAGTATATCTTTTACTACATACATAGATATTGATTGTTTCTTTTACTAATTTGTCTACTTCTTACCATGCCAGGCTAGCCTCAATTTGCTAAATATTATAACCAAAAAGCTATAAATAAGCACATCAAACCTAATATGGGTGTTTTCCATGGAGAAGGAGTTACAAGCTATCGAAGCTAATGACACTTGAGATACTGTGCCTCTTCCTGCCAACAAGAAGGCTATAGGGTGTAAGTGGATCTATAGGGTCAAAATAAGGCTGATGGTTCTCTCAAAAGATGTAAATCCAGACTAGTTGCTAAAGGGTACACTTAGATATATGGAGTTGATTTTAAAGATACTTTTTCACCAATTATGAAAATGTCTACTATTAAAACATTGATTGTGGTGGTTGCTAACAGAAAATGGCTTATCTATCATCTAGATGTGAATAATGCCTTTTGACATGGAGATCTCCATGAAGAAGTGTATATGAGATTAGCACCTGAATCTTACAATCCTCATAATCTAGTTTGTAAGCTTAAAAAATTCCTATACGGGCTCAAACAAGCTAGTAGGCAATGGTTCTTCAACTTGCAACAAGCTCTTATGGGCCAAGGTTTTATCAAATTTAAACATGATTACACGTTATTCATTTAAAAAAGGGATGATTATTTTATAGTGCAACAATTTATATACATTGATGATATTCTAATCACAAGAACAAATCAGACAGATATTGATGCGTTAAAGACTTATCTTGATCAAACTTTCAACATCAAAGATTTGGAAATATTGCATTAGTTTTAGGCCTTAAGGTTATCTATAATGATCAAGGTATTATTTTGAAATGGTCTGGCAAAAAGGAAGTATGGGAAAATATCATTGAATAAGTGCTACGGTTTTTTAAATAACCGCAGCACTTATAACCACAAGTGCTGCGGTTATTTGAAAAACCGCAGAATTTATTCAATGATATTTTCCCACACTTCCCCCTTGAAAGGCCATTAATAAATGCTGCAACTTTTTAAATAACCACAACACTTTTTCATTAATATATTACCCCACACTGCCCTTTTCCAGACCATTTCAAAACACGAAAACTTTTCCCCAAACTCCCAACACTTTAGCGCACGAAAAAAACCCTAAGTCTACCCTCTTTTTCTTTAGCCCTAACCTTTGTCTTCTCTAGCCCTAACCCCATAACTTAACATCCCCCCTTTTCGTCTCTAACCTACTACCTAACTTTCTTCCTAACGCAATTTGAAACCTACTCCCCTCTCCCACTTGTGCCTCCGTGGATATGGCATATTTGAAGAAGTCTCCATATTCTAAAGTTCAAAATCTAAAGGTTTGTATATGCCTTAAACCCTAGTATATATTTTTTTAATTTTTTTCATAATTTGTTAATATTAATGTAAAGATGAAAAACTCTTATATGTCCAGATATGTATGTTATGTGTTGTGTTTATGAAGGAATAACCCCTAAAAATTGAATTTCATATATTATATGGTCTTAGAGGCATTTTTTGGAGAAAATAAGTCGACAGATTCTCCTCAAGGATATTTATGGTCTATAAATCTCGAAAAAATACCAGATTTAGACATATTATAAGCCCCATTCAGAGTCCCGTAGCAAATTTTATGGCTCTTTAAAGATTTTTTTTCAATATCTCAAATAAGACGTCACCGAGGCTACTAAAGCGTAACATAGTTGTGCAGTACCTCTAAAAATAGGGGGTTTAAAAAAATTTACGCCATTCGTACTACCGGGCTAAGAGATATGCTTCTCCGAAGTATCCAAAACCTCAAAATAGCACCCAAAATCTATGAAGAATGAATTAGTTGTTTGTTTTGAGTGTAAAATATTGTAGATTGTGGCTTTACGTGCCAAAACGAGTGGTAATAATAGAATTTTGGATTTATATGCTTCACAGTTGATCATTTCTTAACTTTTCTTACCTTTTATAACATATTATTTAACACATTATGCATGATATTCTTAGCTTAGATCAGATTATGTTCTTGAATAAATGTGTTGTGTTGTAATAGTATATAATAATTAGATTTGCAAATATAACAATTTTGAGAGATATTAATTATTAATAATATACTTTTATATGTAATTAACACATAAAATGACCTATTAATTTTTTTCTTGTTTTGGAAACCATCAATTGTTGTAGTTTTCTAATATAACCACATCACATATAAATTTTGGAATAAAAAAAATTAAAAACCAATTAAATGCTGCGATTATTAGAAAAACCGCAGGAAATATATCTATTAATTACTGCGGTTTTTCCAAAAAACCACAACAAATAATGATCAAAAATCAATTTTTTATTTTTAAAAAATATATGCTGTGGTTTTTTGGAAAAACTGCAGTAATTAATATATATATTTCTTGCGGTTTTTCTAATAACCGCAACATTTGTTGTTTTTTTATTGCTGTGTCTAAAAAACCATAGCATTTGTTGTTTTTCCATGTGCTTCGCCTATATGTGCTTCATATCAATAACCACGGTATTCAAAGCTAGAAAATCGCAGCATATAGACATTTCTCTACTAGTGTATGATTAGTTAAGATTGACGATACTATTCAAATATGATAGAGTAGCGGTACTAACTATTCAACTACGACAGAGTAGCGGTACTTACTCTGTCACCTTTAGTAAAGGAGGGTCTAGTGTGGAGAGAGAAAATTTATGGCATGCAACGGAGGCATTACAATTGTAGAGGATGCTTAACGTCCATTAGTGGCCAAGACTAGATAGTTCTGTTGATCCACCTGCCTCATGATTCGAACTGCAACATTTAAGTAGAAAATCCTTCATAAAAAACAATAGTGCCCATATGTAGAATACATGAAAGTAGAGGTTGGAGATGGAGGGTGGAATCGTGGAATAGTGGTGGTGTTTGGTAGGGGATGACCTTTTATACATTATCAATGTCACACCACTTGCCTAATATGATGTTCTCAGCCATTATTTTCACAACATGTAGTGTATAAGCTAGGGTATTAAAAAATTAAAGTACGCTTATAAAATTGAACTTTATAGATTACTAAAGGAACCCAACATGTACCTTTTACAATTTGAGTAACTTGCTATAGATAAAATGATACAAGCGTGCACTGACTCAGCTTATCTCACACGCAAGAAAGGCCTATGCAATGTAATAGTGCACAGGGAAAGTAATAAAAAAAAGGGGAATGGAACAGAAAAGAGGGAAAATTAGAGAGGAAAAGGGAAAATAAGCAATAGAGAGAAGTTTGTAAATTTTTCATATATTCTACTTTTCATCATTACATCGTATACTTATAGAAAATCAAGATTCTTATCCTAACAAATTGTCTAACAAACTCAGAAAATGCCAACATTCTATTATTGTTGTTTTATTTTTATTTTCCCGTGTATCATACTCTCCTCCATTTAAAAAGACTTGTCCTCAAGTCATATGAAAGAAATGCGGGAATTGAGCCAAGAATTCTGCTTTAGTTACCCAAGTTGCTTCATGCGTTGGTGTAATCCCCTGTAATTTTTTGAAATTTTGACTACGTTTTATCAAGAATATTTTACGTACATCAGTATACATTTGACAATTTATATACTTTATATATATATATATATATATATATATATATAAACACATACACTCAATTTAATTAATACATTTTTTTTACTATGTAATTAATTATTTTAATCATAATTTCTAAATATATACAAAAGATATTTTCCTAAGTAACACATCAAGACCAAAACTCTACCATGCCCATTAAACCTAGTATTCCCTTTTAGCTAAACTATATAATTTTCCTAAACCCTAAAGCAATTTACCAAAATCAAAACTCATCAACCACAAGAAAGAAACAATCATAACTTTTCTATTCCCCTTGTTGTCGTGCTTCCCTACTTCTGCCCCTAATGAGTCCCCTACGACCTCACCCTCCATTATGATTATAATATTAATCTATTATCTTGATCATAAAATTCTATTGTGTTGTGTTGATCAAATTGGTTGATAAATTATTAGGTGAGGTTCAAAATCAGTGAATCAAGAAATTAAAAGGTTGACATCGTGCGAATGTAGAATGAAAATTGAATAAGTTTTCTAATAGTTGGAGTTTAAAATTACGGAAAAAAGGTGGAGGATGTTCTCGTAACTTTTATTTGGAAATATGTAAATTTACTAAGCTTGTGATGGGGTTGACTTTTAAATTTATTAGGTTCATTCCGATTTATTTGTTTCAGTAGACAAAAGAAATGGGTGGGCTTTTAGGTTTTGGTTGGCATTTAGGAAAGATTGGTTTTGACTACGCTTGTGACGTAAGTTTAAGGGTATGATGTTGCTTTAATCATAACTATGATGAATGATTTAGACATTCTATCTAGTCAAAGGTGTACTTATTAGGACTAATGAGTTGTGATGTTGTATTGGATGTATTATTGTCTGTGCTCAAGATTTAGGTTCATCTCCATCAATGATCATTTGTACTCTTTGGGCTATAGTTTTCCGTGAGGATTGCTATCATGGTCTTGATTGGTGGATTTAACAAGGTTTTCACCTTACTAATTTAGGGAATGAATTAAAGAAAAATACAACACATTGAAGTTTGTATGGATGAGATTGTACAAGATACTTATTTAATTAGTATTTGCATTCATGGAACTGACTTGGATACGGTTTCTCATCGCTACAACTTGGGTTACAAAAAATTGCAAAATTTAGTGAAAAATAAAATTTTCAGCATATATCATTTTACTAAATAAGTTAAAAATAATTAAAGGGGTGTGTTTTTTGATAAAATTTTATTAACACTTATAGTATTATATTCAAACTAATAGGTTGTATTTTTGGGAGACTTAAAAAGGTAATTTGGGATGGTTTCAAAGTCATTGAAAATTTAATATGGTTGCTATAAAGTTGGTATTGTCGGTATACTAGTTTAGGTTATATTATTTGATGTAGGAAATCAATTCATAGAAGGTGCATAGCTATATAAAAAGTAACCACTTGTTTATTTAACTCAAGGTACATACAAATTACAAAAAAAAAAAATTGTTACCTTGACCCAAGGAACCTTTTGGTGAGATTGTTTGATTATTCATTTGAAAGAATTCATGTTCTTTATATTAGGGGCATGATTTGAAATTGTTGGTGAGTTATAATTATGATTTGTCAATACTTATTGAGAAAGAATTATATATGGTGAGAAATCTTGACTTAGTAAATTGAAATTAATTTGTTAATTAATTCTTGGGGTTGTTTATTATTCCTCTTTCATTACTTATAGTATAATGTGTGTATATGTGTGATGTGATGACTATTTATATTGAGTTTAAACAGTAAATCACATAATGAGAAAGAGGATAGGCAATAAAACTCTAGATTAGTGCACGTCTAGAGTATTGATAATCAAGGGTTGGAGCTTCACAAGGTATTATCCATGGCTTTTATTGGAGGCCGTGTGATCTACGAGTCTCTCTTTTATAAAGTTTTAAACTTAAAACTGGTGATTAGCTTGATGATTATTATTATTTCAACTATTATACTTTGTAATCTGTGTGTACTTAGCTTGATGATTACGTGCTTTGTGTATTTTTTGTCATGTCTTTTGCCTATAAATGACACTGTGAGAAATGAATAATTACATTTGTATTATTGGGGAGCAGATTATTGACAAGTATCAAGTCGAGCATTCGTGCATGGGTGGGTAGATGATGTGCTCGTTTTAGAACACGTTTATTACCCCGTTTTAGTGTTAAGTCCTGCGGTTTTAGATTGATTTTATACATATTATACTTGATTTTACCTTGATCTTGTCTTCGAGTTGTTTTAATGTCATTTCAGGTGTTTTCGATGATTTTAAGGTGAAATGCGACGTATTCGAGGGTTTGACACTATTATCGAGAGGGTAGAAGCACGTATCATAGCTAGGGCACGCATTCCAAGTCACTCTTGAAGATCCCACGAAGTTCATAAGCCATTAGACACTTGAAGAAGCTATAAAGCAAGGGGCAGAGTCAGATTTGATTGAATCTAACAACCATTCAGTCGAATGGTAGTCCATCATAGAAGCATGTATTCCATTATCACTAGGAAGGCCGAATGGCATGAATTTGGGCAAATGAGCATCCACTCGACCAAATGAATGTTCTATTCGGGTGAATCGCACATAGACAAGAAATTGAAGATAATCACCTGAGCTGCTGGAATGGGCGAATGCTCCATTTAGTGTTACATTCGGCCGAATGGGTCATCCATTTGGGCGAATGGACCTAATTTCTCTAGAAATCTTACTTCTTCTTTAGGCCGGTCTAAAGGAATTTTAGGGCTTTCGAATTTCTTTTATACCCCTCTTTCTAAAGAGAGGGGGGAACCCGAATTTTCATTAGTTTTAGCTTTATTTAGCCTCTAAGCCTCTCTTAGTTGATTAAGCCCTAGTTTTCCATTTTTCTATTTTCTCAACATATGTACTCCAAGATTTTGACTTTATTGTTTGGATTCTAATCGTGGATATTGCATTCAATATTTATTGTGAGTATTAATCTCTTCTTTACTTTTGAATTCGTTTTATTTCATTCCATGTTTAGCCTAATGTTTATTACTTATCTAGAATAGTTTCTACTTTATTTTTATTCTCATTAGTTTCTTTTGATAGTTATTATCTATTGCGTTTGTTTTTTTTAATATCATCATACTATACATTTTAAACATGTGTGAGTAGTTCTCTTTGGGGATTGATTAGTGAAACCCTAGGAAAGGCTTTGTTCTTCATTGTCTAAGGTTATAGGAATGATGACAATAAGTAGCCCTCGAAACCTAATGCAAATCTTATCCTGCAACTCCTTTGGAGACATAGGGTGATTATAGGTCGTTCGATGTGATTTGTGGAATCAACAACTTCCTCTGGCATACTTGGGTGTCTATTCTAGTTATTGTTTGAATTCTTCTTACCTATCATGTTCTCTTTTGAAATCACCTTCCTAGGGTGAATCTAATCTCGTCCTCGTTTTTCTCCCTTTGATTTTCCTCTTTAGTTCATCGTGATTTATATTTTTGTCATTAGTTTTAATTTCTTTTCAAATCAAAGAGTTCAGTTATGTTAAGAAGCGGAGTGTATTGATATCCTTTGTCCTCGTGTTTCGACCCCCTATCCCACTATACTCGTGTGGTTCGTAGGTTGTTATAAGTATTGTTTGGTTCAAGGTTTAGCTTAAATGACTATTAAAATATTGTTGTCAAAATGGCGCCGTTACTGGGGACAAGGCGTTATATTTAGACTCTTGCTGTTCTTGATATAGCTTCATTTTATCTCATTTTTATTGCTGTTTAATTTTTTTAGTTAGTAGTTACCCTTAAGTTTGCTGTTTGCATGCTCTATAGCACGCATAGGTCAAACTAACCGATAGTACCATATAATCCTGAGGTCCCATGTTTAAGAAAACAACGTCCAACAAAACAAACCCCACATTTTGTTCAAAGTCCACCCACATCCATAATGGCCGACAAACATCAGTTGTTCGGTCAGTTTGGGACTTAAGTGTAGTACTTCCTGTTGCTACTACACCATACCAAATACACCCCCAGTTGACAAGGATGGTCAAGGAAACCCCTTTTAGTAGATTAATAAATGAATGTCCTCTTCAACATCTCGAGCATTCTCTGATATTTGTGGACTTATCTCTCCTTGCCCCAACAGCCCAGACTTTGTGTGGATGCACCTATTTCACTTGACTCTAGCTGGCGGCGCCAAGGATTGGTATAAGTTCTTTAAGCCCAACTTAATCACTAATTGGGCTCAATTGAAGACAACTTTTCTAGAGAGGTTCTATCCTAAAGTTCGAACGCAAGACTGGTGCAAGAAAATCGCGTCCTTCACTCAAGAGGATCATGAGAACCTTAGTGCTACTTAGAGTCGGTTTAAAAGAATGATTAGAGTATGCCCCCATCATTGAGTGTGGGGTGAACCATCTCAACAAATTTTTTTATGATGGCCTCAATGATACTACCAAGGCTCTTTTAGACTCAGCAGTAGGTGGCCAACTCTCTAAGATTCCATACAACCAGGTAAAAGCCAGAATTGAGGAAGTTGCTAAAAATAGTGCCTGAGGAGGAGCAAGGAGTAAGGGTTTACCAAGAGGGATGATTGACACAACCAACTTGGAAACCATCAGTGCTAAAATTGAAGTAGTTATCGACAAGAAGCTGTCCAAGTTAAGCCTAGCCGGTAGTTCGAACACCCCTCCGGTGCGTGAAAAGTACTTTGCATGTGCGATTTATGGGGGTACCAACCATGATACTTCCTATTATGGTGGTTTGCACTCCGAGGGTGTTGCTGCAGTTGACTATGGTGGTTATAATCCAAAGACACAAGTGATGAATTATGACGGTTATGGGTATAATCCTGATCTTGTTGCAGCAGTTAACTATGGTGGACAAGGACAAGGAGCAGGGTATGGGCAACAACCGTTCCCCAATCAACCATATAGACCTCCTTTCAATTCGAATCAAAATCAAGGAAACTTCCACCTGGGATATAATAGAAATGCTCAAAGTGGATTCAATAGTCAAGGTTTTCAAGGGAACCAATCAAGTGGAAATGCACCAATGCCAAGTTTATATAGACCACCGGGATTTAATCAAGGGCCTCATCACGTGGTTTCTCAACCACAACAAAGTCATACCTCAACCAATGACCATTTAGCCTCTCAAGTAACATCTCTTGCTTAGCAAAACCAGAGTCTCACTCAGATAAATCACACTCTCATCTAGTAGATGTAACAACTTCAAGCTCAGCAAAAATTGTTTGAAACTCAACTCGCCCAAATGGCTAGTCCTCCTACATCACCGCTATTCCCATCTTACCCTCAATATAACCCTTCCACATAACCTCTACCTCAGCACCCAAACCCAAACCAACACACTGCAAAAGCTATCCACCTAAGATCAGGGACTCAGTATGACAGCCCTTCATATCCAGTAGATGCACCTTTGGTACGGGTTGGTGATGAGAAAAGAGTGGATATGAATGAAAAAGAAGAGAAACAAGGTGAAATGTCGAGAGTTGATAGTGAAAGAAGCAAGGATAATGAGGAAGAAAAGATAAGGAATGAAAAGTTGGTATAGAATGAGGAAGAGAGGAAGAAGAGGATTAAGGAGAGAAAGAGGTTAGATCGCTTGTATGCACCCCTACTTCCTTTTCCTTATAGGAGAGTGGAAAAGCAACTTGATGAGAAGTTTAAGAGGTTTTTAGAACATTTGCAAAAGATGGAGATGAAGATTCCATTTTTAGATGCAATGCCATAGATATCTAAGTATGCTAAGTTCTTGAAGGACCTACTATCCAACAAGAAAAAGCTTGAGGAAGAAGTAATCAGTCTCCCCCATCAAGTTAGTTCCATTTTACAAGGGAAAATTTTTATAAAAGAGCGAGATCTCAGTCCATACAACCTTTCAGTAAAGTTGGGGAATTTGATCCCAAAGGGGCGCTCACCGATCTAGGAGCTTCAATTAGCCTTATGCCTCTATCCATTGCCAAGAAGCTACCTTTTAGCCTCAGACCTTCAAGAAAAACAATCCAATTGGAAGATAGGAGCATAAAAGTTCCGTGTGGAGAGCTTGATGATATACCTATCCAAGTGGGAGAATTAGTTGTCCCTTGCGACTTTATAGTGATGGAAATGGAAGAGGACCCTTATACTCCACTCATTTTGGGAAGAGTCATTTTAAAAACGCTCCGGGCGGTTATTAATTGCCATGATGACACCATAATGGTGGAAGTAGCCCAAGTGAAGGTAGTCTTCAAAATTTCCCCGCTCTTGAAGAAACCTATGGTTAAACAAGTCTGCCGCCTTAATGTGGATGACAGAGAGGTTGAAAAATATAAAAGAGAAATAGAAGTCGGGTATTCAATGAGTGATGAGGATACTTATGAAGAGGATGAACAGTTAGAAAGCCAAGTGGACAGGGCCCAAGAATGTAAGAGCAAAGAAGCAGAATCTGAGCCACTGCGTGAGGCTAAGGAGGGCATTGTCTATAAGGGGGAGAGTTCCAAGACTTCTACCCAAGTAAGTTTAAAACCTTTACCTCCTAGCCTTAAATATTCTTATCTTGATGATGATGAAGGGAGTCCAGTCATAGTAAGTTCTGAGCTTGCTAACACCTCATTGGAAAAATTTCTTGTTTACTAAGAAAATATCAATGTGTCATTGGGTACTCACTTGGTGACATAAAAGGGATTAGTCTGACTCTAGTTATGCACAGGATTTATCTTGATGATCAGCATTTCTCATCAATTGAGCCACAAAGAAGGCTAAACCCCAACAAGAAAGAGGTAGTTAAGGATGAAATCCTCAAGCTCATCAAGGTTGATATCATCTACTCGATTTCAGATAACAGGTGGGTTAGCCTTGTTCATGTTGTCCCGAAAAAGGGAGGGATGACTATTATCGAGAATGACAAAGGTGAGATGATCCCAACTAGAGCCACCACAGGATGACGAGTTTGTATTAATTATCACAAACTCAACAAGGCTACAAGAAAGGATCATTTCCCTTTACCTTTCATCGATAAGATGCTTGAAAGATTAGAACGGCACAAGTACTATTGTTTTTTCGATGGTTACTCGGGTTTCTTTAAAATTCCAATCTACCCCGAGAATCAACAGAAAACAACTTTTACTTGTCCTTTTGGGACTTTTGCTTATAGAAGAATGCCCTTTGGATTATCCAATGCTCCATCCACTTTCCAGAGGTGTATGTCTGCTATTTTTGCTAATATGCTAGAGGATTGCATGGAAGTGTTCATGGATGATTTTTTTGTTAGAGGTTCATCTTTTGACACTTGTGACACATCTTGAAAAAGTTTTGTTAGGGTGTTAAGAAACGAATCTTGTGTTGAATTGGGAGAAGTGTCACTTTTACTCCAAGAAGGCATTGTCCTAGGCCATAAAGTGTCTTTCAAAGGCATAGAGGTAGACCCTGCTAAGATAGATGTGATAAGGAACCTTCCTGTACCTACCTCAGTTACAGGAGTACGGTCCTTTCTTGGACATGTAGGGTTTTATAGGCATCTCATCTTAGGATTTTTGACCTTAGCTAAATCCTTAAATGAATTACTTCAGAAAGATGTCGAATTTAAACTTTAATGAGAGATGCCTCAATGCCTTTAATTGTTTAAAGCAAGCTCTTATCTCTGCACCCATTGTGCAAGCTCTTGATTAGAGTTTATCGTTTGAATTAATGTGCGATGCGAGTGATATCTCTGTAGGTTCGTTTCTTGGAAAGAAAAGGGAAGGAAAGAATCATCTTATATGCTATATTAGTAAAACACTAGATCTAGCACAATACAACTCCTCTACTACAAAAAAGGAGATGTTGGCGGTAGTCTATGCTTTTGAGAGACTGGGCTAATATCTGATATGTTCTAAGGTTGTAGTATCCACGGATCACTAGGCCCTGAAATTCTTAATGACGAAGAGAGATGCAAAGCCAAGGTTGATATATTGGGTACTCTTATTGTAAGAGTTCGCTTTTGAATTGAAGAATAGGAAGGGAAGTGAAAATGTGGTAGCTGACCATTTGTCTAGGTTACTTGAGCTTAAAAATGACTCCTTCTCTATCGAAGATGAAATGGTTGAAGAAACCACGATGATAGTGTTAGTCGTTGGGAAAGCCCCTTGGTTCACAGATATTGCGAATTATTTAGCTTGTGGGGAACTACAAGAGTTTGAATCTAGAGCAATGAAAAAGGATTTCTTCGGGAAGGTCGGAAATTTCTTTTGGGATGAACCCTATTTATTTCATGCCTAAGCTGATGGAATAATCTGCCGCTGTATCACTGAAGAGGAGATCCCCAAGGTTTTAACTCACTGTCAATCATACGCGTGTGGCGGCCACCATGGGATAATGAACACTACTGCTAATGTCACCACTGCGGGTTTCTATTGGGCCACCATGCATAAAGATGTTGAAACATTTGTGAAGAGCTGTGAGAGATGCCAAAAAGTTGGTAATATCTGATAACTGTTCTTTTAGGTCGTTTGACTAAAAGATTAGTTATGCAAACTAAATTAATAAACACCCTAATACTACTACAACTAGTGTACTGGTAAGTCGGGGATCGAACCACAAGGACAAGGGGCGATAGCTTTTAGACTTGATGTAAAGGAGTTATAGGGGATTTGATAATATGAAACTAATGACAGAAAAGTAAAGCAAGAACTAAAACAATAATATGCTATGGAAGGAAAACGGGGACAGATCAGTTCCACCCAAGGAAGGACAACCGAACTATCAATACGCTAAATTAGGAGAAATCAGTCAACAATGAATCATGACACTCAAGATGACGAGAGGAAGTTTGTGACCCTATAAATCACATGAACAACCTATAATCGCCCTATGTCTCCAAAGGAGTGGCAAGACAAGATTCGCATTGAATATCAATCAATCAACCATTAACAATCTCAAATCCTAACTCTACGCATGAAGAACGAGCCAACCTAGGGTTTCACCAATCAAACCCCTAAGAAGACTACTCACACATAGTAATAACGACTAGGGCATACAAAATGATAAAGGACATGATTGAAAGCATGAACGAATTGAATGCAATGAACAAGAGAATGAAAAACGAAGAACTATAACCAAACCGACAACTACTCTATCAAAACTGTAAACGAAACAACGATAGTAGCTAGAGGAATGAAATTAAGAAAAAAAATACTTGAAAGCATTAAACAAACTAAAACAGAAAAGAAACAATACCTTGTATAAATGAAACTGCTTGAACGAAAGAGAAACCGAATCCGAAATACAAAGCTTGAAAATGAGAACAACGAAAGCTGTAAATCTAAACTAATGCATGAAAGAAATAAAAAGCTTTAAAGTAATGTTCTAGGTTGAGGCACAAGAGCTCTCAAAGTAGGCATAAAGGTTATGTAAAGAGAAAGAGGGTATTTATACCCTAGGAACAAAAGGAGTAAACCCTAGGAAAAACCCTCGAGCGCCGACTAAAGAAAGAACCAAGAAAGTCGGACATAGGTTCCATTCGGCCGAATGTATGGAGGATTCAGCCGAATAAGTGGTGTATTCGGCCGAATGTAGTGTAGATTCGGCTGAATGAGTGGTGCATTTGGCCGAATGATTCTTCATTCCCCCATATCCGAAACCTCGAGTTTTCTGACCCTGTCCACCATTCGACCGAACGAGTTTACCCATTCGGCCGAATGGACCTTGATTCGGCCGAATGGACCTTGATTCGGCCGAATGACTTCTCATTCGGCTATTCCCGAGAGCTTGATTTATGTGCTTGAATCCCTGTCCACCATTCAACTGAATGGATGTCAGATTCGATCGAATCTAAACCTAAACCTTGTTGAACAGTTCCTTTGAAGTGTCTAGTGGCTTTTAGAGTTTATGGGATCTTCGAGAGTGACTTGGAGCGCATGCCCAAGATATGATACGCGCATCCAAACTCTTAATAGAAGTGTCAAAGCCTCGAACACGTCCCATTTTACCTCGAAATCATCGAGATCACCTGAAATGACCTAAAAGGAGCTCGAGGACAAGATCAAGGTAAAATTGAATGTAATGTGCATAAAACCAATATAAAAGCATGAGACTCGACACTAAAATGAGGTTGTAAACGTGCTCTAAAACGAGCACATCAACTTCCTCCAAGCTAAACCTTTGCTAGTCCCTAGCAAATGAACTAGCAAGGCAACACCGTGAGCAAAAATCATGAAAAGCAAGGTGAGCGGATAATAGGACAATGCCAGCCGTGTACACGCAAAACTCTTCCCTAGCCATGGATGTGCAAGTACAATGGGCTCAAAAGAGCAAAATACCAAGATAAACAACCTTTTCCACAGACTCGGGATCACTGGAAAAGCTACAACACAGGCCATGCCACCCACTACCTAATGAGGTCACAAGTCCACGCTCCCCATGCTATCTCCCAAAAGATGTGGGAAATTTCTAGTACGCTCGTGTGTTTAATATGGTACGTGTTTCACTCATAATCATTCGAATTAAGATGAGTCAGGAATTAAACACTCAATCAAGGAGAAATCTTAGGCATTGTATCCTATCTACTCTCCAGCATCGAACTTGCTCATCAGGCCAAGTCGAACAGGTTTGGAAATGGTTGCAATGTAGGCTGGGATCAAAGTAGGGTAAAATTTGGGGATGTGGAGTTCAAGTAGAGTTTAGTAAGCAATCCAAGGTAATCAAACCCAGGATGGCTACGACTTTCGAAAACCATGCCACTTCCCAAAATTCTCTGGATACGCATAAATGAACTCATTACACCAACTTTATTCTCGAATTTCTTTTTCTATTATTTTTGTTTTTCTTTTCTTTTTGTTTTTCTTTCTCTTTTTTTTTCTTTTCTTTCTCTTTTTGTTTTGAAGATAAAGTTTCTGAAATAAACGAAGAGTAATGTAAAGTGTCATATCATACGACAACGATTTTTGAAACCAAGATCTTTCACCACAATGCAGTGGGCACCACTTCACTGTGATCACTTAACTATCCTCTAGGTAATAAGAGGGAAGATTTGGCTCATGTGGAGTTAGGTGATGTAGCTACGAAGAGAAAGTAAAGGCACAAAATTGGCTTACCCTAAAGTTAATCGATGTTCATGGTAGGCAATTTGGCCATGTAGCTGTAACTACAAACGTGTTATCATCCCTGGCCTTTAGAAAAGAAGACTATGCTGGAAGAGAATAGACACAATACTTAGACTCTCTACTAGCACTTAATAACATAGGACTCATAATGGAGTCCTAGAAGGCTCAATCCTCACTAGGCTAGTCGAAATGTGCGTCAATAGGTAGTCATCCAAGCCACAAACCAAGCAGGACCATATCCCCTAAGTCAGGTGGAAAACAGTCAATCACTCGGTCCCAAAATAGGCACAAGGCTAGGGAAAACATGAGTATGCATAAGACCATTATAATGTACATGTCAGGAGCTAGCATGTCAGTTTCACAACTCAAGCACATTAATCTTAACACACCTAGACATGCAAAGAAAAACTAAAAAAAAAAAACAAGGCAATAGTTTCCATAATGCGGATCTTTCGAAGCTTTGAAAACACAAGGACCCTCCCCCAAGCTAGCCCAAGAGCCGTCCTGGCACTCGGGGGAGAAGAAACAAAAGGGAGAAAGATCAGCATTATGGAAGCTATTGCTATACAGATAAACAAACAAAACAAAGAAATTATACCGGCCGTAGGAGTGGATTCACTCCTAGCATCACCATCACCTCCAGCGTGGGGAGTCAAAACTCTCCACCGAGCCGTAGCGGCGGAAGTAAGCAATGGAGAACCAGGGTCATCTAGAGGTGGGTTAGAATGCGGGGCTCCCCCAAGCCAGGGTGGAGCCATCAGTCTCTTTTTTCTTTTTCTAGCCCTTTTCCGTTTACGGGCTGGCTCGTCAGTTCCCTCAGATTTATAATACGTCTCCGTTGGCGGAGCAATTCCATTTACAACCCCAAAAATAAGACGCTTTTACGCGTCCTCCTCATCCGACACCTCAACTGTCATCTGGAGCAACAGAAGCACTACACCTCTCGACTTCTTTCGCAGCATCATTCTCGACCACCCCAAAGGAACAAATCCGCTCGACCATGGGTTCCTTTGAAGATTTAGAAAAGGTAAACACAACCTTCTCGTGGGCTACCCTAACGGTTATAGTTTCTGATTCACAGTCGATCAGGGCACCCAAAGTCTTCAAAGCATCCCTCCCTAAGATGAGGGGAGTATAAGGATCTTCAGCCATATCAAGCACCACGAAGTCACATGGTACCACTATGTTCCCTACTTGGATCGGAAGGTCCTCAAACTCCCCACATGGCACTTTTATACTACGGTCGGCCAGGTGAATTGTTTTCTTCGAAGGCTTAAGCTCACAGGTTAGCCGCGTGGCAATGGACATTGGCATTAGGCTAATAGAGGCTCCAAGATTAGCAAGTGCTCCCTTAGAATTGAGTTTTCCAAGGGTGACTGGGAGCACAAAGGGTCCTCTAGCTTTTTCATTCTTTGCCCATGTGCCTTGAATGATGGCACTTACCTGCTCTGGTAATTTGATAACCTCGCCCTCGAGCTTTCTCTTATTCCTTAAGAGGGTTTTCAGATACAGAGCATATTGTGGCATTTGCTCCATGGCCTCTAAAAATGGTATGTTCATTTCAAGTTGCCTCATATGCTCTATGAATTTAAGAAACTTTTCTTACAACTGCTTCTCTACCTTCTTGTAAGGAAAAGGTAGAGAGGAGCATGTTGTCGCTCAAGTTTCCTCCGTTCCTGTATCTCCCTCCATCTCTCATCTTCATCCTTCTTCTTCCCCTCATACCCATTTATTTCGACTTTTGGTTCCTCAGTCCCTTCACCAACCTCCTTCTCTTCTCTTCTCTCAAGATCCTCTTTGTGTTCAATTTCTCTTTGAAAATCACTAGCTTTTGAGGAATCTTCCCCTAAATCCTCTCCATTAGCTATAACTGGAGCAGGATATGAGGTTCCAGATCTTAGGAAGATTGCCTTACAGGTGTGATGCTTCGAGTTAGAGTCAGGAGAGTTTTGTGGTGGAGGTTGGGTGGATGGGTTTTGTTGAGGGTGAGAAGGAAATGGCAATGGTGGGGGTGGACTAGCCATCTGCGCAAGCTGTGATTCAAACAACTTCTGCTGCGCCTGAAGTTGTTGCATTTGATTTATCAAAGTATGATTGATTTGCGAGAGGGTTTGATTTTGCTACGCAAGGGAGTTAACTTAGGTGGAAAGGAATTCATTAGTTGGAGGCGGGTTAGGTTATGGCTGTGTTGGTGGATAGGGTAGGTTGGGGTTGGGTCTTGGCATTTGAGGGTATGGCCTATTCCCGTTCGGCCTAGGAAAACTCCCATTCGCTTGATTGGTATAGTTGTACCCTTAGTAGGAGTTCCCTTGGTTAGAATTCGGGTTGAAGGGAGGTCTAGAGGGTTGATTGCTGTAAAGACCTTACTTAGCAAACCCTTGGTTATGACCACCATACCCTACTGCTGCCACATAATCAGGATTATATCCGTATCCATCATATTTCATGACCGGGGGTCCTTCTTGGTTATACCCCCCGCAATTAACAGCCGCTATGTGCTCGGAATTTGCACCCCCATAATATGATGTATTATGATTGGTGCCCCCACATATTCTACATGAAAAGGGCGTGTCTTTAACTGATGATATATTAGAGCCACCTTGGGTGTATTTAAACTTGGACAGCTTCTTATCCATGATAGCTTCGATTTTAGAAGTAATCGTGTCCAAGTTTCTTGAATCCATCCCTCCTCTCGGTAATCCACTACCTCTTGCTCCTTCCCAAGAGCTATTTTTAACAACCTCCTCAATCTTAGCCCTCAGTTGATTGCATGGGACTTTCGAAAGTTGGCCACCAACAGCGGAGTCTAGGAGTTCCTTGGTGGAGTCATTTAGACCATCATAGAAGAATGTATTAAGATGGTTCTCCCCGTACTCATGATGGGGGCATGCTCTTATCATTCTCTTAAACCGACTCCAAGTGGCACTAAGGTTCTCATCAACCTCTTAAGTGAAAGACGCAATTTTCTTACGCCAATCCTGCGTTCGAACTGTGGGATAGAACCTCTCTAGAAATGTTGTCTTTAATTGAGCCCAATTAATGATTGAGTTGGGCTCCAGGCATTTATACCAATCCCGAGCATCACCGGATAAACTCAAGTGAAATAGATGCATTCGTACATAGTCCGGGCTATTGGGGCATGGAGGTATGAGACCGCAAATATCTGAGAATGCCCCCAAGTGTTGGAGAGGGCATTCATTTCTCAAACCGCAAAAAGGAGTCTCTTTCACCATCCGGGTGAATTGAGGATGTATATGATAAGGGTTCGGGGCTATGGGTAACACTACACCTCCTTAAAATTCTTGGGAACCAGGCGTCCCAAATTGACCAAATAGTTGTTGGTGGTTTTCGTCCATTGGTGGTGTAGGGTGGTTGGAGGTATTTGGTTGCGATGAGGTTTGGGTTGGAATTCTCCGTTTGCTGTGTTGAACCCCAGGGTCGAATGGTTCTAGTAGTTGATTTGATCTAGGTGTGCTATATGGCATGCAAACAACACTAGAGACCAAGCGTAAGTACTGACAAGCAAACTAGTAGACAATAATAAAAATAAAACAAAAATAACTTACACCAAGACTATAATCTAAACAAAACGCCTTGTCCCCGGCAACGGTGCCATTTTGATAACCGTTCTTTTAGGTCGTTTGACTAAAAGATTAGTTATGCAAACTAAATTTATAAACACCCTAATACTACTACAACTAGTATAGTGGTAAGTCAGGGATCGAACCATAAGGATAAGGGGCGATAGCTTTTAGACTTGATGTAAAGGAGTTATAGGGGATTTGATAATTTGAAACTAATGACAGAAAAGTAAAGCAAGAACTAAAACAATAATATACTATGGAAGGAAAACGGGGACAGATCAGTTCCACCCTAGGAAGGACAACCAAACTATCAATACGCTAAATTAGGAGAAATCAGTCAACAATGAATCATGACACTCAAGATGATGAGAGGAAGTTTGTGACCCTATAAATCACACGAAAGTAGCTAGAGGAATGAAATTAAGAAAAACAATACTTGAAAGCATTAAATAAACTAAAACAGAAAAGAAACAATACCTTGCATAAATGAAACTGCTTGAACGAAAGAGAAATCGAATCCGAAATACAAAGCTTGAAAACGAGAACAACGAAAGCTGTAAATCTAAACTAATGCATGAAAGAAATGAAACGCTTTAAAGTGATGTTCTAGGTTAAGGCACAAGAGCTCTCAAAGTAGGAATAAAGGTTATGTACAGAGAAAGAGGGTATTTATACCCTAGGAACAAAAGGAGTAAAACCCTAGGAAAAATCCTCGAGCGCCGACTAAAGAAAGAACCAAGAAAGTCGGACATAGGTTCCATTTGGCCGAATGTATGGAGGATTCGGCCGAATGAGTGGTGTATTTGGCCGAATGTAGTGTAGATTCGGCTGAATGAGTGGTGCATTCGGCCGAATGATTCTTCATTCGTCTATATTAGAAACCTCGAGTTTTGTGACCCTGTCCACCATTCGACCAAAGGAGTTTACCCATTCGGCCGAATGGGCCTTGATTCAGCCGAATGACTTCTCATTCGGCTATTCTCGAGAGCTTGATTTATGTGCTTGAATCCCTGTCCACCATTCGACCAAATGGATGTCAGATTCGGTTGAATCTGAACCTAAACCTTGCTGAACAGTTCCTTTGAAGTGTCTAGTGGCTTCTAGAGTTAATGGGATCTTTGCGAGTGACTTGGAATGCATGCCCAAGATATGATACGCGCATCTAAATTCTTGATAGAAGTGTCAAAGCCTCGAACACGTCTCATTTTACCTCGAAATCATCGAGATCACCTGAAATGACCTAAAAGAAGCTCGAGGACAAGATCAAGGTAAAATTGAATGTAATGTGCATAAAATCAATATAAAAGCAGAAGACTCGACACTAAAATGAGGTTGTAAATGTGCTCTAAAACGAGCACATCAATATCTCAATGAGGAATGAGATGCCTCAAAATTACATCCTTGAGTGTGAAGTGTTTGATTGTTGGGGGATTGACTTCATGGGCCCCTTTGTGTCATCTCATGGAAACCAATACATTTTGGTAAGGATAGATTATGTTTCCAAGTGGGTGGAGGGCATCGCCTCACCTACAAATGATCACAAGGTAGTTATGAAGCTTTTTAAGAGCATAATCTTCCCTCGATTTGGTGTTCCCAAGATAGTCATAAGTGATGGGGGTTTCCACTTTGCGAAAAACGAGCTTAAAAAATTATTGAAGAAATATGGAGTCATGCACAAAGTCAATTCACCCTACCATCCCCAAACTCAAGGACAGGTGTAAATAGCCAATAGGGAGATTAAGAGAATACTAGAAAAGGTGGTTAACCCAAATAGGAAAGATTGGTCTCTCAAGTTAGACGATGCTCTTTAGGAACACCATACATGTTACAATACCCCAATTGGTACCACCCCGTTCCGTCTGTTGTATGGGAAGTCTTTTCATTTACCAATGGAATTGGAGTGTAGGTCTTAGTGGGCGATCCAAACCCTTAATTTGGACCCTACTTTAGCCTATGAGATGTGAGTCGCACAATTAAGGGAATTGGAAGAACTAAGGCTAGACGCATTCCATAACATGCACATCTACAAGGAACGAACTAAGTGTTGGCATGCCCAACGGATTATTCAACGAGAATTCGTTGTAGGATATAAAGTACTACTCTTCAATTCTAGAGCAAAGTTATTCCCTGGGAAACTGAAATTGATGTAGTCTAGACCATTCGAGATCTTGCAAGTATTTCCTTATAGAACGATAGAGTTGAAAGATCATCATAGAGGTAGTTTCATTGTGAATGGATATCGGCTAAAACTCTTCCATGAAAGTAGCCTTCACGATCAACACTGTCGAGCACATAAGGTTAGATGATATTGAAGTTGAATGATTGGGGTAATCATTGGTATATAATGAATATCTGAACTTGGATCATCATTCTTTTGAGTTTTGTTGGGTTTGAAGCAGTTAGTTTCGCATTAGGATTTATTTTGTGTTGTTTTTAATTTATGGCCCCGACTACATTGAGCTAAACGACGTTAAATAAAGCACTTATGGGAGGTAACCCGGTCTTCTTTGAATTTTCTCGCTAAGTAATCATTATAACATTTTTGGTTTGGGAAAGTACATATCCTTTGATTATTCGTGGCATAAAATATCGAAAAAACATTACATTCACCCAAATTGAGGTTCTAGTCAGGCGAATGGACCTGGATTATAAACTCAAACTTAAGATTGGTGGAGTTTCTAAGAACGTCGAAAGAGTAAACAATTCGGGCGAAGGAAATCCATTTCGCCGAATGGAAGTCCCATTCGAGCGAATGGAGGTACAAACAAAACTAGGCAAGAGTTTCTGGGAACGTCGAATGGATACTCCATTCGGGCGAATGGAGTCCATTCGGCTGAATATTGAGGCAATTCGGGTGAATGGTAGAGAAGATAGTTAAGAAATCCTTTCGAAATTCGACCGAACATGGCCTTTCATTCGGGCGAATGGAGGTCCATTCAGCAGAATAAAACTCCATTTGGCTAATGGAGCACCAGTTTTGTAAATACCCCTTCATTTTCCACGGTTTTCTCAAAAATCACTCCCAACTCTCAAAATGCTCAAGCTAGGTTTACTCACTCTCACTCACTCATTCTCACTACAATTCCTCTCTATCCTTTATAAACATCAATCCACCACTATGTGACCTCATAGAAGCTTAAGGAATCCCTTCAAACGATCAAAGAAACAAGGGGAAGGATCCTCTTTAGGTGCTGCACAGGAAGAACAACCAACCGGTTCTCAACCACAACCGAAGCATCAACAACGTCTCCCGGGTTAAGAACTTTGGTTTGATAAAGAGTATAGGACGGTGGTCTTCATATCGTTGGAGCAATTTGAACGCTTTCAAAAGTTGAATGTATGCAAAATCAACTCTATCCGATACTTAGATCTTTCAATTCTGCGCCATATGGATACATATGAAAACTTTGCTGAACTGTTGATGGCATGTGGCCTTCAAAACTAGATAACCATATGGCACCAAACACACAAGCTTTTAACTTAAGAGTTTCTTAGTTATGTTAGCCCATGTTAGCATGAGAATAGGTTGCATTTGTCTTTCCGGTTAAGAAATGCAACCTATTTCCTTGATTACGCTGCCTTTTGTACTTTTTTTGGTTTTACCAATGAACCTATTCTGGATAAACAACCGGATAATGCTCGTGTTTCTGAATTATGGCCTAAGATTGCTGGCCGGCTTGTTTATCCGAATAGGAATATTTATGCTTCTGATTTGCAACACCTTGTTCTTAGAATTTTTTTAAATTTTCTAGGGAGACATTATTCCCTTCCCCTAGCCCTCACCTTGTTAGAAACCAAGAAGTCCACATATTGCACCGGTACCTTGCACTACACAACGACACACAAATTAGTATTCTAATGACACTATGGAAGTTTCTAAACACCACAACCACCCTTGATGTTAAAACTAACTTATGTGTTGGGGGGCATGTATACCGCATCGCTGAATTCCTAAATGTTATTAATCCAATAAAATTTAGTGATAGATTTGCCAGTACCACCACCCTCCACGAGCAGTGTCTTGTAAGGGCCGGTTTTATCTTCACTGAACCTCTGCGATGGAGGTACCTTAAAGACCGCGTCATTCCCCTCCCCTCTCCAAACTTACCTCCCCTCTTAGACCCCCTCCTCATCATCACACCCTATCTATGCGTGATCGTCCCCGGGCCTCGACTTCAATTTTATTTAACCATAATGATTCTGAGGATGAATCTGATATTATATCCTCCACAGGTCGCATAGAAGCTAGACTTGACCAGGTCCTCACCACCTAGGCCCATCACACCGCCCATCTCGATCACCTTGAGCAAAACTTTGAGCTAGCCAATTACCCGTGGTATGACATGGCCTACCGCTCCCACATGGTCGGCAAAAGCATGGCCACTCCCTGCTGGTATCCCTGTCATGACAACTATAATGAAATATCCTTAAGTCATGGGTATGACTGGTTGCGTGTGGGTAGGCGTAGGTTCAACAACTTTACCCCCAGCTCCTATAAGAGCTTCTGATGACTATGGGATGGACTACACGGATGGGGAGGAAGAGGAAGATGAGGTTGATGACTAGGGGGATGAGGGTTTCATTGGAGATGAGTAGTTTTAGACCTACAAGACTCCCTTAGTGCCGAGAACGGCTTTAGCCTGGCTTGGGGGGGTATCCATTGTCCACTTTTCATCATTTTATTGAGTGTCTTTTGGTCTTTTGCCCTGTCTGGCTGCTGGTTTTATTGTTGAGTGGTTTTGCATTGTTTTATTGTTTGGTTTTACTTCTAGTTGTTGTTTTCAGGTCCTTCTACTCTCATCCTTGTAAGGAGTTCCATGTGCTGCTTCACCTACTTCTTGGTATGAACTTTCGCTCCCACTTGAAAATCCAAAGTTGCTTATTTATTTATATTTTTATTTGATTTTCTTTTTCCATCATATGCTTAATAAAATAAAAAAAAGAGACGAGAGAAAAATTTTGAAACAAGCATGCAAGCTTCTGTCGTGCATTTTACAATGATTATATGCAAACTTGTGTTTCCCTAGACTTGTGCCTGTTTTTGGTCTGAGTTTATTGACTGTTTTCCACTTAACTTGGTGGATCTGAGCCTGCTTGGTATGTGGTTTGGATGACTACCTATTGAGGCGCATTTCGACTAGCCTAGTTAGGATTGAACCTTATAGGACTCCATTTAAAGCCCTATATTATTGAGTGTTAGTCAGGGAATCTTAAGAATTATGTCTGTTCTCCTCCAGCATAGTCTGCTTTCCTAAAGGTTAGGGATGATAACATGTTTGTAGTTACAACTACATAACCAAATTGTCTACCATGAATATTAATTGACTTTAGGTTAAGCCAAGTTTGTGCCTTTACCTTTTTCTTTGTAGCCACACTATTTAACTCCACATGAGCCAAATGTCCCCTCTCTTTACCTAGAGGATAGTTAAGTGATCATAGTGAAGTTGGTTTCCGTTTCATTGTGGTGTAAGATTTCGGTTTGAAAAATGGTTGTTGGATGATATAACTCTATACATTACTCTTAGTATATTTCAGAAATATTTGCATGAAAAGCTCATAAAAGCATGAAAAGTGCAAAAAGAGAAGAAAAAAAAGAAAGCAGAAAAAAAAAGAGAAAAATAATAAAGAAAAGAAAAAAAAAGAGAAGAGAAAAATGTGAGAATAAGGTTGGTGTAATGTATTAGAGTTCATTTATGCGTATCTTGAGGATTTTGAGGATTTTGGGAGTGGCATTTTTACCGGAAGTTATAGTTTTCCTTTCTTTTATTATCTTGGATCGCTTATCATCCTCTATTTTAACTCCACATCCCCAAATTTTACCCTACCTTAATCCTTACCTACATTGCAACCCTTTCCAAACCTGTTCGACTTAGCCTGATTAGTAAGATCTGTGCTGGAGAGTAGATAAGACACAATCCCCCAGATTTCTCCCTGTTTAGGTGTTTGAATCCCGACTCATCTTTAGTGGGATGATTCTGAGCAAAACACATACCCTATTAAACACATGAGCGTATTAGAAATTTTCCACATCTCTTGGGAAAAAACCTTGGGAGCGTAGACTTGCGACCTCATAAGGTAGTGGGCATTCTACCTATGTTGTAGCTCGCTTGGTGATCTCAAGTATATGGAAAACGTTGTTCCTCTTGATATTATGCTCTTCTAATCCCATTGTACTTGTACACCCATGGCTAAGGAAGTGTTTTGCACATGCACGGCTTGCATTGTCTTGTTTTTCACTCTCCTTGTTTTTCATTCACTTTAGTAATTGTTTTTCCCTATGCTTTCACGTCACCTTCCTAGTTCATTTGCTAGGGACTAGCAAAGGTTTGGCTTGGGGGAAGTTGATGTGCTCATTTTAGAGCACGTTTACTACCCCGTTTTAGTGTTAAGTCTCATGGTTTTAGATTGATTTTATAAATATTACACTTGATTTTACCTTAATCTTGTTTTCCAGTTATTTTAAGGTCATTTCAGGTGTTTTCGATGATTTGAAGGTGAAATACGACGTATTCGAGGCTTTGACACTATTATCGAGAGGGTAAAAGCATGTATCGTAGCTGGGGCATGCATTCCAAGTCACTCCTAAAGTTTCCACGAAGTTCAGAAGCCATTAGACACTTGAAGAAGCTGTAAATCAAGGGGCAGAGTCAGATTCGACCGAATCTGACAACCAATCGATCGAACGGTAGTCCATCATAGAGGACTGTGTTCCATTGCCACTAGGAAGGCCGAATGGCATGAATTCAGGAAATGAGCATCCATTCGGCCGAATGAATGTCCCATTCAGGCGAATCGCGCACAAAGAAGAAATTGAAGATAATCACCAGAGCTGCTGGAATGAGCGAATGGGAAAACTTCGGGCGAACGGTGTTACACTCGGTCGAATGGGTCATCCATTCGGGCGAATGGACCTATTTTCTCTGGAAATTTTACTTCTTCTTTAGGCAGACCCAAAGGCATTTTAGGGCTTTCGAATTTCTTTTATTTTAAGTTATAAATACCCCTCTTTCTGAAGAGAGGGGGGAACCCGAATTTTCATTAGTTTTAGCTTTATTTAGCCTCTAAGCCTCTCTTAGTTGATTAAGCCCTAGTTTTCCATTTTTTTGTTTTCTCAACATATGTACTCCAAGATTTCGACTTTATTGTTTGGATTCTAATTGTGGATACTGCATTTAATCTTTATTGTGAGTATCAATTTCTTCTTAACTTTTGAATTTGTTTTATTTTAGTCAATGTTTAGCCTAATGTTTATCGCTTATCTAGAATAGTTTATGCTTTATTTTTATTCTCGTTAGTTTCTTTTGATAGTTATTATCAGTTGCGTTTGTTTTATTGATTATCATCATGCTATACATTTTAAACATGTGTGAGTAGTTCTCTTTGGTGATTGATTAGTGAAACCCTAGGAAAGGCTATGTTCTTCATTGTCTAAGGTTACAGGAATTATGACAATAAGTAGCCCTCAAAACCCTATGCCAATCTTGTCTTATAACTCCTTTGGAGACATAGGGCGATTATAGGTCGTTCGATGTGATTTGTGGAATCACCAACTTCCTCTCGCATACTTGGGTGTCTATTCTAGTTATTGTTTGATTTCCTCTAACCTATCATGTTCTCTTTTGAAATCACCTTCCTCGGGTGAATCTAATCTCGTCCTCGTTTTTCTCCCTTTGATTTTCCTCTTTAGTTCATCGTGATTTATATTTTTGTCATTAGTTTTAATTGCTTTTCAAATCAAAGAGTCCAATTATGTTAAGAAGCAAAGTGTATTGATATCCTTTGTCCTCGTGATTCGACCCCCATACCCCACTATACTTGTGTGGTTCGTAGGTTGTTATAAGTATTGTTTGGTTCAAGGTTTAGTATAAATGACTGTTAAAATCTTGTTGTCATTTGAGTGGAGTGTTGTTTTTAATTTAGTTTTCAAAATACTTTACGTTTGTTTGATTTGTGTTTAGAATATTGGTTTTACATTTGAGTTCAACGTTATTTTGGTACACTACAGTAAGGGCCTTAACGGTTCTAGTTTTTTATGTTAGGATTTTGTTTTACGAATAATGTTATTTTGAAAAGTCAATTGATTTTCCGCTCCAAAACTATATTTTATAGCCTTAATGTTTGAACACATGGTGGTAGCACACTAGTAATTTCCTAAAGGTTTTGTTTTCGGAAAATGAGAAATGGTGGGGTATTACAAAGTGGTATCTGGGAGCTTTAGGTTAGATTTTATACCAAAAAAAATGATTTATAGAAAACAATTAATGGAGACCTCATAAAATTAATGGAGGATATTCTATGCCTAAAGCAGCACCAATCAGAGGAAATTTACCAAGACTTGTTTGAATACAAAACGACTAGGAAGAAAGACAAGCTAAAAACGGATAAAAGAATCTTCCACCAGTACACCTTAGATTTTGATTCTAATGTGGAAGATTTAGAATGGCTAGAGGTGGAACTAGTGGACCCTCATGCTGGAAAACGGGTCACTAGGAATAGGGAGCCTACGTACAAAGCTATTATTATTGAAGACTCAGAGGGTGAAGATGACCTCGACTTTAAGTTGGAAGATTATAATAAGAAGAAAGATGACAAATCGATTGTAGGTCCTTAAATAGCTTAATATGTTTTAGAAATCTAAGTAGGTAATTAGGATTTTAATAATATTTCATAATATTTGGTTATCGTTCATTATAAATGGTTAGAGGAAAGTAGTACATTATTAAAACCATATTAGTATGTTATTCTTTATTCTTTTAGTTATTTGATATAATTACTCCATCTAGTTATTGATCTTTTATTAAATTATCTAATTAGTTCTAATCTGTTTAAATAACTAATGACAACCAACCTTTGAGATTTAACTTGCTTCCCTATTATTTGAGTGAGAGTGTTGCGGGGAGGGAACCAATTTTACGTTTTTTGAATGCTTAATGTGTTTTAAATTACTTAGTTGTCTAAAATATTTAGTTGATTGAAATGTGAATGTGATTATGGAATGAGGTTTTGTGTTAAATAGTTCCGTTAAAAGTGGAACTTGAATCAATTTAATATACCCTTCAGGCGTAAAAGTACTATGGCAAAAAACGATGCTGCGTTGGCCAAGGCCATCCGCACGCTTGCAGAGCAATTGCATAAAACCGTGGAGAACTGCTTGACCCTCATGCTAAAATGTTTAAGAAGCTAGCTCAAGTGAAACCATCTATTTTCAAAGGGGGAGCTGACCCTACCTTTTTTTAGAATTAGGAACGCAAATTCGATAAAATATACATTACGATGAGTTATTCTGACGAAATGAGGGTAGATTAAGGTATCGTGTATTTAAAGGATGAGGCAAATAGATGGTGGAGAGATAATGCTGCTAGGCTGAAAACCCAACCTAACTTTGGGTGGGAAACCTTTAAAATAGCCTTAAGAGAAAAGTTTTAATCTCCTTACCTATAAAAGCAGAAAGCTCAGGAATTCATACACCTTCAAATGGGTAGCATGACTAGTGTAGATTACTACCATAAGTTTACCACTCTAGCTAGGTTTTCTCCTAAGGTAGTCCCCACTAAAGAGCTGAAGGCACAAAGATTTGAGCAAGGGCTAACTAGGCAACTATAAAAAGTTTTAGGAAAAAAATTTTCAAAACCCTAGACAAGGCCTATGAGAAAGCATCTCACTTGTATGGGTTGAGTGTTAGGGACCCTACTGAAGGTAGCCATGCTAGGGATAAAAGAAAAGACTTTGGGCAACATGGGAATAACTAGAATATATCGAAGAGGCTTAGGAATAGGAATTCGGTCGAGAATAGAAATCGAGAGTTGGGTAACACTGTTAACTAGGGAAATGGGGATAAGAGGTACTACTATAAGATATGCAAAAGGAACCACCTTAGGAAGGACTATGACGGAAAACTATTGTCTTGTCGGTACTGCTCGAAGAGGGTACATATATCGTATGAGTGTTATTCGAAGAAGAAAGAAGGGAATGGTGCAAACAACCAACAAAAAGTTAACTCAACATTTGACCAAGGTGTGAGAAACAACAAGCCAGGTAACCAGAATAGGAAACCCTGCAATGGTGGTAATGGCAATGGTAACAATCACAAAACAACTCTGGCAATAACAACAACCTCAACAACAACAATAATACCAATCAGAACAGAGGCAACAATTTCGGGCACATGTCTGTAATAGGCAGGAAAAAGGTGGAGATATCCTCCGATGTAGTCACTAGTACTTTCTCTATTAACTCAATTATTATGAAAACCATATTTGATTATGGTGCAACCTATTCCTTTATTGTTGCATCTATAGTGAGCTAGTTAAATTTATTTAAGTCAATGCTTACTTATGGGTAAGGTAGTTCCTTGCACTAAGCTCCATAAGAATTTAGCTTTGAAGCTTAAGGAAACTATTTTCCCATATGACCTCATAGAATTTGACATGGGAGACTTAGATGTAATGATGGGGATGGATTGGCTAAATCTAGGTTTATATAAGGCTAAGATAGATTGTGAAATGCAAAAGGTGCACATGATGAGTCCTTTAGGAAAAACTGTGTCCTATAGATAATTTGGGAAACCTAAAGGGTATTTATTAATTTTGGCAATGGAAATGAGGAAGTTAGCCGCCAAGGGATGCCTAGTATACCTTTGCAATGTCCAAGATTTGAATATGGAGGAATGTAGGAGAATATAAGACATTCCCAGAGTGAATGAGTTTTCAGATGTTTTCCCAAATGAAGTTTTGGGAATGCCACCTAGTAGGGAGGTTGAGTTCACAATAGACCTAATCTTGGGAGCTACACCTATTTCTAAGGCACCTTACATAATGGAACTTACTGAGTTAGCAAAGTTTAAAACCCAATTGCAACAGCTGTAAGGCAAGGGGTTTATCAAACCCAGTGTATCACCCTGGGGAGCTCCGGTGTTGTTTATAAAGAAGAAAGATGGAAGCATGAGGTTATGTATTAATTATAGGGAGATAAATAATGTTACTATAAAGAACAAGTACCCATTACCCATAATAGATGACTTATTTGACTAGTTGAAGGGGGCTAGTGAATTCTCAAAAATTGATTTAAGATCAGGGTACCACCAATTGGGAATCTCTAATAAGGATATAGTAATCACCACCTTTAGAACGTGTTATAGGCACTATGATTTTATATTTATGCCATTTAGGTTGACCAATGCACCCGTTATCTTTATGGATCTAATGAATCAAGTTTTCCATGAGTACCTAGACAAATTCATAGTAGTACTCATTGATGATATTCTTATGTATTCGAGGAATAAGAAGGATCATGCCAAAGACCTGAGAACCATTTTAAAAACCCTTAGAAGTAATGAATTATATGCAAAGTTTTCCCAAATGTGTGTTTTGGTTGGAGCAAGTAGCATTCTTGGGGCATTATATTTCCAAGGAGGGTGTTTTGGTAGACCCTGCGAAGATTGAAGCAATTAGCGAATGGCCCACTCCAAAGAACGTGACTGACATTAGGAGCTTTTTGGGTTTGGCAGGGTATTATAGGAGGTTTCTTAAATACTTTTCCAAAATAGCTAACCTATGACCACTCTGATAAAAAGGAGACTAAATTTGTGTGGGATAAAAGATGCGTGGTGGCTTTTTAAACTCTCAAAGAGTGGTTGACTACCATATTAGTGCTAATATTGCCCAATGGGAATGAAGGATTTGAGTTATATAGAGATACCTCAAAGTATGGGTTATGATGCGTACTACAGCAAAGTGGAAAGGTCATTAGTTATGCGTCATGTCACCTGAAACCATATGAAGCCAATTATCCTACTCATGACTTAGAACTTGCCGCGATTGTGTTGTCTTTGAGAATTTAGAGACATTATCTGTATGTCATCACTAGTAAGATTTTCATAGATCATACGAGCCTCAAATATATCTTCACTCAGAAATACTTGAACATACGCTAATGTCGGTGGCTAGAGCTAATTTAAAGACTATGATTTAGATATCCAGTATCATAAGGGAAAGGAAAATGTTGTCGAAGATGCTCTTAGTAGAAAATTGAGTCATAGTATTAATGCCTTAGTGGTGGCTGATGAGTTGTGTGAGGAAATGAAGAAGTTGAGTCTTGAAGTCATGAACCATGGGAAATTAGAAAACCTCTTGAATGCTTTACCCCTAGAACCATTGATTTTGAAGAAATTAAGGAAAAGAAAGCTGAGGACGAATCCTTAAAGAAGATTAGAGATAAGGTGCTTACTAGGGTAAAATCTAATTTCCAAATTCATGAAGATGGTAGTTTGAGATTTAAAGGGAGATGATGTGTGCCACAAAGGTGTGAAGAGGTCAAAAGAAAGGTAATGGATGAGAGCCATAATATTCCTTATTCAGTGCATCATAGGGGAGATAAGTTGTATAAAGATCTAAAGTAGATATACTGATGGGCAAATATAATAAGAGAAATAGCTGATTATGTGTCTAGATGTCTGATGTGTCAAAAGATGAAAATAGACCATAAGAGACCCATGGGGAAGATTCAACCTCTAGAAATACCCGGATGGAAATGGGATTCAATTTCCATAGACTTTATGACTGGTTTACCAAAGACTAGGACGGAAAATGATACAATTTAGGTGATTGTGGATAGACTCACTAAATCAGCTATATTCATAGTAATTAAGGAGATTTGGAAGAAATAGCAACTAGCTAAGACATATGTAAAAAATGTAGTCCATTTGAATGGAGTTCCTAATGATATGGTGTCGGACAGACATTTGAGGTTCTTGTCTAAGTTTTGGTAAAAAGTGAAAGATAACCTAGAGACTACCTTGAATATAAGTACAACCTTCCACCCTGCAATTGATGGGTAGACGGAGAGGACGAACTAGACTATGGAAGATATGTTAAGAGCTTGTGCGATAGATTTCCTAGGTACTAGGGAAGATCAGTTGGATTTGATAGAATTCTCATACAATAGCAGATATCATGCTAGCATTGCGATGACACCGTTTAAAGCGATGTATGGAAGAAAATATAGAAGCCTGGTGTGTTGGAATCATATTGAAGAGTGGATGACTTTGGGGACTGAATATATAAAAGACATAGTGAGTAAAGTAAAAGTGATTTAGTCGAGGATCAAAATAGCGCAAGATAGGCAAAAGAGTTATGCCGACTCAAAACAGAGAGAAGATTAATTCAATATAGGTGATAAAGTCTTTTTGAAAATGTCGCCTACTAAAGGCGTAATGAGGTTCAGTAAAAACTTAGTGCCAAATTTGTAAGGGCCTATGAAATTCAGTAGAGTGTAGGAAATGTAGACTATAAGTTGGCCTTACTGATGGAGTTTGAGAAAATCACGATGTCTTCCAAATTTCTCAGCGAAAGAAATTTGTGCCAAGTGAAACCCATGTTCTGCAACCAGAGGCAATTTAATTAGACGAGTCCCTAACCTTTGAAGAAAGACCGATCAGGATCTTTGATCAAAAATTGCGGAGTACCCAAAATAAAGACATACGAATGGTAGAAGTCCTATGGTCTAACCGTGAATATGAATATGCTAGTTGGAAAACCAAAGATGCGATGAAACAGAAATATCCCAAGCTATTTGATGAGTTGAGTTACGGGGTCGTAACTCTTTTCTTTGGTAGAATGCAACATAATTTCATGGTTTTTTTTGTTGTTTTCAATATTTTGGTTGCATATCAGTAAATTATATAAAGTATCTCAGTGCACCACAAGCAGTTTATAGCAATCTTTTTCAAAATCCTTGGGTTATTGGGGGTTAAATTTTGGAGTCAAAACTTCTTTTAAGAGGAGTAGATTGTAATCCCCCGTAAATTTATGAAATTTTGACTACGTTTTATCAATATAAATAATACATTCTTTTTTTTACTATGTAATTAGTTATTTTAATCATAATTTTTAAATGTTTACAAAAGATATTTTCCTAAGTAACACATTAAGTCCAAAACTCGACCATACCCATTAAACCTAGCACTCCCTTTTAGCTAAACTATATAATTTTCCTAAACCCTAAAGCAATTTACCAAAATCAAAACTCATCAACCACCAGAAAGAAACAGTCGTGACTATTCCGTTACCCTTGTTGATGTGCTCCCGTACTTCTGCCACTGGTGAGTTGCGTACGACCTCACCCTTCATTAAGATTTCATTGTTAATCTATTATCTTGCTCATAAAATTCTAGTGTGTTGCGCTGATCCAAATTTTTTTTTTATTATTTTAGTTGATAAATATACAACCGAGGTTCAAAATCAATGAATAAAAAAAATAGATGGTTGACTTTGTGCGAATGTAGAATGCAAATTGAATTAATTGTCTAATAGTTAGAGTCTAGAACACTTATGGAAAAAAGTTGGAGGGATTTTCTCGTAACTTTTGTTTGGAAATTATGTAAATTTGTTAAGCTTGTGATGGGGTTGACTTTTAACTTTGTTTGGTTCATTCAGATTTATTTGTTTGAATTGGCGAAAGTAATGGGCGGACTTTTAAGTTTTGGTTGGCATTTGGGAAAGATTGGTTTTGGATAAGCTTGTGATGCAAGTTTAGGGGTATGATGTTGCTTTAATCGTGACTATGATGAATGAGTTAGACATTCTATCTAGTTGAAGGTGTACTTATTAGGATTGATGAGTTGTGATGTAGTAATGGATGTATTAGTGTATGTGCTGGAGATTTAGGTTCATCTCCATCGATGAACATTTGTACTCTTTGGGGTGTAGTTTTCATTAAGGATTGTTATCGTGGTCTAGATTGGTGGATTGAACAAGGTTTTCACCTTACTAATTTATGGGTGGAATTAATTAAGAATACAAGACATTGAACTTTGTACGGATGAGATCGTAGAAGATGCTTGTTTAATTAGTATTTGTATTCATGGAATGGACTTGGATATGGTTTCTCTTCCTACAAGTTGGGTTACAAAAATTGCAAAATTTAGTGAAAAATATAATTTTCAGCATTTTGCATTTTACTAATAAGTTGAAAATAATTAATGGGGTGTGTATGTTGATAAACTTTTATTAACACTTATAATATTATATTCAAACTACTAGGTTGTATTTTTGGGAGACTTAAAAACGTATTTTGCGATGGTTTCAAAGTCTTTAAAAATTTACTATGGTTGCTGTAAATTTGGTTTTGTCGGTATGTTGATTAAGGTAGTATTTTTTGATATAGGAAATTAATTTGTAGAAGGTGTATAGCTATAGAGAAAGTGGTCACTTGTTTATTTTACTCATGGTAAGTGCAAATTACAAAAAAAAATGTTATCTTTAGGAGCATGATTTAGGGTGAAATGCAAATTTAGTATCATGTTTAGAGAACCTTTTGGTTAGATTGTTTGGTTATTCATTTTAAAGAATTCATGTTCTTTATATTAAGGCCATGATTTGGCATTATTGGTGAGTTATAATTATGATTTGTCAATACTAATCGAGAAAGAATTATATATGGTAAGAAATCTTGATTTCGTAAATTGGAATTAATTTGTTAAATTAATTAATCCTTATGGGTGTTTATTATTACTCTTTCATTACTAATAGTATGAGTTGAGTAAAGGTGAATTTCAAGTCTTAATTAGGAGGGTAGTTGAGTCTGTGCAACAGGTTTAAAAGTTAAGATGGAAATCAAAAGGTTAAAAATTACAGTATAATAGAGATTGATTATGTAAGTGTAATGTGTGTATGTATGTGTTGTGGTAATTGTGTATACTGAGTTTAAATAGTAAATCACGTAAAGGGAAAAAGGATAAGCAATAAAACTATGGGCTAGTATACATTTAAAGTATTGATAATCAGGGGTTGGAGAGCTACTCGGGGTATTATCCATGACTTTTATTGGAGGTTGTGTCATATACGAGTGTCTCTTTTATAAAGTTTTGTTGTCATATACGGTTACTTCTAGCTTACACTGATTGTTGTCTGTACTGCTGCAACTTAACCCATACCCATTCACCTTCTTCAAATTTCTCTCAAATCTTCTCTTATCAGCCTATGTTTTCATTCTATTCTAAACCTTTTGTAAGTTAGACTTGATAAGAGTCAGCATCTCTTCTCTCTTTCGCATACTTCTATCAAAAACTTTGCTTTTGGATTCTCCAGGCAGATAGGGAAGGTGCAAGGGGGGTGGGTGACATCAGACCACCTCCTAGGGAATTTTCTGTATTGCTGAGTGAAAGTAGGTGTTATACCACCATTTAGCCATAGGCAAATACTTACACCATTCCTTAGGTCTATCATTGTGCATGCACCTAAGGTATGTCTCAAGGAACCGATTTACTACCTCAGTTTGACCATCTGTTTAAGGGTGATAAGTTGAGGATAGTAGAAACTCTGTCCCTTGCAAACTGAATAGCCCTCGCCAAAACAGGCTCAGTAATATCGAGTCCTTGTCACTCACAATACTTTTAGGCCACCCATGTAGCTTAAACACAAAATCCAGAGACACTTGACCAACTTCTAAGGTAGAGAAGGGATGTTTTAAGGGAAAAAAATGGGCGTGCTTGCTTAGTCTATCAACCACCACAAAGATGACATTCTTGTTCATTGAAAGAGGCATTTTAGTGATAAAGTCCATTGAAATTTCAGTCCATATTTGCTCAGGAATAGGCAATGGTTGTAGTTTACCTGGTGAAGATGCAGTATCATATTTAGATGCCTGACAAATGGTGCACTTCCTAACAAACTGGCCCACATCCTTAGCCATACCTCTCCAATAAAAAATCCCTTGTAATCTCTTCGAGTTGTTTTCCCTGCCAGAGTGTCCTGCTTCCTTTGAGGAGTGTTTTTCGTGAATGAGCTTAGTCCTCTGATCAACATCAGGGCCAACCACAATTTTCTCTTTTCTTCGCAATAACCCATCTTGTAGACTGATTCCAGACTTAAGTATGGCTCATAAGGATACTTCTTGCAAGATAGCCAGAGTGTTTATATCCATCTCAAAATTATGCTTGGTAGCCACTACCATGTTCGAGTCCACCAATTATAATGCCAAGAAAAGAACCTGGGATCCTTGAAGCCTGGAAAGAGCATCAGTTGCAGTGTTCTATTTCCCTGCTTTATGTTGGATTTCGTAATCGAATCCATAACTTTGGATAACTAGAACTGTTTAAAGGGTGTGGATATTTTTTTCTCCAATAACCACTTCAAACTTTTCTGGTTAGTTTTAAAAATGAAGTGGTTGCCACTAAGGTATTGTTCCCATTTTTGTATTGCAAAGACTATAGCAAGTAACTCCTTTTCATAAACAGATAATTTCTGCCATTTTTTCCAAATGACCTGCTTATGAATGCCAAGGGGTGATGGTCTTTGACTAGGACTGAACCAATGCTAGTGGAAGAAGCATCAGTCTCTACTGTAAGCTGCTTAATGAAGTAAGGTAACGCAAGGACTGGAGCTATAGTTAAAACAACTTTGATTCTCTCAAAGGCAGCTTGAGCCTCATTTGTCCACCCAAATGCCCCCTTCTTTGAGAGGTTTGTTAAAGGTTTACTCATACAAGCATATCATCTAACATAGCGTCTATAATACCCTATAAGCCCAAGAAATCCCCGTAGCTCCTTAACTAAACAAGGTATAGGCCATGAGTTAATTGCATCCAACTTCTCAGGGTTAGTTTCCACACCATGGCCAGAGATGAAATGCCCTAGATACTCAACCCTTATTGTTGCAAAACAACATTTACTTAACTTAGCAAAAAGAGAGTGTTGCCTCATTAGTTCAAATACAATAGTTAGGTGTTGCCAATGTTCATCCAAACTCATGCTGTAAATTATTATATCATCAAAAAACACCGAGCAAATCTCCTTAGAATAGATTTAAATACCTCATTCATCCAACTCTGAAATGAAGATTAGGCGTTAGTTAGCCCAAAGGGCATCACCAGAAACTCATAATACCCGGTATGTTTCTTGAATCCAGTTTTGAACACATCATTTGGATGAATCGTGAACTGATGATAGCCCGCTTTCAAATCTAGCTTATTGAACACCATAGCTCCAGCCAGCTTATCGATAAGTTCTTCTAAACTGGGTATCGGAAATCTGTTTTTATAGTTTTCTTATTCAACTATATATAATCCATGCACAATATCCAAGTACCGTCTTTCTTCCTCAACCACACCACATGAGATGCAAATGGGCTAGAGTTGTTTCTCATAATTCCCCTATCCAATATCTCTTGGACATGTTTCTCAATTACATCATTCTACCTGAGTGGATACCTGTATGGCTTAATGTTTACTGCCCTACCACCTAGTTCAAGATGTATCATGTGATCAAAGACACCCCTACTAGAGGGGGGGGTTAATCTTGTAGGCTCCTCAAAGATACAGGAGTGCCTCTCTTACAGCAGCTTCAACTCCTGCTTTTCTTCACTTGAGACACACATCTAAAATAAGCAAATAGGAGATGTCTTCTCTGCTTTATCCATCTGGATAAGACATATATGGGCAGCATCATTTAAGAGCTTTAGGAATGGAGATGATTCACACACATTCAACTTCTTAATAGGTAACCCCTTCAAGTCAATCCACCTTTTATTCACATAGAATTTCATATTCATTTGTCTAAAATTGCATGAAATTGACCCTAAAGTGCTTAACCATTGAACACCTAGGACCGTATCACAGTTTCCTAGTGGTATTAACATAACATCAGATGTGAAGGTTTGTCCACCAAGTGTCCAAGTAAACCCCCTACACCTTGATTAGCATATCAAATTGTTCTCATCAACTACAGCCACTGATTAACCAGGAATAGATTCTACTACACATCCCAACTCTACTGCCAATTACGTGTCTAAGAAATTATGGGTGCTTCCTGAATTAATAAGGGTTTGTGGCTACCTTGTTCCCGCCATAACTAGCACTCGTATAGTATTGAAATTCCAGTTCCCTGTTAACGCACTTACTCAAATGTGAGGCTCACACTCTAATATTTCCTCAAATTTAGTTGCACTATCCCACTCAGTACTATCACTCTTCATGCTATGGATTTTTATAGTGAAGAATTGGGCCTCTTTAAACTGGCATTGGTGATTTTTGGTATAAGGTGAGTCACTATAGTAACAAAGGCCCTTAGCAATCTTCTCTGCCCTTACATGCGCAGGTATGAATCTAGGTTTTTAGAAAGGTTTGAAGGTAGTTGTGGGAGTAGTATTGGGCTTTAAATTTTGAGGGTAGGAAAGTGTCGGTTTAGTATTGGGAATAGGCAAAAGAGGAGGTTTTTTGGGAGTTGGCTATAAATAGGGGTGAGGAAGGTTTTGGTAATGTTGCTTTTGTGAGATTCATCCTAAAATCTTGCATATCCATTGTCACTGAAATGGTCTGAGGTCTAAAGGCCCTTATAAATGGACCGATTCCCGGTTTTAAGCCCCTAATAAAGCTCTTTAGCAGATACTCTTTAGGTAATACATAGCTATTTTACATCATTATAGATCGTAAACTCTCAAATTCATCCACATAGGACTCTAGGCTGCTAACTTGCTTAAGCTTATTAAACTCCTCACCAACATGTATTCCAATTTCATCTCTAAATCTCACATTAATATCTATCACAAAATCATTCCAATCTACAAGATTCCTATATGATAAATAGCTTGATACCCAATTTTCCTCTTTAACAGTCATGTTTAGTGATGCTAAATCAACCTTTTTCTCATCCGGTATTTTACATAAAGTAATAAAATACTTACAACACTTTTTAATCCACATCGTAGGGTTACTACAATCAAATTTTGGGAATTCTACTAGTTTATGAGTATACCCCGATTTCGGTTGATTTGGCTTGTCATCGAATCAGTTTACCAGCATGCTATCCTTCATGGCTTGGATCATCCTTGTCAACTCCTCAATCTTTTGGGCTACTGCATTTGCTTGAGCTTCCAGCCTCAACTTAGATGCCGCTAGCTGTTCCTCCATTTTGCTGACACGATTGCTGAGGGTGGGTGCCATGCTGCTATGCTAGAGTGATGCACATGTTGACTCTAATATCACTGATACAAGCATGCACGGACTCAGCTTATCTCACATACAAGGAAGGCCTATGTAATAGGATATAATTATCTTTATGATACATCTTGTATAATGTTTATCTTTTGTAAGTTATATCCTATCTTTGATATAACTCTTGAAGTTATTTGTATATATATATTGGGACTTTTCCCTAAATAAAGTAACCCAAAAATATTCTCTCCTAATTCTTCTTTCTAGTTTATCATGGTATCAAGAGCCATAAAAAAAAAACTAACCCTGCCTCCTCTCTTACCTCCTCTCTTAGCCGTTTTTTTTTTCTTCTACGTGTGTTGTGTTCTTGATTTATGGGATGTTGTGATTTGTTATGCGTTGATTCATGGGATGTTGTGATTTGTGATTTGTATGCAATGTAACAGTGCACAGGGTAAGTAACAGAAAAAGGGGAATGGAACATAATAGAGGGAAAATCAGAGAGGAAAGAGGAAGAGGAGAAATAGAGAGAAGTTTGTATATTTTTCATATATTCTGCATTTCATCATTACACCGTATATTTATAGACAATCAAGATTCTTTTCCTAACAAATTGTCTAAAAACTCAGAAAATTCCAACATTTTGTTACTATTGTTTTATTAGCCAAAAATCCATGGGTTGCTCATGAGCATTGTTAAGCAATATTTAGTGCATGTTTTAATAACGTTTCCAGAAGTTTTTTTGGTATTAATCATACTTTAGACTTTATTAATCATACTTAGTCTCATGCTTTTCTCATTAATGAACTTTGTAGTCCTTCTAGATTCAATTCACATATTATATTTTTTCTCTCTTTCTACTCTATATTTCTTTTATACTTTATTTAGTTCTTTTAATTATGCTAGAGTAGTTTATTGTTCTTGGATTTTATTAAACCTACCCATTGATCGTGTCATATTGATTTATCTCTTTAACTTCTCTATCTAAGTACTTATTTGATTCATTCTTAAGTAATTATTGTTATTCTAGTTAAGAGTTTTGGTAATGACAAACTTAATTTATTTGAAAAGCTATTTTATCTTAAGTGTTTGAATAGCAAGAAACTAAGTTTCCAAGTAGAATCTTATTGGGAATTAATGCATCAACCTAAGCTAAGTCACTCATAGCATAATGAAGCCATTAAAGGAAACCAAGAAGCAAAGCAAATGTTTTGATGGAGTTTTAAGAGAAGTTTTAGTCTACACGTTGGTTTGTTCCAGTGTTGTAATTGTCATTAGATCTTTGAGTGAAAGCCCATCTTTGTGGATTGCATAAGGTCTTTAGCATGTGTTTGAGTTTTGCACTTGCTACTAAATTTTTAAACACAACCAGTTAGATTATAGCAATTCGACCTTACTTGCTTGACTATATTATAATAGGAATAGTATTGTAGTTTTAATAGAAATGCAACAGCCTTATCAACGTCTCTAAAGAGACTATGATACTTCATAGAAAAATTGTAGCCCTTCACAATCATGTAGGTGTACATTAGTATAAAAGTGCTATTTTTTTTATGTTTAAATAAGGATATTAGAGATGGCTACAAAGGCGATGCAATTAATAGCAAATTACATAATTTGCAGCAGTAATACATTAAAACTGAAACAAATATGCCATAGCTTTGACTCATTTGTTGGAGTATTTACTTCGATTATAGAAGACATCCGCAACAAATAATGTGCTTATACAAATTTGTTGGTTATTTTTGTATTTTCTTTGGTTTATGTTATAACCCCCACCAAATAGGTCCATTCTTTAAAAAAGACATTCTTTATTTGCACCAAATTATGTTTGCTTTCTTCTTCAACCACTAAAATTTCTAACACTAATCAATGACTACGTACATTGGTTTGACACAGTGCAGTTAATTTTTGATACATTTTCATACAATCACTAGAGCTTGTTGCTACAGTGAAGCATACAAATCAATTGCATTTGATCCTCTAATTGAAGTTGCAATTGTTAAAAAGAGTAATCTAGAAAAGTCTAGGAAATAATTATAATAAAATATCTAATGTATCTAAAATTTTAAAAGAAAAATCTAATTAAAAATACTCTAGAAAAATCTAGACTTACAATCTAAAATAAGCTAGGTAGAGCAATATAGAGTATTGCAACTTATTCTTATAAGTAAGGTATAGTAGTAATATAAATATCATGCATGTATTTGTAAAAGGTATGAACTCATCAAATAAAATCATCAGATCACATTATCTTTCTCACCTTTTGTCTCCTAATATAAATAATCATTTAAAAATCCATCACTAAACCAAAAACAAACTACCACTTTCGTTCATAAATTTCAAAGCCTCTAATTTTTCATCCATCTTTCAAATTTCATATTAAAACCAATTTCAACTAAATTCAAATGACCTCTCCTTCCCCAAACTAAAACAAAAATACAAACACAAACACAAATACAAATATAAATATTTTTAATCCCTAAGTTAATTGGATACCAACATTTAAGGGGAAAATTTTGATCAATGGAGTATGCAAATGAATTCAATCTTAATCTCACAAGATATATTAAAAATTATTCAAGATGGTTATGAGAAACCCAAAGATGCCAATGAAGAGGCTTATTAGGATGACACTAAGAAATGTCAATACAAACAAAACAAGCGAAGGGGTCATTATGCCCTATCCATCATTTATCGAGGGGTAGATGAAACAATACTATCTATAATCATGGTCGCTACAACAGTCAATGATGCATGGAGTATCTACGAGATAAAATATAGAGGACCTGAAAAGGTGATACTCTTTAAATTTAAATATTTAAGGGGTTAATTTGATAGTCTAAAAATGTCATAAAATGAAACAATTAAATCAAAAATTGATCAAGTCTTAAACATTGTTAATCAAACTTGATCTGATGGAGATAAAATTGAGAATGTGAAAATAATTAATCCGAAAACTATTAAGAACACTTACCAAAATCTTTTATCACATAGTGGCTGATATAGAAGAGTCTAATAAAGATTTAAGATCACTCACCATGGCTGAGCTAATGGGCTCTCTATTAGCTTATGAAGAAAAAGGATAGGTTTGATGAGTAGCCAGTTGAACAAGCTTTTCAAGGTAAACTAAAATTTTCTAATAATGGTCATGGAAAAAAAAATTCAACCAAAAGGAGGTTTGTTAACAATAATGGTAAGGGGAGAGCAAGTTATTAAATTTAAGGACTTAATGTAATAATTTTTGTTGCGTATTACGCAAGAAAAATAATCATAAGACAAGAAATTTTTGGTACAAATGCAAAAGATATACACGATACTCTCATTTTGAAAAAGATTGTTACTTCTAGTAAAATGAAGAGGAAAATTTTACATAAAATAGATAGTGATTGTTCCAACCACATGACTAGAAATAAAAAAAAAATTGTCAGTTTTGACAAAAAAAATAGAAAATAACACTTGGTAATGGGAGTAATAAAAAGTTGACGAAAAAGGGACAATTATTGTTGCTAAAGAAAAATATGGCTCCTCTAAATTCATCTCCAACGTCTTTTATGTCCCTGGGCTGGCACGAAATTTATTAAGCGTGGGCCGATTAGTATAAAAGAGTTATATGGTGAAATTTGACACTAATCAATGCCCACATATATGATAAGAAACGGGGCAATTAATCACTATCACTAAAATATTTCCTAATAAAATATTTTCAGTCAAACTGCAATTGAAGTCTAATATTACCTTAAGTTCAATAATCGAGGAATTCACCATATGGCATTTGAGCATTTAAATTTTGACAATTTAAAACTGTTAAAAATAGAAAAATGGTGATTGGGGCTTCCACTAATCACTAATGAAAAAGAGAATCTGTGAGGGTTTTATTTATGGCAAAATGCATAGATCACCATTCCCAACCTTTTCTTGGAGGGCTCGAGCACCATTAGAAATATGCCAGTGTTGTATTTAAAATTATGGTGCTTGAGGATGTTTTTTCACGCATGATGTAGGTTTCTTAGAGAATATATCAAAAGCATTATCCCACTTCATGCAATTTATATCCCTCGTAGAAATTAAAGTGGGCATTTAATAAAGGTTCTAAGAACTTTGTAGGGGAGAATTTGGCTTATTTTACACTAGAATTTTGCTTCTAAATGATGTTTTTTCGACAATCTCAACTCTTTTTGGTGTCTATATTTGTTGTTGACATGTTTTGTCGTCGACATTCTCGATGCTTTTTGGTGTCCATAGATTTTGTCGTTGTTTTTTTACTTTCAATAAACTTAATATATGCCTTCTTTTCAGACATAATAAAGGATCGAGATTTGCCATTAATTTTTTTTTTTAAATTATCTACAATGCAATATTAATATAAATAGAAGGATTTAAAAATGGAATGGTATTTATTTATGAGTAATATATACTTAAGGAAAAATATCTACTCAAAGCATGGTATTTATTTTATGAGTAATATATACCCTAGTATTAATAGTATATGTCTAAAGTATCATCATGATGTGGACAAATTTTTACAAACAAATATAAACCTATATTGAAAAAGCTGTAAGCAATATTTTTAGATCAAATCATATAGCCAAAAAATACTAAATATAAGCCTAGAGAAGCCATAAATGATAACTCTAGATCAAATGGTTGATATATATATGGTGGAAGCTAATTTGATGTCGAATATTCTTATCCTTTCTTCTCCATTGCACCCTTGCCATTTTTAATCTTCAAAACAAATAAAAAATATATATGAGATGAACAAAGAGTAATGAAGGGGTAATCCTAACACACATTAAGTTAAACAATGTGTGTACAAGTAAGAGAAAATCAAGATAAGTATACTATTAAAATGTAATTTGAAACTAAATTTGGTGTCTTAATGAAATTTTTACAAGTATATATCTATCACCTGCTACATTGAGTTTTTTAGGCTAATCAAAGTAAGAAGGGATGCACTAGGTTTTCACAGCACATAGAATCAAAGAAATTTGATAAGCGTAATATTAAAAGTAGAAATGGTTTTACTTAGTGTAAAGCTAGTTTGTTAGGCAAGTATTCTCCATTGTTATATTTTGTGTAATGCTAATGTGTTAGACAAGGCCCAACTAGCCCAACTATATTTACGCGTCAATAAGAATCGACTACCTGGCTTTATGACATTGAAAAGGATGAAGGAGTTCCACCAACATTTATGGGTTGTTTGGTCACCCTTGGGGTTGAATTCCAAAATTGACTCTCAGAAGTGGTCTACAAACTATGAGAAGGTTTGGTTATGATCAACTTATTTTAATTCAAAATATGTCCTAGCAATTAGCATTGAGATGAAGACACAAATGAGATTCAGTCACAGCCAAACCTACAAAAACAAGTGATAAACACACTCTAGATTAACTCGGTTGAGCAAGTTAAGATTAATACACATAAATCAAGTTTTGGTGACCATTTTTGTTAATTATCCTCATGATTAATGGGTACTAATCTGGTTATCCATTGATTATCTTATCAGACATGAAATTCAATCAATAGTTATTCATAATAAGTATAAATAAAGGTGATCATGCAATCTCAATACAAAGCAAGAATTATGGACAGAAATTATAACAACCACAGTAAGCAATAAGAGGTCTTTGCATTGGGCTCTTAGAAAATCAATTTTTTTCTTGGAAGAAAATAAACTCAAAATGAGATAAGAGTGATTTTGGGGTGGCGCAAAAAATTGGGCATCTTAAGCTGAGGCTGTGCATCAAACGCTGGAACTTACAATTGATGAAATTCAGATTTAGTTCATACACTGGAAGCTAGGCGTGCATTTGAGACTAGTGTTGCACGTCAAACGCCTGGTGTGCGCTGGACGCCTAAAGTTGGGGTTGGACGCTCGAAACTAAGTGAGATTTAGTTTTAGAGTTTGATGCCTACTTTGAGCGCCAGACATTTGTGCTCCGAGCATTTGGCTTCTGCAACACTTTAAAGATTGATTTTTGTTTATTTTAAGTTGCTTTTTAGGTCATTTTTTTGGCCAATTGTGTTTTTTTCCTAGGTTTGTGTTTGGTCCTTTTTGGGATTTGGCTTTGGGGTAATTTGTCTTTACATATACTCAAATTCGACCCAAGCTAAGTTCACCTATAAGGGTTGGTTCGTCATCGGACCGCTACACAAGAAGACAAGATTTTTTTGTCTATAATAGTCTTCTTGGTTTTTATATGTTGATAACACATTAATCATAGGAAAAGGTGTTCCCATGCTTGACAGAATCAAGGAATAGCTAAATAATTATTTTACTATGATAGACCATGGAGAAGTTGAGTACATATTAGGGATTCTGATCCATAGAGGTAGATCTAGATGATTGATTAGACTTAGTGATAAAACTTATGGTTATAAGGTCCTTGCTAGGTTTAATATGGAAACTTTCAAATAAGGTTTTCTCCCATGCAACATGGTTTATTGCTGAGTAAGACTTAATGTCCTTCAAATATTGATGAGACTAAGCAAATCAGTAATGTGCCTTATGCGTCGGCAATTGGGTACATTATGTATGCCATATATAATCTATACTCACCCAGATGTTTAATATGCTTTAAGTAAGTGTAGCAGATTCAAATAGAATCTAGGTGAGACACACTAGAATACTGTAGCTAAAAATATCCTAAAGTACTTGAAAATGACTAAGAATAATTTCTTAGTACATGAAGATGAAAGTGAGTTAATGGTTAAAAGTTATACAAATGCGAGCTTCCAAATAGACAAAGATAACTTTCGATCTTAATCTGGTTTTATCTTTTGTCTGAAAAGAAGGGCATTTAGCTGGAAGAGTTTAAAGCAAAATTCACATGAATAATAACATTTATGATTCGTTAACTAAACCATTGCCTCAAGCCAAACATGAATGTCATGCATGGGCCTTAGCTGTTTGTTTATAATTATCAATAAAAAGATCTTTCTTATTTATCTATAGTTTGGTGTTAAATAAAATGTCTAAAGTAGTTTATAACATTTGATAGGTTTGTCAAATTTGTGATTTGATAAATAAAACCCTATTGAGTAAATCAAAGTTATAAAATACTATTAGTCCCTAGTTTGAATCATTTAATTGGTCATAAATGATTCATTCAAGAACTATTTTTTATGTTTATTGATAAAATTGTTTCATGGGCTATAAGGATATGAAAATGTCTAGTCATTTACATGAATATCTATATATGGATACATATTGTATAGAACTTGATTTAGTTAAATTTTTTATAAGAATTTTAATATTATATATAATGGAATCCTTTGACATGAGTACAAAACTACTCTCATTTGGTGTTTAGTATGCCTTTGACATTTTCAAACATCATGCCATAAAAGGAGGTTATAAAGGGAATGATCAGGGTCGCTAAAAGTTAAGTGGAAGTTTTGGTTGTACAAGATTGAATAAGTCCTTCTAATTGTTAGGATTAGTGTCTTAGGCCTCTTAAAGAATAAGAACAGAAAAATGTATGGCTGTGCTTAAATGGATAAATAATTAATCATTTGTTTTGGCAGTTCAATCTTGGATTTCAAGAAATAATTTGAATATTGGTGTGGATGACATGGGATGCCATCATATTTTCAAATTTGACATTAAGAGAGTTAAGGAATTTACGGTTACACACTTACAAGTCGGAGATTGAAGGAAATGTCCTTAATAAGTGTAACAACTAAATATAATTAAGACTAATTATGGAGATAAGATACTTGGTTATTTAAGGTGATTATAGAATTTTGTTAGAAACCAACTATAATTTGTATGTTAATTAGATTAAGATCCTATTAACTTTAAACGAGTCATGTGAGATCACATGTATAAGAAATTGATTAGATAAATACAATATAGTTTATATGAATAGTTGCAATAAAGAGTACTTAGGTCAATTAAGTCACGGTAAATAACTTAATCAATATATTGAGTTATATATAAGTAAATAAGTTACATATATGTAAATATTTATATATGCAAAGTTTACTAAAAAAAATATATAAGGGATTGATGTCTTATCTCATACCCTAATATTCTATACTCAACTTGCCTTTCTTTACACTCAATTAAAACCCTAATAGCAATCTAGAAAGGTTTTTGATTCCATACTAGCATAAATGGAAGATCTGATCATTTCTTATGGACCAATACTATAGAAACAATAATTGACATTCTAAGATCTCCAAAAGATGAGGCTTTTGTTTTGCGGAATTCACGCAGTAAGGGTATGTTGTTTTGTGTTAATAATTTGTATTTTTATATGAATGATATCCTACCTAAATGCTAAGAAAAAATTCCACTAATAGCATCTAAATTCCTACATATTCTATTCTCTCTACTCACATATTTAATCACAAGAAAGAGGATAATATGTATTGACTTTACTAATACATAAGAGAATTCATTGTCAAATTAGGTTATGCTTTTCTATTGGACAAAAACTTAAACATGAAGACTAATAGAGAAGATCCTTCTTTCCTAGATTACTTTTGGAAGATATTTTAGAAAATAAAGATGTTTAAGAAGTTCTTAATGTTTATATGGAAACTAATCCATAATGGGCTCCAAGTTAAGAGGGAATTAGTAAGAATATGCCTTCTACTAGATACTACTTGTTACCTTACTAGCAAAGAGGGTAAAGATTCTAATCATTTAATCAATAAATGTACTCTTGACATAGTTATCTAGGCTTCCTCACCTTTTAGCCTTTGATTTAATGGCCTAGAGCCTTATATTGGCACATGGCTTCAAAATAGGCTTAGTCTCTTCTTGAAATGGAAATAGAGTGGGAGAGAGAAGGCTAAGGAGTTCTTACTAACCTAATAAGAATGAAGAAACGGGTAAAAACTCTCCTACCTAGTCGCAATGAAACAGATGAAAAAGGCAAAGATTCTACCAGTCTCTCAATGTTGTAGGGTTTGTGAAGAGTATGTTAACTCATCTCCCATTATATTCGAAACATATGGATCTTTGAAAAGGAAAGTTAATGATGGTAACACTATTAGAGCTCTCACAGGAATTGGATGGAAGGAAAACTAGCTTAAGGTGATGGCAGCCTCACCTCTCCATGGAGAACTTATTGGAATCTGGTAAGCTTTGAGATTGAAAGAAACACCCAGTTTTCCTATGTAACTTGTATTTCTTAACAATTTAATTTGTATATACTTATTGGGTATTTATATATTTTACAAGGCCTAACTATTTTCCTATGTTTGTGTTCCAGGATTTAATTCCTTAAAATTTAGTGGATTTTATCTATCTTTCCACACTCCCCTTCAAGTTGGTTGTGGGATCTTCCATACCCAACTTAAACAATGCATTTTTAAAAACACTGGTACTCACTACTTTAGTCCAGTTGTCAGCCACCTGATCACCTTATCTAACAAACAGGAGACTAATAACTTCTACTTCTTAATTGTCTTTGATAAAATATCTATCAATTTCAACATGTTTAGTTTGATCATGTTGAACAATTTTCAGAATTACTAATTGCAGCCTTATTATCACAAAAGATTTCACAATCATTTCCTAGCAAAAACTATGTTCATTGATAAGTTTTATATGCTAGAGAACTTTTGTTATTCCTTTTGCAATCCTCAAAACTATGCTTTAGCACTTAACATCACAACAACTTTCTATTTCTTACTTTTTCATGTCACCAAGTTGCCTCCGACTAAGGTGAAGTATCCTAAAGTCAACTTCGTGCTATCCCTATATCCTGCCCAGTCTGCGTCAGTATAAGCTTGGACTCTCAAGTTACCTTTGTTTTCAAGTACAACTACTCTTCCTATTGTCCCCTTGAGATATAATAAAATTCTGAACATAGCTTCCATATGTTAGACAAGGTTTATGCATAAACCTACTAATCACCCTAACTGCATATATAATATCAAGTCGAGTATGAGATAAATAGATCAACTTCCCCACTAATTTCTCATACTTTGCCTGATTTGCAGACTCTATATATTCATTGATTTGTAGGCCATAATTCACCAACATTAGAGTGTTTATAGTTTTACAATCTAACAAATTCTGCTAAAAGATCAAGAATATATTTTCGTTGAGAAATGAAGATACCCCTCTTAGACCTAAGTATGTCAACTCCCAAAAAATACTTAAGTATTCTGATATCCTTCATTTCAAACACCTGAAATAATTTTCTTCTTAGTTGATTAATCTCCTCCTAACCATCTTCATTTATAATCATATCATCTACATATATGACGAGACATGTGATTAGACCTCCTCTCCTTTTTAGAAAAAAATTATATTCATAGTTACTTTGGTAATATCCAATCTTCATCATTACTAGTGTAAACCTACCAAACCAAACCCTGGGAGACTACTTTAATTCATATAGAGCTTTTTGTAGTTTACACCCTTCTTCTTGGGAGAAATCTTAAGAGAAACCTAAATTATCTTCCATATATACTTACTCTATGATTGAAGCATGTAAGAAGGCATTCTTTATAACAAACTGATAGAGAGGCCACTCTTTATTTGCTGCAACTAAGAAGAGAACCCTTATCATATCCATCTTTGCCACTAGTGAAAAAGTTTCCAAATTGTCTATCCCATAGGCTTGTGTATATCCCTTATCCACCAGTCTAAACTTATACCGTTCAATACTCCCATATGTTTTGTATTTGATGGTATATACCCATTTACACCCTATAGCCTTCTTTCCTTTTGGAATAATGAATTTCTCCCAAGTCCTATATTTTGACAAGTGCATCAAATTCCTCTTTCTTTTTTTAGTCCATAACTCTCTTCTAAGGGCTTCTTCCATTGTTAAAGGAATTCTAAAATACCTTATACCATTAAAACACAAAGCTATATTAGACATTCCATTCTCATGAATACCTAGTAGAGGATATTTTGACCTTTGGGACTCCTAAGAGGGATCATATCACTTTGAGGGAACTCCTCTTGTACTCCTTGGAGGTAACTGATATTTTCCTAAGGCATTTACTTTTGTCATAATTTCCTACCCAACTTTAGTACTGCTTATTACAACACCTGAACTATTCAGAGCTTTTAGAGTTTCGTACCTTAATCATCTTATGCTCATTCTTGGGAATTGCTTGTGGTGGTACTAGTAAAGGAATGGACTAAACTATATAGTTAGAATCATTGTTATCAACTTCTTCTAGAGTATGATACAAAAGCTAATTTAGATAGTAATTATTAGTACTCTCCCTCGGACATCGAAGTTGGGAGTAAAATAGGTGTTTTCAACAAAATCATAATCCATAGTAGTGTATAAGTGGTTCAAAATAGGATCAAAGCCCCTATAGTCCTTTTGATCACACCATATTCAACAAATAACCATTTGACAACTTGGGGTTCTAACTTATGACGGTTCCATTTTGAAAGATGAACATATACAACACACTTGAATACCCGAGGAGGTAATGAATGAAAAGAAGGAATAATAAAATAGAAACTAAGGGTATCTAAAAAAGTTTTGTGGAAGTTGCAATTGCTTCAAGCAAAAATGTTTTGAAAACACCAAATTCAATTAGCATAGCTTAGGTCATTTCTAGAAGGGTTTAACTTTTTCGTTCAGCAATGCCATTTTATTGTGGGGTATCAAGACAAATAGTTCGGTGAATCAGGCCATAAGTATGAAAGAAGGATTTCATATCATGGCTAATATATTCCCCTCCATTATCAGATCTAAGTATACTAATTTTTGTTTGAAATTGGTTAAGGTTCATTTAGCAAAGGCAACAAAAAAGTCATACACATCAGATTTGTGTTTCATAAAATATATCCAACTCATACGAGTGCAATTAACAATAATTAGCACATACTAGGAAAAACCATGATTACCTAGCTTCAGGGTAGGTCCCCACACATCCAAATGAATAATATACAAAGGTTTATTAGTATGACTCATACTACTAGGAAAATAATATTTGTGACTTTTAGCTAGAAAACATACTTCATAGTTTAGTACTAAATTTGAGCAAACAAATGTAGGAAAAAAACATTCCAAATACACTAAGGAAGGATGCCTTAAGCGACGATGCCATAATCGAAGTTGATCTTCCTTTGAGCCATGTCCAATGAACACGCCATCACCCTTACTTATTTCTTTAACATAGTAGAGTCTATCCTTTTTAATACCACACCCAATGATGTCCTTGGTATGAGCATCCTGCATAATACAACAATTAGACCTCATTAGAACTGTACATTCCAATTCTTTTGTAAGTTGGCTAATTGACAAAAGTTTATACAAAAGTTTTGGTACGTAAAGACAATTGTGTACATAAAGGGGAGGTCCAATTTTAATAGTTCTAGCTCCTACTACATCCACACAATCTCCACTTGTTGTTCATGTCAGAGTTTTTTTGTGGGTTTTTGGAAGTTAGGAAATCCCTTTTATCATATGACATAGTTTTTGTCCCTCTAAAATCGAAAAATCCATCGATCCCTTGAATAAGACTAAAATACAACTCCCAAACTTTGTATTTGGGCTATGACATTCGCATGGGCCATTGTAGGTTTAAGGGTTGAGAAGTAGGGTTACATGTGTGTTGGGCTTGATGATTGGGATGAGATAGAGTGACACGCATTTATTTGTTTTTTTGGCTGGATAAGTTTGAATGAATTTGGGCGGTTGATGTGTTTTAATAAATATTTGTGGCTGATGCTAGGTTTTGGTTGAGATTTAACAAGATTGACTCTAGGGTTTCCTATTTTCACCCGGTTATTACCTTCACCTTCCTTTAATACCTCTTTCATTGCTTCCTTTGCTGATTCTTGTTCTCCCTCTTTATTTGCATTTCCAATGGTGGCTTGACTCACTAATATTATTTCCTTTTTCTTGAGTCCTCTCTTCTCACGGTGCTCTTCTCTCGCCTCTTCTTAGAATCTGGCCACCACACCAAATATCCCACCAATTTGAAGCATCCGTCTCTAGTGTGTCGATTTCCTCCACAATATATGCACTTAAGAAGAGCCTTGTCATCCTCCTTCCAAATTTATGTCTTGTCTAATTAGAATCTTATGCCAAGTCTACTCCCTATGCCAAAGGTTTGCGCCGCTAGTAAAGGTAAGCACGGTAAGTTATTTCTCGTAATTCTCCCCTTAAAATTTCCTAACAAGTCATGTTATAAGCCACCTCTACTATGGGTAGATGGTCTTGACTTACCAGTTCCCTCCTGTCCTTGTCGAAATCCGATCCTCACCTAAACCGACTAAAATTTGGTATAGCCTATTTTGTTGAATGAGTTGGTTGTATGTGATTATGTCCTCTGAGCCTTTTTTCGAATTCAGCATTCTTCAATCTATTTCTTTCAATAGTATTGTGAGTTTACCATAGTATATTTCTATGGAGTCTCAGGATTGTTTTATACTATTTGCCTAGATTGATAGATCAAACACTTGGAGTTTATCTCCCCCACAGCTGAATGTTGATTCAATTCCTCTCCATAAATGTTATCCATATATTCCCAGCGGATATCCTGACTAATGGGTTGTTTTTCGAATCAACAAATGAAGCCTTAAATACAAACACTACTCTCTGAATTTAAGTAAGACCACGCAACTCCCTGCTCTTCCCATCAAGGCCACACACCTTCCTATGGCTTTCAATCTTCGTATCTTACTTCATTCACACTCTAAATGAACTAACTATAACAAGGTGAAATCCGGCTTGGTCAAAGGATGCTCCATAACTAGCCCAACACACAAGATTCAAATCTACCTAGAATTATGAACAATGCGTAACTAGAATAATTATGCCATGTTTGTGTTTTAAGATAAACTGAAAACTCCCCTTTCATTTCCCACAAATACAAAATTAATATAAGAGGTTTAAAATCCAAGTTATGACTAAATCCTAACAAAGTATAACCAACAAACAAGATGCAAGAATCCATCACAGTTCAAAAGCCTCAACAAAGAGCAACAAAATTTCCAGATTTGATGACAACTAATTGAAGATAAACCTTAAGCCTTTGATCATGAAATTTAGCCCATGATTTCTATTTTTGTTCCACACAAATTTTGAGAAAAATATAGTAAAGACTCTCTAGGAAAATATCAATAAAACCCTAGCTAAACCACACGCATCAAACTTGGAACATGCTGGTAAATTTATTAATTATGCTAATATACTCTAAAATTAAGCCTATAAATATGTTAAGCCAAATAACAAGTTTTCAAGCATAATCAAACTTTATAAAATAGGCTTAGTCAAGAGTGACTCCTAGAAAAAATTAGCAATAAATTCTCATATAATAAACAAACCAAAAAAATTAAAACCAAGATAAATCAAAGGTTCCCTAAACTCTATAGATTTCACCAAGTTTAGAATACCTTTGGGCTTCCTTTAATGTCTTTGAGATACAAAGAACACCACTCAAAGAATCAAGGGCCTCCTAGTTCACCATTCAATGTGCCACCAATGGATTAGCAAGGACACTCCAAACTCTCACACTCATGTGTTTGAACTCACAGCAAAGAAGCTTGCATTTTTTCAAAATCTTCTACTGATCATTAAAAGTTCGATTGTTCCCTTTTTGAAGGAAGGCCTTTACTATTTTGTTACAAATAAAACCCTAAAAATAAAACCCTTATTAGCTAGGAATCAAACACGTGAAATAAACCAGCTAGTCTCCCCTATTTCCACGCCTAACACTAGTTTATCTTTCCTAAAACACTTGCTTAAATATTAAATAATTCGATCAACCAACAAACAAAAAAAATGAAGAGTTTAAATCTAACAAAAATCTTAATAAAAAAACTAAAAGAGACATTTAACACTTGGACTCTTGGAACTTTTAGCTGCACTTGGACTCCTTTAAAGCTACCCACGCCACTTAGCCCTTTTCTCATGCCACATATATATTGGGTAAGCCCATATTCTTATCCTTTTCTTTCTTGGTCTTCCATGCCGCATTGGCCCATAGTCTCTTGTCCTTTAGTGAAGCTTATTGCTCATTTATTTATTTTGGGATAGTGTTCTTACTATCTTTCAATAGAAAGAGTCAAGGGAAATACAAAAAAATAATGCCCCCCTAGTTTAAGTGATTTCAGTCCAACTAACCGCCTAATTCTTGGCTAAAAGCTTACGCTATTATCAGTACAGAGAGAATGGACTTGATCCCTGATTAGGCCTTAGAGCAGTCCGGTGTGGACGAGACTTTAAACCCGACGGTTTCCTCTATTCAACGAGCATACGTTCAATTTAAAGCAGTTACTTTTGACGGACACTATTTAGGAAAGCCAAGAAAGGACTAGATTCCTTGAATACCTGAAATAAAGATGATCATAGAAAATGTAAATTACCAAGCAAGACTCTTAATTTGCAATCGCCACTTCAAATCATATATCAACCCCCCTACTCTCACTTACGATATTTTGGTTGCTTATGTTATCCTCTATTTCCATCTACTACTTGAGTAAAAAGCTACTCGAGTACGAGATACGATATACTACACTTGAAAAGCTTTGTCTCGCACTCATATGGGCCACAAAAGAAGCTTCCCCACTATATGCTTACTCTCATGTGAAAAGCTTTGTCTCGCACTCGTATGGGTCCATATCTAATTTTGAGCCCATTTTAACTAAAATCCCTTAGAATGATTCGAGCATCAAAATTTCGAGCATCGGATCCACGAATTCATATATAACACATGACTCTCTGGCTGTCGAAAAGTCTAGGAATTGGTTTACTGATTCAGGTTCTATATTTTCGATTATCCATGCTTTGACCATTGAATCTTTCCGGGCCCACTAGACATATTTCGAGGTGTCTTTGGAGGGAGGATTGACAATGATGTGATTCAGCCTTCTCAACCCTTCAATCGCCAATTGTATAAGTTTGGACCAGTTGGTAAAAAAGTGTGTTCAACGTTTCTGCAATGCTCACAGGGGCTCCATGATTTTCATTGCTTCTATTGGTGTTTAACGTTTTTTGTGTTCAACGTTTTTTGTGTTCAACGTTTCTGCAAAAGCTTAGCATTTCATATTAAGTCTCATGTTTATCCATTGAATTTGTTACTATTATTGAAGTCCATAGAGGTTGTGTATCTAGGGCTCACTCCCTTGCATGTTCTGCAAGAAAAGGACTCTTGTTCTTGTTTTACTCTCTGCCAAACAAAAACTAAAGCAAACCATATTCCGAGAAATATGATCGTGAATTTGTCATAATAAAATATGTATTGACCACAAGTATTCTCAAGCCATAAAGATCATTTATAATTTGGTCCAGCATAATAACAACTGTCATAGTATGCCATCTCATAAACAAAAGTTCCTCCATAAACCAAACGGTTTGTTTTTACAGCCATCAGTTTAATGTTATAATATCAAAGTGGTCAAGTTTTGATTTGTCTCCTTTCCTTGTTAGGTACAGAGAACGAACACGATGTATGTCGTATATTACACAGTCGAACGGTTTGAAGATCACCCGTGGTTTCAGAATTTTTGATTCAGCTTCTCTATTATTGGTAAAACAACGGTTGATAGCAATTTATAAATGAGATAAAAACATATGTTACGGATTTCAAATCTATGATTTACGATCTTAAATAATAATGTTTATGTCGAGGCATGTTGATCAATGATTTAGAAGCGAAATTCGAAGCAGTGACAAACACCCTGCAAGATTAAGACATCCACCTAATCTTACACTCTCAACTTAAAGTTTTTTTTTAATTCATATCTAATATAAATTATATCGAAAATTATTAAGATTTTAATTATAAATATTGTTATTTCATATATATATTGTTATATATCAGATATAGTTATTGTTATATCAGATATAAAATACAAAAGATATAAAATATTAAAAAATTCATATCAGATTTAGATATTATAATCTTAGTTATAGAAATAAAATTACGAAAATGAGCTATTATATATTTATATTAGGTATAAATTAGGAATTTCTACCCAACTTGTACGCTTGAATTACTCAAAAACTGCTGAAAATCTCTTAGAATGTTTTAGGGTAAAGTACGTTATGTTTATAGGATTTTAATGACGTACGTTTAACAAAATGAGTAAAATAAAGAGTATTTATTTGAACCAACAAAAAGAAATCAAAATAAAATGGGGAAAATTTAAACAAAGTGGCTCAAATATCTAACCCAATCCACTATATGATCCATTTGAGTCGACTCAAAAGTAATCGGAAAGCACTGCTATTTACATCGGAAAGAAGTCAAACCGTATTTATTGCCAAATGCAATAATGTCAAAAATGCTTATAAATCATCGTATCTACTTGCTGGCATTCTTTTGTCTTTGATAATGTAACTAACTAATTCATTTTTCCACCTCCCTCCCCAAGTCCTCCCCCGGTTCTTCATTTTTTAATACTAATATGCTAAACCAGCTTGAATTCCACTTTGTAATATTTTACTAAGATATTAGGATAGTTTGTACGAATTGTATTGTAAATGTCACACCTTATTCCGTTCATGCAATGCGATAATGCCCTATTTTTGTTATTTTTTTGCGTCAATTGACCCCCTACTTCTATTGCTTTTAACTAGTAGTTCCAGTCGGGTTCGAATCAAGTCATATTAAGTTTCGATTCATATTTGGGTCGGGTTATATCATGTCAAGTTTTTATCGCGTCAAGTTTGGACTTAACACGGGTTAAGGTCGAATAAAGTCATGTCAGATTATTTACCCTTTCGGCTACATGTTGGGTTTGGCTCATTCGGTCAATTCGAGTCCAGTTCAATTTTGGGTTCGGTTAGTACTAATTCGGGTTTGAGCCGGGTTTGTGATGGGTAGTTTGGGTTTCAGTCATATTAAGTCGGATAGTATTGGGTTTGAATCAATATTTGGGACATTTAATCAACTATTTCGTGTTCAAGTTAGATTTGGGTCATATAACTAGAATGATAAAACATTAAATTCTAAAAGAATTTTTGTCCTTTACAAAAGTAACAAAACATTATAATATGTTCAATCAAAGTTTAGTCAAATAATTATAAAGTATGATGTTATATCGTGTTGGTCAAATTTGGGTCAGATGACTATTTGGACGATAAATTAAACTTATAAAAGAAATTACATCCCTAGAAAACATTCTCAAAATTTTATAGCCTTATTTTAGATTTAAAACTATAATTAATACATAGTAATGCATTACAATTCTCAAATCAAACTAAAACTTTGAGTATTCCAAGTGTAGCTAAGTATTATTATTTTTTAATCATAACTATAACTCTATTATCAAATGCACGTTCTATTACTCAAATCTATCATTATAAAAAATATTAAGTTCTTATAAAATCAATGCATGGAATGTAAGGGCTATTCCACTTTATTTCACATATAAGTAAAATAGTAAGATAAGTTCTAATGCAAATTGCTATATAATAAATAATCACAAATTTAATTAATAAACTTATTAAGACATTATAAATTAGGTGAATTCAATTGATTGGATGGTTAATGATCATGTCATAGATAAAATCAGGTTATAGAATATTACGACTTTAGTTCATAACGATTGGGCCAACAAGGAATCGAAATAAAACAAGTTATGTGTCACTATAGGTCGGATCTATAATAGTTTGTCTCAAGTTATGAATTGTTTCGTTCTAATCGGGTTGAGTATTATTTTGGACTTGCTTCATTGTCTTATCAGTTTAAGTCAGTTGTCAGTTTGAGTCGGTTGTTAGTTTACGTAGAGTCGGCTACAGGATTGTTTTGGGTCAAATAATATCGGGAAAAGTTGGTCATAGATTGATATCAAGTTGGTTTCAGGTCAATATCATGTTACCAATTCACAAATAAAATAGGTATAACTCGGGTTCAAATCGTTATTACAGGTTTAAGTCAGTATTTCGGGTCGGATCAATTTTTAACGGCTCTACGTGCTTCAAATTGTCAAGATGAAGTAATACGGAGTATCGCTATACTCTCAAATTGACTACGTTAGTTCAATTGTTGCAACCAATTTTGCCTCATTCGTTAACTTCATCATCGTACAAAACACAATATAAAAAGTAAAACCCTAATGAGCGGTGAAGAAAAAGGACAGAGGAAGCCTAAAATTAACCAGGAGTGTGCTAGTGTATATTGATGTACAACTTTGAAAGAAAATCAGTAAGTTAAATGCGTTGTCCGAAAGAAAGTGTAATGTATAAATGTGGAGAAATTACACTTATAACTACAACGACTAATACCAACTTTGCACTTTTGCCAAAACATCTCGAGTTTTTACAAATATAGATAAATAGTAGCCCAAGAGTCGCCCATTTACCATAGTTTGAAAGAACAATGTAACTAAAAATATGAGGTGCTAGTAGGATGAATTTCATGTACAACTTTGAAAGGAAATCAATAAGGTAAATGCATTGTCCGAAAGAAAATGTAATGTATAAATATGGAGAAACTAGACTCACAACTATAATTACTAACACCAACTTAGCACTTTCGTTGAAATTCACAATTTTTACAAATTTAGATAAATAGGAGCCCAAGGGTAAGCCATCCACAGTAGTTTATACGTAACAAAAAAATAGCATGTGCTAAAAAGTGGAACTTGATGGAGATTGCACTTAATATAGTTGCCTAATTTAAGGGGTTTTTTTTAAGTGCTAAATTTGTGTCATCCATATTGACTTGCATCATTAAGTTTGAACTTCCCATTCATTATACAACTTCCTGAAAGTTTAAGGGGAATTGTTATTCGTCGCCAACAAATTACTTATTACTGTCCGTAAATTATTTACGGTTTTGCCATTGTTTTAATTTTCAGTTCTATACTCCCTCACTTTCTCTCATTAAAACTGTCTTTGCCATTCTTGCAGAATATCAACCTCGAATATGTCGACAAATCTAAATAATGTAAGTTCACACTCCTAAGATCTGTGCAGTTATGAAGGGATTGGATTATCAGCTTATGGAGATACAAATCTTCTAGGTGCATCCAAGGAAAGTATTTGCGTATATATGGTGACATGCAACCCTTAGCACTCGTGGATGAGGATGGTTTTGGTGGATATGGAAAATAAGTTGGTTTTTCCTATAAAATTTCTCCCACTTCACTTGATAGTATTTTTTTTTTTCATTTTAGGTTATGTTCCATATTGGGTCTTATCCTTTATATTGTATGTTGAAGCCATGGAAAAGGGCATCGGGGAAGGTTTCTTAATTAAAAGATTCAATCTTGAAGACTTTCTTGAAGATTGAAAATTTTGACCAAGGAGAAAATTTAAAGAGAAGGGGAGGTTTCTTATTATATTGTCGATCCTTAATTACAACTTTAAGTGAAATGGCATGTGACAATGATGTGGCTTGGAGAGGATCACGTGCCATAGAGGATTGTGTGGCTGTCCAAATGTATTACTCGGTCAAGGGTAGTTAAATTGTAATCTTATATTTGTTTAGTAGGATAATATTTTAATTAACATATGATAATGTTAGAGTTTTTATAAGATAGTGTAAGAATTAAGGGCAATATCTTATTGGTCTTTAGCGTATATTATATTAGTACTAGGATTCCTAATTGTAAGATTAAAACACTCAAGCTTTTGAGTATATATAAAGGTACATCCCGAGCTATTGAGTCATTCAGATTCACGTATTCAATAGAAAACTTATTAAATTTGTGTTTTCTTTGTATGTTTGCAAAGACTTGTGAATTGGTGCTTTATTTCACATGAGAAAGTGTAGGAATTGAGGGTGCATAGGCTTTAATCAATTCTCTAACTTTCGGACCTAGATTTTAATCCTTTGCTGCATAGATTTAGAGGGTTTGATTTCTAGTTTCTACCCCTAGTGTGAATTACAATTTCTTTACCTAGATTGACATCAACTTTTGGTGCTTTCGTTGAGAGGTCCTTGATACTCAAGCATAATTGGTTCAAGTAGTGAAGACATACCCGAGATGCCAACTAGGTTTGAAAAGGGTTTGAATTTTCAAGAAGTCAAGGCATTATGCATGGAGAGGGAGATAAAGAGCTCAAAGAATGAATGGAAGAATTGCTACAAATTGTGGGGAAGAAGGATAAGTCTTTAAGCAAAGGTAAGCATTCTCTTGATGAATCTAACTCTAGTGCTAGTGATAGTGAATCAAGTTCTAGGAGATCAAGGAATCCTAGCAAAAGGGACCCAACATCTTCAAGTGACAAGGAACTCTATGAAGGGCACAAAAGGAGGAGTTCATAGGGGAAATATGATCAAAGTTTGAGGCTTGATATTCACGAATTCAATGGTAGTATGGATCCGGACAAGTTTTTTGATTGGGTTAGAAGAGTAGAGAGGATTTTTTCAAGTACAAGTGCTATGATGATTATAGATCCTTCAAGGTGGCCGAAATAAAGCCCACTTCTTATGCAAGCTTATGGATTTAAGGTTTTCAAAAGAAGAGGAGAAAGGAAGGACGATCCAAGATTGCATCTTAGAGCAAATTAAGGAGGTATATGAGAAAAAGGTTTGTTCCCATCAAAATAATTTCATTAAAAAGCATACTTTAAGAAATTATGTGGAGGAATAAATTGTGGTATTTGAAAATCTAGTCATACTGTGTGAGCTAGAAGAGAAGGAAGACCACAAGGTGGCTAGGTTTATGGCGGGTTTAAGTGATCCAATAAAGGAGGAGGTGAGGCTATAACCCTTTTAGAGCTTTAATAAGGTTTGCACCATAGCTACTAGGATTGAGAAGCAACAAGTACACAAGCCTAGAGTAGTCTTTAAGCCCTTTGAACTAAGGGATCGAAGAGACGTGAGGTGGCTACATTTAAGCCAAACCTTGATAAATCCACAAAGCCACAACATTTTGGGAAATAAAAGGCAGGGAGTTTGAGACCTCCTATAGGGGATCAAAGAACTTGCTTTAAATGTAAAGGAAAAGACCATATTCAAAGGGATTATCCTTTATGCTAGAGTTTCTACTAATCGAACTTACGAGGAAGATATATAGGACCTTTGAAGAAGAGGAGCATGATTATGAGAATGAAGAGAGTCATGCATCTTTTGAATCCCAAGAAGAGGATGTTGAGGAGGTGATGGCAGAGGCTATGGGACATATTCTAGTGTTGAGAAGGGTATTATAATCCAAGTATATACCTTTATAAGAGAGACAAAGGGAGCTCATGAGATGTAATGTCTAAGGAAGGATACGTGATGTAATCATAGACTCGGGGAGCTGCACTAACGTGGTTTTAACCCTCTTGGTTGAGAAATTGGACGTGCCCACTCAAAATCATCCTTACTACAAGCTTCATTGGTTTAGCAACTCGAATGACATAGAGGTTAGTAAACAAGCCTTGATCTCTTTTAAAATTGGCAATTATGAAGATCAAGTTCTTTGTGATGTTTGTCCCATGGATGCTTGTCACATTCTCTTGGGTTGACCTTGGTAATATGATAGATAAGTAAATTTTGATGGGAGGAAAAATGATTATGTTGTGAAGAGGCACGCATAAGACAAACCATTTGCTTTGAAACCATTGATGACTTCTAAGCCTAGAATATACACGAGAAACAAAAAGGGCGTATTTTTGACACGGAAAAAGGAGTTTGAAAAGGAATCTAAAGCAAGTAATTTGGTGGATGCACTCATGGCTAGGGATATGAAGGACGAAACCCCAAGTGTACCTAGGGTTTTTCATCCTTTATTGAATAAGCTTGAAGACCACAAAGATGACCTTAAGAGTTCTAAATTCGTAGATGAACATGGCAGAAGCTTCAAGAAATGTGGGTAGCATTCATTCAAAGGTATAAGGATCTTAATCATACCACTAATCAAGGTCATGGAAAATTGCGAGAGAATCTTTATTCGAGAGAGGAATAGCAACATGGGTTTGTTGTCCAATAAACCATACATTGAAAAATTAATTTTTGAGGACAAATTGTTTTGAAGAAGAGGAGGATGATAATATTCAAGGTGATGACTTTGAAGATTTGATTAAAGATACCAAGAAGGATGCAACTATGGAGGGATTATCAGCTTATGGAGATACAAATCTTCTAGATGCATCCAAGGAAGTATTTGCATGTGCGTAGTAACTTCCAACACTTAGCACACGTGGATGAGGACAATTTTTGTGAATTTGGGGAATAAGTTAGCTTAGCCTATGAGTTTTCTTCCACTTCACATGATAAGGTTTTTCTCATTTTAGGCTATGTTTCATCTTAGGTCCCATCCATTATATTTTATGTGGAAGCCATGAAAAAGAGCATTGGAAAAAGTTTCTTGGTTAAATGATTTAATCTTGAAGATTTCTTGAAAATTGAAAATTTTGACCAAGGGAAAAAATTTAAGACAAGAGGAGGTTCCTTATTACATCTTGTTGGTGCTTTATTACTACTTCAAGTGACATGGCATGTGACATGGACGTGGCATGGAGAGGATTACATGGTTGTCCAAATGTAATACAGTCAAGCGTAATTAAATTGCAATCTTATCATTTTTTTAGTACGATAAAATTTTAATTAACATAGGATAATGTTAGAGTTTTAATAAGATAATGTAAGAATTAGGTGGCAATGTCTTATTGGTCTTTAGCATTATATTTTATTAGTACTAGGATTCCTATTCATTGTAAGATTAAAACTCTCAATCTTTGGGTATAAATAAAGGTAAACCCCAAGCTATTGAGTCATTCAGATTCATGTATTCAATAGAAAACTTGTTAAAATTGTGTTTTCTTTGCGTGTTTGACAAGACTTGTGAATTGGTGCTTTAAATTTTAGATTCACGTGAGGAAGTGTATGAATTTAGGGTGCATAGGCTTTAATCAATTCTCAAACTTTCAACCTATATTTTAAACCTTTGGTGCGTAGCTTTAGAAAGTTTGATTTCTAGTTTCTATCCCTTGTGTGAATTACGGTTTCTTTACCTAAATTCACATCATACATTATGATAAAAAATATTTGATGCTGAAACATACTAAAACAACCAAAATTGACAGTTTGACTATGGTACAAACTCCCAATTTTGATGTTTCTACTGACAAACCGCCTAATATGGACGTTTCTACCATGTTATAAACTGCCAATCTAGTATAACATGATATTTTATCTTCGTAAATTGAAGAAATAACGGTTAATGATTTAGAAAATAGCATGTTGAATATGTTCAATAGAATGTTGCTTTTAGGCACCCGCAATTGTTTTCCATAATACTGGAGTATCAGAAGCATTACGAATTTTCCATCCGTTTTAGTGTTAGCTGTTATTTTGCGCTGGACGAATTATTTATTTTGAAGTGCATGATGCTTCACGCACTTATATTGCATTAGCCATCTGAAAAAATAAAGCTACAATTCATATCAAATATCTAGGGATTGACGGTAACTTTAATTTTTAATATTTTAATATTATAATTTTTTAAGGAGTTTTTTTATAAAAAAATATTCAGTAAAAGGTAAAAAATTATACATGATATAACATCATTTCTAATATAACTTTATTTTTAAATATTATAACATTAATTTTAAAAGATCCAATTTAAATATAGATAAATATCACAATTAATTTTAATATTTCTCCATCTCAAATGTGTACGCTTGGGTAATCGCTACAGGAACACTTGCCTCTCCTCGAGTTAAATATACGTATTGTTCATTTTTATGGTCAAAGGCATATTAGAAGATCAATATTTTAATTTGCCGACAATTTGATTCTTCAATTAGTTGTCAAGAATAAGAGGGTAAAACAAGACAGAGATCAGAAAGCAAAATCAAGGAGGTGGTTGTAATTAATTAAAAAGAAAACCAAGTTGTAGGAGATTCTCGTAACCTCACCCGAAATAGTACAAATTTTTTGTTTTACTCACGTAAAATATATATTTATACAATAATTTAAATTATTGCAATAAAATTTTTCTAGATAATTAAGATCAAATCCCAACTTTTCTTTGCCTAAGATGAAAATAAACGGTGAAACCCAAAACTTGCCGGAAGCTGAGAAACGGCGAGCGATGAAGGTTGAGCAAAGTGGCATAACAAAGAGGTTAGGGTTTTAGAGAGAGCGAAAGAGGCTTGTTTTTTAGGTCGATAATTTATAGCGTGGTTCATCTTTTTTTTTTATCTTGTTCTAACTAGTACAAATTCATTGATGATGTAAAGTTGTTAAATCAATTTGATTATTTAATTAATTAACTAGGTTGATTTAATATTTCAAAATGAAGTCAAAGCACTAAGCATGAGTGTAGAAATTCAGTTCTTATCGCTCTCAATTATGCATATTGTGGATAGATAGATAGATAGATAGAGAGAGAGAGAGAATCAGGTAAGAACCCCTATGTTATATAAGAACTCTTTCTATATAATAATCTATCTATCATCATCAATTAATTATGTATTGATGGTTGTGATTAAATTGTTAATAGTGACAAAGTTGTAAATAAAGAAACTTAGGAAAATTAAATGATATTTGAGCAATTTTCGACACCCATAATTATTTGATAGTTTCCAATAATAACGGTTTGTCTTTTCAATGATTTCTCTGTGACATTCAACTTTCTCAATCAGTTGGTAGTTTTCAATCTATTTCTAGGGTTTTCTCTACAAATATAGAAAAGTAGAACTAAATTTTGTAATAATAGAACAAAAATTTGATCAATATAGAATCAAGCTTTAAAATATTTTTGAATTAAACATTTGTATAATAGAAATAAAATTTAAAATAGTAGAGAAAAATTCATAACAATATAGCTAAATTTTAAAATAATAGAACTAAAATTTAGAATAATAGAATTCAACTTTAAAATAGTATAGCTAAACTTCAAAACACTAGAACCATACTTTAGAAATTTAAAACAAATATTTAGAATAATAGAACTAAGCTTTAAAATATTTTTGAATTAAACTTTAGAATAATAGAACTTAATTTTTGAACAGTAAAGAAAAAATTCAGAACAGTACAACTAATCTTTTGAATAATAGAACTAAAATTTGGAACAATAGAATTAAACTTCAAAATAATGGACTTAAATTTTAAAACAATAGAACTAAAATTTGGTATAATATAGCTACACATAAGAAAAGTAAACTAAATTTTAGAATAATAGAACAAAAATTTGGAAAAATTGAACTAAACTTTAAAATATTTTTTAATTAAACTTTATAATAATAGTACTAAAATTTGGAACCATAGAGGAAAAAAAATTTAACACAATAGAACTAAACTTTAAAATAATAGAACTAAAATTTAGAACAATATAATTAAAATTTAGAACAATAGAATTAAACTTTAGAACAATAAAACTAAAATTTGGGACAATAGAGCTAAATTTAATAACACTAGAATCATACTTTAGAACAATAAAACAAAATTTTAGAACAATAGAATTAAACTTTTGAATACTTTTGAATTAAACTTTAGAACAGTAGAATTAAAATTTGGAACAGTAGTGAAAGAATTCTGAACAGTAGAACTAAACTTTAGAATAATAAAACTAAAATTTGGAACAATAGAATTAAACTTCAAAACAATTGAATTAAATATTAGAACAATAGAAATAAAATTTGGAACAATTGTGATAGACTTTAGAATAGTAGAACTAAACTTTAGAGCAATAGACCAAAAATTTGTAACAATAGAACTAAACTTTAAAATATTTTTGAATTCAACTTTAGAACAATGGAACTAAAATTTGGAACAATAGAATTAAACTTCAGAACAATAGAACTAAACTTTAGAATAATAGAACTAAAATTTAGAACAATAGAATTACACTTCTGAACAATCGAATTAAAGTTTGGAATAATAGAACTAAATTTTGAAACAATAAAACTAAAATTCAGAATAGTAGAAATAAACTTTAGAAGAATAAAAGTAAAATTTCAAACAATAGAACTAAACTTTTGCTAGATATTATATTCAAATGCTACTTTTGCTAGATAGCATATTCGAATGCTACTTTTGCTATTTTGGGATTCAAAAATAAGGTAATGTTTCAAATTTTTTTTTTCCGTAATTGATTCAATGTTCTAATACATCAAAATTACTGTATGCAGTGTGTGTAATATGATGATAAATGCATGCATATCTTATTGATTGCTTTCAAATAGCGAGTGTTTTGAATCAGATTGTTAATGTATCTTATTTGTTTATATCTTATTAGAATATTGAATCATATGCATGTATTATATCCCTAAAAAATTGGTTGTGGTATGCGTTGGGAAATTGGTATTATTATATTTGATTTATTAATTTAATTTTAGAACACTACAATGTATTAAATCGAATATTGTTTGGTAGAATAAATGCAATGGGTATTAAAATAAATTACAATATATTTTTAAAACATAAGAATAGATTATAACATTTATATTTATAGAACATTAGAATAGATTTTTTAAAACATTAGAATGAGAATATAGAACAATAAAACAATTTGTCTAGAACTATAATTTGGAACAATAGAAATAATATTTAGTACAGTAGAATAATATTTTTAAAACAATTGTTATATTTTGTTAGAACATTAGTTATATTAAAGAACTTTTATATTTTAGAACAATATTTATTTTAAAATTATAATTTTGAACAATAGTTATAATATTTAGTAATTTTGAATAATAGTTTTAATACTTAGTACAGTTGAGTAATAGTTTAGAAAAAATAGTTATATGTCACTAGAACAATTAGAAGGTTTGTTAGAACAATAGGTGTAGTTCTTAAAACAATAGGTATAACAATAAGTATAACAATGCGTATAACAATGCGTATAACAATAGAACGATGGTTTAGAACATTAGAGTTGTAAGTTAGAATAATAGATGTAATGCTTAGTACAATAGAGTTTTATTTTAGAACATTATAATGTTCCACAATAATGTTCTAATATTCTTTTAGCAGTTGAAACATTAGGTGAAGCTTTTTTTTTTGAAATTCGTAGAACAATTAGATGATATGTTTAGATCATTAGAACTATAATTTGAACAATAGGTATAATATTTAGTACAGTTTTGTAATATGTTTAGAAAAATTATAGGGTATTTTGTTAGAACAGTAAGGTAATATTTTATAACAATAGTTATATTTCACAGAGCAATTGGAAGGTTTGTTAGAACAATAGGTATATTTCTTAAAATAATAACTATAACAATTAGTAGAACAATACCTATAACTATAGGACGATATTTTAGAACAATAGAATAGTAATTTAGATCAATAGATGTAAAACTCATTATAGTAGAGTAATATTTTAGAACATTACTTATATTACTATTCTTAATTATAACTCTAATTTTCTATGATATTGTTCTAATGTTTGTAGACATGAGCATTAATGAGGACAATAGTGTTTTTCATTCAAATGAGGATGTTGCTTATGAGGTAGTACCTATATTTACTCTTGGAGGAACAAAATCATAGATACCATTTTTTTTTATTGAGTTAAAACCACATGTTGGTATGAAGTTCTCAAGTGTTGATGAATGCATTTCATTCTATATATTAGGCATATGCAATAAAAGCTAGGTTAATACTCAGAAATCTAATACAAAAAGAAGGAAGAATGACAAGATTAGTTTCCAATATGTTGTGTGTAATAAAGTTGGATATAGGTGTAAACGAAAAATTAGTGTGCAAGATGAGGGAATTATTAATGGAGATAAAGATATTTCCAATTCTTAGGAGAAGATTGGTGACACGTGTTAGATGTAAGGCACAAATTGTAATGAAAGTATGTGATGATGGTGGGTAGTTTATAACAAATTTTCAAGAGGGACATTCTCATCGAGTTTGTTCTCACAAATTTCTACATTTTCAAAAAGCAAAAAGACACTTGAGCATTTTGTAGAAGAAGATGATTGTTCATAATTCAAATGTACCTTTCTCGCAATGTTATTTGTATTGTTATAAAATTGGTATTTAGTGTATTGATATATATAAGAGTTCTTATATATATATATAGGGGTTCTTAATATATATATATATATATATATATATATATATATATATATATATAAAAGAAATTAAGGGTTTTCTACACTTATTGGCTATATCATTGGCCCAATTTACCTAGTTCTTCTTGACTTCTACAATTGTATACCATTTAAAGTACTTTCCCACTTTAATGATTGTCTCTATTATGCTGGAAATGCCTCCAGATGTAGACCTTAAGTCGCTATAATTACCTCGCCACCTCCTAATAACTCATTCTCAAAACTATTACAAAGAGCCTATCCTATGCTACCGTTCTTGTTTCTCTTGCATCAAGGCCCATCTTATTGGATTTTTTTACTAACAAACACATACTTGTGTTTTCTTGTCCTAAAATAGAAGGAAAGAAGCTAGGCGAATGACTATATACCAATTATGGTGGGTGAAGAAACTCCAAATTTCCATTTCTTCGGTTGCTAAAGGAAATATGTAGTGTCATAGTTGGATTAATCAATTTGAAAATTAAAGGTGGTAATATCACTTATATATACATGAAAAAGAAGTTAATTCTTGTCTTCTAAATACTAAAAAGACTTCCAATAATCATTGGAAGTTTCCCTTTGACCGAGCTATTTATGTTATGAAATAAGTCGATGTAAGAATTGACTTAATCTATTGAAGGAATAGAAATATTACCTTCCGACTTATTAGCTAAGTTGTTACTTCTCAAAAATTTCATCGACTTCTGACAATATTAGGCCTAGCTGCCATAAGTGATGTGCATTTGTATGATATTGTTTAATTCAGGCCAAGTCCTCAAGGATTTATTTTTGGCCATCTACCAAAAGTCTTCATACTAATATAAAATTGGATCACTTATAAGCTCGAAATTTCTTCGTTTCTTAGTCAATATTGGACTTGGGATGTATACTCTTTAATCCCTCCCCCGACATCACCATATGGCCTTCCCTCCCCCCACCCCTAATTATCCGTCTACCTCGTGTACTCGATAACCAACGAGACCTTATATCTTTGACTACCCATCAAGAAGACTTTTGATACAAGTCAACAGATCAGATATTTCCAATTTTGAGAACCAACTAAAAATTTGCCACCACGACACTAAGATTCATGTAAAACCATTGTCTCTAATACCAATTGTTAGGCCAAGTGCCATTAGTGGCTCGTCATTAGTATGATATATTCCATATTGAGCCAAGCTCTCATAGATTTGTTATTGAGCAACACCTCTTTGATGTTCAAAGAGATAGGACATTTCAAGAGTAAAAGGGAAGCCAATGCCTCCAAATGCAGAGCTGAGGTTGCTAGAATTACCTCGCCACATCCTAATAACTATATTCAAAATTATTACAAAGAGCCCATCCTATGCTACCGTTCTTATATCTCTTGCACCAAGGACCATCTTAGTGGATTTTTTTTACTAACAAACACATACTTAGTGTTTTCTTGTCCTAGAATAGCAGGAAAGAAGCTAGGCAAATGACTATTTACCTCTAGTGATGGGTGAAGGAACTCTAAATTTCCATTTTACTATTTCTAAAGAAAATATGATGTGTCACCGCTAGCTTGATCCATTTGAGAATTAATGATGGTAAGAACTCGTATACGTACATGAAAAACAGAGTTGTTTATTGTCTTCAAAAAACACAAAAGACTTCCAATAACCATTGTTGAAAGTTTCTATGTGACCGAGCTATTCATGTTTCAAAATAAGCAAACGTAAGAATTGACTCAATGTATTAACGAAAGAGAACTATTACCATTTGACTTATTAGCTAAGTTGTTACTCCTCCTAAACTTCATAGACTTTGGACATTATTGGGCACAACCGCCATAAGTGACTTTCATTAGTATGATATTGTTTGCTATGGGCCAAGCACTAACGGATTTTTTTTAGGAATCTCCCAAAAGGCTTCATACTAATGTGAAAATAGATTACTTATAAGCTTGAAAATTCTTCCTACCTTAGTCACTGTGGGACTTGGGATGTATACTCTTCAATCCTTCTCTTAGACCAAGTTCCACAACACCATGTGGCCTCTTTCGCCATAATTATCCGTCTACCTTATATGCTCCATAACCTGCGGCACCTTCCTACTTTGACCATCCATCAAGAAGAATATTGATACAAGTCAACCAATTAGATATTTCCCATCTCAAGAACCAACTAAAAATCCGCCACTACACCACTAAGTATCCATGTCAAACCATCAGCTCTAATACAAATTGTTGGGCCTAGTGGCCATAAGTGACTTGTATTTGAATGATATATTCCACTTTGGGCTTAGATCTCACATATTTTTTATAAGGATTTACCTCTTTGATGTTCAATGAGATAGGCCATTTCAAGACTAACTGGGAAGTGAATGCCTCCACATGTATAGCTAAGGTCGCTAGAATTACCTCGCGACCTCCTAATACCTTTTCTTCAAAAGTATTACAAAGAGCCAATCCTATGCTACCGTCCTTGTATTTCTTGAACCAAGGCCCATATTATTAAATTTTTTACTAACAAACACATACTTGTGTTTTCTTGTCCTAGAATAACAGGAAAGAAGCTAGCGGATGACTATTTACCTCTTATGGTGGGGGAAGAAACTTAAAATTTCCATTGTTTCTATTGCTAAAGGAAATATGTTGTGTCAAAGCTAGCATGATCCATTTGAGAATTAAAGTGGAAAATCCCTTATACAAACATGAAAAATGGAGTTGTTTCTTGTCTTCCAAATACTCAAAAGACTTCCAATAATCATTGGAAGTTTCCCAATGAACGATCAATTCATATTATGAAATATGTGAATGTAAGAATTGACTCAATCTCTTAAAGGATTAAACTATTACCATTCGACTTAAAGATTGTAAGATCTCTTATACGTACATTAAAAATGGAGTTGTTTCCTGTCTTTTAAATACTCAAAAGACTTCTTATAATCATTGGAAGTTTCCTTGGGGCCTAGACATTCATTTTATGAAAAAATGGATGTAAGAGTTAACTCAATCTATTAAACGAATAGAACTAATACCAACTAACTTAAAGGTGGTATGATCTCTTATATAGACATGAAAAATTGAGTTATTTCTTGTCTTCTAAGTACACAAAAGACTTCCAATAACCATTGGAAGTTTCCCTATGACCGAGTTAAACATGTTATGAAATAAGTGGATGTAAGAATTTACTTAGTCTATTAAAGGTATAGAACTATTATCATCTGACTTATTAGCTAAGTTGTTGCTACTCAAAAATTTCATAGACTTTGGACATTATTAGGTCCATCCGACATTATTCGACATTTTCCATCTTGGATGGATTTCATATTTTTGCTTGGAAACAATTCCATTATAATTGAAACAATTCTTATAGTTTTCTTTTGTTTTTTTTCTTGGAAAAATGCATAGCTTGTTTTCACCTAGTACTTCCCCATGGTGTATTGATTCCATTAATTAAAATCAACCTTAGCATCTATAGGTAATTTTGCAATAATGGAAAGAGCATCTTTGACTTCAAAACTTTTCGTACTTGCTTTCAATTACAACAAATTAGATTGGAAGAAATAAACTCCTTTACCTACGTTTTGAAAAAAAAAAACTCCTTTACCCTTAAAATTTTTGTAATTTTCAGAGTTGCATTTGATTTTATATCTAGAATACTACCTTCCACCCATTTATCACTTATTTCGTTAATTATTAAGTTATCTGAGCCTACCTTACACGCACTTATATTAAGGCCACTCTTTCCATTCTCCTAAATTTCATGAAAATTTAATCATAAACAAAACAATTCAACAAAATAAGTAGAATTTTGAAAAATTCAACAACATTTATAAGGAGCACACATGTACATCAAATACTAATTGTATTGAAAACCAAAAAAATATTACAAAACTAAGAAGAAGAATAAAACCAAAAATCGTACATTGAGAGCCCTTAATTGGAGTAGAATAAATCCCTAAATCGAAGTTGAGTTCCAAGGAGTTTCATTGGTGAGAGAGCGTGAGAATTAAAGGCCTCATTTTTGAGAACTGGCCAAGAAGAATTGAAATGCTGATGTTGTGACATAAGCTTTATTGGTGAGGAAAGAGACTACAACCGGGGCTGGGGCTAGTGATGAAGGATGGCTGTAGTTAGGAGGGAGGAAATGAATGGGGAAAGGAAAAATTGGGAATTTGAAGCGCAACAAAATTAAAGCTACAAAGGATGAACAATTGCTTCGGTCAAACTAATTAAAAGTAGCAAATAAACTTCTAATTGCTTCTATAATACTAACTATCCGTATAAAATAACTAATTGCTTCTGTCAAACTAAATAACTACGACAAATAAACTTATAATTGCTTTGATTATACCAATTATACGCTATAAAATCGAAGAAAATAAACTATTTTCTACTAATACTAGATATAAACTCATATTTCTTTTTCGATTTAAAAATCCTTTTGCCAGAGAAAAAATAATCTCTAACATTATAAACTTTCGAATAAGAAGTCATGAGTTAGATGCATTCTCCAAAAGTGTTTTATAAGTAAATCAAGTATCATATAGAATACTTATATATCTAGCTTGTCCCCAAACCTCTCATACCCTTTAGGGTATGCTTGGATTGGGATAATGTACTATGGAAGTTATTACCATCATAATGAGGGTAATAATTAATCTAAGCATGGTCTTAGAAAAAAAATAATCTTCCCCTTGACCCAATGAATGCCCATATAAGTAGGCTAGCCCAAAAGAAATGAGTCAAAAAAGAATTTAGCTTCAATGAAACTGAAGCTTGAATTGGCAAGCAGCCTAAGAAATGAAAAGCCATTGAGATAAGCACAATATTAATAAAAATTAGTTTAGCAAGTTGTGAAAAATCAGAACAATGCTCCACACATTTATCTTTTTCACAAGTTTCTCATAGTACAACCTTCCTTCCCATCCAGGCTATTGGAACACCACTCATTCTTAAACTTCCATCATAACATGTATATTTAGCTGTTGTCTTGAAATTTTGGAAAGTTTTCTAACAACCTAATTTAATCCATCACAAGCATTAGGAATCGTTTTGACAAAGAGAATCACATCATCTACAAAGAAAAGATGACTAATAGAGGGTGATCTTTCTAACAAATTGATTTCCCATCCATGTTACAACATTTTCAAGAAAATATCCCTACATAGGAGCAAAAATAAGCCAAGAATTTGTCGTAATTCCACCTTTAGATAGAAGCTCTCTGATGTTATCCTATTCACTAAGACTTTATATGAAACTTTAGAGATATATTGGTAAACAAGTTGCACCATTATTGCGGGAACCCATATGCTTTAAGATATTAGATAATAAAACCCAAATTAACTATGTTCTACTATTTTGGTCATATTCACTTTATAGACACTAGTAAGCAATGAAACTTCTTCCTTAAATGTATCTTATGCAAGAGTTTGTGACTTAGAAGACTATTTTCCAACATATATCTTCCCTAGAAAAAAGCGTATTAAGGATTCAGAAGTAAATTTAGCGTTATCGCTTTCGTAATGTTAATAAATAGAAATTTTTGTTGGATAATTCTAAAATTAGATTAAGGATCCTTAGGTTCTACAAAGTCTAGATTTTAGATTAAGAGGATCAAAGATTGTATTTTAGAAGTATACTTGCATCAGGAGTTGGCTAATGTAGAAGTAGACTTTTATTAGGAGTAAGCTAATGAATAAATAATTTTATATCCTTTTATTTAAGGGGAGTTATTTAGATTGTTATCTATATAAGTTAAGCTAAAGGTGTGGCAAGACACATGAAAAATCATTGCTTAATTTTTAAGTAGTTTTCTAAGCTTAATAAAGAGAGATATTCTTTGTTCATTATTCTTCTAAATCCCACCAAAACAAACTTGTTTTCTTTGATTTGGTAACAAGAGCTATAATATGTCCAAGGGGGCGTGTATAGTGCTTGCTTGAGAAATGGGTGATGCATAAGGGAAGAGGGAAGTAAGTGGAATTGCTATAAAATACCCTATGCTCAATGCTACTAAATACACGGTATCGGCTATAAGGATGCATGCACTGCTTAAAGTGCTTGAAGTTTGAGATACAATCGAGATAGTTTGCTATTAATGTCAAGAAGGATCGATCTAAGATTGTTTGCTATTAATGTGATAAACAGGGACATTTTGCTTCCTTATATATAGAAAGATTACAAAGCTACAAGAAGCAAATATATCCGAAACACAAAAGACAAATATCCCTCTCTTTATGCATGAGATAGTCATCTTAAACAAATATAAGGTCATGCCCATGAAACTTGAAGCAAAAGATAATAAATAGTACTTAGATAATGGTGGTAGTAACCATATGATAGGTAATAGGTTGTATTTTTCAGAACTCAATGACAAAATGACCAGGATGGTACATTAAAGAGATAGTTCATGTGTTAAGATTGTAGGAAAAGGTTAAATACTTGTTAAGTAAAGGATGGTAATCAAATATTCATGACTGAAATATACCTAATACTAGAGCAAAGGATAAATATCTTGAGTCTAGATCAAGAAATAAAATCTAGTTGTGAAATCACCATGAAGTACAATGAATTTTTTATTATGTATGATCGAGATGGGAGGATGTTGGTGAAAGTAAAAAGATCATTAAATTAATTATATAAGGTAAGATTGGAAATCGGGAAACTAATATGCTTGAGTATAAAGTCAAATGATGAAACACGGAGATGGCATACAAGGCTCGGTCATATTGGGTTCAACAAGATAAAAACAATGAAGTTAAAGAGTATAGTCTTCGGCTTACCTAACATCGAGACTAATGAGCAAGTGTGCAAGTCATGCCTTGTAGGAAAATAATATAAAGGCCTTTTCCAAAGGCTATGATCTATAGGGAAACTAAACCATTTGAGTTAGTACATCGAAACCTTTGTGGACCAATATCACCACCAATCATTGCAAAAAAGTGATACATCTTTTTCCTAATTAATGATCGCTTAAGGTATATGTGTTCAATTATAATAAAGTAGAAGGTTGTGTTTGAAAGTTTAAAGAAATTCAAGGCACAATTTGAAAGTTAATTTTTTGAAAAGGAACAAATTAAAGTTCATTATGTACCAAGAGAAGAACAAAAGGTTGACATACTCATCAAGGCTTTGGCACAAATCAAGTTCAAAGAGATGAAGTCATTGCTTGGAGTATGAAAAATTCATGTTAGAATTAAAAGGGAGAATTTTGGATAATTCTAACATTAGAATAAGGATCCTAAGGTTCTACACAATCTAGATTTTAGAATAAGAGGATCAAATATTATGTTTTAGAAATATACTTGTATGAGGAGTTGGCTAATGTTGGCTATTAAATAGATAAAATTATATCCCTTGATTCAAGGGGAGTTAGTTAGATTGTTATTTGTATAAGTTAAGCTAAAGGTATGGCATGATAGAAGAAAAATCATTGCTTAGTTTTTTAGTAGTTTTCTAAGCTTAATAAAGAGAGATATTCTTTGTTAAATCTTCTTCTAAACCCCTCCAAAACAAACTTGTTTTCTTTGAATTTTGAGAATCACTTAGCCTACACATTTTAATGCATAAACTTATTGGTCGTAGGTGACCTACTTCTTCTAAGGTTGAAATTTTTGGGATTATGATTAGGAAAAATTGATTCCATTTTTTGAGAAGGTTACCCATTTGGAAAATAATTTGAATACCTCTAATTTCTTAATCTCCCACTATATCTCAAATATAATTGAAAATTTCTATTATATCACCCATTAGAAGCCAAATATTTCTTGTTACTTATCATAAACATCGCTTCTTTAATCTCTATTGACTTGAACTATTCAATCATATAAGATTTCTTCTCCTTCAAAATTCGAGGAAGATGTAGTTGAAGGAAGTGTCCTCGAAAAGAATAATAACTAAATATAATTAGAACTTTGTATGGAGATAATATATTTAATTATTTTAGGTGATTATAGTATTTTGCTAATATGTTAATTAAATTAATATACTATTAATTTAAACCGAGCCCTATGAGGTCACACGTATAACCAATTGATTGGACAATTACGATGCAGTTATGTGGGGGAGTTATAACAAAAGTAATTAGGGTAATTAATTCATGGTAAATTATTTTAATAACATACGGACTTATATATGTAAACATATATGTAAATAACTTATATATGTAAATGCTACATATATGTAAATACTTATATATTTAAATATTACATGTATAAATATAGATATATAGGATTGAAGTCAAATCTCTAACCCTAATTTTTTTGCTCAACTTACTTCCCCTCACACTTGGCTAAAATGCACTCAAGAATAGTTGTTGATTCCATACTAGCATATATAGGAGATCCGATTATTCTTTGTGGACCAATACTTGAAGAAAGAAAATTGATATTTAAAGATCTCCCAAAAAACGTACACTTTTACTTTAAGAAATTCACGCATCAAGGGTATATTCTTCTATACCGATAATTCATATTATTATGTGCATGAGATTCTGATTAGATGATAAAAAGCTTTTCTTGAAATTCCGTTAATCGCATCCAAATTCTCTAATGGCAATAGCTAGCCTCTTGCATATTTTTATTTGATTATGTATGAAATTTTGTTATTTTGATTCTATTAAGGGAGGTTTAATATTTAGATTGAAATTGTATGATAGAAATTGGATTTTAAGAAATCAAAAATCATTAATTTAAGACATTTTAATACTGGGATTAATCTCTAATTAGCACGTATTTAATTGGAATTGTTTCAATTTTATTTTTGTTATCTACATAATATCCAAATTTAACTTTATCAAGCACAAAAATGTGTTTTTTTTGGCATGGTTTTAGTTCACATTCTAAATAATTATTGTTGGATAGAATGTATACACTATTTGATAGTATTTTTTCATTGAAATTTTTAAATAATTACCCAAATAAATTCACAGAATAAGAACCCTAGTTTTTGCCAAAATTGATAACTTATGTGAAAGTCGTGAATTTTCGCAATTAATAAATTACAAAGTGTAATTATATGATAATAAAACATTTTTCCCTTAATATCAACCCCATATTTAAACAATTGTTGCTCAAACTTACCCCAAAATGTGCAATTTTTGTGCGATAAAAGAACGCCAAAAATTATAGTTGCTAGGGTGGCAGGTGGTTGATGGGCAAGGGTGGACTGAGGTAATTGCTAGGTTGCAACCTTGATGGATGTGTTCACTGGAAAGTGGATTTTGGGTTTGTGGATGCATGAAGTTGTTGGCTACTATCCGTGGAAATATGTTGGCGCACAAGAAGTTGTGGGCATGATGGGTTTTGGATGGGCTTAGAGCCTAGTTAGTTCCTATTGCACTTTGGAAATTTTTTATTTGTCAAATTAATTTTGAATTAATTAATACTTTTAAATAGTAATTGAATCAAAATAATAAAGTAAGTCAATAATAGTTATTGATAAAGAATTCTTTCTTTTGAATGTTTTTAAATGCTAATAGCATATTTTTGATTTTTAGTAGTTGATATTATTATTTTTATGATTGTTATAATCTATGATATTATGATTGCAAGAGCTAACTAGTATGACCCAAATTAGGATAGAAAAATAATTCTTTTAACTTAAATATGATATGTGTATCGTTCGTATATTTGTAATATATTTTAATTAGTTATTATGTATTTCAAAAATAATTTGTAAGCACTATGGATGGAGATCCACGGAATGAGGGTCCAAAGATAATCAAGGATGGTGATCCATGATGGTTCGATGGCATAGTCCATGAAGAATAGTCTTTAGTGTTAGGGGTCATACTAGGATCACATTTATTTTTCACATTTTATATTTATATAAAATGATTTCTAGGTTCATGTTGTATATTTTATTTCATGAGTTCCCCTTATATAAATCAACATGACTTAGGTCCCTAATTAATATTGAGTAAAAATTCTTTTCCAAACAAATTAAAGAACCTATAGATGCCTTTAATATTAGTGATAGATTCTGCCTAAATAGGGTGTTGATAATTGTCTTGGGATAAATAGGGTGAATTTGGAAAATTTAAAAATTTTGTGTGGTTTTACTCAACAAAATCATCAAAAGGGTTTAGGATTTTGAAGCAAAGGGATAGAGTTAAGATAAGGAGTTATAATATATCAACAAAGAATTACAAGTGTTTACATAGTAAAGAGTGTTTTACTTACCTTGGTAAAATAACTTTTAGAATAGGGCCCATGTCCCCTAAGAATTGTTTTAAACAGGATTTTTGAATCATTTAATTCAAAAGGGACATTTTATTTTAATTTGAATTAAGCGTTTTTGGATGTTATTATTTAAATCTTTCAAATACTTGAAGCTTATTTTGACAAACATAATGAATTTTGCATATTTTTCTATTATAGATATCATGTCTAATAACAACAACATTTCACTTTTTAACTTAAGGATAAGTTGAATGGAAAAAAATTTCTTGATCCCAATGGATGCTATGTTAGTCAACATTTCATCCAAAAGAGGTTGGATAAAATGGATGCGTATAGCATCATTTAACAATTGAAAACCATTTTTGGCTATTGACTCGAGTTGAAAGGTGTGAGACTTAGAAGGATATCCTTGAGCTACAGTTAGAAATTTGGATGCCAGTAGGAGAACATGTCTTCAAGATAATTGGTTATTTTAAAAAAATAGAAAGACCAAGTTTTCCTTATAGCTAAGAGTTGGCTACTTACATCAAACTAAATACACTCCTTTCATGATGAGTTCAAGAATTTCATGTTAAAATTTCATATGAATGGTGTGGAGAAAACCCTTGCTGATTTATATGGAATGCTCAAAACTACTGATCAAAACATCCAAATTGAGCCTAAGAAGGAAGTTTTAGTGGTTCAAAAATAAAAAACGATTTATGAAGGCTAGGGTTGGGAAGAAGAAGTATAATAAAGGCAAACTAGTTGCCAAAACTTCTAAATAGATAAAGACAATTACAAAGCCCAAAGTGGCCGCTAATAGTAAGTGCATGTATTATGACTGAATTGGTCATTGGAAGAGGATATAATCTAAGTACTTGAAGGATAAAAAGTTTGGTGCTTCTTCTCTAATATCTATGTTATAGAAGTCAATTTATCAACTTCTATTTCTTGGGTATTTGATACCAGCTGTGTTTCCTATATTTAGTCTAATGTGTAGGGACTAAAAAGGAGTAGAAAGCTGGCTAAGGGATGAATAGAACTGGTTGTTGCAAATTTAGCAAAGCTTGCTGCCATAACTATTAGAATTTATAGTCTACCTTTACCTTCTAGATTAATATTATAACTTAATTCATGTTATTATATTCCTAGTGTTGATAAGAACATTATCTCGATTCATGTTTTGGATATTAAAAGATATTCATTGACAATAAAGAAAGGATGTTTCTATATTTATTTGGATAATATGTTTTATGTTAGTGATGATAGTTGTAATAGGATGTATTTATTTTGAACTCAAGGAACCTACTAGCTACAAAGAAGCCTTATCTAGTGAAATCTCTTGAAAATGGCTTGGGGCCATGAAATGTAAAAATAAAATCTATGTTTAAAAATCATATACAAGACTTAGTTGATTTGTGTGATAGGGTTTTCAAAGTGAAAACATATAAGGAAGAAAATATTGATATTTTCAAAGCTAAACTAGTTTTCCAAATAATGAATGCATTCAAAACACCAAAATCATATGCTTTTATAGCTTGTTATACCTACATCATAACTAGTTATTAAGCACAGATGATACCCTAGAAATCAATTATGCCCTTTAATTTGGATAATATTAGCAATTCAATTTTATTTCTTAATTCTTTTAGATACATAATACATATTTTTTTTTGTTTTAAAAAAAATTACATATATGATATCATGGCCCAATGATTAAGTTTTCATTAATTAAATATAAGGACATACGTTTAAAGCTTGCCAACATCATACATCTAATTCTTTTTAAATTGTATGTGGATTACATATTGTCTTACCCACTTAGTGAAAATATAAATGGTATAAAGTAATCAATGTATTCAAATAAACATTATATATGATTTTTAATTTGATTTTACTAGCTGAATATTAAAGTTGTATACAATTTCTTATAAGAGGCGTAGTAAATTGCTCGGGAATACAACTTGTTGAGTCCCTTGAATTCAAAATGAAGTGAATTGGCTTAAGCTATAAACTATTCAATTATACAACACACACCGCCATTGCCCCAATCTTCTTAATTTTCAGGCCAAATTTCTTGCCTGAAATATGACATATAGTGCTTAGAGGAAACATATGGATTGATTTCTTAAAAGAGGTTTTCCTAATTAATACTTAATATGAATTATATCAAAAAGTTGAGATTTCATATAAAAGTATTATTATATTATATATAAGTATTGTTATATCAGATATAAAGATTGTTATATCCTATATGTTTCTGTTGAAAATTGCTAACTATGCGATAATTTAAGGTTTGGGACGTGGAAAAGTTAGTTATATTATGGAAAGGTCAAGTTGACAAGCGGTACGTAAAGAAAGAAAAAGATGCAAACAACACAACACGTTGGTGCCGCGTAAAACCCAAATCGGTTAAAACCGCGAGGGCTTATTTAGGCCACAATTCCTTTGTGTCAAGGGCTAAGGCTTAGATGTTACAGATTACAAGTGGTATAGAATGAAAATGTAAATGTAAATACAAATATAAATACAGATGTTAACAGGAGCTAGCTCAATGCTTTTTAGTGTAGAGTAGTAGACTAGAGTGATGTAGCTGATTCACCCTTCTTCAATTAGTTGGATTCCTTTTATATTATCTTCCAATTGATCTTTAGTCAACATGAGTAACCATTTTCTCCTATTTTTCCGTTGTATTCCTCTTTTTCTTATCTTAATTCCGTTACTTATCTTTTTATAACTGCTTCACATTTCTTGCATACATATTCCAACCATCTTGCAACTTCCAATCTCATGGAGAATTTGGTAACCCTTGAGCTTTCTTAGATTCATGTATAGGTTCAATGTATCTTGATGCTTTTCTTGGAACTCTTTGTTGAAACCATCAACTTTCCATATCGCCTAGGTAATTTCTCCTAGCTGTGTTATTTGCCATGTGTTCAACAACAGAAATTCTACTCCAACACTTTTCCCCTTGAAAATGAGAAGTCGGAGAGACAATTACATTATCTTTCAAATTTGAATATTAATACTAACTGCCACTCCCAAGGAAATAACCATATTCATTACACAACTACCACGCTTACTAGAGTCTTAGTGGATTTTTTAACTATCTAGACAATTGTGTAGCAGTGTATGAATACCCATTAGTGTTGCGTTACCGATTCCCCTTCTCTCTTTTGGTCCAAGAGTTTATGGGCAAATATAGGTTCAAACCTTGCCAAATCATGTCTGGTACCTAGAGAATTTTAAAAGTGATTGAAGTGGTGACCAAAGGGTGATCTTATCATTTCAACGTGTCTGACCTAGCCTTCTCCTACTCCTTAAAAATGTTCAAAGAGAGGTGGTATACCCTTTTCCTAAACGTAGGTAGATAGGCCTTAGTATCAGATTTAGGGGTGATAATAGAGGATGGACCAAACGTTATGCCTTTGTCCCTAGGGCTAGTCTGAGAGTAGATTACACGTGGATTGCGGCCGATGGCCCTCTTGTTTTGGGTATTTTCCTTTCTTACTATGTAGTTTTTATTTGAAAAATCTCATTAATTTGTTCCTTACACTTTTTGGTTTGCAACCCTAGAAGTGAAGGCTATCATGTCTAGTCTTAACTCTGCCATCAACACCTACACCTTCTTGGGGATTGATCGCAACAAGACGATTTGCAAGACTATCATGTCAGATCTTGCCTACTGTTCGGATGTCCTACTAAAAGAAGGGGGCTCTTCAAAATGGGAAATCAATTATTTCAATTTCTAAATTTTAAGATACATCTCCAACCATCTCTCAACCAACCGATAATCATCTAATATGTTGTCTATATTACATATTCTTAACATTTTCGGAAGCCAAAATAGGGTTTTTGAACAGGTAGCACCAGGGCTCCTGCACCTAAAATATCGAAGTCCCAAATGTGGGAGCCCTTGAGGGCCAAAAAAAGGAAGGCTGATTCTCAAAGTAGGGGTCCTAGCCAAGCCCACTCAAGCGATCCTCTATCTGTGGCGGCTGACAATCGTTCAACCATGCCAACACAAACTCCTAAGTCCACTCCCCTTTGAGGTCCTGTACCTGTTCCTACGAAAGGTGCTCTAGTCTTAAAGATGCCAACTCTTGTCGTTGGCAAACTACCTCTTGACAAGATCATCCTAGATGACTTCTTTTAGCAGGAGGCCGCCAAGGGAGTCACTCATCAGCAGATAGTACTTTCCCTCAGCTTCATTAATAAAGGGTATACTCCTGCATCTATGTTTCCCGATGGGGATAAACTCCTACTCCCTAGCTCCATCTTGCTACAAGACAACGCCCTTAACATGGATTCGGCCAATAGCTCCGCATTCCTCATCTTCTAGGTGAGTACTGTAAAGTGATGCCAACTTGTCGTTAGAACTTGTTAATGTTACTAACAGTTATCAAGCCTTCCAAGATGTCCTACTCCTCCGTGCTCATGTTTCCAAAATTAAGAAGTATGGCACTCTGCTGGAATGAGATAACATGGTGAATAAGAAGCTAATTAATGAGGTGGAGGGTCACATCACTAATTGATGTGCTCATTTTAGAGCATGTTTATCACCTCATTTTAGTGTCAAGTCTCGCAGTTTTGTATTGGTTTTATGCATATTGTGCTTGATTTTACCATGATCTTGTTTTCGAGTTGTCTTAAGTTCATTTCAGGTACTTCTGATGATTTCAACGTGAAATGCAATACATTCGAGCTTTTGACACACATATCATAGCTTGGGTAAGTGTTTGAAGTCACTCATGAAGATCCCACGGAGCTCAGTAAAGAGATAACTGAAAGAGAGGAAAGAATGGTCTCAGATTCGACCGAATCTGAGAGACATTCGACCGAATGTATGCAGATTCGACCTAATCTGAGACTCATTCGGTCGAATGATAATGGAACTTATTTGACCCTTGTCACTGGGAATGCCGAATGGAACTTATTCCGGCGAATGAGCTTCCATTCGGCCAAATCAACATCATCATTCGGGTGAATGCTTAACAAAGATCGATCCCTCGAAGCCTCTGGAATAAGCAAATGGAAGACCATTCGGGCGAATGGGATTGTATTCGGCCGAATGAGACTTTAATTCAGGCGAATGAGAGTGTTTTCCTCTGGATCAACTACTTCTTTTTAAGTCCGGCTCCTATGCATTTTAGGCTTTTCGTAGGTTTTTCTTATTTTGTTATAAATACCCCCTTTCTCTGATGAGAGGGGGAGAGCTAAGTTTGATACTTTTATGCATTTTTAGATTTCTTTAGCCTCCAAATTCTTTTAGTTTTAGCTTTCGGTTTTCAGTTTTCAGTTTTCTCAATACTTTGTCGTTCAAATTCTGATTGTGGATGATATATTGAAGCTTTTGTAAGTTTTAATCTCTTCCTTTGTTCTTAATTAATTTCTCTACTTCATTGCATGTTTAGTTCTATGTTTATCGTTTATTAGCATAATTTCTGAATTGTTTTCATTCTCGCGATTTCATTCCATGTTTGTTTCTGTTGCGTCTTTGAATATCTTTATGTCTTTAAGCATGAATATGTGTGAGTAATTTCTTTAGGGGTTTTGATTGGTGAAACCCTAGGAAAGCTATGATCTTTATTGCTTAAGGTTGTAGAAACGATGATAATAAATAGTTTCGGAATCCGATGCGAATCTTGTCCTGCCACTCCTTTGGAGATATAGGGCGATTATAGGTCGTTCATTGTGATTTGTGGAATCACCAACTTCCTCTCATATTCTTGGATGTCCATGCTAGTTATTATCAGATTTTCTCCAATCTATCATGTTCAGTTTTGAAAGCTTCATTCTTAGGGTGAATCCAACCTTGTCCCCATTTTTCTTTACTTGCTTTATTTCGTGATTTTTTATCATCCATCTTTGGTTATTAGTTTTAATTGAATTTCCAACTCCCAATAGTCTGGTTATGTTAAAAGTTAAAGTCTTGATATACCTTGTCTTCGTGGTTCGACCCCCTACCCCACTATACTCGTATAGTTTGTAGGTTAGAATAAATATTGTTTGCATAACCTGTCTTTTAGTTAACAACCTAAAACACCGGTTATCAAAATGGCGCCGTTGCCGGGGACAAGGCGTAATATTTAGACCTAACTTGTCTTAGCATAACTTTATTTTATTTCATTTCTGTTTTAGCTTTTCTTTTTGTGTGTGGCTGTCTTTGACTTAGGTGTTTGCATGCCCCATAGCACGCGTAGGTCAAACTAGCCAATTACACCCTTAAATCCTGAAATCCAACGTGTGAGTAGACAACACCCTTCAAAGCAAACCTCACAATCTGTTTAAATCCCATCAATATCCATGATGGCCGGCGAACATCAATTGTTTGATAAATTCAGAACTCCTGGCTCACAAGAGTTCCAAGAGGGTGTAGTACTTCCTGTTGCTACTACATCCTACCAAATACACCCTCAGTTCACAAGAATGGTTAAGGAAACACCATTCAGTGGCTTAAGAAATGAATGTCCTCTTCAACACCTAGAGGCATTCTCAGATATTTGTGGACTTATCCCTCCTTGTCCTAATAGCCCTGATAATGTGCGAATGCACCTTTTCCATATGAGTCTAGTGGGAGATGCCAAGGATTGGTACAAATGCTTAGAACCCAATTCAATTATTAATTGGGCTCAACTAAAAACCGAATTTCTAGAAAGGTTCTATCCTACGGTTCGAACGCAGGATTGGCGTAAAAAAATTGCGTCATTCACCCAAGAGGATGATGAAAACCTTAGTGCCACTTGAAGTAGGTTTAAAAGAATGATTAGAGCATGCCCCCACCATGAGTACGGGGAAAACCATCTCAACACATTCTTTTACGATGGTCTTAATGACTCCACCAAAGCACTCCTAGACTCAGCTGTAGGTGGCCAACTATCCAAAATTCCTTGCACCCAGGTGAAAGCCAAAATAGAGGAAGTCGCTAAGAATAGTGCCTGGAGAGGAACTAGGAGTCAGGGATTACCGAGAGGGATTATAGACACAACTAACTTGGACAATATTAGTGCCAAAATAGAGGCCATTATTGATAAAAAGTTGTCCAAACTAAGCCTAGCCGGTAGTTCGAACACCCCTCCAGTGCGTGAAAAGAATTTTGCATGTGCCATATGTGGGGGTACCAACCATGATACATCTGATTGTGGTGGTTCTCACTACGAACACGTAGCTGCAGTTAACTATGGAGGGTATAACCCAGAACCGCAAGTGATGAACTATGACGGTTATGGGTATAACCCTGATCATGTGGCAGCCCTTAACTATAGTGGACAGGCACAAGGAGTAGGGTATAGGCAGCAACCTTTCTCGAACAACCAACAGTACAAACCTCCCTTTAACCAAAATTAAGGAAATTTCCACCCAGGATACAACAGAAATGGTCAAGGTGGGTTTAACAACCAAGGTTTCTAGGGGAACCAACCTTATGGGAATATACCTAAGCCTAATGTGTATAGACCCCTAGGGTTCAACCAAGGGCCTAGGAATGGTTCAAACCTACCTTTCTCGCCTAGTCAACCTCATCATGTGGCTCCTCAACCACAGCAAGGCCATAACTTAGGCAATGACCAATTAGCCTCCCAGGTAACAACTCTTGCTTAGCAGGTAAGTGATTAGTTTGCCAGAGCAGGTAAGTGCCATCATTCAGGGCACATGGGCAACGAAAGAAAAAGCTAGAGGACCCTTTGTGCTCCTAGTCACCCTTGGAAAACTTAATTCTAAGGGAGCACTCGGTAACCTTGGGGCCTCCATTAGCCAAATGCCGATGTCCATCTCCAAACAACTAACTTTTGACCTCAAGCCATCAAAGAAAACCATCCAACTTGCCGACCGTAGTATAAAGGTACCATGTGGGGAATTTGAGGACCTCCCGATCCAAGTCGTGAACATTATGGTTCCATGTGACTTCGTGGTACTCGATATGGTTGAGGATCCCTTTACCCCCCTCATCTTAGGGAGGGAAACGTTGAAGACCTTGGGTGCCCTGATCGACTGTGAATCAGAGACTATAACTATAAGGGTAGCCCATGAGAAGGTTGTGTTTGCCTTTTCCAAGTCTTCCAGGGAACCCATGGTCGAGCAAATTTATTCCTTTGATATTTTTGACGGCATAGTTGAGGGGTGTGACGTTTTTGCTGCGCCAGTGTCTGTTGAGGTGATAGAGGAGGAAGTGACAATGAAGGGTGTTATTTTTGAAGTCGAGAAGGAATTCGTTATGATGCAGGGTATTTGTGAAAATTTTGACAGTCCTAACGAGCCAGCCCCAAAAAGGAAGAGGGCTAAGAAAAAGAAAAAGTCCAAAAAAAGAACGAGGGCTCCACCCTGGCTTGGGGGAACCCCACATTATAGCCCTCCTCTGGATGACTCTGGTTCAACCTTACTTACTTCTTCCACCGATGCTTATTGGAGGGTCTTGACTCCCCACGCCGGAGGTGATGGAGATACTAGGAGTGAGTCCACTCCTATGGCCAGTATAATTCCTTTTGTTTCTTTTTCTATCTAAACTTGTAACGAGCTACGTCGAGCTAAACGACGTTAAACAAAGCACTTACGGGAGGTAACCCGGTTTATTTGGATTTTCGTCAAACTAACTCAGAGTACATTGATTGTTTTTGAGAAAGCAAGTGTTTTGATTACTAAACGCAAAGGAAGTGCAAAATTGCACTCCATTCGGCCGAATGGCCATTACGAATGCAGGTAATCAAAATTGGAGAGGTCTTTGAGAATACCGAATAAAGAGATCTATTCGGCCGAATAGATTTCATTCGACCAAATGGTATCCTCCATTCGGTCGAGTAGATCTGCTGAGGAAAACTTTGAAGCTACTGGTAACCTCGAATGGAGTGATCGTTCGGTCGAATGGTGTGACATTCGACCGAATAGGTTTTGTATTCGGTCGAATGGTGTGACATTCGACCGAATAGGTTTTGTATTCGGTCGAATGGGAGCCACGAATTCTTCGTAGCTCATAGCCATTCGACCAAACAGGGCATCCATTTGGGCGAATGGAGCTCTATTCGACCGAATAGACGCTTTATTTGGCCAAAAGGAAGCCAGGCCTATAAATACAAACACATTCCACGGGATTTCACACCCATATTTCTTAACTCCTCTAATTCGGCCATCTTCCCTCACACTCTTGCTCTCTCTCAAATTCCTCTACTCCTATCCCAATCATCCTCAACTACTATGGGTCTAAGGAGAACCTTGAGGAACCCCTTCAAGAGGTCCAAAAAGCATGGAGAAGGTTCCTCTTCGGGTGCGGCACGGGAAGCTTAACAAACCGGTTCTCAACAACTGGAGGGCCAACAAAGACTTCCCGGCCAGGAATTATGGTTCGATGAGGATCATCCAACGGTAATTTTCGTATCTTTGGAGCAATATGAGCGTTTCCAAAGGCTTAAGGTACGAAAAATCAACTCCACTTGTTATTTAGACCTTTCAATTTTGCAACGAATGGGTATATACGAGCAATTTCTTGCACTGATAACTGCATGTGGGTTAGAGAACTGGATAAACATGTGGCACCCGACTCATAAGATCTTAACTTATGAGTTTCTTAGTTCCCTAACCCCGTGTCAACAGGATGGTAGGCTGCATTTGTCTTTTAGGCTAAGGAATGCAACTTATTTTCTTGATTATGCTGCATTTTGCGCCGTGTTTGGTTTCCATAATGAGCCTATTCTGGATAAACAACCAGACAACTCTCGGGTTTCCGAGTTATGGCCTAAAATAGCTGACCGGCTTGTTTATCTGAATAGAAATATATATGCTCTTGATGTACAACACCTTGTTTTGTGCATGTTCTTTAAATTTGCTAGGGAGACTTTGTTCCCTTCCCCTAGCCCTCACCTAGTACGATTACACGAGGTGCACATCTTACATCGTTACCTTGCACCACACGAGGACACTGCACTAAGCCTGCCAATGATGCTGTGGAAGTTTCTAAACAACACAGCCACCTTGAATGCAACCACTGACTTATGTTTAGGGGAACACGTATTTCGCATTGCTGAATTCTTGAACGTCATGAATCCTATAGAATTCGATGAACGTTATGCCAGTTCCACTACCCTTCATGAGCAATGTCTCGTGCGGGCTGGCTTTATTTTTGTGGACCCCATGCGATGACAGTACTTGAAAGACCGCACCATCCCCCTTCCTTGTCCTCAATTACCTCCCCTAGTCCAGTTTGGGGCCTCGTCTCTCTTAGACGGTGATGTGCCGAGATACGCGGTAGAGCCCCCACTTGTACCCCCTCCTCGCCCTCACACTCTTTCTATACGCAATATACCTAGGGCTTCTATCTCGGTCTTACCAAACCATGACGATTCAGATGATGAATCTGAATCCGATATTATGTCCTCCCTAGGATGCATAGAGAGAAGGCTTGACCAGGTCCTCACCACCCAAGCCCACCACACCGCCCGTCTCAAACACCTCGAGTAAAACTTCGAGCGGGCGAACTACCCATGGTATGATATGGCCTATCGCTCCCACATGGTCGGCGAAAGCATGGCCACCCCTTCCTGGTACCCTCGCCATGACAACTATAACGAGATATCACTAAGTCATGGGTTTGACCGGTTGCGGGTGAGTAGGCGTAGGTTTAATAACTTTACCCCACCGGCTCCTAGAAGATCCTCAGATAACTATAGGATGGATTATACGGGTGGGGAGGAGGAGGACCAAGGGGATGATGAGGAATTTATGGGGGATGAGTAGTGGTAGACCTGACGGCCACCCTTAGCGCCGAGGACGGCTTCACCCTAGCTTGGGGGGGTATCCATAGTCTACTACTCATTCTTTCGCATGTCCTTTGGTCTTGGCTGTCAGTTTAGTATTGTGTAGTGTTGCGTTGCTTCGTGTTTGTTTCTATTTCTAGGTGTTATTTTGTGTTTTGCGCTTTTTTTTTTTTGGTGTTGTTTTTAGGTATTTATATAATAAGTTCCACATGCCGCTGCACCCACGTACTGGTATGATTGCTTACTCGAAAATCCAAATTTATGTATTTAGTTATTTTTATATTTGTTTTTACCCTTCTTTGCATCACGTGTCCCTTTCTTTTGTCCATCATAAGCATGCAAGCTTCTGTTGTGCACTTTACATTGATTTTATGCAAACTCGTATTAGCCTTGTGCCTATTTTAGGCCATCGTTCCACTATGTCAAGGGCTAAGCCTTAGATGTTAAAGATTACAAGTGGTATTGAATATAAGTGTAAATGTAAATACGGATGTAAATAGAGATGTAAACAAGAGCTAGCTTAATGCTTTTTAGTGTATAGTAGTAAACTAGAGTGATGTAGTTGATTCATCTTTCTTCAATTAATTAGATTCCTTTTATATTTCTTGGCCTTATTATCTTCCAATTAATCTTAAGTCAACACGAGTAACTACTTCCTCCTATTTCTCTGTTGTATTCCTCTTGTTATTATCTTAATCTTGTTACTTATCTTTTTACAACTTCTTTGCGTTTATTGCGCACACACCAGCCATCTTGCAACTGCTAATCTCATGGAGAATTTAGTTACCATTAAGCTTTCCTGGATACATGTCCAGGTTCAATATATCTCGATGCTTTGCTTGGAACGCTTAGTTGAAACCGTCATCTTTCCACATCGCCTAGGTAATTGCTTTCGGCCGAGTCGCTTGGTCACGTACCCAGCAGTAGAAATTATACTCCAACAATACATATCAATTGTTATATTAGATATAATAATATATATAGAAAAACGTATATGTTTAGACATTATGATTTCACATATAAAAATAAAATTACAAAAATGTGCACGATATATTTATATCATATATGAATTAGGAATTTTCCATTTCTAAATCATATCCAATAACTATGAAAAATTCAAAGGTAAAGAGTAATACCTCAAAATTGTACATACGGAACAAAAAGAAATGGATAGAATCAGAAGGTAAAGGAAGAGTTATGAACAAACTTCATAACTTGACTATACATAAATGAAGTTTCTATAATTTAAAAATGAAATTGTACTATTAGAATACATAATTATAATATTAAAAAGATGAGCTATACTTAGTTAACTCAATATTCTATCTTATGGAAATTATCGTAATACTACTTATTATATGACGCCTTTACATGGGCCATAGTCATAAGACACCCGAATATACCATTCTACCCTTCAATAGATGCATTTATATTCCAACTCGATACGAATTTGGAAAAGCTCAAAAATAAGTAGAATTTATATATTTAAAGTTTCTGAATTAAACTACAGACAATTTTACCAAAAAAACAAGTACACTGATGGAAACGAAGTAGTACTCAAATTTAAACTTTAAAGTAGGCAATTAAAGTTATCTTGGAGTTCATTTAACGATTATTAAACTTAAATAACTTAGCATTACATAGCTTAGTAATTATAGTAAAGCAAGACAAATACTCTCATTCGGGCTTCATATTCAGCTGATTGGAGCTACCTAGCTAGATTCAGAGGTGGCAAAAACAAGGGGGGATATAAAATACATCATGGAAATAAATTAAAACCACCCAAAGCCGCCAAGCTAGCCATAAAATTAAATAATTTATATGGGTTTAGGCAGGCCTTTGTCTATTTATAACGCGTTGGTGCATGCTTCTAAAATCACTTACTATAAAGAAATACTACATGTCCCCATTATTGACTTTCTATACTTGCGTCCCCTTCTTCGCTATCTTACCTTCCTACTATATATATATATTTACTCAACTCTACTACTTCAACATTTCATTCCATTCTCCATATACAACAATAATAAACGCATCAATAAACTAGCAAGCAAATAATAACTTGCACTACGAAATGGAGAGTTTCCTTAAGCATTTCAACATAATTTCATTCATGTTCTTATTCTTTGCTCTTCCTAATTTTTCTGTAGCACTTCAAGTTGGTTTCTATAGTTCATCTTGTCCGAATGCTGAAAACATCGTTCGACAACTTGTTCAACAGCGCTTCAACGCTGATAGATCTGTCGCTGCTGCTTTGCTTCGTATGCATTTTCATGATTGCTTTATTCGGGTAAGGCTTACGGCTTGCTATATATGTATGCATCTTTAGCACTTACATGGTGCTATGCATTATGGTTCAAGCAAGGGAAATTTTACATGACATTTTTGCTTTTAATTAACGAGCCATAATTGAGTTACTATTTAATCCTATTTTTGTGCCTACCTATTTAAACTCTTATGTCCCCTTCAGCAGTGGTTGACCTAATATTTTCCGCCTAGTGAGTCACAATCGATAATCCAAACGACCAAAATAATAATACTCAAAAATACTTTCAAAAATATTTTTTGGCCGACTGTTGAGTCATTTGACCTTGCAGGACAACACTGACCTTCGTCTTTGAACCAGCACAAAGAGCTGCCAACTATAGTATTACATATTCGTATATATCTTTTAAATAGACTACGATCTGACACTGTTTGCGTTGATATTTATAATAAACTAGTTAAAAAATTAAGGATAACAATTAATAGAGTAAATCACATGAAATTATTCGGAATGCTCGTAACCATATCAATAATTCTAAAACACAAATTACAAACTGCCAAACACGCCCTGACAAGAAATCTAGGGAGTACTCTAAGAGATTATATGATTTATGTTATATATTTATATTATATGTTATTATGACATATTCAATCCTTCAATCATTTTCTAATACCATTGATTTTGTTGGTTCACTGAACAGGGTTGTGATGCATCGATATTAATTGATTCAACAAGCAACAACCAAGCAGAGAAAGCTGCGGGGGCTAATGGATCCGTGAGAGAGTATGGACTTATAGACCAGATCAAGGCTGCTCTAGAGCAGTCATGCCCTCAAACGGTCTCCTGCGCGGATATCATAACACTCGCTACTCGCGATGCAGTTGCATTATCCAGAGGGCCTAGGTACAATGTGCCAACTGGTAGGCTCGATGGGCTCATCTCTAGGGCCAGTGAAGTAAACCTTCCTGGCCCGGCCTCCACGGTTTCGCAAATTCAACAAGCATTTAGCGCTCGTGGTTTGAGCCTAAACGAAATGGTGATTTTAGTAGGTGGGGGTCATTCGATTGGTGTAGCCCATTGTAATTTCTTCCAAGATAGGATATCGAATTTTCAAGGAACCGGTGCTCCTGACAGCACCATGGATAGTGCCTTGCTCACCAAGCTTCAAGGACTATGTGGTTCAAGTACAAGTCCTCCAAGCACAAACCCTAGTACTTTTCTTGACCAAAACACATCATTTGTTTTCGACAATGAAATCTACAACCAGCTTAGAAAGAACCGGGGAATATTGCAAATAGACCAAGAGCTAGCCCTTGACCCGTTAAGTGCGACAATGGTCTCGAACCTTGCCGCTAATAACAACGTTTTTAGACAAAGCTTTGTTAATGCTATGCTGAAAATGGGGAATTTGCAATCAGGAAATGCTGGAGAAATTCGGAAAAACTGTAGGAGAAAAAACTAAATAAATTGGTGAAAATTTTGTATCAAGGTTTACGTGTGGTTTATGTTTCTTAATTCATCATAGCGAAAACTTCATTTTGTTATGGAGTGATTCATTTCATGTATGAATTCCTGCAAGTGCGAAGAAGATTGTGTAACGAAATTTGCTTTATTTTTTAATTCATCCTTATGCTTGATTCCTGCAACAAGTGTTATTATTAGCAATATTTTACAGTTTGATATTATCTTGATCATGAAGACGACAGGAACTAGTCGTTAAGGTTGTATTCAAGTTGCTATTATAAGTTTTATGCACCACCTTTTTTGTCGAAATGAAAAAAACAATGATTAATAAAGGCGCTGAACCTCTACTTTGAAACCGAATTCAATTACATATAAGTTCATACGCGTTTAATTAACATAACAAAATATGCTCACTTGCTCAAGGAACCTTTTTTGAATACACCCATGATTAACAAAACATGTTTTATTTATCTAACTAACGATGTAGCCTAAGCTTCTACAAGCGGCTCCAACGATCTTGTGTAACTTACTGGTGTTGAACGTTTAGTATTGTACTCCATATTATTTACCTGAAGTCTTGGGTGATACTTTGTCAATACATGGAATTAACAAAACAATCCTACAAATTAGAATTTGTTCAACTTGAATGGGATCGGACTTCATCGGACAAAAGGAATTCGAGATTATGGTTGTTACAAAGAATTTAAGACAACAAGAATGAAATATTATTTACTCCGGTTTAGGCCTTGCATGGATTGTCAGTAATTAGGGTGTAAACTGTAAGGGATATGGAAGTCTGACGTTTTTGAGTATTCGAGAACCACCTCACAAACTGGAGGACAGAGAGCTGTAACATTTACCCTGATGCCAAACCATAGAAAATATCCTTTTACTCCCTTAACCAATCCTCTTGTACAATTTCACCCAAGTAGCTTTTAATCCCTCAATTTATTTAGAAAATCCAGACATGCCCTAAAGGGAAATTATCAAATTTGGGGCAATCCATTATGGAAGGACAGGGTTTCATAAAAGAAGAGAGAAATGAGAAAGAAACGGCCACAAATCCATAATAAATTATCCAAGTATTGCGTATATACGGATGCGGGATTTATTTTTCTTACTATAACTTGATTGATTTAGGGGATGTCGCGACGGATCTATGCTTATTTGAGTGGATGCAATACTGCACGAGTACATGTGCACATATTTGAGCTTTATGCATTGTTGGTAAGTATCGAGACCAATAAAAAGCGTATGTATTGGATATTGACGGTTATAAACCCAAATCTTGTGGAGAATCGGTAATTTTCTCCTAATTATTGATCGGTACTACGTATATAGTACAAATCTAGAGACCAGATAAAATTATTTTTTCTTTTGACCAATGAAACTGAATTAAATATTTAATTGAATGCTATTGGACTGATCATTTAATACTTGTGCACGTTTTTTTCCATTCACAATATGGTCTAACATTCAGTTTATAGTTGTGCTTAGTCTATAGTTTGATTCATTCATTCAATTGTTCTTCAGCCGTCGAACGTTAACCTTTACCAGAATTCGTGAATGCGTCAATACAATGTTTAAGAATTTCCACGCATTGATACTAAAACATTTTATTAAAAAATTGAATAAATATATCATGATCTGATTTACATTGAAAATACTAAAATACTTTCAAGTTTAGTTATAAAACAATACCAAGTCTCTAACTGATACGGGTGTTGAGGTTCACAGCAACACACCTACACCAGCTGATACTGAAGTATTCTAGTGGAACAGAGCAAATTCAAAAGTGCACCCAAGTGCATCATGTTTATGGTGCACCCGCTTTAAAAAAATTTATATTATGTACATGAAAAATGTACATTACATACATGCAAAATGTACATAATACACATGTGAGTTATGTAGAATATATATTTTACATTCCACGTAACTGACATGTGTACTATGTACATGTTCATGTATATAATGTACACTTTTTTGGACCGGGTGCACCATGCTCATGGAACACCCGGGTGCACTGTTCACCCATTGATGGAAAAGTAGGTAAGCTAGACAAAGAGAACATAGAAGAACAAAAAATAATAGGGAGAAGGAATAAGAGAGGAAAAGAGAGAGAGAGATTGTAGAGAAATATAGTTTTTGTATATTCTATCTGTATTCTTTCTTACATCCCTTATATCTATGCGCCTGCTAATTATCCTCAGACATCCCCACTTGAACAAGACCATCAATAGCTGCCTGATTTACCTCAGTTACATGGATTAAGCGAATTTGTGCCGCTTCTTGGAGCATTTTAGCAGGTAGGTTTTTATCACAGACTCTCAGTCTCTTACTAGACACCCCCTTCAATTCCATCCAATCTCCCTTCACACAGAACCTCATAGTGAGCTGCTTAAAATTCCAGCAAATTGAGCCAAGTGTACTCAACCACTGAACTCCTAATACCATATCATAGCTACCCAAAGGTATTAGCATCACATCAATCATGAATGTATGACCTCCTAACTTCCATTAAAATTTTTTACAAAGTGAATTACTCACCAAATGATTCCCATCCGCTACTGTTACCGCCTGACAAGGAATCTTCTCCACTTCACAACCATTCACACTACCAAGTTGTAGAAAAGATAGGATAATGTTAATCAAAAGATTAGATTAAGCATAAAGATAAGATTCAATAAAGATAAGGTTTACCGAAGTGATAGGATAGTTTTATGATAGAATTTCACTGAGAATCAAACACAAAAACAAGTAGGATTGTATACACTATAAATACGATATGTATACATGATTGATTATATTTGAAAAATAACAAAAAATTCTCAATATCCTGTTTTATCTTGGTCTCAGAGCAAGGGGGTAAAAACTGAGTGTTTCTACCACGTTTTTTGCTTCATCATCTACCAGATTGCTTAAATGTAAGGATGAGTGAAAATACATAAGTTATGGAGTAGATGTTGCAACTGCTAAAGCAATTAAACAGCAACAAAACAACTTCGGATATTAATGATTCAATCAATATATCCGAAAAACTTAACAGCCGAAACTACACTAAATGATCACGACTTATGCACTGGGCTCTCAATGAAGGGGATGGCTCAATCACATCATTGCCGATCCTCCTTCCTGAGATGCCTCAGAGTATGCACAGTGGGCCCAAAGGGAGTCTGGCGTTATGTCATGGATTATTGAGAGCATAGATCAGGAAATTGTTAACCAATTTCTGGATTTTCCATCAGCCAAAGACTTATGGAAGGGAATTGAGGCGGTATACGAGAGCTGCAAAGACGGTCTCCAAATATTCGACCTCACAATGAGGGCCAACACAATCAGATAAGGCCGAGACTCAATTGAGGAGTACTATGGAAAATTAACAATAGTATGGAAAGAAATAGACCGAAGGATGTCTAATCCAATAAAGTGTCCAAAGGACATAACAACCCACAATAAACTCACCCAACAGTCAAGGCTCTATCAATTTCTCACGGGACTAGGAGAGGACTTAGACAAGGACCGAAAGGAACTTGTCAATCAAGAACCTCTTCCATTAGTAGAGGTAGAGTATAACATAGTCCGAAGGGAAATTGCAAGAAGAGAGATAATGGGGAGTCATTACTTACCTAACTTACCTATGGAGCAACCCGCCGGTGGAATTGGAAGTGGGTTAGCAAGCAAGCCTCGGTTAGACAAAGCATCATACCGAAAGGAGGATAAAAAGAGTCGTTTAAAGTGTACCCATTATGGTGGTAGCCGCCACACAAAAGAGGGGTATTTCAAGTTCGTGGGATACCTAGAGTGATGGCCAGATCTCAAGAAAAGAGGATATCGGAGCAACCATGAAGACCACGGAGGAAGGGTGAAGCTACCTTGATTCAGGCGGTCGGTGAAGGAGGGAACAAGAGCGAGAAAGAGACTATGAAATAGCCCGCAAAGGAGGAGGGAGAAGGTAAGGCTCTTGAGAGAGAAAAAGTGAGGTGTGAGGGAGAGGAAAATGGCATGAAGCACAAAAACACGGGACTCAAAGAGACCCCAAACCCTAAAAAGCCTCCCTTACTTAACCCTCACATCAAGGGCCGAGATTTTCAAAATGAAATCAATGGCTCAAGATGTGGCCTATTAGCCCAAACAAGAAGCCCAAGTTCATTTCCCTTGTTTAACCCAAAAACTCCATATGATTGTACAAAAACCCAAAAAAAAATCCTTAGCCCAAAACCGAGATGTTGGAGTTGCGTGTCAGCTTTACCTGGGAGAAAAATGGATTTTTGACTGCGGTACAATTGATATGATGTCATAGGATAAAAAGGATTTTTTATCCTATAAAAACCACAAAAATCCCTCATACAAACTGCAAATGGAGAATGTATGGATGTAGTGGGAGCGAGATCTATTAAAATTGGGCCGCATCTTTCCTTGAGAAATAGTCTTTACATACCAAAACTTTCTTATAAATTGTTGTCAGTTAGTCATCTTACGAAACAATTGGAATGTACAACCATATTGAAATCTGATTGTTGTATCGTGTAGGATGCTCAGACTAGGAAGATCATTGGGCGTGGTACTGAGAAGGATGGACTATACTATGTTGATGAAATAACCAAAGGTGGTGGTGCGTTTACTGTACATAACCCGTCAAAGGATCATATTTGGTTATGGCATCATTGACTAGGACATCCATCCTTACGGTATTTAGAACGTCTTCTCCCTAATCTTGTTGGTCAAACTTAGTCCTAAATTATGAAATGTGTTATTTAGCTAAAAGTCATAAAGATTCTTATCCTAGGAGTATGAGACACTCTAGTAAATCTTTTTAGATTATACATTCAGATGTATGGGGTCCATCCACAGAACGTGGTAACCATGGTTTTTCATATTATGTTCTGTTTATTGATGACTGCACTCATAAGAGCTGGATTTATTTTATGAAATAAAAATCAAATGTGTATGATATTTTTACTACTTTCTATAAAATGATTCTTACCTAGTTCCAAACTAGAATTAATATACTCAGGTCTGATAACGGAGGAAAATATAGCAATCATGATATGAAAACATTTTTCCAAACCCACGGGCTAGTCCATCAAACCACCTGCCCTGAAACCCCACAACAGAATGACATTGCTGAAAGAAAAAACCGAACCCTTCTTGAAATGACTCGAGCTATGATGATCGAGTCAAATATTCAAAAATCTTTTTGGCCTGAAGCAGTTGCCACTTCCAATTATCTTACAAACCGCCTACCAACAAAAAAAAACTCCATTTTAAAACCCCATTAGATGTCCTTAAATCTCATCTACCTGTTCCATCCTTTCATTTTTTTCCTCCTCATATTTTCAGATGCGTAGTATATGTGCATATATCAAAATAGAACCGTGATAAGCTAGAACCTTGAGTTGTAAATTGTGTCTTTATGGGTTATAGTGTAACTCAAAAAGGCTACATGTGTTTTGATCCTATCTCAAAATGCCTATATACTATAATAGAGTGTGACTTTATGGAGAAAACCTATTTTTATCCCCAACTTAGACGTTAGGGGGAGAGTACTAGAGATGATATAAGTTGGTTGATGTTTCAAGATAACACTAATAATGTAGGAGGAGCAGGATCTATTTTTGATAACATAGTGGAGTTCATGCCTTTGCATTTACCAGCGTCATAAGCATCTCTCAGAATTGAGCATCAGCCAATTGAGGTACAGAATTCTAAAACTCCTATAACTAATAACAATACTGAAGAAGTGGTGCAGAAAAATGTGTTAAATGTGTTATAGGAAAATGTGATACTAGAGCCCTAGTCTCTGAATATTTCTAGAGAGTATCAACTTCCACCAAGGAGCACAAGAGGAATCCCTCCAAAGTAGTACGATCCCTTATATGAGCTAGAAAGATCGAAATATCCTATATAGGAAGTATCTGGGGGCAGAATGTCCAATATAGCAATGTGTTTCAATGCTGCAGTGTACTCAGAAGAGATTCCCTCAACTGTAGATGAAGACTTGAGGAGTAAAGTGTGGACAAAGGCAATGAAAGAGGAAATTGATGCGCTTGAGAAACATGAAACTTAGGAGAGATGTATGATTCCCAATGGAAAGAAACCTGTAGGTTGTAGGTGGGTATTTACCATAAAATATAAAGATGATGGAAGTATTAAGTGGTACAAGGCAATATTAGTGGCAAAATGATATACTTAGGTCTATGGTATCGACTACTTAGAAACTTTCTCACAGTGGCAAACATTAATACAATTAGGGTTCTCTTCTTAGTTGCAGTAAACAAGGATTGACCTTTGCATCAATTTGATGTAAAAAATGCCTTTCTACATAGTGCTATCACAGAAGAAGTATATATGAAAGCTCCTCCACGTTTTTCTCAAAATTTCTCCCCAAGAGAAGGATATAAACTACAGAAGGCTCTGTATGGTTTAAAGAAGTTGCCAAAAGCCTGGTTTGGTCGATTTATATTAGTAATAAAGAAGTTCGAATATCAACAAAGTAATTCAGATGATACATTATTCCTAAAAAGAAGAGGAAGCTTAATGACATATCTTATCATATATGTTGATGATATGATAATCACTAGTAATGACAAGGAGGAGAGTGACAAGTTAAGAGAAAGGTTATTTTAGGAATTCGAAAGAAGGATCTTAGAAGGCTCAAATACTTCTTGGGAGTTGAAGTGCTCAGGTCAAAAAGGGGTATTTTAATTTCTTAGCAGAAGTATGTTATCGATTTATTAGCAGAAACTAGTATGATGGACTGTAAACTGGCAGACACTCCGATAATGGTAAATCACAGAATTCAGATTGATGAAAATGCAAATTTTACAAACTAAGTACAATACCATAGGCTAGTAGGAAAACTGATTTATTTATCTCATACTAAGCTTGGTATTGCATATGTAGTAGGTGTGGTGAGTAGGTTTATGCATAAACCTCAGATCCAGCATTTAGAAGCGGTTTACAGGATTTTGCGATATCTCAAAAAGACGCCAGGAAGAGGAGTTATGTTGGGGATGAATGGTAATTTAGAGCTTCAAGCTTATATTGATGTTGACTGGGTAGGAGACAAAGATAGCAGAAAGTCAACTTCAAGTTACTTTACTCTAGTTGGAGGAAATTTGGTAACTTGGAGAAGTAAGAAGAAGAAGACGATTGTAATGTCAAGTGTAGAAGCAGAATTTTATGGGGTTGTGAAAGGGATAACAGAAGTTATTTGGCTTAAAAAACTTCTTACAAAACTTAGGTTTCCACTAGATAAGAGTTGTGAGATTTTTTGTGCCAACAAAGCAATATATCTGAAAATCCAGTCCAGCATGATCGCACTAAGCATGTTGAAATTGGTAGAAACTTCATCAAAGAGAACTTACAGTCAAAAGTTATGAGTTTATCGTTTGTGCGGTCAAAAGATCAGATGACAGACATCTTAACTAAAGTAGTTAATGTTAATAGTTTTGAAAAGGTTTTGTGCAAGTTGAATGTGCCCAGATCCTACAATCAACTTGAGGGGGAGTATAAAAAAGATAGGATAATGTTAATCAAAAGATTAGATTAAGCATAAAGATTAGATTCAATAAAGATAAGGTTTACCGAAGTGATAGGATAGTTTAATGATAGAAGTTCACTGAGAATCAAACACAAAAACAAGCAGGATTGTATACACTATAAATACGATATGTATACATGATTGATTATATATGAAAAATAACAAAAAATTCTCAATATCCTGTTTTTTCTCAAGTGACTGTCAAAAGAGTTATGGGTACTCCCTAAGTCTATCAATGTCTGTAAAGATCTTCCTCTAGCTACAACTTGCACTTTCATCGTGTGGAAATTCTGAATACCAGTTTAGGCACTTATAGAAATCTAAGGCTCCTCTTCAAGTAAGTTTTTAGGATGTTCAAAGACTTCCCCAACATCACACCCATACTCTTGACAAGGAATCTCCACAGTAGACAATTGAGCCTCTTTCAATTGGTACCAGTGGCCTCTACTATAAGGTTCATCACATTAATAGCACAATCCTTTAACTATCATTTTTTATCAAACTTTAACTGGGATAAACTTGGGTTTTTGCAATGGTTAACTATCTATCTATCTGTCTATCTGTCTATCTGTCTATCTGTCTATCTGTCTATCTGTCTATCTGTCTGTCTATCTGTCTATCTATCTGTCTGTCTGTCTATCTATCTGTCTATCTGTCTGTCTGTCTGTCTATCTATCTGTCTATCTGTCTATCTATCTGTCTATCTATCTATCTGTCTATCTGTCTATCTATCTATCTATGTGTCTATCTATCTGTCTATCTATCTATCTGTCTATCTGTCTATCTATCTATCTATCTGTCTATCTATCTATTTGTCTATTTGTCTATCTGTCTATCTATCTGTCTATCTGTCTATCTATCTCTCTATCTATCTATCTATCTATCTATCTATCTATCTACTATCTATTTGTATATCTATCTATCTATTAATATAAATTCAAAGGCATCAAACTAATGAATCAAAACAAACTATAATGTAACTTCGAAACAAGAGAAACATAATTTTGAATACAATATAATTTAATCAACAATACTTAGTATATTAAGCCAACGTTTTAGAAAGGATAATAGCATAATTTAGAACAAGAAAAGTATAATTTAGAACAATAGCAACATAATTTAGAACAATCATTGTTGAATTTAGAACAAGGATTAGAAGCATAATTTAGAACAATAGAAGAACAACTTAAAACAATAGAAGCATAATTTAGAATAATCATTGTTGAATTTAGAACAAGGGCTAGAAAATAATTTACCCATTCATTGGGTTCATAGTTGATGGCATTATGTCTTCATTAATATTTTTCCTAAAGAATTTGGTTCCCATTGTTAGTACATTATGCACAATCAAGGAAAAAAATTCAAAACAAACAAAAAACCTTGCAAAAGGCTGGCAATACTCTACTTCGAGGGCTGAATTTTTTCACTTGAGGAATCCATAGAGTTGAAAGCTTCGTGATTTTGGAAGGTTGAAAGTTTTATGATTGAGGAGGGTTGATAATTTTGACAGTTTAGAAAGGTCAAAAGGTTGGAGAAAGTGAAGCAATGATTAGACAAATTGGAGAAAGTGCACTAAAGATCTTAGGAATGTGTAAAGTTTCCAAAGCCATGGTTATTTAAGTAGGCTTTTTCTTTGGTTTTACTAGTTGTTAGTGTGGAAACATGTGCTTTTATTGGCAGTTAGTGGGAATTTATTTACAAATTTGTCATTATTTTGTGTCAAATCTTGGCCGTTGGATTTCAGCAATGAATGGTGCTAGATGAGTTCTTACATACAAAAGGGTTCCTATATAACTAGGTTCTGTTCATATATATATATACATATATATATATATATACATATATATATATATACCCTTATGTGAGAACCGTGTAGCAAGTACGAATTGATCATGCACCGTTGGTTATTGATAGATCAATGGCTGTGATTTAAGCAGGTATAATGGCAAGTCTATAAATATCATAAGTTGCTTTTTTTCTGTGCAATATTTTAGACTATCACTGGTACGAATGATCAATGTTGAAGATTTTGTTTTCCAAAGTATCAGTGCTTTTCCACTCTAGTAAGTTAGAGTACTTTCCCTATTATTGTCTTATACTTTCCTTTATATTTTCATCGTTTTATTCATTATTGAACATTAATTTTACAGTGCTCTCATTCTTTTCTCCCTTCTACGCTTCGTTGTTTGTTACTTTTTTTATTTTGGAATGTTTGAAATTTACTTGTATTAGAATTGATTGGGAAAATTTTTTTAGTTGAGAATGTTCGAAATTTAGGAATGTTTGAAATTTTTTGATTTCGGAATGCTTTGATTATTGGGGAATGTTCAAAATTTTCTAGTATTAGAATAGATTTTGAAATTTTATGTGATTATGATTAGTTTTGAAATAATAGTTTTAATAGTTTAAATCACCAGAATAGAAGTCTAGTATAATAGAACAGATTCTTAAAACATTAAAATAGGTTAGAACATTTGTAAAAAGTTTACAACATTAGAATAGGGTATTAGAAAAATGGAAGAGTAGTTTAGAATATGAGAACAATAGTTTAGAACATTAACACAAAAGTTTAGAACAATATAGCAGACTTGAAACATTTGAACATAAGTTATACTTAATATTCTAAATAATAATTGTATTGTCCTAAATATGACTTATATTATTCTAAATATGACTTTCATTATTCTAAATATATTTTCAAATGTTGTTAAGTTTAGTTCTATGGTTTTTTGTAATTGTGTTAGAATTTATTTTAAAGTTTTAATCTTTGTTTAATATTTGAATTTTATGTGATTTTGTTTAGTTATGAAACAATAGTCTTAATAATGTAAATCATTAGAATATAAGTTTGAAACAATAAAGCAGACTCTTAGAACATTTGAACAAAAGGTTGGAATAATGGAATAAAAATTTAGAACATTAGAAAAAAAATGTTAGAACAATGGAACAATAGTTTAGAACATGCGTAGAATTGTTTAGAACAATAGAACAAAAGTTTAGAACAATAAAACACACTTGAAACAATCGAACAAAAGTTATACTAGACATTCTAAATAATTATTGTATTGTCCTATATATGAAATCTATAGTTCAAAATAGCTTTCAAATGTTGTTAAATTCAGTTCTATTGTTCTAAGGAGTAACTATTATGGTTTTTCTAGGCTTTGGGCAATGAAGAGAATTGTAGTGTTTCTAGTGAAAATTTGGGTAATACATCTGAAGTGGAACCTGTATGTAGGTCTAGAGGGTCGAAAGTATGGATTTCATGTTGGTCTAGCGAGATAAAACCTTTTGTGGGCATATAATTCTCAAGTATTGATGAAGGTTTTTCATTTTATAAGGCATATACAACTGCTATTGGTTTTAACATTAGAAAATCTACTACAAAAGGAAGGAAGAAGGGTGTTGTAAGTTTCCAATATTATGTGTTTAAGCTAGATATAAGTCTAAAAAAAAGAGTAATACACAAGATATGGGAATTGAAAATGAAGGCGAAGATAGAACTGCAGTTGTTAGGAGAAGATTGGTCACCCGTGGTGGATGTAAGGCACGAATTATATTGAAGATTTGCGATGATGGGAGTTATGTTGTATTCAATATCAAAGAAGGACGTAGCCATTCTCTTTATTCTTCTAATTCTGTATATTTTCAAAAAAACGAGAAGAAATTTGAGCATTTTACATAAGAAGATGATTGTTGATAATTCGCAGGTAGTTTTAAATAATTTTGATGTTAATTGTATTGTTATATAGTATATACACAAATGATTTGAACTTATATCCTATTGTTCCTAAGAATTCAATAAATTGTTCTAAAATTATATTTTATAATACCATGATTGCCTATGTAGGGCTTTATGGGTCGATCCTATATGTAGGAAAAACTATAGTCTTTTAAGTGATATGGTTTCATTTGATAACGCTTATCAAATTAATAGGTATTTTTGGGTCTAAATATTATTAGGTTTTATTGTTTTAAAAATTAGACTTAAAAGGTTTTAGAGTATTTTTATAAGGTTTTAGAATATTGTTTAAGCCGATAACTTAAAAGTGAATTCAGTTGTTATAAAATTTTCAATATGATGCTTAATAGTTGCTCTATTGTTCTAAATATTTATTCTATTGTTCTAAGTGCCAATATTGTGGATTAACTTTACCATTTTAATGTCAATATCAGATTTAATATGGTTTTTGGGTCTTTTAGGGGTTGATCATTATAATAGATGTGTTACCTTTGCTGCTGAGCTTATAGCCAAAGAATATGTAATATCTTTAGAATGGCTTTTTAGAACGTTTTTGAAAGCAATGGGTCATAAGGATTCTTCGTGTTCAATTACAAATCAAGATCCAGCAATGAAGATTGCGATGAATAATGTGTTCGAGAAGTGTGGTCATAGATTTTGTATGTGGCATATTATGAAAAAGATGCTTGATAAGATTGGGAGAAGTATTACCCAAGAAACTAATTTTTTGAAGACTATAAGTGATTGTGCATTGAACTCAAAAATTGAATGAAAGGAAATCAAAAAATAAATGGAATAAGATGCTTATTGTGTTTCATTTAGAAGATCATGAGTGGCTTCGTTTAATGTTCGAAATGAGAGCAAAGTGGATCCCTGCCTATTTTAGAGATTTGTTTATGGGTGCTATTATGAGAACTACATCAAGGTCAAAAAGTGAGAATAATTTATTTATATCCTTTGTTAATCCTCATGTATCACTAGTAGAGTTTTTTATGAGGTTTAAAAGTGACATGGATGCCCAAAGACACACTCAAGCACGGAATGATTACGACTCTCAACACAAGCATCCAGAATATAAGACACCAATGGAGATTGAAAGACATGGTTGTAAGGTATATACCATTATTCTTTTCCACGATTTTCAAGAAGAAGTTCATAGTGCTTGTTATGAATGTTGTGTAGAAGATTTAAGGAAGGAAAACGGGTTGGAGATTGTAAAAGTTAGTGAATGTAACGGTAGAAGAACTTATAATGTTGTTATGGATTTTAGTAATTATGAAACAAGATGTTCTTGTAAGTTATTTTGTAGGCAAGGACTTCCATGTAGACATATGATATGGATTTGGAAGGCAAAGAAGTTAGATATTATTCCTTATCAATATGTTTTGAACAGGTTGACAACCATGGCTAGGAAAAAAATTAATGTTTGATGTTCATGGTAATGAGATGGAAGGGTGTTCAAACGGTGATGATAGGATGGGCTTGTCAAATGATTTATGGTCTAAGATTCATAGTTGTGTGAGTTTGGTTTAATTAAATAATGAAGATTTGGGTGACTTTGTTAAGTATCTACAAGATTATAGGTAGAGGTTGGAAGCGAAAAAAAGATTCGCAGATGAGAGTGAGAATGGGCATAATAATTCCCAAGTTCGTGAGTTACTAACATGGTCTTGCACTCCTTGTGAAATATTGGTTAGACCTCCTAAAATATCAAAAATAAAGGGACTAGAGTACATAGTGGGAACGAAAATTGAAGTGGTCTTGTTGAAAAGATTAAAGGGCAATAAAGAGAAAGCAATTAAGCAATGTTAAAAGAGAAAAAGGTTACGTAAAGGGTGTGGGAAACTTGGATACCACAATATCCGAAATTGTCAAAATAAATTTTTGTGATACACCTATTGAATTGTATAAAAGTGTTTGGCTTAATGTTTAAAAATTATGCATTTTTGTCTAGTAAGAAAAGATGTTTATATAAAATATAAGTTTAGAACAATAGTACAATATGTTAGGACAACAATTTTAATAGTTTAGAATCTTAATACAGAAGTTTAGAAATCAGAAAAGATGTTTAGAACATTTGATTAAAATTTAGAACATTTTAACAGAAATTTAGGACAATAGAACAGAAGTTTAGAACACTAGTATAATAGGTTAGAATAATAGTTTAAATAGTATAGAATATTAAAATAGATGTTTTGGAAATCAGAAAAGACCTTTAGAACATGTACGTGAATAGAAGTTTATAACATTTTGACAAAAGTTTAGAACATTGTAATAGAAGTTTAGAATAATAGAACAAAAGTTTTAGAATAATAGGTGAGAATGGGATGAGATTTAGAATAGAAAAATAGTTTAGAAATTTAAAACATATAGAACAGTATAAGGTTGGAACAATTGGATAATAATACAATAAGGTTGACAAGTATTGACATGATTAAAAGTTTGAAAGGAAATTTGAAAAATTCAAAGCACTTAGTGTATGAAAGAAGCTAGTAACTTACATCGGTAGCTTCTACTCTTATGTCCCATTGTGAATCACTCTGACCTTAATACGTTTCCATGTGCTTTAAGATGAACAATCTACAATGATTTGCATTTTTTTTGTCCCTCTATTTGATTTTTCAATGATGTTTTAAAATTAGAGATAATTTTACCATTCCCTATCTGTTTTTCTGTTAAAAATCTTGCAAAGGCTTTTGACTGTATTATAAAGAAGATGAATATTAAGGTTAGAACATTAGAACAACAATAGTTTAGAACACTAGAACAATATAACAGATATTTAGAATAATAGGATAATTGTTTAGAGCATTAGGAAAATAATTCAGAACAATAGAATATAAGCTTTTAGTGTATAGTTAGAACAACAAAACAATAGAGCAATTGAATAGATTTTAGTGTATAGTTACCATTGTCTTAGGGTAGTTCTCATATTTTGATGAAAATGAGACTTCCTTCTCCAAGAATCTATTGTCAATCACCTCAATGCATTTTGTAATGAAATTGAAATAGAATAGATAATAGTGTTCGAAGGCTACTATGTGGAAGAACACCTGAAAATTTATTTAGTCATAAGGTTATATAGAGTTTATACTTTTAGTTTATTGGAAAGGAAATTCAGTAATTTTAAAATTATTGACTTACCAAATGCATTTTGTCAAAGGTAGTAACATTAGAGTATTTCATCTCATCTTCCATTCTTGATTTGAAGACCATGTATCTTTCTTCAAAATTAGTTAACATAGGGAAGTACATATCACTACAGAGTATGATATATATTATAAAAAAAAGTTTATAGCATTAGGACAATAGTTTAGATTTGACGAATAGTAGTTTAGAACAATAGAATAATAATTTGAACTATTATAACAATAAGTTTAGAATATTAACACAATAATTTAGAACAACATTTAGACCAACAAGATAGAAGAATAGATTTAAAATTTAGAATAATTTATAGTATTATAAAAATAATTTACCAAATTTTAAGAGGTGTAGAAAAATTTGTTCTTTGATTCATGGTTTCTCTTTCTATTCAAAACATTTCGTATATTAGCTCATGAATTAACAATGTTATTCATGATTAAATTGTCCTCAACAAGTGATAATTTATCTTCCCTACTGATCCAGGTTTAATTATCATTGTATAACTCATCGCTTTTATTTATGGGGAAAAAATATATAAGTTCAGAATAATTCTTGAACGTAAGAACATCATTATTTAAAATTAGAATAATAGGTTAAATGTTTTGAAAAATAGATCAGAAATTTGTAACATCAGTATTAATGTTTAGAAACTTTTAACTTAAGGGTCCGTTTGAAAATGCAAATTCGACAACCCTTCTTTGTGTTGCATTAACTCTTTTCCAAGTTGTTTCATTCTAGACCATGAATGGAGAGTGCACGTATAAAGGAAGGTTCTAAGGACGTCTTTTTCCTCGTTGTTGTGGTTCTTTTTCATTCAACCCGACCATAACATCTTGCTCAGAACTTAAAATGGTTTAGAACATTAAAATGTAAGTTTAGAACATTAAAATATAATATTAATGGTTTACAACAGTAAAATATAAGTTTTGAACATTGAAAATAGAACAATAGAACAATATAAAATAGTTTTAGACTATAGAGCAGACGTCTAGAACAATAAAATAAACCATTAGAACAATAAAACAGATCTTTAGAACAATATAATAGATATTTAGAATAATAGAACAAATGTTTAGAACAATAGAATAAAATTTTAGAACAATAGAATAGATCTTTAGAACAATAGAATAGATCTTTAGAATAGTAAGACAAATGTTTAGAATAATTGAACAAATGTCTAAAACAGTAGAACATATCTGTAGACCAAAATTAAAACCAGTATATCTAAAGGGTAGAATAGTATGATTACCTCTCCTTTGCAATATCTTGAACAATTGGTATTCTCAATTGTTATATTTGCTATTCCAGTGCATGGTCATGGGTAATGGTAGAGGATATAACATATTATTCAGGAGGAGTAGGACAATAAAAATTTGGGGGAAATTTTATTCCATTGAAGTAGGAGAATCAATAGGGGGGGTAGGGGAAGCAGGAGATGTTAAAAATAGCGCATTAGTAGGGTTGGGGGGAAAGGAAGCTGGGGGGGTTGGAATAAGAGGACGGGGAGGGGATAATAATTGTGACTCAGTAAAAAGGTTAAAGATAGGGTGAGTCAAAATAACCTTGTCAACGAAGTCCTTATGTTAATATTTGGCTTAAGCTTTACCATTTACATTGTTGAGCGCTTGCGTAAAAGCTGGCTCATCAAAAAGATGTTGGTCTTCGCTGAGGATTATAAGACTACTCATTAATCTTGGCTTTGAGTGACTGGTTTTAAGGTGTACTTATTCCAAATATTAGCAATGAGATTATTCATTTCATTTCTCATTTGGATTTCTTTAGGAACAGTACAATAATGGAACAAACATTAAGAATAATAGAACATATCTTTAGAAAAATAGGATAAATCTTTAGAACAATAGAATAGATATTTAGAATAATAGAATAGATCTTTAGAACAATATAACATATACTCTGAACAATAAACATATTTTTAGAACAATAGAATAAATCATTAGAACAATTTAACATATATTTAGAATAAACATTTAGAACAATGGAACAAACGTTTAGCACAGTAGAACATATATTTAAAACAATAGTATAAACATTTAGAACAACAGAGAAGATATTTAGCACAATAGGAAAAACTTTTAGAATAATAAAACAAATGTGTAGAACAATTGAACATATCTTTAGAAGAATAGATCAAAGGTTTAGAATAATTAACAGAATTATGATAAAAATAGAACAATGAAACAAAATTAAGAAAAATATACTTACAAGTAAAAACGGTAGTGGACTTGTGAAAAATGCAGACTAATTTTGCCAATCACTTATAAACTGGACCATGTGCTTGTAGGTGAAAGCACACCAATCAAGGGTTTTGATACCGCTTATGTCTTCACAATAGACAAAAAATTAATGTTGATTGATCGATTTGTTGTGGATTGAACACAGCAATTGATGGAAGCAACGACAAAGTTCCATAAGAACTCCTCGTACACATCCTTTTGTTTTAGCTCCTCTATTTTGGCAATTAGTATAGGCTGAGTTTGTAGGACTACTAGTAGTAATGCCAAACATAATTCTCCAGCATTGCACATATGCTTTTGCTTTTTAATCCTAATCAACGATTTCTTATTCATCAATGGGGGTCCCTCCAATGTGAAGCCAATAAACTAGGTGGACATCCTCAACTGATATTGGTATCTCATGGCCATGGGAGAGTATCAAAGAAGATCTATCTTGGTCAAAGCTATGACTTTATTTTACACAAAATCTAAATATATGACTATATAAATCTAGTTCTAGAAAGCCCCTGAAGCCTATATTTTTTATGGCTTTGTTGTGTTGGTCAGGGAGGTCAATTAAGACATTTGTCTTAAATTGCATGGGTGGAATTCATTAGGTAAGGAAATTTCTTTTCTTGGGTTTTTTGGTAGTTTTGGGGATTTCTTTTTTCTTCTCCTATTGCTTGTTTAAAGCAACATCATTAGTGGCTTTTCTTTTTGGTATAACAAAATTTTTTCATGATGAGTGACATTTATGTCACTCATTTTTATTTTCCTACTAGAGTTTTTTACTCTTTTTGGCACGAGTTTTTCCGATTTATCCTATTTTTCATTATTTTGTGCATAATCTAAGCTTAGGAGCATTTCTCGTTTTTTTGTCTTGCTTTCCTTAATTTCCCATTATCATTTCTACTTTTCTTCTTGTTTTCGTAGCTTGAGCTCAAGTACAAGAACCAGAGAGTGGAGATGCATAATAGAAAAACCGAGAAGAGAAGACAAGAGGTTGCTCAAGATTTGAACCAAGAGGCCTCTCGTAAGAAAAAGAACCAAGCGGGCACTTGCTTTGTCCTTAGCAGCCGCTCAGTTCAATGGAAATAAGCAGACCAAAAGTCATGAGCTGGCGCTAAGCGCAATCCTAGAGGGCTCTTTAAGGCCTAAGTGGCCACTCGTGGTTTAATTGAGCGGCTGATCAATTCACTGAAGTGCTGATTTTAAGCTTCTGGGCGGGCGCTTGTTCTTGAACTAAGCACCCGCTCAAGACTATTTTGGGCGACATCCATGTACTTTTGAAACTCTTCAACATCATTAAAACAAAAGGAAAAGCACAGCAGATGAGAGTCAATAGGGAGTATTAGCAGTAGTTTTAGACCTAGAGATAGAGCTTAGGGTTTATTTTATCGTTCTTCCATAAAAACCTTAGATTTCCTGTAGATTTTGCATTTGTTTCATGTACTTTTATCAGATTTCCGACCATCAACTATTAGACATCAATTTCTTATCAATATATTAGTATTTTCTTTTAGTTTCTCTTGTTTTATATTTCGTAGTTTTGATTTATTTTTATTTTCATTGATTTATGTTTGATTATTGTTAGTAACTATTATAGTTTGTTCATCGTTATTCATTATTTTTCTTGCATGTCTCGTTATTTTGATTATTCAATGTTTTCTATTACTAGTCATGAGTAGTTAAGTTAGTTAGGGGATAGGGTGAAAATCCAATCCCGAGCATGGATGATGTTTGAAGTATGGAGTTGTTTTTGGATGATTTACGTGTGATTTAATGTCAAGTTTTGGTTGTAGTCTAGATTGGCCATTTATATTTCTTCAATTGCTTACCTAGGTCAAAGATATTGAGAAATGCATACTTAGGTAGTGATCCGATGTTAAGTTTTGTTAACTTTCATGCTATTAATTGCTTATTTAAATCTACTATGTTTCTTGGATGCTTTAGAATACGATTAGGTGAGAAATCCCAATTGTAATGCCCTTCCTTGAAGATGACCGTTAGGTTGGTTCCTGGTTGAAATCTCTTCCTTGCAGCATGTTTTGGTTCAATTCATCGGTTGATAGCAAGTTAGTGAACCTCATATTATCTCATCTTGAGTCCAATTTCTAGCTTTAGCTGATTTACGTTACGAATCGGTGTTGAATCCCAAAACCCTAGTGCTTTTACCTTTATAGAACAAGTCTTTTAAAGTCTTAAACTAGAATTTAGTTATCTAATCTTAATCCTTTCTTTAGTTAAGCTAGCTTGTAGCCGAAGTGCTAGAGTTCGATATCTATTTGAAGCCATTTCCTGTGGATTCGACCCTTACTTGCCGATTACTCATAATAGTTGGAGTCGAGGTTTAGTTGATAGTAGGTGTCGTAACGACCGATATCTAAGCCTATCATTTTGTTCTCAACACCCCTACATGAAGGTTAGAAGATTTCAATAGGAGTTTAATACATTGGAATAGAAGATTAAAGCATTTAGAATAATAGAGCAATTATTTAGAACAATATTGTAGAACACCAAAAGAAATGTTAGAACAATAGAGCAATCACTTAGAACAATATAATAGAATTTTAGAACATTAGTATAAAAAGTTTAAACAATAGAATAGATTTATAAATCATTAACATAATAATTAAGAATAATACAACTGTAGTTTTCCATTTTAGAATAACCCTATTGTTCTAAGTGTAGTTTATGACAAACATTGCTAAATTCAGAACAAGCAAATACAACAAAAATATATCATTTAACATCCTTAGAACAATGGGGTTAAGTTTACAATATGGGTTTGATAACCGGTAATTTAGGTCGTTAACTAAAAGACAGGTTATGCAAACAATTTTTATTCCAACCTACAAACTATACGAGTATAGTGGAGTAGAGGGTCGAACCACGAAGACAAGGTATATCAACACTCTAACTTTTAACACAACCAGACTATTTGGAGTTGGAAATTCAATTAAAACTAATAACCAGAAGATGGATGACGATAAATCACGAAATAAAGCAAGTAGAGAAAAACGGGGACAAGATTGGATTCACCCTAGGAATGAAGCTTTCAAAACCAAACATGACAGATTGGAGAAAATCTGATAATAACTAGCATCGACATCCAAGAATACGACAGGAAGTTGGTGATTCACAAATCACAACGAACGACCTATAATCGCCCTATGTCTCCAAAGCTTTCCTAGGGTTTCACCAATCAAAACCCCTAAAGGAATTACTCACACATATTCATGCTTAAAGACGTAAAAGATATTCAAAGACACAACAGAAACAAACATGGAATGAAATCGTGAGAATGAAAACAATTCAGAAATTATGCTAATAAACGACAAATATAGAAATAGACATGCAATGAAGTAAAGCAATTAATTAAGAACAAAGGAAAAGATTAAACTCACAAAAGCTTCAATTTGATGTCCACAAAAAGAATTTGAACTACAAAGCGTTGAGGAAACTGAAAACCGAAAGCTAAAACTAAAAGAATTTGGAGGCTAAAGAAATCTAAAAGTGCATAAAAGTATATAACCTAGCTCTCCCTCCCTCTCATCAGAGGAAGGGGGTATTTATAACAAAATAAGAAAAACCTACGAAAATACTAAAATGTACAGGAGCCAGCCCTAAAAAGAAGTAGTTGATCCGGAGGAAAACACTGTCATTCGCCCGAATGTACGTTTCATTCGGCCGAACACAATACCATTCACCCGAATGGTCTTCCATTCGCCCATTCTAGAGGCTTTGAGGAATCGATCTCTGTCAAGCATTCGCCCGAATGAAAATGTTGATTCGGCCAAATGGAAGCTCATTCGCCCGAATGAGTTCCATTCGGCTTTTCCAGTGGCAAGGCACAAAATCTCTGAAGACAGCCTCTCTTTCGACTGAATGAGTCTCAGATTCAGTCGAATCTAAACCATTCGGTCGAATGTCTCTCAGATTTGTTCGAATCTGAGACCATTCTTTCCTCTTTTTCACTTCTCTCTTTTCTAAATTCCGTGGGATCTTCATGAGTGACTTCAAACACTTGCCCAAACTATGATACGTGTGTCAAAGGCTCTAATGCATCGCATTTCACCTTAAAATCATCAAAAGTACCTGAAATAAACTTAAGACAACTCGAAAACAAGATCAAGGTAAAATCAAGCACAATATGCATAAAACCAATACAAAACTGCGAGACTTGACACTAAAATGAGGTGATTAACGTGCTCTAAAATGAGCATATCAACTTCCCCCAAGCTAAACCGTTGCTAGTCCCTAGCAAACGATATAGGAGGGTTAAGTGATAGCTTAGGGAAAAATGAATGAAGAAATGAATGAAGATCATGAGAAGTGGAAATCAAGCCAATGCAAGCCGTGCACGTGCAAAACTCTTCCCTAGTCATGGGTGTGCAAGTACAATAGGATTTATAAAGCATAATAAACTTTTTACACCTACTCGGGATCACCAAGCAAGCTACATCATAGTTCATTCTGCCCACTACCTAACGAGGTCACAAGTCTACGCTCCCAAGGTTATTTCCCAAGAGGAGTGGGAAATTTCCATTACGCTCATGTGTTTATAGGGTATGTGTTTCGCTCGAAATCTTCCGACTAAAGATGAGTCGGGAATTAAACACCTAAACAGGGAGAAATCTCATAAATCGTGTCTTATCTACTCTCCAGCACTGATCTTACTAATCAGGTTAGGTCGAACATGTTTGGAAAGGGTTGTAATGCAGGCTCGGATCGAGGTATGGCAGAATTTGGGAACGTGGAGTTGAAATAGAGGATAGTAAGTGATCCAAGGAAATAAAACCGAGGAAGACTATGCCATCCAACAACCATGCTAATCCCAAAATTCCCAACAATAGGCTCTAATACACTATGTCAACTTTATTCTCAACCTTTTTCTCTAATTTCTTTTTGTTTATTTTCTTTTCTTTTTCTCTTTTTCTTTCTTCTTTTTTTTTCTTTCTTTTTTCTCTTTTTTTTCTTTTTTTGTGCTTTCTATGTGCATACTTCTTTGAAATGCACTAAGACTAGTGTATATAGTCAAATTACCCAATAATCTTCTCCCTAATACCGAAATCCTAAATTATAATGCTACAAATATCAACTTCACTATGATCACATGACTATCCTCTAGGTAAAAAGAGGGAGTATTTGGTTCATGTGGATTTAGATAGCGTGACTACAAAAGAAGGTAGAGGCACAAATTTGGCTCAACCTAGAGTAAATTGATTTTCATGGTAGGCCCTTTGGCTATGTAGCTTTAACTACAAACGTGTTATCATCCCTAACCTTTAGAAAAGTAGACTATGCTGGAGGAGAATAGACACAATTCTTAAGATTCCCTGACTAACACTCAACAATACAGGACTCGTAATAAACTCCTAAAAGGCTCAATCCTTTCTAGGTTAGTCGAAATGTGCCTCAATAGGTAGTTATCCAAACTACATACCAAGCAAGCTCAAATCCCCCAAGCTAAGTGAAAAACACTCGATAAACTCAGACCCAAAACAGGCACAGGGCTAGGGGAATACGAGTTTGTATAAAATAAACGTAAAGTGCACAACAGAAGCTTGCATGCTTATGATGGACAAAAGAAGGGGACACATGATGCAAAGAAGGGTAAAAACAAATATAAAAATAACTAAATACATAAATTTGGATTTTTAAGTAAGCAATCATACCAGTACGTGGGTGCAGCGGCATGTGGAACTTATTATATAAACACCTGAAAACAATACCAAAAAGCAAAGCACAAAACACAAAATAACACCTAGAAATAGACATAAAACATGAAGCAACGCAACACTACACAACACTAAACTGACAGCCAAGACCAAAGGACACACGAAAGGCTGAGTAGTGGACTATGGATACCCCCCTAGGCTAGGGTGAAGCCGTCCTCGGCGCTAAGGGATGCCGTTAGGTCTACCACTACTCATCCCCCATAAATTCCTCATTATCCCCTTAGTTTTCCTCCTCATTAACCTCCTCCTCCCCACCCGTATAATCCATCCCATAGTCATCCGAGGCTCTTCTAGGAGCCGGTGGGGTAAAGTTATTAAACCTATGCCTACCCACCCGCAACCGGTCAAACCCATGACTTAGTGATATCTCGTTATAGTTGTCATAGCGAGGGTACCAGGAAGGAGTGGCCATGCTTTCGCCGACCATGTGGGAGCGATAGGCCATATCATACCATGGGTAGTTTGCCCGCTCAAAGTTTTGCTCGAGGTGTTCGAGCCGGGCGGTGTGGTGGGCTTGGGTGGTGAGGACCTGGTCAAGCCTTCTCTCTATGCCTCCTAGGGAGGACATAATATCGAATTCAAATTCATCATCCGAATCATCATGGTCTGGTAAGACCGAAGTAGAGGCCCTAGGTCTGTCACGCATAGAAAGAGTGTGAGGGCGGGGAGGTGGTATAAGTGGGGGCTCTACAGCGTATCGCGGCACATCACCGTCTAAGAGATACGAGGCCCCAAACTGGACTAGGGGAGGTAATTGAGGATAAGGAAGGGAGATGGTGCAGTCTTTCAAGTACCGCCATCGCATGGGGTCCGCAAAAATAAAGTCAGCCCGCACAAGACATTTCTCGTAAAGGGTAGTGGAACTGGCATATCGTTCATCGAATTCCACAGGATTCATGACGTTTAAGATTTCAGCAATGCGGAATATGTGTCCCCCTAAACATAAGTCAGTAGTTGCATTCAGGGTGGCTGTGTTGTTTTGAAACTTCCACAGCGTCATTGGCAGGCTTAGTGTAGTGTCTTCGTGTGGTGCAAGGTAACGGTGCAAGATGTGCACCTCGTGTGTTCATACTAGGTGAGGGCTAGGGGAAGGGAACAAAATCTCCCTATTAAATTTAAAGAACATGCGCAAAACAGAGTGTTATACATCAGAAGCATATATGATACTATACGGATAAACAAGCCGGCCAGCTATTTTAGGCCATAACTCGGAAACCCGAGAGTTTTCCGGTTGTTTATCCGGAATAGGCTCGTTATGGAAACCAAACATGGTGCAAAATGCAGCGTAATCAAGAAAATAGGTTGCATTCCTTAGCCTAAAAGAAAAAATACAACCTACCATCCCGTTGGCACGGGGTTAGGGAGCTAAGAAACTCATAAGTTAAGAGCTTATGAGTCGGGTGCCACATGTTTATCTAGTTCTCTAACCCACATGCAGTTAATAGTGCAAGAAATTGCTCGTATATACCCATTCGTTGCAAAATTGAAAGGTCTAAATAACGAGTGGAGTTGATTTTTCATACCTTAAGCCTTTGGAAACGCTCATATTGCTCCAAAGATACGACAATTACCGTTGGATGGTCTTCATTGAACCATAATTCCTGGCCGAGAAGTCTTTGTTGGCCCTCTGGTTGTTGAGAACCAGTTTGTTGAGCTTCTCGTGCCGCACCCAAAGAGGAACCCTCTCCATGCTTTTTGGACCTCTTGAAGGGGTTCCTCAAGGTTCTCCTTGGACCCATAGTAATTGAAGATGATTGGGAAGGAAGTAGAGGAATTTGAGAGAGAGTAAGAGTGTGAGGGAAGACGTTCGTGCTGTAGGTGTGAATAAATGTGGGTGTGAAATCCCGTGGAATGTGTTTGTATTTATAGGCATGACTTCCATTCGGCCGAATGACGCTTCCATTCTGTTGAATAGAGCTCCATTCGCCCGAATGGATTCCCTGTTCGGTCGAATGGCTATGAGCTACGAAGAATTCTTTGTCCCATTCGACTGAATACTATTCAGTTGAATGTCACACCCTTTGACCGAACGATCACTCCATTCGGGGTTACTAGCAGCTTCAAAGTTTTCCTCAGCAGATCTATTCATCCAAATGGAACACTTCATTCAGTCGGATGAAATCTATTCGGCCGAATATATCTCTTCATTTGGCTCTTTCAGGAACTTGCCCAAATTTGATTAAGCTTATGTGCAATTAACATTCGGCCAAATGGAAGTATCATTCGGCCGAATGGGGTGTGATTTTTGCACTTCTTTGCTTTGAGTAATCAAAACACTCACCTTCTCAAAATCAATCCAGGTACTATGAGTTAGTGTGATGAAAGTCCAAATAAACCAGGTTACCTCCCGTAAGTGCTTTGTTTAACGTCGTTTAGCTCGACGTGGCTCGAGTAATTAAGACACAAGGATAAAAGTTAAACTAAGTACTTAAAACCTAACAAAACACTAAAGAATGATGATTCAAAGTAAGGATACTTGATAAGTGCCAATGATTATACCAATCATTCGACTTTGACATCATCTAACCTTATACGCTCAATGGTGTTGACATTGTGAAGGCTGCTTTCATGGAAGAGTTTTAACCTATGTCCATTAACAATGAAACTTCCTCCATGATGGTCCTTCAGCTCTACCGTTCCATAGGGGAAAACTTGTAAAATCTCAAATGGCCCAGACCACCTTGATTTTAATTTCCCGGGGAATAACTTTGCTCTTGAATTAAAGAGCAGCACTTTATCTCCTACAAGGAACTCTCGTTGGATGATACATTGGTCGTGCCTATGCTTAGTACGTTCCTTGTAGATGTGCATGTTGTGGAATGCGTCGAGCCATAGTTCTTCCAATTCTCGTAATTGGGCGGGTCGCTTCTCGCAGAATAAGGTAGGGTCCAAATTTAGAGTTTGGATCGCCCACCAAGACTTGCATTCCAATTCCATCGGTAGATGACAGGATTTCCCATACAATAGCAGGAACGGGGTGGTGCCAATAGGGGTTTTATAACATGTCCGGTGGGCCCAAAGAGCGTCATCTAACTTTAGAGACCAATCCTTCCTGTTTGGGTTTACCACCTTCTCGAGAATTCTCTTGATTTCCCTATTAGCTACTTCCACCTGTCCTTGAGTTTGGGGATGGTAGGGAGAGTCGACTTTGTGCACGACTCCATAATTTTTCAATAATTTGTTTAGTTCGTGCTTAGCAAAGTGTGAACCCCCATCACTTATGAATATTTTGGGAACACCGAATCGAGGGAAGATTATGCTTTTAAAAAGCTTAATAACCACTTTGTGATCGTTTGTAGGTGAGGCGATGGCCTCCACCCACTTAGACACATAATCAATCCCTACTAAAATATATTGGTTCCCATGAGATGAAACAAATGGGCCCATAAAGTCAATTCCCTAACAGTCGAACACTTCACACTCAAGGATGTAGTTTTGAGGCATCTCATTTCGCATTGAGATGTTGCCAACTTTTTGGCACCTCTCACAGCTTTTCACAAAAGTTTCAACATCCTTGTGTAATGTTGGCCAATAGAAACCTACGGTGGCAACCTTAGCAGCGGTGTTCATTATACCATGGTGACCCCCACACGCGTATGAATGACAATGAGTTAGGATTTTGGGAACTTCCCCTTCAGTGACACAATGGCGGATTATGCCGTCTACACAGGCATGAAATAAATAGGGATCATCCTAAAAGAAGTTCCCGACTTTACCAAAGAAAGCCTTTTTCATAGCCCTTGACTCGAACTCTGGAAGTTCTCCACAAGCTAAGTAATTCGCAATATCCGCGAACCAAGGGGCTTTCCCAACTACTGTTGTTGTCATTAGGGTTTCTTCGACCATTTCGTCTTGGATAGGTAAGGCATCGTTATTACACTCGGGTAACCTAGACAAATGGTCAGCTACCATATCTTCGCTACCTTTCCTATCTTTTAACTCGAAATCGAACTCCTGCAGTAGGAGCACCCAATGGATCAACCTTAACTTTGCATCTCTCTTTGTCATTAAAAACTTCAGAGCCGAGTGATCAGTAAAAACTACAACTTTTGAACAAATAAGATATTGGCGTAGTCTCTCAAAAGCGTAGACTACCGCTAGCATTTCCTTTTCAGTTGTAGAGTAGTTACGTTGTGTAGGATCCAATGTTTTACTGATATAGCGTATAACGTGGTGCTTTCCTTCTTTTTTCTGCCCAAGGACAGCACCAACAGAAATATCACTGGCATCGCACATCAATTGAAATGGAAAACTCCAATCCGGAGCTTGCACGATGGGCGCAGATATTAGAGCGTCTTTTAGCCTGTTAAAGGCATTTAGACATCTTTCCTCAAAGTGAAATTCAACATCTTTCTGAAGCAGTTCATTCAAGGGTTTTGCTAGAGTCGAAAATCCTAAGATGAGACGCCTATAGAAACCTGCGTGTCCAAGAAAGGATCTTACTCTTATAACTGAGGTAGGTAGAGCAAGATTCCTTATCACATCAATTTTGGCAGGATCTACCTCTATGCCTTTGAAACACACTTTGTGGCCTAGGACGATGCCCTCTTGAACTAAAAAGTGACATTTCTCCTAATTTAGTACAAGATTCGTTTCTTGACATCTTATTAAAACTTTCTCAAGGTGTGTCAAGCAAGTGTCAAGAGAGGACCCTCCAACGGAAAAATCGTCCATGAACACTTCCATGAAGTCTTCTAACATATCAGCAAATATAGCCGACATACACCTCTGGAATGTAGATGGAGCACTGCATAAATCGAAGGGCATTCTCCTATAGGCAAAAGTCCCAAAAGGACAAGTGAAAGTTGTTTTCTGTTGGTCCTCGGGGTGGATTGGGATTTGAAAGAAACCCGAGTAACCATCTAGAAAACAATAGTACTTGTGTCTGGCCAGTCTTTCAAGCATCTCATCGATGAAGGGTAAGGGAAAGTGATCCTTTCTTGTAGCCTTATTAAGTTTGCAATATTTAATGCAAACTCGCCATCCTGTGGTGGCTCTAGTGGGGATCATCTCTCCTCTGTCATTTTCGACGATGGTCATTCCTCCCTTTTTAGGAACAACATGAACTGGGCTAACCCATCAACTCTCTGAAATTGAGTAGATGATGCCGGTCTTGAGGAGTTTGAGGATTTCATCCTTAACTACCTCTTTCATGTTTGGATTCAGCCTTCTTTGTGGCTCAATGGAGGAAAAATGTTCATTGTCAAGATGAATCTAGTGCATAACAAGGGATGGACTAATCCCTTTTAAATCACCTAGTGAATATCCGATGACATCTTGATATTTCCTTAATAAAATAAGTAGTTTTTCCAAAGAAATGTCATCAAGCTCAGAATTCACTATGACAGAGCTTCCTTCATCTTCATCGAGATAGGCATATTTCAAGCTAAGAGGTAAAGGTTTCAAAGTCATTTTGAGGGAAGGCTTAGGACTTTCCCCTTTATGCGTAATACTTTCCTCAACCTCGCAAAGGTGCTCATATTCTGCATATTTTTCATAATCCTAGGCCTTATCTAATTGGCCCTCTAACGGCTCATCTATAGCAGAGGTATCCTCATCATTCGTTTGACACCCAACCTCTATTTCCTTATCCCCATAACAATCCTCACTCTCCCTATTGCCCTCTTCAAGGCGACAGACCTGCTCAACCATAGGCTTTTTTAAAAGGGGAGAGATTTTGAAGACTACCTTTACCTGGGCTACTTTTACCGTTATAGTATCATCATGGCAATTAATAACTGCCCGAAGCATTTTCAGAATGGCTCTGCCCAAGATAAGTGGAGTATAAGGGTCCTCTTCCATTTCTATTACTACAAAATCACAAGGGACCACTAGTTCTCCTACTTGGATAGGTATGTCATCATGCTCTCCACATGGCACTTTAATGCTCCTATCAGCCAGTTGGATTGTTTTTCTTGAAGGTCTGAGGTCAAAGGGGAGCTTTTTGGCAATCGATAGAGGCATAAGACTGATCGAAGCCCCTAGATCGGCAAGTGCCCCCTTAGGATCAAGGTTTCCCAACTTTACAGGGAGGTTATAAGGACCGGGATCTCGCTCCTTCATAGGCATTTTCCCTTGCAGTATGGAGCTAACTTGATGGGGGAGACTGATTACCTCTTCCTCAAGCTTTTTCTTGTTGGACAGTAAGTCCTTCAAGAATTTAGCATACTTTGGCATTTGTGCCATAGCATCGAGGAACGGGATTTTTATCTTCATCTTCTGAAGATGTTCAAGAAACTTCTTGAACTTATCATTAAGTTGCTTCTCAACTTTCCTATTGGGAAAAGGAAGCGGTGGTGCATATAGCGGTGGTGCATATAACCATTCTAACCTCTTTCTCTCCTCAGCTTTCTTCCTCCTCTCTTCCTCCCTCTCTACTGGCTTCTCACTCCCTACCTTAGCATTGACGTCCTCCCTACCTCTTTCATCCTCAACCTCTGGCCCCTTACCATGTTCCTCCTCTTTTCCATCTTTGTGCACTCTCATCTCATCACTCACCCGTACCAGAGGTGCATCATTTGGATATGAAGGACCATTATACTGAGTCCCTGATCTCCGGTGGATAGCCTTAGCAGTGTGCTAGTTTGGGTTTGGGTGCTGAGGTGGAGGCTGTATAGAGGGGTTAGGTTGAGGGTGAGATGGGAATAGCGGTGGTGCAGGAGGATTAGCCAATTGGGCCAGTTGAGTTTCAAACAACTTTTGCTGAGCTTAAAGTTGCTACATTTGTTGGATGAGAGTCTGATTAATTTGAGTCAGACTCTAGTTCTACTAAGCAAGAGTTGTTACTTAGAAGGCTAAATGGTCATTGGTTGAAGCATAACCATGTTGTGGTTGAGGAGCCACATGATGAGGTTGACTAGGTGGAAAAGGTAGGTTTGAACCATTTCTAGGTCCTTGGTGAAACCCTGGGGGTCTATACACATTAGGTCTAGGTACGTTCCCATTAGTCTGGTTCCCTTGGAAACCTTGGTTGTTAAACCCACCTTAACCATTTATATTGTATCCCGGGTGGAAGTTTCCCTGGTTTTGGTTGGAGTTAAAGGGAGGTTTGTACTATTGGTTCTTTGGGAAAGGTTGTTGTCCATACCCTGGCCCTTGTCCCTGTCCACTATAGTTAAGGGCTACTACATGATCAGGGTTATACCCATAACCGTCATAGTTCATCACTTGCGGTTCTGGGTTATACCCTCCATAATCAACTGCAGCTATGTGCTCGGAGTGCGAACCACCACAATAAGATGTATCATGGTTGGTACTCCCACATATGGCACATGCAAAGTGCTTCTCACTTACTAGAGGGGTGTTCGAACTACGGGCTAGGCTTAGCATAGACAACTTTTTATCAATGACAGCTTCTATTTTGGCGCTAATATTGTCCAAGTTAGTTGTGTCTATCATCCCTCTAGGTAATCCCTGACTCCTAGTTCCTTCCCAGGCACTATTTTTAGCAACTTCCTCTATTTTGGCTTTTACCTGGGTGCAAGGAATTTTGGAAAGCTGGCCACCTACAGCTGAGTCTAGAAGTGCTTTGGTGGAGTCATTAAGACCATTGTAAAAGAATGTGTTGAGATGGTTTTCCCCGTACTCATAGTGTGGGCATGCTCTAATCATTCCCTTAAACCTACTCCAGGTAGCACTAAGGTTCTCATCATCCTCTTGGGTGAAAGACGCAATTTTCTTACACCAATCCTGTGTTCAAACCGTAGGATAGAACCTTTCTAGAAATGCGATTTTTAGTTGAGCCCAATTAATAATTGAATTGGGTTTTAAGCATTTGTACCAATCCTTGGCATCTCCTGCTAGACTCAGATGGAATAGGTGCATTCACACATAATCAGGGCTATTAGGACAAGGAGGGATAAGTCCACAAGTATCTGAGAATGCCTCTAGGTGTTGAAGAGGACATTCATTTCTTAAGCCACTGAATGGTGTTTCCTTAACCATTCTTGTGAACTGAGGGTGTATTTGGTAAGGTGTAGTGGCAACAGGAAGTACTACACCCCCTTGGAACTCTTGTGAGCCAGGAGTTCCAAATTGACCAAACAATTGGTGTTCGTCGGCTGTAATGGATATGGATGGGTTTTGGACAGATTGTGAGGTATACTTTAAAGGGCGTTGTCTACTCACACGTTGGATTTCAGGATTTAAGGGTGTAATTGGCTGGTTTGACCTACGCGTGCTATGGGGCATGCAAACACCTAAGTCAAAGACAACCACACACAAAAAGAAAAGCTAAAACAGAAATGAAATGAAATAAAGTTATGCTAAGACAAGTTAGGTCTAAATATTACGCCTTGTCCCCGGCAACGGCGCCATTTTGATAACCGGTAATTTAGGTCGTTAACTAAAAGACAGGTTATGCAAACAATTTTTATTCCAACCTACAAACTATACGAATATAGTGGAGTAGGGGGTCGAACCACGAAGACAAGGTATATCAAGACTCTAACTTTTAACACAACCGGACTATTTGGAGTTGGAAATTCAATTAAAACTAATAACCAGAAGATGGATGATGATAAATCACGAAATAAAGCAAGTAGAGAAAAACGGGGACAAGGTTGGATTCACCCTAGGAATGAAGCTTTCAAAACCGAACATGACAGATTGGAGAAAATCTGATAATAACTAGCATGGACATCTAAGAATACGAGAGGAAGTTGGTGATTCCACAAATCACAACGAACGACCTATAATCGCCCTATGTCTCCAAAGGAGTGGCAGGGCAAGATTTGCATCGGATTCCGAAACTATTTACTATCATCGTTTCTACAACCTTAAGCAATAAAGATCATAGCTTTCCTAGGGTTTCACCAATCAAAACCCCTAAAGGAATTACTCACACATATTCATGCTTAAAGACGTAAAAGATATTCAAAGACACAATAGAAACAAACATGGAATGAAATCGCGAGAATGAAAACAATTCAGAAATTATGCTAATAAATGACAAATATAGAACTAGACATGCAATGAAGTAAAGCAATTAATTAAGAACAAAGGAAAAGATTAAACTCACAAAAGCTTAAATTTGATGTCCACAAAAAGAATTTGAACTACAAAGTGTTGAGGAAACTGAAAACCGAAAGCTAAAACTAAAAGAATTTGGAGGCTAAAGAAATCTAAAAGTGCATAAAAGTATATAACCTAGCTCTCCCTCCCTCTCATCAGAGGAAGGGGTATTTATAACAAAATAAGAAAAACCTACGAAAACCCTAAAATGCATAGGAGCTGGCCCTAAAAAGAAGTAGTTGATCCGGAGGAAAACACTATCATTCGCCCGAATATACGTCTCATTCGGCCAAACACAATACCATTCGCCTGAGTGGTCTTCCATTCGCCCATTCCAGAGTCTTCGAGGAATCGATCTCTATCAAGCATTCGCCCGAATGAAAATGTTGATTGGGCCGAATAGAAGCTCATTCGCCCAAATGAGTTCCATTCGGCTTTTCCAGTGGCAAGGCACAAAATCTCTGAAGACTGCCTCTCATTCGACCGAATGAGTCTCAGATTCGGTCGAATCTGAACCATTCGATCAAATCTCTCTCGGATTCGGTCGAATCTGAGACCATTCTTTCCTCTTTTTCACTTCTCTCTTTTCTAAACTCCATGGGATCTTCATGAGTGACTTCAAACACTTGCCCAAGCTATGATACGTGTGTCAAAGGCTCGAATGCATTGCATTTCACCTTGAAATCATCAAAAGTACCTGAAATAAACTTAAGACAACTCGAAAATAAGATCAAGGTAAAATCAAGCACAACATGCATAAAACCAATACAAAACTGCGAGACTTGACACTAAAACGAGGTGATAAACGTGCTCTAAAACGAGCAAAACTAATAGGGTTAAGTTTCCTAAATTGGAATAATTGGATATTACTACAAAAAAAAAAGTTTAGAATAATATAATTAAGCTTTAGAACAATAGAATCGAGTTTTAAAACATTTGATCATAAGTCTATAACATTAGACAATAGTTTAGAAATAACATCACAAATGTTAGACAAATAGAATAACTTTTTAGAACATTAGTATACTAATTTAGAACAATAAAACAACATATCTTTATTTCACAATATATGACTATTTTATTTTATTAACAAAAGCTTTTCATTTTGAATAATAGATTCTCATTTTTGAGGAATATATAAAACATATAGAACAATGATTTATAGAAACTATTCAATGGTTTATAACATTACTTAGTAGATTAAGCCTTACCTTAGAATAGTAGAAGCATTATTTAGAATAATGGACTTTTAGTTTAGAACAAAAATTGCTAAATTTAGAACATGGCATACAAATACACTCAAATATAGGATTTAACATCCTTAGAACAATAGGTTGATGTTTTAGAACAATCGGTTGATTTTTTAGAACAATCTTATATTATTATTCACGAGTATCAATTAAGGTGGAGCTTCCAAATTAGAAACTGAGATTTGTCGTTGCTTCGGGTGAAAAATAATAAAAAATAAAAAAAACCTTGCTTTGGGTAACTACTTAATCCTTGGTTTGGATGACACAAAATTAATGCTTCCTTTTAAAAAAATCAAAAAATTAAACTTCAATAACCGAAACCCACGATTACCAGTTCAATCAAATAAACAACAAACTAGCAAAACTGAAATATAATTTTACAAAATAGTCAAGATGATGGAAAAAATAGGGAGTATATCTGTGCGGTTAGGGGCAATGATTGTGAATATAGGTGAAGCAGAAGTCATTCGCATAATTTCTAAAGCTCTTGAAGGAAAAGGGGATCAAGTAGTACAGTCATGTTGTTTTTAATTATCGTAGTAACTTATGAAGGTATTTATCAACCTTTTGATATTTTGTTGGCCGCAAGCCTCAAGTTGGCTCGAGACTATATGCAAGCTTTCAATGACATGGCCAAGGAGGTATATTACTAACTTAAAAGTTTCTCATCAATTAAATATTCATATACAAATACTGATTAAATCTTAGAGTAACTATAAAATCTATGAAAATTTTTGGAGAAATTTTAAAACTTTGGATTACCTTATTTATAAATAAGTTAATGATGGTTGAGGCGAAAGTTGCATTGTAACTTATGACTTCTTTTGGGGGTGATTAGCAATAATTTATCGGTTGCTTGCAAAGTTTAGCACATTAATGTCATCTAATAGCGATTAGAGTCAAGCAGCACACTCCTTAAAAACTTCTTTTTATTCATCTCTTTCTCCTCTCTTGTCACCCAAGCCACAGATTTATGGTAAATTTCAGTTTTATGATTTACAAGTTAGCATCTTTTAAGTGATTAATGTAAACTATGAGTAGTTTTAGATTGATTAAACGTTAGACTTTTATAAAGTTATAATCTTTAATTAGTATTCATATTGTTTTATTTTATATTTAATTTTTCAATTGCTATTTTTTTGGAATTTCTATTACTTTGAAGTGGGAAGTATATATGTTTGGTGGGTTTTTCTCTACTATTCATTAATTGTAAATAAATTGTTTAATTTTTTGTTTGTATAATTTTTTTAAAAAAATTACAGAGTATATAATTAGATTACGTAATAATATAATATTTAAATTTTTGTCATTTCTATCTTATTAATTATTGGTATAAACTTAGTAGAAGTACGTAAAATATTTGTGAACCACCATTGTCATTACCATGATGATCACAATTTATAATGGTGTTGTCTATGAAGGGAAACGTGGGGGGATCGTTAGCAAGCTAGGGCCTGATATTTGGGGTTGGTCTTGCATTAGTGGGTACTATGATATTGCCCCCATATTTCCGGCATATATTATGCCTTTAAACTTCAATTCATCAATTTCAAAGGGATAAAGATTATACTATGTTTTAACCTTAATATTTTTTCCTAAATATTCTTTTTAGAAAGATATTAGAGGTTATTTGTTGGTAGTTAATGCTTATCGAATGATTAAAAAATCCAAGAATACCTTTTTGTTTTTTTGCCCAAATTTTTATTATCTTAAGCAAGATATGATCAACTATAAATCATCAAATTAAACATTTGATATTTTTAATTCATTCTACATTGTATGTTTATAATTCAACTTCTTCGATTTGTTTTACCAAATTTAATACCGTGCTATTAGACGGGCACAAACTAGTAATATCTTAATTTAGAACATATACTCTAATATTTAGAACAACCAAAGTATTTCACATCCTTAAACCTAAGTTGTGAACTTAGTAAACTAAGCCATTACTTAAAAAAAACGGAAGTATTATTTTGAACAATGGAACTATATTTTAGAACAACCGTTGCTAAATTTAGAACAAGGGTTACAAATTCATCAAAATATATAAATTTCACATCCTTAAACCTAAATCGCAAACAATACAATATGTAGTACATTAACACATTACTCAAAACAATGGAAGCATTATTTAGAACAATTGAACTATAATTTAGAACAATTGTTGTTGAATTTAGAACAAGGGTCACAAATTCATTAAAATATATTTTTTCGCATCCTTAAACCTAAATCGTGAACAATACAATACATAGTACATTAAATCATTACTTAGAATAGCAGAAGCATTTTTTAAAACAACGTAACTATAATTTAGAACAATCGTTCCTGAATTTAGTACATCCTTAAGCCTAAATCGCGAACTAAACAATACTTAGTATATTAAGCCATTTCTTAGAATAATAGAATAGTTATTTAGAACAACGTAACTACAATTTAGAACATGCATTAACAAGGGTTAGAAATAATTTACCCCTTTGTTGACTTCTTGGGTGAATATGTTGTCTATTCAGAAATCCTTTTTTTGAGATTTTGGTTCCCATTTTTATAAGATTACGCACAACTAAGGGAAAAAAGAGAAAAAGTCAATACAAATACTTACAAAAGTTTTGTAATACTCTGCTTTGAGGGTTACATTGCTTTGGTTGACAATTCCATGGTGTTTTTTGTAATTGGTAAAGGTTGAAGAAGGGAATTACGGTGCACAAGAAGGTTAAAATTTTGGAGAATGATGGAAATGGTGAAGGCTGAAGAAGGGAAGTTACGACATAATAAGATGAAAAGTTATGGAGAAAAGTGAAGAAATGATTTCAAAACTTGGTAGAGTGCACTGATATACTAGAGCTGCGGTTATCAGTGTGTGTTAGTTTCTTTTTTTTTCAAATCAACTTCCTTGTGTCAACTGTCATGATAATTACAATTTTGCCATTATTTTTGAGTTAAACCCCATCCGCTAGATTTGGCAATTGGATGATGTAAGATGGGTTCCTACATACCACAAGGTTCTCATATAAGGGGGGTTTACACATGAACCCACTTATATATATATATATATATATATATATATATATATATATATATATATATATATATATATATATATATATATATATATATATATATATATATACTTTTTCAACAATAAACCTTTAATTTTTGAAATTATTATTCGTAACATTAATGACAACTTTTTATAAGATTTAATTTTTTTAATTCTTAAATAACCATGATTAGATTTTTCCTCTTAAACCTTCATTTACATCAAGTATTTTACTACGATAAATTAAAATATTAGAGGAAACGGTTAAATATTGGTTATGAAAAAAGTTTTACTTCTAAAAAAAAGGCATCATTAAGGTTAGAAATAGTAATTTAGAAATTAGAGGGTTATCATTAATGTTTTTCCATTGACCAAATAAAATTTGAAAATATAAAGAGTTGCCAATGAGAATTACAAAAAAAAAAAAAAAAAAAAAACTTCACACAAAATGAGTTGTTCCACCACTTTTCATTAAAGGTCTCCTCATTGTGAAAGTCTAATCCAAGGTGAATTGAACCGAGTTAGCAATTCATATTAGATTGAATTAAAATGAATTCCACTTGGATTTGTTATATATGGATTATGTACACTTGTGTATGAACTCGAAACACTACAACAAATCCCTTATTTTCTCGACGCTTTGGGGAAAGAGTTGGAGATAAAATTTTACCCCTTGTTTTCTCGACGTTTTTTTGTGTAGAGGAATATCTCGGCAACTAAAAGCGTCGAGAATTGTAGATTTCTACCATGTGCAAGTCATGTGCTACAACATATCCCAAAAAAACTTAAATGCTACGGTTTTCTAAGTTTAAATATTGTGGTTATTAAATAGAAGCACTTATTGACAAAGCACTTATTAATGAAGCACTTGGGAGGTAAGAATGGCTTTCATGTAAATGTCTCAAAAGATGAGAAAAGTTAAGAAATGACCTAAAATGAAGCAAATAAATCTAATATTCTATTATGACCACTCGTTTTGGCATGCAAAATTGTGATATACTAGATTTTATACTCAAAACGAACAACTAATTATTTTTTCATAGATTTCGGGTGCAATATGAGATTTTGGTAAATTCGGAGAGGCATATCTCTTAGCCTGGTAATCTGAACGGCATAACTTTTTTTTAAAACCCCCAATTTTTGAAGGTACTACACAACCATAATGCCCATTAGTGGCCTCTGTGGCGTCTTATTTGATTTATTGAAAATTTTTTGACAACCCATAAAATTGACTATAGAACTCCAAATGGGGCCTATAATATGTCAAAATTGTGTAGTTTTTCAAGAACTACATATCGCAAATTCCTCATATGGGGATTTGTCCACTTATTTTCTCCAAAAGGCCTCTAACAACATGTAATCTATGACATTCGATTTTTCAGGGTTAATTACTTCACCGCTTTATTATAATCACCGCTTACTTAGAATCATTACCGCATGCCCTCCAAAAAAACTAATTAATTCCACTTAATTATAGTCGCCGCTTTAATTTCGTAACTTTTATCCATTGTGGTTAGACGCTTTTTTGTGTAGTGGAATATCTCAACAACTAAAAGCGTCAAGAATTATGGACTTCTGCCATGTGCAAGTCATGTGCTATATTACAACATGCCCAAATATAATTAAAAAAGGCCTCTTCAATCTTTTTTTTTCTTCCCCTGCCCCAAAATTCGTGAATTTAAAAAAAGGAATTTCGTAAAATAAAAAATAATTGTCAATATAAATAGAACTTCGCGAATTGAAAAAAAATAATTTTGTCAATTAAAAAAAAATTTCTTGAATAATAAAAATAAAATTCGTGAACCATGGCTTTCATTGCCCCTAGCTACCATGTTCAGCGGTTCCCAAAATTTCGTTAATTACTATTCCCCTACCCCGAATTTCGTCCTCATCGTTATTTCTCCACCGGCCAATTTCGTCCCTATTCTTTTGATCAACAATCTTCTTCCCCCATCTATCTCCTGTTCATCCACCAGCCAATTTCTTCCACACATTCAACTCAATTGTTCCATGGTTAGTTTTTTTTATGTGGCTTGAATTCGGATTAGCCTAGATTTTTTTATTGTTTAAGTGATTAATTTGGGTGGAGTATGTGAATCATTACACCAATGTTTATACTGTGATTAGTGTTCATTTTAGTTTTCTATTCATGCATAGATTTGTTTTTTTGTTTAATTGATTAATTTGGGTTGACTATGTGAAGTCACTTAATTATCCAGAAATTGTAGTCATAGATTGTAGTCACTTATCAAGAACTAGCAATGGTTTTGGGGTTAGAATTTTGGGGTTTGGGTCTTGTTTGCTTGTATTTCCATGATGAAAATTAGGAGTTCTGGTTTTTGGATTCATATATTATTATTATTATATTGTGGGCTTCTTAGCTTTATCATTTTCAGTTACGAATAAGATATCACTGAAAATCTGAGAAATAATAAATTAGCATAGTAGATGTGATTTTGAAAATGTGTATTGACCTGATTTTGAAATTTAGACTGAATGTTTGGCGAGTTAAGGTGTTAAGTTTGCTTTGATCTCATTATGATCCTTTCAAAGATTTCATATACAAGTTGTTCTTTTCTACAAAGTTTTTCAGTCGAGTTTCAATTTAATTAAAGTTAGTTTAAGCTTAAGTTCAGGGTTTTTTGGCTTTTTAATTATAGAGTAGTTTGCACTTTAAAGTTTTGATCCAACATTATTCAGTTGTTGGAACTAGAGCTGAGTGAACTGAACAAGGATCATAGGATTAGTCCTTGAAAGTTTTAATAATTGGTAGATTTTTTTAATTTTGTTTTATTGAATCAGGATTAGTCATTGATTAAACTAGTATTGACAAATTCCTTCAGGCAGTATACTTGAAAGCAATATCCACAAATTTCTTCAAGCTTTATGGGTTTATCGTTTCCCTTTTTTACTATGCTTCGTGCCCAATCTGCCAGGCTAACTTGCTCTAAGGAATTGCTAGATGACTTGTTTAATTGGAGCTTATTGGTTAATCATCTTGAGAAATGTCTAATTAAGATATGCACGGCTACTAGGCAAGGTTAGGGTAGTCCACAACATTGATTATCTTGTTTTGGTAGTATACTTGTAGTGGTGAGGGGGGGGGGGGGGGGGGGGGGGGGGGGGGGGGGGAGGGGGGGGGGGAGGGGGGGGGGGGTATTTTTTGTTTCATTTTGGGGGGTATATTTATTTTGTTTGGAGGTCAGGTTGCACATTTTAATACCTAGTTAAATATTTAATTATAATCTTTTAAATGTATTTGCACTATGGGAAATCCAATCATACCATTTAAGTATATTCTTTTTTACCAATTATGTTCTGTTTTTTTAACATGTACTGAATGCTTACCTTACTAATACGTTTATTGGTCATGGTGAATTTTACATGGGTTATAAAGTTAATCCAGTTAGTTTTCATGTGACATAATATTTAATCTATAGTAATTTTTTATAGATATGGATATTGGTTGGATTGATTCACCAAAAGGAAACCTTGCTTATTATAACATTTGCGTGAAATTCTTAGAGCTTGCTAACGAGACTCATGTAGAAGGAAATATTGATGCCCATGTAATAAGTGCAAGTTAAAGAAATGGTTTTCTATAGATGAAGTAGGAGGACATATTTTTTTATTTATTTTTATAAGAACAATAGAGATTGGGTCTTCTATCGTAGAGATAAAAGAAGCACTATTTTAGAGCCTTCTAGTGAACGTGCAATGGTAATAGGTCCAGAGGATATGGGAGGGTTGCTGAGGGAGGCTTTTGGGGTTGACATTCCACAATCCAATTATGAACCGAAGACTAGCCATTAAATGTACCATGTCTTGAAAAGGAAGGTTCATATGACAAACATGAGGAGTTTGATTTTCAATATGAGGTAGAGATGGTGACGTTCCATCGATCGATGCTAGTGAGGAGGAGTCTAAGTATGAAAGGATCATGGAAGCTTCTACTTTGTGTCTATAAAAGGGTTGTACTACTTTTTCAAAGATATCATTTTTGTTGCACTTGTTTCACATTAAATGTATTTTTCATTTGTTAGCCGAGTCTTTTACTAAGTTGCTAGTACTTCTCTTAGATGCACTTCCTAAAATGAATGAGTTTCCATCATCCTATTATGAAGGGAAGAAGATATTTTACAATTTGGGGTTAGGATATGAGAAAATTGACGCTTGTCCTATTGATTGTATGTTATACTAAGGTGAATTTACAAATCAAGTTGATTGTCATGTTTACCATACATCAAGGTGGAAGGTGGTCAAAGTTAAAGAGACATGTAAGAAAGGTGAAGTATAATGTGGTATTTTCCTCTTATTCCTAAGCTAAAGAGACTTTATATGTCCTCAAAAGCTACAAAAGACATGACATGGAATTATGATAATTACAAGGATAATAGCAATGTGTTGAAGCATCCAACAAATGGTGAGGCTTGAAAAACTTTTGATAAAAGATATCGTGAATTCTATAATGATACTCGTAGTGTAAGTTTGGGGCTTGCAAGTGATGAGTTTAATGCTTACCATTTAATGAATACCAACTACAGTACATGGCATATGGTCTTAATCCCTTATTTCGTTGCTTATTCTAGTGAAACACGATCCTGGGATTGATATTGTTGTATACTTGCAACCACTAATTCATGAATTAAATTTGTTATGGGATGGTGTAGATTCATTTGATGCTTATAGCGGAAATAATTTTATGCTCTAAATTGCCTTAAATTCAACTATAAATGACTTCCTGACATATGCCATGTTGTTGGGTTGGAGTACAAAAGGTTACATAGCTTGACCTTGGTATGGTAATCATACCTATTCATATATGTTTGGTAACAAGATTTGCTATCCTTGTGCTCGTAAATGGTTACCAATTGATCACCCCTTTTGTTCTCAAGAAAAATTGTTTGATGGTAATGTGGAATATGGTCTTCCTCCGGTTTCGGCAATTAGAATAGACCATTTGAAGTAATACGAAGAGGTTAATTATGTTTATGAAAAGTCAAAAAAATATTCTAAGAAAAGGAAAAAAACCCATAGGCCACCATATCATTTATAGAAAGTGATGATGTTCCTAGTTGGGATGATGGTAATAGTGTTTTTCTTTGGAATAAGAAAAGTGGGTTTTTTTTTCTTGGTATATTGGGAACATAATTTTTGAGACATAATCTAGATGTTATGCATATTGAAAAGAATGTGTGTTATACTTTGTTAGGAACTCTTCTAGAAACGGATAAGGGTAGAGATGACAAGAATGCTAGATTAGCACTGAAAGCAAAGAGGATAAAACCTCATCTTGGGCCTTAATCTCATTAAAATCGAGCACACAAATACATACCTCAAGCTTCCTACACCATGTCAACAGAAGAGAAAGAGTGATATCTAAGAGTTTTACAAAAGATTAAAGTTCATGATGAATATGGATCTAATTTGCAAAGGTGTGTAAACTTGAAGCAATGAAAACTTATTAATATGAAAAGCCATGAAAATCATGTCCTTATGCACGATATCCTTCTTGTTTCTTTAAGAGCATTAAATGCTACATAAGTAATTGATTTGCTTGAGGAGTTTTCTGACTTCTTTAAGAAGCTCTGTGCGACTTCTTTGAAAAAAAAAGACTTGGATACCATTCAATCAAAAATTTTATGGACTCTTTGTAATATGGAGAAAGAGTTTTTTTTTCATAATTATGTTCATCTTTTGATCCTTTTAGTGGAAGAAGTTAAGCTCGGTGGACATATGCATTATAAATGGATGTATCCCATTGAGAGGTTTATAACTTCAACCTCTAATTCTTTTATTCCTTTTGTGTTATTATTTTTTTAAAAAGATATCATATTTTTTATTTAAAATTAACATCCTTTTTTATGAAGGTACTTATCCTTTTTGAAAGCTCACGTAAAGAATAAGGCCCATCTCGAGGGGTCTATTGCTGAAGGGTACCTCTTATGGGAGACACTTGCATTTTCCATACATACTTGTTTAACTTAGGTTGTCATGTGATTGGAATGAAGGAAAATATTCATTTTGATAATAAAAGTTTAAAGTAAGCACATCGCTATGTATTGCTTCATTGAGATGAGTTAAAACTGGCTATTAAGTAAGTAGATTCAACGGTTATATATTATTAATTTCATTATAAGAATATTAACATTCAAAATTTTCATTAACCAAGTTTTTAATCTTTAAAGTGAATTCCTTGTCCTAAGAACAGTGAGAGACTCAATCTAAAGGAATTCAAGTAGATGTAAATCTCAAAAATCAGTGGATAGTTAATGAGTTTGCTGATTGGCTGTAGACTTAGGTAGATGCTGTGAAATTTGGATCTAGTTTATTTTATTATTAAATACCCTTTAAGTTTAACTTTTTTTTGAAGTAAAGACTCACAACCTCGATGATAGTACTGAAGAAGGAAAGCTACGAATAGACTTAGTCGGGGGTGTAAGTGATTGCAGTAAAAGGATGAATGATGTCATCATCAATGGCTTTAAATTTGATACCATGGACCGTGAGCGATTTTAAAAGATATAAAATTCTGGAGTTTTGGTGGAAGCCGATGGCCAAGAATACTATGGAAAACCCAAATTAATAGTTGAATTTAGCTATTGAGGTGCTTTGAAAGTTTTAATGTTTCATTATGACTAGGTTGATATACGTAGGGGTTATAAAACGTACCCATTAGTGTTCGTGTCAATTTTTTGAAGATGATGCACACAAGTCAAAATTTATATGATGATCCATTTGCCTTTTCATCTTAAGAAAAATAAATATTCTAGGTTGAGAATGAGATGCAAAAAGGATGGCATCATGTAATTAAGACTAAGCCTAGGGACTTGTTTAATATACCTGATGATGAGCCTTAAACTATGTAACCATAAAATATCATTAGGTTTTGTGTTTAAAAAGTGTTATATACTATAGAGCTGTAATCTAGGGGTAAACTGCTTTTTTACGCATTTTTTGTATGGAGGTTTTCTTTGTTAGACTTCATGCTTAACCATTTATTTGTTGTGGTTTTTGCATCAATTTTATCACACATGAAGATCAAATTTCGACAAAGATAATGCCATTCTGTATATTGTATCATAGTTTTTCTCTACACATCTTAATTCAATATAAAATTATGACTTTTCTTTTAGTCAAATATGACTTATCCAAGCAAGATAAAGAGAGTTGTGGCTAATGCAGATACGACACCGTTGATTGATGATGCACAACTGTCAACAAAAAGGTAAACTATTTCATCAAATCATGTTGCTCCTAAGGCAAGTTTTAAATATGGGCCTTTTGTACCTCCATCTTCAAATTCTATAAAAAGTACATAGGCCACACTTACTATCAACAAAATAGAAGGTATATGGAAAAAGCAACCTACCAGAAAAATATCAAGTACACTCCCTCCACAAACTAAAGAGTTCCCTAAGGGCCCAAGTAAGCTTTTGCCCATAATTTCACCTAATATCCCACTACCTACTACATTAGATTCACTTACACACCCTTCTACTTCCTCTCTTTCTTCACACCCACCACCAAAGCACTTCATACATACCATGCCCTAATGTTCCAAAGAGATTGTGAAGAATTAAGTGAAAAGTGGATTAAAAGGACTTGGTGGTACTCCTAACCAAACAAAGAAAAACAGTGCTGGAGAACGAGAAGATAAATCAAAAGCACCAAAGTCTCTACGGGTAAAGTCACTTCCTGATTAGCCTTTAAATGTTGAATTTGATGACAAATAGGAGGTTATGACCATTGGTAAGTTTATTTTATTATTATACTTTTTCCATTTTATCATTTTATGAACATTGCTAATGTTTTTCTATTTATACTTTTCAATGCAGATGCTAAGGAGCGATTCAATACAACCAATTGATGTCTAGAGTAACAATGGTGTAAAGTAGTTTGTTGAATTCAATGACTTGTACCAGCCTCTTAGGAAAGGTGGGCATATATTGGTCAGATTCATTGGTAGTATTGCAAAGGTGGAGGACTTTTATCCAGTTGGAGGAGTTGATTAGTATAAATTTGATAAGTATTTGAATGCTAGGATTATTAAAGAGATTAGAGTAAGTAAAATTATTGGCTTCTTTACGCATTAGATTTTTCATCGTTTTATTGTGCATGGTGTCATTATCGTCTATTTTTTTCCTTTAATTCTATAAGGTTTATGAATTATTGTCTTGGATCTTTTGTGTCTTTTTTCCTCAAGGATCGATTCGTGATTCTGGATGGTGTGGAATATGGCAATCAAGCCTTGAAGCGTACTGGTAAATGTTGGAGGTAATATAAATATGATTTAAAGCAGGCATACTACAAACCTGATGAAAAAACAATCAGTGAGATGTGTAGTGGTGTTCCATATGGAATTAGTAGTAATAATTAGTGCAAGTTAATAAGGTATTGGGATTCCAAGAAAGGAAAAGTAAGTACATGGATCTTTTTTCTTTATTGATGTCACATCAAATGTACTTTTTTCCTTCCAGCTCAATTTTATGATCTTTAATAGCTTTCTTAAAAAAATTTATTGAACCAAAAACTATCAATATTTGGAAAAGAAGCTTGAGCCTCCCAAAATCATATCCATACAATTGATTCTAATAGCTTTGCGAACTAACAAGCTGATTATGTAAGAATCATTTTGTCTTTTCTGTGTTCTCTAACTTCTAGCGAGATTATATATAATGAGATTATCCTTAAAATTCTTACATTATTACTTACAAGAAGTTGTGCATGGTAATAAAATGAGTTTATTAACTCTTTGGAGGAAAACTCATATGGAAAGGACGAAAGCTTCCTTCTTGGAACGGTCATTGAAGAATTTTTGGTAAGAATTATGAATGATGTTCTTTTCTGATTACAATAATGTAAAACTAATCTAGGATGGAGTAATTAATGGCTTATAAGGTGGGTAATGGAGCATCTCCATTGAATAGTAGCAATTAAAGTGCACATTCCTCTGATCTATTTAACTTGCACTAAACTTCACCAATTATTCATTGCTTAACCCAATCCTAGCTAGATAGCAGTTGATTTTCTACTTTTGTAGTTCTATTTTCTGTATAATTGTTTGTATGTGCAGGAGGATGTACAAGATAAGTTGTAAACATTGAGGCGAGTTCATCCTTCAAAGTGTAAGCAAGAACTTGAGGATGAAGCCTTCGAGAAAACTTTGTATGGTTCAGACACTCCAGATCGTCCTACAGGTTATGGATTTGGAGTACTAAAGGGAGATATTTATGGGGTTAAAGGTGCGTTGAGAAAGGAAAGGTCTGGATAAAGTCAAAAGAGGTCAGTGCAAGTAATGTTAGAGATAAGGATGGAAGAAGTGTCAAAGGAATATGGAATGCTAAAAGCCCAACTTCAAGAGACTAAATTCATGTTTAAAACTATAATGGGAAAATTTGCTAAAGTTTTAGGAAAAGTTTATAGTGGAGATGCTTCAAAAAAATTGCTTGATGCTACATAATCAATCTTGGATGGCGTAAACCCTTTGGTATTTATTCTATACTCATTTTCTCTCTTATAAGATTAGATTAAAATGTGAGAAGGAATTACCATCTAATACTACACAATCTATTGCTACATAATCAATATTTTACAGAGGATGGGACAGTTTGGCCGACGTTAACCACAAGGCTAACGTGGTATGACATGATTTAGTTGTTTGTAATTGATTTATGATTGCAAATAGGTTTGAAATCAATTTTTAAAATGGAAACAGTCAATAATACAAAGGACACTCTTCAAAAAATTTTGAAAATGTTTTTATTTGATGAGAACATGATATATTATTTTAAAATCCAATTGGCATTATTAGAGGAACTTGAAAATCTAGTTTTTTCGTCAAATTTTTAATTTTTGTAGTGAGACATGTATGAATTTCAAGGCGTATTTTCTATATTTTTGATATGATATATACATTATCCTCTTATTTTAAAATTTTAATTAAATGATCACTTCTCTTTTTATTTGTTTTAAAGGTTAAAAATGACAAGTGCGCAACGGAGAAGCAAGGATAATAAGTTTCGGCATCAAATTAGCTTCCAGAATATATATATCATTAAATCTAGGGTTATCCTTTATGTTTTTAGGCCTATAGTTATTAATTGTACAGATTTGATTTGAAATAATGCCTATGGCTTTTTAGACAGGCTTATATTTAGTTGTAGTGAAATATATGTCGAAATTTATGATCATATTTTGGACATATTATTAATGTTATTTAGGGTCTCGATTAACATGTGTGTGTGTGTGTGTGTGTGTGTACGTGGTTACGTACTAGCTTAATTAGCTTATATTAAATTAGTATTCAAGATGTATATATATGTACGTGTACAATACATTTAAATAAGAGTTCAAGTATATATAACATATATATTCTCATTTATCGTTTACAAATCATATCATTTGAAATAAATATCGTATTGTAAATATATTTTTTTTTAATATTAATTAGAAATCTTGACGCTTTTTTAAGTCTAGAAAGAAAGCCTATTATATTAACTTTTTTGAAAGCGTCGACAAATCTATGAACATATATAGGCGTCAAGAAAGTCGACACCAAAATATGTCAACAATAAAAATGGACACCAAAACACGTTAAAATTGTTGAAGTAACAACATGTCCACAGCTAAAATGGACATCAAAAATCATCGAGAATTACTTTAATGTGACAAATGCATGAATATTTCAACAATCTGGGTAGTTTTAAGCGTCGACATTATCGGCGTAAAATGCGTCGAAAATTCTCGACATTAATTTTCTTGACACTTTTTAGGGGCATCAAAAATTAAATTCTTAACGCTTTTTGGCGACGAAAATATACACATATAGCGTCAAGAAAACAAGGGATTTATTGTAGTGAAACTACAATTAAGGGTGCGTCCATTTATTTGATTTAGAGAACATAAATGAATTATTTTAACCATGTCAAAACTTATTTAGTTATATATATATATATATATATATATAAATCCTCATCGTTTCCAAAATTAATACAATATAAATTAATTAAGGTAGATAGGTGCCTTACGAAAGTATTAAACCATTTTCATGCAAGGGTTACTTAAAAATTATATATTCATAATATTATGTCCTAAGTTAAAAATGAAATGTGTTCATAGAGTACTTTGACAATTCTAAAGGTAGTTTTTAGGAGTACTTTGACAATTCTAAAGGTGGTTTTTATATAACTGGTTTACTTCTTTTTGTTGAGAATATTAACGCGTGTAAAAGTCTAGAATGTACATGAAGCAAGCAAGATATAGTACTAGTAATTTTTGGGCTTATCCGACTTTTTTTTTTAAAAGTAAAACTCCATTCAAAAATCAATAAATTAAGTCACTTCCACCAAGGAAATTACAGCATTTGGGAAGTAACCATAACAGACAAATTCAGTCGCACCCTTGGTATCATTACGAGCTACCTAGTGAGCCACCATATTTCCTACTCTCCTTATGTGACTAAAGACACATTCCTCTAACACTCTTTGAATATTGTTGATTCATCAAAAAAAGAAAAAATCGGGTTATGGGCCTCCTGCTTCTTTGCCGCTAAATCCATCACATACAATGAGTCTCCTTCCATTACCACTTTCCTGGCCCTGAAGCGTGGCACCATCTTGATCCCATAACAAAGTGATGCTGCCTCTGCCATTGGAGCCTCCCACTAACCTCCTCCCTTTTTGTGCCACATAGTAGGATTTGTCCTACATCATCACGAAGAACCACCCCTAGACTGCAATATCCATCCCCTGCAATATGAGCATCAACATTGGCCTTAATGCACCCTATATTCGAAGCTCTCCACTTCCCATTTATGACCACCACCCCTTGTTTGTTTCCCTCATACACCCAAGTCGCATAAATTTTGTAGTCCTCCACTAGCCTAGTGAACCTAGTAGTCGTTCTAATAGGTTTCATGTTAATTGCATCAAAGATAAACTTAGTCCTCACCACCCGTGCATGCAAGGGTGTATATATGCACTAATTCTTCCTTCGTGCATAGCTCATATACCCACTCCCACATCTCAATCAAAGTTGCATCGATATATGGCTTCAACATCTTCCACGTTTGACTGCTATTCCATAGCGTATGATTTCCCAAGCAAGAGAACATGGCATGTACAGTAGTCTCGGCCTCTTTCCCACATCTACTATAGATACTCGTCAAACCTCCTATACTTTTCTGTAGTTTCTCCCTAGTTTCAAGGATATCTTTTGCTTCTCTCCATATAAAGTGTTTTAATTTTGGTAGTGCATTTAAATTTCATATCTTTTTCCGAATTCTATTTTCTTCCCCTAGAGTCATGACACCCTCATGCATTCATACCCATTAGCATGTCTTAAATGAAAACTCTCTCTTTGAGTCCTTCCACCAGTATATTTTATCCTCCAAGTGATGTTGCGTCAGAGGAATATCGCAAATTAGTTTCATTTCATCTTGAGAGGCTTTTACTCCTACCGTCTCTCTATTCCATGAATTAGGAAAGGGATGTATGAGGCTACTAACAGTTTGATCGTTGTCTCCCCCTTTCTATGGGATGATATATCCTTTGTTTTCATCACCTACTTGCAATCTCACTTCCTCCATCAACAGTGTTTTTGAACCCCAAATGCTTCTCCAAGTGTATCTAGGGTCTTGCCCTTGATATGCCTCTAAAACGTTGCACTTTTTGAAACATCTCGCCTTTAAAACTTGTGCCACCAAGGAGTTTGGGTTCTTATGCAACCGCCAGACCTATTTAGCTAGTAAGCCCTGATTAAACACCTTAAGATTCTTGAATCCCATTCCTCCTAATAATTTGTCCCATGATATCAAGTGTAGCTTCCTTGTCCCACCATCCCGCCACCATAAATGAGCCATCATCGATTGAATTTCATCAATAATATTATCTAGGATTCAAAACACACTCATCAGATATGATGGGATAACTTGAGCAATCACTTTGACGAGGATCTCTTTTCCAGGCTTTGACAGTGTTTTCTCCTTCTACCCTTGCAGCTTCTTCCATACCCTATCCTTGATGCTCTCAAATACATTCTACTTAGCCTTACCTATAATAGTAGGAATTCCTAGATACTTTCTAGGTTTCTCAACATCCCTAACCCCAAGGATACTAGTTAACTTCCATTTTCTCTCCTAGGTTACAGATTTGCTGAGAACGACACCTAATTTACCAAGAGTGACTTTCAGACCTGATGCTTTTTCATATGTGCTAATAATTTTAGCAACTGTCAAACACTCCTCAACCGTTGCTCTGCCAAACAATAAAATATCATCTATAAAAAATAGGTGACATATACTGGGGGCACCTCTGCATATTCAACGGCCATGTACTCTAGTCTCCTTTGCTGCTTTTAGTAATTAAATAGAAAGAGCATCAGGACATAGGAGGAAAAGATAAGAGGATATTAGGTCACCTTAGCAAAGTGATGAACTTTTTTTAGAGCATATTTACAACCCCATTGTAGTGTCGAGTCTCGCGATTTTAGCTTGATTTTATACACATTACACTTGATTTTCCCTTTATCTTGTTCTCGAGCTGTTTTAAGGTTATTTCATGTACTTTAGATGATTTAAAGGTAAAATGCGTCGTGTTTGAGGCTTTGACACTCTTATCAAGAGTTTAGATCTGCGTATCATAGCTTGGGCACACGTTTGAAGTCATCCTCAAAGATTCCACAAAGTTCAGAAGCCATTAGACACTTCGATGAAGCTGTTCAACAAAGTTCAGGCTCAGATTCGACCGAATCTGAGCACCATTCGGTCGAATGAAGAAAGGAACTCAAGCATATGATTTAAGCTTTCTAATATGGCCGAATCCACTCCCATTCGGCCGAATCAAGGCCCATTCGGCCGAATCAAGGAACCATTTGGCCGAATGGTGGACAGGCTTATGATTACTCTACTCAGACTTACTGTTTTGGGTTCTTTCTTAAGCCGGCCCTCGAGAGTTTTTCTAGGGTTTTACCCCCTTATGTCCTTAGGGTATAAATACCCCCTTTCCCTATGTAAAACCCTCATGCCTATTTTGAGAGCTCTTGTGCCTCAATTTGGAACATCACTTTCATTGCTTTTCATTTCACTCATGCACTAGTTTAGATTTAATGCTTTCATTGCTCTCCTTTTTAAATATTATATTTGGATTAAAAACTTCTTTAATTTAAGCAATTTCATTCACGTAAGTTATCGTTTCCTTTATTACTTTATTTTATTTAATGCTTTCATTCATTGCTTTTGTTGATTTCATTACTATTACTGTTATTCTGTCTTTATTTATGCTTATGCGTGAGTAGTTTTCTTAGGGGCTTGATTGGTCAAACCCTAGGTTGGCTTATTTTTTATGTGTAGGGTTAGGGTTTGAGATTATCGATGATTGTTTGATTGACATTCAATGCGAATCTTGTCCTGCCACTCCTTAGGAGACATAGGTCGATTATAGGTTGTTCATTTGATTTATAGGGTCACAAACTTCCTCTCGTCATCTTGAGTGTCTTGATTGATTATTGATTGATTTCCCCTAACCTACCTTATCTACTAGTTGTATTGTCCTTCCTAGGGTTGGACTAATCTAACCCCATTTGTCTTTCATTGCTATTTATCATCATTTATATTCTTGCATTCCTTTCCTATCATTAGTGTAGTTCAAACAACCGCATCTCGAATAAACTTTTACATCAAGTCTAGAAACTACCATCCCTTATCCTTGAGGTTCGACCCCCGACTTACCATTACACTAGTTGTAGTAGTATTAGGGTGATTATAAGTATTGTTTGCATAACTAGTATTTTAGTAAACAACGCTAAAAATCGGTGATCAAAATGGCGCCGTTGCCGGGGACAAGGCTATATGTTTAGATTATAGTCTTGTTGTACTTCATTTTTGTTTTATTTCTATTATTGTCTTTTAATCTTGCTTGGAAGTGCTTACGCTTGGCCTCTAGTGTTGTTTTCATTTCCTATAGCATATGTAGATCAAATCAACAGCTAGTACCATACGACCCTGATATTCAACTTAGTAAACGGTGAGTTCCATCCCAAATCCCATTACAACCAAATACTCCCAACCCTCCTACACCACCAATGGACAAAAACCAGCAATTATTTGGTTAATTTGGGACACCTGGGTCCCAATAATTTCAAGGAGGTGTCATGTTACCCATAGCCCCAACTCCTTATCAAATACATCCATAATTCACCCGGATGGTGAAGGAGACCCCCTTTTGCGGCTTGAAAAGTGAATGCCCCCTTAAACACTTAGAAGCATTCTCAGATATTTACGGGCTCATTCTTCCATGCCCCATAGCCCAAACTATATGCGGATGCACCTATTTAACTTAAGTCTAGCTGGGGATGTTAAAGATTGGTATAAATGCTTAGAACCCAACTCAATTGTTAATTGGGCTCAATTGAAAACAACTTTTCTAGAAAGGTTTTATCCTACAGTTCGAATGCAAGATTGGCATAAGAAAATTGCGTCCTTCACTCAAGAGGATGATGAGAACCTCAATGCTACTTGGAGTCGGTTTAAAAGAATGATTAGAGCATGCCCCCATCATGAGTACGGGGAAAACCATCTTAATACCTTCTTCTACGATGGTCTCAATGACTCCACAAAAGCACTTCTAGACTCGACAGTTGGTGGACAAATCTCAAAAGTCCCATGCAATCAGGTGAAGTCTAAGATTAAAGAGGTGGCCAAAATAGCTCTTAGGGAGGAGAAAGAGGTAATGGACTAATGAGGGGGACAATTGATTCAAGTAACTTGGATACGATTAGTTGAAAATTAAGGCTATCATGGATAAAAAATTGTCCAAGTTTAAACTATCTCATGGTAGTTCCAATGTATCATCGGTTAATGAGAAGCCCTTTCCATGTAGAATCTGCGGGGGCACCAATCATGATACATCCTATTATGGGGATTCGAATTCTCAACATGTGGCAGTTGTGAACTATGGGGAGTATAACTAAGAGGACCTCCAGTCATGAACTATGATGGTTATGGGTATAATCCCGATTATGTGGCATCTGTGGGGTATAGTGGTCAAAACCAAGGGTTTTCTCAACAAGGTCCCTACAACAATCAACCCTTTCGACATCCTTTCAATCGAAATTCTAGCCAAGGAAACTTCAACCAAGGGTACAACTCCAATAATAATGTCCCCTTTACCAATCAAGCAAATGAAAGCTTTCCTAAGCCGAATGGGAATAGGCCGTATCCTCAAGTGCCAAGGCCAAACCCCAACCTACCCTACCCATCTACACAACCACCACTAAACCCGCCTACAAACCATGATTACCTTTCCACTCAAGTGAACTCTCTTGCTCAACAAAATCAAACCTTCTCCCAAATCAATCATACCTTAATCAGTCAAATGCAACAACTTCAAGCACAACATAAGTTGTTTGAGACCCAGCTTGCTCAGATAGCCAATCCACTTCCACCATTACTATTCCCATCACACCCTCAACAAAACCCATCCACCCAACCTCCACCACAAAACACTCCTGACTTCAACCCTAAACATAACACATGCAAGGCGATTTTCCTAAGATCGAGAACCTTATACTCTGCTCCAGTTGTAGCTCAAAGAGATGATTTAGGGGAAGGTTTTTCAAAGGATCTTGGTCTTCAAAGAGAAATTGGGCATAAAGATTATTTTGAGGGGAGAGAAAAAAAGAGAGTTGATTAAGATGGTGAGAAAAAGGATAATGAAGTTGAGGAGAAGAATAGGGATATTGAAGAAGTAGATGGGCAGGAAAAGAAAAGGAAGGATGAAGAAGAGAAATACAGGGAAATTCAGGAAAGGAGGAAGCTTGAGCTTCAATATGCTCTACCACTACATTTTCCTTACAAAAAGGTAGAGAAACAATTGCAAGAAAAGTTTCTTAAATTCCTAGAGATATGCGGCAACTTGAAATGAACATACCATTCTTGGAGGCCATGGACCAAATGCCTCAATATGCTAAGTATCTGAAAACTCTCTTAGGAAACAAGAGAAAGCTTGGAGGCAAAGTGATTAGTTTTCCAGAGCAAGTGAGTGCCATCATTCAAGGCACCTTGGCCAAGAAAGAAAAAGCTAGAGGACCCTTTGTGCTCCCAGTCACCCTTGGAAAACTTAATTCTAAGGGAGCACTTGCTGATCTTGGGGCCTCCATTAGCCTCATACCGATGTCTATTGCCAAACAACTAACCGTCGAGCTCAAACCATTAAAGAAAATCATCCAACTAGCCAACCGAGGTATAAAAGTTTCATGTGGGGAATTTGAGAACCTTTTGATCTAACAAGGGAACATTGTGGTTCCATGCGACTTTATAGTGCTTGATATGGTTGAGGGTTCTTATACTCCCCTCATCCTAGGGAGAGATGCTTTGAAGACATTAGGTACCTTGATTGACTGCGAATCTGAGACTATCACTGTGAGGGTAGCCCAAGAGAAGGTTGTATTTACCTTTTCTAAGTCCTCCAAAGAACCCATGGTCGGGCAGATTTGTTCCTTTGAGGTTGTTGAAAATGTAGTTGTACAAAAGGTTGAGGGGTGTGATGTTTTTGTTGCCCCGGTGTTTGTTGAGGTGTCAGATGATGAGAAAATGATTAAGAATGTTGCCTTTAAGGTTGGGAAGGAGATGGTTCCGGTGAAGGGAGAGTGTGAAAAATCTGAGGATACTGACAAGCCAGCCCATAAAAGGAAGAGGACTAAAAAAGAAGAAAAAGCAAGAAAAGAACGATGGCTCCACCCTTCCTTGGGGGAGCCCCGCATTATAGCCCACCTCCGGATGACCCCGGTTCCACTTTGCCTTCTTCTACCACTGCTGCTTGGTGGAGAGTTTTGACTCCCCACACTGGTGGTGATGGAGATGCTAGGAGTGAGTCCACTCCTACGGTAGGTATAATTTCTTTGTCTTCGTTTTCTGTCTAAGCTTGTGGTTAACTATGTCAAACTTACCGACGTTAAACAAAAGTACTTACGGGAGATAACCCAATGTTTTTGTTTGTTTGTTTGTTTGTATAGCAATAGTTTCCATAATGCTGATCTTTCTCCCTTTTGATTCTCTTATCCACCTTTCCCAAGTGCCGAGACGGCTCTTGAGCTAGCTTGGGGGGAGGGTTCTTGTGTTTTCAAAGTTTCGAAAGATTTGCATTATTGTCACTATTGCCTTAGTTTTTGTGATAGTTTTTCATGCTTAGTTATATTAAATTGATGTTCTTGAGTTGTGAAACCGCCATGCAAGCCTCTGACGTGTACATTCTAGTGGTCCTATGCATGCTCATGTTTTCTTAGCCTTGTGCCTGTTTTGGGACTAAATGATTGACTTTTTTCCACCTGACTTGGGGATTAGGGGTTGCTTGGTTTGTGTCTTGGATGACTACCTATTGAGGCACATTTCGACTAGCCTAGTGAGGATTGAGCCTTCTAGTCCATTATGAGTCCTATGTCATTGAGTACTAGTTAGAGAATCTAAGTATTGTATCTGTTCTCCTCCAGCATAGTCTGCTTTTCTAAAGGTTAGGGATAATAACACATTGGTAGTTACAGCTACATGGCCAAATTGCCTACCATGAATATTGATTGACTTTAGGGTAAGCCAAGTTTGTGCCTTTACTTTTTTTCGTAGCTACACTATTTAACTCCACATGAGCCAAATGTCCCTTCTCTTTACCTAGAGAATAGTGAAGAATCATAGTGAAGTAGGTTTTTATTGCATCGTGGTGTAGGATTTCGGTTTGAAAAGTCGTTGTCAGATGGTATGACTCTATACATCACTCTTAGTATATTTTAGAATTATTAGCATGAAAAGCACAAAAAGGAAAAAAGAAAAAAAAATCGAAAACAAAAAAAAAGGAAAACAAAAAGAAAAAAAAAGAGAAAAGAAAAAAAAAAGAGAAAGAGAAAAATTCGAGAATAAGGTTGGTGTAATGTATTAGAGTTCATTTATGCGTATCTTGAGGATTTTGGGAGTGGCATTATTGTCGGAAGTCGTACCTGTCCTTGGTTTCATTACCTTGGATTGCTTACTATCCTCTATTTTAACTCCACATCCCCAAATTTTACCCTACCTTGATCCTAACCTACATTGCAACCCTTTCCAAACCTGTTCGACTTGGCCTGATTAGTAAGTTCTGTGATAGAGAGTAGATAAGATACAATTCCCAAGACTTCTCCCTGTTTAAGTTTTTAATTCCCGGCTCATCTTTTGTCGGATGTTTCTGAGCGAAACACATACCTTATTTAATATGCAAGCTTATTAGAAATTTCCCACATCTTTTGGGAAATAGCCCGGGGAGCATAGACTTATGACCTCATTAGGTAGTAGGTGGCATGGCCTGTGTTGTAGCTTTTCCAGTGATCCCGAGTCTATGGAAAATGTTGTACTTCTTGGTATTATGCTCTTCTGAGCCCATTGTACTTGCACACTTATGGCTAGGGAAGAGTTTTGCGCATATACGGCTTGCATTGTCTTGTTTTCCGCTCGCCTTGCTTTTCATGTGCTTTACTTATTGTGTTGCCATGCTAGTTCATTTTCTAGAGACTAGCATAGGTTTGGCTTGGGGGAAGTTGATGTGTTCATTTTAGAGCACGTTTACAACCCCATTGTAGTGTCGAGTGTCATGGTTTTAGATTGATTTTACACACATTACACTTGATTTTACCTTGATCTTGTCCTCGAGCTGTTTTAAGGTCATTTCAGGTACTTTTGATGATTTAAAGATAAAATGTGACGTGTTTGAGGCTTTGACACTCTTATCAAGAGTTTAGATGCGCATATCATAGCTTGGGCACGCGTTCTAAATCACCCTCGAAGATTCCACAAAGTTCAGAAGCCATTAGACACTTCAAAGAAGTTGTTTAGCAAAGTTCAGGCTTAGATTCGACCAAACCTGAGCACCATTCGGTGGAATAGAAGACGGGAACTCAAGAATATGATTCAAGCTCTCTAATATGGCCGAATCCACTCCCATTTGGCCGAATCAAAGCCCATTCGGCCGAATCAAGGAACCATTCGGTCGAATGGTGGACAGGCTTATGATTACTCTACTTGGACTTACTGTTTTAGGCGAACCATGCAACCATTCGGCCAAATCCACCACCATTCAGCTGAATCATCCCCTCATTCCACCGAATGACCCTTGTTTCCGCAAATTTTGGTTCTTTTGTAAGGCAGCCCTCGAGGGTTTTTTTAGGGTTTTACCCCCTTATGTCCTTAGGGTATAAATACCCCCTTTCTTTGTGTAAAACCCTTATGCCTATTTTAAGAACTCTTGTGCCTCAACTTGGGACATCACTTTCATTGCTTTTCATTTCACTCATGCACTAGTTTAGATTTAATGCTTTCATTGCTCTCCTTTTCAAGTATTGTATTTGGATTCAGAATTTCTTTCGTTCAAGCAATTTCATTCACGTAAGTTATCGTTTCCTTTATTGCTTTATTTTATTTAATGCTTTCATTCATTGCTTTTGTTGGTTTCATTACTATTGTTGTTATTATGTCTTCATTTATGCCTATGCGTGAGTTGTTCTCTTAGGGACTTGATTGGTGAAACCCTAGGTTGGCTTGTTTTTCATGTGTAGGGTTAGGGTTTGAGATTATCGATGATTGTTTGATTGAAATTCAATGCAAATCTTATTCCTGCCACTCCTTAGGAGACATAGAGCGATTATAGGTTGTTCATGTGATTTATAGGGTCACAAACTTCCTCTCGTCATCTTGAGTGTCTTGATTGATTGTTGATTGATTTCCCCTGACCTAGCTTATCTACTAACTGTATTGTCCTTCCTAGGGTGGAACTAATCTATTCCTGTTTGTCTTTCATTGCTATTTATCATCGTCTATATTCTTATGCTCGTTTCTTGTCATTAGTGTAGTTTAAACAACCGCATCTCGAATAAACTTTTACATCAAGTCTAGAAACTACCATCCCTTGTCCTTGAGGTTCGACCATCAACTTACCATTACACAAGTTGTAGTAGTACTAGGGTGATTATAAGTATTGTTTAGATAACTAGTCTTTTAGTAAACGATGCTAAAAATCGGTGATCACGAAGCCCTCTTTACGGACATATATTACTCTACATTGCGCCATTTATTATTAACAAGAAGGACACACTAGTAAGGCACTATATGATTCGATGGGTCCATCTAACACTAAACCTCATCTTCTCCATAACCATTTGTAAGAAAGACCATTCAATTATGTCATACGTCTTACTCATGTCTAGTTTTTGAGCAAATGATCCCTTATCACTCCTTTCTTCCTCTTCACCGAATGAAAAATCTCATCAGCAATGAGAGCATTATCCATACTCAACCTTTTAGGCACAAATGCAGTTTGATTCGGAGAAACGATATCCCCAATGAAAGATTTTTAACTTTTTACCATCACTTTGGATATAATCTTGTACAGAACATTGTAACAGCCAATAGGCCTGAACTCTGAAACTGTCTTTGGGTTTTTGGATTTCGGAATTAGCACCAACACATTTTGTTCACTTCTTTTAATCTCGCCATTCCACCATTTCCTTACAAACTCAATAATATCTTCTCCTATGATTCCCTAGTATTTTTGGTAAAACAGGGCATGGAAACCATTAGGCCCAGGGGCCTTATTTGGGTGCATCTGGAAAAGTGATACTCTCACCTCCTCCTCATTCGGCTCAACATCAAGCTCCTCATTCATCTCCACCAAAATCTTCCTTTCAATTCCCTCCAATGTGGCCTCAACCTCAACTGGGTTATCTGCAAAGAATAATTCCAAAAAATATCTATGGATAATAGCCCTAATTTCTGCCTTCTTCACCCGCCATCCTCTTTCTTCATCAATAAGTCCCTGTATGAAGTCCGTACTCCTTCGATGGCTACCTTTCTGTGGAAATAAGTTGTGTTTTTATCTCCATCTTTCATCTCATTCGCCCTCGCTCTAGCAAACTAGTATGACTCTTCCTAATACCTAAGCCTACTAATTTCTTCTACTATCTCATTACACCTTTTTAACCCATTCCATCCAAGACACCTCTTCTGTAATCTTTTAATTTCCTCTTCATCTTTTTAATCTCCCTAGGTAAGTGTCCCTTATTAGATTATGAGCCTAGATCCCTTAGCAAATAGTCATCTGTTGCGTCCCTAAACGCCCTCATCATCCTTTCACTTCTCAACTATCCTTCCTTCTTCTCATCAACCGTCATAATTTCATTAAAATCCCCAAAACATACCCATGGAAATTACTCCTAGTTTTCATCTATTAAAGAAGATCCCACATTTTCTTCTTCTTTGAACCCTCCGCCCAACTATACATTCCTACTCGTTTTCAACCTCCACCTCAATGTGATGATTTGAATACAAAGTAACCGTTGCTTTTGTGTCTCTCTACCATAGCCCCAACCCTCTTAAGTTACCCCCTACTACTGATACAAAGACCATTCACAAAACCACATCTATTTATAATCTTCTCTAGTATTTTAGCATCGATCATGGTTTCCATAAGAAAAACCATGTTTGGCTTCTCCCTCCAACACCACGATTGGAGAGCTTTAACTGTCTCGGGGTTGTCAAGCCCCCGATAGTTCCATCTCAAGATCTTCATTTCTCTTCGAGAGCTTGGATTCCCTCTAAGAACCTCCCTGTTTACACCATCACTCCCCTTTTCTTGGCTCCACCCCCTACCCCATCAATAACCACTCCTACGCAGCTTCTTCCCACACTTTGTTTTTTCTCCACTACCCTTCCTTTGACCTTGGTTCCCTTTTTCCTACCTCTCACTTTGCTCCTGCCTATGTTCCTCTTGGTGAATAGTTCATTCTCAACCGTCATATTGGAAACAATCACCTCCTCTCCCTCATCATGAACCTCATCACCCCCCCTCCGACATCCCCCACACTTTGTTTAAGGATCCATGTTTATCATCATGGCTTCCTGTCGCCGTTGTCTCCCTCTCCAGCTCTCTTTCCCTCTCCTCTTCTATACAAATCCTCCTCAACTCCTACGCCATTTCCCTTACCTCGTTATTCTCCCCTCCCTTTTTAGGTTTGGTCATAAAAAGTCTTCTTGAATTCAACTTTCCTCCTATTCCAGCACCGTCGTTCGATTTACTAGACTTCCAAGGTGGAACTTTTTTTATTTTTAAGCCAAAAAAATTAAAATTTCGAAAAATAAGTTACTGTTTAAAATATTTTCAAAAATAAGCTAATCTAGCTTCGGATATAAAATGCTGCCTTTAGGTAGGACAAAAACGCTACCCAGGGCAGCGTTTTGCATGGGGCTGGGTTTTTAGGGAAATTCTGTGCAATTAGGAAAACGCTCTAGGCAGCATTTTTCTCTGAGCTAGAACGCTGCCCTAGGCAGCGTTTTTTTGCCAACTAGAACGCTGCCTCAGGCAGCGTTTTCCTAATTGCACATAATTTTTTTTAAATGCCGTAAATTATTTAGATGTATCAAATACATTATATAATTTTCCATCAATACTTAAATACTTATGAATTCAAATATGAATAGTCAAATTCTAATAATAAGTATCGAAATAAACACAGATTAGGAAAAAGGTCATAACAAATGATGATGTTTGAAATACAAACTATATAATGTTTGAAACTAAGTTTTAGTAATAAACATTACAAATTGGCATTAAATTAATGTAATGAAAACTGAATAAGCTCTAAGAGTCTGGACCTGGAGTTTGCTCCTCGAAAATGATGTCCAAATGAGGATACGAACTCTGAGTTTGTGTTTGCTGGGTCCGAGGCGGATGGTGTGCAAATGGGGCCTCTGGGGACGTGTACGCCGATGACGAAGACTGACCTTGAGTGTAATGTTGGCTAGACATCTCGATAGCAAGGGTCTCCGGCATAGTGAAGGGTGCAGCGGGGGTGGATGGGTCGCAACTGGAATGTAATGGATACGGCCGAAGTCGGTAAGGATGTCGTATCCTCTCCATGCTCTCCTGGACGAGACCATACACATGGTCCGCCATGGGAGGACACAAGTCTCTGGAGTCGTGAACGTAGTCACGAATATGCAACAGCTCCTCAGTCTACATGGGAAAGAAGAAATACAAATGATGTTAGTAGTGTACTATATAAATAAATTTGAACAATTAAATTGACTAGAAATCTTACCACGATGTGTAACGGCACTGCTGCAGGAGAGAAATGTGGCACAGGCGGCCGAAAGAAAGGGCTGATAAACTGTCTGGTGATACGTCGATACCATACCAAGTATGGATCCAAGTAGTCCATAGCTCCCTCAAAAGGATTGACCTGGACTACGGACTGTAAACGCCTATCCCACGCGTCGATAAATTGTCGGTGATGGTCCGACCAATCGACTCCAGCCTTCCCACGTCGGTCCACCTTGTGTAAGTCTTCGCTCGTGTCAACAGGTGGGGGAATGACCTGACGTGATCCGTATTGCCGCCTAACTCGTGTCGGCAAATGGAACTCAACGCACTCAAAACATACGAGCCGCGAAATGACACGCCACTCGTCCTCTTCACCCTCATCTTCGGGATACGGATCCCATACCATCTGTTTATAAATAACAGTTTAACATTATAATATGACAATAAATCCATTTAAAATATATGTACGAATTACTAATGAGGTGGAGTAGTACCTGTTCATCCGTCATCCTATCTAATAAATCTCGCAGAGAGTTCACCCCAGTCGCGAGGTGAACGCGAGTAAGACGATCGACCAGCCATCTTGTTCCGTATGGCTCTCCATCTCCAGCTCGGCCCGGTTCGACGTAAATGTGAACCTCCTGAGCTCCCTCCTGAGCTCGTCTGCGTCGTGTGGGTATGGCCGGACGACAGACGGTGAGATGCTCCCATGCCCAAAGCTGAGTAATTGAAGTAAATGGAATGAGTTAGTTACATAATTCTGTACGGTTCACATAAATTAACAAACGAACATGCATACCTGGAGAATGACTAGTGGCCCAGCTATCTCAACTGCTGGCCGACCCCGTCGAACTCGAGTAGCCCGACACATATTCCGGTACAGGTAGGATAGAGCGGTGCTGCCCCAGCTGTAACTGGCTACACTATCCCAAGGTTTGTCGAACAGGTTCAAGTATATAAGCTGCACCTCGTTTCCTGACTTATCCGCGAAAAGTACACAAGAAACGAGGACCCAACAATACATCCTGGCGTACCTCAAAATATCCATCTCACTGGCGGTCGCAGGCGGGAGATGGGCGAAGGTATCATGCAGCCAAGTGAATCTCATAGTGGACCCCACCACAGCATCCTGTAGTGGGGAAACTCCAAACATTCGGAGCATCATCATGGCGTATGGTGCGGGGCTAGGTCCAGACACTGCCCTACCCATCACCGGTAGGCGTGTAAGGATGCACACATCCCGTAAAGTGATCGTGGCCTCCCCAACATGTAGGTGGAAGGTGTGTGTCTCCTGCCTCCACCTCTTAACCAAGGCCGTGACAAGGCCACGATCGATTCGCAGCGACCGTGACCTATGGATCCCGTATAGCCCGGCACGTCGAACATACTGGAGGACTCTGTCATCCACAGGCCACTCAAAGGAGTGGTGGCGAGTGTAAAGCGTAGACGCACTGTCCAACGTTTCATTCCACAACGCATGGGAACGATGCGTCTGCTGCAGTCTGAGAACAGACGGGTCTACTGGGCCTGGTTCCATATCCTGTGAATCTAACATAACAGAGTACAAAATGTGCATAAAATATTCTATATTCGGAAATGTGCATAACATAAAATAAATAGTGGGAATGTTCATAACATAAAAGAACCTAGTACATATTGGTTAACACTCTATACTACTGCTCGTCTCTGCGGACAACTTCTTCTATTATGTCCAACAACGTGACAAACACTACATGTGACTCCTCGGTCTGTGTTGTCGTCCATCTCATTTCGTAACCTTCTAGATCCTGGACGTCCCCTAGCACGAACTCGAGTCTCATCAGTAATAACTCGGGGTCCTATAAATGCTCTCCACACCGTGTCATCAAGAAGTGGGTGGAATTGAGGCTGGTACGTGCGCATGTATGCCGCACTATGGAAATGTGTATCAACAAATGGTGTCTCGGGCACATGATACTGACGACACACGGCCAACACATGCGAACAAGGGTAGTGATATACTTGAACCTTGTTGCACGTGCATGTCCCGTCAACAAAATGTACCATGTATCGTTTCCCTCCCTTACGTGCCAACCTTTTACCTCGGCCACTCGTCACCTCGTATACGCCGCTCCCAATGTCATACGGCACTACATTGTGGAATCTGGCCTTACTTCCGTTAACTTCAATCCTATTCATACTCTAACATGCTATTGTAATAAGGAATGTTAGATTCAACTACAATCTCGTTGGCCTCCGATCCAGTCCCTACTTCTAGCTCTATGTTCAAATGTCCGTCATCCTCTTCTTCTAGGTTAACAGGCTCCACGTCTTCTGCATCTTCTTCCCCCTCCGCTTCCTCATCTACTTCCTCTTCTTCTACTCCTTCCTCGGATTGTCCAGTCCTTTCTCCATAAAGGTAATTTCCAATCCCATCTCTGAGAAGCGTACTGTTTAATGGATTCACCCGAGAAGTAGCTAGACCTGAGCTATCATCGTGAATTTGACTTGTGGATGGAATGATTGAAAATGACTGATGTTGAGATAAGATGTCCATTAAACCAGTATATGATGATGGCAAGGGGACTAGATCGACATATATTTCAATGCCAGATTGTGGATAATTTTGAATACACACCCATAATACTTTAACAGCATAGTCATCAGTGAACGACAATGCCATACATGTTGACGGCCTAGTAGGATACTTCATTCTCAATTTCAGTTCCACCAACCGACTATCAAACCCACACAAACTAAAGACCATGTCAACAATATCAGAGAAGTTATTCTCACCACTAATTACGATAGGTCTACACTGTCCACCATCATACCCAACCGTATTATCTTGTTCTATCAATGTTCCACCCCATCGACATAACAATGGGTATACATTGGTATTCATGAAGCCTACAACAACGAAAACTATTCAAAATTCAAGAATATAATATACAATAAACTAAAATTAATTAATTAAATAACCTAGTTAACCTTACCTAATTAACCTGACCTAATTAACCTAAATATAAGCACCTAATAAAATAAACTAAATTCACCTAAATATATTAACGTAAGGAAATAAAATAATTTAGTAAACTAACCCTACTTAATGTACTAACCTAATAAACTAATCTAAATTAATATACTAACCATAATTAATAAACTAACCTAATAATCTAACCTTATCGATTAAACTAATTTTAATTAATTAACAATCTTAGTTAACCTTACTTAATTAACCTTACCTAATTAACCTAAATATAAGCACCTAATAAAATAAACTAAATCAACCTAAATATATTAACGTAAGGAAATAAAATAATTTAGTAAACTAACCCTACTTAATGTACTAACCTAATAAACTAATCTAAATTAATACAGTAACCATAATTAATAACCTAACCTAATAATCTAACCTTACCGATTAAACTAATTGTAATTAATTAATTAATAAGCTTAGTTAACCTTACTTAATTAACCTTACCTAATTAACCTAAATATAAGCACCTAATAAAATAAACTAAATCAACCTAAATATATTAACGTAAGGAAATAAAATAATTTAGTAAACTAACCCTACTTAATGTACTAACCTAATAAACTAATCTAAATTAATACAGTAACCATAATTAATAACCTAACCTAATAATCTAACCTTACCGATTAAAATAATCTTAATTAATTAATTAACAAACTTAGTTAACCTTACTTAATTAACCTTACCTAATTAACCTAAATATAAGCACCTAATAAAATAAACTAAATCAACCTAAATATATTAACGTTAGGAAATAAAATAATTTAGTAAACTAACCCTACTTAATGTACTAACCTAATAAACTAATCTAAATTAATACAGTAACCATAATTAATAACCTAACCTAATAATCTAACCTTAACGATTAAACTAATCTTAATTAATTAATTAACAAGCTTAGTTAACCTTACTTAATTAACCTTACCTAATTAACCTAAATATAAGCACCTAATAAAATAAACTAAATCAACCTAAATATATTAACGTTAGGAAATAAAATAATTTAGTAAACTAACCCTACTTAATGTACTAACCTAATAAACTAATCTAAATTAATACAGTAACCATAATTAATAACCTAACCTAATAATCTAACCTTAACGATTAAACTAATCTTAATTAATTAATTAACAAGCTTAGTTAACCTTACTTAATTAACCTTACCTAATTAACCTAAATATAAGCACCTAATAAAATAAACTAAATCAACCTAAATATATTAACGTAAGGAAATAAAATAATTTAGTAAACTAACCCTACTTAATGTACTAACCTAATAAACTAATCTAAATTAATACAGTAACCATAATTAATAACCTAAGCTAATAATCTAACCTTACCGATTAAACTAATCTTAATTAATTAATTAACAAGCTTAGTTAACATTACTTAATTAACCTTACCTAATTAACCTAAATATAAGCACCTAATAAAATAAACTAAATCAACCTAAATATATTAACGTTAGGAAATAAAATAATTTAGTAAACTAACCCTACTTAATGTACTAACCTAATAAACTAATCTAAATTAATACAGTAACCATAATTAATAACCTAACCTAATAATCTAACCTTAACGATTAAACTAATCTTAATTAATTAATTAACAAGCTTAGTTAACCTTACTTAATTAACCTTACCTAATTAACCTAAATATAAGCACCTAATAAAATAAACTAAATCAACCTAAATATATTAACGTAAGGAAATAAAATAATTTAGTAAACTAACCCTACTTAATGTACTAACCTAATAAACTAATCTAAATTAATACAGTAACCATAATTAATAACCTAACCTAATAATCTAACCTTACCGATTAAACTAATCTTAATTAATTAATTAACAAGCTTAGTTAACCTTACTTAATTAACCTTACCTAATTAACCTAAATATAAGCACCTAAAAAAATAAACTAAATTAACCTAAATATATTAACGTAAGGAAATAAAATAATTTAGTAAACTAACCCTACTTAATGTACTAACCTAATAAACTAATCTAAATTAATACGGTAACCATAATTAATAACCTAACCTAATAATCTAACCTTACTGATTAAACTAATCTTAATTAATTAATTAACAAGCTTAGTTAACCTTACTTAATTTACCTTACTTAATTAACCTAAATATAAGCACCTAATAAAATAAACTAAATTAACCTAAATATATTAACGTAAGGAAATAAAATAATTTAGTAAACTAACCCTACTTAATGTACTAACCTAATAAACTAATCTAAATTAATACACTAACCATAATTAATAAACTAACCTAATAATCTAACCTTATTTATTAAACTAATCTAGTAAACTAATCTTAATTAATTAATTAACAAGCTTAGTTAACCTTACTTAATTAACCTTACCTAATTAACCTAAATATAAGCACCTAATAAAATAAACTAAATCAACCTAAATATATTAACGTAAGGAAATAAAATAATTTAGTAAACTAACCCTACTTAATATACTAACCTAATAAACTAATCTAAATTAATACACTAATTATAATTAATAAACTAACCTAATAATCTAACCTTATTTATTAAACTAATCTAGTAAACTAATCTTAATTAATTAATTAACAAGCTTAGTTAACCTTACTTAATTAACCTAAATATAAGCACCTAATAAAATAAACTAAATTAACCTAAATATATTAACGTAAGGAAATAAAATAATTTAGTAAACTAACCCTTCTTAATGTACTAACCTAATAAACTAATCTAAATTAATACACTAACCATAATTTATAAACTAACGTAATAATCTAACCTTATTTATTAAGCTAATCTAGTAAACTAAACTTAATTAATTAACTACTATAATTAACCTTACTTAATTAACCTAAATATACTAACCTAGTAAAATATACTAAATTAACCTAAATATACTAAGTTAATAAATAAACTAATCTAATAAACAAAACTTCATTAATTAACTAACATAACTAACCTTACTTAATAAGCTAATTTTAATTAATTAACCTTACTTAATTAACTAATCTACGTTAGCCTAAATTAATCTACTAAACTAAATTAATTAGGTAATCTACTCTAATAAACTAACCTCTTTCAATAAACTAAACAAAATTAATAAAATAATCTATACTAATTACTAACCTAAATATTACACAAATTTAATTAACTAATCTTAATTAATGAACTCACCTAAATTTATATACTAACCTAATTTATGGTTTACTAACCTAAATAAAACTCCACTTAACCAAATCCGTACCAATACCTAAACTAAAATAATAAAACATATACACTACCAAAATATCAATAATAATTACCAAACATAACATATCATAACTCATAACATACCAAAAATTAATTCACGAAATTAACATAAAAATAATTAATTCAAGAAATTATAAAAAAATAACATAACACAAACCATAATTTCAAATAAAAAAAACGAAATAAAAAAAACATAAATGAATAAATTAAATACATAATAAAAATTTCAAATTACACAAAATAAATTACATACCTTGTGAAATGGAAAGAAATGGAAGAATTTGGGAGGGAAATGGAAGATTTTCGGAGGATGGTTCGAAGAGGAGGGACGAGCAAAGCACGAACAACAGCGTAGGAGAAATGGGAGAAGGAAATGGGGAAGAAGAAGGGAGAAAAAGAAATAAAAAACCTAGCTTGAGTAAAATCGCTGCCTTGGGCAGCGATTCATTAAGTACTAAAATCGCTGCCGAGGCAGCGATTCATTAAGTAGTAAAATCGCTGCTTCGGGCAGCGATTCATTAATGCTCTGCACTGATTCCCTGGCCTCTGCAGCACTGACTCTGAAAATATTCCAAAGAAAAACGTTGCCCTTGGCAACGTTTTTCATAGAGTTGTAACGCTGCCCTAGGCAGCGATTTTTTTTGGCCCAGTATTTTACCCTAAAATCAAGCCCATGCAAGTCGCTGCCCTGGGTAGCGTTTCTTCATCAGGTATAACGCTGTCCTGGACAGCGTTTTTACCCGAACCTAAAATTGGCTTATTTTTGAAAATATTTTAAACAGTAACTTATTTTTCGAAATTTTAATTTTTTTTGACTTAAAAATAAAAAAAGATCTCCAAGGTGCGGCACGCATTGTCTCGTCAAACTTCCTACAACTACCCACCTCTCCCACTAGCTCATCACAATCTCTTTCACCATGACCTAACCTCCCACAAACGTAACAGAAGTTGGGAATTCATTCATATTTGCTTACCACATCCATCTTCTCCCTCCCCTTAATCGCAGTGGTATAGACTTCCTCAATGGTTTCCTAACATCCAATATTATCCTCATACGCATGCTCCTATTAAACGACACCCTACTATCCTCATCAATGCACATAAATTCACCAATTTTATTACCTACCTTCTGCAAATTATCAGAATTCATCCTTCCTCCAAAAGGGAGGTCATATAATCTCACCCAAATCGGTAAATTATGCAAAGGAATTTCTGATGGTTTTTTCTTACCTTCAATTCTGCATAACTTAAGCACGTTGTAATCAATATGCCATGGTTGCTCTGCCAGTATTTGCTCCACATCCCGCCAGTGATGGAATTGGAAAAGAAATGTATTACTCTCTATCCCATTCGCCACCATACCATTCTTAGGGTTCCAGATCTTCTGTAGTGTCGATATCACCGCATTCGCATTCGCATTCACATGCTTCATAGCCCATACTTTCCCCATCAAGCTTAACTCCCTTCGTCCTATCCCCTCCTTATTATCATCCTTTAACCATATTATCTCCTCTTCCTCTTTCTCGCGAACTGATTCATCCCCATGCACGTGATTACGTTCTTCATCCCCCTTATTGAATATGGGCCTCCTTCCCCTACCCAAAACCCAACCCTCCTCACTACGAAAATCCTACACTAATCACCCTAGATAACTGCCTCCACGATAATCCTCAGTCCCTAGGCTACACACCCCAAAATACGTAGCACCGTAGAAAATCGCCCTCTCCGCCAACACCGCCCTCCTCTCAATGTATGCCCTCCTCGAACTACCTTGGAACGCCGCCTACGCAAGAAAATTCCGTCACCGAGCTACCCTCCCCGATTTACGAAATCACCCTAAGATCGAAATTTTTTATTTTTTTAACCTTATTTTAAAAAAAAAAATCGAAAAATAACCCCCGCAACAAACTATTTCGAAAAATGACCTTGGGTCCAAGTTTGGTGTAAAGTTGTTGTCGTGGATATTTTGTTAAATGAAAAAAAACTTTTATTAAAAAAAATAAAAAATAATTTGAAAGACAGCGACTTTCAATAAAAAAAATATTTTTTTTAATTTATTTATTAAAAAAATAAATTTTATATATTTAAAAAAACAATTTGACTTTCAAGAAAAAAAATTTAATTTTTTATTTTTTATTTTTTTAATAAAATAACCTTTTTTAAAAATAAAAAATTAAGAAACTCAAAGTCGCTGTCCCGAACAGTGACTTTTAAGTAAAAAGTCGTTGTCTTGGACCGCGAATTCGAAGGTGCACCCGGGTGCACCATGCTCATGGTGAACCCGAGTGCACCAAAAAATGTACATCACATACATGGAAAATGTATATTACATACATGAAAAATGTACATAGTACACATGTGATTTATGTGGAATATACATCACGTACATGAAAAATGTACATCACATACATGAAAAATGTACATCACGTACATGAAAAATGTACATCACGTACATGAAAAATGTACATAGTACACATGTGAGTTATGTGGAATGTACATAACTCGCATGTGTACTATGTACATTTTTTATGTACGTAATGTACATTTTCCATGTACGTGATGTACATTTTTTTTTGGAGCGGGTGCACCATAAACGCATGGTGCACCCAAGTGCACTGAACCTAACCCCTATTTTGAATTTTTTTAAAAAGAAGGTTAAAAAAAGTTCTTCCCTTAGATCACCTTACCAAAACACAACGCACCTCTCAACAACTACCCTCCTCCCACGCACCTGGAGCGCCGCCCACTCACGCCGACACCAACGCTAGGCACCCCCCACGAATTACGTAGAATAGCAGGAGATCACCCCTACAAACCTTGGAGAAAACCTAGGAAAACCACACCCTCCAAGGGAGACTAGAGAGAAATCTAGAGAAACCCTAGAGGGAAACTTATCCAACTAATGTCAGCTAATTTACTTAACTTTGCTTAAAGTTTTAAAAATTTCTTATTTGCACTTATATATATTTATTTCAAAGAGTATTTTTTTACTTATTTGAAACGCTCGTGTAAAATTTTAGAAAACACGCAAAATACATCCTTGTTTATAGTTATTTTTAAATACATTCGGTACATGTTAAATTTTCCATTGAAAATAGTTAGAGTGAACCGTTAGCTTATTGAGCTAAGAGTAAACTTTTTTGGCGAAATGACATGTGAATTGGAGTATAATTCACTCTTTTGAGTTTGGTTTTTAATTTTTCTGTAAACTGTAAAGCACTAACTATTCCATTAATGGAATGACTTGTTTTATTTCATAAAAGAGCCTCATTACCCGGCCAATAAGAAATCAAGTGTGCAATTGTAAACAAGTTAGCTCTTTACCGTTGCGTAAGGGCCTAAGGTGAGTAAAACTAGCAGGTCTTTTTTAAAATTAAAAAAAAAAAAACCATTATTATAATTGTCCCATTTTGACTTCACACATTTACCAATCCACAAATTTAACCACTAATATCGGTAATCATCCACACGCAAAAAACTATTGATAATCATTTACACGGAGAAAACTACTCCGTCTATTCTTTTTTGTCCTTTCTATTTTTCCCATTTCGAAATTTCAAAATGTTGTTCTCATTTAAAATCCTTCTATTTTAGTTTAATATTGTGATTGGATGAAAAAAATTGATAAAGTTCACTATCCATGTAATATGTAACTCATTGGTTGATTTTTTTTAATTGTCTAATGACGTAAACTTTTAAAATTTCACTACTTATTAAATGTTCAGCCCACTTATATTATTTTTTAATAGAATACATTCTCATTTTTAGAGTAATTTAAATTATTTTATAAAATCTTGATGATATTTAATTTTTTCTTGGTTTCTTCCCTAATTCCAAATGGGAAGGAAAAAAAACGAACGGGTATAAATGTTAAAATTTTAAAAATATACATTGAGATCAATCCAATAAAGTACGTTTTTTTGTTGTATGTTTGTAAGAATATGATCATAGTAAGGAACGTAAATCATATCAATAGTTAAAGGGTAACAACTAAAAAAAATAGAGAGTATGATCATTTCGCGCAAAACTACCATAGTAAAATTACCTTATGCACAAAGATATATGTGTGTGGAATGCAATACGAAATAGAAACTACGTTGTAGCCAAACGAGCCGAAATCAATGTCAACAACTAACCTTTGGAGCCTAAGCTAGATTCTATCGCAAATATTACAAACAAAAACACAAGATTCAGTTTGTGTCCTCCTATCAGGGGATGGAGACTCAAAAACTATTCCAAAATCTACTCCATTTCTTTTCTTATTGTCTGTTACAAGATCATTCTTTGTAGTATAATATATTTAGTTGAGTGGAGTTCAGTGGCAGTTATAGTATGGGTGTAATGGGTTCAGCTGAACCCATACTAAAAGCAAATTATATATAATTTGCAACATTTATCAACATGTTTGCATCTCATAGCTTAGTGGTTAAGCACATAATACTAAAGGGGAGACAATGGAGTTCAAATATCCCCTTCCACATTTTTTTACCCCTTTTTAGTTAAACCAAAACATTATATAAGTTGATCGCCTCATTCGATATGCTTGCACTCCCATAGAACTCATCTCAATTTCTCATTCTCTCTCATTCTCAGAAACTCATGCGACATTCAATGCCTATCGTTGTCTACTACATGGTTGAGTTTTCATTGCATTTAGTGGAGCGATTTGTGAGTTCATGGTTGCTTTTTTGGTATGGGTTTTATGTATTTAGTATAGACATTTCATATGATTTGTCTCAAGCTTTGTGTGATTACTTCAAACCCAACAATTAAAATTCAAACATGTGTCTTCCTCTGCTTCAGCTTATCCCCCTCAACATAATTTTCATCATTTGATGATTTTGCTTCCCATTGTTCTTGTCCACGGAATTTTTTGGTTTGGTCAAGGGGTAAAGTCAAATTTTCAATCTTTCTTCATTTTATCATTTTTTACATCAAGTACATTGGGTATTCTTTATTTTTAATGGGTAATTTTTTTTAATTATTTCAGAGATTGGTTGATGATACGGTGGTTGATGTGGATGTTCGGGCTAGACGGACTAGCAGGATTGAACTGCAATGAAACAGTGGCATGGATTGCAATGTAACAGTGACAAGGTCTAAGAACAGAGAGGAGGGGAGAAAGAGAGAAGAGAGTAGAGAAGTATTTTGTATTTTTCATATGCATAACCAACCTTCATACATCCCATTTATATGCATACCACTTATCTAACAACTTGTGTAACTAAATATAAGCTGACAAAATAAGGAATCTAATTCAGTTTTCTATATTCTCTCTTATCAGTAATGCCTTAATTACATCATATTAAATCAGTTGATTGTCCTATTTTGCTGGAGCAAAGAAGGATGAAAAGGTTTTGGTCCCAGATTAGGTTCTTTAACTAGCATTATGATCTTAAAATTTTGAGTATTATGAATTTTGGGGGATTTTTTGGGAAAACTTGAAGTATAATTGAATAGTTTTGAAGTAAAATTTCAATGATGTCACCGAAATTGGGATTTCCTCAATTGTTGAAATTGATGTTGCATTGTTGACTAACTGTTGTTGATAAGATTATCACTAGGTGCACTATTTGTTTATTCTTTGTTCGTTATCGTCAATATTTATTTATTACTATACTAATTTAGTCATAATTAATGTTATTTGTAATTTAAAATTTTAAACTATTGTATGTATTATTTGGTTTGGTAGATTTCAAACACATAAGGAATAAAATTTGGCACTGCCATTTGGTGGAGTTGAAAAAGTAAAATATTTACTCGGAGTATATTCTATATAGTTTATATATGGTTGAATAGAGTCGATGAAAGGTTAAATTAATGGAACTATATATTGTAGATCGATGCAGATTCTAAAGTAATAAGGGACAATTAATAAAGATAAATACTACCTCATTATAGAGATAAAGAGTTAAGGGAGTATATGACTCCCGTAAGTATGAAAAACTCTGTTCTATAAACTTAATTTTTACTTAGTAAACAAAATAAAATTAAATAAATTTTGATGAAATTAAATAATAAATAAGTTCTAGTCAAGAGAATAAGGCCTACTCAATACTATAACTAAAATATTTTGATAAGTTTAATTAAAACAAGACAATTTGGAATAAAAGAAAAATAAAACGAGATCAACAAAATTAAGTAAATAGAATAATCCGAGTCAACAAATGCGGTTGATACGAATGGCAAAACCTTGTTTGAAATGGCTATCCCCTTTTCTTGGAACCCCAAGAGATTCTACATATGGATGAGACTTATGAGATTGTGATTGACTTACAAAGTTGCAAATAAGATGATTGGCCCTGGTAAGCTTAAAATCCTCGGGCTCTACGTAGATTGGGCCCATTGCAATGCATTAGGGTGATCAAATAAAGTCATTTCATTTATAGACTTGATCATGAATTTCATGCACTAGGTATAAATTTCGTGGTCCGTTGATTGAACTTTTAAAGAGTTAGGATTTCTTTAATAAATAAAAATATTATGCTATGGAGTACCGAATTAGCTATTAGTTTTCTCTAATTGCCCTGAACTTATTTATTGCAACAAATTTTAGATTCTTCTTTTCTAAGGTGAAAAGAACATAATAGGAAAGTTTAGGGACGTTAACAACTAATCGAGTCATGAGTATGTTGAATTTGTACGCAATAAACGAAATAAACAAAATAAAAGAAAGTAAAGTAAACAACACAACAAGTTTATGACGCATAAAATCCAAACTCGGGAAAATCGCGGGAGCTTATTAAGGCGTCGTTTCACTATGTCACAGGCTACGTCTCTTGTGTTACAGAATACAAAAATTTTGTATAGAATAATTAATGTAAACGTGTATGCAAATTATTAGTGTTTGATGAGTAGTTCGTAATTTGTAGCTTGAATGAGTCCTCTCTTCCCCGGGTTAAATTCCCTTTTATACTGTATGTTCCTTGGATGCCACGGATCTTTCTAGGTCAAATCTTTAGTTATCCATTCCATCCCTATCTTTGTGCCGTCCTTATTCGTCTTGCAACTGCTTCCCACTTATTTAGGCTCTTCACGCTGACTTGGCATAAATACTTTTTATCCTGGAATGTTTATTAACTGTTGGGAACTTTCTTTGGGCATCTGCAGGTTCAATTTACCTTGATGCTATCCTCAAAACACCTAGTCGCAATCGCTGCTTCCTTGCGTCGCATAGGTAACCATCTTATATCACGTCGCTTGGACATGTGTAGCATATCCGGGTAAAATTTTGCCCCTTAAAAATGAGAAGTTTAAAGGTCATCAACTCCTTTGAAATTTGAATTTTAAAACCGTATTGCACTAATTCCTCAACCGCCATATGCCTTGGGCATCTTTAAAGTTGTTTGGCCGAAACATTAAATTAGTTTATTTTCATTTTCTCACTCCAATGCAATTTTTGTCTCCTCGATTCTCTCTCGCCCATCTCATCCTTGTGTAAAGTAAAGTTGCTTCCTTTCTTCATCCATCTTATTTCCCTTGCTTTTATTTACTTAAGGGCAAAAAAATCACCACAACTAGGGGTTCACTTAGAGTAGGTACTGCTAAGTCTAAGAAGAAAGCCCACACTCGTCATAAGAAACGCAACCTTCCTAACCCAATGTCTTTAGATATGTGCACCATCCAAACATATGAAGGCTTAGAATCCTTGAAACTTCTGTCCGATTTATCCGAGGTAGAGGGTTTTACTGCCAGCGGCCGGTTAGTGACCGATTTCCTAGATGATTACATTGTCGTTTATGAGTATATGTTCCTATTATGTGATAGGCTTCCCTTCTCTCTACTTACTAGAGAGTTCATGTTAACATATGTTTTTAGACCTTGCCAAATTACGCTAGGGTTGTGGTGAATTTTCAAGGTGATAGAGGTTTTAACCAAAGAGTGGGTCGTCGTTAGTGTAGCCAACCTTGCCTTCTCCTATTCCCTTAGGGTCATTAAGGAGAAGTGGTGCACTTTGTTCCTAAACTTAGTTAGATAGGCTTTGGTGGCAGTAAACGATAAAGGGTGGTCCAACCGTTATGTGTTTTTTCCTAAGGCCAATTTAGGGCTCGAGCGTGCTTGGATCGCTAGTGGAGGTCCTCCCATCCTAGGTATGCTAATGACTACTTTTTATTTACTAATTATAACCGCAAGTGTACGGCTGTTGCAGTACAATTACGAGTCGTCCTCTAGGAAGCTAATTTAGGGTCAACTTAGCTCAATTTTACTAGATTACGCTAGAAACGAGTTGTTTAATGGAACTAATAACTAAAATTTCAAAGATTAAAATGTGATATCAATAAGAGAAAAGCCTAGGATATTAATGCATCCCCACTAACATGCATTAACCATCATAAAATACAACAACATCAATGATCAAATCAAACAACCCTTCAATTATCCTAACCTCGGCTTTCGCTTCTTGATTAATCTAATTGTATTAAGTGTAGCCCTCTTAATCTCAGCTCTCGCTTCTTGATTAATTAGCAAATATCATTAAGACAAAGGAAATAATTAATCTCAGCAGTTGCTTCTTGACTAATTAAACCAATGAATTTAACCTAATGATTAATTTTAACAACCTAATAAACCAACCTTAATTTGACATTAAGTTGATTCAAGAATCCACTTAACACATGCTAGGGTTCATATATTAACATTCTAAAAAAGAAATTACTCACTAATCATAATTAAATCCATATGAACAATAATAAAATCAAGCATAGATATAGAAATCATAAAGTTATAAGGAAATTAAATTAAATAACAAAGAGGCATGAATAAATAAATATAAATAAAATCAACTAAAGAAAAACTAGAGAAAACTTACTTGAGATTGAAATTGATGATGAAACTAGGAATAAAATTTGATTATTCAAGAGTAACAATATTTTTGAGAGAGAATTACATAGGCAAAATCATAAAACTAAAACCTAGAAAAAGAGAGAAGAGAGAAAGAAGAGAGGAGAAGAAGAAAACCTAGAATATAGAATGAATAAAAAATAAACTCCTCAACTCCCCTAAAACCCTAGTCTAAAAATTAGGAAAACTAACTACCAAAATAAGAAAAATAAAAAAATAAAATAGAAAAGAAAAAAAAAACTTCAAATGAAAACAAATTCCTTGATTTGTCCCATGAGAATTCCTTCTAGTCTTTGGAATACTTGGACTCTTTTGCTCCCTTTTTCTTGGTTGCCGTGAGACTTTCTTTTTTTTTCTTTTTTTTTTCTTTTACCTTGCAAACCAATTTCCTTCTTTCTATTTTTCTTGGCCCAAACTTCACCTACAAACCAATACTAACTCCACCATGCTAAATCCATTAATATGTATTTATATTAAAAAAAGTCTTAACAATTAGCAATAATCAACATGATTAGAGCTAGATTATAATGATGAGCTTTTAGCATAAATGAATCCAAAAAGACCCGAAATCCCTCAAAACTCATCCAAAAAGAGTTTGAATCAATACCGAAAAGTACAAATAAATGTATTTATCATATGCCTTTCACTAAAGTGTTGTTCTTAATTGGTACTTTGATTAATTTGTGTCTTACATCTCGTGGCTTGCAACTTTGAGGATCAAGGTTCTCAAGCCCTTATCAGATTCAACCATCCATATAATCACCTTTTTGGGATAGATTTTTCCCAACTGAAGAAGGGAGTTCCTTAAAGGAAAAGACCATCATCCCTATGATAGATTTTTCTAACACTTCTCCTATAATGACTGTGTCAATTCCTTCATGTAGTTGTTGATTCTTTTTTAGTAATATTGAGTGTTTATGACGTGTAGGTATCTGTAGTGTACATTTTGTTGAATTCTACTTGTATTTAGGTTGTCATCAAGAATGGTTGCTTCTAAGGACTTCTTTGCAAGTCAAGCTGTCATTAGAGTCACCTACCAGTAGACTATACTCCCTCTGACTTTTATGGACGAGGGGTATACTCCTGATATGATGTTTCTAGTGGGGAACCAACTCTTTCTGCATGCTTCCATTGTACAATGAGAAGGGGTCCTTGGTGGATACTTGGTTAACAATACCGCCATTCCACAGCTTTCGAGTAAGCATCTCTTTCACTGTTGTGTCCTTTCCCTTAGTCTTGTCGTGTGTAGTTAATACTTATTATAATTTGCTTGCCTCTTGAGTGCGGGCTTTTTAAGATGCACTTATCCTCTAAATTCATGTAGTAAGGATGAAGGTGTGCGTTAGGCTACAAGAGAAGGAGCTTGCTGTCAAGAAAGGGCTAATTGAGGCATTAGAAGGACATGTCAAGGATCTTAGTGATTCCTTGAAGGGTGTTGAGTTGTCAATGGGGCGTTTGGAGAAGGATCACGCCAAGGGTCTCCGGGAGTTTAAGGAAGTATTAAAGACTGAGAATGAGGCCAAGGGAAAGCTCTAAAAGTTGGCATCTGAGTGTGCCAAATAACTTCCTGCGCTGAAGGAGTCATTGGGCCAAGTGTCTGCAACACTAGCACTATTATGTGCTAGCGTGCCTACGTGTTGGTGCCAGTTGTTGGACAATCTAACCAACAGTTATGTCTTGGGGGGAGGCACTTAGTTGGCGATGATCGAGTGATCTAGCCATTTCTGTGTGATTTGGTCGCGGTTAGTAGCATAGTTTTGCAACTTAACAAAAATTATTGGCAAGATTACAACAAGGTGGACTAGGGGGAGGTTGTTGGTTTCCGAACGGCCTCCAATGCTTAAGTTAGTAAATGTTCATTCAATAGAAAATAACAAGTACCACTAGTAGAAATTAATCAATATGCGATGGGTTTTTTAGTACTATATGCGACGTCAAAAGACTAGCACCATTTAGGATGACAGCAAATTAATCAAATTAATTTTTTGCGTAAAAAGTACATCGCAAAACAATAATTACAATGCGACAGGTACAAAGAAATATGCCGCATATTAATGATTAATATGCGACGGTTCTAGGTTAAGTGATGCCGCATATTAATCATTAATTTACGGCAGTTTTAAGCTTAGTGACGCCGCATATTATTATTTTTCCATGATTAAAAATTATAAAAACCTATTAATAAGTGGCAGTTTAGTCTTAGTGACATCGCAAATAATTGTATTTTTTTGTATATTTTAATTTGGTCCCTACTACACAAGGAAACCTGCTATATACAATTCTGTCCAACACATTTGCAATTACATTTCCAAAAATCTGCTATATACAATTTTGTCCAATATATTTGCCCAAAGTATATATACATATATGATGATTTTGAATTCATTCATATACTCATATGGTCATGAAAATCACCCATTTAAGTGACATGAAAACTATGACCTAATAAATGAACATAATGTACAAATTAAAATACAAAAAAAAAGTAAGATGCATAATCTAAAATAAGTTATTTGTCCAATACTTGGCTAATTTGTTGCGGACCACATTGATTTCTTCATTGGAGAAGGACTCTACGTTGAATCCCTTATATACCTAAAATTGATTACCATATCATTAAAGTATATATAAATTGAAATGTATTTCAAAAGTAAAGTTCAAACAAAGCATTTTCCATCCAAAGTTGTATGATTGAAAAGATTTTCTAGGTTTAAAGATCTTGGTAGTTTGATGCAAAATAGGAGGAAATACGTCATTTTATACCCATTTAACCGATTTTGACTTAAATCGATGTATTTCAAGTGTTTATGACATGCTCTAGGATAAATACCCCATTCTTTACCCAAAATCAATCCCATTTGACCTACTTTGACTCATATCAAAGTATTTAAAGTGTTTAGGTCATTTTCTACCCAAAACTGCTTCCATTTGATCGACTTTAACTCAAATCGATGTATTTCAAGTGTTTATGACATGTTCTAGGGTAAATACATCATTTTTTACCAAAAAACGATCCCATTTGACCTACTTTTACTCATATCATCCTATTCAAGGAGTGGGCCATGTTCTAGGGAAAAAACGCCGATATCGACCTGAAACTGTCTTATTTGGCCTATATTGACTCATATTGATGTATTTGAAGTGTTTAGGTCACTTTTGTACCCAAAACCATTCTCATTTGATCGATTTTAACTCAAATTGATGTATTTTAAATGTTTATGACATGTTCTAGGGGGAATACGCCAATGTCGACCCAAAACCGCCTTATTTGGCCTATATTGACTCATATAGATGTATTTGAAGTGTTTAGGTCATTTTCTACCCAAAACTGCTACCATTTGACCAATTTTGACTCAAATTGATGTGTTTCAAGTGTTTATGACATGTTCTATGGTAAATACGTCATTCTTTACCCAAAACTAATCCCATTTGACCTACTTTGGCTTATATCGTCCTATTTGAGATGTTTGGACCTTGTTTTAGGGGAAATATGTCAATATCGACCCAAAACCATCGTATTTGCCCTATATTGACTCATATCAATTTATTTGAAGTGTTTAGGTCATTTTCTACCCAAAACCACTCTCATTTAACCAATTTTGACTCAAATCTATGTATTTCTAGTGTTTATGACATGTTCAAGGTTAAATATGTCATTCTCTAGCCAAAATCGATCGTATTTGACATACTTTGATAGATATAGTCCTATTCGAGGTGTTTGGACCATGTTTTAGGGGAAATACACCAATATCAACTGAAAACGAGCCTATTTGATCTATATTGACTCATATCAATGTATTTGAAGTGTTTAGGTCATTTACTACACAAAACCACTCCCGTTTGATCGATTTATGGTGAAATTCATAACATTTCCTTTGTTCCGTTATCCTGCTCTTCCACCTTCATCACATTTTTCTACTTCCCTATAAAATTCTTTGTTAGAGTTCGTTTTTTTAGACTTTTATGAAAAAAAGATGGAGAATTTATCTATTAAAAAGACAACAACGAGTCAAAGAGCTAAAATGGTGATGGAACGAAACAAAAGGGCACGTCTTGCTACGGTTAGGAAGTGGCATTCATTAAAGAGACTAATGAGGGTGGTACTAGCAGAATAAAAGATAAAAATTTGAAAGTTTTGATGGATGACAATAAGGCTGTTGTGATTGATGTAGAAGAGTTTTCAAGAGGGCTTAAATCTCGTGAATCCCAAAAACCTTCTTAAAAACTATTGTTCATCAATCACTACATCCTCATTGTCACCCATCAAAACCCTTAAATTTTTATCTTTTATTTGGCGACTACCACCCTTATTAGTCTATTTCATTGATTGCTACTTATTAATCGCAAGAAGACACACCCTTTTGTTTCATTCCATCACCATTTTAGCTCTTTGACTCCTTGTTCGCTTTCTAACAGAAAAATTCTCCATCTTTTACTCATAAAAGTTCCAAAAAGAACAGAGAATCCTTTTATACAAAAGTAGAGGAATAGGGTGAAGGCAGAAGGACATGTTAAAGGGAAATATGCTAATATCAACTCAAAACTGCTCCTTTTTGACCTTTATTCACTAATATCGATGTATTTCAAGTGTGAAGGCCAATAATCTGTAACCTTTGCAACTCACCAAGGAACACGTACTCGCAAACACACAAATAAACATATCCCCATTATGTCAACCCACCAACACATTACGAGATTGCATACATATGAATCAAACACACAAATATACATATCCCCATTATGTAATTCGAATTAAACTTCAAATACCCATATATGTCAAGTGCACTAACCTCAGCTTTAATGGTGAATGAGAGGGAGGACGTTGAGGGTGGAGTACGGTAAGGAAGAGATAGAGGACATTGCGGGTGGAGCATCATGAGGAAGAGACAGAGGACGTGATAGAGAGGATGAAATGGAGCACGGTTGGGATGGTGACGACGTTGCTGGAGTCGTGGCGTTGAGGGGTAAGTGGCGGAGGAATATGGTTAATATGCTAGAGATTTTCTAGGGTTTGCCGAAGTGTGGTAAGGTATGGAGGGCGGGTGTTGCGTGAATGGAAATGCGAAGAATTGAAGGAAAAGCAATGACATGTGGAGAAGACAAAAAATCGTGGTTTTTTTAATCTAGGAAGACTAAAATGCGGCGGGTTACCAACTATATGCCGCATATTAGTTGTTGGATTAAGGTAAGTTTTTAAGGGACATATTAATATGACACGCCACATATTATTTGCTTGGTAATTAAAATGCAGCGAGTCACTGGACTATACGCCGCATATTATTAATATATGAAATAAATTTGTAGCTTTTTGGTATTACGCCGTAAATCTCTAGCCGCAATTGATTAATATTTTACTAGTGTACTAAGAAGAGTAATACAAAATAAACTTGTGTTACTCAGAAATTGTTTTTCTTTAGGTAGGTCGCGTTCCAATTTCTTGGCACGTTCTTTTCGTTAAGTGCTTTCAAGCGACATGCTCCTTTTCCCATAACTTTGTCTTATATGGCCCTTCCCACATTGGCGCTAACTTCCCTTTGGCTAAATTACGGGTGTTCTTGAATAGTTTCCTTAAGAGCCAATCTCCTTCACTGAAGTATTTTGCCTTAATATTCTTGTTTTAGGATCTAGCGACGACTAGTTGTTGGGATGCCATCCTTATCATAGCAGCTTCTCTTTTATCTTCCACTGCATCTAGCTTTTGGTTAAGGCTCTTACCATTTTCCTTACTTGTCTAAAGCCCGTACCTTGCTATTCGAACATGAATTTTTGTTGGGAGAACTGCTTCACATCCATAGACAAGTAAAAAAGGAGTCTGTCCCGATGCTTCCCTTGGCGTCGTCCTGTTAGCCCATAAGATTTCCATGAGTTTCTCTGCCCATTTACCTTTAGCGTGCTCTAGCCTCTTCTTTAAGGATTGAATGATTACTTTTTGTCTATATTAGACTTGTTCATTGTCTTGAGGGTATACAAGCGTCGAAAACCTTAGTGTGATGTTCCATTTATCGCAAAATTGCTTAGTTTTTTTTGCTAATGAACTAAGAACCATTGTCGCACACTATTTCATAAGGCATCCCAAATCTACATATTATAGTGGTCTATAGGAACAATATCACTTCTTTATCCCTCATATGCTGGAATGCTTTAGCTTCTATCCACTTCGAAAAGTGGTCAGTTAGTACCAACATCCCCCTTCTGCCCCGGTGCACCGGGTAGCTAGCCTACAATATCCATCCCCCATTTCATGAATGGCCAAGGTGGCAACTAAGAATGCAACTACTGCAAAGGTTTGTGCATAACGTGTTTGTGTTGTTGATATCTATCGCATTTGGCCACATAATCTACCGCATCCTATTGTATTGTAGGCCAGTAATACCCCATACAAAAGGCTTCGTTGTGATGGCCCCTGCCACCCGCGTGATTACTGCATTTTCCATCATGCAAGTCACTCAACACTTGTTGTTACTGACCATTCTCTAGGCATCTTAGTTATGGACCTGCTATAGAATTTCGTAACCATACACCATTAAGCAAATTAAAGCGAGAAGCTTTAAACCTTACCTTTCATGCCTCCAGCTTGTCGTCGGGAATGCTAATCCCTTTCAAGTAGTCGATGATTTGTTTAGTCCAACTCTCCTCTATTTTTATGACGCAAACAAAATGTTCCTGCAGTATTTGGGCTTGACTAATGGAGGATTCTTTTTGGTGCACAATGAACACATACTTGTATGAGGTAGTACTTAATGTAGACCCAATATTGGCTATTGCGTCAGCTTAAGAATTTTAGTCTCTTTAGAGTCATTGGAGGGAGAAAGAATCAAATGTATTAGCCATTTTCTTTACAATAGCAAAGTAGGAAACAATCTTGTAGTCCTTTGTAGAAAAATCCCCATTAACTTGGCTAACCCCAAGTAGGGAGTCGCCAAAAAATTTTAGTGATCAATTTTGGGCCTAGGTTAACAGCAAGCTCCAATCTTTCTACTAGTACTTCATCTTTGGCTTCATTATTTGTTAATTTAAAGTAACAACATATAGCCTATTTTTTTAATCCCCTCGTGGAAATTTTAGGACACCTACACTTATAAAATTGGAAGAACTATCCATGAATAATTCCCAAGTGCCACCTTGTCGAATAGACCCTATTAATGTCGTCTCTTGCTTTGTGAGTGGTTTCAAGTCCGGATAATACCAACCATAAAATCTTCCAACGCCTATGACTTTATAGTCGTTCTAGGACGGTACTTGATGTGGAAGCCGCTTTGGAACATTATCCATTTGCTCATTTTACTCGATAGCTCCTGCTTGCTCATAACATTCTTTATAGGAAAATTTGTCATTACAATTACTGTATGTTTTTCAAAATAGTGCCAAATTTTTTTACAAGAAACAACTAAAGCTACTATCAACTTTTCAAGATTGGAATACCTAGTACTTACATCTAGTAGAGACTTACTGATGTTTAACGATTAAGGGCAATAATTCTACCTATTACCTTTTGCATTTCCTTTAGGTTCCTTGGAGACTGGATTTCCATGATCTCCTTCACTTGGTTAGGGTTGGCTTCTATCCCTCTATGCATCATCAAGTATCCGACGAATTTTCCTGCTAACACACCAAAAGAACACTTAGTGGGGTTAAGTTTCATGCTATATTCTTTTAGTAACTCGAATGTTTGTCATAGGTGTTCCATAGGATCAGAGCTTTTTCGATTTTTCCAACACATTATCAATGTATACTTACATGGTGCCACCAATAAGTCCTTGAACATCTTGTTGACTAGCCGTTGGTAGGTTACCCCGACGTTTTAAGCCCAAAGGGCATCACTTTATAATAGTAGATCACCTTGTCGGTAATGAAAGCTGTCTTTTCTTGATCATTTGGGTGCAATAATATCTGGTTGTATCAAGAGTAAGCATCCATGAAGGTTAGAGCTCATGCCAGCCATCGCGTCCACCATCGCGTCTATGTGTGGAACAAGGAATGGGTCTTTGGGAAAACTTTCTTTTTTTTGCTTGACTTGTCTATTTGGATTTTTTTTGCACAAACTACCTTTTTTTTAGTTTACTAGCAAATGACTTGAATCTACATTCAATCGATGATAAATGACTTCTAGATCTACTCTCGTCATATCCTTATGCTCCTAGGCAAAACACTTAGCGGTTTCCTACAAAAAATCTATCACATTTTTTCTAATGTCCCTAGTTAGTGAAGCTCCTATCTTAACCGTCTTGTAGGGTTTGGTTGGATCTAGGGTAACTTCATCTAACATCTGTTCATCTAGAATCGGTGGCACTAGACCTTTCTATAATGGTTATATTACCGTCCTGGAAGGCTTTAACGTGGTGTTGTAGCATTTTTTGGTGACATCTTGCTCACCTTTTATTTTCATTACTCCCCAATTTGTCAAGAACTTCAGGCATTGATGGAAGGTAGAGGGGACAACCTTCATTTAGTGTATCCATAGTCTTCCTATAAGAAGGTTGTACGTAGATGGTGCATTTACCATGTTGAACTTCACCCTTTTGTTTACAGCCTTTATGAAGACAAGCAACTCGATCTCTCCAAAAGTGTGTAGGGACTCCCTACTGAAGCCAACCTAGACAGTTGACTTTCTCACAATGTCTTCCATACTCCAACCCATGCTTTCCAGTGCATTTAGAAAAATGATGTTTCCGGAGCTTCCTCCATCCACAAGAACCCTCTTGAGCAAGCATTTTCCGACTACCAAGGAGATTACTAGTCCTTCATGATGGTTCCTAGCCTCCCCCTAGATTGTTGTCGCCGAATATGATGGGGATATCACTTAGGACTTCTTTATCTTCTTCAACCGGGATGTCTTCTATAGTCTTTGTAACATTTTGAGATAACTTCTAGGAAGCCGATTATGTTAGCCCACACATATCTGATCCTCCTGTTATAACATTAACCACCTTGGAACGTACTGGCTCCGATAAAGGTACAACCTTGTCTCCTAGGCCTTTAGTAGGAATATAATGTTATTTACTTTCTTCTAATTCTTTCAAGTGGCATTTCTTCAGAAAGAAGGCAACCTCCTTCTTCAGTGCTATGTAGCTCTCTATCTGATGTCCATGGTCTTAGTGGAACTTGCACCAAAGTGATTTGTCCTTCTCATCGTTAGGCTTGTTTATCTTTCTCGGCTACCCGACAATTGCACCTAGTTCCTGAAAGGCACTTAATACACCCAAAGCATTATTGTTAAAACCATTTTCCTTTAGGTCTAAATAGTTACTTGTTTATACCGCATTCACATTTCCCTTATTGTTGTAAGGTTTGAACCAAAAGTCTTTTTCCTTAGCGTGAACGTCCTCTGCTCTCCGTTAGTCCTGGGCTTCCCATCTTGGTACCAAGTTTTGAACAACACCTAGAAGCTCTATCATCCTCTAACCATATATACGCTATTACTTGGTTCCTTACGTCCTCGAACGTGGCGCAAGAATATTTAGTTAACTCAGCGTATAACTATGAGTCGGGGATCAATCCACGCTTGAAGGCTTTGATCATTGTCCTCGGGTCATAGAACTTAATGCTTATATTTTTGTTGTTGAATTTGGTGAAGTATTCTCTAACCATGTCCCCCAACTTCTAGAGAATGCGATAAAGGTCGCTTATCTTCTTTTCTTGCTGTCGATTTGTAGCAAACTGTGCATAGAACTTGTTAATTAAAATATGAAAGCTGCTAATAGAGAAGGGTTTTAGACCTGTTACCAAAGATAAGGCTGGCCCTATAAGGGTTCTACCAATGTAATTTCACATGAGAACTTGGCGGAACTCTTTAGGGTAGCACATACTAGTGATGCAAGCTTTGTAGGCTTCCATGTGTACATAAGGGTCTGTGGTACTGTCGTAGAGAGGCGTCCATGTCGAGAAGACAAGCTGTTTGGGGTTGACCACATCATCTATTTCTAGTACAAATACGGAGGCTTTGAATCCATCTTCCCTCTCGTAGTTGACGGGGGTCGGAGCTCTGGGAACCCTCTTGAGCATCTTAAGTATGCGAGCATTTATGACTTCCAGTTGCACTATCTTGCTTGCCGTAGGATCCATTTTTGACCTTGGGGTTTGCTTCACTTGTTTCTCCATTATGGGCTATCGAGGTGTCCTCCTCTTCTTCCTGCTTGTACTCTTCATTTGTACAGGATTCCTTCGGATAGGGAACATGAATAATGTTTCTCCTGGGGTTTCCAAATTTTAAGGTGCACTTGACCAATTCTAACTCTTTTTGCATAACCTCCATGGAGTTCTTCATCGATGTTTGTTCCCTCAGCAGATCTTCTACCTTCTTTTGGGAGTCTTCTAGCTCAGTTAAAGCTCTTACAAAAGCCACTATAAGATTATCTTGAGTCATGTTGTCGAAATTCACGTTATGGTCCACTGGTAAGATAGTTGAGTAATTAAACCAGATGTTGCCCCAAGGTGGGCGCCAATCGGTTTTGCCAAAAATTACGAACTAAGTCACAATTTAAGTTTAAGGAGGTTAACAGCTAGTCTGTACGTGTAAGTTGAATTTGTACGCGATAAATGAAAGTAAAGTGAACGACACGACAAGTTGGTGATGTGAAAACCCAAACTTGGGAAAAGCTGCGGAGCTTATTACGTTTCATTATGTCAAGGGCTAAGCCTTTTGTGTTACAGATTACAAGAAATTTGTACAGAACAAAGAATGTAAACGTGAAAGCAAAGTAAAATAGTAATGTTTGGTGAGTAGTTCATAATTTGTAGCTTGAGTGAGTCCTCTCTTCCTTGAGTTAAAATTCCCTTTTATATTGTACGTTCCTTAGATTCCACAAATCTTTCTAGGTTGAATCTTTTGTTATCCTTTCCTTCCCTACCTTCGTGCCGTCCTTATCCGTCTTGCAACTGCTTCCCACTTATTTAGGCTCTTCACACTGACTTGGCATAACTGCTTTTATCCTGGAGTGTTTAGTAACCATTGGGAACTTCTTGCGTGCATGTCCAGGTTCAATTTACCTTGATGCTATCCTCGAAACGCCTAGTTGCAATCGGTGCTTCCTCGCATCGTGTAGGTAACCGTCTAATGTCACGTCGCTTGAGCACGTGTAGCATAACTGGGTTTTTACCCTAATAATGTTAATGAATAAGCCACTGATCATGTAAAGTATTTTGGGACATAACATAGCTCAACTACGTCGTTCTATTATTTCGTAAACAAACAAATAAATAGTACTTCCCTTGTTTTATTTATAATCACCATATAAAAACGGCCATTAAGCCACTGTCTAACCATCCTCAGCCACAATAGCAATATTCTTACATACTTGACAATACTAATCATGATCAGAAAATATAGCTATATGAAGGTTCCATTGGTTTACATTTCCATCACTCTCCCTCTTACTCTGGCCACTCTTCGAGTTGGTTTCTACACAAACTCTTGCCTTCCAGCTGAATCAATTACTCGTGAAATTGTCCAACGAAGATTTGTTGCGGATAAATCTGTGACTTCTGCCTTACTTCGCATGCACTACCATGACTGTTTTATCAGGGTAAGATGATTTAGCTAGCTCTTTACCTCTCATCCAGTCCCCCATGCTTAATGATTTTCGTTTAATATAGTAGAAAACCATTTAATTGCTTCGGCTCAAATACAAGATGCAAGATCTGTGTTTGATTCTCTTATGTCACTTTAATATTTTCACACAGCAGATTGATCAAATCCAATTGATTACCTTAATACAGGATTTTCAGTTCCTTATTTTCTTTTAAATAATTTTTTGTTGCAGGCTCCTATGTCACTGTTAAGTAAATTTGATACGATTCATATATTTCCTTATGGTTCAAAAAGTTGTGTCCATAGTAGCATTCGTAACTTTGTGAAGTATGATTCTATTAGAAAATTCTTCATCGCATCAAGAAATGTGTTTGATTAGCAAATAGTAAGTTCATAAGAAACAGTAGCTCAGCATAATATACATACATAATAAACAGGTGATTTATATTAGGTATGGTATTGTTAATATCTCAGTTTATGTTAACACTTTCCATCATGAAATATATGCTGCAAACTTCATGTAGGAATTTAGATACGTTTAGCAGAATTGCAAGAAATGATTTCTTCGTATCTAAACAGAATTTTATGCATATATTCACTTCATCTTTGAGTAAAGATCTTTATGGTAACGTCATTCACTCTACTTTTTCGCCTGATTACAATTTCTCTCTGAAACAATATGATTTACAGAAGTATACCTAACTCGAAGTTATTTTTATATCATTATTAAAGTAATAGTTCCTACCAGAACAACTGTTACTAAGTCAGGAAATACTTGTTTCGAATTTGGATGTGCCAACTTCTTTTTACCAGTAATAAACATCAATCACTATCTTATTTCCCACGTAACGTACGAAAGGACATAAAATGTTAGCATACCTATTTGCAGGGTTGTGATGCTTCTATACTCATAGACTCAACTCGCAACAACCAGGCAGAGAAAGCTGCAGGTGCTAATTTTGGTGTTCGAGAATACGAACTCATAGATAAAATTAAAGCTAACCTCGAAGAAAGATGCCCTCAAACCGTCTCATGTGCAGACATCATAGCATTGGCAACGCGAGATGCTGTGAGCCTGTCAGGAGGCCCGAAGTATGACGTGCCAACAGGTCGAAGAGACGGGCTCATTTCAAGGTCCGATGAGGTGAATATGCCCGGTCCAACATCTACCGTGTCTGAGGCTGGACAAGCATTTCAAGCCCATGGGTTAACCCTCAATGAAATGATAGTGCTCTTGGGTGCTCACACTGTTGGAACTGCTCACTGCAGTTTCTTTCGTGATAGGCTATTGAATTTCCGAGGAAGTGGAGCTCCAGATCCTAATATGGACCGGGGAATGGTCAGTCGGCTAAAAAAGGCTTGCGGGTCAATGAATGTGGATCGTACTGCATTTTTGGACCAAAACACGTCGTTTGTGGTTGATAACATGTACTACAAACAGATAGTTAGGAGGAGAGGTGTGCTACAAATAGACCAGGAGATAGCTGAGGACAAAACAAGCACACAGTTGGTAGCAACGTTGGCAGCAGATAATGGGTTGTTTGGCCAACAGTTTATAAAAGCAATTGTCAAACTAGGGAATTTGCAAGTGCTTGAGGGAAATGATGGGGAAGTCAGAAGAAACTGTAGAGTTCGGAACAATTAAAAACATTATGTTAGACTTGTAAGACAAGTAATACGTGCTAGTAGCCTTAGAAAAAATTCTAGGTACTGGCCACCATAATAAACTTCTGAAGAAATTGTAATGTATGATTGTAGGTCTCCTTAATTTTCAACATGTTCATAACTTCCTATACTAGAGAATGAAATTTCCAAATGTGACTTCCCTCAAACAGTCTTTGCTTTCCCTCCTGTAGCCTTCCGGAATCGATACACATTTGTTAAACCTTCTCTAGGAAAGTCTTCATAAAAAAGCTCTAACCTCAATAAACAATATCGTGGATATTCACAAAGCCTATCCCATCTGTCAGGATCAGGATAATTATTTATGGGGCCCTGTTTAACTTTGCTTGAACTTGAGACCTGTAGAAAGTAAGTTTTCAAACCACTACTCCAACTATACTTTTATGCTAATATAAATATATTTGAATTTTGAAACACTTTAAATTTTGGGCCCTATTCCGTCGAGTACCCTACATATGCTCAGAACTGGCTATGCCATCTAAAACCTCACCCAAAAACTTATTTCCATATAAACGAGCCATTTTTGCTGGGCATTAACACTTGGACTGTAAGTCGAGACAGGCTTGTAGCTCCTTGCTCTTTGAGTCGTTTCATTTCATTTCACTCATTCCTCTCCTTCGGAAGCCATCCCAGCCCGGACGAATTCACTCAAAAGGATAACATCCGGTATGGGCTCTACCATAGGGAGAGGACTTTCAGCTGAAGATTAGTCTGTAATATTGTTCGTTTTGAGAAATGAATTGTGATGCAGTACTAGTTCAGAAGTCACTTCGCTCATCGCTCGGCTATTTCGAGCACATGGAGTAAATCCTTATCATCACTTACGCATAGCCAAAACAGAAAAAAAAAACAACCAAGAAAGAAATGTTTAACGAAAAAGAACCTGCAAACTGTAAAAGATATATAGAAATGAATGGAGTATTCATTTGCTTTCATCAGATAGTTGCTATTATTGCTAATGCACCAAAGCACAACAGATTCATCAGATCCAACGGCAAGACTAGCTTTACTAGTAGTTTTCAACCAAGGAGCAAAAAGAAACGATCAATTTCATCTCACAACCATTTATGTCACAGTTGCTTAAAAAGTAGCTAATTTAGAATTAACAAACAACTACTACATCTTGACATTCTGAGAATCTTTACATACTTTACCCAAGAAAAGGAGGATTTTAAAAATACAGGATACCTTGCTTTAGATGATGACTACATGTGTTTGATGCACACTGCCCAACTTGTAAGACAAAAAGGATTATTCTGACACCTCAGTTGTGTGTATTTTTTCTCATGTACTGCATCTTCCTAGTCAAAAGGGCTTTTCTACATCATAGTTGTCTATAAAAAAGTTGAACGGAAGGATGATATATGCCACCAAGTTTCCTGGTTGGATCTCTGATGAACTATTTTATGCTAAGATGGAGGATTGAGGACACCACTGTGGCCATCAAGCCGTCAAATTTATCTGATTCACGTAGCCCCTGTACACGTCTTTCCTTCAATAGCCAAAGTATCCTTTATGACATATTTATTAACAAATACATACAAGAAGATGAAAGAGCTTTTATGGTTCATCCACTTCATGAACTTTTATCATTTTCGGAGCTGTAATATCCTCAATTCTACAATCAAGTGCTGAAGTACTATCTCTATTATGCTTGCCTAGAACTGACCGACTACCATTATTGAACAGTGTTGGAGAGACTCGCCCACTTGACACAGCTAATGATAAATTTCCCGAACCAGCAACCCAAACAGGAATGCAGTTCATATAAGCAGCTGGGACAATCTGATATGAAATATTAGGTGCAGCAACTCCAGGCACAGCCAAGGTTACAAAACCATTTGAATGTGGGCCTGAAGTAATGACCTGAGGAGGGACAACATAATGATACACATGGTGTTGTGAGGGTGGATCACTGTTGATCCCGCTTATCCGGGAATCACAGAGGTCCATCTCAGAGCATCCACTACTCTGTCTGTTGCTTAACAAGTTTGTTGTGGAATTATTACAGTAAGGTGATTGAGGACCAAATTTCAAGACCATTTCATTTGGACTGGAACGTGTACAAGAGCTAGAAGATTCTTCACAAGATAATAGTTGAATTGCTGATTCTGGAACCTCAGTACCCATTGATGGCCCACCTTCAGAGGACGCAATGACCTGACGGTATTGAGATGTTAAATGCTTGTTCCTCCGCCGCCCTGCACCAACAGGGACATTTCGAACAGTACCGCCAGCTGTCCAATACCTCTGGCAGCTTTTACAGAAGTGTCTAGGTTGATTGACATTGTAATTATTGAAGTAGCAGAATTTAGTATCGGAACTATTACATCGCGGGCATGGAAGGATTTTGTCCGGTCTTCTCATTTGTTTTTGCTCTCCAGCACCATCAGAGTCATCCTGATGATCCGGCCTCATAGTTGTTTGTGAAGTAATAGCCTGTTTTGTGGAAACGGCCTCATCTAGTATCAAAGAGTTCTCGTTTCCACATTCCTCTGTTTCTTCTTTTACCGTCAAGCTGAATCCATTATCCTACAACAAGCAGAGTGACAACTAAGTTAACACACGTACGTTGCTCATTATCAGAAGAGCAAACAAGTTTATTCATTAAATACAGATCCTAAACATATTCATTTAATCTTCTGTGTTGCTGTTTGTGAAAACTTATGTAACGTGATTATCAAAATGTTCAGCAGATAACAAAAGCCACAAAATAGCATGTGTCCAAGAAATCATCAACTGTCTCTCCATAGTTCAAAAACTTTTCACTGAGATTTTGAACAATTGGATACACAGCTCTCAAGAATTAAGATGTAGGACTCCAAACGGGATGAATGGATGATTAATAGGTAAAAAGTAGATAAACACTCAGCAATAAAAGTCATGTCCTAGATCATTTAAACTGAGTACATACCATCATAAGGATCCATGACCCCTCTCACCCTCAATACCACACAGTCCATTAAATTTGACTCATATGATCTAAGAGTATTCAGAGGAATTAGGTAAGATTATAACTGATACAAATGAAATTACTTTTTGTTATTCGTATCAAACATCATTAGCCTTTCAATCCAAGGATCCCTACAAAACAACCATTCATAAACGATGCTTCTGAAACCATGTTTCTAAAGTACAGATTATACACTTAACTTGCATGTGTAGGAAGTCATGGGCGCGACACCAGAATATTAGTAGTATAGCAGATAGTTGTGCACCACAGTTCAGATTTAAGTATTTATAACAAAGCATTAATACTCGTGAATCATGATAAACCAAATTCTTGACGAGAATTTCATCAAAAAAACCTTTAGTTCAACAATTGCAAGTTTGCATTAACGAGTGGTGACTCTATGAATGCCCAACTTGATCACAAAAGGTTATGTTACTTAGGCTCGCTCATGATTTTACCTACAGAAGCCGCCTTTAATCCTCAGTACTCTGACGTGCTATGGAGGTACATTTGACACTTCATTTTTAACCCCAAAAAATATGGGAATTCTTCAAAAAATATTCCTAGCCAAACACTAGGACACATATGACGTCATGGACGGTTTTTGTATGGGTTTAGTTGAACCCATACTAAAAAGAACCTTATATACTTTTTGCAACAATTCCTAACATACATGCAACTCTCAACTTAATGGTCAGGCACAAATACTCCTACTTCCTAAACCCTAGTTCGAATCTTCTAAATAACATTGTTGTTGATTAGTTAGATTATAGTAGTTTTTATACTCGAAATGGTGTATATCATTGTTATCGGGTTGTTGTCGTGTGTTGTTGTTGTTGAATTGTTATCCGAAACCATAAGGAAAAATTCCTGGTACCGCCACTGATATGACGTCCGACATGAGCACCTAGCTCTGCAGGGACTCTTTATGCCAAATAAACAACATTGTCATTAACCATATTAATCAAACATTAACCGAATGAACAAAAATGTGGTAATGAGATTGAGCATGGCATGCCCCACTCTCACCATACTTCTCCCTCACCCAAAGATAAGCAAGATCTCATACTTAGGGACTTGGGTAAGTAGAGGTTTGGACAGAAGCTAACCAACCTATTGTATATTGAAGATCACAAAAGATCCTTTAACCATCAAAGAGGTGGCCCGATGCATTGTGAACATGGTGAAAAGTCAACAGGAAAAACATACTTATTTTAGTATGATATTTTGAGGCATTGACTTGGGTTGACTTTTCCTAAGATGAAAACTTTCTATTTTGGAAACTTTCCACTTTGGGAAAGTGATAGTTTGGGAAAGTAGGGTTCTCCTTAAAATACAAGTAGGGAGTAAATAGAACGTTTTGAACCCATAAAGGTTCGAACATTAGGAGTAGGGCTTGAATCCGGTATTGGTCAAAGTTGGTCAAAGCTTGGTTAATGTGAGAGTCAAAGGTTGACCAAAGAGGTTGGTCAATGTTCTTACAACCTAAGTGATTCGTAGGGTTGAATTACTAAATAGTTGGATGAATATTGAAGACTTGAAGAGTTTGGCGTGACAAGAAGACTTAGGTAGTTGGATGTTACGTAAAGACTTGAGAGTTGGATGGAGGATGAAGACTTGGAAGATAATGCACGAATTACAAGGATAAGAGAACAATGATGGTTCAACTTCTTCAAGGATAAAGCATTAGAGTTTATCTTGTTAGTTAAATATCATCTTTGTATTACTCAGAATTATCTTAGAGTCTTTTCAATTGTATGTAATTCTAGTTAAGCTTATCTTAGGGAATTTTGATTTCAAATCACTTCTAGTTAACATTATCCTAGGGAATTTTGTATATAATGAAATCCTAACCAGTAACTTAAGACTCTAAGCTAGTATTTTGATTATTTATGATTCTTGTAAACCCATGGCCATCCTATTACATAAAGGGGGTCATTTGCATTGAATAAATCAGATTTTGAAGTTTAAACCTACGTGTCTTTGTGGCATTTTGAATTCTCTAATTTTTTGTATTTAAACTTGGTTTATTCGTTCCTATGCTAGCCTAATTATTTGTTGGTGAATTAGGTGGTGTTCTTAGGAAGCTTTTAAGATTCTTTGGTGGTGTTTATATATCCAATTAATCTTTAAAGTTACCAATTCTTTAATCCTTTTATTTCATTCCAAATTTGCGCATAAATTTAAGAAAAACGCATCAAATATTGTATTAACTACTTAAGCTTGTAAGTTTTAGGCAATTATTCTTGGGCGTAAGTTTTGGACTTCTAAGCTTGTACGTATTTTTCTATTTGCATATCCAAAAATACAACAGTGTAACCTTCCAAAAATTTTCTTACAAGTTTGAACATTTCATGACCACTTTACACCAAACCAAATCAAACAATTTGAAAGCATTGCTTTCCATGTAAGGCAAAAGTGTCAAACTCATCGTTCATTTGCTCAAAAAACACAACTTTAGACAAAACAAAGCTTACATTAATGCAAACAAAAACGTAAACAAAATTGCACAAGAACATAAAAGTTTTGTAATTTTATAGCAAACGAGATCTAACTGAGAAATACACTTCTCCTATTTCATAAGCCTATTCATAAACATACAAAAACAACAAAACTCATTTGCAACACACACAGAAAAAATATAACACACAAATTTTCCAAATAATACAGCATTTACTAATGAAAAGAACCGTAAAAAGTAGTAACAAAAAAGAAAAAGATCAGAAAAGTACCAGAGATTCAGAGTCATCAGAAAACTCAGTATCAGGCAAAAAAATGGCTCTTCCAAACAGCTTAATTGCTGGATCTTTAGCTGCTACCATCTCTACTCTGCTCATTATTTGACTCAGTAAGTTCAACTCTCACTTAGTTTCATAGGCTCAAAAAAAATATTACTACTTCGTAAGTTTTTTATGAACCAAGATAATAAAGACCACTTTTTTGAAAGTCTAATACAAATGCCTCAAATATTACTTAAGAAAGCTTAAGAAAAAGCTCAAAGAAGAAGCTGAGAAAGAAAAAGAGGGGAAATTGCTAAAAGAACATTGGAAAAATGCTCTTTTCGATCACTTTTTTTGGTTTGTTTTGGGTTTTGTGAGTAGGGAGAGCCAATAAAGCACGAAGAACGTGAGGAACTCAAATCTATTTTTTTTTTCATGCTATAATTTTAACCGCTTTGTGCACATTTTTTGCTTTTTCATTTCTTTTTACTTTCCATTTTTGGGCTTTTTCTTTTATGATATTTTTTTATCATTTAGATTTTTTATTATTATTAGTACTCTCTCCATACCGAACTATTTATTTCACATACAAAAAAAATATTTTTAAAAGTCTCGTACCTTAAATAATCATAAAAAAAAAATATAGTTTTAATCTTATATACATAATTTGTGGTCCTACTAATTTTTTCTCTTATTAGTTTACTACTACAAAATATAATAAAGTAAACATATGAAAATAGGAGAATTATTTATTTCATATACAAAAAATAGATATTTTTAAAAGTCTCATACCTTAAATAATCATAAAAAATAATATAGCTTTACTCATATACATAATTTGTTGTCATACTAATTTTTTCTCTCATTAGTTTTACTATTATAAAATATAATAAGGTAAACATATGGAAATGGGATAAATTATAAGGAATTGTGGTAGTACTAAAGTGTGCTTTTAAGTATTTGTAGTTTTGAATAACAAAAGCACTAGCAAGTTGATATTGGAGTCAAGAAAGTAATATACTATAATCGAGTTTAAGTAAATTTAGTTTGATTTGTGATTATATGAAGTAGTTCGGGTCAATTAAAGTTAATTTACTTTAGTTTATTGTCAGTTGGCTTCTTACCATAAAATAGATCATTCTAATTTGTATAATTTGGATAAATGTCTAGTCATTAATGCAAAGATAACTACTCCTTCCTATTCCCTTTTGTTTGTCACATTTACTTTTTGTATAATTTTTAATGCAAATATTATAGCTAAAATATCTAATAATATGTGTTATACAAAAATAAAATTTATATATTATAAAAATATACTTCGAGACGAATCTAACAAGATCTTACATGAATATGTATTAACTTATACCTATAAACGAAAAATCATATTTAATTTTCTCACTCCTTAAATAGAATATTATAAATGAGACAAATAAAATGGAAAAGATGGAGTATATTAGATCAGATGTATCATGCTTTTAACAATTAAATCAATTTTCTATGCATTGTACTACCTTCAATTCAAAACAACTACACCATTTCTACTTTAGACGTGTTTATAATAAGACTTTAATTATATCATTTTGTTAAAATATTGTATTGATATGTATTATCTCCGTCCCACTAAAATTGTCTCATTTTCATTTAAAGAATCAAAGTTGAAAAGTTTGACCATAAATTCTCAGCATATTATAAGAAATAATATAATCAAGTGGGATGTTATTGAATGTATTTCAATGTAAATTTTTAAAATATCACATTTTCATAATTTTTGCCTTACAGATTTGAAAATAAAAACGTTTAAACTTGAGTATTTGAGACTGCAAAAAGTCAAATGAACTAAAGTTAGTAGTAAAGAGGGAATAATACGATTTTAGATTACTCTCACTATGTATTTTCATAAGATAAACTTTTTAATATTTACTAATAGATACTTGAATATATCCTATTATTATTTAAGAGTAAGAATTAACGTAGTCGAGCAAATATTAAATCGAGCATAGCTGGATCACAATATTTCATTGTATTATAATAACTTTTTTATTTTCAAAAAATAGGTAGTTACTCCCATTAGCCTTATAACTTCCTCCCTCACAATCATATTAATCAATTATTTTTATAAAACAATTTAACCTTTTTCATAATTAATATCTTATATAAATTTGCAAAATTTTATATGTTATGCATGCATTGTATATACCATAATTTTTTCAATAATTATCATATTTTCTCCTACTTTATTAATTAAATCATATTTTCTTCAACTTTTTTCTATTCATGGTATATGTTTGCCTAGAATAAGGTTTAGATCCAGGCATTACGTTAACGTTAATTATAAACCTTTTTTCAAAATAGATAATAAAAATTTATTTAATTTATATTTTTACTTACTTACCCTACATTAGTACGGACATATACTAATTAATAATTAAATAAGTGTATAAAATGATATAAAAATTAAAATTGTAATGTTATTATTAAATAAAGATAATATAACTTTGATGCGCAAATATTGGGTTTTTGTTTTGAATGAGTTTAATGGTTTCTAAAATTTGGAAAAAAATTAATAAAAACTAGAAAAAAAAAAAAAAGGTCCAGGTGAGGTGGACAGGTGGTGTGATATGGGGATTGTGCGTAGTAGAGAGAACATCACTTGTTCACTTTGATTAAAAAGATTTGGACACCAAAAAGAGTAAGAGAAAAATGGACTTTATATATGATATGGGGCCTACCTTTAAAAAAGCAGCAAAAAGAGTCTAAAAAGTGTTTAGGCGTCATTTTTCCGAAGACTTACGTGTCAGATCCTCCTCTGTCCATTATTGTATTCCTTTATTTTTTTATAAAAATACACTACAATATTATTCTACACGTAGTCATATACGTACTCTACCCATGAATTACACTGTCATCAATTAGTTCAGATCTTAAATGAGTTAAATCTAACAATCATGTTGGAAAAGTCACTTTGTCACCTCCACCTATAACTATTCCTTAGGGGAAAACTCTTACCAACTCTTTGGATTTTCCAAAGGGCGGAATGCAAATTGGACTGGAATATCTAGACTGTATAGCCTTATTATAGTAAATATTATGGTTAAATTTATAGAAGATTAGTATTACTTTATTCATCCCTTAATGATGTGAATATAGGTATGAAAACATTAATTCACACGAAGGGATAGAATTATATATCAAACCCTTTAAAGCTACACACCAAAGGTTTAAAATTTAGGGCGAAAGTTTAAAAATTGATTAAAGCAAAGCACTCTCAATTTCTACACTTCCTCACGTAAATCTAGCTTTAAGCACCAATACACAATACTTTGTTATGCACAAAAGAAAAATAACAAACTCTCTAAGTTTATTGAAAAACACAAATAAAAGAATCTCAAAATCTGATTTTCCTCAACTTGGGCACACATCTATTTATACCCTAAGCAGGAGAGTTTGAATAACATTGAAACTAGGAATCCTACTTCTAAAAAGACTCCTAATAACCACTTAATAACCGATAGGATAATGCCACCTATTTATTACATAATCATACCAAAACTCTAACACTATCTTATGTTAATTAGAATTTTATCCCACCTAAAAAGATAATATTATAAATTAACTACTCTTAACCTATTTTAATTAAAGTAAAACACTAAATATCCAATCACATGTGTGTAACTACGTCACTTTCCCTTGCCATGTCATAGCCATGTCATCATCATGCCAACTTAGTACCACGTCACTCCATAGCACCGTCCATTGTCCTAACCCATAGACCATTGTAATAACAATTTTTGCCCTTGGTCAAAATTTTCAATCTTTGAAAATTACTCCCAGATTTAAGCTTTTGATCTAGGTCTTCTACCAATCATCAACTCTATGGATTCCACACATTATAGAATCATAAAAGCTAAAAAGGAAAAGTTTGAAAAAATACCTATGCCTAAAACGAGAAAAGCCCTATCAAATGAAGTGGGATAAAACTCATAAGCAAAACCAACTTATTTCCAATATCACCAATCCTCATTCACATATGCTAAGTATTGCATGCTACCATGAACACACAGATATTCCCCTTTGATGCACCTAGAAGATTCGTGTCTCCATAAGCCAATAACTCTCTCAAGGTAGAATCCTTCTTTGAAGCTTCAATCAAGCCTTTGATGCTGACATCTTCTACCATATCATCCTCCTCTTCTTAAAAAGAGTTTGTCCTCAAACCTTAAAGTTGTTCATCAGGCACATAAGGTGCTAAGTCGCCTATATTGAATGTGGCATGAACTCCATAGTCTCCAAGCATCTCATGCTTATATGCATTATCACCTACCTTGTTGATGATTTTGAATGGACTATCACACCTAGGCATAAGCTTGTTCTTGCATTGATTAGGAAATCTTTCCTTCCTCAAGTGTAACCAAACCAAGTCTCCCTCCTTGTAAGTATGTCGATTCTTGTGTTTGTTAGCTCTAGCCTTATAGATGTCATTGACCTTCTCAATCCTTGCTCTCACCTGGGCGTGAAGCTTCTGCATATAATCAACCTTGGCCTTTGCATCTTTGTAAACTAATTCCCCTTTAGGAATCCCTATGAAATCAATAGGTAGTCTTGGGTTCACTCTATAGACAACCTCAAAGGGAGAATGTTTTATTGTGTAGGTTGGAGATCTATTGTAGGCAAACTCTACATATGCTAACTTCAAATCCCAATCCTATTGTGTTTTACTCACCAAACCATGCAAGAGAACACCTAAAGTTTGATTCGTGACTTTTATCCATCCATTTATCTAGGGATGATAAGAATTTCAAAATGAAAGCTTAGTCCAAATCAATCTCCATAATGATTTCTAGAAATAGCTCATGAACTTCGTGTCTCTATCACTCATAATCGTCTTTGGAACTCCATGCAAGAGAATGATGTTTCTAAAGTATAAATCTGGAACATTCATTACATCATCAATTTTATGGAATGGTGTGAAGTGTGCCATCTTAGAGAACCTATCAACCACCACTATGATTGAATCCTTCCCCCTAGTAGTTCTTGGCAACCCCACAATGAAGTCCATAGACACGTCCTCCCAAGGAAACTCCGGGAAAGGCAATAAAGTATAAAGACCTTAGTGAAAAGTAGCCTTTGCCTTTTGACACATTCCACATTGGGATAAGATGGCTCCAACATCTACAATCATCTTTGGCCAATAAAAGTGTTCTTGGAGCATAACCAAAGTCTTTTTGATCCCAAAGTGTCCTGCTAATCCTCCACTATGCGCTTCTCTCATGAGTAATTCAGGAATTGAGCACCTAGGAATACATAATTGATTGCCCATGAACAAGAAACCATCATGAAGAACATAGGAACCCATGCCCCTTTTCTGAGTTGTTGCATGATTGGCCCAAAATCCTCATCTTAGTCATAGTATTGTGTAATGAGATCCAAACCAAGTAATTTGGAGTTCAGGACACCTAGTAACGCATACCTCATTGAAAGTGCATCTGCCACCACATTAGACTTATCCTCCTTATACTTCGAAGAAAAGTGAAAGGATTTTAAGAATTCAGCCCACTTAGCATGTCATGGATTAAGCTTATGTTGGCCATTGATATGCTTTAAAGCTTCATGATCATAATGGAATATAAAATGATTTGGCCTTAGATAGTGACTCTAGTGGTCCAAAGCCATTATAAATGCATAAAATTCCTTATCCTAAGCTGAGTAGTTCAATATAGCCCCATTAAGATTCTCACTAAAATACGCAAATGGCCTATTCCCTTGAACTAGCATAGCGCCAATTACAACCCCAATAGCATCAGCCTCCACCTCGAAAGGTCTAGAGAAATCCTCCAAGGCTAGAATTAGTGTATGACATAACATCTCCTTAATAGCTTCAAAGGCCTTGTTGGCATCTCTGGTCTATTCAAACTTCTTGTCCTTCTTGATACATTCAATCAAAGAAGCAACAATGGATGAGAAATTCTTCACGAACCTTCGATAGTGAGGCTAGCCCATAAAAAGCATACACCTCAATCATGGTTTTAGGAATAGGCCATGACTTTATTGCTTCTACCTTAGATGGATCCACCGAAAATCCATCCTTGGATACAATATAGCCCAAAAACGTGATATTAGGAACCATGAAATAGCACTTTTTGAGCTTAATATACAACTTATGTTTTCTAAAAACCTAAAACACACTTTTAAGGTGGCTTAGATGATCATCAATACAAGTGCTATAAATTAGAATATCATCTAAGTAAACAACAACAAATTTACCTAGGAATGGTTTCAAGACTTTATTTATCAAAAACATGAAGGTACTAGGTGTGTTAGTTAAGCCAAAAGCATAACCAACCGCTCATAAAGCCCAAGCTTTGTTTTGAAACTTGTCTTCCAGTCATCACCTTCCTTCATTCGAATTTGATGATATCCATTTTGAAGATCGATCTTGGAGAAGACCCGTGCACTATACAACTCATCTAATAAATCATCAAGTCTAGGAATAGGAAACCTGTATTTGATGGTGATGTTGTTTACAACCCTCGAATAATTGCACATTCTCCAAGTTCCATCATTTTTAGGCACAATTAAAGTAGGCACCGCACAAGGACTCATGCTCAACCTTACATACCCACATGCCATGAGTTCTTCGATTTGTCTTTGAATTTCCTTTATTTCTTCTGGATTGCACCTATAAGCTGGCTTGTTAGGTAAATGTGATCCTGAAATGAGATCAATTTGATATTCAATATCTCGAATTGGGTGGTAAGCCCAGAGGTAAATCCTCAGGAAAAACATCTTTAAACTCGATGAGTAGTACTTTTCAAGATCTTGGAATCACGTGGGCTCTATTTCTCTACCTCCTTAGCCACCAACACATAAACCATGCTACTTGCCTTCGCCTCCTCCAATTCCCTTCTATCCACCAATAGCTCTCCCTTGCCATCATCTGTGTTGGAACGAGTTTTTGGAGCCATTAAAGGCTTCAAAGAAAATGCTTTGGCTTGCTCATTATTCCTCACCACACACACACACACACACACACACACACACACATACATATATATATATATATATATATATATATATATATATATATATATATATATATATATATATATATATATTTGTCCTCCCATCAAACTTCATAAATCTGTCATATTTCCAAGGTCTTCCCAAGAGAATATGACATGCATCCATAGGACAAACATCACAAAGCATTTGATCTTCATAATTGCCAATTTTGAACAAAATCAAGGCTTTTTTACTAACATTTACATCACTTGAGTTGCTAAGACAACAAAGATTATATGGTTTAAGATGGATTTGAGTAGGCACCTCCAACTTATCCATTAAGAGTGTAGAAACCACATTAGTGCAACTCCCCAAATCTATGATCACATCACATAGTCTTTCTTGGACATTACATGTTATGAGGAAGATTATCTCCCTTTGGCTCTCCTCTAATGGCATGGACTTGGATTATAATGTCCTTCACAATACTATGATAGATCCCCTGGTTTCTGCCATCACCTCCTTCAGATCCTCCTTTTGGACTTCAAAAGATGTGTGACCTTCTTCCTCTTCACGCTCATGCTCCTCTTCTTCAAAGGTCTCATCTTCCTTCCAAGTCCGAGTAGTAGGAGAAAATTAATCCAAGATTTTAGCTTTTGATCAAGGCCTTCTACCAATCATCAACTCCATGGCTTCCATACATTATTGAAACATAAAACCTAAAAAAGGAAAGTTCAAAAAAATACCTATGCCTAAAATGAGAAATTCCTATCAAATGAAGTACGAGAAAATTCATTGGCAAAACCAACTTATTCCCCATGTCCACCAATCCTCATTCACATGTGCTAAGTATTTCATGTTACCATGCATACGCAAATGTTCCCCTTTGGTGCACTTAGAAGATTCGTGTCTCCATAAGCCAACAACTCTCCCATGGTAGCACCCTTCTTTGAAGCTTCAATCAAGCCTTCAAAGTTGACATCCTCTACTATATCACTTAACGATTACTCAATAGATATAAAAAAATTAACTTTATTATTAAGCATAAGGGAATTTGGGCCATGTAGGATTAGGGAAGATAAAATTAGTATGGGGAAAAAAAATAAAGCACCGAGCAAAAGTATTGGCTTCTATAACAGTTTTTGGTACTAGACAAACAAAAAGGGACATTAAGACAAGGAATATTATGGGGTAGTTCTTAAGCGATGAAGGAAGTACTTTGTAAACCACTCAAACATATATTTGATTACCATGGTATTAACTATAAATTGAATTTAGATAATTTTAAAAATACTTTTCGGATCAATATACAAAACGTTAAGAATTAAAAGTTTGGTTGGACTTTTACTCTTTTATAGAAATCCGTAGCTGATCTGTTATCGAACTTTTATTAAATTTTAAATAGCTTTTTCTTATCCTAAACTTGAGAATAAGCACACTAAACTTGAGGTCTTTGACGTCCCCTTTATTCTCAACTTAAAGAAATGGAAAATTGTTTCAATTCTGACTTTTATGACCATGCTCTCTAATTTTGACTAAAGAAGAAAAAGAACAACTACTTATTAGTTATATATAGGTAACACAAAAGATTCTAAAAATTTGAAGGTTCATGGTCAATGATCTTTGGTTCAACCTTATATGTAAAGAATATTCACATACATTGTTCATTTATTATAAACTTTATACGCTTTGCTATTGGTTTCATAAACAAGAAACACGGTTTCATTATTTCTAGCATCAAACTTCCCCAAATTCCTTTTTATCATTGTTATGTACAAAATAATTATAACCAAAAGCCCAAAAGTATGCATTGTTTGGCTTTCTTCCTTTAAGGAGCTCATAGTGTTTCTTATTCATGTAACACCGGTCTTTCCTAAACCAAACCTTAAGAGAACTACCAATGTGCTATTGTCACATGTTCAAACACTGAGACTTAAAACAAAATTTTGCAGCGAAAAAATGAAAGATTTTGAAATAAAACTAACAACCAAACTAAACTCTTAAAACATTACAAATAGGAACCGTTGAGCCTCTTACTTCAAAATATCCAAAATCTATTATAAAGCCTAAAACCAAACAACCAATTAAAAAACTTTCAAAATATACTAAAGTATTCAAGTTAGTTTATTTAACAATACTCCACTCAATCCACTCATGCATGAGTGTCCAACCAAATACCTGTTCATAGAAATCTACTCTTTAATATTACAAATATAAGTATTAGATCATTATAGTGTCATTGAAAGGCTAAGGCCATGACCAAATATAACACACAAAGTACGTAATCCTCAAGTTGGGCACATAAGTGATTACAAAACAGCAAGCTGAGCACATAAGAGATTATAAAATGTAAACAATTGAAACAAGTAATTAAACGTAAATAATTATGGCACAATTAAACATATAACACAACATCTTATTCAATTAACTCATAATTTTGGTAATAACTTTGATTAAGTAATAGACAAGGTTATCTTCTCATGTCCTAATTAGGACATCAAAAATAGATAAATAAACCCAGATACTCTCATCAAAGGGCATCAAAAACAGTATATATTTAGATGGTAAATAGGCGACTCTATCATCATAGCTAGATGAGATTTCAACTAACCTCAATTTTAATTCAAAAATTTGCAAAAGGTAGACTCCTAGATCACACGACGACCATGTAAAATCAACGGATAATACATCGTGAAGCCCCAACTCTTGATTGTCAATACTCTAGACGTGCACTAGCCTTGGGTTTTAGTGCTTAACCAACCTTCAATTTATAGATTACAAATTATTTCATTAATTTCAAATCATTAAAACAATTACATGCAGCGTATTACAACTAGGGAAACAACCTCTTTTATAAAAACGTACCTTTGATTCCATCCTCAAAAATTACAATTTTTGGACAAAGCCAACTAACCTCGTCATTACGACTTGAACAAACCCTTTACTCAATCCATATAATGAATTATGAGAGAGTAAAATTAAACATCTTCATGGAATAATTAATAATTAATTTCATTTAAACCACAAATCAAATTTTCTCAACCATACATAATCACATCATGGTTAGTATTAATTATTACTATTCAAATACTAGACAACAATAGAAAATCGTATTCCAAGGATAAACGAATACGAGTTCATCGATGCATAAACAAACGATAGTATTCTCAAGCTCCTTAAATATGATACTAAGCTTAACATTTTTGATCCTTGACCATGTTCCTAAGTCAAGGCTTTTCGTAATCCATATGTACATTGAGTAGAATAAACGAGTGGCCATGTTCTCTATTATCAAACACCTTCTATAACATATTCTCCTACACCAAATAATACAACCTTAATCAATATACTAACAACCAAATTTACAGCAACAATACTAAATTTTTTAAGGCTTTAAAATCATTCCAAAAAACGTTTTAAGTCTCCTAAAAATATAGGCTAGTATTTTAAATATAGTACTATAAGTGTTAATTGAAAATTCATCAAAATACACACACCATTAATTAATTTTAACTAAGTAGAATATAATATGAAGGAAATTTTATTTTTCACTAGATTTTGCAATTTTTGTAACCCAAACTTGTAGCATTGTACTAATAATAAATTTAAACATATTTATATACTTAAATCCTTCATTTTTAATACTTAAATCCTTCTTTTTTAACACTTAAACCCAAGAAATATCATAAAAAAGAAATTTACAAAATTATGAAAAATTCCCAAAGTTTATATAAACTTAGTTTTTGTTTGTTTTATAATGTAGTATAATGTTAATAATAGTATGCTATACAATAAGCCTTAAAAATCCTCCAAATTCTTATAAAAAAATGCAAATTTCATAACTCTAAAAATCTGGAAATTTATTTTGAATATAGTATCATTAAATTATTCACAAATGTATCATAAAATATCCATAGTTTAATGTATATAGTAATAGTATATACTTTTAAGCCTTAAAACAATAAAGCTACATCAATTAAATCATAATTTATCATGCCTAATATTATGAAAATTCATTCTAATCACATTATCAATTTTATCAAAAATACACCATATTATAGTTATTGTTTTATAAAATAACTACTAGTATAAGTATTTAAACCTTAAAACATAAAACTAACACTTTAAATCAAAATTATATGTATATATATTCTGAAAATTCTTTTAAAATACAACATCATCAAAGTCATCATAATGGAATCACTAAATATTCATAACTTCATGCAATAATCAATAGTTTAGTATGATAAACCCTAAATCATGAAAACTAGTATATTTAGCCCATAATTTATTCATAAAAATTCTGAAAAACTTGTAGAATACATAACATAATTCATAAAACATAAAATCACTAGTAGAAAATAGTTCAATTGCTTCGCCTCAATTGCTGCGGTTAAATACATTTCGAAGCACATAACAATAAGTGTTGAGGTTATTCAAACAACCGCAGGACTTATAACTGAAGTGCTACGGCTATAAAAATAACCACAACATTTATTACAAGTGTTGTGGTTATTTAAAAACCGCAGCACTTGTGATTATAAGTGCTACGGTTATTTGAAATAACCGCATCACTTAATCTTCCCCCAGGAATATAATATATGACTGATTAAACGCTATGGTTATTTGAAATAACCGCAGCACTTATAAATCACAAGTGCTGCGGTTATTTCAAATAACCGTAGCATTTAATCAATCATATATTATATTCCTGGGGGAAGATTAAATGTTGCGGTTATTTGAAATAACCGCAGCACTTATAACCACAAGTGCTGCGGTTTTTTAAATAACCGCATCACTTATTCATTAATATATAAACCCAGCCTTTTCTTTTCCAAGCCATTCAAAACACGAAAAACTTTCCCAGACTCCCAACACTTCAGCGCACGAAAAAAACCTAACCCTAACCCCATAACATAACATCCCACTACCTAAGTTTAAAAACCCAGGCTATTTCATCTCTAATCCTAACCTTATAACACCCACTACCTAAGTTTCTCCTCTCGTGCCTCCATGGATATGTATATGCATTTTGAAACTTACTCATCTCTCCCATTTTGAAGAAGTCTACATACTCTAAAGCTCAAAATCATGATTTATATATGCCTTGAACTCTAGTATATATTTTTTTTAAAATTTTTTTGTCCATAATTTGTTAATATATAAATGCAAAGATGAAAAACTCTTATATGTTCAGATCTGTATGTTATATGTTGAGTTTATGAAGGAATAAGCCTTAAAAATCGAATTTCATGGATTATAGGGTGTTAGAGGCCTTTTTTGGAGATAATGAGTGGAAAAATCCCCCGGTTAGACATATTATAAGCTCCTGTAGATCTCTGATGGATTTGCCCCTGTAGATCTCTCAAAAATACACAAGTTAGACATATTTTAAGCTCCATTCGGAGTCCCGTAGTCAATTTTATGGCTTCTCAAAGTTTTTTTTTTAATATCTCAAATAATACGTCACCAAGGCCACTAAAGGGTAACATAGTTGTGTAGTACCTCTAAAAATAGGTGGTTTAAAACAAAATTATACCATTCGAACTACCGGGCTAAGAGATATGCCTCTTCGAACTTTCTGAAATCTCGGAATAACACCCGAAATCTATGAAGAATGAATTGGTTGTTTATTTTGACTACAAAATATTGTAGATTGCGATTTTCCGTGTGAAAATGAGTGGTCATAATAGAATTTTCGATTTGTATGCTTCACGGTTGATTATTTCTTAGCTTTTCTTATCTTTTATGACATATTATTTAACACATTATGCATGATATTCTTAGCTTAGATCAGATTATGTTCTTGATTAAATAGTATGTAAAATTTTTGAGAGATATTAATTATTAATAATATACTTTTATATGCATCTAAATTAACATATAAAATGACCTATTAATGTTAATTTTTTTTGTTCTGGAACCATCAATTGCTGCGGTTATTAGAAACATCGCAGCAAATATATCTATTATTTGCTGCGGTTTTACCAAAAAACTGCAGCAAATAATGCTACAAAAATATATTTTTTAAATTTTTTAAAAATATTTGCTGCGGTTTTTTGGTAAAACCGCAGCAAATATATTTATTATTTGCTACGGTTTTTCTAATAACCATAGCAATTGATGTTTTTATTGCTGCGTCTAAAAACTGCAGCATTTGCTTTTTTTCCATATGCTTTGCCTATATGTGCTTTGTATCAATAACCGGAGTATTTAAAGCTAAAAAATCGCAGCAAATAGAAATTTCTCTACTAGTGAATCTTAACATAGTCAATATAAATTTAACCCATAACAATAGTTAACACATACAATATACATAAAACATGCATTCTAGTACATGAAATTAAGGGAAAAATAAAGAGAAAAGGAGAAGGGAGGCCCAGCCGGCAGGCGGCAGCTTACCGGCGACGTGGTGGCGATGTAGAGAGGTCGCAGCAGGGGGGGGGGGGGGGTGGGGGAGGGTGAAGCACGACTCTAGTTTTTTTTGTTTTGCTTTAGGTAAATGACTAAGGTTTATGATGGTTTAATTTGGATAGGCCTTAAGTTAATGGGCTGGAAAGAAAATAAACAAGGTAGGTTTACATAGATAATTAGGTCTAAAAAGGGTTAGTTACATTTTTGGTCTTTTGGATTTATGACTTAACATAAAATAAGAAAATGTCCTTTATTAAAAATAAGTCTTAGAAATTATTTTAATTAAATGCTTAAACATATTATTCCTAAAATAATGCTTAATTTATGCTTAAATATAAATACATAGAAATTATTTTCGAGCACTTTAAATAATGAAAAAATGAAATTAAAATCTCATAAATTTATGGGGGATTACAATATACCTGAAGTTTTGTCCATGTAACTTAACCCCAAAATCCAAGAATTTTGAAAAAGATTACTATAAATTGCTTGAAACGCAATGAGATAATTTTCATACTCTAATGATATGAAAGCAAAACAACAATAAAAAGTACAAAATTACATTGCATTCTACCCCCAAGTAGCTTCTTCATACTCATGGTTATACCATATGACTTTTACCATGTGTATTTTTTCTCTTCGAGTACTCCGCACCTTATGATCTAAGATCTTGACTAGTCTTTCTTCATAGGTTAGAGACTCCTCTATTGAATTGCCTTTATTAGTAGTACATGGGTTTTGCTCGCCACGTACTTCTTTAATAATGAGATGTGGAAGACGTTGTGAATCCTGTCGAACTCCATTTGCAGAGCCAACTTATACGGTACTTTCCCAACTTTTTTGCAAAATTTCATAGGGCCCTACATATTTGGCACTAAGTTTTCCCTTCTTATCGAACCTCATCACACCTTTAGTAGGTGACACATTTGATCAAGACGACTTTATCGCCTATGTAGAATTCATCTTCATGCCTTTTTGAGTCGGCATAGCTCTTTTGCTTATCCTAGGCTACTTTTATTCTTGACTGAATTATTTTTATTTCTCTTACCATGACCGGATCGTGGAGATAATCCTCCTAGAGATGGAGAACCCCTTGCCTCTCTATATATTTGGTCCCTAAGGTTATGCACTCGCTAAAGTCATTCCACCTAGTAGGGATCTTGCACTTCCTTCCATACAATGCTTTGAAAGGTGTCATCCTAATACTTACAAGATACCTTTTGTTGTATCATCATTCTATAAAGTCCAATTAGTTCTCCCAAGTACCCTGGAAATCTATTGCACAAGCTCTTAGCAAATCCATCTTGGTTTGATTTGTCCTCTCAGTCTGCCTATCACTCATTGCATGCATGGAAAATTATACTCATTTTTAAGGTAGTCCTTAGGTTATCTTGCACTTTTTCTAAAACTTAGCAAGAACCTTGAATCTTTATTAGATAATATTTTCTTAGGAACTCCATGAAAATGGACCATATTTTTCATATATGCCTTTGCTAGTTTCTTTTTCTTCCAATTCTCCTTAATTGCAATGAATACTGCTGATTTGGTGAGTCTATCCACAATTACCTAAATCATATCATTACCCATTCTAGTCCTTAGTAAACCAGTCACAAAGTCTATGGTAATTGAATCCCATTTCCATTCGCAAATTTCTAGTGGTTGCATCTTTCCCGTGGTTTCTTATAATCTATTTTGACCTTTTGACACGTCAAACACCTAGATATGTATTCCACTATCTCTCTCTTCATATTTGGCACCAATGTATCTATTTTAGATCCTTATACAACTTATTGCTCTAGGGTGAACCAAATATGGAGTATTATGGCTTTTGTACATGATTTTCCTTTTGACCTCATCACATTTTAATGTCCCACATCATCTCCCTTTGTACCTTAAACTACCGTCTTCATGGATTTGGATCTCATATTCAACACCAATTATCACCTTATTTGTAAATTTTCATATAGACCCATCTTCAACTTTGCTTTTCCTTAATTTCTTCAAAAATGGATGGTTCTATGGATAAAACACTCAAATGGTTCTCTAATTCTCCATGATTCTTAACATCAAGGTTCAACTTCTTCTTTTCCTCACACAACCATTTTCTACCACAAAAGCATTGATACTATGACTAAAATTCCTACTAAGAGCATCTACAACAACATTTGTCTTTCCCTCATGATATTGTATGTCTAAATTGTAGTCCTTGATTACCTCTAGCCATTGACGTGTCTTTCTAAGTGAAGATGTACTTTAGGCTCTTAGGCTCCATGAAAATCTTGCAAGTGATGCCATATCGATAATGTCTTTAAATCTTCAAGGCAAACACAATAGTGAGTAACTCTAGGTTATTGGTAGGATAATTGGCTTCACATGGCTTTAACTATCGTGATGCATATGCTATGACCTTTCCATTTTGTTGCAGTATGCATCCTAACCCATTCTTCAAGGCATTGCTGTATACCTCAAATCCTTTGTTCCATTGGGCAATGTTAGCACTAGTATAGTAGTCAGCCGCTCTTTGAGGGTTTGAAAAGCCAACTCACACTTTTTATCCTACTCATATTTATTCTCCTTATTCATTAGAGTGGTCATAGGCCGGGCTATTTTAGAAATGTTTCTAACAAACCTCGTATTAAACCCCGCCAAAGTTAAGAAACTTCTAACATCAATCACGCTCTTAAGAGTGGGCCATTTACTAATAGTTTTGATCTTTGTAATGTAGGGTCTATCGAAACACCCTCGTTGGAAATGTAATGACCTAGGAATGCAACTTGCTCCAACCAAAACTTGCATTTGGAAAACTTCACATACAACTCATTACTTTTAAGGGTTTCCAAGATGGTTCTTAGCATGATCCTCCTTATTTCTCTAATCACTAGTAGAAATTTATTAATATGCGGCGGGTTTTTTAAATATTAAATGCGGTGTCAAAAGGCAAGCGATATTTAGGATGACAACAAATTAATCAAATTAATTTGCGGCGTAAAATACGCCGCTAAACATTTAATAATATGTAGCGGGTATAAGATAATATGCCGCAAATGAGTATATAATTAGCTAATAATATGCGGTGGTGGAGCAGAAAATACGCCGCATATTAATGCTATAATTTGCAGCTGATTAGGATAAATATGCCGGATATAAATGATTTTCTAAACAAAGCTACAAATTAACTAATAAGCGGCGGGTGTCCCTTAGACCCGCCACATATAGAGTCATATTTTTATTGAAAGCTCTATATTAGTTCCTCCTACTTCAAACATGCTGTATTTGTTGCCAAAACATAACTTCATAACAAAATCTACTGTATTCATTACCAAAACCTGCTACACCATTATAAAGGTACAAATATCATGCTATTACATTTACATATGATGATTTGTAATTCATTTATATACTAATAGGGTCATAAAAATCACCCATTAAGTGATATAAAAACTATAACCATAATAAATGAACATAATGTACAAAAAATTACAATGCTATTGTCCTGAAAACACACAAAAAGGTTAATTACATAATTTAAAAAAGTTATCTGTCCAATACATGGCCAATTTGTTGCAGACCACATAAATTTCTTTGGTGGAGAAGGGCTCCTCGGTGAATTCAATGCATAGCTTAGATTGATTACCACATCATTAAAGAATATAAAATGGTAATAGAGTAAAACATAATGGCTGACAATGAAGCTGTTATGATTGATGAAGAAGAGTTTTTAAGAAGGGTTAAATTTCATGAATCCGAATTCAAGCAAGTGGGTGTTGTGAAATAGGAGCTTGTTAATCATGTTGATGATAAAGAGGAGAAGTAAAAGGGGGAGAGTGATAGGAGGATGAGTAATGATGATGATAAGGGAAAGGAGGTGAAGAGGTTTGATGTGAATGGTAATGAAAGTGATGATTATTCATTGTAGATTATTGGAGAGAGATGGAATTCTTTAAGTTTTTTTTTTTATGATCATGTAATGTTAATGTTGGTGAGGATGGGTGTCATCCTTTCATTATAGATATTGATTCTGATTATAGTGATTGGGAATTTAAGGGTGCACCTACGAGTGATGAAAAGGAAGGTGGGAATTTAAGGATGTTGTCATCGATTTGTGTATCCGAAGTGGCCTTAGAATACAACCAACCGACTAATGAAAGTAAATTGCACGACATCATCTTAGAGTTCCCTACATAATCATAAAAAAGAATTATCAAAATGGTTTAGGAATTTAAAGTAGTATGACATAATTTAACCTATATCCTAATTATGTATACCTCATGAAGCATTGAATGATAAAAACATTCAATTGAGCTCCTTGTAAGAACTGGGTGATGTTAGCTTTGTCAAGCCACGCTGTTTCATCATTAGAGTAGTGGAATAACGCTCAATCTAATGGCATAACAATGGTATCATCTTCCTTCATCATGGTCGCACATTAAAGTACCTACTTGCACTCGGGACTAAGATAAGCCGCTATATCTTTAGTGAGAAGAGGTCGGTTTTCTGCCACTGACTTCTTTGAGGTTGATTCATTGCTCCTAATAATTTAATCTGTTGACATCCCATTCATCTTCTTAGCTTGTGGAGTCAACTAAAAAGACAAAAATCACACGACTTTGATCATACCAAAATATAATTATAGATTAAATTCGATTGAATCTTTAATTTCTACCTCACTTATAAAATTAATCAAATGTAGAGGTCATTACACAAAATTACCAATTGCATCGTTCAATGTCTCTAAGTCATATTCTGGAATCAAGAGCAGTAGTGCTGCTCCTTTTAATAAGTCAGGATCAATCTCCACCTTCACCACTTTATTTCCTTCAAACCTTATTCCTTTGTGATTTTGTGTAAACTATTGGCCTGATTGACCTAGGTAAGCGACACCACCGGCCGCATCATAGATCATTTTTGTACTTGGATCTTTTAGAGTAGACGACAACTGATAGGATCCTAAAAATTTTATATAATATGTCAATATTATAGGTCATTAGTGACGAGTGAAATTTTTGTCACTCATTTGTATCTTCCTAGCAAAGTTTTTTACTCTTTTTGGCACAAGTTCATCCCATTTTATCATATTTTAGCATCTACTTATGATTGAACTAAGCGACCACTTAGTTCACTGAAGTGCAAATTTTGAGTTTCTATTGCGGTTGCTTGCTCTTAAACTGAGCGCCCGCTTAAGAAGAGTTTGGACAACTCCGTGTACTTTGAAACTCTTTTACGAGATTAAAGAAAAGAAAGGGCACGGCAGAGAGAGGGTGATTGAGGAGTAGATTAGTAGTAGTTTTAGACCTAGAGATAGAGCTTAAGGTTTATATTATTGTTCTTTTATAAAAAATTTTGATTTCCCGTAGATTTTATATCAGTTTTGTGTACTTTCATTGGATTTGTGATCATCAATTGTTAGACATCAATTTCATATCAATATATCAGTATTTCCTTTCACTTTCTCTTGTTTTATATTTATAGTTTCTATTTATTTTCTATTTTTGTTGATCTATGTTTCACTATTGTTAGTTTCTCGTGTAGTTTGTCCATCGTTATTTTTTTATTTTGTTAGTATGCCTCGTTATTTTGATTATACAATGTTTTCTATTACTTGTCATAAGTAGTTAGATTAGTTTTGGGATAGGGTGAAAACCCAATCCCGAGCATGGATGATGCTTAAAGTATGGAGTTGATTTCTTGATGATATATATTTGATTTATTGTCGAGCTTTTGTTGGAGTATAGATTGGCCATTTAGATTTCTTCCATTGCTTACCTAGGTCGAAGACATTAAGAAATGCAGATTTAGGTAGTGACCCTATGTTAAGTGTGGTTAACTTGTATGCTATTAATTATTGATTTAAATCTATTATGTTACTTGGATGCTTTAGAATACTACTAGGCGAGAAATCCCAATTATAATTCCCTTCCTTGAAGATGACCAAGAGGGTGGTTCTTGGTTGAAATCCCTTCATTGCAGCATGTTTAGGTTCAATTCATATGATAATAGCAAGTTAATTAACCTTATATTATCTCATCTTGAGTCTAATTCCCAGCTTTAGCTCATTTATGTTAGGAATCAATCTTGAATCCCGAAACCCTAGAGCTTTTATCTTTAGAGAACAAGTCTTTTAGAATCTCGAACTAGAGTTTAGTTAGATCTAATCTTAATCCTTTCTTAGGTTGTGCTAGCTTTTAGTTGAGTTACTAGAATTCGGTATCTATTTGAAGTCATTCCCTATGGATTCGATCCTTAGTTTTCCATTACTCGTAATAGGTGAAGTCGAGGTTAAGTTAATAGTAGGTGTCATAATGACCAATATCTAACCCTATCAAATGACGCCGTTGTAGAGTAATGGCATTTAGTTTTGAATCTTTAGTAGTTTTTACAAGTCTAGTTCGTTTATTATTATTTACTTTTGTTTTCATTCATTTTTCATAGTGATTTTTAGTGCTAACCCTTTGCTTAGCTTTGATTTGTAGGCCTGAAAGTAGGAGCATCAGAGCACAACCTTTGGCATAATTGAATCCTAAAATTGAACGTACTGTTAAAGCTAAAAGAAGAGGGTTGAGAGAAGGAGATAACTTATTGCAAATAGAGGGCGAAGAAGCTAATTTCAATTCACCTAGCCCTATTCTTGTAGAACCAGAGTTCAGCGATGACTTATTTTTAACTCACTCATATCCTTTTTTCAATATGGCTGATGTTACAAATAGACCCCTTAGGCAGTATGGAGTTCTTGGAGCTTGCCAAGTCATGAGTGGTATAGTGTAACCCTTTAAAGAGGCCAATAACTTTGAGTTGAAGTAAAGAAAAATGGTGTAACTCTTGCCCACCTCATGCCCACCTTAAGTAGTTCATAAGATATTGTGATGAAGTAAAGAAAAATGGTGTAACTCAGGATTACATCAGATTGAGTCTATTCAAGTTCTCTCTAATAGGCAAAGCTAGTGAATGACTTGAGAAGATGGAGCCAAGTTCTCTAAGAACATGGGAGGAAGTGACTAGAGCTTTCATACATAAGTTCTTTCCACCTTTAAAGGCTTCTAAAATGAGGACAAAAATTGCAACATTCTACAAAAAAGGAGATGAAACTTTATTTGAAGCATGAGAAAGTTTCCATGGTTTGATTGAGGTATGCCCACAACATGGAATGGAGAAGTAGTTACTTCTTCATATTTTTTACAATGGACTATCTTAGTAGAATAAGACTAGCCTTGATGTAGGAGGCAATGAAGCTATAATGAGATTGAGCCCATCCGAAGCATTTAAAATTATTGAGTAGGCAGTTGAATATTTTGCTGATTAGAAAGAAGGTAAGAAAGTGTAGAAAAAATGACAAGGATGTTCTAAAGTAGATTATATTAATGTACTTTCTTCTAAGTTAGATGCACTTACTAATAAATTTAATGAAGTTGTTTCTAATAGTCCTATGCATGGAATGTAATCCCCATAAGCATCTAGTTCTAATATTCCTATGCAGGTGTTATTTTATAATGTTTGTGGTGATTATGATCATAACCCTATGCAATGTCATCTCCTAACCTCTATAAGGAATGCACAATAAGGAATGGAACAGGTTAATTCCATGAATAATATGGCCCTTAACCCTAAAGTCGATCCATACTTTAACACTTTTAACCCAGGGTGGAGAACACACCCAAATTTTGGTTAGAGAAACGGGTAGAACCAGGGGAATGGGAACTTCAATGGGCATAACTAGGAACATTTTTAGAACCACAGGATTAAGAACTTCAGTGGTCAAAATTAAGGGAATTTCCAAGGTAATAGGAACTAGGAGAACCAAGTGCAAGGTAATCTTAGAGGATATAGGGACTATGGGCCAAATCAGAATCACAACAGATTTCAAAAACCGAATCAAGGCCAATTCCAAAAATCCTAACCAAAATAACCCACCTAGTTTCAATATGGAACCTACACCTAACCCCCCCCCCCCCCCCCAACTCAACCTCCACCACATAAATCTAACTTAGAGTTTTTGATGAAGAGCTTTGTGGCCACCCAAACCAAAAAGAATAATTACATTGAGGAAAGCCTAAGGAAAATGAAAACCCATAATAAAATGCTTGAGAATCAGATTGCCCAGCTTACCAATGCCCTTAAGGATGGCCCAAGAACCTTTAATCCCTAGCCAAGGAATAGATCCCACTGATCATGCTAATGCCATTGTGACTTAGAGTGGTAAGGCTCTAAGGGAAGTACCTAGGGGAACAACTGAGGAGGTAAGTGAAAGTCAACCCATTAGTTCCGAGAATAAAAATACTAAGGAAATTAGTAAAGATAAGGGTGATATAGAGGAGAAAAAGGAAGGGACTAAGCAAATGAGCGTTACGCCCACTTTTGAGAAACTTCCTTATCCAGCTAGGTTTGTACGATCTAAAATAGATGAGCTGCTTGCAAAATTCCTAGAGGTCATTAGGAAGTTGTACATCAACATCCCATTAAAAGATGCAATCAAGCAAATTCCTACTTATGCAAAGTTCCTTAAGTATATTCTGAGCAGTAAGCATGAGGTAGGTGCTGTGGAGACTATTAGCTTGCCAAAAACATATAGTGCCATCATCCAAAATAAGTTGCCTACTAAGTTAAAGGATCCTATTAGTTTTTCCAATACTATGTGTGATAGGAAAGATGTTGATAGACAAAGTAATGTGTGATATGGGGGCAAGCATAAGCATAATGCCATATTCCTTGTGCAAGAAGTTGAACCTAGGGGAACTAAGTTGCATCAATATATCTCTTTAGCTGGTAGATTTTTTGGTGAAGTTTCCTCTAGGGAAAGTGGAAGATGTCCCTCTGATATGCTCATTTTAGAGCACGTTTACAACCTCATTTTAGTGTCGAGTCTCGTGCTTTTATATTGGTTTTATGCACATTACATTCAATTTTACCTTGATCTTATCCTCGAGCTACTTTTAGGTCATTTCAGGTGATCTCGAGGATTTTGAGGTAAAATAAGACGTATTCGAGGCTTTGATACTTCTATCAAGAGTTTAGATGCGCGTATCATAGCTTGGGCATGCGTTCCAAGTCACTCTCGAAGATCCCATAAACTCTAGAAGCCACTAGACATTTCAAAGGAACTGCTCAGCAAGGTTTAGGTTCAGATTCGACCGAATCTGACATCCATTCTGTCGAATGGTGGACAGGGATTCAAGCACATAAATCAAGCTCTCAGGAATAGCCGAATGAGAAGTCATTCGGCCGAATCAAGGACCATTCGGCCGAATAGGTACACTCCTTCGGTGGAATGGTGGACAGGGTCAGAAAACTCGAGGTTTCTGATATGGGGGAATGAAGAATCATTCGGCCGAATGCACCACTCATTCGGTCGAATCTACACTATATTCGGCCGAATATACCACCCATTCGGCCGAATCCTCCATACATTCGGCCGAATGGAACCTATGTCCGACTTTCTTGGTTTTTTCTTTAGTCGGCGCTCGAGGGTTTTCCTAGGGTTTTACTCCTTTTGTCCCTAGGGTATAAATACCCTCTTTCTCTGTACATAACCTTTATGCCTACTTTGAGAGCTTTTGTTCCTCAACCTAGAACATCACTTTAAAGCTTTTCATTTCTTTCATGCATTAGTTTAGATTTACAGCTTTCGTTGTTCTCGTTTTCAAGCTTTGTATTTTGGATTTGGTTTCTCTTTCATTCAAGCAGTTTCATTTATGCAAGCTTTGTATTTCGGATTCGGTTTCTCTTTTATTCAAGCAGTTTCATTTATGCAAGGTATTGTTTCTTTTCTGTTTAAGTTCGTTTAATGCTTTCAAGTATTGTTTTTCTAAATTTCATACCTCTAGAGATTATCGTTGCTTCGTTTACTATTTTGATAGAGTAGTTGTTGGTTCGGTTATAGTTCTTAGTTTTCGTTCTCTTGTTCATTTCCATTCAGTCTATTCATGCTTTCAATCATGTCTTTTATTACTATGTGTGAGTAGTTTTCTTAGGGGTTTGATTGGTGAAACCCTAGGTTGGCTCGTTCTTCATGCGTAGAGTTAGGATTTGAGATTGTTAATGATTGATTGACTGATATTCGATGCGAATCTTGTCTTGCCACTCCTTTGGAGACATATGGCGATTATAGGTTATTCGTGTGATTTATAGGGTCACAAACTTCCTCTCGTCATCTTAAGTGTCATGATTCATTGTTGACCGATTTCTCCTAATTTAGCGTATTGATAGTTCGATTGTCCTTCCTAGGTAGAACTGGTCTGTCCCCGTTTTCCTTCCATAGCATATTATTATTTTAGTTCTTGCTTTACTTTTCTGTCATTAGTATAGTTCTATCACGTATCCAAATAACTACTTTACATCAAGTCTAAAAGCTATCGCCCCTTGTCCTTGTGGTTCGATCCCCGACTTACCACTACACTAGTTGTAGTAGTATTAGGGTGTTTATAAATTTAGTTTGCATAACTATTCTTTTAGTCAAACGACCTAAAAGAACGGTTATTAAAATGGCGCCCCTGCCGGGGACAAGGCGTTGTGTTTAGATTATAGTCTTGGTGTATTTCATTTTTGTTTATTAAATCTATTGTTCATTAATTCGCTTGTCAGTACTCACGCTTGGTCTCTAGTGTTGATTGCATGCCATACAGCACACGTCAATCAAATCAACAACTAGAACCATACGACCCTGAGGTTCAACGCAGCAAACAGAGAATTCCAACCCAAACCTCGTCTCAACCAAATACTTCCAACTCCCCTACACCACCAATGGACAAAAACCACCAACAACTTTTTGGTCAATTTGGTACACCTGGGTCCCAAGAATTTCAAGGAGGTGTAGTGTTACTCATAGCTCTGAACCCTTATCACATACATCCTCAATTCACCCAGATGGTGAAAGAGACCCCTTTTTGCGGTTTGAGAAATGAATGCCCTCTCCAACACTTGGAGGCATTTGCAGATATTTGCGGTCTCATACCTCCATACCCCAATAACCCGGATTATGTACGGATGCATCTATTTCACTTGAGTTTATCTGGTAATGCTCGGGATTGGTATAAATGCCTGGAGCCCAACTCAATCATTAATTGGGCTCAATTAAAGACAACATTTCTAGAAAGGTTCTATCCCATAGTTCGAACACAGGATTGGCGTAAGAAAATTACGTCATTCACTCAAGAGGATGATGAGAACCTTAGTGCCACTTGGATTCGGTTTAAAAGAATGATAAGAGCATGCCCCCATCATAAGTACGGGGAGAACCATCTCAATACATTCTTCTATGATGGTTTAAATGACTCCACCAAGGCACTCCTAGACTCGGCTGTTGGTGGCCAACTTTCGAAAGTCCCATGCAATCAAGTGAGGGCTAAGATTGAGGAGGTTGCTAAAAATAGCTCTTAGGGAAGAGCAAGGGGTAGTGGATTACAGAGAGGAGGGATGGATTCAAGCAACTTGGACACGATTACTTCAAAAATCAAGGCCATCATGGATAAGAAGCTGTCCAAGTTCAAATACGCCCAAGGTAGCTCCAATGTATCATCGATTAAAGAGACACCCTTTTCATGTAGAATCTGTAGGAGCACCAATCACGATACATCATATTGTGGGGGTGCAAATTCTGAGCACATAGCGGCTGTTAACTACGGGGGGTATAACCAAGAAGGAACCCCAATCATGAACTATGATGGATACGGGTACAATCCCGACTATGTGGTAGCTGTGGGATATGGTGGTCAAAACCAAGGGTTTTCTCAGCAAGGTCCTTATAATAACCAACCCTTTAGACCAACCTTCAATCCGAATTCTAGCCAAGGAAACTCCTCCCAAGGGTAAAATTCCAACAATCAAGCGAATGGGAGTTTTCCTAGGCCGAATGGGAATAGGCCATACCCTCCAATGCCAAGACCCAACACCAACCTACCCTATCCATCTATACAGCCTCAACCAAACCCGCCTCCAACTAATGAATTCCTTTCCACCCAAGTGAACTCCCTCGCACAGCAAAACCAAACCCTCTCGCACATCAATCAAACTTTGATGAATCAAATGCAACAACTTCAGGCGCAACAGAAGTTGTTTGAATCACAGCTTGCACAGATGGCTAGTCCACCCCCACCATTGCCATTTCCTTTTCACCCCCAACAAAACCCATCCACCCAGCCTCCACCACAAAACTCTCCCGACTCTAACCCTAAGCATCACACCTATAAGGAGATCTTCCTAGGATCTGGAACTTCACATCCTTCTCCAGCTGTAGCCAATAGAGATGATTTAGGGGAAGATCCCTCGATGGGTAGTGGTTGTCTAAGAGAAAATAAGCACAAGGAGAACCTTGAGGGAAGAGAAGAAAAGCAGGGTGGTGAAGAAATTGAGGGGCACAATGTCAAAATCAATGGGTATGAGGGGAAGAAGAACGACGAAGATGAGAGATGGAGGGAGATACAGGAAAGGAGGAAACTCGAGTGTCAACATGCTCCGCCTCTACCTTTTCCTTACCAAAAGGTAGAAAAGCAACTTCAAGAAAAGTTTCTTAAATTCCTAGAGCATATGCGGCAGCTTGAAATGAAAATACCATTCCTAGAGGCCATGGATCAAATGTCGCAATATGCTACGTATCTGAAAACCCTCTTAAGGAACAAGAGAAAGCTTAAGGGCAAAGTGATTAGTTTGCCAGAGCAAGTAAGTGCCATCATTAAGGGCACGTGGGCAAAGAAAGAAAAAGCTAGAGGACCCTTTGTGCTCCCAGTCACCCTTGGAAAACTCAATTCTAAGGGAGCACTCGCTGACCTTGGGGCCTCCATTAGCCTAATGCCGATGTCCATCGCCAAGAAACTCACTTTCGACCTCAAGCCATCAAAGAAAACAATCCAGCTGGCCGACCGTAGTATAAAAGTGCCATGTGGGGAGTTTGAGGACCTTTTGATCCAAGTAGGGAACATAGTAGTACCATGTGACTTCATGGTGCTTGATATGGGCGAGGATCCTTATACACCTCTCATCTTAGGGAGGGATGCTTTGAAAACTTTGGGTGCCCTGATCGACTGTGAATCAGAAACTATAATCGTCAGGGTAGCCCAAGAGAAGGTCGTGTTTGCCTTTTCTAAGTCTTCAATGGAACCCAAGGTCAAGCGAATTTGTTCCTTTGGGGTGGTCGAGAAAGACGCTGCGAAAGAAGTCGAGAGGTGTAGTGCTTCTGTTGCTCCAATGACAGTTGAGGTGTCGGATTAGGAGGATGCACAAAAGCGTCTTATTTTTGGGGTTGCAAATGGAATTGCTCCGCCAACGGAGACGTATTATAAATCTAAGGGAACTGACGAGCCAGCCCGTAAACGGAAAAGGGCTAGAAAAAGAAAAAAAAGACTGATGGCTCCACCCTAGCTTGGGGGAGCCCCGCATTCTGACCCACCTCCAGATGACCCTGGTTCTCCATTAATTACTTCCGCCACTGCGGCTCGGTGGAAAGTTTTGACTCCCCACGCTGGAGGTGATGGTGATGCTAGGAGTGAATCCACTCCTATGGCATGTATAATTTCTTTGTTTTCTTTTTCTGTATAAATTTGTGCCTAAATGTGTCGAACTTACCGACGTTAAACAAAAGTACTTACGGGAGATAACCCGGTGTTTGTTTTGTTTGTTTGTATAGCAACAGCTTCCATAATGCTGATCTTTCTCCCTATTGTTTCTTCTCTCCCAAGTGCCGAGACGGCTCTTAAGCTGGCTTAGTGGAGGGTCCTTGTGTTTTCAAAGCTTCGAAAGATCAGCATTATTAAAACTATTTCCTCGCTTTTTGTTTTAGTTTTTCTTTGCATGTCTAGGTGTGTTAAGATTAATGTGCTTGAGTTGTGAAACTGACATGCTAGCTCCTGACGTGTACATTATAGTGGTCTTATGCATACTCATGTTTTTCCTAGCCTTGGGCCTGTTTTGGGACCGAATGATTTATTGTTTTCCACCTAACTTGGGGGATCTGGTCCTGCTTGGTTTGTGGCTTGGATGACTACCTTTTGAGGCACATTTTGACTAGCCTAGTGAGGATTCAGCCTTCTAGGACTCCATTATGAGTCCTATGTTATTATGTGCTAGTTAGAGAGTTTACGTATTGTGTCTATTCTCCTCCAGCATAGTCTTCTTTTCTGAAGGCCAGGGATGATAACACGTTTGTAGTTACAGCTACATGGCCAAATTGCCTACCATGAATATCGATTGACTTTAGGGTAAGCCAATTTTGTGCCTTCACTTTTTCTTCATAGCTACATCACCTAACTCCACATGAGCTAAATATTCCCTCTTCTTACCTAGAGGATAGTCAAGTGATCGCAGTAAAGTGGTGCCCGTTGCATTGTGGTGAAAGATTTTGGTTTAAAAAATCATTGTCGTATGATATGACTCTTTACATTACTCTTAGTTTATTTCAAAAGCATTATCTTGAAAACAAAAGAAAAACATCAAAAAGAAAAAGAAAAGAAAAAGAAAAAAAAAATAGAAAAAGAAAAATTCGAGAATAAAGTGGGTGTAATGAGTTCATTTATGCGTATCCAGAGAATTTCGGGAAGTGGCGTTGTTTTCGGAAGTCCTATCCGTCCTTGGTTTGATTACCTTGGATTGCTTACTATCCTCTATTTGAACTCCTCATCCCCAAATTTTACCCTACCTTGATCCCAGCCTACATTGCAACCGTTTCCAAACCTGTTCGACTTGGCCTGATTAGCAAGTTCTATGCTGGAGAGTAGATAGGATGCAATCCCTAAGATTTCTCCTTGATTGAGTGTTTATTTCTCGACTCATCTTAAGTCGGACGATTATGAGTGAAACACGTACCATATTAAACACACGAGCATACTAGAAATTTCCCATATCTTTTGGGAAATAGCATGGGAGCGTGGACTTGTGACCTCATTAGGTAGTGGGTGGCATGGCCTGTGTTGTAGCTTTTCCAGTGATCCCAAGTCTATGGAAAATGTTGTTTATCTTGGTATTATGCTCTTTTGAGCCATTGTACTTGCACACCCATGGCTAGGGAAGAGTTTTGCGCGTACACGGCTGGCATTGTCTAGTTTTCCGCTCACCTTGCTTTTCATGAGCTTTGCTCACGGTGATGCCTTGCTAGTTCATTTGCTAGGGACTAGCAAAGGTTTGGCTTGGGGGAAGTTGATGTGCTCATTTTAGAGCACGTTTACAACCTCATTTTAGTGTCGAGTCTCGTGCTTTTATATTGGTTTTATGCACATTACATTCAATTTTACCTTGATCTTGTCCTCGAGCTGCTTTTAGGTCAATTCAGGTGATCTCGAGGATTTCGAGGTAAAATGAGACGTGTTCGAGGCTTTGACACTTCTATCAAGAGTTTGGATGCGCGTATCATAGCTTGGGCATGCGTTCCAAGTCACTCTCGAAGATCCCATAAACTCTAGAAGCCACTAGACACTTCAAAGGAACTGTTCAGCAAGGTTTAGGTTCAAATTCGACCGAATCTGACATCCATTCGGTCGAATGGTGGACAGGGATTCAAGCACATAAATCAAGCTCTCTGGAATAGCCGAATGAGAAGTCATTCGGCCGAATCAAGGACCATTCGACCGAATAGGTACACTCCTTCGGTGGAATGGTGGACAGGGTCAGAAAACTCGAGGTTTCTGATATGGGCGAATGAAGAATCATTCGGCTGAATGCACCATTCATTCGGCTGAATCTACACTACATTCGGCCGAATACACCACCCATTCGGCCGAATCCTCCATACATTCGGCTGAATGGAACCTATGTCCAACTTTCTTGGTTTTTTCTTTAGTCGGCGCTCAAGGGTTTTTCCTAGGGTTTTACTCCTTTTGTCCCTAGGGTATAAATACCCTCTTTCTCTGTACATAACCTTTATGCCTACTTTGAGAGCTCTTGTGCCTCAACCTAGAACATCACTTTAAAGCTTTTCATTTCTTTCATGCATTAGTTTAGATTTACAGCTTTCGTTGTTCTTGTTTTCAAGCTTTGTATTTTGGATTCGGTTTCTCTTTCGTTCAAGCAGTTTGATTTATGCAAGCTTTGTATTTCGGATTAGGTTTCTCTTTCGTTCAAGCAGTTTTATTTATGCAAGGTAATGTTTCTTTTCTGTTTTAGTTCGTTTAATGCTTTTAAGTATTGTTTTTTTTACTTTCATTCCTCTAGATATTATCGTTGCTTTGTTTACAGTTTTGATAGAGTAATTGTCAGTTCGGTTATAGTTCTTAGTTTTCGTTCTCTTGTTCATTTCCATTCAGTCTATTCATGCTTTCAATCATGTCTTTTATTACTATGTGTGAGTAGTTTTCTATGGGGTTTGATTGGTGAAACTCTAGGTTGGCTCGTTCTTTATGCGTAGAGTTAGGATTTGAGATTATTAATGATTGATTGACTGATATTCGATGCGAATCTTATCCCAGCCACTCCTTTGGAGACATAGGGTGATTATAGGTTGTTCGTGTGATTTATAGGGTCACAAACTTCCTCTCGTCATCTTGAGTGTCATGATTCATTGTTTACTGATTTCTCCTAATTTAGCGTATTGATAGTTCGATTGTCCTCCCTAGGGTGGAACTGATCTGTCCCCGTTTTCCTTCTATAGCATATTATTATTTTAGTTCTTGCTTTACTTTTTTGTCATTAGTATAGTTCTATCACGTATCCAAATAACTCCTTTACATGAAGTCTAAAAGCTATCGCCCCTTGTCCTTGTGGTTTGATCCCCGACTTACCACTACACTAGTTGTAGTAGTATTAGGGTGTTTATAAATTTAGTTTGCATAACTATTCTTTTAGTCAAACAACCTAAATGAACGGTTATTACCCTCTTATAGTAGGCAAATTCTATATCCCTATAGGATTTATTGTACTACATATGGAGAAAGACCCCAATATGCCTATTATCTTAGGAAGAGCTTTTATAGTAACTACAAGAGCTATGATTGATGTAAATAATGGTAAGTTGACTCTTAAGTTTGCTAATAACAAGGTTGAATTTAGTCTGGCATAGGTAATGAAATGCCCATCTAACATGGATGATTGAATCCAAATTGATCTTATTAAGAATTCTGTACTTGACACTTCGCATGAACATTTGCATGTAACCGTTGATCCTTGTGAGTATGTTTTGTTCAATGAAGATAGGATATGCAGGGATGAAGAAGAGGTAGAAAAGATGAGGAAACATTTTGATTCTATCCCCTCACTCACATTGCAAGAAGACCTACATCTCATGATTGGAGATGATGAGGTAAAGAAGGATCTAGATGAGGCCATGCTAGCCTTAAAAGTGGCAATAAGACCACTACCATACAACCTTAGGTATGAGTTCCTTGTCCTTCATCCACTTACCCAGTCATAATGAGATCTTCCTAGGAAAAGAGGAAACATCAAGTTTACTTGATGTATTGAGATTACATAAAAAGGCATTAGGGTAACCTCTTGATGATATCAAGGGATAAGCCCCACTCTATGCATACACCATATATCATTAGAGGATGGAGCTAAGCCTTCTATTAAAAGACAGCAAAAACTTAATTCCCTCATGATGGAAGGGGTAAAGAAAGAAATTCTCAAACTCCTCGCTGCAGGTGTCATTTACGCTATCTCTAATAGTAAGTGGGTGGCACTAGTGCATGTTGTTCCTAAGGAAGGGGAAATGACTATGGTCATGAATGATAAGGGTCAACAGATCTGTACGAGAACTGTACCTGGTTGGAGGATGTACATAGATTATAGGAAGTTAAACACCTCCACAAAAAAGGACCATTTCCTCCATAAAAATTAATCATATCTTGGAAATAATAACGGATTCTCAGGATTTTTTCAAATTCCTATATATCTTAAGGATAAAAAAAAGATGATATTTACATGCTCTTATGGTACCTAATTCAATCGTCAAATGCCGTTTGGGTTATATAATGCCCCAGCTACCTTTCAGCATTGCATGATGTATATTTTTTACTAATATGATTGAGAAAAAATATTAGCTTGATGAATGTCTTATGAACTTAGTTTGATGTTTGAAAAAGTATGAAGATGCCAACCTAGATTTTAACTATGATAAATTCCATTTTATGGTACAAGAAGGGATCATTCTTGGCCATAAGGTATCACATCGAGGCATAGAAGTAGACCCAGCTAAGGTTGAAGTTATCCTTGGTCTTCTCCCTCCCACTTTGGTGATGAGGTAAGGTCTTTCTTGGGTGAGGCATCCTTCTATCATAAATTCACTAAATCCTTCGCAATGATAGTTAAGCACTCACCACACTACTTTACAAGGAGAGCGAGTTTGTATTTGATGAATGCATTTAAGAAGGTAAAAGAGGGACTTACTTTAACTCTAGTAGTACAACAGTTGGATTAGGGGTCACCATTTGATCTTATATGTGATTCTAGTGATATAGTTGTAGGATATATATTGGGGCAAAGATAGAATAGGAAGTCAAATGTTATTTATTATGCAAGAAAGACATTGAATGAGGGACAAAGAAACTACACCACTACTGAAACATAATTCCTAGTTGTGGTCTATGCCTTTGAGAAGTGGACAAGCCTATTCTATTTAATAGTTGTGTTAAGGGTTTAGATAGACAGTGTATGCCTAATGATAAAGTTCCTTGTGTTCTAAGTATATGTCATTCCTCACCTTATGGAGGGCATACGAGTGCAAGGTTAACAACAGTGGAAGTTTTGTATTCTGGTTTATTTTGGACAACCTTGTTTAAGGACGCATGAGAATTTGTGAAGAGATGTGACCAATGCTAGAGACTAGGAAATATCTTAAAAAGGGATGAAATGTCACAAAACCCAATCCTAGAATCAGAGTTTTTTATGCGTGGGCTATTAACTTCATGGGACCATTCCTATCTTCTTGAGAGAATAAGTATATCTTGGTGGCAGTTGACTACATGAATAAGTGGGTGGAAGAAGCCACATCCCCTACAAATTACCATAAGGTAGTTGTTCGGCTCTTCAAGAAAGTAATTTTCTGGAGATTTGGAGTCCCTTAAGCCATCATAAGTGATGGTGGTTCGCATTTTGCTAAGGATGTCCTTCAAAGAATCCTTAGAAAGTATGGTGTTCACCACAAGGCCAGGTTGACATACCACCCTCAAACAAGTTGGCAAGTAGAGATATCTAACCTAGACATCAAGATTATCCTAAAAAAGAGTCTTGAGAGAAACAAGAAATACGAGTCTCTTAAGCTTGATGATGCTTTGTGGGCTTATAGGACAACTTTCAAGACTCCTATAGGCACCACACAATATAAACTGGTTTATGGTAAAAGGTGTCATATTCTAGTGGAAATGGAACATAAAGCAATGTGGGCTATTAAGCACATTAACTTTGATTTAAAGATTGCTGGTGAAAAGAGACTACTCGACCTTCACGAGTTAGAGGAACTCCGAATGAACCCATATGATAGTGCAAGCATCTACAACTAAAGAATGGCATGATAATCATATTGTGAATAAGGAGTTCAAAGTGGGAGAAAAGGTGTTACTCTACAACTCAAGATTGAAGTTGTTCCCAAAAAGCTAAAATCTAGATGAAGTGGCCCGTTTGAGATATTAAAGGTATTTCCATATGGTTTAGTGGAAATATGGAGTGAAACATCTGAAGCATTCAAGGTTAATGGATAGAGGCTCAAAGTTAATACCATAGTGATCAAATCGGCAATATTTCATCAATAAGGGTATTGGAGTTTGTAGCCACCACTAAGAGCTGATTTTAACGCATAATGTCAAGCTAGTGGCATTAAAAGAGCGTTTGTAGGAGGCAACCTGAATTTTCTATCTTTTATTTTCACTTTCTTTTCTTTAGATTTGTGTTTTTTAGCCTTAGAAATAACTTGCATGGATTTTTGAATTTCAGGTACAATGCACCGAGAGAATCGACCTTTAATGCGAAAATGGTGAGTAAGAAGTGATAGAGTGGAATGGTGAAATCTGGGTTGAAAATAGTGCATAACAAGAAGTTCAGTAGAAAACTTAGAAAAAAATGCTGAAACTGTCAAAAATTGAACTAAGCGGGAGCTTAACTTGTCATTAGCGCCCGCTCAAGTCCAAATAAGGACCAGACAAAGAGCTTTGAGCAAGCGACAAGTGGGCACCAATCGCCCGCTTAACAGGAAAAATCCTAAGAAAAATTAAACTAAGCGGGCGTTTATATTTGTTCGGAGCAACCACTTATAAAGAAAAAAAGGAGAGTCAGAGGCATTTAAGCAGGAAGCAAGTGTGGAGCAAGCGCCTGCTTTAAAGAAAAAATTGGGCCTGAAAATAAACTAAGCGAGCGCTCATATTTGACCTGAATAGCTGCTTAAAAGGGCGAAATAGATAGTTTTGGGTTATTAGTAGGCGCTCATATTCCTTATGAGCGCCCGCTTAAACTGCATTTTGTGAGTTCTATGAATTCTTTTAAACATAAAACCGGCCCATTTCTTCCCTATTTCTTTCATTTCTTTATCTTTAACTTCTCAAAAACTCATCCTCTCTCTAAAACCCCCATAACTCCCGCTCAATATTTTCTCGATAACTCACTCATCTCTCATCCTTTTCACTCCAAATCACCACCATTATACTCTTTTCATCCTATTCTACACTTTGATACCAAAATCTTTCACAATCGTCAATATTTGAGAAAAAACCCAAATTTAAACCCAAAAATGAATTTTCAAGTTTGTTGATTCTAAGCTTAAATTTAAAGGAAAGTTTTACTTGGAAACTTTGGTATTTCCTACACAGTTCCTCTTTTTTAATTTTTGTTTCAACTTTTCTTACTTAATATTGATTTTTTGAAAGTTTTATTTGTAATTTGTGTTATTTGGTATATTGTGTTGATTTTTATGCTTCGTTGTGTGATTTTCGAGTAGTTGTTTAGGGTGAACATAGTGGTTTAGGTTGAACTCAAAAACTTATAGGATAGTCACTATAATTAGGAAATTTAGATGCTAATATTAGTGTAAAAATTTGGTTTGTCATAGTTGGTTGTTACTGAATCTTGAGGAACTAGGTTGTTGATCTTTGGGTACACCAATACTTAAGGAAACTGTTTTCAAGGAAGAAATCTAAGACCTCCAAGGCTCCTGGTGCTTCCTACTCCTCACAACCTTCACAACCTACTGTTCCAGTGCTTAAATTTGTCAACCCAAACCACTAACTATTCTATGAAAAAAATCAAAAATAGAAAAATACTTAGCACTAGGTTTTATGAGCTTGGTGATGTGAATCTAAGTATAAGAACCGTAATTCAAATGAAGGGATAGGATTAGATTTGAAAGCTTCTAAAGCAATGCACCAAAGGCTCAAAATCTAAGGCGAATGTTTAGAGAATTGATTAAAGAAACACCCCCTTAATTCTTCTCACTTCCTCACATGAACTTAAAGAAACACCAGTTCACAATCTTTGCTATGAACAAAGAATAATAAAATCTTTGAAGTTTATTGCATAAAATGAATAAGCAAGTACAAAATCTGATTTTTCCAAACTTGGGTGCACATCTATTTATACCCATAGCTTGAGAATTTAAATCACATTAAGACTAGGACTCCTACTTCTAAAAGGACTCCTTATAACCACCTAATAACTAATAGGATAATACCACCTATTTATTACATAATCCTACCAAAACTCTAACACTATCTTATGTTAACTAAAGTTCTATCCTAACTAAAAAGATAAATTACAAATTAACTACTCTTAACCTATTTATTTGAAGTAAAACACTAAATATTCAATCACATGTGTGAAGCCATGTCCATTTCCACGCCATGTCACTTGGCATGTCACTGAACTTGTAATAAAGCACCGACAATATGTAATAAGCACTATCCAATGTAATAAGCACCTCCCCTTGTCTTAAAACTTTTCCTCGGTCAAAATTTTTAATCTTCAAGAAACTCTTCAAGATTGAATCTTTTAATCAAGAAAACTTCCCCAATGCTCTTTTCCAAGGCTTTCACAACTTATAGAACCAAAAAACCTAAAAATGGAAAGTTTTAAAACATACCTATACCGAAAATGAGAAAAACCCTATCAAATGAAATGGGAGAAAACTCATAGGAAAAACCAACATATTCCCATGTCCATCAATCTTCCATATTTATTTGGGCTAAGTATAGTTGCACGTGACCATGCACACATAAATACTCCCTTTAATCAAATCATTAACATCATCGCCTTAAATTATATCATTCTCCTCTTCTTCAAAAGAGATTGTCCTCAAACTTTGTTTTTCAATGCATAGTTGATTAGACAACAATTCCATGTCGCTATTTCTCCCTTGAATAAAGATTCTCTCACGTATTTTTCCATGATCTTAATCAGTAATTTGATTAGAACCCACCAAATTACTTACTCTAACTTCAACTTCTACTTCTTTTTGCCTATCAGAAATACTGCCCTTTTATTGCCCTTGTTTGCTTTAGGCTTAGAAGTCATTAATGGTTTCAAAGCAATTGGTTTATCTTTTGCGTGCCACTTTACCATATTGACATTTTACCTTTCATTAAAATTTACCTATTTATCATATTGCCATGGTCTACCCAAGAGAATATGACAAGAATCCATGTGACAAACATCACAAAGCACATGATTTTCATATTTTCCAATTTTAAATGAAATTAAGGCTTGTTTACTAACCTTCACATCATCAAAGTTGCTCAACCAATGAAGCTTGTAAAGTTAAGGATAATTTTGAGTGGGTACCTCTAATTTTTCAACCAAGAGGGTGGAAACCACGTTGGTGCAACTCCCTGAATCTATGATCATATCACATATCCTTCCTTGGTCATTGCATCTTATGAGAAAGATCTTCTCCCTTTGGCTCTCCTCTAAAGGTGTAGACTTAGATTGCAATACCCTTCTCAACACTAGGCTAGGTCCCCTAGTCTTTGACATCACCTCAACATCCTCTTCTTGGGCTTCAAAAGATACATGCCCTTCATCTTCTTGAAGATCATGCTCCTCTTCTTCAAAGGTCATATCTTCCTCCCAAGTTCAAGTAGCAGCAACTCTAGTATGAGGATAATCCTTTTGGATATGGCCTTGTCCCTTGCATTTGAAGGAAGTTTGTTGATCTCCCTTAGGAGGTCTAAAACTTCCCTCATTTCCCTTCTCAAAAGGTTGTGGTTTCATGCCTTTGTCAAGGCTTGGTGTAAAGGTAGTCACTGCATGCACACTCCTAGTTTCAAAAGATCTAAATATCCCTCTAAGTCTACCTTATTGTCTTTCAACCCTAGTTGCTATTGTGCACACCTCATCAAAGCTCTAATAGGGTTGTAATTCCACCTTCTCTTTGATTAGATCATTTAACCCAGCCACAAAATGAGCCACCATGTGGTCTTCTTTCTCCTCAAGCCCACACACCATGGCTAGATTTTTTAATTCCACCAAGTATTCCTCAATAGACATCCTTTCTTGCTACAAAGTATACATTTTAATAAAATATTTTTGTTCGAAGTCTTGAGAAATAAACCTTATTCTCAATTATTTCTTCAGTTTCGTCCAAAATGAGATCTTAGAATGCCCCTCCTTTCTTCTCTTCTTTTGCAAGCCTTCAAGCCACAAACTTGCATAGGAAGTAAGTTTGAGTTAAGCAACCTTGAAGGATTTATAGTCATCATAGTCCTTGTATCTGAAACTTCATTCTACTCTACGGATCCAATCTAGGAACTTGTTTGGGTCCATACTACCATTGAACTCAGGGATTTCAAGTCTCAAGCACTAGTAGATTTTAATTTATTTACGGCTACTAATTAGCGATGTATTAGCTAAAACATCGCATATTATCTACTGATATTAATAATATGCAGCAAGTTAGGGGCTAAACCGCCGCATTTTAATTATAGCCATAATAATATGCGGCGTATAGGGTGAGAATCGCCACATTTTAATTTGTGGGCCTATTAATATACATATAATATCTCTAAAAAAATTTAGATAATAGTACCATAATTGAAGGAAAAATTATGTCAATCAAAGACAAAAAATCATTAGCTATTAAGCAAGCAAACAGTATAGTCACTTAAACTCCTATAATTTTATTAAATTCTTCTTGCTTACTGATACTATTCATTTGACACAAGAATAATATAATGTTAATATAAGTGAGTCTTTTAACTTGTGAGTAATTAAGAAAACACATTTATAGCTTTAGTTAGACATCAAGTTTACTAATTCCTAGATCGATTCCTTTTTTGGTGCTAGAACTCTCTATACTCTATATGGAGAACAACTTTGAATTCTCGACCTAGGTTTTAATTTTTTTTAGTTTCAATGTTTATGATGGTCCCTTTAAATTTATTATTGTTGGGCCGTTAAGTTTTTATTTGTGCTATAAAGTACCTTAAGGTTTATTTATAATTTTTAATGGTATAACAATTATGAAAAGTTTATGAAGTTTTTACTTTTTTAAAAGGTTTGTGTTACTTTGTTGCAACTTTATGAGTTGAACAAGAGTTAGAAAAATTAAAACAATTTATTTATCATTGGGTTCAAAGACTTATTGTAGAAGATTGGTTAGCAAGAGCTTATGGGTGAAGATTTAACTGAGTTCTATGGTTGAAGATATATTGGTGTCTTTAATAAAGGTACTTGATTACCAACTCATTTTTGTAATAGTTGATCATAATAGCATAACCAAATACAAATAAGTGATGATGATATAATTCTTAATGATAATCCTTTAATGGAAAATGGTAAGATTCAATAGGGGAAGGGTTGATTCCAAAGGCATTAATGAGTTTCCTCCAACGGTGAACGCATAGAAGTGTTTTGTGTATACTTGAGTTACCTCATTACATGTTCCAAGAAAACAAATATTATCATACAAAGATTAAATATAGATAGAGATTGTTTTGTGTATACTTTCGATTAAAATTTTTTCTTTCCTAAGGATTCCTAGAAGTGTTTGAAGTCGTGTTTTTAGCATCACTATTCCTATAACATAGGTAACAAATCAACATTGAACTTCTTGACACAATTTTTGTCTACTTTTATACCTTTTATTTTCTTACAATAAACATATATGTAATTCTTTACGTATGCTTAGACATACTCTACTCATGAACTACAATATCATTGTTTCTCTTAGATCTTAAAATTAAAAAGCTCAACAAAGAATTTACCTTGTTACCACCACTTACAAAAGTTTTCAAGGGGCAGGATATTCCCTTACTAACTCTTTGAATTTCCAAAAGGATGGAATGTGAATTGGACTATAGTACCTTGATAGTAAGGCCTAATCCATAGGCCCCTATTAGTACTAGTTAATTAAATGGACTTAACCCTTACATGTGAATATTGTTATTAAACTCATATAATATTATAATTACCTTTCCCTCTAGTTAAGATTGAGCTATGGAAAATTTTCACTTTATTAAGTATAACAAAAGGAAAAAAGTTGTGGGTCATAACTGTAATGCACCATGAAAGTAAAATTAAAGGTTCTAATAACTAATGGTATTTTAATAACACGAAGAGACAACATAATTAGGAATATTGTGTAATCTTTATGGATAAAGAGTATAAATTCATAAAACATCATACGTTAGTTGTTTATTGGTCAACATAATTTCATAAAGATAATTTTATACACCATACAAAAAGTCTTAAATTAAAACTATAAGCTTGCATACCAAGTTCATAGTTATCAAAGTTCCTTTGCTTCTATTTCTAATTTTTTAAGATATTAGTGTTTTTCTTTCTCCAAAACATACTTAGCACCTATATATGTGTTACATATTTATAGTAAACCATCCACTTATTAGAATTTGATGCTTGTAGATTGATAAATATAAATTATATAAATTGATGACTAAATATTTACAGTGGGCGGTATTTATGGACCACGCCCTTTGAAATCTCCAAACTGTACATAGTTATTCGAAGCCATTGACCCCTCTAGTATTGCACAATGGCATGGGTTGCTTGCGGTATATGTGGATTTTCCCCTTAGATACCTCCATGTTGTGAATTATTTGTTAGTATTAAATGATACCTCTTCTTTTTTTCCATGGGCATCAAATGCCTGGGGAATGCGGGTAGCACTGGGTACTTAATACTCATTGAAAATAGGAGATGCTCCTTTTAATTTTCTTTTAAATACGTGTTTACTACATGAGCTTCAGCTAGTACTGATCCTCCACTAGAATGTCTACCTCCATAAAGTGAAGGTCCTTCATGTGTAATTTCTTTTGTTCTTCCACTTTTACATTTGATATCCAATTCGCTTTCATCCTACCTAGACGTAACGCACTCACGGCCATTAATTATTTAGCTCTTCCTCCACTTTTCAATTTGACCACCACCACTCCTCTTTCATCCAGTGATTGCACTGCACAATATGGTACTTATTCATAAATAATCATTGTTACTCAAACTCTTCTTTTTACATCAAAATATCTATGTCAAAACTTTACTTGATGATATGGTTATAAACACTTCAATTTAGACAAATCATAAAAATAGTGCAACGAGACAATTTGATAAGTATTGATTTCCAACACTAATATCTTAGTAGGAAGTAACATAGTGTGTAATAGAGTACATAAACTATTAATAATCATAATCAATTTTAAATTTTAGTTAATAAATTAGTTTCTAACAAAGCATAATTCTAGTCATAATTAGTTTAATTGATTAATTTTAAGGCAACAGTGATTCTTGATAAACTTTGAAATTTATGAAATAATATGTGACACTAATCACAATTTAATGTGGGTACAATTTTGTGTCTCTTCTCCTTCCAAATAAAGTATGTTTGAGATTTTAACTACATACACAAGTCAAGTAATTTCAAATTTTAAATAGTTATATCAAGGCTTTGACCATGCACTCGAATATGAAGAAGTGATTATAATCAAATATATACCAAACTACCACATATATTGTGCTAATTCGTATCTTTGTCTTCTATGACACACCAATAGTTGAGAGAAAAATCAAACTATTAAATCACTAAATTCATCTAATTATTAACCTGAATAAAATTGTTTGACACTTAGTTTGACTTCAATTAAATAATTTCTAGTAAAACTGATTAAGATGCCCCAAAACTTCTTTTATTTTTTCATTTAACTTTAAATTGTAATCATGATATATTAGAGAATAACAAAACTTTGAATTACAATTATTAATTTTGTATATTTCAAGGGCAATTGTATGTGATATATTTTGAATATTCATAAGATTACAAAGTATTCAATTTTTTCTTAATGTTTAGTCTATAATAATCTTGTATATCTAACGTCTGACACTAAAAGACTTTCATGTGTAATGTTAGCATTATTATGTAGACAAAAAACATTCTCACACTTCAAAAAAAACTAGTTACAAAAATTACCTTCGTACATTTCTTTGAGCATATGATAAATCCGTATGTGTTTACAGGTTTAATTTCTATAATCACAATAGAACACACATCAAATTAATATAAGAATAGAGTAACAAAAGTTTTGTTTATCATATTTTTATATGAAAAAATTGTACTCTTTTTTCGTTTTGAATTAGTTTCGTGTTTATCTTCGTAGTTGTACACCTTATGGGTGTAAATATAAGAGGGAAGAATTAATCAAGATTGATTTTGTCTAAAATAATTTTTTTTTAAAATAATAGAGATTTGATTAACTTTCTACTATAACAATATTACAATAAATCATCAAATATTTCATCTAAAATATACCAATAATATAGGATAAACTATATTCCAATAAGAAACTTAAATATTAAATGAGTTTCTGATGAATTTCATGTATCAATATGTATGAAAATGTTAATTTTTCTCTATATTGTACCTCGTACTAAAATTTTAAAAATGAGTAGTATCTTTTATCATCATATACATATAATCTCTCTAAAAAATTTAGATAATAGTATCAAAATTAAGGGAAAATATATGTAAATCTAAAACAAAAAAACATCATTAGCAAACAAACAAGCAAACAAGATAGTCACTCAAACTCTTACTGTTTTGTAAAATAATTCTTGCTTATTAATCCTATTCATTTGACAAAGGAATAATATTAAGTAAGTATAAGTGAGTCTTTTAACTTCTGAGTGAGAAAACACGTTTTCAGCTTTAGTTAGACATCAAGCTTACTAATTCCAAGGTCAATTCCTTTTTTGGTGCTAGAACTTTCTATACTCTTTGTTGAGAACAACTTTGAATTTTCAACCTAGGTTTTACTGTTTTTAGCTTCACTGTTTATGTTGTTCTCTTTAGATTTATTAATGTTGGGTCTTTGGGTTTATATTTGTGTAATAAATTCCCTTAAGGTTTATTTATGATTTATAATGGTTAAACAATTATGAAAAGTATATGAAAGTTTGTTTTTTTAAAAGCTTTGTGTTACATTCTTCCAACTTAATTCGTTGAACAATAATTAGAAAATTAAAAAAATTTATTTATCATTGCATTCAAAGACTTTCCGTAGAAGTTTGGTTAGCAACAACTTTTGGGTGAAGATTTAAACAAGTTCTATGGTTGGAGATTCATTAGTGTCTTTAATAACGATACTTGATTACCAACTCATTTTTGTAATAGTTGATCATAATAGCATAACCAAATACAAATAAATGATGATGATACAATTCTAAATGATAATCTTGTAATGGAATATGTTGGGATTCATTAGGGGAAGGTTAATTCTTATGACATTAATGTGTTTCATCCAACGATGTAGGAATAATACCTCATCACATGTTCCAAGAAAAACAAATGAGATTATAAAAAGAATAGATATGGATAGAGAATATTTTGTGTATGCTTTCAATAGATTATAAAACAATTTTTGTCTATTTTTTATACCTCTATTTTTCTTACAATAGACTTATAAGAAATTCTTTACGTACTCTTATATCTACTCTACTTATGAACTAAAATATCACTGTTTCTCTCAGATCTTAAACCTTATAAGAAATTTACCTTGTTACCACCACTTACAAAAAAAAATTCAAGGCCAGGAGATTCCCAAACTAACTGTTTGAATTTCCAAAAGAACGGAATACGAATTGGATTAGAGTACCTTGATAGTAAGGCCTAATCCATAGGCCCCAATACGTGCTAGTTAAGTAAATGGACCTAATCCTTACTTGTGAATATTGTTATTAAAATCATGTAATACTATAATTATATTTACCTACATTAAAGATTGTGCAACGGAAAAAATTCACTTTATTAAGTTTAAGGGAATTTATGACATGTAGTATAACGAAAGGGAAAAAGAATGTGTATAGTGGGCCATAAAATAATGTGCCATTAGAGTAAAATTAAAGGTTCTAATAACTAATGGTATTTTAATAACACAAAGAGACAAAAAAATTAGGAATATTGTGTAATCTTTAAGGATCAGGACAATAAATTCATAAATCATTATATGTTAGTTGTTGATTTGTCAAAATAACTTCATAAATATTACTTTATAAACTGTAAAAAAGTTCAAAATTTAAAATATAAGCTCATATACCAATTTTACTTATAGAATTTCCTATGCTTTAATTTATATTTTTTTTAAAATGCTAGCATTTTTTTTCTCCAATACTTATTTAGCACCTATATATGCGTTCCATATTTTTAGTAAACCATCCATTTATTTGAATTTGATGCTTGTAGATTGATAAATATAAAATGTTTAAGTTTATGACTAAAGATTAGAAATGGGCGGTATTATGGACCATGCCCTTTTAAAACTCCAGACAGCGCATATTTATTACAAGCCATTGACCCCTCTAGTAATTCACAATGCCATAGTTGCTTGTGATATATGTGGATTTTTCCCTTCGCTACCTCCATGTTGTGCATTGTCGTTAGTATTAAATGATACCTCTTGTCTTGTTGAATGTGCATTAAATGCCTGAGGAATGCGGGAAGCACTGAGTACTTTATACTCAATGAAAATAAGCAATGCGCCTTTTGCTTTAAAATATGTGTTTAATGTCTGGGAATTGGCTAGTACCGGTCCTCCACGAGAATGCCCAACTCCACCGGGTGAGGGTCCTTCTTTTGTATTAACATAGGATATTTCGTATGTTCCTCCACTTTTAGATTTGATCTCCAAGTCGCTTTCATCCTTCCTACACGTAGCGTAGTCACAACCTTTAGTTTGTTTACCTCTTTTTCCACTTTCCAATTTGTCCACCTCTTCTCTTTCATCCTGTGATTGGAATGCATAACATGTTAATCATTCACGAAAAATCAATGATACTCAAACTCTTCTACTTACCTCAAAAAACCTATGTCAAAACTTGACTTGACAATATGGTTATAGACACTAGGCACTACAATTTGGACAAAACTTAAATGTAGTGCAATTATACAATTTTATAAGTATTGATTTCAAACACAAATATCATAGTAGGAGTAACATAGTATGTAATATAGTAAGGAAACCATAAATAATCATACTCTATTTTACTATAAAGCATTTTATTAAATTTTGTAATTAAATTAGTTACATACCTAGCATAATTCTAATCATAATTAATTTAATTTTTTTATATTTATATTTTCCTATTTATAAATAAATAATTTTGAGGCAATAGTGATTTATGATAAATGTTGATATTTGTGAAAGAATATATTAAAATAATAATATTTTAATATAGGTAAAATTGTATGTCTCTTCTCCTTCCAAGCAAAAGTATCTTTGAGGTTTTAACTAGTTACACAAATCGAGTAAACGCGGACTTTAAACAATTGTATAAAGTCTTTGATGGGGAACTCGGCTTTGAAGAAATGATTATAATAAAATATATACCAAACTACCAAAATTATTTTGCTTGAATTAGTTATATTTTACTTATGATACTCTAATAGATGATAGAAAAATTAAATTACTAAATCACTAAATTTATCTAATCCTAAATACCCTAAATAAAACTGTTTAACACTTAATTTGACTTCAAATAAATAAATCTAAATAAAACTATTTAAGATGGCCCAAAACTTCTTTTATTTTGACATATAATTTAAGTTTTATGATGATATATAAGAGAATAACCAACCTTTGATTTACAAATATTCATTTCATACATTTCAAGGGTTACTATATACGTTGTATTTTGAATATCCATAAAATTACAAATTATTCAATTTTTTTCTTAAAGTTTAGTCTATCAAAATGCTCTATATCTAACGTATGACACTCAAAGAGTTTCAAGTGTAATGCTAGCATTATTGCATAGATAAATAACATTCTCACACTTCCAAAAAAACCTAGTTATGAAAATTACCTTTCGTACGTGAGCAAATGATTAATCCGTTTGTGTTTTCTGGTTTTCTATAATCACAATAGAACACACATAAAATTAAAACTAGAAAGCATAGAGTTTGTGCATAAGATTGAATGAAAGGTGGTTGAAAATTTTATGATTTACTATAAGACTCACTTGATGCAAGAACTTAATGAATCTGAGCTAGTCCAAGTAAAAATAGAATAACAAAAGTTTTGTTTACCATCTTTTTTCTTAAGCAAAAAATTATGATTCCTTTTGTTTTGAATCAATTTAGTGTTTATCTTTGTAACTGTACAAATTATAGGTGTATATATAAGAGGGAAGAAAGAATCAAAAAATATTTTGTCTAAAATAATTTTTTTAAAATAATAGAGATTTGATTAACTTTCTACTATAACAATATTTCAAAAAAATCATCAATGATTTCATCGGACATATGCTAATAATATAGGATAAACTATATTCTAAAGAAACTTGAATTAAAATGATTTTCTATGTATCAACATGTATCACAAAGGATATTTTTCTCTATATTATACCTTATACTAATATTTTAAAAATGTGTACTATCTTTTATCATCATATACATATAATATCTCTAAAAAAGTTAGATAATAGTATAATAATTATGGGAAAAAATATGAAAATCTTAATCAAAAACACATCATTAGCAATTACAAGCAAACAGGATAGTAACTTAAACTACTATTATTATGTAAATTAACTCTTGCTTACTAATCCCACTCATTTGGCACAGGAATAATATTAAGTAAATATAAATGAGCCTTTTAACATCCGAGTGTGAAAACACGTTTACATCTTTAGTTAGACATCAAGCGAACTAATTCCATGGTTGATTCCTTTTTTGGTGCTAGAACTTTCTACACTCTATGTTGAGAACAACTTTGAATTCTCAACCTTGGTTTTACTTTTTTTAGCTTCAATATTTATGTTGGTCACTTTAGATTAATTAATGTTGGGCCTTAAGGTTTATGTTTGTGTTATAAAGGCCCTTAAGATTTATTTATAATTTTTAATGGTTTAACAATTATAAAAAATTTAAGAAGTTTTGTTTTTGTAAAAAGTTTTGTATTAATTTCTTGCAATTTTATTAGTTGAATAAGATTTAGAAATATTAAAACAATTTATTTATCGTTGTGTTCAAAGACTTACTATAGAAGTTTGGTTAGCGACAACTTCTGGGTGAAGATTTATACGAGTTCTACTGTTGGAAATATATTGGTTTTTTTTAATATTGATACTTGATTACCTATTCATGCATTTTTTTAACTGTTTAACATAATAAGATAACCAAATACAAACAAGTGATGATGATAGAATGCTAAATGATAATCTTGTAATGGAATATGTTGAGATTCATTAGTGGGAGGGTAAATTCTTAAGATATTAGTGTGTTTCATCCAATGGGGAAGGTATAATATCTCATCATCTGTTCCAAGAAAAATAAATGTGATCATAAAATCATATATAGGTAGAGAATATTTTGTGTATACTTTCAATTAAAAATTGAACTTTCCTAAGCATTCCTTTAAGTATTTGTAGTCATGTTTTTAGCTACACTATTCCGACAACATAGACGACAAATCATCATTTATCTCCGTGACACAATTTTTATCTATTTTTTATACCTCTATTTTTCTTACAATAGACTTATAAGGAATTCTTTATGTACTCTTACATGTACTCCACTTATGAACTAAAATATCACTGTTTCTCACAGATCTTAAACCTTAAAAGCTCAACATATAATTTACCTTGTTACCACCACTTACAAAAAAAAAATCCAAGGCTAGGAGATTCCCATTCTAACTCTTTGAATTTCCAAAAGGACGGAATACGGATTGGATTAGAGTACTTTGATAGTAAGGCCTAATCCATAGGCCCCAATAAGTGCTAGTTAAGTAAATGGACCTAATCCTTACTTGTGAATATTGTTATGAAACTCATGTAATACTATAATTATATTTATCTACATTAAAGATTGTGCAACGGAAATAATTCACTTTATTAAGTTTAAGGGAATTTACGACATGTAGTATAACAAAAGGAAAAAAGAATGTGTGCAGTGGGCCATAAAGTAATGTGCCATTAGAGTAAAATTAAAGGTTCTAATAACTAATGGTATTTTAAGGAATATTGTGTAACCTTTAAGGATCAGGACAATAAATTCATAAATCATTATATCATAGTTGTTGATTTGTCAAAATAACTTCATAAATATTATTTTATAAACTGTAAAAAAGTTCAAAATTTAAAATATAAGCTCATATACCAATTTTACTTATAGAATTTCCTATGATTTAATTTATAAATTTTTAAAAATGCTAGCATTTTTCTTTCTTCAATACTTATTTAGCACCTATATATGCGTTCCATATTTTTAGTAAACCATCCATTTATTTGAATTTGATGCTTGTAGATTGATAAATATAAAATGTTTAAGTTTATGACTAAATATTAGAAATGGGCGGTATTATGGACCATGCCCTTTTAAAACTCCAGACAGCGCATATTTATTACAAGCCATTGACCCCTCTAGTAATTCACAATGCCATAGTTGCTTGCGATATATGTGGATTTTTCCCTTCGCTATCTCCATATTGTGTATTGTCGTTAGAATGATACCTCTTGTCTTGTTGAATGTGCATTAAATGCCTGAGGAATGCGAGTAGCACCGAGTACTTTATACTCATTGAAAATAAGCAATGCGCCTTTTGCTTTAAAATATGTGTTTAATGTCTGGGAATTGGCTAGTACCGGTCCTCCACGAGAATGCCCAACTCTACCGGGTGAGGGTCCTTCTTCTGTATTAACAAAGGATATTTCGTTTGTTCCTCCACTTTTAGATTTGATCTCAAAGTCTCTTTCATCCTTCCTACACGTAGCGTAGTCACAACCAAAAACCTCTTTTTCCACTTTCCAATTTGACCTCTTCTCTTTCATCATGTGATTGGAATGCATAACATGTTAATCATTCACGAACAATCAATGATACTCAAACTCTTCTACTTACCTCCAAAAACCTATGTCAAAACTTGACTTGACAATATGGTTATAGACACTAGGCACTTCAATTTGGACAAAACTTAAATATAGTGCAATTATACAATTTTATAAGTATTGATTTCAAACACAAATATCTTAGTAGGAGTAACATAGTATGTAATATAGTAAGGAAACCATAAATAATCATACTCTATTTTACTATAAAGCATTTTATTAAATTTTGTAATTAAATTAGTTACGTACCTAGCGTAATTCTAGTCATAATTAATTTAATTTTATTAATATTTATATTTACCTATTTATAAATAAATAATTTCGAGGCAAAAGTGATTTATGATAAATGTTGATATTTGTTAAAAAATATATTAAAATAATAATATTTTAATATGTGTAAAATTGTGTGTCTCTTCTCCTTCCAAGCATAAGTATCTTTGAGGTTTTAACTAGTTACACAAATCGAGTAAATTCGGACTTTAAACAATTGTATAAAGTCTTTGATGGCGAACTCGGCTTTGAAGAAATGATTATAATAAAATATATTCCAAACTACCAAAATTATTATGCTTGAATTCATTATCTTTTATTTATGATACTCCAATAGTTGATTGAAAAATCAAATTACTAAATCTCTAAATTTATCTAATCATAAATACCCTAAATAAAACTGTTTGACACTTTTTTTGAACTCAAATAAATAAATCCAAATAAAACTATTTAAGATCACCCATAACTTCTTTTATTTTGAAATATAATTTAAATATCACAAAGGATATCACAAAGGATATCACAAAGGATAATATTAATATCACAAAGGATATTTTTCTTTATATTATACCTTATACTAATATTTTAAAAATGTGTACTATCTTTAATCATCATATACATATAATCTCTCTAAAAAGGTTAGATAATAGTATAATAATTATGGGAAAAAAAATGAAAATCTTAATCAAAAACACATCATTAGCAATCACAAGCAAACAGAATAGTAACTTAAACTACTATTATTATGTAAATTAATTCCTGCTTACTAATCCCACTCATTTGGCACAGGAATAATATTAACTAAATATAATTGAGTCTTTTAACATCCGAGTGTGAAAACACGTTTACATCTTTAGTTAGACATCAAGCGTACTAATTCCATGGTTGATTCCTTTTTTGGTGTTAGAACCTTGGTTTTACTATTTTTAGCTTCAATATTTATGTTGGTCACTTTAGATTAATTAATGTTGGGCCTTAAGGTTTATATTTATGCTATAAAGGCCCTTAAGTTTTATTTATTGATTTTTAATGGTTTAACAATTATAAAAAATTTAAGAAGTTTTGTTTTTTTAAAAGTTTTATATTAATTTCTTGCAATTTTATTAGTTGAACAAGCATTAGAAATATGAAAAAAATTTATTTATCATTGCGTTCAAATACTTGCCATAGAAGTTTGGTTAGCTATAACTTCTAACTTCTGGGTGAAGATTTATACAAGTTCTACTGTTGGAAATATATTGGTTTTTTTTTAATATTGATACTTGATTACCTATTCATGCATTTTTGTAACAGTTGAACATAATAGCATAACCAAATACTAACAAGTGATGATGGCCCAATTCTAAATGATAATCTTGTAATGGAATACGTTTAAATTCATTAATGGGAGGGTTAGTTCTTAAGACATTAATGTGTTTTATCCAACAGGGAAGGTATAATATCTCATCACGTGTTCCAAGAAACATAAATTTGATCATAAAAAATATATAGGTAGAGAATATTTTGTGTATACTTTCAATTAAAAATTGTATTTTCCTCAGGATTCCTTGAAGTATTTGTAGTCGTGTTTTTAGCTACACTATTCCGAGAACAAAGGGGACAAATCATCATTTATCTCCTTAACACAATTTGTGTCTATTTTTTATACCTTTTTTTTCCTTACGATAAACTTATAAAGATTTTTTTACATACTCTTGCATGTACTCTTCTCATGCACTAAAATAGAATTATTTCTCTTACCTTGTTACCACGATATACAAAAATTTCAAGGCTAGGAGATTCCCATACTAACTCTTTGAATTTCCAAAAGGACGGAATACGAATTGGACTAGAGTTGATAGTAAGTCCTAATCCATAGGCCCCAGTTAGTACTAGTTAAGTAAAAGGACCTAATCCTTACTTGTGAATATTGTTATTAAACTCATGAAATACTGTACTTACTTTTACCTCCATTAAAGATTGGAAAAACTTCACGTTATTAAGTATGAGGGAATTTATGACATGTAGTATAACAAAAGGAAAAAAAGACTATGTGTAATGGGTCATAACTGTAATTTGCCACCAAAGTAAAATTAAAGGTTCTAATAAATAATGTTATTTTAATAACACAAAGAGACAACTAAATTAGGAATATTGTGTAATCGATAAGGATTAGGACAATAAATTCATACCACATCATAAAATAATTTTCTTATGAATTTCACGTATCAACATGTATCACAAAGGATATTTTTCTCTATATCATAACTCGTACTAAAATTTTTAAAATGAATATTATCTTTTATCATCATATCAAACATATAATCTCTCTAAGAAAGTTAGATAATAGAATCATAATTAAGGGAAATAATATGTAAATAAAACTGAAGAAAATCATTAGTTATGAAGCAAGCAAACAAGAAAGTTACTCAAACTCCAACTATTTTGTTAAATTCTTCTTGCTTACTAACCCTATTCATTTAACACAAGGATAATATTAAGTAAATATAAGTGAATATTTTAACTCCTGAGTGAGAAAATATGTTTGCAAATTTAGTTAGACATCAAGCTTAATAATTCCAAAGTCGATCCTTTTTTTAGTGATAGAATTTTCTAAACTCTATGCTGAGAACAACTGTGAATGCTCAGCCTAGGTTTTACTATCAATGTTAACGTTGTTCGCTTTATATTTATTAATATTTGGCCTTCAGGTTTATATGTGTGCTATTAAGTCCCGTTAGGTTTTTTATGATTTTCAATGGTTTAACAATCATACAAAGTTTATGAAGTTTTGTATTTTTAAAAGCTTTGTGTTACTTTCTTGCAACTTTGTTAGTGGAAAGAGTTAAAAAAATTAAATCAATTTATTTAGCGTTGGGTTCAAAGACTTACCGTAGAAGTTTGTTTAGCAACAACTTTTGGGTGAAGATTTAAATGAGTTCTATGGTTGGAGATACATTGGTGTCTTTAATAACGATACTTGATTACCAACTCATTTTTTTTAACAATTGATCATAATAGCATAACCAAATACAAATAGGTGATGATGATACAACTCTGGTAATCCTGTAATGGAATATGTTGAGATTCATTAGTAGAAGGGTTGATTCTTAAGGCATTAATGTCTTTCCTCCAATGGTGAAGGTATAATACATCATCACATGTTCCAAGAAATACAAATTTAATCATAAAAAGATTAAATATAGATAGAGAATATTTTATGTATACATTCAATTAAAAAATTATACTTTCCTCATGGTTCCTAGAAGTGTTTGTAGTCATCTTTTTAGCGTCACTAGTCCACCAATATAGGTGAAAGATCATCAATAATCTTTTTGACACAATCATTAATATACTTCTATGTAATTCTTTACGTACTTTACTTATGAACTATAGTATCACTGTTTCTCTCAGATCTTAAACTTTAAAAGCTTGAAAGAGAATTAACCTTGTTACCATGACTTATAAGAATTTTTAAGGGGCAGCAGATTCCCTTCCTAACTCATTGAATTTCCAAAAGGATGGAATGCAAATTAGACTAGGGTACCTTGATAGTAAGGCCTAATCCAGGCCCCTATTAGTACTGGTTATGTAAGTGGAGCTAACCCTTACATGTGGTGTTTTTTCTTAAAATCAGATAATACTATAATTACGTTCTTCCTCTAGTAAATATTATGCTATGGAAAAAATTCACTTTATTAAGTGTAAGGGGATTTATGACATATAGGATAACAAAAGGATAATAACTGCGCCATGAGAATAAAATTATATGTTCTAATAACTAATGGTATTTGAATAACACGAAGAGACAACTAAATTAGGAATATTGTGTAATCTTTAACGATCAAGAGAATAAATTCATAGAACATCATAAGTTAGTAGTTGATTGATGAATATAATTTCATAAATATTATTTAAGACACCAAATAAAAAGTCTTAATTTAAAAGTTTAAGCTCGTATACCAAGTTTATAGTTATCTAAGTTCCTTTGCTTCAATTTATAATTTTTAAGATGCTAGAGTTTTGATTTCTCCAAAACTTAATTTGCACCTATATTTGTGTTACATATTTATAGTAAACTATCCACTTATTAGAATTTGATGCTTATAGTTTGATAAATAGAAATTGTTTAAATTCATGACTAAATATTAGCAATGGGCGGCATTTATGGACCATGCCTTTTGAAACCTCCAGATAGTGCATAATTATTAGAAGCCAACTTATAAGGTACTTTCCCCACTTTTTTGCAAAATTTCATACGACCCTACATATTTGGCACTAAGCATTCCCTTCTTATCGAACCTTATTACACCTTTAGTTGGTGATGCATTCGATCAAGAAGACTTTATCACCTATGTTGAATTCATGTTCACGCCTTTTTGAGTCGGTATAGCTCTTTTGCTTATCCTGGGCTGCTTTGATTCTTGACTGAATTTTTTTTATCTTACTTACCATAACTAGATCATGGAGATAATCCTCTTAGAGATGGAGAGCCCCTTGACTCTCTATATATTCGGTCCCTAAGGTCATGCACTCGCTAAAGTCATTCCACCTCTTAGGGATCCTGCACTTTCTTCCATACAATGCTTTGAAAGGTGTCATCCCAATGCTTCAATGATAACTTTTATTGTATAATAATTCTATAAAGTCCAATTAGTTCTCCGAAGTACCCTGGAAATCTATTGCACAAGCTCTTAGAAAATCCCCCTTGGTTTGATTTGTCCTCTCAGTCTACCTATCAGTCGTTGCATGCATGGACAATTGTACTCATTTTTAAGGTAGTCCCTAGGTTATCTTGCACTTTTTTCCGAAACTTAGCAAGAACCTCGAATCTTTATTAGATAATATTTCCTTAGGAACTCCATGAAAATGGACCACATTTTTTATATATGCCTTTGCTAGTATCTTTTTCTTCCAATTCTTCTTAATTGCAATGAATACTGCTGATTTGGTTAGTCTATCCACAATTACCTAAATCATATTATTACCCATTCTAGTCCTTAGTAAACCAGTCACAAAGTCCATGGTAATTGAATCCCATTTCCATTCGGGTATTTCTAGTGGTTGCATCTTTCCCGTGGTTTCTTATAATCTATTTTGACCTTTTGACACATCAAACACCTAGATATGTATTCGACTATCTCTCTCTTCATATTCAGCACCGATGTATCTGTTTTAGATCCTTATACAACTTATTGCTCTAAGGTGAACCAAATATGGAGTATTATGGCTTTTGTACATGATTTTCCTTTTGACCTTATCACATTTTTATGTTGCACACCATCTCCCTTTATACCTCAAAATACCATCTTCATGGATTTGGATCTCATATTCAACACCAATAGTCACCTTATCTATAAATTTTCATAAAGACCCATCTTCAACTTTACTTTTCCTTAATTTCTTCAAAAATGGATGGTTCTATAGATAAAACACTCAAAAGGTTCTTTAATTCTTCATGATTCTTAACCTTAAGGTTCAACTTCTTCATTTCCTCACACAACCATTGTCTACCACAAAAGCATTGATACTTTGACTAAAATTCCTACAAAGAGCATCTACAACAACATTTGCCTTTTCCTCATGATATTGTATGTCTAAATTGTAGTTCTTGATTAACTCTAGCCACCGATGTGTCTTTCTGAGTGAAGATGTACTTGAGGCTCTTAGGCTCCATGAAAATCTTGCAAGTGATGCCATATAGATAATGTCTTTAAATCTTCAAGGCAATCATAATAGTGAGGAACTCTAGGTTTTTAGTAGGATAATTGGCTTCACATGGCTTTAACTGTCGTGATGCATATGCTATGACCTTTCCATTTTGCTGCAGTATCCATCCCAACCCATTTTTCAAGGCATTGTTGTATACCTCAAATCCTTTATTCCCATTGGGCAATGTTAGCACTAGCGCTATAGTCAGCCGTTCTTTGAGGGTTTGAAAAGCCAACTCGCACTTTTTATCCCACTCATATTTATTCTCCTTATTCATTAGAGTGGTCATAGGCCAAGCTATTATACCCTGCCAAACACAAGAAACTTCTAACATCAATCACGCTCTTAAGAGTGGCCCATTCACTAATAGTTTTGATCGTTGTAACATAGGGTCTATCGAAACACCCTCGTTGGAAATCTAATGACCTAAGAATGCAACTTACTCCAACCAAAACTTGCATTTGGAAAACTTCACATAAAACTCATTACTTTTAAGTGTTTCCTAGATGGTTCTTAGCATGATCCTCCTTATTTCTCTAATCACTAGTAGAAATTTATTAATATGCGGCGAGTTTTTTAAATATTAAATGGGTGTCAAGAGGATAGAAGTATTTAGGATGAAAACAAATTAAACAATTTAATTTAAGGAGTAAAAAATACGCCGCTAAGCATTTAATATTATGCGGCGGGTATAAGATAATATACCGCAAATGAGTATATAATTAGCAAATAATATGCGGTGGTGGAGCAGAAACTACACCGTATATTTATGCTATAATTTGCAGCTGATTAAGATAAATATGCCGCATATGAATGATTTTCTAAAAAAAGCTACAAATTAACTAATAAGCGGCGGGTGTCCCTTGGACCCGCCACATATAGAGTCATATTTCTATTGAAAGCTCTAAATTAGTCCCTACTACGCCAACCATGCTATATTTATTGCCAAAACATAACTTCATAACCAAATCTACTGTATTCATTACCAAAACCTACTACACAATTATAATGGTACAAAAATCATGATATTGCATTTACATATTATGATTTGTAATTCATTTATATATTAATAGAGTCATAAAAATCACCCATTAAGCGACATCAAAACTATAACCAAAATAAATGAACATAATGTACAAAAAATTACAATGCTATTGTCCTGAAAACACACAAAAAGGTTAATTGCATAATTTAAAAAAAGTTATATGTCCAATACTTGACCAATTTATTGCTGACCATATAAATTTCTTCGGTGGAGAAGGGCTCCTTGATGAATTCTGTGCATACCTAAGATTGATTACCATATCATTAAAGTATATAAAATGGTAATGGAGCAAAACATAATGGTTGACAATGAAGCTATTATGATTGATGAAGAAGAGGTTTGAAGAAGGGTTAAATTTCATGAATCCCAATTCAAGAAAGTGGGTGTTGTGAAATAGGAGCTTGTTGATCATGTTGATGATAAAGAGGAGAAGGAAAAGGGGGAGAGTGAGAGGGGGATGAGTAATGATGATGGTAAGGGAAAAGAGATGAAGAGGTTTGATGTGAATGGTAATGAAAGTGATGATTATTCGTTGTAGATTATTGGAGAGAGATATAACCCTTTAAGTTGTGTTTATGATCATGATTGTAATGTTAATGTTGGTGTGGATGGGCGTCATCCTTTCATTGTAGATATTGATTATGATTATAGTGATTGGAAATTTAAGGGTGCGCCTACGAGCGCTAAAAAAGACGGTGGGAATTTAAGGATGTTTCCATCGATTCTTGTATCCGAAATGGCCTTAGAACACAACCAACCGACTAATGAGAGTAAATCGCACGACATCATCTTGGAGTGCCCTACATAATCATAAAAAAGAATTACTGAAATGGTTTAGGAATTTAAAGTAGTATGACATAAGTTAACCTATATCCTAATTTTGTAGCCCTTATGAAGCATTGAATAACAAAAATATTCAATTGAGCTCCTTGTAAGAACACGGTGATGTCAGCTTTGTCAAGCCACGCTATTTCATCATTAGAGTAGTGGAATAAGGTTCAATCTAATGGCACAACAATGATATCATCTTCCTTCATCATGGTCGCACATTAAAGTAGCTACTTTCACTCGCGACTAAGATAAGATGCTACATCTTTAGTGAGAAGAGGTTGGTTTTCTGCCACTAACTTCTTTGAGGTTGATTCATTGTTCCTAATAATTTAATCTGTTGACATTCCCTTCATCTTCTTAGCATGTGGAGTCAACTAAAAAAACAAAAAATCACATGGCACTGATCATACCAAATATAATTATAGATTAAATTCGTTTGAATCTTTAATTTCTACCTCACTTATGAAACTAATCAAATGTAGAGGCCATTACACAAAAGTATCAATTGCATCATTCAATGTCTCCAAGTTGTATTTTGGAATCAAGAATAGTAGTGCTACTCCTTTGATGAAGTCAGGAACAATCTCAACCTTCACCACTTTATTTCCTTCAAGCCTTATTTCTTGGTGAGTTTGTGTAAACTATTGGCCTGACTGACCTAGGTAAGTGACACCACTGGCCACATCATAGATCATTTTTGTAATTGGATGTTTTAGAGTAGACGACAACTAGTAGGACCCTAAAAATTTAATATAATATGTCAATATTATAGGTCATTAGTGACGAGTGACATTTTTGTCACTCATTTGTATCTTCCTAGTAAATTTTTTTACTCTTTTTGGCACAAGTTCATCCCATTTTATCATGTTTTTCATCGTTTTGTGCATAATCTAGGCTTAGGAGAATTTCTTGTGTTTTTGTCCCATTTTCCTTGATTTCCCATTATCTTTTCTACCTTTTTACGTTTTTTTGTTTCTTGATGAAGGTATCTTATGAGCTCGACCATGAGAACCAAAGAATAGAGATGTATAGTGGAAAAGTCACAAAGAAAAGCCAAGAGGTCGCTCAATTTTTGAACCCAGAGGCCTCTTGTGAGAAAAAGAAGTAAGCGAGTGTTTGCTCTATCCTAATCGATTGCTTAGTTTAATGGAAATAAGCAGGGTAAAAAACACGAGTGAGTTTCAAGCAGAATCCAAGAGGGTGCTTTAAGACCTAAGCGTCCGCTCATGGTTAAACTGAGCGACCACTTAGTTCACTGAAGTGCAGATTTTAAGTTTCTATGCAGTCGCTTGCTCTTAAATTGAGCACCCGCTTAAGAAGAGTTTGGACAACTTCTTGTACTTTTGAAACACTTCTACGGGATTAAAGAAAAGAAAGGGCACGACAGAGAGAGGGTGATTAAGGAGTAGATTATTAGTAGTTTTAGACCAAGATATAGAGCTTAGGGTTTATATTATTGTTCTTCTATAAAAATTTTGATTTCCCATAGATTTTGCAAAAGTTTTGCGTACTTTCATTGGATTTGCGAACATCAATTGTTAGACATCAATTTCATATCAATATATCAGTATTTCCTTTCACTTTTTCTTGTTTTATATTTATAGTTTCTATTTATTTTCTATTTTCGTTGATCTATGTTTGATTATTATTAGTTTCTCGCGTAGTTTATTCATCGTTATTTTTTTATTTTGCTAGTATGCCTCGTTATTTTGATTATGCAATGTTTTCTATTACTTGTCATAAGTAGTTAGATTAGTTATGGGATAGGGTGAAAACCCAATCCCGAGCATGAATGATGTTTAAAGTATGGAGTTGATTTCTTGATGATATATATTTGATTTAATGTTGAGCTTTCATTGGAGTAGGCCATTTAGATTTCATCCATTGCTTACCTAGGTCGAAGACATTGAGAAATGAAGATTTAGGTATAATTACATTTCTCAATCTCCACCATAGAAATCTAACTTAGAGTTTTTGATGGAGAGCTTTGTGACCACCCAAACCAAAAAGAATAATTACATTGAGGAAATCCTAAGGAAAATAAAAACCCATAATAAAATGCTTGAGAATCAGATTGCCCAGCTTGCCAATGCCCTTAAGGATGGCCCAAGAACCTTTAATCCCTAGCCAAGGAATAGATCTCACTTATCATGCTAATGCCATTATGACTTGCAGTGGTAAGGCTCTAAGGGAAGTACCTAGGGAAACAACTGAGGAGTTAGTGAAAGTCAACCCATTATTTTTGAGAATAAAAATATTAAGGAAATTAGTAAAGATAAGGGTGATATAAAAAGGAAGGGACTAAGCCAATGAGCGTTACCCCCACTTTTAAGAAACATCCTAATCTAGCTAGGTTTGTATGATCTAAAATAGATGAGCTGCTTGCAAAATTCCTAGAGGTCATTAGGAAGTTGTACATCAACATCCCATTCACAGATGCAATCAAGCAAATGCCTACTTACACAAAGTTCCTTAAGTATATTATGAGCAATAAGCATGAGGTAGATGCTGTGGAGACTATTAGGTTGCCAAAAACTTATAGTGCCATCATCCAAAATAAGTTGCCTACTAAATTGAAGGATCCTAGTAGTTTTTCCATACTATGTGTGATAGGAAAGATGTTGATAAACAAAGCACTGTGTGATATGGGGGAAAGCATAAGCATAATGCCATATTCCTTGTGCAAGAAGCTGAACATGGGGGAACTAAGACCCACCAATATATCTCTTTAGCTCACAAATTTTTTGCTGAAGTTTCCTCTAGGGAAAGTGGAAGATGTCCCTCTTATAGTAGGAAAATTCTATATCCTTATAGGCTTTATTGTACTAGATATGGAGGAAGACCCCGATATGACTATTATCTTAGGAAGAGCTTTCCTAGTAACTACAAGAGCTATGATTAATGTATATTTTAGCGTTGTATGGTGTATATTTTTACTGATATAATTGAGAAAAAATTAGAGGTATTTAAGGATGATTTTTCAGTAGGTGGTAGCACTTTTAATGAATGTCTTGTGAACTTAGCTCGATGTTTGAAAAAGTATGAAGATGCCATCCTAGATTTTAACTATGAGAATTCCACTTTATGGTACAAGAAGGGATCGTTCTTGGCCATAAGGTATCACATCGAGGCATAGAAGTAGACCCAGCCAAGGTTGAAGTTATCCTTGGTCTTCTCCCTCCCACTATGGTGAAGAGGTAAGGTCTTTCTTGGGTGATGCATCGTTCTATCGTCAATTCATTAACTTTTCGCAATGATAGTTAAGCCACTTACCACACTACTTCAAAAGGAGAGTGAGGTTGTATTTCATGAATGCATTTAACAAGGTAAAAGAGGCACTTACTTTAACTCTAGTAGTACAACAATCAGATTGGAGGTCAGCATTTGAGCTTATGTGTGATGCTAGTGATATAGTTGTGCGAGTTGTATTTGGGACAAAGATATAATAGGAAGTCAAATGTTATTTATTATGCAAGCAAGACATTGAATGAGGCACAAAGAAACTACACCACTACTGAAACATAATTCCTAGTTGTGGTCTATACCTTTGAGATGTTCCGCGCATATCTGGTAGGATCAAAGATAGTTGTGTACACTAATCACTCAGCAATCACGTATTTGATGTCTAAGAAGGATTCTAAACCAAGGTTAATAAGGTGGATTTTACTTCTTTAAGAATTTAATATTGAGATCAAAGACAAAAGGGGTCTAAGAACTTAGTTACAGATCATTTTTCCCATTTAGAGAGGAAAAATGACGATTTTGAAGATTTTCCCATTGATGATTATCTTAGGGATGACATTCTTTATGCATTAGAGTGTATGAGCCGGCCATTATGCCGATTTAGTGAATTACTTGGATGGAAGCATGGTCACACCCTATTTCACATCGTAGGAGCATAGGGGGTTAATGCAAGAGGCCAAGAGGTATATATGGGACAAGCCTCTTCTATTTAAGAGTTGTGTTAATGGTTTAGATAGATGGTGTATGCCTAATGACAAAGTTCCTAGTGTTCTTAGTATATGTCATTCCTTACCTTGTGGAGGGCATATGAGTGCAAGGAAAACAAAAGAGAAAGTTTTATATACTAGTTTATTTTAGCCAACCTTATTTAAGGATGCTTGAGAATTTGTGCAGAGATGTGACCCATGCTAGAGAACAGGAAATATCTTAAAAAGGGATGAAATGTCACAAAACCCAATCCTAGAATTGGAGATTTTTTATGTGTGGGCTATTGACTTCATGAAACCATTCCTATCTTCTTGAGGGAATAAGTATATCTTGGTAGCAGTTGACTACGTGAATAAGTGGGTGGAAGCAGCCACATCCCCTATAAATGACTATAAGGTAGTTGTTCGGCTCTTTAAGAAAGTAATTTTTCGGAGATTTGGAGTCCCTCAAGCCATCATAAGTGATGGTGGTTCGCATTTTACTAAGGATGTCCTTTAAAGAATCATTAGAAAGTATGGTGTTCACCATAAGGTTGGGTTGACATACCACACTCAAACGAGTGGGCAAGCAGAGATAACTAACCTAGAAATCAAGATTATCCTAGAAAAGAGTATTGAGAGAAACAAGAAAGACTGGTCTCTTAAGCTTGATGATACTTTGTGGGCTTACAGGACAACTTTTAAGACTGATATAGGCACCACACCATATAAACTGGTTTATGGTAAAAGTTTTCATCTTCTAGTGGAAATGGAACATAAAGCAATGTGGGCTATTAAGCACATCAACTTTGATTTAAAGATTGCTGGTGAAAAGAGACTACTCGACCTTCATGAGTTGGAGGAACTCCGAATGAACCCATATGCTAGTGCAAGCATCTACAAAGCAAGAGCTAAAGAATGACATGATAAGCATATTGTGAATAAGGGGTTCCAAGTGGGAGAAAAGGTGTTACTCTACAACTCAAGATATAAGTTGTTCCCAAAAAGCTAAAATCTAAATGGAGTGGCCCGTTTGAGATATTAAAGGTATTTTGATAGCAAGGTTTTAACAGTCGTTTAAGCTAAGCCTTAAACCAAACAATATTTATAACAACCTACGAACAACATGAGTATAGTGGGGTAGGGGGTCAAACCACGAGGACAAAGGATATCAAGACACTTCGCTTCTTAACACAACTGAACTTCTTGATTTTAAAAGCAACTAAAAATAATGATGAAAATATAAATCACAATGAATTAAAGAGGAAAATCAAAAGGAGAAAAATGGGGACGAGATTAGATTCACCCTAGGAATGGTGATTTCAAAAGAGAGCATGATAGGTTAGAGGAAATCAAACAATAACTAGCATGAACACCCAAGTATGCGAGAGGAAGTTGGTGATTCCACAAATGACATCGAACGACCTATAATCGCCCTATGTCTCTAAAGGAGTTATAGGACAAGATTCACATTGGGTTTCAAGAGCTACTTATTGTCATCATTCCTACAACCTTAGAGAATAAAGAACATAGCTTTTCCGAGGGTTTCACTAATCAAACCCCAAAGAGAACTACTCACACATATTTAAGATGTACGACATGATGATATTCAATAAAACAAACGCAACAATAATAAAAGGAAATTAACGAGAGAAAAAATAAAACAGAAACTATTCTAGATAAGCTATAAACATGAGACTAAACATTGACTGAAAAAAACAAATTCGAAAGTAAAGAAGAGATTAATACTCACAATAAAGCTTGAATGCAATATCCACGATCAGAATCCAAATAATAAAATCAAAATCTTAGAGTACATGTGTTGAGAAAACATAAAATGGAAAACTAGGGCTTAATGAACTAAGAGAGGTTTAGAGGCTAAAAATAAAGTTAAAACTAATAAAACTAGAGGTCCCCCTTTCTTCAAAAAGTGGGGTATTTATAACAAACAGTAAAAGAAATCTGGAAACCCTAAAATGTCTTTCAGCCGGCATAAAGAAGAAGTAAAATTTCCGGAGAAAACAGGGCAATTCGCCAGAATGAAGGACCCATTCGGCCGAATTCAACCCCGTTCGCCCGAATCCTTTCCTATTCGCCCATTCCAGCAGCTTTGGTAGTCTCTTCTTTATACATGATTTGCCCGAATGGAGACCATGATTTGGCCGAATGGATGCTCATTCGCCCGAATTCAAGCTATTCGGCCTTCCTAGTGACAATGGTACACATGCCTCTACTTGACTGCCAATTAACCGAATTACTGTCGGATTCGGTCGAATCTGACTCTGCAATCTTCTTTTCACCTTCTTCTGTGACTAATGATTTCAAAACTTTGTGGGATCTTCAGGATTGACATGAAATGTGTGCCCAAGCTACGATACGTGTGTCTAATCTTAATAAGAGTGTAAAAGCCTCGTATACGTCACATTTCACCTCGAAATCATTAAAAACACCTAAAATGATGTTAAAAGAACTCGAAGACAAGATCAAGGTGGCTCAGACCCTTATACCCCCTTATAGGAATCTACCCTTTGACATTTATCAATTTCCCTATCATCCACTTTAAGGCGGCAGACTTGTTCAACCATAGGTTTCTTTAAGAGAGGAAAATTTTGAAGGACAACCTTCACATGGGCTACTTCTACTGTTATGGTGTCATCATTGCAATTAATAACTGCCCGGAGTGTTTTTAGAATGGATCTTCCCAAAATGAGTGGGATATAAGGGTCCTCTTCCATTTCCATCACTACAAAATCGCAAAGGACCACTAGTTCTCCCACTTGGATTGGTATATCATCAAGTTCTCCACACAGAACCTTTATGCTCCTATCCGCAAATTAGATTTTTTTCTTGAAGGTCTGAGGCTAAAGGGTAGATTTTTGGCGATGGATAAAGACATAAGACTAATCAAAGCTCCTAGATCCGCGAGTGCCTCTTTTGGATCAAGATTCCCCAACTTTACTAGGAGGTCGTAAGGACCGGGATCTCGCTCTTTTAATGGCATTTTCCCTTGTAAAATGGAGCTAACTTGATGGGGGAGACTAATTACTTCTTCCTCAAGATTTTTCTTGTTAGAGAATAAGTCCTTTAAGAACTTAGCATACTTAGGCATCTATGCCATTGCATCAAGGAATGGAATCTTCATCTCCATCTTTTATAAGTGTTCTAGAAATCTCTTGAACTTCTCATCAAGTTGCTTTTCCACTCTCCTATCAGGAAAAGGAAGTGGGAGTGCATACAAGCGATCTAACCTCTTTCTCTCCCAATCCTCTTCTTCCTCTCTTCCTCACTCTCTACCAACTTCTCACTCCTTATCTTATGATCCTCGTCATCCCCGCTTCTTTTACTTTCAACTCTCGACCCTTTACCTTGTTCCTCTTCTTTTTCATTTACATCCACTCTTGTCTCATCACTCACTTGTACCAAAGGTGCATCAATCGGATATGAAGGGCTATCATACTGAGTCTGTGATCTCAGGTGGATAGCTTTTGTAGTGTGTTTGTTTGGGTTTGGGTGCTGAGGTGGAGGTCGTGTGGAGGGGTTAGGTTGAGGATGAAATGGGAATAGCGGTGGTGTAGGAGGACTAGCCATTTGGGCGAGTTGAGTTTCAAACAACTTTTGCTGAGCTTAGAGTTGTTGCATCTGCTAAATGAGAGTCTGATTTATCCAAGTGAGACTCTAGTTTTGGTGAGAAAGAGATGTTACTTGGGAGGCTAAATGGTCATTGTTTGAGGTGTGATTTTGTTGTGGTTGAGAAGCCCTATGATGAGGTTGACTAGGTGGGAAAGGAAGATTTGAACCATTCTTAGGCCCTTGATTAAACCACGGTGGTTTATATAAATTTGGCCTTGGTGCATTTCCACTCGATTGGTTCCCTTGAAAACCTTGGTTGTTCAACCCACTCTAAGCATTTCTATTATATCTCGGGTGCAAGTTTCCTTGATTTTGATTCGAATTGAAAGGAGGTCTGTATGGTTGATTGGGGAAAGATTGTTGCCCATACCCTACTCCTTGTCCTTGTCCACTATAGCTAATAGCTGCAACATGATCAAGATTATACCCATAACCGTTATAAATCATCACCTGTGTCAATGGGTTGTAACCTATATAATCAACTGCAGCAACATGCTCAGAGTGCAAACCACCACAATAGGAAGTATCATGGTTGGTACCCCCACATATGGCACAAGCAAAGTGCTTTTCACGCACTGGAGGGGTGTTCGAACTACCGGTTAGGTTTACCTTGGACAGCTTCTTATCGATAACTACTTCAATTTTAGCACTGATGGTGTCCAAGTTGGTTGTTTCAATTATCCCTCTTGGTAAACCCTAAATCCTTGTTCCTCTCCTGGCACTATTCTTTGCAACTTCCTCGATTTTGGCTTTTACCTGGGTGCATGGAATTTTAGAGAGTTGGCCACCTACTGCTGAGTCTAGGAGTGCCTTTGTGGAGTCATTGAGATCATCGTAGAAAAATTTGTTAAAATGGTTCTCCCCGTACTCATGATGGGGGCATGCCCTAATCATTCTTTGAAACCGACTCCAAGTAGCACTAAGGTTCTCATCATCCTCTTGAGTGAAGGACTCGATTTTCTTACGCCAGTCTTGCGTTTGAAGCATAGGATGGAACCTCTCTAGAAAAGAAGTTTTCAATTGAGCCCAATTAATAATTAAGTTGGGTTCTAAGCATTTATACCAATCTTTGGCGTCCCCAGCTAGACTCAAGTGAAATAGGTGCATCCGCACATAGTCTAGGCTATTGAAGGATGGAGGGATAAGTCCATAAATATCAGAGAATGCCTCAAGATGTTGAAGAGGACATTCATTCCTTAATCAATTAAAAGGGGTTTCCTTAACCATCCTTGTGAATTGGGGGTGTATTTGGTATGGTGTGGTAGCAACAGGAAGTACTACACCTCCTTAGAACTCCTGTGAGCCTGGAGTCCCGAACTGACCGAACAACTGATGTTTGTCGGCCATTGTGGATGTGGGTGGTTTTTGAACAAAATGTGAGGTTTGTTTTGTTGGGCATTTTTTACTTAAACGCTGGACCTCAAGATTATATGGTACTATTGGTTGGTTTCACCTGCGCGTGCTATAAGGCATGCAAACAGCAAACTCAAGGGTAAATACTAATTAAAAAAATTAAACAGCAACAAAAATGAAGTAAAATAAAGCTATATCAAGAACAGCAAGAGTCTAAATATAATCCCTTGTCCCCGCAAATGGCGCCATTTTGATAGCAAGGTTTTAATAGTCGTTTATGCTAAGCCTTGAACCAAACAATATTTATAACAACCTACGAACCACATGAGTATAGTGGGGTAGGGGGTCAAACCATATCTAGACACTTCGCTTCTTAACACAACTGAACTTTTTGATTTTAGAAGAAACTAAAACTAATGATGAAAATATAAATCACAATGAATTAAAGAGGAACATCAAATGGAGAAAAATGGGGACAGGATTAGATTCACCCTAGGAATGGTGATTTCAAAAGAGAACATGATAGGTTAGAGGAAATCAAACAATAACTAGCATGGACACCCAAGTATGCGAGAGGAAGTTGGTGATTCCACAAATCACATCAAACGACCTATAATCGCCCTATGTCTCCAAAGGAGTTGCAGGTCAAGATTTACATTGAGTTTCGAGGGTTTCACTAATCGAACCCCAAAGAGAGCTACTCACACATACTTAAGATGTACGACATAATGATATTTAATAAAACAAACGCAACAATCATAAAAGGAAATTAACAAGAGCAAAAATAAATCAGAAAGTATTCTAGATAAGCGATAAACATGAGACTAAACATTGACTGAAATAAAACGAATTCGAAAGTAAAGAAGAGATTGATACTCACAATAAAGCTTGAATGCAATATCCATGATCAGAATCCAAACAATAAAATCGAAATCTTGGACTACATATGTTAAGAAAGCAGAAAATGGAAAACTAGGGCTTAATGAAATAAGAGAGGTTTAGAGGCTAAAAATAAAGCTAAAACGAATAAAACTAGTGTTCCTTCTCTTCAGAAATAGGGGTATTTATAAAAAACAATAAAAGAAATCCAAAAACCCTAAAATGTCTTTTAGCCAGCCTAAAGAAGAAGTAAAATTTCAAGAGAAAATAGGTCAATTCGCCCGAATCCTTTCCCATTCGCCCATTCTAGCAGCTCTGGTGGTTTCTTCTCTGTACATGATTCACCCAAATGGAGACCATCATTCGGCTGAATGGATGGTTATTCGCCTAAATTCCAGCCATTTGGCCTTCCCAGTGATAATGGTACACATGCCTCTATACTGGATTGCCATTCGACCGAATGGGTGTCAGATTCGATCGAATTTGACTCTATAATCTTCTTTTCAGCTTCTTCAAGTGACTAATGATTTCAAAACTTCGTGGGATCTTCAAGAGTGACTTGAAACGTGTGCCCAAGCTATCATATACGTGTCTAATATTGATAAGAGTGTTAAAGCCTCGAATATGTCATATTTTGCCTCAAAATCATTAAAAACACCTGAAATGATATTAAAACTACTCGAAGACAAGATCAAGGTGAAATCAAGTGTAATATGTATAAAATCAATGTAAAACGCAAGGCTTAACCCTAAAATAGGGTAGTAAACATGCTCTAAAACGAGCACATCATATTTTTGTATGGTTTAGGGGAAATATGGAATGAAACATCTAAAGCATTCCAGTTCAATTTCTAGAGGCTCAAAGTTAATACCATAGTGATCAAATCGGCAATATTTCATCAATAAGGGTACTAGAGTTTGTAGCCATCACTAAGAGCTGATTTTAACGCATAATGTCAAGATTATGGCATTAAAAGAGCATTTGCATGAGGCAACCTGAGTTTTCTATCTTTTCTTTTCACTTTCTTTTCTCTAGATTTGTGTTTTTTAGCCTTAGAAATAACTTGCATGGATTTTTGAATTTCGAGTACAATGCACCAAGAGAATCAACCTTTAATGAGAAAATGGTGAGTTAGAAGTGATAGAGTGGAATGGTGAAAGTTTGGGTTGAAAATAGTTCATAATAGGAAGTTCAGCTGAAAACGTACAAAAAACAGCTAAAACAGTCAAAAATTGAACTAAGCGGGAGCTTAACCTGTCATGAGTGCCCGCTTAAGTCCAAATAAGGACCAGACAAAGAGCTTTGAGTGGGCGACAAGCAGGCACCAATCGCTCGCTTAACAGGAAAAATCCTAAGAAAAATTAAACTAAGCGGGCGTTTATATTTGTTCGGAGCAACCGCTTATAAAGAGAAAAAGAGGGAGTTAGAGGCATTTAAGCAGGAAGCAAGCAAAGAGCAAGCGCCTGCTTTGAAGAAAAAATTGGGCTTGAAAATAAACTAAGCGGGCGCTCATATTTGACCTAAACAGCTGCTTAAAAGGGCAAAATAGATATTTTTGGGTTATTAGCAGGCACTCATATTCCTTATGAGCACCCACTTAAACTGCGTTTTTGTGAGTTCTATGAATTCTTTTAAACATATACGGAGTAATTTGGAGGAAAGTTGTACTTGGAAACTTTGGTATTTCTTACACAGTTCCTCTCTTTTAATTTTTGTTTCAACTTTTCTTACTTATTATTAATTTTTTGAAATTTTTATTTGTAATTTGTGTTATTTGGTATATTATGGTGATTTTTGATGCTTCACTGTGTATTTTGGAGTAGTTGTTTAGAGTGAACATAGTGGTTTAGGTTGAACTCAAAAACTATAGTTAGGTAATTTGGATTCTAATACTAGTGTAAAAATTTGGTTTGTCATAGTTGGTTGTTATTGAACCTTGAGGAACTAGGTTGTTGATCTTTCGGTACACCCTTAAGGAAATTGTTTTCAAGGAAGAAATCTAAGACCTCTAAGGCTCCTAGTGCTTCCCAATCCTCACAACCTTCACAACCTACCGTTCTAGTGCTTAAACTTGTCAACCCAAACCACTAACTATTCTATGAAAAAAATAAAAAATAGAAAAATACTTAGCACTAGGTTTTATGAGCTTGGTGATGTGAATCTAAGTATAAGAACCGTAATTCACATGAAGGGATAGAATTAGATTTGAAACCTTCTAAATCAATGCACCAAAGGCTCAAAATATAGGGCAAATGTTTAGAGAATTGATTAAAGAAACACCCCCTCAATTCTTCTCCCTTCCTCACATGAACATAAAGAAACACTAGTTCACAATCTTTGCTATGAACAAAGAATTATAAACTCTTTGAAGTTTATTGCATAAAATGAATAAGCAAGTAAAAAATTTGACTTTTCCAAACTTGGGTGCACATCTATTTATACCCAAAGCTTGAGAATTTAAATCACATTAAAACTAGGACTCCTACTTCTAAAAGGAATCCTTATAACCACCTAATAACTAATAGGATAATACTACCTATTTATTACATAATCCTACCAAAACAATAACACTATCTTATGTTAACTAAAATTTTATCCTACCTAAAAAGATAAATTACAAATTAACTACTCATAACCTATTTCATTTAAATAAAACACTAAATATTCAATCACATGTGTGAATCCATGTCCATTCCCATGCCATGTCACTTGGCATGTCACTAAACTTGTAACAAAGCACCGAAAAGATGTAATAAGCACTATCCAATGTAATAAGCACCGTCTAATGCAATCAGCACCTCCCCTTGTCTTAAAACTTTTCCTCGGTCAAAATTTTCAATCTTTAAGAAACTCTTCAAGATTAAATCTTTTAATCAAGAAAACTTCCCCAATGTTCTTTTCCATGGCTTTCACAACTTATAGAACCATAAAACCAGAAAAAGAAAGTTTTAAAAAATACCTATGCCTAAAATGAGAAAAAACCTATCAAATGAAATGGGAGAAAACTCATAGGCAAAACCAACATATTTTCATATCCACCAATCTTCCATATTTATGTGGGATAAGTATAGTTGCACGTGACCATACACACATAAATACTCCCTTTAATCAAATCATTAACGTCATCGCCTTGAATCATATCATTCTCCTCTTCTTCAAAAGAGTTTATCCTCAAACTTTGTTTTTTAATGCATAGTTGAATGGACAACAATTCCATGTCGCTATTTCTCCCTTGAATAAAGATTCTCCCACATATTTTGCCATGACCTTAATTATTAATTTGATTAGCACCCACCAAATTACTTACTTTGACTTCCACTTCTAACTTCTTTTTGCCTATAACAAATACTGCCCTTTTGTTGCCGTTGTTTGCTTTAGGCTTAGAAGTCATTAATGGTTTCAAAGCAACTAGTATATCTTGTGCATGCCTCTTTACCATATTGACAGTTTACCTTTCATCAAAATTTACCTATTTATCATTTTGCCATGGTCTACCGAAGAGAATATGACAAGCATCCATGGGACAAACATCACAAAGCACTTGATTTTCATATTTGCCAATTTTAAATGAAATCAAGGCTTGTTTAATAACCTTCTCATAATCAAAGTTTCTTAAGCAATGAAGCTTGTAAGGTTAAGGATGATTTTGAGTGGGTACCTCTAATTTGTCAACCAAGAGGGTGGAAACCACGTTGGTGCAACTCTCCGAATCTATGATCATATCACATATCCTTCCTTGGACATTGTATCTTATGAGAAAGATCTTCTCCCTTTGGCTCTCCTCTAAAGGTGTAGAATTGGATTGCAATACCCTTCTCAACACTAGGCTAGGTCCCCTAGTCTTTGCCATCACCTTCTCAATATCTTCTTCTTGGGCTTCAAAAGATGCATGACCTTCATCTTCTTGAAGATCATACTCCTCTTCTTCAAAGGTCACATCTTCCTCCCAAGTTCAAGTAGTAGCAACTCTAGCATGAGGACAATCATTTTGGATATGGCCTTGTCCCTTGCATATGAAGGAAGTTTGTTGATCTCCCTTAGGAGGTCTCGAACTGCCCTCCTTTCCCTACTCAAAAGGTTGTGGTGTCATGGCTTTGTCAAGGCTTGGTGTAAAGGTAGTCACTGCATGCACACTCCTAGTTTCAAAGGATCTAGATATCCCTCTAAGTTTACATGATTGTCTTTTAACCCTAGTTGCTATTGTGCACACCTCATCAAAGCTCCAATAGGGTTGTCATTCCACCTTCTCTTTGATTGGGTCATTTAACCCAGCCTCAAAACGAGCCACCTTGTGGTCTTATTTCTCCTCAAGCCCACACACCATGGCTAGATTTTTTAATTCCACCAAGTATGCCTCAATAGACTTCTTTTCTTGCTTCAAAGTATACATTTTAATAAAATTGTTTTGTTCAAAGTCTTAAGAAATAAACCTTTTTCTCGTGTACTTCTTCAGTTTTTTCCAAAATGAGATCTTAGAATGCCTCTCATTTCTTCTCTTCTTTTGCAAGCCTTCAAGCCACAAACTTGCATAAGTAGTAAGTTTGAGTTCAGCAACCTTGAAGGATTTATGGTCATCATAGTCCTTGTATCTGAAACTTCATTCTACTCTATGGATCCAATCTAGAAACTTGTTTGGGCCCATACTAACATTAAACTCAGGGATTTCAAATCTCAAGCACTAGTAGATTTTAATTTATTTACAGCTACTAATTAGTGACATATTAGCTAAAACAATGTATATTATCTACTGATGTTAATAATATGCGGCGGGTTAAGGGCTAAACCACCGCATTTTAATTATAGCCATAATAATATGCAGCGTATAGGGTGAGAATCCCCACATTTTAATTCATGGGCCTACTAATATGCGGCGTATAAGGAGAGGACCCGCCACATTTTATAAACCCTAATCTAATTTCATGAAAAATACACGGGCTTGTCATATTTTCAGTACACCTTCTTTATTTCCCTCCTAGTGTTCTTGCACTAATTCCCCAACTTAATCCTTTATTCATTCCACCCTAGATCTTGCCTCCCCCTCACCTTTATTTTGTTCGTGTTCTTGGCCAAATTTGTACCCACATCGATTCTCCTTTCTCCATTCTTCTTCTTGCCCAAAGTCGTGTCGCTATAATTTCGTGCCGCCATCTCCTCTCCCTCATCGTGGTGCCGTGCCGCTACCATCCTTTAAGGTATGATTTTGATCTTTGCTTTATTTTCTTGCTCGAATTTTGCTTCAATTTAGGGTATTCATTAACTCACTAGAATGATTTTCTTAGTGTAAACATTAGCATCTAGAAAAAATGGTTTATCCAAGGTTAGTGTACTTGACATGGGTATTATTTGAGTTTCAATTCAAATTAGAAAATGGGGATTGCTATATTTATGTGTTTGATTCTACGTATATGATGTTTGTTAGCACAACTTACTTGCATGCATGAGAACTAAACCTAGTTATAAAGAATGGAAACCAAAAGAACATGTAAGATTATATAAAAAAAGCTACTTAATATATTAATAGGAATTAGATTATGTTAGAATATAGAGTATTTTGTCTAATAGTTAGAGTAGATAATGTATATGAATTGGTTTAATTAAGGATTAGATAGGGTAATTTATATCAATTAGTATGTGTAGTAGTAAGATTTAGATAATGTTAATATATGAATTGGTTATGTATATTATTTTGAATTGATTTAGTTAACGCATATGGATTAATACGTATATGAATTAGTCGAAACTGATTTTGTAATTTATATGAATTAGTAAACGGCATTGTGTGTTGGTTGTGGTTGTATTGAAATGCAAATACACAGGTTTGGATATTGATTTTCCAAAATGGGAAATGTTGAGTATGCAAAGGAAAATCTGCCAAATTTTTGTAGAATTTGTAGTGATTTACAAAGTATAGAACAAAAATGGGTTACTTTGTAAGGATTACTCATGAAAGTATTTTTGTGTTCAAGAAAAAGTACGAAAAATGGGTGAGTTTGTAAGGATTACTCACTTGCACAAATTGGATATGTTTGTAAGGATTACTTAACTCAATAAACTAATTTGTAGGATGTAGGCAAAAATTACTCAACTTAACCCAAATAACTACCAACTTGCATGGAAGGATTCCTCACTTAACCATTCCAATTCTTCAAGATAAACTTGGAAAAACACTTAGACAATTTCTCACTAAAATTTGGTATAAAAGAAAAGTCTTTCATTGATGCAACAACTCCTCTAAAAATGATTACAATCTGCCCTTTTAATGATGAACAAACTCAGCGTAGAAGATGAAAAGCAAGGGAATTAAAAAGGTTTACAATGATTAATACACCTTATTAACTACTTCACTTATTAAAGAAAATTAAATAAACTGGCTAGAAGTGGAAGGGAAAAAGGTTAGAGTTAAATCAGCCTCTTAACTCTAATGCTCCGTTAAAAATGAGTAAAGCTAGTAACTTCCCATTAAAATGAAAGTTTAATTAAGGGAAGCCATAAACTTCTTCATTAAATCAATGCATTTAATAAGTTATTCTTAAGGGCAGTATTTCCATTCCTTGAAATGGACAGATCATTGATTCCAAAGTTATCCATAATTTAGTCTTCAAAGGATCTAGAAAGGAGCACTTCTCTTATGTCAAAGCTCTGATGTGAATTCTCCATGATATATGCTTCAAATATTGGATTGCGGATCTTAAAGTTTTGACCAAGAATTGCAAGGTCTTGATTTCCATCATCCTCCTCTTCTTTGAAAGGAGTTGTCCTCAACTCATCATCTTCAAAATATAGGGAAAAATCACCTACATTGAATATAGATGAAACTCCATAATTGCCACCTAGATCTACCTTATATGCATTATCATTGATCCTCTCTAAGATCTAAAATGGTCCTTCATATCTAGGCATTAGCATGTGTTTCCTTTGCTTAGGAAACCTCTCCTTTTGCAAGAAAACCCACACTAGATCACCAACTTTGAATTTTTTTTTGTACTTCCTAAAATCTTGTTGGCTAGATTCTTTTAATCTTTATTTGCCTTCTCAATGTTTTTTCTCACTTCCTTATGCTCATTGATCATAAGTGCCATGTTCTCTTTTATTGTTCTGTTCACAAACTTATCCTTTGGGAGATAAATGTAATCAATAGGCCCATATGATTGACTCCATACACAATCTCAAAAGGTGAATAATTTGTTGTTTTACTCGGAGTTATATTGTATGAAAATTAAGGATGTGCCAATTTCAAGTCCCAATTCTTCTCTCCTTTACTAACCAAAGCTCTAAGCAATGAACCAAGGATCTGATTCACAACTTCACTTTGACCATCTATTTATAAATGATGGCTTGTTGAAAACAGCAACTTGGTGCCACAAGTCTCCATAATGATTTCCAAAAATGACTTAAGAATTTGGGATCATGATCCAAAATAATGGTTCAAGGCAAACCATGTAATGTAGCCACATTATTGAAAAAAAAAATATGCCACATTGAATGCATCATCAACCTTCTGGCAAGATATAAAATATGCCATTTTCGAAAATCTATTAATAACCACCATAATTGAATCTTTTCTATGCATTGTTCCAAGTAATGCCATGATGAATTCCATACTCAAATCTTTTGAATGTCTCTCGGGGATTCGCAAAGGCTTGTATTCTCTTCTTTGGAAAGTCATCTTGGCTCTTTGACATGTAGAACAACTCGTGAACACATGATACACATTGGAAAACATCTTAAGCTAAAAGAAATGACTTTGTAAGATCTCCAAAGTCTTTTGTAGGCCCATATGGCCAATAAGTCCTCCTCTATGAGCTTCCTTGATCAAAAGTTCACAAATAGTTCCCTTTAGAATACTAAGTTTGTTCCCATTGAAAATGAACCCATCTACTATGAAAAATTGTCCTTAAACTCCATTTATGCATGACTCCATGATCATCTTGAGTTTAAGATCATCTTTATATGTCTATTTTATCATTTCAAAGCCTAACAACTTAGATTCCATTACTCTAAGCAGAAAATACCTACTTCATAATGAATTAGCCACAATATTTCTTTTGCCCTTCTTATACTTAGCTGAAAAGCTGAAAGATTGAAGGAACTCAACCCACTTAGCATGTCTCGAATTCAACTTCTTTTTCCCATGAATGAAAAGCGAGAATTCATGATTAGAATGTTATATGAATAGTTGAGGCCTTAAATAAAGGGACCAATGATCTAAAGATCGAACCATTGTATAGAACTCATTTCATATGTAGAATAATTCAGCTTCCCTTGACTGAGTTTATCGCTAAAATACGCACTGGAATTTTTCTCTTAAATTAAAATAGATCCAATTCCTTTGACACTTGCATCACACTCTACCCCAAAAGGTTTGGTGAAATCTGGTAGTGTAAGAGCCGATGCTTCACACCTTTTTCTTTACTAGCTTAAAGGTTTGTTGAGCTTGCAAACTCTATTGAAAACTTCCCTTCTTTGTGCATTTGATTATGGGAGCTGTAAAAAGTGGTAAAATATTTAATGAATCTTCAGTAGAATAAATTTAAACATGGAAAGAATGAACCTCAGTTATGGTCTTCGGAATAGGCCACGAAGAAATAGCCTCTACTTTGCTTGGATTAACTTTGATTCCATCTCCTGAGATAATATATCTAAGAAACACAACCTCCAAGAACATAAAATGACATTTTTTCAAGCTTCCCATACAACTTGTTCTCTTTTAAAGACTTGAAAATGTATTCAAGATACTTCAAATGATCTTCATCACTCTTGTTGTAGATAAGGATATCATCCTAGTTTACAACAAAAAATATTCCCAAGAATGGTCTTAAGACTTCATTCATAAGACTCGCAAAAGTACTAGGAGCATTTTTTAACCCAAAAGGCATGACAAGCCATTCATACAAACCATGCTTTGTCTTGAACGCCATCTTCTATTCATCTTCTTCTCTCATGTGATTTTGATGATAGCCTCTTCTTAAATCATTCTTTGAAAATATTTGTGCTCCACTCAATTTATCCAACATATCTTCAAGTCTAGGAATGGGGAACCTATACTTAACGGTTATGTAATTCACAGCCCTACTACGAGTGCATATCATCCGTGTACCATCTTTCTTAGGCACTAACAAAGCTAGGATAACACACAAACTCATTGATTCCCTCACATATCCCATTTGAATCAATTCCTTAATCTGTCTTTGTAACTCCTTAGTCTCCACGGGATTACATCTATATGGAGGTTTATTTAGAAGGGGTGCTCTTAAGATCAAATCAACTTGGTGCTCAATACCACAAATAGGGGGCAGCCGTAGTGGTAATTCATTTTGGAACACATCCTCGTACTCCTTAATCAACTCAAATAATCTTGGGTCTTGTTGAAAAAACCCTTCATGCTCTTATTTACTCAACAATAAAAACACATCATCCTTATCATATAAAGAATTCTCAAACTCTTTCAAAGATAAAATCAAGATCTCCCTTGGTTTTGGTTTTGGCATTTTTTGTGGTGGTAGGGGTTTGTGTTTGGGGAAAGGATTTTGGTGGTGGTAAGGGATGTAGAATCTTTTTGCAGCCTTGGTGAGTGATGGTGTACATGTTTAATTGGCCATTATGCACTGATTTTCTATCAGTTATCCATAGTCTCCCCAACAAAATATGGCAAGCATCCAAGGGAATCATATCCCACACAATTTCATCAACATAAGAACAAATCTGAAATTTAACAAGGAAATGTCTTCTAACTCTCGTATTCTTTCTTTTTTTCAGCCAACCCAATTAGTATGGATTAGGGTGTCTAGTGGTTTTTAAATCAAGTTTTTTGACAAGGTCACTTGAAACTACCACTATCAACAATTAAATTACATACCTTACCCTTGACTTTGCATTTGCTTAAGAACACATTCTCCCTTTGAATAAGAGCCTCTTCCACCTCAACTTGTATTTCAAGTGATAATGTCCTCTACCATGGCACTTTAAATATATAATATCACATAAATCTCCATCTTTTGCAATAGATTTGCCATGTCCTTTTTTAGTATCGAAGGAAGGGAATTCCATTAAAGTAGCAAGGTTTAGGCACTTTGAAAAGGGATACAAAGGCTTTGAAATAGGATATAAAGGCCTTGAAATAGAACTAAAGGGTTTTTTCTTTTCCTTTAAACATCAAACTTCACAGCTAGTTTATACGACTCATCAAAGGTGAGATTGGGTTGCACTTTAACTTTCTCAAATATGTCTCTTTCTAACCCAACCATAAATCTCCCTAATTTGAGTTCTTTGTTTTCCACAATTTCATAAATTATGGATATCTTCTCAAATATGTACTCTTCCACCACTCCTTGTTGTAAAGTGCTCCACTTTACATACATAGACTGTTTGTAATTGGAAGGAACAAATTGTCCCCTTAGCATCATCTTAAATATTACCCGCGTAGGAATATGGTCTTTTACATCATATTGTCTATTTGTTTGAACTCCTTTCAACCAAGTTTCAGCATACTTGGCTATCTTTCCTTTAACAATTTTGTACTTATATTCTTTTGCTTGAACATCTTTGAACTCAAAGTAGCATTCAATATATTGTTCCCATTTAGGTACTTTTCAAGATCAAGAGTACCATCAACATCAACTTTGAGACTTTTATCAACAATCCTAGAAGGATTTTGATGATTTTCTCACTGTTCATGCATTAACAAATGTGCCATCAACACCATCATGTTATTGTAAAGTTGCTCATTTATTTCCAAGATCCTTTGTTGGTTCTCCTCCATAATAAGCATTCTTCTTTGTTCATGTGTTTCACTTTGGTTTTGATCCATTTCAAATTGCTTCCCCCTACCTGATGCGCCAAATGAAGTACATTTTAGTTTGGAAGTACTAGTTTATACATGTTTTCAAATGGATCACTTTTGGACAGAGAAAGGATGTGTTTGGTTTAGAATGATTTTAAGCTCAAAAGGGTAGTATTTCTAATTTGGAAAGGTTAATAAAATGCATATTTTTGTGTTTAAGAAAAAGTAAAAAAAATGGGTTAGCTTGTAAGGATTATTGACTTGAAAAAACTAGATATGTTTGCATGGATTAGTCAACCCAACAAATTGATTTATAGGACTTGGGCTAAGATGAATCAACTTAACCCAAAGAAGTACCAACTTGCGTGGAAGGATTCCTCACTTCACCTCCTCAAATTCTTCAAGATAAACTTGGAAAAAGACTTAGACAATTTCTTATTGAAATTTAGTCTAAAAGAAAAAGCTTTCATTCATTCAACAACTCCTCTAAAAATGTTTACAATCTACCCTTTTATAGCTAAACAAACTTAGCTTAGAAGACGAAAATCAAGAGAATTAAAGAGGTTTACAATGATTAATACACTTCATTAACTACTTTACTTATTAAAACAAATTAAATAAACCGGCTGGAACTAGAATGGAAAAGGTTTGGAGTTAAATCCGCCTCTTAACTCCAATGCTCCATTAAAAGTGACTAAAAGCTAGTAACTTCCCATTAAAGTGCAAGTTTAATTAATGTGTAGCCAAAACTCCTTCATTAAATCAACCCATTTAATAAGTTATTCTCAAGGGCAGTAACTCCAAGCCTTGAAATAAACGTACCATGGATTCCAAAGTTATCCATAATTTGATCTTCAAAGGATTTAGCAAGGAGCACTTCTCATGTGTCAAATCTCTAATGTAAGTTCTCTTTGGTTGGCACTTCAACGTCTTGATATGGATCTCAATGTTTTGAATGGGAATCACAAGGTCTTAATTTCCATCATAGTTTATTCCATATTTTTATGGCACTCTTGCAAGCAGAAACTCTATTAAACTCATTTGCATCTAAACCACAGTAGAGAAGGTTCATGGCTCAATATCTTTTAGCAACACTTTCCAAATCTGACTGAGTGAAATCATCATCTTCTTAGGAACCATTGGACCACTTTCACTAGACTTCATTAGCACCTTAGGACCTTTCTTGATAATCTCTTAGAGTTCCAAATCTTGATCAATCAAAATATTTTCATTAATGAACGCCAATAGGCAAAGTTATTACCACAAAATAGAGGAGGCAGATTGGTATACCTTCCTTAAGCAAAACCAAAATCGCCTATTGAATTGATTTTTCCTCATAGATGATTAAATCTTTTCTTTATGAGTCTAGTTTTGATACTAACTGAAGAACCAATAGGGAGATGAAATAGGATCAAATAAACTCTAGAGGGGGGGGGGGGGGGGGGGGGGGGGGGGTTTAAATAGAGTATGTTCTATTTTTTAATTCAATAGCTCAAGGTGTTGAGCTGACTTTCAAATGCAGAGTATAAGCGTGACGCTTATCTTTCAATTTGGATGTCAAAGCCTTCAAATTGGTTTCAAAGACTTTTGCTCATGTTTTGTCAGTTCACTACTTTGAACAACAAAAGAAACTAGCATTAAAACATAAGTAGAAAACAAAAGTACATGAGACAAAAAATGATGATTTGATACGAAGTTCGTTAACTAATTTGCCTACGTCTCTTCCTAGGGTTGTCCAACCCTTAAGATTTAACTATCTCTTTTATTACATCCTTTAGAGATTTAAAGCACCCTTAGAAGATCACAATCCCTATCTTCTACTTCAGCACCCCAACTACACTTTAGCATCTCAAATCCTACTAATAAAAATCTCTCTCTCTTTTTCAATACATTTGAGTATTATGAGTATACACTTAGAATAACACTCTCTCAAATTATTCTTTTAAACACTAAAGAGTTTATACTTGATTTTCTCTCAATCTAAATAGACAATAAGGTAGTAAAACTAGAGAGAAAATAACAAAGTTTTGTTGTTAGTTATAGCTTGTGATTAATATTCTTGTTTATGGCTTCTGTTCTTGTCTCATATCTTTAGATTCAAATCATGGAAATATATACTTGAACTTTAGCACTTAATTGTTGAAAAAAGGGCTAAAATTAGGTTGCTAAAAATCTAATTTATCTTTAATATTTTCAGCATGATTTTCTCCAATTGAATAGTTGATTTTATGGTTGTTGAAGATTGATATCATTTGAATATTTTTCACCAAGAATATCTCCACTTAATTTGCTGCACTCTAGTATTCAATTTGATTTCTTCTTCCAAAAAATAAATATTATGCAAATATGACAACTTTAAAATTAATTTGAAGAATCTTCAAGATATATGGGCATCATTAATTTGTTGAAATCAAGAGAAAACCTTGACAATAAAATCATGTAAGTTAGTTTAGAGAATAAAATAAGTAAAATAAGAAAAGGATAGAAACACAATATTAAGGAAATTATAAAATTATTATCCTTTCACAAAGTGCATTGAACTTTTCTTGTTTCTTTAAGGACGTCACTGCTGCAAATGTTTTATCCAAGGAAAGCATCATGCATCACGTTAAAACCAATATAGGCTTAAAGAGAAGGTTATTAAAGCACATTAAAATATAATAGCTTAAGCACTTTGGGTCATTGCTAACTCTCATGGATTTTACATTCTAGCTTTCATCACATTGTCAACTTTATTTGACTTTGCTTCTGGCTTCCATTATTAGACATAAAAACATTAGTAATAAAGGTGGAGTCTTCATCCTTGACATAATTTTTTCTATTTTTTATACATTTATTTTTCTTACAATAGATTTATATGTGATTCTTTACGTACTTCTACACGTACTCTGCTCATGAACTACAATATCATTATTTCTCTCTGATTTCAAACTTTAAAAGCTAAGCAGAGAATTTACCTTGTTACCACCACTTACAAAATTTTCAAAGGGGTAGGAGATTCCTTACTAACTCTCTAAATTTCCAAAAGGATGGCATATGGATTGGAATAGAGTACCTTGATAGTAAGGCATAATTCATAGGCCCGTATTAGTACTAGTTAAACAAATGGACTTAACCCTTACTTGTGAATAATGTTATTAAAGTCGTATAATCTATAATTATTTTTCCTCTAGTAAAGACTGTGCTAAGGACAAATTCACTTTATTAAGTCTAAGTGAATTTATGACATGTAGGATAATGAAAGACAAGTAGAGTGTGTTGTTCATAGCTATAGTGCGCCGTGAGAGTAAAATTAAAGGTTTAAATAATAATGGTATTTGAATAACACGAAGAGATATCTAAATTAGGAATATTGTGTAATCTATAAGGATCAAGAGAAGAAATTCATAAAACATCATAAATTAGTTGTTGATTGATTAACATAATTTTATAAAGATTATTTTATACACCATACAAAAAGTCTTAAAAAAAAGTTTCAACTCGCATACAAAGTTTATACTTATAAAAGTTACTTTGCTTCAATTTCTATTTTTAAGATGCTAGTATTTTCCTTTCTCCAAAAACTATTTAAAACTTATATATGTGTTACATATTTATAGTAAACCATCCACTTATTAGTAATTGATGCTTGTTGATTGATAAAAATATAAATTATTTGAATTTCTAACTGTAGATTTGCAATGGGCGATATTTATTGACCATTCCCTTTGAAAGCTCCAGAAGGTGCAAAATTATTAAAAGCCATTGATCCCTTTAGTATTATGACCAACTTTTTTTTTGCAAAAAAATATTTTTTTTTTCATTTTGAATCAATTTAGTGTTTATATTTGTAGTTGTTCAGATTATTGGTGTATATAAAAGAAGAAAGAATAAATCAATACTAATTTTGTCCAAAATAGAAAAAACCTACAACATATGCCAATAATTTGAATTCAAAAATCAATATTATAACGTTATTTTAAAAAATCCTCAAATATTTCATCTAACATATGCCAATAATATAGGAAAAACTAAATTTTAATAAGAAACTTAAATATAAAATGATTTTCTAATGAATTTCATGTATTAACAGGTATCAAAAATAATATTTTGCACTATATTATACATTGTACTAATATTTTAAAAATGAGTCTTATCTTTTAATATCATATACATATAATCTCTCTAAAAAAAGTTAGATAATAGTACCATAATTAAAGGAAAAAATATGTAAATCAAAGACAAAAAAATCATTAGCAATTAAGCAAGCAAATAGTATAGTCACTCAAACTCCTACAGTTTTAGTAAATTCTTCCTGCTTACTTATCCTATTTATTTGACACAAGAATAATATAATTTTAATATAAGTGAGTCTTTTAACTTGTGAGTAATTAAGAAAAGACGTTTATAGATTTAGTTAGACATCAAGTTTACTAATTCCTAGGTCGATTCCTTTTTTGGTGCTAGAACTCTCTATACTCTATATGGAGAACAACTTTGAATTCTCGACCTAGGTTTTAATTTATTTTAGTTTCAATGTTTATGATGGTCCCTTTAAATTTATCATTGTTGGGCCTTCAAGTTTTTATTTGTGCTATAAAGTACCTTAAGGTTTATTTATAATTTTTAATGGTATAACAATTATGAAAAGTTTATGAAGTTTTGAATTTTTAAAAGTTTTGTGTTACTTTCTTGCAACTTTATTAGTTGAACAAGATTTAGAAAAATTAAAACAATTTATTTATCATTGGGTTCAAAGACTTACTATAGAAGATTGGTTAGCAAGAGCTTCTGGGTGAAGATTTAACTTAGTTTTATGGTTGGAGATATATTGGTGTCTTTAATAAAGGTATTTGATTACCAACTCATTTTATTAACAGTTGATCATAATAGCATAACCAAAAATAAATAAGTGATGATGATACAATGCTAAATGATAATCCTTTAATGGAAAATGGTAAGATTCATTAGTGGAAGGGTTGATTCCAAAGGCATTAATGAGTTTCCTCCAACAGTGAACGCATAATACCTCATTACATGTTCCTAGAAAACAAATGTGATCATACAAAGATTAAATATAGATAGAGAATATTTTTTTTATACTTTTGATTAAAAAATTTTCTTTCCTAAGGATTCCTAGAAGTGCTTGAAATCGTGTTTTTAGCGTCACTATTCGTATAACATAGGTAACAAATCAGCATTGAACTTTTTGACACAATTTTTGTCTATTTTTATAATTTATTTTCTTACAATACACATATATGTAATTCTTTACGTATGCTTAGACATACTTTGCTCATGATCTACAATATCATTATTTCTCTCAGATCTTAAAATTTAAAAGCTCGACAAAGAATTTACCTTGTTACCACCACTTACAAAAGTTTTCAAGGGGCAGGATATTCCCTTACTAACTCTTTGAATTTTGAAAAGGATGGAACGTGAATTGGACTATAGTACCTTGATAGTAAGGCCTAATTCATACACCCCTATTACTACTAGTTAATTAAATGGACTTAACCCTTACATGTGAATATTTTTATTAAACTCATATAATATTATAATTACCTTTACTTCCGGTTAAGATTGTGCTATGGAAAATTTTCAATTTATTAAGTATAACAAAAGGCAAAAAGTTGTGGGTCATAACTGTAATGCACCGTGAGAGTAAAATTAAAGGTTCTAATAATTAATGCTATTTTAATAACACGAAGAGACAAAATAATTAGGTATATTGTGTAAGCGTTATGAATAAAGAGTATAAATTTATAAAACATTATAAGTTAGGTGTTTATTGGTCAACATAATTTCATAAAGATAATTTTATACACCATACAAAAAGTCTTAAATTAAAACTATAAGCTTGCATACCAAAATCATAGTTATCAAAGTTCCTTTGCATCTATTTCTATTTTTTTAAGATGTTAGTGTTTTTCTTTCTCCAAAACTTATTTAGCTCCTATATATGTGTTACATATTTATAGTAAACCATCCACTTATTAGAATTTGATGCTTGTAGATTGATAAAAATAAATTATTTAAATTGATGACTAAATATTTGCAGTGGGCGGTATTTATGGACCATGCCCTTTAAAATCTCCAAACTGTGCATCGTTATTTGAAGCCATTGACCCCTCTAGTATTGCACAATGGCATGGGTTGCTTGCGGTATATGTGGATTTTCCCCTTAGATACCTCCATGTTGTGCACTATTTGTTAGTATTAAACGATACCTGTTCTCTTTTTCCATGGGCATCAAATGCCTGGGGAATGCGGGTAGCACTAGGTACTTAATACTCATTGAAAATAGGAGATGCTCCTTTAATTTGCTTTTAAATACGTGTTTATTGCCTGAGCTTCGGCTAGTACTGGTCCTCCACGAGCATGTCTACCTCTATCGGGTGAATGTCTACCTTTTGTTCTTCCACTTTTATATTTGATATCCAATTCGCTTTTATCCTACCTAGACGCAGTGCACTCATGGCCATAAGTTTGTTTAGCTCTTCCTCCACTTTTCAATTTGACCACCACCACTCCTCTTTCATCCTAGGATTGTAGTGCACAATATGGTACTCAATCATGAATAATAAATGTTACTCAAACTCTTCTTTTTACGTCAAAATATCTATGTCAAAACTTGATAAGACAGTAGTGATTCTTGATAAACTTTGAAATTTATGAAAGAATATGTAACACTAATCACAATTTAATGTGGGATTAATTGTGTGTCTCTTCTCCTTCCAAATAAAGTATGTTTGAGATTTTAACTACATACACAAATCGAGTAATTTCAGACTTTAAATAGTTATATCAAGGCTTTGACCATAAACACGAATATGAAGAAGTGATTATAATAAAATATATACCAAACTACCAAATATATTGTGCTAATTCATATCTCTGTCGTCTATGATACACCAATATTCGAGAGAAAAATCAAACTATTAAATCACTAAATTAATATAATTATTAACCTGAATAAAATTTTTTGACACTTAATTTGACTTCAATTAAATAATTTCTAATAAAAATGATTAAGATGGCCTAAAACTTCTTTTATTTTTTCATTTAACTTTAAATTTTAATCATGATATATTAGATAATAACAAAACTTTAAATTACAATTATTAATTTTGTATATTTCAAGGGTAATTCTATGTGATATATTTTGAATATTCATAAGATTACAAAGTATTTAATTTTTTCTTAATGTTTAGTCTATAATAATCTTGTATATCTAACTTCTGACACTAAAAGACTTCCAAGTGTAATTTTAGCATTATTGCGTAGAAATCCGTATGTGTTTACAGGTTTAAATACGTATGTGTTTACAAGTTTAATTTCTATAATCATAATATAACACACATCAAATTAATATTGGATAGCATAGACTTTGTGCATAAGATTAAGTGAAATGTGATTGAAAATTTTATGATTTATTTTAATACTCATTTGATGCAAAAACATAATGATTATAAGAACGGAGTAACAAAAGTTTTGTTTATCATATTTTTATATGAAAAAATTGAACTCTTTTTTTCATTTTGAATTATTTTAGTGTTTATCTTGGTAGTTGTACACCTTATGGGTGTAAATATAAGAGGGAAGAATGAATCAAGATTGTTTTTGTATAAAATAATTTGTTGTAAAATAATAGAGATTTGATTAACTTTATACAATAACAATATTACAATAAATCATCAAATATTTCTTCTAAAATATACCAATAATATAGGATAAACTTTATTCCAATAAGAAAATTAAATATTAAATGATTTTCTGATGAATTTCATGTATCAATATGTATCACAAATGATAATTTTTCTCTATATTGTACCTCGTACTAAAATTTTAAAAATGAGTATTATCTTTTATCATCATATACATATAATATCTCTAAAAAATTTAGATAATAGTATCAAAATTAAGGGAAAATATATGTAAATCTAACACAAAAAAAAACATCACTAGCAAACAAGCAAGCAAACAAGATAGTGACTCAAACTCCTACTGTTTTGTAAAATAATTCTTGCTTACTAATCCTATTCACTTGACAAAGGAATAATATTAAGTAAGTATAAGTGAGTCTTTTAACTTCCGAGTGAGAAAACAAGTTTTCAGCTATAGTTAGACATCAAGCTTACTAATTCCAAGGTCAATTCCTTTTTTGGTGCTAGAACTTTCTATACTCTATGTTGAGAACAACTTCAAATTTTCAACCTAGGTTTTACTGTTTTTAGCTTCAATGTTTATGTTGGTCTCTTTAGATTTATTAATGTTGGGTCTTTGGGTTTATATTTGTGTTATAAATTCCCTTAAGGTTTATTTATGATTTATAAGGGTTTACCAATTATGAAAAGTTTATGAAGTTTTTTTTTTTAAAAAGCTTTGTATTACATTCTTGCAACTTCATTAGTTGAACAAGAATTAGAAAAATTAAAAAAAATTATTTATTGTTACGTTCAAAGACTTTCTGTAGAAGTTTGGTTAGCAACAACTTTTGGGTGAAGATTTAAACAAGTTCTATGGTTGGAGATTCATTAGTGTCTTTAATAACGATACTTTATTACCAACTCATTTTTGTAATAGTTGATCATAATAGCATAACCAAATACAAATAAATGATGATGATACAATTCTAAATGATAATCTTGTAATAGAATATGTTGGAATTCATTAGTGAAAGGGTTGGTTCTTAAGCTATTAATGTGTTTCATCCAACGATGTAGGAATAATACCTCATCACATGTTCTAAGAAAAACAAATGAGATCATAAAAAGAATAGATATGGATAGAGAATATTTTGTGTATACTTTCAATTAAAAATTGTACTTTCCTAAGCATTCCTTTAAGTATTTGTAGTCGTGTTTTTAGCTACACTATTCCGACAACATAGACGACGGGTCATCATTTATCTCCTTGACACAATTTTTGTCTATTTTTTATACCTCCATTTTTCTTACAATAGATTTATAAGGAATTCTTTACGTACTCTTACATGTACTCTACTTATGAACTAAAATATCACTGTTTCTCTCAGATCTTAAACCTTAAAAGCTCAACATAGAATTTACCTTGTTACCACCACTTACAAAAAAATTTCAAGGGTAGGAGATTCCCATACTAACTCCTTGAATTTCCAAAAGAACGGAATACAAATCGGATTAGAGTACATTGATAGAAAGGCCTAATCCATAGGCCCCAATTATTACTAGTTAAGTAAATGGACCTAATCCTTACTTGTGAATATTATTATTAAACTCATGTAATACTATAATTATATTTACCTACATTAAAGATTGTGCAACGGAAAAAATTCACTTTATGAAGTTTAAGGAAATTTATGACATGTAGTATAACGAAAGGAAAAAAGATTGTGTGCGGTGGGCCATAATGTAATATGCCATTAGCGTAAAATTAAAGGTTCTAATAACTAATGGAATTTTAATAACATAAAGAGACAAATAAATTAGGAATATTGTGTAATCTTTAAGGATCAGGACAATAAATTCATAAAGAATTATAAGGTAGTTGTTGATTTATCAAAATAACTTCATAAATATTATTTTATAAACTGTAAAAAAGCCCAAAACTAAAAATATAAGCTCACATTCCAATTTTATACTTATAGAATTTCCTTTGCTTCAATTTATATATTTTTTAAGATACTAGCATTTTTCTTTCTCCAATACTTATTTAGCACCTGTATATGTGTTCCATATTTAATGTAAACCATCCACTTATTAGGATTTCATGCTTGTAGATTGATAAATATAAAATGTTTATGTTTATGACCAAAGATTAGAAATGGACAGTATTATGGACCATGCCCATTGAAAACTCTAGGCAACGCATAATTATTAGAAGACATTGACCCCTCTAGTAATTCACAATGGCATGGGTTGCTTGCGGTATATGTGGATTTTTCCCTTTCCTACCTCCATGTTGTGCATTTTCGTTAGTATTAAGTGATACCTCTTGTCTTGGTAAATGTGCATTAAATGCTTGAGGAATACGGGTAGAACCGGGTACTTTATACTCATTGAAAATAAGCGATGCGCCTTTTTCTTTAAAATATGTGTTTACTATCTGGGGATTGGCTAGTACCGGTCCTCCACGAGAATGCCCAGCTCCACCGGGTGATGGTCCTTCTTCTGTAATAACGAAGGATGTTTCATTTGTTCCTCCACTTTTAGATTTGATCTCCAGGTGGCTTTCATCGTTCCTACACGTAGCACACTCACGTCCATTAATTTGGTTACCTTTTTTTCCACTTTTCAATTTGACCACCACTTCTTTTTCAGCCTGTGATTGCAATGCATGACATGTTAATCATTCATGAACAATCAATGTTACTCAAACTCTTCTACTTACCTCAAAAAACCTATGTCAAAACTTGACTTGATGATATGGTTATAGACACTAGACACTTCAATTTAAACAAAATTTAAAAATAGTGCTATTAGACAATTTGATAAGTATTGATTTCAAACACAAATATCTTAGTAGGAGTAACATAGTATTCACTATAGTAGGGAAACCATAAATAATAATACTCTATTTTAGTATAAAGCATTTTATTAAATTTTGTTAATAAATTAGTTACGTACCTAGCATAATTCTAGTCATAATTAATTTAATTTTTTTATATTTATATTTATCAATTTATAAATAAATAATTTTAAGGCAATAGTAATTATGATAAACATTAAAATTTGTGAAAGAATATATTAAAATCATAATATTTGACACTTAATTTGACTTCAAATAAATAAATCCAAATAAAATTGTTTAAGATGGCCTAAAACTTCTTTTATTTTGACATAGAATAACAAACCTTTGATTTACAATTATTAATTTTATATATTTCAAGGGTTACTATATACATTGTATTTTGAATATCCGTAAGATTACAAATTATTCAAATTTTTTTCTTAAAGTATAGTCTATCAAAATGCTCTATATCTAATGTATAACACTAAAAAACTATCAAGTGTAATGCTGGCATTATTTCATAGATAAACAACATTCTCACACTTCCAAAAAAACCTAGTTATGAAAATTACCTTTTGTAAGTGAGCAAATGATGAATCCGTTTGTGTTTTCAGGTTTCCTATAATCATAATAGAACACACATCAAATTAAATCTGGAAAGCATAGAGTTTGTGCATAAGATTGAATGAAAGGTGGTTGAAAATTTTATGATTTTATTATAAGACTCACTTGATGCAAGAATATAATGAATCTGAGCTAGTCCAAATAAAAATAGAATAACAAAAGTTTTGTTTACCATCTTTTCTTTATGCAAAAAAATTATGTTTTTTTTTTGTTTTGAATCAACTTAGTGTTTATCTTTGTAATTGTACACATTATGGGTGTATATATAAGAGGGAAGAAAGAATCAAAAAAGATTTTGTCCAAAATAATTTTTTTTAAAATAATAGAGATTTGATTATCTTTCTACTATAAAAATATTCCAAAAAATCATCAAAGATTTCATCCAATATATGCCAATAATAGAGGATAAATTATATTCTAAAAAGAAACTTGAATTAAAATGATTTTCTATATATCTACAAGTATCACAAAGGATATTTTTCTCTATATTATACCTAATACTTATATTTTAAAAATGTGTACTATCTTTTATCATCATATACATATAATATCTCTAAAAAAGTTAATTATGGGAAAAAATATGAAAATCTAAATAAAAAATCCATCATTAGCAATCACAAGCAAACACGATAGTCACTTAAACTACTACTATTATAATGTAAATTAATTCTTGCTTACTAATCCCACTCATTTTGCACAGGAATAATATTAAGTAAATATAATTGATTCTTTTAACATCCGAATGAGAAAACACGTTTACATCTTTAGTTAGACATCAAGCTTACTAATTCGATGGTTGATTCCTTTTTTGGTGCTAGAACTTTCTATACTCTATGTTGAGAACAACTTTGAATTCTCAACCTAGGTTTTACTGTTTTTAGCTTCAATATTTATGTTGGTCACTTTAGATTAATTAATGTTGGGCCTTAAGTTTTATATTTGTGCTATAAAGGCCATAAGGTTTATTTATGATTTTTAATGGTTTAACAATTATAAAAAATTTAAGAAGTTTTATTTTTTTTAAAAGTTTCCTATTAATTTCTTGCAATTTAATTAGTTGAACAAGAGTTAGAAATATTAAAACAATTTATTTATCATTGCGTTCAAAGACTTGCCGTAAAATTTTGGTTAGCTACAACTTCTTGGTGAAGATTTATACGAGTTCTACTGTTGGAGATATATTAGTGTTTTTAATATTGATACTTGATTACCTATTCATGCATTTTTGTAACAGTTGATTATAATAGCATAACCAAATACAAACAAGTGATGATGATACAATTCTAAATGATAATCTTGCAATGGAATACGTTGAGATTCATAAGTAGGAGGGTTAATTCTGAAGACTTTAATGTGTTTCATCCAATGGGGAAGGTATAATATCTCATCACGTGTTCCAAGAAACATATATATATATGATCATTAAAAAATATATAGGTAGAGAATATTTTGTGTATACTTTCAATTAAAAATTGTAATTTCCTAAGGATTCCTTGAAGTATTTGTAGTCGTGTTTTTAGCTACACTATTCCGACAACAAAGGGGACAGATCATCATTTATCTCCTTAACACAATTTTTTTCTATTTTTTATACCTTTATTTTCCTTACGATAGACTTATAAAGATTTCTTTACGTACTCTTACATGTACACTACTCATGCACTAAAATAGCATTCTTTCTCTTACCTTGTTACCACCACTTACAAAAATTTTAAAGGGGTTAGAGATTCCGACACTAACTCTTTGAATTTCCAAAAGGACGGAATATGAGTTACACTAGAATACCTTGATAGTAAGACCTAATTCATAGGCCCCAATTAGTGCTAGTTAAGTAAACGGACCTAATCCTTACTTGTGAACGTTGTTATTAAACTCATGAAATACTATACTTACTTTTACCTCCATTAGAGATTATGCTATTGAAAAACTTCACTTTATTAAAGTGTAAGGGAATTTATGACATGTAGTATAACAAAAGAAAAAAAGAATGTGTCCAATGGGTCATAACTATAATTTGCTGCCAAAGTAAAATTAAAGGTTCTAATAAATAATGTTATTTTAATAACACAAAGAGACAACTAAATTAGGAAATTCATAAAACACCATAAGTTAGATGTTGATTGGTCAATATAATTTCATTAATATTATTTTATACACCATAAAAATGTCCAAAATTAAAAGTTTCATCTCGCATACCAAGTTTATAGTTGTCAACGTTCCTTTGCTTCAATTTATATTTTCTAAGATACTAGCATTTTTCTTCATCCAATACTTATTTAGCACCTGTATATGTGTTGCATATTTATAGTAAACCATGCACTTGTTTGAATTTGATGCCTGTAGATTGATAAATATAAATTGTTTAAGATTAAATATTAGAAATGGGCGGTATTATGGACCTTTCCCTTTGAAACCTTAAGACAAAGCATAATTATTAGAAGCCATTGACCCCTCTAGTATTTCACAATGGCATGGTTTCTTGCGGTATATGTGGATTTTCCCTTTGCTACATCCATGTCCTGCATTGTCGTTAGTATTAAATGATACCTCTTATCTTGTTAAATGTGCATTAAATGCCTAAGGAATGCGGGTACCACTGGGTACTTTATACTCATTGAAAATAGGAGATGCGCCTTTTCTTTAAAATATGTGTTTACTGCCTGGGATTTGGCTAGTACTGGCCCTCCACGAGAATGCCCAGCTCCACCGGGTGAGGGTCCTTCTTCTATAATAGCGAAGGATGTTTCTTTTGTTCCTCCACTATTAGATTTGATCTCCAAGTCGCTTTCATCTTTCCTACACGTAGCGTAGTCATGACCTTTAGTTTGTTTACCTCTTTCTCCACTTTTCAATTTGACCAACACTTCTCTTTCATCCTATGATTGTAGTGCAAACCATGTTACTCATTCATGAATAATCAATGTTACTCAAACTCTTCTTCTTACCTCAAAAAACCTTTGTCGAAACTTGACTTGACGATATGGTTATAGACACTAGACACTTCAATTTAGACAAAACTTAAAAATAGTGCTATTAGACAATTTGATAAGTATTGATTTCAAACACAAATATCTTAGTAGGAGTAACATAGTATGTAATAGATTAGAGAAACCATCAATAATCATACTCTATTTTAGCATAAAGCATTTTTTTATATTTTATTAATAAATTAATTACTTACCAAGCATAATTATAGTCATAATTAATTTAATTGCTTTATATTTATATTTATTGATTTATAAATAAATAATTTCAAGGCAATAGTGATTCATGGTAAAGTTAAAATTTGTGAAAGATTATATTAATCTAATCACATTTTAATATGGGTCCAATTGTTCGTCTCTTCTCCTCGCAACCAAAAGTTTGTTTGAGGTTTTAACTAGTTTCACAAATCGACTAAACTCGGACTTTAAATAATTGTATCAAGTCTTTGATACGGAACTCAGCTCTGAAGAAGTCATGATAATAAAATATATACCAAACTACCAAAATTATTGTGCTTGAATTTGTCTTTCTTTCATCTTTGATACTACAATAGATGATATAAAAATCAAACAATTAAAGCACCAAATTTAACTAATAATAAATAACCTGAATAAAATTATTTGACACTTACTTTGACTTCAAATAAGTAATTACTAATAAAACTATTTAAGATGGCCTTGAACTTCTTTTTTTTATATATAACTTTAAATTTTATAATGATATATCATAAAATTACAAAACTTTGAATTACAATTATGAATTTTGTATATTTCTAGGGTAATTCAATGTGTTGTATTTAATATCCATAAGAATACAAATTCATTTTTTTCTTAAAGTTTAATCTATTATAATGCTCCATATCTAACATATGTCACTAAAAGACTGTCAAGTGTAATGCTAGATTATTGCTTAGGTAAATAACATTCTCACACTTCAAAAAAAAAAACCTAGTTATAAAAATTATCTTCTGTACATTTCCTTGAGTAAATGATTATTTCATTTATGTTTTCAAGTTTCTTATAATCACAAAATAACTTTCATCAAATTAATATTGGATAGTATAGAGTTTGTGCATAAGATTGAATGTGAACCAGTCCAAGTAAAAATAGAATAACGAAAGTTGTTTTTACCAACTATTTTTCATGCAAAAAATTATGTTTTTTTTTTAAATCAATTTAGTGTTTATCTTTGTCTTTGTACACATTGTGGGTGTATATATAAGAAGGAAGAATGAATCAAAACTTATTTTATCTAAAATAAAAAATGTTTAAAATAATAGTGATTTGATTAACTTTCTACTATAAAATTTAGAACATCATCAAAGATTTCATCTAACATAAGCCAATAATATAAGAAAAACTTTATTCTAATAAGAAACTTAAATATAAAATAATTTTCTTATGAATTTCATGTATCAACATGTATCACAAAGGATATTTTTCTCTATATTATAACTCATACTAAAATTTTAAAAATGAATATTATATTTTATCATCATATACAAATATATAATCTCTCTAAAAAACTTAGATAATAGAATCATAATTAAGGGAAATAATATGTAAATAAAATAGAAGAAAACCATTAGTTATGAAGCAAGCAAATAAGAAAGTTACTCAAACTCCAATTGTTTTGTAAAATTAAATTCTTCTTGCTTACTAACCCTATTCATTTAATACAAGAATAATATTAAGTAAATATAAGTGAATATTTTAACTCATGAGTGAGAAAATATGTTTGCAACTTTAGTTTGACATCAACCTTAATAATTCCAAAGTCGATTCTTTTTTTGGTGATAAAATTTTCTATACTCTATGTTGAGAACAACTTTGAATACTCAGCCTAGGGTTTAACAACAATGTTCACGTTGTTTCCTTTAAATTTATTAATGTTGGGCCTTCAGATTTATATTTGTGCTATTAAGTCCCGTTAGGTTTTTTTATGATTTTTAATGGTTTAACAATTATACAAAGTTTATGAAGTTTTGTATTTTTAAAAGCTTTGTGTTACTTTCTTACAACTTTATTAGTGGAAAGAGTTAAAAAAATGAAATCAATTTATTTAGCGAAAAAAATTAAATCAATTTATCTAGCGTTGGGTTCAAAGACTTACTGTAGATGTTTGTTTAGCAACAACTTTTGGGTGAAGATTTAAACGAGTTCTATAGTTGGAGATACATTGGTGTCTTTAATAACGATACTTGATTACCAACTCATTTTTTTAACAGTTGATCATAATAGTGTAACCAAATACAAATAGTCAATGATGATACAACTCTAAATGGTAATCCTGTAATGGAATATGTTGAGATTCATTAGTAGAAGGGTTGATTATTAAGGCATTAATGTCTTTCCTCCAATGATGAAGGTATAATACCTCATCACATATTCCAAGAAACACAAATTTAATCATAAAAAGAATAAATATAGATAGAGAATATTTTATGTATACATTCAATTAAAAAATTATACTTTCCTAATGGTTCCTAGAAGTGTTTGTAGTCGTATTTTTAGCGTCACTAGTCCGCCAACATAGGTGACAGATCATCATTAATCTCCTTGACACAATCATTAATTGATTTCTATGTAATTCTTTATGTACTCTGCTCATGAACTACAATATCACTATTTCTCTCTGATCTTAAACTTTAAAAGCTCGACAGAGAATTAACCTTGTTACCACCACTTATAAGAATTTTTAAGGGGCAACAGATTTCCTTCCTAACTCATTTAATTTCCCAAAGGATGGAATGCGAATTAGACTAGGGTACCTTAATAGTAAGGCCTAATCCATAGGCCTCTATTAGTACTGGTTATGTAAGTGGAGCTAACCCTTACATTTGAAGTTTTTTCTTAAACTCATATAATACTGTAATTACTTTTTTTCTCCAGTAAATATTGTGCTATGGAAAAGTTCTCTTTATTAAGTGTAAGGGGATTTATGACATGTAGGATAACGAAAGGATAAAAGAGTGTGTAGGTCATAACTGTGCCATGAGAATAAAATTACATGTTCTAATAACTAATGGTATTTGAATAACATGATGAGACAACTAAATTAGGAATATTGTGTAATCTTTAAGGATCAAGAGAATAAATTCATAAAACATCATAAGTTACTATTTGATTGGTGAAGATAATTTCATAAATATTATTTAAGACACCAAACAAAAAGTCTTAATTTAAAATTTTGAGCTTGCTTACCAAGTTTATAGTTATATAAGTTCTTTCTCTTAAACATATAATTTTTAAGATGCTAGAGTTTTTCTTTCTCCAATCCTTAATTTGCACCAATATATGTGTTACATATTTATAGTAAACCATCCACTTATTAGAACTGGATTCTTATAGTTTGATAAATAGAAATTATTTAAATTGATGACTTAATATTAGCAATGAGCGTTATTTATGGACCATGACTTTTGAAACCTCCAGACAGTGTATAATTATTAGTAGCCATTGTCTCCTCTATTATTGCACAAAAAGATGGGTTGCTTGCGGTTGCTACCTCCATGTTGTGCATCGTCATTAGTATTAAACGATATCTCTTGTCTTTTTAAATGGGCATCAAATACCTACGGAATCCAGGTAGCATCGGGTATTTTATACTCATTGAAAATAGGAGATGTGCCTTTTGCTTTAAAATATGTGTTTACAGCCTGGGGTTCATCTAGTACTGGCCTTCCATGAGAATGTCCATTTTCACTGGGTGATGGTCCTTCGTTAGTAATAACGAATGATTTTTCCTTTGTATGTCCACTTTTAGATTTGATCTTCATGTCGCTTTCATTATTCCCACACATAGCGCACTCATGGCCATTAGTGTGTTTACCTCTTACTCCACATTCTAATTTGACCACTATTTCTCTTTCATCTTGTGATTACAGTACACAACATGTTACTCATTTGTTAATAATCAATGTTACTCGAAGTTTTATTCTTACCTCAAAAACTTATGTCAAAACTTGACTTGATAACATGGTAATAGACACTAGACACTTTAATTTAGACAAACTTTAAAATAGTGCAATTCGATACTTTGATAAGTACTGATTTCAAACACAAATATCTTAGTAGGAGTAACATAGCATGTAACAAAATAGGGAAACCATCAATAATCATACCCAATTTTTGCATAAAGAATTTAATTAAATTTAGTTAATAAATTAGTTACGTACCAAGAATAATTCTAGTCATAATTACTTTAATTGATTTATATTTATATTTACCTATTAATAAAACAATAATATTTTGAGGCAAGATTAATTCATGATACACTTTTAAATTTGTTAAATAATATATTAAATTACTCAAATTTTTATAATTGTGTGCCTCTTCTCTTTCTAACCAAAAGTATGTTTGAGGTTTTCAATACTTACCCAAATCGAGTAAACTCTAACTAAAAATAATTGTATCAAATCTTTCATGGGGAACTCGGCTATAAAGATGTGATTATTATCAAATATATACCAAAGTACCAAAATTATTGTGCTTTAATGCGTATATCTTTTGTATATTACCATGAGAAAATGATGAATCCATATGTGTTTTCAGGTTTCCTATAATCACAATAGAATGCACATAAAATTAATATTGGAAATCATAGAGTTTTTGCATAAGATTGAATGAAAAGTCGTTGAAAATTTTATGATTTATTATAAGAATCACTTGATGCAAAAACAAAATAAATGTGAGTCGGTCTAAGTAAGGATAAAATATTAAAAGTTTTGCTTACCATCTTTTTTTATGCAAAAACTTATTCTATTTTTTTGTGTTGGTTATATATATTATAGGGAAGAATGAATCAAAACTAATTTTGTCCAAAATATTGTTTTAAAATAATAGAGATTTGACTTACTTTCTTTAAAAAACTTATTTTAAAAAATCATCAAAGATTTCTCTAACATATGCCAATAATATAGGAAGAACTATATTCTAATAAGAAACTTAAATATTAAATGATTTTATGATGAATTTCATGTATCACAAAGGATATTTTTTCTCTATATACTAATATTTTAAAAATGTGTATCATCTTTTTAACATCATATACGTATAATATTTCTAAAAAAGTTAGATAATAGTATCATAATTAAGGGAAAAAGTATGTAAGCGAATTTTATTAAGTAAAGATTGTGCTATGGAAAAAATTAATTTTATTAAGTGTAAGCGAATTTATGACATGTAGGATAACAAAAGGCAAAAAGATTGTGTGGGCCATAACTGTCCATGAGAGTAAAATTTAAGGTTCTAATAACTAATGGGTTTTTAGTAACACAAAGAGACAACTAAATTAGGAATATTGTGTAATCTTTTGGAATCAAGAGAATAAATTCATAAAACAGTATAAGTTAGTTGTCAATTGGTAATTATAAATACATAAAGATTATTTTATACACCATACAAAATGTATAAAATTAAAAGTTTAAGCTTGCATATCATGTTTATTCTTATTAAAGTTCCTTTGCTTTAATTTCTAATGTTTAAAGATGCAATTGTTTTTTCTTCCAAAACTTATTTAGCACCTATATATATGTTACATATTTATAGTAAACCATCCACTTATTTGATTTTGATGCTTTTATATTTATAAATATAAATTGTTTAAATTGATGACTAACAATTTTCAATGGGCGGTATTTATAGACCATTCTCTTTGAAAGCTCTAGACAGTGCATAATTATTAGAAGCTATTAACACCTCTAGTATTGCACAATGGCATGGGTTACTTGGGGTATATATGGATTTTCCCCTTTGCTACCTCCATGTGTGCATTATCGTTAGTATGAAATGATGCCTCTTGTCTTTTTCCTCAGGCATGAAATGTCTGGGGAATACAGAAAGCATTGGGTGCTTTATACTCATTGAAAATAGAAGATGTGGCTTTTGCTTTAAAAAATGTTTTTACTGCTTGTGGGTCGGCTAGTACAGGCCCTCCACAAGTATGTCCACCTCCACTAGGTGATGGTCCTTCATCAGTAATAACGAAGGATGTTTCTTTTTCTCCACTTTTAGATTTGATTTCCAAGTCGCTTTTATCCTTCCTACAGGTAGCGCACTCACGTCCATTAGTCTATTTAGCTCTTCCTCCACTTATCAATATGACCACCACTTCTCTTTCATCCTATGATTGTAGTGTACAATATGTTACTCATTCATGAATAATCAATCTTACTCAAACTCTTTTTCTTACCTAAAAATTTCTATATCGAAGCTGGACTTGATGACATGGTTATCGATAATAGACACTTCAATTTAGACAAAACTTAAAAATAGTGCAATTATATATTTTAATAAGTACTCATTTCAAACACAAATATCTTAGTAGGAGTAATTGTACAAGCTGCTGTACACCTCTCAAAAATAAACCGACAACACCAACTAATATAGCTAGAGAAGTAGGGATTGTATCCTTAGGGAAGCGTTGTAATTATATTAGCTCTTAAAAGTATAGATTGTATAAAGGGCCTTGTAAGAAGGGTAGCTAAATAAGGAACTAATGATGAAAACTTTAGTGAAGACATGATGAAAATGAAGCCTAGGGCAATGGTTCACCATGAACAAACAAATCAATTAAGAAATGACAACTAACATATTTCATGAATTTAATTAACTAGGACTCACTAATTCTCTCAAACTTAGACTCCCTTAAGACTCTCCTAGCAGTCTCGCTCTTCCCTAAATTTGTCAAGCCTATTAGTCCTTAGTCTTATTATTGTATTTTTACCTCTCGGCATTAAATTAAACAATTACCTAACATACAATTAAACATGCACATAATCTAATTGTAAGCAATGATAAACCAATAATAGGAATTCAATAGTAAACTTGAAATCAGTTATTTAACATAAAACTATTTTATTGAAGTGTTTATGGATCCCTAAAACCCTAAAAAGAGATCTACTAATAATTCATGACTATAAAAATAACAATCATAAACATGAAATTCATGAATAAGATTTAAAGAAGCAATACTAACAAACAACAATAATAGAATTCAAAAAAATATATAATATAGAGAATAAAGTAATAAAAAGTACCTCTATAAGTCTTGAATAATGGAAAAAATAAAACTAGGGTTTTTCACCATGGAAGAGAGAAAAGAAAAATTGCTATGTCGTAGAGAAGAGAAAACAAGAATAGTAAAACCTCAAGAAAAATAAGAATGCATAATGCATAAAAAAATAAGTCTCTACTGTATTTATCGTTTACTAAACTCTTTTTAAACAGAATAATAGGATGACTAAACTCGGTATTAGAGCCAAATTAGAAGATTAATTCGATTATAACTTAGATTCGCTGCTTTCCCGAGGTCAGGTTTCTAGAGTCAACATGCAAGGATAAAACTGTTTTCTAGAAACTTCTACGTGGTGAATGACCTACCGTTGTGAAGGTCTTCAAGTCTAATTTTCAACCAATTTAGAATCACATTAATCTAACCTATAGAACTTGAGTTATAATAAAAAGAGTGAACATGTGTCATATTTTTCTTCTTCAACTTTTTTATCTCCTTATTTTCAACTCAAGTTGACCTTGTTAGCTATTTTTTACCATTGTGCACACCAAAAAACTTCATATGAATATGTTCATTGATAAATCATCCACGAGCATGAATCCAACAATCAAAATCCTCAATTCGTTGATTAGATTTGTAAGAATTATCTAAGTCATCCAAAATCACTTTGAAAGCATTCAGATAGCCATAAAATCTACCTCAAATATTAGGAAAACCACAAACAAAGCGTAAGAGAGCACAAAATAGATAATCTATGCAAATGATACCTAAAATGAAACTAAATGAACTAACTTGCTCTAATAATGCAACCTAAAAATGCCTAAAAAACTCTATAGAATAATGTTTCATCAAACTCCCCCAAGCTAGACTATTGCTTGTCCCCAAGCAAAAAGACGAGATTCTCAAAATATAAGTAGGTTTCACCCTATTTAAGTAACATCGTGAAGCACTTGTGATCACATCTTCTAAGTTAAAGCATTCAAATGGTCTAATGCCTATCCAAGAGTAGAAACCGTTTAAGGGAATTGAGCCTTATTGAATAAAAAAGGACGAGGAATCCAGGGACGAGTTCTCACTGGTGGCAGTCCTCTCTTTATCGCGAGTATAAGATAAACTCGATCACTTTGTCACCGGTGGAAATCCTTTAAATATGCAAAAGATGTGCATATGAATCATTTTTATGGCATAGGATACTAATAGAACACCCTCCCATGTTACCAACACTCGTGGGTTTGAAGGGGAAAATAATAACACTCAACCTAGAAAAGTCAATTCAAAATGTATACACATACTCTACAACTTTAGCAAGACATTGAATCTAGAAAATACATATAAAAACATGATTATCAAGGTCCTTATTAGGCTTGTGATAGGGCTTAGGTCAAGGGTAGGATAATATTTGGGAATATGTGAGCTTAAAAAGTCCATTTTGTGGGAGCAAAATTCAATATTAAATATAGCCTAAAAATGAGGCTCAAAACAACTCCAAGATCAATACTACCAAATCAGCTAAACAACTAAGAAGCACCATTATATCATCATCAAATATATGATAGACTTACAACATGCAATGCAAACAAATGTCACTTAGTAAAAGGATTGGAACTCTTTTTTTTCTTTTTTTTTTTAATTTTTTCTTGCTATATTTTTTCATTTTTGCCTTACATATACATTTTTATTTGAAAAAGATGATGGTGATACAATAACCTGATAAAGTAAACACCAATTGAAGAAAAACACTCCATCAAACTCCAATAACGAGCCAAGGTGTTAATAATGCAACATCACTCACCAATAAACTGAAATTCTCCCCTAAGCCAAACTTGGGTTAATCAATTGAGGCCAAAAGGTCTGTAATGTGGTTAATCATGGAAGAAAGGGTAAAGTCTTAAAATAGGGGATCAAATGGAAAGTCTTATCTTCTAAACTCAATGTAGTACGACTCCTAACAAAAAGAGTGGCTTTTATCATGCTCATCATACAATTATATATAGCTACCAGACTAATATTAAGCCAAAATCAAGATCAATGTCACACAAAGAACTAATCACACAAGAAGGAAATAAATAAAATTGAAATTAAGGTTCAAATTCTTACAAGTTAAACTCTTCCCTGTTCCAAACAATAGACAATAAGGTTCAAAAACTCATGTTCGAATTATACCAAGGAATCAGTAAAGAAATCAAGAGTTCATAATGACTTATTTAAACAATTAGAAGTTCCAAAAAAATTTAACCATAGGGCACAGGAAAACATAATTTGTCAAAGAATCCAATAATAACATTAGAGAAGAATAAGAAACACACTAACAAATTTTTTTTTAAAGCAATTACCAATAAGTATCAAAGATATAAAGATAAGTATCCCGTTCCCTAAGCTAGATGAAAAACAGTGCCCTAAGCTAGATGAAACACAGTGTCCTCACTATGGGAATGCATAAAAACATGAGAAAGGGAAAGAGGAAGCTTACTCAATAGTAGCTTCATCCTCTAAAGAGGATTCGGGAGGAGCACTAGTAGAAGGAGCGGTGTTGCCAGAAGCTCTCATCAGATAGCGCAAGGAAGTAACCGCGAAATAAATTGCCACAACTTTCTCTTCAAGTTTGTTCAAGCAAACAAGAACATCCTAAGAGAAGCAAGTGATTATCTATGAGGAGGCTAAATTCCTTTGCGGTAACTGGTGTAGAGGAGTGGGATGCCAGGATCACTAACATTGAAGATAGGGTGTGGGTTATGTTGCATAGTTGCGTGGGTACCAACACAAGGCTCATCAACTGTCGATGGCGTAGAAGAGGAAACACCAGGGGAGAACAATAAGGCACTAGGGTTACTCAAACGGGTAGTAAGAGCAAATGAGCATAAGAAACCCATACAACATCTTTCCCTTTGCGTTTCACAAACCGTTCATAATATCATCACGTGTTAGTAACCATTTGTAGTTCATCTCCATTTTCCTAATATCAAGGAGTGCAATAGTTGTTCAATATGGCATGAGAAGATAAGTTAACTCCGTAATGCTTGGCAAAAATGGTGATTAACTACCCATAGTGATAGAGCCAGTGTTATGGTTTCTTTCCCATATAAAAGCATCAATTAAGAACCTTCCAAAAGCTACCATGATTTATTGGAATCCCCATGAACAAACCACCATAGCATCCTAAAGTCATTAGTAGCCACCTGTCTTGTATCACCCTTAGGATAGGAGGCCTGGAGTAGAATTCGATACAAAAGGCGAATAATAGGATTAACAAAGGCATTAGACTTTGTTGAAGCAACAACCCTATTATTACGACTAGTAAATTGCTTCCAAAATTGCTTGGGAGAAAAAGAATTGCCAGTGGAATTATCATAGAAATTTTTGAATGACTCAGGACCAATGGTTCCTTCTAGAGGGAATTGAAGCAGTTCTTTAACTTCCTTTTCATTCATTCTTTTCTTAATACCAACTATAAAGAAGGAGACTTCATTATTCTTTGAGATGACCTCAAGAAAATAGAGGAACTCAGAAACCAAATTTGGATATACCTCCTCTTTCAAATTCAAAATTATTGAAAACCCATGTTTTTATAGGACTATGATGTGAGTAGTAGAGTGTAGGTTTAACGGGTCCTTTTGATGAAAGGTGTAAATTTCTTGTTGGGGATTTCTTAACTAAGAGAAAATGGGTTGTGAAGAAATAGGAATACTAGGTTCAGGTGTGGGTGATCGAGGTGGTGAAGGAGCTTTTCTCTTTTTGGCAATTTTTTTTGGTGGGCAATGGATTAGTTTTGGATTTTCTCTTGGAAAGGTTTCTTTTGTTGCATTTCATGATGCCAATCACTTTCTATCACCAAAAATCCAACCTAGAATTTCTTTGATATCAAAAATCACCAATGTTAATGCTTTTAACTCACCAAAATAGTTCACCATTACAAATTCATCATAATTCACCACACAATATACCATGAAAAAATTGTCAAACGAATTCATCAAACTTATAATCAAATGAATATAATTATTTTATCAATCCAAAATCATATACTAGTAAATCATCACAATATACCACAAACAACTAAGTAGTCTAAATTTAAAATTATCCATCAAAAATTGGAAAACTCTAAATCAATATATTAAACTAGGGTTTATAAATTTTACTAAATTTTTGATGATTGAAAAGTTGTTATGGTGGGGGGTAGTTCACCTTTGGTGATTCACTGGAGAAGGGCTACGATAGAAGGGGCTGCTTAAGTGGAGTGCTAGTGGCGAGCTAGAGGTGCGACGAGGTGGTTGTGGGTTTTTGGGGCTGCTGGAGTGCTGGAAGCTTGGTGTGGTTGCTATGGACGCTGGTGGCGCGCTACGCTAGAGAGGATGGAGCTGGGTAGTGGTGCTACTAGGCTTGCTGTGGGGACTCGCCGGTGAGTGGGGTTGGGGTGAATGTGAGTTTGGGGCTGCGTGGTTTTTGAGGGAGGAAAGTTTTGGGTTTTGGTTTTGGGTGTAATACGTGAGTTTGGGTTTTAATTTTTCTATTTTTCAATCTTTTTTTTAAACCATCGGGCCATGGAAATCAATTGCACCGACCATGATTTCACTCATACCTCCAGAGAAAGAACCATCGGGCGATGGAAAACCATAGGGCCCACTAGAATTCCACCTTTTGTTCTGAAATCAATCCTTCGAGCTATGGAAAACCATCAGGTCAACCAGAATTTTTCCTTTTTATCCGAAAACCAATCCATCGAGCAATGAAAAACCATTGGGCCAACCAGAATTTCGCCTTTTCATTCAAATTTTCATCCATCGAGCAATGGAAAACTATCGGCCAACAGGAATTTTGCCTTTTCATCGGAAATTGAATCCATCAGGTGATGAAAAACAATCGAGCCAACTAGAATTTGACCTTATTTTTCCAAACACCGATCCATCGGCTAATGAGAATTTCCCAAAAATTGATCCTTTGGACAATGGAAACCATGAAGATGATTAGTATTTCACCCTTTTTCCCAAAAATCGATCCATCGAGCGATGGAAAACCATCAGGCTTACTTAAAAATCCCAATTCATCATACACAGGTAATGACAAACACACATTGTTAGGTTTTTAGGGATCTTAAATAAAATAGAATAAAAATAAAATAAAAAATGAATTCAAGTAAATCTAAAATTAAAATAACAAATAATAATACCTAAAATGAAAGATAAAAAAGAGTTAGAAATTCGGGTTGCCTGCTGAAAAGCGCTTTTTATGGTCGTCAGCTAGACCGTGCTTTCATGTACTCCATGAGAGTTGGGGTCATGGAAGTTGATCTCTTCCACTAATACAACTAAGACTCCTTCATAGTAGTGCTTAAGATGTTGTCTGTTGACTTTGAACTTCTCACCCTTATCGTTTTGAAGCTCAACGAACCCAAACTTACTCATCGTTGTGATAATATGAATGGACCACTCCACCTAGACTTCAAGTTTCCAGGGAAAAGCCATAATCTAGAATTGAAATATAACACTTTGTCACCCACTTGGAAGTCTTTCTTCATAATTTTCTTATCATGCCATCTTTTAGTTTTTTCCTTGTAAATCTTGGCACTATCATAGGCTCCTAAATGGAACTCATCTAATTCACTCAACTGAAGAAGTCTCTTTTCTCCTGCAACCTTTTCATCCATATTTAATTCCTTGATGGCCCAGATTGAATTATATTCTAACTCTACTATAAGATGAAATGTTCTTCCATATATACACCAATCGATATGGAGAGGTACTCATTGGAGTCTTAAAAGAAGTACGATATGCCCAAAGTGCATCAAGTACCTTGCTATTCTAATCCTTCTTAGATCGAGAAATATCCTTCTCAAGAATAGATTTGATCCCTTTATTGGAGATCTCAACTTGGCCACTTATTTGTGGATGATTTGCCAATCCAATACACTAATAAACCCCCCATATTTCTCAAGTAGCATACCCAATTTCTTCTCATGAAAATGGGATCCTCCATCACTAATAATAGCTCTAGGAACTCCAAATCTTGGAAAGATAATTTGCTTAAAAAATTTCATCACAGTGTTGGAGTTGGTCTTTGGTGTTTGAATGGCTTCCACCTACATGGACACATAGTCCACAGCTACCAAAATGAATTGATTTCCATTACACGATCGGAATGGTCCCATATAGAGGTTCAGCTTGGCCCAGCTCCAATCCGGCCCGGCCCAACACGGCCCTATTCAAATATTGGCTAAATCCAAATCCAAATTCCCCAACCCTGACCTTATTCAATTCGGTTAGAGAAAAATTTCGACTCGACCCATGATTCGAACTAGACCAGCCCACTGAACCGGCTCGGCCCTATTTGGCCTACCTAAATCTTCTAGTTTTGTAAAATTTAGTTTATTTAAATGCAATATAGTTTATATTAATGTTAGTTTAGTTGATCATAAATTAATTTATACGAATGTTAGTTGATTTTTATATAGTTTAATTTCTATGAATGTTAGTTTATTTGAATATACTTTAGTTTAATTCCTATGAATTAATGAATGTTAGTTTTGTTGAATATTGTTTAGTTTATATGAACCAATGAATGGTAGTATAGTTAAATTTAGTTTAGTTTATATGACTTAATGAATATTAATTTTAGTTATATGAATGTTAGTTTAATTGAGTATAGTTTAGTTTATATAAATGTTAGTTTAGTTGAATATAGTTTATATGAATCAATGAATGTCAGTTTAATTGAATTATATATAGTTTAGTTTATATGAATCAATGAATGTTAGTTTAGTTTATATGAATCAATGAATGCTAGTTTAGTTGAATATAGTTTAGTTTATATAAATTAATGAATGTTAATTTTGTTAAATATAGTTTAGTTTACATGAATGTTAATTTAGTTGAATATATTTTAGTTTATATGAATCAATAAAAGTTAGTTTAGTTGAATTGTATATAGTCTAGTTTATATGAATCAATGAATGTTAGTTTCGAATGTAGTTTAGTTTATTTGAATTAGGGAATGCTAGTTTAGTTTAATATAATTAGTTGAACATAATTTAGTTTATATGAATGTTAATTTAGTTGAATATAGTTTAATTGAATCTTAGTTTAGTTTATATGAATATTAGTTTAAACTAAATTTAGTAGATTATTGTTTGGTTTATATAAATCGATGAATGTTAGTTTAGTTGAATATAATTTATTTTATTCATTATATAAATCAATAAATATTAGTTTTGTTGAATATAGTTTAATTTATATGAATAATGTAAGTTTACTTAAATATAGTTTAGTTATATGAATCAATAAATGTTAGTCTAGTTTAATGTAATTTAGTTTATATGAATCGAATATGATTATGTTTTTTTATGATTATATGTATTTTATGTAAATATGTAGTGAAAAATGAAAAATATTGACAAAGTAAATGAAAAATGAATGTGATTAGTCGAATATAAAAGTTTACAATGAATGTCATTATGGGATTCGTGAATATAAATGTTTAATTACTATCGAAATAATTTATTTCTTCTAATTTCTAAATGTCATTATGTGTAATTCGGTTTGATTCGGTTTGATTCCTTTCGATTTTGTTCGTGAATTCAGTTCAGGAATTCGATTCGATTCATGAATCTGATTCAATACGTGAATTCGATTCAATTTGATTTGTGAGTTCGATTTGATTCAATTCATTATTCGATTCGATTCGGTTCGTGATTTGGTTGGATTCGGTTCATGATTCGGTTTTCTATTTAGTTTGATTCGATACAAAACCCTAGCTCGGATCGGCCCGCCCCCAAGACCGGTCCGGTCCTGGTGCTTCCCCTCCAAGCCTAGCCTTGTGGCTGGCCTGGCCCAGCCTGCCCAAATTGGCCTTGTGGCCATCACTAGTCTCATATAAGCAATGCCCCACATATCAAAATTTTCAACTTCTAGTATGGAATTTTGAGGCATCTCTTGTCTTATTGATATGTTTCCTATTCTTTGGCAAGAAGCACAAGACAACACAAATGCTCTAGCATGCTTGAGTATAGTTGGCTAATACAAACCAGATTAAAGCACCTTAAACATAGTCTTAGAGGGTTCAGTATGACCTCCATAAGGTGATGAGTGGCAATGACGCAAAATTTTATAGAATTTCTAATCTAGAATACATCCACGGCAAAGACCTTCAACATATTCACGAAAGAGATTAGGATCATCCCTGAAATACCAGTAAACATCATAGAGAAACCTTTTCTTTTGCTGATAAGAAAGATTATGAGGTAAGACTCCTCCAACAATGTAATTGGCATAATCAGCAAACCATAGAGAATAGACTGTAACGGTAAGAAAATGGTCATCTGTAATTGAGTCATTAATGGGAATAGATTCATCATCACATAGGATCCTTAAAAGGTGGTCAGTAACCACATTCTTTGCTTATTTTTTATCACGAATCTTAAGATTAAACTCTTGGAGTAATAAATCCATCTAATAACCCGAGCCTTGGCTACTTTTTTTGCAATGATATACTATAGGGCTGCATGATCAGTGTGGATAATAACCTTTGATCCAAGAAGATAGGACCAAAACTTATCTAAGGCATATATAACAGCAAGTAACTCCTTCTCAGTTATGGCATAGTTGACTTGAGCTATATCAAAGGTCTTACTAGCATAGTAGATGGCATATAAAACCTTGTCTTTCCTCTGTCCCAACACAGCTCCAACTGCATAATCACTCGCATCGCACATTATCTCGAATAAAAGGTTTTAATTGGGATGTTGTATGATAAGTGCTGAAATCAAAGCTTATTTGATCTTGGTTAAAAACTCTAGACACTCATCAGTAAAATCAAATTATGTATCTTTCAAAAGCAATTGGGTCATTGGTTTTGCAATCTTAGAAAAAACTTTAAAAAACCTGTGATTAAAACCTGCATCATCTAAAGAGCTTCTTACCCTTTTGATATTCACTGGTGGTGGTAGCTGCTCAATTACCTAAATCTTAGCCTTATCTAGCTCAATGCCATGCTCATAAATAAGATGGCCAAGTACCACTCCTTTAGTAACCATGAAATGACACTTTTCCCAATTCAAAACAAGATTCACTTCCTCACATCCTCTTAGCACTTTAGTCATGTTCTCTAAACATAAATCAAAACTAGTGCCATAGACACTAAAATCATCTATGAAAACTTCCACAATTGGCTTTATGAACTCAAAAAATATGCTCATCATGCAACGTTGAAAAGTAGCAGGGGCATTACAAAGACCAAAAGGTATCCTACGACATACAAAAGTACCATATGGACATGTAAACGTAGTTTATTCTCTATCATATTGATGAATAGGTATTTGGAAGAATCCATAATATCCTTCTAAATAACAAAAGTACTTATGCCTAGCTAACCTTCCAAGCATTTGATCAATAAAGGGAAGAGGGAAGTGATCCTTCTTAGTTGCGACATTTAGTTTTCTATAATTAATGCACATCTGCCAACCTGTAATAACTCTAGTAGGAATAAGTAAATTTTTATCATTACAAATAACAATAGTCCCAACTTTCTTAAGCACTACTTGGACTCAACTTACCCACTTAGAATCAGGATTCAAAATAGATAATTCCAGCATCAAGTAATTTCATTACCTCTTTCTTGACTACCTCCTGCATGTTAGAGTTTAATATACATTAACTCTATATGCATGGTGTATGATCTTCTCAAAATAGGACTAGTACCAATGATTGGATACAATTCCTTCTCACCAAGAAAAAAGTATTTCAAATAAGAGGAAAGAGGTTTTATTTCAGGTTGCTTAACCTTTGTGGTGGTGCAAGCATGCATAGGTAACTCTTGGAACATCAGGCTCTCTTTTTGGGCTCAAATCCTTACCATTTAGATTTTACCGTAGTTCATCAATATTAACATCTTCCTCACCTGCATCAGAATCCAAACATGAAAAACTCCCTAGAAGATCGGATTAAGGTACATTACCTTGAACAATATCATTGATAATGCCTACAACATAACATGATTGTTCTAACATGGGACCTTTTAAAGCAGAACAAAGGTTAAATGTAATCCTTATCATCTCCTACAGTGAGAGTTAGACTACCATTCTTAACATCAATAATAGCTCAAGTGGTATGTAAGAATGGTCTACCAATAGCATCCTCCTCCATATCTAACACAATAAAATCCACGAGAATAAAGAATTTCCCAACTCTCACTTGCACATCTTCCAAAGTACCCTTAGGATATTTAATAGTTCACTCACCCATCTTATTTTTTATTACAAAAAACTATTGTTTTTGTTTTGAATCAATTTAGTATTTATATATGTAGTTCTACACATTATGGTTGTATTTACAAGAGGGAAGAATGAATCAAAACTGATTTTGTCCAAAATTAGAAAATTTAAAATAATAGAGATTTTATTAATTTTCTACCAAAATATTATTTTAAAAAATATATTCTAATAGGAAACTTAAATATAAAATAATTTTCAGATGAATTTCATGTATCGACATGTATCACAAAGGATATTTTTCTGTATATTATACCTTGTAATAATATTTTAAAAATGACTATTTTATTTTATCATCATATACATACAATCACTCTAAAAAATTTAAATAATAGTATTATAATTAAGGGAAAAAATATGTAAATCAATCACTAAAAAACATCATTAGAAATTAAGCAACCAAATGGGATAGTCACTCAAACTCCTACTGTTTTGTAAAATTCTTCCTACTTACTAATCCTATCCATTTGGCACAATAATAATATTAAGTTAATAACTTCTAAGTGATAAAACATGTTTATAGCTTAGGTGACAGCTCATCATTAATCTCCTTGACACAAGTTTTGTCTATTTTTATACCTTTATTTTTTTTACAATAGACTTATATGTAATTCTTTACGTACTCATACACGTACTCTATTCATGAACTACAATGTCACGATATCCCTGAAATCTTACACTTTAAAAGATTGACAAAAAATTTACCTTGTTATCACCGCTTACAAATATTTTCAAGGGACAAGAGATTCCCTTACTAACTCTTTGAATTTCCAAAAGGATGGAATACAAATTGGACTAGAGTACCTTGATAGTAAGGCCTAATCTACAGGCCCCTATTAGTAATAGTTAATTAAATGGACTTAACCCTTACATGTAAATATTGTTATAAAACTCATATAATACTATAATTACTTTTTCCTTCAGTATAGATTGTGCTATGGAAATAATTCCCTATATTAAGTGTCTGGGAATTTATGACTTGTAGGATAACGAAAGGTAAAAAGGGTGTGTGGGTCATAACTGTAATACGCCGTGAGAGTAAAATTAAAGGTTGTAATCACTTATGGTATTTTAATAAAACAAAGAGACAACAAAATTAGCAATATTTTGTAATCTTTATGAATCAAGTGAATAATTTATAAAACATCATAAGTTAGTTGTTGATTGATAAACATAATTTCATAAAGATTTTTTTTTATACATCATACAAAAAGTCTTAAATTAAAAGTTTAAGCTTGCATACTAAGTTTATATATATCAAAGTTCTTTTGCTTCAATTTCTATTTTTTACGGTTCTAGTGTTTTTCTTTCTCCGAAGCTTATTTACCACATTTATATGTGTTACATATTTATAGTAAATCATCCATTTATTAGAATTTGATGCTTGTAGATGGATAAATATAAATTGTTAAAATTAATGACTAAAGATTTGCAATTGGCGATATTTATGGACCATGCCCTTTGAAAGCTCCAGACAGTGCATAATCATTAGAAGTCATTAACCCCTCTAGTTTTGTAAAATGGAATGTATTGCTTGCGATACATGTGGATTTTCCCTTTTGCTACCTCCATGTTGTGTATTGTCATTTGTATTAAACAATACCTCTTGTCTCTTTCCATGGGCGACAAATGCCTGAGGAATGCAGGTAGCATGGGGTACTTTATACTCATTGAAAATAGATATGCGCCTTTTGCTTTAAAATAAGTGTTTACTACCTAGGGTTGGCTAGTACAGGCTCTGCATGAGAATTTCCACCTCCACTCGGTGATGGTCCTTCATTAGTAATAATGAAGAATGTTTTATTTATTTCTCCACTTTTAGATTTGATCTCGAAGTCACTTTAATCCTTTCTATACGTAGCATACTCACGACCAATAGTCTTTTTAGCTCTTCCTCTACTTTTCCATATGACCAACACTTCTCTTTCATCCTATGATTCTAGTGCACAACGTGTTACTTATTCATGAAGAATCAATGTTACTCAAACTCTTCTTCTTACCTCAAAAAAACTATGTCGAAACTTGAGGTGACAACAAGGTTATAAACACTAGACACTTCAATTTATACTAAACTTTAAAATACTACAATCAGACAATTTATTAAGTATTGATTTAAAGCACAAATATCTTAGTAAGAGTAACATAGTATGTAATAGTAGGGAAACCATCAATAATCACACCCAATTATAGCATAAAGCATTTAATTAAATTTAGTTTATAAATTATTTTTGTACCAAGCATAATTCTAGTCACAATAAATATAATTGATTTATATTTATATTTATCGATTAATAAAAAAATAATTTTAAGGCACTAGTAATTCTTAATAAACTTTGAGATTTATAAAAGAAAATATTAAACTAATCACATTTTATTATGGGTACAATTGTTTGACTCTTCTTCTTCCAACCAAAGTATTTTTAAAGTTTTAACTGCTTACACAAATTAAGTAAACTCAGACTTTGAATCATTGTATCAAGTCTTTCATGGGAAACTCGGCTATGAAGAAGTGATTATAATGGAACATACACTAAACAACCAAAATTATTGTGCTTGAATTCGTATATCTTTTGTCAATGATACTCCAATAGGTGATAGAAAAATCAAACTGTTAAATCACAAAATTTACATAATCATAAAAAATTTAAAAAAAAATTGTTTCACACCTAATTTGACTTCAAAAAAATAAATTCAAATAAAACAAATTAAGATGGCCTATAACTTCTTTTAATTTGACATATAACTTTATATTTTATCATGATATATCATAGAATAACAAAAAGTTTGAATTATAATTATTAATTTTGTATATTTCAAGGGTAGTTCTATGTGTTTTATTTTAAATCCATAAGATAATAAATTCTTTATTTATTTTTTAAATTTTAGTCTATGATAGTGTTCCATATCTAACATATAACACAAAAAGATTGTCTAGTGTAATACTAGCATTATTTCATAGGTAATTAACATTCTCACACTTTAAAAAAAGATAGTAACAAAATAGCCTTCTTGTATGTTTTCTTGAGCAAATGATGAATCCATATGTGTTTTCAGGTTTCCTATAATTACAATAGAATACACATTAAATTACTATTAGATATCATAAATTTTGTGCATAAGATTGAATAAAAGGTGGTTGAAATTTTATGATTTATTGTAAGACTTACTTGGTGCAAGAACATAATGAATGTGAGTTAGTCCAAGTAAGAATAGAATAACAAAAGTTTTAATTACCATCTTTTTTATGTATAAAATTATTCTATTTTATAGTTTTAAATTAATTTAGTGTTTATCTTTGTAGTTGTACACATTATGGGTGTATATATAAGAGAAATTAATGAATCAAAAATAATATTGTCAAAATTAAAAAAATTAAAATAACAGAGATTATTTGATTTAATTTTTATAAAACATTATTTTAAAAAATCATATATTCTAATAAGAAACTATATAGGAAACTATATTCTAATAAGAAACTTAAATATAAAATGATTTTATGATGAATTTCATGTATTATATGTATCACAAAGGATATTTTTCTCTATATTATGCCTTGTACTAATATTTTAAAAATGAGAATTAACCTTTATCATCATATATATATAATCTCTCTAAAAAAGTTCGATAATAGTATCATAATTAAGTGAAAAATATGTAAATCAATCACTAAAAAACATTAGTAGCAATCAAGCAACCAAACAGGATAGTCACACAAATTCGTACCATTTTCTAAAATTCTTCTTTCTTACTTATCCTATTCATTTGACTAAAGAATAATATTAAGCTAATATAAGTGAGTTTTTTATTTCTAAGTGTGCTTACACATTTATAGCTTTAGTTAGATATCAAGCATACTAATTCCTAGGTCCATTCCTTTTTTGGTGCTATAACTTTCTATACTCAATGTGCAGAACAACTTTAAATCTGGACTTAGGTTTTACTATTTTTAGTTTAAAGTTTATGTTGGTCCCTTTAGAATTATTAATGTTGGGTCTTCATATTTATATTTGTGCTATAAAGGCCCTTAAGGTTTATTTATGATTTTTAATGGTTTAACAATTATGAAAAGTTTCTGAAGTTTTTTTTTTAAAAGCTTTGTGTTACTTTCTTACAACTTTTTTCGTTGAACAAGAGTTAGAAAAATTAAGAAATTTATTTATTGTTGGGTTAAAAGACTTACAATAGAAGCTTGGTTAGCAACAGTTCTCGATGAAGATTTAAAGGAATTCTATGGTTGGAGATATAATGGTGTCTTTAATAATGATACTTGATTACCAACTCATTCTTATAATATTTGATCATAATAGCATAACAAAAAACAAATAAGCGACGATAATAGAATTCTAAATGATAATCCTGTAATGGAATAGGTTGAGATTCATTAGTGGAAGGGTTGATTCCAAAGTCATTAATGTGTTTACTCCAACACTGAAGGCAATATACCTCATCACATGTTTCAATAAAATAAATGTGATCATATAAAGAATAAATATGGATAGAGAATATTTTGTGTATACTTTAAATTACAAAAAATTACTTTCCTACGTGTTCCAAGAAGTGTTTGTAGTCATGTTTTTAGAGTCACTATTCCAGCAACTTATGTGATAGGTCATCATTGATCGCATTGACAAAATTTTTGTCTATATTTCTATACCTTTATTTTTCTTAAATAGACTTATATGTAATTCTTTACGTACTCCTACGCGTACTATATAAATGACCTATAATGTTGTTGTTTCTCACAGATCTTAAACTTTAAAAGCTCGATAGAGAATTTACCTTGTTATCACCACTTACAAAAAATTTCAAGGGGTAGGAGATTCCCTTACTAACTCTTTAAATTTCCAAAAAGGGATGGAATGCAAATTAGACTAGAGTACCATGACTGTAATGCCTAATCTAAAGGCCCTTATTAGTACTAGTTATGTAAATGGACTTAACCCTTAATTGTAAATATTATTATTAAACTCATATAATACTATAATTACTTTTTCCTTCAATATAGATTGTGCTATAAGAAAAATTTATTTTATTAAGTGTAAGAGAATTTATGACATGTAGGATAACAAAAGGCAAAAAGAGTGTGTGAGTCATAACTATAATGTGCTGTGAGAGTAAAATTAAAGGTTCTAATAATTAATAGTATTTTAATTTCACGAAGAGACAACTAAATTTGGAATATTATGTAATCTTGAAGGATCAAGAGAATAAATTCATAAAACATCATATATTGGTTTAAATTGATGACTAAAGATTTGCAATGGGCGGTATTTAAGGATGTTTCGTTTGTTCCTCTACCTTTAGATTTGATCTCCAACTTGCTTTTATCCTTCCTACACATAGCACACTCACGGCCATTAGTCTATTTAGATCTTCCTCTACTTTGTGATACCCCTTCTCTTTCATGTGATTACAGAGAACAACATGTTACTCATTAATGAATAATCAATGTTACTCAAACTCTTCTTCTTACCTCAAAAAACCTATGTTGAAACTTGACTTGACGCCATGGTTATGGACACTAGACACTTCAATTTCGAAAAAACATAAAAATAGTAATTAGACAATTTGATAAAAATTGATTTCAAACTCAAATATCTTAGTAGGAGTAACATAGTATGTAATAGAGTAGGGAAACCATCAATAATCATACTCACTTGTAGCATAAAGCATTTAATTAAATTTAGTTAATTTATTAGTTTCGTACCTAGCATAATTCTAGTCATACTTAATTTAATTGATTTATATTCATATTTAAATATTAATAAAAAAATAATTTCAAGGCAATAGTAATTCTTGATAACCTTTGAAATTTTTGAAAGAATATATTAACTAATCGCATTTTAATACGAGTACAATTGTGTGACAATTTTCCTTGCAACCAAAAACATGTTTGAGGTTTTAACTACATACACAAATCGAGTAAACTCAATCTTTAAATAATTGTATTAAGTCTTTCATGGGGAACTCGACTATGAAGAAGTGATTATAATCGAACATATACCAAACTACAAAAATTATTGTGCTTGAATTGATATATCTTTTGTCTATGATACTCCAAGAGTTGATAGAAAAATACAACTATTAAATCACTAAATTTATCTATTCCTAAACAACCAAAATAAAATTGTTTCACACTTAATTTGACTTCAAATAAATAAATACAAATAAAACTGATTAAGATAGCCAGAACTTTTTTTTATTTGGACATATAACTTTAAATTTTATCATGATATATAAGAGAATAACAAAACTTTGAATTACAACTATTAGTTTTATATATTTCAAGTGTAATTCTATGCATTGTATTTTGAATATCCATAAGTTTACAAATGATTCATTTTTTCCTTAAAGTTTCATGTATCATAATGCTACATATCTAACTTATGACACTAAAAGACTTACAAGTGTAATTTTGGCATTATTGTGTAGGTAAAGAATAATCTCACACTTCAAAAAAATCAAGTTATGAAAATTGCCTTCCGTATATTTCCTTGAGCAAATGATGAATCCGTATGTGTTTTCAGGTTTTCTATAAACAATAGAGAACATAAATCAAAGTAATATTGGATATCAGATAGCTTGTGTATAAGATTGAAAGTAAGGTGGTTGAAATTTAATGATTTATTCTAAGACTCACTTGTTGCAAGAACTTAATGAATGCGAGTTAGTTAATGTAAGAATAGAATAACAAAAGTTTTGTTTACCATCTTTTTTTATGCAAAAAATTATTCTAGTTTTTTGTTTTGAATCCATTTAGTGTTTATCTTTGTAGTTGTAAACATTATCCAAGTATTTATAAGTCGGACGAATGAATCAAAACTAATTTTGTCAAAAATAAAAGAATTTAAAATATTAGAGATTTGATTTAATTTCTCCTAATACATTATTTTAAAAATCATCAAATATTTCATATACATATTGATGTGACTCTAGGTATAAGAACCTTAATTCACATGAATGATAGAAACTAGACTATGTAACTTATAAAATAATGCACCAAAGGCTATAATCTAGGGAAAAAGTTTGGAGAATTGATTAATGAAACACCCTCAATTTTTCTCACTTCCTCATGTGAGCTTAAAGAAAATCACTAGGTCACAAATCTTTGCTACACACAAAGAATAATAAACTCTCAAAGTTTGTTGCTTATAACAAGAAAACAAGCTCAAAATCTGATTTCTTCCAAGGGTTGGGTGCACATCTATTTACACCCATAGCTTGAGAGTTTGAATTGAATTGAGATTAAGACTCCTACATCTAAAAGGACTCTTAATAACTACTTAATAGCCAATAGGATTTTTCCACCTATTTATTACATAATCCTACCAAAACTCTACTCGTACTCTATCTTATGCTAATTAGAATTCTATCTTACCCAAAAGATAAAATTACAACTCTTAACCTATTTTATTTAAAATATAACACTAAATATTCAATCCCATGTGCGTAGCCACATCACTTTCCCTTTCCATGTCATAGCCACGTCCATACCCATGCCATGTCACTGAAGATGAGCACCATCCATTGTCCTAACCCACCGACCATTATAATAACGATTTTTGCCCTTGGTCAAAATTTTCAATATTCGAAAATTACTCTAAGATTTTAGCTTTTGATCATGAAATTCCACCAATCCTCAACTCCATGGCTTCCACATATTATTGAATCATAAAACCTAAAAAAGGAAAGTTCAAAAGAAACACCTATGCCTAAAATGAGAAAAATAGCATACTAAGTTATGATAAATCCTAAAGAGAATAGGATTCAACTAGCTTGAAAGAATTCCAACCATCCATTCACATCACATATAATCTCACCAAAACAGTTAAATAATAGTATCATAATTATGGGAAAAAATGTAAATCAATCACTAAAAACATCATTAGTTATCAAGCAACCAAATGGGATAGTCAATCAAACTCCTACTATTTTGTAAATCTTTGTGCTTACTAATCCTATTCATTTGACACATGAATAATATTAAGTTAATATAAGTGAGACTTTTAACTTGTAAGTGAGAAAACACGTTTTCAACTTTAGTTTGATATCAAGCTTACTAATACCTAGGTTGATTCCTTTTTTGGTGGTAGAACTTTCTTTACTCTCTATGGAGAACAACTTTGAATTCTTGACCTAGGTTTTACAGTTTTTAGTTTCAATGTTTATGTTGGTCCCTTTAGATTTATTAATGGTGGGCCTTCATGTTTATATATGTGCTATAAAGGCCTGTAAGATTTATTTATGATTTATAATGGTTAAAGAATTATGAAAAGTTTATGAAGTTTTGTTTTTTTTAAAAGCTTTGTGTTACCTTCTTGCAACTTTTTTAGTTGATCAAGAATTACCAAAATTAAAACAATTTACTTACCGTTGGGTTCAAAGACATACTGTAGAAATATGCTTTGCAACATCTTCTGGGTGATAATTTAAACGAGTTCTATGGTTGGAGGTATATTGGTATCTTTAATAACAATAATTAATTACCAACTCATTCTTGTAATAGCTGATCATAATAACATAACCAAATACAAATAAGCAATGATGATATATTTCTAAATGATAATCCTATAATGGAATATGTTGAGATTCATTAGTTGAAGGGTTGATTCCAATCACATGTTCTAAGAAAACAAATGTGATCACACAAAGAATAAATATAGATAGAAAATATTTTGTATATAATTCAAAGTAAAAAAATCTACTTTCCAAAGGGTTCCTAGAAGTGTTTGTAGTTGTGCTTTTAGCACCACTATTCCGACAACATAGGTAACAGATCATCATTGATCTCCTTAATACAATTTTTGTCTTTTTTTTATACCTTTAAGTTTCTTACAATTGACTTATATGTAATTATTTATGTACTCCTACATGTATTCTGTTTATGAACTATAATATCTTAGTTTATCTCAAATCTTAAACTTTAAAAGCAACAGAGAATATAACTTGTTATCAACACTTATAAAAAATTTTAAGGGGTAGGAGATTCTTTTACTAACTCTTTGAATTTTCAAAAGGATGGAATGCGAATTGGATTAGAGTACCTTAATAGTAAGGCCTAATCCATAGGCCCCTATTGATACTAGTTAAGTTGATGGACTTAAACGTTACATGTGGTTATTGTTATTAAACTCATGTAATACTATAATTACTTTTTCCTCCCATAAAGATTGTGCTATGGAAAAAATTTACTTCTTAAAGTGTAAGGGAATTAATTACATGTAGGATAACGAATGGAAAAAAGAGTGTGTGGGTCATAACTGCAATGCGCCGTGATAGTAAAATTGAAGATTCTAATAGCTAATGGTATTTTAATAACACGAAGAGACAAGTAAATTAGGAATATTGTGTAATCTTTAAGAGTGAAGAGAATAAATTCATAAAACATAATAAGTTAGTTGTTGATTGGTCAACATAATTTCATAAAGATTATTTTAAACACCATACAAAAGTATTAAATTATAAGTTTAAGGTCGCACACCAAGTTTATACTTTTCAAAGTTCCTTTACTTCAATTTATATTTTTTAAGATGCTAGTGTTTTTCGTTCTCCAAAACTTATTATATGTGTTACATATTTATAGTTAACCATCCACTTAGTAGAATGTGATGCTGGTACATTGATAAATATAAATTGTTTAAATAGATGACTAAATATTTACAATGGGTGGTATTTATGGACTACACCCTTCGAAAGCTCTAGACAATGCATAATTTTAGAAGCCATTGTACAATGGCATAGGTTTCTTGCGATATATGTGGATTTTTCCCTTTGCTACCTCTATGTTGTGCATTGTAATTAGTATTAAAAAATACATCTTGTCTTTTTCCATGGGCCTCAAATGTCTGGGACATGCGGGTAGCACCAGGTAATTTATACTCATTGAAAATAAGAGATGCTCCTTTTCCTTTGAAATATGTGTTTACTGCTTGGCGTTCGGCTAGTACAAGCCTTCCACGAGAATGTCCACTTCCACCAGGTGATGGTCCTTCGTTAGTAATAACAAAGGATGTTTTTTTTGTCCCTCCATTTTAGATTTGATCGCCAAGTTGCTTTTATCCTTCCTACACGTAGCGTACTCATGACCATTAACATATTTAGCTCTTCCTTCACTTTTCAATATGACAACCACTTCTATTTCATCCTGTGATTACAATTTACAATATCTTACTCATTCATGAATTCAATGTTACTCAAAATCTTCTTCTCACCTATAAAAACCTATGTCAAAACTTTACTTGACGACATGGTTATACACACTAGACACTTCAGTATACACAAAATTTGAAAATAATGCAATCAGACAATTTGATAAGTATTGATTTCAAACACAAATATCTTAGTAGGAGTAACATAGTATATAAAAGAGTAGTGAAACCATCAATAATCATACTTATTTTTTGCATAAAGCATTTAACTAAATTTATTTAATAAATTAGTTTTGTATCAAACATAATTTAAGTCAAAATAAATTTAATTGATTAATATTTATATTTACCGATTAATTAAAAAAATAATTTCGAGGAAATAGTAATGCTTGATAAAGTTTGAAATTTATGAAATAATGTATTAAACTAATCACATTTTAATATGGGTACAATTTTGTGTCTCTTCACCTTTCAACTAAAAGTATGTTAGAGGTTTTAACTACTTACACAAATCAAGTAAACTCAGACTTTAAATATTTCTATCAAGTAATTGATGGAAAACTCGGCTATAAAGAAGTGATCATAATCGAATATATACCAAACTACCAAAATTATTATGCTTGAAATTGTGTATCTTTCGTCTATGGTACTCCAATAGTTAACAGGAAAATCAAACATTAAATCATTAAATTTATTAAACCATAAACAACCTGAATAAAACTGTTTGACACTTATTTTTGACTTTAAATTAATAAATTTAAATAAAAATTATTAAGATGGACCATAAATTGTTTAACTTTTTAATTTTGGCATATAACTTTTAATTTTATCATGATGTATCAGAGAATAACAAAACTTTGAATTACACTTATTAATTTTGTATATTTCAATGGTAATTCAATGCATTATATTTTGAATATCCATACAATTAAGAATGATTCATTTTTTTCTTCTTAAAGCTTAGTCTATCATAATGTTGCATATCTAACGTATGACACTAAAAGACTGTCAAGTATAATGGTAGCATTATTGCATAGGTTTGTTAATAACATTCTCACACATTAAAAAAGCTAGTTATGAAAATTACTTTTTGTATATTTCCTTAGGCAAATGATGAATCTATATGTGGTTTAAGGTTTCTTAATCACAATAGGATATATATGAAATTAATATTGGATATCATAGAGTTTGTGCATAAGATTGAATGAAAGGTGGTTGAAAATTTTATGATTTATTGCAAGACTCACTGGATGCAAGAACATAATGAATGTGAGTCAGTCTAAAAAAGAATAAAATAACAAAAAGTTTGTTTACCATCTATTTTCTATGCAAAAAAAATTATTGTATTTTTTTGTTTTGAATCAATTTAGTGTTTATCTTTGTAGTTGTATGTATTATGGGTGTATATATAAGAGGGACGAATTTTGTTCAAAATAAAAGAATTTAAAATAATAGAGATTTGATTTACTTTCTACTAAAACATTATTTTAAAAAATCATCAAAGACTTCATCTAACATATGCCAATAATATAGGAAAAACTCTATTTTAATAAGAAACTTAAATATAAAATAATTTTCTAATGAATTTCATGTATCAACATGTACCACAAAGGATATTTTTCTCTAAATTATACCTTGAACTAATATTCTAAAAATGAGTTTTATCTTTTATCATATACATATTAATGTGAATCTATGTATAATAACCTTAACTCATACGAATGGTAAAAACTAGACTATGTACCTTATAAAGTAAAGCACCAAAGGCTATTAATTAGGGCAAACGTTTGGAGAATTTATTGAACAAATACCCTTAATACTTCTCACTTCCTTACATGAACTTAAAGGAAAGCACCATCTTACAAATCTTTACTACGCAAAAAGAACAATAAACTCTCAAAGTTTATTGCTTAAAACAAGAAAACACACTCAAAATCTGATTATTCTAAGCTTTGGTGCACATCTAATTATATCCATAGCTTTAGAGTTTGAATCACATGTTTATAACACTAAATATTAAATCACATGTTTATACACATGTCACTTGTGCTTACCATGCCATAGCCATGTTCATGCCCATGCCATGTCACTAATGATGAGCACCGTCCATTATCCTAACCCACTGACGATTGTAATACCGATTTTTTCCCTTGATCAAAATGTTTAATATTTGAAAATCACATCAAGATTTTAGCTTTTTATTAGGACCTTCCACCAATCATCAACTTTATAGCTTTCACATATTATTGAATCATAAAACCCAAAAAAGGAAAGTTAAAAAAAAAGCACCTATGTCTAAAATGAGAAACACACCATGCTACGATATGATGAATTATAGAGGGAATAGGATTCTGCAAGATTGAAAGAATTTCAAGAAGTCATTCACATCATGCCCTCCCTCTTAAGAAAAACTTGCCCTTAAGTTTTTTTATGTCCAAGAGATAATCTAACTCTTTCTAACCAAACATAAAGATATTGTAACACTTAAAGTACTGACATTCCTCTCTTTCTATTGATCTCCAATATTGCCAAGCATCAAATATAAGATGAGAGATAACCATACCATGACTTCACCTAAATTACAAGATTTTGAGTGTAACCCTAATGTTCCGTTTAATTTCATCTTAGAAAATGTACAAATAGCATATTGATTTTGAGAGATTAGAATCACTTTATTGTAATAATGTAATGACTCAATATAGTAACGAATCATAGAAGAATAGACTGTCCAAGTTGGTGTGGAATCAATAATAGTATCAAGCTTTTCGTCAAACTCTTCTCTTTTATGCAATAACATTGCACAAAATGAAAGAAAACTTGCACCATTTGATTATTGTGTTGGCTCACTATCAAATATTAGAGGTATATCATTAACTTTGTCCAACAAATTATTTAATACAGCAGGTTCTTCATCATCATCATCATTTAAAGCCTCTATAACATATCCTTGTACTTCTTGTTCCATCTTATGCAAAATATCCTTTTCATTCACCAACAAAACTTATTTCTCTTCTAATTCACAATTCATGAGAGGTTTTCGAATTCTACAATATAATCTTCAATATATTTTCTTTCTTGTTTCAATGTATTTTCCTTAATAAAGTTATATTTCTTGAATTCTTGTGAAATAGAGTTTTTTCTCAGGTACGTCTTTCATTCTCTCCAATATGAGATCTTGGATCTTCCTTTCTTTGTCCACATTTTTTGCAATCCTTCAAGCCACAAGCTTACGTAAGAAGTGAGATTTGATTCGGCCACCTAGAATGATAATATTTTTAACTCTTCTAATCCAATCTAAGAACTTGTCCGAATTCATGCTACCACTGAACTTGGGAATCTTAAGTCTTAATATTTGATACTCTTGTCCCCTTTAACTCCTCCTCCTACGCCCTCTGTTGGACTCCTCGCCTCTTGAAATTGATGGGTCTCTCTTGCCAGGTCTCCTTGAAATCCTAACACTTGATTTACCATAACTTTTGCTAGAGTTAGATTCATAAAGAGAATGCTTACTTTTCTTGAAGACTTCTCCTTCTTCCCCATGATTCGCAATAGCTCATCCATCCATTCCTTGACTTCTTTCAATTCACGTTCCATGAAAAATGCTTTGACTTCTTGCAAGGTCAAACCTTTAAAGCCCGGTGGCATCTCACGAATATCATAACTACTAGAATCAATGTTGCTTGAGTATCTTCAAAACTATTAATGAAAGCACCAAAAGGTTATATGAATCTAGGCATAAGACCCTTAATTCACACAAAGGACATAAACTAGACTATGAACCTTATGAAGCAATGCACCGACAAAAGTTTGGAGAAATGATTGATCAAATACCCATAATTCTTCTCTCTTTCTCACTTGAACTTAAACTGAAGCACTAGCTCTTAAATCTTTGCTAACAATGAATAACAAACTCTCAAAGTTTATTGCTTAAAACAAGTGAACAACCTCAAAATCTAATTTTTTCCAAGATTGGATGCACATCTATTTATACCCATAGATTTAGAGTTTGAATCATATTGAGATTACGACTCCTACTTCTGAAAGGACTCATAATAACCACCTAATAGCTAATAGGATATTGCAACCTTTTTTGTTACATAATCCTACCAAAACTCTAACACTATTTTATGTTGATTAGAATTCTATCCTACCAAAAAAGATAACATTACAAATTAACTACTCTTAACATATTTTATTTAAAGTATAACACAAAATATTCAATCACATACACAAATCGAGTAATTTCAGACTGTAAATAGTTATATCAAGGCTTTGACCATAAACTCGAATATGAAGAAGTGATTATAATCAAATATATACCAAACTACCAAATATATTGTGCTAATTCATATCTTTGTCGTCTATGATACACCAATATTCGAGAGAAAAATCAAACTATTAAATCACTAAATTAATATAATTATTAACCTGAATAAAATTGTTTGACACTTAATTTGACTTCAATTAAATAATTTCTAATAAAAATGATTAAGATGGCCTAAAACTTCTTTTATTTTTTCATTTAACTTAAATTTTAATCATGATATATTAGATAATAACAAAACTTTGAATTACAATTATTAATTTTGTATATTTCAAGGGTAATTCTATGTGATATATTTTGAATATTCATAAGATTACAAAGTATTTAATTTTTTCTTAATGTTTAGTCTATAATAATCTTGTATATCTAACTTCTGACACTAAAAGACTTCCAAGTGTAATTTTAGCATTATTGCGTAGAAATCCGTATGTGTTTACAGGTTTAATTTCTATAATCATAATAGAACACACATCAAATTAATATTGGATAGCATAGACTTTGTGCATAAGATTAAGTGAAAGGTGATTGAAAATTTTATGATTTATTTTAATACTCATTTGATGCAAAAACATAATGATTATAAGAACGGAGTAACAAAAGTTTTGTTTATCATATTTTTATATGAAAAAATTGAACTCTTTTTTTTCATTTTGAATTATTTTAGTGTTTATCTTGGTAGTTGTACACCTTATGGGTGTAAATATAAGAGGGAAGAATGAATCAAGATTGTTTTTGTCTAAAATAATTTGTTTTAAAATAATAGAGATTTGATTAACTTTATACTATAACAGTATTACAATAAATCAATAAATATTTCATCTAAAATATACCAATAATATAGGATAAATTGTATTCCAATAAGAAAATTAAATATTAAATGATTTTCTGATGAATTTCATGTATCAATATGTATCACAAATGATAATTTTTCTCTATATTGTACCTCGTACTAAAATTTTAAAAATGAGTATTATCTTTTATCATCATATACATATAATATCTCTAAAAAATTTAGATAATAGTATCAAAATTAAGGGAAAATATATGTAAATCTAACACAAAAAAAAACATCACTAGCAAACAAGCAAGCAAACAAGATAGTGACTCAAATTCCTACTGTTTTGTAAAATAATTCTTTCTTACTAATCCTATTCACTTGACAAAGGACTAATATTAAGTAAGTATAGGTGAGTCTTTTAACTTCCGAGTGAGAAAACAAGTTTTCAGCTATAGTTAGACATTAAGCTTACTAATTCCAATGTCAATTCCTTTTTTGGTGCTAGAACTTTCTATACTCTATGTTGAGAACAACTTCAAATTTTCAACCTAGGTTTTACTGTTTTTAGCTTCAATGTTTATGTTGGTCTCTTTAGATTTATTAATGTTGGGTCTTTGGGTTTATATTTGTGTTATAAATTCCCTTAAGGTTTATTTATGATTTATAAGGGTTTACCAATTATGAAAAGTTTATGAAGTTTTTTTTTAAAGCTTTGTATTACATTCTTGCAACTTCATTAGTTGAACAAGAATTAGAAAAATTAAAAAAATTTATTTATCGTTACGTTCAAAGACTTTCTGTAGAAGTTTGGTTAGCAACAACTTTTGGGTGAAGATTTAAACAAGTTCTATGGTTGGAGATTCATTAGTGTCTTTAATAACGATACTTTATTACCAACTCATTTTTGTAATAGTTGATCATAATAGCATAACCAAATACAAATAAATGATGATGATACAATTCTAAATGATAATCTTGTAATAGAATATGTTGGAATTCATTAGTGAAAGGGTTGGTTCTTAAGCTATTAATGTGTTTCATCCAACGATGTAGGAATAATACCTCATCACATGTTCTAAGAAAAAAAAATGAGATCAGAAAAAGAATAGATATGGATAGAGAATATTTTGTGTATACTTTCAATTAAAAATTGTACTTTCCTAAGCATTCCTTTAAGTATTTGTAGTCGTGTTTTTAGCTACACTATTCCGACAACATAGACGACGGGTCATCATTTATCTCCTTGACACAATTTTTGTCTATTTTTTATACCTCCATTTTTCTTACAATAGATTTATAAGGAATTCTTACGTACTCTTACATGTACTCTACTTATGAACTAAAATATCACTGTTTCTCTCAGATCTTAAACCTTAAAAGCTCAACATAGAATTTACCTTGTTACCACCACTTACAAAAAAATTTCAAGGGTAGGAGATTCCCATACTAACTCCTTGAATTTCCAAAAGAACGGAATACAAATCGGATTAGAGTACATTGATAGAAAGGCCTAATCCATAGGCCCCAATTATTGCTAGTTAAGTAAATGGACCTAATCCTTACTTGTGAATATTATTATTAAATTCATATAATACTATAATTATATTTACCTACATTAAAGATTGTGCAACGAAAAAAATTTACTTTATGAAGTTTAAGGAAATTTATGACATGTAGTATAACAAAAGGAAAAAAGATTGTGTGCGGTGGGCCATAATGTAATATGCCATTAGCATAAAATTAAAGGTTCTAATAACTAATGGAATTTTAATAACACAAAGAGACAAATAAATTAGGAATATTGTGTAATCTTTAAGGATCAGGACAATAAATTCATAAAGAATTTTAAGGTAGTTGTTGATTTGTCAAAATAACTTCATAAATATTATTTTATAAACTGTAAAAAAGCCCAAAGCTAAAAATATAAGCTCACATACCAATTTTATACTTATAGAATTTCCTTTGCTTCAATTTATATTTTTTTAAGATACTAGCATTTTTCTTTCTCCAATACTTATTTAGCACCTGTATATGTGTTCCATATTTAAAGTAAACCATCCACTTATTAGGATTTCATGCTTGTAGATTGATAAATATAAAATGTTTATGTTTATGACCAAAGATTAGAAATGGGCAGTATTATGGACCACGCCCATTGAAAACTCTAGGCAACACATAATTATTAGAAGACATTGACCCCTCTAGTAATTCACAATGGCATGGGTTGCTTGCGGTATATGTGGATTTTTCCCTTTGCTACCTCCATGTTGTGCATTGTCATTAGTATTAAGTGATACCTCTTGCCTTGGTAAATGTGCATTAAATGCTTGAGGAATACGGGTAGAACCGGGTACTTTATACTCATTGAAAATAAGCAATGCGCCTTTTTCTTTCAAATATGTGTTTACTGTCTGGGTATTGGCTAGTACCGGTCCTCCACGAGAATGCCCAGCTCCACCGGGTGATGGTCCTTCTTCTGTAATAACGAAGGATGTTTCATTTGTTCCTCCACTTTTAGATTTGATCTCCAGGTGGCTTTCATCGTTCCTACATGTAGCACACTCACGGCCATTAGTTTGGTTACCTTTTTTTCCACTTTTCAATTTGACCACCATTTCTTTTTCATCCTGTGATTGCAATGCATGACATGTTAATCATTCATGAACAATCAATGTTACTCAAACTCTTCTACTTACCTCAAAAAACCTATGTCAAAACTTGACTTGACGATATGGTTATAGACACTAGACACTTCAATTTAGACAAAATTTAAAAATAGTGCTATTAGATAATTTGATAAATATTGATTTCAAACACAAATATCTTAGACGGAGTAACATAGTATTCAATATAGTAGAGAAACCATAAATAATAATACTCTATTTTAGTATAAAGCATTTTATTAAATTTTGTTAATAAATTAGTTACGTACCTAGCATAATTCTAGTCATAATTAATTTAATTTTTTTATATTTATATTTATCAATTTATAAATAAATAATTTTGAGGCAATAGTAATTATGATAAACATTAAAATTTGTGAAAGAATATATTAAAATCATAATATTTAACACTTAATTTGACTTCAAATAAATAAATCCAAATAAAATTGTTTAAGATGGCCTAAAACTTCTTTTATTTTGACATGGAATAACAAACCTTTGATTTACAATTATTAATTTTATATATTTCAAGGGTTACTATATACATTGTATTTTGAATATCCATAAGATTACAAATTATTCAAATTTTTTTCTTAAAGTATAGTCTATTAAAATGCTCTATATCTAATGTATAACACTAAAAAACTATCAAGTGTAATGCTGGCATTATTTCATAGATAAACAACATTCTCACACTTTCAAAAAAACCTAGTTATGAAAATTACCTTTTGTACGTGAGCAAATGATGAATCCGTTTGTGTTTTCAGGTTTCCTATAATCATAATAGAACACACATCAAATTAAATCTGGAAAGCATAGAGTTTGTGCATAAGATTGAATGAAAGGTGGTTGAAAATTTTATGATTTTACTATAAGACTCACTTGATGCAAGAACATAATGAATCTGAGCTAGTCCAAATAAAAATAGAATAACAAAAGTTTTGTTTACCATCTTTTCTTTATGCACAAAATTATGTTTTTTTTTTTTTTTGAATCAACTTAGTGTTTATCTTTGTAATTGTACACATTATGGGTGCATATATAAGAGGGAAGAAAGAATCAAAAAAGATTTTGTCCAAAATAATTTTTTTTAAAATAATAGAGATTTGATTAACTTTCTACTATAAAAATATTTCAAAAAATCATCAAAGATTTCATCCAATATATGCCAATAATAGAGGATAAATTATATTCTAAAAAGAAACTTGAATTAAAATGATTTTCTATGTATCTACATGTATCACAAAGGATATTTTTCTCTATATTATACCTAATACTTATGTTTTAAAAATGTATAATATCTTTTATCATCATATACAAATAATATCTCTAAAAAAGTTAATTATGGGAAAAAATATGAAAATCTAAATCAAAAATCCATCATTAGCAATCACAAGCAAACACGATAGTCACTTAAACTACTACTATTATTATGTAAATTAATTCTTGCTTACTAATCCCACTCATTTTGCACAGGAATAATATTAAGTAAATATAATTGATTCTTTTAACATCCGAGTGAGAAAATACGTTTACATCTTTAGTTAGACATCAAACTTACTAATTCGATGGTTGATTCCTTTTTTGGTGCTAGAACTTTCTATACTCTATGTTGAGAACAACTTTGAATTCTCAACCTAGGTTTTACTGTTTTTAGCTTCAATATTTATGTTGGTCACTTTAGATTAATTAATGTTGGGCCTTAAGGTTTATATTTGTGCTATAAAGGCCTTAAGGTTTATTTATGATTTTTAATGGTTTAACAATTATAAAAAATTTAAGAAGTTTTGTTTTTTTTAAAAGTTTTCTATTAATTTCTTGCAATTTAATTAGTTGAACAAGAGTTAGAAATATTAAAACAATTTATTTATCATTGCGTTCAAAGACTTGCCGTAAAAGTTTGGTTAGCTACAACTTCTTGGTGAAGATTTATACGAGTTCTACTGTTGGAGATATATTAGTGTTTTTAATATTGATACTTGATTACCTATTCATGCATTTTTGTAACAGTTGATCATAATAGTATAACAAAATACAAACAAGTGATGATGATACATTTCTAAATGATAATCTTGCAATGGAATACGTTGAGATTCATAAGTAGGAGGGTTAATTTTGAAGACTTTAATGTGTTTCATCCAACGGGAAGGTATAATATCTCATCACGTGTTCCAAGAAACATATATATATTATCATTAAAAAATATATAGGTAGAGAATATTTTGTGTATACTTTCAATTAAAAATTGTAATTTCCTAAGGATTCCTTGAAGTATTTGTAGTCGTGTTTTTAGCTACACTATTCCGACAACAAAGGGGACAGATCATCATTTATCTCCTTAACACAATTTTTTTCTATTTTTTATACCTTTATTTTCCTTACGATAGACTTATAAAGATTTCTTTACATACTCTTACATGTACACTACTCATGCACTAAAATAGCATTCTTTCTCTTACCTTGTTACCACCACTTACAAAAATTTTAAAGGGGTTAGAGATTCCGACACTAACTCTTTGAATTTCCAAAAGGACGGAATATGAGTTAGACTAGAATACCTTGATAGTAAGACCTCATCCATAGGCCCCAATTAGTGCTAGTTAAGTAAACGGACCTAATCCTTACTTGTGAATATTTTTATTAAACTCATGAAATACTATACTTACTTTTACCTCCATTAGAGATTATGCTATTGAAAAACTTCACTTTATTAAAGTGTAAGGGAATTTATGACATGTAGTATAACGAAAGAAAAAAAGAATGTGTGCAATGGGTCATAACTGTAATTTGCTGCCAAAGTAAAATTAAAGGTTCTAATAAATAATGTTATTTTAATAACACAAAGAGACAACTAAATTAGGAAATTCATAAAACATCATCAGTTAGATGTTGATTGGTCAACATAATTTCATTAATATTATTTTATAAACCATAAAAACGTCCAAAATTAAAAGTTTCAGCTCGCATACCAAGTTTATAGTTGTCAACGTTCCTTTGCTTCAATTTATATTTTCTAAGATACTAGCATTTTTCTTCATCCAATACTTATTTAGCACCAGTATATGTGTTGCATATTTATAGTAAACCATGCACTTATTTGAATTTGATGCCTGTAGATTGATAAATATAAATTGTTTAAGATTAAATATTAGAAATGGGCGGTATTATGGACCTTTCCCTTTGAAACCTTAAGACATAGCATAATTATTAGAAGCCATTGACCCCTCTAGTATTTCACAATGGCATGGTTGCTTGCGGTATATGTGGATTTTCCCCTTTGCTACATCCATGCCGTGCATTGTCGTTAGTATTAAATGATACCTCTTATCTTGTTAAATGTGCATTAAATGCTTAAGGAATGCGGGTACCACTGGGTACTTTATACTCATTGAAAATAGTAGATGCGCCTTTTCTTTAAAATATGTGTTTACTGCCTGGGATTTGGCTAGTATTGGCCCTCCACGAGAATGCCCAGCTCCACCGGGTGAGGGTCCTTCTTCTATAATAGCGAAGGATGTTTCTTTTGTTCCTCCACTATTAGATTTGATCTCCAAGTTGCTTTTATCCTTCCTACACGTAGCGTAGTCATGACCTTTAGTTTGTTTACCTCTTTCTCCACTTTTCAATTTGACCAACACTTCTCTTTCATCCTATGATTGTAGTGCAAACCATGTTACTCATTCATGAATAATCAATGTTACTCAAACTCTTCTTCTTACCTCAAAAAACCTACGTCGAAACTTGACTTGACGATATGGTTATAGACACTAGATACTTCAATTTAGACAAAACATAAAAATAGTGCTATTAGACAATTTGATAAACACAAATATCTTAGTAGGAGTAACATAGTATGTAATAGATTAGAGAAACCATCAATAATCATACTCTATTTTAGCATAAAGCATTTTTTTAAATTTTATTAATAAATTAGTTACTTACCAAGCATAATTATAGTCATAATTAATTTAATTGCTTTATATTTATATTTATCGATTTATAAATAAATAATTTCAAGGCAATAGTGATTCATGGTAAAGTTAAAATTTATGAACGAATATATTAATCTAATCACATTTTAATATGGGTACAATTGTTCGTCTCTTCTCCTTGCAACCAAAAGTTTGTTTGAGGTTTTAACTAGTTTCACAAATCGACTAAACTCGGACTTTAAATAATTGTATCAAGTCTTTGATACGGAACTCAGCTCTGAAGAAGTCATGATAATAAAATATATACCAAACTACCAAAATTATTGTGCTTGAATTTGTCTTTCTTTCATCTTTGATACTACAATAGATGATATAAAAATCAAACAATTAAAGCACCAAATTTATCTAATAATAAATAACCTGAATAAAATTATTTGACACTTACTTTGACTTCAAATAAGTAATTACTAATAAAACTATTTAAGATGGCCTTGAACTTCTTTTTTTTACATATAACTTTAAATTTTATAATGATATATCATAAAATTACAAAACTTTGAATTACAATTATGAATTTTGTATATTTCTAGGGTAATTCAATATGTTGTATTTTAAATATCCATAAGAATACAAATTCATTTTTTTCTTAAAGTTTAATCTATTATAATGCTCCATATCTAACATATGTCACTAAAAGACTGTCAAGTATAATGCTAGATTATTGCTTAGGTAAATAACATTCTCACACTTCAAAAAAAAAAAACTAGTTATAAAAATTATCTTCTGTACATTTCCTTGAGTAAATGATTATTTCATTTATGTTTTCAAGTTTCTTATAATCACAACATAACTTTCATCAAATTAATATTGGATAGCATAGAGTTTGTGCATAAGATTGAATGTGAACCAGTCCAAGTAAAAATAGAATAACGAAAGTTGTTTTTACCATCTATTTTTCATGCAAAAAATTATGTTTTTTTTTAAATCAATTTAGTGTTTATCTTTGTCTTTGTACACATTATGGGTGTATATATAAGAGGGAAGAATGAATCAAAACGTATTTTGTCTAAAATAAAAAATGTTTAAAATAATAGAGATTTGATTAACTTTCTACTATAAAATTTAGAACATCATCAAAGATTTCATCTAACATAAGCCAATAATATAAGAAAAACTTTATTCTAATAAGAAACTTAAATATAAAATAATTTTCTTATGAATTTCATGTATCAACATGTATCACAAAGGATATTTTTCTCTATATTATAACTCATACTAAAATTTTAAAAATGAATATTATATTTTATCGTCATATACAAATATATAATCTCTCTAAAAAATTTAGATAATAGAATCATAATTAAGGGAAATAATATGTAAATGAAATAGAAGAAAACCAATAGTTATGAAGCACGCAAATAAGAAAGTTACTCAAACTCCAACTATTTTGTAAAATTAAATTCTTCTTGCTTACTAACCCTATTCATTTAACACAAGAATAATATTAAGTAAATATAAGTGAATATTTTAACTCATGAGTGAGAAAATATGTTTGCAACTTTAGTTAGACATCAAGCTTAATAATTCCAAAGTCGATTCTTTTTTTGGTGATAGAATTTTCTATACTCTATGTTGAGAACAACTTTGAATACTCAGCCTAGGGTTTAGTATCAATGTTCACGTTGTTTCCTTTAAATTTATTAATGTTGGGCCTTCAGGTTTATATTTGTGCTATTAAGTCCCGTTAGGTTTTTTTATGATTTTTAATGGTTTAACAATTATACAAAGTTTATGAAGTTTTGTATTTGTAAAAGCTTTGTGTTACTTTCTTACAACTTTATTAGTGGAAAGAGTTAAAAAAATTAAATCAATTTATTTAGTGAAAAAAATTAAATCAATTTATCTAGCGTTGGGTTCAAAGACTTACTGTAGAAGTTTGTTTAGCAACAACTATTGGGTGAAGATTTAAACGAGTTCTATGGTTGGAGATACATTGGTGTCTTTAATAACGATACTTGATTACCAACTCATTTTTTTAACAGTTGATCATAATAGTGTAACCAAATACAAATAGGTAATGATGATACAACTCCAAATGGTAATCCTGTAATGGAATATGTTGAGATTCATTAGTAGAAGGGTTGATTCTTAAGGCATTAATGTCTTTCCTCCAATGGTGAAGGTATAATACCTTATCACATATTCCAAGAAACACAAATTTAATCATAAAAAGAATAAATATAGATAGAGAATATTTTATGTATACATTCAATTAAAAAATTATACTTTCCTAATCGTTCCTAGAAGTGTTTGTAGTCGTATTTTTAGCGTCACTAGTCCACCAACATAGGTGACAGATCATCATTAATCTCATTGACACAATCATTAATAGATTTCTATGTAATTTTTTATGTACTATGCTCATGAACTACAATATCACTGTTTCTCTCTGATCTTAAACTTTAAAATCTCGACAGAGAATTAACCTTGTTACCACCACTTATAAGAATTTTTAAGGGGAAGCAGATTTCCTTCCAAACTCATTGAATTTCCCAAAGGATGGAATGCGAATTAGACTAGGGTACCTTAATAGTAAGGCCTAATCCATAGGCCTCTATTAGTACTGGTTATGTAAGTGGAGCTAACCCTTACATTTGAAGTTTTTTCTTAAACTCATATAATACTATAATTACTTTTTTTCTCCAGTAAATATTGTGCTATGGAAAAATTTCACTTTATTAAGTGTAAGGGGATTTATGACATGTAGGATAACGAAAGGATAAAAGAGTGTGTAGGTCATAATTGCGCCATGAGAATAAAATTACATGTGCTAATAACTAATGGTATTTGAATAACATGATGAGACAACTAAATTAGGAATATTGTGTAATCTTTAAGGATCAAGAGAATAAATTCATAGAACATCATAAGTTACTGTTTGATTGGTGAAGATAATTTCATAAATATTATTTAAGACACAAAACAAAAAGTCTTAATTTAAAATTTTAAGCTCGCTTACCAAGTTTATAGTTATATAAGTTCTTTTTCTTAAACATATAATTTTTAAGATGCTAGAGTTTTTCTTTTTCCAATCCTTAATTTGCACCAATATATGTGTTACATATTTATAGTAAACCATCCACTTATTAGAATTTGATTCTTATAGTTTGATAAATAGAAATTATTTAAATTGATGACTTAGTATTAGCAATGAGCGGTATTTATGGACCATGACTTTTGAAACCTCCAGACAGTGTATAATTATTAGTAGCCATTGTCTCCTCTATTATTGCACAAAAAGATGGGTTGCTTGGGGTATATGTGGATTTTCCCCTTTGCTACCTCCATGTTGTGCATCGTCATTAGTATTAAATGATATATCTTGTCTTTTTAAATGGGCATCAAATGCCTACGGAATCCAGGTAGCATCGGGTATTTTATACTCATTGAAAATAGGAGATGCGCCTTTTGCTTTAAAATATGTGTTTATAGCCTCGGGTTCATCTAGTACTGGCCTTCCATGAGAATGTCCATCTTCACTGGGTGATGGTCCTTCGTTAGTAATAACGAATGATGTTTCCTTTGTATGTCCACTTTTAGATTTGATCTTCATGTCGCTTTCATTATTCCTACGCATAGCGCACTCATGGCCATTAGTGTGTTTACCTCTTACTCCTTATTATAATTTGACCACTATTTCTCTTCCATCTTATGATTGCAGTACACAACATGTTACTCATTTGTTAATAATCAATGTTACTCGAAGTTTTATTCTTACCTCAAAAACTTATGTCAAAACTTGACTTGATAACATGGTAACAGACACTAGACACTTCAATTTAGACAAACTTTAAAATAGTGCAATTCGATACTTTGATAAGTATTGATTTCAAACACAAATATCTTAGTAGGAGTGACATAGCATGTAACAAAATAGGGAAACCATCAATAATCATACCCAATTTTTGCATAAAGCATTTAATTAAATTTAGTTAATAAATTAGTTACGTACCAAGAATAATTCTAGTCATAATTACTTTAATTGATTTATATTTATAATTACCTATTAATAAAACAATAATATTTTGAGGCAAGATTAATTCATGATACACTTTTAAATTTGTTAAATAATATATTAAATTACTCAAATTTTTATATTTGTGTGCCTCTTCTCTTTCCAACCAAAAGTATGTTTGAGGTTTTCAATACTTACCCAAATCGAGTAAACTCTAACTAAAAATAATTGTATCAAATCTTTCATGGGGAACTCGGCTATGAAGATGTGATTATTATCAAATATATACAAAAGTACCAAAATTATTGTGCTTTAATGCGTATATCTTTTGTATATTACCATGAGAAAATGATGAATCCATATGTATTTTCAGGTTTCCTATAATCACAATAGAATGCACATAAAATTAATATTGGAAATCATAGAGTTTTTGCATAAGATTGAATGAAAAGTGGTTGAAAATTTTATGATTTATTATAAGACTCACTTGATGCAAAAACAAAATGAATGTGAGTCGGTCTAAGTAAGGATAAAATATTAAAAGTTTTGCTTACCATCTTTTTTTATGCAAAAACTTATTCTATTTTTTTGTGTTGGTTATATATATTATAGGGAAGAATGAATCAAAACTAATTTTGTCCAAAATATTGTTTTAAAATAATAGAGATTTGACTTACTTTCTTTAAAAAACTTATTTTAAAAAATCATCAAAGATTTCTCTAACATATGCCAATAACATAGGAAGAACTATATTCTAATAAGAAACTTAAATATTAAATGATTTTATGATGAATTTCATGTATCAACATGTATCACAAAGGATATTTTTTCTCTATATACTAATATTTTAAAAATGTGTATCATCTTTTTAACATCATATACGTATAATATTTCTAAAAAAGTTAGATAATAGTATCATAATTAAGGGAAAAAGTATGTAAGCGAATTTTATTAAGTAAAGATTGTGCTATGGAAAAAATTAATTTTATTAAGTGTAAGCGAATTTATGACATGTAGGATAACAAAAGGCAAAAAGATTGTGTGGGCCATAACTGTCCATGAGAGTAAAATTTAAGGTTCTAATAACTAATGGGTTTTTAGTAACACAAAGAGACAACTAAATTAGGAATATTGTGTAATCTTTTGGAATCAAGAGAATAAATTCATAAAACAGTATAAGTTAGTTGTCAATTGGTAATTATAAATACATAAAGATTATTTCATACACCATACAAAATGTATAAAGTTAAAAGTTTAAGCTTGCATATCATGTTTATTCTTATTAAAGTTCCTTTGCTTTAATTTCTAATGTTTAAAGATGCAATTGTTTTTTCTTCCAAAACTTATTTAGCACCTATATATATGTTACATATTTATAGTAAACCATCCACTTATTTGATTTTGATGCTTTTATATTTATAAATATAAATTGTTTAAATTGATGACTAACAATTTTCAATGGGCGGTATTTATAGACCATTCTCTTTTAAAGCTCTAGACAGTGCATAATTATTAGAAGCTATTAACACCTCTAGTATTGCACAATGGCATGGGTTGCTTGGGGTATATATGGATTTTCCCCTTTGCTACCTCCATATGTGCATTATCGTTAGTATGAAATGATGCCTCTTGTCTTTTTCCTCAGGCATGAAATGTCTGGGGAATACAGAAAGCATTGGGTGCTTTATACTCATTGAAAATAGAAGATATGGCTTTTGCTTTAAAAAATGTTTTTACTGCTTGTGGGTCGGCTAGTACAGGCCCTCCACAAGTATGTCCACCTCCACTAGGTGATGGTCCTTCATCAGTAATAACGAAGGATGTTTCTTTTTCTCCACTTTTAGATTTGATTTCCAAGTCGCTTTTATCCTTCCTACAGGTAGCGCACTCACGTCCATTAGTCTATTTAGCTCTTCCTCCACTTATCAATATGACCACCACTTCTCTTTCATCCTATGATTGTAGTGTACAATATGTTACTCATTCATGAATAATCAATCTTACTCAAACTCTTTTTCTTACCTGAAAATTTCTATATCGAAGCTTGACTTGATGACATGGTTATCGATAATAGACACTTCAATTTAGACAAAACTTAAAAATAGTGCAATTATATATTTTAATAAGTACTGATTTCAAACACAAATATCTTAGTAGGAGTAATTGTACAGGCTGCTGTACACCTCTCAAAAATAAACCGACAACACCAACTAATATAGCTAGAGAAGTAGGGATTGTATCCTTAGGGAAGCGTTGTAATTATATTAGCTCTTAAAAGTCTAGATTGTATAATGGGCCTTGTAAGAAGGATAGCTAAATAAGGAACTAATGATGAAAACTTTAGTGAAGACTTGATGAAAATGAAGCCTAGGGAAATGGTTCACCATGAACAAACAAATCAATTAAGAAATGACAACTAACATGTTTCATAAATTTAATTAACTAGGACTCACTAATTCTCTCAAACTTAGACTCCCTCAAGACTCTCCTAGCAGTCTCGCTCTTCCCTAGATTTGTTATTATTCCTTAGTCTTATTATTGTATTTTTACCTCTCGGCATTAAATTAGTCCTTAGTCTTATTATTGTATTTTTACCTCTCGGCATTAGATTAGTCCTTAGTCTTATTATTGTATTTTTACCTCTCGGCATTAAATTAAACAATTACCCAACATACAATTAAATATGCACATAATCTAATTGTAAGCAATGATAAACCAATAATAGGAATTCAATTGTAAACTTGAAATCAGTTATTTAACATAAAACTATTTTATTGAAGTGTTTATGGATCCCCAAAACCCTAGAAAGAGATCTACTAATAATTCATGACTTTAAAAATAACAATCATAAACATGAAATTCATGAATAAGATTTAAAGAAGCAATACTAACAAACAACAATAATAGAATTCAAAAAAATATATAAAATAGAGAATAAAGTAATAAAAAGTACCTCTATAAGTCTTGAATAATGGAAAAAATAAAACTAGGGTTTTTCACCATGGAAGAGAGAAAAGAAAAATTGCTATGTCGTAGAGAAGAGAAAACAAGAATCGTAAAACCTAAAGAAAAATAAGAATGCATAATGCATAAAAAAATAAGTCTCTACTGTATTTATCGTTTACTAAACTCTTTTTAAACAGAATGATAGGATGACTAAACTCAGTATTAGAGCAAAATTAGAAGATTAATTCGATTATAACTCAGATTCGCTGCTTTCCCGAGGTCAGGTTTCTAGAGTCAACATGCAAGGATAAAACTGTTTTCTAGAAACTTCTACATGGTGAATGACCTACCATTGTGAAGGTCTTCAAGTCTACTTTTCAACCAATTTAGAATCACATCAATCTAACCTATAGATCTTGAGTTATAATCAAAAGAGTGAACATGTGTCATATTTTTCTTCTTCAACTTTTTTATCTCCTTATTTTCAACTGAAGTTGACCTTGTTAGCTATTTTTTACCATTGTGCACACCAAAATAACTTCATATGAATATGTTCATTGATAAATCATCCACGAGCATGAATCCAACACTCAAAATCCTCAATTCGTTGATTAGATTTGTAAGAATTATCTAAGTCATCCAAAATCACTTTGAAAGCATTCAGATAGCCATAAAATCTACCTCAAATATTAGGAAAACCACAAACAAAGCGTAAGAGAGCACAAAATAGATAATCTATGCAAATGATACCTAAAATGAAACTAAATGAACTAACTTGCTCTAATAATGCAACCTAAAAATGCCTAAAAAACTCTATAGAATAATGTTTCATCGAACTCCCCCAAGCTAGACTATTGCTTGTCCCCAAGCAAAAAGATGAGATTCTCAAAATATAAGTAGGTTTCACCCTATATAAGTAACATCGTGAAGCACTTGTGATCACATCTTCTAAGTTAAAGCATTCAAATGGTCTAATGCCTATCCAAGAGTAGAAACCGTTTAAGGGAAATTGAGCCTTATTGAATAAAAAAGGACTAGGAATCGAGGGAAGAGTTCTCACTGGTGGCAGTCCTCTCTTTGTCGTGAGTATAAGATAAACTCGATCACTTTGTCACCGGTGGCAATCCTTTAAATATGCAAAAGATGTGCATATGAATCATTTTTATGGCATAGGATACTAATAGAACACCCTCCCATGGTACCAACACTCGTGGGTTTGAAGGGGAAAATAATAACACTCATCCTAGAAAAGTCAATTCAAAATGTATACACATACTCTACAACTTTAGCAAGACATTGAATCTAGTAAATACATATAAAAACATGATTATCAAGGTCTTTATCAGGCTTGTGATAGGGCTTAGGTCAAGGGTAGGATAATATTTGGGAATATGTGAGCTTAAAAAGTCCATTTTGTGGGAGCAAAATTCAATATTAAATATAGCCTAAAAATGAGGCTCAAAACAACTCCAAGATCAATACTACCAAATCAGCTAAACAACTAAGAAGCACCATTATATCATCATCAAATATACGATAGACTTACAACATGCAATGCAAACAAATGTCACTAAGTAAAAGGATTGGAACTCTTTTTTTTCTTTTTTTTCTAATTTTTTCTTTCTATATTTTTTCTTTTTTGCCTTACATATACATTTTTATTTGAAAAAGATGATGGTGATACAATAACCTAATAAAGTAAACTCCAATTGAAGAAAAACACTCCATCAAACTCCAATAACGAGCCAAGATGTTAATAATGCAACATCACTCACCAATAAACTGAAATTCTCCCCTAAGCTAAACTTGGGTTAATCAATTGAGGCCAAAAGGTCTGTAATGTGGTTAATCATGGAAGAAAGGGTAAAGGCTCAAAATAGGGGATCAAATGGAAAGTCTTATCTTCTAAACTCAATGTAGTACGACTCCTAACAAAAAGAGTGGAATTTATCATGCTCATCATACAATTATATATAGCTAGCCAGAGTAATATCAAGCCAAAATCAAGATCAATGTCACACTAAGAACTAATCACACAAGTAGGAAATAAATAAAATTGAAATTAAGGTTCAAATTCTTACAAGTTAAACTCTTCCCTGTTCCAAACAATAGACAATAAGGTTCAAAAACTCATGTTCAAATTATACCAAGGAATCAGTAAAGAAATCAAGAGTTCATAATGACTTATTTCAACAATTAGAAGTTCCAAAAAAATTTAACCATAGGGAACAGGAAAACATAATTTGTCAAAGAATCCAATAATAACATTAGGGAAGAATAAGAAACACACTAACAAATTTTTGTTTAAAGCAATTAACAATAAGTATCAAAGATATAAAGATAAGTATCCCCTTCCCTAAGCTAGATGAAACACAGTGTCCTCACTATGGGAATGCATAAAAACATGAGAAAGGGAAAGAGGAAGCTTACTCAGTAGTAGCTTCATCCTCTGAAGAGGATTCAGGAGGAGCACTAGTAGAAGGAGCAGTGTTGCCAGAAGCTCTCATCAGATAGCGCAAGGAAGTAACCGCAAAATAAATTTCCACAACTTTCTCTTCAAGTTTGTTCAAGCAAACAAGAACATCCTAAGAGAAGCAAGTGATACTATCTATGAGGAGGCTAAATTCCTTTGCGGTAACTGGTGTAGAGGAGTGGGATGCCAGGATCACTAACATTGAAGATAGGGTGTGGGTTATGTTGCATAGTTGCGTGGGTACCAACACATGGCTCATCAACTGTCGATGGCGCATAAGAGGAAACACCAGGGGAGAACAATAAGGCACTAGGGTTACTCAAACGGGTAGTAAGAGCAAATGAGCATAAGAAACCCATACAACATCTTTTCCTTTGCGTTTCACAAACCATTCATAATATCATCATGTGTTAGTAACCATTTGTAGTTCATCTCCATTTTCCTAATATCAAGGAGTGCAATAGTTGTTCAATATGGCATGAGAAGATAAGTTAACTCCATAATGCTTGGCAAAAATGGTGATTAACTACCCATAGTGATGGAGCCAGTGTTATGGTTTCTTTCCCATATGAAAGCATCAATTAAGAACCTTCCAAAAGCTACCATGATTTATTGGAATCCCCATGAAAAAACCAACATAGCATCCTAAAATCATTAGTAGCCACCTATCTTATTTCACCCTTAGGATAGGAGGCCTGGAGTAGAATTCGATACAAAAGGCAAATAATAGGATTAACAAAGGCATTAGACTTTGTTAAAGCAACAACCCTATTATTACGACTAGTAACTTTCTTCCAAAATTGCTTGGGAGAAAAAGAATTGCCAGTGGAATTATCATAGAAATTTTTGAATGACTCAAGACCAATGGTTCCTTCTAGAGGGAATTAAAGCAGTTCTTTAACTTCCTTTTCATTCATTCTTTTCTTAATACCACCTATAAAGAAGGAGACTTCATTATTCTTTGAGATGACCTCAAGAAAATAGAGGAACTCAGAAATCAAATTTGGATATACCTCTTCTTTCAAATTCAAAATTATTGAAAACCCATGTTTTTATAGGACTATGATGTGAGTAGCAGAGTATAGGTTTAACTTGTCCTTTTGATGAAAGGTGTAAATTTCTTGTTGGGGATTTCTTAACTAAGAGAAAATGGGTTGTGAAGAAATAGGAATACTAGGTTCAGGTGTGGGTGATCGAGGTGGTGAAGGAGCTTTTCTCTTTTTGGCAATTTTTTTGGTGGGCAATGGATTAGTTTTGGATTTTCTCTTGGAAAGGTTTCTTTTGTTGCGTTTCGTGATGCCAATCACTTTCTATCACCAAAAATCCAACCTAGAATTTCCTTGATATCAAAAATCACCAATGTTAATGCTTTTAACTCACCAAAATAGTTCACCATTACAAATTCATCATAATTCACCACACAATATACCATGAAAAAATTGTCAAACTAATTCATCAAACTTATAATCAAATGAATCTAATTATTTTATCAATCCAAAATCATATACTAGTAAATAATCACAATATACCATAAACAACTAAGTAGTCTAAATTTAAAATTATCCATCAAAAATTGGAAAACTCTAAATCAATATATTAAACTAGGGTTTATAAATTTTACTAAATTTTTGATGATTGAAAAGTTGTTATGGTGGGGGGTAGTTCACCTTTGGTGGTTCACTGGAGAAGCGCTACAATAGAAGGGGCTGCTTAAGTGGAGTGCTAGTGGCGAGCTAGAGGTGCGACGAGGTGGTTGTGGGTTTTTGGGGCTGCTGGAGTGCTGGAAGCTTGGTGTGGTTGCTATGGATGCTGGAGGCGCGCTACGCTAGAGAGGATGGAGCTGGGTAGTGGTGCTACTAGGCTTGCTGTGGGGACTCGCCGGTGAATGGGGTTGGGGTGAATGTGAGTTTGGGGCTGCGTGGTTTGTGAGGGAGGAAAGTTTTGGGTTTTGGTTTTGGGTGTAATACGTGAGTTTGGGTTTTAATTTTTCTATTTTTCAATCTTCTTTTTTTTAAACCATCGGGCCATGGAAATCAATTGCACTGACCATGATTTCACTCATACCTCCAGAGAAAGAACCATCGGGCGATGGAAAACCATAGGGCCCACTAGAATTCCACCTTTTGTTCTGAAATCAATCCTTCGAGCTATGGAAAACCATCAGGTTAACCAGAATTTTTCCTTTTCATCCGAAAAACAATCCATCGAGCGATGAAAAACCATTGGGCCAACCAGAATTCACCTTTTCATTAAAAATTTCATCCATCGAGCAATGGAAAACTATCGGCCAACAGGAATTTTGCCTTTTCATTCGAAATTCAATCCATCAGGCGATGAAAAACAATCGAGCCAACTAGAATTTGACCTTATTTTTCCAAACACCGATCCATCGGCTGATGAGAATTTCCCAAAAAATGATCCTTTGGACAATGGAAACCATGAAGATGATTAGGATTTCACCCTTTTTCCCAAAAATCGATCCATCGAGCGATGGAAAACCATCGGGCTTACTTAAAAATCCTAATTCATCATACACAGGTAATGACAAACACACATTGTTAGGTTTTTAGGGATCTTAAATAAAATAGAATAAAAATAAAATAAAAAATGAATTCAAGTAAATCTAAAATTAAAATAACAAATAATAATACCTAAAATTAAAGATAAAAAAGAGTTAGAAATTCGGGTTGCCTACTGAAAAGCGCTTTTTATGGTCGTTAGCTAGACCGTGCTTTCATGTACTCCATGAGAGTTGGGGTCATGGAAGTTGATCTCTTCCACCAATACAACTAAGACTCCTTCATAGTAGTGCTTAAGATGTTGTCTGTTGACTTTGAACTTCTCACCCTTATCGTTTTAAAGCTCAACAAACCCAAACTTACTCATCGTTGTGACAATATGAATGGACCACTCCACCTAGACTTCAAGTTTCCAGGGAAAAGCCATAATCTAGAATTGAAATGTAACACTTTGTCACCCACTTGGAAGTCTTTCTTCACAATTTTCTTATCATGCCATCTTTTAGTTTTTTCCTTGTAAATCTTGGCACTATCATAGGCTCCCAAATGGAACTCATCTAATTCACTCAACTGAAGAAGTCTCTTTTCTCCTACAACCTTTTCATCCATATTTAATTCCTTGATGGCCCAGATTGAATTATATTCTAACTCTACTATAAGATGAAATGTTCTTCCATATATACACCAATCGATATGGAGAGGTACTAATTGGAGTCTTAAAAGCAGTACGATATGCCCAAAGTGCATTAAGTAGCTTGCTATTCTAATCCTTCTTAGATCGAGAAATAGCCTTCTCAAGAATAGATTTGATCCCTTTATTGGAGATCTCAACTTGGCCACTTATTTGTGGATGATATGCCAATCCAATACAATAATAAACCCCCCATATTTCTCAAGTAGCATACCCAATTTCTTCTCATGAAAATGGGATCCTCCATCACTAATAATAGCTCTAGGAACTCCAAATCTTGGAAAGATAATTTGCATAAAAAATTTCATAACAGTGTTGGAGTTCGTCTTTGGTGTTTGAATGGCTTCCACCTACATGGACACATATTCCACAGCTACCAAAATGAATTGATTTCTATGATACGATCGGAATGGTCCCATATAGAGGTTCAGCTTGGCCCAGCTCCAATCCGGCCCGGCCCGGCCCAACACGGTCCTATTCAAATATTGGCCAAATCCAAATCCAAATTCCCCAACCCTGACCCTATTCAATTTGGTTAGAGAAAAATTTCGACTCGACCCATGATTCGAACTAGACCATCCCACTGAACCGGCTCGGCCCTATTTGGCCTACCTAAATCTTCTAGTTTTGTAAAATTTAGTTTATTTAAATGCAATATAGTTTATATTAATGTCAGTTTAGTTGAACATAAACTAATTTATATGAATGTTAGTTGATTTTCATATAGTTTAATTTCTATGAATGTTAGTTTATTTGAATATACTTTAGTTTAATTCATATGAATTAATGAATGTTAGTTTTGTTGAATATAGTTTAGTTTATATGAACCAATGAATGGTAGTATAGTTAAATTTAGTTTAGTTTATATGACTCAATGAATATTAATTTTAGTTATATGAATGTTAGTTTAATTGAGTATAGTTTAGTTTATATAAATGTTAGTTTAGTTGAATGTATGAAGATTCAATGGGCACTCAAGAGGGGGGGGGGGGGGGGGGGGGGGGGGGGGGGGGGGTTGAATTGAGTGTTAAGTAATCGTTGGCAATTTTTGCTTCTTTTCGGATTATGTGTAAGGAACCAGTTGTGCTGGTTCCCTTATGCAGCGGAATAAAACAAGGCAATAAAGAACACCACAGACTTAACGAGGTTCAGCCAACTCTGGCCTACATCCTCCTATCCTAAGTACTTTATTAATCTACTCCGAAAAATAAAGATACAATTCACTCTCCTGTTTCCCTACTCCGGGAACCAGTAACCCCACACTCGACTCCGAATGTGCTTTGAACTTACCCTCGTAAGTTCCTAGTGTGTTTGAACTCACAAACACTCACCAAGTCTTCAACCCCTTTGTCAAAGACTGAATACAAGATCAAGAACTCTCTAATAATTTAACTCTCAAAAGTCAAATAGAGAAAAACATTAAAACACTATTATGCTCTTGTGTATCACTCAATAATTGAATTAGTGCTTTTAGCTCTCAAGGATCAAACTCTGTTAAAATTGCGTAAGAGTTGTATTTTGATTATTCAGATCAAGACGTATTTATAGGTTAGTCGGCTAAACCCTCAAATCATACGTATAAGATATACATGCGATTCTCAAATCATGCGTATAAGATATACATACGATTTTAGGATAAGTATTTATCCTAAATGACTTGATCATAAGATAAGATCATCTTAGGATAAGATACTTCCCGGTTTTTAGCTAACCAAAACATCATCTTATCTTTTAGCTGCTTAAATATATCTTAAATCCATATATTTCGGAAAATATCCTTTTTGTAAAATCTTTATAAAAACCGCAGCTTGAATAATCTGTTCAGTTAACCTGGTTCCCTGACCTGGTTCCCTGAACTGAATATGTTATGAAATTTGTTCCAAACCTTGTACCAAATTTCATAACGATATTTAATATACTAAAAGCACTTTATATACTCAATTATATAAGTTGTACTACGGAGCATTTACATGAAGATCCTAAGTAACTTTTCGAGTGTAGTCTTTCTTCATGCATTCGTTAAGTCTTGAAAGCTTCCATGAATGAACTCAATTATTGACCAAGGACCTTCCTTTAAGTTGATCGAAAGTCCTTTCAAGCTTCCAAACTTAGAAATCAACTTAGATGCATAACTCATTTATCATCTAGTTGTTCCCTATATAAAGACAAGTTAGTTCAACGGATATCTCATATAAGTAATAACTTATCTAAGGAAACAGTGTTCTATATTAGTTAGTTCCCCAACTGTATTGAACACTTTCAAAGACCTGTTTCCCTTAGCTGTTTGTCATCATTCAAAACTATCAATCAGAACCTAAGGGACTCAACAAATTCCCCCTTTTTGATGATGACAAACACTTGAAGTTTCTGCACCTGTGAACATACTCAAAAACAAATAGTCAAAAACTTCAAGAATTCAAAACTCAATGGAACAAGTCAGTTAAGCCAACTGGTTCCCTAAACAGAAACAGAAAATAAAATAAAGTAAGTAACAAACTCAAACACAACTTAATCTAAACTAGTAAAGACTCTAGGCTTCAACTTCAACTATTTTCCCCCTTTTGGCATCATTAAAAAGATATGCAGAAGTAGCATCTTATGCATAAAGTAACGTGCTAAACCATCCAATGGCATCAACCATTATACAAATAAAGTGCTGCAAAAGAAGGTCAAAATAGTCAAAGTTAAGTCATGCCACCAATAGAGATCATAGTTTAATATAGACCAACAAAAGTGAACGATAGAGCCCAAATCCATATCAAAACAAGTTCATGGATTGGGAGGAATAAAACAGTTCAACAAAATCAGTTATTCAGAATATTATGATAAAGGTAGGCTAAATGAAAAAGAGGACAGATTCAATCATCATCATCATTTTCATCATCTCCTTCCTCTTCTTCAGTGGCAGCCTCCTCAGCTGTTTCTTCCTCGTTCTCCTCCTCTTCACTGTCATCTTCCTGTTGGTCTTCTTGCTGGTCCTCCTCACTTTGCTTCTTCTCATTTCCAGAACTGCCAGCAATCTGTTTCTCTAACTTGATCATCCTCATGATAAATGAAGTGGATAGACCTTCAACCAAGTTCACTAACTTGCTGAGCTGATCCCCTACAGCATTTATCTTCTCTTCCTGACTCTCCAGTCTCTTAAGGATAACCTGCAGACCAGCTGGTTCCTCTACCTTCTGTTTCTTCTTGACCGGCTTAGGAGTCTCTACTGGTTCCTCCTCCCTAAACTTCAATACCCCAGCACTTATGATCAACCCCTTTTGTTTCAGAATGCCTTTGGTAAACACCATTGCAGGAGCAGTTGATCCACTAAGAGAAACATTATTCTCTTTAAGAAGCTTAGTTATGTAGGACCCATAAGGAAGAGAGTGGTGGGATGAATTATAGCAATTCATCATATGGTTTATCATTAGAGAAGGAAGATTTATCTTAATCCTTTTCATCAGCAAATAAATAAGCACCATTTCCATGATGCGCACAAAACCTCTACCTTGTGCTCGAGGGATAATCATCTTGTTGCACACAGAGTGAAGGACCAGCATCACTGGTTCCTTCAAGCCACCAGTTTTAAACGTTCCAGCTTTCTTTGGAACTTTCCCTCCAAACACAAAATCATGCACTTCATCTGGACTGACCCCTATAAGTGTGGGCCATCCATCTCCAGAATACTCCTCAAAGCCATCTCTGGGTATATTCAACAACCCAGCCAAGCTTGCAACAGACACATTCACTTCAACATTATTCACACTTGAGCTTAACGATCTATCCAGCATTTGTTTTAAATTAACATAAAACTTTCTAACACCATCAATATTAGCATCACATACATCAAACAAAGGCATCCAACCCTGATATTCTAACAGCTCTTTCACACCACTCAGAGCAACTTCATCAAAATACCCAACTTCTGTTTTACACCCAGATACCACAACCCTAGAACCTAAATCAGTCATACCAACAGATGGAGATTCTACTAACATACCTCTTGCAGACTTCCGCGCTGTTCTCTTTTGCTTGGAACCAGCAGAGTCCATTGACTGGTCCTCTATTACTACTTCGCTAACCCTTTTCAGGGATGACCTGGTCACTCTGCTGCGAACCAAGGGTTTTGTAGTCCACTTACTATGCCCAATGATCTGTAGATCATCCTCCTCACTACAAACTTCCTCCTCTTCCCCTTCTCCAACAGTGTTGAAGAGTTCTTCAGTGCTTTTAGGCTGTTCCCCCTGAGATGAGACAGGTTCCTTGATGATGGAATCATCAGCCTCAGGGGTCTTGGGTAAAGGTGCATTTTTGGGAGGTGGAGGTGAGGGAGATTTAGAAGATGGGGATAGAGTTGGTGATGGGTTCTTTGTGGTGGTAGGAGGTGAGTTGCTAGATGAAGTTGGAGCAGGGTTTGCTTCATTGATGGAAGCCTCCTTCAATTGAGTTGACTCACTTGCTTGAGTCTTCTCCTTTCTTTTCTTAGCTGGAGCCCTGGTTGATTTCCTACCCATTGTTGCTAGTGAGCTTCACAGATTTGAGGGAGATGGGAGCAAGTGAACAGTGATCAGGGCACACCTTTTGAACGGGAGAGAGAGATGAGTAGTGATGATGTGATGTGAGACTGTATCAAGGTGTTTGTGTGTATTTATATCAATTGCTCAAATATAGGATTTCCAATAACTAGGCGGTTGAAAGTCAAAGTAAATGAGAGAAGGAATTTTAGAAATTGAAAATTTCAAAATTGTAGTTATCTTTTTACAAAAGATTCAACCAACTATAAATTAGGCAATTAGATATATTTGCCTCTTTGTAGGATAGGAATACCTGAAATAAGATAATTCTTTCCAAAAAGAAATTATCTTATAGTAATCTTCCGAAAATAAGATATTTTCGGATGACATATCAGAGCTGAACTGCTGTTTCCTCTTGCTGGTACCTGTACTGAACCAGTCACTCTATTTTCAGCATGTTTCAAAATGACTTCTCCTGTTTCTATGCAACAACAATCCACTTAGGGTTATTTACACAATATTTGCAAGTAAGCAGCATAGTTATATACATAATCGATACAAAAGCATACTTATTCTAACCAATCATTGAAGGAAATAATTGAAGCCATCGCCTAAAGCCTAACTAGACCTAAGAGGACTCTTAACCTACAAAAAGACTCTCTACATAAAGGCTTTGTGAAGATATCAGCTATTTGATCTTCACTTTTACAGAACAACATCTCCACCAATCCTTTCTCCACATTGTCTCTTAGAAAATGGTGTCTTATCTCAATGTGTTTGGTCTTGGAGTGTTGCACGGGGTTCTTTGAAATATTGATTGCACTAGTGTTATCACAAAAGATAGGAACACTTTTATAAATAACACCAAAATCTTTCAGCTGATTCCTTATCCACAGTAGCTGGGAACAGCATGAAGCTGCAGCTATATATTCTGACTCTGCTGTGGATAGGGCCACTGAATTTTGCTTCTTAGAACCCCATGATATAAGACAAGAACCAAGGAAGTGTGCCATACCTGATGTGCTCTTTCTGTCAACTAGGAAACCAGCATAATCTGCATCTGTATATCCAATGAGATCGATGGTACTGCCTTTGGGGTACCACAAAAACAGATCTGCTGTTCCCACAAGATACCTGAGTATCCTTCTAACAGCCTTCAAGTGAGACTCCTTTGGATTGCTTTGAAACCTAGCACACAAACCAACTGAAAACACAATGTCAGGTCTACTAGCTGTTAGGTAGAGTAGAGAACCAATCATTCCTCTATAAAGCGTAGCTTCAACATCTTTTCCTTTAGGATCAGCATCCAACTTTGTGGATGTGGGAACAGGTGTATCATAAGCTTTGCTGTTCTCCATGCCAAACTTTTTCAACAGCTCTTTTAAGTACTTTTGTTGATGGATCATTATACCATCATTTGTTTGCTTAATCTGCAGACCTAGGAAGAATCCTAGTTTTCCCATCATACTCATTTCAAATTCACTCTGCATAAGATTTGCAAATTCATCACACAAGGTTTGATTAGTAGCACCAAATAAGATGTCATCAACATAGATTTGTACTACAATCAAGTGTTTCCTCTTGGTTCTTATGAACAAGGTCTTGTCTATTGTTCCTCTCTTGTAGTCATTAGCCATCAAGAAATTGGACAGTCTTTCATACCAAGCCCTTGGAGCTTGTTTCAAGCCATATAATGCTTTATCCAATTTATATACATGTTGGGGAAACATTGCATCTTCAAAACCAGGTGGCTGCTCCACATATACTTCTTCCTTCAAATAGCCATTAAGGAAGGCAGTCTTTACATCCATCTGAAATAGCTTAAAATTCATGTGAGCAGCATAAGCAATTAAAATCCTAATAGCCTCTAGCCTAGCTACTGGTGCAAACGTCTCATCATAGTCAATTCCTTCTTGTTGATTGTACCCTTGCACCACTAGCCTTGCTTTGTTTCTGACTATAGTACCGAGGTCATCTAACTTGTTTCTAAAGACCCATCTAGTACCAATGACTGATCTTTCCTTTGGACGGGGAACCAGGTGCCAAACCTGGTTTTTCTGGAACTGATTTAATTCATCTTGCATAGCTAGTATCCAGTCAGGATCAGTCAATGCCATTTTATAGTCAGTAGGCTCTACATTAGACAGGAAAGAGTAGAAAGCACAGAAATTTTGAAAGACACTTCTTCTCGTTTGAATCCCCTTATTTATATCACTAATTATTTGATCAGTGGGATGAGAGGCCTTATATCTAAAACTTTTGACATTAATACTGTTTTGTGCTTCCTCATTAAGTTGGCAACTAGCATGTTCATGAATCTCTTCTCTTTCTGAAGAACCAGGAGAGTTTACATTCATGCTGTTTCCTCTATCATTACTTACCTCAGGTTCAGGAGTAATACCTTCTTCTGTTCCCCCTGAACTCATTACCTGTCTATTGTGTGTGGAACCATCAGGATTTGGTTCCCCTTCAGAATCCTCATTTTCTCCATTTTCTTCTCTAGGCACTTCATCATTATTATCTGGTGGAGTATCTGGTATGCCTAGTTCTGCTTGCACTTCATCTGAGGGACCAGTATACTAGTTCCCCGTGAAATCCATCAAACCAATCACTTCATCAGGTTGTACCTGTGCAATCTCAGAGGACATGTTAAATTCATCAAAAATGACATGGACACTCTCCTCAACACAGAGAGTCCTCTTATTGAAGACTCTATATGCTTTGCTGTGAGAGGAGTATCCAAGAAAGATTCCCTCATCACTTCTGGGATCAAATTTATCAAGCTGGTCCTTCCCATTATTACGCACATAACATTTACATCCAAAGACACGAAAGTATGTGATGTTGGGCTTTCGACCTTTAAGAAGTTCATAGGGAGTCTTATTTAACTTTGGTCTAATGAGACCTCTATTCAGTATATAGCAAGCAGTGTCAACAGCTTCACCCCAAAAACTCTTTGGGAGACCACTCTCAATGAGCATCGTCCTCGCCATCTCCTCAAGAGTTCTGTTTTTCCTTTCTACAACACCATTTTGTTGAGGTGTTCTAGGGGCTGAGAAGTTGTGATTAACTCCATGTTCCCTACAATAATCAATAAAGTTAGCATTGTCAAATTCAGTACCATGGTCTGATCTTATCGAGACTAGCTTCTGGGTGAGCTGGTTCTCCACTTGTTTCACCGATGTTACCCATTCTTCAAACGTTTCATCCTTTGTGTGTAACATCATTACCCAAGTGTACCTGGAATAATCATCAACCATAACACAGACATATCTATGACTTCTTCGACTTTGTACTCTCATGGGGCCATACAAGTCAATGTGTACAAGTTCGAAGGGTCTGCTAGTACTCAAAACAGTTTTAGGCTTAAAGGAGATTTTGACCTGTTTCCCCCTTACACATTCAGAACAAACTTTATCAACTTCGTACTTAATGTTAGGAAGACCTATCACTAAGTCACGTGCTTTAAGCTTGTTTAGAAGTGTTAGGCTAGCATGTCCAAACCTCTTATGCCAAATCCATTGATTATTTTCAGAAACAGCTCTCAAATAAGTGGACTTGTCTTGAGGGATCTTATCTAAGAAGGTGATGTAGACATCATGCTTCCTAGTTCCCTCACATACCAGTTCTCCTGTTTGTGAGTTAACTATGTGACATAGGTTGGCTTGAAACTCAACTCTATTTCCTTTGTCACATAATTGAGAAATACTCAAGAGATTATGTTGCAAGCCTTCAACATAATAAACATCACCTATTGTATTAGAAAGTGTCTTACCAACCTTACCTAAACCAGTGATGGTTCCCTTGCTGTTATCCCCAAAGGTGACACTTCCTCCATCAAAGGCCACTAGTGAAAGGAATTGATCTTTATCCCCGGACATGTGTCTTGAGCAACCACTGTCCAAATACCAATAGGTGTCTCCCTTCACTCTAGCCTGTAAGATTGAATCAAACATTAGTTTTAGGAACCCAAGCATACTTGGGTCCCTTTTTAACAACATTAACATCATGTTTATCCTTTCTTCTCCATACATACATTAGACTCTTGCTGTTCTTATTAGCACTATTTTTCTTAGCTGGACATTCATGTATCTTATGTCCATTCTTACCACAATGAAAACACACGTGCATTTCTTTAGTCATGACATACTTACCTTGCTGATATTCTGTGATCCAGGTGGTTTCTCTGGGAGACCAGTTAGTCCTGGTTCTCTGTCTAGTATAACCAAGACCAAATTTTCCTTTGTTTCCTCCTGATGAGGTCAGAAGGTTCAAAGTCCTTTGCGCGTTCAGTAGCTTATCCAAATGTCTATGACTGTCATGCAATTCCCTTTCTTTTGTTTCAAGTGTTTTAACTAACAGCTCGTTTTTCTCTTTCAAAAACTCAAAGTTACTTTCTAAAGTTGCAAGTTGTAAGTTAAGATCTAAAATCATAGGATCATTAGACATGTCAATAACTACTGATTGCTTTTCACTTTTTAGTTGATTAAATTCAGCATGTAATTTACAGATAGTACTTTCATATTCATTAATCATACTGCTGACTTCAACGCTTGTTCCAGTGAGAAAGCTAGAGGACTGAGTAGCTTTAAGTGAAGCAATTTCTTTGTAAGAATTTTCTAGGTTGAAAGTCAATGTTTTAAAGGCCTTCATCAGAGAGGCTCTATTGCAGGACTTTGCTTTACTTATGACCGTAGAGAAATCAGGGGCTTCACTAGTATTTGATATTTCTCTGGGGAACCAGGAGATCAGATCTTCTTCACCATCACTTGGATAGTCTAGTCCAGAAGATCTTGCCCTTTCTAGTTCTACCTTGCACTTATCCAATTCAATTTCTAGTTCAGCATTTTGATTTTTCAAGTTATGGCAAGCCATTTCTAGGTGATCACAACTAGCAATAGCAATTTCACATTCATTTCGTTTTTCTTTTAGTTCTCTTTTGCCAGTTATATAAGTTTCAGCTAATTTATAACATTCATCTAATAGAGAATCTATGCAAGCAAGCATATTTTCTCTATCATATTCATGCATATCTACTCTAATTTGTTCAAGGTTTACCTTATGTCTTTGTAGTACATCCTTCTTAGCCATTAAGCATTTCTTGAATGTACTGGTTCCCCCTCTGGTTCCCTGACCAGTGATGTTCTCCTTGATGTTTGTGAAAGCAGTTAGACAAACATCAGAATCAGTTGTATCTTCTTCTTCATCAGATCTTGAGTCAGATTCTCCCCACATGGATGCTATCATGGCATTCTTGAAAGCTCTCTTATCTCCAGATTGAGATTGTTTGTCTTTCCATTTTGGACAATCACGAATGATGTGTCCTTTCTCACCACACTTGAAGCAACCTGAAGATGAAGATGAGTTAGATTTTTTAGTGTTTTTGAAATTCCTACCTTTGAAATTCCTCTTTTGATCACGAAGAGATCTTTCAAATCTTTTTGCAATCAGGCTGATCTCATCTTCTTCTTCCTCTACTGTTCCCTTTAGTGTCATGCCTCTGGCTGGTTCCTTCTCAGACTTAGAGTCAATCAGCATCTCATGAGTCATAAGGGAACCAATCAGCTGTTCCAAGGACAGGGTAGATAGATCCTTTGCTTCGTACACTGCTGTTACCTTAGCTGTCCATGTATCTGTTAAACTACGCAAAATTTTTCTCACAAGATCCTCATCAGAAAACATTTTACCAAGTGATCTAAGATCATTAACAATAGTCATAAACCTACGAAAGCAATCATTGATTTTTTCATTTTTATTCATTGCAAACAATTCGTATTTAGACATGATTAAATCAATTTTAGAACGTTTTACCTCACTGGTTCCCTCAAACGCAAGTTCAAGGGTGTCCCATATCTCCTTAGCACTACTACAACCAGAGCTCCGATTTGTTTCATTCTCACCTATTGCTTGTTGTAGGATTGACATTGCCTTAGCATTTTTCTCCAGCAACTTGTAATCAGCAGTGACCAATTCGCCATCCTTCTTGGGAACCTGTTTCCCATCAGCTTCTGTCTTGAGAATGATATTAGGACCATTTTTAACTACGAGCCAGCATTCATAATCAATACCCATGATCACATTCTGGATCCTATTCTTCCACCAGGCATAATTATTTCCATTAAACTTTGGTGTCTTGTTGTCATAACCGATTGCACTTAATTCTTGAGTACTCATTCTTAACTCCTCTAGATGTTACTCTTTCGAGAAGCTTAGGCTCTGATACCAATTGAAGATTCAATGGGCACTCAAGAGGGGGGGGGGGTGAATTGAGTGTTAAGTAATCGTTGGCAATTTTTGCTTCTTTTCGGATTATGTGCAAGGAACCAGTTGTGCTGGTTCCCTTATGCAGCGGAATAAAACAAGGCAATAAAGAACACCACAGACTTAACGAGGTTCAGCCAACTCTGGCCTACGTCCTCCTATCCTAAGTACTTTATTAATCTACTCCGAAAAATAAAGATACAATTCACTCTCCTGTTTCCCTACTCCGGGAACCAGTAACCCCACACTCGACTCGGAATGTGCTTTGAACTTACCCTCGTAAGTTCCTAGTGTGTTTGAACTCACAAACACTCACCAAGTCTTCAACCCCTTTGTCAAAGACTGAATACAAGATCAAGAACTCTCTAATAATTTAACTCTCAAAAGTCAAATAGAGAAAAACATTAAAACACTATTATGCTCTTGTGTATCACTCAATAATTGAATTAGTGCTTTTAGCTCTCAAGGATCAAACTCTGTTAAAATTGCGTAAGAGCTGTATTTTGATTATTCAGATCAAGACATATTTATAGGTTAGTCGGCTAAACCCTCAAATCATACGTATAAGATATACATGCGATTCTCAAATCATGCGTATAAGATATACATACGATTTTAGGATAAGTATTTATCCTAAATGACTTGATCATAAGATAAGATCATCTTAGGATAAGATACTTCCCGGTTTTTAGCTAACCAAAACATCATCTTATCTTTTAGAAATATATCTTAAATCCATATATTTCGGAAAATATCCTTTTTGTAAAATCTTTATAAAAACCGCAGCTTGAATAATCTGTTCAGTTAACCTGGTTCCCTGACCTGGTTCCCTGAACTGAATATGTTATGAAATTTGTTCCAAACCTTGTACCAAATTTCATAACGATATTTAATATACTAAAAGCACTTTATATACTCAATTATATAAGTTGTACTACGGAGCATTTATATGAAGATCCTAAGTAACTTTTCGAGTGTAGTCTTTCTTCATGCATTCGTTAAGTCTTGAAAGCTTCCATGAATGAACTCAATTATTGACCAAGGACCTTCCTTTAAGTTGATCGAAAGTCCTTTCAAGCTTCCAAACTTAGAAATCAACTTAGATGCATAACTCATTTATCATCTAGTTGTTCCCTGTATAAAGACAAGTTAGTTCAACGGATATCTCATATAAGTAATAACTTATCTAAGGAAACAGTGTTCTATATTAGCTAGTTCCCCAACTGTATTGAACACTTTCAAAGACCTGTTTCCCTTAGCTGTTTGTCATCATTCAAAACTATCAATCAGAACCTAAGGGACTCAACAATGTAGTTTATATGAATCAATGAATGTCAGTTTAATTGAATTATATATAGTTTAGTTTATATGAATCAATGAATGTTAGTTTAGTTTATATGAATCAATGAATGCTAGTTTAGTTGAATATAGTTTAGTTTATATAAATTAATGAATGTTAATTTTGTTAAATATAGTTTAGTTTACATGAATGTTAATTTAGTTGAATAAGTTTTAGTTTATATGAATCAATAAAAGTTAGTTTAGTTGAATTGTATATAGTCTAGTTTATATGAATCAATGAATGTTAGTTTCGAATGTAGTTTAGTTTATTTGAATTAGTGAATGCTAGTTTAGTTTCATATAGTTAGTTGAACATAATTTAGTTTATATGAATGTTAGTTTAGTTGAATATAGTTTGATTGAATCTTAGTTTAGTTTATATGAATATTAGTTTAAACTAAATTTAGTAGAACATTGTTTGGTTTATATAAATCGATGAATGTTAGTTTAGTTGAATATAATTTATTTTATTCATTATATAAATCAATAAATATTAGTTTTGTTGAATATAGTTTAATTTATATGAATAATATAAGTTTACTTAAATATAGTTTAGTTATATGAATCAATAAATGTTAGTTTAGTTTAATGTAATTTAGTTTATATGAATCGAATATAATTATGTGTTTTTATGATTATATGTAATTTATGTAAATATGTAGTGAAAAATGAAAAATATTGACAAAGTAAATGAAAAATGAATGTGATTAGTCGAATATAAAAGTTTACAATGAATGTCATTATGGGATTCATGAATATAAATGTTTAATTACTATCGAAATAATTTATTTCTTCTAATTTCTAAATGTCATTATGTGTAATTCGGTTTGATTCCTTTCGATTTTGTTCGTGAATTCAGTTCAGGAATTCGATTCGATTCATGAATCTGATTCAATATGTGAATTCGATTCAATTTGATTCGTGAGTTCGATTTGATTCAATTCATTATTCGATTCGTGATTTGGTTGGATTCGGTTCATGATTCGGTTTTCTATTCAGTTTGATTCGTTACAAATCCTATTTCCTAACCCTAACCCTAGCTCGGATCGGCCCGCCCCTAAGACCGGTCCGATCTTAGTGCTTCCCCTCCAAGCCTAGCCTTGTGGTTGGCCTAGCCCAGCCCGCCCATATTGGCCTTGTGGCCATCACTAATCTCATATAAGCAATGCCCCACATATCAAAATTTTCAACTTCTAGTATGGAATTTTGAGGCATCTCATGTCTTATTGATATGTTTCCTATTCTTTGGCAAGAAGCACAAGACAACACAAATGCTCTAGCATCCTTGAGTATAGTTGGCTAATAGAAACCAGATTAAAGCACCTTAAACATAGTCTTAGAGGGTTCAGTATGACCTCCATAAGGTGATGAGTGGCAATGACACAAAATTTTATAGAATTTTTAATCTGGAATACATCCACGGCAAAGACCTTCAACATATTCACGAAAGAGATTAGGATCATCCCTGAAATACCAGTAAACATCATAGAGAAACCTTTTCTTTTGCTGATAAGAAAGATTATGAGGTAAGACTCCTCCAACAATGTAATTGGCATAATCAGCAAACCATAGAGAATAGACTGTAACGGTAAGAAAATGGTCATCTGTAATTGAGTCATTAATGGGAATAGATTCATCATCACATAGGATCCTTAAAAGGTGGTCAGTAACCACATTCTTTGCTTATTTTTTATCACGAATCTCAAGATTAAACTCTTGGAGTAATAAATCCATCTAATAACCCGAGCCTTGTCTTCTTTTTTTGCAATGATATACTATAGGGCTGCATGATCAGTGTGGATAATAACCTTTGATCCAAGAAGATAAGACCAAAACTTATCTAAGGCATATATAACAGCAAGTAACTCCTTCTCAGTTATGGCATAGTTGACTTGAGCTATATCAAAGGTCTTACTAGCATAGTAGATGGCATATAAAACCTTGTCTTTCCTCTGTCCCAACACAGCTCTAACTGCATAATCACTCGCATCACACATTATCTCGAACAAAAGGTTTTAATTGGGATGTTGTATGATAAGTGCTGAAGTCAAAGCTTGTTTGATCTTGGTCAAAAACTCTAGACACTCATCAGTAAAATCAAATTACGTATCTTTCAAAAGAAATTGGGTCATTGGTTTTGCAATCTTAGAAAAAACTTTAAAAAACCTGTGATTAAAACCTGCATCATCTAAAGAGCTTCTTACCCTTTTGACATTCACTGGTGGTGGTAGCTGCTCAATTACCTAAATCTTAGCCTTATCTAGCTCAATGCCATGCTCATAAATAAGATGGCCAAGTACCACTCCTTTAGTAACCATGAAATGACACTTTTCCCAATTCAAAACAAGATTCACTTCCTCACATCCTCTTAGCACTTTAGTCATGTTCTCTAAACATAAATCAAAACTAGTGCCATAGACACTAAAATCATCTATGAAAACTTCCACAATTGACTTTATGAACTCAAAAAATATGCTCATCATGCAACGTTGAAAAGTAGCAGGGGCATTACAAAGACCAAAAGGTATCCTACGACATTCAAAAGTACCATATGGACATGTAAACGTAGTTTTTTCTCTATCATATTGATGAATAGGTATTTGGAAGAATCCATAATATCCTTCTAAATAACAAAAGTACTTATGCCTACCTAACCTTCCAAGCATTTGATCAATAAAGGGAAGAGGGAAGTGATCCTTCTTAGTTGCGACATTTAGTTTTCTATAATTAATGCACATCTGCCAACCTGTAATAACTCTAGTAGGAATAAGTAAATTTTTATCATTACAAACAACAATAGTTCTAACTTTCTTAAGCACTACTTGGACTCAACTTACCCACTTAGAATCAGGATTCAAAATAGATAATGCCAGCATCAAGTAATTTCATTACCTCTTTCTTGACTACCTCCTGCATGTTAGAGTTTAATCTACATTAACTCTATATGCATGGTGTATGATCTTCCTCTAAATGAATGCAATGCATTCAAAAATTAGGACTAGTACCAATGATTGGATACAATTCCTTCTCACCAAGAAAAAAGTATTTCAAATAAGAGGGAAGAGGTTTTATTTCAGGTTGCTTAACCTTTGTGGCGGTGCAAGCATGCATAGGTAACTCTTGGAACATCGGGCTCTCTTTTGGGCTCAAATCCTTACCATTTAGATTTTACCGTAGTTCATAAATATTAACATCTTCCTCACCTGCATCAGAATCCAAACATGAAAAACTCCCTAGAAGATCGGATTGAGGTACATTACCTTGAACAATATCATTGATAATGCCGACAACATAACATGATTGTTCTAACATGGGGCCTTTTAAAGCAGAACAAAGGTTAAAAGTAACCTTATCATCTCCTACAGTGAGAGTTAGACTACCATTCTTAACATCAATAATAGCTCAAGTGGTATGTAAGAATGGTCTACCAATATCATCCTCCTCCATATCTAACACAATAAAATCCACGAGAATAAAGAATTTTCCAACTCTCACTTGCACATCTTCCAAAGTACCCTTAGGATATTTAATAGTTCAGTCACCCATCTTATTTTTTATTACAAAAAACTATTGTTTTTGTTTTGAACCAATTTAGTATTTATATATGTAGTTCTACACATTATGGTTGTATTTACAAGAGGGAAGAATGAATCAAAACTGATTTTGTCCAAAATTAGAAAATTTAAAATAATAGAGATTTTATTAATTTTCTACCAAAATATTATTTGAAAAAATATATTCTAATAGGAAACTTAAATATAAAATAATTTTCAGATGAATTTCATATATCGACATGTATCACAAAGGATATTTTTCTGTATATTATACCTTGTAATAATATTTTAAAAATGACTATTTTATTTTATCATCATATACATACAATCACTCTAAAAAATTTAAATAATAGTATTATAATTAAGGTAAAAAATATGTAAATCAATCACTAAAAAACATCATTAGAAATTAAGCAACTAAACGGGATAGTCATTCAAACTCCTACTGTTTTGTAAAATTCTTCCTACTTACTAATCCTATTCATTTGGCACAATAATAATATTAAGTTAATAACTTCTAAGTGATAAAACATGTTTATAGCTTAGATGACAGCTCATCATTAATCTCCTTGACACAAGTTTTGTCTATTTTTATACCTTTATTTTTTTTACAAAAGACTTATATGTAATTCTTTACGTACTCATACACGTACTCTATTCATGAACTACAATGTCACGATATCCCTGAAATCTTACACTTTAAAAGATTGACAAAAAATTTACCTTGTGATCACCGGTTACAAATATTTTCAAGGGACAAGAGATTCCCTTACTAACTCTTTGAATTTCCAAAAGGATGGAATACAAATTGGACTAGAGTACCTTGATAGTAAGGCCTAATCCACAAGCCCCTATTAGTAATAGTTAATTAAATGGACTTAACCCTTACATGTAAATATTGTTATAAAACTCATATAATACTATAATTACTTTTTCCTTTAGTATAGATTGTGCTATGGAAATAATTCCCTATATTAAGTGTCTGGGAATTTATGACTTGTAGGATAACGAAAGGTAAAAAGGGTGTGTGGGTCATAACTGTAATACGCCGTGAGAGTAAAATTAAAGGTTGTAATCACTTATGGTATTTTAATAACACAAAGAGACAACAAAATTAGCAATATTTTGTAATCTTTATGAATCAAGTGAATAATTTATAAAACATCATAAGTTAGTTGTTGATTGATAAACATAATTTCATAAAGATTATTTTATACATCATACAAAAAGTCTTAAATTAAAAGTTTAAGCTTGCATACTAAGTTTATATATATCAAAGTTCTTTTGCTTCAATTTCTATTTTTTACGGTTCTAGTGTTTTTCTTTCTCCGAAGCTTATTTACCACATTTATATGTGTTACATATTTATAGTAAATCATCCATTTATTAGAATTTGATGCTTGTAGATGGATAAATATAAATTGTTAAAATTAATGACTAAAGATTTGCAATTGGCGATATTTATGGACCATGCCCTTTGAAAGCTCCAGACAGTGCATAATCATTAGAAGTCATTAACCCCTCTAGTTTTGTAAAATGGAATGTATTGCTTGCGATACATGTGGATTTTCCCTTTTGCTACCTCCATGTTGTGTATTGTCATTTGTATCAAACAATACCTCTTGTCTCTTTCCATGGGCGACAAATGCCTGAGGAATGCAGGTAGCATGGGGTACTTTATACTCATTGAAAATAGATATGCGCCTTTTGCTTTAAAATAAGTGTTTACTACCTAGGGTTGGCTAGTACAGGCTCTGCACGAGAATTTCCACCTCCACTCGGTGATGGTCCTTCATTAGTAATAATGAAGAATATTTTATTTATTTCTCCACTTTTAGATTTGATCTCGAAGTCACTTTAATCCTTTCTATACGTAGCATACTCACGACCAATAGTCTTTTTAGCTCTTCTTCTACTTTTCCATATGACCAACACTTCTCTTTCATCCTATGATTCTAGTGCACAACATGTTACTTATTCATGAAGAATCAATGTTACTCAAACTCTTCTTCTTACCTCAAAAAAACTATGTCGAAACTTGAGGTGACAACAAGGTTATAAACACTAGACACTTCAATTTATACTAAACTTTAAAATACTACAATCAGACAATTTGATAAGTATTGATTTAAAGCACAAATATCTTAGTAAGAGTAACATAGTATGTAATAGTAGGGAAACCATCAATAATCACACCCAATTATAGCATAAAGCATTTAATTAAATTTAGTTTATAAATTATTTTTGTACCTAGCATAATTCTAGTCACAATAAATATAATTGATTTATATTTATATTTATCGATTAATAAAAAAATAATTTTAAGGCAATAGTAATTCTTAATAAACTTTGAGATTTATAAAAGAATTTATTAAACTAATCACATTTTATTATGGGTACAATTGTTTGACTCTTCTTCTTCCAACCAAAGTATTTTTAAAGTTTTAACTACTTACACAAATTAAGTAAACTCAGACTTTGAATCATTGTATCAAGTCTTTCATGGGAAACTCGGCTATGAAGAAGTGATTATAATGGAACATACACTAAACAACCAAAATTATTGTGCTTGAATTCGTATATCTTTTGTCAATGATACTCCAATAGGTGATAGAAAAATCAAACTATTAAATCACAAAATTTACATAATCATAAAAAATTTTAAAAAAATTGTTTGACACTTAATTTGACTTCAAAAAAATAAATTCAAATAAAACAAATTCAGATGGCCTATAACTTCTTTTAATTTGACATATAACTTTATATTTTATCATGATATATCATAGAATAACAAAAAGTTTGAATTATAATTATTAATTTTGTATATTTCAAGGGTAGTTCTATGTGTTTTATTTTAAATGCATAAGATAATAAATTCTTCATTTATTTTTTAAATTTTAGTCTATGATAGTGTTCCATATCTAACATATAACACAAAAAGATTGTCTAGTGTAATACTAGCATTATTTCATAGGTAATCAATATTCTCACACTTTAAAAAAAGATAGTAACAAAATAGCCTTCTTGTATGTTTTCTTGAGCAAATGATGAATCCATATGTGTTTTCAAGTTTCCTATAATCACAATAGAACACACATTAAATTACTATTAGATATCATAAATTTTGTGCATAAGATTGAATAAAAGGTGGTTGAAAATTTTATGATTTATTGTAAGACTTACTTGGTGCAAGAACATAATGAATGTGAGTTAGTCCAAGTAAGAATAGAATAACAAAAGTTTTAATTACCATCTTTTTTATGTATAAAATTATTCTATTTTATAGTTTTGAATCAATTTAGTGTTTATCTTTGTAGTTGTACACATTATGGGTGTATATACAAGAGAAATTAATGAATCAAAAAATAATATTGTCAAAAATAAAAAAATTAAAATAACAGAGATTATTTGATTTACTTTTTATAAAACATTATTTTAAAAAATCATCAAAGATTTCATCTAACATATGCCAAAAATATAGGAAAACTATATTCTAATAAGAAACTTAAATATAAAATGATTTTATGATGAATTTCATGTATTATATGTATCACAAAGGATATTTTTCTCTATATTATGCCTTGTACTAATATTTTAAAAATGAGAATTATCCTTTATCATCATATATATATAATCTCTCTAAAAAAGTTCGATAATAGTATCATAATTAAGTGAAAAATATGTAAATCAATCACTAAAAAACAGTAGCAATCAAGCAACCAAACAGGATAGTCACACAAATTCCTACCATTTTCTAAAATTCTTCTTTCTTACTAATCCTATTCATTTGACTAAAGAATAATATTAAGCTAATATAAGTGAGTTTTTTATTTCTGAGTGTGCTTACACATTTATAGCTTTAGTTAGATATCAAGCATACTAATTCCTAGGTCCATTCCTTTTTTGGTGCTATAACTTTCTATACTCAATGTGCAGAACAACTTTAAATCTGGACTTAGGTTTTACTATTTTTAGTTTAAAGTTTATGTTGGTCCCTTTAGAATTATTAATGTTGGGTCTTCATATTTATATTTGTGCTATAAAGGCCCTTAAGGTTTATTTATGATTTTTAATGGTTTAACAATTATGAAAAGTTTCTGAAGTTTTTTTTTTAAAAGCTTTGTGTTACTTTCTTACAACTTTTTTCGTTGAACAAGAGTTAGAAAAATTAAGAAATTTATTTATTGTTGGGTTAAAAGACTTACAATAGAAGCTTGGTTAGCAACAGTTCTCGATGAAGATTTAAAGGAATTCTATGGTTGGAGATATAATGGTGTCTTTAATAATGATACTTGATTACCAACTCATTCTTATAATATTTGATCATAATAGCATAACAAAAAACAAATAAGCGACGATAATAGAATTCTAAATGATAATCCTGTAATGGAATAGGTTGAGATTCATTAGTGGAAGGGTTGATTCCAAAGTCATTAATGTGTTTACTCCAACACTGAAGGCAATATACCTCATCACATGTTTCAATAAAATAAATGTGATCATATAAAGAATAAATATGGATAGAGAATATTTTGTGTATACTTTAAATTACAAAAAATTACTTTCCTACGTGTTCCAAGAAGTGTTTGTAGTCATGTTTTTAGAGTCACTATTCCAGCAACTTATGTGATAGGTCATCATTGATCGCATTGACAAAATTTTTGTCTATATTTCTATACCTTTATTTTTCTTAAATAGACTTATATGTAATTCTTTACGTACTCCTACGCGTACTATATAAATGACCTATAATGTTGTTGTTTCTCACAGATCTTAAACTTTAAAAGCTCGATAGAGAATTTACCTTATTATCACCACTTACAAAAAATTTCAAGGGGTAGGAGATTCCCTTACTAACTCTTTAAATTTCCAAAAAGGGATGGAATGCAAATTAGACTAGAGTACCATGACTGTAATGCCTAATCTAAAGGCCCTTATTAGTACTAGTTATGTAAATGGACTTAACCCTTAATTGTAAATATTATTATTAAACTCATATAATACTATAATTACTTTTTCCTTCAATATAGATTGTGCTATAAGAAAAATTTATTTTATTAAGTGTAAGAGAATTTATGACATGTAGGATAACAAAAGGCAAAAAGAGTGTGTGAGTCATAACTATAATGTGCTGTGAGAGTAAAATTAAAGGTTCTAATAATTAATAGTATTTTAATTTCACGAAGAGACAACTAAATTTGGAATATTATGTAATCTTGAAGGATCAAGAGAATAAATTCATAAAACATCATATATTGGTTTAAATTGATGACTAAAGATTTGCAATGGGCGGTATTTAAGGATGTTTCGTTTGTTCCTCTACCTTTAGATTTGATCTCCAACTTGCTTTTATCCTTCCTACACATAGCACACTCACGGCCATTAGTCTATTTAGATCTTCCTCTACTTTGTGATACCCCTTCTCTTTCATGTGATTACAGAGAACAACATGTTACTCATTAATGAATAATCAATGTTACTCAAACTCTTCTTCTTACCTCAAAAAACCTATGTTGAAACTTGACTTGACGCCATGGTTATGGACACTAGACACTTCAATTTCGAAAAAACATAAAAATAGTAATTAGACAATTTGATAAAAATTGATTTCAAACTCAAATATCTTAGTAGGAGTAACATAGTATGTAATAGAGTAGGGAAACCATCAATAATCATACTCTGTCGTAGCATAAAGCATTTAATTAAATTTAGTTAATTTATTAGTTTCGTACCAAGCATAATTCTAGTCATACTTAATTTAATTGATTTATATTCATATTTAAATATTAATAAAAAAATAATTTCAAGGCAATAGTAATTCTTGATAACCTTTGAAATTTTTGAAATAATATATTAACTAATCACATTTTAATACGAGTACAATTGTGTGACACTTTTCCTTGCAACCAAAAACATGTTTGAGGTTTTAACTACATACACAAATCGAGTAAACTCAAACTTTAAATAATTGTATTAAGTCTTTCACGGGGAACTCGACTATGAAGAAGTGATTATAATCGAACATATACCAAACTACCAAAATTATTGTGCTTGAATTGATATATCTTTTGTCTATGATACTCCAAGAGTTGATAGAAAAATACAACTATTAAATCACTAAATTTATCTATTCCTAAAAAACCAAAATAAAATTGTTTCACACTTAATTTGACTTCAAATAAATAAATATAAATAAAACTGATTAAGATAGCCAGAACTTTTTTTTATTTGGACATATAACTTTAAATTTTATCATGATATATAAGAGAATAACAAAACTTTGAATTACAACTATTAGTTTTATATATTTCAAGTGTAATTCTATGCGTTGTATTTTGAATATCCATAAGATTACAAATGATTCATTTTTTCCTTAAAGTTTCGTGTATCATAATGCTACGTATCTAACTTATGACACTAAAAGACTTACAAGTGTAATTTTGGCATTATTGTGTACGTAAACAATAATCTCACACTTCAAAAAAATCAAGTTATGAAAATTGTCTTCCGTATATTTCTTTGAGCAAATGATGAATCCGTATGTGTTTTCAAGTTTTCTATAAACAATAGAGAACATAAATCAAAGTAATATTGGATATCAGATAGTTTGTGTATAAGATTGAAAGTAAAGTGGTTGAAATTTAATGATATATTCTAAGACTCACTTGTTGCAAGAACTTGATGAATGCGAGTTAGTTAATGTAAGAATAGAATAACAAAAGTTTTGTTTACCATCTTTTTTTATGCAAAAAATTATTCTAGTTTTTTGTTTTGAATCTATTTAGTGTTTATCTTTGTAGTTGTAAACATTATTCAAGTATTTATAAGTCGGACGAATGAATCAAAACTAATTTTGTCAAAAATAAAAGAATTTAAAATATTAGAGATTTGATTTAATTTCTCCTAATACATTATTTTAAAAATCATCAAATATTTCATATACATATTGATGTGACTCTAGGTATAAGAACCTTAATTCACATGAATGATAGAAACTAGACTATGTAACTTATAAAGTAATGCACCAAAGGCTATAATCTAGGGAAAAAGTTTGGAGAATTGATTAATGAAACACCCTCAATTTTTCTAACTTCCTCATGTGAGCTTAAAGAAAATCACTAGGTCACAAATCTTTGCTACACACAAAGAATAATAAACTCTCAAAGTTTGTTGCTTATAACAAGAAAACAACCTCAAAATCTGATTTTTTCCAAGGGTTGGGTGCACATCTATTTACACCCATAGCTTGAGAGTTTGAATTAAATTGAGATTAAGACTCCTACATCTAAAAGGACTCTTAATAACTACTTAATATCCAATAGGATTTTTCCACCTATTTATTACATAATCCTACCAAAACTCTACTCGTACTCTATCTTATGCTAATTAGAATTCTATTTTACCCAAAAGATAAAATTACAACTCTTAACCTATTTTATTTAAAATGTAACACTAAATATTCAATCCCATGTGCGTAGCCACATCACTTTCCCTTTCCATGTCATAGCCACGTCCATACCCATGCCATGTCACTGAAGATGAGCACCATCCATTGTCCTAACCCACCGACCATTATAATAACGATTTTTGCCCTTGGTCAAAATTTTCAATATTCGAAAATTACTCTAAGATTTTAGCTTTTGATCATGAACTTCCACCAATCCTCAACTCCATGGCTTCCACATATTATTGAATCATAAAACCTAAAAAAGGAAAGTTAAAAAAAAAACACCTATGCCTAAAATGAGAAAAATAGCATACTAAGTTATGATAAATCCTAAAGAGAATAGGATTCAACTAGCTTGAAAGAATTCCAACCATCCATTAACATCACATATAATCTCACCAAAACAGTTAAATAATAGTATCATAATTATGAGAAAAAATGTAAATTAATCACTAAAAACATCATTAGTAATCAAGCAACCAAATGGGATAGTCAATCAAACTCCTACTATTTTGTAAATCTTTGTGCTTACTAATCCTATTCATTTGACACAAGAATAATATTAAGTTAATATAAGTGAGACTTTTAACTTGTAAGTGAGAAAACACGTTTGCAGCTTTAGTTTGATATCAAGGTTACTAATACATAGGTTGATTCCTTTTTTGGTGCTAGAACTTTCTTTACTCTCTATGGAGAACAACTTTGAATTCTTGACCTAGGTTTTACAGTTTTTAGTTTCAATGTTTATGTTGGTCCCTTTAGATTTATTAATGTTGGGCCTTCATGTTTATATATGTGCTATAAAGGCCTGTAAGATTTATTTATGATTTATAATGGTTAAAGAATTATGAAAAGTTTATGAAGTTTTGTTTTTTTTAAAAGCTTTGTGTTACCTTCTTGCAACTTTTTTAGTTGAACAAGAATTACCAAAATTAAAACAATTTACTTACCGTTGGTTCAAAGACATACTGTAGAAATTTGCTTTGCAACATCTTCTGGGTGATAATTTAAACGAGTTCTATGGTTGGAGGTATATTGGTATCTTTAATAACAATAATTAATTACCAACTCATTCTTGTAATAGCTGATCATAATATCATAACCAAATACAAATAAGTGATGATGATATATTTCTAAATGATAATCCTATAATGGAATATGTTGAGATTCATTAGTTGAAGGGTTGATTCTAATCACATGTTCTAAGAAAACAAATGTGATCACACAAAGAATAAATATAGATAGAAAATATTTTGTGTATAATTCAAAGTAAAAAAATCTACTTTCCAAAGGGTTCCTAGAAGTGTTTGTAGTTGTGCTTTTAGCACCACTATTCCAACAACATAGGTAACAGATCATCATTGATCTCCTTAACACATTTTTTGTCTTTTTTTTATACCTTTAAGTTTCTTACAATTGACTTATATGTAATTATTTACGTACTCCTACATGTATTCTATTTATGAACTATAATATCTCAGTTTATCTCAGATCTTAAACTTTAAAAGCTCGACAGAGAATATACCTTGTTATCAACACTTACAAAAAATTTTAAGGGGTAGGAGATTCTTTTACTAACTCTTTGAATTTTCAAAAGGATGGAATGCGAATTGGACTAGAGTACCTTAATAGTAAGGCCTAATCCATAGGCCCCTATTAGTACTAGTTAAGTTGATGGACTTAAACGTTATATGTGATTATTGTTATTAAACTCATGTAATACTATAATTACTTTTTCCTCCCATAAAGATTGTGCTATGGAAAAAGTTTACTTTTTAAAGTGTAAGGGAATTAATTACATGTAGGATAACGAAAGGAAAAAGAGTGTGTGGGTCATAACTGTAATGCGCCGTGATAGTAAAATTGAAGATTCTAATAGCTAATGGTATTTTAATAACACGAAGAGACAAGTAAATTAGGAATATTGTGTAATCTTTAAGAGTGAAGAGAATAAATTCATAAGACATAATAAGTTAGTTGTTTATTGGTCAACATAATTTCATAAAGATTATTTTAAACACCATACAAAAGTATTAAATTATAAGTTTAAGGTCGCACACCAAGTTTATACTTTTCAAAGTTCCTTTACTTCAATTTATATTTTTTAAGATGCTAGTGTTTATCGTTCTCCAAAACTTATTATATGTGTTACATATTTATAGTTAACCATCCACTTAGTAGAATGTGATGCTGGTAGATTGATAAATATAAATTGTTTAAATAGATGACTAAATATTTACAATGGGTGGTATTTATGGACTATACCCTTCGAAAGCTCTAGACAATGCATAATTTTAGAAGCCATTGTACAATGGCATAGGTTTCTTGCGATATATGTGGATTTTTCCCTTTGCTACCTCCATGTTGTGCATTGTAATTAGTATTAAACAATACATCTTGTCTTTTTCCATGGGCCTCAAATGTCTGGGACATGCGGGTAGCACCAGGTAATTTATACTCATTGAAAATAAGAGATGCTCCTTTTTCTTTGAAATATGTGTTTACTGCCTGGGGTTCGGCTAGTACAAGCCTTCCACGATAATGTCCACTTCCACCGGGTGATGGTCCTTTGTTAGTAATAACAAAGGATGTTTCTTTTGTCCCTCCATTTTAGATTTGATTGCCAAGTTGCTTTCATCCTTCCTACACGTAGCGCACTCATGACCATTAGTCTATTTAGCTCTTCCTTCACTTTTCAATATGACAACCACTTCTATTTCATCCTGTGATTACAATTTACAATATCTTACTCATTCATGAATTCAATGTTACTCAAATCTTCTTCTCACCTATAAAAACCTATGTCAAAACTTTACTTGACGACATGGTTATACACACTAGACACTTCAGTATAGACAAAATTTGAAAATAATGCAATCAAACAATTTGATAAGTATTGATTTCAAACACAAATATCTTAGTAGGAGTAACATAGTATATAAAAGAGTAGTGAAACCGTCAATAATCATACTCATTTTTAGCATAAAGCATTTAATTAAATTTATTTAATAAATTAGTTTTGTATCAAACATATTTTAAGTCAAAATAAATTTAATTGATTAATATTTATATTTACCGATTAATTAAAAAAATAATTTCGAGGAAATAGTAATGCTTGATAAACTTTGAAATTTATGAAATAATGTATTAAACTAATCACATTTTAATATGGGTACAATTTTGTGTCTCTTCACTTTTCAACTAAAAGTATGTTAGAGGTTTTAACTACTTACACAAATCAAGTAAACTCAGACTTTAAATATTTCTATCAAGTAATTGATGGTAAACTCGGCTATAAAGAAGTGATCATAATCGAATATATACCAAACTACCAAAATTATTATGCTTGAATTTGTGTATCTTTCGTCTATGGTACTCCAATAGTTGACAGGAAAATCAAACATTAAATCATTAAATTTATTAAACCATAAAAAACCTGAATAAAACTGTTTGACACTTATTTTTGACTTTAAATTAATAAATTTAAATAAAAATTATTAAGATGGACCATAAATTGTTTAACTTTTTTAATTTTGGCATATAACTTTTAATTTTATCATGATGTATCAGAGAATAACAAAACTTTGAATTACACTTATTAATTTTGTATATTTCAATGGTAATTCAATGCATTATATTTTGAATATCCATACAATTAAGAATGATTCATTTTTTTCTTCTTAAAGCTTAGTCTATCATAATGTTGCATATCTAACGTATGACACTAAAAGACTGTCAAGTATAATGGTAGCATTATTGCATAGGTTTGTTAATAACATTCTCACACATTAAAAAAGCTAGTTATGAAAATTACTTTTTGTATATTTCCTTAGGCAAATGATGAATCTATATGTGGTTTAAGGTTTCTTAATCACAATAGGATATATATGAAATTAATATTGGATATCATAGAGTTTGTGCATAAGATTGAATGAAAGGTGGTTGAAAATTTTATGATTTATTGCAAGACTCACTAGATGCAAGAACATAATGAATGTGAGTCAGTCTAAAAAAGAATAAAATAACAAAAAGTTTGTTTACCATCTATTTTCTATGCAAAAAAGATTATTGTATTTTTTTGTTTTGAATCAATTTAGTGTTTATCTTTGTAGTTGTATGTATTATGGGTGTATATATAAGAGGGACGAATTTTTTTCAAAATAAAAGAATTTAAAATAATAGAGATTTGATTTACTTTCTACTAAAACATTATTTTAAAAAATCATCAAAGACTTCATCTAACATATGCCAATAATATAGGAAAAACTCTATTTTAATAAGAAACTTAAATATAAAATAATTTTCTAATGAATTTCATGTATCAACATGTACCACAAAGGATATTTTTCTCTAAATTATACCTTGAACTAATATTCTAAAAATGAGTTTTATCTTTTATCATAAACATATTGATGTGAATCTATGTATAATAACCTTAACTCATACAAATGGTAAAAACTAGACTATGTACCTTATAAAGTAAAGCACCAAAGGCTATTAATTAGGGCAAACGTTTGGAAAATTTATTGAACAAATACCCTTAATACTTCTCACTTCCTTACATGAACTTAAAGGAAAGCACCATCTTACAAATCTTTACTATGCAAAAAGAACAATAAACTCTCAAAGTTTATTGCTTAAAACAAGAAAACACACTCAAAATCTGATTATTCTAAGCTTTGGTGCACATCTAATTATATCCATAGCTTTAGAGTTTGAATCACATTGAGATTAGGACTCCTCTATCTAAAAGGACTCCAAATAACCAACTAATAGCCAATTGGATATTCCCACCTATTTATTATATAATCCTACAAAAACTCTAACACTATCTTATCTTAATTAGGATTCTATCTTAAACAAAAAGATAAAATTACAAATTAAATACTCTTTATCTATTTTATTTTAAGTATAACACTAACTATTAAATCACATGTTTATACACATGTCACTTGTGATTACCATGCCATAGCCATGTTCATGCTCATGCCATGTCACTAAAGATGAGCACCGTCCATTATCCTAACCCACTGACGATTATAATACCGTTTTTTTCCCTTGATCAAAATGTTTCATATTTGAAAATCACATCAAGATTTTAGCTTTTTATTAGGACCTTCCACCAATCATCAACTTTATAGCTTTCACATATTATTGAATCATAAAACCTAAAACAGGAAAGTTCAAAAAAAAGCACCTATGTCTAAAATGAGAAACACACCATGCTAAGATATGATGAATTATAGAGGGAATAGGATTCTACTAGATTGAAAGAATTTCAAGCAGCCATGCACATCATGCCCTCCCTCTTAAGAAAAACTTGCCCTTAAGTTTTGTTATGTCCAAGAGATAATCTAACTCTTTCTAACCAAACATAAAGATATTGTAACACTTAAAGTACTGACGTTCCTCTCTTTCTATTGATCTCCAATATTGCCAAGCATCAAATATAAGATGAGAGATAACCATACCATGACTTCACCTAAATTACAAGATTTCGAGTGTAACCCTAATGTTCCATTTAATTTCATCATAGAAAATGTACAATTAGCATGTTGATTATGAGAGATTAGAATCACTTTATTGTAATAATGTAATGACTCAATATAGTAACCAATCATAGAAGAATAGACTGTCCAAGTTGGTGTGGAATCAATAATAGTATCAAGCTTTTCGTCCAACTCTTCTCTTTTATGCAATAATATTGCACAAAATGAAAGAAAACTTACACCATTTGATTATTGTGTTGGCTAACTATCAAATATTAGAGGTATATCATTGACTTTGTCCAACAAATTATTTAATACAGCAGGTTCTTCATCATCATCATCATTTAAAGCCGCTATAACATATCCTTGTACTTCTTGTTCCATCTTATGCAAAATATCCTTTTCATTCACCAACAAAACTTATTTCTCTTCTAATTCACAAGTCATGAGGGGTTTTCGAATTCTACAATATAATCTTTAATATATTTTCTTTCTTGTTTCAATGTATTTTCCTTAATAAAGTTATATTTCTTGAATTCTTGTGAAACAAAGTTTTTTCTCAGGTACGTCTTTCATTCTCTCCAATATGAGATCTTGGATCTTCCTTTCTTTCTCCACATTTTTTGCAATCCTTCAAGCCACAAGCTTACCTAAGAAGTGAGATTTGATTCGGCCACCTAGAATGATAATATTTTTAACTCTTCTAATCCAATCTAAGAACTTGCCAGAATTCATGCTACCACTGAACTTGGGAATCTTAAATCTTAATATTTGATACTCTTGTCCCCTTTAACTCCTCCTCCTACGCCCTCCGTTGGACTCCTTGCCTCTTGAAATTGATGGGTCTCTCTTGATAGGTCTCCTTGAAATCCTAACACTTAATTCACAATAACTTTTGCTAGAGTTAGATTCATAAAGATAATGATTACCTTTTCTTGAAGGCTTCTCGTTCTTCCCCATGATTCGCAATAGCTCATCCATCTGTTCCTTGACTTCTTTCAATTCACGTTCCATGAAAAATGCTTTGACTTCTTGCAAGGTCAAACCTTTAAAGCCCGGTGGCATCTCACGAATATCATAACTACTAGAATCAATGTTGCTTGAGTATCTTCAAAACTATTAATGAAAGTACCAAAAGGTTATATGAATCTAGGTATAAGACCCTTAATTCACACAAAGGATATAAACTAGACTATGAACCTTATGAAGCAATGCACCGACAAAAGTTTGGAGAAATGATTGATCAAATACCCACAATTTTCTCTCTTCCTCACGTGAACTTAAACTGAAGCACTAGCTCTTAAATCTTTGCTAAGAATGAATAACAAACTCTCAAAGTTTATTGCTTAAAACAAGTGAACAACCTCAAAATCTGATTTTTTCCAAGATTAGGTGCACATCTATTTATACCCATAGATTTAGAGTTTGAATCACATTGAGATTACGACTCCTACTTCTGAAAGGACTCATAATAACCACCTAATAGCAAATAGGATATTGCCACCTTTTTTGTTACATAATCCTACCAAAACTCTAACACTATTTTATGTTGATTAGAATTCTATCCTACCAAAAAAGATAACATTACAAATTAACTACTCTTAACATATTTTATTTAAAGTATAACACAAAATATTCAATCACATGAGTGTACACATGTCACTTGCGCTTGCCATGCCATAGCCATGTTCATGCCCATGCCATGTCACTAAAGATGAGCACTGTCCATTATCCTAACCTGTTGACGATTGTAATACCGATTTTTTCCCTTGGTCAAAATATTTAATATTTGAAAATCACTTTATGATTTTAGCTTTTTATCAGGACCTTCCACCAATCATCAACTTTACAGCTTTCGCATATTATTGAATCATAAAACCTAAAAAAGGAAAGTTCGAAAAAAACACCTATGTCTAAAATGAGAAAAACACCATGCTAAGATATGATGAATTCTAGAGGGAATAGGATTCTACTAGATTGAAAGAATTTCAAGCAGCCATTCACATCATGCCCTCCCTCTTAAGAAAAACTTGCCCTTAAGTTTTGTTATGTCCAAGAGATAATCTAACTCTTTCTAACCAAACATAAAGATATTGTAACACTTAAAGTACTGATGTTCCTCTCTTTCTATTGATCTCCAATATTTCCAAGCATCAAATATAAGATGAGAGATAACCATACCATGACTTCACCTAAATTACAAGATTTCGAGTGTAACCCTAATGTTCCATTTAATTTCTTCATAGAAAATGTACAATTAGCATGTTGATTATGAGAGATTAGAATCACTTTATTGTAATAATGTAATGACTCAATATAGTAACCAATCATAGAAGAATAGACTGTCCAAGTTGGTGTGGAATCAATAATAGTATCAAGCTTTTCGTCCAACTCTTCTCTTTTATGCAATAATATTGCACAAAATGAAAGAAAACTTACACCATTTGATTATTGTGTTCGCTAACTATCAAATATTAGAGGTATATCATTGACTTTGTCCAACAAATTATTTAATACAGCAGGTTCTTCATCATCATCATCATTTAAAGCCGTTATAACATATCCTTGTACTTCTTGTTCCATCTTATGCAAAATATGCTTTTCATTCACCAACAAGACTTATTTATCTTCTAATTCACAAGTCATGAGGGGTTTTCGAATTCTACAATATAATCTTCAATATATTTTCTTTCTTATTTCAATGTATTTTCCTTAATAAAGTTATATTTCTTGAATTCTTGTGAAACAAAGTTTTTTCTCAGGTACGTCTTTCATTCTCTCCAATATGAGATCTTGGATCTTCCTTTCTTTCTCCACATTTTTTGCAATCCTTCAAGCCACAAGCTTACCTAAAAAGTGAGATTTGATTCGGCCACCTAGAATGATAATATTTTTAACTCTTCTAATCCAATCTAAGAACTTGCCAGAATTCATGCTACCACTGAACTTGGGAATCGTAAATCTTAATATTTGATACTCTTGTCCCCTTTAACTCCTCCTCCTACGCCCTCCGTTGGACTCCTTGCCTCTTGAAATTGATGGGTCTCTCTTGCTAGGTCTCCTGGAAATCCTAACACTTGATTTACCATAACTTTTGCTAGAGTTAGATTCATAAAGAGAATGCTTACTTTTCTTGAAGACTTCTCCTTCTTCCCCATGATTCGCAATAGCTCATCCATCTGTTCCTTGACTTCTTTCAATTCACGTTCCATGAAAAATGCCTTGACTTCTTGCAAGGTCAAACCTTTAAAGCCCGGTGGCATCTCACGAATATCATAACTACTAGAATCAATGTTGCTTGAGTATCTTCAAAACTATTAATGAAAGTACCAAAAGGTTATATGAATCTAGGTATAAGACCCTTAATTCACACAAAGGATATAAACTAGACTATGAACCTTATGAAGCAATGCACCGACAAAAGTTTGGAGAAATGATTGATCAAATACCCACAATTTTCTCTCTTCCTCACGTGAACTTAAACTGAAGCACTAGCTCTTAAATCTTTGCTAAGAATGAATAACAAACTCTCAAAGTTTATTGCTTAAAACAAGTGAACAACCTCAAAATCTGATTTTTTCCAAGATTAGGTGCACATCTATTTATACCCATAGATTTAGAGTTTGAATCACATTGAGATTACGACTCCTACTTCTGAAAGGACTCATAATAACCACCTAATAGCAAATAGGATATTTCCACCTTTTTTGTTACATAATCCTACCAAAACTCTAACACTATTTTATGTTGATTAGAATTCTATCCTACCAAAAAAGATAACATTACAAATTAACTACTCTTAACATATTTTATTTAAAGTATAACACAAAATATTCAATCACATGAGTGTACACATGTCACTTGCGCTTGCCATGCCATAGCCATGTTCATGCCCATGCCATGTCACTAAAGATGAGCACTGTCCATTATCCTAACCTGTTGACGATTGTAATACCGATTTTTTCCCTTGGTCAAAATATTTAATATTTGAAAATCACTTTATGATTTTAGCTTTTTATCAGGACCTTCCACCAATCATCAACTTTATAGCTTTCGCATATTATTGAATCATAAAACCTAAAAAAGGAAAGTTCGAAAAAAACACCTATGTCTAAAATGAGAAAAACACCATGCTAAGATATGATGAATTCTAGAGGGAATAGGATTCTACTAGATTGAAAGAATTTCAAGCAGCCATTCACATCATGCCCTCCCTCTTAAGAAAAACTTGCCCTTAAGTTTTGTTATGTCCATGAGATAATCTAACTCTTTCTAACTAAACATAAAGATATTGTAACACTTAAAGTACTGATGTTCCTCTCTTTCTATTGATCTCCAATATTTCCAAGCATCAAATATAAGATGAGAGATAACCATACCATGACTTCACCTAAATTACAAGATTTCGAGTGTAACCCTAATGGTCCATTTAATTTTATCATAGAAAATGTACAAATAGCATGTTGATTATGGGAGATTAGAATCACTTTATTGTAATAATGTAATGACTCAATATAGTTACCAATCATAGAAGAATAGACTGTCTAAGTTGGTGTGGAATCAATAATAGTATCAAGCTTTTCTTCCAACTCTTCTCTTTCATGCAATAACATTGCACAAAATGATAGAAAACTTACACCATTTGATTCTTATGTTGTTTCACTATCAAATATTAGAGGTATATCATTGACTTTGTCCAACAAATTATTCAATACAGCAGGTTCTACATCATCATCATCATTTAAAGCCGTTATAACATATCCTTGTACTTCTTGTTCCATCTTATGCAAAATATGCTTTTCATTCACCAACAAGACTTATTTATCTTCTAATTCACAAGTCATGAGGGGTTTTCGAATTCCTTAATATAATCTTCAATATATTTTCTTTCTTGTTTTAATGTATTTTCCTTAATAAATTTATATTGCTTGAATTCTTGTGAAACAAAGTTTTTTCTCATGTACGTCTTTAAATTTCTCTAATATGAGATCTTGGATCTTCCTTTCTTTCTCCACATTTTTTGCAATCCTTCAAGCCACAAGCTTACATAAGAAGTGAGATTTGATTCGGCCACCTATAATGATATTATTTTTAACTCTTCTAATCCAATGTAAGGACTTGTCCAGATTCATGCTACCATTGAACTTGGGAATCTTAAGTCTTAATATTTGATACTCTTGTCCCCTTGATCTCCTCCTCCTATGCCCTCCGTTGGTCTCCTCATCTCTTGAAGATGATGGGTCTCTCTTGCTAGGTCTTCTTGAAATCCTAACACTTAATTCACAATAACTTTTGCTAGAGTTAGATTCATAAAGATAATGATTACCTTTTCTTGAAGGCTTCTCGTTCTTCCCCATGATTCGCAATAGCTCATCCATCCATTCCTTGAGTTCTTTCAATTCATATTCCATGAAGAACGCTTCGACTTCTTGCAAGGTCAAACCTTTAAAGCGTGGTTGCATCTCACGAATATCATAACTACTAGAATCAATGTTGATTGAGTATCTTCGAAACTATTAATGAAAGCACCAAAAGGTTATATGAATCTAGGTATAAGACCCTTAATTCACACAAAGGATATAAACTAGACTATGAACCTTATAAAGCAATGCACCGGCAAAGGTTTGGAGAATGGATTGATCAAATACCCACAATTCTTCTCACTTCCTCACGTGAACTTAAAGTGAAGCACCAGCTCTTAAATCTTTGCTCATAAAGAATGACAAACTCTCAAAGTTTATTGCTTAAAACAAGTAAACAACCTCAAAATCTGATTTTTTCCAAGATTGAGTGCACATCTATTTATACCCATAGCTTTAGAGTTTGAATCACATTAAGATTAAGACTCCTACTTCGTAAAGGACTCATAATAAATACCTAATATCTAATAGGATATTTCCACCTTTTTTATTACACAATCCTACCAAAACTCTAACACTATTTTATATTAATTAGAATTCTATCCTTCCCAAAAAGATAACTTTACAAAATAACTACTCTTAACATATTTTATTTAAAGTATAACACAAAATATTCAATCACATGTGTGTAGCCACATCACTTGCCCTTTTCATGTCATATCCACGTCTATGCCCATGCCATGTCACTTGCCATGTCCCTGAAGATGAGCTCATTCCATTGTCCAAACCCACCGACCATTATAAGAACGATTTTTGCCCTTGGTCAAAATTTTCAATCTTCAAAAATTACTCTAAGATTCAAGCTTTTGAGTAAGGCCTTCCACCAATCACCAACTCCATGGCTTCCACATATTATTTAATCATAAAACCTAAAATAGGGAAGCTAAAAAAACACCTATGCCTAAAATGAGAAAAACACCGTACTAAGATATGATGAATCCTAGAGGAAATACGATTCAACTAGCTTGAAAGAATTCTAGCATCCATTTACATCATATATAATCTCTCTAAAAAAGTTAGATAATAGTATCATTATAAAGGGGAAAATATGTAAATCAATCACTAAAAAACTTCATTAGCAATTAAGCAACCAAAAAGGACAGACACTCAAACTCTTGTTGTTTTGTGAAATTCTTTATTCTTACTAATCCTATTCATTTCAATAAGAATAATATTAAGTTAATATACATTACAGTTTTAACTTTTGAGTGAGAAATCATGTTTGCACCTTTAGTTAGATATCAGGCTTACTAATACCTAGTTCAAATTCTTCATTGGTGCTAGAACTTTCTATACTCTATGTGGAGAACAACTTTGAATTCTCAACCTAGGTTTTACTGTTTTTTGTTTCAATGTTTATGTTGGTCCCTTTAGATTTTTAATGTTGGGCCTTCAAGTTTATATTTAGGCTATAAAGGCCCTTAAGGTTTATTTATGATTTTTAATGGTTTAAGTATTATGAAAAGTTTATGAAGTTTTTTTTTTGTTAAAAGCTTTGTGTTACTTTCTTGAAACTTTTTAAGATGAACAAGAGTTAGAAAATTTAAAATAATTTATTTATCGTTGGGTTCAAAGATTCACCATAGAAGTTTGGTTAGCAACAACTTATGGGTGAAGATTTATAAGAGTTCTATGGTTGGAGATATATTGGTGTCTTTAGTAACAATACTTGATTACCAACTCATTCTTGTAATAGTTGATCATAATAGCATAACTGAATAGAAATAAGCAATGATAATACAAATCTAAATGATGATCTTGAAGTGGTATAGGTTGAGATTCATTAGTGGAAGGGTTGATTCCAAAGGTATTATTGTGTTTCCTCCAATGGTGAAGGCATTATTCCACATCACATGTTCCAAGAAAATAAATGTGATCACACAAAGAATAAATATAGATAAAGAATATTTTAAATATAATTTAAATTTAAAATAATTACTTTCCTAAGGGTTCCTAAAAGCATTTTTACTCGTGTTTTTAGCGTCACTATTCCGATAACTTAGGTGACAAGTCTATTTTTTATACATTAATTTTACTTACAATAGACTTGTATGTAATTCTTTACGTAATCCTACACATATTTTGTTCATAAACTACAATATCCCTATTTCTCTCATATTTTAAACTTTAAAAGCCCGATAGAGAATTTACCTTGTTAATACCACTTACAAAATCTTTCAAGGGGTAGGAGATTCCCTTACTAAATCTTATAATTTCCAAAAGGATGGAGTGCAAATTAAGTAAATGGTCATAACCCTTACATGTGAATATTGTTATTAAACTCATGTAATACTATTATTACTTTTTTCTCTAGTAAAGATTGTACTTTGGAAAAAAAATCACTTTATTAAGTGTAAGGGAATTTATTCCATGTAGGATAACAAAAGGCAAAAAGAGTGTGTGCTTCATAACTGTAATGCTCCATGAGAGTAAAATTAAAGGTTCTAATAACTAGTGGTATTTTAATAACACAAAGATACAACTAAATTAAGAATATTGTGTAATCTTTAAGGATCAAGAGAATGAATTCATAAAATATCATAAGTTAGTTTTACATACCATCATAAATATTCTTTTTATAAACCATAAAAATGACTTAAATAAAAGTTTAAGCTCGCATGCCAAATTAATACTTATCAAAGTTCCTTTGCTTCAATTTTTATTCTTAAGATACTAGTGTTTTTCTTTCTCCAAAAATTATTAAGCACCAATATATGTGTTACATATTTATAATAAACCATCCACTTAGTAGAATTTGATGTGGGGAGATTGATAAATATAAATTGTTTAAATTGATGACTAAAGATTTGCAATCGATTGTACTTACGGACCATGCCCTTTGAAAGTTCTAGATATTGCATAATTATTAGAAGCCATTGACCCCTCTAGTATTGCGCAATGGCATGGGTTGCTTGCCGTATTTGTAGATTTTCCCCTTTGCTACCTCCATGTTATTCATTGTCGTTAGTATTAAACGATTTCTCTTGTCTTTTTCCATGGGCATCAAATGCCTAGAGCATGTGGGTAGCTCTGAGTATTTTATACTCATTAAAAACAAGAGATGCACCTTTTGCGTTGAAATATGCATTTATTGTCTGTGGTTTGACAAGTATAGGCCCTCCACGAGAATGTCCACCTCCACCGGGTGATGGTCCTTCATCTGTAATGACAAAGGATGTTTTTTTTGTTCCTCCACTTTTAGATTTGTCATATATTAATTGGTGATGATGATTCCGAAGATTCATCACTACTCGTATATGTATCATTTATTTGATCTAAAGGTATTTCTTTGTTTTCTGAGGTAGGAGGACTCTTAATAAGGAGTTTAGATAATTTATCACATAATTCTATATCATTTGAAAACAGTTCTTGCATCTTCGTTTTAGTGGTATAATTATTTGCTTTGTGTCCTATATTCCCACAAGAACAACAAACTATTTTTTGAGAGGAGAATTTTCGTTTAGGTTTCTTGTAATAAGGAGGTTTTGATGAAGACGTGATTTTTTTTAGGAAAACATCTAAATCTCTTTTCCTTTTGAAGTTTAGATTTAAGCTTGGCAGATAAAGGGGCCCTAATTGTTTCACAGCCAAAGGCTTCACAGAAACAACCAAGTTCTTTTCTAAATTGCTTCTTTTCTAAAGTATATTTAGCTTGTAATTTAAGTTCCTCGGAAAGAGCTAATCCTTCATTTTTTAACCAGGGTAAAAAGTTCACCATAGGTTATATATTTGAATGGGATTTCTTCAGATTTAGTTAATTCCTTTACCTTTCAAAATATTCTTTGAGCAAATAGCTTAGGAAGACCAAAAATAATTTTTTCTTTTCAAAATGGTTCTCTATAATCATTTCCTTGGAGGACATAAATAAGGAACATGTCCCGATACCATCTTTAATCACCTAACGTGGGGCATCTTAAATTTTGAAGAATTAATTTTCCTGTTGTAAGGGAGGCTGAAGGTTCTCCTATAAAATAATACACAATAACTATTATTAGGTAATCATAACTATGAAATTTTTCTATTAGTTCATTTTGAGAATTATAGATAGTGAATTTGTGACTAAATATTTCTAATTGAAGATCTGGGGTAAGACAATTATCCCACCAATTTTTTAACTGGCCGGTAAAACCAGAAATGAGAAGTCCAAAGATGATTTGTTCATTAAACTCTCGAGTTAAATAGGCAACTTTAGCCATACCCATTTCCTGAAGAGTATTTAAAATCTCATAATTGGATTTTTCATCTATATTCCATTCATGAATGGCATCTAGGGCATACGATTTTGATTAGAATTTAGGTCGCTCCTCAAATTGTATATTCGGAGGGGTTGCTCTAGGATAATAAGTCTTTGTTGGAGCATTTTTCCATTTGTTCTTAATTTTATTTAGATGAAATGGTTCTTGGAATATATCTTGAATAGTAGCAATATATTCTTCTGAGTTAGACTTACTAACTAATTAATATTCAGAAACATGACTATTATGAATAACTCCTAATCTTGGAGAGTTTGCTAATTTTTCTAAATTTTGAGATATCTTATTTAAAATTATCTGAGAATTGTTTGAAGAAGAGGGAGTATTGGCTAGGGAATTTGTCATTGTTTGAGTTAACCCTTGTGGCTTAAAGTGTGGAGCCGAAACATTTGTAGGAAATCTAGAAGTTGCCCTTTAGAGGAGGTAGAGGGTTGCCCTATGGTAGATTCTATTCTAGTGGAAATATGATCTTCTTGAGAGGCAATAGTATGAAGAGTTTGATTTGTAAAATTATTCTGTTCATAAACCTTAATTATATCTTTTACTTTAGCCGAGTCATCTTTTTGCTGATATCTCCTTGTTTTAAGAGGACAAGCGAGTATTTGATTATCTCCATTAGGAATATTAATAGTAGACCCATCTTCTAATTTCCAGTTTCTTCTTAGAGTAGTTTGGGTTTGAATATAATGTTGAGAATAAGGTTCCTTAACACCTTTATTCTCACAAAATGATGTAAACCATATAAAAAATGGAATATTTAGTTGGAGTCTATTCATATCCTTTTACTAGACTTGTCTAATCTGATTTCTAATGAATCATTAAAGGACATAAACCATTTTTGTTTTTGAGAATTTTCTTTTGATTCAAAGTCTCTTCTTAAATGTTCTTTATCAATTTTAAATTCTGCCTTTTGTAATAGTGTTTATTGTGTTAAAGTTTTGCATATCTGACGCAGTAGGTGATTGACAAGGGGATACTGATGATGATTGATATTCAAGGATTGAAGATTTATAATGGACTTTAAATGAGTTTATTTGAGGGTTAGATGATTCTGATATCTCTGGTTGATATTTAGCAGGATACGAATATGATCTTCTAGCCATATTAATAGAAGAGCTAGTACTCGTTTCTCTAAATGAGTCGAATTTAAGTATATATAACTCTAGTTAGATCTTCAATTATTTGATCTATGTATTGTTTTAGATATTTATTTGGCATTGGATTTGGAAATTGTAAAGCCTCAGAAATGGTAATTTGATCCCAAGCTAATTTCTTTACATCACGTAACTAAGGACTTAGTTTTACCAGTATGAACATCTAGAAATATAGTCTCATCTTTGAAAGAAGGTTCATGAATAAATTTTGGATTAACGATAGCGTTCATTAATCTAAAATATATTTTCTAAAAACTATTGCAAAGTTTTTAGCAAATTATTTGAATTTATTATCTATAACATGAATATCTAAGATTAATGAATCTTAGGTCTGTGGTAAAATTAGGAAAGCAATTAAAATATATAGGTCCATTACAAAAATTTATTTAAACTATAGCTAACAATGAGTCTTTATCTCTTAAAGCTAGAAATATAGGGCAATCAACACCCTTATGACCTTATGGTTTAACATCAATTTAAACTAGATCGAAATGAGTAAAACGGTGTTTATGAGCAAGGTATGTTTTAATACTTTTAATTGATAGTAAATGCATAGTCTCTAATTGTTTTTTAATACTTCTAGTTTCATCATGATTTTTAGTTCTAAATGAAGTTTTAAAGTCCATAGGACCAATTCTATATAACTGGGTAGGATTTTCTTTTGGAATATCCCAATATGAAAAATCAACAGGTATATGTGTTTCTTAACTCTGAATTATATCAATTTTATTATATCCTAATCTAGTAGATTTTCTTAACCAGGAAACCATTAATTAAAGTTACCTATTAAGTAATGTTTATATTAATTAGGAACAGTGGGACTACCTACCGGGAGCACCTTTAAACTAGGCTCACCAACGGACTTACAGGCTGACCAACACTTTACCAACAACCAGTATAAACTTAATTATACTTTTAATGAAATGTCTTTGATACCAAAAAGGGACATAATTGGGATTAACGAGTATTAAAGATTAAAAAAAGGTAAACAGAAAGAGTATATAAAAATTACAGAACAAAAGTAAACAAATTTGAAATATATAGATTTAATAGAGATTTGATTTACTTTCTACTATAACATTATTTTAAAAAATCATCAAAGATTTCATCTAACATATGAAAATAATATAGGAAAAACTATATTCTAATAAGAAACTTAAATATAACATGATTTTTTGATGAATTTCATGTTTCAACATGTATCACAAAGGGTATTTTTCTCTATATTATACCTTGTACTAATATTTTAAAAATGAGTATTATCTTTTATCATCATATATATATATAATCTCCCTAAAAAAGTTAGATAATAGTTTCATAATTAAGGTAAAAATATATATGTAAATCAAACACAAAAAAAACAACATTAGCAATCAAGCAAGCAAACACAATAGTCACCCAAACTCCTACTGTTTTGAAAAATTCTTCCTTCTTACTAATGTTATTCTTTTGACACAAGAATTATATTAAGTTATTATAAGTAATTCTTTTAACTTTTGAGCGAGAAAACATGTTTGCAACTTTTTTAGTGCTAGAACTTTCTATACTCTCTATGAAGAACAACTTTGAAATCTCGACCTAGGTTTTACTGGTTTTAGTTTCAATGTTTATGTAAGTCCTTTCAGATTTATTGATGTTAGTCTTTTAGGTTTATATTTGCACTATAAAGGCCCTTAAGGTTTATTTATGATTTTTATTGATTTAACAATTATGAAAATTTTATTAAGTTTTGTTTTTCTAAAAGCTTTGTGTTACTTTCTTGCAACTTTATTAGTTTGGGTTTGAAGTCTTACCATAGAAGTTTTGTTAGCAGTAGCTTCTTGGTGAAGATCTAAATGAGTGATATGGTTGGAGATACATTGGTGTCTTTAGTAACGATACATGATTACCAACTCATTTTTATAACAGTTGATCATAATAGCATAACCAAATACAAATAGGAGATGATGATACAATTCAAAATGATAATCCGGTAATGGAATATATTGATACTCATTAGTGGAAGGGTTTATTCTTAAGGCATTAATATGTTTCCTCCAACGGTGAAGGCATAATACATCATCACATGTTCCAAGAAAACAAATGTGATCATACAAAGAATAAATATTGATAGAGAATATTTTGTGTATACTTTCAATTAAAAAATTTTACTTTCATAAGGGTTTCTAAAAGTGTTTGTATTTGTATTTTTAGCATCACTATTTTGACAACATAAGCAACAGATTATCATTAATCTCCTTTACACAATTTTAGTTTATTTTTTATACCTTCACTTTTCTTTTAATAGACATATATGTAATTCTTTACGTGCTCCTACACTTACTCTGCTCATGAACTATAATATTAGTGTTTCTCTCAAATCTTAAACTTTTAAAGCTCGATAAAGAATTTACAAAAAATTTCAAGGGAAATACATTTCCTTACTAACTCTTTGTATTTCCAAATGGATGGAATGTGAATTGGTCTAGAGTAACTTGATAGTAAGGCCTAATCCATAAGCCCTTATCAGAACTAGTTAAGTTAATTGACTTAACCTTTACTTTTTAACATTATTATTAAACTCATATAATACTATAATTACTTTTTAATATTATTATTAAACTCATATAATACTATAACAAAAGGCAAAAAGAATGTGTGGGTCATTACTATAATGCGTCGTGAGAGTAAAAAATTAAAGGTTCTAATAACTATTGGTATTTTAATAACACAAAGAGACAACTAAATTAGGAATATTGTGTAATCTTTAAGGATGAAGATAATAAATTCATAAAACATCATAAGTTAGTTGTTCATTAATCTACATAATTTCATAAAGATTATTTTATACAACATACAAAAAGTCTTAACTTAAAAGTCTAAGCTTGCATATCAAGTTTATACTTATAGAATTTCCTTTGCTTTATTTTCTTTTTTTAAGATGCTAGTATTTTTCTTTCTCCAAAACTTATTTAGCATCTATATATGTGTTACATATTTATAGTAAACCATCCACTTATTTAGAATTTGATGCTGGTAAGTTGATAAATATAAATTGTTTAAATTGATACCTAAAAAAATTTGGAATGGGAAGTATTATGGACCATGCCCTTCTAAAAGCTCTACATAGTGCATAATTATTAGAAGCCATTGACCGCTCTAGTAATGCACAATGGCATGGCTTACTTATGGTATATGCGGATTTACCCCTTTGTTACCTCCATGTTGTGCATTGTCGTTAGTATTAAATGATACCACTTGTCATTTTCAATGGGCATCAAATGCTTGGGGAATGTGGGTAGCACCAGATACTATATATTCATTGCAAATAGGAAATGCACCTTTTGCTCTAAAATATTTGTTTACAGCAAGGGGTTCAGCTAGTATAGGCCCTCCACGAAAATGTCCACATCCACCAGGTCTGTAATAACAAAGGAGGTTTCTTTCATTCCTCCACTTTTAGATCTGATCTCCAAGTCAATTTTATCATTCCTGCCCTAGCGCACTCACGATCATTAGTCTCTTTAGATCTTCCTCCACTTTTCAATATGACAACTATTTCTCCTACATCTTGTAATTGCAGTGCACAACATGTTACTCATTCATGAATAATCAATGTTACTCAAAATCTTCTTCTTACCTCAAAAATCTATATCGAAACTTGACTTGACGACAAGGTTATAGATATTTGACACTTCAATTTAGACAAAACTTAAAAATAGTGAATCAGACAATTTGCTTAGTATTGATTTCAAAAACAAAACATATTATGTAAAAGGAAAGGGAAACCATCAATAATCATACTCAATTTAGCGTAAAGCATTTAATTAAATTTAGTTAATAAATTAGTTTTGTCCCAAGCATAACTCTAGTCCTAATTAATTTAATTTATTTATAATTATATTTACCAATTAATAAAAATATTAATTTTGGATGCAATAGTGATTTTTGATAAACTTTGAATTTATGAAAGAATATATTAAACTAATCACATATTAATATAGGAACAGTTGTGTGTCTCTTCTCTTTTGAACCAAAAGTATGTTTGACGTTTTAACTACTTGGACTAATCGAGTAAACTAAGACTTTAAATAATTGTGTTAAGTCTTTGATGGGGAACTTGACTATAGAAAAATGATTATAATCGTATAAATACCAAACTACCAAAATTATTGTGCTTGAATTCATATATCTTTCATCTATTATTCTGCAATAGTTGATAGGAAAATCAAACTATTAAATTACTAAATCTATCTAATCATTAATAAATTGAATAAAATTGTTTGACACTTAATTGGACTTTAAATAAATAAATTCAAAGAAAACTAATTAAGATGGCCCAAAACGTCTTTGATTTTGATATATAACTTTAAATTTTAATTATGATATATCCAAGAATAACAAAACTTTTAATTACAATTATTAATTTTATATATTTCAAGGATAATTCTATGAGTTGTGTTTTGAATATCCATAAGCTAACGAATTATTCATTTTATCTTAAAGTTATTCTCTCATAATGTATGACACTAAAAGACTGTCAAGTGTAGTGCTAGCATTATTGCGTAGGTCAATAACATTATCATACTTCAAAAAAAACCGAGTTATGAAAATTACCTTTCGTACATTTCCTTGAGCAAATGATGAATCCGTATGTGTTTTTAGGTTTCCTATAATAAAAATAAAACACACATCAAATTAATATTGGATATCATAGAATTTGTGCACAAGATTGAATGAAAGGTGGTTGAAACTCTTCGGATTTATTGTAAGACTCACTAAATGTAAGAACATAATGAATGTGAGCTAGTCCAAGTAAGAATAGAATAACAAAAGTCTTGTTTCTCATCTTTTTTTATGCAAACTGATATTCTTTTTTCCGTTTTAAATCAATTCACTAGCATAATATTAATAAATTACAGCTTTAAAATTATGGCATAAAACAAAAAAAGCCGCATTTTACTTAGATTTGTTAATAATATATGGCGGGTTATTAGTAAAACCACTTTATTTTAATTAATCTCTACTAATATGCATTGGGTTAATAACATAACCACCTCACATTAATTCTATCCCATATTAATAAGCGGCATATATAATGAAAACAGCGATGTTATAGCCCACACCACCACTCACCTAGCTACGCCACCAGCGATGTCAACGCCTTCCACTAAGTCACACCACCACCCAACCAACGCCACTGAGCCATCCACAGAGGTTAGTTTGATTTTTTATCTTTCTTTTGATGCTAATGATGGAGATTTGAATTAGGGGTAATGGTCAGGATTTCAATTAGGGATAATGCCATCTACAATGAAAAGTGAACACAAATGAAGACATGGGGTTAGTTCGACTTAGGGTTACATTTGGGATGATATCTAAGCTTCCAATAAAATGTGTGAAGATTAAGAAACATAGTAGAAGAGAGCTTAACCTTAGAAATTTCCATTATTCTGCTCAACATAAAGTGTCAAGCATTTTCCATAAAGTGTCAAGCATTTTCAATTTTCTATTATAGTCCATTATATATACAAAATTATGTACATCATTTTAAAACCATAAAATACTCTCAAACTATAATCATATGCATTGTATATGTTTGCTCCATTGAGTGCTACCCTGGATAGGTACATTTACCAAGTTCTATAAATTATTTAATATATTTTGGTACCCTATATGTAATATTTTTCCCCCATTTGTTAATTTAAATATTTTATTTATTTATTATTCTTTAATAAATAATAGTGTATTGTAGAGCTTACATGCATTTAGATAGAAAAATTCAATTATTTTAATTCTTATAATAAATATTAGTATGCCTTGAAATGTGTGTTAGTAAATAAATTATATGAATTTTAGTATTATGAAAAGACATGAATCATAGGTAGCTAAGATATAAACATTTAACTTCTCTTTACTTGGTCTTAAATTCCTACTATAGCAAAAACTTTTATATTTTCTTATGAAGTTCTAGTATATAGGTAGCAATACCTCCAGAGGCCTTCTCCCTAAGATAAGAGACCTTTCAAAAGTCTTTTAGCTCATATGCAATAGTTAATTACATACTTAAGCATGAAGTAGTACATTATGTGACTCCTTATTATCATCAAACTTATATAAGAAGTTTTATTTTATTGTAAACATATTATTATTGTAGAGGATATATTATGAAAGAAATAATCTTTTTCTTTAGCAGTGAGGGAGAACCATGACCATCTCCATGTTCATAGATGCATTCAGTTGTACGAAGATTCATGGTTGTTTCTATGAATTCATATGAAAATGGAGTCTTTTTAACCACTTGTATTTCATTCACCCTTTTCCAGTTCTCATCTATCAACTTGGTTAGGTGTTTAGTTGCATTTTTCAATTATGCACCTTCTTGCTTAGCATAAGATGATATTCCATTTGATGTTTCACTTCTTTCAGTTTCAGCCTACACCATAAAAAAAAAAGCATGCAGAGCATGAGTAAATACTTTTTTTATTCTATATACAAAAGATGTGTACTATAGAGTTTTAGCAGAGGCAAACCATTGATCCAACCCTAATTTGAACTAACCCCAACTAACCCTAATTCAAACTTACACATGAACAATTATCAGTTTCCTAGTCTCTATTTTTTTTCCAATTACTTTTAAGTTTGGATTATAGAAGATTATTTGTTTTTCAAACTATAAATGTGAATTTTACCTCTATGGCAGCTCTCTTTGGTGATATTCTTGTTTTCTAAAGCCTCAACCGCAGTCTCTATTTAGGTATGGCATTGTCTACTCCCTTTGATGTGCTATTTTAATACATTCTAGTACGAGATAAATGAATAACTTATTATTAGAAATTCCTTACGTTACCACCTAGCTAGATGTAAAATGGCATTGAGTATTGATTTTTGTTGTATTTAAATTCATATGAACAGGTTTAAAAATTGATTTCCAAAAATGGAAAATGTTGGGTTTACAAAAGAAACTCTACCAAATTTTTTGTAAAATTTGTATTAATTTACAAAGCATAGAATATTAATCACTAGAAGAATTTAGTAACTTAAACCATAGTGTGTGTGGGTCATTGTGGAATTACTTAACCTTATTTTTGGCAAGCTAGGTACTTGAGGACACTTAAGGTGCATATATACTTATGTACTAAACTTAGTGATGATTAGATTTTTATTTGTCTTACATGTAAAATAGGGCATGACACAAATAATGGATCGTAAGTGGATATATGATAATTGTTTTTTGTTGGAGTTCTTGAATGAAGTGGAGGAGTTCTGTACATAAGCATTGAAACACCAAAATAACATTAGAGATGATGAGGTGTGTTTCCCTTTTTTTGATTGCGATAATGTGAATACAATTAGTAGTATAAGAGAGTTAAGGGACCATGTGATCCGGCTAGGTGTAGGCAACAATACCACGTATGGGTATGTCATAGTGAAGTTCCTACTCTTAAAGACATGTGGTCGTGTTGTAATGAAATTCCTATTCATCATGTTAAGTAAGAGAATCATGGCCAATTATAATCAGATGACGGTGAAGATGTTGATGCCGAGAAAGAAGATTATGGGGAGGATAAATTGGAGGATAATGACCTTGATGATGAAGATCAAATAGCTAAAATGCTTGAAGGGGTTGGGGATCAATATAGTAGTCAATCTCGTACTTTTATACGTTTGTTGGAGGCTGCTAAGAAATTATTATATCCTAGATGTTCCAAATATAGCCATATCAATGGTGTTTAACTTGAAAGAGAAATATGGTTGGACTAATGTAACTTTCACAACCTTGTTAAAAGTATTATGAGACATGTTTCAAGAGGGAAATGATTTTCCTATATCCACGTACTATGCGATAAAGCTAATGTCTCCTGTGGGTTTAGAGTATAAAAAGATTAATGCCTATCCAAATGATTATGTACTATATCAAAATGAGTATGGAGAAATCATTCAATGTCCTAGATGTGGGCAGTCACGTTACAAGTCCCACATAGGGTAGAGCCTGAAGTTGGGATTAAAGGTCCTTCAATAATGGTGTTATGGTACCTTCCCATAATACCAAGGTTCAAGCATTTATTTTCGATTAAGAGCAATGCAAAGAATTTGAGATGGCATATAGATAAGAGGAAGAAAAATGGGATGATTCGACATCTTATTGTTTCCCATAATGGAAAACAATTGATAAAATATGGTCTCTACACAGATGGAATGAATCCTTTTGATACCTTAAGTAGTTAATATAGCACATGGCCATTTTTGTTAGTAATATATAATTTACCTCCTTGGTTGTGCATGAAGCGTAAGTATGTAAAGTTATTACTTCTAATATTAGGGCCCAAGCAACTAGGGAATGACATTGATGTTTATCTTGCTCCCCTCATTGAATATTTGTAGTTATGGGATAAATGTATATTTATGTATGATGTATACGCTAAAGAGACTTTTACACTCAGGGCCATATTGTTTTGTACCATTAATGACTTTCCATTATATGGAAACTTGTTAGGGTATAAGATTAAGGGAAAGAAAGCCTGCCCAATTTGTGTGGATGATAAAGACTCGACATACTTGCCAAACTGTGGAAAATATGTGTATTCCATGGATCATAGGGGGAAACAATTGGGTTATCAAAATCGAGGCATAAAGGGAGCCTCGAAGGGGATAACACTATGTGTTATAAGGAGGTGTTAATTCCGTTGCTAAAATAGAGACAAACTCATTTATTTATTTTGCACCATATCACATAGGTTCATCCTTACTTAGACCGACATATGAATGAATTAAAGTTAAAGTACCCTCTTAAAGGTGAATGAACATTGATGTAATAACAAAACAATGCCTTTATTGATTTGTTTCATGAATAAGTAATGCATGAGTTATTATAAATGGGCCATAACATTTCTGATACAATCAATTAGTTAGCTTATGGCCCTTAGACAACTGTTTGATCTTTTGAGGGGTATGATATACCATCTACACTAAATGTCAAGAAATCAAAGTCTATTCATAATAGTGATGTTTCAATAGTGGCTTCTTCTCGAGAATATGCTAGCTCAAAAGATAAAGCACCAGCTGATGCAACCTTGTCTTACTATGGGATAATTCAAGAGATATGGGAATTTAAATGTTGTAACTTTAAGGTTCCCCTTTTTTAATACAAGTGGGAAGATATTAGTCGACATGGTTCGATGAAGAAATATGAATCGAAATGGACTTTAGTCGACATGAATCATATGTGTGATATGGAGGAACCTTTTATACTTGTATCATAAGCTAAATAAGGATTCTACATCAAAGACATAAATGACCCTTGATGGGCTGTTGCTGTCCTTGGTAAACGAAAGATCCTTGGAATTGGTGATATCATTGATGAGTAAGACTATGATGATTTTGATGATCCCCCACCATTCTTGATGCCATGTAATGATGACAATGATGGACCTAAATTATATGAGAATGGATGACCATGACGGAGTTACTATAGATGAGTAGTACTCATTTTCTAAGTATTATTTTTTAGTTACGTTAATGTTTGCTATATTTTCTTTTTATTTGATGTTGGATGATTCACTGACTCGATGTGTGTTGTTTTCTTGTTCTTTGATGCAATTTCGGTCTTATGTCATGGATAGTGACAAAGATTTCAGTTTTGATGAGGACAACATTGAGTATGATGTTCACCTCGAGATTGATCGAGGTGATCTAGACGACAAAGATGTTGAGTTAGAAGCTCAGAAAAGATGTTTGACGAACATAAGAGGATAGCTGAAGTGGCAGTAGGATTAAGGGATGATGAACCCATGAACGTTGAAATCCCCTTTTGTTCGGGTTCAAGGAGTGGGAGGTGGAAGAATGGTGCTCGTGGCTTAGGTCGACCCAAAGGACCGATTAGGAACCTTAGGGTGTTAGTGGGCGTGCATTTAGAGTTCCATCATTTGCACCGGCCTATTGTAGGTGGAGACTTTAGTACAGTCAACATATTGGACTACCTATTCAGAAGTTTAACATCAATTAGGAGTGGTTGAGAGTAAATGAGGGTCTTTGGCATACCTTGTGGGTGGATACAAAGGTACACATTCCTAACATTCAATCTTAATTATTTAAATATTTGTTAAAATTACCGTAATTAATGAAACTAACCCAATTTTGCTATTTCAGGCTTTGTTTCACATTCCAGACAACCCCCAGCTGAAGTAGTTGTTTTTATCTACAGTTGCCGAAGATTTTGGGACTTCAAATTAAAGTTGGTGACTAGTTGGATTACCAAGATGAGAAAGGTATCTAGGAAAGAAGGTAATAGGTTGCCTTATGAAATCCGAAAACATATTAAGGAAGGCGATTGGGCAACTTTGTCAAGAACAAGACATCTGAAACTACAGTGGTAATTTAAATATTTTTATATATTTAATTTTGAAACTCTTTTGAAGGTACTTACAACCTTTAATGTTGTGAACAACCCAATCTCAAGAAGGCGAGCAAGAGTGCCAAGATGAACATTCATCTCCATTACCTTGGATAATCAAGCTACAATGACGGAGGGCAATAATGGATAGCAGAGGGTTTCTATCCCTCTTGCGTGGGAGCTTCTTTTATGGAATTAAGCACCACGCAAATAAGCCGTGGGGATGAATTTTTTGTTCAAGGCACAAAATGGGTAAGGAAACTGGGGAAAGAGTTATTCTAAATGAGGAGATGTAGGTTGTGGCTAAAAAATACATAAGAATCCTATTTGCAAATCCCTAAGTTCCTAATTTTTATAATATCTGACATTCATTTCTAATCTTTAACTTTTTCTTTCTAGTTGGAGTTTCAAGAAAAGCAAATTCAAGGGTAATTTGTTCTTGTGAGGAACCAAGATGCATTACCTATGGCCATTGAGAATCCAGATTATCTCAAACATTGCCTGGGACTAGGAGGGACTAATATTAGATACAGAAAGGTTTTTGGACCTCCTCCATCAAGATCAAGCCAACCAAGTCAAAGCGTTTCAATGGAAGATTGGGAGACTATAAAGGCTCAACTTCGAGAAGAACTTAGATAGGAGTTTGATTCCACCATGAAGGATAAGTTGTTATCCCTACTTCAAGACATTAGTATCAGTGTCGAGTAGTTAACATCCTAGGGTGCACATATGTCTACTCCCTAACTAGAGGTGTGTTATATGATATTTTTAAACCTTTATGTTGAATATCTAATATTTGTATTACTAATGACCTATAATATTTAAATATTATATTGATTTTCAAAGTCCTACTAATTGCCTTCTATTCCTAAAATATCCAAGTACGGGAACGATCTATGATGTGGCCGGTGGTATCGCATACCTAAGTTTGTTAGGTCAGCTGTTTATATGAACTCACTAAGGAACAGGGATTGTTCCTTACTTTTTCAAGGGAAAAGCACTACCAGTCTCAATTCCGTAGTTAGACTTGGAGACACTAAACGACGTAATTAGAACTTTTATATAATGGCCTGTACATTTGATCAAGTTCAGAAGTGAGGTAGAAATTAAAGAATCAATTGCATTTTATTTATAATAAATTTCAATATAATCAAATTTATCTTATTTTGCCATTTTAGGTGACTCCACAAGTTAAGAAGATGAAGGGGATATCAGGTGATGAGGTGAATGGAAGCAATTAACTAGCCTCAAAGAAGTCAATGGCCCAAAATTGACCTCTTCTCACTGAAGATGTAGCGGCTTCTCTTCGTCCTAAGTGCAAGTGGCTACTTTAATGTGCAACCATGATGAAGGAAGAGGATACCATTGTTGTGCCGTTGGATTGGGCCTCATTCCACTACTTTGAAGATGAAACAACGTGGCTTGACAAAGCTAATATCACCTAATTCTTATAGGGAGCTCAATTGAACATTTATGTTATTCAATGCTTCATGAGGTATACATAATTAAGATACAGATTAACCTATGTCATATTATTAATAATTTCTAAACCATTTTGATAATGGTTTTTATGATTATCAAGGGAACTCCATGATTGGATGTCATGCAATTTACTCTCGTTAGTCGGTTGGTTGTGTCCTGAAACCACTTTGGATGTAAGAATTGATGGTAACATCGAGGAGGTAAAGTCGTACGTCCATTTCGCATTCACGAAAGCCTTATAAGCTAGGTTGAAGTTCATTTTTTCCCTATTTTTGAATGGTACATTTGAATCTCATGTGTGAACATAATGCTAATTACTTAAACATTTACTTATGAGTATGATAATGTATTAGTATGTAAACATAATGCTAATTACTTATTTCTTAATATGTAGTGAACATTGGATGTTGTTAGTCATTTGTATGGGTAGTGAGAAAATCTACTTCTTCAATTTGGCTCGGTCAATGCACAATGTTAAGCTGAAAGTAATTATTAATTAATAAGTGTTATCAATAGATTTACATTGCAAGGTTGGTTGAAATTAAACTTTTAAACTAATCAATGTCATTTTCTAATATGTTCAAAAGACTTACATTACAAGGAGATTTAACTAGAAACCAAATATCAAACATGGATAGAAGTGACGTAAATTGATTAACTAAAATATTGTAAAAGAACACTATCGTACGACTAACCTTTCTATTTTGTAATTCATAATGTGCTCAACAACATGGGGGAATAGAGTAGGACTACTTCATGATGTGTTTCATGCTTGACGTCCTCTTTGGGTGCAATAGTGGAATGCCCATGACAGAGGTAAGATCTTGTGCCTATAATTTAATCGTTTTGAGTATCCTTAATAGCATATTCCTTTTTTAGCATGCCCTAAACACTTTAAATACATTGATTTGAGTCAATATAGGTTAAATAGGAGCGCTTTTGGGTAGAAAATGAGATATTTCCCCTATAACATGCCATAAACACTTACAATACATTGATTTCTGTTAATATAGCTTGAATAGAAGTAGTTTTGGAGCCATAACACTTGAAATACATCGATTTAAGTCAATATAGGTCGAATAGGAGTGATTTTGGGCAAAAAGGGGCCTTAACACTTGAAATACATTGATATGAGTCAATATAGGTCTAATAGGAGCGATTTTGAGTCAATATTGGCCTGTTTCCCTTGAACATGCTCCAAACACTTCGAATAGGATAGTTTGAGTCAAAATAGGTCAAATAGGAGCAATTTTTGGTTGATCAAGGTGTATTTCCCTTAGAACATCCCTCAAACCTTTGAAATACACTTATTTTAATCAATATAGATCAAGTAGGAGTGATTTTTGGTAGAAAATGACATATTTCCCCTATAACATTCCATGAACCTTTAAATTACATTGATTTGAGTCAATATAAGTAAAATAGGAGCAGTTTTGGGTAAAAATGGCCTTAGCACTTGAAATACATCTATATGTGTCAATATAGGTCAAACAGGAGTGGTTTGTGTCAATATTGGCGTATTTCCCTTAAAACATCCCCTAACACTTCGAATAGGGAGGTTTGAGTCATAATAAGTCAAATAGGAGCGGTTTTGGATCAATAATGACGTATTTTCCCTAGAATATGCCCCAAACTCTTTGAATATGATGATTTAAGTCAAAAAAGGTCAAATTGGAGCAGTTTTTGGTAGAAATCACCCTTAACACTTGAAATACATCGATTTGAGACAATATAGGTAGAATAGGAGCGGTTTTTGGTCGAAAATAACATTAACACTTGAAATAAAAAATATGAGTCAATATAGGTTAAATAGGAGTAGTTTTGAGTCAGTATGAGTCAAGTTACTCTTATAAGTTAATTATACAACTTTGGGTAGGAAATGACATGTTTGAACTTTACATTTGAACTACATTACATTATATATATACTTTAATGATTTGTTAATCATTCTTAAACATGCAAATGATTCAACAATGAGCTCTTTTCTACCGATGAAATAAAATTATTCATAACTAATTGGCCAAGTATTAAACTGATAATTTATTTTAGTTTACCTTATCTTTTGCAAATTTTCATGATGATAACATTATAGTATTTTGATTTACTTTCTAGTATAACATTATTTTAAAAAAATCATCAAATATTTCATCTAACATATGCAAATAATATAGGGAAAACTATATTTTAATATGAAACTTAAATATAAAATGATTTTTTGATGAATTTCATGTATCAACATGTATCACAAATGATATTTTTCTTAATATTTTACCTTGTACTAATACTTTAAAAATGAATATTATCTTTTTTATCATCATATACATGTAATCTCTCTAAAAAAGACAGAAAATAGTATCATAATTAAGGGGAAAAAATTTAAATCAAACAAATAAAAAATCATTAGTAATCAAGCTTACTAATTTCTACTGTTTTGTAAAATTCTTCCTACTTACTATCCTATTTATTTGACACGAGAATAATATTAAGTTAATATAAGTGAGTCTACTAAATTCTAGGTGAGAAAACACTTTTGGAGCTTTATTTAGACATCAAGCTTACTAATTTCTAGGTCGAATGCTTTTTGGTGCTAGAACTTTCATTACTCTATGTGGAGAACAACTTTGAATTATCAACCTAGGTTTTACTGTTTTTAGTTTTAATGTTTATGTTGTTCCGTTTAGATTTCTTAATGTGTGGCCTTCAGGTTTATACATTATTTTTATGGGTTTAACAATTATGAAAAGTTTATGAATTTTTGTGTTTTTAAAAGTTTCACTAGTAGTAATTTATTATTATGTAACGGGTTTTTAAATACTATTTGCGGCACCAAAAGGCTAACAACATTTAGGACAACAAATTGATCAAATTAATTTGCAGCGTCAAAAATACATCGAAAAATAAACCTATATGTGACAAGTATTCAAGGATACGCCGCTTATTAATGCTAATAATATGAGGTAGTAGTTAAAAAAAACTCCGCAAATTACATAATTTTACAAATTAAAAAAATAAAAAAACAATTAGTAAGCAGCGGTTCCCCATAGACCCTCCGCATATACATGAAACTTTTTTCAAAGATCTATTTTGGTCCCTACAACGCCAATTCTCCTGTTTTCATTTCTAAAACACAACCTCCACTACCAAATCTACTATATTCATTACCAAAACTTGTTATACTGTTATAATGGTACAAAAATCAAGCTATTACATTTACACCTATATAATGATTTGGAACTCATTTATATACTAATTGGGTCATATATTATACCTTGTTATAATATTTTATTATCATACATATAATCTCTCTTAAAAAGTTAAATAATAGTATCATAGTTAAGGGAAAAATATGTAAATCAAACACATAAAACATCAATTGGAATCTAGCAAGAAAATAGGATAGTTACACAAACACCTATTGTGTTTATGAAATGTTTTTGGGTTACTTATCCAATTAATTTGATACAAGAATAAAATTAGGTTAATTTAAATGAGTCGTTTAACTTCTAAGTGAGAAAACATGTTTGCAGCTTTAGTTAGACATCAAGCTTACTAATTCCTAGGTCAATCCCTTTAATGGTGCTAGAAGTTTATTTTCTCTATGTAGAGAATAACTTTGAATTCCTAGTTTCAATGGTTATGTTTGTCCCATAAGAGTTATTAATGTTGGGCTTTCAGGTTTATATTGGTGCCATAAAGGCCCTTATGGTTTAACAATAATGAAAAGTTAATGATATTTTGTTTTTTTAAAAGATTTGTGTTACTTTCTAGCAACTTTCTTAGTTGTACAAGAGTTAGTAAACTTAAACTAATTTATTAGCTACTCAGTCATACTGAAAATTTTTGGTTAGAACCAGCTTCTAAATGAAATTTAAACGAGTACTACGGTTGGAGATATATTAATGTCTTTAATACCTGTACGTGATTACCAACTCATTTTCTTAACTGTTCAGCATAATAGTATAACCAAATAAAAAAGACCAATGATGATATAGTTCTAAATAATTATCCTGTAATGGAATATGTTAAGATTCAGTAGTGGAAGAGTTGATTCTTAAGGCATTAATGTGTTTCTTCCAACAGTGAAGGCATAATATCTCATCACATGTTCCAAGAAACACAAATATGATCATAAAAAGAATAAATTTAGATTGAGAATATTTTTTGTATACTTCCAATAAAAAAATTTGTCCTTTCCTAAGGGTTCCAAGAAGTTTTTGTAGTCGTGTTTTTAGCGTCACTATTTCGACAAAATAGGTGACAAATCATCATTGATATCCTTGACACAATAATTTTTATACCTTTATTTCCTTACAATAGAATTACATGTAATTCATTATGTACTCCTACACGTACATTGCTCATGATAACTTATATCACTGTTTCCCTCCTATCTTAACACTTTAAAAGGTCGATAGAAAATTTACTTTGTTACCACCACATACAAAAAATTTTGAGGGGCAGGAGATTTCCGTACTAACTCTTTGAATTTCCAAAAGGATAGAATTCTAAATGGACTAGAGTACGTTGATAGTATGGTAAAATCCATGTGCCCATATTAGTACTAAATAAGTAAATTGACTAAACCATTACATGAGAATATTTTTATTAAACACATATAATAATATATAGTTACTTTTATCTCAAGTAAATATTGTACTATGGAAAAAATTCATTTTATTTAATGAACGAGTGTATATGTCATACTTGTAATGCGCCGTGAGAGTAAAATTAAATGTTCTAATTACTAATGGTATTTGAATAACACAAAAAGACAACTAAAATAGGAATATTGTGTAATCTTCATAAAAAATAATAAGTTAGTTGTTGATTTGTCAACATAATTTCATAAAAATAATTTTATACACCATACAAAACTCCTTAAATTAAAAGTTTAAGGTCACATACCAACATTATACTTATAAAAGTTCCTTTTGCTTCAATTTATATTTTTTAAGATGCTATTGTTTTTCTTTCTCCAAAACTTATTTTGAACCTATATATGTGTTACATATTTATAGTAAACCATCCACTTATTAAAATTTGATGCTGGTAGGTTGGAAAAATATAAATTGTGTAAAAATAATGACTAACGATTTGCAATTGGCGGTATTTATAGAACATGACCTTTGAAAGCTCTACACAATGCATAATTATTTGAAACCATTGTCCCCTTTAATATTACACAATGGCATAGGCTGCTTGAGGTATAGGAGGATTTTCCCGTTCACTACCTCCATGTTGTACCTCAATTGCCTGGGGAATACGGGTAGCACCGGGTTCTTTATATTTATTGAAAAAAGGAGATGCGCCTTTTGCTTTAAAATATGTGTTCACTGTCTGGGGTTCAGCTTGTACGGGCCCTCCACGAGAATGTCCACCTCCACCGGTGAGAGTCCTGATTCCGTAATATTGAATGATAATTTTTTTGTTCCTTCACCTTTAGATTTAATCTCCATGTAGCTTATATCTTTCATTCACGTAGTGCACTCACGGCCATTAGGTTGTTTAGTTCTTCCTCCAACTTTCAATTTAACTACCAACTCTCTTTCATCCTATGATTGCAATTCACAACATGTTACTCATTCATGAATAATAAATGTTACTAGAACTCTTCTTCTTACCTCAAAAAATGTACGTCAATACATGACTTGATGACATGATTATAAGAACTAGACACTTACACAAATCAATTAAATTTAGTTAATAAATTAGTTTTGTAACAAGCATAATTCTAGTCATAGTTATTTTAAGTGAATCTTGATAAACTTAAAAATTTATGAAAGAATATATTGAAATAATAACATTTTAATATGGGTACAATTGTGTATCTTTTCTCCTTCCAATCAAAAGTATGTTTGAAGTTTTAACAACTTACACAAATCAATTAAACTTAGACTTTAAATAATTATATCAACTCTTTGATGGGGAACATTGCTATAAAGAAATTATTATAATCAAATACATACCAAAATAAAAAAAAATTATCGCGCCTAAATTGTTATATCTTTCGTCTATGATACTCCAGGAGATGATAGAGAAATCAAACTATTAAATCACTAAATTTATCTAATCATAATAACCTAAAAATTTATTTGACACTTAATTTGACATTAAATAAATAAAATTAAATAAAGTTGATTAAGATGGCCCAAAACTTCATTGATTTTGACATATAATTTAATTCTTTATCATTATATACATTAAAGAATGAAAAAATTGAATTATATTTTTTAATTTTGTATATTTCAAGGTTAATTACATGAGTTTTCTTTTGAAAATCCATACGACTACAAATTATTTATTTTTTCTTAAAGGTTAGTCTATCATAATGCTACACATCTAACATATGAAACAAAAAGACAATCAGTTTAATGCTTGCATTATTCCGTATATGAATGACATTCTCACACTTAAAAAAAAAAGCTAGTTATGAAAATTACCTTCCCGTACATTTTGTTGAGCTAATGAAGAATCCGTATTCGTTTTTAGGTTTCCTATATTCACAACATAAAACACATCAAATTAATATTAGATATCATAGAGATTATGCGTAAAAGGTGGATGAAAATTTTGTGATTTACTGTAAAGCTTACTTGATGCAAGAACATAATGAATGTGAGCCAGTCCAAGTAAGAATATAACAAAAGTTGTGTTTACCATCTTTTTTTATGCAAAAAAATATTCTTATTCTTTGTTTTGAATCAATTTCGTGTTTATCTTTGTAGTTCTATACATTAAGGGTGTATATATAAGTGGGATGAATGAAACAAAACTAATTTTGTCAAAAAAAAATTCTAAAATAATTTAGATTTGATTTACTTTTTACTTTAACATTATTTAAAAAAAATCATCAAAGATTTCATCTAACATACATCAATAATATAGGAAAAAGTATATTCTATTAAGATATTTAAGTATAAAAGGATGTTCTATATGAATCTCGTGTATCAACATGCATCATAAAGGATATTTTTCTCTATATTATACCTTATTCATATATTTTAAAAATGAGTAATATCTTTTATCATCATACATATAATCTCTCTTAAAAATTTAAATAATAGTATCATAGTTAAGGCAAAAATATGTAAATTAAACACATTAAACATCAATAGGAATCTAGCAAGCAAACAGGATAGTTACACAAACACCTACTGTTTTATGAAATTGTTTTGGTTACTTATTCAATTCATTTGATACAAGAATAAAATTATGTTAATTTAAATGAGTCTTTTAACTTATGAGTGAGAAAACATGTTTGCAGCTTTAGTTAGACATCGACCTTACTAATTCCTAGGTCGATCCCTTTATTTGTGCTAGAAGTTTATTTTCTCTATGTAGAGAACAACTTTGAATTCCTAGTTTCAATGTTTATGTTTGTCCCATAAGAGTTATTAATGTTTGGCTTTCAGGTTTATATTTATGCCATAAATGCGCTTATGGTTTAACAATAATGAAAAGTTAATGAAATTTTGTTTGTTTAAAAGATTTGTGTTACATTCTAGCAACTTTCTTTGTTGTACAAGATTTAGTAAAATTAAAATAATTTATTTGAGTACTCAGTCTTACCAAAATTTTTTGGTTAGAACCAGCTTCTAGGTAAAATTTAAACGAGTACTATGGTTGGAGATATATTAATGCCTTTAATATCGGTATGTGATTACCAACTCATTTTCTTAAATATTCAGCATAATAGTATAACCAAATAAAAAAGAGCAATGATGATATAGTTTTAAATAATTATCTTGTAATGGAATATGTTGAGATTATATAGTGGAAGAGTTGATTCTTAAGGCAATAATGTGTTTCCTCCAACGGTGAAAGTATAATACCTCATCACATGTTCCAAGAAACACAAATCTAATCATAAAAATAATAAATTTAGATTGAGAAATTTTTTTTTATAATTCCAATAAAAAAAATTTCTTTTCCTAAGGGTTCCTAGAAGTTTTTGTGGTCGTGTTTTTAGCGTCACTATTTCGACAAAATAGGTGACAAATCATCATTGATATCCGTGACACGATTTTTTCCTAATTTTGACACCTTTATTTTCTTACAATAGAATTATATAAAATTCGTTATGTACTCCTACACGTTCTTTGCTCATGATCAATAATATCACTGTTTCCCTCATATCTTCAAACTTTAAAGGTCGATAGAAAATTTACCTTTTTACCACCACATCAAAAAATTTTTGAGGGGCAGGAGATTTCCGTACTAACTCTTTGAATATCTAAAAGGATAGAAATCAAATTGAACTAGAGTACCTTGATAGTAAGGTAAAATCCATGTGTCCCTATTAGTACTAATTAAGTAAATTGACTAAACCATTACATGTGAATATTCTTATTAAACTCATATAATAATATAAGTTACTTTTATCTCAATTAAATATCATACTACGGAGAAAATTCATCTTATTTAGTGTATAGGGATTTAAGACATGTAGTAGAATGAAGAATGGAAAAAAGAGTGTATACGTCATACTAGTAATGCGCCGTGAGAGTAAAATTAAATGTTCTAATTACTAATGGTATTTGAATAACACAAAAAGACAACTAAAATAGGAATATTATGTAATCTTCATATAAAATCGTAAGTTAGTTGTTGATTTATCAAAATAATTTCATAAAGATAATTTAATACATCATAAAAAACACCTTAAATTAAAAGTTTAACGTTACATACCAATATTATTCTTATCAAAGTTGCTCTTGCTTCAATTTATATTTTCTAAGATGCTATTGGTTATCTTCCTCCAAAACTTATTTTGAACCTATATATGTGTTACATATTTATAGTAAACCATCCACTTATTAAAATTTGACGCTTGTAGATTTGAAAAGTATAAATTGTGTAAAAATAATGACTAATGATTTGCAATGGGCGGTCTTTATAGAACATGACCTTTAAAAGCTCTGCACAATGCATAATTATTTGAAGCCATTGTCCCCTTTAATATTACACAATGGCATAGGCTGCTTAAGGTATAGGTGGATTTTCCCGTTCACTACCTCCATATTATACCTCAATTGCCTAGGGAATACGGGTAGCACCGGGTACTTTATACTTATTGAAAATAGGAGATGCGCCTTTTGCTTTAAAATATGTGTTCACTGTGTGGGGTTCGGCTTTTACTGGCCCTCGACGAGAATGCCCGCCTCCACCAGGTGAGGGTCCTGATTCGGTAATATTGAATGATATTTTTTTTGTTCCTTCACTTTTAGATTTAATCTCCATGTAGCTTATATGTTTCATACACGCAGTGCACTCATGGCCATTAGTTTGTTTAGCTCTTCCTCCACTTTTCAATTTGACCACCAACTCTCTTTCATCCTATGAATGCAATTCACAACATGTTACTCATTCATGAATAATAAATAATTATAATCTAATACATACCAAAATACAAAAATTATCGTGCCTAAATTGTTATATCTTTCGTCTATGATACTCCAGTAGATGATAGAGAAATCAATCTATTAAATCACTAAGTTTATCTAATCATAATAACCTAAAAATTTGTTTGACACTTTATTTGACAATAATTAAATAAATTTAAATAAATTTGATTAAGATGGCCCATAACTTCTTTGATTTTGACGTATAATTTAATTTTTAATCATTATATATATTAAAGAATAAAAAATAATTGAATTACATTTATTAATTTTGTATACTTCAAGGGTAATTGTATGCGTTTTCTTTTGAAAATCCGTAAGACTATAAATTATTTATTTTTTCTTAAAGATTAGTCTATCATAATGCTACACATCTAAAGTATGACATAAAAAGACTATCAAGTGTAATGCTTGCATTATTCCGTCTATGCATCACATTCTCACATTAAAAAAAAAGCTAGTTATGAAAATTACCTTCCGTACATTTCGTTGAGCTAATGAAGAATCCGTATCTATTTTTAGTTTTCCTATATTCACAACATAAAACACATCAAATTAATATTAGATATCATAGAGTTTGTGCATAAGATTGACTAAAAGGTGGATGAAAAATTTGTGATTTACTGTAAAGCTTACTTGATGCAAGAACATAATGAATGTGAGCCAGTCCAAGTAAGAATATAACAAAAGTTTTGTTTACCATCTTTTTTTACGAAAAAAATATTCTTATTCTTTGTTTTGAATCAATTTCGTGGTTATCTTTGTAGTTGTATACATTCTGGGTGTATATGTAAGTGGGAAGAATGAATCCAAACTGATTTTGTCAAAAATAAAAAAATGTAAAATAATTTAGATTTGATTTACTTTTTACTTTAACATTATTTAAAAAAAATCATCAAAGATTTCATCTAACATACATCAATAATATAGGAAAAAGTATATTCTATTAAGATATTTAAGTATAAAATGATCCTCTATATTAATCTCGTGTATCAACATGTATCATAAAGGATATTTTTCTCTATATTATAGAGCTTATTCTAATATTTTAAAAATGAGTAATATCTTTTATCATCATACATATAATCTCTCTTAAAAAGTTAAATAATAGTATCATAGTTATGGGAAAAATTTGTAAATTAATCACATTAAACATAAATAGGAATCTAGCAGGCAAACAGGATAGTTACACAAACACCTACTGTTTTTTGAAATTGTTTTGGTTACTTATCCAATTCATTTGATACAAGAATAAAATTATGTTAATTTAAAAAACATGTTTGCAGCTTTAGTTAGACATCAACCTTACTAATTCCTAGGTCGATCCCTATATTTGTGCTAGAAGTTTATTTTCTCTATGTAGAGAACAACTTTGAATTCCTAGTTTCAATGTTTATGTTTGTTCCATAAGAGTTATTAGTGTTTAGCTTTTAGGTTTATATTTGTGGCATAAAGGCCCTTATGGTTTAACAATAATGAAAAGTTAATGAAATTTTGTTTTTTTAAAAGATTTGTGTTACATTCTAGCAACTTTCTTTGTTGTACAAGATTTAGAAAAATTAAAATAATTTATTCGGGTACTCAGTCTTACCAAAATTTTTTGGTTAGAACCAGCTTCTAGGTAAAATTTAAACAAGTACTATGGTTGGAGATATATTAATGTCTTTAATATCGGTACGTGATTACCAACTAATTTTCTTAACTATTCAGCATAATAGTATAACCAAATAAAAAAGAGCAATGATGATATAGTTCTAAATAATTATCTTGTAATGGAATATGTTGAGATTATGTAGTGGAAGAGTTGATTCTTAAGGCATTAATGTGTTTCCTCCAACGGTGAAAGCATAATTCCTCATCACATGTTTCAAGAAACACAAATATGGTCATAAAAAGAATAAATTTAGATTGAGAAAATTTATTTTATAATTCCAATAAAAAAAATTTCTTTTCCTAAGGGTTCCTAGAAATTTTTATTGTCGTGTTTTGAGCGTCACTATTTCGACAAAATAGGTGACAAATCATCATTGATATCCGTGACACGATGTTTTCCTAATTTGACACCTTTATTTTCTTACAATAGAATTACATATAATTCATTATGTACTCCTACACGTTCTTTGCTCATGATCAATAATATCACTGTTTCCCTCATATCTTCAAACTTTAAAAGGTCGATAGAAAATTTACCTTTTTACCAACACATCAAAAGTTTTTTAAGGGGCATGAGATTTCCGTACTAACTCTTTGAATATCCAAAACGACAGAAATCAAATTGAACTAGAGTACCTTGATAGTAAGGTAAAATCCATGTGTCCCTATTAGTACTAATTAAGTAAATTGACTAAACCATTACATGTGAATATTTTTATTAAACTCATATAATAATATAAGTTACTTTTATCTCAATTAAATATCATACTACGGAGAAAATTCATCTTATTTAGTGTACAGGTATTTAAGACATGTAGTAGAATGAAGAATGGCAAAAAGAGTGTATACGTCATACTTGTAATGCGCCGTGAGAGTAAAATTAAAGGTTCTAATTACTAATGGTATTTGAATAACACAAAAAGACAACTAAAATAGGAATATTACGTAATCTTCATATAAAATCGTAAGTTAGTTGTTGATTTGTCAAAATAATTTCATAAAGATAATTTAATACATCATAAAAAACGCCTTGAATTAAAAGTTTAAGGTTACATACCAATATTATTCTTATCAAAGTTGCCCTTGCTTCAATTTATATTTTTTAAGATGCTATTGTTTTTCTTCCTCCAAAACATATTTTGAACCTATATATGTGTAACATATTTATAGTAAACCATCCACTTATTAAAATTTGACGCTTGCAGATTGGAAAAATATAAATTGTGTAAAAATAATGACTAATGATTTGCAATGGGCGGTATTTATAGAACATGACTTTTGAAAGCTCTGCACAATGCATAATTATTTGAAGCCATTGTCCCCTTTAATATTACACAATGGCATTGGCTGGTTGAGGTATAGTTGGATTTTCCCGTTCACTACCTCCATATTGTACCTCAATTGCCTGGGGAATACGGGTTGCACCGGGTAGTTTATACTTATTGAAAATAGGAGATGCGCCTTTTGCTTTAAAATATGTGTTCACTGTTTGGGGTTCGGCTTGTACTGGCCCTCCACGAGAATGTCCACCTCCACCAGGTGAGGGTCCTGATTCGGTAATATTGAATGATATTTTTTTTGTTCCTTCACTTTTAGATTTAATATCCATGTAGCTTATATGTTTCATACACGCAATGCACTCACGGCCATTAGTTTGTTCAGCTCTTCCTCCACTTTTCAATTTGACCACCAACTCTCTTTCATCCTATGAATGCAATTCACAACATGTTACTCATTCATGAATAATAAATAATTATAATCTAATACATACCAAAATACAAAAATTATCGTGCCTAAATTGTTATATCTTTCGTCTATGATACTCCAGTAGATGATAGAGAAATCAATCTATTAAATCACTAAATTTATCTAATCATAATAACCTAAAAATTTGTTTGACACTTTATTTGACATTAAATAAATAAATTTAAATAAATTTGATTAAGATGGCCCATAACTTCTTTGATTTTGACGTATAATTTAATTTTTAATCATTATATATATTAAAGAATAAAAAATATCCCCAAGCAAGCACAGTGGTACATTTATTAATTTTGTATACTTCAAGGGTAATTATATGCGTTTTCTTTTGAAAATCCGTAAGACTATAAATTATTTATTTTTTCTTAAAGGTTAGTCTATCATAATGCTACACATCTAAAGTATGACACAAAAAGACTATCAAGTGTAATGTTTGCATTATTCCGTATATGAATCACATTCTCACACTTAAAAAAAAAAAGATAGTTATGAAAAGTACCTTCCGTACATTTTGTTGAGCTAATGAAGAATACGTATCTATTTTTAGGTTTCCTATATTCACAACATAAAACACATCAAATTAATATTAGATATTATAGAGTTTGTGCATAAGATTGACTCGAAGGTGGATGAAAATTTTGTGATTTACGGTAATGCTTACTTGATGCAAGAACATAATGAATGTGAGCCAGTCCAAGTAAGAATATAACAAAAGTTTTGTTTACCATCTTTTTTATGCAAAAAAATAATTTTATTCTTTGTTTTGAATCAATTTCGTGGTTATCTTTGTAGTTGTATACATTATGGGTGTGTATATAAGTGGGAAGAATGAATCCAAACTGATTTTGTCAAAAATAAAAAAATGTAAAATAATTTAGATTTGATTTACTTTTTACTTTAACATTATTTAAAAAAAATCATCAAAGATTTCATCTAACATACATCAATAATATAGGAAAAAGTATATTCTATTAAGATATTTAAGTATAAAAGGATGTTCTATATGAATCTCGTGTATCAACATGTATCATAAAGGATATTTTTCTCTATATTATACCTTATTCATATATTTTAAAAATGAGTAATATCTTTTATCATCATACATATAATCTCTCTTAAAAATTTAAATAATAGTATTATAGTTAAGCCAAAAATATGTAAATTAAACACATTAAACATCAATAGGAATCTAGCAAGCAAACAGGATAGTTACACAAACACCTACTGTTTTATGAAATTGTTTTGGTTACTTATTCAATTCATTTGATACAAGAATAAAATTATGTTAATTTAAATGAGTCTTTTAACTTATGAGTGAGAAAACATGTTTGCAGCTTTAGTTAGACATCGACCTTACTAATTCCTAGGTCGATCCCTTTATTTGTGCTAGAAGTTTATTTTCTCTATGTAGAGAACAACTTTGAATTCCTAGTTTTAATGTTTATGTTTGTCCCATAAGAGTTATTAATGTTTGGCTTTCAGGTTTATATTTGTGCCATAAAGGCCCTTATGATTTAACAATAATGAAAAGTTAATGAAATTTTGTTTTTTTAAAAGATTTGTGTTACATTCTAGCAACTTTCTTTGTTGTACAAGATTTATTAAAATTAAAATAATTTATTCCGGTACTCAGTCTTACTGAATTTTTTTGGTTAGAACCAGCTTCTAGGAAAAATTTAAACAAGTACTATGGTTGGAGATATATTAATGTCTTTAATATCAATATGTGATTACCAACTCATTTTCTTAACTATTCAACATAATAGTATAATTAAATAAAAAAGAGCAATGATGATATAGTTCAAAATAATTATCTTGTAATGGAATATGTTGAGATTATGTAGTGGAAGACTTGATTCTTCGGGCATTAACGGGTTTCCTCCAACGGTGAAAGCATAATTCCTCATCACATGTTCCAAGAAACACAAATATGGTCATAAAAAGAATAAATTTAGATTGAGAAATTTTTTTTTATAATTCCAATAAAAAAAAAATTCTTTTCCTAAGGGTTCCTAGAAATTTTTATTGTCGTGTTTTTAGCGTCATTATTTCGACAAAATAGGTGACAAATCATCATTGATATCCGTGACACGATTTTTTCCTAATTTTGACACCTTTATTTTCTTACAATAGAATTACATATAATTTATTATGTACTCCTACACGTTCTTTGCTCATGATCAATAATATCACTGTTTCCCTCATATCTTCAAACTTTAAAAGGTCGATAGAAAATTTACTCTTTTACCACCACATCAAAATTTCTTTAAGGGGCAGGAGATTTCCGTACTAACTCTTTGAATATCCAAAAGGACAGAAATCAAATTGAACTAGAGTACCTTGATAGTAAGGTAAAATCCATGTGTCCCTATTAGTACCAATTAAGTAAACTGACTAAACCATTACATGTGAATATTTTTATTAAACTCATATAATAATATAAGTTACTTTTTTCTCAAGTAAATATCATACTATGGAAAAAATTCATCTTATTTAGTGTATAGGTATATAAGACATGTAGTAGAATGAAGAATGGCAAAACTAGTGTATACGTCATACTTGTAATACGCAGTGAGAGTAAAATTAAATGTTCTAATTACTAATGGTATTTGAATAACACAAAAAGACAACTAAAATAGGAATATTATGTAATCTTCATATAAAATCGTAAGTTAGTTGTTGATTTGTCAAAATAATTTCATAAAGATAATTTAATACATCATAAAAAACGCCTTGAATTAAAAGTTTAAGGTTACATACCAATATTATTCTTATCAAAGTTGCTCTTGCTTCAATTTATATTTTTTAAGATGCTATTGTTTTTCTTCCTCCAAAACTTATTTTGAACCTATATATGTGTTCCATATTTATAGTAAACCATCCACTTATTAAAATTTGACGCTTGCAGATTGGAAAAATATAAATTGTGTAAAAATAATGACTAATGATTTGCAATGGGCGGTATTTATAGAACATGACCTTTGAAAGCTCTGCATAATGCATAAATATTTGAAGCCATTGTCCCCTTTAATATTACACAATGGCATTGGCTGGTTGAGGTATAGTTGGATTTTCCCGTTCACTACCTCCATATTGTACCTCAATTGCCTGGGGAATATGGGTAGCACCGGGTACTTTATACTTAGTGATAATAGGAGATGCGCCTTTTGCTTTAAAATATGTGTTCACTGTGTGGGGTTCGGCTTGTACTGGCCCTCCACGAGAATGTCCACCTCCACCAGGTGAGGGTCCTGATTCGGTAATATTGAATGATATTTTTTTTGTTCCTTCACTTTTAGATTTAATCTCCATGTAGCTTATATGTTTCATACACGTAGTGCACTCACGACCATTAGTTTGTTTAGCTCTTCCTCCACTTTTTAATTTGACCACCAACTCTCTTTCATCCTATGAATGCAATTCACAACATGTTACTCATTCATGAATAATAAATAATTATAATCTAATACATACCAAAATACAAAAATTATCGTGCCTAAATTGTTATATCTTTCGTCTATGATACTCCAGTAGATGATAGAGAAATAAATCTATTAAATCACTAAATTTATCTAATCATAATAACCTAAAAATTTGTTTGACACTTTATTTGACATTAAATAAATAAATTTAAATAAATTTGATTAAGATGGCCCATAACTTCTTTGATTTTGACGTATAATTTAATTTTTAATCATTATATATATTAAAGAATAAAAAATAATTGAATTACATTTATTAATTTTGTATACTTCAAGGGTAATTATATGCGTTTTCTTCTGAAAATCCGTAAGACTATAAATTATTTATTTTTTCTTAAAGGTTTGTCTATCATAATGCTACACATCTAAAGTATGACACAAAAAGACTATCAAGTGTAATGTTTGCATTATTCCGTATATGAATCACATTCTCACACTTTAAAAAAAAAAAAGAAAGTTATGAAAAGTACCTTCCGTACATTTTGTTGAGCTAATGAAGAATCCGTATCTATTTTTAGTTTTCCTATATTCACAACATAAAACACATAAAATTAATATTAGATATCATAGAGTTTGTGCATAAGATTGACTAGAAGGTGGATGAAAATTTTGTGATTTACTGTAATGCTTACTTGATGCAGGAACATAATGAATGTGAGCTAGTCCAAGTAAGAATATAACAAAAGTTTTGTTTACCATCTTTTTTTATGCAAAAAAATAATCTTTTTCTTTGTTTTGAATCAATTTCGTGGTTATCTTTGTAGTTGTATACATTATGGGTGTATATATAAGTGGGAAGAATGAATCGAAACTGATTTTGTCAAAAATAAAAAAATGTAAAATAATTTAGATTTGATTTACTTTTTACTTTAACATTATTTAAAAAAAATCATCAAAGATTTCATCTAACATACATCAATAATATAGGAAAAAGTATATTCTATTAAGATATTTAATTATAAAAGGATGTTCTATATGAATCTCGTGTATCAACATGTATCATAAAGGATATTTTTCTCTATATTATACCTTATTCATATATTTTAAATAATGAGTAATATCTTTTATCATCATACATATAATCTCTCTTAAAATTTTAAATAATAGTATCATAGTTAAGGCAAAAATAAATAAATTAAACACATTAAACATCAATAGGAATCTAGCAAGCAAACAGGATAGTTACACAAACACCTACTGTTTTATGAAATTGTTTTGGTTACTTATTCAATTCGTTTGATACAAGAATAAAATTATGTTAATTTAAATGAGTCTTTTAACTTATGAGTGAGAAAACATGTTTGCAGCTTTAGTTAGACATCGACCTTACTAATTCCTAGGTCGATCCCTTTATTTGTGCTAGAAGTTTATTTTCTCTATGTAGAGAACAACTTTGAATTCCTAGTTTTAATGTTTATGTTTGTCCCATAAGAGTTATTAATGTTTGGCTTTCAGGTTTATATTTGTGCCATAAAGGCCCTTATCATTTAACAATAATGAAAAGTTAATGAAATTTTGTTTTTTTAAAAGATTTGTGTTACATTCTAGCAACTTTCTTTGTTGTACAAGATTTATTAAAATTAAAATAATTTATTCGGGTACTCAGTCTTACCGAAATTTTTTAGTTAGAACCAGCTTCTAGGTAAAATTTAAACAAGTACTATGGTTGGAGATATATTAATGTCTTTAATATCGGTACGTGATTACCAACTACTTTTCTTAACTATTTAGCATAATAGTATAACCAAATAAAAAAGAGCAATGATGATATAGTTCTAAATAATTATCTTGTAATGGAATATGTTGAGATTATGTAGTGGAAGAGTTGATTCTTAAGGCATTAACGTGTTTCCTCCAACGGTGAAAGCATAATTCCTCGTCACATGTTCCAAGAAACACAAATATGGTCATAAAAAGAATAAATTTAGATTGAGAAATTTTTTTTTATAATTCCAATAAAAAAAATTTCTTTTCCTAAGGGTTCGTAGAAATTTTTATTGTCGTGTTTTTAGCGTCACTATTTCAACAAAATACGTGACAAATCATCATTGATATCCGTGACACGATTTTTTCCTAATTTTGACACCTTTATTTTCTTACAATAGAATTACACATAATTTATTATGTACTCCTACACGTTCTTTGCTCATGATCAATAATATCACTGTTTCCCTCATATCTTCAAACTTTAAAAGGTCGATAGAAAATTTACCTTTTTACCACCACATCAAAATTTTTTGAAGGGGCAGGAGATTTCCGTACTAACTCTTTGAATATCCAAAAGGACATAAATCAAATTGAACTAGAGTACTTTGATAGTAAGGTAAAATCCATGTGTCCCTATTAGTACTAATTAAGTAAATTGACTAAACCATTACATGTGAATATTTTTATTAAACTCATATAATAATATAAGTTACTTTTTTCTCAAGTAAATATCATACTACGGAGAAAATTTATATTATTTAGTGTATAGGTATTTAAGACTTGTAGTGGAATGAAGAATGGCAAAACGAGTGTATACGTCATACTTGTAATGCGCTGTGAGAGTAAAATTAAATGTTCTAATTACTAATGGTATTTGAATAACACAAAAAGACAACTAAAATGGGAATATTATGTAATCTTTATATAAAATCGTAAGTTAGTTGTTGATTTGTCAGAATAATTTCATAAAGATAATTTAATACATCATAAAAAACGCCTTGAATTAAAAGTTTAAGGTTACATACCAATATTATTCTTATCAAAGTTGCTCTTGCTTCAATTTATATTTTTTAAGATGCTATTGTTTTTCTTCCTCCAAAACTTATTTTGAACCTATATATGTGTTCCATATTTATAGTAAACCATCCACTTATTAAAATTTGACGCTTGCAGATTGGAAAAATATAAATTGTGTAAAAATAATGACTAATGATTTGCAATGGGCGGTATTTATAGAACATGACCTTTGAAAGCTCTGCATAATGCATAATTATTGGAAGCCATTGTCTCCTTTAATATTACACAATGGCATTCGCGGCTTGAGGTATAGTTGGATTTTCCCGTTCACTACCTCCATATTGTACCTCAATTGCCTGGGGAATACGGGTAGAACCGGGTACTTTATAATTATTGAAAATAGGAGATGCGCCTTTTGCTTTAAAATATGTGTTCAGTGTGTGGGGTTCGGCTTGTACTGGCCCTCCACGAGAATGTCCACCTCCACCAGGTGAGGGTCCTGATTCGGTAATATTGAATGATATTTTTTTTGTTCCTTCACTTTTAGATTTCATCTCCATGTAGCTTATATGTTTCATACACGCAGTGCACTCACGACCATTAGTTTGTTTAGCTCTTCCTCCACTTTCCAATTTGACCACAACCTCTCTTTCATCCTATGAATGCAATTCACAACATGTTACTCATTCATGAATAATAAATAATTATAATCTAATACATACCAAAATACAAAAATTATCTTGCCTAAATTGTTTTATCTTTCGTCTATGATACTCCAGTAGATGATAGAGAAATCAATCTATTAAATCACTAAATTTATCTAATCATAAGAACCTAAAAATTTGTTTGACACTTTATTTGACATTAAATAAATAAATTTAAATAAAATTGATTAAGATGGCCCATAAATTCTTTGATTTTGACGTATAATTTAATTTTTAATCATTATATATATTAAAGAATAAATAATAATTGAATTACATTTATTAATTTTGTATACTTCAAGGGTAATTATATGCGTTTTCTTTTGAAAATCCGTAAGACTATAAATTATTTATTTTTTCTTAAAGGTTAGTCTATCATAATGCTACACGTCTAAAGTCTGACACAAAAAGATTATCAAATGTAATGTTTGCATTATTCCGTATATGAATCACATTCTCACACTTAAAAAAAAAAGATAGTTATGAAAAGTACCTTCCGTACATTTTGTTGAGCTAATGAAGAATCCGTATCTATTTTTAGGTTTCCTATATTCACAACATAAAACACATCAAATTAATATTAGATATCATAGAGTTTGTGCATAAGATTGACTAGAAGGTGGATGGAAATTTTGTGATTTACTGTAATGCTTACTTGATGCAAGAACATAATGAATGTGAGCCAGTCCAAGTAAGAATATAACAAAAGTTTTTTTTACCATCCTTTTTTATGCAAAAAAATATTCTTATTCTTCGTTTTGAATCAATTTCGTGGTTATCTTTGTAGTTGTATACATTATGGGTGTATATATAAGTGGGAAGAATGTATCGAAATTGATTTTGTCAAAAATAAAAAAATGTAAAATAATTTAGATTTGATTTACTTTTAACTTTAACATTCTTTAAAAAAAATCATCAAAGATTTCATCTAACATACATCAATAATATAGGAAAAAGTATATTCTATTAAGATATTTAAGTATAAAAGGAAATTCTATATGAATCTCGTGTATCAACATGTATCATAAAGGATATTTTTCTCTATATTATACCTTATTCATATATTTTAAAAATGAGTAATATCTTTTATCATCATATATATGATCTCTCTTAAAAATTTAAATAATAGTATCATAGTTAAGGCAAAAATATGTAAACTAAACACATTAAACATCAATAGGAATCTAGCAAGCAAACAGGATAGTTACACAAACACCTACTGTTTTATGAAATTGTTTTGGTTACTTATTCAATTCATTTGATACAAGAATAAAATTATGTTAATTTAAATGAGTCTTTTAACTTATGAGTGAGAAAACATGTTTGCAGCTTTAGTTAGACATCGACCTTACTAATTCCTAGGTCGATCCCTTTATTTGTGCTAGAAGTTTATTTTCTCTATGTAGAGAACAACTTTGAATTCCTAGTTTTAATGTTTATGTTTGTCCCATAAGAGTTATTATTGTTTGGCTTTCAGGTTTATATTTGTGCCATAAAGGCCCTTATGATTTAACAATAATGAAAAGTTAATGAAATTTTGCTTTTTTAAAAGATTTGTGTTACATTCTAGCAACTTTCTTTGTTGTACAAGATTTATTATAATTAAAATAATTTATTCGGGTACTCAGTCTTACCGAAATTTTTTGGTTAGAACCAGCTTCTAGGTAAAATTTAAACAAGTACTATGGTTGGAGATATATTAATGTCTTTAATATCGGTACGTGATTACCAACTCATTTTCTTAACTATTTAGCATAATAGTATAACCAAATAAAAAAGAGCAATGATGATATAGTTCAAAATAATTATCTTGTAATGGAATATGTTGAGATTATGTAGTGAAAGAGTTGATTCTTAAGGCATTAACGTGTTTCCTCCAACGGTGAAAGCATAATTCCTCATCACATGTTCCAAGAAACACAAATATGGTCATAAAAAGAATAAATTTAGATTGAGAAATTTTTTTTTATAATTCCAATAAAAAAAAATTTCTTTTCCTAAGGGTTCCTAGAAATTTTTATTGTCGGGTTTTTAGCGTCACTATTTCGACAAAATAGGTGACAAATCATCATTGATATCCGTGACACGATTTTTTCCTAACTTTGACACCTTTATTTTCTTACAATAGAATTACATATAATTTATTATGTACTCCTACACGTTCTTTGCTCATGATCAATAATATCACTGTTTCCCTCATAACTTCAAACTTTAAAAGGTCGATAGAAAATTTACCTTTTTACCACCACATCAAAATTTTTTTAAGGGGCAGGAGATTTCCGTACTAACTCTTTGAATATCCAAAAGGACAGAAATCAAATTGAACTAGAGTACCTTGATAGTAAGGTAAAATCCATGTGTCCCTATTAGTACTAATTAAGTAAATTGACTAAACCATTACATGTGAATATTTTTATTAAACTCAGATAATAATATAAGTTACTTTTATCTCAATTAAATATCATACTACGGAGAAAATTTATCTTATTTAGTGTATAGGTATTTAAGACATGTAGTAGAATGAAGAATGGCAAAACGAGTGTATACGTCATACTTGTAATGCGCCGTGAGAGTAAAATTAAATGTTCTAATTACTAATGGTATTTGAATAACACAAAAAGACAACTAAAATAGGAATATTATGTAATCTTCATATAAAATCGTAAGTTAGTTGTTGATTTGTCAAAATAATTTCATAAAGATAATTTAATACATCATAAAAAACGCCTTGAATTAAAAGTTTAAGGTTACATACCAATATTATTCTTATCAAAGTTGCTCTTGCTTTAATTTATACTTTTTAAGATGCTATTGTTTTTCTTCCTCCTAAACTTATTTTGAACCTATATATGTGTTCCATATTTATAGTAAACCATCCACTTATTAAAATTAGACGCTTGTAGATTGGAAAAATATAAATTGTGTAAAAATAATGACTAATGATTTGCAATGGGCGGTATTTATAGAACATGACCTTTGAAAGCTCTGCATAATCCATAATTATTTGAAGCCATTGTCCCCTTTAATATTACACAATGGCATTGGCTGGTTGAGGTATAGTTGGATTTTCCCGTTCACTACCTCCATATTGTACCTCAATTGCCTGGGGAATACGGGTAGCACTGGGTAGTTTATACTTATTGAAAATAGTAGATGCGCCTTTTGCTTTAAAATATGTGTTCACTGTGTGGGGTTCGGCTTGTACTGGCCCTCCACGAGAATGTCCACCTCCACCAGGTGAGGGTCCTGATTCGGTAATATTGAATGATATTTTTTTTGTTCCTTCACTTTTAGATTTAATCTCCATGTAGCTTATATGTTTCATACACGCAGTGCACTCACGACCATTAGTTTGTTTAGCTCTTCCTCCACTTTCCAATTTGACCACCAACTCTCTTTCATCCTATGAATGCAATTCACAACATGTTACTCATTCATGAATAATAAATAATTATAATCTAATACATACCAAATTACAAAAATTATCTTGCCTAAATTGTTATATCTTTCGTCTATGATACTCCAGTAGATGATAGAGAAATCAATCTATTAAATCACTAAATTTATCTAATCATAATAACCTAAAAATTTGTTTGACACTTTATTTGACATTAAATAAATAAATTTAAATAAATTTGATTAAGATGGCCCATAACTTCTTTGATTTTGACGTATAATTTAATTTTTAATCATTATATATATTAAAGAATAAAAAATATCCCCAAGCAAGCACAGTGGTACATTTATTAATTTTGTATACTTCAAGGGTAATTATATGCATTTTCTTTTGAAAATCCGTAAGACTATAAATTATTTATTTTTTCTTAAAGGTTAGTCTATCATAATGCTACACATTAAAAGTATGACACAAAAAGTCTATCGAGTGTAATGTTTGCATTATTTCGTATATGAATCACATTCTCACACTTAAAAAAAAAAAAGCTAGTTATGAAAAGTACCTTCCTTACATTTCGTTGAGCTAATGAAGAATCCGTATCTGTTTTTAGGATTCCTATATTCACAACATAAAACACATCAAATTAATATTAGATATCATAGAGTTTGCGCATAAGATTGACTAAAAGGTGGATGAAAATTTTGTGATTTACTGTAAAGCTTACTTGATGCAAGAACATAATGAATGTGAGCCAGGCCAAGTAAGAATATAACAAAAGTTTTGTTTACCATCTTTTTTTATGCAAAAAAATAATCTTATTCTTTGTTTTGAATCAATTTCGTGGTTATCTTTGTAGTTGTATACATTATGGGTGTATATATATGTGGGAAGAATGAATCGAAACTGATTTTGTCAAAAATAAAAAAATGTAAAATAATTTAGATTTGATTTACTTTTTACTTTAACATTATTTAAAAAAATCATCAAAGATTTCATCTAACATACATCAATAATATAGGAAAAAGTATATTCTATTAAGATATTTAAGTATAAAAGGATGTTCTATATGAATCTCGTGTATCAACATGTATCATAAAGGATATTTTTCTCTATATTATACCTTATTCATATATTTTAAAAATGAGTAATATCTTTTATCATCATACATAATATCTCTCTGAAAAATTTAAATAATAGTATCATAGTTAAGGGAAAAATATGTAAATTAAACATATTAAACTTCAATAGGAATCTAGCAAGCAAATAGGATAGTTACACAAACACCTACTGTTTTATGAAATTGATTTGGTTACTTATTCAATTCATTTGATACAAGAATAAAATTATGTTAATTTAAATGAGTCTTTTAACTTATGAGTGAGAAAACATGTTTGCAGCTTTAGTTAGACATCGACCTTACTAATTCCTAGGTCAATCCCTTTATTTGTGCTAGAAGTTTATTTTCTCTATGTAGAGAACAACTTTGAATTCCTAGTTTTGATGTTTATATTTGTCCCATAAGAGTTATTAATGTTTGGCTTTCAGGTTTATATTTGTGCCATAAAGGCCCTTATGGTTTAAAAATAATGAAAAGTTAATGAAATTTTGTTTTTTTAAAAGATTTGGGTTACATTCTAGCAACTTTCTTTGTTGTACAAGATTTAGTAAAATTAAAATAATTTATTCGGGTACTCAGTCTTACCGAAATTTTTTGGTTAGAACCAGCTTCTAGGTAAAATTTAAACAAGTACTATGGTTGGAGATATATTAATGTCTTTAATATCGGTATGTGATTACCAACTCATTTTCTTAACTATTCAGCATAATAGTATAACCAAATAAAAAAGAGCAATGATGATATAGTTCTAAATAATTATCTTGTAATGGAATATATTGAGATTATGTAGTGGAAGAGTTGATTCTTAAGGCATTAATGTGTTTCCTCCAACGGTGAAAGCATAATTGCTCATCACATGTTCCAAGAAACACAAATATGGTCATAAAAAGAATAAATTTTGATTGAGAAATTTTTTTTTATAATTCCAGTAAAAAAAAATTTCTTTTCCTAAAGGTTCCTAGAAATTTTTATTGTCATGTTTTTAGCGTCACCATTTCAACAAAATAGGTGACAAATCATCATTGATATCCGTGACACGATTTTATCCTAATTTTGACACCTTTATTTTCTTACAATAGAATTACATATAGTTCATTATGTACTCCTACACGTTCTTTGCTCATGATCAATAATATCACTGTTTCCCTTATATCTTCAAACTTTAAAAGGTCGATAGAAAATTTACCTTTTTACCACCACATCAAAATTTTTTTTAAGGGGCAGGAGGTTTTCGTACTAACTCTTTGAATATCCAAAAGGACAGAAATCATATTGAACTAGAGTACCTTGATAGTAAGGTAAAATCCATGTGTACCTATTAGTACTAATTAAGTAAATTGACTAAACCATTACATGTGAGTATTTTTATTAAACTCATATAATAATATAAGTTACTTTTATCTCAAGTAAATATCATACTACGGAGAAAATTCATCTTATTTAGTGTATAGGTATTTAAGACATGTAGTAGAATGAAGAATGGCAAAAAGAGTGTATACGTCATACTTGTAATGCGTAGTGAGAGTAAAATTAAATGTTCTAATTACTAATAGTATTTGAATAACACAAAAAGACAGCTAAAATAGGAATATTATGTAATCTTCATTTAAAATCGTAAGTTAGTTGTTGATTTGTCAAAATAATTTCATAAAGATAATATAATACATCATAAAAAACGCCTTGAATTAAAAGTTTAAGGTTACATACCAATATTATTCTTATCAAAGTTGCTCTTTCTTCAATTTATATTTTTTAAGATGCTATTGTTTTTCTTCCTCCAAATCTTATTTTGAACCTATATATATGTTACAAATTTATAGTAAACCATCCACTTATTAAAATTTGACGCTTGCAGATTGGAAAAATATAAATTGTGTAAAAATAATGACTAATGATTTGCAATGGGCGGTATTTATAGAATATGACCTTTGAAAGCTCTGCACAATGCATAATTATTTGAAGCCATTGTCCCCTTTAATATTACACAATGGCATTGGCTGCTTGAGGTATAGTTGGATTTTCCCGTTCACTACCTCCATATTGTACCTCAATTGGCTGGGGAATACGAGTAGCACCAGGTACTTTATACTTATTGAAAATAGGAGATGCGCCTTTTGCTTTAAAATATGTGTTCACTGTGTGGGGTTCGGCTTGTACTGGCCCTCCACGAGAATGTCCACCTCCACCAGGTGAGGGTCCTGATTCGGTAATATTGAATGATATTTTTTTTGTTCCTTCACTTTTAGATTTAATCTCCATGTAGCTTATATGTTTCATACACGCAGTGCACTCACGGCCATTAGTTTGTTTAGCTCTTCCTCCACTTTTCAATTTGACCACCAACTCTCTTTCATCCTATGAATGCAATTCACAACATGTTACTCATTCATGAATAATAAATAATTATAATCTAATACATACCAAAATACAAAAATTATCGTGCCTAAATTGTTATATCTTTCGTCTATGATACTCCAGTCGATGATAGAGAAATAAATCTATTAAATCACTAAATTTATCTAATCATAATAACCTAAAAATTTGTTTGACACTTTATTTGACATTAAATAAATAAATTTAAATAAAATTGATTAAGATGGCCCATAAATTCTTTGATTTTGACGTATAATTTAATTTTTAATCATTATATATATTAAAGAATAAATAATAATTGAATTACATTTATTAATTTTGTATACTTCAAGGGTAATTATATTCGTTTTCTTTTGAAAATCCGTAAGACTATAAATTATTTATTTTTTCTTAAAGGTTAGTCTATCATAATGCTACACATCTAAAGTATAACACAAAAAGACTATCAAGTGTAATGTTTGCATTATTCCGTATATGAATCACATTCTCACACTTAAAAAAAAAAGATAGTTATGAAAAGTACCTTCCATACATTTTGTTGAGCTAATGAAGAATCCGTATCTATTTTTAGGTTTCCTATATTCACAACATAAAACACATCAAATTAATATTAGATATCATAGAGTTTGTGCATAAGATTGACTAGAAGGTGGATGAAAATTTTGTGATTTACTGTAATGCTTACTTGATGCAAGAACATAATGAATGTGAGCCAGGCCAAGTAAGAATATAACAAAAGTTTTGTTTACCATTTTTTTTATGCAAAAAAATTAATCTTATTCTTTGTTTTGAATCAATTTCGTGGTTATCTTTGTAGTTGTATACATTATGGGTGTATATATAAGTGGGAAGAATGAATCGAAACTAATTTTGTCAAAAATAAAAAAATGTAAAATAATTTAGATTTGATTTACTTTTTACTTTAACATTATTTAAAAAAAATCATCAAAGATTTCATCTAACATACATCAATAATATAGGAAAACGTATATTCTATTAAGATATTTAAGTATAAAAGGATGTTCTATATGAATCTCGTGAATCAACATGTATCATAAAGGATATTTTTCTCTATATTATACCTTATTCATATATTTTAAAAATGAGTAATATCTTTTATCATCATACATATAATCTCTCTTAAAAATTTAAATAATAGTATCATAGTTAAGGGAAAAATATGTAAATTAAACACATTAAACATTAATAGGAATCTAGCAAGCAAACAGGATAGTTACACAAACACCTACTGTTTTATGAAATTGTTTTGGTTACTTATTCAATTCATTTGATACAAGAATAAAATTATGTTAATTTAAATGAGTCTTTTAACTTATGAGTGAGAAAACATGTTTGCAGCTTTAGTTAGACATCGACCTTACTAATTCCTAGGTCGATCCCTTTATTTGTGCTAGAAGTTTATTTTCTCTATGTAGAGAACAACTTTGAATTCCTAGTTTTAATGTTTATGTTTGTCCCATAAGAGTTATTAATGTTTGGCTTTCAGGTTTATATTTGTGCCATAAAGGCCCTTGTGTTTTAACAATAATGAAAAGTTAATGAAATTTTGTTTTTTTAAAAGATTTGTGTTACATTCTAGCAACTTTCTTTGTTATACAAGATTTATTAAAATTAAAATAATTTATTCGGGTACTCAGTCTTACCGAAATTTTTTGGTTAGAACCAGCTTCTAGGTAAAATTTAGAAATGTACTATGGTTGGAGATATATTAATGTCTTTAATATCGGTACGTGATTACCAACTCATTTTCTTAACTATTTAGCATAATAGTATAACCAATAAAAAAGAGCAATGATGATATAGTTCAAAATAATTATCTTGTAATGGAATATGTTGAGATTATGTAGTGGAAGAGTTGATTCTTAAGGCATTAACGTGTTTCCTCCAACGGTGAAAGCATAATTCCTCATCACATGTTCCAAGAAACACAAATATGGTCATAAAAAGAATAAATTTAGATTGAGAAATTTTTTTTTATAATTCCAATAAAAAAAAATTTCTTTTCCTAAGGGTTCCTAAAATTTTTTATTGTCGTGTTTTTAGCGTTACTATTTCGACAAAATAGGTGACAAATCATCATTGATATCCGTGACACGATTTTTTCCTAATTTTGACACCTTTATTTTCTTACAATAGAATTACATATAATTTATTATGTACTCCTACACTTTCTTTGCTCATGATCAATAATATCACTGTTTCCCTCATATCTTCAAACTTTAAAAGGTCGATAGAAAATTTACCTTTTTACCACCACATCAAAATTTTTTTAAGGGGCAGGAGATTTCCGTACTAACTCTTTGAATATCCAAAAGGACAGAAATCAAATTGAACTAGAGTACCTTGATAGTAAGGTAAAATCCATGTGTCCCTATTAGTACTAATTAAGTAAATTGACTAAACCATTACATGTGAATATTTTTATTAAACTCATATAATAATATAAGTTACTTTTTTCTCAAGTAAATATCATACTACGGAGAAAATTTATCTTATTTAGTGTATAGGTATTTAAGACATGTAGTAGAATGAAGAATGGCAAAACGAGTGTATACGTCATACTTGTAATGCGCCGTGAGAGTAAAATTAAATGTTCTAATTACTAATGGTATTTGAATAACACAAAAAGACAACTAAAATAGGAATATTATGAAATCTTCATATAAAATCGTAAGTTAGTTGTTGATTTGTCAAAACAATTTCATAAAGATAATTTAATACATCATAAAAAACGCCTTGAATTAAAAGTTTAAGGTTACATACCAATATTATTCTTATCAAAGTTGCTCTTGCTTCAATTTATATTTTTTAAGATGCTATTGTTTTTCTTCCTCCAAAACTTATTTTGAACCTATATATGTGTTCCATATTTATAGTAAACCATCCACTTATTAAAATTTGACGCTTGCAGATTGGAAAAATATAAATTGTGTAAAAATAATGACTAATGATTTGCAATGGGCGGTATTTATAGAGCATTACCTTTGAAAGCTCTGCACAATGCATAATTATTTGAAGCCATTGTCCCCTTTAATATTACACATAGGCATTGGCTGCTTGAGGTATAGTTGGATTTTCCCGTTCACTACCTCCATATTGTACCTCAATTGCCGGGGGAATACGGGTAGCACCGGGTACTTTATACTTATTGAAAATAGGAGATGCGCCTTTTGCTTTAAAATATGTGTTCACTGTGTGGGGTTCGGCTTGTACTGGCCCTCCACGAGAATGTCCACCTCCACCAGGTGAGGGTCCTGATTCAGTTATATTGAATGATATTTTTTTTGTTCCTTCACTTTTAGATTTAATCTCCATGTAGCTTATATGTTTCATACACGCAGTGCACTCACGACCATTAGTTTGTTTAGCTCTTCCTCCACTTTTCAATTTGACCACCAACTCTCTTTCATCCTATGAATGCAATTATAATCTAATACATACCAAAATACAAAAATTATCTTGCCTAAATTGTTATATCTTTCGTCTATGATACTCCAGTAGATGATAGAGAAATCAATCTATTAAATGACTAAATTTATCTAATCATAATAACCTAAAAATTTGTTTGACACTTTATTTGACATTAAATAAATAAATTTAAATAAATTTGATTAAGATGGCCCATAACTTCTTTGATTTTGACGTATAATTTAATTTTTAATCATTATATATATTAAAGAATAAAAAATAATTGAATTACATTTATTAATTTTGTATACTTCAAGGGTAATTATATGCGTTTTCTTTTGAAAATCCGTAAGACTATAAATTATTTATTTTTTCTTAAAGATTAGTCTATCATAATGCTACACATCTAAAGTATGACACAAAAAGACTATCAAGTGTAATGTTTGCATTATTCCGTATATGAATCACATTCTCACACTTAAAAAAAAAAAGATAGTTATGAAAAGTACCTTCCGTACATTTTGTTGAGCTAATGAAGAATCCATATGTATTTTTAGGTTTCCTATATTCACAACATAAAACACATCAAATTAATATTAGATATCATAGAGTTTGTGCATAAGATTGACTAGAAGGTGGATGAAAATTTTGTGATTTACTGTAAAGCTTACTTGATGTAAGAACAAAATGAATGTGAGCCAGTCCAAGTAAGAATATAACAAAAGTTTTGTTTACCATATTTTTTTATGCATAAAATATTCTTATTCTTTGTTTTGAATCAATTTTGTGGTTATCTTTGTAGTTGTATACATTATGTATGTATATATAAGTCGGAAGAATGAATCGAAATTGATTTTGTCAAAAATAAAAAAATGTAAAATAATTTAGATTTGATTTACTTTTTACTTTAACATTATTTAAAAAAAATCATCAAAGATTTCATCTAACATACATCAATAATATAGGAAAAAGTATATTCTATTAAGATATTTAAGTATAAAAGGATGTTCTATATGAATCTCGTGTATCAACATGTATCATAAAGGATATTTTTCTCTATATTATACCTTATTTATATATTTTAAAAATGAGTAATATCTTTTATCATCATACATATAATCTCTCTTAAAAATTTAAATAATAGTATCATAGTTAAGGGAAAAATATGTAAATTAAACACATTAAACATCAATAGGAATCTAGCAAGCAAACAGGATAGTTACACAAACACCTACTGTTTTATGAAATTGTTTTGGTTACTTATTCAATTCATTTGATACAAGAATAAAATTATGTTAATTTAAATGAGTCTTTTAACTTATGAGTGAGAAAACATGTTTTCAGCTTTAGTTAGACATCGACCTTACTAATTCCTAGGCCGATCCCTTTATTTGTGCTAGAAGTTTATTTTCTCTATGTAGAGAACAACTTTGAATTCCTAGTTTCAATGTTTATGTTTGTCCCATAAGAGTTATTAATGTTTGGCTTTCAGGTTTATATTTGTGCCATAAAGGCCCTTATGGTTTAACAATAATGAAAAGTTAATGAAATTTTGTTGTTTTAAAAGATTTGTGTTACATTCTAGAAACTTTCTTTGTTTTACAAGATTTAGTAAAATTAAAATAATTTATTTGGGTACTCAGTCTTACCGAAATTTTTTGGTTAGAACCAGCTTCTATGTAAAATTTAAACAAGTACTATGGTTGGAGATATATTAATGTCTTTAATATCGGTACGTGATTCCCAACTCATTTTCTTATCTATTCAGCATAATAGTATAACCAAATAAAAAAGAGCAATGATGATATAGTTCAAAATAATTATCTTGTAATGGAATATGTTGAGATTATGTAGTGGAAGAGTTGATTCTTAAGGCATTAACGTGTTTCCTCCAACGGTGAAAGCATAATTTCTCATCACATGTTCCAAGAAACACAAATATGGTCATAAAAAGAATAAATTTAGATTAAGAATTTTTGTTTTATAATTCCAATAAAAAAAAATTTCTTTTCCTAAGGGTTCCTAGAAATTTTTATTGTCGTTGAAGAATCAATAGGGAGATGGAATATGATTAATTATACTCTAGAGGGGGGGGGGGGTGAATAGAGTATAGTTGATTTTCGCATTCAGGGTCTCAAGGTCTTGAACTGACTTTCAAAGGCGAAATATAAGCGTTAAGGCTTATCTTTGAAACTGGACATCAAAGCCTTGAAATTGGTTTCAAAGGCTTTTGCTCAGGCTTTGACTGTTCGCTGCTTTGATTGATGAGCGAAGCAAACATAAAACGTAAGCAATGAAGACATAAATAAGATGAGACAAAACACGGAGATTTGATACGAAGTTCGGCAACTAATTTGCCTACGTCTCCGCCTAGGGTTGTCCAACCCTTAGGATTTAACTCGCTCTTTTATTACTTCCCTTAGAGACCTAAAGCACCCTTGAAGATCTTAATCCCCATCTTCTACTCCATAGCACCCCAGCTACACTTTAGCATCTCAGATCCTAGTAATAAAAAGCTCTCTCTTTTTCTATACGTGTGAGTATTATGGGTATACTCTTAGTATAACACTCTCTCAAAATATTCTTTTAAACGCTCAAGAGATTATACTTTGATTTTCTCTCAATCTAAATACAAGAAAAGTTTATGGAACTAGAGAGAAAATAATGAAGCTTTATTGATGTGCTTGTGACTGAAATTCACGATTAAAGCTTCTGCTCTTTTCTTTTTGTTTTGTTGTTTCTCACGTTGTCTCTCTACCTTTCTTCAGCTTCAAAGCTTGGAATATATACTGAACTTGATTTCAGGCCGTTTAAAGGAGGCTCAAAATAGTCTGCTGAAAATCTGATTTGCCTTCAATACTTTCAGCAATATTTCCTCCAATATGGTTGTAGAGAATAATTCATTTTAGCTGTAGAAGATTGATATCATTGAATATATTACAACAAGAATATTTCCACTTTATTTGCTGCACCTTGAAGCTTCAAAACAGATTTCTTTTTCCATAACCACAATGCTTGAATTTTGGTATTTACCAAAATTAACTTGAACAATCTTCAACAAATATGAGCATCACTTATTTGCTGATATTAAGAGATATCTTTCACAGTAAAATCATGTATAAATAAGTTAGGTTAGAGCATAAAATAAGTGAAATAGGGAAAGGATAAAACAAAAGATTTAGGCAATTAGAAGATTCTTATCCTTTGACAAAGTGTTTGATCTTTGCTGACTGTTTTGAGACGTGGCTCAAGCTTTTTAAGACGTGGCTCAAGAGTTATTCTTGTCCTTTGACAGAATGCATAAAGCTTTGCATTATAGCTTCCATTACTTCCAACACATTGTCAACTCTATGCATTTTGGTTTCCATCATGTTTTCAACTCTATTTGACTTTGTACTTTGACTTCCATCATTAAACATAAAAACATTAGTAATCAAGGTGGAGACTTCAATCTCCCCCTTGATGGAAGACAAAACATTATATGCAAACGTCAAAGAATAAAATGCATAACCAAAAATATTCTCCCCTTTAAATAATACATAAATACTCTCCCCCTTTTTGTCTTCCGACAAGGTGGGAAAATATAAATGTTGGATCACAAGAAGACTTGTTCAAAATAACAACAAGATATAAAATAGTAAAACCTTTAAAGACATGAAAACAAAATGGCATTGCTTAAAAAAGTCAAACAATCAAGGCTTTGAAAGCTAAAAATAAAAGACGCGGAAAACTTTGAAAACAACTTCAAGGCCATGAGAATTTTTAAAATGAATGGAATGAGATTTTAAAAACATTGAAAGCAAAAGAAACAGATCCATCCGCAATTTATGTATCAAAACATTTCAAAAATCATTTAATAAATATTTGATAATTATCTATAGGATAAGTACCAAACATTTTGATCCAATATTAATATTAAAAAGTGACAGTACATCAAGGCAATGACAAGAGTGTCAAGACTTTGACATACACATGCAAAAAATAAACATATACAACTTATTGAAATAGCTCCCCCTAAGAGGATGCTTCCCCATTTAACATTCCAAGCTCAAGACGAATAAAGTTAAATCGTTCTTCGCTCAAAGGCTTGGAGAAGATGTCAGCGAGTTGCAAATCAGTAGATATCAAAGATATAGATACGTCTCCTTTCTCCACATGATCACGTATGAAGTGATGTCTAACATCAATATGTTTAGTGCGAGAGTGCTGAACTGGATTCTTCGTTATGGATATAGCACTCGTGTTGTCACACTTAATAGGTATGCCTTTGAAGTCTAACCCAAGGTCTCTTAATTGTTGAGATATCCACAAAATTTGTGAACAACAAGCACCAGCTGCAATGTATTCGGCTTCGGCAGTAGAGAGTGCCACCGAATTTTGTTTCTTTGAATGCCAACTGATGAGAGATGATCCCAAGAATTAACAGCAACCTAAAGTACTCTTTCTATCTACTTTATAACCTACAAAATCAGCATCTGAATATCCAACAAGTTCAAAGTTACTATTACAAGGGTACCAAAGACCAAAATCCTTTGTCCCATTGAGATAGCGTAAAATCCTCTTAACTGCACTCAAATGAGATTCTTTGGGGTTAGCTTGAAAACGAGCACACATACATACACTAAACATAATATCTGGCCTACTTGCCGTGAGATAGAGAAGAGATCCAATCATACCTCGATATTCCTTTTGATTTACTAACTTACCATTTTCATCTTGATCTAAAAGTAATGACAAACTCATAGGAGTCTTAGCCTCTTTAGATTGAGTCATATTGTACTTCTTAAGGAGATCTCTTGCGTATTTGCTTTGATTTATAAATATACCTCCTTTCTCTTATTTAACTTGCAACCCAAGAAAGAAGTTTAACTCACCCATTAAACTCATCTCAAATTCCCTACACATAATCTCAGAAAATTCTTTGCAAAGGGAATCGTTAGTAGCACCGAAAAGAATATCATCAACATAAACTTGAACTATTAATAAATCTTTACCTTTGGTTTTCACAAAAAGAGTTTTGTCAATCAACCCTCTTTTGAAATTATTTTCTAAAAGATATTTTGAAAGATGCTCATACCAAGCCCTTGGAGCTTGTTTCAAACCATAGAGCGCTTTGTCAAGTTTAAAAACATGATTTGGAAATTTCTCATTTTCGAAACCGGGGGGTTGAGCAATATATACTTCTTCTTGTAAATAACCATTCAAGAATGCACATTTGACATCCATTTGAAATAACTTAATTCGCATAAAGGAAGCAAAGGCAAGGAGCATTCGAATAGCCTCTATTCTAGCCACGAGAGCAAATGTCTCTTCATAATCTATCCCTTCTTCTTGATTATAACCTTAGGCTACTAATCTTGCTTTGTTCCTCACTATCTTTCCATTCTCATCAAGCTTATTTCTGAACACCCACCTTGTTCCAATAATTGAATGATCCTTTGGTCTTGGTGTGAGTGTCCACACTTTATTTCTTTCAAATTCATTTAGCTCACTTTGCATAGCTAAAATCCAATCGGGCTCTTGAAGTGCTTCATTGATATTCTTCGGTTCTAGAAGAGAAACAAAAGCGTGAAATGCACACAAATTTTTAACATTAGACCGTGTTTGTATACCAGCTTTTGGATCTGAAATTATATTGTTTTTTGGATGAGACGAGGAGAATTTGAACTTTCGTGGCAGCATCAAAGGAACTGATGTAGTTTCCTGAAGTATCCTTTCAAGGCCTTGAGATGGGTCTGAAGTCCCTGGAGTGGCTTCTGGTATAATATTGTTCGTCTGTTCAAGACTTTGAGATGGAGTTTCAAGATCTTGAGGCTGCTGGTTAAGGCTTTGATCTAATTCTTCTGCGTCTAAAATTGGCTCTTGCATATTTTGGGCAGATTTCTCCATTTCATTATCTGACGAACTTTCTTCTCCTTCTATCTCAAATGAATATCCTTTATGCTTATTCAAGTTTAAACCTGTAAAACCATCACTCAAGATACCGTTCTCGATTTCATCAAAGATCACATGTATACTTTCTTCAACAACTTTAGTACGCTTATTGAAAACTCTATAAGCTTTAGAATTCAAGGAGTAACCTAGCAGAATTGCTTCATCACTACGTGCATCAAATTTACCAAGGTTATCTTTGCCATTATTATGAACAAAGCACATACATCCAAAAGGTTTGAAATAGGAAATATTAGGCTTTTTACCTTTAAACAATTCGTAAGGAGTTTTCTTTAAAATAGGGCGAATCAAACAACAGTTTGAAATATAGTTTGCTGTATTAACAGCTTCTTCCCAAAAGTATTTTGGCAAATCATTTTCCAAAAGAATTGTCCTAGACATATCCTCAAGAGTACGGTTCTTTCGTTACACAACTCCATTTTGTTGAGGTGTCCTAGGAGCTGAAAAATTATAAGAAATACCATATTTAGCACAAAAGTTATCAAACTTTAGTTGATCAAACTCTCTACCATGATCGCTTCTCACAACAACTATGGGTAGGTTTTTTAATGTTTGTAATTCTTTGCAAATTTTTGAAAACTCTTGTAAAGCCTTTGATTTTTCACGCAAAAATGAAATCCAAGTAAAACGGGAAAAATCATCAACAACAACAAGGATGTATTGTTTACCTTTAGGTGATTTAACACGCATAGGACCACATAAATCTATGTGTAGAAGCTCTATAGGGCGAGAGGTACTTACAACCTTTTTGGCTTTGAAGGATCCTTTTGTTTGTTTACCTCTTGCACATGCTTTGCAAAGCTCTTTTTCTTTGAAATCTAACTTTGGTAGTCCACGTACTAAGTCCTTTGAGAAAAGCTTCTTCATGGTATGCATATTAATATGACCTAATCTTCTGTGCCAAAGCCTTGAGTCGCTGGTCAAAGCCTTAAGACATTTTAAGCTAGTACTTGCAACTTGGTTAGTATGAAAAGCATAAACATTATTGCAACGAGGAGCAATTAAAATAATTTTACCATCCATCTTTCTTTGTACCTCGCATTTTTCTTCATCAAAGATGACTTTATTACCTTTATCGCATAATTGAGAGATGCTAAGCAAGTTGTATTTAAGACCTTCAACTAGGTACACATCATCAATGGTGTTTGATGCATTATCTCCAACTTTTCTAATACCAATTATTCTACACTTTCCTTTATCACCAAGTGTAATTGTTCTAGTAGATTGCTCTTTGATCATTGAAAATAAAGAGGACTTCCCACTCATGTGCCGTGAGCATCCACTATCTAGAATCCTCTTATAATCTTTGGTCTTGGTGATTTCCTACAAAAGAACAAAACATCAAACCTTTCGACTAAACCAAATTGCAAATTTAGATTCATAATCGGGATGGACCATGTTAGGTGGTCTAGTCCCTTTAGGAACCCAGACTTGCTTCATCTGGTCTCGAAGAACAATAGGAAATGAATTTTTAATAATTTGAGGGTCATTCCTACGAAAAGGACAAGTTAGCTTAGTATGACCCTTTTTGCAACAGTAAAAACATGTAGGTGTTCGCCAATTATCCTTTGCTTTTACAAACGTGGTCATGGTTTTATTTGGAAAATTTTTGTTGTAACCAAGACCGCTTTTATTTAAGGATGATTAGTGCTCACCTAGCATTTTTTCAAGAGTAGATTCGGAGTGAGCAAATCTAACTAAGGAATTATGTTGCTCTCTACACTTCCCAGCCAGTAGCTTCTTTTCCTTCTCCAAGTTATCATTACAATAACTCAAAGAGGTGAGCTTTCATTTTAAAATAGTGTTTTCAGTTTTCAAGGCCTTGACCTGGGTGTCAAAGGATGACTCCGAGGCTTGAACCCTGAGTTTAAAAGCTGACTGAGAGGCTTTGAGATCAGTTAGTTCCTTAGCGAGACTTTCAGAGATACTTACCTGTTGGTTTAGCTTCTCCTTGAGAATCTTGGATTCAAGAATCAAACTCTCTTCATTTATAATCATATTTTGCAAGAATTCAGACAGAACATCAATTGGACTTGAGATTAAATTTTTCACCATTACCTCAAGATGTTCTTTCTTTGCATCATCATGATTAGCCATAAGACATAGGTTTTCTTGTTCATCTTTTGAGTCACTAGATGAATCTGAATCACTCCATGAAGCAACCATAACTTTCTTCTTATAATCCTTTTTGTGGAAAGGCTTCTTCTTTCATTGAGGACAATCTTTCACTAAGTGATCTGTTTCACCACACTCATAGCATGTTAGTGTATTAACTTTATTTATTGAGTTGGATGACTTACCTTTATATTTATTTGAATGATAGTCTCTGCCTCTTGAGAAATTCTTCTTCATTTTTAGAATCTTGGCAAGAATTCTAGCGATGAGAGCAAATGGATCTTCATCATCACTATCATCACTATCTTCATTTTCCGTTGTAGCTTCTTCTCTCTTTGCTTTGAGTGCTAAATTTTTGGTTGAAGATGCTGGTTCACCATCTTCTTCATTAAGAGACATCTCGTGTGTGATCAATTTTCCAAGAAGATCATCCAAAGGCAAGGTTCTCAAATTTTGAGCTTCTTCTATCGCGGTTACCTTTGGACCCCACTTTGATTTTGGAAGGCACCGTAGAATCTTTCTCACCTTTTCTTCATTTGTGAATACCTTACCAAGAGAATCCAGATTGTTCACTATTTGGGTAAATCTTGTGAACATCTCTTTCACGGTTTCATTAGGCGTCATTTTGAACAACTCATATTGCCGAAGGAAGATGCTTATCTTGCTCTCTTTGACTTGACTCGTTCCTTTATATGTGACCACCAATTTATCCCATATCTCTTTAGCACTTTTGCATGAAGAAACTCTGTTAAATTCATTTGCATCTAAACCACAGTAGAGAAGGTTCATGGCTCGATAGTTTTTAGCAACACTTTCCAAATCTGATTGAGTAAAATCATCATCTTCTTTAGGAACCATTGTGCCACTTTCATTAGTCTTCATTGGCACCCTAGGACCTTTCTTGATAATATCCTAGAGTTCCAAATCTTGATCAATCACAAACATTTGCATCAATGAATGCCAATGGGCAAAATTATTACCACAAAATAGAGGAGGGCGATTGGTAGACCTTCCTTGAGCAAAACCACCATTACCAATTGAATTCATTTTTCCTCACAGATGATTAAATCTTTTCCTTGTGAGTCTAGCTCTGATACCAATTGAAGAATCAATAGGGAGATGGAATATGATTAATTATACTCTAGAGGGGGGGGTGAATAGAGTATAACCGATTTTCGCGTTCAGGGTCTCAAGGTCTTGAACTGACTTTCAAAGGCGGAATATAAGCATTAAGGCTTATCTTTCAAACTGGACGTCAAAGCCTTGAAATTGGTTTCAAAGGCTTTTGCTCAGGCTTTGACTGTTCGCTGCTTTGATTGATGAGCGAAGCAAACATAAAACGTAAGCAATGAAGACATAAATAAGATGAGACAAAACATGGAGATTTGATACGAAGTTCGACAACTAATTTGCCTACGTCTCCGCCTAGGGTTGTCCAACCCTTAGGATTTAACTCGCTCTTTTATTACTTCCCTTAGAGACCTAAAGCACTCTAGAATATCTTAATCCCCATCTTCTAATCCATAGCACCCCAGCTACACTTTAGCATCTCAGATCCTAGTAATAAAAAGCTCTCTCTTTTTCTATACGTGTGAGTATTATGGGTATACTCTTAGTATAACACTCTCTCAAAATATTCTTTTAAACGCTCAAGAGATTATACTTTGATTTTCTCTCAATCTAAATACAAGAAAAGTTTATGGAACTAGAGAGAAAATAATGAAGCTTTGTTGATGTACTTGTGACTGAAATTCACGATTATAGCTTCTGCTCTTTTCTTTTTGTTTCGTTATTTCTCACGTTGTCTCTCTACCTTTCTTCAGCTTCAAAGCTTGGAATATATACTGAACTTGATTTCAGGCCGTTAAAAGGAGGCTCAAAATAGGCTGCTGAAAATCTGATTTGCCTTCAATACTTTCAGCAATATTTCCTCCAATATGGTTGTAGAGAATAATTCATTTTGGATGTAGAAGATTGATATCATTGAATATAATACAGCAAGAATAGTTCCAGTTTATATGCTGCACCTTGAAGCTTCAAAACAGATTTCTTTTTCCATAACCACAATGCTTGAATTTTGGTATTTATCAAAATTAACTTGAACAATCCTCAACAAATATGAGCATCACTTATTTGCTGAAATTAAGAGATATCTTTGACAGTAAAATCATGTATAAATAAGTTAGGTTAGAGCATAAAATAAGTGAAATAGGGAAAGGATAAAACACAAGATTTAGGCAATTAGAAGATTCTTATCCTTTGACAAAGTGTTTGATCTTTGCTGACTGTTTTGAGACGTGGCTCAAGCTTTTGAAGACGTGGCTCAAGAGTTATTCTCGTCCTTTGATAGAATACATAAAGCTTTGCATTATAGCTTCCATTACTTCCAACACATTGTCAACTCTATGCATTTTGGTTTCCATCATGTTTTCAACTCTATTTGACTTTGTATTTTGACTTCCATAATTAAACATAAAAACATTAGTAATCAAGGTGGAGTCTTCAATCATGTTTTTAGCGTCACTATTTCGACAAAATAGGTGACAAATCATCATTGATATCCGTGACACGATTTTTTCCTATTTTTTACACCTTTATTTTCTAACAATAGAATTACATATAATTCATTATGTAGTCCTACACGTTCTTTGCTCATGATCAATAATATCACTGTTTCCCTCATATCTTCAAACTTTAAAAGGTCGATAGAAAATTTACCTTTTTACCACCACATCAAAAGTTTTTTAAGGGGCATGAGATTTCCGTACTAACTCTTTGAATATCCAAAAGGACAGAAATCAAATTGAACTAGAGTACCTTGATAGTAAGGTAAAATCCATGTGTCCCTATTAGTACTAATTAAGTAAATTGACTAAACCATTACATGTGAATATTTTTATTAAACTCATATAATAATATAAGTTACTTTTATCTCAATTAAATATCATACTACGGAGAAAATTCATCTTATTTAGTGTACAGGTATTTAAGACATGTAGTAGAATGAAGAATGGCAAAAAGAGTGTATACGTCATACTTGTAATGCGCCGTGAGAGTAAAATTAAAGGTTCTAATTACTAATGGTATTTGAATAACACAAAAAGACAACTAAAATAGGAATATTATGTAATCTTCATATAAAATCGTAAGTTAGTTGTTGATTTGTCAACATAATTTCATAAAGATAATTTTATACATCATACAAAACGCCTTGAATTAAAAGTTTAAGGTTACATACCAACATTATACTTATCAAAGCTGATCTTGCTTCAATTTATATTTTTTAAGATGCTATTGTTTTTCTTCCTCCAAAACTTATTTTGAACCTATATATGCGTCACATATTTATAGTAAACCATCCACTTATTAAAATTTGATGCTTGTAGATTGGAAATATATAAATTGTGTAAAAATAATGACTAATGATTTGCAATGGGCGGTATTTATAGAACATGACCTTTAAAAGCTCTGCACAATGCATTATTATTTGAAGCCATTGTCCCCTTTAATATTACACAATGGCATTGGCTGCTTGAGGTATAGTTGGATTTTCCCGTTCACTACCTCCATATTTTACCTCAATTGCCTGGGGAATACGGGTAGCACCAGGTACTTTATACTTATTGAAAATAGGAGATGCGCCTTTTGCTTTAAAATATGTGTTCACTGTGTGGGGTTCGGCTTGTACTGGCCCTCCACGAGAATGTCCACCTCCACCAGGTGAGGGTCCTGATTCAGTAATATTGAATGATATTTGTTTTGTTCCTTCACTTTTAGATTTAATCTCCATGTAGCTTATATGTTTCATACACGCAGTGCACTCACGGCCATTAGTTTGTTTAGCTCTTCCTCCACTTTTCAATTTGACCACCAACTCTCTTTCATCCTATGAATGCAATTATAATCTAATACATACCAAAATACAAAAATTATCTTGCCTAAATTGTTATATCTTTCATCTATGATACTCCAGTAGATGATAGAGAAATCAATCTATTAAATGACTAAATTTATCTAATCATAATAACCTAAAAATTTGTTTGACACTTTATTTGACATTAAATAAATAAATTTAAATAAATTTGATTAATATGGCCTATAACTTCTTTGATTTTGACGTATAAACTAATTTTTAATCATTATATATATTAAAGAATAAAAAATAATTGAATTACATTTATTAATTTTGTATACTTCAAGGGTAATTGTATGCGTTTTCTTTTGAAAATCCATAAGACTATAAATTATTTATTTTTTCTTAAAGGTTAGTCTATCATAATGCTACACATCTAAAGTATGACACAAAAAGACTATCAAGTGTAATGCTTGCATTATTCCGTATATGAATCACATTCTCACACTTAAAAAAAAAGCTAGTTATGAAAATTACCTTCCGTACAATTCGTTGAGCTAATGAAGAATCCGTATCTGTTTTTAGGTTTCCTATATTCACAACATAAAACACATCAAATTAATATTAGATATCATAGAGTTTGTGCATAAGATTGACTAAAAGGCGGATGAAAATTTTATGATATTTTGTAAAGCTTACTTAATGCAAGAACATAATGAATGTAAGCCAGTCCAAGTAAGAATATAACAAAAATTTTGTTTACCATCTTTTTTTATGCAAAAAAATATTCTTATTCTTTGTTTTGAATCAATTTAGTGTTTATCTTTGTAGTTGTATACATTATGGGTGTATATATAAGTGGGAAGAATGAATCAAAACTGATTTTGTCAAAAATAAAAAAATGTAAAATAATTTAGATTTGATTTACTTTTTACTTTAACATTATTTAAAAAAAAATCATCAAAGATTTCATCTAACATATATCAATAATAGGAAAAAGTATATTATATTAAGATATTTAACTATAAAATGATGTTCTATATGAATCTCGTGTATCAACATGTGTGCATAACATCAAGACAATGTCGAACAGGTAAATACTTCCAATACTGAAGTTGCCAAAATATGGGATGTTTCTTCCATGACCCCTGATCATCTCTGTGTTTCACAGTTTTCCCAAACGCATTATCTATTCCTTTCACAATGTCATAAACCTCCCTGCCAGTCAACGGTATAGGGGCTCTATGTTGCTCAACTTTACCATCAAATGAGACCTTTCTCTTACAATAAGGATGAAACCTATTTAAGAACCTCTAATGCATGAGATACACATGTTTCCCGCAATGAGGCAAATAAGTTGAGTCCATATCATCCACACAAATAGGACAGGCTTTCTTTCCCCTCCCCTTAAACCCCGACAAGTTTCCATAGGCTGGAAAGTCATTCATGGGACAAAATAGGATAGCACGGAGAGTAAAATTCTCTTCAACATATGCATCATACACTGATATACCTTTATCCCACAACAACTGCAAATCTTCAATAAGGGGAGCAAGGTAAAACATCAATGTCATTCCCAGGTTGCTTGGGCCCTAATATTAGAAGCGATAACATAACATATTTACGCTTCATGCATAACTAAGGGGGGAAATTATATATCACTAATAAAACTCTCCATGTTCTATGTTGACTACTTAAGGTACCAAAAGGATTCATTCCATCCGTGCAGAGACCAAGTCTTAGGTTCCTATATTCCCCGCCAAAAGCCTTGAAAGATTCATCAATTGTTTTCCACTGGGAGAATTCGCAGGATGTCGAATCATCCCATCTTTCTTCCTTTTTTCTCCATGCCATCTCAAATTCTTTGCATCACTCTTAATAAAAAACAAACTCTTGAACCTTGGTATTATGGGAAGGTACCACAACACCTTTACACTAGGACCTTTAATCCCCACTGTAGGCTCTATCCCATGTGGGAGTTTGTAACGTGACTACCCACATTTATGACATTGAATGAACTCTGCATACTCATTTCAATACAATATGCAATCATTTGGATAGGCATCAATCTAATTATACTCTAACCCAAGGGGACACATTAACTTCTTGGCATAGTATGTGGATATAGACAAATCATTACCCTCTGGAAACATATCCCCTAATATTTTCAATAAGGCTATGAAACTAGTATCAGTCCAACCATATTTTTCTTTCAAGTTAAATAACGTTGATGTGGTAGACCAAGTCTTAGGTTTCTTAGTAGCCTCCCACAAACACTTAAAAGTATGATATTGACTACCAATTTGATCCTCAACCCCTTCAAGCACGTCATTTATTCAATCTTCATCACTAGGGTCCTTATCCTCCAATTCATCCTCCCCATCATCTTCCTTCTCGGCATCAACATCTTCAACGTCATCAGATTCTAATTGGCCATGATGGTCTAGCTCAACTTGATGAATGGGAATTTCGTTATAACACGACCCCATGTCATTAGAAGCAGGAACCACACCATGACATACCCATATGTGGTATTGTTACCTAAACCCACGGTGGATCACATCGTCCCTCAACTCTCTTATACTACTAACTGTATTCACATTATCGCAATCAACACAAGGGCAACACACCTCATCATCTCCAATGTTATTTAGGTGTTTCAACACTTGTCTACAAAACTCCTTAACTCCATTCATGAACTCTAACGAAGCACGATTACCAAACATCCATTTTCGCTCCATAATTAGTGTTATGCCCTATTTAACATATAAGAGATTAAATAACAATCTAATCAATACTCAATTTACGCATAGTTATATATATAATTACACCTAAAGGGTCCTCAAGTAGCTTACCGAAAATAAGGTTAAGCAAGCTCTGTTCTATGACCCACAAACACTCGCTCTATAGTTTAAGTTACTAAATTCTTCTAGCGATATTATTTCTGTTCTATGCTTTGTAAATCAATACAAATTTTACAAAAAATTTGGCAGAGTTTCCTTTGTAAATCCAATATTTCCCAATTTTAAAAATAGATTTCCAAACCTTTTTATATGAATTTATATACAACCACAACCAACACACAATATCATTTTACATCTAGCTAGGTAACTTAAGGAATTTTTATTAATAAGTTCAGTAATTTATCTTCTACTAAAGTTTATTAGGTATATAGAACATCAAAGGGAGTAGACAATTCCATACCTAGATCAAATTCATATACATAAATCTTATTCAATCGGGCTCATTCATAACAAAATATTCTCAACACTGTTAAATCGGACAAAATAGAGGCAGTAACTTGTTTATGTTTTCATTCACGTAATTAGGTTATTTATGTTTTCCATGTACCTCAACATGTAACTTGTTTAAAACTAATATACCTGTCTTATTTAATTTACTCAAAAATATATGGTTCAAAAGTGTATTTATACATTAGAAACGAGTTTAGTATTCCAAATGCATCCACATAGGCACATAGCACAATGCAACATCGATCCTATTCCCTAATCCCTTATTCTCGAATGAACTACCATATCCATCCAAAACCCTAAACAACTTTTCCTATTTAGTAAATCAAATAAAACAAACCCTAATCCAACAATACCATGTTCGAAAAGAGAACTAACCTCGGCGATAATGGCGGACGAGGTGGAGGAAGACGATGACGAATGAGGGAGAGGATATGCTTGGAGGACGTGGGGTTTCTTCTAGATAGGGTAATGACGGAGAGGACGTGGCGAAAGACAATGACGAATGAGGGAGGATGATGACGAATAAGGCAAGAAGACGATGACGAATGAGGGAGGACATGGAGGTTCTTCCTGAGAGGGTAATGACGTTGCTTGGTTGGATGAGTTGTGAGATTGGTGGCATTTGTTTCGGTGATGACGTCGGAGTGGGGTTTTGCCGATGAATTATTGGTGGCGAGGGTTTTTGTTATGGAGTATCTGAAGAACAATGCTAGTAGAAGTGTTGTTGGTGTTTCAAGCCTCGAGCGCATCACTGAGTTTTTTTTTAACTTCTGGAAATAATAAAATGCGGCGGGTTCAAGGAAGAACCGCCGCATATTAATAGATAGTGTATTAATATGCGGCGGTTCTTCCTTTAACCCGCCGCATTTTATTATGAATAGGGGAAATTGAGGCGGTTCCTATTTTAACCCGCCGCATATTAATATTAATTTGCGGCTATTTTGATAATACGCTGCTAATAACTAATCGCAAATTAAATAATTTCTACTAGTGCTTGATAGTAAGTCCTAATCCATAGGCCCCTTTTAGTACTAGTTAAGTAAATGAGCGTAACTCTTACCTGTGAATATATGTTAATTAAATTCATATAATACTATAGTTACTTTTTCCTCCTGTAAAGATTGGGCAATTAAAAATATACACTTATTAAGTGTTAGGGAATTTATGACATATAGGATAATGAAAGGCAAAAAGAGTGTATGGGTCATAACTATAATGCGTCATAAGAGTAAAATTAAAGGTTATAATAACTAATATTATTTAAATAACACAAAGAGCCATATAAATTAGGAATAATCTGTAATCCTCAAGGATCAAGAGAATAAATTCATAAAACATAATAAGTTAGTTGCTGATAAGTCAACATAATTTCATAAAGATAATTTTAAACACCATAAAATAAGTCTTAAATTAAAAGTTTAAGCTTGTATACCAAGTTTATACTTATAAAATTCCTTTACACACCATAGTATTTGATTCTTGTAGATTGATAAATATAAATCATTTTGATTGATGACTAAAGATTTGCAATGCGTGTGATTTATGGACCATGTCCTTGAAAGCTCCTAACAATGCATAATTATTTGAAGCCATTTACCCTACTAATATTGCACAATGGCATGGGCTTCTTGCGGTGTATGTGGATTTTTCCCTTTGCAACCTCCATGATGTGTAGAGTTGTTAGTATTAAATCAGACTGCTTGTCTTTTGAAATCGGCATTTGGTGCTTGGGGAATGCGGGTAGCACTAGGTACTTTATACTCATTAAAAACAGGAGATGTGACTTTTGCTTTAAAATATGTATTTACTGTCTGGGGTTCAGCTTGTATTGGCCCTCCATCAGATTGTCCACCTCCACTTAGTCATGGTCCTTCGTCAATTATAATGAAGGATGTTTCTTTTTTTCCTCAATTTTTAGATTTGATCTTCAATTTGTTTTCATCCTTCCTATACTTAGTATACTCATGGCCATTAGTCTGATTAGCTCTTCCTCCATTTTTCAATTTGACTACCATCTCTCTTTCATCCTCTAATTGTAGTGTACAGCATATTACTCATTCATGTATATGGTTAGAACAAGAGATAGAAAAATTAAAATAATTTATTTATTGTTGGGATCTCAGACTTACCATAGAAGTTGGTTAACAACAGCTTCTAGGTGAAGATTTAAACATGTTATATGGTTGGAAATACATTATTGTCTTTAATAACGATACTTAATTACCAACTCATTTTTGTAATAGTTGATCGTAATAGCATAACTAAATACAAATAAGCAATGATTATAAATTTCTAATTGATAATCAGTTTTTGGAATATGTTGAGATTCATAAGTGACACAGTTGATTCCAAAGGCGTTAATGAGTTTGTAGTTGTGTTTTTAGCTTCACTATTCTGAAAACGTAGTGATAGATCATCATTTATCTCCTTGACATAATTTTTGTCTATTTATTTATACCTATATTTTTCTTAAAATAAACTTATATGTGATTCTATTCATATTCCTACATGTACTCTACTCATGAACAACAGGTATCATTATTTCTCTTAGATCTTTAAAACTTTAAAAGGCCGACAGATGATTTACCTATTAACCAACACTTACAAAATTTTCCAAGGGACAAGAGATTTTTTGTACTAACTCTTTGAATTTCCAAATGGATGGAATGCAAATTGGATTAGAGTACCTTAATAGAAAGACCTAATTCTTTAGCCCTTATTAGTACTAGTTTAGTAAAAGGACTTGACCCTTACCTATGAATATTGTTATTAAACTCATATAATACTATAATTACTTTTTCCTTTAGTAAAGATTTTTCTATGAAAAAAATTCACTTTATTTACTGTAAAGGAATTTATGACATATAGGATAATGAAAGACAAAAAGAGTGTGTGGGTCATAACTATAATATGTCGTGATACAAAAATTAAATGTTCTAATACCTAATGATATTTGAATAACACGATGAGACATCTAAATTATGAATATTGTGCAATATTTAAGGATTAAGTGAAGAAATTCATAAAACATCATAAGTTAGTTGTAGATTGGTGAACATAATTTCTTAAAGATTATTTTATACCCCATACAAAAAGTCTTAAATTAAAAGTTTAAGCTCGCATACCAAGTTTATAGTGGTAAAAGTTCCTATGTTTCAATTTCTAATTTTTAAGATAATAGTGTTTTTTTTGTTTTCTCTAAAACTTCTTTAGCCCCTATATATGTGTTACATAGTTATAATATATTATCCACTTATTAGTATTTGATGCTTGTTGATTGTTGATTGATTAATATATATTATTTAAATTGATGACTAAAGATTTGCAATGGGTAGTATTTATGGACATGCCCTATGGAAGCTCCAGATAATGCATAATTATTATAAGCCATTGACCCCTCTAGTATTGCAAAATGGCATGATCTACTTGCGGTATATGTAGATTTTCCCCTTTGCTACCTCATTTTTGTGCATTGTCGTTAGTATTAAACGATACCTCTTGTCTTTTGAAATAGTTATCTGATGCCTAGATATGGGTAGCACCTATTACTTTTTACTCATTTAAAATAGGAGATGCGGCTTTTGCTTTAAAATATGTGTTTACTGCCTAGTGTTTAGCTTGTACTCGCCCTCAACCATAATTTCCACTTGCACTGGGTGATGGTCCTTCGTCTACAATAATGAAGGATGTTTCTTTTGTTCCTCTACTTTTAGATTTGATCTCCAAGTCACTTTCATCCTTCCAACACATAGCGCACTCACACCCAATAGTGTGTTTAGCTCTTCCTCCACTTTTTGATTTGACTACATATTTTCTTTCATCTTGTGATTGCAGTGCACAACATGTTTATAGACACTAGATACTTTAAGTTAAACAAAAATAAAAAATAGTGAAATCATAGAGTTTGATATGTTAATAAATTAAGTTTGTACCAAACATAATTCAAGTCAAAATTATTTTATATATTTACCGAGTAATAAAAAATAATTTCAAGGCAATAGTAATATTTTTTAAACTTTAATATTTATGAAAGATATATTAAATTAATCACATTATAATATGGGTACAATTCTATGTCTCTTCTCCTTCCAACCAAAATATGTTTAAGGTTGTAACTACTTACACAAATCGAGTAAACATAAGATATAATAATTGTATCAAGTCTTTGATGGGGAACTCAAGAATGAAATTTAATTATAATTGAAAATATAAGAATAAAAAATTATAGTGTTTAAATTCGTATATGTTTCATCTATGATACTCTAATAGGATGATACAAAAATGAAACTATCAAATGATAATTAAAATTATATAATTATTAATAACTTGAATAAAATTTCTTGACACTTAATTTGACTTCAAATATATAAGTTCAAATAAAATTAATTAAGATGGACCAGAATGTCATTGATTTTGAAATATAACTTTAAATTTTAATTATAATATATCAGAAAATTACAAAACTTTAAATTACAATTATTAATTTTGTATATTTCAAGGGTAATTTTATGCATTGTATTTTGAATATACATAAGATAACGAATTATTCGCTTGTTTCTTAATGTTTACTCTATCATAACGTTGCATATCTAACGTATGACACTAAAAGACTATCAAGTGTAACGCTAGCATTATTACGTAGGTAAATAACATTCTCACAAAAAAAGTGAGTTATGAAAATTACCTTCCGTATATTTTCATGAACAAATAGTGGATCTATACGTGTTTTTAGGTTTTCTATATTTAAAATAGAACACAAATCAATTTAATATTGGATATCATAGAGTTTGTGTATAAAATTGAATGAAAGGTGGTTGAAACACTTACGATTAATTATAACACTCACTTGATGCGAGAACATAAAGAATGCTAGTCCAAGTAAGAATACAAAAGCAAAAGTTTTGTTTACCATCTTTTTTTATGCAAAAAAATATTATGGGTGTATATATAAGAGGAAAGAATGAATCATAATTGATTTTGCCAAAATAATTTTTTTTATAATAATAGAGATATGATTTACTATATACTATAACCTTATTTTAAAAAAATCATCAAAGATTTCATCTAACATATGCCAATAATATAGGAAAAAATATATTCTAATAAAACTTAAATATAATATAATTTTCTAATGAATTTCATGTATCAACATGTATCACAAAATATATTTTTCTCTATATTATACCTTATACTAATATTTTAAAAATGATTAGTAGCTTTTATTATCATATACATATAATCCCCCTAAAAAAGTTAGATAATAATATTATAATTATGGAAAAAAATTGTAAATCAAACACAGAATAACATCATTAGCAATGTAGCAAGCTAACAAGATAGTCACTCAAACTCCTATCGTTCTGTAAATTTCTTTGTACTTGTTAATGCTATTTATTTGACGCAAGAATAATATTAAGTTAATATAAGTGACTCTTTCAACTTTTAAGTGAGAAAACATGTTTTTAGCTTTAGTTAAACATCAAGATTACTAATTCCTAAGTGGATTCCTTCTTGGTGCTAGAACTTTCTATACTCTATGTGGCGTACAACTTTGAATTCTAGACCTAGATTTTACTGTTTTTAGTTTTTATGTTTATATTGGTCCTTTTACATTTATTTATAGTGGGCCTTCAAGCTTATATTTGTGCTATAAAGTCTCTTAAGGTTTTAATTTGATTTTTAATGGTTATCAATTAAGAAAAGTTTGTGAAGTTTTGTTTTTTTTTTTTTTTAAGTTTTGTGTTACTTTCTTGCAACTTTATTAGTTGAACAAGAGTTAGAAAAATCAAATAATTTTTTTTATCATGGGATTCTTAGACTAACCATACAAGTTTCGTTAACAAAAGCTTCTAAGTGAAGATTTAAACGCGTTATATGGTTTGACATACTTTGGTGTCTTTAATAACAATACTTGATTTCTAACTCATTTTTGTAATAGTTGATCATAATAACATAGCCAAATACAAATAAGCAATGATGATAAAATTCCAAATAATAATTTTGTAATGAAATATGTTGAGATTCATTAGTGGATGGGTTGATTCAAAAGACATTAATGTTTTTCCTCCAATGGTGAAGGCATAATACCTCATCACATGTTCTTAGAAAACAAATGTGATAATAAAAAGAATAAAAATAGATAGAGAATATTTTGTGTATACTTTCAATTAAAATTTTTTACTTTCCTTAGGGTTCTTAAAAGTGTTTCTAGTCGTGTTTTTATCGTCATTAATCCGACAACATTGGTGAAATATCATCATTGATCTCCTTTTAAGAATCAATAGGGAGATAAAATATGATCAAATATACTCTAAAATGGGGGTGAATAGAGTATATGTTCGATATTCTTATCCAGTAACTCAAGGTCTTGAACTCACTTTTAAAGGCAGAAAATAAGCTTGTTGCTTATATTTGAATCTTAATGTCAATGTCTTGAAATTGGTTTCAAAGGCTTTTGCTTAGACTTTGTGAATTTTTTACTTTGAACAACAAAAGAAACAAACATTGAAATGTTAATAGAAAACAAAAGTAAATGAGGCAAAACACGGTGATTTGATACAAAGTTCGGCAAGTAATTTTCCTACATCTCTTCCTAGTGTTCTCCAACTCTTTGGATTTAACTCACCCTTTTATTACTTCCCTTAGAGACCTAAAGCACCATTAGAAGATCACAATCCCTATCTCCTACTCCATAGCACCCAAGCTACACTTTAGCATCTCATATCCTAGTAATAAAAAGCTCTCTCTCTTTTTCTATGCATTTGATTATTATGGGTATACTTTTAGAATAACACTCTATCAAAAATATTATTTTAAATCCTCAAGAGTTTATGCTTGATTTTCTCTCAATCTAAATGTAAGATAAGGAAGTAAAATTAGAGAGAAAATAGTGAAGCTTTGTTGTTGTAGCTTAAGACTGATGTTCTTGTTTTTGGCTTCTGTTCTTGTCTCACATCTTTAGTTTTGAATCATGGAAATATATACTTAAACTTCAACACTTAATTGTTGGAAAATGGGCTAAAATTAAGTTGTTTAAAATCTAATTTCTCTTCAATATTTTTGACATGATTTTCTCCAATTGAATCGTTGATTTTGTGGGTATTGAAGACTAATATCATTTGTATATTTTTTAGCAAGAATCTCTCCACTTAATTTGATGCACTTTAGTCTACAAAGTAATTTCTTCTTCTAAAAATAAATATGTTGGAAATATAACAACTTCCAAAATTTATTGAAAAATCTTCAGCATATATGGGCATCCTTAAGTTGCTGAAATCAAGAGATATCTTTGACAATAAAATCATGTCTAAATAAGTTAGTTTAGAGAATAAAATAAGTAAATTAATGAAAGGATAAAAACAAAATATTTAGAAAATTAGAATATTCTTATCCTTTCACAAAGTGTATTGAGCTTTTATGATTTATTTAAGGACATGGCTGCTGCAAATGTTTTATCCAAGGAAAGCTTTATGCAGCACATTAAAAGTAATATAGGCTAAAAGACAAGGTTAACAACGCACATTAAAATATAGTAGCTTGAGCTTTTTGGGTAATTGCTAACTCTCATGGACTTTGTATTTTAGCTTCCATCATATTGTCAACTTTATTTGTCTTTGCATTTTGGCTTCCATCATTAAACATAAAAAAATTAGTAATGAAGGTGGAGTTTTAAATCTCTCCCTTAATAGAAGACAATATATCATATGAAAAAGTCAAAGAATAAAATGCATAAATGAAAATATGACATAATATTCTCCCCTTTTTTGTCTTCTGACAAGGTGATAAAATAGTAACGTTGGATCGTAGGAATTTTTTCTTAAAATAACGTAAAAAAAAATATAAAACTTATAAAACCTTTGAAGACATAATATAGAAAAATGTTGCTTTGATGACAATCAAAGCAATGACAAGCATGTGAAGACCTTGACATACACATGGAATAAAAAATATATTTATGGAACTTACTCAAAATAGCTCTCCTACGAGAATGCTTCCTCATTCAACATTTCAAGCTCAAGATGAATAAATTTAAATTGTTCTGCACTCAAAGTCTTGGTAAAGATGTTAGCGAGTTGCGAATTAGTAGAAATGAAAGGTATAGACAAGACTTTTTTCTCCACATGATAACGTATGAAGTGAAGTCTAACATCAATGTGTTTAGTGCGATAGTGATGAACTTGATTTTTTGTTATAGAGTACTTGTGTTGTCACACTTGATAGGTGTGCCTTTGAAATTTAACCCAAGGTCTTGTAATTGTTTAAATATTCACAAAATTTATGAACAACAAGCATCGACTACAATGTATTCGACTTTGGTAGTAGAGAGTGCCACCGAATTTTGCTTCTTTGATTTCCAACTAATGTGAGATGATCCCTAGAATTGACAGCAACTCAAAGAACTTTTTCTTACCACTTTATAGCATGCAAAATCAGCATTTCAATATCCATCAAGTTCAAAGTTACTACTACGAGGCTACCAAAGACCAAAATTCTTCATCCCATTAAGATAGCATAAAATCTTCTTAATTGCACTTAAATGAGATTCTTTGGGGTAAGCTTGAAAACGAGCACACATTAACACATTAAAAATAATATCAAGTCGACTTTCCGTAAGATAGAGAAGAGATCCAATCATACCTTGATATTCCTATTGATTTAACGACTTACCATTTTCATCTTGATCTAAAAGTAAAGTTGAACTCATAGAAGTTTTAGCCTTTTTGGATTGTGTTATATTGTACTTTTGAGTGAGAAAATACGTTTACAACTTTAGTTAGACATCAAGCTTACTAACTCCTTAGTTGATTCCATTTTTGGTGCTAGAACTTTCTATACTCTATGTGGAGAACAACATTGAACTCTTGACATAGGTTTTATTGTTTTTTGTTTCAATGTTCATGTTGTTCCCCTAAGATATATTAATGCTGGGCATTCAGGTTTATATTTTTGCTATAAAAGGCCCTTAAGATTTATTTATGATTTTTAATGATTTAACAATTATGAAAAGTTTATGAAGTTTTGTTTTTTGAAAAGCTTTGTGTTACTTTCTTGGAACTATATTAGTTGTACAATAGCTAGAAAAATTTAAAAAAATTATTTATAGTTGGGTTCAAAGACTTATCGTAGAATTTTTGTTAGCAATAGAATGCTATAATTACTTTTTCCTCCAGTAAAGATTGTGCTAAAGAAAAAAAAAATTTATTAAGTGTACGGGAATTTAAGACATGTAGTAGAATAAAGAAAGGAAAAACGAGTGTATGGGTCATACTTGTAATGCGCCATGTGAGTAAAATTAAAGGTTTTAATTACTAATAGTATTTAAATAACACAAAAAGACAATTAAAACATGTCATACTTGTAGTTGTTGATTGGTCAACATAATTTCGTAAAGATAATTTTATAAACCTTACAAAAAGCCTTAAATTAAAAGTTTAAGGTCGCATACCAACTTTATACTTATTAAAGTTCCTTTTGCTTCAAGTTATATTTATTAAGATGCTATATTTTTTCTTTCTCCAAAACTTATTTAGAACCTATATGTGTGTTATATATTTATAGTAAATGATCCATTTATTAAAATTTGATGCTTGTATATTGATAAATATAAATTGTTTAAATTGATGCATAATGATATGCAATGGGCGGTATTTATAGACTATTCTCTTTGAAAGCACTAGACCATGCATAATTATTTGAAGCCATTGACCCCTCTAATATTTCACAATGGTATGGGATGCTTGTGGTATAGGTGGATTTTCCCCTTCGCTACCTCTATGTTGTACCTAAAATTCTTTGGGAATGCGGGTAGCACCGGGTACTTTATACTCATTGAAAATAGGAAATGCATCTTTTAATATGTGTTCACTGCCTGGGGTTCGGCTTGTACTGGCCCTCCACAAGAATGTCCACCTCCACCAGGTGAGGGTCCTTCCTCAGTAATAATTACTAATGTTTTTTTATTCCTTCACTTTTTGATTTAATCTCCATGTAGCTTATATCTTTCCTACACGAAGCGCACTCACAGCCATTTGTTTCTTTTGTTCTTCCTTCACTTTTCAATTTGACCACCAACTCTCTTTCATCCTATGATTGTAAATCACAACATGTTACTCAATGATGAATAATCAATCTTACTCAAACTCTTCAACTTACCTCAAAAAATCTACGTCAAAACATGACTTAACGACATGGTTATAGACACTAGACACTTTAATTTAGACAAAACTTAAAAATAGTGCAATTAGAAAGTTTGGTAAGTATTGATTTCAAACACAAATATCTTAGTAGGAGTAACATAGTATGTAATTGAGTAGTAAAACCATAAATAATCATACTCAATTTTAGCATAAAACATTTAATTAAATTTAGTTAATAAAGTAGTTTTGTACTAAGCATAATTCTAGTCATAGTTAACTTAAGTGATTCTTGATAAACTTTGAAATTTATGAAAGAACATATTCAAATAATAACATTTTAATATGGGTACAAATGTGTGTGTTTTCTCGTTCCAATCAAAAGTATGTGTAAGGTTTTAACTACTAACACAAATCGATTAAACTCGGACTTTAAATAATTGTATCAAGTCTTTGATGGGAAACTCACTTATGAAGAAGTGATTATAATCAAATACATACCAAAATACAAAAATTATCGTGCCTAAATTTGTTTATCTTTTGTCTATGATACTCTTGTAGATGATAGACAAATCAAAAAATTAAATCACTAAATTTATCTAATCATAATAACCTAAAAAAATTATTTGACACTTAATTTGAATTTAAATAAATAAATTTAAATAAAATTGATTAATATGGCCCGGAACATCATTGATTTTGACATAGAACTTTAAATTTTAATCATTATATATAAAAGAGGATAAAAAAATTTTGTATATTTCAATGGTAATTGTATGCGTTGTCTTTTTAAAATCCATAAGATTAAGAATTATTTATTTTTTCTTAAGGTTAGTCTATCATAATGATTCACATCTAATGTCTGACACAAAAAGACTATCAAGTGTATTACTTGCATTATTGCGTATGTAAATAAAATTCTCACACTTAAAAAAAAGCTAGTTATGAAAATTAACTTCCGTACATTTCCTTGAGCAAATGAAGAATCCATATTTGTTTTTAGGTTTCCTATATTCACAACATAAAACACATCATTTTAATATTAGATATCATAGAGTTTCTGCATGAGATTGAGTAAAAGGTGGTTGAAAATTTTGTGATTTACTGTAAAGCTTACTTGAAGAAAGAACATAATGAATGTGAGTCAGTCCAAGTAAGAATAGAATAACTAAAGTTTTGTTTACCATCTTTTTTTATGCAAAAAATTATTATTCTTTTTTGTTTTAAATCAACTTAGTGTTTATCTTTGTAGTTGTACACAATATGGTTGTATGTATAAGTGGGATTTTGTCCAATATTAAAAATTAAATATAATAAAGATTTGTTTACTTTTTACTATTATATTATTTTAAAAAATCATCAAAGATTTTATATATCATATGCTAATAAAATAGGAGTAGCTATATTCTTATAAGAAATCTAAATATAAAATGATTTTCTATATGAATTTCGTAAATCTACATGTATCACAAAGGATTTTTTTCTCTATATTATTCCTTGTTATAATATTTTAAAAATGAGTATTATCTTTAATCATCATATACATATAATCTCTCTAAAAACTTAAATAATAGTATCATAGTTAAGGGAAAAATATGTTAATTAAATACATTAAACATCAATAGGAATCTAGCAAGGAAACAAGATAGTCATTCAACCTCCTACTGTTTTATGAAAATTTTCTTTCTTACGTATCCAATTCATTTGATACAATAATAATATTAAGTTAATATAAATGAGTCTTTTAACTTTTGAGTGAGAAATCACGTTTGCAGCTTTAGTTAGACATCATGCTTACTAATTCCTAGGTCGATTCCTTTATTGGTGCTAGAAATTTCTATTCTCTATGTGGAGAACAACTTTGAATTCTTGGCCTAAGTTTTATTAATTTTAGTTTCAATGTTTAAGTTTGTTCCTTAAGAGTTCTTAATGTTGTGCCTTCAAGTTTATATTTGTGCTATAAAGGCCCAAAAGGTTTATTTATGATTTTTAATGGTTCCACAATTATGAAAAGTTTTTTTTTAAAAGCTTTGTGTTACTTTCTAGCAACTTTCTTAGTTGTACAAGAGTTAGAAAAATTAAAAAAATTTATTTATCGTTGGGTACTCAGACTTACCAAAGAATTTTGGTTAGCAACAACTTCTGGGTGAAAATTTAAACAAGTACTATGGTGGGAGATATATTAGTGTTATTAATAATGATACTTGATTACCAACTAATTTTTGTAACAGTTCATCATAATATTATAACCAAATAAAAATTACCAATGATGAGACATTTCTAAATGATAATCCTGTAATGGAATATGTTGAGATCCAGTAGTGGAAGGGTTAATGCCTTAATTCTTAAGGCATTAATGTGTTTCATCCAACGATGAAGTCATAATACCTCCTCACATATTCCAAGAAACACAAATTTGATTATAAAAAAAATATAGATAAAGAATATTTTTTGTATACTTTCAATTAAAAAATTGTACTTTCCTAAGTATTCCTAGATGTGTTTGTAGTCGTGTTTTAAGCGTCACTATTCTGACAACATAGGTGACAGATCATCATTGAAATCCATGACATAGAATTTTTCTATTGTTGATACCTTTATATTCTTACAATAGACTTATATGTATTTCTTTACTTTCTCCTACACGTACTCTGCTCTTGAACAACAATATTACTATTTCCCTCAGATCTTAAAACTCTCAAAGGTCGATAGAAAATTTACCTTATCACCAACACTTACATAATTTTTTAAGGGACATGAGATTTCCTTACTAACACTTTGAATTTCCAAAAGGATGGAATGCAAATTGGACTAGAGAACCTTGATAGTCAGGCAAAATCCATGGGCTTATATTAGTTCTAATTAAGTAAATTGACTTAACCATTACATGTTAATATTTTTATTAAACTCATATAATACTATAGTTACTTTTACCTCCAGTAAAGATTGTACTATGGAAAAAATTCATTATACTTAGTGTACGGGAATTTAAGACATTTAGAGGAATAATGAAAGGCAAAAAGAGTGTATGGGTCATACTTGTAATGCACCATGAGAGTAGGAATATTGTGTAATCTTTAACGTGTGACACAAAAAGACTATCATAGTGCTATACATCTAACAAATGACACAAAAAGACTATCAAGTGTAATGCTTACATTATTGAGTAAGTAAATAACATTCGCACACTTAAAGAAAAGCTAGTAATGAAAATTACCTTCCGTACATTTCTATGAGCAAATGAAGAATATGTATCTATTTTCAGGTTTCCTATATTCACAATATAAAACACATCAAAATAATATTAGATATCATACAATTTGTGCATAAGACTAACTAAAAGGTGGTTGAAAATTTTATGATTTACTGTAAAGCTTGATGCAAGAACATAATGAATGTGAGCCAGTCTAAGTAAGAATAGAATAACATAAGTTTTGTTTACCATCTTTTTTTATGAAAATAAATATTCTTTTTTTTAATCAATTTAGTGTTTATCTTTATAGTTGTACACATTATGGGTGTATATATAAGTGGGAAGAATGAATCAAACTAATTTTGTCCAAAATATAAAAATGTAAAATAATTAAGATTTGATTTACTTTTTATTATAACATTATTTAAAAAAATCATCAAAGATTTTATCTAACATATGCCAATAATATAGGAAAAACTATATTCTAATAAAAAATTTAACTATAAAATGATTTTCTATATGAATTCGTGTATCTACATGTATCACAAAGGATTATTCTCTGTATATTATACCATGATTTAATATTTAAAAAATGAATATTATCTTTTATCATAATACACTTATAATCTCTATTAAAAAGTTAAATAATAGTATCACAGTTAAGGGAAAAATATATAAATCAAACACATAAAACATCAATAGGAATCTAGCAAGCAAAAAGGATAGTTACACAAACACCTACTGTTTTATGAATTTTTTTTGGTTACTTATCCAATTCATTTGATAAAAGAATAAAATTAAGTTACTTTAAGTGAGTCTTTTAACTTCTAAGTGAGAAAACATATTTGCAGCTTTAGTAAGACGTACATCAAGCGTTCCTTTATTGGTGCTAGAAATTTCTATTCTCTATGTGGAGAATAACTTTGAATTCTCGGGCTAGGTTTTATTGTTTTTGGTTTCAATGTTTATGTTTCTCCCTTTAGAGTTATTAATGTTGCAACTGTAGGTTTATATTTGTGCCATAAAGGCCATTAAGGTTTATTTATAATTTCTAATGGTTTAACAATTATGAAAAGTTAATGAAATTTTGTTTTTTTAAAATATTTGTGTTACTTTCTTGCAACTTTATTAGTAACAACTTCTAGGTGAAATTTAAATGAGTACTATGGTTGGAGATATATTGGTGACTTTAATATCGGTACTTGATTTCTAACTCATTTTCTTAACAGTTCAGCATAATAGTATAACTAAATAAAAAAGAGAAATGATGATACAGTTCTAAATAATTATCCTGTAATGGAATATGTTGAGATTCAGTAGTGGAAGAGTTGATTCTTAAGGCATTAATGTGTTTCCTCCAATGGTTAAGGTATAATACCTCATCACATGTTCCAAGAAACACAAATATTATCATAAAAAGAACGAATTTAGATAAAGAATATTTTTGTATAATTTGAATAAAAACAGTTGTACTTTCCTAAGGGTTCCTATAAGTGTTTGTAGTTGTGTTTTTAGTGTCTCTATTCTGACAACATAGGTGACAGATCATCATTTATATCCATGACAAAAATTTTTTTTATTTTTTACACCTTTATTTTCTTACAATAGAATTATATGTAATTCTTTACGTACTCCTACACGTACTCTGGTCATGAACAACAAAATCCCTGTTTTCCTCAGATCTTAAAACTTTATAAGGTCGATAGAAAATTTACCTTGTTAGCACCAATTACAAAGTTTTTTGAGGGGTAGGTGATTTCGGTACTAACTCTTTGAATTTCCAAAAGGATGGAATGCAAATTTGTTAATGATTATCCACCAAAAACTAATATTGGTACTTACTTTTAAAAGAGATTCTGTTAATGATCTCCAGTCAGAAATCAACCTTTTAAAAACCTAGATCAATAAACTCAAAAATGACCTTGTAGCCTTACAAATCAATGAATTAGAGATCAAGACTCGTATAATAATCCTAGAAGAAGAATCCACTCAAAATATAACTTCTGAGGAGATTGTTGATACTCAGGAAGAAATAGGATTTGTTTCTCTCTTTAATAAGATCAATTTTCAGAAATGGTACTCAAAGGTCACCTTCCAAATCAAAGGATGTCGGATCAGGATAAAACAAATAAAACTGATATAAAACTGATATAAACCTCTTACAAAACTCATCAGTTTTTCATAAATTAAACACAATCCATAACAAGCAATATTTAATTGCTACCCTCAAAATTGAGGTTATCCACCAAAAAATAGAGGAACAGCTTCGACAACCTTCTATTTAACAAAAGATTCTAGACCTCGAAAATACTTTCAAACTAAAGGTCTATGCAGAAATTCCTAATGCCTTTTGTAATAGAAAAAAACATATTGTCACCCTTCCTTATGAAAAAGATTTCATTGAGGCAGATATCCGTACAAAAGCAAGACCCATTCAGATGAATGCTGAATTAGTAGAATTATGTAAAAAGGATATTCAAGTTCTTTTGGATAAAAAGCTTATCCGACCTTCTAAATCTCCTTGGAGTTGTGCAACATTTTATGTAATGAATGCAACAGAGAAAGAGCAAGGAGTTCCTAGATTAGTAATAAATTACAAACCCTTAAACAAAGTTCTCCAATGGATTAGATGCCCCATTCTTAACAAAAGAGATCTTTTAAATAGACTCTTTAATGCTAAGATCTTTTCAAATTGCCGAACAAGATAGGTATAAAACAGCTTTCACAGTACCCTTTGGTCACTATGAATGGAATGTCATGCCTTTTGGTTTGAAGAATGCTCCTTCTGAATTCCAACATATTATGAATGATATTCTCAACCCATTCCCATTCATAATAGTTTACATAGATGATGTTTTAGTTTTCTCTAATAGTTTAGATCAACATTTCAAACATTTACTATCTTTTTTACAAATAATAGAAAAGAATGGTTTAGTTGTTTCAAGCTCAAAAATGAAACTTTTCCAAACAAAAATTAGATTCCTTCGCCATGATATACTCAGAGGAACCATTAAGCCCATTAATAGATCCATAACGTTTGCTTCAAAATTTCCTAATGAGCTTAAAGAGAAAACCCAACTTTAAAGATTCTTAGGGTGTCTGAATTATGTTTCAGATTTTTTCCCTAACCTTCGTCAATTATATGCTCCCTTGTTTCAAAGATTATAAAAAAATCCCCCTGCTTGGTTAAAAGAACATACTGAGATTGCCAAGACCCTCAAAGAAAAGATAAAATCATTACCCTGTCTTTGCATACCTAATCCATGTGCATACATGATAGTTGAAATAGATGCTTCAGACGTAGGGTATGGTGGTATACTCAAACAAAAGGTAGATGGTCTAGAACAACTAGTACGGTTCCATTCTAGAGTCTGGTTAGGTCATCAAAAGAATTATTCTACTATTAAAAACGAAGTTCCATCAATTGTTTTATGTGTTTCAAAATTTCAAAGCGATTTATACAATAAAAAATTTCTTATTTGCATTGATTGCAAAAAATTCTCTTCCTGATTTTCTTACTAGAAAATTCTTACAAGGACATCAAAATGTCTTATAAGAAGAAATCTGATAAACTCAAAGGGTTTCAGCTAGCAGATGATTATGAGATAAAACCTCCAAAAGATTTACCTTCAGATTCAAAAAAATTTACAACTACAAACCAATTTGCTAGTTTACAAAACTTTCCACCACTAGCTTATTCTCAAATTGTTCAAAAACCGCCTACAAATGCAACCCCTCTAGATATACAGTTTGAGGAACGATCTAAGTTTAAAACTAAATCTTATTCTCTTGATTATGTCCATGAATGGAAAATAGATGGAAAATCAGAATATGAGATTTTAAATACTCTTCAAGAGATGGGTATGGCAAAAGTTGTCTATTCAACCTGAGAGTCTAATGAACAAATCATTTTTGGACTCCTTATTTTAAGATTTACCAGTCAATTGAAAAACTGGTGGGACAATTATCTTACACCGGATAATCAGTTAGAAATTTTTAACCATAAAATCATCATTCTCAATCCTCAAAATGAAATCATAGAGAAATTTGATAGCTGTGATTTCCTCATAATAGTTATTGCCTATTACTTTATAGGAGACCCTACAACCTTCCTTTTATCAAGGAAATCAATTCTTCAAAACTTGAGATGTCCTACTTTAGGAGATTATAGGTGGTATAGAGATATGTTCCTTATGTTCTCCAAAGAAAGGATTACGGTGAACCATTTTGGAAAGAAAAATTTATATCTGGTCTTCCTAAACTTTTTGCCCAAAGAATATTCAGAAAGTTAAAAGAATTATCTTAATCAAATGAGATCCCTTTTAAAGATAAAACCTATGGAGAACTCTTCACCTTAGTAAAAAAATGAAGGATTAGCTCTTTGCGAAGAACTTAAGATGCAAGCTAAGTATACTTCTGAAAAGAAGCAATCCAGGAAAGAGTTCGGTTGCTTCTGCGAAGCCTTTGGATGTGAAATAATCAGGGCCCCTTCATCTATTAAATGCAAATCTAAACTTCAGAAAGAAAAGAAGTTTAGACGATTCCCTAAGAGAAACACTTCTCCTCCTTCAAAGCCTCCTTATTACAAAAGGCCTAAACAAAAGTTTTCCTCCCAAAAAATAGTCTGTTATTTATGTGGGAAAAGGGGACACAAAGCTAATAATTATACTACTAAGAAGAAAATCCAAGTACTCTTCTCAAATGAAGCCGAACTAGGAGAAAAGTTGACCAAACTCCTTATTAAGAGTCCTTTGAACTCAGACCAAGAAGAGCCATTGTTGAGTCCCTTAGGTTTTGAGTGACGACAAACGGTTACAGGAAACAGGTTACAATAAGTATTGCAAATAGTTGGTTGGAAACCAGTTTGAATTGAACACTATTTTTCTAGACAAGTTATTACTTATTTATGTTATTCATTTAACTAACTTGTCTATATGTAGGAAATGGTTGGATGTAAATTATTCCATGTACTGTTGGGAAACCAGTAGGAACTATTTCCTAGACTGCTATGCTGAAAACAGTCACATACTCTTTATTGTACATTAACCGTGTTACATGTGCAGTAGTTAAGTTGATTCCAAGACTTGGAGCATGGAGGCCTTTTGAAGACATTCGAAGAAAGATACATTGCTCATAATGGAAGTATTCAAGGAAGATTCAAGTCTTGAAGATTACATGAAGAAAAGAACATTTATACTTTAATGTTTAATCTAGTTTTATCATGTAATATGCTCCGTAGTATGACTTGCATGTTTGGGTAAAATAAGTGCTTATAAGTGTATTGAGTCATATGATGAATTCTGGTACAAAGCTAGAACAGAATTCATAACATACTCAATTCAGGGAACCAGGTTGAGGAACCAGGTTCACTGTACGAAATATCCGAGCTGCGTAAAATAAAAGATTTTGTAAATATATTTTTCAAAGAATTATTTTGAAAATATCCTAAGCAGCTGGAAATTAGATGAGAATATTGTGGTTACCTAAAAACTAGGAGTATTTATCTTAATTGATTTTATTTTTATGATTAAATCAAATAAGATAAATACTTTCTTAAAATCACATTATTGCTTGTTCATCAAGATTATGTGATTTAAGGAATCTAGGGTTTTTGTATCCAAGTATATAAACTCATCTAGTCTCTCATATTCCGGTGAGTCTCTATGGAATGAAAAAGAAGTAATTTTTGAGAGTCATATACACTTAAGCACAAAAGCCTATTCATCGAGTCATATACAAGAGTAATCTTAGAGCTTAAACATTTTCTCTTGATTAGCTTTTAGAAGTGAGATTAAAAGAGAACATTTGATTTTGTAAAAGCCTTCAACAGAGGGGTTAAAAGGCTAGGTTAGTGTTTGTGAGTTCAAACATAAGGGGTTTACTAGTGTAAGTCGAGCACACATTCGGAGTAGAGTGTGGGGTATACTGGTTCCCAGAGTTGGGAGACAGTAGAGTGTCTGTGTTATTTATTTTTCGGAGTAGATTAATAAAAGAGCATAGGGTAGGAGGACGTAGGCCATAGTTGGCTGAACCTCGTTAAATCTTGTGTTTTCTTTATTGCTTTTCTTACATTCCGCTGCTTATAAGAACCAGCGCAACTGGTTCCTCTCATAGACCGAAAAGAAAAAAAAATAGGCCAAGGCTACTTAACACTCAATTCACCCCCCCCCCCCCCCCCCTCTTTAGTGCTCTAAAACCTTCAACCATTTTTCGACCAAATAAAAGATACTGACTCAAGTAGTAGTAGCTCCTTAGGGTCTTCTTCACCAATTCAAACCATAAATGTTATTTCTAGTAACAAAGACAAAGAATTCTTATTTGATTTAATAGATAAGGTTTAAAATCCAGAGTTAAAGACTCAGGCCCTTCTTTGCTTGAGAAATATTGTCCTCAAAGAAAAGGATCCTTCTCACTCCACTTCCTTACCAGTTACAGAACCCTTCAGTATTTCAAAATTACTGGAGAAATATTCAAATCCAGAATATATAAAAAATATCACCCTCCTTACATCACCTTCAAAGAATACTTTTAAAAGAGATCTCCAGTAAGAAATCAACCTTTTAAAAACCCAGATCAATGAACTTAAAAATGACCTTGTAGCCTTACAAATCAATGAATTAGAGATGAAGACTCGTATAACAATCATAGAAGAAGAATCCACTCAGAATATAACTTTTGAGGAGATTGTTGATACTCAGGAAGAAACAGGATTTGTTTCTCTCATTAATAAGATCAATTTTCAGAAATGGTACTCAAAGGTCACCATCCAAATCGGTGATTTTAAACAAAACTTTATTGCCCTTATAGATGATAGTGGTGCTGATCAGAATTGTATCAAAGAAGGAATTATCCCACCAAAATTCTATGAGAAGACTAGCACAAAGTTACTTAGTGCTAATAGCTCTCCTATGAATACCAAATTCAAGGTTCCAAGAGCTAATATAGTCAATAACGACTATAAATTAAAAAATACTTTCATAGTCGTCAAGGATATTGAGGAAGAAATAATCCTTGGAACCCCTTTTCTAACTAAAATCTATCCTTTTAAAGTGGACAATATAGGAGTTCATACCAATATCTTAGGTAAGAAAATCTCCTTTAAATTCCTCACTCCTATGATTCAAAAAGATATAAACCTCTTACAAAACTCATCATTTTTTCAGAAATTAAACACAATCCATAACAAGCAATATTTAATTGCTACCCTCAAAAATGAGTTTAGGCCTTAAGCAGGTTGTTGAAGAAAAGTAGCACAAAACTATTTGAGGACCACAACAGCTTTTCTAAGAGACTGATACCCTTGTACGTACTCATTCAGAAGTGACCTGATGTGCTTAAAGACTTCAGCATTGGCATAGCACATCTTGGTCCTTGGATCAGAATAAGGTGCCTCCATGGTTAACAAATTTCTCAAATACAAGAAAAAAATATAACTATGGAGCAAGCGTTTTATTTGGGTGGCAGGACTACAGATTTTGACCAGCAGAAATTAATGTTATTGAATTTATTTTAATCAATTCAGGTAAACGGTGCTCATCTGTGACTCAGGTGTTTTTGTTCCTTTAACTAAATACAAACAAGTTAATCTCAATAACTAAATCTAAAAATTCAACCATTAGTAACACAAGCAAAGGATGAAGCCCCTAGAGATTTCAATATATAAGTGATAAAATGTCCATGCTAGAGTTGTTTTTATATAAAAAAATAAAATAAATAAATAAAAACTTGATCATGCAAGAATTGATACTTCAATCTTAGGAGTATGAATAATCATTCATAGACCCAACTGTTTCATCAAAAAGAGACTAACCTCGTATCCTGAAAAATCACATATTCTCTTGGGTGGATGCATTGAAGGTGGTGACTCAATATTGACATCTGTGTACCAAAAGGGAAAAGAAGTAGTATAAACATCATCAAAAACCCATTAAGAGACTGAACTACTCAAAGATTAAAGAAAAAATCCTTTCTATATATCCTAATTACAAGTGAAAAATAATCTTTTCACCATACTAAATCAAGCATGATAATTTGTAGACAAATTACTATACCCCTAAAAGAAAAAATGTGTTTCCTAGTATAAATAAATTACACTAGAAATCCAAGCATTGCAACAAAACACAGTTCAGAAGGAACAATAACTGAAAAAATCATTCAAAAAACTCTTTGTGTATTCATCTTTCTGCTTGTGATAGAAAGCAAAAATCACAATTAGAACAGCAAGAATGAGAAACTCACAATTGGGTTCATCAGGAGGGTAGTTGCTATAATTCTCTGCCTGGAGAATCTGCTTGAGATGCTTCTAATGCCTGCTCCTAGATTGACCCTTAGGGTACTTCTCATACATCTGAACCTTCTTGAAGGTCAAATGGGTTGGCAACACTAGCTCTGATTCCACCACCACCCTCTCCATCTTTTCTTCTTTACTTTCTCACACCCAATTTCAATCCACTACTATTACTACAAAATTCTTGGCAAAAGTTGGAATGACAAGACAACACCAGAAAAAGTTAAGCAATGAATGAAGAGTGTCGGCAGAATATTTCACAAAAGCAAAAGCAACAAAAAGTAAAAGCAGAGAACTCAAAAGCAACACCAGTAATATTCAAAAGACAAAAGCATAAGTGTTGGCAGAAGATCTACCACACACTTTGCAACAGATTATTCAATGTATTTTGAAATAGTTCATTTTCCCTTCTATAAATAGCCTTCTCCCTTCTTAGTCGAGAGGCAGGCTTGGCTTATCAGCCTTAGTTTTCTGAATGTTAAATCTTCGTCTGGAATTATTATCTATTCAAAATGTATCATCAAAAGGATTGTTAACCAGTCTGAATGGTTAAGTCCCTATGATGAAAAATCACTTTCAAAAACTTTCTTCCCTTAAACCTACTCATATTTTGATTACAAAATGGCTTGGTCAAGAGCGTTCCTCCTTCAGGCTTTTAATCACTCATGGTTTTTCTCTTTTGATAAGTTTTTCCTAAAAGAAAAAATACCATTATGGTTTCCATTGGTGGCACTTTTATGGTCTAGTCAAGAAATCTTTCCTCCTCTTTGCATTGAAGGATTCCAAGTATTTTCATCAGCTTCAAAGTCAGAAAAATTCAGAATCCTCTTCTTTTCCATGCTGAATTCAAAATCTCTTGGATACTTTGCTGGAGTTACAGTCTAAAACCACAACTCCCTTCTCCATACCCTTGGATGTTAGTTCAAGAATTCAAGGTTAAATGGTGGGAGAAATTCTGTTTAGAACTTTGCTCCCCTGAAAATGTGAAAGACTTCATTCAAACCGGTAAAACACTTGAATGGGCGATCCCTCAAGTTTCAAAAATAGCTGCCTCTTCTTCCTCACGAAGAAGAGAAAAAACTTATTCCACCTACAAAAACCTGACTCATATTCAAAAAGAAGCACTAGAGAAACTTTGTTCTGATCTAGACTTTGCCAGAAGAATCATTAAAGGTTCACCCAGTTCAAAAACCTCTCAGGACGAAGAATCTGATTGCTCGGGCTCCAAAACAGGTTTTGACCCTTTCAATGGTCCTTGCTCTCAATTTCCTTTCGAGGGCTAGTAAAAAAAACAAAAAGAAAAGAAAAGAGAAAAAAATGAAAAATATTATTTTCTCTATTTATACGTTTGGCCACGAATTAAAAGTCTATAGCCAAAACACGAAGACTTATTGTAATTATGTACTCCTTTTGTTTTAATCTTTTGTGTACCCTTTACTTCGCAAAACCTAAGCTTCCCTCAGATCTCAGGCGTAAAATCTTCTCACGTTGCAATGAGGTTAGAAAGCAATGGCGTCGCAATGAACAACAACCACCCTTTCAAGGATTATCAAAAAGCGTTATCAAACGAAGGTCAAGACATTTTGGCCGATGTCCAAATTGTGGACGTCAAATTCATCCGGGGAAATGTCGATGGTCTACTTCCCAGTCACATGATGAGTTTAAGGAATTAGTTCTCCTTGGTGCTATTAGGTATTCTACCGAATGACCAGTCTGAGAAAATTCACTTATTGAAATCACTATTGATAAGGAGTTGGCCCGAATTTCCTACAAGCTTCAAGATGAATCAATAATTCGTAAAAATCCAGAAGAAGACGAAGTTGAAGTAGATGAAGATGAGTACTAATTCAAAACAACAAAAGTTGGAATGGCAAGACAACACTAGAAAAAGTTAAGCAATGAATGGAGAGTGTCTGCAGAATATTTCACAAAAGCAAAAGTAGAAAAAAGCAAAAGCAGAGAATTCAAAAGCAACACCTGTAATATTCGAAAGACAAAAGCATAAGTGTCGGCAGAAGATCTACTGCACACTTGGTAGCATATTGTTCAAAGTATTTTGTAATAGTTCATTTTCCCTTCTATAAATAGCCTTGTCCCTTCTTAGTCGAGAGGCAGGCTTGCCTTATCAGCCTTAGTTCTAGTTCTCAATAAAAGCTCTGTAATAAAAGTATTCCCTGCCTTGAGCAGTGCTCAAATCTTTGTAAGTATTTTCAAAGTTTTAATAACAGTTTGTATATTACTTCTATTACGTCCTAAGATTTCAATTTCGTTTTAAATTTCTTTAAGTTCTTTTAAGTATTTTGTTTTCAATTTCTCTTAGTTTCATATCAGTTTTATTTATTTTACCCGATCCTACATCCTTTGGTATCAGAGCCAATAGATTATTAGTATTTATAAAGTAAGTTTATACTAATTGTTTGGCAAAGTGTTTGGCAAGCCTGTAAATCCGTTGGTGAGCTTCAGTATGTAGGTGCTCCTGGTTGGTGGTCCCACTGTTCCCAATTAGCATAAATTTTACCTATTAGACACCTGTAATCCATGGCCTCTTGGTTAAGAAGAGTTGCTAGATTAGGATACTCTAAGACTGATATAATTCAAACACAAATATTATCATAAAAATAACGAATTTAGATAAAGAATATTTTTGTATAATTTGAATAAAAATAGTTGTCCTTTCCTAAGGGTTCCTATAAGTGTTTGTAGTTGTGTTTTTAGTGTCACTATTCTTTACGTACTCCTACACGTACTCTAGTCATGAACAACAAAATCCTTGTTTTCCTCAGATCTTAAAACTTTATAGGGTCGATAGAAAATTACCTTGTTAGCACCACTTAGAAAGTTTTTTGAGGGGCAGGAGATTTCGGTACTAACTCTTTGAATTTCCAAAAGGATGGAATGCAAATTAGACTAGAGTACCTTGATAGTAAGGTGAAATCCATGGGCCCATATTAGTACTAATTATGTAAATTGACTTAACCATAACATGTGAATATTTTTACTAAACTCATGTAATAATATATAGTTTTACCTCTAGTAAAGATTATACTATGGAAAAAATTCATTTTATTAAGTGTTTGGGTATTTAAGACATGTAGTAGAATAAAGAAAGGAAAACAGAGTGTATGGATCATTCTTGTAATGCGCCGTAAGAGTAAAACTAAAGGTTCTAATTACTAATGGTATTTGAATACCAGAAAAAGATAACTAAAATAGGAATATTGAATAATCTTTAAGGATTAAGAAAATAAATTCATAAAACATCATAGGTTAGTTGTTGATTGGTCAACGTAATTTCATAAAGATAATTTTATGCACCATATAAAAAGCCTAAAACTAAAAGTTTAAGGTCGCATACAACTTTATACTTATTAAATATCCACCTATATGCTCCGGTTTTCAGTGGACCAGAGCATAAAGTCTATAATTTTTCAAAAAAAATCAGACTTTATGCTCTGGTTTTCATTGGACCAAAGCATAAAGTCTGAATTTTTTTTTAATTTCACAAAATGCTTTTACTGGCTACTAGAACATTGCAACTTGAAATCCTAATTATAATATGCTTCGGTTTCATTACATAAGCAAATATTATAACAATGCAAGCTCAAAGGCTTTCAATACATATAACAATTATGAATATACAGAGATGACTACAATGTATTTATTACAAATATAAATAGGCATGGATTGTAAACAAAAATCTAACTACATACTAAATGCAGTTATTGGAAAGGAATCGTTCAAACTTGTCTCATATTTCTTTGATTTCGTTAATGGTGAAAGGCTCTTCTCTTGATGTAATGAAAGCCTAAATGTAGCTACCATAATAAAATAAAATTAGATAATCGTTCAATCTCTAATACTTGTTCTTAGTATGTGAATTGAAGGACCTAAGCAAAATAATAATAAGAAGAACAGCATCATGCTAGTATAAACCTCAGTCAAACATCAAACTAATTAACATCTTAGATGATTGTATAACCAAGGTCAATATGCCACTGTGTAAATGTATCTAAATAACTAAATGAAATCCATAAAATAATTGAATTTGACGCATAAGTTTTGCAAAAAATTCGGCAGAGTTTCCTCTATAAAATGAACATTTTCTCAAGTTTTAATCATTTTGACAAAACCTATCCAACATAATTCAACAATCCCACAATTCAACCTGGTACAACAATACAACGCCATACCACATCAATCTTTCGATTGATGCCGTCCATATAATTCCATCCTCCATGTATGGTCGATCATAAACATCTACTACATTATATATGCTAACAAAGTGTATTGGTGACACTATTTTGAGAAACAAAACAAATACATCTTTACTAACAAAGTGTTTGGGTCTTTAAGTAATTAGAGATTCGTCAAATCGACTAGAGATATCAATAATCATAATAACAAATACATTTTAAGGGAAATATCAATAATGATAAAACTAGATATTCGTCAAGTAGACTAATTCGAACAAGTGACACAGCTGAAGTAGGAGATAATATCCTAGAAAAGCCACCTCAAATCGACTAATTAATAAAGCAAAAAGCAACGAAATCTATGGATGGATAATGTTGAGAATCAAGTTAAGATCAAGATCAAAGGCATCAAATGAGCTTAAGAAGACTACAAGATACCTAAGCAAAATAATAGGAAGAAGAACACTAGCATGCTAGTATAAACCTCAGTCAAACATCGAACTAATTAACATCTTAGATGATTGTATAACCATGGTCAATACGCCACTGTGTAAATGTCTCTAAATACCTAAATGAAATCCATAAAAAATTAAAGTTGACGTATAAGTTTTCCGAAAAAATTCGGCAGAGTTTCCTCGGTAAAATGAACATTTTCCCAATTTTTAATCATTTTGACAAAATCTGTTCAACATAATTCAACAATCCCACAATTCAACATCGTACAACAATACAATGCCATACCACATCAATCTTTCGATTGATGCCGGCCATATAATCCCATCCTCCATGCATGGTCGATCATAAAAATCTACTTATATTTCGTAGGAAAACTTGCCTAATATGTATATATAAACAAATATAAGTAAAGAAATTAGATATACCTTTTCTACATCATCGACTCCCATGGTAGAAGTGACTAAGTCATACATGAATCTCATCACATAATATCCACAATCTACCCCATTTTGTTGTTGTGCGCACTAAATGGGAATGAAATAAATATTCATGTCAAATCATAGTAAATCAAAGTAAATCAAAGGTTAGGCTACCACAAAACATTGATATTATGTAAAACATATACCTTCACTGATTTCCAGTTAGGAAATGTAGCTCTTGAATGTAATCCAAAACTTCTACGCAATTTCTTCATTGCACTGCACTCGACAAGTTAAATGCAGGCCATATCAATGTGATATTAAAGTTAATAATCAAAATAAGACGCATTTGGTCAGCTTAAAGATATATACCTAGTCAGCATGGATTTGATAAGTAAATGTCAAGGTGGTTGTAGACATACAGAATCGAATTGATATACTGTGTGAGTCAAAGGACATATGACTAGGAGCAACCAATGTTTACTACAATAGGATTTTGAAGTCAATAACGAGAAACATGATAACTTAGATAATGATGGTAAAAGACATATAAACCATGTTGGGATTAAAACATACTCTTCAATATACGGAGCCAAAATAAATTTGTCCCCATCTTTGATTGATTTTAACAAACTTTGTTCAATGTATTCCTTCACCTCGGGTTGGCTAGTCATGCATTGTGTGTCACAAATCTGTTGTGGACATAACCACCCAACTTTCAAAGCAGACTCGTATTCACTCAAATCCTCGTGAAGTGCACTGAACTCATAACAAATAAGATATGTTAGACTTGTCCTTAAACCCAACTATGAAGTGCACAAAATTAAATATATTAGAGTATGTATATTTCACCTCACGAACATCCACTTTGTATAGCCATGTTATTGTGTCCTTCATGTAGTGGAACTATTCTTTTGCCAAATTAACTTAAATTGGCTTATCATCAGGCATATTGCTAACACATGTATGCAACCAGAAACAATCTTTGCTTAGAGATTCAAGCACTTGAATACTCACAAGTGGATCTCCATTTGTTTTTATCATCGGAGTTGACCCCTTTGATGATACCACTCTCTTGTTCTTACTTTTTTCCTCCTCTTCCTTGTCTTTTACTTGCAATCCCTCTTTAGTTGCCTCATCTTTTTTCTTTTTTGAAGCATTATTTATTTTTCGCAAAACCTAAATAGAAATTTAAACTCATTTATTAATTGCAAAAAATAGTTCAACATTAATAAAATGAAAAAGAAATCTTATAAACTTTACCTCCTCTGAAAACCGAACCCAAGCACATGGCCATGTCATAAAACTACCTTGTGCATCTGACATTTTATTGAGGTTCCATTCTGGCCTTGGAACCGGGAGTGAGAAATCTTCAAATCCATTAACAATAGTCTCTATGGATACACTTAATTGACCACTAGAAATAGTCAACAAATGCACCTTTTGGCCAGTTATTGATGGTTGCGCCAGTCCATATGCGACCTCGATTAAGTCATCACCATCGGCCACACCAAATTAGGGTAGTAACAGACAACAAGGTGTCTCTTCCTAAAAACATTGTTGGACATAAGTTCTAAAAAAAAGGAAAATTTAGATAGTTAGCATTTAACTATGCACTCAAAAACTTGAATTCAATTAATCTAGCGACAATGCGAATGTTAACATTAAGTACTTGCTTACCACTGTATCTTCCCATATTGATTTCTTTAAACCCTCTGGCACCTCACTCCATGTATATAAGATGGAAATTTTGCGCATACAAATTCCAAGTTGTGTTCCATATTGTCTACGCCACTTTCCACATGGTTGACCCAAGCTATTGTACTCAAGGTGCATTGGTTCTGTCACTTTTAGATTCTTTGTTGGACCTCTCCCTTTTCTCTTCTTAGAACCCTCTTTACTAGTGGTGTCAACTTGATCACAAACTTGTGTTTGTTGAGGTGTCACCATCAAATCATGCTCCTTTGTGGTGGTGTCAAGTACACCATCAATTATTAGGGCTTGGTCCGCCATCAACTCATGTTGATCAAACCTAGAAGAGACCTCATCGTAAGCCCTATCTTCGGAGTCTCCTTTATCCTCCTCCATATCTACATTGTATTCCTTATCATCATTGTTATGCCTATCCTCAACATCTTCCTCCTCAGGGACTATGCCATCTCTAAAAAGATTCATTATAGAAGAGATCTAAGTGTGAGTGACAGCAAAAAAACTGCATCAAAAATTACAATGGAAACCCAGTGTGAGTAATAGCAGAAATTTATGTTTAATGCATCAATTAATAATAAAGGAAGATAATTGTATATCCAAATAAATAACGCAATCACAAAAGAAAGTATGTAACAAGTGGACACTCTTCTAAGCTTAAAACCAAGCCAATTTTGACAAAACCCAATTCAGTTTATCATACCTTGTACACTACTTATCAAAATTCAAATGTATTCCTTCTTTATGATCTACACGCATGTAACCAATGTCAGCATCTCCATCATCTTCCACACTAGATTTTGGATTAGTAAAAGGTGGGGAGTCCTCAAAGGCATCATACTCTTCTTCATCATCAACATCACCTATACCGAGGATACTCCTTTTTCCCAGTATAACAATAGACCAATTTGCGTCATTGGGGTCTATAATGTAGAATACTTGCTTAGCATGTGTGGCAAGTATAAATGGTTCTTCACTATCATGCAAACGACTCAAGTCTACAAGACTAAATCCACAAGGGTCATCATTTTTCACACATCTGCGGTTGTTATCTACCCACTTGCATTTAAAAAGACCAACTGTGAAACTAGAGTAGTCAAGCTCCTATATTTCTTGTACTCTCCCATAGTATAATAACTTGGCATCTACTGGTGAATGATCCTTGGCACTCGCGTAAAATGTAGATGACGCCAAAATAGAAACACCACTATTCTGCAAGAAAGAGGACTTCTGATCTTGACCCTCAGTCCAAAAGGTGTACCCATTGATATGATAACCCTCATATTTGTTAACATCTTTACGAGGACCAAAAGCTAACCACTTCACAGTGTTAGACACATCCCCGAGCTGTTCACATACTACTCGATTATGAAACCAATCAATAAATGTCTTATTATGTAAGTGCATCAAGGCTCTATCCCCTTTAGTAGGATTTTTGACACGTAATTCCTCATAATGCTCATTCAAAAAGGGATGGACTTCTAGAACATGGTGTAAGACATACAAGTGTGCTTGTAGGCGATGGTCTCTAGGAGGTGTGATCAATTTTGAGCCAATTGTTCCCTTTCCCTCAAGTCTCCCTACATGTCGAGAGGTAGGAAGTCCAATAGGCTCTACACTGGCCATACACTCAGCTATAAAATTACCAATCTCATCGCTCACATTGCCTTGAATCATATTGGCCTCGAGTTGTACCGGATTCCTCACTTTGTTTTGTAAAACACCCATATCTCTTTCAAAAGGATAACACCACCTCAAATAAACGGGACTTAAAAGCTTGATTTCACGAATGAGATGGACAATTAGGTGAACCATAATGTCAAAAAATGAAGGTGGAAAATACATCTCAAACTTGCATAAAGTTTCAATCACATCTGCTTGAAGGGCATCGAGTTTCAAGGGATCATGCACTTTACTGCATATTGTGTTGAAGAACGAACATAGTTCGGTAATAGCATATCTCACATGTTTTGGAAGTATCCCCCGGATTGCAATTGGTAAGAACACTTGCATCATGACATGGAAATCGTGGGATTTCATGCTTCCTAACTTCAACTCACCATTTAGGGACACAAATCTTTTCATGTTAGATGAGTATCTTGATGGAACCTTAATGCCATACAAAGACTCACAAAAGAACCACTTCTCTTCTTTGGACAATGTATAACAAGCTGGAGGTAAATAAATCTTTTCAGCATTTTTACCCATCTTCTTTTCAACACTCTGTTTCTTGTCACCTGTCATCTTTTCTTTACCCTTTCCCTTGTTCTTGTCACCTTCTTCCTTGGTTCTATACCTTTTCTTTACCTCCTTAACATGTGGCCATAACTCTAGGTGAAGCCCCTTGTATTCTAAGTAATCTCGCACGGCCTTCACATCCTTCGTCTTACCTGGAATGTTCATGAGCGTCCTGAGTATTGTATCGCATACATTTTTCTCTATATGCATAATGTCGATGCAATGTCTAACATGTAGATCTCTCTAATATGGAAGCTTCCAAAATATTGACTTTTTCTTCCATAGCCCTTCACCCCCTTGTCCTGGTTTACCAAAAATCGTTTCAACCCCCTTAACTTGTTCGTAAACCTCATACCCGGTTAATGGTCGACGAGTTATACGCTCTTCGACCTCTCCATTGAACGCCTTCTTTTTCCTCCGGTAGGGGTGATCACGAGGGAGGAACTTTCGATGGGGCATGAAGACATGTTTGCACTTAGGAATCCACGTAGCTTCCATGTCATTGATATAGATTGGGCATGCTTTCTTCCCTTTATTCTTATACCCGGATAAGTTACCATATGTCGGGAAATCGTTGACGGTACATAAAAGCATTTCACGCAATGTGAACACTTCATTAGCATGTGCATCATACACAGAAACCCCTTCATCCCACATCTTTCTCAAATCCTCAACAAGGGGTGCAAGATATACATCAATATCATTTCAAGGTTGTTTAGTGATAGCGTACTTCAGTGCGCAGATTTTAGGTGATTTAGTGTTCAAATATCGACTATTCGGAGCCATTTTGTATGGTTATTGCTCTATTTCCGCTTATTCTATGAATTCTATCATGCTTCACAGGTATATTGGTGTTTTGGTCTCATTTTCAGATACACATAGACTCATTGGAGCCATTCCGAGACTTAACCAAAAGGACGGGACAATTGAAGGTTGTTTGGCAAGCCTAGAAGCCAATAAACTCCCCTGAAGGCTTTGCACGGCCGTGCCAAAAGTGGCACACCTGTGTAAGTGAGGCAGAAAGTGAAGGCAGACTAACTGGAGTAGTGCACGCCCGTGCTAGGTGTGACACGCCCATGCCATTCCTTGGCACGACTAATCCCCGTCTAACACTCCCGTGCTACACCCCCAGAGACCCCCTGCCTAGGCAACACGCCCGTGCCAGGTGTGGCACGCCCGTGCCACCCCTTGGCCCGCGTGACACTCCCGTGCCACAAGCCCAGAAGAAAGACTGACAGTTTGGCACGCCCGTGCCAAATCTCTGAAGACAGTTCCGCGTGATCTCTATTTTTAAAAGACTATATATATAGAGGTTATTTCTTTCGATGAGAGGGGGATCATTATTATATTCTACACATTATAGGCAATAGAGAGGATTAGAGAGTATGAGGGTAGACGTTCGACTTTCATAGATAGCTCATAGACGATTTCAATTTTCCGCACTTTGTAACCGATTAACGATTCATCTCCAATAGAGTATTCTTCTCTTAAGCTTTCAATTTTGCAATTACTTTGATAAAGATTGATCATTGATTCTTAATTTCATTACTTATGTTTAATATTTTAGAAACCCTAGATTTTGAATTCTTGTCTTTAGCTATGATGCGTGAGTAGTTTAATTTCTAGGGTTCGGGTGAAACCCAACCCAATGATAATTATGCGATTCAGGGTTTGAAAATGCATGATTGAATTGTGATTATATGCGATTGTATGGAATTTCTTGTTAGGTTTCTCATGATAGGAGTGATCAACCTAGATTATTGACCTTGATAGCATAGGATATTCGATTCGACGCGGGAGCGTGAATTTAGTATTCTGTAACCTATTTTGATATGATTATGTATCTTTGTTGCTAAGTCAATGAGGGATCTAGGCTTAGTGATTTAAGTTGTTTTGGTATCATCTGATGTTGATTTTGCATACAGTCTTTGCAATTCGTGAATCCATGTTCGTCCCTATTTGCCCGATTATCGTTGTGTTGGGCGAATCCCGTTTCCCTAGTGCCTTAGTTAATTGATACCCACCTTTAGAAATTGTTAGTTTTTAACACCTCTCACTTTAGATTTCGATTCAGCTTAAGTGTCACAGTTCTATAGCGATAGAATCCCGTTCCTCGTTGACCGAACCTTTGCTTACCATTACACTTGTTAAGTGAGGTGTTTGTATAAATATTATTTAATTAAGTGTTGGATTGTAATGACCAATTTGACTCCTGTCAAAATGGCGCCGTTGCTGGGGAATGATTCTGTTTAATTGTTATATAACTGCTCGAGTCTGTTTCTAAAAGAAAAAAAAAACCCAAAAAAAAAAATTTCTTTTTTTTTCTTTTTCGGTTACACTTGTAGCCCTGCTACTAATCGCATTTGTTGATTGTGTTAATGCATAGGAACTCTCACCATGAGTTAGTGCCTTATGATCCTGAGATCGATCACACTTATTTAAGGCAGAGAAGGAGATCTCGTTCAAGATCCTCAACTTCACCTAGGAGAGTTTCCGTTCCGACTGCACAACCAACAGATACAATGACCGATAGTACACTAAGACCCCTTAAGGAGATGGGTACTCCTGGTGCTTGTAGAGCTTCAAGTGGAATCGGTTCACCAACTACCCCTGCAAATGATTTCGAAATCAGGCCAGCTATGATAACATTGATTGAACGTCGACAGTTCAGTGGAGAAAAGCATGAAAGCCCCCTGGCCCATCTGAACGAATTCGAGAAGTACTGGAATACAATCAAAGTGAACGGAGTTTCACAGGAATTTGTTCGATTGAAGCTGTTCCCATTCTCATTGATCGGGAGAGCTCTAGAGTGGTTAGAAAAGGAGGTCAAGCCAAACTCCTAACACATGGGATGAAGTAACCACAACATTCTTGGGGAGATTCTATTCTCAAAAGAAGACAGCAGAAGGTAGAGCCTTGATTCAGGGTTTTCGCCAGAGAGGTGGAGAAATGATATACGATGCATGGGAGAGTACAAGGAGTACCAACGAGAGTGCCCTCACCATGGAATTTCAACTTATCAAGTGCTGCAAATTTTCTATGGAGGATTGAGTCCTCAAGGAACGACAAGTTTGGATGCAGGAGCAGGTGACCCGATTATGAACAAAACAGAAGATCAAGTGATTGAAATTATTGAAGATGTGGTACGACACCACATGGATTGGCAGGATGGCGAGCGCGATGCAATGAACAAGAGTGGAGGGGCGGCCTACTCAGTAGACCACCTCAATGCCATTAGCAACCTGACATCACAGATGATGAACCTCGGGAAAGAGATGGCGGCAATTAAGGCCAAGCTTGATACCACGCCACTAAAAGATCTTCCCTCCCAATCTAAGGGGAGAGGTATGATTTCTAATTTTGCTCTTAATAATATGCATGCTGGATGTATATTTTGTGAAAACTGTGGGTCTTATGCCCATGATACTTCTGCCTGTAATTTTGATTCCCATTTCCAACCTAATGGTAATGATGGTAGTGAAGCTGAAAATGAACATATCAATGCTTTGTCCTATGATAATAGACCTAGGAATGACAATAATAGATATTTACCACCAAATCAACGAGGGAACAATTTTAATCAAAGGGGTAATGATTTTGATTACCAGCAACAAAACCAGTGGGGGAATAGGAACCAAAGGGACCAAAATCCCCAAGGGCCCTATAATCAACATGGTGGTTTTGGTAATCAAAATCAACACCAACAAAACCAAGGCAATCAAAATAACCAAGGGCAATATAATCAAGGAATGAATGCCAATAACCGGGGAAACTGGAATAATAATCAAAGTAGAGGTTTCCAAAATCAAAATCCCCAACAACCCTATGCGCGTGGCTCCCGGGCTCCTAATGACAATTACTATGCTCACGGACCACCCCAAAGGTCTAGTTTAGAGGAGATGATGGAGGCACAATCTAAGATGTTTAACACTTTCATGGCTACTAGTGATAAGAAATTTAATGAAGTGATGACACATAATAAAATGCTAGAGACCCAGATTTTCCAGTTGGCTAGTGCTATAAAAGATGGAGTTGGGACTTCCAAACTCCCACCCCAAGGTATTGACCCTAAGAATTCTGTGAATGCTATTACTACTAGGAGTGGCAATGTTTTGAAAGATAGTGAAAAAGAGAAAAACCATGAGCATCCTAGTATAATTGAACCAATTGTTGATGATGAATGTGAAAATAGGGATGAGATTCCAAAGCACGAGGAGGGAGAGAAGGCTAAAGCTCCCACATATTTGCGAAAACTCCCTTACCCCTATAAGTTTATGAGACATAAGTTAGATGTTCAATTTGGGAAGTTCTTAGAAACTTTAAAACAGGTCCACTTGTCTATACCTTTCACTGATGCTGTTAAACAAATACCTAACTATGCTAGGTTTTTGAAAGATATTCTAAGTGGTAGGAGAAATTGCGACGAGGTAGAAACTGTGAACCTAACCCAAAGTTGTAAGCTATAATCATGAATAAGATGCCTCCCAAACTAGGGGACCCTGGAAACTTCTCCATCCCATGTGCCATAAATAAGATGCAAATCGAGAATGCCTTATGTGATCTTGGGGCTAGCGTTAGTCTCATGCCTTACTCAGTTTACCAGAGATTAGAGATAGGAGAACTCCTTCCCACCAATATTACCCTTCAACTAGCCGACCGTTCGATCAAATTCCCTAAGGGTAAGGTGGAAGATGTTCCCCTAAGGGTTGGAAAGTTTGTAATACCTGTGGACTTTGTAATGCTAGAGATGAATGAGGATATTCATATTCCAATAATTTTAGGACGACCTTTCCTTGCTACTTCGGGTGCTCTAATTGATGTTAAGAGTGCTAAGATTACTTTGAAAATAGGAGAGGATGTTCTAGAATTTGATTTGAATGCAACTATGAAATATCCTAGTTCTAAATCTGAAAAATGCATGATGATTGACACTATCGATTCTATTGTTTGTACCATGTATGAGAAATTGTTATCCACTAACCATGGTTTTGAGGATGATGATTTTGATGAGATTGCAAAAAATAGAGAGTTGGTAGAACATTCACAGGTACTTGAGAAAGATGAAGAAGTTGAAGATTTCAAGACTATGGGGATCACAGCCCATGATGCATTGGAGATGGCCACTGCAAAGAAAGAAAAAGAGTCACGGACGGTGGAACTTAAACCTCTACCCGATTATCTAAGGTATGAATTTCTTGGCCCTAATTCCACCTACCCCGTCATTGTGAATTCTTCTTTAGATGAGCACCAAACTCAAAGGTTATATGACATTTTGAGAAAGCACCAAGGCGCCCTAGGCTACACCATTGATAACCTTAAGGGTATTAGCCCTGCCTTGTGCATGCACCACATAACTCTCGAGGAAGGTTCTAAACCCTCTATAGAGAGGCAGCGGAAACTTTACCCACAAATGGGGGAGGTGGTGAAGAAAGAAATAATCAAACTCCTTGATGCCGGCATCATCTTCCCCATTTCGAGCACAGATGGGTTTCCCCTGTTCATGTTGTCCCCAAGAAAGGAGGAATGACTGTAGTTGAAAATGAGAATGGTGAGCTCATTTCAACTAGAACTGTAACCGGATGGAGGATGTGTATAGACTATAGACGTCTAAATGCATCAACCAAGAAGGATCATTTCCCCTTCCCTTTTATTAATCAAATGCTCGAAAGATCAACAGCGCACAAATATTATTGCCTTCTTGATGGTTATTCGGGTTTCTTTCAAATACTAATCCACTCGGATGACCAGGAGAAAACTACTTTTACTTGCACGTATGGTACTTTTGCTTACAAGAGAATGCCTTTTGGATTGTGTAATGCACCGGGCACTTTTTAACGGTGCATGATGAGCATTTTTGGGGACATGTTAGAGGCCGAGATGGAGGTATTCATGGATGATTTTTTAGTGGGACGTTTTTCTTTTGATAATTGCCTTGCAAACTTGAAAAGATGCTTACAGGGATGCGAAAAGGTAAATTTGGTCTTAAATTGGGAAAAGTGTCACTTCATGGTAGAAGAGGGAATTTTTTTAGGTCACAAAGTTTCGAACAATGGAATAGAGGTTGACAGGGCCAAAGTTGAGGTCATTGTGAAGTTACCACCACCACTCAACGTAAAAGGCGTGCGATCATTCTTGGGTCATGCAGGATTCTATAGAAGATTTATCAAGGATTTTTCCTTAATTGCAAGACCTTTGAATGCTTTATTACAAAAGGAAGCAGATTTTAGGTTTGATGAGGAATGCCTGCAAGCCTTCACCAAACTTAAGGAAGCTATAATTTATGCTCTAATAGTGCAAGGTCCAAGATGGGATCTATCTTTCGAGCTAATGTGTGATGCAAGTGATGTAGCCATTGGAGGTGTTCTTGGGCAACGAATTGATAAGAGACTTCATATGATTTATTATATGTCAAAGACTTTGAATGAAGCACAGAGAAACTACACCACTACAGAGAAACAATTCTTTGCCATAGTACATGCCTTCTACAAGTTTTGGGACTACCTCATTGGTTCTACGTTGGGTATTATCATTGCAACAATTTGATATAGAGATACGAGTCAAAAAGGGGGCAGAGAATGTGGTTGCAGATCATTTATTCCGAATGGAAAATAATGAGTCCAATGATGATGGTGCACCTATTTGTGACGAGCTTAAGGATGATGTTTTGTATGTGATTAAAGAATAGGAGCTTCCATGGTTCGCTAACTTAGTCAACTATTTAGCTTGTGGAGGATTTCCCCCCGATTGCACACGAAACCAAAAGAAGAAATTGCAGAGAAAAGCGCGACACTACATATGGGATGACCCAATCTTGTTCAAAAGAGGGGTGGATGGTCTACTTCGACGTTGTGTACCAAATGACGAAGTATAAAGTGTGTTAAAGATATGCCATTCCGATCCTTGTGGAGGTCATATGGGGGCCAACAAAACAGCTTTGAAGGTTCTACAAAGTGGACTATGGTGGCCTCATATTTTCAAAGACTCATGGGGATTTGTAAGGACTTGCGACTCGTGTCAGCGAACTGGGAATGTATCCAAGAGGAATGAAATGCCCCAACAACCTATACTTGAGTTGGAAATCTTTGACGTATAGGGAATAGACTTCATGGGACCTTTCCCTTCATCCCGCGGGAACCAGTACATCCTTGTGGTAGTGGATTATGTTTTAAAGTGGGTAGAAGCAATTGTTACCGCAACAAACGACCACAAGGTAGTGAAGAAGCTTTTTAAGAAAATCATTTTTCCAAGATTTGGTGTTCCTAGGGCTGTGATAAGCGACAATGGGTCTCACTTCATCCATGGTGTGTTTCAAAGAATGCTGAGAAAACATGGTGTACATCAACGATTTGGGACGACGTATCACCCCCAAACAAGTGGGCAAGCGGAGGTATCTAACCGGCAAATCAAATTGATCCTTGAGAAAACAGTAGCAAAAATCTGGAAAGATTGGTCCGATAAGTTAGATGATGCTCTTTCGGCTTATAGAACAGCATTCAAAACTCCTATAGGTACCACTCCATATAGGTTAGTCTATGGGAAATCATGCCATCTCCCGGTCGAACTGGAACACCGCGCTCAATGGGCGATAAAGGAAATCAACTTTGACTTGGCAAGCGCGGGTGAACAACGATGGTTGGACCTACATGAGCTAGAAGAGTTGAGGATGGACGCATATGATTGCACAAGCATCTACAAAGCTCGGTCAAAGGAATGGCACGACCGAAAGATTTGAGTAGAAATCTTTTGAAGTTGGCGATAAGGTACTACTGTATAATTCCCGAATGAAACTATGTCCGAGAAAATTGATCTCTAGGTGGAGTGGACCCTTCACGGTTAAGGCCGTTCTCCCCAATGGTGCAATTGACGTGTATGATCTAGATCAATCAAGATCATTCAAAGTAAATGGATACCGCCTCAAGCTCTACTATAAGGGTGCCACTGTCGGATTGATTGATATCCTAACCTGTAGGTAATTGGTAAGCTTTGCATTGCGTCAAGCTAATGACGTTAAACAAGTGCTTTTAGGAGGCAACCCGTGTTTTACCGCTTTCGTAGTCTTAAAAAAAAATGAATAGGAACGAATGATCGTAGGAGTAACAGGTACTTAGAGAAAAAGATCAGGAGACGTGATACAAGCAAGCATGGTTACCTTGGCACGCCCGTGTTGCCTTGGCAGAAAGTTTTGGAGAAAAGTAGCACGCCTGTGCCACCATGGCACACCCGTGCCAACAATGGCACGCCCGTGCAGCACCGGCAGAGTGCAACCCAAATTCATTGGCATGCCCGTGCCAACACTCGCATGCCCGTGCAGCACAGGCAGAGTGCAACCCATATACATTGGTACGCCCGTGCTGCACGGGTAGTGCCCCTTATAGCAGCCGGACTCCATCCTTTATCCACACTACCTAAAATTTTCTTCCTCACTCTTTCTCTCTCTAAAAACCTCCACTACACCCTCCCTCTCTTCAACCTTCCTACTACCTCCATTCAACTCCTACTACTCACATCCTCCTTACTCACCTCTCAATTCTCTCGTTCAACTGTAATTCACGACACCCTAACTTTGCACATCAATTTGGGGGTTTTCCAAATCATGGGATTTTGAAGAAATTGAAGATAGAATTGTTCCAAAGAGTCACCACAAATACAATTTCGGTTCCTTTACGGATTTTACACCCACGAATTTGCCGGTGTACTCTTTCCATTCATTTTGCTATTTGAAATTTTTCAATTGAATTATTTGATGGTTGATAAATATTGTGATTTAGTGGATTGAAAACATTTGCTTGCATTACCATCCGTTCTTTGCATATTATTTGTCCTCTATTACTAAATTTGCACTTATGGCTAGACGAAAGAATGCAACCCCTTCCCGTGCCCGACCGCCACAACCCCCTCCCGTAGTTGTTCCTCAAGTAGACACTTTAGGCATAAATTTTGCTAACCAGGGTTTTCTAACTGCATATGTCTCTATTAGCAAACGTAAACTTAGGCCCACTAGGTTTTACGATCCCTCTGTAGGCATTGCATTAGGGGTAGATGGGGACATGAAACAATTGTTTTCATATGCCAAAATAGAGAGTTTGCTACACTTGCACTTGCCCACTCACAAGAGCCTAACCTTTGTTTTTTTTATCTACCTTATATGTGCATAGAGATACAAACTTAGCCCCGCGTTACATGACTTTCACCTTATTGAACCAACCTTATCGCATGACCCCTGACCAGGTTAACATTGCGTTTGGATGGCCCACGGGGGGAAGTACATCCCTAGGGATGGGACCTCCAAGCATTATGACCCAGGCACCTTTTGGCGCAAGATTACTGGAAAAACCGTTAGGAGGCCTCGTTCCGATAAGGCCACAGCTATAGTTCACCCCGCCTTCCATCTAGCCCACAGACTCATAGCGAGCACTATCTTTGCTAGAGGACATAGTACGGGGGTTGTCTCTCACAGGGAGTTGTTATTTTTATGGCACCTTAGTTAGGGTGACCGGCGTTTGTAGTGGGGGGAATTCTTGATGGATCATCTCACTGATGTGGCCACTGGTCGTGGGGTTATCCCGATTGGTGGCATGATTATTGCACTTGCCATGTTCTTTTATCTTGATCTTTCAGGTGAGGAGACCCTCCCCAGACCATCACGGTTAGATATGTGGTTCCTCCGCACCATGCAATGGGTCGAGGATACACAACAGCTGGACTATTTCCTCTGGATTGTGGGAGGCCACCGATACACCTTCCTCCCCGACCTAGAGAGGACAGTGATCTATACGCCAGCCAACTGGTTGTTCGCCCCTGACTACGACAGCATTAGCGAGGATGAGGATGATGATGATGATGATGATGTGGGCAACCAGCCCGAAGGAAAAACTAACGCCGCCGATGATAAAGGGGATGAGCTACCCCCCCCCCCCCCCCCACAGTACCAGTAGCAAGATTGGCCATACTCTGACCATCACTTTGAGGAGGGTTGCAGCTCCTACCCTTACTATGACAGGCAGATCGACGAGTTGAGGGGGGATTTTCAGGGGCTCCGTATGGACTTTGAGGGCCTTCAATTATCGAATGAAAGAGTTCGGAAATCGAATGAGGACATGACGGTCTCCTTCACTACCATGAAGGACAGTTTTGACCGCCTATGCTAGGAGCTTTCCAGTTCCTGCTACCACGGTGCCGGCCCTAGTCAGTGAGGTACATTTCTCTCCCCTTTCTTTTATATCCTAAGTAGTCTCTTGATGCCTGACATTGAGGACAATGTCTATACTAGCTTGGGGGGGTGAGTTGTCTCTCATTGATTGTTCCCTGATTTTCTCTATTTCTTCCTAAAAAACAAAATAGTGTGTTTTGTTTTGTTTTGGTTTGTTTTATCTCACCTGTGCAGATATGAAGCCCCTAAAGGCAGCATTCAGAGCATTGTCACACTTCATGGTTGTTTTATGGTGTCTTTAAGAAGCACTCGGTGAGACCTTTCCTTTATGTTGAATGATTTGATTTTGGATATTATTTGTGCATTTAGACTTGCTTTTCACAACGACTATGTGCTTGAATGCTTGCTCGTTTCTTATGTCAATGATGGATTACACAATTTGAGAGTACTGTTGGTTTTTATAAGTGAATCTTAACTAAGGTGGTCCGATTAGAACTTTTTGGGATCACTTGAAAACTTTATTTCACTGGTTTGTGGTAAGATGGAGTTGCTCCCCATAGTAGATTTGACCCTTTCTTGGTTGGTGGTTGGTTGGTGGTTTGTGAGGTTTTAATTGTTCTAGCCTTCATCATTTTTTTTAATGGCATATTTGGATCCTTGATTACGCATGTTTCGATCTTTGTCTTGAATTGTAGCTCCCAAGAACATGACTAAACGCCTTTAGAGGAGGAAAAGGGCACCTTTTTCATTTCTCCTATTTTTGTTCTTTTTGTTTTGTTACAAATTCAACTTTCATTTTACATCATTCCACTTGCTAACCATGTTGAGCCTTTATTCCCATTCTTGATTACCCATGTCACAAACCCGATGGCCTATGTTTTACCAACCCTTAGTTAGTGGAGCGTTTGCCTTGCAAGGTTTATTTGAGCTCATTGCTATTAATCAAGATGTATGCTCGGTGTTTGGTTTGAGCAAGTTTGAAAGCGTGCTCAATTGTAAAGATGTATTATGAAAGTTTCTTTCAAAAAAAAAATAAAGAGTGAGAAAAGAAAAAAATGAAAACAAAGAATGATAACGAAAGAAAAAGCCGTCCTAAGGTTTCAAGCGTATACTTCAATTATATATTTGATAGTGTGTTGAGTTGTGAATCAATGTTGTTCGTGTGGAATGTGAATTGCATCTCTTGAGCTTTGTTTTTGAGAATTGTAATTCCTGCGCTTCACTTAGGATTGAACTCCACTTTTTAAATTGTTTCACCTACCCTTACCCATTGCCAATACATTACAACCTCACTAAGACCCTTAGACTTTAGAGATGTTTGGTCTAAAACCGGTGGAGTGAGATGGATTTCAACCCTATAGAAAGATCGTGCGTAATTGAGATGTCGGGATACCCTATTTATATCCTAAAAACTGTTTCAATCTTTTTCCGATTCCTTTACGGAATCATGAGGAGCTAGCCAAGGAGATGATTTGATACTAGTGGGGAGAACGCAGATGCTCGGAGGGAACTAGAGTTAATCGTGAACCATCATGTTCTCTACGCTTGGCTTAGATTCGTTCCTACAAACCATAAGCACCTTGAGTTGTGTCTCCATCATTTACGTGAGTAAGTCTTGAATTCTTGTACATGGTTTCTTGTGGTAAATCTAAATTGAGCTTATTCCCCGTTTTAAAACTTGATTTAATTTGCAAATGCCTTGCATATTATGTAGCGTGTGTGTGGCCTAATCTCTCTCTATGATTTTACTCGAGGACTAGCAAAGGTTTAGCTTGGGGGGATTTGATAGCGTACTTTAGTGCGCGGATTTTAGGTGATTTAGTGTCCAAATACCGACTCTTCGGAGCCATTTTGTATGGTTATTTCTCTATTTCTGCTTATTCTATGAATTTTATCATGCATCACGGGTATATTGGTGTTTTGGTCTCATTTTAAGATATGCACGGACTCGTTGGAGCCATGCCGAGAGTTAACCAAAAGGACGGGACAATTGAAGGTTGTTTGACAAGCCTAGAAGCCAATAAACTCCCCTAAAGGCTTTGCACGGCCGTGAAAAAAGTGGCACACCCGTGTAAGTGAGGCAGAAAGTGAAGGTAGACTCACTGGAGTAGTGCATGCCCGTGCCAGGTGTGACACGCCCGTGCCATTCCTTGGCACGACTCATCCCCGTCTGACACTCTCGTGCTACACGCCTAGAGACCCCCTGCCCAGGCAACACGCCCGTGTCAAGTGTGGCACGCCCGTGCCACCCCTTGGCACGCCTTATCCTCGTGTGACACTCCCGTGCCACAAGCAAAGAAGAAAGACTGACAGTTTGGCACGCTAGTGCCAAATCTCTAAAGACAGTTCCGCGTGATCTCTATTTTTAAAAGACTATATATATAGTGGTTATTTCTTTTGGCGAGAGGGGGATCATTATTATATTCTACACATTATAGGCAATAGAGAGGATTAGAGAGTACAAGGGTAGACGTTCGACTTTCATAGATTGCTCATAGACGATTTCAATTTTCCGCACTTTGCAACCGATTAACGATTCATCTCCAATAGAGTATTCTTCTCTTAATCTTTCAATTCTGCAATTACTTTGATAAACTTGATCATTGATTCGTAATTTTATTACTCATGTTTAATATTTTAGAAACCCTAGATTTTGAATTCTTGTCTTTAGCTATGATACGTGACTAGTTTAATTGCTAGGGTTCGGGTGAAACACAACCCAATGATAATTATGTGATTCAGGGTTTGAAAATGCATGATTGAATTGTGATTAAATGCGATTGTATGGAATTGCTTGTTAGGTTTCTCATGATAGGAGTGATCAACCTAGATTATTGACCTTGATAGCATAGGATATTCGATTCGACGCGGGAGCGTGAATTTAGTATTCTGTAACCTATTTTGATATGATTATGTATCTTTGTTCCTAAGTCAATGAGGGATCTAGGCTTAGTGATTTAAGTTGTTTTGGTATCATCTGATGTTGATTTTGCATACAGTCTTTGCAATTCATGAATCCATGTTCGTCCCTATTTGCCCGATTATCGTTGTGTTGCACGAATCTCGTTTCCCTAGTGCCTTAGTTAATTGATACCCACCTTTAGAAATAGTTAGTTTTTGACAGCTCACACTTTAGATTTCGATTCAGCTTAAGCGTCATAGTTCTATAGCGATAGAATCCCGTTCCTCGTGGACCGAACCTTTGCTTACCATTACACTTGTTAAGTGAGGTGTTTGTATAAATATTGTTTGATTAAGTGTTGGATTGTAATGATCAATTTGACGCCTGTCATTTAGGACCTGAGATTAAAAGAGAAAGTATAATGTACTTACATTTCATGCACAACCAAGGGGGCAAATTATAGATAACTAAGAGTAACAGCCATGTACTGTGTTGAGAACTAAGAGTCCCGAATGGGTTCATTCCATCAGTACACAGTCCGAGCCTCAAATTATGGTCTTCAACCCCAAATGTCTTATGTAACCTATTAATAGTCTTCCACTCGGGAGAATCAGCTAGATGTGTGAGGAGACGACCATTCTCCACCCTATCTGCATGCCACCTCAAATTTTTAGCATCTTTCGTGAGAGAAAACAAGCGCTTGAATCTTGGAATTATTGGAAGATACCATAACACCTTAGCGGTGGGACCTTTAGAACCCCGAGCCCCTTCACGCTTATAATGTGACAACCCACAATGCGGACATTCTTCTAAGTTCTCATGTTCCTTCCAATACAACACACAATCATTCGGACAAGCATGTATCTTCTGGTACTCTAAGCCGAAAGGGAACATGAGCTTTTTGGCATAATATGTAGATTTTGGAAGTTCATTTCCATTAGGAAACATCTCACCTAACACTTCTAATAAACTTGTGAAACTAGTATTACTCCAGCTGAACTTTGACTTAACATTGAAAAGTGTCAACACGGCTGTCAGTTTGGTGAATTTTGTACATCCAGGGTAGAGAGGCTTCTCAGAAGCTTCTTTCAACAACTCAAAAACACAGGGACGTTTTCCTAACTCATCCTTGACCCCATCCATTATCTCATCAACACGATCTATGTCCTCATTGACATCATCCTCGTTATTCTCATACTCATTATTCTCCATCGCCTGAGCAACATCTTCTTCTTCATGAACATTCTGAGGAATAGTGTTTCCTTCGAAAACTCCCTCCTCACTATACCACACCCAAACATGATATTGAGGCCTAAATCCACGCCGAAGTATATGCTCCCTGAGGATGTCAATGCCCTCGACCTTTGATACATTACCACACTTGACACATGGGCAATATAATCCAATTTCCCCTGCCCTAGCTTGATGTTTGACAACATTACTACAAAATTCCAAGACCCCATCCACAAATTCTAATGATTCAATGCTACCATACATCCATGAATGATCTTTTTCCATGCTTTGTCTAATCAAGACTTACAAGTAATAAGTCTTGAATGAGTTCCTTGAAAATAAAGAGAACTTAGAAATGAATATCGAAATTATTATTGTAGTTTGCTAAATTGACAGTGACAATGAGTGCACCTATACCAAATTAGACTTAGTACTACAAATAGATCCCCTTCTGCAAAATATACTAGTGGGAGCGTTTGCATTATTTTTGAGAGTTTACCTTTTTTATTTGGAAAACATCTGCAAAAACATCGGCAAAATTATAGTGTTCTCTCTAATATTATAGTAAATAGGTAAATAAATGTGGATATATGTATTGTCCCTTAGTTTTGTTGAAGTATTTTTATCTGATTTTTTTGTAGTACAATTCGTAGTATTTGTTAGTTGTAACTATTGATATCCATTAATTTTATTATGACATAGTGTTTCAAAGAATATTGTTATCCCTTTCTTTTATTGAAACTTTAAAGAAGATAAAAGACCAATGAGCCTACACTACACAACCCACTCCTTGATCTGTTCATCCCCATATACATGCAAAGTAAGAACAAAAACTCTATAAAGGTAGCTTCAACATCTACACCCAACTACAAAAATGCTTCGACGTATATACCCTCTTTTGTTACTTTCAAATCTAGTCATTAAACCTTAACTCCTATCTCTTGGAACAATTCAGTATGAGACTAACCCAAGTCAAGCTACCTTTATTAATTCACGCATGCAATCTGTCTAATTACTGCAAGTCCTTACATGTAATTTATCAAAAATAGGAATCCTACCTTACATAATAAAACTGCATAATATGAATACAATTTAGTACGAGGCTTTGTTTGGTCTCTATCAATCTTATTATTTATGGAAGGCGAATCAAATCCTTCCCTAGGTCCATTTAATGAATAGGGTAGGGTAGTATACTATCTACTCATCAACACTAAAAATAATAAAAAAATACAAATACGCAAGCTAGGATTTCAAGCAAAATCCTAATTTTATTATATAAGGAAACCAAAGATAATAATTGTTTAGCAGACAGGCAAAGTTCCCTAGAATCTTTATGCATATTTTAATGACAAATGCCAAATGATTTTCCATGGTTCAATTCAGTCTATAAGTTTGGTCCAATAACTAGGCGTCCATTCAAAATCTCTTTGGGACCTCAAATCCTTTCAATGTAAACCTTCCACCCCACAATAAACTTGGTTTTATTTAAGCCCCCCAATCTTCCAAATCTATACCCGAAATACTATCCAACCAAAAGGAGAAAATGAATAATAAATTTTACATTGACCCAAATTATCCTCTAAATCAAAGCTTAAGAAAAAGTTCTTAGTCTATTTCGAGGAAAAAGGAAAAGGTCTCTAGTCGTGTCAGCAACCCAATAGAAATCCTAAAACTTAGCCATTGTTATAATATCAAAGTACATTCAGAAAGGAAACTAATTCAGTACTCCAAAGTACCCATTAATCCATTCTCAAAGCCACCACTGAATCAACTTTGATCGCTTACCGCTATTTAAAAAAATATCTTAAAGTTCCATCAACATTCAACTCAACTCAGTCATGACTCATGACTAACAGGCAATTCTGACCTACAAGAACAAGCATCCACCCAATGGGATATAGATTTCTACACCAACCACCTTACCCAAAGTGCAATAAATCAAAACTACCGCTTTTTAAAAAAAAATATACAACAGTAATCACAGGTTTGGATTCTGCCGTAGTAATATGGGTAATTCCACAGTACCCACAAAATCTCCCATTTGCAAAAGCAACCGTAATTTCCCAATAGGAATGCCTCACAATCAAAAGCCTCAATAATAAAAAAATACAAATACAAAATACAAATACAAAAATAATCGAATGCAACCCTAATTTTCCGCAATAACACATGAATGCAACCCCAATTTCAAGCAATAACCAGAATTTTCAGCAACAACGCATACAAAATTTCAAGGGAAAACACGCATACAAAATTTTTAGCAAATTAAATACGGGAATTGAATAATCGAGCTAACCTTTCATATGTCTATTCCAATTCACGAAGAGATTCCTAGCAATTCTCGAGTTCTTTTGCAGAGATTATTGGTGAATGCGGTTAATCTAATCCAAGCAATTCTCGAGTTCTTTCGCGTGGGGAGAAGTTGAGATGGTGGATGAGAGTAGTGGGTAGTGCGCGCTGCTGTGTGAATGCGGTTAAAGGTCGTGGGTAGTGGCTGCTGTATGCGTGCGGTTGAGAGTACGTCGTGGGTAGTGATGGCTGCTGCGTGAATATGCGAAAGGTTTGAGAATTGAGAGCATGTATTTGAGCATGAGAATGAGAGTAATATTTGTGACCTAAGCTAAAACATGCGGGAGATAATAGTTTTATGCTGCGGTTTAAAGGCCCGGAGTAGATTAGGCTTTTATGCTCCAGTTTTTTTTCAACCGGAGTATATAATAGTTTTATGCTTCGGTTATAGAAAGCCCGGAGCATAAAGTGTGTTTTATGTAAATTTCGTAAAATTTATGCTTCGTTTGTAAAAGAACCGGAGCATATACAATGTAGTAGATGTCATTTTTTCCACTAGTGAATCAATGTTACTAAAACTCTTCTTCTTAACTCAAAATTCTACATCAAAACATGACTTGACGACATGGTTATAAACACTAGACACTTTGATTTAGAAAAAACACAAAAATAGTGCAAACCAAAAATTTGGTAAATATTGATTTCAAACACAAATATCTTAGTAGGAGTAACATAGTATGTAATATAGTAGGGAAACATAAATAACCTTACTCAGTTTTAGCATAAAATATTTAATTAAATTATGTTAATAAATTTGTTTCGTACCAAGCATAATTCTAGTGATAGTTAACTTAAGTGACTCCTGATAAACTTTAAAATTTATGAAAGAACATAATAAAATAATAACATTTTAATATGGGTACAATTGTGTGTCTTTTCTCCTTCCAGTCAAAAGTATGTTTAAGGTTTTAACAACTTACACAAATCGATTAAACTCGGACTTTAAATAATTGTATCAAGTCTTTGATGGGAAACTCGGCTATGAAGAAGTGATTATAATCAAATACATAACAAAATAAAAAAAATTTCGTGCCTAAATTTGTATATCTTTCATCTATGATACTCCAGTAGATGATAGAGAAATCAAACTATTAAATCACTAAGTTTATCTAATCGTTAAAAAACTGAAAAAATTGTTTGACACTTATCTTGACTTTAAAAAAATAAATTTAAATAAAATTAATTAAGATGGCCTAGAACTTTGTTGATTTTGACATATAAATTTAAATTTAAATCATTATACATTAGAGAATAAAAAAAATTTGAATTTACATTATAAAAATTTTAAATCAAACACATAAAACATTAGTAAGAATCTAGTAAGCAAACAGGATAGTTACTCAAACTTTTACTATTTTATGAAAATTTTTTTGGTTACTAATCCAATTCATTTGATACAAGAATAATATTAAGTTAATATAAGTGAGTCTTTTAACTTCTAAGTGAGAAAACACGTTTGCAGCTTTAGTTAAACAGCAAGCTTACTAATTCCTAGGTCGATTCCATTATTGGTGCTAGAAATTTCTATTCTTTATGTGGAGAACAACTTTGAATTCTCGGCCTAGGTATTATTGTTTATGTTTGTCCTTTAAGAGTTTTTAATTTTGTGCCTTCAGGTTTATATTTGTGACATAAATTCCCTTAAGGTTTATTCATGATTTTTGATGGGTTAACAAATATAAAAAGTTTATGAAATTTTGTTTTTTGAAAAGTTTTGTGTTACTTTCTAGCAACTTTCTTAGTTGTACAAGAGTTAGGAAAATTAAAACAATTTAATTATCGTTGGATATTCTAAGTTACCAATGAATTTTGGTTAGCAACAGCTTCTGGGTGAAAATTTTAAGGACTACTATGGTTGGAGATATGTTGGTGTCTATAATACCGATACTTGATTACCAACTCATTTTTGAAACAGTTCATCATAGTAGTTTAACCAAATAAAAATGAGCAATGATGATACAATTTTAAATGATAATCTTGTAATGGAATATGTTGAGATTTAGTAGTGGAAGTATTGATTCTTAAGGCATTAATGTGTTTCCACCAAAGGTGAAGGCATAATATCTCATCACATGTTCCAAGAAACACAAATGTGATCCTAAAAAGAACAAATATATTAGAGAATATTTTTTCTATACTTTCAATAAAAAGAATTGTACTCTCCTAAGGGTTCCTAGAAGTGTTTGTAGTCATGTTTTTAGCGTCACTATTCCGAAACTATAGGTGAGAAATCATCATTGATATCTGTTACACAATTTTTTCCTATTTTTTATACCTTTATTTTTAGTACAATCGACCTGTATGTAATTCTTTACATACTCCTACATGTACTCTGCTTATGAACAATATTATCATTGTTTCTCTCAGATCTTAAAATTTTAAAAGGTCAATATATGATTTACCTTGTTACACCCACTTACAAAATTTTTTAAGGGGTAGGAGATTTAATTTCTAACTCTTTGAATTTCAATAAGGATGGAATGCAAATCGGACTAGAGTACCTCGATAGTAAGGCCAAATCCATGGGCCCTTATTAGTACTAATTAAATAAATTGATTCAACCATTATATGTGAATATTTTTATTAAACTCATATAATACTATAGTTACTTTTTCCTACTATAGAGATTATACTTTGGAAAAAATTCATTTTATTAAATGTATGGGAATTTAATACATGTAGTAGAATAACGAAAGGAAAAAAGAGTGTATGGGTCATAACTATAATGCATTGTGAGAGTAAAATTTAAGGTTCATTCTAATAACTAAAGGTTCATAAAACATCATAAGTTAGTTGTTTATTGGTCAACATAATTTCATAAAGATAATTTTATACACCATACAAAAAGTCTTAAATTAAAAGTTTAAGCTTGCATACCAACTTTATACCTATCAAAGTTCCTTTCGCTTCAGTTTCTCTTTTTTAAGATGCTATTGTTTTTCTTTCTCCAAAACTTATTTAGCACCTATATATGTCTTACATATTTATAGTAAACCATCAACTTATTAGAATTTGATAATATAAATTGTTTAAATTGATGACTAAAGATTTACAATGGGCGATATTTATAGAGCATGCCCTTTTAAAGCTCCAAACAATGCATACTTATTAGAGGTGATTGACCCCTCTAGTATTGCTCAATGGCATGGCGTGCATGAAGTACATGTGGATTTTTCCCTTTGGTACCTCCATGTTTTGCATTGTCGTTAGTATTTAACGATACCCCTTGTCTGTTTAAATAGGCATCAAATGCCTGGGGAATGTGGGTAGCACCGGGTACTATATACTCATTGAAAATATGTTTTTACTGCTTTGGGTTCGGTTAGTACTAGCCTTCCACGAAAATGTCCACCTCCACTGGGTGATGGTCCTTCGTCAGTAATAATGAAGGATTTTTATTTTGTTCCTCCACTTTTAGATTTGATCTCCAAGTCGCTTTTATCCTTCTTACACATAGAGCACTCACGACCATTAGTCAGTGTTACTCTTCCTCTACTTTTCAAATTAACCACCACTTCTCTTTCATCCTATGATTATAGGGCACATGTTACTCATTCATGAATAATAAATGTTAGTCAAACACATCCTCTTACCTCAAAAAAATTATGTCGAAACTTGACTTGACAACATGGTTATAGACACTAGACACTTTAATTTAGACAAAACATAAAAATTGTGCAATTAGGCAATTTGATAAGTGTTGCTTTCCAACATAAATATCTTAGTAGGAAAAATATAGTATGTAATAGAGTAGGGAAACCATCGATAATTATTCTCAATTTTAGCATTAATAATTCTAGTCATAATTAAATTAATTGATTTAAATTTATATTTATTGATTAATAATAAATTAATGTATAGGCAATAGTGATTGTTGATAAACTTTGAAATTAATGAAAGAATATATTAATAACCACATTTTAATATGGGTATAATTTTGTGTCTTTTCTCCTTCCAACCAAAACTATGTTTGATATTTTAACTACTTACACAAATCAATTAAAATCGGACTTTAAATAATTGTATCAAGTCTTTGATGGGGAACTCGGCTATGAAGAAGTGATCATAATGGAATATATACCAAACTACCAAAATTAGTGAGTTTAAATTCATATATTTTTCGTCGATGATACTCCAATAATTGATAAAAAATCAAACTATTAAAATCACTAAATTTATCTAATCATTAACAACTTGAATAAAATTGTTTGACACCTAATTTGAATTTAAATAAAAAAATTCAAAAAAAAAAACTGATTAAGATGGCCCATAACTTCTTTAATTTAACTTTAAATTTTAATCATGATATATCAGAGAATAAAAAAAAACTTTGAATTACAATTATTACTTTTGTATATTTCAAGGTAATTGTATTCGTTGTATTTTGACTATCCATAAGATTACGAATTATTCGTTTTTTCTTTTAGTTTAGTATATCATAATGGTTCATATCTAACGTATGACACTAAAAGACTGTAAAGTGTAATTCTCACACAGAAAAAAAAAAAAAGCAAGTCATGAAAACAACCTTATATACATTTCATAGAGAAAATGATGAATCTGTATGTGTTTTTTGGTTTCCTATAATCACAATAGAACACACGTTTAATTAATATTGGATATCATTATAAGACTCACTTGATGCAAGACTATTATGATTGTGAGCTAGCCTAAGTAAGAATAGAATAAAAAAAATTTTGTTTACCATCTTTTTTTTATGCAAAACAATATTCTTTTTTTTTATTTTGAATCAATTTAGTGTTTATCTTTATAGTTGTACACATTATGGATATATATATAAGAATGAATCAAAACGGATTTCGTCCAAAATTAAAAAATTTTGAAATAATAGAGATTTGATTTACTTTCCACTATAACATTATTTTAAAAACTCATCAACGATTTCATCTAACATAAGCAACAAATATAGGAAAACCATTATTCTAATAAGAAACTTAAATATAAAATTATTTTCTGCTGAATTTCATGTATCACAAAAGGATATTTTTCTCTTTTTAAAAATGAGTATTATTGTTTATTAAGGGAAAATTTTTTAAATCAACCACAAATTAACAAACATCATTAGCAATCAAGCAAGCAAACAGGATAGTAACTCAAACTCATGTTTTTTGCTTACTAATCCTAATCATTTGACATAATAATAATATTATGTTAATATAAGTGAGTCTTTTAACTTTTAAGTTAGAAAACATGTTTGCAGCTTTAGTTCGACATTAAGCTTTCTAATTCTTGGGTTGATTCCTTTTTTGGTGCTAGAAGTTTCTTTACTCCATGTACTATAAAGTCCTTTAAGGTTTATTTATGATTTTTCATGGTTTAACAATTTTAAAAAGTTTATGACTTTTTTTCTCAAAGCTTTGTGCTATTTTCTTGCAACTTTATTAGTTGAAAAAGAGTTAGAAAAATTAAAACAATTTATTTATCGTTGGGTTCTCAGACTTTCCATAGAAGTTTAGTTACCAATAGCTTTTGGGTGAAGATTTAAACGAGTTTTATGATTGGAGATACACTAGTGTCTTTAATAACGATACTTGATTACCAACTCATTTTTATAATAGTTTATCATAATAGCATAACCAAATACAAATAAGCAATGATGATACATTTCTACATGATAATTCTCTACTGGAATATGTTGAGATTCATTAGTAGAAGGATTGATTCTAAATGCATTAGTATGATTCCTCCAGCGGTGAAGGCATAATACCTCATCACATATTCCAAGAAACACATACATGTAATCATATACAAAATAACTATAGATAGAAAATTTTGTGTATACTTTAAATTAAAAAAAATTAACTTTTTTAAGGGTTCCTGGAAGTGTTTATAGTCGTGCTTTTAGCATCATTAGTACTAGTTAAGTAAATGGACTTAACCCTTACATGTGAATATTTTTATTAAACTCATATAATACTGTTATTACTTTTTCCTCAAGTAATGGTCGTGCTTTGGAAAAAATTCACTTTATTAAGTGTAAGGAAATTTATGATATGTAGGTTAACGAAATGCAAAAAGAGTGTGGGGGTCATATCTGTAATGTATCGTGAGAGAAAAATAAAAGGTTCTAATAACTAGTGGTATTTGAATAACACGAAGAGACAACTAAATAAGGAATATTTTGTAGTCGTTAATGATCAAGAGTATAATTTCATAAAAGGTCATAAGTTTGATGTTGATTAGTTAATGTAGTTTCATAAAGAATATTTTATACACCATAAAAAAGTCTTAAATTAAAAGTTAAAGCTTGTCTACCAAGTTTATACTTATCAAAGTTCCTTTTATACAATTTCTATTTTTTTAGATGCTAGAGTTTTTCTTTCTCTAAAACTTATTTAGCACCTATATATGTGTTACATATTTATTGTAAACCATCTACTTATTAGAATTTGATGCTTATAGATTGATAAATATATATTGTTTAAATTTATAACTAAAGATTTACAATGAGTGGTATTTATAGGCCATGCCCTTTGAAAGCTCTAGACAATGCATAGTTATAAGAAGCCATTGACCCCTCTAGTATTGCACAATGACATAGGTGGCTTACGATACAAGTGGATTTTCCCCTTTGCTACCTCTATGTTGTGCATTGTCATTAGTACTAAAAGATGCCTCTTGTCTTTTTAAATGGGCATCAAATGCCAACGCCTTGCGGGAAGTACCGGGTTATGTATATACATTGAAAATAGGAGATGAGCCTTTTTGTTTAAAATATATGTTTATTACTTAGGATTCGGCTAGTACTGTCCCTCTACGAGAATGTACATCTCCACTGGGTGATGGTCCTTCGTCAATAATAATGAAGGATGAATCTTTTGTCCTTCCACATCTAGATTTTATATCCAAGTTACTTTCATCCTTCCTACAGGTAGCGCACTCACGACCATAAGTCTGTTTAACTCTTCCTCCATTTTTCAATTTGACCACCATTTCTCTTTATCCTGTGATTACCATGTACTAATATTTTAAAAATGAGTTTATCTTTTATCATCATATACATATAATCTCTCTAAAAAGTTATAAAGTAGTATCATAATTAAAGGAAATTTTTTTAAAATATAACACAAAAACAATCTTTAGCAATCAAGCAAGCAAACAGGATTGTCACTCAAACTCTTACTGTTTTGTAAAATTCTTCCAGCTTACTAATAATATTCATTTGACCTAAGAATAACATTAAGTTAATATAAGTGAGTCTTTTAACTTCTGAGTGAGAAAACACGTTTGTAGCTTTAGTTGGACATCAAGCTTACTAATGCTTAGATTGATTCCTTTTTAGATGCTAGAACTTTCTATACTCTATGCGGAGAACAACTTTGATTCTAGATCATAGTTTTAGAGTTTTTTGTTTTACTAGAGGCCCTTAAGGTTTATTTATGATTTTTAATGGTTTGACAATTATAAAAAGTTTTTGAAATTTTATTTTTTTTGAAAAAGCTTTGTGTTACTCTCTCTCAACTTTATTAGTTGAACAAGAGTAAGAAAAATTAAAACAATTTATTTATCATTAGGTACTCAGACTTACCAAAGAAGTTTGGTTAGCAATAGCTTGTGGGTCAAAATTTAAACGAGTACTATGGTTGGAGATCCATTGGTGTCCTTAATAATAATACTTGATAACCAAATACAATGAAGCGACAGTGATACAATTTTAAATGATAATCTTGTAATGGAATATGTTGAGATTCATTAGTTAAAGGGTTGATTCCAAAGGCATTAATGTGTATCCTCCAACGGTGAAGGCATAATACTTCTTCACATGTTCCAAGAAAACAAATGCGATCATACAAAGATTATTATAAACCAAAAATATTTTGTGTATACTTTCAATTAAAAAAATTTACTTTCCTAAATGTTCCTAGAAGTGTTTGTAGTGGTGTTTTTAGCGCCACTTTGCCGACAATGTAGGTGACAAATCATCATTGATCTCCTAGACACAATTTTTTGTGTATACTTTCAATAAAAAATTGGTACTTTCCTAGGGGTTCCTAGAAGTGTTTGTAGTCGTGTTTTTAGCGTCATTATTTCGACAACATAGGTGACAGATCATCATTGCTCTCCTTGACACTATCATTGTCTATATTAATACCTTTATTTTTCTTACACAAGACTTAAATGTAATTCTTTACGTACTCCTACACGTTCTCTGCTCATGAACTACAATATCATTATTTCCCCATGATCTTAAACTTTTAAAGTTCGTTAGAGAATTTACCTTGTTACCATGACTTACAAAATTTTTCAAAGGTTAAGTGATTCCCTTACTAATTCTTTGAATTTCCAAAAGCATATAATTTGAATTGGACTAGAGTACCATAATAAAAAGGCCTAATCCATATGCCCCTATTAGTACTAGTTAAGTAAATGGACTTAACCCTTATATGTGAATATGTTTATTAAACTCATATAATATTATAATTAATTTTTCAAAGGTTAAGTGATTCCCTTACTAATTCTTTGAATTTCCAAAAGCATATAATGTGAATCGGACTAGAATACCATAATAAAAAGGCCTAATCCATATGCCCCTATTAGTACTAGTTATGTAAATGGACTTAACCCTTATATGTGAATATGTTTATTAAACTCATATAATATTGTAATTAATTTTTCCTTTTGGAAAGATTGTGTTATGGAAAAAATTCCTTTTATTAAGTGTAAGGGAATTTGTGACATGTAGGATAATAAAAGGCAAAAAGATTGTGTGGGTCAAAACTATAATGCACCATGAGGGTAAAATTAAAGGTTCTAATAACCTATGGGATTCTAATAACACGAAGAGACAACTTGATATGACTCAAGGTGATGGCGTTGATGATTTTATTAAAGGGAGTATTTATGTGTGCATGGTCACGTGCAATTATATATAGAAAACATAAACATGGAGGATTGGTAGACATGGGGAATAAGTTGGTTTTGTCTATGAGTTTTCTCCCATTTCATTTCATAGGGTTTATCTCATTTTAGGCATAGGTGTTTTTTAAACTTTTCTTTTTTAGGTTTTATGGTTCTATAAGTTGTGGAAGCCATGAAAAAGAGCATTGGGGAAGTTTTCTTGATTAAAAGATTCATTCTTGAAGAGTTTCTTGAAAATTGAATATTTTGACCAAGGAGGAAAAATTTTAAGATAATGGAAGGTCCATACTTCATAGGACGGTGCTTATTACATCTTCTCGGTGCTTTATTACAACTTTAGTGACATGGAAAGTGACATGGCATGGGCATGGATGTGGCTTCACACATGTGATTGAATATTTAGTGTTTTACTTTAAATAAAGTAGGTTAAGAGAAGTTAATTTGTAATTTTATCTTTTTAGGTAGGATAAAATTCTAATTAACATAAGATAGTGTTAGAATTTTGGTAGGATTATATAATAAATAGGTGGCATTATCCTATTGGTTGCAGGTGGTTAATAGGAATCCTTTTAAAATTAGGATTCTTAGTTTCAATGTGATTCAAAATCTCAAGCTTAGAGTATAAATAAATGTGTGCCTGAGCTGAGGAAAATCATATGTTGTACTTACTTATTCGTTTTATGCAATAAACTTCGAAGATTTTATTATTCTTACTGCACAGCAAAGATTGTGAACTGGTGTTTCTTTAAGTTCACTCGAGGAAGTGAGAATAATTGAGGGTGTTTCTTTAATAAATTCTCTAAACTTTTGCCCTAGATTGTGAGCCTTTGTTGTATTGCTTAGAAGGTTTCAAATCTAGTTCTATCTCTTCATGTGAATTAAGGTTCTTATACCTAAATTGACATCAACTTTTGGTGCTCTTGTTGAGAGAGTTTAAATCATACTCAAGCAAGATGGATTCTAGTGGTGATGATGCACACGAGATGTCATTAGGCTTTAAAAAAGGTTTGACCTTGCAAGAGGCCAAAGCCTTGTGCATAGAACGCGTGTTAAAGAAACTGAAGGAACGTATGGATGAGTTATTGTAAATCATGCGGAAGAAGGAAAATTCTTCAAGAAAAAGGTTTACACTCTCCCCATGAATCTAACTTTAGTGAAAGTGATGGTGAATCCAATGTGAGGAGCTCGAGGAGGCCTAGCAAGAGGGATCCATCCTCTTCAAGTGATGATGAGTAATCATATGAAGGGTGTAGGAGAAAGAGTTTAAGGGGGAAGAAGATCAAAGTTTGAGACTTTAACTCTCTGTGTTCAATGGCAGTATGGACCAAGATAGGTTTCTAGATTGGATCCACAGAGTTGAACTAATTTTTAGATATAAGGACTATGATGACCATAGATCCTTTAAGATTGTTGAACTCAAACTCACTTCTTATGCAAGTTTGTGGCTTAAAGGCTTACAAAATAAGAGGAGAAAGGAAGGGATTTCTAAGATCTCAACTTGGATAAAACTGAAGATGTACACACGAAAAAGGTTTGTTTCTCAAGACTACGAACAAAACAAATGGAGAAATAATTGGTGGAATTTGAAACTCTAGCCATAGTGTCTGGGATAGAGGAGAAAAAAGACCACAAGGTGGCTTATTTTGTGGCTGGGTTAAATAACCCAATCAAATAGAAGGTAGAATTACAATCCTATTAGAGCTTTGATGAGGTGTGCACAATAACAAATAGGGTGGAAAGACAATCACATAAACCTAGAGGGATCTTTAGATCTTTTGAAACTAGGAGTGTGCACGAAGTGACTACCTTTACACTGAGCCTTGACAAAGCCATGAAACCATAAACTTTTGAGAAGGGAAAGGAGGGAAGTTTGAGACCTTCTACTGGATATCAGCAAACTTGCTTCAAATGTAAGGGACAAGGCCACATCTAAAAGGATTGTCCTTGTGCTATAGTTGCTACTACTCAAACTTGGGAGGAAGCTAGATGGGACCTTTGAAGAAGAGAAGCATGAGCTTGAAGAAGATGAAGGTCATGCATCTTTTGAATCCCAAGAAAAGGATATTGAGGAGGTAATAGTAGAGACTAGGGGACCTAGCCTAGTGTTGAGAAGAATATTGCAATCCAAGTTTACACCTTTAGAGGAGAGCTAAAGGGAGAAGATCTTTCTCACAATATGCAATGTTCAAGGAAGGATATGTCATATGATCATACATTTAGGGAATCACACAAATGTGGTTTCCACCCTCTTAGTTGATAAATTGGAGTTACCCACTAAAAAACATCCACAACCTTACAAGCTTCATTGGTTAAGCAACTCAGATAATGTGAAGGTTAATAAAATAAAAGCCTTGATTTCATTAAAAATTTCAACTATGAAAATCAAGTTCTTTATGATATTTGTCCCATGGATGCTTGTCATGTTCTCTAGGGTAGACCATGGCAAATGTCTATGTGGTCAAGAGGCATGCACAAAATAAACCATTTGCTTGAAAACCATTAATGACTTCTAAGCCTAGAGTAAACAAGGGCAACAAAAGGGCAGCATTTCTGATAAGAAAAAGTATTTAGAAGAGGAAGTCAAAGTAAGTAATTTGGTGGGTTCTTATCAAATTACTAATCAAGGTCATGGTAAATACGAGGGAGAATCTTTATTCGAGAGAGGAATAGCGGCACGGAATTATTGTCCAATCAAATATGCATTGAAAATATAGTTTGAGGACAAACTCTTTTGAAGAAGAGGAGGATGATATGATTCAAGGTAATGATATGATTCAAGGTGAAACTATACTTGGCACACATAAATATGGAAGATTAGTGGACATGGGGAATAAGTTGGTTTTGCCTATGAATTTACTCTTATTTCATTTGATAGGGTTTTTCTCATTTTAGGCACAGGTGTTTTTTAAACTTTCTTTTTTTAGGTTTTATGGTTCTACAAGTTGTGGAAGTCAATGAAAAGAGCATTGGTGAAGTTTTCTTGATTAAACGATTCAATCTTGAAGTGTTTCTTGAAATTTGAAAAATTTGACCAAGAAGGAAAAATTTTAAGACAAGGGATGGTGCTTATTATATTAGACGGTGATTATTACATGCTTTTGGTACTATATTAAAACTTTAGTGACATGGCATGGGCATGGACGTGGCTTTACAAATGTGATTGAATATTTATTATTTTACTTCAAATAAAATAGGTTAAGATTAGTAAATTTGTACTTTTATCTTTTTAGGTAGGATAGAATTCTAATTAACATAAGATAGTGTTAGAGTTTTGGTAGGATTATGTAATAAATAGGTGGCATTATCCTATTGTTTGTTAGGTGGTTATTAGGAGTCCTTTTAGAATTAGGATTCCTAGTTTCAATGTGATTCAAACTCTTAATCTTAGAGTATAAATAAATGCATGCTCAAGCTGAGGAAAATCATATTTTGTACTTGCTTATTCATTTTATGCAACAAACTTCGAAGAGTTTATTATTCTTTATGCGTAGCAAAGATTATGAATTGCTGTTTTTTTAAGTTCACATGAGGAAGTGAGAAGAATTGAGGGTGTTTCTTTAATCAATTCTCGAAACTTGCCCTAGATTGTAAGCCTTTGGTGTATTGCTTTAGAAGGTTTTAAATCTAGTTCTATCCCTTCGTGTGATTAAGGTTCTTTTACCTAGATTCACATCACAACTAAATTAGGAATATTTTGTAATCTTTAAGGATCAAGAGAATAAATTCATAAAACATCATAAGTTAGTTGTTGATTAGTCAACATAATTTCATAAAGGTTTTTTTATACACCATACAAAAAGTCTTAAATTAAAATTTTAAACTTGCATACCAAGTTTATACTTATTAAAGTTCCTATGCTTCAATTTCTATTTTTTAAGATGCTAGTGTTTTTCTTTCTTCAAAACTTATTTAATTACTATATATGTCTTACATATTTATAGTAAATCATCCACTAAATAGACTTTGTTTCTTGTAGATTGATAAATATAAATTGTTTAAATTGGTGACTAAAGATTTGCATTGGGCGGTATTTATGGACCATTCCCTTTGAAAGCTCCATTCATGCATAATTATTAGAAGCCATTGACCCCTTTAGTATTGCACAATGGCATGGGCTTCTTATGGTATATGTGGATTTTCCCCTTTGCTACCTCTATGTTGTGCATTGTTGTTAGTATTAAACGATACCTCTTGCCTTTTAAAATGGGCATCAAATTCCTGGAGAATGCAGTTAGCACCATGTTCTCTATACTCGTTAAAAATAGGATACCCCTTTTTCTTTAAAGTATGTGTTTACTACTTGGGGTTGGCTTGTACTGGCCCTTTACCAGAATGTCCACCGCCACTGGGTGATGGTCCCTCATAAGTAATAATGAAAGATGTTTCTTTTGTTCCTTCACTTTTAGATTTAATCTCCAAGTTTCTTTCATCCTTCCGACACATAGCGCACTAATGACCATTAGTCTGTTTAACTCTTCCTCTAATTTTTAATTTAACCACCACTTATTTTTCATTTTGTAATTGCAGTGCACATGTTACTCATTCATGAACAATCAATGTTACTCAAACTCTTCTTTTTACTTCACAAAACCTATGTCGAAACTTGACTTGACGACATGGTTATAGACACTAGACACTTCAATTTAGACAAAACTAAAAAATAGTTCAAGCAGAAAATTTGATAAGTGTTGATTTCCAACACAAATATCTTAGTACGAGTAACATATTATGTAATAGAGTAGGGAAACCACCAATAAAAATACTAAGTTTAAGCATAAAGCATTTAATTAAATTTAGTTAATAAATAATTTTTGTACCAAGGATAATCCTATTTAAAATTAATTTAATTGATTTATATTGATATTTATATTTATCGATTTATAAAAAAATAATTTTGAGGCTATAGTGATTCTTGACAAACTTTGAAATTTTTGAAAGAATAAATTAAACTTATCACATTTTAATATTGATACAATTGTGTGTCTTTTCTCATTCCAACCAAAAGTATGTGTGAGGTTTTAACTACTTGCACAAATCGAGTAAACGTGGACTTTAAATAATTGTATCAAGTCTTTGATGAGAAACTCGGCTATGAAGAAGTGATTATAATCGAATATATACTAAACAGTCAAAATTATTATGCTCGAATTCGTATATCTTTCGTCTATGTTACTCCAATAGCAAATAGAAAAATAAAACTATTAAATCATTAAACTTATCTAATCATTACCAACCTGAATAAAATTGTTTGACACTTAATTTGACTTTAAATAAATAAAGTCAAATAAAACTGATTAAGATGGTCGAGTACTTCTTTGATTTTGAGATATAGCTTTACAGTTTAATCATGATATATCAAAGAATAATGAAATAATAAATTACAATTATTTTTTTTTATATTTCAAGGGTAATTCTATGCGTCGTATATTGAATATCCATAAGATATCAAATTATTCACTTTTATTCTTAAAGTTTAGTCTATAATAATGCTGCATATCTATTGTATGACACTAAAAGACTGTCAAGTATAATGCTAGCGTTATTGTGTAGGTAAATAACATTCTCATACTTTGTAAAAACCTAGTTATGATTTCCTTGAGGAAATGATAAATTCGTATGTGAATTTAGATTTCCACTAATCACAATAGAACACACATGAAATTAATATTTTATATCTTAGAGTATGTGCATAAGAGTTAATGAAAGATGGTTGAAAATTTTATGAATTTTTTGTAAGACACACTTGATGCAAGAACATAATGAATGAGAGAAAATCTAAGTAAGAATAGAATAACAAAAGTTTTGTTTACCATATTTTTAATGCAAAAAAAATATTTTTTTAATCAATTTTGTGTTTATCTTTGTAATTGTATACATTATGGGTGTATATATAAGAGGAAAGAATGAACCAAAACTTATTTTGTCCAAAATAAAAAAAAAACTAAATTAATAGAGATTTGATTTACTTTTAATTATAAGAGTATTTTAAAAAATCATCAAAGATTTCACCCAACTTATCCCACTAATATAGGAAAAGCTATATTCTAATAAGAAACTTAAATATAAAATGATTTTATGGTGAATTTCACGTTTCAACATATATCACAAGGATATTTCTCTCTATATTATACCTTGTATTAATATTTTAAAAATAAATATTATCTTTTAACATCATATAAATATAATCTTTCTAAATAATTTAGAAATTAGTATCATAATTTAGGGAAAAAAGATGTAAACCAAAGATAAAAAAAAAACATCATTAGCAATCAAGCAAGCTAGTAGGATAGTCACTTAAACTCCTACTGTTTTGTAAAAATCATCCTGCTTACTAGTCTTATTCATTTCACACGAGAATAATATTAATTTAATATAATTGAGTCTAGTAAATTCTAAGTGAGAAAGCACGTTTGTAGCTTTAGTTAGACATCAAGCTTACTAAATCCTAGGTCGAATGCTTTTCGGTGATAGAATTTTCTATACTCTATGTGGAGAACAACTTTGCATTCTCAACCTTGATTTTACTGTTTTTAGTTTTAATGTTTATGTTGGTCCTTTTAGATTTACTAATGTTGGGCCTTTAGGTTTATATTTGTGCTATAATGGCCCTTAAGGTTTATTTATGATTTTTAATAATTTAACAATTATGAAAAGTTTATAAAGTTCTATTTTTTTTTTAAAGTTTTGTGTTACTTTCTCGCAATGTTATTAGTTGAACAAGAGTTAGAAAAATTAAAATAATTTATTTATCATTTGGTTCAAAGACTTATCGTAGACGTTTGGTTAGCAATAACTTCTGAGTGAAGTTTTAATCGAGTTCTCTGGTTGAAGATACATTGGTGTATTTAATAATTATACTTTATTACCAACTCATTTTTGTAATAGTTGATCATAACCGCATAATGAAATACAAATAAGCAATTATGATACAATTCTAAATAATTATCTTTTAATGTAATATGTTGAGATACATTAGTGGAAGGATTGATGCAAAAGACATTAATGTGTTTCCTCCAACCACAAAGCCATAATACCCCTTTACATTTTCCAAGAAAAGAAATGTAATAATACAAAGAATAAATATAGATAGAGAATATTTTGTGTATAGTTTCAATTTAAAAATTTTACTTTCCTAAGGTTCCTAGAAGAGTTTGTAGTCGTGTTTTAGCGTCACTATTCTAATAACATAGGTGAAAGATAATCATTAATCTCCTTGACACAATTTTTTTCTATTTTTTATACCTTTATTTTTCTTACAATTGACGTATATGTAAGTCTTTACGCACACCTACACGTGCTCTACTCATGAACTATAGTATCACTGTATCTCTTAGATCTTAAACTTTAAATGCTTCATTAGAGAATTTACCTTGTTACAACCACTTACAAAATTTTCCAATAAGTAGGAGATTCCCTCACTAGCTCCTTGAATTTCCAAAAGGAAAGAATGCAAATTGGACTGAAGTACCTTGATAGTAAGGCAAAATCCATAGACCGCTATAAGTACTAGTTAAGTAATTGGACATAACCCTTACATGTGAATATTATTATTAAACTCATAATACTATAATTACTTTTTCATCCAGTAAAGAATGTGCTATTGGAAAAATTCACTTTATTAAGTGTTAGGTAATTTATGGCATGTAGGATAATTAAAATAAAAAAGAGTGTGAGGGTCATAACATTAATGCTCCTTAAGAGTAAAATTAAAGGTTCTAATAACTAATGGTATTTGAATAACACGAGGAGACAACTAAATTAGGAATATTGTATAATATTCTAGGATAAAGAGAATAAATTTATAAAATATTATAAGTTGTTGATTAATTAACATAATTTCATAAAGCATTTAATTAAATTAATTTCTAGTCTAAACCACCAATAATTATGCTTAGTTTTCTTAATCATTTAATTAAATTAGGTTTATAAATTAGTTTCGAGTATAATTCTAGTCATAATTAATTTAATTGATTTATATTTATATTTATCGATTACTATAAAAAAAAATTTCAAGGCAATAGTGATTATTGATAAACTTTGAAATTTATGAAAGAATATATTAAATGAAACACATTTTAATATGGGTACAATTGTGTGTCTCTTCTCCTTCCAGCCAAAAATATGTTTGAGGTTTTAACTACTCACACAAATCGAGTAAAGTCAAGCTTTAAATAAATGTATCAAGTCTTTGATGGGAAACTCGACTATGAAGAAGTGATTATAATCGAATATATAACAAAGTACCAAAATTTATGTGCTTGAATTCATATATCTTTTGTCTATGATTCTCCAATAGTTAAAAGAAAAATCACACTATTATATCACTACATTTATCTTATCATTAATAACCTAAATAAAATTGTTTTACACTTAATTTGACCTCTAATAAATAAATTTAAATAAAATGAATAAGATGGCCCATAACCTTTTTCATTTTGATATATAAATTTAAATTTTAATCATGATATATAAGAAAATAACAACACTTTAAACTACATTTATTAATTTTTATATTTCAAGGATAATTCTATGCGTTGTGTTTTAAATACCGATAAGCTAACGAAATATTCGTTTTTTCTTAATGTTTACTCTATCATAATGTTGCATATCTAATATACAATAGTTAAGACTATCAAGTGTAATGTTAGCATTACTACGTAGGTAAATAACATTCTCATACTTCAAAAAAAGCGAGTAATGAAAATTACCTTCTGTACATTTCCTTGAGCAAATGATGAATCGTTATGTGTTTTCAGGTTTCCTATAGTCATAATAGAACACACATTAAATTAATAATGGATATCATAGAATTTATAAATAAGATTGAAAGAAAGGTGATTAAAAATTTTAAGATTTATTATAAGACTCACTAGATGCCAGAACATAATGAATGTGAGCTAGTCCAAGTAAGAATAGAATTACAAAAGTTTTATTTCCCCTCTTATTTTATGAAAATATTTTTTTTGTTTTGAATCAATTCAATAGTATAATATTAATCAATTGCGACTACAGAATTGCGGCATAAAACAAAAAGCCGCATTTTAATTACAGTTGTTAATAATATGCGGCGGGTTATCAATAAAACTGCCTTATTTTGATTAAACTCTACTAATATGTAATGGATTAATACTATAATCGCCTCATATTAATTCTATCCCATACTAATAAGCGTTGTATATTGATGGACCTGCAGCATATTAGCCTTCCTATTTCAAAAAAAATCAATATTGAAGCTTTATTGTTTGTATTCCTTCATTTGTAGCAAGTGTTCACATTCCTTCAGTATTTATGAGCTTCTTGTTTTGCATTCCTTCATCATTGTGAGCCCATTCCATCATTCACCCAGATACGCCACCACCGACGTCAACGCCCTCCACTAAGTTACATCATGCCACCGAGCCATCCACGAAAGTTAGTTTGATTTTTTAACATTCTTTTGTTGTTAATGGTTGGGATTTGAATTAGGGGTAATGATGGAATTTGAATTAGGGATAATGCCATCCACAACGGAAAGTGATCACAAATAAAGATATGGGGTTAGTTTGACTCAAGGCAACGTCAGTAGGGGTTAGCTCGAATTAGGATTAGTTAGGGTAAGTTTGAATTAATGTTAGGGGAAGGGGATTGTTCCAATTAGGGTTAGGGGATGGGAATTATTCGATTTAGGGTTAGGGGTTACTTAGGGTTAGTTTGAATTAGGGTTAGCAAATGGGATTATTTTAATTTGGGTTAAGGGAAGAGGATTGTTGGATTATTTATTAAAGTTACGAATGTATGAAGAATGTGAATGTGTGAATAAGGGTTAGTTTGAATTGTTACCAAGATGATGAATGTACTTAATTAGGATGATATCGAAGTTGTCAATAAAATGTATGAAGAAAAGGAAACATAGTATAAGAGAGCTTAACCTTAGAAATTACCATTATTTTGCTATACATAAAGTGTCGAGCATTTTCGATAAAGTGTCAAGCATTTTTAATTTTCTATTATAGTACATTATATATCCAAAATTATGTACATTATTTCAAAACCTAAACATACTCTCAACCTATAGGTCATGTCTCTTTGGCATAGATGGTCATGGGTCCAAGTCGCGCTACCGTGACAACAACATCCCCGTTGGCACATCTCGCCAACTCATGAGTCTCACCGCTCCAGTAGCGGCTCCCCATTAGCACATCAAGACAATCTATAAGTCACACCATCCTGGTAGTGGCTCCCCACCATCACCAATCTCCCTAGTGGAGTATCTCAAGACTTTGATCTCAAGTGTTTAGGCCTATCGACACAAGTTCTCATTGTTAGCAGAAATAGCTTAGCGACACTCGATGAATAGGTTTTTTAGGAATAACCCATATTTGATTTGTAGGTATCATCGTTAGAAGAAGGATTTTAGATTATAGAGCATCTCAGATCTTCCTTTATCCTAAGTTGTACTTTAACCTTCATCTTTATCCAAGAATCGGTCTAAATAGGGGCTTTTGTAGACACAAAATTGTGTCTCCCCATATAACAATTTGATGACAATCTAACCCTTGCAAGTGTAATTAGCTTGGTTAAAGTTAAAGTGTATGTAAACCCACAATCGCCTCAAAGACAAATCCTAAAAAGCTTAAACATAAACCTAAGCCCAACACATTATTAGCCCAAACACATGACCCTAAAAGCAACCCAACACTATAAAAAATCAACCTTCATATCCATGCAAAAGCTAAATGCTTGTAGAATATACCTAGCACTCAAAGTAAGCATCAAATGAATGAACTAAAGCCCAGCCTACATCAGGCGTCTAACACCAAATTCAGGCGTTCAACGCCCTCTAGGCATTTGACGCACAACCTAAGCGTCAAACGCACTCCTTGATTTGAGGGAATGAAATAAAGTAGAATATGATCAGTATTCAATTCCAATGTATGACGTATAGCCTCAGCATTAGACGCTGAACCTTATGTGCCACCCCAAAAGCGCTCTTGACTTGTTTTGAGCTTATGTGAATTTGAGCCTAAAGATTAAATTTTTTAGGACCCAACTCACAGGATATGCGTCTGACGTTTAGAGTTGGCGTCTGACGCACTAACTTGGCATACAACGCTCAGAAAATCAACTCTTTTTTCCTATAAAAACCCTCTAATTTTTATAGCAAAGGGCCAACATTTTGTGATTTCTAAAATACCCTCTCAACATAAATCCTAGCACTCAACGCATACCTTTGCTTTACAAATAAAGCAACCATTACTCCTTCGGCAAACACTCAAGTAAAGAAACTATCCTCATTGGTATGCGTTGAGTGCTAGGATTTATACTATCCTCATCGGCAAACACTAAGGACCCTTCTATACTTTAATTTTTTTCATTACTTTGTCTACTTCTACTCCATTCACTTTCTAATACTTGATCTTGATGGTTCTACATCCATCTAGAGTTCGGCTTATACTGGCCCTCCATGAGAATGTCCACCTCCACCAGGTGAGGGTCCTTCCTCAGTAATAATGAATGATGGTTTTTTTGTTCCTTCACTTTTTGATTTAATCTCCATGTGGCTTATATATTTCCTATACGTAGCGCACTCACGACCATTTGTTTCTTTTGTTCTTCCTTCACTTTTCAATTTGACCAACTCTCTTTCATCCTATGATTGTAATTCACAACATGTTACTCATTCATTAATAATCAGTGTTATTAAAACCCTTTTTCTTACCTAAAAAAATCTAAGTCAAAACATGACTTGACGACATGGTTAAAGACACTAGACACTTTAATTTAGAAAAAACTTAAAAATAATGCAATCAGAAAATTTGGTAAATATTAATTTCAAACACAAATATCTTAGTAGGAGTAACATATTATGTAATAGAGTAGCCAAACCATAAAAAATCATACTCAATTTTAGCATAAAAAATGTAATTAAATTTAGTTAATAAAGTAGTTTCGTACCAAGCATAATTCTAGTCATAGTTAACTTAAGTGATTCTTGATAAACTTTGTAATTTATGAAAGAACATATTAAAATAATAACATTTTAATATGGGTACAAATGTGTGTCTTTTCTCCTTCCAATCAAAAGTATGTTTAAGGTTTTAACTACTTACACAAACCGATTAAACTCGGACTATAATTGTATCAAATCTTTGATGGGAAACTCGGCTATGAAGAAATGATTATAATCAAATCTTTCGTCTATGATACTCTTGTAGATGATAGACAAATCAAAAAATTAAATCACTAAACTTATCTAATCAGAATAACCTGAAAAATTATTTGACACTTAATTTGACTTTAAATAAATAAATTTAAATAAAATTGATTAATATGGCCCGGAACTTCATTGATTTTGACAAATAACTATAAATTTTAATCATTATATATATAATAGAATCAAAAGAATTTCAATTAAAATTTTGAATTTTGTATATTTCAAGGGTAATTGTATGCGTTGTCTTTTGAAAATCCATAAGATTAAGAATTATTTATTTTTTCTTAAGGTTAGTCTATCATAATGCTACACATCTAACGTATGACACAAAAAGACTATCAAGTGTATTACTTGCATTATTGCGTATGTAAATAAAATTCCCACGCTTAAAAAAAAAGCTAGTTATGAAAATTACCTTCTGTACATTTCCTTGAGCAAATGAAGAATCCGTATCTGTTTTTAGGTTTTCTATATTCACAACATAAAACACATCAAATTAATATTAGATATCATAGAGTTTGTGCATAAGATTGAGTAAAAGGTGGTTGAAAATTTTGTGATTTACCGTAAGGCTTACCTGAAGAAAGAACATAATGAATGTGAGCTAGTCCAAGTAAGAATAGAAAAACAAAAGTTTTTTTTACCATCTTTTTTTATGCAAAAAATTATTCTTCTTTTTTTTTTAAATCACACAATATGGTTGTATGTATAAGTGGGAAGAATGAATCAAAACTGATTTTGTCCAAATTTAAAAATTAAAAATAATAAAGATTTGATTTACTTTTTACTATTACATTATTTTAAAAAATCATCAAAGATTTTATCTAACATATGCCAATAATATAGGAATAGATATATTATAATAAGAAATCTAAACATAAAATGATTTTCTATATGAATTTCGTGAATCTACATGTATCACAAACGATTTTTTTTCTATGTTATACCATATTATAATATTTTAAAATTATTATTATCTTTAATCATCATATACATATAATCTCGCTAAAAAGTTAAATAATAGTATCATAGTTAAGGGAAAAATTTTTAAATCAAACACATTAAACATCAATAGGAATCTAGCAAGGAAACAAGATAGTTACTCAACCTCCTACTCTTTTATGAAATTTTTCCTTTTTACGTATCCAATTAATTTGATACAAGAATAATATTAAGTTAATATAAATGAATCTTTTAACTTTTGAGTGAGAAAACACGTTTACAGCTTTCGTTAGACATCATGCTTACTAATTCCGAGGTCGATTCCTTTATTGGTAGTAGAAATTTTTATTCTCTACGTGGAGAACAACTTTGAATTCTCGGCCTAGGTTTTATTAATTTTAGTTTCAATATTTATTTTTGTCCCTTAAGAGTTCTTAATGTCGTGCCTTTAAGTTTGTATTTGTGCTATAAAAGCCCTTAAGGTTTATTTATGATTTTTAATTGTTTCACAATTATGAAAAGTATATGAATTTTTTTTTTAAAGCTGTGTTACTTTCTAGCAACTTTCTTAGTTGTTAAAAGGTTAAAAAATTAAAACAATTTATTTATCGTTGGGTACTTAGACTTACCAAAGAATTTTGGTTAGCAACAGCTTATGGGTGAAAATTTAAACGAGTACTATGATGGGAGATATATTAGTGTCATTAATACTAATAGTTGATTACCAACTAATTTTTGTAACAGTTCATCATAATATTATAACCAAATAAAAATTACTAATGATGATACATTTCTAAATGATAATCCTGTAATGGAATATGTTGAGATCCAGTAGTGGAAGGGTTGATTCTTAAGGCATTAATGTATTTCGTCCAATAGTGAAGGCACAATACCTCCTAACATATTTCAACAAACATAAATTTGATTATAAAAAGAACAAATATAGATAAAGAATATATTTTATATACTTTCAATAAAAAATTGTACTTTCCTCAGTCTTCCTAGATGTGTTTGTAGTCGTATGTTTAGCGTCACTATTCCAACAACATAAGTGACATATCATCATTGAAATCCATTTAATTAAATAAGTTTTCTTAAGCATCACACATACAAAGCGATCTTCCTAAGATCAAGAACCTCGTACTCTGCCCTAGTTGTAGCTCAAAGAGAAGATTTAGGGAAAGGTTCTTCAAAGGATCTTGGTCTTCAAGGAGAAATTGGGCATAAAGATGATTTTGAGGGGAGAGAAAGGCAGAGAGTTGATGAATAAGGTGAGAAAAAGGATGATGAAGTTGAGGAGAAGATTAAGGATGTTGAAGAAGTAGAGAAAGAGAAGAAAAAGAAGGATGAAGAAGAGAAATGGAGGAAAATTCAGGAAAGGAGGAAACTTGAGATTCAACATGCTCCACCTCTATCTTTTCCTTACAAAAAGGTAGAGAAACAATTTCAAGAAAAGTTTCTTAAATTCCTAGAGCATATGTGGCAACTTGAGATGAAGATACCATTCTTGGAGGTCATTGGAAAAATGCTTCAATATGCTAAGTATCTGAAAACTCTCTTAGGAAAAAAAAGAAAGCTTGGGGGCAAAGTTATTATTTTGCCAAAGCAGGTGAGTGCCATCATTCAAGGCACCTGGGCTAGGAAAGAAAAATCTAGAGGACCCTTTGTGCTCCTAGTCACCCTTGGAAAACTCAATTCTAAGGGGGCACTTCCTGACCTTGAGGCCTCCATTAGCCTCATGCCTATGTCAATTGCTAAACAACTAACCTTTGAGCTCAAGCCATCAAAGAAAACCATCCAACTAGCCGACCGAAGTATAAAAGTGCCATGTGGGGAGTTTGAGGACCTTCCGATCCAACTAGGGAACATTGTGGTTCCATGTGACTTCATGGTGCTTGATTTGGTTGAGGATCCTTATACCCCCTTCATCCTAGGGAGAAATACTTTGAAGACTTTGGGTGCCTTGATCGACTGTGATTCAGAGACTATCACTGTGAGGGTGGTCCAAGAGAAGGTTGTGTTTGCCTTTTCTAAGACCTCCAAAGAACCCATGGTCGAGCTGATTTGTTCCTTCAATGTTGTTGGGAATATAATTGAACAAAAGGTTGAGGGGTGTGATGTTTTTGCTACCTCGGTGTTTATTGAGGTGGTAGATGTGGAGAAAACGATTAAGAATGTTGCTTTTGAGGATGGGAAGGAGATGGTTCCGATGAAGGAAAATTATGAAAATCTCAGGATACTGACAAGCCGGCCCACAAAAGGAAGAGGGATAAAACAGAAGAAAAACCAAAAAGAGATTGATGGCTCCACCCTGGCTTGGGGGAGCCTCGCATTATAGCCTACCTCTAGAGGACCCCAGTTCTACTTTGCTTACTTCCGCTATTGCTTCTCGGTGGAGAGTTTTGACTCCCCACACTGGAGGTGATGGAGATGCTAGGAGTGAGTCCACTCCTACATTAGGTATAATTTCTTCGTCTTCTTTTTCTATCTGAACTTATGGCTAACTTTGTCAAACTTACCGACATTAAACAAAAGTACTTGCGGGAGATAATCAGGTGTTAGTATAGTTTGTTTGTTTGCTTAGCTATAGTGTCTAATGCTGATCTTTCTCCCTTTAGGTTCTCTTCTCCACCTTTCCCAAGTGCTAAGACGGCTCTTGAGCTGGCTTGGGGGAGGGTTCTTGTGTTTTCAAAGTTTTGAAAGATCAAAATTATTGTCACTATTGCCTTGGTTTTTGTTATAGTTTTTGTATGTTTAGTTTAGTTTTGTTAATATGCTTGAGTCATGAAACCGGCATGCAAGATTCCGACGTGTACATTCTAGTGGTCTTATGCATACTCATGTTTTCCTAGCCTTATGCCTGTTTTGGGACCGAATGATTGACTATTTTCCACCTTACTTGGGGGATCTAGGCTTTCTTGGTTTATGGCTGGGATGACTACCTATTGAGGCATATTTCGACTAGCCTAGTAAGGATTGAGCCTTCTAGGACTCCATTGTGAGTCCTATGTCATCAAGTGCTAGTTAGAGAATCTAAGTATTGTGTCTGTTCTCCTCCAGCATAGTCTGCTTTGCTAAAGGTCAGGGATGATAATACATTTGTAGTTATAGCTACATGACCAAATTTCCTACCATGAACATTAATTGACTTTAGGGTAAGCCAAGTTTGTGCCTTTACCTTTTTCTTCATAGCTACACTATTTAACTCCATATGAGCCAAATGTCCCCTCTCTTTACCTAGAGGATAGTCAAGTGATCATAGTGAAGTTGGTGTCCGTTGCACTGTGGTGTAGGATTTCGGTTTGAAAAGTCGTTGTCGGAAGATATGACTCTATACATTACTCTTAGTATATTTCAGAATTACTAGCATGAAAAACACAAAAAAAAAAAAGAAAGAAAGAAAAAAAAAGAGAAAAAGAAAAAGAAAAAAAAGGAAAAGAAAAAAAAAAGAGAAAAAGAAAATTTTGAGAATAAGGTTGGTGTAATGTATTAGAGTTCATTAATGCGTATCTTAAGAATTTTGGGAGTGGCATTGTTGTCGGAAGTCGTAGCTGTCCTTGGTTTCATTACCTTGGATTGCTTACTATCCTCTATTTTAACTCCACATCCCCAAATTTTACCCTACCTTGATCTTAGCCTACATTGCAACCCGTTCTAAACTTGTTCGACTTGGTCTAATTAGTAAGTTATGTGCTAGAGAGTAGATAAGATATAATTCCCAAGACATCTCCCTGTTTAAGTGTTTAATTCCTCGCTCATCTTTAGTTAGATGATTTTGAGCGAAACACATACGTTATTAAACACACGATCGTATTAGAAATTTCCCACATAGACTTGGGACCTCATTAGGTAGTAGGTGGCATGGCCTATGTTGTAGCCTTTCTAGTAATCTCAAGTCTGTAAAAAACATTGTTCTTCTTGGTATTATGCTCTCTTGAGCCCATTGTACTTGCACACCCATGGCTAGGGAAGAGTTTGTGCATACATGACTTGCATTGTCTTATTTTCCGCTCGCCTTGCTTTTCATTTGCTTTACTCATTGTGTTGCCCTGCTAGTTCATTTGCAAGGGAATAGCAAAGGTTTAGCTTGGGGGATGTTGATATGCTCATTTTAGAGCACGTTTACAACCCCATTGTAATGTTGAGTCTCACGGTTTTAGATTGATTATATACACATTACACTTGATTTTACCTTGATCTTTTCCTCGAGCTGTTTTAAGGTCATTTCAGGTACTTTCGATGATTTAAAGGTAAAATACGACGTGTTTGAGGCTTTAACATTCTTATCAAGAGTTTAGATGCGTGTATCATAGCTTAGGCATGCGTTCCAAGTCACTCTCAAAGATCCCATGAAGTTCAGAAGCCAATAGACACTTTGAAGAAGTTGTATAGCAAGATTCAGGCTCAGATTCGACTGAATATGACAGCCATTCGGTCAAATGAAAGACAGGAACTCAAGCATATGACTCAAGCTCTTGGATATAGCCAAATCAGATACCATTCGGCCGAATCATGGTCTATTCGCCCGAATCCATGCTTTCCTTCGGTCGAATGATGGACAGACTTCTGTTACTCATACATTCTATTTTGGGCGAATTACAGCACCATTCGGCCGAATCCACAGCTCCTTCGGCCCAATGCCCTTATTTCCACAGAATTTGGTTCCTTCTTAAGCCGACCCTCGAGGGTTTTTCTAGGGTTTTACCCCCTTATGTCCTTAGGGTATAAATATCCCCTTTCTCTGTGTAAAACCCTCATGCCTTTTTTGAGAGCTCTTGTGCCTCAACTTGGAACATCACTTTCATTGCTTTTCCATTTCATTCATGCACTAGTTTAGATTCAAAGCTTTCATTGCTCTCTTTTTCAAGTATTGTATTTTGGATTCAGAGTTTCTTTCAAACAATTTCATTCACGTAAGTTATTGTTTCCTTTATTACTCTATTTTGTTTAATGCTTTCGTTTATTGCTTTTGTTGATTTCATTACTTTTGCGGTTATTAAGTCTTCATTTATGGCTATGCGTGAGTAGTTCTCTTAGGGTTTTGTTTAGTGTAACCCTAGGTTGGCTTGTTCTTCATGTGTAGGGTTAGGGTTTGAGATTATCGATGATTGTTTGATTGATATTCGATGCAAATCTTGTCTTGCCGCTCCTTAGGAGACATAGGGCGATTATAGGTTGTTCATGTGATTTATAGGGTCGCAAACTTCCTCTCATCATCTTGAGTGTCTTGATTGATTGTTGATTGATTTCCCCTAACCTAGTTTATCTACTAGTTGTATTGTCCTTCCTAGGGTGGAACTAATCTATCCCTGTTTGTCTTTCATTGCTATTTATCATCGTTTATATTCTTGCATTACTTTTCTTTCATTAGTGTAGTTCAAACAACCGCATCTCGAATAAACTTTTACATCAAGTCTAGAAACTAGCATCCCTTGTCCTTTTGGTTTGACCCCCGACTTACCATTACACTAGTTGTAGTAGTATTAGGAAGATTATAAATATTGTTTGCATAACTAGTCTTTTAGTAAACGACGCTAAAAGCCGGTTATCAACTCTCAACCTATAGGTCACGCTATTTGGCATAGCAGGCCATGTGTCCAAGCCGCGCTACCCTGATAGCAACATTCCCGTTGGCACATCTGGCCAACTCAAGAATTGCACCTCTCTAGTAGCGGCTCGTCATTAGCACATCAAGACAATCTATAAGACTTTGAGCTCAGGCATTTAGGCCTATCGACATAAGTTCTCATTGTTAGCGGAAATAGCTGAGCTATACTCGATGGATAGGTTCTGAGGAATAACCCATATTTGTTTTGTAGGTGTCGTCGTTAGAAGAAGGATTTGAGATTACAGAGCATCTCAGATCTTCCTCTATCCTAAGTTGTACTTTAACCTTCATCTTTAATCCAAGAATCGGTCTAAATGGGGGCTTTTGTAGACACAAAATCATGTCTCCCCATGTAACAGTTTGATGACAATCACCCTTGAGAGTGTACTTATCTTAGTTCAAGTTAAAGTTTATGTAAACCCAAAATCACCTCAAAGCCAAACCCTAAAAAATCTTAAACACAAACCTAAGCCCAAAACATTATTGGCCCAAATACATGACCCCAAAAGCAACCCAACATTATCAAAAATCAACCTTTATAACCGTGTAAAAGTTGAATGCTCTTAGCATATACCTAGCACTCAAAGTAAGGGTAAAATGAATGAACTAAAGCCCAGCCAACATCAGGCGTCTAACATCAACTTCGGGCATTGAACACCCTCTAAGCGTTTGACACACAACCTAAGCGCCAAACGCATGCCTTGCTTTGAGTGAATGAAATAAAGTAGAATATGATCAGTATTCAATTCCAATGAATGACGTATAGCCTCAGCAATAGACGTCGAACCTTATGTGCCACCCCAAAAGTGCTCTTGAATTATTTTGAGCTTATGTGCATTTCAGCGTAAAGATTAAATTTTTTAGCACCCAACTCCTAGGATATACGTGTGACAGTTAGAGTTGGCGTCTAACGCACTAACTTGGCATACAACGCTCAGAAAATCGACTCTTTTTTTCGATAAAAACCCTCTAATTTTTAGAGCAAAGGGGCGACATTTTGTGATTTATAAAATACCCTCTCAACACAAATCCTAGCACTCAACTCATACCTTTTCCTTACAAATCAAGGAACCATTACTCCTTCGGCAAACACTCTAGCAAAGAAACTATCCTCAATGTTAAACACTAAGGACCCTTCTATGCTTTAATTTTTTTTATATTGCTTTGTCTACTTCTACTCCATTCACTTTCTAGTACTTGGTCTTGATGATTCTATATCCATCTAGGGTCTTAGCCTAGCCTTTTTTTTAGTGATGATTGTGTAAGGTGAAAACCTGTTTCACATGACCCCATTGATTTTAGATTTTTATGCAACTATTCATGAGCCTTGATCATCCAAAGAGTCATCACTTTTGATGGTCTCTTATGATCAACTCTTACAACAAGTTTTTGATGTCTTTTTTTTCTATGATGTGAAGAGTTAGGGGAAACTCTTACTTCACTAGGTTAAGTCTCAAATTCTTGATGTTGAGCATCATGATTAAGGAACCATCCTTATGAATTGGTCTCCTCCTAATAAAGTTTCAATCCCTCTTTCTTGTATTTCTTTATTGCAATCTATTTACATTATGCAAGTTTATTTTCCTTTTAGGCTATGATGTAAATATTTAGACATCGCCAATCTTGCTAGACTTGTCTCTTAATCCCAAGTATGTATCATACGTGAATACATGTTTAGGATTGATTCAATGACTCATTTCATTCTTTAGATTTCATAACCCATACTTTGATTTCTATTTAGCATTTTCATTTCTATGATGTTTTAAGGAAAAATCATAACGACCACTTGAACTAGAATCATATTTAAGTTGGATTTTATTATGATAAAAAGTCTCTTTAGGCTTCCTTCTTCATTTGATTATCTAATCTCTCTAACTAATCTTACATCATACTTATATTGTATTTTAACTAACCCTAACATATGGACTCTTATCTCTTGCCTCGTATTTTATATTATGGTTATTGTAATTTATGTAAAAAATTCTTACTTTGTAATGAAATTGCATAATCTGTTATGTATGGATCTATGGACCTGGTACTCAAAAAATAAATGTGGAAATCATGGGCTAAATTTTTTTAGAAAACAGACCCAAAATGGAAAACAGGTCCAAAAATAGAAAGAACCCAAAATGGAAAGGTACCTGAAATAAAAGGTCCCAAAAATAGAAAGGTACTCGAAATGAAAAGTCCCAAAAATGGAAAGGTACTTGAAATAAAAGGTCCCAAAAATGGAAATGGTCCATAAATGGAATGTGTGAAAATAGAAATGTTCCTAAAATGGAAAGTGCTAGCAATAGAAATGGATCCAAGATGGTAGTGGGCCTTTAAATGGGCTAGGTCTTGAAATTGGTCTTAGACCAATATATAGGCTTGGACTTAGGCTTCAACCCATTTACTTTATCCTTGACTTGGGCTAAGTTAAAGTTGGGCTTTACAATGGGTTGGACCTTGACTTTGACCATTCATGAGTTAGACCTTGACTTAGGGTTTGACTTCCATGAGGTTCAACCTTAGTTACAAATGGGCTAAGCATGAATATGGACCATAAGAGCATGGGATTATGAAGGCTTATGAAGCATGGGCTATGAAGGATACCAAAAAAAGAAAAGTGAACTGATCCAACTCTCAAGTGGCGTGAAAAGAGTATTAATTAGGCTAAGCTTTGAGGTGAGTAGTTGGGCTTCTTGTGGCTGAGTAATGGAATAGAAAAAATGGAGCCCAAGTGGCTTGGATTTAGGCTGAGCAAAGTGGCATGAATAGGGCAGAGTTGACGTGTAATTAAAACGCAAAAAGGAGTCCAAAAGCACATAGGCTTTTAAGGAGTCCAAGCATAATTAAATATATTGGGCATGAATACAAGGTATTATTCAGTTCATGAAGTTTAAGAAAAACCTTTTTTCTTGAGTGTTACACGTGAGTGTATATGCTTTAGTGTCCATGTTAATTCACTTTGGCAAGAGTATGGTGTACTTAGAACCCTGAGAATTCTAAGTGGTAAATATGTATCTTAGAATAATCAACGAAGCCTAAAGGTAATTCCTTTACTTAGTGATTTTTGTAGAATAGAGAGGTCTTATGATCTATTAGTTACTTTTGTTGAGAAATTGATGTTTCCTATGCTAGCTCAATTATGGCATATTCAGTGGTGATCTTAGGAGTCTTAATCTTTCCTAAGTGTAGCATCTGTATCTGTATGGTAAGATTCATTCCTTAATCTATATTTTGTTTTTGTTCTTGAATTGATTTATAGGGGGCTTGATCGAAATATGATAATTGGACATTTGAAATCATAAAATTTCCACATCATTTGGGCTAATGATTTTGCTTGCGTACATGCTGGATTATAATTGAATGTGTTGGAAAGTTTGAGTCTTTATTGGATGCTAATTTTGGTGCTTAAATCCTAGACATATTGCCTATAAATTGGTGGATGAAAGTTGTGTTTGTGTTACAATCTCGAGGCCCCTAATCTGATAGAAATTGTTGAAGTTAAATGAGAATCAATTTGGAAGCTTTTGAGTTGTACCAGGTCTTTGTGTGTGACTTGGCATATTAACATTTTTTGAAGCCTTATAATTCATAATAATCACTTAAAAATTTTGGGTTTCATTGGATTAAAACTTCATAGCTTTAGAACATCTTCTAAGTGCATTGATCAGTTTTGGGTAGAATTGGAGCTTATTGTGTTTTTCTTTGTTTGAGATATCAATTGAGCAAGTGAGAATACATCTCTCTAGGAGAGGCTTATTTAGAGCACTTTTTACTAGGGGAAGGAAAGGAGGCATAGAGGTTGTTCTCATTGCATACCAATGGGAGTAGTTTGGATTATTTTTCCTTTTGTCAGAGTTCTACTTAGTATTTTTTAGAGATTCTTTTTATGGAATCCTTATAAAGTAAGAAATTTAGGCTTAAAATTTTGTTAAATTCTAAGATATAAGGTATCCATAGTAAAAAGAAATTTCAACCATGTATTCTGATCTATTTGTGAAAAAGATGACTAGTAGAAGAAGGAATGAATGGGAAGCAAAGATAGCATTCTTGAAGAAAGAAATGGAGGATAAGAAACATAGAAAATGTTTCTTTGATGATGAATTTGAAGAGCTATATAATATGTCTAGGAGTCAAAGAGTAGATGTACCCACCTAATGCCAAACCAAACCCAAAATTATTTATACCCCTATGATGCAACTCGATTTTGAAATCTTTGACAATCTAATTTATGATGAGAGTGATTGTTTGAAGGAAGTAGAAGTTGGACCGGATGAATGGAAGTATTTAGAGTTGGTATTGGAAGAAGACGAGGTCAATCCCGAGACACAAATTCGATTTGGACTGATTAGATATAAGCGTTTGAAGAAAAGAAATGGGCAATAGAGGATCTCGAATTAGGGAGGAATTGGAATGATTATTCTCAAAGATTCATAAATAAAGAAAAGTCCAAAATTGGTAGTCTTGGTGGGCCTAATGGTGTGAAGTTGTCATATGAGTTGAGGAGGAATAAGCCATCCACACATGGAAAAATGGGAATTAATTAGATTAGAGCCTTGCTTGGGCTTCCAAATTTTTTTTTTCTCCTAACCTTTTGTGCAGGTCCATTGATCATGATTTGTAGTCATTCTTTCCGTTCAAAAATTCGAAGTTAGAGGACAAACTTCCTTCAATAAGGGGAGGATATTATGTGTGAAACCGTGGACTCGGTACTAAAAAAATGGATGCAGAAATCGTGGGCCAAAATTTACGAGAAAATGGACCCAAAAATGGACAAGTACCCGAAATAGAAGGTCCCAAAAATGGAAAGTGCGAAAATTGGACATGGTCCAAAAATGGAAAGTGCTAGAATGTGACCCAAAATAGAAGATGGGCTTTTAAAAGGTCTTAAGCTCGAAATTAGGCTTGGGCTTTTATGGACTTGTTCTTAGGCCTATTTGGGCTTAGGCTTTAACCCATTTACTTAGGCCTTAACTTGGGTTTGACCATGGACTTGACTTATATCGGTTAGACCTTGGCTTTAACCATCATGACTTGGACCTTGACTTTGGTTTTGACTTCCATGAGGGTGGACCTTGGTTATAAATGGGCTAAGCATGAATGTGGACCAAGAGAGCATGGGATTATGAAATATGGGCTAAGAAAGAGATCAAAGAAAGCAAAGTGGACTGATCCAACTCTCTCAAGTTGCATGAAAAGAGAAGTAACTAGGCTAAGAATTGACGTGAGTAGTTGGTCTTCTTGTGGCTAAATAAGGGCTTGGAACAAAGGAGCCAAAGTGGCTTGGATTTGAGTTGAGAAAAGTGGCGTGAATAGGGTTGAGTGGGCATGTAATTTCAAGGCAAAGAGGAGTCCAAAAGCAGCTAGGCTTTGAAGGAGTCCAAGCTTAGGTAAATCTCTTTTATATTTATCTTTTTATTAGAGTTTTCTTTAAGTTTTAAACTCCTATTTTCAAGGGAGTAAGTCGTTGATCATATTAGCTAGAGTATTTTTTATATGTGAATTCGTGGACCTGATGCTCAAAAATTGGATGCAAGAATCATAAGCTAAAATTCCGGAGAAAATGACCCCGAAATGGAAAATGGGCCCAAAAATAGAAAGGTACCCAAAATGGAAAGTTTCAAAATTGAAAATGTTCTTAAAATGAATAGTCCTAAAAATGGAAAGGGGTCAGAAATGGAAAGTGCAAAAGGTGGAAAGGGTCTAGAAATGGAAAGTGCTTTGAATGGAAATTTTCTAGAAATGGAAAGTGCTAGAAATGGAAATGGTAAAAAATGGAAAGTGGGATTTTTAATGGGATTGCGCTTGAAATTGGGCTTGAGCACATATATGGGTTTGGACCTAAGTGGGCTTATTAGGCCTATTAGGGTTTAGGTCTTGACCCATTGACTTGGGCTAGGTCAAAGCTAGGCTTGACCATGGGTTGGGCCTTAACTTTGATCATCATGGGTCAAACCTTGACTTGGGTTTTGACTTCCATGAAGTTGGGCCTTGTCTATAAATGGGCTAAGTATGGACATAGGCCATGAAAACATGGGCTAATAAAGCATGGGCTAACATGGAGACCAAGGCTTAAGAACTGGACCGAGTTGAAGCATATGTGGCGTGATAAATTCATGGGATTTGGACCAACAAGTTGTGTGGAAAAGGCTTGGACTTATGCTAAAAATTTGCGTGGGAAAGGGGTTTATAGGTGTGGATTTGGGGCTTAAAAGGAGTCTAAACACATGGGATTTTAATGGACTGAAGATGGAGTGACAATAGGGCTAGACTATGCATGTTGTTTCAAGGCTTCAAAAGGAGTCCAAATTTGATAAAATGCATGGAGTCCAAGATTATCTCAAATATCTTCTTATGTTTATCTTTTATATGAGTTTTAATTAGTTTAAAGTCATTTTTTTAAGGGTTTAGTTGCTATAGTTTAAATATCTTCTCTTCTTGGCTTTCTACTATACACCTTTATTACTCAGTTCTCATGATTATGCTAACTGGATTCCTGCATTAAGCCACAAAAATATGCATAAAAGTAGAAAAGATACAAAAAATCAAGTAAAATAAGGTGAAAACAAATAAATGCTCCGAAGCCTAGACCATGCACAAAATGATGCAAAATGAAACAAAACGGGATAAACTTGGGCCAAAAAGAATACAAAACTCTACTAGGAAGATACAAATGAGTGACATAAATGTAACTCATCAACTAACAAATCTTACTTGTTCTATCTTAATTATATTATTTCCATTTTATTTTAATATTGAAGTATATTGCTCATTCTTGAAACCCCCTTTGGTTTGTAGATCACTTATCTAAGTCATTTTGGGAATCCAACCAAATTGGTGTCTTAACTTCCCTTAAATTTTAGGTGATGATTCCTCCTAACCTTCTGAATTCGATTCATAAGAAGATAACAAAGTTGTGAAGCTGATCCTTAATGACGTGTAGAATATGTAGGGCATTAGTAGTTGAATTCCCTTTCTTGATCTTTGCTGAGAAGGAAAGGCTAGCTTGTAAAAAAAAATTCCCTCTAGTGGTGGCTCACTTATCGATCTGTTCACCTGAAACTTCGTTAGGTTTACCAACCCTTTAATTTGGCGCCTAGAAAACCTTATAGCATCCCTAGAACTACGGAGTCAAGAGGCATTCCCATAACTAAATAGCCGATACGCATCCACGGAATTGCGATGGTTTCTTGTGGCCAAAAAATCGGGAGACGTCCAGAAAGGTTATAGAAGTCTGTACTTTTGAAATTACCATATTGAGAGGTGTACCTAGAAATCACCATGACTAATTTAGGCTTGAGAGTGCCCCAAAAAATCCTAAAAAATTCCTAGTGAGTCTAAACTAAGGTGTATCCCTAAAAAATCACAAAGCTTGGATCTAATCTCCAAAATGACCAAAAAATATTTAGGTTTAAAGGCTTGTGAAGACAACTAGGGTTCGAGTGGACGGCTTAAGGAGTGAACCGCCACTAGAGGGTCTGGTTTTTTACAACCCAACATTTATTTCACAATGAAAAGAAAGGGAAAGAGTCCTCCCTCACTAATTCCCTATTAATTGTTCACATTATTTAGGGTCGACCATGCGTCTTTAACTATCGTCATATGAATTGAGTTCATAGGGTTAATAGGAGTTGCCACTAAACTATATAGGGAAATTTAGGCAACCTTTGAGGTTTGAATCCCAGAATTGACCTACATGATTGGTTGTTTAACTAAAGGTGGGTTCGAGAATGAGCAATCTACTACAATTCGAAAATGAGGTGCAAGAAATTTCCGTTAAGATGGAACAAGATTAGATTTGATAGTTGTTAGGCACATACTTTAGACTAAAGGGTTTGAAAATTAGGGATTATAGAAGTAAACTTGATTGGGTATTTGGGTGATCACTTCTTTAAGAGTCCACAAATTAAATGATTCTAAAGACGATTGTTCAAATTTATTTTATTAAGCATGATACACTTGAATGGGTCTTAAAATATGTGGAATAAGAAAAAAGTGGTCATGTAAATTATAACAAAATAAGAATTATGAATAATTTAAACTACGAAAATTTAAGTGTAATAGAGAAATATGCAAGTATAATTATGCATGCAAGTAATTGAAAATTTACTCATCAAATGAAGGCTAGAATCTCAAAATGCTTTCCCTCATGGCATAGTTTCGCTTAAAGAAAGAGTCTAGTTAAGAGGACTTAATATGATTTAGTCTCAAAACATCATGGGTATTATTAAATGAAGTAACAATAAAATATGGTTCATGACACTAGAAAATTAGGCTTTGGTCAACTCTTCTAACGTTCATTCAAGTACCATACTTTTAGAAAAGCTGAACATAACCTTCAAAAATATTAGTATGATGAAGTTAAATTTCTAACTATTTAATTTTTTGATAACATGCATTTTCAAAATTCACGCACGCCTCGCGCTTAGATTAATTATGTAGATATATAGCAAATTTATGAGATGAATATATTGCATATATTCATTATCTCGTAAATTTAATCCAAATAAGTTCTATGTACTTTCTTTGATATTATTGTTACTAAGGTATATTATTATCTTACTTTGAAATATTAAATACCCCACAAATAATATGTTTAAAACCTTAGGTGTATCCTTGATCATCTTCTCATCTAAGGAGTTCTAATGTTAAGATCGCGTATAAGACAGAGTGTAAAGCATTGTTATAGAATTTCCCCTATTTTTTATTATTCATTTGATTTGTTAAAGAGTGTTAAACAAAGCTTCTAATGTGTAGAAAAATATTTAGAAAGAGATCAATACGTTATATTGAATGAGAATCCATAAATTGAAGAATGTTCCATTGATCAAGATTGGGTTACAATGAGAGTCTTAATCGTATATTAGGAAACTTTTAGAACATAGAATCTAAAATATTAGTCATATTCTATGATAATTAGTTCACTTACTATATATAGATATCACAACCTAATAGATACATACACTTTATTTTTTATTAACGCCTACCAATATTAACTTATTTTCACATTATTCAACATAGCCTATCAATTTTTTGGATACTCACATATTTAAGGTTCAACAATAGAATATTTATCCTATTGCATTCTGTTATTTTCTATAATATAAAAGTATATCTATTAGTCTATAGATACGGCTTTCTTAATCTTTATACAAAGCCTAGTGTATGAAATATATTATTAAACATGGGAGGAGAATTTGTTGTGTCTATTCTTTCACAACCTATATTTGAAACGGAAGAAAGTTGGAGGCTATGTGAAATGTTCATCGAACGGGGAAGGATATAAATATATAGAGGTTACCTACGGTCAAACGAAGAAGCGAGAAAAAGGAATTGAAGTGAAAGCATTTGCCATTGTGGTGAAAATTTGATGATTTATAGTGAAAAGGTTAGAATGTACCTAAGGAATTTTAGGGGCTTGATAAATGCAGTCAGCATCTAGTTAAATTTTTTTCATTTCTTTTTTGTATTAAAATAGAAAAGTGCATGATTGTCACTACTCATCCGTTGACAGTTGTTGTTAGGAAATTTATTTAAGTTTTTGCTCTTCTCTCCTTACCAATAAAGGGTTAAAATGTAAATAAAAAAAAGGAGGCGAATTGGTATATTAAGAGTAGGGATGGCAACGGACCGGATTTGGACCGGGTCCGTTTAGATCCAGATCCAGATCCATTTTTCAAGGATGGATCCAGATCCAGATCCGCTGGGTATGAAAAGTAAGGATCCAGATCCAGATCCAACAGATCCGGGTCCAAAACGGATCTTGCATATTTAGGTGTATTTACCACCATAAGGGATGATTTGGGCGGGAAGATATTTTTTGTGCTATTATATTATTGTTTATAATACTCCGTAACTAGAAAAATGAATTTGTAATTGAAATTATGGACTTTATTATACACATTAGAACATTTGCCTAGACATTAATGAGAAAAGAACTTTATTTTTCAGATCGAATAATAAAGCAAATTACAGTATTTCAAATTAGACAAATTAAAAAAATATTATCAAAAACAATTTTTCATTCTTTTTTAATAGATATCCAAATCGACCTAATTTGAATACTTTTTACTAACGGTCGAACTTTACCTCACTATCATTCTCTCCTTTCTTTATTGGTTACTGGTTTGTAAATATATTAGTATCACGAAAAATATTTCAAGACGGGTCCAAAACGGGTCCTAAACGGGTATTATGGTTGGACCCGTATCCGGATCCGTTTTTCAGTCATAGGACCCGGATCCGACCTGGATCCGTCGGGTCTAAATTTTGAAGACCCGTATCCGTAAAAACGGATATGGATCCACGGATCCGGGTTGGGTCCAATACCCATTGCCATCCCTAATTAAGAGTCGTCTCTCCAATATTTTCATCCTAAGGCTTCACATATGAGGAAAAGGAACGAAATTAAGAGGTTGTCTCACTTGTCTACTTGTTCGGGCTTAAATGAATACCGCCACATGAGGAGGTGACCAAAGTTGATGTCTGCCTTTGGTGAGTGTTTCGGATATTTTAATCATAACTCACGAATGTTGTGTTGTGAATTTGTGCGCGGTAGAGCTGATGACAGCTCCAAAGTATGGTGTTATACTGTCAGCCGAGTATAAGGCTACTATGCTTGTCCACCTAGGCCGTCAATATGGCTTGAAAGAGGTAATCCTGGAGTCCAATTTTCCAAAGCCTCAATTTTCAACCTCGCGTACAATCTTCACGGGTGTTTGATATAAAACAAAGATAAGGATAGATAATATATGGATAGAGAAAATTATTATATCACGAAATTTTCATGCATTTAGTCCATATAAGTTGGGAATAATAATGGAATCAAAGGTAGAGTTACAAAATTAACCTTACTATTCTCATTTTATCTTCTCTTTTTTATCAAGGTTAAAATGGTATTTTACTCCTCTATCCTCGTATGTTTTTGTCCTACTTTGATCAAATATTGTGACTTTTTTTTTTACTCTTTTTATCACTATCCCTCTCTATATATACGATATACCAAATATTCCTTGAAGATGTTCTTTTGTTATGAATCATTCTTTTAGCTTTGTTATTATTAACATTAGTGTCAAAAAGATGGTTTTCTTCTTTATGATCTTGCTAGCTTTGTATATTTTGATTTTATTGTAGGGATGTTATCGATGGGTATCTGACAATTGGGGTTGTTTTGGATCAAAGAATGAAGCCCTAAAACTCGGCTATGCTCCCTACGAATTCTAGCTTAACCTACTCAATCTCCCAACCTTCCCCAGCTATCCACGCTCCTTCTTTGATGTTCACTCACCCTCCCTTGCTTCCCTAACACTCCAAATAAGCTAATACTAATGGGGGTGATAGCCTACACTCTCAAATGATAAGCCAAACAAAGCCTAATGAAACAATATTAAAATTTGCCTAAAATGAACAATAAACACTAGATGTTGTGATATAGCTTTAATTTGTAATCCAATCAAACCCAATTTATTCTTAGTGATTATTATTATTTATAAGGCTTCAAATGATGTTAATAATCACAAGAAAATTCGCCAATTCACATAGCAAGATTCAACATAATCCACGTAATTTTCAGTAAGCAAACAAACTCTTGTCCATGCAACACTTTCCAAATTTGAAGCCCGCGAATTGATGCCAAATTTCCAACCTTTTATCACTAATATCAAAGCCCATACTTTCTAGAAATTATATCCATGTGAATAGTTAAGAATTAAAGCCAAATCTTCAATTAAGATAACAAATAGCTAGCCCAAAACACACGACCAAAATAAGGGATGGTTCTGTCCAGATTTTCGAACTTTGGCAACTTGTTATAGATTTAATCCTACTATTAATTCAATCCAATTAACAAGTTTAAAGCAAAGTTAACTCCTCAGCAAAGACTTAGTAATGCATAGAATCAGTAGTAGCACACTCCAAATCAATGTGACTTATACAAACACCTAATGAACCAATTTAAAACAAGAAACAAAGATAGATTAAAGAACCCTTAGACTCTACATATTTCACTAATTAAGTCTATGAATATTTTTGGGGATAGATCAATGGAACAAATACTATATAGAAATAACCAAGTATATTTTATCTTTGGGGATATATCAAATATTCCTCTACTCTACAGAATTCACCAGTAAAGGAAATATCTTTGGTCTTCCTTGATTATTCTAGGATACAGATTCACCTCGTAGAGTTTTCAAGGCTCCAAGTACACCATTTACTTGTCAAAGTGAAATTGTATGGACACCATTTACCTCACAGTCACGTATTTGAAACCCAAGCAAAAACACACGATTTTTTTAAAATTTCATCGACTGAATAAAACCTTGGGCTACTGCCCAATATAAAAACAAAGTTCAAAGAAAACCTAAAAAATCATGAAAAACAAAAGACTAATTGGCCTTAGGAAACACGTGAAAGTCAACTGCTCATCTCCTTAATTCACGCATAAACAAGGTTTATTATATCTAAAACTCTTATAAATTTGACCAACTAACTAATCCCATGAAACTAAGATTTTAACCTAATATCTCTAAATAAAAGATAACTAGAAAAAGGAATATTAAGCGTCTTGGACTCCCAACATTTGAGTAGATTTTGGACTCCTTTATGTGATGAAAACCAATGCATACTCTAGCCATTCTTCATGCCACTTCAGTCCATAAGCCTAGGTAGATTAAGCTCCAAATGCCTCTTTTCTCACGCCACTTATGCTTGAGTTCCGCCCACTTCTTCAACCTTGGTCTCCATGTTAGCCCATGCTTCATAAACCCATTCTCTCTTGGCCCATATCTATGTTTAGCACATTCATAACCAATGCCGAACCTCATGGAAGTGAAACCCCAAGTCAAGGTCCAACCCATGATAGTAAAAGTCAAAAACCAATCCATGAAAGTCAAACACATGGTCAAGCCCATCTATGGACCAAGCGCAAATCAAGGCCTAAGCCCATATAGGCCTAAGATATGGACTCAAGCCCAATTTCAAACCCCTAGCCCATTTAAAGGCCCACTTTCCATTTTGGGTCCATTTTTATTTCTAGTACTTTCCATTTCTATACTCTTTCCATTTCAGCACTTTCTATTTTTGGACCCTTTCTTCTTTTGGCACTTTTTATTTTTTGACCATTTACATTTTTAGGACTTTCCATTTCTAGCATATTTCCATTTTTTGGACTTTCCATTTTTGGGCCCATTTCCCATTTCGAGTTCATTTTCTCGAAAACTTAGGATCATGATTTCCGCATCCATTTCTCGAGTATCGAGTCCACAAATCTACATAGAACATCCTCCCCTTATTGAAGGAAGTTTGTCCTCAAACTTTAAACGGAAAAAATGATTTCAAATCACGATCAATGGACCTGCAAAAAAAATGTTAGGAAAACAATTTTGGAAGCCCAAGCAAGGCTCTAATCCAATCAATTCTCATTTCTCCATGTGTGGATGGCTTATTCCTCCTCAACTCACAAGACAACTTCAAAACATTAGGCCCACCAAGACTACCAATTTTTGTCTTTGCTTCCTTTATCCCATTATGGACCACGAATCCATAAGAGTAAGTAGACTAATTCTTCCCCAATTAGAGATCTTCCATGGCCCATTTCTCCTCTTCAAGCGCTCTTATACGATCAGTCAAAATCGAAGTCCCGAGATTAACCTCCTCTTCTTCCAATACCAACTCTAAATACTCCTCTTCATCAGATCCAACTTTTATTTCCTTCAAACAACCCTCCTCTAAATCACTCTCATCATAAATAGGATTGTCAAGTATTTCAAAATCGGGTTGCTTCATCAAGGTATAAAAAGTTTCGGTTTGGCTTGGCATTGGGTGGGTACATCTACTCCTTGCCTCCTAGGCATTTTAGATAACTCCTCCAATTCATCATAAAAAAATTTTAGATCCCATATCCTCCATTGCTAGCTCCAAGAATGCTATCTTTGTTGCCCATTCAGTCCTTCTTCTACTAGTCATCTTTTCCACAAACAGATTATAATACATGGCTCAAACTTCTTTTTATTGCAAATTCGATAAAACATGAAATTTTATGAAGTTTAATATCCAAAATCCTCACTTAATAATGATTCAAAATAAAAAAAGAATCACTAAAAAATACTAAGTAGAACACTGGCAATAGGTAAAACAAACCAGATTATTCCCATTGCTACGCAATCAGAACACCTCCAAATATTCCTTAGTCCACAAAACGCGTCAATTCTCCTAATCCCATGAAATTTTAACAAGCAAACTAAACAAAATAAGGAGAATAACGCCATAAGAACCATGTAATTTGGATAAGAAATGATCGAGATCTGGATCCTAAAATTTTGGGTCAGAATCTGTCCAAACTTCGGGATGAACACTCCAAAGTCTATGGATCAAAAGACGAAGTATAGAGCTTCAAAAACACCTCTTTCTCTGATAGAAAATATTATAGGGATGCTCTTGATGGGTATCTTGATAATTAAGGTTGTTTCAGATCAAGGATGAAGCCCTAAAATCCAGCTATGCTCCCTGAATTCCAGCTCAACCTACTCAATCTCCCAACCTTTATGTTTACTCGCCCTCCCTCTCTTCCCTAACACTTTAAATGAGGTAATACTGAGGGGGTGACAGCCCACACTCTCAAATGATAAGCCAAACAAAGCCTAATACAATAATATTCAAATTTGCCCAAACTAAACAATGAACACTAGATGTTGTGATATAGCTCATATTTGTAATCCAATCAAACCCAATTTTTTGAAGTGATTATTATGATTTTTAAGGCTTCAAATAATGTTAATAATCACAAGAAAAGTCGCCAATTTACACAGTAAGATTCAACACAATCCACGCAATTTTCAATAAGCTAACAAACCTGTGTTCATGTAACACTTTCCAAATTTTAAGCCCATGAATTGATGCCAATTTTCCAACCTTTAATCACTAATTTTAAAGCCCAAAATTTTAAAAAATTATATCCATGTGATTTTCAATTAAGATCACAAATAGCAAGCCTAAAACATACGCCCCAATTAAGGGATAAATATCTCCAGGGTTTTGAACTTTGGCAACTTCTTCCAGATTTAATCCTACCATTAATTCAAGCCAAATAAAAAGTTTTAAGCAAAGTAAACTACTCGACAATGACTTAGCCCTGTATAGTATCAGTAGCAACACACTCCAAATAAAACGTGACTTAATCAAATACCTAACAAACCAATTCAAAACAAGAAACAAAGATGAATCAAAGGATGCTTAGACTCTATAGATTTCACCCCATATATAAATACCTTTGGGGATAGATCAAAGAAATAAATACTTTACATAAATCATCAAGTATATGTTACCTTTGGGGATAAATCAAAGGATCTCTCTACTCTGCAGAATTCCCCAAATAAAGAAACTACCTTGAGGCTTTCTTAATTGCACTAGGATACAGATTCACCACTTAGAATTTTCATGTCTCCAAGTACACCATTCACTTGTCAAAGTGAACTAAAATGGACACTAAACTCACCTGTTTGAACCCTATGATAAAACACAAGGTTTTCTTTAAATTTCATCAACTAAATAATACCTTGGGCTAGTGCCCAACATAAATACAAAGTTTAAAGAAAATCCAAAAAAACGTGAAAAACAAAAGACTAACTAACCGTAATTGACCTAAGGAAACATGTGAAATCCAACTACACCTCTCCTTAATTTATGCCTAAACAAGGTTTAATCTAGCTAGAACTCTAATAAATCAAACTAGTTAACTATTCTCGTGAAACTAGGATTTTAACCCTAATAAGAACCCTAAATAAAAGATAAAAATACAAGGAATATTAAGCTTCTTGGACTCCTTACATTTGAGTAGATTTTGGACTCCTCTATGCCTTGAAAACCCACGCATACTCCAGCCATTCTTCACGCCACTTTAGTCCATACGCCCAAGTAGATTAAGCTCCAAAAGCCAAGTCTAAATGCCTATTTTTCTCATGCCACCTATGCTTAAGGTCAGCCCACTTCTTCAACCTTGGTCTCCATGTTAGCCCATTCTTCATAAACCGATACTCTCATGGCCCATATACATGCTTAGCATATTCATAACCAAGGCCCGACCTCATGGGAGTCAAACCCAAAGTCAAGGTCCCAACCCATGATGGTCAAAGTCAAGGTCCAACCTATGGATGTCAAACCCATGGTGAAGCCCACATTTGACCAAGCCCAAGTCAATGGGGTCAAAGCCCAAGCCTAATTTAGAGCCTAAGCCCATTTAAAGGCCTACTTTCCATTTTGGGTCCATTTCCTTTTTTGGCATTTTTCATCTCCATTATCGACACTTTTTGTAATTCTGGACCCTTTTCACTTTTAGCACATTCCATTTAGTGACTATTTACATTTTTGGGACTTTCCATTTCTAGCATATTTCCATTTTCAGGAATTTTTATTTATGGCATTTTTCCATTTTTTGGCCCATTTCCCATTTCGGATTCATTACTTAGGCCCGTGATTCCTGCATCCATTTCTTGAGTATCGGATTCACAAATCCACATACAACAAATTTTGAACAAATTTGGAAGAACTAGACTTGTCAAAAATTGACCTGTCACGATCTTGGCATGAAGTCGAGTAAATTAAAAAGTGGTTTGGGCAAGAATTTACCACCTGATGTCGAATACTACACAAACTTGAAAAAGAGCGAGTCAACAATAACCCAACCTGTTGAGTCAAGCCCTTTTTTAAAAAAACATTAAATCTTAAAATTTTGCATAAATATCAAACTTTAAAGTCATTGTCTACCCTTAATAATTATTTATTTAGAAATTCTCACTACGCTGATCTTATTTGTCACTTAATAAACATATTATTTTTGTCATTTATAATAATAAATTTTATTTTCCCTTTTATTTTAACATAGAAAAGTAGTGTGATAACCTCTTTATTATAAAGATGTAAAAAAGATAAATTCATTAAAATGTATTCCTTGATATATTAGTGGAAATTGGAAAAAATATTGGCCCTATAAAATCTCTTAACACGATAAATTGACGCGAATTCGAAGTGGGTGGATCAAGAATAAGCTCTATACCATCTGAACCGCATATCATTCAACCTAATCATAACCAATATCCAATAAAAAAAAATAGTCTGACTCAATCCGACCCAATCAATTTGTGTAGTCTAGGGTATGCTTCTCAGTAAAAGTATATCCGATTTATGATTCTTTATGTACTTATGGACAAATCAATAACATAAGACTTTTCCTAAAAAAGAATATTTGCTAAATATTTTAATATAAATTAAATATAAAATAAGTATATATATATTGACTATTTTTAATCGTTATAGTAACCTATTTTTTTTTTTTTTTGTGAAATCTCATGTATTGGATCTTACCACTTAAAGGGTCAAGATCTCTTCTCATCCTTCTCATTTTAAATGCTCTTCTCATTGGATATATGTGTGTGTGTGTGTGTGTAAATACTACGCTGATGGATGGTGAGTAGGTGTCTGCTGGATTGAGTGAGGAATGTGTTGGAGCTTGACTAGGATTGGATCTGTTATATTACGCACTTCATCCATAACCCACAACTTATCTAGAATTGTCAAAATCAGATCCAATTCGATAAGTTACCTGAAAACCATCTGAACCCAACCTGATTATGACCCAAAAAGTAAGACATGAAAATGACCCGACCTAACCTGAAGTCAACCCGAAATCGATTTGACTCGATATTTGAAAACTCGAACCCGATCCTTGTCCGACTCGTAGGAACCAGACCCATTACTGACCTGACCCGAAGAAAATCAGAAACCGATTGAACCCGACACATAGCCCATATGATGCGATTCCTAACAATCCATGATCTGAATTCACTCGATATATTACCATCTGAATATATGTGTATGTGACAAAATCTACCCTGGCCCATTTATTACCCAATTTTTAATAACCTTGAAACCAAACATTTTTATTAATTTAATTCTTATGTTATAACTTATGTAATAACTAAGTATATATTAAAAAAAAAGTACACATTTATAACTCTGCTAATATTTTTTAGTTTTACATAAGTCATTAACAGAAATCAGTCATGAAATACAAAACTCATTATGTCATTGTTATCATATTTTATATCATTCAAGGTCTAGTTCTCAATAAGATCATATTTTATTTCAACCTATGCATTTTATATTAACTATTCTATATTAATATGATTTAACTTCCCCTATACGAACTTATTTTTACCCATTCAAACTAAATATATTGCAAGTTCTTTACTTTTGTATACATAAACTTAACACCATATGTTATAACTTTTAAGTATATATTAAAAAATTATGCATTTATAAATATATCAAATTACTTACTGTTCACTACTAGCTAGTTTGATTTGATTAAATCTATCATACTCAATTGGTTATCTGAATTTAAATTTGTTTGATAGATATGTCTATATCTGATATATGATACTTGTTTGAATTTGATAAAATAATTCAATCGTCAAATTGATTATATATTTAGATTATATTCATGTATTAATGTAGATAATTGATATAGATAATAGTCATAATACAATTATAAATATCATACATTGATACACTAAAGATTCATAATCTATTCTAAGTAGATTTGATAATAAATATTTAATAATCACTCCTCATAAATATTTTATTTTACAATAACTTATCAACATTATCATTGTCCATTTTATAAAATAACCATCATATAAAAAATAAGTTATCGCATGAGCTAATTCCAAATGAGTCAAATGACCCGATATGACCTGGGATGAATACAACAAAATAGTCAAATCCCGAGTCATAGATTGATAAAGCCTGATAACATGTCATTATGACCCGATGCGAACCCGATAAAACCCAAACAGGATTTCAACTTTAATCGAGGCGACAAATTACCAGAATTGACTTGACCACAAATCTAACCATACTCGGTATAACCTGTTATAACCCGTTAAGGAACCAACTCGATTTTTCCTTAACCGACTTTAACTTGAACTGAATACAACCTTACTTTAACCCGAATCGAACCCGAGCAAGCAAATAACCGATTCCACCGACCCGATAATGACATGACTCAATCTGATAATGACCTGACCCAACCTCACCTGACTCGACAGGCTAAATTGACCAAATTTAACTCTACTCATAAGAACCCCATCCGTGATGGGTCAACTTAAAACCGACCCATGGACCCAATTTGACAACCCTTATACGTTTAAATCAGAATTTTGTCCTTAAAGTTGGACACCAATATGAGCTAAGGATGGAACTACAGCCCAATAGTAGAAAGAAAAATAAAAACTCAGCATGGATATGAAACAATCATACCCTCCAACCTGAAAACGTTAGTGCATCGTGTATTGCCTTGGCCCTTTGTAGTGAGGTTGGAACGGAACGGTACCCGCACATACAGCATGGGTGTAGCCTAGCCAAATATAGAATTGCAGATCAATCTAAGTGCACCTACACCTAAATGTCTATTTTCTAATGAAGAAAGTAAACTATATGAACAAAATATATCCTTAGATGTACCCACTTCTAAATCTACCCCCATCTGTTTTAGATGATAGATTTAATTTGATTGGCACATCGCAAGAACTACTCTACACTGCTCAGTGTAGGGTCTATCTTTCTTTTTACTAGAAGGATCACAAAAATATTTGTAATGGACATAGTAGTAATCAAACAAAAGAGAAGATTTTAGTCCTTAAATATACATAACCATAAAAATACTTCACAATGCAACTTGATCATTCAAAATAACATACCAATAAAAATAAAACAAACTTTGCAGCATGCCATCACACATGGCAAGATACCCATCTACATAATTACACTAATTAAAACCTATGTAAAAGATCAACTTGTATCACTCCATCCTCTAATATTGCCCCATTTTGACCAGAAAACTCTCGTAAAAAATAGTCAAATAGGATAATATTTAAGGTACGGAGGAGTATTTGTATTACAAACAAACCAAACAAACCAGAGAAAATAATCAAAATTTTGGATCAAATTAGCCATTGTTTCCTGGATTCTTTGGCTCATGATTGTTATTAGCTCCAGTTCCTGGATAATCATTCAGTTCCATACTCATTCTTCCTTCTATTCTTCTTGTTTCTTTCATCCATCCATAATCAACCCACAAATCTACATTTGCCTAATAAAATTTTATTAAAATTATTTATTATTCTTTTTGTAAACATAGTTTATAATTAATAAACATAGTAAATTCAAGAAATTTCTCTCAAAAGGAAGAAAAAAAAAAAAAGAAAGTTGGGAATTATTACCTGAGTGAGAACACGGGGTGATGATAACTCTACTTCATTTTTATTGATCACCAAGCTTCCTTTTATCAACGAAAATAAAAAAGAATTGGCCTTTATAAATTTCCAATAAAATAATCAAGATCGAAACGATATACTAAAGATTCTACATCATAAACATTAAATCTTTTGATGGAATAATAAAAATAGAAATAAAATTATATGGTAAGGAACTTACTTGATGCAACAGTGGATAAAATGGAGGAGAAGAGGAGTAAGATGATAAGATGAAATCCTTTGTTATTGGCCATTTCTTGTTTTGGTGGACAGAACTTTGATGATATATAGGGAGCTTTAAAACTCTCTTGGCTACCACCTACCTAACTTACAATGCACAGTTTTAATATTGGTTAATCGCCATATAAAATTATATAAAATTATATATATATATATATATATATATATATATATAAATATATATATATATATATATATATATATATATATATATATATATATATACATGATTCTCATAAAAAAAAATTTATAGTATCATTTTTTTTGTGCAAAATTTTTAATAATATATTAAGTTGATAAAAAAAATTATGATCTCACATCACATTTTGCCGCTTTTGCTTTATTTTATTATTATGGTATTGTATTTTGGGACAATATTGAATAGTGAACGTAATTTGTATGGAAATTCGGTTAGATTTACAATAAATTTGGACCGTGTTTGATACGTGTAAATTTTGATCTTCGTTACATGTCTATTCTATATTTCTATACGGTGCATCTGTCGAAAATAATTATCCCCCTTCAATTTTTGTGTTCGCTTAGAACAAAATTTCGTCATTTAGCTTTAACAAATTATACTTCGTATGTTATTTTTACAATTTTAAGTAATATAATCGACGGTGAAGCAAAATAAATTTTTAATATTTTAAATAGGATGCAAGAACATGAGAAGAAGATGACCATTCTAGGGAAGTAGTGATAGTAAAATTGTTATGTATCTAATTCTTATTCTATGAGTTATAAAATATTTCATATAATCTTAAAAACTTTGGCGTTTCTAAAGTTGAGAATATTTAGTTTTTGGAGGTTTTGTTTTTATTATTATTCTAATTTGGGTGATTGTAACTTTATAAGAATTTTCTAAGAATAGATGTATTCTCTCTATCTCTTAACTATTACCCTATTTTTATTTATAAAGTCAAAGTTTAAAAAGTTTAACTATAAAATCTCATTATTTTATAAGAAATAATATATTTAAGTAAAATCTTATTGTATGTATCTTAATAGAAATATTTAGAATATCAAGATTTCATAAGTTTTTACCTAACGAATATAGAAATAAAAAAGTTTAAAGTGGTGATATGAAAACCATGAGAAGTCAAAAGGTGCAAACAATTAGAGATATCGAGAGCATATAATTACACTTCTTAGAGATGTAAATAAGGTGCTAAATCAAAAAGATTACATAAAATAAAAAATTAATAATATTGCTTTAGCCATAATTATACTTCGTAGGACCGTAATATACATTTTCAAATGAATACTATATTAGAAAATAATGAGTACAATATGTAGGACTGTAATTATTTAACAAATATATTAGAATAAAATTGGTAGGAGAAACACTAGAACTCTAGAAGCTTGCGATCAGACTCCATTCAGTTTCTTTACTATTTGAATAAATTACGCATGGGTTAGAAGAAGATAGTGTACTCTACTTGGGATAATGAATTTCTGATAAGGACACTCAACTCAATAAGGTCAACTAGGAGAGAAACTTTTTCTAAGCGTGAGTTCCCACTTGCGACTTGCCTAACTAAATCCAACCTGGCTTGCACATGGAAGTTGAATCATCACCATTAGCATGACTATGTTTAGACTTCTGAATCTAATATTAATGACAAATACATAATAGTCTACGCAAACACACCCACTTTCATACGTAAAATACGAACTATTTATAGTTTAGTAGACAATTAAAGAAGGTTTCAATTCCTGAGAATCAGATATTAGGTATAGTATGGAAATTTATCTTATTATTGTAGAGATCAAATTAACAAGAGTAGAGTAAATACTAAATACTCAACTCTCATCTATCTATCTATCTATTTATAACTATTACTAAAGTAAAAACTTGCTGATATTATACTTATCACATGTCAAGGTATTTTAAATAAAAATTTCCGTCTTTTCTTAAAGATGATGTCATCTATTTTATATTATTATTAGATTGAAAAATATTATATATAGAAAATTGTATAACTATATAAATTTCTAAATATTTAAAATTTACATTTGTTTTTTCTATTCATTTCATATTTTCTCTCTACCTTTTTCTAAAATAATTTTTTATTTAATATCATGAAAACTATTATCCCAATTAAAATTTCTACATTAATTCTATAAAACCTATAAATTTTTCATCAATAAAAGAAAATTTCATATAATTAATATATTTAATAAATAATTTATCATCAAACCGTGTATCGCACAAGACTTATTTAATGCCTTAATATTTTAAAAAACAAGTACAAGAAAAAACATTAAACACATTGTAAAATAAGTAAATAAAGGTCAATAACTCAATGATACTTAACAAGATAAAATATATAAACTTGATATCAAATTACCCAAATTAAGTAATTTTTTATAAATAAATTTATTTTTTTTGTATTCTTACACCATTATGTAAGAAGAATGACAAATAACTAACTAGATGGAGGAAATTAAATATTTTGAAAAATTATTATTTTATTTTACTTTTAATTTTCTAAGTACACCTAAATTTGTCTAAACAGTTGGTAGTTAGATGTACTTCAAGTTAAGCAGTTTTGAGTTTTTCATTTTTGAGTGGGATAATATTAGTTACAAATCAAGAATAGCATACAAAGCCAAATATTAGCTAGTTAGTTTGGTCAAGACACTCATGAGCACCAAAGTCTTTCAAATCTTGGTTAATTTTTTCATTAATTTTTAGTAAACAAAAAAAAAGAACTTAAAAAATTGCAAGATCTGATATAAATACATCAATACGGAACTAACGTTAATTAAATTATATAAAATAAATGTGACAAAACCTAAAAGGTGAAATTGTCAAAATAGAATGATATTAATCGAAAAACTAAACAGCAGTTGGAAGCTTGATTATGTGCTTCCTTGACTTGGTCTAAATGAATCTTTAGAATCTTTTCTCTATTCAAATGAATTATCTATCATTAGAATTTCCTCGATTGTCCTTTGTAAGAGAATATCTATGGTATCAGTGGATAAGTACCGTTTGAGTGCGTTATTTTAGGGGTGTTTTAGGGATATTTGCCTATAGTTTAGGCGCATTTTTTTAGCTTATTCGCTCTCTTACAATGCGTTCACTAGTGTTTTCAGTATTTTTATTAATTCTTTTTTAGGAATATTAGAGTAATCTCAAAGTTTTAGCTCTAGCTCGATTTGTCATAAAGCGATGCACGAGATTTTGAGAGTGATTTTGAAGAAACTCAAGTCTTTAGAGCAAGAAAGTTGAAGGCTTGATCTAGTGAGAGCAAAGATGCATTGAAATAAGATGAAACAAGTAGCAGAATAGGAGACTCAGACGTGCTTATAGAACACTCGTCCCAGTCCTAACACCATAAATATTAGAAAGGAATCAGAAAGTTATGATTTCAAGAAATAGAAGAGACTCGTACGAGTCTATATAGCACTCGTCCAAGTATGTGTCAGAAAGTGGGTTTTGCTTTTGATCTCTTGATTTGGCATTTTGAGAGGATACTCGTCCGAATCAAATGAGTATGTGGTCCACTCGTCCAAGTTTGTTTCCATGGGCTTAATTTTTCGTGTTTTTCTTTATTTAGGCCCCATGTAAATATTATTTAATATAAATAGCTTCCTAGGTTTCCTGAGCATGATATTAAGATATTACTAAGATATTATTTAGATTTTTAAGACTATTTTAGAGCACTTACCAATGTATTAAAGGATTTCCATTATCATAATTGCAAGTCTTGCTAGTTTATTGATCGTTCTCAAGTAATTATTCTTCACTTCACAATATATTGCCTTGTATTTATTTTATATTTTGTTTTTAATTATGTTTTTCCTATTAAATTAAGTTCTTTTTATTATTAACATGAGTGAGTAGTTCTCTAACCTAAGGTGTTTATGAACCCTAATATGGATTGATGATGTAGATCCTGTACCCAAAAATCTCTATTTTTATGCAATTTCTTTATCTAGGGTTGGTCTCAAAATCTCATAAAAAGTCTATAAGTAGTTTATTTTATGAAAAGGATTAGGTTTGCAGCGAAAGTTAGTTCATAATCTATCTTAGAATCATAGTTTAAAGTTTAAGTGTCATTACAAAAGTAGATATCATGAGCATTAGGGCTTGAGAGGACTGTGTTTAAATTTTTCATTACATGATATCACAAATGTAGGCTTAATTGCATTATAGAGAAGTCATTGACACTCGAAAGAGGTCTCTAGTATTTTCTATGGAGAATTTGTCATATGAATTGTCTAATTATTCGAGTTTAAGGGGTTGGAAGCGTTACTTTGCATCAATTCATATTACCGGGGATTCTTTACCGTAAATGTCTTTAATAATCTATTTGCAACTCATTTTCATTTTTTCACTAGAATTAGCTTTAGATTTATAGTTATCAACTCTTTCGTTATTGACTTAGTAGTAGTTGAAGTCAATTTAACTATTTAATCTGTCAGTCACATGGGATTAGACCCTTCTTAATTGAGTTACATTAGTTAAGGTGATTAGGTACTTTTTATTAGGTTGTGAAAGCCTCATCAAATTTTGGTGCCATTGTTTGGGACTAAAGGTTTTTGAATAGTTATATCAAATTTACTCCTAATAAGCCTAGAGTTTTCTTTTGTGCATGCACACTTAGAGCACAGGTCAAGACTATTTAATCCATTTTGATCTTGAAATCAAGAAAACTACATGCAAATGAAGAAGTAGCAGAAGGAAGAATAAAAACAAAAGACAAATAAAATGGACAACAATCAACCACGTAAGACCTTGTTTAAGTATGGTATTCCTAATTTGCAGATTATGTCTAGCATCTGTAGACCACAAGTCACAGCTGGCGCCTTTGAATTGAAGCATGAATTTATACATTTCATCTCTTGTGACTCCCTTAAAGGACTCCCACTGAGTTTCCTATCTCACACATTAAGACTTTCTTGGAGAAGTATAACACTATGAAAATGAGAATCCTCAAAGGATGCTGTAAAGTTGCATTTGTGTACTTTTTCTTTAAGGGATAAGGCACGAGAATGACTATGGGATGAAGGTCCGAGTACCTATGATACATAGGAAAAACTTACTAATGGTTTTCTCTTGAAAATCTTAGATTAAGACAAGACAAGTAAGTTGAGATATGAAATCAACAACTTCCATTAGATGTATGATGAATCACTTCATGAGACATGAAGTAGGTACTAGAGAATGCTTCAACGTTGTCCTCATCATGGTCACTAGAATGGTTACTACTTCAGACTTTCTATAATGATCTAAATCATGATACAAAGTTGTAGAACAATGTAACTTCATAGCATTACATTCAGATGAATAATGCTTAAGGCACCTTATGGCTGCTACAAATACTTGTTGTTCATCAAGGTCTAATTCTAGGAAGGAATCTTCTTCTTCAAATGCTGATACGCTAATGGAATTTTCTATAATTGCTTTGTTCTGAATGTTGTAGTTTTTTTTCTTTGAAATTCAAAGCACTTAAAGATATGTAGAAACTCATAAGCAATAAATGTTGCGGTTCTTTTTATATAACCACAACACTTGATGTTACAAGTATTGCAGTTATTTAAAAAATTGTAATATTTGATTAATTCTACGAATATTTAAATAACCACACACTTGTGTTTTAGTGTTTTATCCCTAATATCTAGCATTTTGTGCACAACATACTTTGAACACTTACAAAAAACTAGAACTTGCTCTGTCTTCCCTCTTTGAACAATAAACCTAACTCCCGATAGCCCTAACTCCTCCCAGCCCCAACAACCCACATTGCCTTCATTGTTATCCTTATCCACCTACATTACTTAAGAGTCCTCTCTCCCTTGTTATGCCTCTTGTCATTGTCACCTCTAATGGAATAAAGATTTTGGTTAGTGTTGACCCTCTCCTCCCCCATTTTGATTTGAAGTATACTACATCCTAACAATTCCATCCTAAAGGTAAGAATGATCCGAATGTATTACCCTCCTTTTAATGTAAAACAATGGTTTATTTTTTAGTAAATTTTTTTATTATGCTAAGCTTGTTATGCAACCAGGATTAGTTTAACATTTTAGCCACTTATTTTAAGAGATTGAGTTACATTTCCTCTTGGTATTATATTCTCTAAGAAAAGATAATCTATGAGTGACACCTTTAAAAAGTTTTATTAATCTATTGAAATTTGTTGGTTAATTAATATAATATTTGAGTCATTTGTATTTCATAGAATGCTAAAATAGGTAAAAGATTCCCTTTCAAAAATAAAATAAAATTGAGATTAGGTTAGAAATATGATGGATTTGGTTAGGCTAGAAATAGGATACAAGTGGTTAGGTTAGAAAAGTGATGGACGTGGCTAAATTAGGTACAAGCTTCCCTCCAAAAAATAAATAAAATAAAATAGGAATATGAGTGTCACATATAATATAGAAGTGGTTAGGTTAGAAATATGATGGATTAAGGTTTTAAAATCAGTTAGATATGCCAAGGTTAGCCCAAATAGTACACATTGATCAAGTATGGTGAATTATGAGGTAAATTCATATAATGGGCAAAGAGTTTTTTTCAAGCAGTGTCAAAACCAAAAGGTTACCACATAAAATTCCCTTATTAATTAAGTTTCTGTTAAGTTAATTAGGTTAATATCAAAATAGTTAGACTAGTGGTTTAGGGCTTTCATAATTTACCAAGTCAAAAATTAATTTGAAATTGTCTTGATTCTTAACTTAAGACGATGTCATAAGTTTATAAAAGCTCTTTGTGTTACATTGTTTTGATAATAATTATATTTTCTACTTGGTTTAATACTTAGTTTAGAAATTTATAGAATCCGAGACAATTCATTTTTCATGCCCTGAAGTGCATTTTGAAGATAATTTAGAGATTTTAATCGACTTCTAATTAAAGGTGCTTTTTGTGTTCAAACTTATTTTCTTAAAGAAATCATTTCTAGTAATCTAAAGCATAAGAATGCAAGTTGTTCATGTAAAATAATTATCATATCAACAGAGTTAAAAAAAATTATGAAATACAGAGTATTTTATTTGTCAATCTATGCTTGGTGATTAGTGGATTAGATTGAGTTGATGTTGAAAATAGGTTTAATAGAATGATAGGATTTGTTGGGGTAATCCCATTAAAGGGGAAACTCTTGTCGAATTTTTTGTGAAAAGTGTTGTACCTGTCCTTATTAGATCTACCATCGATTAAAGGTCCTTATTATTACTATCAATAATTTATTTCTTATAATGAATTAACATATTATTACAGCCTAAATAGAGTTAGATATGGCTGGAATATATTTGCTCCTTAATATGGATATCAATGATTAATGCCATTGCCTTGAGCTGTGATGTGCTCGTTTTAGAGCACGTTTACTACCCCGTTTTAGTGTTAAGTCTCGTGGTTTTAGATTGATTTTATACATATTACACTTGATTTCACCTTGATCTTTTCTTCGAGTTGTTTTAAGGTCATTTCAGGTGTTTTCGATGATTTCAAGGTGAAATGCGACGTATTCGAGGCTTTGACACTAGTATCAAGAGGGTAGATGCGTGTATCGTAGCTTGGGCACGTGTTACAAGTCACTCCTAAAGATCCCACGAAGTTCAGAAGCCATTAGACACTTGAAGAAGTTAAAAAGAAGACAACCATTCGGTCGAATGATGGTCCAATTTAGAAGCCTATGCTTCTTTGTCACTAGGAAGGGCAAATGGAATGAATTCGGGCGAATGAGCATCCATTCGGCCGAATGAATGTCCCCATTTAGGCGAATCGTGCACAGAGAAGAAATTGAAGATAAACTCCAGAGCTGCTGGAATGGGCGAATGGGAATGAATTCAGGCGAACAAAGTTGCATTCGACCGAATGGTTCATGAATTCGGTCGAATGAACTTGTTTTCTCCAGAAATTTTACTTCTTCTCTAGGCCGGTCCAAAGGCATTTTACGGCTTCCAAATTTCTTTTATTTTAAGTTATAAATACCCCGCTTTCTGAAGAGAGGGGGGACCCTAATTTTATTAGTTTAGTTTTATTTAGCCTCAAAACCTCTCTTAGTTCATTAAGCCCTAGTTTTCCATTTTTCTATTTTCTCAACATATGTACTCCAAGATTTCGACTTTACTATTTGGATTCTAATCGTGGATATTGCATTCAATCTTTATTGTGTGTATCAATCCCTTCTTTACTTTTGAGTTTGTTTTATTTCAGTCAATATTTAGCCTAATGTTTATCACTTATCTAGAATAGTTTCTGCTTGATTTTTATTCTCATTAGTTTCTTTTGATAGTTATTATCTATTGCATTTGTTATATTACTTATCATCATGCCGTACATCTTAAACATGTGTGAGTAGTTCTCTTTGGGGATTGATTAGTGAAACCCTAGGAAAGGCTATGTTCTTCATTGTCTAAGGTTATAGTAATGATGACAATAAGTAGCCCTCGAAACCCAATGTGAATCTTGTCCTGCAACTCGTTTGGAGACATAGGGCGATTATAGGTCGTTCGATCTGATTTGTGGAATCACCAACTTCCTCTCGCATACTTGGGTGTCCATGCTAGTTATTGTTCGATTTCCTCTAACCTATCATGTTCTCTTTTAAAATCGCCGTCCTAGGGTGAATCTAATCTCATCCCTGTTTTTCTCCATTTGATTTTCCTCTTTAGTTCATCGTGATTTATATTTTCGTCATTAATTTTAGTTGCTTTTAAAATCAAAAAGTTTAGTTATGTTAAGAAGCGGAGTGTATTGATATCCTTTGTCCTCGTGGTTCAACCCCCTACCCCACTTTACTTATGTGGTTCGTAGGTTGTTATAAATATTGTTTGGTTCAAGGTTTAGCATAAACGACTGTAAAAATCTTGCTATCAAAATGGCGCCATTGCCGGGGACAAGGCGTTATATTTAGACTCGTGTTGTTCTTGATATAGCTTCATTTTATTTCATTTTTATTGCTGTTTATTTATTTTTTAGTTAATAGTTACCCTTGAGTTTGCTGTTTGCATGCCCTATATCACGCACAAGTCAAACCAACCAATAGTACCGTATAATCCTGAGGTCCAACATTTAAGAAAGCAATGTCCAACAAAGCAAACCCCACATTCTATTCAAAATCCACCCACATCCACAATGGTCGACAAACATCATTTGTTCGGTCAGTTCGGGACTCCTGGCTCACAAGAGTTCTAAGGAGGTGTAGTACTTCTTGTTGCTACTACACCTCACCAAATACACCCCCAGTTCACAAGGATTGTTAAGAAAACCCCTTTTAGTGGATTAAGAAATGAATTCCCTCTTCAACATCTCGAGGCATTCTTTGATATTTGTGGACTTATCCCTCCATGCCCCAACAACCAAGTTTATATAGACCACCAGGCCTAAAGGTGGTTCAAATCTGCCTTTCCCACCTATTCAACCTCATCATTGGGTCTCTCAACCACAACAAAATCACACCTCAAGTAACGACCATTTAGCCTCCCAAGTAACTTCTCTTGCTCAACAAAACCAGAGTCTCACTCAGATAAATTAGACTCTCATACAACATATGCAACAACTCAAAGCTCAGCAAAGGTTATTTAAAACTCAACTCGCCCAAATGGCTAGTCCTCTTGCACCACCGCTATTCCCATCTCACCCTTAACCTAACCCCTCCACACAACCTCCACCTTCGCACCCAAACCCAAAGCTATCCACCTAAGAGTTGGGACTCAGTATGACGGTGCTTTATATTCGATTGATACACCTTTGGTATGGGTTGGTCATGGGACAAGAGTGGATGTAAATGAAAAAGAAGAGGAATAAGGTAAGGGGTCGAGAGTTGATAGTGAAAGAAGCAAGGATGATGAGGAAGAAAAGATAAGGAGTGAGAAGTTGGTAAAGAGTGAGGAAGAGAGGACGAAGAGGATTGAGGAGAGAAAGAGGTTAGATCGCTTATATGCACCTCCTCTTTCTTTTCCCTATAGGAGAGTAGAAAAGCAACTTGATGAGAAGTTCAAGAGATTTTTAGAACACTTACAAAAGATGGAGATGAAGATTCCGTTTTTAGATGCGATGGCACAGATACCTAAGTATGCTAAGTTCTTAAAGGATTTACTGTCTAACAAGAAAAAGCTTGAGGAAGAAGTAATCAATCTCCCCCATCAAGTTAGTTCCATTTTACAAGGGAAATTTCCTATAAAAGAGCGAGATCTCGGTCCATACAACCTTCCAGTAAAGTTGGGGAATCTTGATCCAAAAGGGGTGCTCGTCGATGTAGGGGCTTCAATTAGTCTTATGCCTCTATCCATCGCCAAGAAGCTAACATTTAGCCTCAGACCTTCAAGAAAGACAATTTAATTGGCGGATAGGAGTATAAAAGTTCCATGAAGAGAGCTTGATGATATACCTATCTAAGTGGGAGAACTAGTGGTCCCTTGCGATTTTGTAGTGATGGAAATGGAAGAGGACCCTTATACTCCACTCATTTTGGGAAGAGCCATTCTAAAAACACTCCAAGCAGTTATTAATTGCCATGATGACACCATAACGGTAGAAGTAGCCCAAGTGAAGGCAGTCTTCAAAATTTCCCCGCTCTTGAAGAAACGTATGGTTAAACAAGTCTACCGCCTTGAAGTGGATGATAGGGAAGTTGATAAATATCAATGGGAAATAGAAGTCGGGTATTCAATGAGTGATGAGAATACTTACAAAGAGGATGAGCAGTTGGAAGGCCAAGTGGACAGGGCCTAGGAATGTACGAGCAAAGAAGTAGAATCTGAGCCACTATGTGAGGTTAAGGAAGGTATTGCCTGTAAGGGGGAGAGTTCCAAGCCTTTTCCCCAAGTAAGTTTGAAAACTCTACCTCCTAACCTTAAATATGCTTATCTTGGTGATGATGAGGATAGTCCTGTCATAGTGAGTTATGAGCTTAATGACACCTCGTTGGAAAAATTACTTGTTTTATTAAGGAAATATCGAGGTGTCATTAAGTACTCACTTAGTGATGAGCATTTCTCCTCAATTGAGCCACAAGAAGGTTAAACCCTAACATGAAAGAGGTAGTTAAGGATGAAATCCTCAAACTCCTCAAGGTCGACATCATCTACTCGATATTGGGTAGCAGGTGGGTTAGCCCTGTTTATGTTGTCCCAAAAAAGGGAGAGATGACTATTATCGAGAATAACAAAGGTGAGATAATCCCAACTAGAGCTACCACAGGATGGCGAGTTTGTATTGATTATCGCAAACTCAACTAGACTACAAGAAAAGATCACTTCCCTTTGCCATTCATCGACGAGATGCTTGAGAGATTGGCAAGGCACAAGTACTATTGTTTTTTGGATGCTTACTCAGGTTTCTTTCAAATTCCAATCCACCCCAAGGATCAATAGAAAACAACTTTTACTTGTCCTTTTGGGACTTTTTCTTATAGAAGAATGCTCTTTGGATTTTGCAATGCTCCATCCACTTTCTAGAGGTGCATGTCTACCATATTTGCTGATATGCTGGAGGACTTCATGGATGATTTTTCTGTTGGGGGTTCGTCTTTTGATGCTTGCTTGACACATCTTGAAAAGGTTTTGTTACGGTGTCAAGAAACGCATCTTGTGCTGAATTGGGAGAAATGTCACTTTTTAGTCTAAGAAGGCATTATCCTAGGCCATAAAGTGTCCTTCAAAGGCATCAAGGTAGACCCTACTAAGATAGATGTGATAAGGAACCTTCATGTACCTACCTCAGTTACAGGACTACGTTCCTTTCTTGGATATGTAGGGTTCTATAGGTGTCTCATCTTGGGATTTTCGACATTAGCTAAACCCTTAAATGAATTACTTCAAAAAGATGTCAAATTTAACTATGACGAGAGATGCCTCAATGCCTTTAATTGTTTAAAGCAAGCATTGATCTCTGCACCCATTGTGCAAGCTCCTGATTAGAGTTTGCCATTTGAATTAATGTGCGATGCCAGTGATATCTCTGTAGGTGTTGTTCTTGGACAGAAAAAGAAAGGAAAGCACCATGTCATATGCTATATCAGTAAAACACTGGATCCAGCACAACGCAACTACTTTATTACGGAAAAGGAGATGTTGGCGGTAGTCTATGCTTTTGAGAGATTACGCCAGTATCTGATATGTTATAAGGTTGTAGTATTCACTGATCATTCGGCCTTGAAATTCTTAATGACAAAGAGAGATGCAAAGCCAAGGTTGATCCGTTGGGTGCTCCTACTGCAGGAGTTTGATTTTGAATTGAAAGATAAAAAGGGAAGTGAAAATATGGTAGCTGACCATTTTTCTAGGTTGCCTGAGCTTAATAATGACTCCTTCCCTATCCAAGATGAAATGGTTGAAGAAACCTTAATGACATCGTTAGTCGTTGGGAAAGCCCCTTGGTTCGCAGATATTGCGAATTATTTAGCTTGTGGGGAACTTCTAGAGTTTGAATCTAGAGCAATGAAAAAGGCTTTCTTCGGGAAGGTCGGAAATTTCTTTTGGGATGACCCCTATTTATTTCATGCCTGCGTCGACGGCATAATCCGCCGTTGTATCACTGAAGAGGAGGTCCCCAAGGTTTTAACTCACTGTCACTCATACACGTGTGGCAGCCACCATGAGATAATGAACAATACTGTTAAGGTCGCCACCGCGGGTTTCTATTGACCAACCTTGCATAAAGATGTTGAAACATTCATGAAGACCTATGAGAGATGCCAAAAAGTTGGTAATATCTCAATGAGGAATAAGATGCCTCAAAATTACATCCTTGAGTGTAAAGTCTTTGATTGTTGGGGTATTGACTTCATAGGCCCCTTTGTGTCGTCTCATGGAAACCAATACTTTTTGGTAGGGATAGATTATGTGTCCAAGTGGGTGGAGGGCATCGCCTCACCTACAAATGATCACAAGGTAGTTATGAAGATTTTTAAGAGCATAATCTTCTCTCGATTTAGTTTCCCAAGATAGTCATAAGTGATAGGGGTTCCCACTTTGTAAAAAACGAGCTGAACAAACTGTTGAAGAAATATGGAGTCGTGGACAAAGTCAGTTCACCCTACCATCCCCAAACTCAAGGACAGATGGAAGTAGCCAATAGGGAGATAAAGAGAATACTAGAAAAGGTGTTTAACCCAAATAGGAAATATTGGTCTCTCAAGTTAGACGATGCTCTATGGGCACACCGTACATGCTACAAAACCCCAATTGGTACCACCCCTTTCCGGCTATTGTATGGGAAGTCTTATCATTTACCGGTGGAATTGGAGTATAGATCTTGGTGGGCAATCCAAACCTTTAATTTGGACCCTACTTTATTCTACGAGAAGCGAGCCACACAATTAAGGGAATTCGAAGAACTGAGGCTAGACGCATTCCACAATATGCACATCTACAAGGAACGAACTAAGCATTGGCACAACCAACAGATCCTTCAACGGGAATTCCTTGTAGGAGACAAAGTACTACTCTTCAATTCAAGAGCAAAGTTATTCCTCGGGAAACTAAAATCGAGGTGGTCTGGGCCATTCGAGATCTTGTAAGTATTTCCTTATGGAACGGTAGAGTTGAAAGATCATCATGGAGGTAGTTTCATTGTGAATAGACATCAGCTAAAACTCTTCCATGAAAGTAGCCTTCACGAAGTCAACACTATCAATCGCATAAGGTTAGATGATGTTGAAGTTGAATGATTGGTGTAATCATTGGCATATAACAAGTATCTGAACTTTGAATCATTATTCTTTTGATTTTGTTAAGTTTGAAGCAGTTGGTTTTGCTTCGGTAATTGTTTCATATTTTTTTTGATTTATGGTCCTGGCTATGTCGAGCTAAACGACGTTAAACAAAGCACTTATGGGAGGTAACCCGGTCTTCTTTGAATTTTCTCACTATGTAATCATTGTAACATTTTTTGTTTGGGAGAGTTCATATCCTTTAATTATTCATGGCATAAAAATATCGAAAAGACATTCCATTCGGACGAAAAGATGTTCCATTCGGGCGAATGGAATTGGATTATAAACTAAACATGAATTTGGTGAAGTTTCTGGGAACGTCGAATGGGTGATCAATTCGGGCGAAGAAAAACCATTCGACCGAATGAAATTTCATTCGGTCGAATGGACGTATATGTAGAACTAAGCAAGAGTTGTTGTGAATACCGAATGGATACTCTATTCGGGCGAATGTAGGTCCATTCAGCCGAATGGTTAAGTAATTTGGGCGAATGATAGCGAAGAATGCTGAGAAATCATTCGAAATTTGACCAAATAGGGCACTCCCTTCAGCGAATGGAGGTCCATTTGGCCGAATTAAGCTCCATTCGGCCGAATTAAGCTCCAATCGGGTGAATGGAACACTAGTTTTATAAATATGCCTTCATTTCCAAGGTTTGTTCACATTTCCTTCACAACCTAAAAAACGCTCGAGCATCAACTTCTCACCCTCACTCACTCATTCTCCCTATAATTCCTCCTTCTCCTTCAGAAACTTCAATCCACCACCATGGGAACTCGTAGAAGCTTGAGAAATCCTTTCAAACGATCCAAGAAACAATGTGAAGGATCCTCTTTAGGTGCTGCACGAGATAAATAACCAACCGGTTCTCAACCACAACCGGAGCATTAAAAACGTCTCCTGGGTTAAGAACTTTGGTTCAACGAAGAATATAGGACGGTGGTATTTGTATCATTAAAGCAATTTGAACGCTTTTAACGGTTAAAGGTACGCAAAATCAACTCTATCCGATACTTAGATCTTTCAAGTCTACAACGTATGGGTATATATGAACACTTTGCTGAACTGTTGATGGCATATGGCCTTCAGAACTGGATAACCATGTGGCACCCAACTCACAAGCTTTTAACTTATGAGTTTCTCAGTTCTGTTAGCCATGTCAGCGTGAAAATAGGTTGTAATTGTCTTTTCGGTTAAGGAATGGAACCTATTTCCTTGATTATGCTTCCTTTTGTACTGTTTTTTGGTTTTACTAATGAACCTATTTTAGATAAACAACCAGATAATTCTCGTGTTTCTGAATTATGGCCTAAGACTGTCGGCCGGCTTATTTAGCCGAATAGGAATATTTATGCTTCTGATGTGCAACACCCTATTCTTAGAATGTTCTTCAAATTTTCTAGGGAGACATTATTCCCTTCCCCTAGCCCTCACCTAGTCAGAACCCAAGAAGTGCACATACTACACTGATACCTTACGCCGCACAATGACACAACAATTAGTATTCCACTGACACTTTGGAAGTTTCTTAACACCACAACCACCCTTGATGTTAAAATTGACTTATGTGTTAGGGGGCATGTATAACACATTACTGAACTCCTAAATATGATTAATCCTATAGAATTTAGTGATAGATTTGCCACTACCACTACCCTCCACGAGCAGTGTCTCGTCAGGGCCGGTTTCATCTTCATTGACCCTATGCGATAGCGGTACCTTAAAGACCGCACCATTCCCCTCCCCTGTCCCAACTAGGGATGACAATTCAATTCGAGTCCGAACCGAGTCCGATCCGATCCGAAGGAAAAAGTCCGATCTAAACCCGTTTAAAAAAACTCCGAATCCGATAAAAAAACTTCGACTCCGAATAGGAGATGGGTCGAATTCAGATATTCTATTACATCCGACCCGATTATGATCCTAGTCCGATTAGTCCGATCCGAATGAGTAGTATTGAGCCTAGTATTAAATAAAAAAAACTTAATAGTTCTAAAAAAAAAAACCTTAATATTGGATGCCCATTTTCCCTCCCCTAAATCCCTATTTTTCTTTGACCCTTCCTACTTCCTACTTCCCTCTTCCTAGCCAGCCGACACCCTGCCTTCTCTTCATCTTCTTCATTTCTTCCTTTCACCTTAGTCTCCTTCTTTGTTTCTCACCATCTCACGCATCTGCCCCTTTTGTCTGTGTCTCAGTGTCTCACCCTCCCTCTCACACCAGCATTCCATTCATCTTGGTCCAGGCCGCTAAGCATCCGGCAGCCCCCAGTCTGCAGCACCCAGCCACGGAGCCACCCACCCACTGACCCACCAGCATTCCTCGCCGCACCACCTGTCCACCGCGGTCACAAGTACACAACTAGGTAATTAAGCAATTCTTATATTTAAATTTCTAGGGTTTTATTTCAATTATTTGTATAATTATTATTTCCTAATTTTCTAGGATTTATTTTTTACAAATTTTATCAATTGCAATGTTTTTTATTGAGATTCTTGAGGCTAATTATGACATAAAGTTGATTGCTTTATTGTGTGAGATATGTAAATTGTTGAGGAAGATGATACAATACAACTCGTATATGATTATACTTGCCTTCATATTTGGGTTTTTTTAAGGTCTTTGCAGTCTTGTGGAATTATTTAGTAGGAAAAGATATTAATATAAAATTCCATAATTTCTAGGCCATCAACATATTTGCTGGCTTGAAAATAAAGTTATGTAGTGCAATTTGAATCAGTTTCAATAGAAATTCAACATAGTTTAAGTTAAGTTGCCTGACATATATGAGTAACAAAATCTCTTAAGGTTTTATTGGTTTTATAATTAGCCCAAGATTATAGATGGAAGTTGTTGACTTGTATGAGGTTTGTTTTTATGTTAGATTGTACGCAGTAATTTTCCACTTTCTTTATTTCCTTGTTTTAATTTAGAAGGAATCAAAAGGAATTCTTGCGCGCTGTTATTTAAATTTTTTTGCAATTGATACATATGTGTGCCTTCTTTTGTAGATATGCAAACAAATGAAGTATCTTCTAATCCGACTAGTGAAGATACTACTCAAACTAAGACTTCTAGAAAGGACATAAATGCCATAAAACTTTCATAAAATATAGATGACGAAGCAGAAAATGAAGAAGATTGTGTGATCACGGGTGTAAATGGAACAAGGCTAACTTCTGAGGTCTGGAAATTTTTTGATAGGAGGAGAATAGATGGAGTTTTAAGAGCAGTTTGTAAGGGTTATAAGAAGGATCTAGTTGGTAAGAGCAATAGTGGTACTACTCACTTGAATTAACATGCTATGAGATGTTTGAAAAGAAAGCCAACATTAGATATAAAACAACAATTATTGTTATCTAGTTCAAGTAAAAGTGGCTCTTCTACTATGGAATTGGGTAAATTCAAGTTTCACAAACAAGTTTCAAGATATGATATAGTCAACATGATTATAATGCATGAATATCTTCTTTCCATTGTTGATCACCTTGGGTTTAGGAGATACTCACATAGTTTGAATCCTGAATTTACCGTCGTCTCAAGGAACACAATTAAGTCTGACATTCTAAAAGATTTCAAGGAAGAAAAAGCTCATTTGATGAGGTTTTTGGGAGCAAATGAGAGTAAGGTTGCCATCACCACCGACATGTGGACTTGTGGAAATCAAAGAAAAGGTTATATGGCTGTGACAGCACACTTTATTGATGAGGATTGGATTTTGCAAAGTCGTCTTATAAGGTAATTTTATTTTTATGTTTTCTAATTCAATTTAAATCAATAGTTTAATTATTATAATATTTAAACTAGTAGTTTACATAGCTAATTATATGTTAGTTTCATCCTTTGTTAGGTTCATTTATGTTCCATGCCCACACAACAAAGATATAATTAGTAAGGCATTGGTTGAAAGTTTGAAGAGTTTTAATTTGGATGAAAAAGTGTCTACAATAACTGTTGGTAATTATACAACTAACGATGCAGTTATGGATATATTGCATGAGAAACTTACACCTAGCAAGCTTATTTTGAGTGGTACCTATTTGCATATGAGATGTTGTGCTCACATTCTAAATTTGATTGTCAATGATGGGTTAGAAATTATTAGTGGTGCAATTGAAAAAGTTCAGGGTGTTGTTGCTTTTTGTACGTCCACACCAAAGAGATATGAAAAGTTTGAAGATGCTTGCAATTACACTAAAATTCCAATAAGTAAGAAACTTATTTTAGATTGTAAGACAAGATGGAATTCATGTTATGAAATGTTGCAAATTGCCCTGATGTATAAAGAAGCTTTTACTAGGTTGTCCTCTAAATTTGAAAAGAGAGGAAAGGAAAAATTCATGTTGCCAAATAAGGAGGAGTGGATAATGGCTAATGACATTTGTGAGAGGTTGGCATTATTTAGTAGGACAAGTGATGCTCTTTCGGGAAAAAACTATCCCATCGCAAATTTGTATTTTGAGAAAGTATGTGAAATTAAACTTGCATTAAAAAAATGGATGTGTTGTGGAAATAATGTCAGAGTTAATGGCTTCAAAAATGACTCTCAAATTTGATAAATACTCGGATGTTATTAATATGTTGTTATCGGCGGCATCAATTTTGGATCCTAGAAGAAAAATGGAATGTGTGTCTTTGTATTTTGGAGTTCTTTATGGTGATAGTAGTGATTATGAATGTGAGAAGGTTAGGCGATTCTTACTTGATTTGGTTATTGATTATGAGTTTGATGTGTATTACAAAAATTCTTCTCCGAATGTTTCTTCTTTACTTCCAAATGATAATGGAAAAAGGCCAATGGTTGACTTGGATGATATTGAGGGCTTGTGGGCAAAGCATATATCAACACAACCAACAAAAAAACCTTGCAAATGTGAGGTAGAGACATACTTAGAGGATGATAGGATAGTTGTGGATGATAGCAAGTTCAATCTTTTAGCTTGGTGGAATGCTGAATCAAGTAAGTATCCTACCCTCTCAAAGATTGCTAGGGATCTTCTAGCTGTGCCTATTTCAACTGTTGCTTCGAAGAGTGCCTTTAGTACCGGTGGTAGAGTGATTAGTCCTCATCGTAGTAGACTTCATCCGGACACCGTGGAAGCTTTAATGTGTCTTTAAAGTTGGAGGCTTCCTCATTTTAAAGGTGACTATCTAAATCTGATTTATTTTCTTAATTCCTCATTATTACATGCGTTTAATTTATTTATTAAATTATTTTTCTTGTATTTTTCAGATTTTACAAAGAGTGGTAGTCTTCAATGTGCATCAATATTTAAAGATGAAGATGTCAAGCTTAAAGAAGGATGCATTAGTGATTAGTTGGAAACTTTTATTATTGTACTTTATTGTGTTTAAAAGACATTTTGTTACTATTATGTTGATGTATGAGCGTTTTGTAAATGGCCCCATCGGGATCATGGAATGTATGATGACCCATAACATTTGCTTGTGTTGTATAATTTTTTAAAATTTACTTTATAAATTATAAATAAATTATAGTATTAGTAATGAAAGTAACAAAAAAAAAATTTAGATAAAAAAGTGCAAAAATTACAATATATTAAATTTTGGATCAAATTTGGAGGTCCAAAGGATCGGATTCGGAGGTCCGACGGATCGGATCGGATTCGGAGGTCCAAAATCCCTAATCGAGTCGGAGTCGGAGTTAGGTCCGTCGGAGTCGGATTCGGATCCAAAATTAAGGTCCGTGAAGCTGTCGGATCGGATTCGGATTTTGGTGGATCCGATCCGACTCCGATCCATTGCCTTCCTTAGTCCCAACTTGCCTCCCCTTTTACAGTTTGCCGACTCGTACCTTTTAGATGGCGATATGCCAAGATATACAGTCGAGCCACCTCTTAGACCCCCTCCTCGTCCTCACACCCTATTTGTGCATGATCAACCTAGGGCCTCCACTTCAGTTTTACCAGACCATGACAATTCAGAGGATGAATCTGATATTATGTCCTCCCTAGGTCGCATAGAGGCCAGACTTGACCAGGTCCTCACCACCTAGGCCCATCACACCGCCCGGCTCGATCACCTTGAGCAAAACTTTGAGCGGGCCAATTACTTGTGGTATGACATGGCCTACCGCTCCCATATGATCGGTGAAAGCATGGCCACCCCTTCCTGGTACCCCCGCCATTACAACTATAATGAAATATCTTTAAGTCATGGGTTTGACTGGTTGTGCGTAGGTAGGCGTAGGTTCAACAACTTCATCCCCCAGCTCCTAGAAGAGCTTATGATGACTATAGGATGGACTACGCGGGTGGGGAGGAAGAAGAACATGAGGTGACGACCAGGGAGATGAGGGTTTCATTGGGGATGAGTAGTTTTAGACTTAAAGGACTCCCTTAGTGCCAAGGACGGCTTCAACTTGGCTTGGGGGGATATCCATTGTCCATTACTCATCATTTTGTTGTGTGTCTTTTAGTCTTTTGCCTTGTTTCGCTGCTGGTTTTATTGTTGTATGGTTTTGCGTTGTTTTATTGTTTGGTTTTGCTTCTTGGTGTTGTTTTCAGGTCCTTCTACTCTCATCCTTGTAATGAGTTCCATGTGCTGCTTTGTTTCACCTACTTCTTGGTATGATCTCTTGCTCCTGCTTGAAAATCCAAAGTTTCTTATTTATTTATATTTTTGTTTGCTTTTCTTTTTCTTTCATATTCTCTAAAAAAATTAAAAAAATAGAAAAAAGTAAAAAAAAAAAGAGACGAGAGAAAAATTGTGAAACAAGCATGCAAGCTTCTGGCGTGCACTTTACAATGATTATATGCAAACTCGTGTTTCCATAGCCCTGTGCCTGTTTTGGGTCTGAATTTATCAACTGTTTTCCACTTAACTTGGTGGATCTGAGCTTGCTTAGTATGTGGTTTGGATGACTTCCTATTGAGGCGCATTTTGACTAGCCTGGTTAGGATTGAACCTTGTAGGACTCCATTGTGAGCCCTATATTATTGAGTGTTAGTCAAGAAATCTTAAGAATTGTGTTTTTTCTCCTCCAACATAGTCTGCTTTTCTAAAGGTTAGGGATGATAACAAGTTTATAGTTACAGCTACATGGCCAAATTGCCTACCATGAATATTAATTGACTTTAGGTTAAGCCAAGTTTGTTCCTTTACCTTTTTCTTTATAGCCACACTATTTAACTCCACATGAGCCAAATATCCCCTCTCTTTACCTAGAGGATTGTTAGTGTCCGTTGCATTATGGTGTAGGATTTCGATTTGAAAAGTGATTGTTGGATGATATGACTCTATACATTACTCTTAGTGTATTTCAAAAATATTTGCGTGAAAAGTTCAAAAAAAGGATGAAAAGCACAAAAAGAAAAGAAAAAAAGAAAGAAGAAAAAAGGGAGAAAAAGGAAAAAAAAAAAGAAAAAAAAAGAAAGAAAAAAAAAGAAAAGAAAAAAAAGAAGAGATAAATTTGAGAATAAGGTTGGTGTAATGTATTAGAATTCATTATTCCATATCTTGAGAATTTTGGGAGTGGCATTGTTGTTAGAAGTCGTAGTTGTCCTTGGTTTTATTACCTTGGATCACTTACTATCCTCTATTTTAACTCCACATCCCCAAGTTTTACCCTACCTTGATCCTAGCCTACATTGCAACCCTTTCCAAACCTGTTCAACTTAGCCTGATTAGTAAGATCTATACTGGAAAATAGATAAGACACAATCCTTGAGATTTCTCCCTACTTAGGTGTTTAATTCCTGACTCATCTTTAGTCGGATGATTCTGAGCGAAACACATACCCTATTAAACACATGAGCGTATTAGAAATTTCCCACATCTCTTAGGAAATAACCTTGGGAACGTAGATTTGCGACCTCATTAGGTAGTGGGCGGAATGGCCTATGTTGTAGCTCACTTAGTGATCCCGAGTCTGTGGAAAACATTGTTCCTCTTGATATTATGCTCTTCTAATCCCATTATACTTGCACACCCAAGGCTATTGTCTTGTTTTTCACTCTCCTTGTTTTTCATTCACTTCACTAACTATTTTGCCCTATGCTTTCACGTCACCTTGCTAGTTCATTTGCTAGGGACTCACAAAGGTTTGGCTTGGGGGAAGTTGATGTGCTCATTTTAGAGCACGTTTACTACCCCGTTTTAGTGTTAAGTCTCGCGGTTTTAGATTGATTTTATACATATTACACTTGATTTCACCTTGATCTTGTCTTCGAGTTGTTTTAAGGTCATTTCAGGTGTGTTCAATGATTTTAAGGTGAAATGCGACGTAATCGAGGCTTTGAGACTATTATCAAGAGGGTGTATCGTAGCTTGGGCATGCATTCCAAGTCATTCCTGAAGATCCCACGAAGTTCAGAAGCCATTAGACACTTAAAGAAGTTAAAAATAAAGAGTCAGAGTGAGATTCGACCAAATCTGACAACCATTCAGTCGAATGGTGGACCAATTTAGAAGCCTACGCTTCTTCCTCACCGGGAAGGCCGAATGGAATGAATTCGGGCGAATGAGCATCCATTCGGCCGAATGAATGTCCCCATTCGGGCGAATCGTGCACATAGAAGAAATTGAAAATAAACTCTAGAGAGTTGCTGGAATGGGCGAATGGGAATGAATTCGGGCGAACAGAGTTGCATTCGGCCGAATGGGTCATGAATTCGGTTGAATAGACCTGTTTTCTCCAAAAACTTTACTCCTTCTCTAGGCTGGCCCAAAGGCATTTTAGGGCTTTCGAATTTATTTTATTTTAAGTTATAAATACCCCTCGTTCTGAAGAGAGGGGGAACCTTAATTTTATGAGTTTAGTTTTATTTAGCCTCAAAACCTCTCTTAGTTCATTAAGCCCTACTTTTCCATTTTTCTAATTTCTCAACATATGTACTCCAAGATTTCGACTTTTCTATTTGGATTCTAATCGTGGATATTGCATTCAATCTTTATTGTGAGTATCAATCCCTTTTTTACTTTTGAGTTTGTTTTATTTCAGTCAATGTTTAGCCTAATGTTTATCGCTTATCTAGAATAGTTTCTGCTTGATTTTTATTCTCGTTAGTTTCTTTTGATAGTTATTATCGGTTGCATTTGTTTTATTAATTATCATCATGCCGTACATCTTAAACATGTGTGAATAGCTATCTTTGGGGATTGATTAGCGAAACCCTAGGAAAGATTATGTTCTTCATTGTCTAAGGTTATAGTAATGATGACAATAAGTAGCCCTCGAAACCCAATGTGAATCTTGTCCTGCAACTCCTTTGGAGACATAGGGCGATTATAGGTCGTTCAATGTGATTTATGGAATCACCAACTTCCTCTCACATACTTGGGTGTCCATACTAGTTATTGTTTGATTTCCTCTAACCTATCATGTTCTCTTTTAAAATCACCATCCTAGGGTGAATCTAATCTCATCCCCGTTTTTCTCCATTTGATTTTCCTCTTTAGTTCATCGTGATTTATATTTTCGTCATTAGTTTTAGTTGCTTTTAAAATCAAAAAGTCCAGTTATGTTAAGAAGCAGAGTGTATTGATATCCTTTGTCCTCGTGGTTTGACCCCCTACCCCATTATACTTGTGTGGTTCGTAGGTTGTTATAAATATTGTTTGGTTCAAGGTTTAACATAAACGACTGTAAAAATCTTGCTATTAAGCTACCAATTCAAGTTTATCCCTTTATATTTTAGTAGTTTTAAATGGGTCAAGATTAGATGTATGGTAATTAGACCTTAATGGAGTACTTATAAGGGGTTGAGTAGTGTGTTAGAGTTGCCCTTAGATGCTAACTAGAGAATCAGTCCAAGATAATTCTTTATGCTTGTCGAGATTATAATAACTTGAGGGGGTATCGTGACATTAATGAAATTGAAGACCATTTAATTCGTCAAGATTTTAAAGAAGATTATCTAAGGTGGACTTTGCATGGTGAAATAATAGATTTTGAGACAAGAACTAGTAATTGCGCAAGTAGGGACAAGACACCTTGCAATGAAGAGAAAGTTTATGTCGATGAGGAGTATAATGAGAATAGTGATGAGGATAGACTGGAGGAGGACATAATAGATGAGATGATACAAGATGTGGAGGAGGACATGATACATGATAGATTTAAATTTTCTTATTTGCTATCACATTATGCGTTCATGGGTGTTTATAGTGTTTGTGGTGATTTTTAGGATTTTTTAGATTTCGTATCATAGGATGTATTCAAGATCTCATGAGGCGTGTTCAAGATCCAATAGAATGAGTTCAAGGTGTAATGAAGGATCCTATGAGGTATCAACAATCTAGATGAAGCAACACGAATCTCCAGGAAATGGTTAGTCACTAGCCATACTAAGGATGAAGAAAAGAAGTAGAATAAGAGATACACCAGTCTGAAATAGAGAAACTCGGTCTAGTGTCTAGAGGACTCGACTGAGTGCATGCATCAAATCAGGCAGAAAGTGGCTTTCAGGCAAAAAAGTGAAGAAAGGGAAGTCACTTGATTGAGTATGCAGAGCACTCAATCGAGTCCTACTCATTCGGCCAGTTTTGACCTACACTTGATTTTTGCTTAAAGAGAAGACACTCAATTGAGTGCCCTTTATTTACTAAAACGGTTTTCTACACTTCTCTTATTTTGGCTCGATTATTTTGTATATAAACTTAATGCTTTTCTAGGTTTGAGAGTACGATATTTCTTAAGTTTTTTTAAGCTTTTATCTATTTTTTCTCAATTACTCTCTAGTTCCTTATTATTCTTAAAGATGTTCATGCAAGCACTTAGATTCTAAGTAGTTTTTAGCCTTATCAACAAAAAATTCTGTATTTTTTTTATATTCGGTTTTTAGTGTCTATTATTTCTATTCTCTTTAGCATATTTTCTATTATTTACCATGTCTACTTCTATTGTTTGCTTTATTTTTAAGTTCAATATGTGTGAGTAGTTTCCTAATCTAGAATCCCAATGAACCCTAATATGGGTTAGGCATAGATGAACCCCAAAACCTAAATCCCAATTAATAAATTAATTCTTTTAATCTATGATGGATTTAACATCATTATAATACTAGACTTAGTTGATTAATGGATTAATCGAGTTTAGAATCATAGATAAAGTTGTGAGTGATGATCATGAAAGTAAACGTCATTACCATTAAGACTTTATGAATGTCGTGTTTAATGTCTTCTTATCGCATAATTCCATAAAATTAGGTATGATTTCTTTAGGGGAAAGCTACTAATACACAATAGAGATCCTAAGTACTATTTACGAAGCATTTGTCTTAGGAATTACATTATATGTTGAATTTGAGGGATCAGAATAGAAATCCATATCTAGTCATATTAGTGGTGATTTATTGTCCTAGATGTCTGTCACTATATTGATATCAGTCTTAGCATAATTCGTGTTTTAGCTTATTTTTTTTAATGTCTAGTCTAGTTTATAATCCTTCCTCATTTTGTGACCTTCCTAATAGAAGTTAAAATAGTAGATAGCAATAGATCCTAGATAGTCTCTTGGGATTTTGACCCTACTTATCCAAACTACATAGTTTAGGTGGATTGGTTATTTTTTATGGGGTAGGAATAGCCTCATTAAAATTTGGCGCCGTTGCTAGGAATCGAACGATTGGACTTTTGTTGTAGTTTTAGTTTCTTTTAGGAATTTTGTTTTCTTAGGTTACTTTGGCTATCTTTTTTGTCTATTTGATCTTTTATTTTCAAGTTTTTCTTTTTTATACACACTCAAAGCACGGGTTTTGAAGAGTTGATTTCCTTAGATCCTGAGATCAAGAACTCATCAAAGAAATAAAGAAAATAGAAGAAGAAAGAAAATAAGATAAGCAACATAGATAAGAATCCACCTTTAAAAAATGCTATTTGAGTATGACATCCCTGATCCTTAGACAACGTCAACTATATCTTGGCCGCAGGTTACTGCTTCACAGTTTGAACTGAAGCCTTTTTGTATCCAATTCATCTCTAGCGATTCATTTGTAGGGCTCCCTACTAGATACCCCATTTCACACATTGAGAGCTTTCTAGAAAAATGTGAAACTATGAAAATGAAGGATTGCTTAGAGGATGTAGTGAATCTAAGGTTATTTCCCTTTTCTTTGAGGGATAGAGCATGGGAATGGCCAAGGGATGAAGGTCCAGGTATATACGATACATGGGACAGGTTAGCTAAGGGATTTCTCATGAAATTAATGGATCTGGATAAAATGACTAAGTTAAAGGCTGAGATAAACAACTTTCAACAGTTGTATGATGAGTCACTCTATGAGACTAGCTAAGGAAAACTTTCAGCGTTGTCCTCATCATGGATACCGGATTAGCATTTACTTTAGATCTTCTATAATGGTATGAACCATGATACCAAGCTGTAAATCAACATGGCTTCAGGGGTAAACATATAGATGAATGATGCTCTAAGTACCTTTGCATTGATATAAAAGATGGTTGTCATTGATACTTCACGTTCTTCGAGAGTAGATTATAAGGAGTCATCCTCTTCAGCAACCAACATTGATATCTCTATGCTGGTAGCTTCTATGCAAGCTCTTACTATAATTTTGGGAAAGATACATGGAAAATTTGTTGTGGTTACACCCTGTAAAGTCTGTGGTATTATAGGGCATGATGTGAGCTAGTGTTAGTACACTATGGTTGATCTGGGTAGCAAACAAGTAAATTCCATCTACAATAACAATAAGTGGTCATTCGATCCATTTTTAAACACCTATAATGAAGGTTGGAAGAAACATCGAAAAATCCTCTACAAGAACACCCAAAATGTGCTGAATCCAGTCAAGAGTGAGGCCCAATAGTGTAATAACTATAACTAGCCTCAAGGACCATTAGGTTATAGTAGGAGACTCCCATATAACTCTTTGCCATTTCAATAACCTCGAGCACCTCAAAAGTCTAACTTGGAAGCTGTGTTTGAAGCTTTTGTATGCTAACAGACTATGTGCAATGAAAACCAGGAAAAATTGAATGCAGAACTCACAGCTCAAAATAAGCTTATGGGGACTCAACTTGACCATCTAGCTCAATAGATAGGTCATCTCTCAAAGGTTCCAGGACAGTTCCCTAGGAACACTTAAATCCATTCTAAGGATTAGAAGAATCTAATGACCATGAAGAGTGGTAAAGAACTAATAGATCTGCTAATGAGAGTAATGATAAATCTAGAAGAGGTCAAGACCGAGGAAGTTATTGTTGAAAGCATTGAAGAAGGGAAGAAGGAATGTCTCTGAACTCTTGTGGAACCATACATGCCACCTACTCCTTTCCCTCAAATATTGGCATAGACAAAGATCAAGAACAAGTATGGGCATTTCCTTGATGTTCTGAAGAAACTATGTCTAAAAATCACGTTTCTCGACATCATCTCTAAGATGCCCTTGTATGCTAAGTTTTTGAGCGAGATGTTGTCAAGAAAGAGGAAGGTTGAGAATGATATGACAATACCTCTTACAACTGAGTTTAGTGTAGTGATTCATAATATCCTTCCTACAAATTAGGGTGATATGGAAATTTACTCTATTCCAGTCACACTAGGGGATATCAAAATTAAAAATGAATTGTGTGACTTAGGAGCTAGAGTTAAGCTCATGCCTCTATCCTTTTATAAGAAACTCTAGTTGGGTGAGCTGAATCCCACACATATTACTCTTCAGCTAGCAGATAGGACTGTGAAGTGTCCAATGGGTATATTAGAAAATGTCCCTCTTCATTTGGGAAAGCTCCATATACCCTATGATTTTTGGGTGATGGGGATGGAAGAGGATGCATGTGTGCCCATCATTTTGGGGAGATCATTCTTAGCTATGATAGGAGCTATCATAAATATAAAGAATGATAATATCACCTTCAATGTAGGGGATGAGAAGGTAGAGTTTTCCTTAGCTAGTCTAGCAGATAAACCTCCCAAAAGTGCTTCAATCTGTAGGGTAGACCCATGTAAGGATTCCCTAATAATTGGAAAAGAGGAATTGAGAGTCAATATTTAGGGTTGTGTGAAGAAGTTTAAGAAGTTGTAGGTAACGAATGAAATATGAATACTAGGTGACCCTAGATTCATATCTTCTCCATCTCTAATAGATCCCGACTTAGTGTATGAGAGGAGGCCACCGTATCATAGCACGCTTGGAAAGGGTCACTATTTGAAGCATTACCGTATGTGAGACCCTATCCATAGGAAGGCTAGCCTTAGCCTTTCTAATCAATCATCATCAGCTGATTGAAAGTCAAGGGGTTGAGTTTATGACCCAAAACACGTAATGGGAGGAAACCCATTCTTCTTACCTTTTTTTTATTTTTTCTGGTATTGTTTGATTTTTCCTAGCCTTTATATGTAGTGTTTGCTTTTATTTTTATCTTATGTTTGTAATGAAGGACTTAGGTTACACTGATCATTAGGATGGTGAGATTAAGTGAATTTTATGGTTTGGGATGCTTTTGAAGTCTTAATGAAGAGCACAAGTGCAAGCTAGGTTGAAAGGTTGATGAAATCTGCTAAAAAATTTAGACACTCGATTGAGTCCTCTATCGTTCTTCAGAATGGGTAATCTGGTAAAAGTTAAGGACACTTAATTGAATGTTAGAGCACTTTATCGAGTCCCCTCTAGAAAAAAAATTTAGGTCAAATTTCCAGAAGCTCAAAATTCAACATTTTGGTTAAAGACTCGATCAAGTGCCCTTCACGCTGGGTGTTATAAAATCGGGAAAAGCCCAAGTTCTCACCTTTTACTCTCGTCTCTTCCTTATGCTCAAGTCTTTTTATCCTTAAATCCCGAAGATTCTAACCCTAAATCTCTACCCATTCCATCAAACACACACATATTTTTTTTGAAATCCTTTAACCTTTTTCCACCTACAACCATAAGCTCCCTCAAATTTATCTTCAACACTCTCAAAAACTAATTAACCCAAGTTCTCCCAATCAAATTGAAGGTTTTTGGTTTAAATCTTATTTGTGCAATTTGGTTAAATTAGGGGTATTTAAGCTTGAATCTAACAATACCTACTAGAGTTACGGGTGTCATTCCTTCTACAAACACTTGGTACACTCTAACCCTTTCTTTTTCCATTACTTTAACTGTTTCTTGCATTTTTCTAATTTTAACCATTTTCTTGCCTGAATTTATGTGGTATTGGTTTAATTTGTGTTGTATTTTGTACGTTTGTTGTTGTAAATTGTTATAGCCTTAGTTAGTGTTTGATAGGTAGTGTTAGTTTACCTTAGGTTGTGACTTAGAAACCCTAGCCCTTTCCCCTATACCTAGTGTTCCTTTTAGCTTTACAATTGCCAAAATGCCTCTTAGAAGGAGTGTTGGAAGGAAAAGGAGCCCCTCTCCCAATGTTGTACAAACACCACCCATGAAGACTAGATAAATTTCAGGTAAAATGAGGATTACATGAGAAACTTCATTAGGAATAGCAATAGAAATCTGATACCTACTTGTTTCTATGATTGTTTGGCCACTAGGACTTTGGGAGTGGATGGAACATTTCATGAACTATTCTCTAGGTTTGGGTGGGACTCCCTTCTTAACCAGCATAACCCCACCTATAGGAATGTACCCTTAGAAATCATCTCAACCTTTAACATAAACCATAGTGCTAACCATTCACCATCTAAGATATATTTTAACTATTTTGGTAGGAGAATATGGTTCACCATTAAGGATATCCATAAGGTTCAGGACTTTCCCTTCAATTGGCTACTAATGCTTCTTCACCCTAGGTAGAAGACTACTATGATAAAGTCTTTTGGAGAGACATCACCGGGATCACCAACTATGACCCTAGTCAATCCAAGGTGACTTAGATCATTCACCTAGTGGTGAGGGTAGCTTATAGGGTCCTAACTTGGACCCTTTTCTCTAGAGAATTTGGGGGTGGTGTTTTCTCGGCCCATGAGCTGTATTTCTATATTATATGATTGCTAATGAATCGAGGTGGATTCCTAGGGCTGATAGGACATATAGGTCAAGGATTCTTTGTCTAGCAGCCTTATTTATGGAATACCTAGCCCAAGTAGCTGAGGTTTTTAATGAGATAGCTGTAGGAGGTCTACTTACCTTTCTTATGTTGTATCATGATATAGATCTTTCAGGTTGCATACCTTATGAGGTGCCTGGCCTTAAGCGTATTACCCTTGGTTGAGGCCAAGGGTAAGAATAGCTAGTGTGGTGACCTTCCCTGGACATTTTAACCCCTTATGCCTATATACCCTTACTGCAGCTCCCACATCTAGTGGGAGCAGAGACTTAGATACTTGATTTTGACTTTTAGAGGCCTCCCCATGACAGAAGGCATCCCACTTCCTATAGAGGAGGGAGATAAAGATGGGGAGACCCCTAGTCATATGGAAGAAGACGTCATCCCAAATTTTGCTAAGAATGTGGCATCGAGTAGACAATCTTACTAATTAAAGGCTCATATGGCTACCCTACAGCATGATTTTAGTCTTTTATTGACCGACTTTGGGTACATGCAGGATAGTGAGCAGAGATGCATGCCTCTCATCAGTCCATGAGCGCATTATTTCATGACATGTATACTGATTATCATGCGATGCAAGAGTCTCATCGAACAATGACTACATCCTATGATAGTTTGAGAATTAACTATCGCGCCATGCAGGCAAGCTTCCATGTGATAGATGATAACATTAGCCGGTAATTTCGGGGTGGTCCTAGATCCTCCCCTTGGTATGCTTCTTCCCCTACCCCTGAGGACATTGCAAGGTTTAACTTAGGGGGAGAGATCATTTTCGAGCATGCATTTTTATTTTCTTTTTTTTAATAATCTTTTTTTTACTTTATAGCTTAGAGCATTACATAAAACCCATATTTTACTTATATGATAGAGATAAGATTTCAACAAGGATAACTAAATATGTATATCTCTTTTTTAAAATGTTTTCATTTGATATATTATGTTAATTTTAGAAAATCATGAACTTAAGATTGTTTGAGATTTCAGTATTTCTCCTATATTGCAATAAGTATCACCTAATGTTATAGACTTGTATTTACCTATAAGGACTTGAGCCCTAGACTAATGGTACTATTTTGGTCTTTTTCTTTTCAGTTAGACTCCATCTTCTATGAGATTTTACTCTTGGGTTTGCAATTTGGCTTTTCGAGACTCTTTGATGCAACTTTTGGAATGATTGAACTCTCCCTTAGAATTAGAGCCAATTTCCTCATACTTACGTTATTTTCTTATAAATTTGTTTTTCTTTTTCATTTTACTCCTCAGATGAAACCCATTGAGCTTATATTTCCCTTTTCTTGATGTCTATCTTTAAAAAGGTTTAGAGCCTTTTTTCTAGGTTTTTTTTTTGGAGAAGCGATGTAGATCGATTTAGTGCCTCTTAGGAATAAATTGATCATATTTATAGAGTGCATTTTATTAATCCCTATCATAATAAAGATTGAGAAAAAGATAAAGAAAAAATGAAAAATAAATAGTAAGAATAAAGAGTTTGTTGAAAAAATTTCTCGAAAGAATCCTATTCACCCTTAGAAGAGCATAAAATGCAGTTACATTTGATATTGAGTTGAGGGAAAGCAACGGTTCGAGGTATTGAAGAAACGAGGCCAAGTTTGGGAGATTAGGAGGTTATAAGGGTGGTTCAAACCTATGCATTATATAGTAGTGGTGTTTTATTAAGGTTTTTTAGCACCATTTTCCTAAATAACATAACCCTACCTATCTAACCAAGCATGTCTTATCTAGACATTCATGACCTTATCAAGTTAGCACCATACTTAGTAATGGGGAAAGAAAAAGGATAAGAATAAACAGGACAATCTTATAGAGTTGACAGATTACTAGGTTGAGAAAAAAAAAACTTAATTTAATAAACACATGAGCGGCTTATTTCCCAATGCACACCTTAAAGTGAGAAGTCTATGGTATATGACTGAGAATAGGTTAGGGGAGTATATAGTTATTCTTAAAAAATTTACTATTCATGGATTTTATATAACTCTTATGTATTCTTATTTTCTTTGAAAAATGTGTAGACTTAGAGTTTTATAAAATCAAGTCATTATGTATATCCTAAGAAGAAGTTATCTAATCTCTCCTATTTTTGCTCTTGAATGCTTTAGGATAAGCATTCGTTTAGCTTAGCAGAATTCGAAGTCTCAATTATACTTATAATTTAATGGTATATTAGGCTATTTACATGTAGTTAATTGAATTTTAGTTTAGTTTTAATCGAATTTTGTTTATTGCTATCATATGATGCGTTCATGGGTTTTCGTAGTGTTTAAGGTGTTTTTTAGGATTTTTCAGATTCTATGTCATGGGACGAGTTCAAGATCTCATGGGACAAGTTCAAGATCCCATGGGGCATGTTTAAGATCTAATTGAATGAGTTTGAGATGTAATGAAGGATCCTACGAGGTCACAAGAATCTAGATGAAGCAACACAAAGCAACGGGAAATGGTTAGTCTTTAACCAAACTATTGATGAAGCAAAGAATTAGAATAAGAGATGCACCAATCTGAAATAGAGAGACTCGGTCGAGTGTGTAGAGGACTCGACCAAGTGCATGCATCAAATCAAGTAGAAAGTGGCTTTCAGGTGAAAAGTTGAATATAGGGAAGACACTTGATCGAGTGTGCAGAACACATAATTGAGTCCATGCTCGTTTGGACAGTTTTGAATTACACTAGATTTTTGCTTAAAGAGAAGAAATTTGATCAAGTGCGCTTTACACTCAATCGAGTCCTCTCTGTTGGGCCGGTTTCCTACAATACTCTTATTTTGGTTTGATTGTTTTGTATATAAGTTTAATACTTTTCTAAGTTTAAGGGTATGGTATTTCTTAGGTTTTATTTAGTTTTTCTCTAGTTTTCTCTAAAGTATTCTCTTGTGCCTTATTGTTCTCTGAGATTTTCATTCAAGCACTTAGATTTAAAGAAGTACTTTAGCCTAGTGAACAGAAAAATTCTAGTTTGTTTTATATTCAGTTTTTAGTATTTGTTCTTTCTATTGTCTTTATCATATTTTTTGTTATTTACCATGTTTATTTCAATTGTTTGCTTTGTTTTTATGTTCAATATGTGTGAGTAGTTTCCTAATCTAGGATCCCAATGAACCTTAATATGGATTAGGCATGGATGAACCCAAAAACCTAAATCTCACTACATAAATCAATTTTTTTAATCAATGATTGGCTTTAACACTAATAAAAGACTAGACGTACTTGATCAATGGCATGGATTAAGTTTAGCAGCAAGAGTCAATTCATAATCTAATTTAGAATCATAGGTTAAGGTATGAGTGATGATCACGAAATAATACATCATAACCATTAAGAATTTGTGAATGCTATGTTTAATGTCTTCTTATTGCGTGACTTCATAAGAGTAGGTGTGATTGCTTTAGAGAGAAGTTATTGATACTCAAGAGAGACCCTTAGAACTGCTTAAGGTGCATTTGTCTTAGGCATTGCATTATATATTGAGTTTGAGGGATTGAGATTGAAATCTATATCTAGTCATATTAGTGGGGATTATTTTTCTAGATGTTTGTATCTCTATTAATATCAATCTTAGCATAATTTGTGTTTTATCTTAGTTTAGTTTGATGTCTAGTCTAGTTTATAATCCTTTCTTATTTCCTGACATTCGTAATATAACACTAGTGAAAAAAATCACATATACTACACGCTATATGCTTCGATTCTTAATAAAACCGGAGTATAAAGATGATTCGGTTTTTTTTTATTAATAGTTGCTCCGGTTCCCATGAACCGGAGCATATAATGATGTTTAAGTAGCTTATATTAGGTGCGCGCATATACTAACATTTAAGGCTCCGGTTAAATAGAACCAGAGCATATAACCTAGTTTTAAACCTAGCACACATTGCATAGATAGCGCATCAGCTTATTACTTCAATTCTCTTCAAAAACCTTTCCCAGCGGTGCATGCATTCTTCTTCAACCCGAAACCCACTTCGATCGACACTGTAACCACTTCTTTGACATTGCAAATCGATCAACACTATAACTGCATTCAACCTTCAGCAACTCCTCTAATTCGACACTGAAATCGAACGAGGACAACAACGAATCCAACCAATTTGTTAAAGGTATGTTCCTTAATTTGTCATTAAATTACTCAGGATGTTCGGTTTGTATCTTGCACTGTTGCTCATGGGGTTAATCTTCATTATTACTAAAGAGAACTTTAATTGCCGTTGTTGAAATATACCAATTCGAATAAAAAGTTGTAATTGCTGCATTTGGAAGTATGATTTCATTATCAATGAATTCCCTGTCATAAATTTTGGAGGGAAGAGAAGATGGGAACAGGAACAGGACAAGTTAGATTTTTAAGTTAGAAGCAGCAGGAAAAAAGAGGGAGAATCCTAAATAGGGCAGCCCACCCCACCCCACCATGGGTCCGAGTAACATATCACTTGGATATGTAATGACCAGTTCGAGTAATGTATACAATGATAATGACGAGTCTGAGTAACATATCCAATAATAACATAGGTTACTTGGAAATGTAATGACGATGTTCGAGTAACATATACAATGATAATGACGAGTCAGAGTAATATATCCAATTATTACATAGGGTACTTAGAAATATAATGATGAATTGGAGTAACATTTCCCATGATGATATAGGGCACTTAGATATGTAATGAACATGAGTCGTTGCTAAATTGAGCTAGTTGATGTGGTAGTCTCTTGGGATATCGACCCTCTTTACCCAAACTATATAGTTAAAGTGGATAGGTTATTTTTGATAGGGTAGCCTCATCAAGCATACTTAAAGGAGGAAGAAAGATGGGTTTTTAAGGCATTCGACTAGTTTTCCTTAATGGAGGAACATCGACAAAAAGTTTAAGATTTTGGTGGTGAAGATCTGAATCTTAGGTTAGGTCTTTGTACTGATTAAATGATCACATTTGGGACCTTAAGCACCCAATACAACACTTTATCGGTTCTTGTCACCATCTCACCCTCATGTTGTCACATCTAATCTCTAGACCTAAACATCCTGGTAATAACATAGATGTGTATCTTACCCTGCTTATCGATGATTTGAGGTTATTATGAAAGGATAGTGTTCATGATTTTGATTCTTATATTAAGTTTAATTTCACTTTGAATGCCATGATCTTTTGCATGATCAATAATTTCCCAACTTATGGAAATTTGTTTGGGTATGCTATGAAGGGAAAGACTACATGTCCAATATGTGAAGAAGATAAAGCGGTTGTGCGCCTATAGTGGCTTTTTTCATAAAGAGACATAATTTAAGGGTCTTGAACCCTACTAGGTTTTGAGTGGATTAATCGATGAGTTAATAATCACTAGGGAGCCTAATTTTTTACAACCCAACCTTCCCTTCTAGGTGAAGAGAAAGGGAGGGGGATCCCCCAACTAGTGCCCTAAAATTATGCATGTCGATAAGGATCAGCTATGTACGTAGCTTAAAAGGGTCAAGGAGTTGCCGCCAAACCTTTAATGATGGTTTGGACACCCAATTGGGTTTGAATCTCAAAAAGAGTCACGTGAGCGGTCTTTATCTCAAAAAGAACATTAATGTATGCTTTATGATGCTTAAAAAAATTGAGTATTAGGACAACACCTAAATGTTCATTCAAGTATGACGCACACTTAGGCTTTCTCATAATAAGGGTTAAAATTAAATCAAGTCAATAACAAAAAGAGATGCAGAAATCTATTCATTATAGACTAAAAGAAAATAATTAAAAGAGACTTGCATAATGTAGATAGGTTACAATAAGTAAAAATGAGAAGGGAAGGTGTTGCTTGAGAAGTTAAGAGGAGATTGATCCTTGAGGATAGTTCCTTGAATTTGATGCTCAAAGTTAGGATTTTGAGACTTAACCTAATCAAGTAAAGAGTTTCTCCTAGTCCTTCACATCATCTACGCAGGAGCGGTCTTAACCATGCAAAGGTTTAGGAATGAGCAATCTACGTCAATTTAAGAAATAATGTGCATGAAATTTTTGTTTAGAAGGAACAAGTAAGTTTTTGTTCCTAAGAAATCATGCAAATAAAATGAATGCACGCTCTAGATTAAGTATAATTCTAATAATTTGTTATCACTTTGTTAAGGTCCATAAGATTAAGGGTCCCTATGGCTAGTTGTTTTATTTATTTTATTAGTCGGTGATAGCACTTTAATAGGTCATAAATTAGTGCAAAAAGATAAATATGGTCATACACAATTACTACTTAATAAGATTCATTAAATCAAAGTGCAAAAAGCTAAAAATTATGCACATAAATCTATATTAGATGATCACTTTGTAAGACTCCAAAACATTAAGGGTCCCTATGTCAGGTTGTCCGAATATATCTTTTTAGGCGGGATTATATTTCAAAGGTCTTGAATTAGTGAAAAAGATAAATATGGAAATACACTATTATAACATAATAAGATTCATGAAATAAATGTGCAAAATTGAAAATGTGGAATTAAAAGAAAGTATTAAAGTGCAATATTGAAAATGTAAAGTATGAGTTACGTATGATGATGAGTTGAAGATTTAAATCTAAAGAGACATTTACCCATGTCATACTTGAACTATATAAGGGTATAATTCATACGAGACTCATATATTTTAGCCCTTGAACATCATTGACTCAAAAATAAATAGACCACCATTGTATGTTTTATAGTGCTTAACACAAAATGAGCATTTGGATTGCAAATAAGACTATGCACCCGGGTGCATAGTGAGCATCGTTAATACAAATAAAACGCAAGCAAAGTCACAGAAAATGAAATGAATGAACATTCTTGTACTAAGAAATGAACATTGGGATGTGTGATGTTCATTATTCCCCCCTGTAAGTGACTTTGTAATTGGGAAATCAGAATTATTTTTGCAGTAGGCGTAGAATAGGTCTCAAGGTTCTTTAAATATTTAATCTTTTTGCCTTGGGAATAGTTCACGTACTGTACACAAACAATGAGAATGAACATTATATATTATCCCACTAAATATTATATATTATAACAAAGCACATAATATATCAAGATAGATATGAACTTTTTGCATTGGGAATAGTAGACGTTTTGTTCACATATTTGAAAAATGAGCATTATGTATTTGTGTAATGAACATTATATATTATGCGAATGAACATTAAGTATTATAACAATAAACATTAATTATTATCAACAGAACATGTAACATTTGTAAAGAAAGTATTGCGAAAATGAACATACATACAAATTAAATGAAGATTTTGTACAAAGGCAGAAGTACACGGAACCCTACATAGCAAGTCCTAGTACATTAGGTCAACTCACCATACTCTTAAAATTACAAATTGTAAGAAGTTTCCTCATTCTAGGCTTCGAACTCGGATTGAAATTATTAACTAAGGGTGTTCATAAATGGTTAACCTTAACGGTATGGTTTACCATTATAACGATTATTGGATTAGGTTAATCATAACCGTACCGTTAAGTAACGGTACCGGTAAACCGTTTCAAAACAACTGATCCATATTAAAAAGGAATTAAAAAATTACGAGTCAAGAAATTCAACAAATAGTTGTTCGGCAAAGGATAGAGAGAACATACTCGGGAAAGAAGAGGAAGACCCATCCATGAAAATTTGTTCAGAAAACTGAGAAGAACGTGGGAGCCTCCGATTAAAGATCAAATAAGCACCCCCACGACCGTCTTTGCCAGAAGAACCACCACCAAAGACCCTTCACGCCATAACCTCCACCTTCTAAAGTGAAAATTCAGCTAAAAGAGTAGAAAATTCTAAGAATTCATAGTTGAGTAATAAAAGGGGTATAAGAAGAAATTGAAGAAGAATGAAGAAGACGGGGAATTTTATGAGAAGCTTATGAGGGAAGAAGTAATATATTGATGATGAGATCCGGAAGTATAGGACCTAGGAATGCGCACCACTCAGTAGAAGGTCCAAAAGGGGGGGGGGGGGGTCATGGGGAATTTTTTTATGGGGTTTTATGGGTAATGATGTAGTCATGGATTCAATTGGAAGGCGAAATGGGGGAGGGATGACATTGGTTTAACATTAGGTTTTATGCGTTTTAACTTTTAGTTTTTTTTTTTAAATAATAATATTTATTAACTGTTACAAAAAATTCTACTACCGTGTTAATAGTTCGGTAACCGTAACCGTTAATTCTTAATGGTTCGATAACCATTACCGTTAATTCTTAATGGTTTGGTAAATAACCGTTAACATGAATTAGTTATACACAGTTAATGGTTACGATTTTTTGCACACCCCTAATATTAATACCGGATTTATTATGGCGAAACTTAAACAATTGATTGACATACACTAGTGGAAAAAACATCATATGTTGCGGTTTTTTTAAGGCTTTATGCTTCAGTTTTGACCCGAAGTAGATTTAATAGGAGCATATTGCCAAAGATTTTATGCTGCAGTTCAAAATGAAGCATATTGTGTACCTTATGCTGCGGGCTTTGAGAAAACAGGAGCATAAAACCTTATTTTTTAAAAAAAAAAAAAAATTGGACTTTATGCTGCGGTTTTCTCAAAGCCCACAGCATAAAGTCCATTTTTTTTAAAAAAAAATAAGGCTTTATGCTCAATATTGCACTACATGAATATTGCAAGAGTCACTCTGCGGAAATTGAATGAAGGGAAATACGCTATGTAATCAAACCTCCCATATTGCACCACATGAATAGCTATTACTCCAAAAGAAGCACACGAATCAAATGTGAAATTTCTATTCAAATCACATCATCCTCTATTCACCAAAAGAGCAACGATTATCATGAAGATGGATTGCTATAGAAATATATTAGGTTATTTTAGAAATGCAGGTATTAGGTTGTCTCACTACCAACAGTCTAATGAAATCATCATGGGCCTAAGTATCAAACTAAACAGGTCAGTATTCCACTGTTTCTATTTTTCAATCATTAATAAAAGTAAGCTAACCAACCAGATCCACTGTTCCAGGTTTAGAAGCAAAGTAGGACAACCAAGTTCAAAATTAAATAATCTTAATTATACAACTTCTGAGATGACCAGTATAGGAATCCAACTCAAAATAAAGGTAATAAAAGAAGGAATAATATGACCAAACAAGCATAAAAGTTCAAGTCTAAAACCAAGCCATTCTAGTAAGGCTCTGACTTGTGCTCTTCGTTAATTATGTCTGGTTTGATTACTTTAGCGTCTGGTGATTCTCCATCAACTGTTTCGTAAATCTCATTGTCCGTTGTTTGATTTACGCCATCGTGCAATGTTTTTGAAAAAGCTAATCTTTCAATCAACAGCTGCTAATCAATGTGATAAGAAAACAGAGCTATGAGATTTTCAGAATTACATCTCAAGAAACAAAAAAATGAATAGTTATGATACAAAGACCAGCAATTATCAGCAAATCATCCCCCCACCCCAAGTCCAGGATATTTTAACCTGATGAAAACCCTCAAGTTGAAGAAAAATCACTTCTTTAGTTCCTTCATTTCTTCTATCAGGTTCCCACACTACTTCTTTCTCCTTTACATTTGTCCCAACTACTACATACTCGATATGTAAGATTTTCTTTCCCTTGATTTACACCACGGAGTTATCAACAATGGCAAGGGATAATTTAGAAAGAATACATCCAAGTCCCAAAACTTACGATTCATTATATCTTCCAACGTAGATCAATATATACTATGATAGCCACAGGAAGTTGAAAATAGAGCAGCATCTTAACATACTTTTTTTTTTAATTCAAAGCTTAACATACTTTTAAATTTTAACACTTGAGAAATTGTGTAATACTCTACAAAAGTAGACTAGACTGGAAACCAAGTTTGAGTTATAGCCTATGTAACGAGATAACACTCTACAAAAGCAAAATGAAAATTTCCTGAGTTTATGAATGAGATAACACTGAAGTCCCACTTGAATCACTAAATAACTCATAAAAATATGAGAGACTAGTTATCATCCATGAAAACAAGGATAAGAGAGAAAATATTCTGAAAACAAGTAATAGATTGAATAACAGGTATGAAGGGGCAAAAGAAACAGAACAATCAAATCTTAAACAATTGACATATTTTTACAAGAAATTAACTAAATTAAGAGATCTAATAGAAAAATAACTTCAAATAAAAAAGAATTCAAGTTAATTCACAAGTTGAAGAAAATAAAAACAATGACAAAAGTATATAATGTTATGTGATGCAATTAACACCACTGATGTTATGTGATCCAAATACAACATGACCAGAAAGAATGGGATAAAATCAACTGCCACTGGCTTTATATGGGATGCAATTAACACCACGATTATGTTCACACTTAACTATACACTAGTTCATAATGCCAGCAAAAATAAAGGTAGCCATGAGAAAACATGAATTACTACTTTCACTAGAAACAGAATTAGAGTCAATACATCAATAAATCATCCAAGAATTCAAATTTCGAATTTGTGGTTGCAATCATGACCACACTCACATTCATAGAATACAGCATTGATATTATTGCAATATCTGCAATGAATACTATCAGACCTATCATTCATGTTGAGCTGAAAATCTGATATATACACTGGCCTATTAATCACACACAGGCAAATCAAATGAAATAACTACATAAAAGAACTTAGAACTCTTTGTCATTTCCTAAATTGATTCATTTCTATTGTAATGCAGAAGTGATTGGAAGTACTTAAGGAGTCTTCTAACCACGACTATATATCGCAATACAAGTACTTTAGAAGTATGTGATTCTGCTAGATATTCACTATATCATTGTTCTGAATTCGTTTTCAGGCCAAGTATTCCTTAAAAAATCCTCTCTAGAACAGTCCAGCAAACATTTTTTATTGAATCATCATACAGTCACCCAGCCAATGAAAAGAAAAGAAACAACAAGGAAATTAGATAGACTTATATGCAGTACATGAAAACTACCATTAATAATGTGTGTCTTTCTCTTCTTCATTTCCATCAGTTTCATCAATCTACACTGATATCAAATGAACCACTTCACTAAACAAATAAGCTATCACAATTGTTCAGGCTTTTAAAACTAAAAAACATACCGAATCAGTTCCTTCTCATAAACAAATGTAGAATCAGCAATCTGGCAACATGTTCTAAATTTTACGTTCTTGATGAAAATCCACCGGTTAAAGTCTGCAGTAGAATACAAAAAAGCGTCGTTTTACTTAAAGAGTAGTTATACAAACAATATTTATAAGCGCCCTAATACTACTACAACTAGTGTAATGATAAGTTAGGGATCGAACCATAAGGAAAAGGGGTGATAGTTTCTAGACTTGATGTAAAGGGTTTATTTGGGATTTGATGGAACGAATCTAATGACAGAAAAATAAAGCAAGAATTAAAACGATGATATGCTATGAAAGGAAAATGGGGATAAATTAGTTCCACCCTAGGAAGGACAATCGAACTAGAAAACACGCCAAGTTAGGGGAAAATCGATCGACAATCAATCAAGACACTCAAGATAACGAGAGGAAGTTTGTGATCCTCTACATCACATGAACAACCTATAATCGCCCTATGTCTCCTAAGGAGTGGCAGGACAAGATTCAAATCGAATGTCAATCAATCAATCATCAACAATCTCAAACCCTAACTCTACGCATGAAGAACGACTCAACCTAGGGTTTCACCAATCAAACCCCTAGGGAAACTACTCACACATAGTAATAGAAACTAGGGCATAAACAATAATAAAGGACATGATTGAAAGCATGAATGATTTGAATGTAAGTAAACAAGAGAACGACAACTACTCTATCAAAACCGTGAAAGAAGCAACAGTAATAGCAAGAGCAATGAAATTACCAAAAGAAATAAATGAAAGCATTAAACGAAATAGAACAGAAAAGAATCGATACCTTGCATAAATGAAATTGCGTGAATGAAAGTAATTCTGAATCCGAAATACAAAGCTTGAAAGGAAGTGCAACGAAAGCTATAAATCTAAATTAATGCATGAATGAAATAAAAATCTTTAAAGTGATGTTCTAGGTTGAGGCACAAGAGCTCTCAAAGTAGGCTTAAGGGTTATTTACAGAGCAAGAGGGTATTTATACACTAGGGACATAAGGGGTAAAACCCTAGAAAAAACCCTCAAGTGCCGGCTTAAGAAAGAACCAAGAACTTCGGAAACAGGCTCCGATCCATTCGGCCGAATGTAGTGTAGATTCGGCCGAATGAGTGGTGTATTCGGCCGAATGATTCTTCATTTGCCCATATCAGAAACTTTGACTTTTCTCATCCTGCCCACCATTCGACCGAAGGAGAGCTTCCATTTGGCCGAATGGGCCTTGATTCAGCCGAATGGGAGTTCATTTGGCTATTCCCGAGAGCTTGAGTCATGTGCTTGAATCCCTGTCTTCCATTCAACCAAATGGATGTCAGATTCGGTCGAATCTGAACCTGAACATTGCTGAACATCTCCTTTGAAGTGTCTAATGGCTTCTGGAGTTTGTGGGATCTTCGAGAGCGATTTGGAACGTGTGCCCAAGCTATGATACACGCATATAAACTCTTGATAAGAGTGTTAAAGCCTCGAACACGTCTCATTTTACCTCGAAATCATCGAAAGTACCTGAAATAACCTAAAAACAGCTCGAGGACAAATCAAGGTAAAATCGAATGTAATGTGCATAAAACCAATATAAAAGCGCGAGACTTGACACTAAAATGGGGTTGTAAACGTGCTCTAAAACGAGCACATCAACTTCCCCCAAGCCAAACCTTTGCTAGTCCCTAGCAAATGAACTAGCAAGGCAACACCATGAGTAAAACACGTGAAAAGCAAGGCGAGCGGAAAACAAAACAATGCCAGCCGTGTACGCGCAAAACTCTTCCCTAGCCATGGGTGTGCAAGTACAATAGGCTCAAAAGAGCATAATACCAAGAATAACGTTTTCCACAGACTCGGGGTTACTGAAAAAGCTACAACACAGGCCATGCCACCCACTACCTAATGAGGTCACAAGTCTACGCTCCCCATGCTATTTCCCAAAAGATGTGGGAAATTTCTAATACGCTCGTGTGTTTAATACGGTATGTATTTCACTCAAAATCATCCGACTTAAGATGAGTCGAGAATTAAACACTAAACGGGGAGAGATCTTAGGGATTGTATCTTATTAACTCTCCAGCATAGAACTTGCTAATTAGGCCAAGTCGAACAGGTTTGGAAATGGTTGCAATATAGGTTAGGATCAAGGTAGGGTAAAATTTGGGGATGTGGAGTAAAAATAGAGGATAGTAAGCAATCCAAGCTAATCAAACCAAGGACAGCTACGACTTTCGAACAACAATGCCACTCCTAAAATTCTCAAATGACGCATAAATGAAACTCTAATACATTACACCCACTTTATTCTCGAAATTTTTCTTTTTCTTTTTCTTTTATTTTTTCTTTTCTTTTTTCTTTTCCTCTTCTTTTCGCTTCTTTTTTTCCTTCTTTTTGCTTTTTTTTCTTTTTGTTTTCTTTTTGAGTTTTTCAAGCTAATAATACTAAAATATATTAAGAGTGATGTAAAGAGTCATACCATACAACAACAATTTTTTCAAACCGAAATCTTTCGCCATAATGCAACGAGCACCACTTCAATGTGATCACTTGACTATCCTCTAGGTAAAGAGAGGGAATATTTGGCTCATGTGGAGTTAGGTGATATAGCTACGAAGAAAAGGTAAAGGCACAAAATTGGCTTACCCTAAAGTCAATCGATGTTCTTGGTAGGCAATTTGGTCATGTAGTTGTAACTATAAACGTGTTATCATCCCTGGCCTTTAGAAAAGAAGACTATGTTAGAAGAGAACAGACACAATACTTAGACTCTCTGACTAGCACTCGATAATATAGGACTCATAATGGAGTCCTAGAAGGCTCAATCCTCACTAGGCTAGTCGAAATGCGCCTCAATAGGTAGTCATTCAAGCCACAAACCGATCCCCTAAGTTAGGTGGAAAACAGTCAATCATTCGGTCCCAAAACAGGCACAAGGCTAGGAAAACATGAGTATGCATAGGACCACTATAATGTACACATCAGAAGCTCACATGTTGGTTTTATAACTCAAGCACATCAACTTGACACACCTAAACATGCAAAGAAAAACTAAAACAAAAGCCACGGCAATAGTTTCAATAATGCGGATCTTTCGAAGCTTTGAAAACACAAGGACCCTCCCCAAAGCCAGCTCAAGAGCTGTTCGGCACTTGGGAGAAGAGAACCAAAAGGGAGAAAGATCAGCATTATGGAAGTTATTACTATACAAACAAACAAATAAAACAAACATCGGGTTATCTCTCGTAAGTACTTTTGTTTAACGTCGGTAAGTTCGACACAGTTAGGCACAAGTTCATACAGAAAAAGAAAACAACGAAATTATAACTGTCGTAGGAGTGGATTCACTCCTAGCATCACCATCACCTCTAGCATGGGGAGTCAAAACTCTTCACCGAGCTGCAGTGGCGGAAGTAAGCAATGGAGAACTAGGGTCATCTAGAGGTGGGTTATAATGCGGGGCTCCCCCAAGCCAGGGTAGAGCCATCGGTCTTTTTTTAGATTTTCTTTTTCTAGCCCTTTTCTGTTTGCGGGCTGGCTTGTCAGTTCCCTCAGATTTGTAATACATCTCCGCTGGCGGAGCAATTCCCTTCGCAACTTTGAAAACAACACGCTTCTTTGCATCCTCCTCATCCGACACCTCAACCAACGTTGGGGCACCAAAAACATTACACCTCTCAACCTCTTTCGTAACTGCATTCTCAACAACCCCAAAGGAATAAATCTGCTCGACCATGGGTTCCTTGGAAGACTTAGAAAAGGCAAACACAACCTTCTCTTGGGCTACCCTCACAGTTATAGTTTCTGATTCACAGTCAATCAGGGCACCCAAAGTCTTCAAAGCATCTCTCCCTAAGATGACGGGAGTATAAGGATCCTCAACCATATCAAGCACCACGAAGTCACATGGAACCACTATGTCCCCTACTTGGATTGGGAGGTCCTCAAACTCCCCACATGGCACTTTTATACTACGGTCGGCTAGTTGGATTGTTTTCTTCGAAGGCTTGAGCTCACAGGTTAGCTGTTTGGCAATGGACATCGGCATTAAGCTGATGGAGGCCCCAAGGTCAGCAAGTGCTCCCTTAGAATTGAGTTTTCCAAGGGTGAATGGGAGCACAAAGGGTCCTCTAACTTTTTCTTTCTTTGCCCATGTGCCTTGAATAATGGCACTCACCTGCTTTGGCAAACTAATCATGTCGCCCTCAAGCTTTCTCTTATTCCCTAAGAGGGTTTTAAGATACTTGGCATATTGCGGCATTTGCTCCATGGCCTCTAAGAATGGTATTTTCATTTTAAGTTGCCGCATATGCTCTAGGAATTTAAGAAACTTTTATTATAGTTGTTTCTCTGCCTTTATGTAAGGAAAACGTAGAGGTGGAGCATGTTGACGCTCAAGTTTCCTCCTTTCCTATATCTCCCTCCATCTCTCATCCTCATCCTTCTTCTTCCTCTTATGCCCATTTACCTCGACATTGGTTCCCTTATCCTCTTCACTACCCTCCTTCTCTTCTCTCCCCTCAAGATTCTCCTTATGCTCAGTTTCTCGTAGACAACCACTATCCTTTGAGGAATCTTCCCCTAAATCATCTCCATTAGCTATAACTAGAGCAGGGTATGAGGTTCTAGATCTTAGGAAGTTCGCCTTACAGGTGTGATGATTAGGGTTAGAGTCAGGAGGGTTTTGTGGTGGAGGTTGGGTGGATGGGTTTTATTGAGGGTGAGATGGAAGTAGCAATGGTGGGGGTGGATTAGCAATCTATGCAAGCTGTGATTCAAACAACTTCTGTTGCGCTTGAAGTTATTGCATTTGATTTATCAAATTTTGATTGATTTGTGAGAGGGTTTGATTTTGCTGCGCAAGGAAGTTCACTTGGGTGGAAAGGAAATCATTATTTGGAGGCAGGTTTGGTTGTGGCTATGTAGATGGATAGGGTAGGTTGGGGTTGGGTCTTGGCATTTGAGGGTACGGCCTATTCCCATTTGGCCTAGGAAAACTCCCATTTGCTTGATTGTTGGAGTTGTATCCTTGGTAGGAGTTTCCTTGGCTAGAATTTGGATTGAAGGGAGGTCTAAAGGGTTGATTGTTGTAAGGACCTTGCTGAGCAAACCCTTTGTTTTGACCACCATACGCCACAACTGCCACATAATCGGGATTGTACCCGTATCCATCATAGTTCATGACTGGGGTTCCTTCTTGGTTATACCCCCCATAGTTAACAGCCGCTACATGTTCAGAATTTGAACCCCCCACAATAGGATGTATCATGATTGGTGCCCCCACAAATTCTACATGAAAAGGGCGTCTCTTTAACCGATGATACATTGGAGCTACCTTGGGCAAATTTGAACTTGGACAGTTTCTTATCCATGATAGCCTCGATTTTTGAACTAATCATGTCCAAGTTTCTTGAATCCATCCCTCCTCTTAGTAATCCATTACCCCTTACTCCTCCCCAAGATCTATTTTTGGTAACCTCCTTAATCTTAGCCTTCACCTAATTGCATGGGACCTTAGAGAGTTGGCCTCCAACAGCTAAGTCTAGAAGTGCCTTGGTGGAGTCATTTAGACCATCATAAAAGAATGTATTGAGATGGTTCTCCCCGTACTCATGATGGGGGCATGCTCTAATCATTCTCTTAAACCGACTTCAAGTAGCACTAAGGTTCTCATCATCCTCTTGAGTGAATGACGCGATTTTCTTACGTCAATCTTGCGTTCGAACTGTGGGATAGAACCTTTCTAGAAAAGTTGTTTTTAATTGAGCCCAATTAATGATTGAGTTTGGCTCTAAGCATTTATACCAATCCTTAGCATCACCAGCTAAACTCAAATGAAATAAATGCATCCGCACATAATCCGGGCTATTGGGGCATAGAGGAATGAGACCGCAAATATCTGAGAATGCCTCCAAGTGTTGGAGAGGGCATTCATTTCTCAAACCGCATAAAGGGTCTCCTTAACCATCCGGGTGAATTGAGGATGTATGTGATAAGGGTTTGGGATTATGGGTAAAACTACACCTCCATGAAATTCTTGGGACCCAGGTGTCCCAAATTGACCAAACAATTGTTGGTTTTTGTTCATTGGTGGTGTAAGGGGGTTGGAAGTATTTGGTTGCGATGAGGTTTGGGTCAGAATTCTCTGTTTACTGCGTTGAACCTCAGGGTCGTATGGTTCTAGTTGTTGATTTGATCTACGTGTGCTATAAGGCATGCAAACAACACTAGAGACCAAGTATAAGTACTAACAAGTAAATTAAGAAACAATAATCTAAACACCAAGACTATTAATCTAAACAAACCGCCTTGTCCCCGGCAACGACGCCATTTTGATAACTGGCTTTTAGCGTCATTTTACTAAAAGAGTAGTTATACAAACAATATTTATAAACGCCCTAATACAACTACAACTAGTGTAATGGTAAGTCGGGGATCGGACCACAAGGACAAAGGGTGATAGTTTCTAGACTTGATGCAAAGGGTTTATTTGGGATTTGATGGAACGAATCTAATGACAGAAAAATAAAGCAAGAATTAAAACGATGATATGCTATGAAAGGAAACCGGGGATAAATTAGTTCCACCCTAGGAAGGATAATCGAACTAGCAAACACGCCAAGTTAGGGGAAAATCGATCAACAATCAATCAAGACACTCAAGATAACGAGAGGAAGTTTGTGATCCTCTAAATCACGTGAACAACCTATAATCGCCCTATGTCTCCTAAGGAGTGGCAGGACAAGATTCGAATCGAATGTCAATCAATCAATCATCAACAATCTCAAACCCTAATTCTACGCATGAAGAATGAGCCAACCTAGGGTTTCACCAATCAAACCCCTAGGGAAACTGCTCACACATAGTAATAAAAACTAGGGCATAAACAATGATAAAGGACATGATTGAAAGCATGAACGATTTGAATGTAAGTAAACAAGATAACGACAACTACTCTATCAAAACCGTGAACGAAGCAACAATAATAGCAAGAGCAATGAAATTACCAAAAGAAATAAATGAAAGCATTAAACGAAATAGAATAGAAAAGAATCGATACCTTGCATAAATGAAATTGCGTGAACGAAAGTAATTCTGAATCTGAAATACAAAGCTTAAAAGGAAGTGCAACGAAAGCTATAAATCTAAATTTATGCATGAATGAAATAAAAATCTTTAAAGTGATGTTCTAGGTTGAGGCACAAGAGCTCTCAAAGTAGGCATAAGTGTCATTTACAGAGCAAGAGGGTATTTATACACTAGGACATAAGGGGTAAAACTCTACAAAAAACCCTCGAGCGCCGACTTAAGAAAGACCAAGAACTTCGGAAACAGGTTCCATTCGGCCGAATGTAGTGTAGATTCGGCCGAATGAGTGGTGTATTCGGCCGAATGATTCTTCATTTGCCCATATCAGAAACTTCGACTTTTCTCACCCCATTTGACCAAAGGAGAGCTTCCATTCGGCCGAATGGGCCTTAATTCGGCCAAATGGGAGTTCATTTGGCTATTCCCGAGAGCTTGAGTCATGTGCTAAATGCCCGTCTTCCATTCGACCGAATGGATGTCAGATTCGGTCGAATCTGAACCTGAACCTTGCTGAACAACTCCTTTGAAGTGTCTAATGGCTTTTGGAGTTTGTGGGATCTTTGAGAGTGATTTGGAACGTGTGTCTAAGCTATGATACGCGCTAAACTCTTGATAAGAGTGTCAAAGCCTCAAACACGTCTCATTTTACCTCGAAATCATCGAAAGTACCTGAAATAACCTAAAAACAGCTGAAGGACAAGATCAAGGTAAAACCGAATGTAATGTGTATAAAACCAGTATAAAAGCGCGAGACTTGACACTAAAATGGGGTTGTAAACGTGCTCTAAAACGAGCACATCACAAAGGCATATTACATTTTTTAGCTTAACCATGAAATTTAATGTGTTCCATTCTATACAAACACAAACAAACAATTAAGAAAAAGTATTAGTAAAACATAAAAAATAATGAGCCCCCCCTCCCCCAGGAAAAAGGCTACATAAGGAGATACACTACAGTGACAAGGAAACCAAAGATTTCCTCATACTACAAACAACCTCCATCATACTACAAATAACCGAAGGGAAATTAATTTAATCTTATTGGCAAGGAATCGAACTTACCATTCAGATGAACAATTCAACCTTAACCGTTTTTGAAATTCCAAGAACATTCACCAACATTCGAAGAGAGTCCTAGCAACACCAATTCGGTCTCTTTTGCTGAGATTAATGGTGAAAGTGAGGAAGTTGAGATTTGATGAGAGTAGTGTAATTTCGGTGAGATTTTGAATGTGTTTGAGAGTGTAATGCTGAGATTAATGGTGTGCGACTGCTGTGTGCGAGCGAGGGCGAGAGAGGGCGAGCGAGGTTTGAGATAATTGAGCGCGCGCGAGACGACCTAATTATGAGATAGTTGGGTTTATGCTGCGGTTCGTAAAGCTCGGAGTATATAACCTTTTTATGCTCCCGATCAAAGATAACCGGAATATATAATGTAGTAGATGCCATTTTTCCACTAGTGATAGATAGTTTTAGTGAAAGGTGTACGTGATGGAACCTATATTGAGGGGTCTTCATAAAAGGGTTGTCTTGGTTTTGTTGTGATCCACTCCACGTACATATATATATATATATATATATATATATATATATATATATATATATATATATATATATATATATATATATATATATATATATTGGTCTTTATGGTTTGACTATATGCTCTTGTTCTCAAAATATGGTTAATAATTTTCTAGATTTTTAATCTAACAAGTTAAAATATAGAATTTTATTTGACCGTATAACTTTGAACATTAGATATCCAAAATAATTTAGATTATATCCGAATATGAGACATACAATTTTTGGATTTTTTAAATCTTTTTTTAAAAAAGTAATTTTAAATTTGGGCTTTGTGCCAAAATAATTTCAAAAATAAGCTTATGTATGTTCAGAAGAAAATCACTAGCACGATAAATGACTTTGCCGTTAGGAAATCACTCCTTTGGATAACAGTTTTGGTTGGTTTTGATTTAGGCCAGATTAGGGGTATTGAGTTGCTAAGATGGAAGCGAAATCTTCACTTAAAGCAAATACACTGTCTCGACATCGATTTCTCTTTACTTAAAAAATGTTCCAAAATTAAGTTTAGCCATCAGTCAAAAGTTTTTTTTTTGCAACTATTTTCTAAGACAATTTTTTTCTTTGGGAAGATCTTGTATGCATACGGGATATAATAAGATTATTGTATAACCAACATACAACAAAAAGTTATCATTCAATATAACAAAAGTCACCCCATGATTTCAATTGAGATTTAGATATGTTCGAAAAGAAAATATTAGGTGTATTGTACAAAAGTTAACTTTTAATAAAACAAAAGTCACCATTTTATCCGACAAAAGTCACCATTTTATACAATAAAAGTCACCTCAATATTTAACAAACAACTTTGTAAGGGTCACCCATTCACTATAATTTATTTGTCCACTTTTTACTAAATTTTTTTGTTGTTTTTTTCCTTTTTGAGTGAGGAGAAATCGCTGCTTAAAATAGCGATTTTTTTTCACTTTTCTTTATTTGGGTTAATTTTAATCCAACTTAAAATAATCTAAATCACTATTTAGGACAATAATTTTATCTAACTTAAATCACTTTTCATTTTTCGAACAAAATAAGTTTACTTTTCAAAATAAAATTTAGTGAGAAGCCTAATTTTAAAAATAGTTTTAAAAAAAACCTAAAAAAGCTTCCTAACAATTTTTTAATGTCGGATATATGATCCAAAAATTACTTTTATTTTGTGGCACACTCATCCAATCATCATTTGGCTTTCCGCTACTTCCATTGGCGGCAACGCTCTTTCTCCTCACTCTCCGGTGGCGCCACCTCTGCTCCACCTTCCCGGAAACCGTCGCCCACAGTTCCACTTTCCATCAACATTCTCGAGGTATTTGTTCTCTCCTGACTTTCCTTTTCACTTTTTATTACAAATTAAAATAATGGGTATCATTCTATCAATTTTTTTTAATATCTTGTAATTTCTATGTTAACAAGAAGTAGAAGAAAATAATGTTCTTGGATTAGATGGGGTATTAATGAAGCAAAGATATAGAGAGTGGTGTTCTTAATAAGTATAAATTTGTTGATGTTAATGAATTAAGGGTTTAATTTTGATTTATTATGATTTCTGACTATTGATATAAGTAATCATTGATTTGATTTTTTTTTTCGAACTCCATTTAATAATTCTTCGATCCGCCATTGATTTGAAGATAGATACAATAACATAACAATAACAACATTATTCCCAAAAGTCAGGCCTTATTCCCAAAACGATAATGTTATAGAGAGCCTTATTCCCAAAAGTTATACAGTAAGTTGAAATTATTCACGTGTTTGTAAGTAGTCTGACTATGGAACTCAAAGGCCGTGTTCTAGAATTCTAATTGATCTCTGTAATTGCATTTGTAGTAGTAAATGGCAAAGCAAGCTCCAAGTCTATTTCTTGAAGATTGGCTTAGGAGAAGTATTAGCAGCAGCAATGACAGTAACAGTAGCTCTGGAAATTTTGCTAATTCTTCAGCTCAAATGATCATTCAGGCGTGGGCTGAGCTTAGGGATTGTCTTCAGAAGGGGACGTTTCATCCTCGTCATCTCCATTCTCTTAAAACCCTTGCCAATTCAAAAGCCTCGTTATATGTGGCTGAGCCACAAGCAAAGATCCTCGTTTCTATTCTTTCATCTAATAGCATTTCTCTTCCTAATGATTCATGTCATCTTATTCTGAGACTTCTTTATATATGGGTGAGAAAATCCTCCAAGCCCTCCGTAGCTCTGATGGGTTTGGCCGTGGAGGCTGTTGCTAAGATATTTACTGATCAGTTTGATTCCAAGAAAAGCGCATCTTTGTTTGCTGAAGGAGTTCTGCTTGTAGGTGCTTTCTGTTCTGTCCCTGCTATGACTGACAACACCAAAACTGTCTGCTTGAACCTTGTTTGTCGAATGTTGGAGGAGCAATACCAGTTGATTGGCTCACTTGGTGAACACATTCTTGATGTCCTTGCGGGAATTGGGTATGCTTTATCCTCTTCTGGAGAAGCTCACTTTGCTAGGCTGTTAGATTTCCTGCTAGGAACTTGGGTTAATATAGAGAAACCCCATGATATTTTTCATGCACTGATTATTTTGCATTTGATAGAATGGGTTGTGTTCAGATTCATTAGTTTTAGCGCTCTGGATAATATTAGGATATTTAGCATTGGAGTAATGGAAAATCCCAAAACAAACTATGCTGTATTTGCTGTTCTTATGGCCTCGGTTGGAGCCCTAAGAGCATCTAATAGACCTACAAAGCATGGAGAGAGGATCAGTGTTGTTACTAGACTTAAAATTTCCGCAGAGGCTCAAATTGAAGCTGTAGCATCCAACCTGATCTCAAATATAGGAGCTTATAGTAACATTTTAACTGAAGATGCTGAAGTTAGATTTCTCCTCCATTGCCTCTCATTGGCTGCATCTCGTAGTGGTGGGTTGAATTCTACTAGAGGACCACTGCTTCAATCACTTGCTTTAGCCTTGCTAATTGAAGTCCTTCCCTTGAGAAGATTTTATAACAAGATCCTTGAATCCCAGTTAAGCAATAATCATGGAGGTTTGTTGCCTGACTTTGTGAAGAATCATCAAGACAGCATTCTTTTCAAGGAAGCTGGGGCAGCAACTGGTGTATTCTGCAATCTTTATGCATCTGCAGCTGAAAAAGACAAGTGTTGGGTTGAGGATCTAGTTTGGAGTTTCTGTCATGATGTCTACTTGGGACATAGGAAGGTGGCCTTGCTGCTGCAAGGCACGTCAGACCAATTGCTTACTGATTTGGAGAAAATAGCTGAATCAGCATTCCTGATGGTTGTAGTCTTTGCATTAGCTGTTACAAAGCAGAAATTGACTTCCAAATTCTCGAGGGAGGTACAGTTGGATTGTTCTGTAAAAATTTTGATCTCATTTTCCTGCTTGGAATATTTCCGGCGCATTCGACTTCCTGAATATGTGGAGGCAATCAGAAGTGCAGCTTCATGTACGCAAGAGAATAAGATTGCATGTGTCTCTTTTGTTGAATCCTTGCCTTCTTATGCTGACCTGACAAACCCTCAAGGTATGAATCATTATAATATTCTATTTGGTTCTTAAGTACATTTTATTGAGAGATTAAATCAGTTATGCTCTCTGTATCTGGAAGGGCCAAGTGTTTCTTGTAAAGGTTTTGTAATTTTTTCCTTTTAGGATTTTATCATCTGCATAATAGGGATTATGTATGGTCAAAAGATGAAGTACAGACGGCAAGAATCTTGTTCTACCTACGGGTTATTCCAACTTGCATCAGCCATTTGCCTAATAATGTGTTCCAGAAAGTAGTTGCTGCCACAATGTTTTTGTATCCTCAAAACTCATGTTCTACATAATAGATAATCTTTAACTGAAGGATGGTTTTCTCGACACCTTTTTCCTTAACCCAAATGCTAACAGATATATGGGGCATCCTAACAACAAAGTATCACGGGCCTCACATTTAGTTTTCTCATCTTTTGTAACATCTGAAAAGGAATCCTGTAAGGATGAGAGTTGCATGTTGAAGGAGCAACTTGTTTTCTATTACATGCAGAGGGCCCTTGAGGTATTCAATGTACTGTTCAAATAGATACTGAACATTATGAGTGTGGTTTTTAAGATATGCTTTCACTTTTTAACTATTTCCTGAATATGTAGGTCTATCCAGGAATCACGCCATTTGATGGTTTTGCTTCTGGTGTTTCCGCTTTGGTTCGACATCTTCCTGCTGGAAGCCCATCCATACATTACTGCATACATAGTCTAGTTGAAAAAGCCAACGTGCTATGTGGAAATGCCATGAATTTTAAAGGTCCTGATTGGTGGAAGAACTGGCAAAGAGACTCAGATCCCTGCAAAAAAATCATAGAGCTGCTTATGCAGCTGATATCATTGGTGGACATACAGGCAAGTTAAGATAATTGTGTCTTTTGAAATTACTTGATGAGATTTAGCTAGGAGTCTTGGACACGTGATATCTGCGTACTATGATGTTAGAAAACTGCCTTGTTCTATTGACAAAGAAAAAAAGTGAAAGACTTGATATGGCCTCTCTTCAATTTTGATAATTTTTTTTCCCACCACAAGCCTTTTCTTGTTTCTTCAATTGTGATATTGCTCATGCTATTTTTGCATGATTGATTCCTTTGGCATGTTTTTGCAGGTTCTACCAGAAATGATGAAGCTATTAGCGCAGCTAATTATCCAATTACCAAAAGATGGCCAGAATATGGTGCTCAATGAATTATATGCCCTTGTTGCAGAATCTGATGATGTTACCAGAAAACCTACATTAGTTTCTTGGTTGCAGTCTCTATCTTACCTATGTTCAAAACCCATTGCTACAAATGAAGCATGCACAGAGGTTCCAAGAAGTGCCAGTTCATTAAGTTTGCAGAATGTTACTGCCCGATTATGATAGATTAAGGTATCATTTTTTCTTAAATTATATGCATTGTAATTAGTTTGTTCTTGTTAAACTAGTTGTCTATGTCCTCTAATACCAATAGATGGAATGAATATCAAGTCATAGAAATTGAATCAGCCTTGTTTTCACCAAACCCATCGTTATTTGACTTATTTCAATGACATCTTTATAAATAAGCAGTATTATGTAGGTGACAAAGTATGATAACACATAACTTGTTTAGCACTGACATTTACTATGAGTTGTGTACTTTTACCTTACATAGGTTTAGGTTCAAGTGACCTATAGTGATGCGTTACCTACCTCACATGATAGAGAGCTGCCCCTTGACTACTATTCTATTATTTTGGTTCTATGATCCAAAATACTGGCCCCAATATAAAGACCAATAGGGTGCTCAGGGGAACTGTTTTGAATACTTGGTAGGTGGTTGATGACTTCGAAACATTTTTGTACAGTTGTCCTATTGCTAATATCCTGCAGAATCTGAAGGATTCAAGGACTACTTAGATTCATGACTGCATCCAAGTTTGTCATGCTTGGACAAATTTGTCTTTTCAGTTCCAAATTGTGATCCTTTCTTCTCTAAATTAACACATACTGTACCCAGGCTTTTGAAAATTGGCCTCACACTTCTCTTCTAATATGCTGAAAGTAAAAACCTAAACTATAGTTTTTAAATGGCATGAGGTACAATGGCATGTGGCTTTACTTAAATGTCAGGGAATCAACCATAAATATTAGCCCGTGTTACACTTACCCCATAAATAAGTAGTAGTGACCTTTAAACATTACTCTATTGACATGCAGGCTTTCTGGCTTTCTGCTACATATAATGAAGTATTTGTATTCCTTGCTGCAAGCTATCCGCCATCTTACCTAATAAGAAGTGTTTACTTTGCGTCTTTTTTGTTGAATTAGTTATAGGTGAATATGGCGTGATAGTATATTGCCTAAGAGTAGTAGCATGAGCTGCCTTACTTTATTTTTGTTTGTTATCCACATATTTGGATTAATGGACCGAAGAAGATTAATAACAGAGTTTTTTACTGGTAGAAAATAACTCAAATGCTTCAAGCCAAATGCTTCCGTTGGTCAAGAGAAAAACCTCAGCATTTGATTAATCTGCTTCAGTTCTCTGTTTTAGCAATAACTGCAGCTGATAACTATCCCCCAATAACATAGTCTGGCCCGCGACTTCTAGCCTATTCATTTCCAAATTTACTCGATTCTTTTCTCATTTAACCATCTCCGCTGTACCTTTTTAAACATCGACCACTAGTTGTTTTCCCCCACCACCACCAATGTCAACCCTTCCTTGTTCAGGTGCATAATGGGTCTGTCCTCCCATTTTTTTCTCTTTTTTCTGATTTTGTTTTTGATGGAGGTTTACAAATTCTCTCTTTGGTGACCTCTCTTCTTCCAGCAACTTCCACAACAACTGATGGATGCGGCAATGTTTCCACCCTCCATGTACTTCTCACAAGGTTAGGGTTTCTTTTGCTCTCTGTATGAAATTGGCTTAATCTGTTCTTGTTCCTGTAATGGGCTAGGTTTTTGGTTAAATACTACTGTATGGTATCTGAATTTTACTTGGTTTATCTGATTGTCCCCCTTTCGCTAAAATTCGATTGAATCTAATTGTTATGCATATGAGACTAAAGGAGCAACAACAACAAAGCCAAGCCTTAATCCCAATAAATGGGGTAGGCTACATGAACCAAAAATCTATCTTGCGTGAGCAGCCAAAAATGTTCCTCCACCAGTCTAATTTTATCCCTTCAGGGCATGTGAGACTAAAGGAATTGGCTGAAAAAATGAAATTAAAATTAATTTATTTCAGCTTGGAAGGAGGTTCTCTTTATTTTACCCCCTCTACCCAAATTTCTTTATTTTCTTTTCTTAGTACTTTTTTTTAACTTTTAAAGTAAAGTTTAAGCGATAGAACTGATTTTGGAAATAATTATCCATCTCTGATAGTTTTAAGTATAATTGGGTGTATAAATTTGCATGATTTACTTGAACATTTGGGAATAGGTCTTTGAATTATTGAATGATATTTGAAGATTTAACTCTCCATTGCTTACTGTTTGTAAGTTTTAGTTTAACTTGCTTCTAAATCCTTGGAATTTGCTGAAACTTGACTCTTCTGATGGTTTTGACACTTAGATGAAACCATGATTGGTAGTGTTTGGCCTGTTTTCTCTTATTATATACATTTTTTTATGGAAGGCCTTGCTATTTTTAATAATTTTTAAAAAAGATTCCAATAGGGTTAATATAGGTTTTTTGACTGACACTACACTTTTTGAGGACCCATGCGCATGTTATTGTTGGTTGTATGTGAGTGGTATTATGGCTCAAACAATGACAGTTCCTCCGCAGCTACTATGAATTTCAGGGTACTTGAGCTCATTTAACACTTAGACTGAGTGCTTATAAGGATCCTTGTTGTAGAGACTTGTCAGGATTGAAGCAAAACTCAGAGCATGCTGAATGGGCATTACTCTGTGTTTATTTAGAATGACCTTAAGGAAAGAAATTCAGGCAGACCACCTTCAATATCCTTTTGGAGGGTGTATAATGACTGAAATAGAAATATAGAAGAGAGTACAATGAAACATACACCCAAGTCCCAACCTACCCCAACCTCAATTCTTAGAAAACTTGGTGAATAGACTCTCCCATCTCACAAATAAACCAAATCCGTAGCCCACACCTATAAAACCTACCAAAAACTAATCTTTGCAAAGTAAAATGTAATTACAACCAATCTAAATAAGTAAAAGTTAATAAAATAAAATAAACAATTATTAATTGCAGTACCAGCAAGAATTTAAAGAAGATGCTGGCAAAGGGAGCTTCTTGGATTGACTTCAACAATAACATGGAGGACTGCTAAAGATGAAGTTTCTGACGTCCGGCTGGGAGGGAGGTTTGGGGTGGTCCTGCTTAGGACAAGGTCGTTGTGGTCCTGCTGAGGATGAGGTTGGAGGGGTCTGGTTGAGGACAAAAGGAGAGGTCTGGTTGAAGGTTTAGGAGGACTGAAATCCAGATGTAAATGCTTCCCATACCACAAATCACTTTTTTGATTGGAGAAGATGATGAGATTGAATTGCAATAGATTGCTCTAGGGAATCAGAGAACTTAGAAATTTTTCTAGTTGAGGCAGCTTAATTTTTTGGGCTGAAATTGTTTTCTAGGGTTTCCTAGAGAGTAAGCAGAGCTCCCTTCTCTCTCTACATTCTAATATGATGATTCTTAGAATTACCTTAATGAATTCAATTATAAAATAAAATGGAATTAAACTTAGGAGTCAGAAATCAAGACAATGGAAGACTCATTTAAAGAGTTCGTGTCAACTTAAATCAACCGTAGTCTTGTAACAACCATTTGCAATCCAGTATGCTCTATTGTCTTTGCTTGATAGGTATGAAAAGGGTAATTAAGACTTCCTTGATATTTTTTAAATGGTAGTTAGGACAAGCAAACTTGTACCTAATGATATGACTAATGATTGTACTTATGTATATCTCTTAGATAAAGATAAGATAATCCTTTTTTCTGCATCCAAGATATGGATATGCTCCCAAATCTTAGGATTCCAGTTTAATTTGTTTAAATTAAGGGTTGCAGCATGTTTATTTCCTAAACTTAGGAGTCCCGTTCAATTTATTTAGATTAAGGGTTTCAATACATTTAGTTCTAAATTTTTATTATGCTCGAGCTTAAATTTTGATATCTTTTTCTTTAATTGGTTCTTCAAAAGGTGATTTTGTAATGTGAAAATTCCTCAATTAACTTCCTTATGCAATGAGCTGTGCCTAGTTTTTGAGATCCTACAACATTATTTTAAATTACATGTTTCTTTAAGCTTGTCAAGGTTGAATAACTCAGACAAAGAGGTGCGTTATTAATGAATTTAGGAATTTATACAAGTCTGTTTGGTACCAATTGGGTTATCTTTTATTGATTGCAAGAAAAGGTCAGCCATGAGTTACAACAGCTAGTATGCTTGTTATAAAGTTTGCAATGGATAAAAATTACAAAAATTTATGGATTTTTCTTCTCTACCTCTATGGATTTCTTTTTAGTAAAAGATTGTGACCTTATTTCTATATTTCTTTCTCTTTCTTTTGGCTTGATCTAATTTCATGTGATTATTTATGGGCTATCCATGCGCATTATATTTTTACAAAGCTAGCAATTCTTGTCATGCCTGTTGAAATCTCTTTTATATGAGTAGCATCCATAAGCATACATTGTGACATTGTACCTAGAATAAGAGGTTTGTTGCCAGGTTTATGACTCTTACTTGAGTATAAAGTAATTCATTCCTGGAACATGTAGGTTGCATGGTTGAGATGATGGCTATCAGTGGCTCATTATTGAGCTTCATTTTGTTCTTGTTCGCCCAAGGCTGAATTTTATTGGCTCTTAAAGCCCGGAAATACCGACATTACCGGATTCTTCATCCTGCTTTACTGATTTTGTGAAGACTTTGACATTACTAAGTTAAGTTTATTAACGAGGCTTTTTATGGACTTTGTGTCCTTGTTGTGTTTGCAATGGAGAATATATTTTTGTTGAGCCATATTCTTGATGAAATTATGTAAGAGATCAGGCCTGCTTGTGGAATGCTATAGCTTGGATTGTAATTGGTTGTAATTGTAGGTTAAAGAAACAGATGCACATAGAAGAATGTATGTAATATTGTAGTAGATTGTAATTCACTAATTATGGCAAAAGAAGGCCTTCATTCGAGAGGAAGGGCTCTCCTAAAAGTTGTTAGTTACAATATTTAGATGATGTCCCCTTATTCCCTGACTCCCCTTTTATATGCAAATATTCTCTATACTTTCTACTAATAACAAAATTCCTTCTATGCTCCAAATGTATGTTGCTTGTCAATGTCTTCCACAATCACTTATTGCTTGCTAGCTAGCTTGCCCTTGCTCCTCGTGTATGTTACTCTTATAGGCGGTTTAGCCAAGCCTCCTATAGTAACCCTGTGATCAGTTTTACCTTGTCCATATGGTGGAAATCTAGGAAGCGTGTGTCAATCTCATAATAGAGCTCCCAAGTGGCCTCAAAGCCAGCTCCCTTTGCTTAATCAATTCTTCTATAACTTGTTGACCTTGCCACTGCTTTCTAACACCCGGTACAACTTCAGGCGTTACTTCAAGCACTAAATCAGTCGAAAGATGTTTTGGTAGAGAAGAGGGCTTCATATTCTGCCCATAGGCTTTCTTCAATTGTGAGATATGGAATACAAGATGTATTTTTGCTCCCTCAGGAAGTTGCAGTTTGTAGGCCTCCTTGCCAATCTTCTGTATCACCTTATAAGGTCCTTAGTACCTTGTAGTCATCTTCTTGAAACCCCTCCTTGCAATTGTATGTTGTCGGTAAGGTTGGAGCTTGAGGAACACTGGATCCCCTATCTCAAACTCCCCAGCTTGCCTCTTCTTGTTCTTCTATTCCCTTTTGTACCCTTAATCCCTTAAAAGATGGAACTTGAGGTCATCCAACACTGCATCCCATTCTTTTAGTTGCTCCTCCACCGTAGAGTTGATTGTTGTCCCTTGCACAAATCGAATCAGATGGGGAGGGTCCTTGCCATAAACTATCTTAAAGCGAGTATTTCGAGTGGCTATGTGGAAGGCTGTGTTGTACCAAAATTCTGCCACGATATCCAGGTTGCCCATGACTTTGGTTTCTCATTCACAAAACACCTCAAGTAAGACTCGATCCCCTTGTTAACCACCTCTGTCTGCCCATCCGATTGTGGGTGATACATCGTACTCCTAGCTAGCTTAGTGCCTTGCAACTTGAATAATTCATTCCAAAAACTGTTGAGGAAGACACGATCCCTATCAGACACAATGGTTGAGGGTAGGGGTGTGCAAAAAACCGTAACCGTTAACCGTAAATAACCGGGTCATGTTAACGGTTTTTATACCGAACCGTTAACATTAACGGTTACGGTTACCGTACCGTTAACATTAACGGTTAACGATTACGATTACGGTTATTAAATTTCTTTAACGGTTAACCGTCGATAACCGATAATATTATTTTAAATTAAAAAAAAAACTAAAACTAAAACTAAAGCCTTAAACTCAAAAGTTGAGTCGGCGCATTTTCTTCCAAACAACAACATTTTCTTCCATTTTCACACTATCAGTGTATCACATTGTTGCCTTGTTGGTGCTGCTCGACGCTCGTCTGGTGAGTTGGTAGTTTGGTACTGCTCGACGCTTGTCTCCTCATGGCCATACCTTCTCCGTCGGGGACCTTCTCGCCTTCTCGGTAATTATTCTTGCTTCTTTATATCATTTTTGGTTATTTGCTTGTCATTTGTCACTATTGAATGTCGTCTACTATTGAATGTTGCTGCTTTTGGAGGGTGTTTCTTACAAATGAGTGGGATGGAGAGATCAGAGATGTGGGAGGGGTTTGAAATCTTTGAATAGATGTTCTACTTTGTAGTTTGTACGACTTAAAATTGAAACCTTCAATCTGAATAATGAGAGCAATTAATAGTAAATTAGTTTCTAGAGGATTAGGGGCCTTCAATCTGAATAATAATAGCAAATAATAGTAAAAATAGTTGATGATATCAAATAGTCTTCATAGCGGATCAGGGGCCTTGAACTTTAAGCATTTTCCAATTTCCACCCCAGCAAGAGATAAGAGGTGGCCTCCTTTTTATCTTTTTTATACACTTACTTCATTATGTGATCTATCCTACCTTATGGCTATGGAATCCCTTTCTTCTCTTGTGATAAAAGTCTGCCACTCATAATAATCTTACCTTTTAACTTTTTCTAGGATTTCCTAGACTTTATCAAGGTAGACATACACGATCCAAGTTGTCAACTTTGCCCACTTTCATTATTATGTTTAATCTATGGCAATTTGATACATTACGATTTACTAATTACTTACACTTTGTTCATTTGTTATGTTCATGCTTCTAGTACAGTAAAATTAAGCATACATCGAATAAATGAAGCATATTGTTTGATAAATAATACATGTACATCTATTTGAAATGTAGGTGATGGAAAATTTGAGTTCACATTATATATGCTATAGTGCTTGTAATATAAACTCCGTATTTGCAATGATCTGAGATGTAAACCTTCAATTACATCAAACATATAAAATTATTAGGCTTTGATAATGAATAATAATTACATCAAACTTTGTATCGCTAATAAATAATAATGAACACAAAATATAAAAATTGGATAAAGCGAATACTAAATAATACAAGAGTTACTACTTTAATGGGCTTTGATCATTATTTTTGCAGAAATGAAGAGTATGGTAAACGATAATTCAATAAACGTGAGCAATGACTTGGAGGATGAATAACTTCGTACACTTGAATCACTAGATGAAGAAGAAGAATATGTAGGTAAAAGGAAGAGGAGAAGGGCAACAAAGAAAAAAGAGGAGGGGCAGTTTGAGAGGAAAAAGACATCTGCAGTTTGGGATCATTATAAGAAAATAGATGATCCAACCAAGGTAAGGTGCAAATATTGTAAGAAACTAATTCACACACATCTGCCAATGGGACTAGTGGCATGAAAAATCACACCAAAAGATGTCAATCATTTCCTGCCAACATGGATAGAAAACAAAAACTTATTGATTTTGAATCTAAACTATTAACTGCTGAGGATGGTAGCACCAAAATTGTTAAAGTCCCCAAGCTTTAGCAATTTAATCCTGATAATTATAGAAAGGCACTTGCTATAATGATTATTGTAGATGAATTGTCTTTTGCTTTTGTGGAACGTGAAGGATTTTGCTCTTCTTATAAACAACTGTGTCTTGAATTTACTTGTCCTTCATGCACAACTATAACAAGGGACTGTTATTGTTTGTATATTGAAGAGAGGAGTAAGTTAAAGGACATTTTCAACAATTTGTCTTCAAGGGTGTGTTTCACTACTGATTGTTGGACCTCTGGGCAGAATTTGGGTTATATGTTTCTTACAACACACTTTATTGATTATGGTTGGACATTACATAAGAAGATTATTAATTTTTGTGCTATTTCCGATCACTCAGATGAAGTTATTGGAAAATCTATTGAAAAATGTTTAACAGACTATAATATTACTAGGGCTTTAACTATTACGACAGATAATGCAAGTGCAAATGCTGTAGCCATCCAATACCTTAAGCGAAGAATCAATCATTGGGGAGGTACTCTTTTAGATGGTAAGTACTTGCATATGAGGTGTGCTGCTCATATTTTGAACTTAATTGTTAAGGAGGGGTTGAAGGATCTTGGTATATCTATTTCACGCATCTGTAGTGATATAAGATTTGTGAGATCTTCACCATCTAGACTTTAAAAGTTTAAGGCTTTCATAAAGGAAGAAAAATTGGATAGTAAGAGTCTTGTTTGCTTAGACATTGAAACTAGATGGAATTCCACATACCTAATGCTTGAAGCTGCAATGAAATTCAAGAAAGATTTTGGCAATATGTATACCAAGGGTGGTGCTTATTGTAAGGAGTTAAGGAAGCAAAGGGGAGTTCCCACTGATCATGACTCAAAGCAAGTTGAGGCATTTTTACCCTTTCTTTATATCTTTTTTTAGGCTACATTGAAGATGTCTGCAACTTTACATGTGACTGGAAACACTTATGTGCCTCTGATTTATGGAGTTGGAGACTTGATCTCTAACTATTGTAATGATGACAATGAAAGTATCAAAATAATGGCTAAGCAAATGAAGCTAAAGCATGACAAGTACTAGGCAAATGTGGACAATATTAATATTTTATTGTTTATTGCTTTGCTACTTGATCCAAGGCACAAATGGAGTTTTGTTGAGTGGGTTGTGTGTGATACATATGATGCTGAAAAACCAATGTGTTGTGTTCCACTATCAAGGTCACTATCAAAAGTCTTTATGACTTTTATAAAAATAAAATGCCACATTTGAATAAGAAGAAAGGGGACTTTAGGAGTTTCTGAGAGAAAAACAGAGTTGGAGAGATACTTGAGTGATGATCATGAACCAGAAGATGACAATCTTGATATCTTAGGTTGGTGGAGTGAGTCACAAAAGAGGCATCCTATTCTTGCTCGGATTGCTCGGGATGTTTTAGCTATTCCAATGTCAACCGTAGCTTCTGAGTCTGCATTCAATACAGGGGTAATACATTATTCTTATTACTTATTAGCATATTGATAAGTTATTAACTTCTTATTGGTCTAAATCCTTATTCTTTGCTATTCTTTGTTTTTAATAAGGGTCGAGTCCTTGATTCCTTTCGAACTTCTCTTAAAACAAGAATAGTTGAGGCTCTCATATGCTTACAAGATTGGCTACGTCAATCTCGTGGTCCTATTATCATAGAAGAAAGTCTTCTTACCTTGGAAGAAATGGAGGAAGGTAAGTCATCTTCATTATAATTTCATTTGTCAATCATCTTTGTATTGACTTACATAAATAGCAAAGTATCAATGTCTCATTTTACTTATATCCTTAACAATTTACCATCCTCTTTTTTCTAAGATATGAAAGACTTAACAAACCAACATCCTACAGTGACGGTTGATGAGTCTTGCTCTATTTCCAATGATGAAGCTCTATAAGTTGTGTTGTGTGCCTGTGGTACGTTGAGATGAGTAATTGATTAGTTAATTTAAAGTATTAGATACTGTTATATTGCTAGTAAATAAATACATTGGTTTAGGATAATCAAACTTCATAGGATTGAAATATGTCTAATTAACTACTAACTAGAATCATTTATCAAAAGCTACATTACACATTTCTTTCATATTCATATTTATTTGTCAAATTACATTAAATTTCAATATTAACATATTATGGAATTGACTAGAGGTCTGGTGTTGCTGCCTATGCTGAGTTCTGCTAGAGTCTGCTAGAATTCTGTCTTGCTGGAGGTCTGAAGTTGTTGAGTTCTGATAACCGGCTTTTAGCGTCGTTTACTAAAAGACTAGTTACACAAACAATATTTGTAATCACCCTAATACTACTACAACTAGCGTAATGATAAGTCGGGGGTCGAACCTCAAGGACAAGGTATGCTAGGTTCTATGCTTGATGTAGAGAGTTTATATAAAATGTGGATTGTTTAAACTACACTAATGACAGGAAAGTAAAGCAAGAATAAAAACGATAATAAGCAATGAAAGGCAAACGTGGATAGATTAGTTCCACCCTAGGAAGGATAATAAAACTAATAGATAAGCTAGGTCAAGAGAAATCAATCAACAATCAATCAAGACACTCTAGATGACGAGAGGAAGTTTGTGACCCTATAAATCACATGAACAACCTATAATTGCCCTATGTCTCCTAAGGAGTGGCAGGACAAGATTCGCATTGAACATCAATCAATCAATCATCAACAATCTTGAACCCTAACCCTATGCATGAAGAACAAGCCAAACCTATGGTTTCACCAATTGAACCTCTAAGAAAACTACTCACTCATAGCCATAAATGGAGCAAGAATAATATCAAGAGCAATGAAATCGGCAAAAGAAATAAGTGAAAGCATTAAACGAAATAGAGCAATAAAGGAAACGAGAACTTACATAAACAAGAATACTTGAATGAAAGACAGCTTAAATCCGAAATACAGTACTTGAAAAGGAGAACAATAAAAGCTTTAAATCTAAACTAGGGCATGAATGAAATAAGATAGGTTTAGAGGCTAATCAAAGCTAAAACTAATGAAATTAGGGTTCCCCCCTCTCTTCAGAAAGAGGGGTATTTATAACTTAAAATAAAAGAAATTCAAAAACCCTAAAATGCCTTTGGGCCGACCTAAAGAAGAAGAAAATTTCCAGAGAAAAATAGGTCCATTCGACCGAATTCATGACCCATTCGGCCGAATGCAACTGCGTTTGCCCGAACTTTTTCCATTCGCCTATTCCAGCAGCTCTGGTGATTATCTTCAATTTCTGCTCTGTGCACGATTCGCCCGAAAGGGACATTCATTCGGCTAAATGGATGCTCATTCGCCCAAATTTGTGTCATTCGGCCTTCCTAGTGAGAAAGAAGCGTATGCTTCTAAATTGGACTACCATTTGACCGAATGGTTGTCAGATTCGGTCGGATTTGACTCTAATTCTTGCTTTTCAACTTCTTCAAGTGCCTAATGGCTTCTGAACTTTGTGGGATCTTCAAGAGTGACTTGGAACGTATGCCCAAGCTATGATATGCATGTCTACCCTCTTGATAATAGTGTCAAAGCCTTGAATACGTCGCATTTCACCTTGAAATCATCGAAAACACCTGAAATGACCTTAAAACAACTCAAAGACAAGATCAAGGTGAAATCAAGTTTAATATGTATAAAATCAATCTAAAACCACGAGACTTAACACTAAAACGGGGTAGTAAACGTGCTCTAAAATGAGCACATCAAGTTCTGTTGGAGTCTGCTGGCGACTGGCGTGGCTGCTGCTTGCTGCTGTGGACCAGTGGTGCTGCTGGAGTTCTGCTGGGAGTCTGTTGGAGAGGCTGCTGCTTACTAGAGTTCTATTGACTGGCTAGACTTCTGCTGAAGAGGCTGTTGGCATGGGCGTGTGGCTGACTAGCTGGCTACTAGAGTTCTGCTAGGAGTCTGCTGCCTTGCTCAGTTGCTGAAGTGTTTCTTACTTTTTTTATTTCAACTAAACTTCTTTGTATTCAAAATTGTATGTTAAAGAATTTATGACATGTAATCATGTATTGTAAACTTGTTGTAAACCTAAAACATGTAATCTAGCATTTAAGTTTATTTAATAAGTTAGCAAGAGCCAAAGAAAAACAATGGAAAAATTAATTAACCGCTAACCGTACCGTTCAGTAAGAGTAACCGGTTCATCGGTTATCATTACTTAACGGTACTATTACGGTAACCAATTTTCAATAACCGTTAAAACGATTACCGTACCATTAAGCCTTAACAATACGGTTAACCGTTAATGAAAACCCCTAGTTGAGAGTATCACATGCAAGTAAACCACCTCTCTTAGAAATACTTGAGCTACGGATAAAGTTGTGAAAGGATGTCGTAAGAGTAAGAAATGTGCATACTTTGATAGCCTATACACGACCACCAATATCGTATCCCATCCTCCTGACCTCAAAAGACCTTCTATAAAGTCCATCAAGATGTCCTCCTATATTTTGTCGGGTATTGGTAATGGTTGTAAGAGCCCTAAAGGACTGACAGAGGAGGCCTTGTTCTGCTGGCAAATAACGCATTCACACATATACTTTGCCACCCCCTTCCTCATCCCCATCCAATACCACTCCACATCCAACCTTATTTATGTTTTAAAATCTCCCGCGTGCCCCCTAACAGGTGAATCATGGTATTCATGTAGCAAGCCTGTTGTTAAATTTGACTCTCGAGGTATTACGATTCTCTCCTTATATTTTAGTATACCATTTTCTATGTTGAACCCTTGTTCCAATCTGTGCATCAATTCAGCTATTAGCTTGTCTAGGTGGATGAAAGCAAGTACATTACTCCACGGTATGCCACATATTGATGAAATGGAAGAGCAAACAACTTCAGAAGGGATTCCCTCAACAACGCGTTTGCCACTACATTGTTGGTTCTTAGCTTTACTAAATCTCAAAGGAATACCCTAGCAATTTACTCACCCACTTCTAATATGATTTCCCCACCTCCCTCTATTCAAACAAATGCTTTAAACTCTTTTGGTTAGTGCGCACTACAAAGGTGTTTCCCAATAGGTAATGTCTCTATTTTTCCACATCCAATACGATAGCCATTAATTCCTTTTCGTAAATGGATTTACTCGCAGCTTTACTCCCCAAGACCCTACTAAAAGTACACAATCGGATGTCCCTTTCGCAGTAGCACATCCCCAACTCCATGTCCACAAGGGTCTGTTTCTACTACAAAGGATTCCATGAAGTCGGGCATAGCAATAATGGGAGCCCGAGTCAAGGCTTCCTTGAGTTGCTGAAAAGCCCGTGAAGCCATCTCACACCAACCAAAATTATCTTTCTTTAATTGTTGTATTAAAGGCCTAAAAATCTAAGCATAATTCCTTATGAACTTTTAATAATAGCCTATAAGAACCATAAATCCCCTAAACTCCTTTAAGTTACGGGGTTGTGGCCAATCTAACATTGCTTGCATCTTACTTCTATCCACTACAACTCCCTCTTTTGACACCACATGCCCCAAATGCTACTCGTGGTTTACCAAACTCGCATTTCTTTCTATTTGTATATAACCGTCTTTCCCTTAGAACCCCCCCAGCACAATATCAAGATGAGCCAAATTGTCTTCCATGCAACTACTTTATATGAGAACATCATCAAAGAAAACTAGCACGGGCATTAGTTAGGCCAAAAGGCATCACCAAAAACTCGTAGTGACCCTCATGAGTTCAAAATGCAGTCTTAGGGACATCATCACTCTTCACCCTAACCTGGTGATAGCCCGACTTAATATCTAACTTGGAGAAAATTGAAGCCCCATGTAATTCATCCAACAACTTATCAATCACAGGAATTAGGTATTTATCCGGTACCATCCCTTTATTTAGATCTCGATAGTCAACATAGAAATTCCAAGAGCCATCTTTTTATTGAATAGAAGCACCGAGCTTGAATAAGGGCAGACGAGGGTTGAATAATTCCTGCACAACAACATATCTTTCTCCTATTTCTAAATTTCACTCTTTTGATTGTGGGGATAGCGATTGGGTCCTACACTAATGGGATCCATTCCTTCCTTCAATACAATTGCATGCTCGATATCTCTCTTAAGGGGTAACCCACCTAGCATATCAAACACTTCCCCATACTTACACAAAATCACACGCAATTGTACTATAACTTCAAGTCCTGATTCAGCCCCCATACGTTCTCTAGTCCTGCCCCTCACCTCTAGCAAAAATCCCTGCCTTTCTTTCCTCAAGGAGCAAAACATTGTCTTTAGTGACACCCCACTTCAGCCTAGAGATGTGTCCCCCTTCAATGTCATATTTTCTTCTCTAATTCGAAACCTCATCACTTGTATTTTCTAATTGGTGGAGATGGTTCCTAATTTTTCTAGCCATTGAATTCCTTATATAAGGTCAGAATTTCCCAAAGGTAATACTCGGAAATCCTCTACTTCTACCACCCCTTGTAGCTTCAACATAACCCTCTTGTACTTCTCCTCTCCTCGCACTTCTTCTCTATTCCCTAAAGTGACTCAAAAACCAACCACCCATGAGACAGGAAGTTGTAGTCTCTTAGCCAACCCACAAAGTTGTGTGTGGCTCCATAGTCCACAATTACCTCATATCCAATGATAGTATCCCGGGTTTGTCATACCCAATAAAGAATTTCAGGAGAAGAATGAGAAAGGACTTATTTTCTCTCTATTAACTTCCTCCGAGTATTCTTTTGGTTGTATGTCGATTTCTTTTTCCCCTGCATTGTCAATTTCATCCCTCGTAATCAAGACACTGAGGCCTTGTCTTCTGCATTGATGGTTAGAGCTCCACTTTGCATCACAACAGAAGCATAATCCCCTTTCAAGCTTCTGATGGAGCTCTACCTTCGTCAAGCGACGTGTTTTGCCCATGGTTTTGTGTGGTTTCGGTGGCACTGTTGCATTGAATTGTTTAGGGTGAGGAGGTTGGGTGGGGCTGATAATGAGTGAGTTAGGTGTCGTCTATAGTTGGGTGAGTTGGGTGAGGGATTGACATAGGGCTTCCACAACTTGGGCTCATTCCACTTCTTGGGCCCAAGCTTCAATTTCTCTTTAGCCCTTAGTGATAAATCCATGGCCACGTCGAGATTAGTTGAACTCAGCAGCCTCACCTCAGCTCTAAGACTATAGCCTTTGATACCCCTTCAAGTAGTGCCATTAATTCAATGAAGCATCTCATGTACTCCGTCATTGATGTTGTTGATTAACTATGGGATAGCCACTGCTCATATAGGCTTCCCAAAGCCATGGGTTAGAACTTTCCTAGGAGGAGGTTTTTAAAATCTTCCCAGCGTGTGATTCTTCTCCTCTAATGCTTCCACTAAAATCATAGGAGTGCATCTCCCTCTAACACTACCACCGGGACCTCCAACTCGTCTTTCTCACTTAACCTATAAAAGTGAAAGTAACGTTCAACCCTCAATATCCATTCGTCTATGTTTGATCAATCGAAAACAGGGAAGTCGAGTTTCTTTGTTCTCCATCTCGCTCCTATCATCCCCTGATTTACTCCTTCCATAGTGGTTTGAGATTACTCACCCAATTGATTCGGCCCCATTCTAAACTCACTGGAAGTTTGAGTCACAGTATGCGATGACCTCCCTCCTTGATCTACCGCTTGTACGTCTAGCCTATGGGTCAGGGAAACGACCTCGGCCCGAAATTGGTGAGTTGATTTTTCTACCACTTCACTTGTATGCCTCATAAAACATAATTCTAACACTTTCATTGTTGTTGTAATGGCCTAAGCAATTCTCGAATCTTAGGTGGAGATTTTGAACTCCATGGCGTCAAGGCGCTACACATTAGTTGCTAGTACCATCTTCAGTTGTCGTCACCAGCCCTGATACCAAATGAAAGAGATCAAGCATACTGCAAGAGGTTAAGCTCGTGGAATGCTATAGTGTGGATTGTAATTGGTTATAATTGTATAATAAATAAATAAATAAATGCACATAGAAGAATATGTGTAACATTGTAGTAGATTGTAATTCACTAATTATGGTAATGCAAGGCCTTCATTCAAGAGGAAGGGCTCTCCCAAAAGTTTTTACTTACAATCAAATAATGTCCCCTATTCCTTGACTCCCTTTTTATATACAAATATTCTCTATAATTTCTACTAATAACATAATAATATTCCTTTTGTATATTCCTTCTATGCTCCAACTGCTTGTTGCTTGCCAATGTCTTCCACAATCACTTATTAATTCCTAGATTGCCTTTGCTCCTCCTCGTGCATGTTACTCTTCCCCAATATTACAAGTGTAAATATTGAATCATTACAGGATCATTGAAAGGTGAAGGCCATGACCAAAAGATCACACACAAAGCACGTAATCAACAAAGATGAGTACATAAAAATTACAAAAACAAAATGAAATGTGATGACATCATAACAATAAATGTATGCAATTCCTACTCATATAACACAATCCTTTACACAAATTAACTCATTGTTTAATTAATTTATAATTTGGAATAAGCAACATACAAGGTTGTCTCCCTATAACCTAATTAGGAACATCAAAATAAATATATAAACCCCATGCTCTCTCATTAGAGGGCATTAAAAATAATATAAATTTAATGGCAACGGACACGACTCGGTTACCATGATTAGATGAGATCTCAACTAACCCAATTTAAGTTTAAAACTTTATAAAAGAGACTCGTAGATCACACGGCCTCTAAGAAAAGCCATGGATAATACCACGTGAATCCCCAATCCCTGATTGTCAATACTTTAGACGTGCACTATTATAAAGTTTTATTGATTATCCTCCTTTCACTTTACATGATTTACAGTTTAATACTTGGGTTCTAAATCATCAAAGAACATACATGAAAAATATCACAATTACACAATCAACCTCTTTATATTGTAATTTTAACGTTTTGATTTCCTTCTTAAATTTTAACTTGTTAAACAAAGTCAACTAGTCTCGTTATTAAGACTTAAAAATCACATTTACTTAATTCATACCATTAGTAATGAAGGAGTAATAATATACAACGTCATGGATTAATTAGCAAATTAATTCTACTTGAATCAACCAAGATTCCTCAACCATACATAGTCCTTTCCTAATTAGTATTAACAAATCATCATTCATAACTCACCAACAAAGCCAAATTATGCTTCTAAAATAAAGAACATGAATACTTTCGAATACTTAACCAAACAATCTAACCCAAAAGATTCCATAAACATGATAATAATTTTTCATTTCATCATAGATCATGCTCCTTAAGGCAAGGTTTTTGTAACTTGTACGTACCTTGAATAGAATAATCGGGTTGCCACTTTCATAACTATGAACCACATTTATAAATGACATTGTAAAGGCCAAATGGTCATAAGTGGCCAACTTCCTCCGGGTTATCCACCTTAGGAAGCATAACAAGTATCGATTGATTCCATTCCTTAGAGTAGGACAGTGGAAAAAATGATTAACCATCTAGTAAACTTTATGGCCAAAAATAACTGAATATTTCTTGAAGACAGAAAAAGGAAAACCATATGAGCCAAGAGCTAAACCACTATTAATATCCAACATTAAGGTCTTGACCTTCGAAAAAGTCAAAGGACAAATCAAATCTAAACCCTGATCTTCTGAAACTAGAGGAAGAGCCATTTCCGAAAGAACCGTATGCTCCTCCAAAGAAGAAGAAACCAAATAATTTGATCTAAAGGTGCCCCTTAAGGAATAGACTACCATCTACTGAATCTTTGGGAAGCATGATTACAAAATTCCATTCTTATCCTATAATGAAAACAACTCTTCTTGGAACATTGCTTGATCTTGGAGTACATCAAATGAGTTTCATACACTCCCTCCACCACCCATTTTGGTTTAAGTTGTTAACGCCAAAAGTGATATTGGGGCTCGACTTATGCTCTTGTAGATAAAACCAACTCAACGTATTCATGACCCAAATAAAATGAGTGAACCAATACATCTAAATAAGATAGGGCTAGAAGAACCCAAGACATGAAAGGAACAATCTTTGTGAATGATGTGGATCACTTCTAAGAAAGATAAGCACCAACCTCAATTTGGTAAGGCTAAAAGGTGTTACTAGAAGAAGAGTCCAACAAGTACGAAAAGGATCTAAGATTTTAGAAATAACATTTTTAGAAATAAAAACAAAAGAAACATCCAAAGGTAACAAACTAAAAAAAACTAGGCCACCTCTTGACCCCAACGAGTCTACACCCCATGAAAAAAGAAGAGGACAAAGAACTAAACCCACTAACAACTTGAGAGACCGACATTTTTTGTCTCAAACAAAGACATAAACATATAACTAAAGGTATTACACAACCAAAACACGTAAGGAATTGAGGAGGGATTGATGTTGTTTAAACCTCAATAATTTCGGGACACAAACTTCTTAAAACTTGAGGAAGTTGTACTTGAAGGGCATTCCGCCATACCCAAACAGGTATTAGACACCTTAACATTATCCTTGAAGCAATGAATTTTGTTAGCTGAAGAGGAGGAGCTTTGAGTTCACTCTAAAACTGCCTATTACCTTTTCCCTACATGAATAGTATAAGAGCGATACAATGAAGAAGCCTTGATAAATCAGCCAAAAACTTAGCCTCAACAAAACCCATATTGCCCAAACTTTCTAATGAATCCTTTTCCTCTTTGCAAACCGTTCAACATATTTATAAATGGAGGAGCCACTCGAAACCCTTGAATCTAGTAAGTGTGATTAATGTTGAGACACTGTTGCCTTTCTCTTACCTTTTTGAACTCGCACTAGCTAGATGACATGATGGGAGTGATCTCCTAGTGGCCAAAACCTATTGAAGGATTCCCTCCCTCAAACAAAGGCTGACCACCACTAGTCAAGACCCCATCAAATACATTCGGCCTAACATTTTCAGATATTGCTTCGGTTATATAACCTCTTAAAGTGGCTGGGCAAACCACTATAGTTGGAGAGTGATGCTGATCCGAGCCCTTGTCATCCAACCCAACATCATTAGAGCCACTACCATTAGCGATCCAAGTTGCGGGAGACTAATGTGCTCATTTTAGAGCACGTTTACTACCTCATTTTTGTGTCAAGTCTCATAGTTTCATATTGATTTTATGCATATTACGCTTGATTTCACCTTGATCTTGTCTTTAAGTTGTCTTAAGATCATTTCAGGTGTTTTTGATGATTTTGAGGTGAAATGCGATACATTCAAGCCTTAGACACGTGTGTTATAGCTTGGGAAATCATTTTAAGTCACTCATGAAGATCCCAAGGAGTTCAGAAAGGATCAGAAGTGAAAAAAGGAGAGCATGGTCTCAGATTCGACCGAATCTGAGATACATTCGGCCGAATGGTGCAGATTCGACCGAATCTGAGAGAGATTCGGTCGAATGATGGACAGTTCCTCAGACGTATTTTCCATGGTCTCTGGGAAGGCCGAATGGAACTCATTCGGGCGAATGAGCTTCCATTCGGGCGAATGGTGGACAGAGAGAAATTCTTCGGAGCCTCTGGAATGGGTGAATGGAAGAGCATTTGGGCGAATGGAGTCATATTCGGCCGAATGGACCTTGAATTTGGTCGAATGATAATGTTTTCTCCAGAATAACTACTTCTTTTTAGGGCCAGCCCATAGGCATTTTAGGGTTTTCGTAGTTCTTTTATGCTTTGTTATAAATACCCCTCCCTTGAGGGAAGCTAGGTTTTTATATTTTATTCACTTTTAGTTTTGTTTAGCCTCCAAATTCTTTTAGTTCTAGCTTTCGGTTTTCGATTTTCTCAACATTTGTACTCCGAGTTCTGGATTTTATCATTTAAATTCTGATCGTGGATAATGCTTTGAAGCTTTTATGAGTATTAATCTATTCCTTACTTTTGAATTCATTCGCTTTATTTCATTCCATGCTTAGTTCTATGTTTATCGTTTACTAGAATAGTTTCTGATTTGCTTTCATACTCGTTAATTTCTTTTCATGATCGTTTTGCATGCTTTATTGAATATCGTTATGTCGTTGAGTAGGAATATGTGTGAGTATTCCTCTTAGGGGTTTTGATTGGTGAAACCCTAGGAAAAGCTATGATCTTTATTGCCTAAAGTTATAGGAATGATGATAATAAGTAGTTTCGGAATCCGATGCGAATCTTATCCTGCCACTTCTTTAGAGAAATAGGGCGATTATAGGTCATTCGTTGTGATTTGTGGAATCATCAACTTCCTCTCATATTCTTGGATGTCCATGCTAGTTATTATTAGATTTTCTCTAACCTATCATGTTCAGTTTTGAAAGCTTCAATCCTAGGGTGAATCTAATCTTGTCCCCGTTTTTCTCCATTTGATTTACTTCGTAATTTATCGTTATCTATATTCTTGTTATTAGTTTTAGTTGTTTCCAAATCCAAAAAGTCTAGTTGTGTTAAGAACTAAAGTCTTAATATCCTTTGTCCTCGTTGTTCGACCCCCTACTCCACTATACTCGTATAGTTTGTAGGTTGGTATAAATATTATTTGCATAACTAGTCTTTTAGTTAACGACCTAAATGCCGATTATCAGAGACGGTGGCTTATCACGATCAAACCCAGTAATTGTCATAGGAACGTGAGAAGAGGAGCCAAGACTAACCTAGACCCTCTAAGACAAACCAGTCCAACGTGGCGAAAGGGATCCCGCTGAAGACACAATTCTTGTTTAGTGAAGGTAGGCTCACATTTGCAAAGGCCAAACATAACCCCCATAGCTGAAAGTCGAGAAGACGGTCCTCCCATCTCCCTCTGAGTTTATTGTTCCACCACTCCTCTAACCTTATACATCCCACATCCCACCACCTCCTCTGCCATGGGAGACTTGCCATTGTTTGAATCCATCACATGTCTCGGGTAAAACTCAACATAGGGGTCACCCCTTAACCTACATCTTAAACCCACACTTTTCCTAATTAACATGAGAACCAAGTTATCATAATCGTGGGCGGCCTGGTTAGTAGGGCTCTCCTCAAAATATTTTTGCATAGGATGGAATTTAGGGTTGTCCCCCTGATCATCATCATTGCCACTACCCCCGAGTCATCATCATCCACCCTAAATCTTGATAAATCGTATTGGAATCCAAAATTATTCAAGTCAACTCTAGGGTTCCTATTACAAAAGGAGTCACCAAATCATGAATCATATTGGTGTTACAACTAAGAGGCAAAGGGCCAAAAAGATCCAAGAAACCACTTCTCTCTAAACTTTCTAATCAACTCTTAATGCACCTATAAGCAGCATAACCAGACATTGCAATGGGAAGTATAATGCCACATTATAAGCTCCATTCGAAGTCCTGTGGCCAATTTTATGGCTTGTCAAAGTTTTTTTTCAATATTTCAAATAAGATGTCACCGAGGTCACTAAGGGACAACATGGTTGTATAATAACTCTAAAAATAGGGGTTTCGAAAAAAATACGCCGTTTAGATATGCCTCTCCGAAGTTTTCGAAACCTCTGAATACACGATTTTGCGTGCCAAAACGAGTGGTCATAATAGAATTTTGGATTTATATGCTTCATGGTTGATCATTTCTTAACTTTTCTTATCTTTTATTACATATTATTTCTAACACATTATGCATGACATTCTTATCTTAGATTAGATTATGTTCTTGATTGATTGTGGTGTAATAGTATATAACTATTAGATTTGTAAATATAACAATTTTGAGAGATAATAATTATTAACAATATACTCTTATATGTAATTAGCACGTAAAATGACCTATTAAAATTTTTTTTTATCTAGAAACCATAAATTATTGTGGTTTTCTAATATAATCGCAGCATTTAATTTATATGCGTTGCGATTATACTAGAAAACTGCAGCACATATAAATTTCAGAATTAAAAAAAAAAATCAAAAAACTCATTATATGCTACGGTTTTTTGAAAAATCGCAGCATATATAGCAAATAATTGTTGCGGTTTTTCCAAAAAACCACAGCATATTATGATAAATAAAATTTTTTAAATAATATATGCTGTGTTTTTTGGGAAGACTACAACATTTAATAAATATATATGCTGCAGTTTTTTCAAAAAACCACTGGATTTGTTGTTTTACTGTTGCGTCTAAAAAACTGCAGCATTTGTTGTTTTCCATGTGTTTTGCCTATATGTGCTTTGTATTAATAACCGCAGTATTTAAAGCTAGAACACCGCAACATATAGAGATTTTTCTACTAGGGATAGGGTCAATTTTGAGTATATTGAAATTGTGATAATTCATAATAGGGTCAATTTTGAGTCGATTGAAATTGAAATTGTTATCATTTTAGTTTGGGTTAGTATAATTCATAATAGGGTTAATTTTGAGTCTATTGAAATTGTGATGATTATGGAAAATAAATTAGTTTTAGACTTTTAGCTATATGGATTTTGATTAAGTTAAATCAAATTAGGTCAAATTTAAGTCAATTAGTTTTGTGAAAATATTGGCTGAGACCGTCACATTAGTTGAGTAGTATGACATTGATAAAGTATAAAAGGTCATTCCATGCTCTTCAAATTAGGTATTCATTATTCCAGTTTTATTTCTTACAACTGTCTAAAATTTAGCATGCATTCTCTGTCAATTCGCACTAAAATTTTGCAATCTCTCTAATTTTCACACCAAAATGTCTCAGCCTCTCTCAATTTTGCCTAAAAATTTTGTATTCTCTATCAATTTCGCCTTCAAATTTTGTAATATCTGTCAATTTCAGAGCTTCTCTCAATTTTGCAAAAAAATTTTGCAGTATCATGTGAATTATTTCTTCAAATTATTGTCAATTTCATTAATATTTTTTAATATTATAGTTATAGTAAATATTAGATGAACATATTTTAAAACTGATTTTGTTGTTTAATTTTTTTGTAGTTTAAACTTTTTTTTTAATTTTCAGTGTTTAGTGAAGAAGGAATTAAATACTTATGCATGAAAACAAAAGAAATCAAAAGCAGTTGACGGTGATGAGCATGAAATGATCATGACAGTATATCAAGAAGTACATTATCCGAAAAAACTTGGTCGTAAAGCTAAACCAAAATTCAAAAACTTGTAAGCAACTTTTGTGTTACAAGTTAAGCTCTTTTTGTTATGTATTTAAATGGTTTAGAAGTAATAATGCCAGGTATAGAAATTATTATTTTAGTTTACTAAGTTACTATCTCATATATCTTATTTATTATCTAAGAATTAGAAATAAATTTATCAGATATAGAATTTATTTTCTTAGGATTAGAAATTAATATCTCAGTTATAAGTGTTCTAATCTTAGGAATACCAATTATTATCTCAGTTTTAGTAATTAAGATCTTACATTTAGAATTAATGATCTCATATATTGGATTTATTTTCTTAGAAATAGATATTAATATCTTAGTTATAGATGTTCTGATCTTAGGAATACAAGTTATGATCTCAAATACAGTAATTATGATCTTAGATATAGAAATAATAATCTCAGGTATAGAATTTATTATCTTAGAAATAGAAATTAATATCTTAGTTGTAGGTGTTTTGATCTTATGAATACAAGTTACTATCTCAGTTATAGTAATTAAGATCTTAGATATAGAAATTAATATCTTAGTTATAGGTGTTAGGATCCTAGGGATACAAGTTATAATGTCAGTAATAGTATGATATTACATACAGAAATTATAGTCTTAGGTATAGTATTTATTATCTCGGGATAAGAAGTTATTATCTTAGGTATAGAGTTTATTATCTTAGGATGATAAATTTATAGATTATATGATTTATTATATTAGGTATAAATATTAGTTCTTATTTATAACTGTTAATATTATTTAAAAGTGATTTGTTTTTTATTAATTTATTGTAGAGATGGAGAAATTAATATTCAAACATAGCCTTTGGATGTTATTTGTGAACTCAATAACAAACTAGTTCATGAAATTTCAATGCTAACTTCTAATTATTTAAAGCAAATAGAAGTTTTGAAGGAAGAGGTTGATAAGAAATTATCATCAGAGGATTCCCTTTCTCAAGAAAAAAATAATTTATACAATGATCCTAACTTTTGGGAAGTCATTGATGTAACTGTGGCAAGAGTTAATAAATTTCAAGAGGAATTTACTAAGCATGTGGATTTTGGTACACCATTAAGTTATTAATTATTTATTATATATTTATTGTTTTTTTTAAAATATTACTAAATATAATTTTAATACTGTTTCTTTTTTGGTACAGGAAGATATAACTACAACAACTCCTATTGAAAATAGAAATGATGCAAGTATTTTTTAGAATAATTCCTCTAAAAAATAACTTGTCTAGTATGAAATTACTCTTGAAATGACTGATATGCCTCAAGTTAGGATCATTGGAGAAGATGATAGGAAGTCTTTTAATGTCATTGATAATTTTAAATTATTGATTTGTTTGAATGTGAAAGGGAAGATGAAACTAAGAATGGACATCTAACTAAGCAAATTAGAGGAGAAGTAGATCATGAGAAGCAAAAGGTAATTCTGGATTATATACACGAAATTAATATCTCAAATATAGCAATTTTAATCTCCGTTACATGAATCATTATCTCAGTTTTAGAAGTTATAATTTCAGGTTTTGTTCTTAAAGTAAGAAAATAAGCATATATTGTATTATCTCATGATAAGATGTTATATCATTTATAGAAATCAATATGTCAAATATAGCAACTATGATTTCAGGTTTTTTGTTTTTTGAAAATATTATTAAATATAATTTTAATATTGTTTCTTTTTTGGTACAGGGAGATATAACTACAGCAACTCCAACAATACCTATTGAAAATAGAAATGAAACAAGTATATTTTAGAGTAAATCTTCCCAAAAATCACCTGTTTAGCATGAAATTACTCTTGAAATGACTGATATGCCTCAAGCTAGGATCATTGAAGAAGATGATAGGAAGTCTTTTAAAGCCAATGATAATTTTAAGTTATTGAGTTCATCTAAATGTGAAAGTAAAAATGAAACTAAGAATGAACATCCAATTAAGAAAATCAGAGGAGAAATAGATCATGAGAAGCAAAAGAAAATTCTGGATTATTTACACGAAATTAATATCTCAGATATCGCATTTTTAATCTCAATTACATAAATCATTATCACAGATTTAGAAATTAATCTCAAGTTTTGTTTTAAATTAAGAAAATAAACTTATATTTAATTATCTTAGGATAAGATATTATATCATTTATAGAAACTAATATGTTAGATATAGCAACTATGATTTTAGGTTTTATGTTTTTAAAAAATATTATTAAATATAATTTTAATACTGTTTCTTTTTTTGTACAGGGAGCTATAACTATAGTAACTCCAACAACACCTATTTAAAAAAGAAATGATCCAAGTATTTTTTTAAAGTAACTCCTCTCAAAAATCAGTTGTCCCGCATAAAATTACTCTTGAAATGCCTGATATGCCTCAAGCTAGGATCATTGGAGAAAATTCTGGATTATTTACACAAAATTAATATCTCAGATATAGCAGTTTTAATCTCAGTTACATAAATCATTATCACAGATTTAGAAATTAATCTCAGGTTTTGTTTTAAAGTAAGAAAATAAACTTATATTTTATTATCTTAGGATAAGATATTATATTATTTATAGAAATTAATATGTTAGATATAGCAACTATGATTTTAGGTTTTATGTTTTTTAAAAATATTATTAAATATAATTTAATACTATTTCTTTTTTGTAGGGAGATATAACTATAGTAACTCCAACAACACCTATTGAAAAAAGAAATGATGCAAGTATTTTTTTTTAGAGTAACTCCTCTCAAAAATCAGTTGTCTAGCATAAAATTACTCTTGAAATGACTAATATGCATCAAGCTAGGATCATTGGAGAAAATTCTGGATTATTTACACGAAATTAATATCTCAGATATAGCAGTTTTAATCTCAGTTACATAAATCATTATCACAGATTTAGAAATTAATCTCAGGTTTTGTTTTAAAGTAAGAAAATAAACTTATATTTTATTATCTTAGGATAAGATATTATATCACTTATAGAAATTAATATGTTAGATATAGCAACTATGATTTTAGATTTTATGTTTTTAAAAATATTATTAAACATAATTTTAATATTGTTTCTTTTTTTGTGCAGTGAGATATAACTTTGGTAACTCCAACAAAACCTATTGAAAAAAGAAATGATGCAAGTATTTTTTTTAGAGTAACTCCTCTCAAAAATCAGTTGTCCAACATAATATTACTCTTGAAATGACTGATATGCCTCAAGCTAGGATCATTGGAGAAAATTCTTGATTATTTACACGAAATTAATATCTCAGATATAGCAGTTTTAATCTCAGTTACATAAATCATTATCACAGATTTAGAAATTAATCTCAATTTTGGTTTTAAAGTAAGAAAATAAACTTATATTTTATTATCTTAGGATAAGATATTATATCATTTATAGAAATTAATATGTTAGATATAACAACTATGATTTTAGATTTTATGTTTTTTAAAAATATTATTAAACATAATTTTAATATTGTTTCTTTTTTTGTACAGTGAGATATAACTATAGTACCTCCAACAAAACCTATTGAAAAAAGAAATGATATAAGTATTTTTTTAGAGTAACTCCTCTCAAAAATCAGTTGTCTAGCATAAAATTACTCTTGAAATGACTAATATGCACCAAGCTAGGATCATTGGAGAAAATGATAGAAAATCTTTTAATGTCATTGATAATTTTTAAGTTATTGAGATCATTTGAATTTGAAAAGGAAGATGAAACTAAGAATGAACATCCAATTTAGCAAATTGGAGGAGAAGTAGATCATGAGAATCAAAAGGTAATTCTGGATTATTTACACGAAATTAATATCTCAGATATAGCAATTTTAATCTCAATTACATAAATCATTATCTCATATTTAGAAGTTATAATCTCGGGTTTTGTTCTTAAAGTAAGAAAATAAACTTATATTTTATTATCTTAGGATAATATTCTATATCATTTATAGAAATTAATATGTCAGATATAGCAATTATAATACCAGGGATATAAATTATTATCTTGGGGTTAGAAGTTATTTTTACACCCCGATAATTCCATTTTCCAAAAACCATAACCTTTAGGGAACAACCAGTATGTTACCGCTTCGTGTAAATTGTTAAAGCTATAGTGTAGAGTTTTGCAACGGAAAATAAAAGACTTTTTTATGTAACATCATTCATAAAAACAAACTCCTAACATGCTTCAAGCTGGAACCGTTAAAGCCTAAACCAAAAAGTACCAAAGTAACGTTCAACTCAAATTCAAACCAACAATGTAAAATCATTCATAGCAAATGTACTTATTCTAAAACCTAAATTAAAGCAACACTTCACTCAACCCACCCATGCATGAATGCTCAACTGGATACTTGTCAGAAATCTTCTCCCTAATAATACAAGTGTAAGTATTGGATCATCACATTGTCATTTAAAGGCAAAATTCATGAACAAAAACACAAACAAAGCACGTAATCAACAAGCTAAATACATACAGAGTAACAAAGTATAACAATTGAAATAACATTTAATAGAGAATAAGTACAGTATAAAAGACTCGTATTACACAACATTTTACTCAATTAACATGAAAAATTAATTAATTACATGGATGAAGAAATAGACAAGGTTGTTTCCCCCATGTCTTGATTTAGACATCAATTACATAAATAACTCATGCCCTCCCGTTTGAGGGCATCAAAATACAGTTTAAATCTAGATGGTAGACGGGCGCGACTCCGTCACCATAGCTAGATAAGATCTCAACTAACCCCTATTTTATTTCAAAACATTATAAAAGAGAGACTAATATATTACACGGCCTCCAAGAAAAACCCCGGATAATACCCCGTAAAGCTCCAACCCCTTTCAATACTCTAGACGTGCACTAGCCCAAAGTTTTATTATTTATCCTTCTTTCTCTTTATGTGATTTATAGTTGAAACTCGGTTTTCACAATCACCACAGCACACACATGCTAACATCACAATTACACAATCAATCTCTTTTATATTGTAATTTTAACTTTTTTATTTCATTTTTAGCTTTTTAACATGTTGAACAGAGTCAACTACCCTTATCATTAAGACTTGAAATTCTCCTTTACTCAATTCATACTATTATTAATGAAATAGAGATACCAAACAGCCTCATGGATTAATTAACAAATTAATTCCACTTGAATTAATTGAGATTCATCAGCCAAACATAATTACATCCTCATTAGAATTAGTGTTTACTCATCAATCAACACACATCAATACCAAAATATAATCCAATACAATCCAAGTAAAGAGTACAACTCATTAATGCATAATCAATATTACTCTAAGCTTGTTAGACATGAAACCAAGCTTTCCATTTTCGATCCTAACTCATGCTTCTAGGTTAAGGCATTATAATACATACGTACCTTGAGTAAACCAAGCGAGTGATCACTTTCTCTATAATTACGCACCTTCTATAAATTGATTTCCTACATCAAATAATATCAATTATATCAACATACCATTATCCCAAATTTACAGCAATCATACTAAACTTTCTAAGGTTTTAAAGCCATTCCAAAACATATTTATATGTCTTCCAAAAACATAATCTAGTAGTTCAAACATAATACTACAAGTATTAGTTGAAAACTCATTAATACACACTCCCTTAATTAGTTTCAGCTTAGATAATAAAGTATAGCATGCTAGAAATTTTATTTTTCATTAGATTATGACATTTTTGAAACTCCAATTTGTAGCATTGTAATACTTATCACTCTAAACACATTTATATACTTAAATCCTTCCTTTTTAACACTTAAACTCACAAGAAATCACAAAAACCAGATTCGCTAATTTCAAAAATTCATAAAGTGTACATAAGCTTGATTCTTATATTCTATGCATGTATTATAGTGCTTACATTAGTATACTATACAATAAGCTTTGAAAATCCTCCAAACACGTATCATAAAACTCACTTATTATAACTTTAAAATTTCTTCACATATAAATATTATTATCTCAGATTAGAAATTAGTATCTTATACATAGTTGTTCTGATATTAGGAATACAAATTATGTTCACAGTTATTTTAATTACTATATTAGAGATAGAGATAATGATCTCAAGTATAGATTTTTTTTATCTCAAGATTAAAAATTAATATCTAAAAGGTGTGTTTTCAAGAATATGAATAAATATAGAAAAGATTTTAAGAATATGAAAAATAATCAGAAAAAATCAGATACCGGGGATTCTAAGGAAGACAATGATGAATTGGATGTTTTTTCCAGATTTTGACATTAGGACTGTAGATATGATAATATTTGTGTTTATTTTTTAATTTAATTGAGATTTAAATATTTATTTAATTGATAATTTACTATTTTTTTATGATATGTAACAGATTTTTTTCCCTTTGTATAAAGCTAAACATTTTACATGTTTAGTAGTCAATTTTTTGAAGAAGAAGAACAATCAATGTTTGGATAATAGAGTTGAAACAAATTTAACTAGACACAATGGATCAGCTGAATTGATGGTACAAGTTTATTTTTAAGAGTAACAAATTTTTTTAATATTTTTTAATATTTGTTTTGAAAATATTTTTGTCAACACAAGTTAGATATTCAAGAGCTTTCTTAATGCGTAAAGGACATCCAAAGACTGATTTATTGTGCAGTTTTATGCGTAATATTATTGCTTTTCCTTGGAGAAATAGTGGAGAAACTGAAGATTGTGGACTATTTTGCATGAGACATATGGAGTCCTTTTTTCTAACATATACGACAGTGATTTGCATTTAGTAATAATACATTTTATTTTAAATACCTTTTTTGTATATAACTTTATGATTTATGATGTGTTCAACTTTTAAACATTAATTTAACTTTTCAGAAAGAAAGAAGAATGTTTTACCAAGCACAACTGGCAATAAGCTTAGTAAAGAATAAATACAATGTTCTTTACAAAGATGTTATGGAGAAGTGCTTTTATTGGTCTATGTCAAAGCATTTACTAGTTGAAACGCAGAAGCTTAGAATGCAAGAGGCGAAAGAAATTGAAAGAAAACAAATAGAAAGGAATAAAGAAAGATATGAAAAAGAAGAAAGAGATTGATATCTTGTAGCTCAAGACATTAAAGTTTCTAAGAAAAACGAAAATAGTTTTTGACAAATTTGTAAGGTTTTATTTCTAGTTTATTAGTATTCGTTTTATAATTAAATTGATTTTAGATTTTAGATATTATATATATATTTGGAATAGAAATTTATTACTCAATATAGTCATTTGTATATCAGGATTAGAATCTAAGATATAGATATATAAATCTCAATTATAGACATTTTTGTTTAATTTGTTCATCTTTGCCATAAACATATGAATTAATATGTTCTCATTTATAAAAATTTCAATATGAGATGTAGTCATTATGATATAAGAGATATTTTTAGATCAATGATGGAAATTTTTAGTGATTAAGTAATAAATGTTGCTAGAGTAACAAAATATATAAATGACTTTATCTAAATTATTGATTCTATCACATATATAATCGTTTCTATGCGAGGAAGAAAAAATTATTATCTCAGGTGTAGAAATTATGATGTTAGTTATACTAATTAAGATCTCAGATATAACTATAAAGATCTCAAGTATAAGTTTTATTATCTCAAGTTAATAATTTAATATGTCAGATAACTCAGTATTAAAATTTAATACAAGTTATTATCTTGGGTATAGACATTCTTATATCAAGTGAAAAAAAATTTATATCTGAGTTAAGAAAAACTAAAAAAAAATGATCTTTTATATATATATATATATATATATATATATATATATATATATATATATATATATATATATGTATGTATATATAAAAGTTAAAAACATATATAATAACTATACACATATTAAACTAATGAAGTTATTCAAATGATGTGTTCATTTTGAGTTTTTGTTCCAAATTCATCAGGATGGCTAATTTTTGTTTTATTCTTGTCAAAATAACCTGTCAATCTTTTTAATTTCTTTGTTCTACCCTTTGTTTTTGCCTTTTTTGGACCTGGAATTCTTTTTAGTTTGCTCACATTCCTCAACAACTTCTTCTGACTGCTTGATTTGTCTCACATCTCTATATAATTTGTTATAGATTAATCACATTTCTTTCTTACTTCTTCATTTCCTTGACATGCTGTTACAAGATCATAGAATAAACGAGTGCAAATAGTAGATGATTGATTAATTATTAAAGAATATTCATAATCATTACCTTTAAAAGAAAATAGAAATACGGTGTTAGTATTGAAAGTAGTCTCACAAAACAATAATGTAAAACAATTAATGATTTCGCAAAATAATATACCTTCCCAAACCACTAATTTTACAAACCTAGTCCAATGCTTTTTTACATATCTTTTTGGAATATTAAAAACAGAATGAATATGCATTATTCTGAGTATATGATAGTATATAAATTTTGTAAAATCAGGAGTGGTCATAACAATTTTGATCCTTGTCATATATTCATTCTCAAAAACTTCAAAAAATCGAAAACCACCTTCTTTCAATAAAGGCTTCACATATGTGCTCATACTCAAATTAAACTCTTATAAGAAGTCATTACATATCTTTAATGTATATACTTCAGCTGCATGTTTCAACAATTGACACTTTAGTAGTAAAGATTTTGGTTTTTCAGTTGTGCACCTGAAATTATCATATTTCTCAGTAGACCACCAACTTTTAATAATATCTTCAAATATGTGAAAAAACTCAAAAAGACGGGTACTTCTATTGGCTTTAAAAGAGATTGCATGATTTGTTACAACTAACCTTTGAGATAATAATATGCCAGCAGAGAACATGTCTTTATTCAATGATGTACATCACATTTGACGCAAGCTATATAGCATGATAAACCAATCATTGCCACTCAGATCATGTTTCTCTACCATTTCAGCTCATAATTCATTGATTTCTTCTTCATTATCACATCCCATTAGACATTTATCAAACATGGCTTTGAAATCATCATCACTCTTCAAGTTACCAAAATGTGATACAAATTTCTTTTATAGATGCCATAAGCATAACCGATGTCTTGATGTTGGGAAGACATATAAAAAGTAATCATTAAAATAATTATTTTATATAATAATAAAAGGTATAAAGCTTTAGAGTTTTACCATTTTTATTGCATTACACATAGCCAGATATTGATCAGTGAAGATAGATGCTGGAACTAGACCACACATAGACTTTTTAAATAAGTCTAATAACTATTCAAATGTTTCAGTTTTCTCATTTGTTATTAAAGTAAATCAGGTTCTATCTATTCTTATTGTAAGTTGTATCAAATATCAAAACATCTCCAAAATATTTAAAATCTTTCAACATCATTGAATCTCCCCAAAAATATGCTACTGTATCATTTAAATCTCTAAACTTCAATCTGTTAAAGAAATTAGGATCTGCTTCTACTTTTTGTTGTAATATATCTAACAAAACTTAATTATCTCCTCCTTCTACTATTTTTATTTTGTATTTTGTAATATAATTGAAATGATCTCTTTTAGTGTGTCCAAAAATTTTTTATCCACCAACTTCTTTACAAAGATAACTATATGAATCTAAGGTTTGATACCACTCTTAACCATTTTCTCAATAACTTCCCCAATCTTTTCTTTGATATATCTTTTAGACTTTAGATGATGACGTACTCTTTTATCCACAAAGTCATGATTATGATTTACATTATGATCAACAACAATGAATTCTCCTTTCTTAGAGACCTTGAATATGATATAAGTTTTACATCCTACTCGAGTATCATTTGCTACTCTTATTTTTCTCTTTTTCAAACCAGAATTCGTATCCATAACATCTAATAAAGGTATATCTACATCATAATTAATTTCATTCCTCTTCTGTTTGCTCTTATAAAATCCTTCTTTTGAGCATCGAAAGTAACACTCTACTGATTTCCCATTAACTTTTCTAGTTGTGGATTTTCTAACACTAATTCCTAAGAATCTTGAATGAGACTTATATAACAAAATTTTTTTATCATAATTAGCCACTATTTGATTCAAAATACATCCACCAATATTTTTAATATCATCAATTTTGTAGTAATCTTCTATTTTGAATCTCGTAAATAATAAAGTAATTATATTAGGTAAAACGCTTTGAGACCAAGTATTTTAGATATATAAATTATACTCTCAGAAATAATTAATATGAATATCAGATATACTCATATGAATCTCATATATAGGTGATATGATATTAGCAATTAAACTTATTATCTTGTTAAGATGTCAGGTATAGAAATAATTAGCTCAACATAAGAAAATGTTATCTCAGTTATAGAAATTAATATATCAGATATAGTAGTTTTAATCTAATGAATAAAATTATTATCTCAAATATAGTGATAAGGATTTCAAGTATTGAAAATATTATCTCAGATTTTAGAATTCTATATCTCATGTATTGAATTTGTTATCAATCTTCTGTTTTGAATATTGTAATTAATTATGTTAGGTAAAAAAGCTTTGATTTCAAATGTTAATAATCATAGTCTTAGATATAGTTAATATGAATCACAAATATACTCATATAAAACTCAGATATATCTTAGTTATAAAATAAAAGTCTCAGATATTGAATTTATTATCTCAGATATACAAATAAAGATCTCAGGTATTGAATTTATTATCTCTGATATACAATTTAATATGTCTATCTTAGGTTTAAAATTTAATACAAGTTATTATCTCAGTATAGAGATTATAATCTTAGGTATAGACATTCACATATTAGGCAAAAAATTTCAGATTTACAAAATTAACCTCACGTATACTAATGTATATGTAAGATATAGAAATAAATAACTCAGATGTAGTAGTTTAAATATAATGAATAAAATTATTATCTCAGTTGTAGTAATAATTATCTCTGGTAAAGAAATTAATTTATCAGGTGTATTCATTTCTATATGCAGAATAAAAGTTATCATCTCAGTTTGTAAAAATCATATTTTGATCCTTTGTATACAAGTTATGATTCAGTTATAGATTTAAAGATCTCATATATTGAATTTATTATCTTAGTTATACAAATAAAGGTATTAGGTACACAAATAAAGATCTCAGGTATTGTATTATTATCTCAGTTATACAAATAAAGGTTTTAGGTATTTAAGTTATTATCTCAGATATATACAAATAAAGATCTCAAGTATTAAATTAATATACAAATAAAGGTCTCAGGTATTGAATTTATTATCTTAGATATAAAAATAAATTTCTCAGATATTGAATTTATTATGTCCGATATATAATTTAATATGTCTATCTCAGGTTTAAAATTTAATACTAGTTACTATCTCAATATAGAAATTATAATTTAAGATATAGACATTTTAATAACAGGCAAAAAAAAAATTCTAATATTAGATTTACACAAATCTACCTTAGGTATACTAATGTATATGTAAGATATATACAAAATATATAGAATCATTTACAGGTTTTTGCAGGATTCTTAGTAATTATTATACCAGATACGTAAATCCAAAATTAATGATTACCTAGTGAACAGTTTTCATATATGATATTTACCTTAACATTTGGAGTTTTTCAAATCTGCATTTTCTGATTTAGAAACATCATATGATTCCAGTAGCAATTCATTCAAACTCGTAGCTTCGTAAGATTTGAACAATAATGCATTCGAACTCGTTGCTTAGTAAGATTCTATAATTCTTGTAAAAATGTTGCGAATAACTGTAAAAGTCAATATCGAAAGAATGAAAGAGATAATATAAAAAAAAATATGGCGTACATTTTAGTATTCACATAAAATAATACAGTCTTTTTGTCAGATGATTAAGATTTGTTTAAATTAGGTTTGTCACACCAATAAAATGGAATCCTCAAATTGTTATTTCTGATCATCTAATTAGTTTTAGATATGACTAGTCATAACCAATACCATCTAATTAGTTTTAGATATGATTTGAATTGGAATCCTCAAATTGTTATTTCTGATCATCATTTCAAAACAAATACGAGCCTTTAAAAATTAAGTTGATCACTTTAGATCGGTTTAATCGATAGATAGTTCTAAATTCGTTGATATATATACTTAGCTTCCACCATTAGCGACGTTGAAGCACCAATTGATGGCTCTGAATGATCAGAAAATTTCTTCCCGTTGATCAATTCGTAGATTCCTAATCTCTCCGCTCAATGCAAACAATTCCAGGTACCAACTTGCCAATAACCATAAAAATTTCACTCACCTAACTCCTAATTTTGGACGACGTTACTAATAAAACATCCCACTAATACGACAAGTACGTGAAGTTTCATTATTAATTATTATAAACTAAAAACATAAACGACATCAAACACACAACAGAAGCTCCTGAAGTGTATCAGACTATCGGATACTCGGCAGTCGGCACCACTTACAGACGCTGAATTTCATAACTTTGAGACACACTGTCATTTTCTTAACCAATGATTCAGTTCCCGTTAATTATACTTTTCTTTATAAAATTTTATTTCCAATATCTTAATACAATCCTCCACGTGGCCCACACTCGTCCGATGTGTCGTTATCTTTTCTTTTCCGTTACAAACATATCTCTATATTAAAAATAACCGAAATTCGAAATATTACATTTCCGCTCCACATATAAATGCCCCACCTCACTCTTTACAGTCTCCCACTTCACACTATTCCCAATTTTTCCACTACACTACCCACTCCCAGGAAAGAAAAGCCGATCAGACAACTTTCCGCAATTAGATATCCGCATTAAAATTAAAATAGAAATGGCGGACGCCTCTAACGGTCGGAAACTGGTGGTGGAAATATGCAACGCTAGAAACTTAATGCCGAAGGACGGCCAAGGAACCGCTAGTGCATTTGTGATGGTGGATTTCGACGGCCAGCGCCGTCGAACGAAGACGATAATTCGAGATCTCAACCCACAATGGGATGAGAAGCTCGAGTTTATCATCCACAACGTGGAGTCTATGGATTCCGAGGTCTTGGAGCTGAATGTGTATAATGATAAGAAGACTGGGAAACGGTCGAATTTTCTTGGGAAGGTGAAGATAGGTGGGGGCGCGTTTGCGAAGGTAGGGGAGGAGAGTTTGATATACTATCCGTTGGAGAAGAGAAGTGTATTTTCGCAAATTAAAGGGGAGATTGGGTTGAAGGTTTGGTTTGAGGATCCGCCTGTTGAGGCGGAGAAGAAGGCGGAGGAGGGGGAAGGGGAGGGGGAGAAGAAGGTGGAGGAGGAGGAGAAGAAGGTGGAAGAGGTGAAAGTAGAGGAGGTGGAAAAAAAACATGAGGAGGAGAAGGAAGAAGAGAAGCCGAAGCCATCGGAGGAAAATCCACCTCCACCAGCTTCTGAGGAAGGGAGTAAGGAATCTCCACCGCAGCCGGCGGAGGCTGTTATTCCAGTGGCTGCTGAGAGTGAGAAGCCGAAGGAGAAAGAGAAGATTCTCGAAGTTTCTATTAGCAATGCTAATAATAGTACAGTGAGAACTACTGAGTTGGATATTCGGTCTGTTTCCAGTTCGGACCGGAGGCAGGGAACCGGGTATGATTTGGTAGACCGGATGCCGTTTCTTTACGTTCGAGTTGTGAAGGCGAAACAGTCGAATCCGGAAGCGGATTCTATGAGTTTCGCTAAGTTGGTGATTGGGACCCATAGTATCAGAACGACGTCGGAGAAGAATGAGAAGGATTGGGATCAGGTGTTTGCGTTTGATAAAGAAGGATTGAATTCGAGTTCACTTGAAGTGTCAGTTTGGGCAGAGAAGAGTAAGAAAGAAGGAGAAGGTACGAAAATTGAGGAGAATTGTCTTGGAAGGGTGTCGTTTGATTTACAAGAGGTGCCCAAACGCGTACCACCAGATAGTCCGTTGGCGCCTCAGTGGTACACTCTTGAAGGTTCGGAAGGTGTCGATGTGATGGTGGCGGTGTGGGTTGGGACCCAAGCTGACGAGGCGTTTCAGGAGGCTTGGCAATCAGATTCTGGTGGGCTGATTCCGGAGACCAGAGCCAAGGTTTATTTGTCTCCGAAGCTGTGGTATTTGCGTGTAACGGTTATCCAAACCCAAGATTTGCAGTTTGGTCCGGGGTCTTCCGAACCGAAGTGTCGAACTCCTGATTTATATGTGAAGGCTCAGTTAGCTGGTCAGGTTTTTAAGACGGGTCGGATGACCATGGGGTCCACTAATCCAACGTGGAATGAGGACTTGGTGTTTGTGGCTGCAGAGCCTTTTGATCCATTTTTAGTGGTAACGGTCGATGATGTTACAAGCGGACAATCCGTCGGGTTTGCAAAGGTACACGTGGCAAGCATTGAACGGAGGACGGATGATCGTGCCCAGCCTAAGTCAAGATGGTATAATTTGGTAGGGGAGGATGAGAAGAGCAAGCCTTATGCTGGTAGAATACATCTCCGAACCTGTATTGAAGGAGGGTATCACGTGCTTGATGAGGCAGCTCACGTGACTAGTGATGTTCGAGCCTCAGCTAAGCAACTTGCCAAGCCTCCTATTGGGCTGCTTGAGGTTGGTATCCGTGGAGCCACTAATCTGTTACCCGTCAAGACCAAAGACGGGACTCGTGGTACAACGGATGCTTATGTTGTGGCCAAATATGGTCCGAAATGGGTCCGTACCCGTACCATTTTGGACCGATTCACCCCACGTTGGAATGAGCAATATACATGGGACGTATATGATCCATGTACTGTTCTAACTATTGGGGTGTTTGACAATGGGAGGTACTACAAGGATGAGGCTAGTAAACCTGGAAAGGATATCCGGATCGGGAAGTTAAGGTTGCGGTTATCGGCCCTTGACACTAACAGGGTTTACTTGAACACTTACCCGCTAACCGTATTGCTTCCAGGCGGGGCACGAAGAATGGGGGAGATTGAGATAAGCGTCAGGTTCACTTGTTCGTCGTGGATCAGTCTTCTTCAAGCATACTCAAGTCCAATGTTGCCTAGAATGCACTATGTATGTCCATTAGGCAGAGCTCAGCAAGATATATTGCGCCACACAGCAATGAGAATCGTTACCGCTAGGCTAGCTCGATCCGAGCCACCATTGGGCCTAGAGGTAGTGCAATACATGCTTGATTCAGACACTCACATATGGAGCATGAGGAAGAGCAAGGTCAATTGGTTTAGAGTGGTCAGCGGGCTGTCCAAAGTAGCCACTCTAGCTCGGTGGCTCAACGGCATCCGAACTTGGACTCACCCACCAACAACCATCTTAGTCCACATTATACTCCTGGCTATAGTCATATGCCCACACCTTGTGATGCCAACTTTCTTCATGTATGCCTTCCTAATCCTAGCCTTTCGGATCAGGTACCGCTCCAAGACCCCTCTTAACATGGACCCTCGTATATCTTGTGTTGATGTTGTCTCTAATGACGAGCTAGACGAGGAGTTTGATGGGCTCCCAACTACAAGGCCAAGCGATGTAGTTCGAATCAGGTACGATAGGCTTAGGGCCTTAGCAGGAAGGGCCCAAACCTTTTTGGGGGACATTGCAGCCCAATGGGAAAGAGTGGAGGCCTTGTACAATTGGAGGGACCCAAGGGCCACAGGGATATTTTTGGTATTTTGCTTGATCGCGTCATTAGCCTTCTATGTGGTACCTTTCAAGGCATTTATGTTAGGTGCATCATTCTATTACTTGAGACATCCCAAGTTTAGGGATGACATGCCATCAGTTCCCGCCAACTTTTTCCGGCGTCTACCCTCACTTTCGGACCAGATTCTCTGAGTTTGTATTAGGGGGCAGGGGTAGTATGAGGTAATTTGTCAAGGGGTGCACTTTCCTGGTGTATTAGCTAATAATGTAAGCTTCATGATTTTTGGTAAACTTAATGAAGGATCTACCACTTTTTCATTCACAGGCAAGACTTTTTATTTTTTACAACTTTTTCTATTATTTTTGGTGCTGCTTAACATTTAAGTAGTTGGCAGTGGTCATTGCAAATCACAAATTTAAAGGTGCACCCGCTCCAAAAAATATATATTACGTATATGAAAAATGTATATTACGTACATGAAAATATAGTACACATATGAGTTATGTGAAATGTACATTTTACATTCCATATAACTGACAATCTAACATGTGTACTATGTACATTTTTCATGCGCGTAATGTATATTTTTCATGTACGTGATGTACTATATTTTTCATGTACGTGATATACATTTTTTTGGAGCGGGTGCACCATATTCATGGTGGTGCACTATCTACCCATTGATTGCAAATAGGGAAAAGATGAGGATATTTAATTTTGGTGGTCGGTTAAATTTGGCCATTATAGATTTACTAATTAACTGTCACTGAAATGAATATTTTTAGGAGCATAACAAAATGTTGAAATCTGAATGCTAACTAAGATTGGAAGCTGTAAAAACTTATGAAATTACATTTTTGGATCAAATGTAAACGTTATTATTAGTTTCAGATAAATAGAGTCAATTTACGCTAAAGAAGCTCTAAGAGATAATGCAACGGAAATTTGGTTGAGTTAGAATGTATGACTTGACGTCAAATTTGATCATATGAAGGTTGCATTGTGTCAATTTTACAATTTGCAGTCTTATTTAAATAGAGCAAAATGATATGACTTGAGCTGAGATCAAACTTTATTTTTGTTTCATATATTCAGGCCTGCTCATATAAACTTTTCAAGATGAGCTGCTAGTTCAATTGATGCCATTAGACAAGGATTACAAGCGTTCAATCTCTGTTTACCTTATTCACTGATCATGTCCTTAGTCCTTACTAGCAGTGTTGGATTCACCAGCATAACAAACTCGCTAAAGACTGCAGTTATGGAACTACCACTTGAAACCGCAATACAGTACTATTGACGAGAAAACTTCACACAAACAAGGAGCTAGGATGGCTCATTGACGCCAAGGAGCATACATCAGCCCATCTTGCTCATCATCAAGTTTTTTCAATTTCAAAGTGTTTCGAGTATCCAATTGAGGGTCGAACTATCTGAAGTGGATTCAAGTGTGGTTGGATTCTTTGACAGGTTTATAGGTTCTAACAGTAATAAATATGGAATCAGGTGTCTTAACAAAGGTCCTCATAAATGAGGCCCCATCCGGAATATATAGACTTATTAGTAAATATACGGGTATCTATATTTATACTTGGTCTTTGTGTGGGTAGTGTTGAAGTATTCTTTTTGTATTCTCCTTCGGTTCCGGACAAATCAAGGCTGAAAGTAGATATATATATAGATTCAATTTTGAATCCCTAGGTTATTCCCCCAAAGTGATCGGGTCCGGAACGGATACATTCACTTTGCGACATATTCTGACGCAGGTATTTGATATCAATCGAAACCCTAAGTCCCACTAGTGGAGACCACACAAAATGCTCATATTCAACAAAAATTTTGAGCCACAATTGAAGATTTGTTTGAAAAACTAATTACTTCAACCATCTGTTCTAGTCTCTTGCAGTTAACTTGTAAAATAGAGTTTACAAAACTATGAGAAGAATTACATCACAAAACCTTTACTATAGTATCATTAAATATTTCTTTCCGAATGAAAGAAAAGAGAGTCATTATTGTTCATCACCAATTGAATCGTAAGACAAATCGTATTAGTTGGCGGCTTATCTACACCAACGATTATTAGAACTATTTCTAGCAGACACCAATTTAGTTAGCAAAGTTTTAAGTCTTCTGGAACCCACACCAGGGTCCAAAACACCATAACTTTCAGCTTTTAACTTCAAGCAACTACCATTTCTTCCGTCGCTTCCCCCACACCACCCACCGTGGCTAAATCTCCCACGCCATTTACTCTTCTTGAGGAGTTCTCGATCAATTTTATCAAGAACTCGATCATTGCTCTTGAATTTCCTAGCAAATGGTCGGTTGCTTAGGACCATTTTTCGGTAATCCTTGATACCAAGAGATCTTGGATGCTGCCTAGGAGGGTTATCCCAAGTAATGTAGTGTAAATCATGATTAACTGTAGTGTTCTTGTAGTCCTGAGAGTTACATATGACTGTTTGGAAGTAGCCCTCCGGCGATGAGACAAAGTTCGTATAATAGAGGAGGAGTGTCCTTGGAAGATTCTCCCATCCTACTATGCAATATTCTGCAAATGATCTTGACAATACTGTCCAAGCAGATCCTGATGTAACATTTAAAACAAATTACAAGATAAAGATTAGAGAGAGGACACATGATTAAGAGAATCTTGAGCCTTATAATAGTCTCATTAATATAAATATGGAACCGACCTTTTGGTAATGCCAAAAAAAAAAAAAAAAAAAATTAATTTTAGACCTACCAATCGAGGTGTGGTTCTGAACTTGTTATAGATTTACAAAAATTTCAGAGCTCAAATACTCTTGGGAAAGCATGTGCGTTAAAATTATAAATACAGTGTTAGCATGTGGCTTCATCTAGATTTTCTAGCCTTAAGTACTGTCTGCATGTGTTGGGGATTACTTTCTCTTAGACATTAGTTATCTAATATACTTCTACATTAGTATTATGACAAAATACAACATTTTAGCAACTGACAGTTACAAACTGTTTTTGATTATAAAGTACAGTACTTATGCTTTCTCTAAAGTGATCTGAGGATCTAAGTCTAACATATTCATGTAGGCTATGATAAGAAATTTCAGAAGTTTTTACTTTATTATGAAAAGATAACTTTTTCAATGATTCAATCTTTCTTAACTAATTCACCACCATAGTAGTTAGAGATCGAACTTGGGGATTTAAGTAAATGACATGTTTGTCCTTGCAGTATGGTAAAGACTTGAACTTGAGATATCTCATGTAGAACATATAAGTATTCAAACTACTACTCCAACTACACTTTTAAATTTTTATACATAACTAATATATCAGAATTTTGAGGCACCTCAAATTTGGGGGTCCTGTTCCGTTGAACATCTTGCACATGCTCAAAACCACCTATGAGTACAGCTAGCTTTCTATTGTTTACCCTAATGGATGGTGATGGGAATTAGAGAATAATATACCGTACTGGTGATAGAGTTGCATTGCATGGACATTAGCATGAGGTTTTTCTAACGAAATTTTCTTATGTTGGTGATAGAGTTGCATTACATGAATGTGATTGTGCTAATGGATCGCTGACCTTTGGTTGGTGCAATTTGGAATCCAGGGAGAGTCTGCGGACCGAGGTTGGTAGTGACTTCAATTGTATTTTTTCTTTGGGCTTTGGAAGAAGGTTAGGGGGTCAAGTCAAAGGAATAAAATACATACAAGTGTAATTATAATAGCTTAATCAAACATCATATGGATTGGTGCAAAGTGGATTAGTGGTTAAGACTTCAAATCAAAAGTCGTTGATCATGACTAATTTTATGCAATGATTTATCTACTAAGAAACATCACATCCTTATTAGCAACAAAAATAAGATATTAACATAATAATCCATTATTGCCAAAAAAAAAAAAATTAATAATCCATATCGCTGTCACTTTGTATTTTAGCAATAACTAATTCCATTACTCAATTGTGTTCGTAATAATTTTTAAAATCATGTTAACTGAATATCTTAGAAGAGTATGTCAAAAGAATAAAATAAAAATGAATATTTTAGAGAGGAAAGACAATATTAGATAATTTTATGTAATAGGTAAAATAGATTGCTGTAATTTTGACCGAAGCCATTTTTTACAAGTGGCAAATTATGTCTAGGTTTTACCCTTAAACTTTTATTAGTAAAAATATAATAGAGAAAAATTATACCATATGCCCATATTTATCAACAAAACTTATTGTCAACTTTTCAAGGTCCCTGGCTAGATAGATAACAAGATCCTGATAAACTTATCCTACCAAATTTTAATGTTGAAGTTTCAAAGTGCTAGAAGAAATGAAAATGGAATTGAAAAAGGTAATAATAATCTTATTGTACATGAAATTTAGGCTCCAATATGGCATATAACATTAAGCATCACCCCCTAACATTAGGAATTTAGGAGAGTGAGGTTTGAAACTAGAACACTAAAAGGTGCATAAATTACAAGAATAGAAAAAATTTCAGGGAAAATATATATATATATATATATATATATATATATATATATATATATATATATATAGGAGCGGAGTCAGGTGAGAACTTCTTATATAAGAACTTTTTATCAAATAAGAACATATCTTATACCATACAATTTATGAATCCAACGGATAAGATTGAGTGAAAGGAATAATAAAAGCGTAAATAATAATAAAATTGAGACACTTCTTTAATTTATAAATTATTTGTTAAACAAAATAAGTTCATGATCAGAATTGTCGAGGATGTAACAACTGCGGGAGTAACGATTAACGAGCTACCTCTAGTGAAAGGAATTCAATCAAAGGTATTAGAATCAGCTCAATATTGTGTATCATTCAACCTAAGCTATACTTCTCTTATCAACTTTTACGTGTCAGTCATGTGAGGAACTTATCAAACAGCACATGATTCTCTTCAATCACCAACACTTTGCGTGTTATTCCCTTTACTGACTTCACATGGAAATGCTTCCCACCAAAATGAGGCAAAGAAAGCAACTATCAGTCCTAATTATAAGTAAGAAGTACGTTTTGCACCAAAATTATTTACACAAAAATAATTATTTTTGAGTATAAATAAAGTGGGATTTTAAGTAAGTTACGATAGAGATACAAGATAACCGATATTATAAGATATTTTTTGATAATACCAAGTTATTTCCGCACAACAAATTGTTAGATCCGACACCAATCCAGCCTTTCTTTAACTTCTATCTTTTACCCTTGAGGGGGTGTGCTGTAATCATACTATGGTTTGCGGAAATCAATTGCAGATTTATTTACCTGTATACAGCTTGAAAGAATTAGGGAGACCCCTTTGCTTGATAGCCCACCAAATCTCTGATTTTTTTAGACTGTATAATGCTGGATCAATTATTATTGGCTTTCCCCTTTTATTCCTGCAAATTTAAGTCCACAGTAAATAAATATTTACCACTACCTTTTTTAACAACCGACACAATAAAAACAAAATAATTTTAAATTCTTACAATTTCCAACCCAAGCGACTGGTATGTTGTACAAAATTTAGATCTCTTGGAACATCAGAAAAGGCATGGATTAAATCTACACAATACATTCAACCTCAATCATTCAACTAACAACTGAAGAAACTACTGTAAAAAAAAAACTGAAGAAACTGTTAAAACACTTCTTTTACCAGTTTAGTTGGTACATTATATTACTGGTTCAAATTATGTAATCACGACTAATTTTAAAGAATAAAGACATAAAATTCAATGTCAATCATGTTACTAGCTGGTTCAAATTAAGCTTATGTTTAGAGGAGTACAGGTTATATTGCGGACAGAGGCGAGAATAAAAATATAAAAAAAAAAAAAAACGAAGAGGGCACTCACCATACCATCTTGAGTAACCAAAGGATAATCAGAAGCACTGAGATTAATAAACCAATCCCATTGACAAGTCCTTAGAAGTATGGAAATAGCATGAAGAGTAGCAGCAAGCATAGTGGGACCTCTGTAAGTCACAAGATTTGGTTTACCAACAATCCAAACATTTCCAACTTCAGCAAAAACTTCATTTCTTGACACAAAATCTGCAACTTCCAAATGCTGCGATTTTGGAGCACCATGATCTAAGTGGATCAAGTAGTAGTTTCCAGGGTGGTAGAGTGCAAGTAATGTGCGCTTTAACTTGGGAACATCACCTGTTGATGCTGAGATTAAGTATGCAAATGAGACAGGATAATTAGTGGTAATGTTGGTTTTTTTGAGTAATTTGATGTGATTAGTGGAATTAATTGTGGGTTTAGTTAGTATGGTTGAGATGTAAATGAGGGTGATTAGGATTGATGATAATATGAGAGTTAGCATGAATTTTTTGATACCCATTATTATGTATTAATAATGGGATTTTTGGGGTGTTTTGGGACATATAATATGAGAATGATAAGAAAGGGAGCAGGGGATATAGGAAGGAAGAAAAGAAAGGCAGGTTTTTCTGGTAATAAAGGGGTAAAAGGGTATGTCTGGGATTTGGGGGGAGGTTTTTTTATCTTTTGTTTTTTGGAGAAAAAAAAAAGTGAGGATTTTGGAGGAAGAGTGTAGATTTGGAACTTTATGGTGGGGGGGTCTTTGCTTGGATGTTAAGGCCTCCATCTGTCACTGTATAAATGATTGGCATATATTTTTTTTTATTAACAAAAACATTGTTGGATGTCCACCTAAAACAAATTGTTGGATTAATTTCTTGAGGTTCGGGTGGGTGGGTGGGTGGGGTGGGTGGGTATATACAATTCACAATGGGTGCATGTCAAACTCCTTCCATGTATAAATGTATTACTCTATAACTAATTTTGTATCGGGGTGTATCTATAGTATATTGACCATTGTACAAAATCTAATTTAATCCAACCGAAACTAGTTAGATTGAAGTCGACTACACAAAAACTTTTATGATTTGAAAATGTAGGGATCCTTGCTTGATATTTGTCACACCAAATTGATGCTAAACAAGCTTCAAATTAATCACCTAACTTATTATTTATGATGCATTTGGGGAATTTCCAAAATGATTGAGATTGGCAAGTATTAAACCTTTTTGCATAAGACCACGCTGGTATGGGAGTTGTAGGTCACAACGATGAAGGATGGAAAGTATCGTTTACTCATCAATGCTGAGGTTTGGAAGGAAAAAATGGTTTCAATGACATTTTCCTAGAGTTTATGAATCAAGATTTATTTTAAATTTTGTAAGCTAGACTATACTGTAGAAGACAATTTATTATCGAGTCTCCCTTTTTGAAGTTGTTTTATCCTCTGTGTATGCAGTCTTTGTCGAATGAATCATTCATCCTTGCTAAGAAATGGTATACTTTGTTGTGTTGTGTGATTTCATTGTGTACATTCATATCCTCTGTATGCTTCATAGGGTTAGGACCTCGCCGATCGATTTTCTTTCATACCGTGACCATTTTTCTATAGAAAACTTTGATTGTGTCTTTGCTTGGTCTTATTGTGTTTGCCTTGACTATTAAATCAAACACTTGGAGTTTATCTTGGCCGCTACTGAAGAGGGATTCAATCCCCTTCCATAACTCCTTTGCGGTTGGATAATCAAGGAATTGTTGGACTAAATTTGGCACTATGTTTTCTATGATCCATAAGAAAACAATTGAGTCATGTTGACTCCGGAATGTGCCAAAGGAAAACAGGCCGAAAAGTTGCCGGAAATCTTGTGGGATAACAGGATAACACCTAGAGAAGCAACAGGACAAACACCATTCTCACTTGTATATTGATGTGAGGAAGTCATCCCAATTGAAGTCCACGTCCCAACAGCAAGGTACGGGCTCTAAACGAGCGAGGAAAATGACCAAAGCCTAATCCAAGAAATAGAAGTTGTTGAGGAAAAAAGAGAAGTTGAGTTTATACGAATGACTTCACAACAATAAGTCGTCGCTAGGTCTTACAACAAGAACGTTAAGGCAAAATGCTGGCACCAGCAAGGTACTGGGTCTTGAGAAAAACATTCTAGAACACGCATAACCCAACTGAAGGCAAGCTGGCACCAACATGGGAAGGGCCATACCAAATAGAGAAAGTTGTTGGGAAAGGAGCATATTGCTTGAAAGCACCCGACGGGAAACATGTACCAAGTAGTTGGAACACAACCCATCTGAAACAATACCATTTCTAAGTCACATATGTTTGTTTCCCTTTTCTTTCCTTAATGTTCATTATTCTTCTTTTTACACTTTTTGAATCGTTTACTGACTTACGCATCGGAGGGTCGTTTGGGAACCAACGGCCTCCCTTTAGTCACCAATATTGTAATTTTGCAGTTGAACTTGTAAATCCACTTCGTGCAACTGGTCACGACCGCACCCTAACAAAACGGCTAGAACACCCGAACATCGCCAACCAAGTGTCTCCAGCTAAGACACGACCGTTGGACGCATTGTCAAATGATTGACACCTACATGTAGGTTCGCTAGCACATAGAGGTGCCACAAATGGGAAACACCAGAACAACGCTCGAGTTGCTGACACACACGAATCAAAAAGCATGCATGCATAAGTTATGAACGAATCTACAACACACACAAGCAGTCAAGATAGACAGGCAAAAAGCGCTAGGAAACTACAAGCACAAGCTACGGGCACAAGCAACACACATAAGCAGTCAACATATACAAGCAAGCACAAGCAGGAAACATGCACAAGCTTCTAGCATGTGTAAAGTAAGAAGGTAGTTAGTGAAAACATAAGCATTTAAACAAAGAAACTAGCTAGACAAAAGCTACCATTATACGAAGTTACTGCCATATGTAACAGAAAATTGTTTCAAACTTAATAAAACTAAAATGTCTGATGAAAGAGCTTAATTAACTTAAAATTTAAACGAGGGCATCCTCAATAGGGGATCTTCAATAATCACATCTCCAACAAGGACGTCCACTGTGTTTACAGGAATGTTTATTGCAATGTTTGTAAGCGCTTCCGTCACGACGGTAAGAGGGGAATCCACTATCATTGCATCCTTCACCACAGTAGTGGTTGTATCTAACTAATCTCCAGGGATGCCTTCCCCCTCTACAGACACGAGCTCATCCATGTGGCCACCAACCTCCACATATTTGTCTAACTTCGTCTGGGCCTCCTCCCTTGTGAGTACTATTTTTTCCTTAGGTAACAAGTACACATAACAAAAAGATACTTACAATGTCTAACTAATACTGGGTATGGGCCTAGCCGGCAAGCTTTTAGCATGGCCAAGCCCAACACATTACCTGTGGAGTAGAATTGTTTTATAGGCCTAGGAGCACCTTCCATCCCGTGCTCCCCGGTTCATTTTTATAATTTTGTCTTCTTATCTTCTTCACACCATGTCAATTTCGTCAACTTTCTTCTTCTTTCTAGTGCTCAAATGCTCGTTATCTCCTCCTCTCATACAAAAATAGCTTAAACTTCCCGCCAAATTCCTCACAAATTCAAGAATTTGACTTAGGAATAGATGAAGTTGAATCAAGTTTCAATTCCCCTTATGTACTTCCTCACACTAGATACGATGTCTAACCTTAATCTTACACTTTTTCCCTCAATTTTTCCTTGAACTTATGCTAAATTATTACTTTCTTCTTGATTGTTCAACTTATGCTGAATTATTGCTTTCTTCTTGATTGTATTTGTTTGTCTTTCTGTAGGATCATTGCTGTCGTGTTTTTAGTTAGTGAGAGGTTTGAGGAAATATACATTTCATGGTAAGACATTCGAGGACTCTCGTTCATAGGAATGTCACAAAAGATATCAAGTACTTCATTTTATTTCTCATTCAGTTACTAAAATGACTTTATTTTGGCATAAAGGGTTCTATTTTATGGAGAGTTGAAGTTGGCTTTTATCATCTATCTTTGGTACCAAAGACAATGATAATTAACCTGCAATAATGCCTGCTAATATGTATAGCAAAAACTTAAGGTCATGTTTTTCTTCTGTTAGAATGTAACTTAGCATAATCTGGTGTTACACAGGGAACTTTCTATGTGTATAAGAGCCTACTAAGACCATTTGTGTCTAAACATGAGATGAATATCGATCAAAACCTGCAAGAGGGGATATGGATATCGATCAGAACCTGCAAGAGGTGAGATAGAGAGCTTGGGATTTCACAATTTACTATTGGTAAAACTGCACTAAGTTTTATGATAAACTTCTTTAGATTTCATCTGAATTGACATGATTTATATTCATCTCTTAGCCTCATCTATTTTTTTAATTAGTAAGTATATTTATGGAGTCTGATATTTGGAATCCCCATTCGTTGATCTTCAACATCATCTGCATAATATGACACACGTCAATTTTCTTGGAAGTGATAGAAATGTGGTGTTATAAGATATGGCATCTTACTTAGTTGTCTGCCAATTTTTTTTTATCTAGAAATTTTTTATTGAATACTTAGTTTCATTTTATGTGTTAATTTGGGACTAAAGTCGCAGTTGTTGTAAATCAATAATTGTTTGAGTGGAATTAAGATGATTCTTAAGATAATATAGGTGCATAAAATTTGAAAATTGTTCATATTTCAAAGAAGATGCTGCCGAATTTTTTCACAAAAACTTATAAAGGAATAGATGTGTAGTAGTATATGCCCCTTGCAATTTTCCTACTAAATGTATTACTTATAAGCATATTAGCTTGGCTAAGTACTCTATACATACATATTGCATTGTATAAATGATGTAGGTTTGAATCCTACATAGGCTATTAGTCATGTCTTGTCAAAGTAAATTATAGTGATTCTTTTTTCATATAGTCACTTTTGGAAAACATAGTTTATTTATAGTGATAAAGATATACACTTTTTTAATTTAACGATTTAGTACCAAAGTTTTCCTCTTTTAACAAATGAACATTATTACTTATTTGACAAATGAGTACTAAAATTTTTGCTCGTTTTACAAATGAGCACCAAAATTATTACTCATTTAACAAATTAGCATTAATGCTATTGCTCATTTTTTTTACTTAAATTTGTTTATTTTCTCTCAAAATTGTTGATTTGACTAAAATTTGTTCATTTTGTCCCAAATGATTTAGTTTTGTCTTGAAAATTGTTCATTCTCTCATAAGTTGTCCATTTGTCCCAAATGATTTTGTTTTTGCTCATTTTACAAGTACCTCCCCAAAATATTTTTTTCTTAATAAATTATTACACATTTAACAAATAAGCACCAAAATTATTGCTCATTTATCCTCAAATTTGTTCATTTTCTCTCAAAATTTTTTTTTATCTTAAAATTGTTCATTAGACTAATGTTTACTTGGTCCCAATGATTTATTTTTCTCTAAATTCGTTCATTCTCTAAGAATTTGTTCATTTTATCCCAAATGGTTATTATATGGACTCCTCGAAAATGCATTGGCGCTCGTGTATGACTTGCTCTGAGTAAATTATAGCTTTTGTGTTTATTTGATATTGTGGAGCATTATACGCCGCCCCGTAATTACTCACGGGCGCGCCTCAAATGACCATTTTACCCTCTAACAAATTTTGATAAAATCGAATATTTTACACTTTAATTCTTATTTTCCACTTCACACTCCCGTAAATACAAACCTTACCACCATCCCTGACTCCCATCACCACGCTCGGCTGTCGACCACCACGCCCTGTTGGAATCCGATCAACCACCATACTTAAGTCGCCTTTCTTGACACCGAAAACCATCATATTTATGGAGGATCCGACAACGTCGCAGGTAAAATATGTTCACCGAAAACAACAAGTCTTGGGGCTAATTGTCCAAAAAAATCATCCAGCCCTAGGGCTAGTTGTCCAAAAAATCAGCTAGCCCTAGGGCTAGCCATCCAAAAAAAAGGCTAGCCCTACGACTACCCATAATTTATTTTTAAATTATTAAGTAATAATTATTTTTGTTTTAATAGGTTTCAAAAGTAGATTTTGGATGTGACAGTATTAATTATTACTCTCACTTCACAACTTTGAAAGTATTTTCAACAAAGGAAATTGCTTCTGAATGGGCTAAATCAATCGCCTTTCAACATGGATTTCAATCAGTGCATTCGTCGTATAATGAGATGCAATCGGGAAGAGAGAAACAAAGGAGCAAATAGAGATTTAGAAAATGCTAAACGACCGACTACGAAATCTCAAGCTTGTGGTTGTAAGTTTTTTTTATTAAGGTTGCATATTCTAAAGAAGGGTGGTTGATAGTATTGGGTCCTAAGAATAAAGGTATGCAAAACCACCAATTAATTAAGTATCCGGAGGGAAATCAACAGATGAGTGGTTTAGCCTCGGTGTGAAGAAGTTGGTTCGGGATATGTCTGTTGCCCAAGCGAAGCCTAAGGTTATTTTGGTTGATGTGAACTCCCAGTTTCCCGAAGATCATCCGAATGCGCGACATATCTACAATTTCAGAGATTAATAAAACCAAAAACATCCGACAGAAGGAAAAGCCACAACGTACCGATACGACGAGATCTGATAACGGGATGGACTCGTACTTCTCCGCATCGAACCTTTTTCTCGAACGTGAGACGAGAGGAGGTTGGTGGACAAGATTTTGTAAGTCTATTCCTTCATCTTGCTGGTGAGAGACAATACGTCAAATATGTACGATCCGATCCTGATACGAATGCTGTCACACATGCGTTTATGGGAATTCTGGTTCTGTGAACTTATTACGTATATATCCATGGGTTTTGGGCGTGGAATGCACTCACAAGACGAACATGTGCAAGATGCCCTTATTTGAGATATGTGGTGTTACTCTGTGCAATAAGAATTTCTTGATTGCATATGCATTTCTATCTGATGAGACGAAGAGTAGCTACTTATGGGAGTTAGATAAGCTAAATATGTTGTATGGCAATGACTTATCTCCATCGACAACTGTCACTGATCGTGAATTAGGACTCATGGCTGCTATTTAAGAGGTTTTCCCTGGCACTGTAAACTTACTATGTACATGGCACGTCAACATGGATGTGGAGCACAAAGTTGGTAAATTTATAGAGATAAGAAGGTTGGGGAGAGATTTAAGCAAGGTTGGTGGAGGAATATCATGGACGCTAAGACTCAAGATGAATATGATCATGTCGTAGGAGTTCTTCATTACACTTGGGGGATTATGTTCCCTGCTGTTATCTCATAATTAGAGTCTACATGGCTCATTCACGCTGAGAAATTCGTGAAGCGGTGAACGAATGAGAATCTTCACTTTGGGAATACAACTAACTATCGGGTTGTGAGTGCTTATTCTATGCTGAAGAGTTGGTTGTCATACTCTAACGGATCGTTTGATACTATTTGGCACAAAATTAACACAACCATTGATGCACAAAATTAACACAACCATTAAGAACTCTTAAGGCATAGAGACGTACTCATAACCAACAGTATCGTCGGATTCCATTCTAGCATTTGGGTGGGCGGGTGTCCCACTATTGTCTAGAGTTGTTGTGTGAGGAAGAGAAACGCATAAAATCATTGGGTAATGATGAAGTGCACGAGCTCTGTAGTTGTACTTATTAGTCTAGCCATGGGATACCATGCATATGTCAAATTCACAATACCCACGTGGACAGATGATAACCGACTTTTAGCGTTGTTAACTAAAAGACTAGTTACATAAACAATACTTGTAATCACCCTAATACTACTACAACTAGTGTAATGGTAAGTCGGGGGTCGAACCTCAAGGACAAGGGATGCTAGTTTTTAGACTTGACGTAAAAGTTTATTTAAGATGTGAATTGTTTGAACTACACTAATGACAGAAAAGTAACGCAAGAATGAAAACGATAATAGGCAATGAAAGAAAAACGGGGATAGATTAGCTCCATCCTAGGAAGGACAATAAATCTAGTAGATACGCTAGGTCAGGGGAAATCGATCAATAATCAATCAAGACACTCAAGATGACGAGAGGAAGTTTGCGACCCTATAAATCACATGAACAACCTATAATCGCCCTATGTCTCCTAAGGAGTGGCATGACAAGATTCGCATCGAATGTCAATGAAACAATCATCGATAATCCCAAACCCTAACCCTACGCATGAAGAACAAGCCAAACCTAGGGTTTCACTAATCACACCCCCTAAGAAAACTACTCACTCATACTAGTAAAAGCTAGGGCATAAACAATGAACAAAAACATGATTGAAAGCATAAACAATTTGAACGTAAATGAACAAGAGGACGAAAAGGGAAAACAATGAAGAAATCAAAACTGACAACTACTCTATCAAAGCCGTAAATGGAGCAAGGATAATAGAAAGAGTAATGGAATCAACAAAAGTAATAAGTGAAAGCATTAAACGACATAGAGCAGTAAAAGAAACGATAACTTACGTGAATGAGATTGCTTGAATGAAAGAAATTCTGAATCCGAAATACAATGCTTGGAAAGGAGAATAATAAAATCCTTAAATCTAAACTAGTGCATGAATGAAATGAAAGCAATGAAATGATGTTCCAAGTTGAGGCACAAGAGCTCTCAAATTAGGCATCCCCCGATTTTACACAGAGAAAGGGGGTATTTATACCCTAAGGACATAAGGGGGTAAAAACCCTAGAAGAACCCTCAAGGGCTGGCTTAAGAAAGAATAATTTTTGCGAAAATAGAGGCCATTTGGCCGAATGATGGGATGATTCGGCTGAATGGAGTGGATTCGGCCGAATGGTTGCATGCTTCGCCCAAAACAGAAAGTCTGAGTCGAGTAACACAAGCCTGTCCACCATTCCACCGAATGGTGCCTTGATTCGGCCAAATGGGAGTGGATTCGGCCATATCAGAGAGCTTGAATCATATGCTTGAGTTCCTATCTTCCATTTGAACGAATGGTGCTCAGATTCGGTTGAATCTGAGCCTGAATCCTGCTATACAGTTTCTTCGAAATGTCCAATGGCTTCTGAACTTCGTGGGATCTTTGAGAGTGACTTGGAACGCGTGCTCAAGCTATGATATGCGCATATAAACTCTTGATAAGAGTGTCAAAGTCTCAAATACGTCGCACTTTACCTTGAAATCCTCGAAAATACCTGAAATGACTTTAGAACAACCCGAAGACAGGATCAAGGTAAAATCAAGTGTAATGTGCATAAAATCGATCTAAAACTGCGAGACTTGACACAAACAACGGGGTTGTAAACGTGCTCTAAAACGAGCACATCAACAGGAAATTCTTTAAATTTTAGCAAATCTATCCATATTGGAGAAACTAGAAGTGATTGAAGGAGATCGCGCGCAGGTGGTTCCCGGACTTGATTCTCCAACTCAAGATGTGGAGTTCTACCAGTCGCTTATGAGTGAGGTAAGTGGAAGTGATCTTGTTGTTCTTTATCATGTGTCTCGTATTATACACACACAGCTTCATATAGATGAGTAGGGTTACATTCAACCTGATCCAAGGATGTCAAATCGAGGATGACCTAGTACATGCCGTGAACGACAATCATGTGACTATTCAAGTCAAGGGGGGTACGAATTCTAGCCGTGGGCGACGTTCTATGTCGTCTGTGAACATGTCTGATACGTATTCTTTTCATGTCATTTCATGATATTAAAACAATACTCGAATATGGATAAGATCTTGTTGATCATGCTTGAATACAATCTTGACTATCTCAATGTTCGGGGGTGATAGTAATTGTGGTTTTTGAGTGGTGGAAGATCATATGCAATGAGTTGTTGGCGCATTGAGGCAAGTACACATCCATATTTTACAAAGGCATTGACAATGGTGTGGGTCGTATCTAATGGTATGAAGGTAGCTTCACTATAGAGCATTGGATGGAGGTCCAACAGGACTTGTTTCCATTTGCTCATTTTTTGGAACTGCACAATTATATTCTTGAGTTTTGTTATGGATGAATCACTTTATCCTTGTATGACAATATTGCCATTGTCTGCACCCATGAATGTAACTTGGCCTTGAAGAGAGATATGCATTACACACCATGGTAACTACAAGCATTACATTAGATTAAGTTTATCACGTGATTGTCTTGTACTGCCCATATGTACTTTGTGGTTTAAGGTTCTAGAGCATAGTGTTATAAGTTGGGAGCAATTGTATGAGGCACATATAGGGATTTGGCAAAATTTGGCTAGTTGTAGTTTTATAACATAATCTTATCCTACAATTATATTAAAGACTGAGTTGATTTTATTTCATATATCTGTTGATTGTGTTGCACTCATTTTTGTCATCATTTAATTGTGAGAATCTTCCATTTAGGGAATTGGAGTAAGAGCAAGGCAAACTTATTTTGTATTTGTCAAGTTTAACTGATATAGTGGATGAAGTGAACGCTTAGTTCAAAGAAGTGGAGGAGGAAAAGCTGAAAATCAATGCTCATTTAGAAGAATTTAAGAGGGAGAACGAGGAGGTGTTGAAGAGGAGTAAGGTTGAGAAGAGCCAATTAAAAGCTTAGCAGCAAGAATTTGAGCCCTCAAATTCTTCATGCTGAGATTCTAATTGGCTCTTCTCAACCTTACTCCTCTTCAACTCCTTGTCGTTCTCCCTCTTAAATTCCTCCAAACAAGTATTCATTTTTAGCTTTTCCTCCAAAAAAACCATACATAAATCCATACAAAATACTGCAAGCCATACATAAATCCGTACAAAATACTAAAAATCAAACATAAATCAATACAAAATACTAGAAATCGTACATATGTCCAACAGTTTAAATCTAAGAACTACATACACAATAAGGCTCATCCAACATAATACTCATACATAAACCCGTCGATGGCGTTAGCATAAGCCTTCAACTCTGGTGTTAGCTATCAATAATAGGCAGGATGATCCTCAATAACTTCTCAACCCACTGTAGTTAAAAAAATCATATAAGTGAGTAACACCTAAATATAACATAATATATAAAGACATTTAAAATTTTCAACTAGACTTATGTATTGGGTGTTCATTTGATCCGGTACTGTCTAGACAACCTCCTTGTCGATCAGTATCGGATGGGAAACCTAGTAAAACCACTGCATGTACTCTAGAATTGAGGCCTATGGGTCAGGTTGTGCAAGGTAAAACCGTGATAGCTCAAGTCGGAAGCCATTGCGGAAACACCCGATAAGTACCCTTTTGGGGTTTCGAAGATGACTCTGTCCATAAAGGTGCCCTAGGAATCACTTGTACGAACCCAAACTAAAGTAGAACCCGATCAGGCATATACGTCTCAATGATGTCCCGATATCAAATCCATCCAGTGATTGTCGACCTAGGGACACTCGGTGATGCGGTCGATCCGTACGGGGTCTAAAAAACCTAAGAAAAGAAATGTCTATGTACACACATTATTGAATATAAGAAGAAGTACACAACTAAACACAAATGGTTTGCGCAATACCTTTGTGGGCATCATACGGTTCAACTACCTCCAGAGAGCTACCAATCGGCTCCTGTCATATGGCTCCTTCCTAGGAGTCTACAACTGAGTCTTTAGTCGGTTGTGTCCAATATCAACAGGAGGGCGAATGAGGTCATAAAGCGGGAAAGTACTCATAGATCTATGCCTGTAGAAGGGTGAGACAACCTATAAGGTGTCTGCATTCTGCTCTACTCGCCTCTCTTAACTGTCAATACAAGACAGTCAATGCCATAGCACCCCAGGCATAACTCCCTAACTCACATATGGATCCGAGTCTGAGTTCATGTAAGAACTAGGGCCTCATCCTGTAACCACTCTTGTTCACGAATAATGTGGACCCAAACATATACAACAACCAACTAGCCTCAACAAAATATCTATCTCCTTCAGCCACGTCGCGTCAGGTGTCAAGAATGGAAGTCATAAGGACACCTCCCTTATCCTAGTAAGAATTCGTAAATTGTGGCAACGTGAAACACATAAACTCTCTCGCCTCCTTTAACAGATCATTTGGGCCAACATCACAGAAACTGCTCGTCCCTCAACAAGAATACTTAGAATATGCCACACATCCAGGAGTGTGACAGTCATCTTTCCAAATGGGAGGTGAAACAAGCTTGTGTTAGGTTGCCAACATTCGTTAAACGTTGTAAGCAAAGACATGTCGCGGTGCTCGAAGAGGGAATACGGCAAGTGAGCTAGTTCGGTACCATCGATGAAAGCTCTAGACTCCTGTGTCAAAAGATCCTCCCTCCAAGCACACAATTTGGCACATGCCTTCTTCCTACCATGGCACTTCAGCACCCCTCTATCTTCTCTAATCCAAATCCCGCGTGCTACGTGACTTTCGTAGCTAGGAATGACGCTACCAACTAGCGACCCACCTTGCATCGCTCCCCGTACAAGGTAGGTCTTGTCTGCAGGTATCTGGCACTTGTGATTACGTGAGCTGGTGCTAGTGCTCGTCAACTCTGACCTAACAAACTGACCCCTTGACCGAGATGGGCTGCGACGATGACCCTGTGACTGATGTGGCACGAAGTCCTTGCCAAGCGCCTCGTCATGCTTTGTAGCGAAGTCCTCTCCAACCTGATCAATGTCATTGTCCTCGTCGTCGAAAGGACAGGAACCAGAAGCCCCAGACACGTAAGCTCGAACGGTCGTCGAGGGAGGAAGAGTCAAACGATTTGCCTGTAACTGTGTCTTATGTGACCGTGTCACCCTCGCCCTCCTAACTGAAGCGTCAACACCTCGAGCTCGAGTGCAGTGCTGCCAGATAACTCGTCCATGATCATAAAATTAGGAATGACATGTCCGTAACCCTCTATTTATTAAATAACGACATTATTATTAAAACTGATTCCGTAAACATATTAACAAATTGATTCCTATTATCTATTTGATTTATATTACGTAAATATATATTAAAAAAAAAATAGGTCCATCCTTAACGAATTTGTAACTAGTATTCTTAACTTTAACATTCACCCACATATGTCAATTCCTAGCTTATAATTTTCATAACTTATAACTTTCTTAACTTAAAATATTCCTAACTAAGGTATTATTCATAACTTCAAATTTTCCTAACTTAAAATATTCCTAACTTATTCCTAACTTAAAATATTTCTAACTAAGTTATTATTGCTAACTTATAATTTTCATAACTTAAAATACTCCTAACTTATTATCTTTTTTAATTATATTCTAAAATAAGTTCTAAACAAACTACCATAATGCAAAATAACATAATTTTAACAATACTAAGTTACTAATTAATTGATCATACAACTTAACAATAATAATTAACACTAATTAATATAATTAAAAAATAATATTATTTTAACTAATTAACAAATTGACAATAATTAACAACACTAATTAATTGACAACACTAACTAACAATACTAATTAATTAGCAATATTAACTAACAATAATTAACAATAATGAAACTTGTGGAAGCCGGAATAAGTCGGCAGAAAGGGGGAGTCGTCCACGATTTTCGTCGAGCCAGAGGCAAGCCATCCGAAAATTGCCGAAAATTTCGGTCGTCCATAGGGCAAGTCAAAAATTTCAAACGGCTAGCCCAGGGCTCGCTGGAAATATTGGATGGCTCCCCCTTTTTCCGAGGGCATTTTTTAAAAAAAAAACTTACCCTTGCGGGTGGTGGTCTTTCTCCTTCTACGATGGGTGCAATTTCCTTCTCGAGGCGGTGACTCATCTTCAAAATCTGGTGGGTATGGTTTTCAGCTGGCTGGAGTGTTCCAGCAGGCGGTTGCTGTTTTGACTGGTGTGGGTTTCGATTAGGTGTGGGTGAATGTGGGTGGATGTGAGTTTGAGGGAAGTTGTGAGTGTGGGTGAAGGAGGGTAATATAGTAATAGTGGGGGGCAACTCGAGTATTTTCGTGGCAGCGTTTAACAAGCCCCTGATATTTTCTTTCAAATTGTCCATTTTCACTCATAATTGTTCATTTTCTCTATTATTTACTCATTTAACTCAAAGTTGGTCATTTTTTCCAAACGATTCAATATTCTTTCAAATTTTGCCCATTTTATGAAAAATGTTCATTTTCTCTAAAATTATTTCATTGTATCAAATAATTTTTTTCCTCTTAAAATTGTTCATTTCACTCATAATTGTTTATTTTCTCTACAATTGCTCGTTTGATTATAAAATATTCATTTTGTTCCAAATGTCTGAGTTTTCTAACTCAATTTGTCCATTGTCTCAAAGTTGTTCATTTTCAATCAAAATTGTTTTTTTCCCTTCTCATTTTTGTTCCAAATGATTTGATTTTATGAATTTGTTCATTTCACCCAAATGTCCTCTTTTTTAACAATAATTTTTTTTTCATATGCATAATCTATCTAAAATGTGCAATATTTCAAAGCAAAAACAAGATAGATATCGCAAGGGAAAAGAAAAACCTTCAAATTTTGAGAAGTCCAAAATTCATATAAGAAATTGACATTATAAGAAAATAAAGCATTCCACGATCCTTTTGTACACCACAAAATTAGCTCGTAACTACTTGCAAGAAGAACAACATTAGACATCTCACCATTGGTTTAGAAACCTTAGTAATTAAAGTTGAAATTTGATGAGTTCATCACATCCCTCTAGACAATACAATTATAAGTCTTTTGTTTTCGGAAAATATGTAATCTCTAAAGCTACTAATTTAGCATTACTCTTATTGTCAATCACTAGTACACAAAACTAATGAAATCATATCCAATACCCACCAAATTAAGCATTTATACACCTAGATCTTCATCTTTTTGAGCACCAAATTACCCCCAAAAATGGCTTAAAGTTAATCAATCACTAAAAACTCCGTATACCAAATAACAAAATCAACCCAAATGGATAATACTCCAACATTCACTCACATTTTGTTGAACACCTTGAGATCAATAATGCCTCACCAAATGATACATAATCAGTATTGTAACACCAATTGATTAAACTTCGCAAATTCGAAACTCACCATTGTTATTCCTTACATTATTATGAACGAAACTTAACAAATTTACACGAAAACCTCACAAACTTAACTAAATCAAAGAAGTCAAAGAGCATCAAAAGAAGTACAAAATCTTACTATACTAATTTGCTTCGTTACACAAAATGCAACAAAAAATCGAACTTCAATTAAAAAAATTACACTATTACTATCAATAAGAATAAATTAGTTATAGGTAATTGCTTCTTCAATCCTTTGAATACATATCCTTCACTCACCTTCTCCTCATCATTACCAACAACATCTATAATGGCAACTTCTCGCTTAGCAACTTCTCCATTGGTGTCGGCGTTGAGGGATCTACTTGGATAGTCTTTGAGGGCGACGAAGAACAAGCCCACTGAGTATAGAAGGTGGTTTGCTGGTTCAAGGAAGGTGTGGGAAAGAAGATACGTAAAAGGAGAAAATATGGGCATAAAATAATGTAGGAATTTAGAGCTACTATTAAGCATAGAATGCAAATTAACTTCTATACCCATTAAAGTTGATTGAAATGGCAAAAATACCCCTAACAGAGCTTTAAAGAAGATACTCCCACGAGTATGATGAACACGTTATCCGTGGAGTGGATCATGGACCGTACTAAGGACAATAAAAAAAAAATTGGCAAAAGCATGACACAAGTACACGAACAACCCACCAATTTAGCACGAGGCAAAGCTTAAAGCACGGTATTTTTTTATTAGTATTACTCTTACTATTTTTTAATATTATTTTATTCATATAATACAATTTAAATTATCAGAAATTAATTTTTTCAATTTTATTATATACTAAAAAATACTACAACACAAGGCACAAAACATGGACCGTGCCAAGCCATTGGTTCAGTTTTAGAGAGGTGGCATGGCACTACCCGGCCTGTCGTGCCCACATCTATGTATGATTGTTAGGATACTTATCACACAACCATGCATTGCACATCCATTTAAAACATTGCGAACAAATAGAGAAAAATCAAGCTATTGATCTTTGGATGTCCATCTCTTCCAAAATTAAGTCTAAAATCTACATGTAGCATGAAGATAAGGAGGGTGAAAAAGTAAAGAGAAAGGAAGAAGTGTGTAACTAGTTGTAAACTTCAGGTAAAACTTGCTAGAAAAGGATACTCCATATAACCTTAATTTTAGGACATCCCAGCATTGAAGATGTTAAAACTTATTTGTGGAACAAAGAGTATGATTGTAATCAATGAATTTAAAAGTATAAAAATTGTCAAATGCACTTACCGATTATACAACAGGATTATAAAAAGTTTTCTATGCCAATCTCCACATAAGAACAGGGATCTGGAATATCAAAATTGTTTAACACCTGAAATCACATCAATAAAAAAGTTTGTATAAGATGATCGATACCGAGGAGCCTAACTAAAGGAACAATGAGTCTATTACCTACCAAATGAAAAATGCTACAGAAGAGATCTATTATCCAGTAGCAAATAGTCTCCAATGTTCTCTCGATTAGAACCAGCAACAAAATGGAACGAAAAGTTTCAACCAACAATTTTCCCTTAACATTTGTAAGCAAGTGTGGCAAAACATAATAAGCACTCATCCTATAAACTGAGTAGCCTTATTATATTCAAAAGCAAAAAATACATTTTGGTAGTTTGCAAACTAAGTAGCCTTATTTTGGTAGCCTTATTACATGCTGGGATGTCATCATAGTTTTATATGTAGCTATAGAGGTTTTATGAAGAGTCTCCTCAATTGTAATGGAATACTAGGTGAAAATAATTTCAGTAGTTGACAGCATTCAATATATTAAAATATTTCAGTCGATGAAATTATGAAATCATGTATTCTGTTAGAAATCCAAATAAAATAGGTATACACACTCCAAACAACGATATAAAAAATGACCTGCATAAGGTTGTGAAACAAAAATGCAGCTCAATTAGCTTCAAACGAAGATGAACTAGACATACCTCAGGATGCACAATGCCAAAGGAGCCTATCTGCTTTCCCCTGTAAATGATATTGGCTTGTCTTCCAGAAAGAAACTCAGGGTTCTTTAACATAATAGAAATAGATCAATAATCAAACATTTGTCTATTACTCCATGTAAAATTAAATTAAAAAAAAAAACTTACATCTGCACACTTTATGTAGTAGCCAGAGTTATCCCCAGCAGGAACAAAAGGAGCACCAAGTACTTCCATAACTCTGTCGACCAAGGAGTGTATGATCTGCAAACACCAATGATTAGATATACTATCTCGAACAAGAATTGAGCTATCAGAATTCTACATGGTAAAGAGTGCATTCAGAACCCCAGGCTCCTCATTTCTTTTAAGTTATTTCTTTGTATACCAACTTTCACACTGCTTATTCTGAATCTCCTAGCAATACTTATCATTTTGGTCCCACTCCCAAGTAAATTCTAAATCATTGGATGCCTGACTGCAATGGAAGCTCAAGCTTTCTAACCCAATTGATTTACACCTACATTAAAGTCCTACCCTACAGAAATTATATAGGCATCAAAAACACTCACAAGAAGAAAAGTAATTGTTTTTCCATGCAAACTGGCACAATTCCCATTTATCCTCTTGAACAGTGGAATGCTATAGTTACCAGGAAAAAGGAAACTAAATGTTTCTGAATGGAGTCCTCCCACCACCAAAACACTTTTTTCAATCTCCATTTACCTTGATGGACAGCAGGTATCCTTGTCCGACACATATCTAACACCTCAGATGGATACAGATAACTAAATTTCCATATAAAAAATATAAAATTTATGTATAAGGAAAGACAAACAGATCAAATATTTCCAACATATTCAGCACTTATCACCCATCATGATTTCTCCTTGTTCCAATTGCTAATGAGAAATCACATAACACCTATTAGCCTTTCAGAGCTTCAAAACAGTCTAACAATGGAAATTTGACCTTTTACTAATGCACTTGCCATAATTTTGAATCAACACCTCATCAGTTTGAACAGGTAAAGAACCAGAGTAGTCATCAGGTCAGAAGATTACCTCAAAACCAGAGGTAGCACCACAATAAAGCGCAGCAAGTTGACGGCAATTTCGAGAACCGACATCTTTTGAATCATCTAGCACCGCTGTATCACCAACTTCAAATATCTAATCATGATAAAAAAATATGACATTACAGGAGCATCAAAAGCACAGACTGCAATCTACGACCAAAAGCATGACCAGACTTTGTTAGTAACGAAAGTCCTACTACTTACCTTGATAGGCTTCTTATGATCTTTATTATGCCCAACAGTTTTCACCATACCAGCCATGAGACTGCTACGCACCACCTGAAATTACAAGTATAGTAACATTACATCATACATGAAATATATTTCGGTCTGGATATAGTTCACATGATGAAAACAAAATATGCATACAATAAGATAGGCCATGAATGCAACACAAGAACGTTAAAGAAATCAAAAAGACAAGTCATCATAGTGATTTAAAAGGTATTATGCACGCTAAGGTGATATAAGGTGTCAGAGAAACTAAGTGAGAGGCAAAGTCCCCTGCCAGTCAAAAATGAGGTGGTACTCATTTAGTTAAACATAAAGTCATTTTAACTCACATTACTGAAATAAGTTATTGAAACCCTAATTCTCATACTAACGTATCTTATCAACAAATCATATAAAATAAGAGCACTATGGTAAAAAATTTCTTATTAATAAAAAAGTGCAAAGTATTATCAACCTTTGTTACACAGACTTGGTAAATTTTCCCAAGCAAATATACAAATAGGGTGAGAAACAAGGGTTAAACCGGTGGTCAGATAGCATGCAGACAGGTCGTAATGAAAACAGAGGTTTAATCCAGAATGTGAGGGGACTAGGGGTGTTTGTGGTTTATGTAAAGACCGGTGAAAGTAAATGAATAATTTATTTTAAAAGTAAAAGCGGGCCTACCTCTTCTACAAGTGTCACGTGGTAACAATTAAAAGCAACTCAATACTCCACTATGCAAGTATTCAATAATTGTGCTTTTTTAGCAGTAAAAAAGTTAAAAGAAAAGCTTGAAAATTTATTTTCAGAGTTTTACTTGGCAAAAGCATTTCTCAAAATTAAAAACTTCATTTATAATATTTGCCATGTCCCCGTACCCTTGTACAATTCTCTGACAAGAGTCCTCATGTCCCCAATTTTCGGGATTGCCGAACCCAACACTCGGATTTGTACCCGTACTGTACCCGACACTTTCATCCGAATCCATGTAGCATAGCAATCCAACCCTACTATTTTAACCTATAGTCTTTTACCATGATTGATGTCATCCAACCAAGGCACATAGCAAGAGCAGTAAAGTCTCAGTCAAAGAGATGTCGTTCCAGATCACATATTGAAACTACTAATTTTTTTTCCTAGCAAAGCATTTATTTACAAATCCTATAAATCATGAACAATGAATGTATGCAGGCACTGTCAACCACTTATTATTGCTGACAAAGTTTCCTTCATAGTATTGAATTATAAATCACTGCAAATATTATGCACAAATTTCCAGACCAATAACGTGAAGATTAACCTTAAACATGTATTTTCACACGTGTAAGTGTGTTTGTGTGTGTAGCATTTCAAGTAGTTATGCAATAACTACCAGCTCAATAAAATGTGCACAAACTGTTAACATGTATATTACATAACATTAGCTGACTTTTCCAGCATACTAAAAAATTTAAACTAGATCAACATGTCATAAACCAATGCAACCTATCAAGAAGCGAGAAGAATGTTGAGAGGGGAAGGGGTCAACTGCTCGATTTCATGTGATACAAACACAAACCTCAAAATCAGAAGAACGAGGATTGGCAATAATCACTGCAGTTGATTTGTCATCCTTGCGATTCAGCATGGAAAAATTTTCTTTGTAAGAGCACAATATCCAAGTCAAAACTTCTGTAAATCCATTCACTGCTATCTGGGAGGAAAAAGAAGATGAATAAATCAAATAATAATAAACATCATGAGCCTAAGACAGGGCATGCATGACAAGCAATATAAACAAATAAATAAATAAAATAGACAGGCTTAAGATGTCATCCTGCTTAACCAAAGAGCAATTTTGACGAAGCAAACAAGAGTGATGTAAACAATGATTCACAAAAATTTAGGGTCAATTAATTCAAGCCTTATTTTAATTAATGATCCCATATCCGTTCCAAGTCGAAGTTATCACCAAGTGATGAATTCAAATTCCATAAACAATTCGCTACTGCTTAGGAACACATTTTCCAAAGAGGACCTTTCCGATAAGCAGATAGTTCAAATCACGAGTAAATTCCAGGTGGAAGTTAAGCATCATCCCAATTCCATCCAAACAGTTTGCGAGCCACCTGCTTTAAATGTATATCACTCTTTCCAAATCAAAAATCATTTATATTCTGTCTACAGTAATGGAGCATATAAACAAAACCAAATCAACCTTTTATAGTTGGCAGACAATTTTCCAGCTTGGAACTGTGATCAAGGCCTACTACAATCTTTCAGATAAATTTTACATATCCAACTCAGTGGAACATTCATCGGAAATATGCATTACTTAACAAACATTGAGGTACCATATACTGATTATTTCAAGAAATAACTGAGGATAGACCATAACGACATGGACACCCTCTTTTTCTCAAATAAACTCATATTCATCAGCAAGCATAATCCCAAAGCTGGAAATCTGAATATCTCACCTCAACCAAAATAAGTACCGAATAAAATAATTGATTTGCCAACCAAACATGGGCAAGTCAACAGACAAATATATGCACATTTACATATTATTACCTCTAATCTGATCAGATCACTTAGTTCGTTCAATCCCAGGGGCTTTATAGATGCAGGCCTTCTCTTTGGAATTTCGTTGAAGCCGAAAGCAATAGCAACATCCTAGAAACAAAGAAAGAAACTTTATCATCGCCTATCCTATCACTCGTGCACAATGATCAACCAATCAATCAGATATATACCTCCATAACATCACAAGGATGAAGAATATCGCTTCTGGTAGGAGGAACAGAAACACGTATTTTGCCTAGATTATTTGCTGAATCTAACTTCTTGGCATGCAATTGCATCCTCCTCAACAACTGAGTAACCTGGTGCCAACAAATAAATGAAATAAGCATCCTGCCTCCTCGGAGTCCATTCATTTGAGCTCTTTACACAACTCAATGGAAAGTGCAAACCAGACCAGCCTCAATTATATGACATACAAAAATAAAGGAACACAATGAGAAGATTCAAGAGGAAGCAAGAAAACAATATCTGGAGTAGGAATCCATACATGGCCTTATTTATGAAAGCACTTTCTAAACAAGCTCTTAGGCCTCTTAAACACTATTAAATATAATCGAAAAAATCAAGTGTTGTTAAACTTCTGTTTCTCCAATATCCCATATTCATCATACTTTTTCGCCAGAAGATGAAAACTAACAACACAAAAAGAAAAATGAAGGAGATAGAAAAAGAGGAAGAGTGGAAATACATGTAATTACATACTATGAAAAGAGAAATCCAATATATAATATGAAGAAACAACTCATTGTATACACTAACTATGAAAAGCATATAGTGTTAATGGACAGGCAAAATCCTAGATTAGTCCTTCTGTCCTCACAAAGATTTGACACGGAGATTCAATATCCTTCAAGGCACGAGCAATAATCTTACCACCTTCACCATGTACGAGCAATAATCTTACCACCTATGATCCAACCACCATGTACGAGCAATAATCTTCCATATGCATCCTCCCCAGAAGAAGGGAAATATCTAAAATTGGAGTCAACTAATCATAAGTCAACTTCCTTTTTCTTGACTAATGAATTCTTTTAAAAGCTTCAATTCCCTAGCATATTCATCCATTAAAACACGAAAATATCAAGGAGGAGCTAAATAAAAATTCAGAACACGTGATCCATCACGGCAATATTAACAATGGCATGGTCAAAGATAGATCAAGAAGTTCAAACACCAAACATTTACAACTTGCAAGGTAATGTCTGAGAGAAATAATAAAAGATTGAGTATCCCTAAGGAAAATGATAAGGTGAAAGAATACCCAAGATGTTCACCATTACTACTTGCAAGGCAGCACCTCTGAGAGTAACAACAAATGATAAATTATGTCTTTAGGGAACAGTGCACATCACCTGGTCAGTTTCCAGCGATATTCCAATTGTGTCATTGATGTAGGACAAAGACACTTCCATATCATAGAGCGAGAGATCAGGACAAACATATGACTCTCCATCAGAATATATCACTTCAACTGGTTCAACTTCAAACTTCTTCTCACAGTACCCCGCGAACATAGTAACCTGAATCAATATAAACAAAAATCATCAGACAAATCTTAGTTAGTTGCAAAATCAAGACAATTACCTTACTCTCATACCATAGTGTTCAAAACAATCTTAGCCTTCGTCAAATCAGTGGCTGTACATTCAATGAAAACATTCTTTGTCTTCAACGTAATAGCGGAATGTGCACCATTGATAATTGGGGGTAAAGACAACACAGTTCTGCAGATCACATACTGTAAATTTCAGAATCATTAAATAAAAAAGGTTTAGAGGAGACATGTAACACTATATTTTCACTGGCGTCCAGACTTAAAATTATGAATTATATGGGCCATGAAGGACACAACTATTTTTATCACACCTAACTAATAATTTAAATAAGTCCCAACCATACTAAAAGTATTTCATCTTTTGAACTCAAGATTCAATTATTCAAATAATGCTTCATTTTTTTAATACGCATGCAAAGGAAAAGGCAAAGTTGTACACATAATACCTGTCAGAGTCATATATAACTGGAAACACAGGTGAGGTCTCTATTATATGCAGGTATTTCTTCAGCTTTAAATCAGACTGTCAAAATACAGCAAAGAGTGACTTGGGATAGAGATTCTCCTACAAAAACTTAAGGGAATAGATAGCAGAAACTCCAGCAACATTAACAATTCTAAGTTAAAGTTGATCATGATTATTCTAAACTTGGTCTACTATGACTAGAACAAGAAGGAATAATTACCTTATAGAACTCCATTAGTTCATCAGCCCTAAATTTTTTTACCTACAACATAGGGGTAAGAAGGGAAAAAGACAGATATCAACTTATCAGAGCCCCAAAACCAATATGAAAACAGCAAATCAAATACACATTTACCACAGTAAAGGAAAGGAACGAAGTTTGACTTTTGTATGCCAACAGATACATTTCAAGAGAAAAAAAAAAGGTAGTCAGAACCAGATTTACTAGCAAAGTAATTTTAAAGCAAACAAATCACCCCCAGATCATCTCTAATGCATTGCTGGCATCATTTAGAGATAAATGGCAATTGCCATGTTGGCAACAGAAGACAATCAAGAATAGCAATAAAACCAGCACAATGAAATGGATATAAAATAGGGGACCCAACTGTTTCAAAGAGAATATCCTAAAAAATTGTGCCAAAGCTTAAGATTCCTCCAACTCTGAATAAATAATGAATAAAACACCCTGATGTTTGTGTCGTGTTTGCAGAGTTATGAGAAGGGATATCATCTTTATCTGAATAAATAGGTGCCTATGATTCTTTGGAACAAGTTATTTAAGTATTTGATAGAGAATGGTGGCCAATTGTGTTCATACCGAAAGTGAATGAGAAGGAACTTATTAAGAAATCAGTTTGCCCAGGCTACTTTTTCAGTTTTGTTGCTAGATATAGAAAGACATAATTATCCAAAGTAGGTCAACTGGCAGTGACTTTAGTGGGATTACGCATTTTGATGTTCTTCTTTACAGTGCTACTTCTAAGGGGATTATTAAAGTTTCTCTTTCAATGAAGTAAAGCATGATTGGCACAGATATTTCTTTCGATGATTCTTGTCTTCTTTGTTGGACTTGCTCCATTGTCTAAACGGATTTTCTTTTAATTAATAAGAAGAGAAAGGAAAATAAAAGGAACCAAGAACTCTACATCTATTGCTTACAATAGAACTTCTATGTCAAAATCATTAAACAGAGGAGGAAGCTTGGAAAATTCTTTACAAACAAACTTTTACATTCCAACTTACTATAAAGCCCTAACTCATAGCTCATTTACTCTAACCCTCACCCCTTCTTTCCAGACATTTTCAAAACCAAGCCCCAAACCAACAGTGTAACAGATTTGCAAAATTTTCCATCGTTATCTACATCATAAAGGTGGGTAAAAACACATATCAAAAAAATAATAAATAAATAAAGGTTGGTAAAAGCAGTAATAAAACAAATATGGAGAAAAAGTTGGGAATATAAAATATGTAGACCGTGAATGCTATACGCAGCATTCACTGTAAAATCATACTATATACATCAACTTCCTCACTACCTACCAATTGATCCGTAGAGACCAACAATCAAGTGAATTTAAAGATTTTACTGATAATATAGGACTTCTTGGTTCAAACTCATCTAGAAGAGTAAATGAGCAATAGCCATTCAGCAAAATAAACTACCAAATCTGATCAAAATATGTATTTATTAAATTTAAAAAATAACAGATTTAACATTTACCTGCTTCAAAGGCACAAACTGTATTTCTGACGGCGGAGCAGCCTGTGACAAGGTCAAAAGAAATCAAATGTTAATTACTCATAAAAAAAAAAAATAGTTCTTGATATATGCTACAGCCTGCACTCATCCCTTAGAAACATTTCTTCAAAGATAATAAGCATCATGCCTCACGTATGTAATTGTTGAAGAAATATCCACCTAATTAGTTAAAAAGACTGATGTTCTACCAATAGAAAACTACTCAACAATTCAGGTATCAGATGAATATTTCCTCATCTCATTAGGGTAAATAGACACGAATTTTTTGAAAAAACACAAGTCCAAAACTTACAAGTTTTTTTGCACAGGAGTATAATCTAGATACATAAAAAAAATGTAATTACAAATGAAATGCACCATCATATCACGAACCCACCAAGAACTCTTACATATGAAAACAAAGGTAATTGATCTTCTTTCTAGATAAAGGTAAAATTATGTTATCCACACCTTATTTTAGGAACTTCTTACTTATTCTTATTAGAATCAAATCAAAATAAGAAAAAAAAATATTCAGACCAGAATAAATCATTTTTTCTATACATAGTTTTAAATATCTTTAATACCGCAAACCTAAAAGTTACAAAAAATTAGATACTTGCAAAGCAGATAACAAGATGAATTTAACAAGATAACACTTGAGGTTAATATATCTTTTTTAAAATTATTAGCATACAAATACAATTATAGTTGAGCCAAATGAAGCGATTAAACCAAATGAGAAAAACTCATCCCAAACAAGACTAGGCAATCAAACTCAAAACACCTTATTTTCCGTGACACCAAAAAGTTAATGATAACGAATGTAAGAAAAAGCGAACCAAGAGTCCTCTCAATAGACATGCCTAGCACATTTACCATCATATATTCCTCGTAAACCTTGGTAATGTAAAACATACACCTTGCAAGAGATGAGAACCTTCCAAGGGAGGACACACATCAATCCCAGCCCACTAGACTTGACAAGATTGACATCCTAAACCTAAAATTCGAGTAATGTAACGATGAAGGGAAAGTGCATGAACAAAAATTATAAAATGATTTTTTTGTGCCTCTTTTATACATAGAAGATAAGAACCCAAACCCAAATGTCCAATTGGGGTCAACAATGCACCCTATATCCTTGGGGAACCAAACAAACCAAAGAATCTTTTCTCTATCTCTGAAAAAAGAATTAAGGGATCCTCTTGCCTTAACCCTCTCAACAATGACAAAAAAAAGTCTGGTGATGCGGTCATGATTGTGGTAATAGTTGCATCATCTCACATGCAATCTATGTCAGATGAATAGTTAGGATGACAGCCAACGCGGTGTGAAGTTTTTCAAAAAAAATTCACACGAATAAATTTTTAAGACATACATTTTTTTTTTTTGGTTTTAAAAATATTCTTTCAACATAATATAAGTTATTCAATCATAACATGAGTATATTACATATTTTGTGAACTAATAATTACTTAAAAAGTCATTTTTCTAAACTAAATAATAGATTAATAAAAATAATTTGGTGAATTTCTAGAGAAGAAGGGATGTAATGGGTCAAAGAACAATTTAGTGTGGTGGGTCAACCCGTTACCAAACAACCAAGTTTTAATTCCATGTCATCAAAAGTGATCCTCTACTCGGAACCAAAGCCTTTGAATTGCTACCGACAAGAGATTCCTTGCCCTAACTACATGCAAGCCTTTCCCACATCTTCCTTGAATGGCTGAGGTCCTCCTATATCCTACCAAAAAATCATTAGCTATAAAATTTATGATACATATAAGAAACACATGTCCTCCAAATAGTACCAAGCTCTCTTAAAATCGCCTTCCCTAACACCACTAAAAAAATTAGCAGAGCCGGTAACATCCAACGGAGCAAGTGTAAAGACCTAAGGGGAGAAAGAACTTTAGTGATAAAGATAACTTAGTTGAGCATAGAGCTCATATATTTACTTGTGATCCCATTGCCAAGAATTCTTGAAAGCCCGTAGCATTGTACTCCATTGAAAGATAGCACACTAAATATTACACTTAAAATGTTTTTTATGGCGTCATCATGACACCGATCCAAACCAGCCATAAAGTACTCAAAACACATACAAATAAAAAAAAAGAAGAAAAATTAGCAATGACATCCTACTCCATCCACACTCATCATCAAAATAATGTCTTTTCATATTATGATTCATTACCTCAAAATAAGTTTCTATCAGTCTTCTTAGGCTTCATTGCTCTTATTTTACAACACATAATTGTTCTCTCTTCAACATCAATTTTGGCAAAGCTATCAAAGAAAATCCATTCCTATTAAAAGCTACGACAATTCAAATTATCTCTTCTACTTGCCTTAATATACCCAACCTTAATAGCACCCAGATTTTCAACTTTCACCTTGACAAGCTTGTATGATTCATGCTCTTAAAGCCAAAAGGACTTGAGACTAACAAGTAACTCCAATTTTTGTAGAAAACAGATCCACCACAATACTAAAACACAGCACTTGCATCACATTAGAGCACTTCTCTCTCCAATCACACATCAAAACTGAATAGGTAAAGATCCAAGTATCATACGTCAAACTATAATAAGATTCCCTCCCACTCACAACGTAAACTTTGGGTAAAAAAAGAGAAGACGAGTGATACCACATTTGCACAACTCAATACCCATCAAGCCACTCCTTTCCAACAAGGAAAAGTCATAGTGCTTATTCTTGTAAATATGACTTTTGAACCAGTACAACAGAACTCCTACAAGGATCACATAAAATCCAATATATCAATCTCATAAAATATTAAGGCCATGGAAAGTAGAAAGGATCATTGACAAGCAAGAAAGAGAGTCAAATTTTCACCTAAACCTTATCAGCGAATAGAAGGGAAATAAGTCACTTGGATTGGCAGGCCAATTATTCTCTAGTACCTTTTTAGAAGAGGTGATTTCAGTACAAGCATACTTAGTGATGAATCATTTGATTTGCGTGGATTGGCCCATATTTGGATCTATTGTCAATTAGCTTATTATGTCGTTTTTTATTTTCTAGTTGACTTGAACAAAAATTTGGTTCTAACAAAAATCAGGTTAGCTATTTCAGCTTAAGTACATATGTTCATCGGCTAATTTGGATCAAGTCAGTTTGGACATTACTTTTCATTAGCATCCATGTCTTATAGCCCCGTCTTACCCCCAAATCACATATTCACTTGAGAATTCTACCAAGCAAGCATTCAATTGCCAAAAGAACTACCACAGAGCGCCAAAGATGTTTGAGCAATCATTAGGTGGTAACATGAGTAATAAAAGCACAAAGACCCTTGTTCCAAAAATAAATTAACAATAAACTTTCAAAATTACTAAAATAAAAATTAAAGAAATTAGTTGGAAAACATAACTAGATTATTATGCTACAGTAAGGCATTTATCCAAAATCTACATCAAAATCTACTTATAGAACCTAAATAAAAAAATTCATTGATAAATAATTCGAACAAAGTTATGAGACGATATTATAAAATACCTCATATGAAAAAGGGCCTTGAATAGTATCCAAGTCATGAGTCCCAATGGCTACCAAAGTTCTTCGGCTGAAAAAGAATTAAGATATAAGCCCTTGATAATTTCGAACATAACATTATTATGTTCTCTTGCTAACATATGGAAACTATCATGTTTATTCACACTATTAATGAAAATAACACTATTCACACAACATGTCAAAAAGACAAGCATTTTAGATGTTTTTTCTTATCTATCTTGAAATTGTTGTTTTGCAGCAATTACTAAAAAAAAGAAGAAGAAAAACTCACTCACATTTAACGCCTATTCCAACCCATATATATTTCCAAAAAAAATTGTTATTGTTCTAAATTTTATTTTTAAAAGTCTTCTTCATTCCTTAAGTACTTTATCTACTTCCACTCTGTAATGTACTCATAATGCTTCAACGGGTATTATATATTCCGGCAATGCACAACATGTATCTTTACGACATGTAAACAATTTGCTTTCAAAAATCTCTAACAATGAATGTATCACTCATCCTCATTCCAAATTTTAGGTAAATGAAGGTGTATAACATATACTCCATAATATTCATTACCGGCATATGTTCTGATGCAACCTATCTTGAAGATCAATGAAGCTGTTGTATATAGCTTCATCGAAATCAACACCTCTTAGAACCGCACAAACAACATAAGGCCGAATCGACAACTACAAACAAAACAAAACAAAACATCAAACACGTAAATCAACATAAACTAGAACCTCAAAAACAAACAAAGGACATGGGGGGTTCACCGCCTAATATACCTCTGGTTCCACATTCGTCCCTTTCTTAGGGAACCTTGACTTGACATACATTTTCAACATGGATTCAGGAGCAACATTGGAGAGAGTATAATTCGGAATCTCTTCACGCTGCTCAAAAACACGAAGCGCCTGAACAATACCCTCGAGACACAGCAAATCATATCTAACAACACATTTAAATGTTCACTTTGAGTTTGAGCTCTAATTTAACTCTAACAAACAATATTCCAACAACAACAACAACAACAATAACAATAATAATAATAATAATAATAATAATAATAATAATAATAATAATAATAATAATAATAAACAGTTAATTAAGTTATACCGATTAGCAGGTACTTCGATCTTGTAGATGATTTCCTCGTCTTCGGACGGGGTATCGTCTTCGATATGCTTCTCTTTCCGAATAATCGCCTTCTCCGTTGTCTAATTCATCAATCAAATTAGAATTTATTAAAAGTACCAAAAAAAACAGTATAATTGAAGAATGGTGCATCTTACGATTTCGTCGAGTTCAATACCGAACCTAAAGCATAGATCTTCGAATTCGACATCACCTGAAAAGAATTGAGTTAGAAAATGAAAGAGTTGGATACGATGAAATTGAGAATGATGATGTTGAGTGTGTTAGGGAAGTTACTGTAGATTTTCCCGAGAGCGGCGAAGAGACGGTCTCTGCCAACGCTAACGGTAGGCATGGCTGGCGGCTGCTTATCTGCTCTTCCGTTAGTAGTTGAGTACTGTGTTTTTGTAGGTTGCGAAGAAGGTGTTTGCGATTGTGAGTGCTATGTTGGGGTTACTTAAGACTTTCGTTTAGTCAGAAGGACTAGGTATAAGCCCTCAATCATTTTAACCTGTCTAACTTTTTCTAATAATATTTTTTTAAAAAAATATACAACCAAATTTTATTGTGTTCAATAGTAGATCTAAAATTTATGGATAGTTTATTTTTGTCAATTTATTAAAAAAAACAAGAATTTTATCAAATCAAAACAAAATATAGTTTAATAACTATGCTTTCATCTAGTAGTTTTATCCATAAACAAAAAAAATAATATATTGGGGTATGAGTTGCAAGTCATGTTGGATCTCTCCAAGAGACATAACCAACAATTTCATTTACAAACATATCAAATATCTCAAGAAAAAGAGTTATTGGGCTAAATCCAAATACCTCATTTATTCTTTCAAAAAAGAGTAAAGTACGTTCATTCTGATTACGTAAAATATTAGTTTTAGAGGATTCTCTTAAATCTTATGTATTGTTCTAACTTAAACATCATTCAGACACTACTCCATACATAAACATGAGCTTCTTATCTTTCATTTCTACTTTTGTTTTGAAGAAAGGGCTTATTAAACCTAAAACCATAGATATTACCATAGTTATCCCAAGAGGTATAGTTAATTAGTTATTTGTACTAGTGCTTATAAAGGTGTTCCTTTAGTAATTCATAATTTATCTTTCCATCACACCTTAATGATTTTAAACTAGAAGAGTTAGATATGATTTTAGGAATAGATTTATTGAGTAAGTACAAGGCTAGAATTGATTGTGAAATGTAATAAAAGTTGTCATGAAGTATCTAGCTAGAAAAACATAAGTATTTGAAGGTATTTAGGGCTAGAAAGGATTCAAATAATTTCCTTATTAAAATTAAAGTGCTTTATGTCAAAAAGTTACCCACTCTATTTCTATTGTGTAAGGAACTTGGAAGATAAGGGTAAGACAATGAGTGAGATATTCCTTTTGTGAACAAGTTTATGGATGTATTTTCAAAGGAGATTCTTGTAAAGCCACCCGTAAAGACTAATGGACTTTAGCATTGACTTAAAGCTTGGAACAAGACCTATTTTGAAAGCTCTATATAGGATGACACCGATTGAATTAAGTGAACTCAAGGAGGAGCAATAGGAGGTTCTTTTTGGGAAAGGATACATTAGACCTAATGCATTGGAGAGCATATGTTCTATTTGTAAAGAAGAAAAATAAAAGTATGAGACTATGCACTAATTATGGAGAGTTGAACAACATGATAATTAAGAACAAGTACCTACTACTCAGGATCGACAATTTGTATGACTAGTTCAAAGGTGTGGGAGTATTCTCTAATATTGAATTCAGATTAGGTTACCATCAAAGGAAAATTATTGAGGAAGACATACCTAAGACTAGTTTCAAGACAAGGTATGGTCATAATGTTCACAGTGATGCCTATCGGTTTGAAAAATGCACTAACAATCATTATAAACTTGAAAAAGGGGATTATTCCATTCAATTCTGGACAAGTTCCTAATGTTCTTCATAGACGACACCTAAGTTCTCTCAAATATAAAGAGACGTATGCTGAGAATTTGCAAATGGTGTTATTGATGCTTAGGGAGTAAAGTTGTACATTAAATTCTCTAAGTGTAACTTTAGGGTGAAAATAGTTGCAAGTCTAGGGCATATAGTAACAAGAGAGGGAGTGTTTATTGATTTAGATAAGATTAAAGTTGTAAGTGAATGGCTTACGCTCGTTCTTAGGTTTAGTTGGTTACTATAGAAGGTTTCTGAAGGATTTCTCAAGAATAGCTGAACCTATTACTAATTTAACAAAGAAAGAACTGAAATTTATTTAGAGTGATAAGTGTGAAGATTCCTTTTATACTTTGAAGCATCATTTGACTACAACACTGATTTTAGCCTTATGAGATGGTAATAAAGAGGTCAATAGTGACACATCCAAGCATGGAATTAGTTGTGTTTTAAAGCAAAAGGGAAGATAAATTGCATATGCTTTGCATTAATAAAAAAGTCAAAGCTAACTATCCAACTTATGGTTTGGAGCTTGTTGCTGTGTTTACTCTGAAGATATGGCGACACTACTTATATGGATGTACATGCAAAATTTTTATAGATCACAAGAGTTTAAAGTACATTTAATGCAGGAGAACATCAATATGTGTCAAAAGGAGATGGTTGGAGTTGATCAAGGACTATGACCTTGAAAACTAGAATGATGAAAGGAATGAAAATTCAATTATAGAACCTTTAAGTAGAAATCTAGTCATGGATTTAATGCTTTGATTGTGATTGATGAATTATGTAGAGATATATAAAGGTTGAGTCTAGAATTGGTTAGTTAAGGCTATATGGAGCATGGGCTAAATGCTTTGTCCATCTAATTGACCATCTAAGATGAAATTAGAGAGAATGGAGATAAAGATATTAAGCTTGAAAATATTTAGGAGAAGATACAAGGAAAAGCGACTAACTTCAAAATTCATGAGCATAGAAACTTAAGATATCAAGGAAGGTGGGGTGTACAACATAAGTGTAAGTATGTGAAGTGAAAGATCATGGAGGAAGGTCACGATACACCATATTTAATGCATCCACTAGGTGACAAGTTGTACAAGGATCTTAAGAAGATTTATTGGTAATCAAGAATGAAGAATGAGGTAGTTGAGTTTGTATCCAAATGTTTAACTTACCAAAGGTCAAACTGAGCATAGAAGGCCGCAAGGAAAAGTGCAACCATTGGAGAAACCAAGTTAGAAATAGGATTCAATCTCAATAGATTTTTTAACATCATTCCTTAAGACTATAAATGGAAATAAGACTATTTATGTAGTTGTCGATGGCCTTACCAAATCTATGGTGTTCATACTAATGAAAGAGACTTAGAAGATAAAATAACTTGTAAAGGCTTACGTCAAACATGTGGGGAAACTACATGGAGTTCTTAAAGATATTATGTTTGATTGTGATTTGAGATTTCTTTAAAATTTTTGGATCAAGGTTTAAGAGAGTTTTGGTACAATACTGAAGATGAAAACATCATATCACACTACAAAAATGGGAAAATGAGGGAAACATTCAAACTTTAGAAGATATGATGCATGCTATTTTAATTGATGTTCAAAAAAGTTGGGAAGATCACTTGGATTTAATAGAGTTCTCATAAAAATAGTTATTATGTCGGTATTGAGATGACACCTTTTGAGATTCTTTATAGAAAAAAGTGTAGAAGTTTACTATGTTGGAGTAACATAACTGAGACAGTAGTTTTAGGTCCTCAAATAATTGATGAGACCATAAACCAAGTAGAAAATATCTAAGCTAAGATTAAAGCTACCCAAGATAGGCAAAAGAATTATGCCAATATTAAGAGAAGAAAAAGAGTTTGAAGTAGGTGACAATGTATTGTTTAAGGTTTCACCTATGAAGGAAGTCACGAGATTTGGGAAGAAAGGGAAGTTAAGTCTTAAATATATTGGTCCTTTTACAACAAGTTGGAAATGTTTCTTATAAAATGATATTTTTCATGGACTTGAGTCGTGTGGATAATGTTTTTCATATTTCTCAGCACCAGAGATATATCTCACAAAAGTCTTATGTTTTACAATTAGAGACCATAAGATTTGATGAGAGAAGAAACATTAATAGCAAAGTGCATAGTATATAAAAAAAAGGATGTAAAGATAGTGTAAGACCTTAGGTTAAATCAAGAATCCAAAGAGGTTATTTAGATGCTGAGGAAAAAATATCTTGAGTTATTTCAAGATGTTATTAGAGGTTCGATGAGTAATATTTAAGTCACTGATCACTTACCCCTTATTAAGAGAGTATGCAAACTCTCTTATCTCGTGTCCACCTTATTTCGTGTGATTTAGCATCATTTTATGTATGATTCTAATTCTATCTTAGGGGCACATTTGATTTTCTACCTATTTTATCCAATAATATTATGTGTTTCTTTTACTTTTAGGTTGCTCAGAAGGAAGTATAAGCGACTGCTTAGTTTAAATTTTCCAGAAGATCATGATGTTTAGGAGGGCATTGATAGGATGCTCATGTAATCCCCCATTAATTTACGAAATTTTGATTACATTTTAATGAAAATATTTTCTATACATACATATACATTTTACAACTTATATGCTTTATATATACTTTCTACATAGATTATAAAATATTTTTAAGTTGTAGTTTTTACTTTAACCATACAACTTATTTTATAAACGATATTAATGAAAATAGTTATCAAACCCAAAACTCTATCCTACCCAATAATCATACTACCAAAATAAATAACCTAAACCTAACCTGACTTTATTCACAAACTACAAAACCCTTCAAAGAAAAACAAAAAGAAGAAAAAAAAATACAAAACACAAAAACACCAAACTCTTTCACGTACACTTTGATGGCTTCCCTTTCCAATGTGCAATGCTGCCCCTACTGCCGCCATAAATTCCAGCTTACTACCGCCCTATACTCGCCAATGAGCCACTGCTAGCCGGCAACCTTACCCTCTTCCCCTTCCTTCTCATTTCCTCCTTGTTTTCCCTTGATTTTATATATTATGAAATTATGAAAGTTGTGTTTGTTTGCCTAAATTGATTTTGTAATTTGGTGTTGCTCTTTCAAAGAATGGTGGCGAGACAAGGTTTTAGTTTCCATATCAATATGATTTCCCATTGTTTTCTTTTTATGGCAGGGCATGTAATGGTTATGTATGCATATATAATTCTCTAATTTTAATTCTCAATTCTCCAAGATATATGGCTGCTTGTGTTTATGATGGGGGGTTATAGTTGTATTAATTGGGTGGATGTTGAAATATTGGGGGTTTAATTTGATTACAGTGGTGTCTAACGTCTTGAGAATATTGAGAAGTTGATTCATGGTCAGCTGCTTATGGATATACCGTGAGATGTTGTTGCTTACCTTATGGGGTTCTTGCCAATAATTTGCTAATGATGATGATTAATAATTTAGGAGGTGCTACGTGATTGTTTCACCAAGAATTAGAAATATAGTTTGACTTTGTTAGAGGAGTTTGGCCAGAATAAGGATAATATATTGTGACCAACACTTTCATGATAATCATAATATTGTGTGTGTGTTTGTGGCTGGGCATTTGGGGGTTATATTCAAAGTTTCTTTGTCTTATCAATTGTTATAGGAAAAAGTGATGAAGTTTGGCTATGTGGGCTTATATGAGTTAATGAGATTACGTTAATATTTAATTTTGGGTTTTGTGCAGTAAACAACAGTGAAATTATAATTGACTTCTACCTTGTATTTTTTTGTGAAGACTTAAAAAATATATTTTGGGAGGATTCTTTAAAGCCTTAGAAAAATTCTGCAAGGTTGCTATAAATTTAGTTGATTGGTATATTGATCTAGGTTGTATTATTTGGTTTAGGAGAATAATTTGTAGAAGATGCTCGATAACAGAGAAAGTGGCCACCCGATTATTTTACTCAAGGTACGTACAAATTACGAAAAACATTACATTTAGGAGCATGATCTAGGGTGAAATGCAAACTTAGTATCATATTTAGGGAACTTTTTGGATGAGATTGTTTGGTTATCCATTTGAAAGAATTCATGTTCTTTATATTAGAGGCATGATTTGGTATTGTTGGTAAGTTATAATTATGATTTTTCAATACTAATCGAGAAAGAATTATTTATGGTGAGAAATTGTGATTTAGTAAATTGGAATTAAATTGTTAATTAATCCACGAGGTTGTTTATTATTACTCTTTCAGTACTAATAGTGTGAGTTGAGTAAAGGTGAATTTCAAGTCTTAATGACGAGGGTAGTTGACTTTGTTCAACAGGTTTAAAAGTTAAGTTGGAAATTAAAAGGTTAAAAATTATAGTATAATAGAGATTGATTGTGTAACTATAATGTTTGTATGTGTGTGCTGTGGTGATTGTGTATACCGAGTTTAAACAGTAAATCATGTAAATAGAAAGAGGATAAGCAATAAAACTATGGGATAGTGCACGTCTAAAGTATTGACAGTTTGGGGTTGGCGCTTCACAAGGTAGTATACGTGGCTTTAATCGACAATCGTGTGTTCTACGAGTCTCTGTTTTATAAAGTTTTAAACTTAAAATTGGGGTTATTAGAGATCTCATCTAGCTATGGTGATGAAGTTGCACCCTTTTACCATCTGTATTTATATTGTATTTTGATACTCTCTGATGGGAGTGCATGAGTTATTTATCTATTTGATGTCCTAATCAAGACATGGAGGAGACAACCTTGTCTATTGCTTAATCCAAGTAATTAATTAATTAATCATATTAGTTGAGTAAAATGTTGTGTGGTACGCTCTTGCATTTTGTACTTATTCTTATTTAATTATTATTTTAATTGTTATACTTTGTAACCTATATGTACTCAGCTGGCTAATTACGAGCTTTATGTATTTTTAGTTATAGCTTTTGCATATAAATGACACTATGCTGATCCAATACATACATTTGTATTATTGGGGAGAATATTATTGAAGGTATCCAATCGAGCATTCATGCATGGGTGAGTTGACAGGAGCGTTGTTTTAATTTAGATTTCAGAATAAGTTACGTTTGTTTGGTTTGATTTTAGACTATTGGTTTTGGATTTGATTGAACGTTATTTAGGTACATTATAACCTTAATGGTTCCAATTTGTTATGTTAAGAGTTTTTTTTACAATTAATGTTATTCTGAAAAAAATCTTTTTGTTTTCCGCTACAAAACTCTGTTTTATAGCCTTAACGTTTAAACACATGGCGATAGCGCACCGGTAGTTTCCAAAAGGTTTGTTTTTCAAAAAATGGGAATCACCGGGGTGTTACAGCTTAGAAGACGTTTAATCCTTCTAAGCGACTGCTTTAAATATGTACCAAGTGGCGGCTCAACTCAAATCAGAGCACCAATTTTTCTAATGAGCGGCCGCTTACGACCAAGCCTTCTGAGTGGCCGCTCAAAACAACTTCTGGCCCAAATTTGTGGTTTTTTGCGATATTCTTTATTGAGGTTAAGAGTGTTACGAGCAGTAGAAAATCATAAAGATAAAACTTAGAATGAGAGTTTTTGATAGCATAGATAACATTAAAGAATACTTTTCATCAAATCTTGTACGGTGATTAAAGCTTAAGACACGTTTGTCAAAGATCGAATTTGTAATTTTATGAGTAATTTCTAGTCTTTTGTTCTTTATTCCTTTCTTTACTGTTTATTTCTTTTAATAATTGCTTGCTTGATCAATTGCTTTTATTTTTGATTTGTTAGATTTACCATCTCTATTCTATTTATTTACGTCATCAATTCAATTGAGTTTTCTATAGAATCCATGAGTAGTTAACTTAGTTAGGGGTTAATTTAATTTGTAAACCAAATTCCGAGCATGAATTTAGTTTAAAGGAGGGAGTTTAGAGTGTAAATGAGTCAATTTGGTCGTCCCAATGTTAGGTTGCAATGAATATCTAGATTTGGCCATATACATGTTTCCCTTCATGTTCCTTAATCATATCATTGAAAAATGATGGTGAAGTAGTGAGCCTAGCATTTAGGGCGGTGATAATCAAGCCTTTGATTCATCGTTTGGTTTGCGTTATATTATTAGGCTTGCTTAAGATTGACAATTAGGTAAGAAATCCCAATTGCAATGGCATGCTTCCTCGAGGGAGAATTGAAAGATCGAGTCTTAGATGAACCCACTTCCCTTATGCATAATTTTACCATCTATAGTTTGATGGTTTGGTCTATGATCCTCAATTTTTCCCCTTTTTGCCTCCTAATTTTCCCCTTAGCTAGTTGTGTTTGGTTGATGTGGGATCCTGAATCCCCTAACATTTTCTCATCCTTGAATTATCCATTTTTAACCTCGCATTAGTAGTCTCATTTAGATTTATCACTATTTTCTACCCATCGTTTCGAATTAGCTTGTAGTTGAGTTGCAAAAGTCATTGTCTATAAGAAGCTAATTCCTATGGATAACGACCCTTACTTATCTGTTACTTGTGATTGTTTAAGTTGTGGTTTCTAATAGTGGGATTCATCAACGACCAAATTTTTCGATCATCAAGGTTGAATTACGAGGTCGTAACTCATTCCTTTTGACCAGGGTAGAGTGCAGCAGGATTTCGTGCTTTTCCCTATCTTACACCATTAATTGCTTGTTATTGCATAGTTTTAATGTTAATTGGTAAGTTTTTACATAAAGTCTAAGTAAAGTTACTAGTTAAGCAAGGAGTTTATTGATTTCAAAGGCACAAATGAGTTACAAAAACTAAACTTTTTCAAAATATGCGACTTTTGTTTAATTTTTGAGTGCATGTTTTGATATAAACTTGTTTTACGAAGGTAGACTATATTAAAATGAATTTTTCTATAATTTATTATGAAGTACTTATTAGAAATTTCAGAAAAGAAATTATTTACTTTAATAATATGTACATTTAGTAATTTAATGAAATGTTAGTTTTTTTTAAAAAAGGAGAACGTTTTAAAATAATTTTGGGAAACTTTTTCCTATTTCGAAAATAAACCTATCTTTTTCCACTTAGGAAAAAGATTATCATCAACTTTTGGGTTTCCTAATCCTTTTAGGACTTTTTTGTAAATCTAGTAGAAATACCCCATTACGCACGAAAATAAATCCCTACCAAAGTTATGATATTCTCCTGAATCCTAACTTATATTTGAAATTAATTATTTTAATTATTGTTACTCCTCACACTTGGACTAACCTTATAGGACCAAAGCCAAACCCATCTAGACCACCGCATAAGCCAATAGTCCGTTGCCTGCTGGCACACATCGTCCAGTAGTTGTTCTGCCCTTGTCGCGCCTAGTCTAGCCTATTATCTTGGCTCTCCACCCCTTCTTTTTTGACTTTCGCACTTTCTTAATTAATTATTAGTATTTTAACTTTTTAGCAAAAATATTATTACAAAACTTTTCGTATCAAAATGTTGTAATTTTGATGCTTATATTTTCTGGTACTAGTTATAGAGTTTCAGATTAATTATAAAGCCCTTAAAATGGATTTTCATGCCCTAAAGTATTTCATAAAGAGGTTATAAATATGGTTGATTACAATTATTGAAACATAATTTCTAGTCATATAATTATAAATCTCCACCATAGGTTTTAAAAATTAGTAATTTGTTGTAATTTCATTTTAATGGTGATTAATTATGGTCTTCTTATTATTATAGAAGAAGAATACTGTCCAATTTATTTTTCTTTTGCCAAAGTGGAGAATTTTATTCCTAGTCTAGGTTTAGGAATTCACCTAAAAAAGAAGTATAGGTGTAGAGACCATATCATATCTCTCCGTTTACTAGTCAAATGATGAAACTACACTTTCAAGAAAGCATGGACTGGCTAATTTGAGATTGATTAGGCCAAATACTAGAAAATCCTAAACAACCCAAAACACTAGAAAATCCCAAACACCTCAAAACCAAAATTAGCCCATAAATACATGCTTTCAACTTAAAAAAAGCTCTGAACTGGCCTTGCTAATTCAAATGCTCGCCATCTTAATTCTAGAAGTAAGCGTTAAACACTCAAGGGCAAAGTGTCAAGCACAAAAATCAAGTGTTAAACATAAAGGTGTCCAACATTTAACACTAGAACTTAGCTCTGAATGTCCAATGCTGAGTGTTTAAGGATCAATTCCTATGTCCAGCGTCCAACGCTCGAGCTTTTAGCGTTCCCTCAAAAGAGCGCCTAGACCTTCTTGAGCCCTTTTTGCTTCGAAAAAGATGCCCTTTTGAGCATCTTACATTGGGATTTGAGCATTTGATACCTAACTCTGGTGCTTAACACTGAAATTCAGTGTTGACGCACAACACAATGTTGAACGTTAGTGTAAAATGCTAAAAATCTAGACTCTTTTTTGCTCCATAAGTACCCCTAGTTTTTATGAGAAAATGTTTAAAATTTTCCAAAACTTAAACATTGTTACTTTGCAAAATTCATCCTTAAAACCTCTCAAAGCATCCTTCAACCAAATCAAGAACTTTCTAGGAAAATCTAACCTTTCCTTAGCTAAAAATGATTAGTACCTCAAGTACTCTTAATACTCAATCAGGAGCCCAAACAAGGAGTCATCCTCAACTCACAAACCTAGAATCCCAATCTTTTTCTTTCATTTGTCTACTTCTACTCCCTCTTCATGAGACCCTTTTATCTTTTTATTTTCATTTTGATCCATGTTCAACTAAAGATGCATCACTTTTGATGTTGTCAATGATTTATAGGTCAATCAATGATGTATAATCTGGGATCAACTTCCTTAATACTTGATTCAAGTCTCATAATTTTAACTTTTAGCATCAAATTTTAAGGAATCATCCCTTTCAAATGATTCCTTCTTAATAAAAGAAAACCCCTTTTCCTTGCATGTTATTTGTGCCTTGAATGTTTATTTATGTGTTATTTTCTCCATATTTTCCTGTATTTGAGTGTATATTATAGAAGATAAACATCTTTACTTCAAATAGACCCAACCAACTTACCAAACTTTGTTTGAGAAAATCTTAAGTAATCATCAAACTTTTTTAAGTTTAAACAACACTTAGATAAATCATTCAAGTAGATTGTTAAGTTTACATACCCTAAGTTGGAGTATGTCATGGAGAGAAACTACTTTAAGTTTTCTATTCATTTGACAAGTAAATATTACACTTTCCATGTGTAAACCATAAGTTACATGAGTTTGTTACTTATTTCAATTGCATATTAAGTAGCTCTTCGAGTCATCCATCTTTGGTAATTCGAGACTTATTTAGATTCACTTGGGATTTCAAACCAAGATGGTGTCCAAACTACCTTAAGTGTTTGGTGGCGACTCCTCAATGACCATTTTTGGACCCAATCCGCACGAGGATAGTCAAAGTCGCTATATTAATCATTACCACTTTGTGCATACCGTAGAATTAAAGAGGAAGACTCCCTCTCTTCTCTTCATCGAGAAAATAAATTGTGACTTTAGCGGTAATTAACTCATCAAGTTGAATCATCCTATCATTTTTCCCATAAAGCTCGATTTTATCTTTTGACACTTACTTGAGTGTTGAACACTTTATTTCATTACAAAGGGCTTTGCATTTGAGTTTCTAAGGCCATTTAGAGATTGAATCATGTATAAGGGCTCCATTTAGTTTAAAGACTTAAGTGTTTTGGCCTATTAAAATTTAGGCTTGTGTTTGAGATTTTTTGGGTGATTTTAGGGTTGACTCACTCAATCTTGGGTCCATCTAAGACTCTTCCTACAAGGTTGATTAGTAATTAGACTCGTGGTTAGGAAGACATGATTTTAGTGTCTAGAGTTAGGATAGGATACTCGATGACCAAGTCAAAAAAGGAATAATTAAAATCAATTAATCTTGAAAATTAAAAATCAATTTTCAATAGGTACCTCTAAATTTTTGGCTAAGTGAAGGACATTTAGGGAAATTGATTTAAAAAATTTCTTTCCAAACTATTTACTTAAAACCAATTTAATTACATAATTTTTGGAATTTTTATTAAATATACAACTTTGGTTTTATTAATTAAAGTAAATACTTCATGTACATGAAATCCTTAAATATTCAAGTATAATTTGTCTTTAAAAACTATTTAGGTCAGCTCATTTCATAAATGACCACTTAAATGATTAAATTTCTTTTAAAAAGTACGTATTTATTCAATAAATGTAATAAAAATACCTTTATAAATATCCTAAATAAAGAGGGTATTAAAGATCTAATAATATCTTATTTTATCTTCTTAAATTAATTATAAATTTTACTTAGTTAGCCTATTTTCTTGATCTCATATGGATTTCCCTACTATTTTTCTAAAATAAGGTAAACAAAAGAAGGCCTTATTTTCCTATTCTTATGTTATCAAATCTTATTTTAGTTTAATTATAAATTATATTTGGATAAGCCTTACTACTTGATCTAATATGACCTTATCTTATAGTAAAAGAGCAAAGGCTTTATTGAAATGATTACTATAAATTATGATGATAAAGGATCTCTCTCTTTCCTCAATCTTCTTCGAAGATTTAAATTTTCTTGGCCATTTAGGACAAAAAATAGTCTAATTTTTTTAAAAATTATACTAATTTATACCCTTATTCATAGTTTTTAGGAGGGGTTTATTTATGTTTATCCATCATTTTATTCTCTCATCTATGGTAGTTTTTTAATCCATTTAATTGAATTTTAGGTTCACAAATTTGGGACGAGCTTTTAGTTTAATGTTTTCAATAAATGGGAAGGTGTTATGGATTTAAAATGGTTTAGAGTTTTGATCAATTTTTCAATCTAATATAATGCCAAACTAAGTTGTGAAGGGATCTCCTTCGAAAGTTGCAAAGTCATCAAAGTACATTGCTCGCGTGAAGCTTGAAGCAATATGGTCAGAGTTGTGCTTGAATATGCAAAAAATTAATTTCTTATTGTAAAAGTTATATTAAATCTCTAAATATGTGTTATACAAAATTCTGTTATTATTGTAGATGTTATATGACTTGTTATACTTATTATTAACTATATTTTTCTTTCCCATAAAAATAAAAATAATAAAAAGCTACACATATTTAGTATCATATTCAAATGATTCTTCAAAATCCTATTAACATTTGTTAGTTACAAGATATGATGACCCTAATCCGTTCATTTTCTTTCCTCTTATTTTTGGAAAAAAACAATCATAAACAATCAAATAGTTTAGACAATATAAGAAAGGATAACGGTTATCCTAGTACTCATTACAGTTCATAACAAAATAGGTCTTAATGAGACTAGATTAGATATGATCAAATAATATTAAATAGGTTGAAGTCAGAAAAATTAAGTAAAAATCTATGAGTAGGTATCTCATGTAACTTACTAATTTCATAATTAGTTAGTTATTATATTATAGATTAATTATATGAGTATCAATAACCTCATACATACATCGTCTATAAGGCCTTATGAATTTGTCTCGTAATTCACAACATCAAATATTAATAATGCGAAAACATGAGATGTATGGGAATTTTTATATTTCAAAATACTTTTATGTGTTTCTAAAGTAAAACCAAGAACTTGTAATACCATATATACAATATAGAGTTTTTTAATCATCAGATTTTCACCTATTTTATGAGAACTTATGTGATCTTATTTAAATTCATGAATTTACTTTAGTTATAAATTGTACTTAAGTAGCCAAAACTTTTAATAAAAGAATTTTATATGCACTAATCTAAACTTGTTAAGTGAGAATAAGGTGAATAAAATAGGGCATATACTTGATAGTTTAATAAAATTAAACTTTATTTTCTAATTAAAAAATACATAAATTTTTGCATTTTATTCCAATAAAAGTATTTATTTCCCATTATTATAACTATGGAGTTTCAAATTTGATTACTTTTGATAAAATATGCATGACTAGAAAAAAATAAAATCTTTTTAATAAGTGGGTAATAATTTATCACCCAAATCCTACTGGTCTATCATCTATTTCAACATTATTCGCTTTTCACCCATTATATTCAGGTTTTTTCTTTAATCTAATTTGGGTGATCGAGTTACTGGATTATCCATTGGATGTTTTCATCCCTATTGTCATCATGCTAGTCTTTATTTTTATGTTTGTACAACTTAAAACAAATTGCTCCATTTTTTCAATTTAAGCTCAAAACGAGTACACTTTTTAGTATAAATATTAGGAGTGCTTCTTTTAACAAGTAGATTTAGTATATATGGGTATTTATTAGCTTATTCATTTAGTATATATAAATGGAAACTTGGTCTAGAGAAAAAATCTTAGCCTCCTTTTTCTCTACTTTTGCTCTCTCAAACAAACACGTTATGCATGTCATCAACAATTTTGTTGATTGTAAGCTCCATTTATCCTCATATTGAAGAACATTTTACCAATCTTTATGGGTCTTCTTCTAATCTATGGACAAGATTTTTGCTTTTAGGATTATAATTGGGAATATGATCTCAACTATATATGATTTGTTTTATTTCATGAATTTTCAATCCGAACTATTACAACATGAATAGTAGGAATGACAATGGATCAGACTTGGGTCAGACCTAGCAAGATCCAACTTTGACCCACTTAGTTTTCGGATATATATTTTGGATCCGAATCCATAATCATATATTTCGAATCCGACCCAATTACTATTTTTAGACCTCCGTTATAATCCGATAAACCAAAAATTGAACTCAACCGAACTCAGCTTAAACTTAAGTTGTTTTATATAGCTATATTCTCATGCTATCTTCCAAGTTTTTCAAATTAGGAAACTTAATTTTATGATCCTTGTCAAAAAATTTTTTTTGATGAAATTTATCTTTTTTAATGTGGGGACTTATATATTCATTATCTCATGTTATTCCCAAATTTTTTTCAATGTGGGACACTTAAGTTTTATGATGAAACCTCCCTTATTCAATGTATGGGTTTATAAATTTATTCTCTCAAAATATTTTCCAATTTTTCTTAATGCACTAGGTTTTTTTTTTTTTTTTATGAAACTTCCCTTTACCAATACAGGGGTTTATTTAGTTATTCTCTTGTGCTATCTCTCAATTTTATTATAATGCCTCCTGTTGAGCCCCTTAGGTTTTGATTGATAGTTTTGAATGATGACAAACAGCTAAGGGAAACAGGTCTTTGAAAGTGTTCAATACAGTTGGGGGAACCAGCTAAAATAGAACACTGTTTCCCTAGATAAGTTATTACTTATATGAGATATTTGTTGAACTAACTTATCTTTATACAGGGAACAGTTAGATGATAAATGAGCTATGCACTGGTAGGGAACCAGTATAAACTGTTCTCTCAAACTGCTTTTATGAAAGGCAGTTACTTATTTAGTATTGTACATTAACTTTGTTAAATGTGCAGTATCTAAGTTGATTTCTAAGATTGGAAGCTTGAAAGGATTTTCGATCAACTTAAAGGAAGGTCCTTTGGTCAATAATTGAGTTCATTCATGGAAGCTTTCAAGACTTAACGAATGCATGAAGGAAGACTACACTCAAAGAGTTATTTAGGAACTTCATGTAAATGCTCCGTAGTATAACTTATATAATTGAGTATATAATGCTTTTAGTATATTAAATATCGTTATGAAATTTGGTACAAGGTTTGGAACAAATTTCATAACATATTCAGTTCAGGAAACCAGGTCAGGGAACCAGGTTAACTAAACAGATTATTTAAGCTGCTGTTTTTACAAAGATTTTACAAAAAGGATATTTTTCGAAAAATATTGATTTAAAATATATCCAAGCAGCTAAAGATAAGATGATATTTTTGGTTAGCTAAAAACTAGGAAGTATCTTATCCTAAATTGATCTTATCTTGTGATCAAATAAATAAGGATAAATACTTATCATAAAATCACATATATCTTATATGCATGATTTTAGGGTTTAGCCAACTAACCTATAAATACATCTTACTCTGAATAATCATCTTGATAGCTCTCACACATTTTTAATAGAGAACGATCTTTGAGAGCTAAAAGCACTAATTCAATTATTAAGTGATACACAAGAGCATAATAGTGTTTTAACGTTTTTCTCTATTTGACTTTTGAAAGTTAGATCATTAGAGAGTTCTTGATCTTGTATTAAGTCTTTGACAGAGGGGTTGAAGACTTGGTGAGTGTTTGTGAGTTCAAACACACTAGGAACTTACGAGGGTAAGTTTAGAGCACATTCGGAGTAGAGTGTGGGGTTTACTGGTTCCCGGAGTAGGGAAACAGTAGAGTGTTCTTTGTCTTTAATTTTCGGAGTAGATTAATAAAGGACTTAGGATAGGAGGACGTAGGCTAGAGTTGGCTGAACCTCGTTAAATCTGTGATGTTTTTTATTGCTTTGTTTTATTCCGCTGCATAAGGGAACCAGCACAACTGGTTCCTTACACATAATTCGAAAAGAAGCAAAAATTGCTAAAGATTACTTAACACTCAATTCACCCCCCCTCTTGAGTGCCCATTGAACCTTCAATTGGTATCAGAGCCTAAGCTTCTCGAAAGAGTAACATCTAGAGGAGTTAAGAATGAGTACTCAAGAATTAAGTGCAATCGGTTATGACAACAAGACACCAAAGTTTAATGGAAATAATTATGCCTGGTGGAAGAACAGGATCCAGAATGTTATCATGGGTATTGATTATGAATGCTGGCTCGTAGTTAAAAATGGTCCTAATATCATTCTCAAGACAGAAGCTGATGGGAAACAGGTTCCCAAGAAGGATAGCGAATTGGTCACTGCTGATTACAAGTTGCTGGAGAAAAATGCTAAGGCAATGTCAATTCTACAACAAGCAATAGGTGAGACCGAAACAAAACGTATCTCTGGTTGCAATAGTGCTAAGGAGATATGGGACACCCTTGAACTTGCGTTTGAGGGAACCAGTGAGGTAAAACGGTCTAAAATTGATTTAGTCATGTCTAAATATGAATTGTTTGCCATGAATAAAAATGAAAAAATAAATGATTGCTTTCGTAGGTTTATGACTATTGTTAATGATCTTAGATCACTTGGTAAAAAATTTTCTGATGAGGATCTTGTGAGAAAAATTTTGCGTAGTTTAACAGATACATGGACAACTAAGGTAACAGCAGTATATGAAGCAAAGGATCTGTCTACCTTATCTTTGGAACAACTGATTGGTTCCCTTATGACTCATGAGATGCTGATTGACTCTAAGTCTGAAAGGAACCAGCCAGAGGCATGGCACTGAAGGAAACAGTAGAAGAAGAAGAAGATAAGATCAGCTTGATCGCAAAAAGATTTGAAAGATCTCTTCGTGATCAAAAGAGGAATTTCAAAGGTAGGAATTTCAAAAATACTAAAAAATCTAACTCGTCTTCATCTTCAGGTTGCTTCAAGTGTGGTGAGAAAGGACACATCATTCGCGATTGTCCAAAATGGAAGGACAAGCAATCTCAATCTGGAGATAAGAGGGCTTTCAAGAATGCCATGATAGCATCTATGTGGGGAGAATCTGACTCAGGATCTGATGAAGAAGAAGATACACCTAGTTCTGATGTTTGCTTAACTGCTTTCACAAACATCAAGGAGAACAGCACTGGTCTGGGAACCAGAGGGGGAACCAGTACATTCAAGAAATGCTTGATGGCTAAGAAGGATGTACTACAAAGACATAAGGTAAACCTTGAACAAATTAGAATAGATATGTATGAATATGATAGAGAAAATATGCTTGCTTGTTTAGATTCTTTATTAGATGAATGCTATAAACTAGGTGAAACTTATATAACTAGCAAAAGAGAATTAAAAGAAAAACGCAATGAATGTGAAATTGCTATTGCTAGTTGTGATCACCTAGAGATGGTTTGCCATAACTTGAAAAATCAAGTTGCTGAACTAGAAGTTGAATTGGACAAGTGCAAGGTAGAACTAGAAAGGGCAAGATCTTCTGAACTTGACTATCCGAGTGATGGTGAAGAAGATCTGATCTCCTGGTTCCCCAGAGACTTATCAACTACTAGTGAAGTCCTTGATTTTTCAACAGTCATAAGTAAAGCAAATTCTTACAATAGAACTTCTCTGTTGAAGGCCTTTGAAACATTGGCTTTCAACTTAGAAAATTCTCACAAAGAAATTGCTTCACTTAAAGCTGTTCAGTCCCCTGGTTCTCCTACTGGAACCAGCGTTGAATTCAGCAGTATGATTAATGAATATGAAAGTACTATCTGTAAGTTACATGCTGAATTTAATCAACTAAAAAGTGAAAAGCAATCAGTAGTTATTGACATGTCTAATGACCCTACGGTTTTAGATCTTAACTTACAACTTGCAACTTTAAAAAGTAACTTTGAGTTTTTGAAAGAGAAAAACGAGTTGTTAGTTAAGACACTTGAAACAAAAGAAAGAGAATTGCATGACAGTCATAGACATGCGGATAAGCTACTGAATGCACAAAGAACTTTGAACCATCTGACTTCGTCAGGAGGAAACAAAGGAAAATTTGGTCTTGGTTATACTAGACAGAGAACCAGGACTAACTGGTCTCCTAGAGAAACCACCTGGATCACAGAATATCAGCGAGGTAAGTATGTCATGACTAAAGAGATGCACGTGTGTTTTCATTGTGGTAAGAATGGACATAAGATACATGAATGTCCAGCTAAGAAAATTAGTGCTAATAAGAACAGCAAGAGTGTAATGTATGTGTGGAGAAGAAAGGATCAACAAGATGTTAATGTTGTTGAAAAGGGACCCAAGTGTGTTTGGGTTCCTAAAACTAATGTTTGATTTACTCTTGCAGGCTAGAGTGAAGGGAGACACCTATTGGTATTTGGACAGTGGTTGCTCAAGACACATGTCCGAGGATAAAGATCAATTCCTCTCACTAGTGGCCTTTGATGGAGGAAGTGTCACCTTTGGGGATAACAGCAAGGGAACCATCACTGGTTTAGGTAAGGGAACATGGAGTTAATCACAACTTCTCAGCCCCTAGAACACCTCAACAAAATGGTGTTGTAGAAAGGAAGAACAGAACTCTTGAGGAGATGGCGAGGACAATGCTCATTGAGAGTGGTCTCTCAAAGAGTTTTTGGGGTGAAGCTGTTGACACTGCTTGCTATATATTGAATAGAGGTCTCATTAGACCAAAGTTAAATAAGACTCCCTATGAACTTCTTAAAGGTCGAAAGCCCAACATCACATACTTTCGTGTCTTTGGATGTAAATGGTATGTGCATAATAATGGGAAGGACCAGCTTAATAAATTTGATCCTAGAAGTGATGAGGGAACCTTTCTTGGATACTCCTCTCACAGCAAAGCATATAGAGTCTTCAATAAAAGGACTCTCTGTGTTGAGGAGAGTGTCCATGTCATTTTTGATGAATTTAACATGTCTTCTGAGATTGCGCAGGTACAACCTGATGAAGTGATTGGATTGATGGATTTCACGGGGAACCAGTATTCTGGTCCCTCAGATAAAGTGCAAGCAGAGCTAGGCCTACCAAATACTCCACCAGATGATAATGATGAAGTGCCTAGAGAAGAAAATGGAGATAATGAGGATTCTGAAGGGGAACCAAGTCCTGATGGTTCCTCATATAATAGACAGGTAATGAGTTCAGGGGGAACAAAAGAAGGTACCACCCCTGAACCTGAGGTAAGTAATGATAGAGGAAACAACATGAATGTGAATCCTCCTGGTTCTTCAGAAGGAGAAGAGATTCATGAACATGCTAGTTCCCAACTTAATGAGGAAGCACAAAACAGTATTAATTTCAAAAGTTTTAGATATCAATCTTTTCATCCCACTAATCAAATAATTAGTGATATAAATAAGGGGATTCAAACGAGAAGAAGTGTCTTTCAAAACTTTTGCGCCTTCTATTCTTTCTTGTCTAATGTAGAGCCCACTGACTATAAAATGGCATTGACTGATCTTGATTGGGTACTAGCTATGCAAGATGAGTTAAATCAGTTTCAGAGGAACCAGGTTTGGCACCTGGTTCCCCTTCCAAAGGAAAGATCAGTCATTGGTACTAGATGGGTCTTTAGAAACAAGTTAGATGACCTCGGTACTATAGTCAGAAACAAAGCAAGGCTAGTGGTGCAAGGGTACAATCAACAAGAAGGAATTGACTATGATGAGACGTTTGCACCAGTAGCTAGGCTAGAGGCTATTAGGATTTTAATTGCTTATGCTGCTCACATGAATTTTAAACTGTTTCAAATGGATGTGAAGACTGCCTTCCTTAATGGCTATTTGAAGGAAGAAGTATATGTGGAGCAGCCACCTGGTTTTGAAGATACACTGTTTCCCCAGCATGTATATAAGTTGGATAAAGCATTATATGGCTTGAAACAAGCTCCAAGGGCTTGGTATGAAAGACTGTCCAATTTCTTGATGGCTAATGATTACAAGAGGGGAACAGTAGACAAGACCTTGTTCACAAGAACCAGGGGGAAACACTTGATTGTAGTACAAATTTATGTGGATGATATTTTATTTGGTGCTACTAATCAAACTTTGCGTGATGAATTTGCAAATCTTATGCAGAGTGAATTTGAAATGAGTATGATGGGAGAACTAGGGTTCTTCCTAGGGCTGCAGATTAAGCAAACAAATGATGGTATAATGATCCATCAACAAAAGTACTTAAAAGAGCTGCTAAAAAAGTTTGGCATGGAGAACAGCAAAGCTTATGATACACCTGTTCCCACATCCACAAAGTTGGATGCTGATCTTAAGGGAAAAAATGTTGAAGCTACGCTTTATAGAGGAATGATTGGTTCTCTACTTTACCTAACAGCTAGTAGACCTGACATTGTGTTTTCTGTTAGTCTGTGTGCTAGGTTTCAAAGCAATCCAAAGGAATCTCACTTGAAGGCTGTTAGAAGGATACTTAGGTATCTTGTGGGAACAGCAGATCTGTTTTTGTGGTACCCCAAAGGCAGTACCATCGATCTCATTGGATATACAGATGCAGATTATGCTGGTTTCCTAGTTGATAGAAAGAGCACATCAGGTATGGCACACTTCCTTGGCTCTTGTCTTATATCATGGGGCTCTAAAAAGCAAAATTCAGTGGCCCTATCCACAGCAGAGTCAAAATATATAGCTGCAGCTTCATGCTGTTCCCAGCTACTGTGGATAAGGAACCAGCTGAAAGATTTTGGTGTTATTTATAAAAGTGTTCCTATCTTTTGTGATAACACTAGTGCAATCAATATTTCAAAGAACCCCGTGCAACACTCCAAGACCAAACACATTGAGATAAGACACCATTTTCTAAGAGACAATGTGGAAAAAGGATTGGTGGAGATGTTGTTTTGTAAAAGTGAAGATCAAATAGCTGATATCTTCACAAAGCCTTTATGTAGAGAGTCTTTTTGTAGGTTAAGAGTCCTTTTAGGTCTAGTTAGATTTTAGGCATTGGCTTCAATTATTTCCTTCAATGATTGGTTAGAATAAGTATGCTTTTGTATTGATTATGTATATAACTACGTTGCTTACTTACAAATATTGTGTAAAAAACCTAAGTGGATTATTGTTGCATAGAAACAGGAGAAGTTATTTTGAAACATGCTGAAAATAGAATGACTGGTTCAGTATAGGTACCAGCAAGAGGAAACAGCAGTTCAGCTCTGATATGTCATCCGAAAATATCTTACTTTTGGAAGATTACTATAAGATAATTTCTTTTTGGAAAGAATTATCTTATTTCAGTTATTCCTATCCTACAAAGAGGCAAATATATTTAATTGCCTAATTTATAGTTGGTTGATTTTCTTGTAAAAAGATAACTACAATTTTTAAATTTTCAATTTTTGAAATTATCTCTTCCGTTTATTTTGATTCTCAACTGGCTAATTCTTGGAATTCCTATGTCTGTGCAATTGATATAAATACACATCAACACATTGATACAACTTCACATCACATCATCATTCTATTCATCCTCTCTCTCGTTCAAAAGTGGTACCCTGATCACTGTTCACTCCGTTTTCATCTCCCTCAAATTCCTACTAAGCTGTGAAGCGTGTTTGCTACAATGGGAAGGAAAACAACCAAGGCTCCAGCTAAGAAAAGGAAGGAGAAGACTCAAGCAAGTGAGTCCACTCAATTGAAGGAGACCTCCATCACTGAAATTACCCCTGCTCCGACTTCATCGAGCAACTCACCTCCTACCACCACAAAGAACCCATCACCAACTCCGTCTCCATCTTCTAAATCTCCCTCACCTCCACCTCCCAAAAATGCACCTTTACCCAAAACCCCTGAGGCTGATGATTCCATCATCAAAGAACCTGCCTCATCTCAGGGGGACCAGCCCAAAAGCGCTGAAGAATTCTTCAATACTGTTGGAGAAAGGGAAGAGGAGGAAGTTAGAAGTGAAGAAGAGGATCTACAGATTATTGGGCAGAAAAAGGGGACTACAGAACCCTTGGTTCGCAGCAGAGTGACTAGGTCTTTCCTGAAAAAGATTGGCGAAGTAGTAGTAGTAGTAGTAGAGGAACAGTCGATGGACTCTGCTGGTTCCAACGAAAGAGAACAGCACGGAAGTCTACAAGAGGTATGTCAGTAGAATCTCCATCTGTTGGTATGACTGAGTTAGGTTCTAGGGTTGTGTTATTTGGGTGTAAAATAGAAGTTGGTTATTTTGATGAAGTTGCCTTAAGTGATGTGAAAGAGTTGTTAGAATATCAGGGTTGGATGCCTTTGTTTGATGTCTGTGATACTAATATTGATGGTGTTAGAAAGTTTTATGTGAATTTGAAACAAATGTTGGATAGGTCGTTAAGTTCAGTTGTGAATGATGTTGAAGTGAATGTGTCTGTTGCAAGTTTGGCTGGGTTGTTGAATATACCCAGAGATGGTTTTGATGAGTATTCTGGAGATGGATGGCCCACGCTTATAGGGGTCAGTCCAGATGAAGTGCATGACTTTGTGTTTGGAGGGAAAGTTCCAAAGAAAGCTGGAACGTTTAAAACTGGTAGCTTGAAGGAACCAGTGATGCTGGTCCTTCACTCTTTGTGTAACAAGATGATTATCCCTCGAGCACAAGGTAGGGGTTTTGTGCGCATCATGGAAATAGTGCTTATATATTTGCTGATGAAAAAGATTAAGATAAATCTTCCTTCCCTAATGATAAACCATATGATGAATTGCTATAATTCATCCCACCACTCTCTTCCTTATGGTTCTTATATAACGAAGCTTCTTAAAGAGAATAATGTTTCTCTTAGAGGATCAACTGCTCCTGTAATAGTGTTTACCAAAGGTATTCTGAAACAAAAGGGGTTGATCATAAGTGCTGGGATGTTGAAGTTTAGGGAGGAGGACCCAGTAGAGACTCCTAAGCCTGCCAAGAAGAAACAGAAGGCAGAGGAACCAGCAGGTCAGAAGGTTATTCTTAAGAGGCTGGAGAGTCAGGAAGAGAAGATAAGTGCTGTAGGGGATCAGCTTAGCAAGTTAGTGACCTTAGTGGAAGGTCTATCTACTTCGCTTACTATGAGGATGAGCAAGTTAGAGAAACAGGTTGCTGGTAGTTCTGGAATTGAGAAGGAACAAGTTGAGGAGGACCAGCAAGTAGACCAACAGGAAGATGAAATTGAAGAGGAGGAGAACCAGGAAGAAACAGCTGAGGAGGCTGACACTGAAGAAGAGGAAGGAGATGATGAAAATGATGATGATGAGTGAATCTGTTCTCTTTTTCATTTAGCCTACCTTTATTATATTATATTCTGAATAACTGATTTTGTTGGACCGTTTTTATTCCTCCCAATCCATGAACTTGTTTTGATATGGATTTGGGCTCTATCGTTCACTTTTGTTGGTTTGTATTAAACTATGATCTTTATTGATGGCATGGCTTAATTTTGACTATTCTGACCTTCTTTTGCAGCACTTTATTTGTATAATGGTTGATGCCATTGGATGGTTTAGCACGTTACTTTATGCATAAGATGCTACTTTTGCATATCTTTTTAATGATGCCAAAAGGGGGAAAATAGTTGAAGTTGAAGCCTAGAGTCTTTACTAGTTTAGATTGAGTCGTTTTTTAGTCTTTTTACTTTTACTTTGACTTTATTTTATTTTTTGTTTCTGTTTAGGGAACCACTTGGCTTAACTGACTTGTTCCATTGAGTCTTGAGTTCTTGAAGTTTTTGACTACCTTCTTTTGAGTATGTTCACAGGTGCAGAAACTTCAAATGTTTGTCATCATCAAAAAGGGGGAATTTGTTGAGCCCCTTAGGTTTTGATTGATAGTTTTGAATGATGACAAACAGCTAAGGGAAACAGGTCTTTGAAAGTGTTCAATACAGTTGGGGGAACCAGCTAAAATAGAACACTGTTTCCCTAGATAAGTTATTACTTATATGAGATATTTGTTAAACTAACTTATCTTTATACAGGGAACAGTTAGATGATAAATGAGCTATGCACTGGTAGGGAACCAGTATAAACTGTTCTCTCAAACTGCTTTTATGAAAGGCAGTTACTTATTTAGTATTGTACATTAACTTTGTTAAATGTGCAGTATCTAAGTTGATTTCTAAGATTGGAAGCTTGAAAGGATTTTCGATCAACTTAAAGGAAGGTCCTTTGGTCAATAATTGAGTTCATTCATGGAAGCTTTCAAGACTTAACGAATGCATGAAGGAAGACTACACTCAAAGAGTTATTTAGGAACTTCATGTAAATGCTCCGTAGTATAACTTATATAATTGAGTATATAAAGTACTTTTAGTATTTTAAATATCGTTATGAAATTTGGTACAAGGTTTGGAACAAATTTCATAACATATTCAGTTCAGGGAACCAGGTCAGGGAACCAGGTTAACTGAATAGATTATTTAAGCTGCTGTTTTTACAAAGATTTTACAAAAAGGATATTTTCCGAAAAATATTGATTTAAAATATATCCAAGCAGCTAAAGATAAGATGATATTTTTGGTTAGCTAAAAACTAGGAAGTATCTTATCCTAAATTGATCTTATCTTGTGATCAAATAAATTAGGATAAATACTTATCATAAAATCGCATATATCTTATATGCATGATTTTAGGGTTTAGCCAACTAACCTATAAATACATCTTACTCTGAATAATCATCTTGATAGCTCTCACGCATTTTTAATAGAGAACGATCTTTGAGAGCTAAAAGCACTAATTCAATTATTAAGTGATACACAAGAGCATAATAGTGTTTTAACGTTTTTCTCTATTTGACTTTTGAAAGTTAGATCATTAGAGAGTTCTTGATCTTGTATTAAATCTTTGACAGAGGGGTTGAAGACTTGGTGAGTGTTTGTGAGTTCAAACACACTAGGAACTTACGAGGGTAAGTTTAGAGCACATTCGGAGTAGAGTGTGGGGTTTACTGGTTCCCGGAGTAGGGAAACAGTAGAGTGTTCTTTGTCTTTAATTTTCGGAGTAGATTAATAAAGGACTTAGGATAGGAGGACGTAGGCCAGAGTTGGCTAAACCTCGTTAAATCTGTGGTGTTCTTTATTGCTTTGTTTTATTCCGCTGCATAAGGGAACCAGCACAACTGGTTCCTTACACATAATTCGAAAAGAAGCAAAAATTGCTAAAGATTACTTAACACTCAATTCACCCCCCCCCCCTCTTGAGTGCCCATTGAACCTTCACCTCCCTTTTTCAATGTGGGGATTGTTATCCTCCCATGATATTGTAGACACAAAACCAAGTCTCCCCATATAGCGGTCCGATGACGAAACAACCCTGACGAGCGGACTCAATTTAGGTCGAGATTGAGTATGTGTAAACCCAAAAATACCTCAAAATTAATACCCCAAAAAGGCCTAAAAACAAATTCGAGCTCAAGACACTCTCTTTGGCCCAAATATAAAACAAAAGTCACATAATGACATCATCAAAACACCAAAAATAAATCCTTAAAACCCTTGTAAAACTAAGGCTTAGAGCTCTTATGCTCGACTCGTGAAGCAAGCATTGAATGCCAGAAGCACATCAGCCACACTAGATGGGCGTCCAATGCCCTCTGTGCTTCTAACAACGGTCTGATGACGAAACAACTCTGACGAGCTCAACTCCTCTTTAGGTCCTTACCATCTTATCCTTTATAGGCGTCTGACGCCAACCTTAGCATCTGACGCTCAACTTGTGTGCGCGCACCCCAAAAGCGCTATTTTGTCGTTTCAAGCCTATTTTCAATTGAGTAAAATATTCCTTTTTGAGTGTTTGACAGCCTAAGCCGGCGTCAAACACACTGATTTGACGTCCAATACTTAGGAAACCAACTCTTTTTTGCCTATAAATACACCCTCATTTCATAACCAAAGGGTCGACATTTTTGAGAATTTTAGAGCATCATTACTCTGTTTAAATACACCCTCAAACACTTCCAAATACTCTCAAACACAAATCAAATACAAATCCTAGTGCTGAAGGCATATCATTTTCCTTAGATCAATAAGAAACCATTAAAACTAGTAAAATAACAAAGATTTGCGGCTAAAGATTTATGGTGTAATAATATAAAATCCGCAAACTAATTAAAGGTATAGGCAATATGCGACGTCACTGAGTTAGAATCGTCGCATATTAATTGGAACCCTATTAATTTGCGACGTCAACACCTAGCCCCCGCCGCATTTTAATAAAAACTCTAGTAATATGGGGCGTCTGTTACTCACCCCCGCCGCATATTAGTCTGCCCTATTTAAAAAAAAGTCGGAATTACTTCAGTTGTACACTTCGCCTTTCTTCACTTCGCATCTTCCCCAACGTACTCCTTTCTGTTCATTGCTATTCATGCCAACCCACCTTTGAACTAACCCCTCACCTTCTTCATCAATTTATGGTGTCGTCATTTGTGTACTTTCTTCATCATTTGAGTCGAGCATTTGGGTCGAGTTTCTTGGGTCTGCTGTCATCTTCTCCTCACCCTCTCCTCCGGCCGTGTCGTGCAACCTTCCTTTAAGGTATTATGGGATTTGTTCTTTCATTTATTTGTATAATTCATTTTCTATACATGAATATGAACATTTTAGGTGTTTAGGATTAGGGGAAGGGGTTAGTTCGACTTAGAGTTAGTTAGGGTTAGTTCACATTATGGTTAGGGAAAGGGGTTAGTTCGAATTAGGGTTAGGGGAAGGGGTTTAATTTGAATTAGGGTTAGGGGTTAGTTCGAATTATGGTTAGTGGAATGGGATTATTTGAATTATGGTTAGGGGAAGGGGATTGTTGGATTATTAGTCAAAGTTGGTAATATATTTAAATTAGTATGTGTATTAGTTGGAATTGAATTATGTTAGTATTCATATCATTAGGAATTGAGTTAGTATGTTATTTGAATTAGTTTGTACATTAATAGGAATTGGATTATATTAGAATATAGAGTGAGTTGTATAATTATTAGAATTGAATTAGATAATGTATATGAATTAGTTTTATTAGGGATTTAATGGGGTAATTTATATCTATTAGTGTCTATAGTAATAGGAATTGGATTATGTTAATATATGAATTGGTTATGTATATTTTTTTGAATTGATTAAGTTAATGCATATGGATTAGTACATATATGAATTAGTAGAAATTGATTTAGCAATGTATATGAATTAGTAAATAGCATTGTGTGTTGGTTTTGGTTGTATATAAATACATATAAACATGTTTGAAAATCTTTGGGAAATGTTGAATTTACAATGGAAACTATGTCAAATTTTTTGTAGAATTTGTAGTGATTTACAAAGCATAGAACAGAAATAATATCGCTAGAAGAATTTAGTAACTTAAACTATAAAGCGAGTGTTTGTGGGTCATTGTGGAGTTTGCTTAGCCTTATTTTCGATAAGCTACTTGAGGACCCTTTAGGTGTAATTATATATATAACTATGCGTAAACTGAGTGTTGATTTGATTGTTATTTAATATCTTACATGCTAAATAGGGCATAATACAAATTATGGATCGAAATTAGATGTATGGTAATCGTGCGACGTTATAGTTCATGAATGAGTTAAGGAGTTTTTTAGACAAGCGTTGAAACACCTTAATAACATTGGAGATGATGAAGTGTGTTGCCCTTGTGTTGATTGTGATAATGTGAATACAGTTAGTAGTATAAGAGAGTTGAGGGACTATGTGATCCGGCTTGGATTTAGGCAATAATACCACGTATGGGTATGGCATGGTGAGGTTCCTACTTCTAATGACATGGGGTCGTGTTCTAACAAAATTCCCATTCATTATGTTGAGCTAGACCATCATGGCCAATTAGAATCTGATGACGGTGAAGATGTTGATGCCGAGAAGGAAGATGATAGGGAGGATGAATTGGAGGATAATGACCCCGGTGATTAAAATTGAATAGATGAAATGCTTGAAGGGGTTAGGGATCAATTTGGTAGTCAATATCATACTTTTGATTGTTTGTGGAGGCTGCTGAGAAACCGTTGTATCTTGGATGTACTAAATACACTAAGTTGTTCGCCATATCAACGTTGTTTAACTTAAAACCAAAATATGGTTAGACTGATACAAGTTTAGCAGCCTTATTGAAAATATTCGGGGACATGTTTCTAGAGGGTAATGATTTGCCTATATTTGTGTACTATGTGAATAAGTTAATGGTCCCCTTGGGTTGAAGTATAATAAGATTAATGCCTGTCAAAATGATTGCATATTGTATCAAAATGAGTATGCAGAGTTCATTCAATATCCTAAATATGGGCAGTCACGTTACAAACTCCCACATGGGATAGAGCCTATAATGGGGATTAAAGGTCCTAGTGTAAAGGTGTTGTGGTACCTTCCTATAATACCAAGGTTCAAGCGTTTGTTTTTTATTAAGAGCGATGGAATTCGAGATGACATGTAGAGAAGAGGATGAAAGATGGGATGATTCGACATCGTGCTGATTCTCCCTAGTGGAAAACAATTGATGAATCTTTCAGGCTTTTAGCAGGGAAGATAGGAACTTAAGACTTGGTCTTAGCATGGATGGAATGAATCCTTTCGGTACCTTAAGCAGTCAACATAGCACATGGATAGTTTTGTTAGTGATATATAATTTTCCTCCTTGGTTATGCATGAAGCGTAAGTATGTTAGCTTATCACTTCTAATATCAAGACCCAAGCAACATGGGAATGACATTGATGTTTATCTTGCTTCCCTTACTAAAGATTTGCAGTTGTTGTGGGATAAAGGTATAGTAGTGTATGATGCATATATTGAAGAGACTTTTACACTCTGTGCCATGCTATTCTATATCATTAATGACTTTCCAGCCTATAGGAACTTTTTGGGATATACGGTGAAGGGAAAGAAAGCCTGTCCTATTTGTGTGGATGATATGGACTCAACATACTTTCCACATTGTAGGAAACATGTGTATCTTATACATCGGAGGTTCGTGAATAGATTTAATCCTTATTGTAAGAGAAATACCTCATTTGATGGTAAAGTTGAGCAACGTAGAGCCCCTATACCGTTGAATGGCAGTGAGGTTTATGACATTGTGAAAGGAATAGATAATGTGTTTGGGAAAACTTTGAAACATAGAGATGATTAGGGGTTATGGAAGAAATAGTCAATATTTTGGAAACATCAGTATTAGAAGTATTTACCCTTTAGACATTGTCTTGATATTCTGCATATAGAAAAGAATTTTGTGATGACATCTTAGGAACGCTGTTGAATATACTTGGTAAGACTAAGGATGGTCCTAATGTTAGGAGAGATATGCAGACAATGAAGATTCGATCCAAGTTGTAGCCTGAAGACATATTGCCTAGGAATGGAAAAGGTAAATCCACGTATCTTCCTCCAGCTTGTTACACTTTGTCCCGAGCAGAAAAGATGATATTTTATGAGTGTTTGTATGAGATCAAGGTTCCTAGTGGGTATTCATAAAATTTGAAGAACTTCATATCAATGAAAGATCTAAAATTAGTGGGTATGATGTCTCATGATTGTCTTGTTATGATGCAAGTGTTTCTACCAATTGTTGTCATTCGCCATATTTTGTCCAAGCATGTTAGGGATTCTATCACTTTGTTCTTTTTTCAATTCAATGCAGCAAGGAGCTTGATTTGCCTTATTTGGATGAGTTACAGGCTAGGGTTGTTACGACCTTATGTCAACTAGAGATGTATTTTCCAACTTCGTTCTTTGATATTATGGGACATCTAGTTGTGCATTTGGTTCAAGAAATCAAGTTGTGTGGTCCAGTGTTCCTAAGATGGGCTTATCCTTTCGAGAGATACATGGGTACTTTAAAGAAGAAGGTGAGAAACCTAGCACACCCTGAAGGTTGTATAAATCAAGGTATAACCACAGAGGAGGTAGGTGAGTTTCTTAGTGAGTTCTTATCTAAGGAGAGGCAATTGGGTTATCAAAGTTGAGGTATGAAGGGAGGCTCGAAGGGCACGAAACATGGGTTCTAAGGAGGTCTTAATTCTATTGCCGAAAGAGAGATAAGCTCATTTATTTGTTTTACACCATATCACAGAGGTTCATCCTTACTCAGAAAGGCATATAAATGAATTGAAGGTAAAGTACCCTTCTAAATGTGAATGAGAATTGATGTAAGAACACAATAACACCTTCATTTATTGGTTTTATGAAAAAGTTATGCATGAATTGTGTGAAACGGGCCATAACATTTCTAATACAATCAAGTGGTTAGCTTATGGCCCTCGAACAACTATTCGATCTTTTGAGGGGTATGATATCAATGGATATACCTTCTACACTGAACGTCGGGATAAGAAATCAAAGTCTGTTCAAATTAGTGGTGTTTCAATAGTGGCTTCTTCTCGTGAATATGCTAAGTCAAAAGATAAAGCAGCAATTGATGCGACCTTGTCTTACTATAGGATAATTCAATAGATATGGGAATTTGAATACTATGGCTTTAAGGTTTCCCTTTTTAAATGCAAGTGGGCAGATATCAATCGACATGGTTCGGTGATGAAAGATGATTGGAATTGAACTTTAGTCGACATGAGTTAGATGCGTGATACAGAGGAACCTTTTATACTTGCATCACAAAGTAAATAAGTATTCTACATTAAAGATACAAATGACCCCCGATGGGCTGTTATTGTCCCTGGTAAATGACATATCCTTGGAATTGGTGATGTCACTAATGAGGAAGAATATGATGATCTCTCACCATTCTCGATGCCATGTAATGATGACATGGATGCTGGACCAGAAATGGAAATAAATTATATGAGAATGGATCACCATGAAGGAGTTACTATAGATGAGTAGTATTCATTTTCTAGGTATTAAATTATTTCGTATTTATGTTAGTGTTTGCCTTATTTCCTGTTTGCCCCAATTGTTGGATAATTCACTAACTCAATTTGCATTATACTTCTTTTAATTTATGCATCTACTATCTTGCATCATGGCTAGTGATGTTGAGTATGATGTTCACCTCGAAATTGATCGAGGTGATCCAGAAGACATAACTGCTGAGTAAGAAACTTAGAGAATGGATAAAATGTTCGATGAACATGAAAGGATTGCTAAAGCAACAACAACTTTAGGGGATGATGTACACATGAACATTGTCTTCCCCTCGTGTTCTGGTTCTGAGAGGAGAAAGGGTGGTCCTCAGGGCTTAAGTCAACCTAGAGGTTTGACTATAAGCCTTAGAGTGGCCAAACTTATGCATCTAAAGTTCGATCATTTGCACCGCCCCATTGGTAGGTGGCGTCTCAAGTACGATCAACACATTAGACTTCTTATTCGGAAGCTCAAGATCAACTAGGAGTGATCGGGAGTAAATGAGGGACTTTGACAGACCTTGTGGGTGGACGTAATGGTACGTATTACTAACTTAATCTTAATTATTTAAATATTTGTGTAAACTACCTTACTTAATGAAACCAACCCAATTAAAATATATTTTAGGCTTTGTTTCACATTCCAGACAACCCCCAATTGAAGAAGCTTTTTATATCTGCAGTCGCCAATAGATTTCGGGACTTCAAATCAAAGTTGGTGACTAGTTGGATTACCAAGAAAAGAAAGGAGTCCAAAAAAGAAGCTAGCAGGTTGCCCTATGAAATATGGAAATATATTAAGGAAGGTAACTAGGCAATCTTTGTTAAGAACAAGACTTCTGAAGCTACAGTGGTAAGTTAAATACTTCTTTGTATTCAATTTTGGAAAATGCTTCTTGTTGTATTTTAATGTTAAGTCAAATACCTTTAATTTGTTGATAAGCTAAACACGAAAAAGCGAGCAAGAGTGCCAAGATGAACATTCATCCCCATTATCTTGGACAGTCAAGCTACAATTACGTAAGGCAACAATGGATATTAAAGGGTTTCTATCTCTCTTGCACGGGAGCTTCTTCTATAGAATCCAGCACCACATAGGTAAGCCATAGGTATGATTGGTTTTGTTCACGGCACAAGAAGAACAAGAAAACTAGGGAGAGAGTCATTCTAAATGAACAGACGCAGGCTGTGGCTAAGAAATACGCAAGCTTTCTATTTGCAAATCAATATAATTACCACTGCTTATAAGATCTGACATTCATTTCTAATTTTTTCCTTTTTATTTTCAGTTGGAGTTCCGAGATAAGAAAATTCAAGGGGAATTTGTTCCCTCTAGGGCCCAAGACGCATTGGCTATGGCCATTGGGAAGCTAGATCACCTCGGACGTTGTGTTGGACTTGGAAGGACTAATATTGGGTACCAACAAGTATTTGGACCTCCTCAACCGAGATCAAGCCAACAAAGTCAAAGCAAAGTTTAAAGGAAAGATCGGGAGACTTTAAAGGCTCAACTCCGAGAGGAACTTAGACAGGAGTTTGATGCCACTATGAAGGACAAGTAGTTCTCCCTACTCTAAGACATTGGTATCAGCACCGAGCAGTTAGCATCCCAGGGTGTACGAGTGTCTACTCCCCATGTAAAGGTATGTTATATTCCCTTTTTAAATCTTATGTTGAATATGTATTATTTGTATTATATAATAACCTATAATATTTACATATTATATTCAATTTTCAGGGTCCTACTAGTTGCCGTCTACGTTTTAAAGATCCGAGTACGGGAATGATAATTATATTTTTATATGACTGAAGTTTTTTTTTTAATTAGGTGACTCCACAAGCTAAGAAGATAAAGGGGATGTCAGCTGATGAAGTTATTGGGAGCAATGAGCCGGCCTTGAAGAAGTCAGTGGCAGAAAACCGACCTCTTCTCACTCAAGATGTAGCGGCTTCTCTTAGTCCCGAGTGTAAATTGCTACTTCAATGTGCGACCATGATGAAGGAAGACGATACCATTGTTGTGCTGTTAGATCAAGCCTTATTCCACTACTCTGAAGACAAACCTGCGTGGCTTGACAAAGCTAACATCACCCAATTCTTACAAGGAGCTCAATTGAACATTTCTGTTATTCAATGCTTTATGAGGTATACACAATTAAGATATAGGTTAACTTATGTGGTACTATTAATAATTTTTAGACCATTTGTATATATAATGTATTTTATGATTACGTAGGGCACTCCAAGATGATTGCGTGTTGTGCGATTTACTCTCATTAGTCGGTTGGTTTTGTCTTAAGGCCACTTCAAATGCAAGAATCAATAGCAATATCGAGGAGGTAAAGACGTACGTCCTTTTCGCATTCACGAAAGCCCTACAAGCTAAGTTCAAGTTCATTTTTGCCCCTATTTTCGAACGGTACGTTTGAATCTGATGTGTGAATGTAATGCTTATTAATTATACATTAAGTTAGAGTATAATAATGATAATTACTTATTTTTTTAATGTAGTGCTCACTGGATGTTTTTAGTCATTTTTGTGGATAGTGGAAAAATATACTTCTTCAACTCGGCTGGGTTAATGCACAGTACTAAGCCGAGAACGATTATTAATTAGTTAGTATTATCAATAGATTTACATTTCAATTTGAGGTTGATTGAAATTGAATTTTTAAACTAATCAATGTTGTTTCCCAATGTGATAAAAAGACTTACATTGCAAGGAGAACGAGTCGGAAAGTAGACATCAACAAGGATAAAAGTGATGGTAAGTTAATTAACTAATTAAAACATTGTAAAATAATACTATCATACATATGGCTAACATTTCTATTTTGTAATAAATAGTGTGCTCAACAATGTGACGGAACTGAGTGCGGCTACTTCATGATGCGTTTCATGCTTGACGTCCTTAACGGGTACAATAGTGGGATGCCCATGGAGGAGGTAAGAGCTTTTGCCCATAATTTCATCTTTTTGAGTATCTTCAATATCGTATTCCCTCTTAATCATGCCTCAAACACTTTACGTAGGATTGGTTGAGTTAATATAAGTCGATTAGGAGCGGTTTTGGGTAGATTATTGACCTTCACACTTGAAATACATCGGTATGAGTCAATATAGGCCAAATAGGACTGATTTTGAGTATAACGGTTTCTTTTGTTACTTTTACCTATCCTTCCGCCTTCATTGTAGTCCTCTTCTTTCCTATAAAATGATCTGGTTTCGTCTATTCTTTTTAGAACTTTTACGAGAAAAAAGGTGGAGAATTTTTCTGTGGGAAAGAGAACAAGGAGTCAAAGAGCTAAAATGGTGATGGAATGAAACAAAAGGGCTCATTTTGCTGTGGTTAGGAAGTAGCACTTGACGAAAAAGACTGATAAAGGTGGTAGTAGCCGAATAAAAGATAAAAATATGAGGGTTTTGATGGGTGACAATGAGGCTATAGTGATTGATGAAGAAGAGTTTTTAAGAAGGGTTTTTTAATTCATGAGATTTAACACCTCTTGAAAACTCTTCTTTATCAATCACAAGAGCTTCATTGTCATCCGTCAAAACCCTTAAATTTTCATCTTTCATTTGGCTAGTACCACCTACATCAGTCTCTTTTATCGATTGCCACTTCCTAACCGCAGTAAGACGCACCATTTTGTATCGTTCCATCACTATTTTAGCTCAGTGACTCCTTGTTATCTTTCCAGCAGATAAATTCTCCATCTTTTTTTTCATAAAAGTAAAAAAAACCTAGCAGAGCATTTTATAGGGAAGCTAAGGAATGTGATGAAAGCGAAAGAGCAGGAGAACGGAACATAGGAAACGTTATGAACTACACCATAAATCGGTCAAATAGGGCGGTTTTGGGTAGAAAATGACCTAAACACTTCAAATACATTGATATGAGTCAATATAGGTCAAATAAGGTGGTTTTGGGTCGATATTGGTGTATTTCCCCTAGAAATTGGCCCAAACACTTGGAATAGGACAATATGAGTCAATATAGGTCAAATGGGATCGATTTTGGGTAGAAAATGATGTATTTACCCTAGACCATGTCATAAACACTTGAAATACATCGATTTGAGTCAAAATCAGTCAAATAGGAGAGGTTTTGGGTATAAAATGACCTAAACACTTGAAATACATCGATATGAGTTAATATATCTCAAATAAGGCGATTTCGGGTCGATATTGGCGTATTTTCCCTAGAAATTGGCCTAAACGCTTTTGAATAGGATGATATGAGTCAATATAGGCCAAATAGGATCAATTTTGGGTAGAAAATGACGTATTTACCCTAGAACATGTCAAACACTTGAAATACATCAATTTGAGTCAAACTCGGTCAAACAAGAGGGTTTTTGGGTAGAAAATTCAATAAACATTTGAAATACATCCATATGAGTCAATATATGTCAAATAGGGCAGTTTTGGGTCGATATTTTCCTATTTCCCCTAATACATGGCCCAAACACTTCGAATAGGACGATATGACTCAAAGTAGGTCAAATGAGAGCGGTTTTGGATAGAAAAAGACGTATTTAACTTGATTACATTAATATGAGTCAATATATATAGGTTGGATTTGTAATTGGGACCATATGTTTGAACTATACTTTTCAAATATATTGCATTTTATATATACTTTAATGATATGATAATCAATCTTAGGTATGCAAAGGATTCAACGAGGAGCCCTTGTCCACCGAAGAAATCGATGTCGTCCGCAACAAACTTGCCAAGTATTGGACAATTAACATTTTTTAGATTATGTACATTACCATTTTGTGTATTTTGTAGTTTGTATACGTCAAGTTCATTTATTGGGTCGTAGTTTTGATGTCACTTAATGGTTGATTTTACTTAGTATATATAAATGAGAGATGGATCATCATATGTACCTTGGTTGTTAAATTGCAAATGTAATATAGTTGGTTTGGATTTGGAAATTTGGGCGTAGTAGGATTCAAATCAAAGCATACAAAAAAAAAAAACCAGTTATATGTGGCGCGTGTCCCCAAGACCTGCCTCTTAATCCTTTGTTATAGGAAATTTTTTCAATTTGGAAAGTTTAATATGCGGCGTCACTTAGTCTAGAACCGCCGCATATTAATGATTAATATGCGGCATCACTTAGCCTTAAATTGCCGCATATTAATCATTAAAATGCGGCGTAATTTGTTGAACCCTCCGCATTTTAATTATTATTTAGTGGCGTATTTGTTACACCGCAAATTAAATAGATTAATTTGCTGTTATCCCAATTCCTGCTTGCCTTTTGACGCCGCATATAATACTAAAAACCCCGCCGCATATTTATCATTTTCTACTAGTGATCCTAATCTCTTTCAATACTTTACTAGAAAAGGCCCTATACTCCTTCAACAAGCACTCAACCAAGACTCAAGAAAAGGCCCTATACTCAATGGTAAACACTAAGGACCCTAATCTCTTTCAATACTTTACTTGTTTTATCTACTTCTACTCCCTTCTTTAGCTAGTACTTGGCTTTGGTATACCTATTTAAGGTCATAATCTAGCCTTTTTGTGATGATTGTGTGAGGTGCAAACCCCTCTCACATGAACATTTATCTTATATTTTTATGCAATTGTTTACCATTAGCCTTGATCGACCAAAGAGCCATCACCTTTGATAGCCTCTTATGATCAACTCCAACAATTTTATTTCAATGTCTCTTTTGCTAATGATGTGAAGAGCTAGGAGCAACTCCTATTTCACGAGATTAAGTCTCAAAATCCTAATGTTGAGTATCATAATTAAGGAACCATCCTCATGGATTGGTCTCCTCTTAACATTTTCCTTCCCTCTCCCTTACATTTACTTATCACAATTTATTTACATTATGTCTCTTTTATTTTCTTTTTTAGTCTATGATGTTAAGATATGGACATATCCAATCTTACTAGACTTGTCTCTTGACCCATTATTATGAGCAAAACCTAAGTATGTATCACACTTGAATACATAAGAGTGATTTAAAGGCTCTTTTCTTGCTTTAGATTTCATAATCCATACTTTGATTTCTATTTTGCATATTCAAAGTCAATGATGTTCTAAGTCTAAGTCATAAATGCCTCTTGAACTAAGCTCATTTCTAAGTTGGAGTACATTATGAGGAAAAACCTCTTTAGGCTAACTTCTTTATTTGATTAAGAAAATCTCTCCAATTCATCATGCATTACTTACTTTACATTTTACTAGCCCTAACATTTTTTCTCTTATCTCTTGACACTAACTATTTATTATTATGGTTGTATCTTATGTACATAACTCTTATTTTGCATTGAGATTGTATGATCACCATTATTTTTGCATTAATCAAGACCTATTTATTGCAAATGTCATGCCTAATAAGATAAATAATGGACAACCGGACTTAGGTACCCATTAATCTTGAGGACTCTTAACAAAGTGATCACCAAAAACTAGATTTATGTGCATTAAACTTTACTTGCACAACCCACTTAATCTAGAGTGTGTTTATCCTTTTTTTTACATGTTTTGCCTAGGATTAAATCTTATTTGTTCTCCATCACTTTGTTAATCTTAACTTGAAATAAGTTGTTCATTCCCAAACCTTCTCATGGTTTGAAGACCCCTTACGTGAGTCCATTTGGGATTCTAACCCAAGGGTGACAAAACAGCCTAAAAATGTTGGTGGCGACATCTAAGACCCTTTTCTATGTCTATAAACCGCATAGCCGATCCTTATTGACGCGCAAATGTAGTAGGGCACTAGTGTATGAGATTCCCTTCCTCTTTTGTTCACCGAAAAGGGAAAGTTGGGTTGTAAAAATCTGGGCTATCTAGTGGTGATTTACTCATCAAATCATCTACCAAAAACCTAGTTGGATTCCCAACTATTAAAATTTGTAAAAAATACCCCTATAGATATCTCCTAATTTTTATTCAATTTGAGACGCTTAATTTTATGATAAAAACCTCCTTTGGGTTTATAAAATTATTCTCTCATCCTATCTCTCAATTTTTGTCATTGTGGGACACTTGAGCTTGATAATATTAATTGCCTATTTTCTTGATGTGGAAGTTTATAAAATTAGTTTCTCATACTATCTCCCAATCTCTTTTTTAATATGGAACACTTGAGTTTTATAATATTGTCTCCTTTTCAATATGAGGTTTAATAAAGTCTTACTCATGCTATCTCCCAAAAATTTAAAATTTAGGACACTTGAGTTATATAATAAAACCTTTATTTTCAATGTGGGATTTTATATAGTTATTTTCTTATAATATCACTCAATTTGTTCTTCAATGTGGGACACTTGCCTCTCATTTTAAATGTGTGATACATTACTAGATTGGAGAAAAGCCAAAGAGTTTAGCCCACCTTTTTCTCTCGAAAAAAATAGTATGTCCCAAAAACAATCACTAGTAGATTTTAATTAATTTACGGCTACTAATTAGCGGCATATTAGCTATAATGCCGCACATTATCTATTGATTATATTAATAAGCGGCAGTTTAAGGGCTAAACCACCTCATTTTGTATTAGGACATAATAATATAAGGCGGGTTAGGGTAGGAACAACCGCATTTTAATTAATGAGAGAATTAATAAGTGATGAGTGACATTTATGTCACTCATTTGTATCTTCCTAACAGAGTTTCTTACCTTTTTGGCATGAGTTCGTCCTATTTTATCCTATTTTTCATCACTTTGTGCATAGTCTAGGCTTATGAGCATTTCTCGCGTTTTTGTCCTATTTTCCTTAATTTTTTTATCTTTTCTACTTTTATGTGTATTTTCGTGGCTTGATGCACGTATCTAATAAGCTCGAGCACAAGAACCGAAGAGTGGAGATGTTGATAAGTCTTCTTTTAATGTGTTGATAGAGGTGTTTTAGGATGGTTTTTGATGTTCTTCATGGAGTTTTATTGGTTTTTATAAGTCTTAGCCATTTCAACTCACTTATGTGCAATTGAGGGAAATTATGGAGTTGAAACGACATGTTGAACTTGGAGGAATGATGAAGAACGATCTACATTTGAGCAAGAACGATCTACCTTTGAGCGAGAAAGATTTTAGATGATGAATATCAGTACAAGCTGCCAGAGCCGCTACCAGAGGCAAAGGGGCAGCTAGCAGCGGCACTTACAGCAAGCAAGAGAAGAAGAATGCTGCCTTAGCCGCTGCCAGCGGCTAAATAGCAGCTGGTAGCGGGTCTTCCAGAAATTCGCAATTTCAGTGTTTTCCAGCGGCATTTTAATTAAGTAAACTTTTGTTTTGGGCCGTCTTAGGTTAGGCATCTGTAGTTTAGGTTAGTTAGGGGAGGTACCTATAAATAATGCTTGTAATCTAGGGTTTTAAACACACTTTGGAGATTGGAGAAAAAGCTTAGGCTTAATTTTCCTCTTTGTTCTTTGGTTTAATAAGAACTCTATGGAAGCCTAATCTATATTCTTGGTTAAAGATTGAAGCTTTTGACTGTAAGTTATGAGATTTCTCTTCTATTAATATATATTGAATGTTTACTATTCTCTTGTGTTATTTCATGATTTTCTTGAATCAAATACTAGGTTTGGTTATTTGGATTCGCTTGCACTATTTAATCTTACCAAAGTAGTGACTTTAGGTTATCAATGCATGCTTTATGATTGATAACTTGAAGGGAGAATAGTATTATTGATGAAATTAGACCGCTTGTGTTAATTTCATCAATCCTTGTTGATTTCTTTGCTCGATTGCTTCTTGTGAATGATTTAGAGTGCTTATCTTGAGTTGTTCACTAGAAAGGGTTAGAAAGGAATGCTTTGTTATTTCTAGCTAATTCATGAGAATATAGAATTTTGGAATTCTACAACATGGTGTTCAATGGTGTTAATTGAAGAGACTTCTATGATTAACTTGTAGTTCATAAGTGGATTTCAACCAACCAAGAGTGCTCTTTTTACTGATTTGTCATTTAACTAGTTTCAGTTATAATTAGGTTATTAAATCTATCTTGCTATTGCAAACCCCCATCTTTATTTAGTTTATTGTTTTGTTAAGATAATTTTACATAGATTTTCAGTTATTAAGTATCTCTTCTCCGTGGATACGAACTTGACTTCCCTAGCTACATTCATTTGAAGTTAGATAAGTTTTGATTTTGTTTGGTAGCCTACGACAAGGCACACCAAATTTTGGCACCGTTGCCAGGGAAGGGCGTTGCTTTTTAATTGTTTAATCTTGTAGAATTCATTGTAGTATTGTGTTTAATCATTTTCTTTGTTTTGCTCTTTTTGGGTATGACAAGTACTCGTTCTACTAACAAATAAGTTGTGCAGTTAAATCCAAAAATTGAAAGAGTTAGTTCTAGGTTGCGAAGGAAGGCAGGAGCAAAGTCTAGTGAATCGCCATCAACTTTTGACAAGCAAGAAGAGGAGGAGATGGGAGAACACCGAACATTAAGAGAACTCACTGCTCCTAATTTGAACCAACAACCATTGTGCATTGCATATCCGGAGTTGGGAGAAGGTGCAAATGTTAAGATTGTAGAGATCATCAATCTCTACGTGCAATCAATTGAGTAATGAAATAAAGGCATTATGTCGAGCCAATGACATAAAACAAAGGCGTTAATCGGGAGGCAACCCGAGGAATTTTATTTATTCCCATTTTTTTTTAGTTTTCATCTTTTTGTTTAATTTGTGTATTGCTTTTGGTGTATTTTTGTAGGTGTATGCCTCGGATTCAACACTATAGCAGAAAAGAAGGAGGAAAAAGGAGACACTACACTAGCCGCTAGTAGCTGCTCCTTAGCCACTACCAGCGGGTCTTCCAGCAACCAATACCCACAACCCCCTGTCTAAGCCGCTGGAAACTTCCCCTCAGCCGCTACTAGCGGCCCTCCCAGCAAACCCCCCCCCCCCCCCCCCCCCCCACCATAAAGAATTTTTTTTTAAAACACCACTTTCACCATTTCCCTCCTAAACTCCATATTCATCTCTCTCAAACCCTAACCTCATTCCTATTCTCTCTACTTACATCCCAACTCTTCACTCAATTTCTCCTCAAAATTACACCCCCTCCACACTACAAATCACATTTTCATTCCATCTCACATAATTGCTTCCTTTTTACTTCAATTTCAACAGGGTATTCTAAGTTTTGAAGCATTTAAGTGGTGTGAAGGTTGGGTGAGTAGCTTGTGTCTTTTGGAAGAGAAGGAGTGTTTGAAGCATCTCATTTCAAAACAATGGATAGAGGAAACAAAAGGAGACAGACTTCATCCACCTCAAGGGTGCCAAGGTCTAGAAACCCGGGTAGTACTTCAAGGGAAAGTGAGCCTTCCTCTTTACCCCCCTCAAATGATTTTATGGGTATTCGTCTATCAAACAATGAAAAAGCTATATGGATTCAACTCCAACAACCGAAACGAATGGTGCAATGCACGAAATTCTTTGATTTGGAAGCTTTGCAAGCACTTGGTTTGGAGGATGTGATGAGGCAATTGTTCCGCAAAGTAGGAATTGAGGAATTCTTGATGAAGAGCGCACCTACCTACGTACGGTACACTTATGAATTCCTATCTACATTGATTAAGGGTCGTAAAGAAATTTCTTTCAATCTTAATAATAAGAACTATGTGATGCCATATGAGGATATTCGGAATGCATTTGGTTGGAATGACCCCCCTGTAGGTAATATTTGGGATCCCCATTGTGTATTTTCATCTTGGAACTTTTGGAGATCAATAACAGGATACACGGTGGATCCTCATGGTGATCATAGCTTTAAAATCACACACCCTTGCCTTAGGCTAGCCCATAGATCCCTCTCCTCTACTATTCTGTGTCAAGGGGAGGCAATTAAGGTCTCGAAGGTAACTATGTCGTACTTATGGGCCATGACTCCTTCGGGTGTCGGCATTCCTGATTGGGTTGATATATTTGTCGACAATTGTTTAAAAGTGTGAAGCAATTCTAGTGGTCATATTAGCATGGGTGGCATGGTTACTTTATTAGCTGAATATTTGGGAATTTCTCCGCCTAGGAATCTTGCACCATTGGATTCCACCTACCTAACCTATAATGTGTCTACATTGGTGAAAATAGGGCTACTTTCGCGTTCCACCACGACGGGTAGCTATTTCTGGCGCTATGGGCCACAAGGGTTGAATTACTTGAGAATTCCTCGGTTGGAGGGCAGGGAACTCCCCTATGGCCCTGAAATCGCGGATTTCTTTATACCTGCTGATCCCGATGTTGCACCTTACTTGGGTGAAGTAGAAGTTATCATTGAGAATATGGATGAGGAGAATACCGATGAGCAGATGGATGAGGGGCATGATAATGAAGTTAGAGATGATGATTGGCCTAGATGGAGGGCTCAGGTAGATGATCAATTGGAGGAGGTTTGTGATGGGATGCAAGAGCTATTGGCATACCAACGAAGTATGAGTCGGTTCTACACGGCTCAATATCCCGCTCTTTACGAACCTCCAAGTGAGGCTTTCATGGACCATCTTGCCTCTCGAGCCTTACGTCGTTCTGAAAGGCGTGCTTCCCATGATAATCCCGGACCTTCCAACTCTGGGAATCCTTCTACATGATACCTAGCTGCATTTGGCCTTGCCCCTGTTTGTTTTTTTTTAGATCGACTATGCTTACATTGAGGACAATACATCATTCAAGCATGGGGGGAGGCTATTTCGCTATTTTTTTTGAACGTTAATGTTTCTTGTATTAGCCACTTTAACTTAAAGGTTCTTTGTATAGCTATTTCAAATTCTGAAGAAAAAGAAAAAAAAAAGAAAAGAAAAAAAAAGAAAAAAAAAAAAAGAAAAAATGATAAAAAGATACCCGCTAAGTTGAAAACCTGTGAAGGCGGCTTAGGCAAAAAATTGGGGGCCCGGTTAGGTTGAAAACCCGAAAGGGCAACCTAAGCAAAAACGTGGCTATTGAGCGGGTAAGGTGGTGAGATTCAAAAGAAAAGAAAGGCTAGGATGAAAACCCGAAAGGGCTCCTAGGCAAAATGAGAGAAAAAGAGAGATATTTTCTGGAAATTTTCACATGATTTTGCCGGAGTTGGTGTCATAAGTTGGGAAGATATCAGGAGGTTTCGGGTAGGTTTCATCTTGATGATTTTGGTGTTAGTTGGAGGTTGGGCAGATATGTTGGTTCATCTTAGAGATTTTAGGGGCGTGAGTTGTTTCCTTGTGTTTAAGGTGGAAGTACTTTATCATTGAAGCATGGAGAAGTTGAGTTATTCCTCACTTTTTCAAGCTTTCACTTATTTTGGTGATTTTTGAGGATTCACATACTCAACACTAGGAATTAGTTTGTCTTAAGATGGATTTGACATGAAAAAAAAACAAGAAAGGAGAAGAGAAGAGAAAGTCAAGGTGTGAAGGTTAGAGAGGCGATTTATTGAGGAATGCTAGAAGAGTTTTGTGGGTTTGAGAGGATATGATCTATTGAATTTCGCTTTACTCCTGTTTTGATCCTTATTGAGGTAAATGTGTTCTCTAAGCTTACTCGAGGACGAGTAAAGGTTCAAGCATGGGGGAATTTGATAAGTCTTCTTTTAATGTGTTGATAGAGGTGTTTTAGGATGGTTTTTGATGTTCTTCATGGAGTTTTATTGGTTTTTATAAGTCTTAGCCATTTCAACTCACTTATGTGCAATTGAGGGAAATTATGGAGTTGAAACGACATGTTGAACTTGGAGGAATGATGAAGAACGATCTACATTTGAGCAAGAACGATCTACCTTTGAGCGAGAAAGATTTTAGATGATGAATATCAGTACAAGCTGCCAGAGCCGCTCCCAGAGGCAAAGGGGCAGCTAGCAGCGGCACTTACAGCAAGCAAGAGAAGAAGAATGCTGCCTTAGCCGCTGCCAGCGGCTAAATAGCAGCTGGCAGCGGGTCTTCCAGAAATTCGCAATTTCAGTGTTTTCCAGCGGCATTTTAATTAAGTAAACTTTTGTTTTGGGCCGTCTTAGGTTAGGCATCTGTAGTTTAGGTTAGTTAGGGGAGGTACCTATAAATAATGCTTGTAATCTAGGGTTTTAAACACACTTTGGAGATTGGAGAAAAAGCTTAGGCTTAATTTTCCTCTTTGTTCTTTGGTTTAATAAGAACTCTATGGAAGCCTAATCTATATTCTTGGTTAAAGATTGAAGCTTTTGACTGTAAGTTATGAGATTTCTCTTCTATTAATATATATTGAATGTTTACTATTCTCTTGTGTTATTTCATGATTTTCTTGAATCAAATACTAGGTTTGGTTATTTGGATTCGCTTGCATCTATTTAATCTTACCAAAGTAGTGACTTTAGGTTATTAATGCATGCTTTATGATTGATAACTTGAAGGGAGAATAGTATTATTGAGGAAATTAGACCGCTTGTGTTAATTTCATCAATCCTTGTTGATTTCTTTGCTTGATTGCTTCTTGTGAATGATTTAGAGTGCTTATCTTGAGTTGTTCACTAGAAAGGGTTAGAAAGGAACGCTTTGTTATTTCTAGCTAATTCATGAGAATATAGAATTTTGGAATTCTACAACATGGTGTTCGATGGTTTTAATTGAGGAGACTTCTATGATTAACTTGTAGTTTATAAGTGGATTTCAACCAACCAAGAGTGCTCTTTTCACTGATTTGTCATTTAACTAGTTTTTGTTATAATTAGATTATTAAATATATCTTGCTATTGCAAACCCCAATCTTTATTTAGTTTATTATTTTGTTAAGATAATTTTACATAGATTTTCAGTTATTAAGTATCTCTTCTCCGTGGATACGAACTTGACTTCCCTAGCTACATTCATTTGAAGTTAGATAAGTTTTGATTTTGTTTGGTAGCCTACGACAAGGCACACCAGATGTATAGTAGAAAAGCGGAGAAGAGAAGCCAAGAGGCCGCTCAAAATTTAAACAAAGAGGCCTCTCAAGAGAAAAAGGCTTGAGCAGGCGCTTACTCTATCATAAGCGTTCGCTCAGTTCAATGGAAGTGAATAGGCAGAGAGCTATGAGTAGACGTCAAGCGGTCTCCAAGAGGTCGCTTATTGGCCTAAGCGGCTGCTCAGTTCACTAGAATAGGATATTTGGGCTTATGAGCGGGTGCTTGACTCTGTATTAAGCTCCCGTTCAGTTGTGTTTCAGCAGTTTTATAGCTTGCTCCAACTCTTCTACGGGAATTAGGGAGAGTTACAAATGCACGAAGAAGGGCATTATTCTAGGGGGATTCATTAGCAGTAGTTCTAGCTTAGTTTTAGACTTAGAGAGATAGCTTAGGGTTTCTTCATTGTTCTTTCAAAAAACCTTTAGATTATTAGGAGATTTATCATCAGTTTCTCGTATTTTCATCGGATTTGCAATCATCAATTGTCAGACATCGATTTCTTATCAATATGTCAATATTTCTTTCATATTTTCTTGCTTTATATTTTGTAGTTTCAATTTATTTTTCGGTTTTGTTAGTTTTTTTTATTATTATTAGTTTTTTGCATAGTTTTGTTAATCTTTGTTTGTGATTCGGTACTATATTCGTCTTTATTCATGTTGCAATGTTTTGGTTGGAGTCTAGATTGGCCATATAGCGTCTTCCATTGCTTTCCTAGGTCGAAGATATTGACAAATGTATATTTAGGAAGTAACTCAATGTTAAGTGTTGTTAACTTGTATGTTATTAATTGTCGATTTGAATCTTGTGTGTTACTTGGATGCTTTATAAGATTAGGCAAGAAATCCCAATTATAATGCCCTTCTTTGAAGATGACCAAGAGGTTAGTTCCTAGTTGAAATCCCTTCCTTACATCATGTTTAGGCTTCATCTATAGGATGATAGCAAGTTAATGAGCATCTTATTTTCTCATTTTGAATTCAATTCTCATCTTTAGCCCATTCACATTAGGAATCAGTGTTGAATCCCGAACCCCTAGCGCTTTTAACTTTATAGAACAAGTCTTTTAGAACCTCGCACTAGATTTTAGTTAGATCTAATCTTAATCCTTTCTTTGGTTAAGCTAGCTTGTAGTTGAACTGCAAGAGTTCGGTAGCTATTTGAAGTCATTCCCTATGGATTCGACCCTTACTTGCCCATTACTCGTAATAGGTGAAGTCGAGGTTTAGTTGATATTAGGTGTCGTGACGACCGATATCTGACTCTATCAATAAGCGGCGGGTGTGTGTTAGACCTGCCTCATTTTGCACTCGCCTAAATTAAAAAAAACATGGGTTTTCATTTCTTCATCAGTATAACCTTTTAGAATTCCGCTTTCTTCATTTCTCTCATCGTTTTACCCTAATTTGTGCCACCCCACATCAGCTAGAACCCCTCACCATTCTTTCGTTTGTTTTGTTGCCCGAATTCGTGCCCACATCAAGTCGCCTTATTCCGGTTTGTTTCTTTTCCAAATTCATGCCGCCGTCTTCTCCTCCCCTCCATTGTGGTGCCATGCCACCTCTCCTTCCCCTCACCGTGGTGTCGTGCGTTCTTTTGGTTTGTGTTCTTGCCTGAATTTAGTTATTTAAGGCTTGTAATTTTAGTTCTTAAAAATTTGGTTCTATATGTGCATTAGATTATGGTTATTGATATGTGGGTATGAAGAGAACGTGAGTGTGTAATATGGGTATGCATTAGATTATGGTTATTAATATGTGGGTCGGAAATAAAATCTTAGGTACGCATTAGAAATATTGTAATTTTAATATGGTTATTGATATGTGTAATTTTGATGTATGTTCAAGTTAATGAATAAATTAATTGAAATGAGTTAGGTAATTAATTTTGTTTTATTCTCGAATTATGACTAAACTAATTTGGTAATTGATTGAAATTAGTTAAGGATTGTATAACTATGACTACATTAATTGAAATCAAGTTGGGTTAAATTTTGATAGCTCTAGTCATCCACTCATGTACATATTTATTAAGACATTGAGATCACTAAACTAATGCAACTACCATAAACCTCTTAGAATAATATTAAATACTTAATATTGGTGAAGATTTGAAGTCATAAGATATGATAGGAAAGCCTACATAACTTATATTGCTATTTGGTAAACATGAAATGCGTAAGTAATGAAAATGATAGCCAAAGCAAATAAAGCTTAACTTTTACCAAAATATTAGCACTTAAGTAGCCAAGAGTATATCTAATATAGCCTAACAAACTCATATATATAGTATACTCCACATATTATACCTTGTAGAAAAGTTACTCAAGACCTATTTTATCTCATACTATGTTTCAACTTGGTAAATATTTATTATGAAACCAATGGAAGTTATCATATACTTTGTACATTTAAATATTTCTTTGATTCTTTTTTGGAAAATAATAAATAACCAATCTTATAGCGTAATCAAGCCCATAAAATGACTATATTAATTAAAATTAGTTAGGAAAATATAAATCTCAAGTATATATTAAATATTATATCATGTATAATGATTACAGTCTTAAGTATGGAATTCATGACAAAAGGTATAACTAGTAGATTTTAATTTTTTTTCGGTTACTAATTAGCGGCATATTAGATAAATAGAAGCATTATTGTATATTATGTTGTTCTTATTTTGCTCTTTTATTTTATACATGGAGCTTGAATAAATTGAAATTTGTTCTTTCTTGCTTATATACCTTTCAAGGCAGCTCTCTTTGGTGTAAAATTACTAAACTTATTATTAGAAATTCCCTAGGTTACCTAGCTAGATGTAAAATGACATTGTGTGTTGGTTAACGTTGTATTTAAATGCATATAAACAGGTTTGAAAATTGATTTTCAAAAATGGGAAATGTTGGGTTTACAAAGGAAACTCTGCCAAATTTTCTGTAGAATTTGTAGTAATTTACAAAGCATATAACCCACTAGAAGAATTTAGTAACTTAAACCTGTGGGTCATTTTGGAGTTTACTTAACCTTATTTTTGGAAAGCTACGTACTTGAGGACCCCTTAAGTGCATATAACTATGTAATAAAATGATTATTGATTAGATTTTTATTTGATCTCTTACATGTCAAATAGGGCATGACACAAATTATGGGTGGAAATTAGATGTACGGTAATTGTGATTCGTTGGAGTTCATGAATGGAATTTAGGAGTTTTGTAGACAAGCGTTGAAATACCAAAATAACATTGGAGATGATGAAGTGTGTTTCCCTTGTGTTGATTGTGATAATATGAATACATTTAGTAGTATAAGAGAGTTGAGGGACAATGTGACCCGGCATCAGTTTAAGAAACAATACCACGTATGGGTATGGCATGGTGAGGTTCCTTCTTTTACTTACATGGGGTCGTATTGTCAATCTCGTACTTTTGAGCATTTGTCGGAGGCTGCGGAGAAACCATTGTATCCTGGATGTACCAAATTCACTAAGTTGTCTATCATACCAATGTTAATAACTTGAAATAAAAATATTGTTGGATTGATACAAGTTTCAAAGCCTTGTTGAAAGGATTAGGGGACATGTTTCCAAAGGGAAATGATTTGCCTATATCCACATACTATGCGAAGAAGCTAATATGTCCCCTGGATTTGGAGTATAAGAAGATTGATGCTTGTTCAAATGATTGCATATTATATCAAAATAAGTGTGAAAAGTTCATTCAATGTCCTAGATGGGGGCAGCCACGTTACAAACTCCCAATAGGGTAGAGCCTAAAGTGAGGATTAAAGGTCCTTCGGCAAAATTGTCATGGTACCTTCCCATAATACTGAGGTTCAAGCGTTTGTTTTTTATTAAGAGCAATGTAAAGAATTTGAGATGGCATGCAGAGAAGAGGAAGAAAGATGGGAGGATTCGATATCCTGTTGATTCACCCTAGTGGAAAACTTGGTCTTTACACGAATGGAATGAATCCTTTTGGTATCCTAAGGACTCAACATAGCACATGGCTAGTTTTGTTAGTGATATATAATTTGCCTCCTTGGTTATGCATGAAGTGTAAGTATGTAATGTTATCATTTCTAATATCAGGGCCCAAGAAACCTGGGAATGACATTGATGTTTATCTTACTCCCCTCATAGAAGATTTTCAATTATTGTGGGATGAAGGTATATCTGTGTATTATGCATATGCTGAAAAGACTTTTACACTCCGTGCCATGTTGTTCAGTACCATTAATGACTTTCCAGCGCATGGAAACTTGTCAGGTAATAAGGTGAAGGGAAAGAAAGCTTGCCTGATTTGTGTGGGTGATATGAACTCAACATACTTGTCACATTGCGGAAAACATGTGTATCTCATGCATCAAAGTTTCTTGAATAGGTTTCATCCTTATTGTAAGAGAAATACGTCATTTGATGGTAAAGTTGAGCAATGTAGAGCCCTTATACCATTGAGTGGTAGTGAGGTTAGTGACCTTGTGAAAGAAATGAATAATATGTTCGGGAAAACTATAAAACTCTGAGATGCTCATGGGTTATGGAAGAAATAGTCAATCTTTTGAAAACTTGAGTATTAGTAGTATTTACCCGTTAGATATTGTCTTGATGTTATGCATATAGAAAAGAATGTTTGTAATGCCATATTAGGGACGCTATTGAATATACCTAGTAAGACTAAGGATGATCCTAATGTCAGGAGAGATATGCAGACAATGAAGATTCGATCCAAATTGTGGCCTAAAGACAAATTGTCTAGGAATGGAAAAAGGTAAATCCACATATCTTCCTTGAGCTTGCTATACTTTGTCTCGAGCAAAAAAAAGCATATTCTATGAGTGTTTGTATGGGTTCCTAGTGGGTACTCATCAAATTTGAAGAACTTTGTGTCCATGAAAGATTTAAAATTGGTGGGTATGAAGTCTCATGATTGTCATGTTATGATGCAAATATTTCTATCCATTGTCATCCACCATATTTTGCCCAAGCATGTTAGGGATTCTATCACTAGACTTTATTCTTTTTTTTAATACAATGTGCAACAAGGAGCTTGATCCGTCATGTTTGTATGAGTTACAGGCTAATGTTGTTACGACCTTATATCTACTAGAGATGTATTTCCACCTTTGTTCTTTGATATTGTGGTACATCTAGTTGTTCATTTAGTTTGAGAAATCAATCTATGTGGTCTAGTGTTCCTAATATGGACTTATCCTTTTGAGATATATATGGGTACTTTAAAGAAGAAGGTAAGAAACCCAGCACACCCTAAAAGTAGTATAATTCAAGGTATAACCACGGAGGAGGTAGGTGAGTTTCTTGGTGAGTTCTTATTTAAGGGGGAAGCAATTGGATTAGCAAAATTGAGGCATGAAGGGAGGCTCAATGGGCACAGCACTATGGGTTATAAGGAGGATTACATTCCTAAGAGAGAGACAAGCTCATTTATTTGTTTTGCACCAAATCACAGAGGTTCATCCTTACTTGAAAATGCATATGAATGAATTGAAGTTAAAGTACCCTTCTAAAGAAGAATGAGCATTGATGCAAGAACATAACAACACTTTTATTAATTGGTTTCATGAACAAGTTATGCGTGAATTATATGAAATGAGCCATAACATTTCTGATACAATCAAGTGGTTAGCTTATGGCCCTTGGACAACTGTTCGATCTTTTAAGGGGTATGATATCAATGGATATACCTTTTACACTAAATGTCGAGATAAGAAATCAAAGTCTATTCAAAATAGTGGTATTTAAATAGTGGCTTCTTCTCGAGAATATATTAGCTCAAAAGATAAAGAACCAACTGACGTGACCTTGTTTTACTATGGGATAATACAAGAGGTATGGGAATTTGAATATTGTAGTTTTAAGATTCCCCTTTTTAATGCAAATAGGCAGATATTAGTCGACGTGGTTCGGTAAAGAAAGATAAATTGAATTGGAGTTTAGTTGAATGTTTGCTTTATTTTCTTTTTAGCCCTTATGTTGAATGATTCACTTACTTAGTTTACATTGTTTTCTTGTTTTTTGATGCAGTTTCGGTCTTACATCATGGCTAGTGATGAAATTTTTAGTGTTGATGAGGACAACATTAAGTATGATGTTCACCTGGAGACTAATCGAGGTGATCTAGACTACATAGCTTCTGAGTTAGAAGCTCAAAGAATCAATAGGAAGTTCGACGAACATGAGAGGGTAGTTGAAGCGGCAGCATGTTTTGAGGATGATTAACCCATGAACGTTGACATCCCTTGTGTTTGGGTTTGGGGAGAGGGAGGGGGAAGGATGGTGCTCGTGGCTTAAGTCAACTCAGAGGTCTCACTAGGAGCCTAAGAGTGTCCAAGCCATGCATTTAGTGTTTGATCATTTGCTCCGGCCCGTTTGTAGGTGGCTTCCCAAGTACGGCTAGCATATTGGCTTACTTATTCTAAAGTTCAACATCAATTAGGAGTGGTCAAGAATAAATGAGGGTTTTCGATAGACCTTGTGGGTGGACACAATGGTACGCATTCCTAACTTAATCTTAATTATTTAAATATTTGTGTAAACTATTAATAAATAAAACTAACCCAATTTATCTATTTTAGGCTTTATTTCACATTCCAGACAGCCCTACTTTTATTTGCAGTCGCTGATAGATTTCGAGAGTTCAAATCAAAGTTGGTGACTGGTTGGATTACCAAGACGAGAAAGGTATCCAAGAAAGAAGCTAATAGGTTGCCTTATGAAATCTGGAAACATATTAAGGAAGGTGATTGGCCAACCTTTGTCAAGAACAAGACGTCTAAAGATGCAGTGGTAAGTTAAATACTTTTATGTATTTAGTTTTGAAAATGCTTTCTAAGGTACTTACGACCTTTACTGTTGTTGATAGGCCAAACGCGAGAAAGAGAGCAAGAGTGCCAAGATGAACATTCATCCTCATTACCTTGGATAGTCAGGCTACAACGACACAAGGCAACATTGGAAGGAAGAGGGTTTCTATCCCTCTTGAACATCCATTGGTAGTCAGTTGGTTGTGTCCTGAGGCCACTTTAGATGAAAGAATTGATGGTAACATCGAGGAGGTAAAAACATAAGTCCATTTCACATTCATGAAAGCCCTACAAGCTAGGTTGAAGTTCATTTTTGCCCCTATTTTCAAACTGTACATTTGAATATGATGTGTGAACATAATGCTAATTACTTATACATTTACTTTAGAGTACGATAATGTATTAGTATGTAAACATAATGCTAATTACTTATTGCTTAATATGTAGGGCACACTGAATACTTTTAGTAATTTGTATGGCCAGTGGGAAAATCTACTTCTTCAATTCAGCTCGATCAAAGCGCAATATTAAGCTGAAAGCGATTATTAATTAGTAAGTGTTATCAATAGATTTACATTGCAAGGTTGGTTGAAATTGAACTTTAAACTAATCAATATCGTTTTCTAGTGTGTTCAAAAGACTTACATTGCAAGGAGATCAAATCGGAAAGCAGATATCGACATGGATAGAAGTGACGGTAAATTGATTAACTAAAATATTATAAAATAATGCTATCATATTACTATCATTTCTATTTTGTAATTCATAATGTGCTCAACAATGTGTGAGAATTGAGTGTGTCTACTTCGTGATGCGTTTCATGCTTGACGTCCTCTCCGAGTGTAGTAATGGAATGCTAATGGAAAAGGTAAGAACTTGTGCCCAAAATTTCATTGTTTTTATCCTCAGTAGTGTATTACCTCTTAAACATACCCTCAAAAACTTAAAATACATTGATTTGAGTCAATATGGCTTCAATAAGAGCGATTTTGGGTAGAAAATGGTCTTAACACTTGAAATACATCGATATAAGTCAATATAGGTCAAATAGGAGAAGTTTTGATTCGATATTGTCGTATTTCCCTCAAAACATGCCCCAATCACTTTGAATAGGACAGTTTGAGTGAAAATAGGTCAAATAGGAGTGATTTTGGGTTGATAATGGCGTATTTCCCCTAAAAACATTCCCCAAATACTTCTAATAGGACAATTTGAGTCAAAATAGGTCAAATTGGAGTGGTTTTGGATAAAAATTGCCCTTAACACTTGAAATACATCAATTTGAGTCAATATAAGTCAAATAGGAGCGGTTTTGGGTCGATATTGGCATATTTCCCCAAGAACATGCCCCCCAAACACTTCAAATAAAATGGTTTGAGTCAAAATAGGCCAAATAGGAGCGGTTTTGGGTCAATAATGGCGTATTTCTTCTAGAACATGCTCCAAACACTTCGAATTGAACGGTTTAAGTCAAAATAGGTCAAATTGGAGTGGTTTTGGGTAGAAAATGCCCTTAACACTTGAAATTCATCAATATGAGTCAATATAGGTCGAATAGGAGCGGTTTTGGGTCGATATTGGCATATTTCCCTTAGGACATGCCCCAAACATTTTGAATAGGACGATTTGAGTCAAAATATGTCAAATAAGAGCGGTTTTGGGTCAATAATGGTGTATTTCCCCAAGAACATGCCCCAAACACTTCGAATAGAACGATTTGAGTCAAAATAGGTTAAATGGGAGCGGTTTTGGGTAGAAAATGCCCTTAACACTTGAAATTCATTAATATGAGTCAATGTAGGTCGAATATGAGCAGTTTTGGGTCGATATTGGCGTAATTCCCTTAGGACATGCCCCAAACACTTTGAATAGGATGATTTGAGTCAAAATATGTCAAATAAGAGCAGTTTTGGTTCGATAATGGCGTATTTCCCCTAAAACATGCCCCAAACACTTCGAATAGGACAATTTGAGTAAAAATAGGTCAAATGGGAGCAGTTTTGGGTAGTAAATGGCCTTAATACTTGAAATACATTGATTTGAGTCAATATAGATCGGATAGGAGCGGTTTTAGGTCGATACTGGCATATTTCCTTCAAAACATGCCCAAACACTTCGAATAGGACGATTTGAGTCAAAATAGGTCAAATAGAAGTGGTTTTAAGTCAATTATGGTGTATTTCCCCTAAAAAATGCCCCAAACACTTCAAATAGGACGATTTGAGTTAAAATAGGTCAAATTGGAGAGATATTGGGTAGAAAATGCCCTTAACACTTGAAATACATCGATTTGAGTCAATATAGGTTGAACGGGAGCAGTTTTGGGTAGAAAAATGGACTTGAGTCAAGTTAATGTCATAAGTTAGCGTCATAAGTTAATTATACAACTTTGGGTAGAAAATAGCATGTTTGAACTTTACTTTTGAAATACATTGTATTATATATATACTTTAGTCATATGTTAATCATTCTTAGGTATGAAAATGATACAACGAGAAGCCCTTCTCCACCGAATAAATCAATGTGGTATGTAACAAATTGGCCAAGTATTGGACTGAAAATTTATTTTAGTTTACCTTACCTTACCTTTTGTGTATTTTTGTGACGATAATATTGTAGTTTTTTGTATATTTTGTTTATTTAATGGGTGATTCATGACCCTAATAGTATATAAATGAATTCCAAATCTTCATTTGTATACCTTTTGATTGCAATATGTGTAATTGGTTGGTAATTGGCTGGTAATTACAATAAAAAAGCAGGTTTTGGTACCATAAGAAATGTATATATAGCAGGTTTTGGAAATATAGATGTGTTTTGGTAATATGGTGTAGTAGGAACCAAAATTAATTATGCAAAACAAAAAAACTAACCCATATGCGGCGGGTTTAAGCCTTACCTGCCGCTTATTAATTGTTAACCACAATTTTTAATTAATTAAAACAAATGAAATGCGGCGTATTTCCCTATAACCCGCCGCAAATGATATGACTAATATGTGGCGTATTTTCTAAGACCCACCGCATATTATTAGGTAATTAGATGGTTATTTTGCGGTGTGTTATACATCACCCGCCGCATTTCATTAAATGGTTTGCGACGTATTTTTTACGCTGCAAATTAAATTAATTAATTTACTGTCATCTTAATTGCTGCTAGCCTTTTAATGCCGCATATAGTACTAAAAAAATCTGCCACATATTTATTAATTTCTACTAGTGAATCAAGAAAAAAGGAAAACATGCTACCATAGGTAATAAAATATTTATTTGAAAAATTAAAATAGTTAGTTGTGCTCTTATTAAACTATTAATATTAGTTGATAACATTGATAAATTCACTTTTAGTAGATATTACAATGTGGATTAATAATATTAGCGGATAGAAATGAAACACTAAAACACGGTAATATTTGACATTTTTCATCGTTTTCAAAATTTTAAACCTATCGCCCAAATAAATATAACAAAAATTTGTGGAAATAAGATATAAAAATTATAATTTTAGGATTATTTTTAATAATAGATATTTGATAAAATTCTTCTACTATGTACCCATTATATCTTAAATAAAAACCTCTTAATAAAAGAAAATAATACACACAACACTTCGTACTATGTTGGTATATCAATAGTAATAGTAATATACACAGCAAATTTTTTTAATATACTTGATACTAATTATATTTTTATAACATCACCTTGGTGAATTGGCTTGGTAAGCCTACTCATGATTTATTTTTGTCAACATTTGCATTTACTACCTTTTGTGTAGAATACATGCAATAACTTTTGTAAAATATTATTGGAATAGTTTAATAGTTAAAAATTACAAAGTACTACACGGATTTTTTAAGCTAACGTTTATTATTTAAAATTTGCTACAAATAGTTACAAATCTAGAAGTTAGTCTAGTCTCGAATACAAGTTAAGACATTTAGTAGATCATGATTAAAAAAAATAAGGAGAAGTATATTTTTCCAAATGCAACAACAAAATGAACAATGAGAAGTTGTCATTAAAATAATATTATACTACTTGAAGTCTTGAACCATGTTTGATTTTTAGTAAAAGTATATGTTGATTACTGTGGTTAAAAAAAGGATGAAGAGGAAACAAGTAAAGCTTATTGTAGAAATTTTGATCAAATTAAAACTTCTAATTGGGCCTTAAGTTGCTATATAATAGATCTTTTTGCATTTGAGAATAATTATTTTTACAAAAAGGAAAACACTAGTACTAAAAATTTGTAATCAATTAATATATTTTTTATATTAGAAAAATTATTAATTATGGGAAATATTTTTTTGGGTCGGACTTGGATCATAATCGATTGGATGTTGCATGATCTAAGTCCGACCCCGTTTCACATTCAGATTCGGACTTTATTAACAAATTCGTAGTTTTTTAAAAGAATTTGAATCGGAGTTTTTTCTTCTTCAGATCGAATCGGATTCAAATTGAATTAGGATTGAATTGCCGCACCTAATGAATATTAGGAGGACCTACACTTTGAAGAAAGATGCAATGTCATCAAATACCAATCATGGTAAGATAAAGGCTAGAATTTGGAGTTGTACTTGAGAATGTTGAAAGTTAATTTCTTTGTTTATAAAATTTATGTTGATGCTCTATATCGTTGTGATTTAGATCTAATTAACCATTGTAGTAGTCATATGACTAATTATTAATACGACGATACTTCTCTTTCCCGTAAAAAAAAAAATGTTTTTAGTAAATTTTTTTGTGGGTCTTTTTTTGTTAAAATCATGTCTTCTCTTTCTCTACAATTAAATTCAGTTAAGAGGCGTAAATCAAATCAAGCTATCTTGATTGCATAAAAATACTTTTGGATTCGTCAAAGTATGAAAAATATTATTTCCCTTGAAATACACTGTTTGACTTTTAGTTAGTCTAAATATTTCAAGACAATTAAGAGCATCCGCATATGACAGCACAATCATCATTTTAATTATTAAGAGCATCCGCATATGATAGCACAATCATCATTTTAATTTTTTCTATTTTATAAAGTAAAATAGATTTATATAAAAATATAAAAAGATAAAAGTTACAAAAGATAATTATACCTTATTACAAAGAAAAATAAGAGGATATAGTTATACTATTCAGTTAGGATTGAACAAAAATTAATGTGATAGGAGTAAAATGATATATTAAACTAAATTTGTCAACATAAATTGAATTTGTACTAATGGGAGATAAAATTTTGTACCGAAAAATAAAGATAAAAATAAAGTATTATATCTTAATTTGATATGTGAAGAAAGTATAGATTTCTTTTTTTAAGAAATGATAAGAATAAATTCATAATTGAATAAAATAAATATGAGATAAATATAGATAACAAATTCTTTTTAATAAAATTATACAAAATATTTAAGTGTAAAGTACAAAATATACAAGCTTACCTCTAGTTAAGCAATTATTGAGATAATATTCGGGAGAGAGCAAGGAGCACACGTGTTTATAATTCCATATTGTATTTATTACTCCACAAATATGATGTTTCTTATCATAAAAATGTACCCTTATATTCTTATTCTATAGGAGTACGAGGCGCGATTCACGAGTTTGGATGGTAGAATTAGAACTAGCAATGTGTTGAGTTAGGTTTGGATTTAACCTAGTTGGGTTGGGTTGAAATTTGCCAACTCAAACCCAATCTATTTATTAAATGGATTGAAAATTTCAACCCAACCTGCTATGGTTTAGGTCAACTTGAATTCAACTTGTTTAAAAAGTAAAAGTCTTATAGTATCTAATTTTTTGTAAGTTCTAAGCAATGCTTTAATGAAAAATCTCAAATCTTAACATAGTATTAGCACAACCAAATTGAAAAATTTGATAGTATATTACAACTCCATAATAATAGTTTAGTAATGAGGTAAAATTTTAACATAATAAAAGACAAAGACATTAACACTTCAAGATTGAGGGAATTAAGAAAGAACCGCAAAAGATATGAAGAATTAAAGAGACAAAAATGCATAATAGAAATTAGAAAGATAGAACTACTAAAGTTAACCGATTTAAACACAAATATTAAGATATAGTTTAACCTGACCCATGAAGAAAAATTGAGCAAAACAAAACCTATTAAATAAACAAGTTAAGTTGAATTAAAAATCTCAATCTAACCCAACCTGTATATTCATCGGGTTAAGTTGACCCATTTAAATAATTGAGCTAAAAATTCCAACCAAACCCTTTATAAATGGATTGGGTTGGCAAATTGGGTTAGTTTTTGCTAACTATAGGTAGAATGGACCCATATCTAATTAACCTTGTTATGGACAAAGTAGTTTTAATTCAGTTCTAACATTTATATGTACTAAAGTTTTCCAACAAAGTAAATAATTTGTAGCAATATTTAGAGGTCAATATATGGAATTCTCACTATTTCGAATGAGTTGGATGTCAAAAAAAATAAAATCAAGACCATTTCAAATGAGGGCCTATTTTCAGCAGGCGATGAATTTCTTTCGATTTTAGATCAAGGTGTTTTACAAAATATAATGATTTGCAGGAGGCCACCATGCTTCATTTCAAACACAATATCAAAATGCCGTCAAAATATGCTACAGAAATATATACATTATCTGAAAGCTTTTGCAACCCTAAAAAAAAAAAAACAAAGCAGAGGAAGAAAACAGGAAAAGAAAGTTCAGTTGCAGTGCCAATAAACTTCAGCAAGCGTTACATATTAATTCCTTTTCCTTTCCCCAAAGGAGCCAAAGTAAATACAATCAAAGAAATAGAAAATAGGAGGTGAAAGTTCTCGTGATAAACTTTGGGGCAGCAAGGAGAAAGAGATTTTGGTCCAGTAGGAGAGGGGCATCCAAGTTAGCCAGAGAAACTAGTTTGTTCATTAACCAAAGGTTGCAATAAGGAAACCCTTGTAAATGCTCATAAACTTGGCCACAAAAGCTGCATATTTTCCAGAGAATAATCAGTTCAGATAGTAAGTGTACAAGACGTCAAAGTTGTTTCAACTTTCTCCAGCATATGTAACAGAATTTTCATATTGGGATTCACAGTAGTATATTTTATAAACAGACAAGATCAAGTTTTGCAATAAAAGTTCTGATGACATACATTACATCTACAAAACTTCACAGCAAGACCTTCATATCATTAGTTCGGTTTTAAATTAAAAAATATAAGCCAAGCATCCAATTAAAAAATTATTAAATTATGAACCAAGCATGAGAAAAATTAGCCAGTGTTGCAGTAACAGAGCTGCAGAAATGAAATCTTGAAACCTTTAATATTGTGTATAAAGGCTATATCATAAATAAAATTTTGGAAGGCTTCAGTTCATTGTAATTTTTATACGTTTCATATTTGAAAGTAAAACACCACCTTATTAGTCCAAAGAAATGAAAGATAATTAGCATATTATCTTGAGCTTTAATCTTAACGTCTTACATGAAGAATTTAAATTATCAATTCATATTACAACTTCAGTAATGTATTTAATTGCAATGATATAATTGCAAAACAGAGTACAAAGAATGGTCAAAAATCAAAATGTAATTTCAAAACACATGTATGGCAAGATTGACATAACTGCAAGATTAAATCCATTACAAACGAAAATTACGTAGCAGAACAGCCTTTATCATGTAACACCCTTATGGTTCCTTTCTGAGCACAACACATTTAAGTCATTCTTTGCTGCCATCACAAAAAGAATGTGACATTTGGATGGAGATTCCCGATCAAGAACCTTGACAATTTAATCTGATCTAAGGGATTAATCATGTTTCAACTGTGTGCGCACATTGTTGGCTTTTTTTGGGGGTAGGGGGAGTAGATGAATGAAGGATGCTATGGATTAATGAGAGGAATGAGGCCATGTGGGGCTGAGGTTTTCATGGAAAGAGGCGATGGAGACTGACAGAAAAAGAAACTTGGAGCTTGGATGGTTAAAGGGCTAGGTTTTAATATGGGGCACAAGGCAGTTGCTACCCTTGCTAGGGAGCTTGGAGGCGTGGGATGGTCAACGGTCTAGAAGGGAGAGGGTGGACCATAAGTCTGTCAAGATAGTTGAATAGTGGTATTGGTAGCTAGGGAGGAGAGAGGGGCAAAGGACCCAAACTTGATACAACAGCTTCAATTGATTGTTATGTTGCCTTTAGTTGCTGGAATGTGGAGTTAACTATCAATCAGGAGGGAGGTTCACCAACACCCAAACAACGGCCCCATCAGTTCAAAATTCATATCTCTACTTTTCTCTCAACATACCAGACAAACAACCAAACATCCCTCAAAGTTGCAACTCTTTCCAGCAAGAATTTTGAAATACAAAGATCATCTTTGCGATAAGTCATGAATATCAAAGACCAGAAGAGTATCGCTTAACTAGCTATAGTTAGTTAGCTCATTCCGCAAAATCAAAGCAATCAACGAGAATCCTATTTATTACTTCATAAATGCACAAAACTAGAGAAAACAGCTAGCAATAAAATCTTGTATGAATAATATCAGAAAGTAATACCTTCAAGGTGGAATATGGCCTTCTGCCCAAGACGCATACGGTGCTCCTGCATTAGAGGAAAACATATCCTCAAAAATTTAAGGAATACTAACTTTCTTCTCACTTTTCAGATGTTTACGACTAATGTTGTTTTTTTTCCAATTTTAATATTAGTTTATTGGATGATAAGAATGTAAGGGGTCATGATGATGAAAGTAAACAATATTAGAGCATACTTTATATTTCAAAACCATGTTAAGACCTTGAGATTCAAAGTCATCCAGACTACTCAACATCGAATCATGCATGTTCAGTTCACAGTTGGAATATCTATAATCACATTTCAGGGTAAACCCTAGATTCCTGTCTAAGGTAAATGAGAGAAACAGGAACTGGACATACCATAGAAGAATCTTGATTCATTACATGAATTAGCATTCAAGAGATTAAAGTCACCATACACGTATGATAAGTGTTATCCTACCCAATACTAGAACGTAATCAGACACAACACAATCTCACAACCTCGCCAATATGTTGATCCACTTACAAATCAAAACTTCTTTCAAATTGATTCAGGTTACATTAGCTTCATTAAGATACATCACATACATGCCAAATACACAATCCAAATACCTCACCACCAGTGTGCAACGTTATACAACATGTTTCACATAAGCATAGAAATTGGAAGGAAATAAACATTGATATACCATAAGCTTATAGTTACTCAGGTTGCCAGATAATAATGGATTTCAAACATTGTTTATAACAGAAAGACCTTCCTTAAGAAGAATTTTGTTTCATGTTGGTGTGTCTATGGCTTCTGAATTCTGAGGACATGTATGGCCTATTCACCAATTCTTGTTATAATTCAGATAAGATATAACTTAATAAGAATTATGACTGAAGGAATTAACCACAGGAAAGAATTTCCTCACAGTAGACACCTAAAAAGAAAACTCATAACTCTTCACCAATCTACAAAATACTTCTAAAAAAATACTCCCCTAAAATAACAGTGGACCTAAAAATCTCTGATTCACTATTGCAATTTCATCCCCCTAGAATAGCTTAGGGATGCAGATCGTGACTTATACCTAATTAAGAATGACACAACTCAGGTCCAGGTTCCAAGAATGTTTCATGCAGAACCATCAGCATCTTTGCTGCCAAGAGAAACACCGTCAAATCTTATTTACTGGAAAAGCTAAAACTTCACCATCATGAGGCTGTATACTGTTGTCAATAAACATAAATTTCCTCTTCAGCACAACCGATTTTGGTCAATACCAAAGCCCTCATTTGGCTTGTACAGAACCCAGTGTTTGCTCACTAATCAACTGGACATCTGGCAATCCACCACCACCATCAATTTTCTATAACATGGGACAATCTAAGCTTCTCTAAGATCAAGCCAACTTCATTAGACACCTATGCAGAGACCATTCGTTTTTTTCCATTGCTGGAATCAGAAAGCAATCATCACTTGCATTGCTGGAATTAGAACATTGAGTGTTCTTACCTATATTATCACTGAAGACTAATCTTAACTTCACATATCTTGAGACTCTTAACAGGTGCAAATGAACCCAAATTGTTTACTTTATCATATTCCTTTCAAAGAGTACAAATTCCACACCTGGAAGATGAAGTATTTGGCATGATATTTCCTCCGAACCACCTCCTATTTTCTACACCATAAATTGCATCCCACTGTTATAAACGGTCTAGTTCAAAACTGGTCGATGTTGAATCTACAAAATCCTTCAGTGTTCATACTCAGATATTAAGCCAAAAATCTGAGAGGATGGAGCTTTGTGTGAACTCAAGAAAAAGGTCTGAAATGACTTTCACCCCCTCCATCCACCCTTGATGCCATAACACAAAGAACAAGTAGAAACCCAAAGTAGACCTCATAGGAACACTGAAATATTTTTTCCAATTCACGTAGATTGGGAACAGTCCCAAAGATTAGATAAGAGGTGCCATAAATCATTTACAATTGAACTTGTAGGTATCACAATAAGAACAAATAAAGTGTCAGCATATGCAAAAGCAACTCAATGCAGATCTTATGTCAGAAAAAAATAAATCAATAGCACATAATAGAAAAGACACAAATCAGTATTGGAACGACTCAAGGACTTACATAATAGGCAGCCCAATGGCAAACTTCATGCTTCAACTCGGCATCTAGTTTCTTCAATAGCTCAGAAAGAAGCCGCTGAAATTCGTTAAAAGGGAGAAGGACATGTCATAGTCAAGGGGCGGATGAGTAATAACCTATGTTGTATCAATATGAATCCGCATATGGATTCAGATAGATACGGGTACAGAAAACGGCAAAATCATTTAATTGCTAGTATACAAATCTGGATACGGATACGATACGATACGAGTATGGAAAACGGTAGGTCATACGCGAATCCGTGCAGCATAGGTGATAACAACGAAGGATTCTCAGGCAACTACCTTTAGTATGATTTCTGGAGGTATACAATTAACTAGCAGCTCATAAAACTTCCCTCGAACCTGGAAGAGCCTGTGAGAAAAAGAAACTAGAATCATGATTAACACAGCATGATTCGCAATAGAAGAGATAAATGCAGCAAACATGATGGAAGAAGCACAGCAATCAAACAGCAAAACAGAACACATTAGATTCCTCATAGGTGGATCACTGAGTTGAGGATAAATTCATAAACCTCCACATTGTGTTCGACAAATATTTTCATAAAAATATCAATATATCCATTTCAAGAAAAAGTGCTGCAGTATTTTTTTAAGATATTCATTTTACCCTTTCTGTCAGATTTCATTGTTTGAATTTTCAAACAGGTTTGGATCAACAGAATGTGTGCACTAATTTTTTAGCTTGGGGTTAAAGGGGTTTTAATTAAATGACTTAGTTTACACTTGTTTGAGATATACTTTAGCTCTTCCTCATTCAAACTACTAATCTTCAGAAATTTTATCATAACAATTAATGGCTTAGTTTACAATTAATGAAATTTAAACAATATCCCCTACTCCTATCCATCAATAAATGGTATAGACTTTGCTGTCAAAATAAGGGATGTCATATCAGAATTAAGTTATCTTTCTTATTGTTTAATTTTTTATTTGTAAAGGCAACTCCTCTTTTCTCCCTAATCTTCTCTTCTATATTAGAAGCTAGGCCATAAGTAATCCATTTTAATCAAGAAAAGCTCAAGTAATCAAAGGAAAGTTAATCATGGTAACTTGCATTTCCCCAACAAGATGAGTAGATGTTTTATCAATTTGAACATCACTCAATAGTTACTATAGTTCATCAAATTGTCTTGCTTGTTTAACATGCATAATGGCATACCAAGTTGCCATACCTCATTCAAGAGAGCACATTACATACGCAGAACCTAAGTTTGAGCTTTTAAACTCAAACCTAATGATGATGTCATTCTATCTCCTTGTGATTTGGGGGCTTTATATCTGCCATGACATAGCATGCAGAACGTTGAGAACAAGACACTCCCACCAAAAACAATAGGTAAAATAAAAACAACTGTACATTTAATTTGTCTTCTTTCCAATGATAACAGCCATGGCATCATTCCCCTACCCCCATGTTCATCCATCTTTCTCTTGCAAAGGAAAGCCTAGGCCTCCTGTCAAGCTCATATTTGCGAGCAATTTTATCGATACTTCCAGACCTTTATCTTCCTCTCTCCTGACCTCATTTTTTGATAATGACCACATGACTTGGCCATTTCACCAGGATTAAATCATAACCAAACACCTATACCCTGAATTATTTATTCCCCTTAGTTCTCAGAAAATGCAGAGGCAAAATTTCTCACATTGGAAAACCATATGCTACTTTAATGATAGCTTGCAGTTCAAGGTAATGGCTGTCAATTTTGAGCTTTTGAGCCATAACCAAGTAGGGAAGAAAGGGCACTAATAGAAACCCATGAGATTGAGCAAAGGACCTAGGGAATTGATAAAGGAGGATGCAAGGCAAGGAAAATAAGAGAAAACTGCAACAAATAAAGATAGAAAGGAGGTCAGCCCATCTGCCAAGAAGCGCCTTAGAGGAGACGCAAAGTGCATCTCAGCGCTTGCCTTATGTTTTACAGGTTCTTAACTATTATTAAATATTTTTATAAAAAAAACATGGGCCCACTACTGGTCAGTCAAAAATAAAAAAGCATGTGGAGAGAGAGAGAGAGAGAGAGAATTTAAATTTTTGAACTTTGGAGCTTAGATAATCCACACCCATTCATCCAAATTCCAAAAGCTTAAACCTTAGCTGCTGCTGCCAGCTGCCGGAGTCAGAGGGTCTGCTACTTCTGCCGGCCGCCAGAGATAACCGTCTCACCTAGATTGCCGGTGACTGACGATAATTTCCAGGTATGTTTTGTCTTTATTTTTTCAATTATATTTTCATCTTCATCTTCGTTTTCTCCAATAACTCCTCTATTACTCTTCTCTTAATTTTACTTCTCTTTTTTTTTCTTCTGGGTTTCTTTTTTCTGTTCAGAAGATTGATTGTAGATTGATGGGTACAAAACGATGAGTTTTAGGGTTGACTTCACTTGGAAGCTTCAAATTAAGTGAAAAACGATGAGTTTTTTCAACCTGACTGAAGAGGTGAATAACGAAGCGGGGCTTAAAATTCTGTGGGTTTGGACATGGAGAAGTGGGGAGTTGGGGTGAGTTTATTAATAATTCGAATGGATAGGAGAAATGGACCCAGGTTATTACCACTTCTATAAAGATGAGGAAAATGGATTTACGGAGATATGTGGTGAGGCGGTGACCCCATATATTGCATGTGTAATTTCACATGTTCATTTTTCTTGTCCTTTTCCCGGAGAAGTAGGACCCAGTTTATTATTAATAATGCAATTTGCACATTATGTGTTTCCGGCAATTTAATTTTGTATTTCTTCTATTTGTTGCTATGGCTAGACTCTGTATGTCAGGATGTCTTCAGATGAACAATCATCCATGGAATCATTAGATTACTTCAATTCGGGAAAGAAAATGTGGGAAGCTAGATCCTAACAACAAAAACAATTGGCAATGTAGTTTCTGTCCTACAGTGACTTCCTATGTTTGCTTATTTTCTTTTTATTTCATGTTTTGATGTTTGTCAATTTATGCACTTATTATATAAATATTATGTTTGAGTACAAAATATAATCTAGAAATGATAATTTTGGTTTTGGCACTTTGGGATGCCTCACACCCAAAGGTGAGCGCCTTCGCCTTGCGCCTAGGCTCTATGGACCCTTAGGGAACCTAGCGCCTTTTAAATCTAAGGGGATCATGCAAAGAGAGAAAAAAAAAGTGCACACTTGTTTGTTCAAAAAGAAAACGGCCTTTTGTGAAGAATTTGCAAAACTCATGTATGAAGTCAAAAAGGTGAAGGAAATGAAAAACTAGCACTAAGCTACTTTGGTTTCTAAATGTTTTATGCTTCTATGGTCAAGTTTCTTTGTGAGATAGAGCTTTTTTCTTAATTCCAGGTTATTCCTCAAAAATTAGCGAATTTTTCCGTAATGAGTAAGGAAAGGACCTTATATGCCCTTCCCATAGTATTATCTTCATTTTATAGGTGAACATGTGAGTGTAGCAACTAGCAGTAAGGTTAGGGAGTGTGCAAGACATTTCTACTTTTTACCAGGTCTAAAATTCTTAAAAAGAATGAAGTGCTCAAAGTCAGCAGGGAGTTGTAACTTGTAAAAGGGTGACACAAACCACACCAGCAGAGCTACTACAACCTTAGCCTAGAATTTAGTATGCATTGCATATCACATCAATCTCTAATCCTTATAAGTATTTACAATATAGAATACAGTAAATCCAACTCCAGCCAGTCACACAGTTTTGGTGCATAAAAACTGTAACAGAACTACTTGAGAAGAATTCCTAGAAAATTACCTTTTAGGGCTCTGCTCCTTCATAATATCAGAAGCTATCTCAGTGACATATTCCTCCCAGTCCATAGGAGGTATTACCTGGTTATTTGTAAATGGATACCTATAATCATGATTAAGGTAATTAGTATCAAAATAAAAAGGGAATGAATCTAATTACCCATTTGAACTACAGCATTCTACCAAAAGCATTACAGTACTTAACTGTTGGACACGACAAGCCTCAAACAGTAGTATAGCTCTTCTTAGACTCCGATTGGATTTCGCAGCCACACGAGCAGCAAATTCAAAAGGGAGGTGCAAGCTTTCTTTCTTCCCAATAAATTCTAATACCTTGACAATCTGGAAAATAATACCCAGATGTTAAAAGAAAAATCAGAAGAGTAATACACCAAAGCAATCAATTGCTATCTTTTATAAGAATAGTTCAAATGTGAAATGCCAAATTACAAATTTAAAAAAAAAAAAAAAAAAATAGAGAGATCACATTCTAATCCCTGCCTTATTAAGTAATCCTCTGGCTGAGCAAAACAAGTTTAAGGCATAAACACTGGATAAATTTGAGAGCACAGCAACATGACAACAAAAAATCAGAGTAATGAGGTTAATTTCATCAGGATCCACATTTTTACTCATACATGTATTAGAGGATAGATAGTATTTATCCTCATAGCAATAAGCACAGTTACAAGACGATGAAAATAAAAAAAGTAAAACTAATTGCTCTGATTGCTTCATAAAGAACAATTAGGTCTTCCTTCTTAGCTACACTTCCTCATATAGCAATGAGCACGCCTACAAGACAATAAAACTCATAGCAGTAAAACTAATTTCACAAAGAGCAATGAGGTCTTCCTTCTTAGCTACACTTGTCTCAGCGTACACAGTAGTTCCCTCCCATTACCCTTTTTTCTTCGTTGATCCCTTTGAAGTCTGACATAAGGTTGACAAGAATTTGTTAAGAGGATCCTCATTCTAAGCCACAAATTCAAACTTAAAAAGCCAAGATGCCACAAGCAGACTCAATATGAAAAAGGATCAAAAACTAATCAGATGGGATTTTGGATAAGATGAAAACCCGTAAGATGTTTCCCCCACAATATGAAGTCATGGTGAAGCAGAAAACAATCCATGTCAGATCTTTTCATGCCTCAAAAACATGAAGTGATCAACAAGATCATTGAATTCAATAGAAGTGGAAAACATGGATATAAAAGAGGGCAAACAACCGAGCCTTAAGGAATATGGATCCACACAAGCACCATGGAATAATACTTAAGAGGCATAAAGAGCAGATTCATCCTAAAAACCAAAGAACTTCAAATTGAAAATAAAAGTTCAACTTACTTTGACTATTAATTTTGTATATACACAGTTGTGGTCTAAAACTCAAGCAAAGTTCATAGACAAGTTTCGGAAAATTTAAAAACTAGTATTCACTCTGGTCTTAATGATATTTGAGTTTTCTACAAGGGGGCTATCAAAACCATTTAAGAAATTCATACTGTAACTATCATGTCTACCATTTGCAAACTTCCTAACTTTTGCTCTGAAAGTTGTTTGAATAGTTGCCTTCAAGCTGTTTCACATGAGTGGTTTATAAGCATCTGTCTTCTAGCATTATTTTGCTAAAACTTTAAAATCATTATGACAATAATTTATTCACGAGATAATATTGTCTTCATATTCAGTATGTTTGACAGCCTTGCCACATATTTCATTCAATCATCCAGGATAAGAAAAAATTAGAACGACAGATAACAAATAGAAGTTTATACAACACAGGAAAAAAGTTGTACTCAACCTGAAGAAAAAATTACAAAGAAACCCAAATTACCTATGAAGCTCCAAAAAAATAGAGCAACACTGAAAACACCAACACAACCAAAGTTTCTGAAATGAAAATAAGTTCACAATCCAAAAGCAAGTCACATAAAAAGAAGCTTCCAGAAAGATAAACAAAGCCTATTTATTTATATGTCCCCAACAAACCAACATAAAAGCAACATTGTGACAACTACTTTTTATTAACCTCAAACCCCAAAAAGAGAATTAAATATACTCAAAATAGTAAAGGGGAATCCCCAGAAGAAGAAAAAAAACTTCTAAATTGAACCGTGTGACAGTGGAACAGAAGGCAAAGGTAAAAGTACATAGAAAAACAATTTAAGGCAAGAAAGCATGTACTAGAGCAAGACTATTGTATTTTTCTTGACGAGCGTTAGCATCAACATGTGAAATTAGTAACAGGAAACTAAGAAAAAAACTTGAATGAAACTATTCCAAATATCCCCATGACCCCACATTATACCATCAAACAGTTTCAAATGTCTTCTTGGATAGTTATAGCAGCCCATAGGCGCGAGATGTACCTTTTTGTGTGTGTGTGTGTGTGTGTGGGGGGGGGGGGGGGGGGGGGGGGGGGAGGAATAGTGCTTAGACTCATGTAGAGATGGCTAATTTAGATACAAGTCTAACAAGTGTACCTCACAATAATAGGACACGAGACTCTAATTTGGCTTGTGTGAGAAAGGTACGTTAGGTGAAAGAAAGTACTAGATAACTAAGATCTAGTGGATGTACTTGTACGTACCTCAAATAGAAATTTTGGTGCCACCAAATATGAAGCTTTTTCAAACCCATCAACCCCTTCTCAACACCCAAACCCTTTTATGATTTCCTACTCTTTTTCATTTAAGAAATATCACTATATCAGGCCAACAAAGTTGATCCAATGAAGCTCAGTTCATTCTTATATCCCCAAATAAGGACTCTCACTTTGGAGATTCAACTCAACATCTGGTTTTACAAATTATAAATAGCACCACTATCTCTTTTGCAGATATTCAGTAAGCTTTGTCCCCATATATTACGGGGCTCACATGCAAGAGAAAGCAGGGTGTCCTGTCCAGATTTGAAAACTAATTAGAAGGTACTGATAGATCATATTTGAACAAGAAATTATAGAATAAAAATAAGTGGCCCTTGAGATAGTATGGGAAGACAAGAGCATTAATGAGGGCATCTTAAATTCAATGATGTATACACAATGGTTAAGAGTATTGCAATGGCCAATGGTTACTCGGCTCGTTTCCAATAGTCCCTTGATTTCTTCGTAATATACATACCTAAAATGATCAATTGATGTATCTGTGGTTCTTTGCAACCTTTTTCACCCTTCATGCCTTATGTACCCTTCACACCTTATCTCAACCCAAAGCATGTATAGTTGTAAGGAATTGTGCCAATCATTCCCATTACACAAATTAGAATTGATATTTTAGACATAAAAGCAAAGCCAAACAAGCACTATTACAAATACCGCTTAACCCCTCCATACCACCAGTCACTATCACAAATGAAGAATAAATAAAAAACAAAAGCCACACAGAGAACAAACACAGCAGCAGAATAAAGAGAAGAACATCAACTGGAAGAGACCACTATGACCATATGATGAAACTGTAGAAAAAATGTATCATTTTCTCCTTCTCTCACTCATCATTTTTTGTCTCTATTTCAAATGTTCTCCCAATAGCTCTCTCTCCATTTTCAGCTACTATATTCAAAAAATATAACATTTCTCATTTTCAGAGCCAAACCAAAGAGCTGTTCGGAATGGAGTGGTTAAATCCTGAGATGAATAAAAAGCATGTACATATTGGATCATCCATGACGCATAGCACATCCAAATCACTTACACCTAAAATAGTTATGAAATAATAGAGGTCGAGGATTCCTGAGATAGAACAGAACATGGTTTGCAAGTGCTGACTGCTGTCAAGTCAGATAAAGCATTTCAAAACCCTACAATTATCACCAACAATGCCCTCCCTAAACCTCAACAATATGTAGTTTAAACTCATAATTCTACAGTTGTCCCACCATCACACAAAAGAGGTTTCCAGCTTACCATTATGCGATTTAAGCCAACCATCTGAAAAGTTTAGCACAAAATGATGTTCAAGGCGAGAACTACTAATCCCAATTGTGATAGCAACATTTGTAAAAAAATTGGTCAGTTTCTTGACTGATCAAGAATTTATTAAAGTTACACATGTTCATTAATGGAAAAAAGATAATATGAAACAAAGCAAAACGAAATGCTACCTCTTCATTCTTGGGAGCATTAATTCGCACATTGAGACAGCGAGATCGAACAGCTTCAGTGACCTTCGAAGAGCTGTTGCAGCACAAAATAAGCCTGCAGGATGAACTATATTTCTCCATAGTTCTTCGTAGTGAATGCTGAGCTTCTTTGGAGAGTTTATCAACTTCATTAAGTACCAGAACTACATTTAAAAAAAAGTAGTGGTTCAAAAGCCACAACCAACTTCAAGAAGGACCCATCATAAAGTACCAACTAATTCCTTGTGCATTAATTGTCAACAAAGACATGCTACCTCTATGACGGAATCAAATAAGACAGACAAGAGTGCAAAATACTAAGACAATCAGAATGCTAACGAAGGAACCAAAAGCAAGAAACACATTTACTTATTTCTGTGATAAGGGGGTAGGAATTTAAAATTATATGTAATCACCAAGGGGAAGCATCTATAGATAAAGCAGAAGTGTAAAAACATACATAACATTTTTAGCACCAAGTACTTTCTAAAGGAAATTACAAAACATATGATGAAAAAAGAAAATGAAGAATTTGTAATGACATGAATGGGTATTTAAGATTTCTTATATTAATAAGTCCTTTCTACAAGGATATAGGCGAAGAAGAACACTTTCAACTTCATCTACTACATCTCAAAAACCACCAAAATTTATTGAGATAATTTTTTTATTAGGCTGAGATATTAGTGATGAAAGTGACGTCTGAAAGAGATTGGAGTCAATGATAGTAGCTGAGGAGAAAGAAATTAAACAATTGGATATAGGGTAGAGTCCCAACTGTTTCAAGGGTACAACTCTATTTGAACTTTCTATGCACAAGGAATGCAAGGGGAGGGCAGTTTGGGATAAGCACGTAAAAGCTATCTGTATTGCGTGAAAATGATTAAATATAAAATAAACTACAGTTTACTGACAGATGAACTGGTGTCTTGTCAAATCAGCTCACTTTGTTAATTACTTTTTTATTTAACCTTTGTCTATGATATGAAATCTACATAGAGCTAAAAGGCCAAAGTTTAGAACTTATGTATTTACAAGAAAAGGAAACAAAAAGAGGGAAAGAAACATAATATGAGAAACAAAATCAACAGCTTATGATAATGAATAGAGACTTCAAGCCACAATGGGATACCAATGAACTATAAGTGGATCCATCCTTATATCTGACTTGACTTTTACCAAAATAAAATCCTCAACACAAGTATCCCCCTCTTTATTGTCGTTACTCCAAGTAGCAGATATACTTTCCACCAGAGCCAGGATAAGAAAAAAAAATGCTCAGGTTCATTTGCGTATGGCTGACTCAAGGACTCTGTGAAATTGATGTGTGTTAAAGAGTTGTCAATAATCCTCAACACCAAGTATTGCCCTTCCTTATTTATGCTAAGTCAGACATCAATGCATATCCTTTTGATTAGATCAACAGCTTACATTCAAGAAATATATTGCCAATACTCAGACGTTACAAGACAGAGATAGGAAATACCCCAATAAGCTAATATCCTATGAATAGCCATGACCACTCAATCATAGGAACATTCTGATTTAACATACTTTTCCTTGCAAGACACACAACCACACAATACCTCTTTTTCATTGGAAGTAGAGGAAAATAAGAAAACTACAAGATGGTAAACTTATGTGAGCATAAAATAAAAGAGAGAATAACTGGAAGACATCTTACCTTTAAATCCTCGCTTTCCTTTAGTATCAATAGGTCGATTCCTAGCCATCTCTTTAATTATCTCTTGAACAATATATCTATCTTGAAATCCCGCATCACTTGGGTTTAGCTCCACATGATGTGTGCTAGATATAGTAGTGAGTTCGATTTCAATGGTTCTAGTCCCAGCCTGCATAAAATAAACAGAATTAACAACGATATTTATATAAATCAGCCACGAGCCAACCATTGATCAAAATATGAAAACATGATTTCAATATTAGTGAAAAGAGTCGTCCAAAATTATATTTAATAATTGTCTACATTTCTATTAACAATGTAACTTGTCCCTACTAATGCTATGGCATCACAATTTCTCAAAATTAACAACATACTCCCTCCATCCCTAATAATTTGTCATATTTCCATATGTTTACTTTATTAATTTTTGGTTTGATAAAATTAATACAGAGAAAATTAGTGGGATCCCAAAATTATGCGAGAGGAAATATGTGGTCCACTGCGATCATTTAAGGTATGAGGAAAATCTTTCAGGAACATTTATTTTTAGCATATGTGGTGAATAATTAGGGATAAAGGGAGTACATAGCATCACTTCCTTAAAAATAAACAGCGAAAACATAGAAAAACTTACGTCGACCTTCCATCCCTTGTTCTCCACCTTAACCTGAAAACAAAATCTAAATCTTTAGTTTCAGCTAATTCAAAAACTCATATAATAGCCGTGTCCTAATGTCCGACACTTAGACACGCACCCGAGTTCGAGTAACTTAGATACATAACAACAATTAAGTTACAACAAAAAAAGGAAGTACCTTTTCTGCACTAGGTCCGAACATCTCCCTAAGAAGAGCCATAATTAGGGTTTTCTTGCCGGAACCGGGCGGTCCATAAAACAGCAAATGCGGACAGTCTTGCTCAGCAACCTAACAAATTATCAGATTAAATTGACAAAACATTAGAAATTAGATATCTAATTGCAATTACTAGACTTAAATTGAACGGAGAAGCCAAAGAAATTGGAAAAATATACCAGTTTTTTGAGGTTTTGAGCAGTTTCTTCGTGAACAATTACTTTGTCTAGGTTTTTGGGACGGTATTTGTCGACCCACAACATTGTGAATACGATGAATGAGAAGAGGATGAACTAGAGGATGAACGGCGGGAAGAGGAGAAGGGTACAGAAGCGGGGGCCTGGGGGGTCACTGGCGGGAGATAGGGAAACTATGGGCGGGACTGGCGAAGTGGGGAGGCGAGTGTGACGGGTCCAAATTATGTCACCAAGCTCAACGCGGGTAGTTCCGTTTGCCCTCAGCTATGAGCCCATGAGGTGTGGGGTTCGGTAACAAATTAATGGATTTGGATAGAGTTGTAGTCTAAATTTAGCTATATATGTCTTATATTTGAATATTTAGGGTGTATTTGAGTGCACCTAATTCATTTGGGTGTATTTCGAATTAGGGGTAGCATTGTTTTCAATTCGGATGCTCTAATTGGATTCGAATCTGGTCATATCGGGTTTTGGGTTATATTTGGATCGGGTTATATCAAGTCTTGCATTTATCTGATGGGCTTAGCTCGGGTTTAGTTCAAATCAAATCTTAACGTATTGTAATGCATTTACATTGTGCAAGTACTTTTATTTCTTTTCTTTTAGTGTATGATGAAGAGATTTGGACATCTCCATTCCCTCTAGACTTTATCAAATCTTGATCATTTTTCATGAGCAAAACCCTAAGTGTGCACCATGCTTGAATGTATATTTAGGTGTTATCTTAAGTTCATTTCTTGCTAGCATCATAAAGCATACATTGATATTTATTTCATCTTTTAGTTTATGATGTTTTAGGGCTAAACCACATAAGTCATCTATGAACTAGACTTTTTGCTTAGTTGAGTATGTCATAGAGAGTAGCCTCTTTAGGCCCAACTCTTCATTTGATTAATAAAACTTCAAGTCTTCAATTCATGTGCATGCATAATCCATACTTTGCATATTTTAATTTTTATCTTTATTTCTTTATTTTAATTTTCTCACTTCCAATTTTGCACCTTTATTACATGAATCTTATTATGTTGTAATTGTGTGTAATCACATCTATCTTATTACTCTAATTTAAGACCTATTAAAATGAAATCACAACTAATAAGATAAATTGGACTACTGGGCATAGGGACCCTTAACAAAGTGATCACCTAAATCTAGACTTATGTGCGTAATCCTTAACTTGATAAACTTGCTTAATCTAGAGTGTGCTTCACTTGTCTTTGCATTATTGCCTATGAACTAACAAATCTTACATGTAACGACTTAACGTAAATTGCATGGATATCATTTCTTGAATTGACGTAGATTGCCTCATTCTCGAACTGAACTCTTGGTTTGAAGATTGGTCACACAAGTCATTTTAGGATTGAGTGTCCAAACCGCCCTAAAAGGTTTGGTGCGCAACTCCTTAACAATTTAAGATGCATAGCCGACCCTTAGTAGGGCGCTAGTGGGATGGAGCCCCTTTCCTTTCTCTTCACTAAGAAGGGAAGGATAAGTTGTATAAAACCGAGCTCCCTAGTGGTGATTCATTCATCAAATCACACACCCGAAACTTAGTTGGATTCAAGACTCTTAAAATTACGCTTCACAAAAAAGCCCCTTCACATTTTATTTTGAGCAAGAAGGGCCCAAAATGGACTAGACATACAAATAGAAACAATCTAAGAAACTCAATGTTCAATGTTGGTGCTGAGTATTAGATGTTGGACTCTTAAGTGTATAATGCTAAGTTTTAGCTTTGGACGCTTGACTTTTTAGTGTTGAACGCTTGGCTTTTTAGTGTTGAATGCTCAGATTGGGTATTTGAATACTTTAAAAATAGGCATTAAATGTTTTGTTTTAGAACAAAGTTCCTAGTTTACAAGGTCAGTTTTAAGCCTTTAAGGTAGTAGACCTATTTCTAGTGAAAAGAACATGCAAGTGACATTGGTAAAATAGGTGAAATCAAGCGACAATAAAACAAAAATGCCTTGAAATTAGTACAAAAGTTTTAACTATGACATTATTTTAACAATTTGTTCTATATATAACTATACATACATCAACACCATGCCTACCTGTATTATGTTTACATTAGCCCCTTTTACTTTTAATTTGAGTTTCAAAGAATTAGTTAGAGAGAAGTTATGCTATGAAATCTCTTCACTAGATGGTTAGTTAGAGATCATCATGAAGATTTGTTAGCAAAAAATATCACTAAGTAGTCAATTTTTCAAGTGTATTTTAGAACAATAGCAATTTGTAGTGTTGAATAAGTGTTGTCATATTGTCATAGTAATGTAATTGGATTAAATACTTGACCTAGTAATTATATTTTTACAGTATACTAGACTAAATTTCAAAGAACAACTAGATTCTATAGTTATCAACTAATTATATGTTTAAATAATAACATTGAACAATAAAAAATCATTAATTCTTTTTATTACTATCGAAAGAAATATTTAATTTCATCAAATTAATAGTATGAAAAATATGTAACTATGTAAATATTTTGTTAAAAAGAAATTGGCTTATAGTGTTAAAAAAAGTAATAATCCATACAAAGTGTTGAAAAAATGAAGTCATTAGAGCTTTTATATCAATCTTAATACATATTTTAAATTTAATGGCCTAAACCTACTCTTTTTTTTTTTTTAAAAAAAAACCCAAATTGTCACTTGACCTATGGTGCAATCTGCACGATTTACTTCAACTAATGACCTTAAGGTTATGACTTGTGAGATAGTTCCCCAAGTAACTACACGGCATTGCTTTATTCTGTAGCTTTATTATTACCAAACAAACACGAACAATTACTCCAACCATTATAAAGAAAGCATATTGAAAGGATATTTTGACAATATACAACATAAACACATGATACTATTTACAATTTCAACGATCCGACACCCTCTTAGGGCCAAAATATGCTCGCCTTTTCCTGCTCTCTATTTGGAAACTTTTTACTATTTAATTAGTTTGTTAAATATTTTACTTATATTTTATACAGCATCTGTATGGACTGTATCCAACGATTCTTTAATGAAGTTGATAAGTTATTCTCACATTCAGATAAGAGATGCTAATGGTGAATTTTGTTTCTTAGAGAATAAAATAGCAAATCGAAAGATTATTTTGGGACGATGTCATGCAGCCACTTCAGACTCTGTTTATGGTGAAAACGCTTTGGTTTGGGAGTCTTTTATGCTGTCATACATGTATACGAGTGTGCACTGTTACCACGGTACCACAATCTGAGGCCTATTTGGTGTCACAGTCACTGTGATTGTCAGTCACAGTCACAGTCATGCTGATTTTCACGGCCATTCCGCTAAAGACATCTCGGACATGTGTACTAAAAAAGAGAAAAATTCAAGTAGTTTTGCATGAAGTATTGCACATAAAAACAATTCTCTTTCTTACGTTGTGAGATGAGAAACATATCCATTTTCCCAGAGACTAATACGAGCAAGTTGAAACTCCACTGCATTCTCTCAAAGGTCAAATGCAAGAGCAATGCTCCCACAAATCTCCGGAATAATTTCTTGATCATCACTAAATTAGCTGCAGAGTTATATCACCAACAAACTGCTAATAAAACTTTATCGTTTAAAACACGGGAAAATTCATAAAAGAAGGCTTATAAGTCAATTTTTGGGTTAGCAAAGCAATTAAAGCAGGAGAGTGTACAGCTGTACAATTACAAACATTTTTTTTTAAAAGAAAAGACAATCAAAGTACACAAGTGAGTATATACTTTTCAACATTTTATCAATGCAACAAGGAGCAACCCATGACAATACAGCAATACATCCAAAATCTTAACTCTTTACTCTATGAACATAAGCACAAAGTTTGAGCCCTCGAAAATTCTTAATAATCTACAAAGAATTACATACACTATGAAAAAGCATTTTACCATAGCAGAGCAGATATTTACTACATAAAAAAAAATAAGATAAAAGAGAGGAAGTAATTCTACACAAAGATATTCTTACAGAGAGGCCAGAAGATCTCTCATTTCAGCTACAGAGGGGATGTTCTCGGTGGGGTAAACCTTGGCAACGAGTTGTGCAAAGCTCTCATACTTATCCAGAAACTCTTTCTGCCAAATATAAACGATTTCCATCAGTTGTCTTTATTATGATATATGAAGTACAGTGCTACTGAGTTGCATACAATTTCCATGCACATAGTCACTAAATTCTTCTTACCTTGCATTTATCCCACAACGAGGGTAATAACTCCTCTGAAGTCAAGTTCTTTTGCAATTTTTTGGACATTGCTTGAATGGATTTGTCAACCTAAAGCATAATAATGCTCAAGTGAGGATCACGCAGAAGATTCATAGGACTTACTTTAGAAATCAGCAAAAGATAAATGACTTTATAACTCAAAGAACTTGGTTTCTCCAAGATGCTTATCTTGACTTACTCCAGACAAGCTGGCTTTCAACACTTTCCGGAGATCCATTTTTGACAATCCAAGCTGGAATGGAATCTGAAGAGGACAGACAGATCAATAAAATTCAGGCACCACACTAACTCAACTGTATCAATTATCTTCTCTTTTCTTTTCTAAACTATTGAAAACTAGGAAAGGTCAATGACTTGGTGCAATTACAATGGATAATGGCAACTGGCAAGTACAATATCCAAATATTGCTTTTTGAATGTTGGTATACAGAAAATGAACAGAGTGCAATAAAGTAAAGCATTGTGCTGAAACCCAATCACAATCTCCAAAAAGCCCAATAATGGCAATAATTTTTTTAAAAAATTGGGCACTTTGAGATCAGAGGACAAATCAATAATGAGCAGTTCACAAGACTATAAGATCACAAAGAGTTCTTAGAAAAAGAGGAGGCCCTTATGTAACCTTTCTATGCAGCATACTTGTTTCATGACAAGTATTTAAGTACCAAAACCAACAATAACAAAGCCATGCCTTAATCCCAAATAGATGAGGTCGGCTACATGAACGAATAATCTATCTCACATGATCACCTACAAAATGTTTCTCCTCCATTCTATTCTATTTAAAACCATATCTTCTTTAAACTCATTCTCTCCATATTTTTCTTATCTCCCTCCATACAAGTCATCTCTGGTCTGCCTCAACCGCATTTGCTCTTCATTATCCCAACTCTACACCTTCTTCACCAGTGCATCTATTAAAGTACCAAAACCACAAAATTAAAAGTAAAAAAAAGAAAATGACCTAACAGATAAAATAAAACATAAATTTCGGATCCTAACTTGATAGAGCCAATTTTTTCAATAGTCAAACATCAACTGTCCAAATTTTCAACTGCATTGAAAGAGTCCCAAGTCTTACTCACACTCTGTTCCTGCCTTCCTTTCCCTTCATTTAAGGCTTCACAAACTTACTTATGGCTTCCTCCAATACCACATTGATCCTATCTTTACAGGAATGCAAGGGTTTTTTCATCATCAAGGAAAATACATGGATACAGTACAATCCCAGAAGCAATGTCCAGACCCTCCAGAGACTAGAAATTTGCGTTATTTTTTTACTTCCCAGCTATGTTACCAAGAATCAGAAAGAAGTGTAAAAAACGGCCATCTTATGAAAATATACATGATTTTCGACAAAAAATGAAGTGCCTAAGTGTCAAGCGACATACCTATGTCAGACGTCAAATAACTGACACAGGTCCTTCAAGTGAAATAAAGAATCAGATAAACATATCTTCCAAGCATAAGCAAAGATCTAAAAAGAAAAAAGGGGGAAAACCAAAGCCTGATAGAGCTTCAAGAGGTCTTTCCTAGAGCAGCAGGTTATCCAAAAGACGTACATTGGCTGCTATATTTTCCCTGGAAATCTGGTCTGTGATTGTGGGGCAGCCTAATGATAGTAATGCAGAAAATTCATTGGAGTTAAAGCTTCATAAATGGCAGGTGAAAGGAAACAACTAACGTCTATTCTATAATTTACAGTATCATACTCAGAATGTGACCTCTCTCTCCTTGTGTATGAAAGGATCCCTGGCTCCTCGACATAGGCCTCAAGACCTAGGTCGTTTTTCATAAGCAATGAAAGAAGCATGTGGATGCATATACAGATAAAGTGGAGCATATGATGGAATTCATTAAGGAACTGTAAAGTGCACAGATGCTCTCTGAGCGCATACGCATCAAGATGCCTACAAGCCCAGCTGTTGATTACTGTTAGTTTCAGATTTTCATGGTGTTCAAGAGATCTTTGCATCTTATATGATTATACCATAGATATTTTCATTAATTGGGTGAAAGGCTCGAGATGCACCAAGGAGAAAAGGATTTCTCAACACCTTAGGCACTCCACATGGAAGTGAGGCCCACTTAAAATTAAAATTTGGTAATTTTAGTGAAAAAAAAATTGCAAATAAAGAAATGATTGATATCTGAATTGTTTAATTTTAATATAGAGCTTCTTTGTCCATGACTATTTCCTATTCGTACATAATTTTCTTTTAGCTAATGACTCAGAAAAAGACTATAATTAGGATCACTATAAATTTTACTATGCATCCTTGAAATAGTGTATGAGTTATCACACTAACAAACAAAGCATTACTTTCAAAGCCATTACGTGAAGAATGCATAGCTGAGAGTAACAATATTATATACAAAAATCAGATACTTACTTCTTCTGGAGTGATGGTAAACATGAGGTCTTCAATCCTTCTAGCGAATTGAAAAAGCCGTTCAAATTGCTGTCAATATAAGTCCGAGGAATTCTGGCTGAGTAAATTTTGCCAAAGCTAGTACAAATACTACTAACAAAGGACCTGCACAAGATAAAGAGTTTATGATAAAATCAGCATACTTACATAATATATGATCATGCTTATATGGCGTGTGCATGCTTGCTCATATGCTTCGCTTGCCTGGTGATAGAACTTTGCCAGAGTTGGCACGACATTTGCAAGATCATATAAGCTGTAAATTATTTATGTGGAGTTAGCTTGTTGAACAGTAACAGAAAGTTGGCGCAATTATGAAGATGAGGCTGGTACCTATTCTGGAATGCAGCATAATTCTCCAAGAGAAAAACATCAGCATATTTTGGATCCGTTTGAGCAATTTTCTCCAAGGTCACAAACATAATGCTAGCCTGTCAACCAAATAAGCTTTGGTGTCCTTACATTTTTCATATACATATTCAAAGAAGGGAGTGATCCCAATAACAGTTTTCACAATTTAATTTCATATTCATCAAATTTCAAATAAAACAAGGCTTCAGATGCACAACATGAATATTCCTATACCCATAGCAATCAAGAACATCTGATTTTAAAATGCATCACACTGAAACCATAACGTAGGTATGTTTATAAAGTAAGTCTGAGATAAGACTATCACAGCAATTTATCCCATTTCTAGAAAATACAAGTTTGAAATCCTTTCGTCCCACTTTCTGAGGCAGCCCTACTCGAATGGAATGTTTAAATGTTTTAAAAACTCTTCAAACAACCCAAGAAGTATGTACTCATCTCTAAATTTCACATTCATCAAGATCGACCATTTTTAAAGCGAGTATATAGTTAAGTTTTGTTATTAATATTGACAATCAAAACTCACCAAGTCCCAAATCACACATACTTTTTTCAAGAACAAAAGATTGTATTATTAGCTGAAAAGGGTTACAAGCAATCAGGACAAGATGCCATTATTACTTTTCTTTGAATCTGCCCAATCAAGTAACTCTTTAAAACTCCCAATGCCAAAATGATGCTAAGTAATTGACTTTGCCCCACAAGTCAGAGGACAAAGACACTCAAGAACAGACCTAGGGGTTTTGCTCCAACCACTCGTGATTTCCATGAAAACATTGCACCGCAGTACCTTTGTCTCCTTAGCCTTACCAAACCCCTAAAATATATCGCAACCAATCCATAATCTCTAAAAGGAAAACCCAAGACTCCTCAAGCAGCGCAAACAACCTCCTCCAAAGGTAACTTGCAATTTCACATTAGAAGAACACATGTGAACAAGTGTCAATATTAACACAATGAAGCAAGCATATATCTGGTGAAACAAATAAACCCAGCCTTCGCATCATTTGCAACATTCACATTTGGCACAACTTTTAATAATAGGATAATGTAGAGACAAAAGTTTGTGGGTGGTTATGGTTTCAACGTTAGAGATAAAGAACAGGAAAAGAAACCTAACCAAAAAGGTAAGTCCCAGCTAAACTGGAACATCACAAAAAGGAATACAGGGCACTTAATTTCGGATAGTGGAAAAGGTATCACACAGAGGACTACTAACCAACACCACTTTCTCAATATCTAGAACTTAATACTTGAAGCAGGAACCAATCAGTAAAGATTAACATAGATAGTTATATTGAAATTTGAAATAATTGTTTTTGTATCATGACTTACAGGTACCTAAGAACTAAGAACAAGGAGCATCTAATGTCTTTATAACATATCCATCCATAAACATCCAGATCAACCCATAGCTGAAAAGTATAGTAAAAACAGAAATCAGCAGTCTAAATTAACTCCTTACAAAAGATAAGAATAGATACTTACAAATTTTGTATATGCCTGGTCAACCAAATCCCTGGATTGTCCCTGGATATATTGCTCCATACGAGTAGCAAGTGTAGCAAATCTATGCACCAAAGATACATTCTAAAACTTTTTGAATATGAATATTTCAAAGTTTCGAAAATGTTCAAATGAAAAAGGTGAATGGATAATTTTAGAGACTGTGATTTGCTTTTTTAATTTTTATTACCGCGCTTAGCTTTTATTGCTCTCAGATTAAGGAAAAAGAAAACAGTGTTTACCAAATATATCCAATCAAAATCAGGAGCTCAAAATGGATATTGGGAGGAAACTTGGAATTGCAGATAATGAGGATAAGATAAAGGAGAATAGATTACGTTGGTTTAGGCATGTGAGAGGTTAACCAGAAATATTGCAGGGATAATAATGTGGAAAGGGCCGAAGATGACTTGGGCAGAGAGAGAAAAAAAAACATGAAGAAAGTGGGTTTGCAAGATCATATAGCACTAGATAAAACCAAATGGTGGAAGGGATCACTGTAGGTACACAATATAGGTTATTGGTTCATGCAGCCGACCCCATTCATCAGGGAATAAGGCTTTGGTTTTATTGTAGTTGCAAAGTTAAAAATAGAAAATGGACGCAAGCTAGGATATATGTTTCAAAACTACATTACCGAGAACTAATCAAGATAGCATATGAACAAATTTGGAACAAATATTAATAAATAGAAGTTCCTTCTAGTCTACTTTGCCCTTATTAAAACCTACCTTCACCCCACATTAGTTTTCTCAAGAAATTATTTTACTAGTCCCATGTTAGTTTCCACACTATATTTTGGATATTAGAAGATGCAAAAGTAATATTTTCACCTTGGGATGTATGACAGTACACCTGTCTGTCGAACATTCCTCTCATTTCTCTCAATCCGGTGACAAGCTTCATCAACAAACTGCAAGGGAATATTATATCATAATGAAATTCCGACAATCAAACATTACTATCAGTTGATTGATGTAACCTTCACCAACATATTCAAAGGGAATCATGTCATAATTAATTTCCAAGTGTTCCATCAATCAACATTATGAGTAGATGGTATGTGTCAAAGGTTGAAGCTTACCCTGCTAAATTGCATGGATATCCTGGATTCAAGATCGCCAAGCAAGAGACGCACAAATCCAGCTGCATCAGCTTTCTGGCTGGAAAGATAGCGCTCTGTGATCCCATGCATCGATATGCATCGCAAGGGGTCAATCTTGTAGGCCCAATCCACTACAGCATAAAAGTCTTCCTGCAATTTAAACACAGCAGAAATGGTTAGAGCAGGTGAGGTACCAGGAACTATCTAGAATCTAGGCAATGCAACAGGACATTCAAGCGGAGGTTGTCATCAAAACTAATCTTTCACCAATATATAGGCCACACGTGGGATTGAACATTTTGAAATTAGTTCTTGACTTGTTGGCAGATATCTATGGCTGATTTACTCGCCTTGCTTGACATTGAGTGATAATTAGGTGTAAATAAAGATGTTGGTAAAATTGTGATGGGTGATTGCTCTTTATGTGAGGAATAGACAACATAAGGCAAAACAGCTGAAAGTCGATGAAAAATGCTACTCAGTGCTTTTTCATTTGGATGAAAAGCCATATAAGGAAGACCATCATCAAAATAAAAATAAAAAGTACAAAAAAAAAACAGCCATTTACTGAAAACAAATTTTGGCAGGTTGACAAAAATCAAAATACCACATGCCAACCAAAAATGAAGCAAGACGATAACCACCAAAATAAGGCCCTTCTCACATCCTCGACTCTCTTGCAAACAAAAGGGCAAAGAGGGTACTGATGGAAGATCGAACGGAACTTCAGGAAAAAAATTGTTCTTTTGTCAAAGCCTCAATAGAATGACAATAGGTACCAAAACTAATTTGAAAGGCAATAACATAAACAGGCCACAAAGGACGAAAGGAGAGCCTCTAGTGAACCCTGAGCCTAGTTCCTTACAGAGCACGCCCTCTGTGAATGGCAGATCATTGCCATGTTTTGATTAATCATTTTTTCATTTTCTCCATAGGTGCTCATATCTAGTGGAGATTCCATTATACCAGCACAAACATCATTAATTCTAAGAAAAGCAGCAGTCACCATTCAATGATACTCATCAGACATTTTTTACATGCTACAAAACAAAATCCTCCAATGCGATGGCTCAAAGGCATCACAGAAAAAAGAAAACTACAAAATAATAGCAATTCTTGAGAAAAATATTTGTATTTTAGCAAACTTACCTGAATTCCATCAAGCAACTCTTGAAGACATTCATTCAATGCTGCCAACTCAACAGAATTTTTACCTAGGTGTAATTAATAAAATCCATCAGTTAGGAATATAAGGCTGAAGAGGGTATGCCTTTCACAAAAAGATGCATATTTGGCACCAAAAGATGAAACATACCCGATTTGCTATCATTATCATCAATATCCATAATCCCAAGATCATCATCATCAGCATCATCCACATTTGATGTTGACTTACCATTCGGAATGCCTCCTGGTGGATTGAGAGCAGGAACTTCAAAGCACATGAAGTGAGCAAAGAAGGAACTCTGAGATTGAAAAGGCTTCGAGTAAGACAACAAGATGCTCTAAATAAGAAACAAACTATAGAAAAAATGCCCTGGGGGATATAACCTCATCAACAAGGATTGGAACAAATATTTTGAGCATTTTGGCATAAGCTTCGGAAACTGCTGAAGTGTCTGCATTGCTCACAGATTGACCAGCACCAGCAGAAGCATCCAGCCAAACAGTTGGATTTCTAGAAGCTTTAGTGCTGGCACGAAGTTCATTTGCAAACTCACGAGCCTGCATATAAAATAAAAGAAAAAGAAATAAACAAGAAACCACGTTTAGAAGTGATGAATTTCAAAGTTCAAAATGAGTTAATCAATATATTAATAGTTCATGTAAGTAGATTCCAAATTTTAAATTGAAAACAATTAAAACTTTTTTCTTTTCCAAAAAAAAGTTTAAATTGTTCTAGTCTAGCAACACTCCCTTAATGGTACTTAAAAATTTTCAAGAGGAAGTTTGAGAAAAATGAAACTATGAAGACAAATTACCACAGCAAAAAAGATAATTCAATTTCAGATCACTAGCCAAGTAACAAAAAGGTCAGACAAAAGGTTTCACCACTAAACAATTCATGACCGCACCACGGCTCAACATGGTGATATTGTCAAAATGGGCCACAGGTGAACAATATGGAAGACAAAAAAGAAACGTTGCTGCCCAAGACTACGAGAAGTAGATAACAGTTAACTGAAGTAGATATGTGTGCATAGTAGTTGATGCATCACAGTGTAAAAACATGTTGAATTCCTTTCCTGACTTTAATGGTACCTCAAAGCTCTAACTTGTTTGTCCATAAAATCAAGTTGACAATCAGTATGTCTACAAAAATAAGAATTTTTGGATCTCCTCACCTCTCTACGGAGAAGCAAGTTCAGAGAGCTACAGTATGCTTTCCTCAATGGACCCAAACAATTCTTATCAAGGCTCTGCAACATCAAAAGACATGGATGAGATTAAACATGGAAACGTCAAACATATATGCAAACAATTTCCAGAATAAGAACCTTCAAATGTTGCAGAAGGCGAGCATATGTCCTGCATTTGTATCGTAGATCGGCATGGTCTGGCCGTTTTAGCTGTCCACGCTGCTCAATGACAAGCAATGATGGTTGAAACATCAGATAGTTATAAAATTGCCGAATGAGCACAAATTTACAATAATAATGTGATCCTTTACCTGAGAAAAATAACTCTTGTCGCTTATCATGAAGTCCACCAAGCTGGCAAAGTAGTTCCTCAAAAACTCTGATGCTCTCCGAACGAAAGAACTTTTGAGCTTTTCTACTTCTGCTTTTTTCTCTCTAACCTGTAAGGAAGATTAACATAATCAAATATGAGGTAATACTAAACAAGGGCAATTAGAACTAACTACGTAACAAGATACAAAGCACGGTAGGAAACTTGTAATATATACCGGTCTTTCTGCAAATTTGGCCACAGATAAGACATTACAAAAGTTCCACGGAAACCCAAAAAAGAGCCAAAAATATAACTTTGCTCAAAACAAACCCCGAGAGATTAAGAGTGAGTTTGGCTTAAAGTATCTGGGGAATACACCCAACAATATGACAGCAAATCTATTATGTTTAGAAATGGAGGGGATAAAAAGAGGAAAATTATCACAATTTTAAGGATGGACAATGCTTAGCCAAAGTCATTTGTCCTCCCTTTTTGGAATCCTAAGATTTCAATTTGTACAATTTTAATATTGTCTAAAATGTGTTCGATCCACAAGTTTTAGAGCATAAACTGCCTATATAACTTTGTAATTAATGAAATATAATATTGCATTCATTTAGAATTCAGAAGGAATAAGGCTATCAAATAATGTGCTTACTCTTCATGACAATTGACACAACAATACAGTATATGCTTCCATAGAATCATTGCAGAAAATTACAAATGTACATGAAATGCAAGTCTGAAAAAACAGCTTTAAAGTAAAAAAAAGAAACCAATTATGGAACATACTGCTCGCATGTTTGCAAAAGTGGTATCCAGATTCGGGACTTCTAAGTCACGGAGAGCACCACTTAGCCATTCACATGCTTCAATGTTTTTAATCATGTTCGATTCATCAAAGGAACCTCCTGTAAGACAAGTTGCATACTAGATGCACGAAAGATGTCAATTTGGATTTAAAGGTGCAAGCAAACAGAGGTAGGAGGGGAAGAAACATACCTCAGAAGGAACATGTAACCGTTCAAGAAGCTTGTCCAGTTCCTCAATCAATGCTTTGTTGTTTACAGATTGCATCTCTAACTTGTTATTACGGGTTTCTATCTGAATATAATAAACAAGAGAAAGGAAAAAAAATGAGTAAGCAGCTGAAACAACTTATGCATTCATATTAATTTCCCAATAACAGCGTTCTCATGAATTTCTACAGCAAGAGGCCTTTCTCCGGCATAACAAACATTACTGCTGCCTTGCCGTGCTAGTAGGGATGGCAATTCAATCTGAACAGAGTCCAATCCGATCCGAACGAAAAAGTCCGATCCAAACCCGTTAAAAAAAAGTCCTACTCTGATAAAAAAAAACTCCGACTCCAAATAGGAGATGGGTCGGATTCGGATATTATATTACATCCGACCCGATTGTGATCTGAGTACGATCCGAATGAGTAGTATCAAGACTAGTATTAAAAAAACCCAAATATAATAACCCAAAATTTAAAAAAAAATCAAATAAATAAAAAAAACCATGGTATTTGCTTGTGTTGTATATTTTTTTAAATTTACTTTATATATTATAAATGAATTATTGTATTAGTAATGAAATTAACAAAAAAATATAAATAAGAAAAGTGCAAAATTTACAATATATTAAATTTTGGATCGAATTCGGAGGTCCGACGGATTGGATCAGATTCGGAGGTCCAAAATCCCTAATCGGGTCAGAGTCAAAATTTGCGGACTAAAGGAGTCAGATTCGGTTCCAAAATTAAGATGCGCAAACTAGTCGGATCTGATTCGGATTATGTTGGATCCGCTCCGACTCCGATCCATTGACATTCCTACCTACTGATATTAACAAGGCATTACTTCATGTAGATTTTAGAAGATCTCTCAAAGCCAATTGTCTTTATGACACTTGACCATCAATTCATCCTTTTGGATGTACCACACAACTCATATGAGGGATGAGGGATGAAGGACGTGGGGAAATGGAGGCTTGAGGGCTAAGGAAAATGACAACGACTGATGAGAGAAGAGGGGTAAGGAAGGCATTTCTAGCCCAGAAAGAGCAGATACATGCTAGGCAGAAAAGTACGAATCTTACATTAGATTACCTCATATTTCAACTTTTCACGTTGAAAAGGATGTGTTTTCATTCATATAACTTCCAACCAAAAACTCATAATTTATCATGTAATATGAGATGACAAAAACACATAATACAAAGGATTCCTCATTTCCTTGCATTTTCAGATGTAAACTTAGACAGTATGAGGTTTGCAAGCAGACAAACACATACAATGGCAAAAAGATACAAATTTATAGAACAAGTTTGGAATACAAGTAAATATTTTGACTGCCACAATGACAAATCAAATTGAAGAAATTTTTTTTTCCGCAAGAGAAAGGAGCAGAGGACTCTTGATACAAGGGTTAGACAAGCTACAGAGTGGTGTATCGAGTTAGTATATTCTCTGGAAGTGATGGATATGGAAATGCAGAAGCATAAGGACATGGAAGAAGAAAGAAATATGATAAAATGTAAAATAGTACATTTCTGAGGCAATTTTTTGAAAAAGAAATTCAAACTTCCTAAGTTTCTGTTACAATTTTTTTTGAGGAAGTAGGACAAGAAAGTAAATGCAAAATTAGTTTTTACAGAAAGCTGGTCCAATTAATGTTAAATTTTGAACTTGGACATCGTCCTGAATCTTAAAAGGAACTATTTAATTTGGGGAAATTTCTACACAAATTTGTTTGCTTTGTGTGTTTTATGTGTTTTGTGTGTGTGTGTGTGTGTGTGGGGGGGGGGGGGGGGGGGGGGGGGGGGGGGAGGAGAGAATTAATTAACCATCTCTCATTTTCTGGGGGTTTGGTGGCCAGGAGATAGGGTGTATAGTTCAGGTGAAAGAAAGGGAGGTGGAGTTGGTCAAGTGATGGGGTGGTGGTCTCATAACTTCGTAATGGTGGGGTATTTCTAGGAGATTCTTTTAAAAAAAATTACTCTTTGATGCAGTCTTTCATCGTTTTCTTTTATTTTTTAGGTTGTAGAAAGCATCAATCAACAGTTGAGGATTACTTTGTGAAATACACTGTTTTGTGTAACCAAATTGAAATCGCCAAACTATAAATTAGTAGAAGCAATTTATGCAGAAAAAGAAAAAGGAAAGCTTGAACAATTAAGGGAAAATCTGCAATAGCTATCCATCTAAATTTGTTATTGAAATATGTGCAATCCAGTTGAAAGAAAGGGAGGTGGAGTTGGTCTGGTGGTGGAGTGGTGGTCCGGTGACTCCGTAATGTTGGGGTATTTCTAGGAGATTCTTTTTTAAAAAAAGAACTCTTCAATGCATTTCTTTCATTTAAGAATTACTTTTTCACTAAAAAATTGTTTTCTTTTATTTTTTTAGCTTGTAGAAAGCATCAATCAAAAGTTGAGGATTACTTTGTGAAATACACTGTTTTGTGTAACCAAATTGAAATTGTCAAACCATGGTGTTACCATAAAATGATTTCACATAAATTAGAAGAAGCATATGCAAGAAAAAAGAAAAAGGAAAGCTTGAACAATTAAGGAAAAATCTGCAATAGCTATCCATAAAAATTTGTTATTAAAATATGTGCAATCTACCTAGATGTATCAATTACTATACGGATATGGAAAATAATAATAAAAAACCTTTAAAAGTCAGCTCCACCTACCGACTCAATGTCTTCTCTCATGTGTCTCAATTTCACATTGAATATCCCCAGCCACTCATCCATATCATCCACACAGTTCAAGGCATTATCAAGCCCACTTAAAACCTGCATTAAAGCAAACATATTACAGCCTAACAATGTAAGTGACAGAGTACTTCAAAATAAGTCCTATATTGAATCATGCATTTCCTACAATACTTTATGGAAAATTATTATAGCAATAGTTCAAGCAATTAGTAGTGACGGGTTCTAAATTATTAATGGTCCAAAAAATTTTATTTATTACTGATATTTATTTTATTATCAAAAGAACATGAAGATATAAAAGGTAAATTTTTGTCATCAATCCTCAAACCGGACATTGGAGCCTTAAAAAATTCCAGCGCACTGCTTTTTTTCATATTTTTGTTAAGGGGAGAGGTGGACTGGGTGAGCAAATATCAACAAATAGCCCTTTTCATTAAAAAATGAATTTTAATCAAATACAGTGTAACAAAAGAAATTATACAAGTTAGGAGACCAGTAAACCACCAACAATCAAGGTAAAAGAAAAAAACAACTGCAATATCTTACAAGACATTACTCCTCTTACTCCCATAAAGAACCCAAAAAGGGTTCCCATCCATGGAAAAACATACCACTCCTCTTCAACAGTTCAACCAAAGACCCCACATAACGGATAATATAATCAATCTGCCACAAAATCATATGCCCTATCACCTTATGAGCCATTATTAAATCCCTCACAAATATGCAGGTTGGAGCTTGATCAGTTCGCTCATTGTGACTTCATATGGAATGCAAAATATCCCGGAGGTGAAAATCAATTTTATATCACTCTTCTATTTCCACTCTTTGAAATAGAAAACAATCCATATTTGAGAAGGATGTCAGTCATGAGCTGAATATCTCTTTCTTCCTTAACTGTTACCCTTGCTGTAAGAAGTTTGAGATGTTTCGCCAAAGATGGCAGGTGCGTCCTCAAACAGGCTCAATTGCCTTACCACAATATATATCGGTGAAATTGGCAAGGAAATAAAAGTACTGGAAAATTCACATTAACCAACCCCCTGTTGGGCTAATATGAATAGAGTACGATGACATCTTTTTCATTGCTTGGGCTGAAGCTATAAAAAAAGTCATTGGAGTGTTCATCAGCATTGTTTGGTAGCTGTAGCCCATACATCACTCCTTTATCTGCTGCAAATGTGAGAGTCCAGAAACAAAGTCTAAACATGTCTCTAGTCAACACACTCCTTTATAATAAGAGGATACTGTTACACATGGGTCAGAAGGACTGAAGGAGTACAAACCAGCATGACATTAACTTTTGTCTTTTGATGCATGCAATGAATTGTAATTATAAACATTACAGTGCCTCAACATTAAAAGAAAAAAACAATATGATCCACAAAAGAACTCAGGGAAAATTAACTCTTTGTTCTTAAATGAAGCAGAACGTTTTAAAGAGAATATGAGATGCTAAGAGCAGTTCACCTGTTCCACCAACGGTTCTGTTTCCAAGATAGCATGAACATTTGCTGCTTCCAATGCCTGAACTTCACGCTTCAACCTTTCTGAAAAAGCTTCTGCTTCTCCAATACCCATGACATAACTACATTTGACAAACCAATCAAGACAATTAAATGTTAGCAGAACATTACCATATTTACAGGAAGTACATAGATAAGTAACTTGGGACAAGCAATATTCCCGTCAAATATAGGCGGAATATACATGGACATAAAAACAACAGTTCAAACCAAAATTCATCAGTCTAATTTAATTTATACAGAAAACCTCATATATACAGATATCTGGGTAATAAGAGAACCCAGATACACAAAAACCAAAACACACTGGCTAAGGAAGAAAGGGTCAACTTTCTGACTGAATCCTCAAATGAGCCCCTCAGTTAGACAACAAATGAAATCCAACCTATTTCCCCAGTTTTGATTTAGAAGAGAGGTACATTAATTATTTATTTTTGGATTCCACGCCAAGTAAGGTGCATGCCTAAAGGAATTGAAATAATTACCGAAAAATCGGATGCATTTATGCTGAGGAAATCCTAGACCAAAAGGGTTGTGTTCTAAGAAGTAAAGTCTTCTTTCAAACAGTACTTCAAGGTTTACCATCAGCAGTCGGGGTTCCCAACTCAATGTTGGAAACTAAAGGTAAGGGTGGAGATTGTTGCAGTACACCTTCATGGAAACCTAGCAATGCTACCTAATCACCCCATGAATCCACACATAATTTTCAGATTTTTGGTGATCGTCGACCAACTCATCCCTTCCCTAGACGTTAGCGAAGGATTGGAGTAGGGTAACAGAAGTAGGGACATTTGGCAACATAAATGAATAGTCATCCACAACAACAACAACAAAGCCAAGCTTTAATCCCAAAAATATGGGGTCGGCTATATGAACCAAAAATCTATATCTCGTGATCATCCACAATAATACTCTTCCTCCATTCTCTCCTGTTAAGAGCTATATCTTCTTCCAAAGCTATTTTCTCCATAACTTTCCTAACTCCCTCCATCCATCCAATTCACCTTTGAACTTCATCGACCGCATTTGAGGTTTCCATTACTCAACCTATTCTCCCTTACCGAAGCATCCATCATTCGGCGTCTAATATGCCTAAACCAACGCAACTAATTCTCCCTTAACTTATCCTCAATATTCAGTAATTCAACTTTCTTTCCAATACCCAAATTTCTAATTTTACCCCTCATGCCACCTTAACATATACATCTCTACTACACTCATCTTCTTAACAAGTGTTTTCTTGAAAGTCTTACATTCCAATCTAAACAATAATGCTGATTTAATTGTGGTCCTATATAATTTATCTTTTAAACTTAAAGGTACAATACGATCACATAATAGTCATGTAGTTGCTCTCCATTTGAGCCACCCAAATCCAGGTGACAACTAGGTCAATATCTACATCCCTTTGGAGAACCAGTCCTACGTATTTAAAACATTCATTTACATGCAACTCCTTGCCATCCAAAGTTATACTACCTTCACTTGACATCCTCCTAATACTTAACACTTCATATACTAAAGTCATCCAAAAGATATAAAAACATATAAAAACTTGGAGAGGTTATAAACATTGAAAAAAAAGGAAAGGAGGTGTAAGTAGGCCTTGAATTAAACTTATAAAGGTCAAAATATATAAAACTTGAAATTGAAAAGGCAAAAAGGCATCCAAAATCAGTATAAAAACAAGGAATGCATACGTGCCCAGAAGAGCTTCCATGTCCTCTTCCTCTGCCTGGGATACAAGATCCTTTTCCACAGTAACCTTCAAGTCCTTTTCAGCTATCGAAGTAGGAACAGGACCATCTTCAGAATTCACCTGACTGGTGGTGGTAGTAGTGGGAGTGTTTTCCTGTAGTACATCAAGACAAATTAAACAAATACACCAATCAGCGCCTTGAATCAGAACTAAATTCAAGGGATAAATAATGAGACAACAGATGCAGATATATCTATAAGAGGATATTACCATAATAAGATACAAAGTGGACCCTATGATTAGATGTTTGACAAGGTAAAAAGCTGAAAGCTACGCAACAAACTCACCAAAAACCAAGAAAGTTCACAAAATTTAATGTAGTCTATCTTTAATAGCTTCTACTTCAGATAATGGGTAAATAAAAGTCACAGACGCCTATTTCAATATGATTTTGCACAAAGTAGTTATGAGACTATGGTGACAACTATATATGCCGCTCATTTGTTTCTGGCAAGGACACACCTTCATAATGGCTTGAGAAGTGGATCTTCTCAAGATACATATATGTTCTCAAGGTTTACATAAAGCTCTAGCCTCAATGAGTGTCTTGAGTAGAGTAATGTTTATTGTCAAATGGCTATTTCTTAAGGCTCAAGGTTTTTGAGGCGGCGGGCTGGAGTGGGTCTGTTTCCATTCTAAAGCAATAGCAATTAGCATGTTTCCAATAAAGCTTAGGTGTCCATAAGGAATGTAGATTTTTTATTTAATCTCTTTGGGGAAGAAAAAGAATCATATTCGAACAGCAGAAATAATTCAAAAGAACAAAGGACAAGTTGTTCTCAGAACAACAGATTACAAAGAGGCCTAATCTCTTTAAACATATCCCGATGTGTAACTGTTGAAAGCCCCATCTACCTTATCCCACAAATATGCCAGTAAGTGATTCTTTCATAAATCAAATCAATTATAAGGGTGGTTTCAGAGTAGATATGTGCATCACATCCTCTCCACAAGCATCACAGAATCCCCATAAAACCACTAGGCCAAAATATTTTCTTCACCTTTGTCGTTTCAGAGCCCACGAAGCAAACTTGCAGCCATTTTGATACTGTACCAAGAGGAACTTGATGCTCCCCATACTTCCTCTAAATATAACTCACCATCTCAATCTCACAAAGAAAGAAGGCATGTGAGCAAGACTCGACTCCCAGCACAATATAACATAAACATATCTGGTCCTAACCTTCAGACTCTGGAGCATATTATTGGATCAAACACCAAGCTCCACACAAACTGCTAGAGGAACTTTAGGCCTCTAAAAAAATTAAGTCAACTGGGAAAGGCGGTACTATGACAAGCAAGACTAGCAGGAAATGCTGCCAAAAGAGTCCACACCTAATTATATAAAGGTGAATGGCGAACCAAGGCCATACAGATCCTATAGCCTAAGTGCAATGCACAGGGGGAGGCGCACACCTTTTGAAGTGGTGCACATATATCAAAAAAATAAATAAACCAAGGCCATACAGATCCTATAGCCTAAGTGCAATGCACAGGAGAGAGGCACATGACTTTTGAAGTGGTGCGCTAATATTTTATGAAAAGAGTGTCAAAAGTTATTTTTTTTTACTTGACTACTTCCAAGCCATTAAGAAACGTTGAGTCAATAAAATAGAGTGGGCTACTAACTTTAAAAAATGGCTAGAAGATTAAAAAAAAAAAGAAGAAAGACAAAAATAATAGGTGACATGCTGACAGCTGGTTACTGTTATATAGCAATACAGCCACATGATTCCACATATACCAATTCCAAAATAATAAAGAGAGAGAAAATGAGAAGCCACTGCTACTGGAATGAAGCCTTTGCCGGAGAATAAATCCGGAGCACTAGTCACAGGCCTAATACCACATCAATTTGTTTCCCTTCTCTTCTTATGGAAAACCCTCATAATTTAGAGCTTTATTAGTAAGGCACAACTTCAATTTTTAGATCTCTGGTTCTAAAAATAGAATTCTATGTCTGATTTCAATCAAGCGCAAAAAGCCAGCAACTCACGCCATGACTGTAAAGTGCCTGAGTGCCTAATCAAATTTGCCTCCCCCACACCATTTAAGGCTTTTTGGCAGTTGTGCATTGAGCACTAGCACCTAGGCACACCTTAATCGCGCCTTTAAAAACACTGTCCCACCCACTTCCTAGTATTTCCTTTCTCCAATAACTGAGGTGACAAAACCTCTAAAATCAAAATCCTCTATTTCCTTATCATGGGGATGCCAGCATACCTAACATGGAATGCTGAAAAGGGAGTATCATGTGAAGTGGACTGATTATACAATAAAGGGAATAGGACACAAAATGGTCTCTCCTCCCTCCAAACAAATTCCCTGAATCTAATGCAATGGCCATTCCCAATCTTAAGCCTAACCAGTGAGAAGAAGATAGAATACACTAGTAAAATTAATTTCAATGGGCAGACAGAAGTCATAGACACCTCACACTGAACACCTCACCCATTTTAGTGTGAAATTTTATTAGCTTATATAACAATCCAGAGGGTGTTACACTTAGAAAGGAACTGACAACCAGATAGATCTTCAGAGTAGGGTTTCAGAATATAATGGCTTGCCATCTAGGCCCGTCAAGATACTTGGAGAACTCTCAATTCACTCCAAAAAAAACTCATTTTTTTCAAAGGGAAATATTTGTATCCTCTGCATTAATTCATCACCACTAATTCTACCAGAATCATGGTCCGCTCCTACCAGGACTTTATCACTGGTAAGCACTTGGACCAGAAGAAGATGGATAAACAAAAAGGAGGATAACCACAGGGAATATTAAGAATCATTGAAAGATTTAAAGTAAAACACCCACTGAAACCATACCACATCATCGAATTTAACATTCTACGCCACTTTATTCAAAGTCATATTATCTCCAAATAAAAATTATCAAAAAACAAAGATCGATAATCAGAATAATGCTGAACCAAGGACATCAAATGAAAATAAAGAACAGAATGTTAACAAAGTAACAAAGCCAAAACCCATGAAATCAGAAAAACACAGCTTGCACCAAAAAAGTGTACACAAAAACCTAAATACAAACACAAATATCTTTCCTTACCTTTGCCCAAAGAGCCATTTCAACAACATCTATTCCAACAACCTTTGGAAGACGACCAAGCATGTCTTTGCAGACATTTAAAATACAAAGTAACAGACGATTTCTGAACACACAAAAAGAGGAATCAGATATGAATATGAATCTATCTTGACTCTGGAGAAGGGGAAAAAAGAGCTTTATAGATGATACCTATCATCAGTATTCCGCATGGTCCACTGTGGAGGAGCGACAGTTTGGTTCCTCAGGTTATCAAAACCCTGCAGGAATATAAATTATGTACATTGTGAACAACATGAATAAAAGAACCAATTTTCTTAATTTTCTTCTAATTCTACATAAACACAGGGCAATGTAAAGTCAAAACCCGAAAATTTGATGAATTCCTCACAAGTCATAAAAGAGAGTAACATACCAAAGTGAAAGTACATCCACTGGGATCGTTAGAGTTAACCTCCACCTTTGAAAGATGTTTAAGCTTATACAGTTTTGCAGGCTACAATCAAAAGAATAATAAAGACATATGAGTCTAAATAAACCTAATAAACCAATTTGAAAAGCTTACAATAAACTAGCCAATGCTAGAGCATTCATAAATCACTTTGTTCAGATCAAATGTCTCTCAATAGGTTTAGCAATCAATTTGTCCCATTTTCTTAAAGAGACATAATTCTGCTCATATCTTTGAGTGCTCTAGCAGTCTAGCAGAAACTAGCACAGATTAAATAACTTTTTGCAACTATTTAAGCGAATCTTGGATACCTAAGGAAGCTGTCTTTTGAGTGACTATACAATAGGGCATCAACAGTAAGAAAATATAGATATTGCATTGAAATGACAAATTTACCTCAAGAATACCCCCATTAGAATATTTTAAGACACGCAGGAAAGCTTTTGTCCTTTGGCCCTTCTGTTTTACTGCAATAAGGGTAAGTTGAGTATAGCTACATGATATAGAAATCAACACAAAAAGATAAGCAGAAGAGAAAGAAGGACAAAGTGATTTTAAGGGAACAATGACAACAACTGATACAAAACCTTGAGCAATGAAAAATTGCATCATCAAATCCAGAACCAAAAGCTATCGGCAATAATATAAGAGAAAAATCAGAAACAATTTATTGAGAAGTGCTGCTCAACAAATTACTCCGAACAAACTTCATGACACCCACTAAAGCACTAAATAAGCCAGATGCATTGCATTCACCACACATCTAAATTTCCTAACCGCACAATAATATTAGCATAATATCTGCATGCTGAGTAGGTTATTGATTAATCGTGATGCAAAGCATAGATCAATAACTTGTAAATGATTATCCCACATTGGCACATAGTCACATAGCTTTGATTTAATGAGGTACCAGAATGGATTTTATCTACATAACAAAAATTTAGGGTCCCTGAAACATTACAAAAAGAAAAAAAGGAAAAGGGAGGTCGCAGCCATTAAAATGTTTTGGCAATAAATCATAAGTGTCTGTTCAGTATATCAACAAAGTTTGCAAATTAAAACCACAAGCATATTGCAAGTTCTGCAAGCAAGGTAAGAAGTCATATCAGAGCAGACCCCAAATAACCAAGTATATCTGGCATGAAAAGTAGAAAATCCACTATCAAATGTCAAACATTTGAGGTATTTTCTAACATCATCATTCATCCCAAGCCAGGATGGCAAGAGTCCACTTAGAAATTAGGTCATACTATTTCAGCTCAACAAGCAGAGTCAATCAACCACCAGAATTGCCCAGTGGTCAAGGTATTTAAGTCAGCTATAGAGTCGATCAACCACCAGAATTGCTCAGTGGTGAAGGTATTTCAGTCAGCATAGAAGATAGCATACATAAAAGAACTGGCTGACATCTATATCAGGTCCTAAAATAAACGTAAAAATCCAACAACTTCTTGGGACCGATTAAGCTTAAACTTAAAGAAAATAAATCCTAAACATAAACAGAACTAGAATAACTCAAACGGAGTATTAATCTATAATGCACGAACAGTCATAAGCATAAAAACATCTAAAGTCAATATCACATATAAAAATTTAGTTATTACAGGAAAGAACAACAACAATGATAAATTTGGTTTGATTATAGGAAACATCAACAAAAATGATAACAGCTTTCACCAATCTTGTAGAACTTATCCTAAGTATGAGTTTTTAGGGGCATTCCCAAAACAATCGGAAGGTTCACCCATCTTGCAAGTGATAAGCAAGGTAGTTGAGTCATGTCAGAGCTGAACCCCAACAACCAAGTAATCCTGGATTAGAAGGTATAAACTAAGGAATTAAAGTCAAACATTTTGCTTCCTAACATCATTGTTCATCCCAAGCTAGGTCGGTGAGAGTCCTATAAGAAATTGAGCCAGACTACTCCAGTTCAAAAAGTAGAGTAAACCAACCACCAGAACTGAATCATTGATGATGGTATCTAAGTCAGCAACTAAAGTAAAGAATAGCATAGCCAAAAGGGCAGAGTAATATCTGTATCAGGTAAACGTAAAACCCCAGGACTTCTTGGGAAAATCTGAGTAACGTTACAAGAAACAAAATCCTCCAAAAACCAGAACACAAACCTAGTCATCATATAATGTCTTCTTTCCTGAGTAATCTAAACCTTAGCTGTTTTGACCAATCAAAACCTAGTCCCCTTTACGTTGTACCCTCACCCAACAAAACACTATGGATATAATAATTATGCTATGAATCATTTAATGACAGTCGGGCACTACTCACCACTAAGAGAGCAGAATCTACATTAAAAGTTACAATAATCACAACCAAAGTCCATGAACGAATCCGTGTTTAGCCTAATATCCGACACTAAAAGAATCGATTTCCACAAGATCTCGAAACCAGCAACCTAGTAGGTAACATTAAAACATGAAACCCTTTCCTCCCATCCTTCAACCCCGTCATCTAATTTTTGAAGATTCTCTAATTTTCCAAGATTCCCCTAGATACATCTGATGATCTGATCAAATCCTCAACATGAAAATCTACCTCGGTCCCATTGCAGCATTGTTCAAATACCCGCTTGAATATAGGTCGGATCTTTTCCACTATGATAGTCATATCCGTCCTTCATCTCTATATTAAAACCGCAACGCTTGTTAATTTTGTTAGAACTACGATCTCTTCACCAAATAAGCAATGATATAACTAGAACACTCCTATCTGAATTTAACATAGCACAAACAAACTAAAATACAATATCTTTACACTCCTTAGCACAAGTGTGAACCAACTTAATCAGAAGCACCGGCATTGCAATAACGACCGGGATAACCAATTCAAACACCACGCTGTCCGCAAACAAAGTATTAAACTAAACAATATCACTGGTCCAATCGCCTCATATATACAATATTTAATCATTGGCGCGTCCAATTGTAAAATTGAGTAGTATTTTCATAGAAATCAAAAGCATCAAACAATCAAACCCGAATTCGACAAGATCAACACAATATTTAGAGATGAAAGAACGGAATTGAGAAGAGGCGTAACTGGAAATGGCGAGAACCCGTGGTTTGGCCATTTGACGGCCTAATTTTCCGGATTTGCCCCAAACGCCGCGACTCTTGGCGACACGGATCGACATCATGACCTTCTGCTTGGTGCCTTCGATGGCGGCTTCGCAGGCTCGGCGTAGCTCGCCATCATCGGCGCTCGACTTCGCCATTGTTGTTGTTCAGCTTCCTTCCAGCTCAAATAAAGTATACTAAGATGGAGGTGAAACGGTGACAATGTGATGGAGGAGACAGATTCAAATTAGGGATGGAAATTACATGGTATTGATTAAAGATGTGAGTCACCGATTTTATACATTTTATATATTCTTTATCATTTTGCCCTTATATATTATATACGTACTTTAACCTTATTTAAATATATATAATAATTATTTAACGTTTTAGTTTACTAACCTAATTTAATAATTTAGTTTACTAATCTAATTTAACCTATTTACTAACCTAAATTATTATTTATATAATGTTTAAATTTAATGACCTAATTTAATCCATTTACTCACCTAATTGTACTCTTTTTTTCCTATCTCTTATAAACCCATCACTCTTTCAATACTTTACTTTTCTATCATTCACTCCATCAAACTCTCTTTGACATCTATTTCTCTCCTAAGAAACCTCTTTCATAAAACCAAATTTTTTATCAAAAAATTCACCATGTCAAGAGCGGGAAAAGAACCAAGTCAAAGCTTGAGTGGAAGAATAAGTAGAGTTGCCGGTAATACTCTATGAGGATTAGCGGGTTCTTCATCCTCAAAAGTATGTATTATTTTGTTTTTTTAGCAATTTATGGTTCTTTATATGTATTATTTTGATTTTAAAGCAATTTGAAGTTATCAAACATGGAGTATAATGATTTTAAGGAATACGTTGTTTGTTCCGTCATTGTTGATTTTGTTGAATTTGGTTATTTTGAGCTTGAAGAAGAAGATGAAAAACAAAACAAAAAAATATACATAAAACCGTGTAAAATACACGGTTCTACCTAGGTAGAAACGCCCAAATTGGACGGTTCTACCATGGTAGAACCGTGTATTTTATACGGTTCTTCCATGGCTCAACCTATAAAATACTTGGTTCTACCATGGTAGAACCGTGTATTTTACACGGTTCTATATATATATATATATATATATTCATTTGATATTACGTATAGTTGTAATTAAAATTCCATATTAAATTAATTAATATTATATAACGTACTAAGCATATTTAATTATTTAATATTTAATTAGTTAATAATAATACGCATTAAGTAGATAATATTAGTAATTAGTCATATAATATTAATAGGTATATATTAATAATAATACATATAACTAGTCATAATTTCATTGTATTAATTACATTCTATATTTATTAATTATAATACTCATAATTTATTATTTTAATTATATTATATATTTATTAATAATAATAATACGTGTAATTACTCGTAATTTCATTGTATTAAATACATTCTAAATCTATTAATAATAATACTCATAATTTATTATATTAGTTATATTATTATTTATTAATAATAATACATATAATTAGTTGTAATTCTACTATATTTTACATGTTTATATATATATTAATAATACTTACGTCTGTATTTATGTTGTAGTTAAATTTTGTTTAATTGTTAATATAGTTAAATTATGTTTATATTAAAATGGACTAGGTACCTGAAATCCACGGTGAGGGTGATTCAGGTTCGAGACATCCCCGATCCAGCGGTATCTCGGCTTCTGCACGTAGGGAGAGAGAGGGTCTACGGTTGCAGCAGTTACATGAGGATTGTGATGATGATTTTTGGATAATTATGTGATAGATGACGAGGATCAGGATTAGGATGATGATGATATCCCGAACTATGATTTGGGTGGTGCTAGTGTGCTATGTCGGAGGAACAATTAGGGGATCAGTATGTTAGAGTCTGCAAAGGCGTGGATGGTAAATTTGCTAATGCAACGGAATCAAGTTCTTCTTCGACTGTTTCCGGCCTGAGTAGTAAGAGGAAGAAGGGGGATGACTCTTGGGTTGTGAAGGGTGGAGTTCTTGGCGGCCCTATCGAAGGAAATGTGATTCCTAGCTTTTTGGGTCACATTGCAACCAATATTTGGATTGGGAAGGAACTCATAAACGGTGTATTAAAGTGTCAAAACCGTGACAAGATGTGCTCCCTTCTCGATAAATGGGCTAGTTCTAAGCTTAATGGAAGTCCAATATAGCAACGATTGTTGAATTCTGGCATTCTCTTTCTACCGAACATTATGTTCGATCACATAGATGCGCCACTGATATCTGCTTCTGTTGAGCGTTGGCAACCATATACGAATTCCTTCCACTTTCCATTCGCTGAGATGACTATCTTACTTCATGACGTGGAGGCTATTCTTGGTGTTCGTGCAGAGGGTAAGCTGGTAGATGATTTTACTGATGTCTCCTCCACGACACTGAGTGAACTTCTATGTGTTGACCCTGCTATAGTCGGAGGAGAAGATCCCGAGAGCATCTACCGTAATGGTGGTGTGAAACTTAATTCTTTATACAAGAGATGTCTCGTAGAAAATAGGGCAGAGGATACACAGCTATTAGCGTGGTTGTTTTTGGCACTGGGTTACACCTTGTTCGTAGATAAGAGTGGAGATAGGGTTAGGAAGCATTGTCTGCGTGAGGCTTTGTAGTCAGATTCTATTTCTACATACTCTTGGGGATCGATAGTCCTAGTGAACATGTATCGCCAGTTGGGGGTTGCCAGCCGGATTGATTGCTGGGAGATTGCTGGGTGCATGACATTGTTGCGAGCTTGGATTTATGAGTACTTCCTAGTTTTCGGCCCTATGGAGACCCGAAGTTTGCTATGACCCAATTTCCAAGAACTAAGTTGTGGGAAACTTGAGCCGAGAAGAAGACTCTGGAGCGACTAATTGAATTACGGTGCCAACTTGACACCATGAGTACGCATAAGGTACACTATCGTATTTAATTTATTACTTTCTTACTTTATTACATTTTCATTTTGACACCATCATGTTTAATTTATTCGTTGTCCCCAATCCCAGGTTGATTGGTTGCCATATTGCCCTAATCCGATCGCTAATTGTCCAAGGACTTCATATACAGTACTTATTCAATATAAGGACATCATAGAACCTTATATGCCTCAGAGATGTGTTCGCCAACTTGGTTTCTCAGCTAAACCAAAGGAATATAAGGTGGAATGGCCGAAATGTATAGTGAGCGTGTTTTGGGAACAATTTCCTGCGACGAGCTGTCTTGATTTGAGTTCATTGATTTCAACTATGGTCGGGAACCATGGTGCATTTGACGTGAAGCATTACATTAATTGGTACTGCATGCATTCTTACCCAAAATTCATATTCATATTTCTTTGATTGGTTAAACATCTATTGGATTGCATTCCTTCCTTTAGAGTTTTCCATCCTCATCTTAAATCTCTCATTATAAATGTGTCGCACATTAGGGTTATCTTCTGGATACTGGTCCAATATTGATGCTAACATCTTCTTCGATTTCACATGTGCGTCACTCATTCCCCTTACGGTTTCCTTAGCAGCTGGACTTAAGCCACTCACTTGTCGATGCCCCACTGGATACACCACCAACTCATGGTTATGAAACCCCCATTTCGGAATACCCTCGATATAGCAACCATCACGCTCTGTACGCTCCAACGCCTTGATCGTGAATTTGCAACCACACCCCTTTCTCTTCGTATTAAACCTCTGCGCATTCGAAAAGTTTCGATCCTTTTTCTTCCCATATCGATCGTAAAACAACCACTTATGCACACGACTATCAAATTGAGGTTTATGTGTTACAGAAACCAACATAAATCCATATTTCATGGCTTCTTCTTGAGCCCATACTTTAGCATCCATAAACGTAGCAAAATCTTGTTCGTGACTAAAAACCCCACTATAATCGATTCATTCCTTGCCAAAGTCCTGAAATTTCATATAGAGATCACTATATTAGACATGTAACTCTAATACGTAATTAACATCAATAAGAAATGTTTGTATAAATCGACATTAGCGATTGATATTTCTAATAAAAATCAATTAGCAATGTATATCAAATAAAACTAGTTAATTAGGAATGTTTTAATTTAGGAAGGATTTAAAGAAAACAAGAGAGAATTTTTAGGAGAAAAAAGAACCGAAAAACCGCCCAAACTAGACGGTTCTTCCACCTCTAAGAACGTCCAAATTGGACGTTCACTCTACCCCAAAAAACGTCCAATTCTGACGGTTATTATGCCCCATAGAAACGTCCAACAAATACGTTTGTTCTTGCCCAAAGGAACGTCCAAAGTGGATGTTAGTGAAGTCCATAAAAACATCCAAAATGGACGTTTGTTAAGCCATAAAAAAGTCCAAAATGGACGTTTGTAGTGGTCCATTAAATGTCCAATTAGGATGGTCCAACATGTCCTAAAAAACGTCCAAATTGCACGATTTATTACACATTAAAAAACGTCTGTATTTTACAGTTACAAACAACGATAAAACGTCTCAACCATACATTTCTCTTTAATTAACACCTTAACTAACCTAATTCTACATTAACTAACACTTACCACACAATTATATAATTATAAATATACAAAACGTAGAATGATATATATATATATATATATATATATATATATATGCACGTATTTAACTCAATCATATAGTTCAATATACAACAAAATGAAATGAATTACTTGAAATTGTCATAAGAACAGTACCTCATTAGACATTGTTGAAATTGAACCAGAGAAATTGAACTGAAGGTATGTATTTGAAGGAGTTGAAATTGAATGAAAGAAATTAAACTGAAGGAATGGAACTGAAGGAACCGAAGGAAATAAAGGTAATGAAAGAAGAAGAATAACTGGAAAAGTTTGGAATGTGAGAAATGAAATGATAATGAGAGTAAAAACTATAAATACTAAAAGCAATCACCGAAAACTCAGAGTAAAATTAACTGATATTGAGTGGTAAAAGTAAAAATACATTTAGCGTATATAAATATAAACTAAGGGCAAATTTGGCATTTCATGTACAAAATACGGGCGGTAGCTGGAGATTTACGGGCAACATTTAACAAACCCCTTAAAAATAAGTCATGTATGAAGCTAATTCAAAAATAAGTTTTATTGTAAAGATTGTGTGTATAATGACGCCAACAATAAACATTTTCAATATAACAAAAATTATCTCTCAATACAATAAAATTACTCCTTATAACAAAAGATATTACGATTTCAATTGATAAATATTTAGATATGTTCCACAATATGTTGTGTCTAATATACAAAAGTTAAGTCACCCATAAATACAACAAATGTTTTCCCTCAATTTTTAAAAAATAACTTTGTAAGGGTTTGTCATTTAATATGGTTATTTGTCCAACTTTACTAAAGTTTTTAAGAAACTTATTCCTAATGTTGATATACATTATTGTTTTGAAAAGCAATTTTCACTTACGTGAAACATCACTTTCTATGACGACTTTAATTTGGGATAGAACAAAAACTTCTACTTGAAGTTGTAGTCGATGACGGTGACTTTCACCTTAAGTGAAACAATTGTTACGGGCAACGACTTTCAAGTAGGAGGAATTCATCCCTTTTTATAGCATAATTGAAGTCAATGTCATGGACAAAGGTTTCCTAATAGATTTTTTGTTTTTTTTCAATTTTGTGCACCCAAAATCTTTTAAACTTATATAGGAATATTTGGATAACCAACACATCTAATCCATAACAACTTTATTGCACCACAACTCCAATCCAATCCATAACAACTTTATTGCACCACAACTCTAATCCATCTCTCTCCTTCAATCCAACACAACTCCAATCATCTCCACTTTCAATACAAAACAACCCAAACCCACACACAGTTGGCATATAAAAGCTTATTTACACAACAAGTTAACTCTACATGAAAATAGGGCTTGATTTATACCTAAAGTATACAAAATATGTAACAAATATATAACTTTTTGATAATATTCATCTATAAACTATATTCCTACCTATAAAAAAGCGGAATAGGAAAGGGGCCGAGCTGACTGATGAGTGATTAGCCTTTTTCTAAAGGCTAAACTCTCATGTGGAGCTAACATGGCTGGCTACATACAAGTATAGCCAAATAAAGATGAAACAGGACGGACGGTCAGAGACCGCAGCGGGACTACCATAGGAAAGGCCGCCCCCGCGAGCTAACATATAAATCTATTCCCGGATGGAGCGAAAACAAAGCAAGGGCAATCCCCCTATTTTTTGGAGGAAATCTTTTGATTGCGTATTGAATATAGATCCATGTCTCGGCGGCGATTACAGTCTGTTTCCCAAAGTCAGACTACCGAGGAGAGGGCAGAGAGTTAAACAGCAGCGAGAAGGTCAGTTGAAGCGGGAAAGAAGGAAGTATGACCTATTAAGAAGAGAAGTACAGAAGAAACCTCACTTTATTCGATAAACGATAGAGTGAGAAGACAAACTCACCCGGTAGAAAGCCTGTTGCTAAGAAAAAGGTAGAACCAATCTAACAACTAAGACTTTAGACTAGGAGTGTCACTCTTAGGAATTATGGGAGGTGTCGATGTACTATCTCTATTAGGAAAACAAGGAATACCCCATATTACTCCATAGAAAATACTAATTTATTTTATGAGAATACTTAGAGAAATATAAGAATGTTACTACCACATGATAACATAAGATCCAAGCTGAGGTCAATATATCGTAAAATCTAGAGATCACCCAAGGCACCCACCCTTAGAAAATTCTTTGAACAACTCAGATGCTCTAATATGAGACTGAACCCTCATAAACGTGCTTTCGTGGTAACGTTAGGGAAGTTAGTAAGGTATATTATCATCTCTTGAAGTATTGAGGTTGACCCTAGCAAAATATCTAAGATCGTGTAGCGGTTTGGTAATTGATGTGCTCGTTTTAGAGCACGTTTACTACCCCGTTTTAGCGTTAAGTTTTGCGCTTTTAGATTGATTTTATACATATTATACTTGATTTCACCTTGATCTTGTCTTCGAGTTGTTTTAAGGTCATTTCAGTTGTTTTTGATGATTTCGAGGTGAAATGCGACATATTCAAGGCTTTGACACTCTTATCAAGATTAGACATGCGTATCGCAGCTTGGTCACACATTTCAAGTGACTCATGAAGATTCCACGAAGTTCAGAAAACATTAAGTCACTTGAAGAAGGTGAATAGAGAATGCAGAGTAAGATTCGACCGAATCTGACATCCATTCGGTCGAATGACACTTCAGAATAGAGGCATGTGTTCCATTGTCACTGGGAAGGTCGAATGGCACTCATTAGGGCGAACCATCATCCATTCGGCCGAATGGATGTCTCCATTTGGGCAAAACGTGCACAGAGAGGAATTCAACAAAGTTGTTGGAATGGGTCATTAATTCGGGCGAACAGAGTAGCATTTGGCCGAATGGGTCATTAATTCGGGCAAATGGACCTGTTTTCTCCGGAAATTTTACTTCTTCTTTAGGCCGGCCCAAAGACATTTTAGGGTTTTGGGATTTCTTTTATTTTTTTTATAAATACCCCTCTTTTTGAAGAGAAGCACTACAACAAATCCCTTGTTTTCTCGACGCTATTTGTGTACATTTTCGTCGCAAAAAGCGTCGAGAAAATCAATGTCGATAATTCTCGACGCTTTTTTCCGCCGACAATGTCGACGCCTAAAACTGCCCAGATTGTTGAAATATTCATGGATTTATCACATTGAACTAATTCTCGACGCTTTTAACTGTCGACTTTCTCGACGCTTTTCGATGTCCATTTTAGCTGTTGACATCTTGTGGCGTCGATAATCTCAACGCTTTTTGGTGTCCATTTTTGTTGTTGACATATTTTGGTGTCGACTTTCTTGACGCTTATTTTCGTCCATAGATTTGTCGATGCTTTCAAAAAATTTAATATAACAGGCTTTCTTTCTAGACTTTAAAAAGCGTCGAAATTATATTTACAATACGATATTTATTTTAAATGATATGATTTGAAAACGAAAAAATGAGAATATATATATATGATATATATACTTGAATTCTTATTTAAATGTGTTGTACACATACATATACGTACGTCTTGAATATTAATTTAATATAAGCTAATTAATCTAGTACATAGCCAAGTACACACACATAATATATATATATATTAATCGAGACCCTAAATAACATTAATAATATGTTCAAAATATGATCATAAATTTGACATATATTTCACTACAACTAAATATAAGTGTATCTAAAAAGCCATAGACATAAATGATAACCCTAGATTTAATGATAGATATATATAGATATATATGGTGAAAGCTAATTTGATCTTGAAACTTATTATCCTTGCTTCTCCATTGCGCACTTGTCATTTTTAACCTTCAAAACAAATAAAAAGAGAAGTGATCATATAAGTAAAAATTTAAAATAAGAGGAGAATGTATATATCATATCAAATAAGAGGAAAATATGCCTAATAATGCCAATTGGATTTCAAAAACAATATGTTATCATCAAATATAGACATTTTTAAAAATTTCGGCAGAGTCTCCTTTGTATTATTGACTATTTCCATTTTAAAAATTGATTTCTAACCTATTCGCAATCACAAATCAATTACAAACAACTAAAAAATGCCATACCACGTTAACCTTGTGGTTAACGCCGGCCAAACAGTCCCATCCTCCAATTTCAGACAATCATTCACATAAACCAACATATAATTAAAAGTTTTGTAAAACACTGATCCTATACGAGAGAAAATGAGTATAAATTAAATACCGAAGGTGTTACGGCATCTAAGACTGATTGTGTAGCATCAAGCAGTTCTTTTGAAGCATCTCCACTACGAACTTTTCCTAGAACTTCAGCAAATTGTCCCATTATAGTTTTAAACATGAATTTAGTCGCCTGAAGTTGGGCTTTTAGCATTCCATTTTCCTTTGACACTTCTTCCATCCTTATCTCCGACACTACTTGCACTGGCCTTTTTCGAATTTGTCTAGACCTTTCCTTTCTCAACACACCTTTGACCCCATAAATATCGCCCTTTCGTACTCCAAATCCATAACATGTAGGACGATCTGGAGTGTCTGAACCATACATAGTGTGCTCGAAGGCTTCATCCTCAAGTTCTTGCTGAGACTTCGAAGGATGAACTCGCCTCAATGTTTCCAACTTAGCGTGTACATACAAACAATTATAGAAAAAATAGAACTACAAGAGTAGAAAATCAACTGCTATGTAGCTAGGATTGGGTTAAGCAATGAATAATTTGTGAAGTTTAGTGCAAGTTAAATAGATCAAAGGAGTGTGCACTTCAATTTCTACTATTCAATGGAGATACACCAATACCCGCCTTATCATTCACTTATTACTCCATCCTAGATCTATTTTGTATTATTGCAATAAAAAAAGAACACCATTCATAATTCTTACCAAGAATTCTTCAGTGACCGTGCCAGGAAGGAAGCTTTCGTCCTTTCCCATATGAGTTTTCCTCCAAAGAGCTAATAAACTCATTTTTTTACCATGCACATCCTCCTGTAAGTAATAATGTAAGAATTTTAGGGATAATCTTGTTATATATAACCTCACTAGAAGTTGGAGAACATAGAAAAACAAAATGATTCATACATAATCAGCTTGTTGGTTCGCAAAGCTATTAGAACCAGTTCTATGGAATTGATTTTGGGAGGCTCGAGCTTCTTTTCTAGAAATTGACACTTTCTGGTTCAATAAAATTTGTTAAGAAAGCTACTAAAGATTATAAAATTGAGCTGGAAGGAAAAAAGTACATTTGCTGTGACATCAATAAAGAAAAAAGATCCGTGTACTTACTTTTCCTTTCTCGGAATCCCAATACCTTACTAACTTACACCAATTATTACTACTAATTCCATGTGGTACACCACTACACATCTCACCGATTGTCTTCTCATTAGGTTTGTAGTATGCCTGCTTCAAATCATATTTATATTGCCTCCAACATTTACTAGTACGCTTCAAGGCTTGATTGTCATATTCCACACCATCGGGAATCACAAATCGATCCTTGAGGAAAAAAGGCACAAAAGATTCAAGACAATAAGCCACAAACCTTATAGAATTAAAGGAAAAAATATATGATAATGACTCCATACACAATAAAACGATGAAAAAAATAAAAACCTCAAAGAAACCAATATTTTTACTTACTCTAATCTCTTTAATAATCCTAGCTTTCAAATACTTGTCAACTTTATGCCAATCCACTTCTCCAACTGGACAAAAGTCCTCCACCTTTGCAATACTACCAATGAATCTGACCAATATATGCCCACCTTTCCTAAGAGGCTGATACAAGTCATTGAATTCAACAAAGTACCTTACGACATTGTTACTCCAAACATCAATTGGTTGTATTGAATCGCTCACCAGCACAATATTATCCTTAGCATCTACATTGAAAAGTATAAATAGGAAAACATTAGCAATGGTCATAAAATGATAAAATGGAAAAAAGTATAATGATAAAATAAACTTACCTATGGTCATAACCTCCTCTTTGTCATCAAATTCAACATTTGAAGGCCAATCAAGAAGTGACTTTACCCGTAGAGACTTTGGTGCTTTTGATTTATCTTCCCGTTCTTCAGCACTCTTTTTCTCAATTTGGTTAGGAGTACCACCAATTCCTTCTAATCCACTTTTCACTGAGTTCTTCACAATCTCTTTGGAACATTGGGGCAAGGTATCTATCGAGTGTTTTGCTGGTGGGCGTGAAGAAAAAAAGGACGTAGAAGAATGTGTAAGTGAATCTAATGTAGTAGGTAGTTGGATATTAGGTGAAATTGTGGGTGAAAGCTTAGGCGAAATCATACTTGTGACCTTAGGTAACTCTTTAGTTTGTGGAGGGAGTGAAGTTGATATTGTTCTAGTAGGTTGCTTTTTCCATATATCTTCTATTTTGTTGACAATAGGTGTGGCATGTGTACTTTTTATAGAATTTGAAGATGGGGGTACAAAAGGCCCATATTGAAAACTTGCCTTAGGAGCGACATGATTTGATGGAATAGTGTACCTTTTTGTTGATGGTTGTGCATCATCAGTCAACGGTGTCGTACCTGCATTAGCCACAACTCTCTTTCTCTTGCTTGGATAAGTCATCTTACAAGAAAGGTCATAATTTTATATTAAATTAAGATGTGTAGAAAAAAAAACTATGATACAATATACAGAATGGCGTAATCTTTGTCGAAATTAGATCTTCATGTATAATAAAATTGATGCAAAAACCACAACAAGAAAATGAATAAGCATGAAGTCTAACAAAGAAAACATCCATAAAAAAAATGCATGAAAAACCAGCCTACCACAAGATTACAACTATATAGTAAACACAAAACCCAATAATCAAGGCTCATCATCAGTTATATTAAACAAGTCCTTGGGCTTAGTCTTAATTACATGAAGCCATCATTTTTGCATCTCATCCTCAATATAGAATACTTGTTTTGCTTGAGATGAGAAAATAAATGGATCATCATACAAATTTCGACCTATGTGCATCAACTTCGAAAAATTGACACGAAAACTACTATTTGGGTACATTTTGTAACCCTTACGTATATCAACCCAATCACAATGAAACATTAAAACTTTAAAAGCACCACGATAGCTAAATTCAACTATTGATTTGAGTTTTCCATAATATTCTTGGCCATCAGCTTCCACAATAACTCCAGAATTTTGTGTCTTTCGAAATCGCTAACGATCCATGGTATCAAATTTATAGCCATTGATGATGACACCATTCATCCTTTTACCGCGATCACTTATACCACCGGCTAAGGCTATTCGTAGCTTTCCTTCTTCAGTACTATCATCAAGGTTGTGCGTCTTCATAAAAAAAAAGTTAAACTTAAAAGGGTATTTAATAATAAAATAAAATAGATCCAAATTTCATAGCCTCTATCTGGTTTTGCAGCCAATCAGCAAACTCATTAACTATCCATTGATTTTCGAGATTTGTATCTACTTGAATTCCTTTAGATTGAGTCTCGCGCCGTTTTAGGACAATGAATTCACTTTAAAGATTAAAAACTTGGTTATCAAAAATTGTGAATGTTAATATTCTTATAATGAAATTAATAATATATAACCATTGAATATACTTACTTTATAGCTGGTTTTAACTCATCTGAATGAAGCAATACATAGCGATGTGCTTGGTTTAAACTTTTATCATCAAAACGAATATTTTCCTTCATTCCAATCACACGACAACCTGAGTTAAACAAGTATGTATGGAAATCTGGAACACCATCTTTATTCCTTTTAGGTCTAGTAAATATGATCTCAACACCTTCTAAATATCTCGAACAAAATGCAATTGTCTCCCATAAGAGGTACCCTTCAGCAATAGACCCCTCGGGATGGGCCTTATTCCTTACGTGAGTTTTCAAAAAGGACAAGTACCTTCATAAAGGATGTTAATTTTAAATAAAAAATATTATATCATTTAAAAAAAATAATAACACAAAAGGAATAAAAGAAATAGAGGTTGAAATTATATACCTCTCAATGGGATACATCCATCTATAATGCACAGTCCACCGAGCTTAACTTCTTCCACTATATGGATTAATAGATGAACCATAATTGTGAAAAATGTTGGTAGAAACTCTTTCTCCATCTTACAAAGAGTCAATACAATTTTTGATTGAATGGTATTTAAGTCTGTTTTTTCAATGGAAGTCGCACAAAGCTTCTTAAAGAAGTTAGACAACTCCTCAAGCAAATCAATTACCTGTGTAACATTTGATGCTATTAAAGCAACCGGAAGGATATCTTGCATAAGGACATGATCGTCATGGCTTTTCATATTAATAAGTTTTCGTTGCTTCATGTTTACACACCTTTGCAAATTAGACCCATAACCATCAGGAACTTTAATCTTTTGTAAACCTCTTAGAAATCTCTCTTTCTCTTCTATTGACATGGTGTATGAAGCAGGAGGTATGTATTCATATGCTCGATTTGGATGAGATTGAGGCCAAAGATAAGGTTTTATCCCTTTTGCCTTCAGTGCTAGTCTAGCATTCTTGTCATCTCTACCCTTATCTGTTTCTAGAAGAGTTCCTAACAAAATATCACACACATTCTTTTCAATATGCATAACATCTAGATTATGTCTCAAAAGATTATGTTCCCAATATACCAAGTCAAAAACCCACTTTTCTTATTCCAAAGAACAACATTATTACCATCATCCCCATCAGGAACATCATCACTTTCTATAAATGATGTGTTGGCCTGTAGTTTTTTCCTTTTCTTAGAATATTTTTTTGACTTTCCATAAACATAATTAACCTCTTCCTGTTGCTTCAAATGGTCTATTCCAGTTGCCAAAATCGGAGGTAGACCATATTCCACATTACCATCAAATAAATTTGCTTGAGAACGAAAGGGGTGATTAATTGGTAACCATTTTCGAGCACAAGGATAGCAAATCTTGTTACCAAACATATATGAATAGGTATGGTTACCACACCAAGGGCAAGCTGTGTAACCTTTTGTACTCCAACCTGACAACATGGCATATGCCGGGAAGTCATTTATAGTGGAATGTAAGGCAGCTCTTAGCGTAAAATTATTTCCACTATAAGCATCAAATGCATGTACACCATCCCATAACAAATTTAATTCATGAATTAGTGGTTGTAAGTACACATCGATATCAATCCCAGGACCGTGTTTCCTTGGAATAAGTAACGAAAGAATAAATGAGGATGATTTCATACAAAGCCATGGTGGTAAATTATAAGGGATCAAGACCACAGGCCATGTACTGTAGTTGGTATTCATTAAACGGTAAGGATTAAACCCATCACTTGCAAGCCCCAACCTAACACTACGAGGATCATCAGAGAATTCACGATATCTTTTATCAAAAGTTTTCCAAGCCTCACCATCTTCTGGATGCTTCAACACATTGCTATTATCCTTGTAATTATCATAATGCCATGTCATGTCTTTTGCAATTTTTGAGGACATATAAAGTCTCTTTAGCCTAGGAATAAGTGGAAAATACCGCATTACTTTAGCTGCTTCACCTTTCTTACATGTCTCCTTACCTTTGACCACCTTCCATCTTGATGTATGACAAACATGACACTCAACTTGATTTGCAAATTCACCCCAGTATAACATACAATCATTAGGACAAGCGTCAATTTTCTCATATACTAACCCCAAATTGTAAATTATCTTCTTCCCTTCATAATAGGATGATGGAAACTCATTGATTTGAGGAAATGCATCTAAGAGAAGTTCGAGCAACTTAGTAAAAGACTCGGCTGACCAATGGTACATACACTTAATGTGAAACAAGTGCAACAAAAATGATAGCTTTGAAAAAGTAGTACAACCCTCATATAGACACAAATTAGAAGCTTCCATGAGCCTTTCATATTAGACTCCTCTTCACTGGCATCGAGCGATGGAACTTCACCAACTACCTCATATTGAAAATGAAACTCCTCATGTTTGTCATCATATGAACCTTCCTTTTCAAGATGGTCCTCGGGTTCATAATTGGATTGTGGAATGTCAACCCCAAAAGCCTCTCTCAGCAACCCACCCATATCATCTCGACCTATTACCGTTGCATGGTCACTAGAAGGCTCTAAAATAGTGCTTCTTTCATCTCTACGATGGAAAACCCAATCTCTATAGTTCTTATAAAAACCATTAAAAAAAATATGTCCTCCTACTTCATCTATAGAAAACCATTTCTTTAACTTGCACTTATTACATGGGCATCGAGTATTTCCTTCTACATGAGTCTCCTTAGCAAGTTCTAAGAATTTCATGCAACCATTATAATAAGCAAGGTTTCCTTTCGGTAAATCAATCCAACCAATATCCATATCTACAAAAAATAGCTGGATTAACTTTATGAACCATGTAAAATTCACCATGACCAATAAACGTATTATCAAGGTTAGCATTCAATACGTGTTAAAAAGTGGAAACATAAATTCATGACAATTGGTATCATTAAAACACATCTTTTAATCTTGATTTGACAATTTAAAATACTATATATTTAATCTGGATTTCTACAAAATTCAAACTTAAATACATACATATTTTTACGATTTAGTACTTCTTTTAATCTAAGCACACATTCTGAAAAGATATTATTTATTTGGTACTAACAACCACTACAATTTTTAAAAAGATAAGATAAGTCTTCTCGAAATTTTTTTTAGGAATGATAAGTTCCTTTGCTAGATAGCACACCAAGAGTGTAAAAAGCTACCAATTATAAAACTTTTGAGGACTAATCCTATGATCCTCAAACTGCCCTCAAACTGCTAGATTACTATATGTGACATACATGTAGGCTATGTGATACTCTCTCAGATGATGTCGCCCTTTGATAAATTCCAACTACCGTTCCTATCCATGGCCAAAACTGACCACAAATGATCGTTTTCATTCCAATTTAAGTTGCATTTTATACTACTATAATTTTCAAGCTATATATAATAAGCTTGTTATAAAGATTATTTTACAATGTGTGTGCGAAGGAAAAGGATCTAACTAGCTTGAAAGTGGTTGCTCTGCTCTTAGTTTTAAACATTCTGTTCTTCACTTATGCTTCACCTCACAGTATCCTAGCCATGCTAAAACTATTGCAGAATATGAAACCAAACCATTCATGGTAGAAATTGCAGAATTCAGGCTAAAACTATTTGACATTTTAACCCTCTTAATGGAGCTAGCTAATGCCCGAGAAAACATGCATTGTCTCATAGTGGAAAACTCTTGCAGATCAAATTACTCAAACAATATGCAAGTGGAAAGCTTAAGCAAATATTTGATATGTGAGCTGTACTTCACATTATACTGATGCCCACTTAAGGCAAGTGTAAGGATTCACAAATAATGTAGAAAACTCTGCCTATCATGGGACATATGTAGTGCAACTCTAAACAACTTGCTTTAAAATCAACCTTAACTCCCAAACAAACAGCATAAAACTTGGTGCAGAGTTGCAGACAGACAATCTACAATCTACAATCTTAGGAAGCATAAGGTACAATCTACTGATTTCAACAGCATAAAACAAACAGCTTGAACAAAAGCCTAGTCCAAATTTTATTCATTCTTTATTTTGTCTTTGTTTTTTTTTCTGAAAACTCCTGATTCTGATTTCAACTTAGTTCTCCTAATCCTTAATTTGTTTGAACCTGGCAGGACTTAATTTATTTGAATCTGGCAGGACTTAATTTGTTTGAACCCCGAAACCATTGTCAGTTCTTGATACAATTTGTGACTACAATTTCCGGATTACCACAATGAACAACATTGGTGAACAACAAACAAAAACGAACAAAAACGAATAGTGAACAGAAAAAAAAAACGAACAACAATAATTATAGTATAATTGTAAACATTGGTGCAATTCACATACTCCACCCAAATTAATCACAAAACAAATCTAGGTTGTAGATGAACTAACCATGGACGAAATTGGCCCGTAGATTGTTGGCCTATAGATGAACAATTGAGTTGAATGTTGTTGAACAAAAGAATAGGGACGAAATTGGCCGGTGGAGATGAGGACGAAATTCGGGGTAAGGGAATAGTAGTTGGTGAAGTAGTTTATTGAAGAAGAACGTGGGAACGTGTGTGCTGCTGAACTTTTGGGGCATCTGAATTCTAGCAGTTTGAGTTTATTTAAGCTGCAGGACGAAAGTAGTTTATTTTTTTATTGATTAAATTAATTTCTTTATTGACCAAATTCATTTTTTTTAATTCACGAAATTCATTTTTTTTAATTCACGAAATTCATTCATTCTTTATAAGTCCACAATTCTGGACGCTTTTAGTTGTCGAGATATTCCTCTACACAAAAAAGCGTCGAGAAAGCAAGGAGTAAAATTAAGAGGTGATTATAATCAAGCAATGAATAAATTAACCCTTAAAAAATCAAATTTCATAGATTATATATTGTTAGAGGCTTTTTTTGGAAAAAATAAGTGGACAAATCTCCCAAAGGGGGATTGCCTTTGTAAATCTCTTAGAAATATCCAGTTTAGACATATTATAAGCTTCAATCGGAGTCCGTAGCCAATTTTATGGCTCGTCAAAGCTTATTTTCAATATCTCAAATAAGACGTCACTGAGGCCCCTAAGAGGCAATATGGTCGTGTAGTACCTCTAAAATTAGGGGGTTTCAAAAAAAAATTACGTCGTTCGGACTAACGGGGAGATAATGCCTCTCCGAAGTTTTTGAAACCTTGGAATACACCCGATATCTATGAAGAATGAATCTATTGTTCGTTTTTAGTGTAAAATCTTGTAAATCACGAGTTTGCGTGTCAAAATGAGTGGTCATTATAGAATATTGGATTTATGTGCTTCATTTTAGGTCATTTCTTAACTTTTCTTATCTTTTGAGACATTTACACGAACGCCATTCTTACCTTCCAAGTTCATAAATAAATGTTTCGGCAATAATTTAAAAACCACGACTATAATTCATTTTTTTAATTCACAAATTTTGGGGCAGGGGACTCAAAGCATAAGTCCACAACTCTCGACGCTTTTATTTGCCGAGATATTCCTCTACACAAAAAAGCGTCGAGAAAACAAGAGGTAAAATTTTATTCCAACTCTTTCACCAAAGCATCGAGGACAAAGCGTCGAGAAAAGAAGGGATTTCTTGTAGTGAAGGGGAACCCTAGTTTTTTTTTAGTTTTAGCTTTACTTAGCCTCTAAACTTCTCTTAGATCTAGTTTTCCATTTTCTGTTTTCTCAACATATGTACTCTAAGTTTTCGATTTTATTGTTTGGATTCTGATCGTGGATATTGCGTTCAAGCTTTATTGTGAGTATCAATCTCTCCTTTATTTTTGAATTCGTTCGTTTCATTTTAGTCAATGATTAGCCTAATGTTTATCGTTCATCTAGAATAGTTTCTAATTTATTTTTTCTCTCGTTAATTTCCTTTCATGATCATTGCATTTGTTTTATTGAATATCATCATGTTGTATATCTTGAATATGTGTCAGTAGTTCTCTTGGGGGTTTGATTAGTGAAACCCTAGGAAAAGCTATATTCTTCATTGTCTAAGGTTATAGGAATGATGACAATAAGTAGCTTTCGAAACCCAATACGAATCTTGTCCTGTAACTCCTTTGGAGACATAGGGCGATTATAGGTCGTTCGATGTGATTTGTGGAATCACCAACTTTCTCTTGCATACTTGGGTGTCCATGTTAGTTATTGTTTGATTTCCTCTAACCTATCGTGTTCTCTTTTGAAAGCATCATTCCTAGAGTGAATCTAATCTCATCCCCATTTTTCTCCATTTGATTTTCCTCTTAATTCATCGTGATCTATATTTTCTTTATTAGTTTTAGTTGTTTTTAAATCCAAAAAATTCAGTTGTGTTAAAAAGTGGAGTGTCTTGATATCCTTTGTCCTCGTAGTTCGACCCCCTACCCCACTATACTCGTGTAGTTCGTAGGTTATTATAAATATTGTTTGGTTCAAGGCTTAGCATAAATGACTGTTAAAACCTTACTATCAGTAATGAACCAACCTTTGGAGGTGGACTTAGCTTGGGTCAAGTTTGAGTGTATGTAAACCCAAAATCACTTCAAAGCAGAACCTCGAGAAGGCCTTGAACACAATTGGCCCAAACACATGACCCAAAAAGAAACCCAAAATCATCAATAACCAACCTTCAAAATCGTGCAAAAGCTAAATGATTGGAGCACAAATACCTGACGCTCGAAGTAGGCGTTAACCGCATGATTTGAATCTTAGTTAGCTAGTGTCCAACGCTAGCTTGAGGCGTAGAGCCTTGGCATCCAATGCCCTCCTTCCTTCTAACACATGACCTGAACCAGAATTTGATTAGTTGTTAGTTCCAGTGTCTTGATGCACAACCTCAACGTCAAACACACAACCTTGTGCACTACCCCAAAAGTGCTCATGTCTCATTTCGAGCTTCTTTTTATTCTGAGCAAAAGATTTATTTTTTGAACGCCCAATGCACAGCACGTGCGTTTGATGCCTTGACTTGGCATCTAACACTCAGGAAACGACTCTTTTTTGCCTAAAAATACCCTCTCATTTTCTAAGCAAAGGCCGGTCGACATTTTGTGATTTCTAGAGCACCGTTATTATGCCAAAATACCCTCTCAAGTACTCCTAAACACTCTCAAACACAAAATCAAACACAAATCCTAGCACTCAAGGCATAACTTTTTGCCTTACAACATCAAGCAACCATTACTCCTTCAACAAACACTCAAGCAAGACTCAAACAAATGAATTATCCTTAACAGTAAACGGCGAGGACACTTCTCTACTTTAACTATTTTCATTTTTTTGTATACTTTTACTCCATTAACTTTCTAGTACTTGACCTTGATGGTTCTACATCTATCTAGGGTCTTACTCTAGCCATTTTCTAGTGATGATTATGTGAGGTGAAAACCCCTTTCACATGGCCATTTATTTCAGATTCTATGTCACTTTTCATGAGCTTTGATCACCTAAAGAGTCATCAATCTTGATGGTCTCCTATGATCAACTCTTACAACTTATTTTCTATGTCTCTTTTGCCTGTGATATGAAAAGCTAGGAGCAACTCCTATATCACTAGGTTAAGTCTCAAAACACTAATGTTAAGTATCATGATTAAGGAAATATTCTTATGGTTTGGTCTTCTCTTAACACATTTTCAATCCCTCTCCCTTGTATTTTATTTATTGCAATCTTCTTATATATGCAAGTTTATTTTCTTTAAGTCTATGATGTATATATTTGGACATCTCCAATATTACTAGACTTGTCTCTTCACCCATTTTCATGAGCAAACCCTAAGTATGCATAATACTTTAATACATGTTTAGGAGTGATTCAATGACTCATTTCTTGCTTTAGATTTCATAATCCATACTTTGATTTCTATTTTACATATTCAAGTCTATGATGTTCTAAGGCAAAATCATAAGTGCCACTTGAACTAGACTCATTTCTAAGTTGGAGTATATCATGAGGAAAAGTCTCTTTATGCTTCTTTCTTCATTTGATTAATCAATCTTTCTAACTCATCATGCATCATATATATTGTATGTAACTAACCCTAACTTATTGACTCTTGTCTCTTGCCTCTTATTGCTTATGGTGGTTGTTGTAATTTTGTGAATGATTCTTGCTTTGTATTAATATTGCATGATCACCTTTATTTTATGCACTAATTGAGACTTATTGATTGAATAACATGCCTAACAAAATAAAGAACAACTAGACTTAGGTACCCATTAATCTTGAGGGAAATTAACAAAGTGGCCACCAAAACTAGATTTATGTGCATTAATCTTAAATTGCTCAACCAACTTAATCTAGAGTGTGTTTATCACTTGTTTTTTTTTACATGTTTGCCTAGGAATAATCTGACTGTTCTCCATCTCATTGCCAATTATGTGCTGATTATGTCACTCATTTGTATCTTCCTAGCAGAGTTTCTTACTCTTTCTGGCCTGAGTTCATCCTATTTTATCCCATTTTTCATTACTTTGCACATAACCTAGGCTTAAGAGCATTTCTTGTGTTTTTGTCCAATTTTTCTTGACTTCCCGTTATATTTTCTAATTTTATACGTGTTTTCGTAACTAGATGCAGGTCTCTAATGAGCTCGAGCACAAGAACCGAAGAATGAAGATACATAGTAGAAAAGCCGAGAAGAGAAGCCAAGAGGCTGCTCAAAATTTGAACAAAAAAACCTCTCAAGAGAAAAAGGCCTTAGCGGGCGCTTTCTCTGTCATAAGAGGCCGCTTATTGGCCTAAGCGGCCACTCATGGTTGTACTGAGTGGCCATTCAGTTCACTAGAACCAGAATATTTGGGCTTATGAGCGGGCACTTGACTCTGAACTAAGTACTTGCTCAGTTGTTTCTCAGTAGTTTCGTAGCTTGCACCAACTCCTCTACGAGAATTAAGGAAAGCTACAAAGGCACGAATGAAGGCATTATTCGGGGATTCATTCATTAGTAGTAGTTTTAGCCTAGTTTTAGACATAGAGAGATAGTTTAAGGTTTCTTCATCATTCTTTCACAAAACTTTAGTTTATGAGTAGATTTATCATCGGTTTTTAGTACTTTTATAGGATTTGTGATCATCAATTGTCAGACATTAGTTCCTTATCAATATATCAATATTTCTTTCACTTTCTCTTGCTTTATATTTCATAGTTTTAATTTATTTTCTACTTTATTTAATTTATGTTTGATTATAATTAGTTTTTCGTATAGTTTTATTAATCTTTGTTTGTGATTCAGTAGTATGTTCATCTTTATTCCTGTTGCGATGTTTTCTAGTATTAGTCATAAGTAGTTAGATTAGTTAGGGGATAGGGTAAAAACCCGATCTCGAGCATGGATGATGTTTAAATTATGGAGTTGGTTTCTTAATGATTTATGTGTGATTTGATGTTGGATTTTGGTTGGAGTCTAGATTGGCCATATAGATTTCTTCCATTTGCTTTCCTAGGTTAAATACATTGAGAAATGCAGATTTAGGTAGTGTCCCGATGTTAAATGTTGTTGACTTGCAAGCTATTGGTTGTTGTTTTGAATCTATTGTGTTGCTTGAATGCTTTAGAATATGATTAGGTGAGAAATCTCAATTGTAATGCCCTTCCTTAAAGATGACCAAGAGGTTGGTTTCTGGTTAAATCCCCTTCCCTACAACATATTTTAGGTTTGATGCATAGATTGATAGTGAATATATGAGCCTCATGTTATCTCATTTTGAATCCCATTTCCAACTTTAGCTTGTTTATGTTAGGAATCACTATTGAATCCTAAACCCTTAGCACTTTTACCTTTATAGAACAAGTTTTTTAGAACCGCATATTTGATTTAAGTTAGATTTAACCTTAATCTTTGTTTTAGTTTGAGCTAGCTTGTAGTTGAACTTCTAGAGTTCGGTAGCTATTAGAAGCCATTCTCTCTAGATTCGACCCTTACTTGCCCCTTACTTGTACTAGGTGAAGTCGAGGTTTTGTTGATAGTAGGTGTCATAATAACCGATATCTATCCCTATCATGTGCACACAACTTGGAATTGAAATTAGTTTTTCATTCTTAAACCTTCTCATGGTTCGTACACCACTTACATGAGTCAATTTTGGGATTCAAACCCAAGGGTGACTAATTAAGCAGCCTACAAATGTTGGTGACGACTCCTTGACCCATTTCAATTTCACAAAGTCGCGTACCTGATTATTAACGTGCAAATATAGTAGGTCACTAGTGGGGGAGAATTCCTTCCTTTCTCCTCACCGAAAAAGGAAAGTTAGGTTGTAAAATATTGGGCTATCTGGTGGTGATTTACTCATTGAATCATCCACCTGAAATCTAAGGGGGTTCTTAGATTCTTTAAACTACAATTTCATCCCTACAAAATTCGCGACTCTGCTAGGAAACGTATGCCTAAAGTATACATGGCTACGCGTAGGAATGAGTAACCGAAAAAGTTTGGTTTGTGTGCTTGTAATTAGCTTGAGATTGTTTTAGGCATACTTGCATTTCATGCATGTAACTATCCACGTGTGGAAGTAACACCCTAGGACTCTATCTCATAAGAATGTATTCTACTTTCGAGACAAATTAGAAGTGAAAGATTAGCCAATAACTGATTAAGGCCCATGGCCTGACCTTTGACTTTTGTGAAGCTTACCAAACCATGACACTTGGCACACGCTCATAACGTTTTATTGGGGGGGTTATCCTCTTAATTTGGCTTATTTTAAGTAGTGGCTCTTGGTAAATGAATCTTCCTTTAAGCCATGGACCCTTTGATCCATGTTCAACCAACCCTAATTCATGTAAAACATAGAACCTTGACTAGGTGGAGACTTGTGTATGTCACATTCATTCAAGCATGCTATTGTTGTAATCCCCCGCAAATTTACGAGATTTTAAATTGCATTTTATTCCAAGTATACTTTTAGTATAAACTAAAAAAGGTTTATATTTACAAATTATGTGTTTCATTATTTATTTAAATAATCATGAGATTTTTTTTATAAAAGATATTTTTAGTCACTATTATCCCAAAGCCCAATAATTTATCCAATCCATAGAACCCCTAATATTTTTCAGTAAACCATCTTTTCCTCAAACCTTAATCATTTAACCTAAAGCAAAAACTGAGAGAGAGAGAGAGAGAGAGAGAGAGAGAGAGGCAGAAAGAGAGAAGCATTAGTAACCCCCCTTACTTTCCCCTTGCCGCCACCCCCAGACCACCGGCCACGCCTGCCGTCAGCCTTCGCTAGTCGTCGGTCCTCTCCTTCCCTTCCCTTCCCTTTCTCCTCTTCCTTTTGGGTGTAATTGTTTTTTTATTTTGTTGTGATTATTCTTATGGGTTAATTATATGTAAAAAATGCTTAAATCTTATGTTTTATGAATTTTGATATGTACTCTAAATTTTCAGAATTTATGTGTATGAAATTATAGTTTAAAAGTGTTAGTTTTTATGTTTAGGGTTTAAAATCTTATACTAGTTGTTAATTTATGAAACCATGACTATACTATGATGTATTCATGATGAATTTGATGATTTGATATCTAAAAAAAAATTTAGACATGAAAATAATGGTTTAATTGTTGTAGCTTTCATGTTATAAGGCTTAAAATCATATACTACTAGTATATTCATTAAACTCTTATTATTTTATTATTCAATTATGAAACTTTTGATGATGTTATGTTTCAAATAAATTTTCATATTTTATAGGTCATTTAATTTGGACTTTATGTAGATTATTTGAATGTTTTTTATAATTTTACGACTAATATATGATCCTAATCAATATACTCTATGATTAGAACATTATAATCAACATTTTACATGTTTTGAAATTTTTTCAAAATTTAATTAATTTGTTTTTTATGTATTTTATGGATTTAAATATGGTTTAAAGCATTTACATGATTTTTGTTAAGCCTTTTTAAATAAGCATAGTGCTATAAACTTGTTTGCTAGGATATTGATTAAGGTTATATTATTTAGTTTAGAAAACTGATTTACAAAAGGTGCTTCGTAGTTGTAAAAGTGGCAACTCGATTGTTCTATTTAAGGTACGTACATGTTACAAAAAACCTTGCCTTTAGGTGCATGATCTAGGGTGAAATGAAAACTTAGTATCATATTTAGGGAACATTTTGGGTAAGAATGTTTGGTTATGTGTATGAAAGGATTCATGTTATTTGTTTTAGAAGCATAATTTGGTATTGTTGATGAGTTATGAATGACGATTTGTTAATACTATTCAGGAAAGAATTGTGTATGGTTGAGGAACCTTGATTGATTCAAGTGGAATTAATTTGGTAATTAATCCATGAGGTTGTTTATTATTACTCCTTCGTTACTAGTAGTATAAGTTGAGTAAGGTGATTATCAAGTCTAAATGATGAGTTTAGTTGACTTTGTTCAACAGGTTAAAATTAAAGAAGGTAATTAAAAGGTTAAAAGTACTTTATAAAAGAGGTTGATTGTGTAATTGAAATGTTTTACATGGGTGTTCTTTGATGAATTAGAACCCAAGTGTTAAATTATAAATCATGTAAAGTAAAAGAAGGAAAAACAATAAAACTCTAGGCTAGTATATGTCTAGAGTATTGACAATGAGGGGTTGTTTGCGTAAATGTCAACTTTAACTGACCATGACATTTGATGTACTCAACCTTATAAAGTGATATAGAGATAGGATTTCGTCTCAAGAACTTTCCAATGACTAGTTACAAGTAGTCCATTTCTTGCAAGAAACAAAGAAGTTACAGCCTCCTGAAGTCAAATTGTCCAGGAAGGGAATTATGCATGGACGTGCAATAAAATGGCACGTCCGAGCAAGGCTACACATCCATGCCAAAATCTGTACGTCCATGCAGACCAGCTCGATTCTTGGTAGTAGCTTCTGCCCACTTTTTAACCCTTCTGCACGCCCATGCCAAAATTTGCACGTTCATACAGACCTGCTCGATTCTTGGCAGTAGCTTCTGCCCACTTCTTCACCCTTTTTCACGTTCATCCCAAATTTAGCATGCCCGTGCAAGCCTATTTCCAGGCTTTTTCCTTGTTTTCTCCGTCCTTTTTGTTTAGAGGGTAGTATATATACCCCCTTGAGCTCATTTGTATGAGGACCCTAGTTTTGAGAGCTTTCTCTTAGTTTTGTGATCATAGAACATTAAACTCTCAAATCATTAGCTAGATTTTAATTATTAGCTTGGAAAACTCAAATTCAACCATTGTAGAAGACAAGGTTTTACCATTGTTATTCAAATTTGAAGCTTCTAGTAACATCGTCCTTTCTTTCTCTTTTATCTTCCCGCATTCTAGTTGTTGATTACTTGTTTAATTCTTGCTTGTTGTTAATTAGTTTAATTCTTAGTTTGAATTTGTTCATGAATTACTTGACCCCTTTAATTTCTTTATTTTCCATGGATTTTGAGTAGTCTATTTTCTAGGGTTTGGGTAAAACCCTCATTGTATTCACAAAGAATTTGTTGCATGTGCTAATTTGGTAATTATTGGGTGTTAATTAGTTGAGCTTAAGTGGTTTAATTGCTTAGTTATTATATATGGCCATTGCTAGAACCATTTATCAAAGCTTCCTCAAAGAAGGATCGAGAGATGAGCTTGAGTTAGCTCCCTTATGCTTAATTGACAAGAAATGCCATAAAAATAGGAATTTCTAGTCGATCAAGTGAATGTTTATGTCATCGTAATTATATTTTAACTTGTTTTATGCCTTGTAACCACAAGAGTAGGTTGTATTCATGATTCAAGTAATCCCTCTATCTTGAGAGAGTAGTTGGGTCCTTTGGATGACTTCTCCTATTTTATCCCCCTGTTTTACCTTGATTGGTGCGTGTTAATTGTGATTTGTAATGAAGTTGAGTGGTATAACCCAAGCCCTAGATTCCTTTTAATATTGTTGGCCTCCCTTTAGCCTTTAGTTGATTTGAACTAGTAGAAGTTACTTAAAACCAAACTAATTCTGACTTCATTTAGCTTATTTAAAAGGTAGTACCTCGGTGGTTGATTCAGCGCCTCTTATGGGTTTGACCCTTTCTTACCCTTACTATTAGTTAGTGAGACCAAGTTAGGATTAATATTTGGTAGGCTCGACAATGGCCTATCAGTTTTGGGAAATCAAACAAATGTAAAAGTTATCTTACACGAAAATAAGAAGATTTAGATGAAAAAGTCAGTCAGAAGAAATAAGGTGTAGAAAGAAAATAAGGGGTTTATTTTGAGAGAGAGAAGCAGTAAAATGGTGTTGATATAGGGTTTTCAAGGAAAGAAAATATGGGAAGTTGTGTATGATTCTAGATAGAAAAAGACCATTAAGAGTGATAAAATAAAGGCAGATTAGGATATTAGGTTAAAAGGGGGTCGGGGAGATCTTAGCACATAGAACAAGGCTTTTGAAACCTAATTGAACATGCTTAACCTACCTAAATTACAAGATTTAAGGGCTGCTTTTTGGTCGAACTTCACCATAATAAGAAATGGAACATTCTCTTTAGGATATCCTAAAAACAAACCTAAGACAAATTTAAAGTGACATAGGGAGTAACTTCTTTCCAGTCCATTTCAAACACTTGAATAGAGCACTCTTATTAGAGGAGTGTTTTAAGAAACTTGATTGTTTCTTGTATATTTAAATTTGTTTTTAAATTATTTTGTGATTGTTTTGCATGACACTTTCATGTTTATTTGATTATCAAATTAGCAACCATGTTTTACATAACTATACCAACATATCTACTAAATTCAATCACACCATTACTCCACCAAATATCAGCTAAAGTAATCCAATCGCAAATAGTTAACTAAATTATACTCCATTTTCCTTTTATTTTTGCCCATTTTAATTTATAGAGTAAAAGTATTAAAAGTTTGACCGTAATTTCTCATTATATTATAATATATAATATATTCAAATGGGATCTTATTAGATGTATTTCACTATAAATATTTAAAATATCAAGTTTACATAATTTTTTTATCTTATAAATTTGGAGATAAAAACCTTTTAAGAATATTTTGAAAACCGTAAAAAGTAAATTTGAGAGTAATATAATAAAAAAAGGTAATTCTTTTGAGGGAAAATGGAGTAATAATATCTAATTAAGCCAAATTGGCCTCCACAAGGGAGGCCACCCCATAAGGGAAGGGACCATTACAAATGAGCTCCATTGCACCTCTAGTATATAAGTTAGCAACTAGGTTTGCAACAGTTTCTCTAATCCCTACTATACAAATATGAGCAAAAGGAACATAATCAAACTTCTGTTTAATAACATTAATATCATCAAAGAAAGTAAAAATTGGACTATAACCACTAATTTCCTTCCTTAAAGTATCCACAGTAGTGAGGGTGTAAACACGAAATCGTGTCTCCCCATGTAGCGGTCTAATGACGAACCAATCCTTGTAGGTAGGAGTTTGCTTGGGTGGAGTTGAGTGCATGTGATCCTGAAAACACCTCAAACCTAAACCATGAAAAGGCCCAAACACAAACCCGAGCCTAAATACAAAATTTCCCAAATATATAACCTAAAGTCCTCCAAAAATCAAATCTAAAACCGTGCAAATCATGAAGCTTGGAATAGTTTTGGTAGATGCTCGAAGCTTATCGTCAAGCGTGCAAGCAGAATCTTCCTTAGCTTCAAGCGTCAAGCGCCAGCATTGGGTGTCAAACGCACAATTCCTGCATCTAGCGCATAGCAGGCGCTTAATGCCCTAGCTCATCACTTAACGCCCAAAGTTAGCATTCAGCGCTCTTCCTACTTCCAATGCCTGAACAGTCTCAAAACCAAACCAGTTGCTAGTCTCAGCGTCCGACGCATAGCCTAGTGCTAGACGCCCAACCTTGTGTACCACCCTAAAAGAGCTCTTGTCTCGCCTCAAGCTTCTATGCTTCAAGCAAAAGATTCCCTTCACGAGCGCTTAACACACAGGCCCAGTGCTTGACACTCCGTCTTGGCATTTAATGCTCGTGAAACTGACTTTTTGCCCATAAATTTCCCTTATTTACCTAGCCCGAGAGGTTGGCAATTTTTTAAATCATAAAGTACTGCTACTCTGCTAAAACACTCCCTTAGATTCTCACAAAACACTCACAAACATAAGCAAACACAATTATTAATCCTCAAGGCAACCCTTAAGCCTCAATCTAAGGAGCGGCCATAACTCCTTCTTCAAGCACTCAACAAAGACTCAAGCAAAGGAACTATCGTCAATGGAAAACACCAAGGACCCCATAATCTCTTTGAATACATTTTATGATTTCTCTACTTCTACTCTATTCACTCCCTAGTCTTTAAATCTAGTGGTTCTTATCTGATAACCGGTTTTCTAGGTCGTTAACTAAAAGACAGGTTATGCAAACAATATTTATTCCAACCTACAAACTATACGAGTATAGCGGAGTAGGGGGTCGAACCACGAAGACAAGGTATATCAAGACTTTGACTTTTAACACAACCGGACTATTTGGGGTTGGAAATTCAGTTAAAACTAATAGGTGGAAAATAGATGACGACAAATCACGAAGTAAAGCAAGTAGAGAAAAACGGGGACAAGATTGGATTCACCCTAGGAATGAAGCTTTAACCCGAACATGATAGATTACAGAAAATCTGTTAATAACTAGCATGGATACCCGAGAATACGAGAGGAAGTTGGTGACCCTATAGATCACACGAACGACCTATAATCGCCCTATGTCTCCAAAGGAGTGGCAGGACAAGATTCGCATCGGAATCCGAAACTATTTATTAACATCGTTTCTACAATCCTAAGCAATAAAGATCATAGCTTTCCTAAGGTTTCACCAATCAAAACCCCTAAAAGAATTACTCACTCATGTTCATGCGTAAAGACATAAAGATATTAAAAGATGCTGCAGGAACGAACGTGGAATGAAATCGAGAATGAAAACAAAATCAGAATTAATAAACGATAAACTTAGAACTAAACATGCAATGAAATACAGCAATGGATTAAGATTAGAGGAAGGAATTAAACTTACAAAAGCTTCAAATTGATATCAACGAAAAGAATTCGAACTACAAAGCATTGAAGAAAAACTGAAAATTGAAAGCTAAAACTAAAAGAATTTGGAGGCTAAGAAATCTAAAAGTGCATAAAAGTATTTAACCTAGCTCTCCCCCCTCCTCATCAGAGGAAGGGGGTATTTATAACAAAATAAGAAAAACCTACGAAAAACCCTAAAGTGCATAGGAGCCGGCCCTAAAAAGAAGTAGTTGATCCGGAGGAAAACACTGTCATTCGCCCGAATCTATGTATCATTCGGCCGAATGTAATCCCATTCGCCCGAATTGTCTTCCATTCGCCCATTCCAGAGGCTTCGGGGAATCGATCTCTGTCAAGAATTCGCCCGAATGTATAGTCTGATTCGGCCGAATGGAAGCTCATTCGCCCGAATGAGTTCCATTCGGCCTTTCCAGTAGCAAGGCTCGAGAACTCTGAAGACTGCCTCTCATTCGACCGAATGAGTCTCAGATTCGGTCGAATCTGTAGCCATTCGGTCGAATGTCTCTCAGATTCGGTCGAATCTGAGAGCATTCTTTCCTCTTTTCACTTCCCTCTTTTCTGAACTCCGTGAAATCTTCATGGATGACTTCAAACACTTGCCCAAGCTAAGATATGTGTGTCAAAGGCTCGAATGTATCGCCTTTCACCTTGAAATCATCAAAATTGCCTGAAATAAACTTAAGACAACTCGAGAACAAGATCAAGGTAAAATCAAGCATAATATACATAAAACCATTACAAAACTACGAGACTTGACACTAAAATGAGTTAATAAATGTGCTCTAAAACGAGCACATCATTATCCACTCAAGACCCTTAGATTAAAGCTATTTTGTGATGATTATGTGAGTTGCAAATCCTTCTCATATGAAAACTTATTTCAATACTTCTCGCAATCTTGATGAGTCTTGATCTAATAAAGAGACCTCACCTTTGATGCTCTCTTATGATTAACTTACACATCTTTTATTTCAATGTCTTATTCTACTTATGACGTGAAATACTATGAGAGATTCTTACTTCACTAGGTTAAGCCTCAAAGTCCTATATTTGAGCATCCTATTTAAGGACCATCTTCATATATTGGTCTACTCTCAATCATTCAAGCATCCCCTCTCCCTTATAATGTCTCTTTATCTCTTTTGCATTTGGTCTATTTGGACATCTCCAATATAGCTAGAATTCTCCCTCTAACCCCTTTTCATGAGCAAACTTTAAATATATATTATCCTTGAATACATGTTTGGGAGTTATCCTTAAAGCCTAGTTGTTACTTTAGATCTCATAATCCTTGTTTTGATTTCTATTTGCATTCTCAAAGTCAATGATGTTCAATGACTAAATCATACTTGCTATTTGAACTAGACCCATCCCTTTAAGTTGGAGAATCTCATGAGGAAAGGTCTCTGTAGGCCTCAATCTTCATATGATTAAGAAACCTTCTCCAATTCATCGTGCATAATTCTTATTTTGCATTGCCTCTAATCCTAACATTTTATTTGCTTGTCTCTTGTCTCATTTTGATTATGCACCTTTTTTATTACATGATTCTTACCTTGTAATTACATAATCACCTTTATCTTATGTTTATAATCAAGACCTATTGATTATAGTCACAACTAATAAGATAAAGTGGGATAACCATCTATAGGAACCCTAAAACTTATGACAATTAGTACAAGTGATCGCCTAATTTAGACATATGTGCATAAAGCTTAAATTGCTCAACCGACTAAATTAGAGTGTGCTATCTCTCATTTGTGCATGATTTCCTAGGAACTAAATCTGATTTTTTCTCATCTCTATGTCAATTGTTTTACACACATTCATGGACTAAAATAAGTTGCTTATTCCTAAACCTTTTCATGGTTTGCAGATCACTTACGTGTGTAATTTAGGGATTCAAGCCCCAGGTTTTCCAAACAGCCCATTAAATGTTTGGTGGCGACTCCTTGACCCATTCGATGTCTCTAAAGCTGCATAACCGAACATTATCAATGCGCAAAATCTTAGGGCACTAGTGAGGGAGAATTCCTTCCTCTTTTCTTCATTGAAAAGGGAAGGTTGGGTTACCAAAACCAGGCTTTCTAGTGGCAATTCATTCATAAAATTGCCCACCCAAAACCTAGTTGGGTTCTAGACCCTTAAAATTCGCAAAAAAAACCCCTATATAGGGAATCACTCTCTATAACTACCCTCTGAAATCTGAATTAAGCAGAAAGCTTTAGTCCAACATTAATCGTAGTAGCCTCTGCCAGGGAAGCTTGCTAAGATACATCTTCTCTGTGTGTTACACATAAAATAATACTTCCAATATCATCCCTAAACACAGCTCCAAGGCTATAATACTCGCCATTCACATGAGCATCAATATTCACTTTCAACGTCCCTTTTATGGAAGATATCCATTTCGAAGCAAGCTTAATTCGAGGGGGCTCGGACATCCCTAACACACTAGATGCGTGATAGTCTTCAACCAACATAAAAAATCCAGTCATAAGCTTTACAAGATCCATTACTAAGCCCTCAAAGATCATCTTATTTATGTACGACCACATAGCCTAAGGAATGGTGCCAATGTGCAATATGTCACCCCAACTTCATTTCTCTGTAAGCCATTGCATGTACCCTTAAAGGATTCTTTAGGTGCTCATTATACTCTTCGCCATATCATTCTTCCATTCCATATTGGCTGATTATTTGAGCAATCAAATATTACATGGATAATACTCTCTTGGGCTTGGTTGCACATACTACAACTATCATCCTCCACTACTCTCCTATGCAATAACACACTTTAAGATGCTAGGGCCTTTTTACATGCTTTCCATATAAATTGTTTGAGTTTTAGAGGACCATCCATACTCTAAATAGTTTTCCACATCTTGCCTATCTCATTCACTCCTTCCATCACTCCTAACATGCCCATCCAGTAGCAAGACTTAACTGTGAATTCACCATTATAAAGCCAATAAAGCACATCACGCTTGATCCTAGTTGACTGAGGAAAATTATAAATAAATGTCTCATAATTATCATTAAGCAGCTTGTAGATCATTTCCTTCCTTTATCCCCTAGAATTTAGGTCTATGAGTGCCTCCAACTTTGAGGCTAGAGTTGAAAAAAGATGTGCGGACACGAAACTGTGTCTCCCCGCGTAGCGATTCAATGACAAACTAACCCATGCGGGTAGACTTAGCTTAGGTCAAGATTAAGTATGTGAAAACCCAAAATCCACTTAAAATCGTGTTGAGTCCCTTAGGTTCTGATTGATAGTTTTGAATGATGACAAACAGCTAAGGGAAACAGGTCTTTGAAAGTGTTCAATACAGTTGGGGAACCAGCTAATATAGAACACTGTTTCCCTAGATAAGTTATTACTTATATGAGATATCTGTTGAACTAACTTGTCTTTATACAGGGAACAACTAGATGATAAATGAGTTATGCATCTAAGTTGATTTCTAAGTTTGGAAGCTTGAAAGGACTTTCGATCAACTTAAAGGAAGGTCCTTGGTCAATAATTGAGTTCATTCATGGAAGCTTTCAAGACTTAACGAATACATGAAGAAAGACTACACTCGAAGAGTTATTTAGGATCTTCATGTAAATGCTCCGTAGTACAACTTATATAATTGAGTATATAAAGTGCTTTTAGTATATTAAATATCGTTATGAAATTTGGTACAAGGTTTGGAACAAATTTCATAACATATTCAGTTCAGGGAACCAGGTCAGGGAACCAGGTTAACTGAACAGATTATTCAAGCTGCGGTTTTTACAAAGATTTTACAAAAAAAGGATATTTTCCGAAATTTATGGTTTTAAGATATATTTAAGCAGCTAAAAGATAAGATGATGTTTTGGTTAGCTAAAAACCGGGAAGTATCTTATCCTAAGATGATCTTATCTTTTGATCAAATCATTTAGGATAAATACTTATCCTAAAATCGTATGTATATCTTATACGCATGATTTGAGAATCGCATGTATATCTTATACGTATGATTTGAGGGTTTAGCCGACTAACCTATAAATACGTCTTGATCTGAATAATCAAAATACAGCTCTTACGCAATTTTAACAGAGTTTGATCCTTGAGAGCTAAAAGCACTAATTCAATTATTGAGTGATACACAAGAGCATAATAATGTTTTAACGTTTTTCTCTATTTGACTTTTGAGAGTTAAATTATTAGAGAGTTCTTGATTTTGTATTCAGTCTTTGACAAAGGGGTTGAAGACTTGGTGAGTGTTTGTGAGTTCAAACACACTAGGAACTTACAAGGGTAAGTTCAAAGCACATTCGGAGTCGAGTGTGGGGTTACTGGTTCCCGGAGTAGGGAAACAGTAGAGTGATTTGTATCTTTATTTTTCGGAGTAGATTAATAAAGTACTTAGGGTAGGAGGACGTAGGCCAGAGTTGGCTGAACCTCGTTAAGTCTGTGGTGTTCTTTATTGCCTTGTTTTATTCCGCTGCATAAGGGAACCAGCACAACTGGTTCCTTACACATAATCCGAAAAGAAGCAAAAATTGCCAACGATTACTTAACACTCAATTCACCCCCCCACCCCCCCCCCCCCCCCCCCCCCCCCCCCTCTTGAGTGCCCATTGAACCTTCAAATCGTAACCAACAAAAGGCTTTAAACACCAACCCGAGCCTAAGAAACTTACCTTGGCCCACACAAATAACCCAAGCCCTAAAAATAACAACATCAAACACCTAACCCAGCCCCTTAAATAGTGCAAAAGCATGGTGCTCGGAGCCTTAATTCTTGACGCTTGAAGTTAGCATTGAATGCTAGAACTTAAACAAAAAAACAGAGCATAGGGCGTTAAACGCCAGCTTTGTGCGTCAAACGCCATAGGGCATCAAACCCCATAGGGCATCCAATGCCTAGCCCTTGGGTGTCTAGCCTCAAATGCTCAGCTGCTTTCACCTTTCCTGCTCACCTAACTTTGAGTGTTTGGTGCCAACTTTGTGCATCTAACGTCCAACCTTGAGCTCTCCTTCAAAAGCTCTCCTAACTCCTTTCAAGCCTCTTTTCACACGAGCAAAAGATTTCTTTTTTGAGCGTCTAATGCCCAACTCGAGCATCTGACGCCTTAAGTTAGTGCTCAATGCCTTAAGTTGGCATCCAACACTTAGGAAACTGACACTTTTTGTCTATAAATACCCCAAATTTTATGAGCAAAGGGTAGCATTTTCACACATTTTTTAGCACTGTTACTCTACCAAAATACATTCTCAAGCACTCTTAAACACTCTTAAAGCCTCTCAAACATCCTTCAATACTTACCAATGATCATTCAAAGCACATCTTGTCTCAATAAAACAAGGAAACCTTACCCCTTCAACATATACTCAATCAAGACTCAAGCAAAAGGACTCTCTTCAACAGTAAACAACAAGGATCCTTCTCAAATTAATATTTTCTTTTATTTAGTAAACTTCTACTCCATTCACCTCCCATTTTTTGGTTTTAGTAGTTTCCATTGACTCAAGAGTCTTAGATTTGACTCTTTTTGTGATGATTGTGGAAGATGCTAACCTCTTTTACATGAACTCTTATTTCAATTTCTACGCAACTTTAGTGAGCCTTGATCATTCAAAGAGACATCACTCTTGATGTTCTCTTATGATTAACTCCCATACTTTATGTTTATGTCTCTTTTACCTATAATGTGAAGAGCTAAGAGCAACTCCTATTTCACTAGGTCAAGTCTCAAAACCCTAACTTTGAGCACCTCATTCAAGGAACCACATTCATCGATTGGTTTCCACTTAATCTCTTAAACAACCCCTTCCCCTTGAATTTTAATTATTATAATCTACTTACATTATGCTAGTTTCTTTTTCATTAGTCTATTATTTTTGGACATCTCCATTCTCTCCAGACTCAACCAATCTTTGACACATTTTATGAGCAAACCCTAGGTGTACATCATACTTGAATGTACATTTAGAATTTATCCTAAATCTTGTTTTTTGTTAAGTATCATAAAGTATATTTTGATGTTCTTGTTATTTTGAGTCAATGATGTTCAAAGACTAAAACAAAAAAATTGTTATGAACTAGACTTTTGCTTAGTTGAAGTATTTCATAGAGAAAGGTCTATTTAGGCTTTAATCTTCATTTGACTAGTAATTTTTCAACTCATCATCATGCATGAATCATACCTTGTATCTTACTAACATTGACTCATCATCTTGCACTTTCAATTATGCACTTTTATTTCATGATCCTTACTATGTAATGAATGTGTATGTTAACTTTTATCTTATGCATTAATCAAGACGTATTAAAATGCAATCACGCCTAATAAGATAAATTTGGATAATCGACCATAGGAACGTACCCTTAATCTTATGGACTCTTAAGAAAGTTATCACATAATCTAGATTTATGTGCATAATTCTTAACTTGTTAAACAACCTAAATCTTGAATGCACTTTTCCTTTATATTTTGGATGTTTGTGTAAGAACAAAACCTAATATGTTCTTCATCTTGAGTAAATTGTTAGCACATAATACATGGGTTGAAATAAGTTGCTCATTCCCGAACCTTCTCATGGTTCGAAGACCACTCACGTGAGTAATTTTGGGATTCAAACTCAATGGGTGTCCGAACAACCCTTAAATGTTTGGTGGCAACTCCTTGACCTGTAACAACTTTGCAAAGCCGCGTAGCCGATCCTTAATGATACACAAATTAAGTGGGGTACTAGTGGGGGAGAGCCCCTTCTTTTCTCTTCCCCAAAAAAGGAAGATTATTTTTTGTAAGTTTTAAGGGTCAAGGAACCCAACTAGATTTCGGGCGGACAATTTGATGGGTAAATTTCCACTAGAAAGTTCGGTATTTTACAACCTAATCTTCCCTTTTTCGTGAAGAAAAGAGGAAGGGACTCTTCCCCACTAGTGCCCTACTATATTTTCCCATCAATAAGGATCGGCTACGCGGCTTTGAGACTTTACAATGGGTCAAGGAGTCGCCACTAACATTTTTGGGATGCTTGGTCACCCTTGGGTTTGAGTCCCAAATTTAACTCACGTAAGTCGTCTTCAAACCATGAGAAATTCCAAGAATGAGCAACTTATTTCAATTTAAGATTACGTGCAAGCAATTGGAAAAGAGATGGAAAATAAATTAGATTTAGTCCTAGGCAAAACATGCAAAAACAAAGGATAAAAACACTCTAGATTAAATGGGTTGAGCAAGTTAATTTTAATGCACATAAATCTAATTATTGGTGATCCCTTTATTAAGAGTCCTCAAGATTAATGGGTACCTATGTCTGGTTGTCTATTGTTTATCTTATTAGACATGATATTGCAATCAATAAGTCTTGATTAGTGCAAAAATAAAGCTGATCATTTAATCTCAAGACAAAATAAGAGTTATGTACATAAGATACAACTATCACAATAAAATAAATGATGAGAGTCCAGAGACAAGAGAAAAAATGTTAGGGTCAGTAAGATGCAAATTAAGTATAATGCATGATGAGTTGGAGAGATTTGCTTAAAAAAATGAAGAAAGCCTAACAAAACTTTCCCTCATGATGTACTCCAACCTAAAAATTAGTCTAGTTCAAGTGACATTTATGATTTAACCTTAGGACATCATTGACTTTGAATATGAAAAATAGAAATCAAAGTATGGATTATGAAATCTAAAGCAAGTAATCACTCCTAAACATGTTTTTAAGTGTGATACGTACTTAAGATTTGCTCATAAAAATAGGATAAGAGAAAAGTCTAGTAAGATTAGAGATGTCCATATCATTACATCATGGAATAAATGAAAATAAAATAGACATAATGTAAGTTGAAATAAGTAAATGCAAGGGAGAGGAATTGAAAATGTTAAGAGGAGACCAATCCATGAGGATAATTCCTAGATTATGATGCTCAACATTAGGGTTTTGAGACTTAACCTAGTGAAGTAGGAGTTGCTCTTAACTCTTCACATCATTAGCGTAAGAGACATTGAAATAAAATTATAGGAGTTGATCATAAGAGACTATCAAAAATAATGACTCTTTGGTTTATCAAGGCCATGGAAATTGCGTTAAAATCTGAAATAAGTGTTTATGTGATAGGGTTTCCACCTCATGCAATCATCACAAAGGGGATAGATTACGACCTTAGATTGATATGGAACCACCAAAGCCAAGTGCTAGACAAAGAAGGGAGTAGAAGTAGACAAAGAAAGTAAAGAATTAGTGTTTACCATTGAGGATAGTGCCTTTTCTTGAGTCTTGGTTGAGTACTTATTGAAGGAGTAATGGTTGCTTATTGATATAAGGAAAATGGTAAGCCTTGAGTACTAGGATTTGTTGGCATTAAGGGTGTATTTTGATGGAGTAACGATGCTCTAAAATTCTCCAAAATGCCGACCCTTTAGACAAAAAATGAGGGGGTATTTATTGGCAAAAAAGAGTCAATTTTTAAAGTGTTGGACGCCAAGTCAGTGTGTCAAATTCCAACATTAGGCATCAAATGCATGTCTTGTGCATTGGGCACTCATAAAACGAATCTTTTGCTCAACTGCAACGAAGCTTGAAACAAGACAGGAGCATTGTTAGGGTGGTGCACAAGGCTTTGAGTCTAACGCAGAGGCTGTGCGTCAGATGCTGGAACTGACAAATGATAAGATTCCATTGTAGTCCAAGAGTTGGAAGCTAGTTGGGTGTTGGACGCCTTCTTCTTGTATCAAACGTTGGTTGAGCACTGGATGCCTTCACTTGGCATTAAATGCCTAATGCTGGCATTGAATGCTTACTTCTGACTGAGATTCAATTCTTGTGTTTGACACCTTACTTCAATCACCAAGCAATTGTGCTCTGAGCTTTAGGTTTTACACGAGATTAAGGGTTGATTTTTGAAGTTTTTTGGTTGGTATTTGGGTCATGTGTTTGGGACAATGTGTTTTAGGCTCGAGTTTGTGTTTGGGCCTTTTTGGGGTTTGACTTTGATGTGTTTTTGGGATCACATGTACTCAAAGTTAACCCAAACAAAGTCTAACCTGTGAGGGTTGGTTCATCATCAAACCACTACACGAGGAGACACAATTTTGTGTCTACAGTTGGGTTGTAAAAATCAGGCTCTCAAGTGGTGATGCACTCATCAAATCACCCACTCAAAACCTAGTTGGCTTCCCGATCCTTAAAATTTTCAAAAAGCCTCTAAATGATGGCTTATAGGCAAAGCCAGAGTTTTGATACAGTGGGTAGCCAAGTATGAATCTAAACTCCTATTATTGATCTATCTCCTACCCTCCATCTAGCCCCCTCCAGCACTAAATATTTTGTACCCTATAGACTTCTCCATGTGAGGCTAAGATTTTACCCTCTATAAGCCTCCAACACACCACTATTTTTGAAGTACCTAGCCTTGAGAGTAAGAACTAGTAAAAAGCTAGGGTTATTACGTAGCCTCCAAACTTTCTTAGCAAGAAAAGCTTGGTTGAAGACTTTAAGGTCACAAAAGCCTATTCTACCCTCTTGGGAAGACATATTTTCTTCTAAGCCACTTAATGAATCTTCTTTTATAGTCATCTTCCCACCAAACTGAGCTATTAGAGATTAGAGTTCACCAATTATGTTTTCCGAGATTCAAATAACGCTCATGAGATATTTTAGATTGCTTGAGCTATAGCTTTAATTAGAATCTTTATTCCTAGCCTAGATACTATACTTCTACCCTTGAAGTTTCTTCCACAATCTTTCCTTAAGAATCTCAAAAATGTATTTCTTAGCCTTCCCAATGTTTGTAGGGATGTCCAGATATTTATAATGACATTCTACTTCTTTGATTCAGAACATATTCCCAAGAAATATTATTTTCTTAACAAACATTGATTTATTATAGACTACTTTTAAATTTGCAAAGATTAACCTTCTAACATGATGCTTCTTCATATTTGCTTATAATACTACAATATTCGAGCATTCTCTCACATTTTCTCTACCAAACAGAAAGAATAAATGAGATATACTATGCGCAATTGTACTAGACTTGCTAAAAGATGCCCAACACACAAGCCCGACCCAGTCTGACCCAAAATGAATTCGGGTTTGGGTACCAAAACCAGCCCAAAATTAGGGCTCTATTTTGATTATGAATTTTTATGTGGATATGTGTCTATTAATCATGGCTTAGTGGCTAGCCTCAAAGAGCCACAAGGAGCCTAATGAAAATGTAATGCTGGAATTGTAGGGGAGCTAAGACAGATTTTGGATCTACAGTTCCTTTTATTCGTAATAGTATTAGTAATATGAATGTTGATGTTATGTATTTATGTGAAACAAAATGTAGTGTAAAAACTCTTACCCTTATTTTTGCCTCACTAGGTTTTTCAAACTCCCATGGATATGAACTAGCAGGATTGACAGGGGTTTTTTTCCTGTGTTGAAAGGATTCTTTTAATCTCTCTATTATCTCCTTCGCATCTAATTTTTTTTTATAAAGTTTCATATCTTATGGATTTGGTTTTGTACTACTCTTTTGTTTATTGTTAGCCTTATTCTAAGTCAAGACTTCAAGTGTAGATTTCCATTAGCCATCCCTTCGCTTGGTGCAGGGATTTCCATAAGTCATCCCTTTGCTTGGAACATATCTCTCAAAAGTTAAGAGGATCACAAATATTACAGTGAACGGTAACAATATAGAGAATTGATTGGCTGGTGGACATCTTTTCGCTTGGTGCCCAATTCTCATGGTCAAATAAACGAAAAGGAGCAGAGGCTATCTTTGAACTTCTAGACAGGCATATTATAATAATGCATGGTGTCTTACATATCCAAATGCTAGACTCTCAAATCTCCCAACTCTACTCTCTAATCATGGCCCCATTCTACTTGATACGCACCCTCCTCTCCTCAATAGGAAAAGACCTTACAAATTAGAAGCATGGGCTTATCATTATAAAGAGGCAAAGAACCTAGCTGAAAGTGAGTGGTGTAAGTCTAATGGAGCTCTTAGCATGATGGAAGTCTCCAAATAGTGTAGTCATTTCCATCAAACCTTAAAGGAATGGTGTTTGAATTTCAAGCTAGAATATGGCCTAAACGGATCACATTAAAAAAAACCTTCTTGACGACCAAGTTGAAATTCCCATGGTGTTAAAAATTCCTCATGTCATTGATAACATTAATGGGGAAAATGAGATAGCAAATGTGAAATGGTGGTACTGGAAACAATGGACCAAGAGTAAATGAGACTAATTTAATGACCAATCACCTAGCTTCTTCTTCAAATTAGTTAAAGAACGAAAAACTAAGAATGAGATTATTGCTCTAAGGTAAGATGTCGGGTCTTGGACAACAGATCAAAATAGCATAAAGCAAGAATTTGTGTCATATTTCTAGAGCATTTATGCTTGAAGGCTGGACATTCGTGAGAATCTATAAGATTGGGAGAATAATAATTCAATTCGTGAAGATTGGTTTGATAACCTAATAGGTATTCAGGATCATCTCCTTCTTTATCTCTCAAAACCATTATTTCCTGAAGAAATTAAGCATGCAATTTTCAACATGAAGCCCCTCAAATCCTTGGATCTAGATGGAATTCCTCCATGGTTCTTCTAGAGAAATTGGGATCATTATAGAAAGGATGTCACTATAGTAGTTCTTCACTTTTTCATATACTTTTCCTTACTAAAGTCATGGAATCAAACTCATTTAGCACTCATCAAAAAAGTTCCTAAAGCTAATATGGTCAACCAATTTAGACCAATAGACTTATGTAACACTGCCTATAAGATAATTTCTAAATGCTTAGTAAATAGGCTCAAGCCTGTTCTTGCTAATCTAGTGAGTGTTCACCAGAATGATTTTGTGCCAGGACGATTGATGATGGACAATAACATCATAGCTCATAAACTACTTCATTGGGTCAAGCATAAAAAGAAGGGTAGCTGTTGCAATGTGATCTTAAAGATTGATCTTAATAAGGCCTATGATAGAATCAGTTGGAAATTTATTAGGGTCATCCTCAAGGCTATAAAGTTCCCTCAACAATGGATTAATTAGATCATGACATGTATCACCTCTATCTCGTACTCTATTTTGTCAATGGAGATCCATCGCGTTCCTTGCATCCTAAGGTTGGCTTGCACCAAGGGGACCCCCTTTCACCCTACCAATTTATTCACTAGTAGAAAACCCTTTCTTTTCTTCTCAACTATCGCTTTGGTTAGATAAACAATGAAGAAATTAAAGATGTCATATAGGGGATTTTAAAAAGTGCTTTGATTCCTTCCAAAACTGAAGCACTTGTAGCATTATGCTTCGATTCCTTCCAAAACTGAAGCACTTGTAGCATTATGCTTCGGTTCCTTCCAAAATTGAAGCACTTGTAGCATTAATATTTCAATTTTGGGAGGAACCAAAGCATTTGTGGCATTGATGCTTTGGTTAAACTATAAATTGAAGCACTTATGAGCTATATTAATTCGATGTGATAGGTCATTTATTGGATAAAAGAGTTGTGTTGGGAGGAAATACGACAATTGATATGGAGTAATGATAGCCTCCTAAGTTGTGCCATTTTTTATAGCAAGCATGGCAGTGGAATAATACTATATATTAAGTGCTTCGATTTTGCTTGGAATCGAAGCAAATAATGGTTTTATATTGGAGATAAATGTTAGTTATCAAGAATTAATTGCTTCGACCTTGTGTGAAACTGAAACACTTATTTGCTTGGGCGTTGCATATCTTCTGAATAATGATGGTGAGTGGAATAGTGGAAAAATCTGGAACCTCTTCAAGAAAGAAACAGTTAGGGAAATTCTCCAAATGCATGTATAAATAATAGGATGCCAAGACTCCATGGTCTAGCAATTTTCAAGCATGGGGTCTTTCTCAACAAAGTCAGGCTACTAGTATCTTCAAATTTTGAACAAGGATCCCTCCAGACTACTCCCTCAAAACCTGCTTAGTTTCGAAAAAGTCTATGGAATATGAAATTGTAAAGAAGATTATAATGTTTATTTGAAAGGCTATTCATGGGGCCCTTCCTTCAATGTCTGCTTTGTAGAAGAGAAATATTATTCAAAAATATACTTGCCGCTTCTACAATTCTAATCAATAATCATTAGCTCATCTTCTTCGAGATTGCAACTTTGTCAGAAGAATATGGGCAACAAGCCACCTGAGAATCACAATCAACACTCTTGAGCCTGGTATTGCTAGCTAGATTGCTCACTATCTTCCACTCTTCTTTAAAGACTTTAAAAATGATCATGTGATTCAAAGGGACCTTGAGTTCTCACTCATGTAGAGTATATGGAATCATCAGAACGAAGTTGTTTTAAAAAATGTTTTCCATACCCTAGAAGAATTCTAACAATTAAGAGAGAGCGGAGAAAAAGATGTTGTAATCCCTATCATGAAGACTCCCCATATTGTCATGAAAAGGCCTTATGTGAGAATGTCCAACTACTAGTCTATTGGTACGCTTCAAGGAACAAATTGCCATTTCCTGGAATCAGATGGAGCTTGGAAAGAGAAGAGTTATGGGAAAGAGAAGAAGATATATGAAGCTATAATAGGTTTTCTACTCTACACAAATGGTCAAGTACTCCGTACGGGAAGGGGGGAAAGTCTTTGCAATTTCATCTCTTCACACGGAGTTGCTTGCCATACATAGAAATCACTTTTACAGGTGATGTGAATGCACATGCATGGAATTCTTTCAAGCTAGTTGAATCCTATTCCCTCTAAAATTCATCATATCTTTACTAATCCTACTTAGATTGGGATTTCTTTCTTTTTTTTTGTAGGAGCCTTATCCATCATATTGTATGTGGAAGCCATGGAAAAGAACATTGGGGAAGTTTTCTCAATTAAAAGATTTAATCTTGAAGAGTTTCTTGAATATTAAAAATTTTGACGAAGGGGCAAAATTTTCAAGACAAGGGGAGGTACTTTATTACATTGGTCAGTAATTTATTACATATGTCGATGCTTTATTTCATCTTTAGTGACATGGCAAGTGATGTGGCATGGGCATGGACGTGACTATGACATAGCAAGGGCAAGTAGCGTGGCTACGCATATGTGATTGGATATTTAGTATTTTACTTTAAATAAAATAGGTAAAGAGTAGTTAATTTGTACTTTTATCTTTTTGGGTATGATAGAATTCTAATTAACATAAGATAATGTTAGAATTTTGGTAGGATTATGTAATAAATAGGTGACAATATCTTATTGGCTGCTAGGTGGTTATTAGAGGTCCTTTTAGAAGTAGGAGTCCTAATATCAATGCGATTCAAACTCTCAAACTTAGAGTATAAATAGATGTGTGTCCAAGATGAGAAAAATAAGATTTTGAACATGTTTTCTTATTTTATCAATAAACTTCAAAGAGTTTATTATTTTCTTTGTGTAGCAAAGAAGTTGTGTTTGGTGCTTAAGGCTTTAGATTCACGTGAGGAAGTGTAGGAATTGAAGGTGCTTTGCTTTAATCAATTTTCAAACTTTCGTCCTAGATTTTAACCTTTGGTGTGTAGCTTTAGAAGGTTTGATATCTAGTTCTATCTTTTCGTGTGAATTGAAGTTTTCGTACCTAGATTTACATCAACAAGCAATTCAGGTAGCACCATCCTGGATCATGAGGACAAATAACCTTACAACAATTGCTACATTAAACTCCTTCAAGTGCGTCTAAGGAACTATAGGGACTAGTTGAAGACATGTTATAACTAGCTAAATCTTTTAATTTCTTATTCTTTATTAAAGTAGAAAAGCATGTAATTGTTACTGTACATCAATTAACAATCAATGATATAAAATACTTTTAATTTTCGCTTTCTCCCTCCTTGTAAAAAAAAAAAAAAAAAAAAAAACTCCAAAGTCTAACACATGTCGAATAAACGACCCCGCATCCCCACGTCCCACCTATTTTTACCATCACATATTAGGCTTTGTCGGAGTAAAGAACACAGTCCCGCCTCCCTCACTGCGCTCGACCCTTCTCGAGTCCCCCACCTTCGTCGGCGACTCTAAACCCTTACCCTAACCCTAAATCCTAATTTATCGCCCCAAATTAACCTATTTTACGAATTCGATGAGCATGGAGGTTGATCCTCTGCAACCGGAGACCGATTCCGTGAATCAGAAATCGGAGGCGTTGAAAGCCCTGTCAAACGGTATAATTTCGTCGTCTATTTCGAAACTTTCCGGAGAATCTAGGGTGTTTCCGTCGGAGAAGGACTTCCACTTCTACTACAATTTCGACGAATTCAAAGGTCCAATTGATGAAATTAGGGCGAAGTCTCAGTCAATGCTCCGACAAATTAACTCGGCAAAGCAGTTGTGGGGTGGGAGAGAGATGGAGTTTCCTCAAGATGATGATGATGACGCTTACGATTGGCTTGTGAATGTTAACGATGAAGTGATTGAGAGGTTTGATTTGTCTGTGGACGAGTTTTCGAGCTTGCGAAAAGCCGAAGAAGAAGCGGCGTGGGCTAGGCCGTTGATTGACGAGAATGGGTTCCAGTTGGTTTGTGGGAGGAAGAAGGGTGTTGGTATTGGTGGGGTGAGGGAGAACGAGGAGGTTGTGCTGTCCCCGGCAGTGCGGGTTGTGGAGAGGGATAAGAAGACGGAGGGGCCGAAGCAGAAGGTTCCGTTCCATATATCGACGATTAGGAGGCCGCAAGAGGAGTATAATATATTGGTTAATAACTCGAATACGCCTTTTCAGCATGTTTGGCTCGAGAAGAGTGAGGACGATTCGAAGTTTGTTCATCCATTGGTGAGTTTTTAACCTTGTAGAACTTTGATGAACGTTAATTTGGTATGCGATTTAATTTTCTGTATTTATGTTTGATAAGTAATTTTTTTTGTTAATTGATTTACTTTTATATTTGGTGGAAATGTTAATAGCTCCGGGTTGCTTATGACAACTTCATAATGGAAGTTTGATTTGAATAATGCAAAGATTAGCATTCATAGTTTAAAGAATCGAATCGTGTACGCAGTAAGATACAAGGTCCTGGTTGTTATACATTTATCGCTATGCTTTACTCAGTTTTCATTGTAAAATATAGGTACATGGGAGACAGATAGTGAGAGAAACTTTAGATTATGGTTGTAGGATCTTTCCATGTAATCTCTCGATTAATGGGTATTAATTGGTATGAAGAAATTCCATAAGTTCGATCTTTAATGGCATCTTTTCTCTGTCAATTGAAGAAAGCATTAATCCCTTAGGATGTACTGCATTTTTCGATTCCTTTGGAATAAAAAATTTTCGTGCACAAAAGAGCTGATTTTCTACGAGGTCTTAGTTATTGAATGTTAATGCTTGGATGGGTAGAGAAATGAACTGTAGGTTGAGTAGAATTGAAAGTAAATGAGAATTGGAGAGGGCATTTATCAAGGACGCGGAAGGTCAAAAGAAAATTTTGAAAATTTTTGCTGAGGGTTGGAAAACTGTTATCAACCAGAGGGCTCGTGGTACCTCCTGCTCACCCTTCCTCCTCCACTTCTCTTGAAATATAGAAGAGGATGTAAAGAGCAATAGATAAGAAAAAGGTATGTGTTGTTTCTGGCTATTACTTTGTCAATGAAGATAGTATATATGTCAAGTTATAAGATATATGTACTGTTAAGTATAACCTTTTTTTCGAGGTTTTGTATGAAGTGAGCTGGTAGTAATGATAATTCTTCTACTGGTGGCTTGTGGGATTGATTTTTGCATAGAGGGTGTTGATTTTAGTAGAAAAGTCTTAATTCCATAGTACTTGGTTGGGTTTTCTTAGGGTGTGGATTTGACACTCTCCTCACAGTGTTCTTTGGTCCTTATGTTTCATTTTTTTCTTGGTTCCCTTATCTTTATAGATACAATACTATGTGATTCCATAGCTCATGGGTTTGAATTTTTTGTCAATACATAGTGTGTGAGTGTGTGTGTTTGGAAGACCTGAAAGCTATGAAGCACGGGTACGCTTGGAGGACACCGTTTCCCGTACTGGGTACGGATACAGCCGGGTACGGGTACGGATTCACGATGGATACGTACCAAATAGTCCCTAAAATGTGGGTACGGCTAGGACTGGAAGTTGACATCGAAGGATAGAGGAGCCAAATTTTAAGGATGGAGAAGAAGAAGAAGGGGAGGGGCGACAGGGAGCATAGCTCCTAAATTTATGAAGATATTATTAAGCTGTAGTGCTGTATAGCTAGCCTTCAATTCATTGAGAATTCCACTTACTGTGGCAAGCTGTCCCAAACTCCAAGCTACTGCCAACCTTTGTGCCGACAGCTTTCCAAGCTGTTGCCAACCTTCTCATACTTTTCTATGGCTAAATTTATGAACATATTAAAGGTTGGACATGTTTTATTGTTTTTTTTTTAATAATTTAGGGTTAGTAAAAAGATTTCTATAATTTAGTTCCGGTCTAAATGTTGAGCACAATTTTTTTAATTGGGTAATTAATTGATCTCAATTATTTTTTAATATTTTTATTTTTTATTTAAATTATGTTTTATTTTAATAGTAGGAGTTATATTTTAATTTTTTTAATTTTCTATGATTTCTTTTTTTTCCCGTACTCGTGCCATACCCGTATCTAGAAATTTTGATTTTGGCGTTTTTCATACCCGTATCCGTATTTAGATTCGTATCGGTGCGACGCCTAGAAGTGTGTTAGTGGAATTTTTTTAGCCCTAGTTGTTCTTTTGTATAAGGTGTCCTTGTGTCCATGTTAGTTTCTTTTGAAGCATGTTTTGTTTTTGGAAATTGATAAAGTGTTGATATTGGTTGTTTAACTTGTTTGCATTCATGAGTCTCTGGAGAAATTGGTGCATACAATGTTCATAGATGTTTTGGTATGGAGATTGGGAAATTTGTTAATGCCTTGGGGGCATGGTCTATTTCATTTCTAAGCATCCTTTTTGTATTGTCCTTTACACTACCTTGGTGATCCTTTGCATATAATTCTTTATTACCTATAAAAAATTGATGCATAAATTTTTGCCACTCATAATTGTTTTTCCTTTCTTTTTTTTAGGAAAACTTATCAGTCCATGATTTTGTGGATTGTGATGTTGAGAGTATTGTGCCAATGATGCCACCTCCACTGGAATCTACTCCCTTCAAATTGGTTGAAGAAGTCAAGGATTTAAAGGAGTTAGCTGCTAAACTACGTAGTGCGAGTGAAATTGCTGTAAGTATATCTTACTATACAAAACTATTAGATGCTCTAGTATCTGTTATCCTTGCAGGAAACTCCCTTTATTTATCTAAGACGTGTTGCTAGTTAGTGTTGATTGTTTTGAAAAAGTGTTGATTGTTATTCCACCATGAACTATTTTCGTTGGAAAGACAATACTTGCCATGACCTAAATAGGGAAACTTGGGTTGTTTTTCTCCCGAAAGAAAATGGTTTTACCTTGCCCTTTCTCTTTGGTTGACAAAGAACATCATTTTCGCTTGCTACTTTGCTGCCCAAAAACCAGTTTTGGCCTTTATTGACTTCTTAGGTAACACCAAGTAAACTGGTTCAAAACCATTGTCTTCTGATGAAGAGAATGTCCAATCTAGATGATCAATTGAAACCTGTTCTCTTCATGCATAATAAATTATTCTTTCATATGCATGAAGCCACTGTAGCAAAGAATCGGCCACAATGTGTATTTATCCATTTCCTCCTTGGACTCCATCGCTAGAGAACAGAAAGGAAGTATTCAAATTGAATTTTAGTCTGGGGTATCTTGTGGACATTTAAAATGCTGAGCTATTGAGAGTACCATGTGAATTTATGTATGGTATATGGGTCAGTTGAAAATACCCTTGATTTAAACTTGTGATAATTCATACTTCTAGTTGATTGAGCACCTTTGTTCAGGGATGACGCTTGTTGTAGGCTTGTTCACCTTTCAATATCTATTGAGTCCTTTTTTCTTTTTGGTTCTGCACCTATTCTCTTTTCTTTCTATCCTGCTTTGTTTTGGGGAGCTTGCCTAGGTTTTGTCCTTCAAACATTGTTTGCAGGAAATATGAGCCATTTTACTATAGTCCAGGTGCCATAACATTGAAACGCAAAATATCTCAGCTCTATGCCTGGATGCTTACTAATGAAAGATTTCCACTACTCTTTCAGCACTCACAAAACTGATGTGTGACAAGATCACACCATGAAGTGCATGATATAACAACCTCTCAATTAAAATGAAAGTTTGTCCCCTTGGATTTTGCGGAGGCCTCATATTACCTGCATCTGCTTGTTCTCTCGAGTTGTCATGTTTTGTTGTCAATAAGTGCTATCTACAATTGAGCTGGTAACTAAATGGCTGCAGAAGGTAGAGAGATGAGTTGAACTTCAGACAAAGGGGATGAATGATTGAGGTGTTTTTGATTACTGGTGCAATGTATCTAACTCAGTCTTGAATATTTAGCCAACCAAATGGAGGCTTGAGAATTAACTTATAAGTGGCCAAACTTCTCTTTGTGAGTCGGAGCTCTGAAGTAGATCCTGATGACTGAAACCTATTTCCCGAGCTTGAAGCATCGCTGCACATTTTGTTCATAATGCATTTCTTTTTGTAATTGATGTTTTGATAAACATAAATGGATAAAGTAAAATGTGCAACCCATCCTTGCTGATTGGTCCATGAACACCCCTAACAGTGTGTTTGCTTGAGCAGATGAGAATGCTGGGGAGAGAAAGTGTAATTTCCATTTCCCTTTGTTTATAGTATGATTGGGTTGGGAAATAAAGAATTATGGGGGTTTCATGTTCCTTCCTGCTTGATGAGCTATATTTATAATGAAGTTGAAATTCTTTGATAGGAAGTGGTAGTTAATATCAACTAAGGAGGGGCAAAAACAGAAGGAAAGAGAGACCCTTCTTCATCGCAGCAGCAACGGCACTGGTTAAGTTCATATGTTAGTCATCAACTTGCTTAAGGACCTTTGTCCAATTACTGAACACCAATCATTAGTTTAGAGTAAAGTTGTCCAATTTTTTTTGAATATCCCTTTTTATCTTTTGCTAAATAATGCTTCTTTCTCCCATTATCTCTGCTCGACTTTCCTCCTAGGTTTAAGTTTCTCATCTTAACTCATTGTGTATGTGTGGCTGGTATGGTTTTCTCGTGTCATTTCACTTAACTTACTAGCCAAATGACATACTTTGTTTATGTTCTTTAGGTCGATTTGGAACACAACCAGTACCGATCCTTCCAAGGTTTGACTTGTTTGATGCAAATTTCTACGAGAACTGAGGATTTTGTTGTTGATACATTGAAATTGAGAATTCATATTGGTCCATATCTAAGGGAAATCTTCAAGGATCCTACCAAGAAAAAGGTTAGTTTCACATTCTTCTCTCCCTTTACCTATGTTATGTTCCTGTTTTATACTCATGATGGATACGGTCTTCCAAATAATAAGCTATTTTGTGATGGATTGATTGAATTGTTAGGTTATGCATGGAGCAGATAGGGATATTGCATGGCTTCAGAGAGACTTTGGCATTTATGTATGCAATTTATTTGATACAGGACAGGTATGTGGCAGTTTTTTTTAATTTGAATTTATGTTGTTAAGCTGTCTTTTGGATGTCTTCCTTTAAAATTTGATTCCTTTCATTAAATATGCATATGTGTGTCTCTTGTCAATTTACTTGGTGATATACAACTATCTCAAACCACTGTTTTACTTATTGATTACATTATAGTTGCGATATCGCTATAAATTTATCCATCTTTGGGGGTTTACAATTAGTTATTCTCATTTTGTCAATTTCTGAGTAGAGTTGGAGATCTTTGAGTTGTATGCTCATTTTCCTATCTACATATATTATTTATAGCCTCTTTTTGCTTATGTCATAGGAACTGTATCATCCATTATTTTGAACATTCTATTCCCTTTATTCAATCCTTTATCTAGTTGAATTTGTGTAATTATGTAAACCATTTTGAGAGTCGGTGCCTAAATCATTGGTCTCTTGATGGACATTTTGTGAACACAAGCAAAATGTTCTGGACACCGTGATTTATCAAACATGTTCCTACTTCCCTAAAGCCCCCAAAATATGATAAATCTACTACCTTATTTTTTGCAGTTGGCATCTTTCTGGTTTTAAAGGCATTTCTGTTGCAAAAAATGCATGTGAGATCGGTTACCTTTTTAATGTCATTTTGGTTTCTTTTATGGTCTAATGCATCATGGTTTTGACTAAATATTAGGCATCACGAGTGTTGCAAATGGAGAGATATAGTCTGGAACATCTCCTTCAACATTTTTGTGGAGTTACTGCAAATAAACAGTATTTTACTTCAAACCTTATCCTTTGTTTTATTAGAAGATTTTTCATTGGCTTGGCTTGTTTTCTAAACCTCATACAGATACCAGAATGCTGATTGGAGGTTGCGTCCACTTCCTCATGAGATGTTAAGGTATGTGCTCAATGATTGACAACTTTCTCTTTAAGGCTTATGTAGTTTAGACTCCTTGAAACTGAAGTTCATCCTGAGCTATCTGTATTCCTTATTTGTTGATACTTTTATCACCATCATGCCCCATTTTCCTGATTCAAGTTGCAAAAGACACTTGTATTGCTTATGGCCCCAAATTTTTAATCCATTATAGATTATCAGTATTTGATCAGATGATAACTGCTGTTCAATCTGTGAATTATGTGATTATCAATTGAAATTTAAGTCATCGATTTTGCTGTTGATAGGCACAAAATTTTAACCATTCTCAATATGTGCCTGGGGGTGGGGGGTGTTAGTGTTCTTACTTTTTTTCTTTCTAAATCAAGTTGTGGCTTGAAGATTTTGAATAAAATGAATGCTTATGATGCTGGAAAAATCTAAATAAAATAGAATTGGAAAGATACCAAATATTGTAGGCTGATCTGAATCAATAAGCAATGAATTGGTATAGATTAGGTATTAAGTTATTGACATTTCAAACGGGAGATTATGGGTTCAAATCGTGATAGACATAATTTTTAATATGTGAAGAAAATATTGAAGTTATATTAAATATTGAAGTTATCTTTGTGTAGGGGAATCATGTGGCATGTAGCAATTTTGGGTTTAGGTATAGTATCAATTAATAGCTATGGAGTATATGGGTTTTATTTGAATGAATGCTATAAATGACAGTGGAAAGCTCAAGTGAAAGTGGAAAACCATGTGACAGTTACACAGCCGCACCTTTTCTTTTTAATTAACTGCAGGTTTTTGTTTGATTTTTCTACTGCAAGTTTTATTTCTTTATTTTATTTTATTTATATTTTTGCCTTTTTTTAAGTAAGATCTTTACTTCTCTCTCTTTATTTAATTTTTTTATTTATTTGCATCATCTTTGGCCCCTTGTCTCAAAATTCCAGCTTTTCTAGGTTTGGTACTCTGAGTGACAACGATCACCAATCACCATAACAGTATTGTGCCACAACTTCTTTTATCTCTGCAAAACCCACTAAACAAAACTGCCACCGGTTCAAAACATCTAATAGACAAATCAAAAGAGTCCTCATGCAAAGCAAGCAGCTTCCTCCTAAGATAATTTACCGGCACATTGGAGAACCATTTGTGCAAGACTCTTTGATAACTCGACAATACAAATTTAATTTGAAATAGCCAATGTAAGTCTTTTATTGTGGAGCATAATCATAAGCTTAGTTTTAAATAGTGTGCCTAGGCGCAAGTCGACCTAAAGTGAAGCTAAGACGCCTCAGCATGCGTAGGTGAGGCTCATCCAAAAAGTAAGGGAAAAGTCATGTGACTCACCCTAGGATCCAGAAACTACCCTAAAAAAGCAATATTTTTCAAGGTGAAGTGATAAATTTAATCTTTTTATTATTTCATGTGTTGTCAAGCATTAGTATTCATGAGCAATCATCGTCATTGTCTTTTGTCTTTTTTTTTCCCATGCTTTCTACTTTTAATAATTTTTTTACACATTTATATTCTTTTTTTTACTTACCAATGCATGAATGATACTCAACTCCCCTTTACTGTCCTTTTATTATCCATGTATAATAGAGGAAATATTAATTTACTTTACGTTACTTAATTTTTTGTGTAGCCCTTTTTTCTGAAATTTTTATACCTCAAAAGCTAAAAATAAACAACTAAACATTAAAACAAGGACTATCTTGTATACAAAAGGTGCACGCCTTCACCTTGCTCCTTGCTCCTTGCGCCTCGGTTCTAGGAACCCTTTGTGCCTTGCGCCTTTTAAAACTTAGATCATAAGTATTATTACTCCTAATGCAATGTCTATTTGATTGTTCTCTGTTATCACCTTAAGAGGAAACTTTGCCAGCCCAATGGTTTTTGGTTTCTGGAAAAGCTGTTACATAGGGGTTTACTACAAGCAACATCGAAATGAATCACTGAAAAAATTCGTGAAAAATCCTCCACCCACTGCCTAGAATTCTGGACTTGCTGTATAGTTAGTATCTTAAATGGAGAAGTAAGCTCCTTTAACTCCTTGTCATGGGACAGCCTCTACAAATTGCTCAACCATCCAGGGAATCATGTTTTGTGTCACTATCAATGCTGTGTTTTCATAGGCTTTCAAAATTTTGAATTCAACATTTTTGTGTCTGCTAGCTGTCTGGGTTGGGTAGAAATTCTTTTGAAGGAATATTATTCAGTGTTTTTTGAAGTAAGCCTCCTCTAGGTTTGCAGGATGAATGTCAACGTAAAGTGCTCCTTAAGTTACTTAACAACCTGGCGAACCTTGTTTATATGTATACATCTATTGTATCATGGTTCTTTGTGTACCAGCTCCTAGTGCTTTGCAATCCTTAATCCCCAAATTAGTGTATTAAAAATGCTACTTTCCCCTCTGTCCATGATTCATATATCCATTGGAGGGAGAGGTTCTGTTATAGACATGTCTGCAGTTGTATGGTTCAAGTGCTGAAACCCAAGATCTCCAATTATAAGATGTAAATCACCAAACGAGGTTGTTAAACACTGGGGCTTTTCTTCTGGTTGTTTTGGTGAAATAGTTGGAATATTCTACAAGAACTAGTTGCTTTACACCCCCGGCGGTACCTCCTCAGATTTCCTGAAATTTTTGTGGAAGTATCAACTATGCTACTAATTCCTTTTTTTCTTTTTTCTTTTTTCTTTTCTGAGCTTAGGCTATTACTTTTTGGTTCCCATTTAGTGTCCGAGGTTGTTTTATCCAACTTGAAACTTTAAGATTTGGGAAAACTTTTCTGCTCCAAATATAGTTATCTTAAAACCCTTCTTTTTCCCTGCTGTATAGTGTATCTCTTCCCTTCCTTACAAAGCCATGGTGAAAAAAGTATATTTCCTTCAAAATTATGTTTGGTTTGTTTGCTAAGTATTATTTGAACTTTAAATTGTGGTTTGGAATGATTTAAGTCATCATTGGTGCAAAACTTATAAATTGAAAGGTAAAACCTATAATAGGTACTAGGAGACTACCTTTTTTTCCTTTTCAAAATGATAAGTTGTTATTTTTCCTGAATTCAGATGTCATTATCTAGGTATGTAAGTGAGGATTGGCGTATGAGATGATTTTGCATCTGTCTGTGTTGCTTCTCACTTTAATCTTTATCACCTTTCCTGTGGTCAAACTGATTCTGTGTGTATCATTCATTATTTATTATTGGTCACAGGTATGCCAGAGAAGACACTCACTACTTGCTATACATATATGACCTAATGAAAATGAGGCTGCTTTCGGAGAGTACTGATCCTGAAAACTCCAAAGTGCTTCTTTTAGAGGTATGTCACTTTTTGGATTTATAGCGCACTATGAATGGTCTGACCATTAAGGAATATTTTAAAATTTAGTGCTATTGTGTTTGCCATAAATTTTTTGACAGATGTTTTAGATGACCATGTTTTGTTTTTTAATCTGTATTACAACTTCTGGTTGATAACTGCTGTAATTAGATAGAGGAAATTTTTACTCCTGTCATCCTCGACATTGTTTAGTTTATTTGTTCCAAGATATGGTTGAAATACACTGTCTTAAACTATTGACAAAGATGTAAATGCAAAATTTCATTTAAATTTTTATTTTAGAATATTAAGAAGTACTAACTTTAGTGATGGAGAGATTATCATTTTATGGAGGGTAATCCAAAAAGGTATTTTGATTTGAAGTATCTTGGCTTTCAAAGTTTGGTGGAAAGTGGCATCTGACAACCAATGTTGTCCATAACAAGAATCTTTAACTAAAACTTGTATTTCCTGTCAGCAATGGGCAATGGGTTTTGCCACATTTTTGGTGTGTTGTGTTATATTTTTGGAGATAGAATTTGAATTTATGGATCTTCAGCTGTATTGGGTGGTGTTTTGGTGGATGGACTTTGAGTTATATCTAAGAGCTTTTTAGTCTCATTTTTAGGATACTTGGTATTGAATTTCAAATAGCACATCTGATTAATCAATCTACTTTTATGGAATTTGGTAAAAAAGTAGATTTTATTATGTATACGTTTTTCAAATATGCTAGCAAGCCTGCATGTTGGAAGTATGAGTTTGCTTTGAATATTGAAATACCAAATTATTCTTAATTATGTTTACTATCTTCCTTGTGCTATTTTGTACATCAGAACATACACGTCCTAATTTTTTTTATTGTATTTTGTGCATAAAATGTAAACAGCCAATTGGCAACTCCAAATTTTCAAAATACTTCTTCGTAGTATGCTACAGTACTATGTCCTAGTCAATTATGCTATTTGCTGATTTCTAAATACATCATTAGTAACTTTTTAAGACTATTCTCTGTTGTATATATATATGTCCTAAAGTAATCAGGAGTTTCTGATATGCAATTTGTATCTGTATTCTGTTCGTTGGAAGGTATAGTGTCCCTGGGATTCCTTATTATTATGCATTTTGTTTTAATTATAACTTTTCTCTTAGGGTCTGCTGTCATATATCAGTTGATTCCTGTGTAAATATATTTTTCTTGTGCTTACGAGGACTTTATACTATGATGAAACAGGTTTACAAACGCAGTTACAATATATGCATGCAACTTTATGAGAAGGAGCTGTTAACAGATACTTCATATCTTTACATTTATGGGTCAGTCTCTTGCTATTAAGTTTGTAGGAAATTCATGCTGGCAAGTCTTTCTGGTCTAGCTGTAACATTTGTTCAGTTTATGTTTGATTTTTCATGGCTAAAATTATTGCATATGTTGTTGAACAGTGTGCAGGCTGCTAATCTAAATGCCCAACAGCTATCCATTGTTGCTGTAAGTATAAGTACTATAGTTATTAGATGTTTTTTCAAGGCCAATGTAATTTTGAATTAGTGCATCGTAAATATTTACTTAGTGTGAATTATATGGCTTTTGATGGATAAGATATAATTTCTGAAGGTCTTTCACTATGCATTATCATGAAAAAACCAATTTGCTCAGTGGAGACATAGTTTTCAATGCTCCATAGTCCATAATGAAAGGTCTTGGCCATGCTGTTCTTCATCTCTTTAATATTCCATCAAAAGGAACTTAATGTAAATTCTTTGTAGTCTGTTAGCTGTAATCATGATCTTGTTATATAATTTGTCTCTGGCACATCCTTTTTTGAAAGTATTAAAAATCAACAAAGTTATGTGCTTTATCATGTGCTGCTGCATTGCCTTGCGTGAATCAGTAGGAAAAAAGTCATATCCTTGCAATTAGGAATTCTATTCCATAGTTAAGAGCTGCTTCCATTTGACATAAGCATGTGGGTCACCCCTTGTTAATCATTGATTCCAACTGGATATCTGTCTGTAGGGTCTCTGTGGGTGGAGGGATGCTATTGCTCGTGCAGAGGATGAAAGTACTGGTTATATATTGCCTAATAAAGTTCTATTGGAAATAGGTATTTGAAAGCTCAAAGCATGCTTTGATATTTACCAATAAACTCAATTTGGGAATTTGTAATCCATGTGCTTGAAATTTGTTTGAAAAGCCAAGCAGATGCCTCTGACTACTACCAAATTACGACATTTGGTCAAATCCAAACACCAATATGTAGAACGCAATCTTGGTTCTGTAGTCAACATTATCAGGCATTCGGTGCAGAATGCTTCATCTTTTGAAGCAGTAGTTCAGCAACTGAAAGAAGCTCAAATTCAGATGGTAAGGCCCAAGTATGGAAGAATAAATTGTGAGGTGTTCTTTTTGTCAATTTTATATGTTCATTGTTGGACATGAATGTTCTAGGCATACAGCTATATAACATTAATGTTCAGTTAGACAGCTGATAGCAGCATTCTGCTATAATATAGTCATTCGTTGTTAATTTTGAGTTCTGTTGATTGGAGGTTTAGAAAAATTAGTTTCTATAATTTGCATTGCGCTTGAACCATTATATGTATTTTCTCTTTTATTTTAGGAATGACAATTCTGTGATTGTTAGGCTTGTAGGTTCTTTGAATTTAGCTGAGCATGTACAATAGTTTTAAAATATGAAGGTAGCTGAGCTCTCAACATGGTCATCCTGAAATTTTTTGTGGTCTTCATGGGACTAGGGAACTCTTCTCTTTGCAATGGATGTGACCTTATTCTTTTTACAATTAAGAGAGGCAGTTTGGTAGAGGGGTTTTTGTTGTAGTAGTGGTTAGTGACTGTTGAAATGAAATCATGAACTTACATTAGTTAAAGGTTTACTGAATTGTCTTGGTAGCAATGCTTTATTGAATAAGCTGGCTATTTTTGGTTATCTTTAGATAGATACTAATTTAAGAACAAAATGTTTTCTCCATAGGAACTGGCAGTTATTGGATAACATTTTGTAGCTTGTTTTAAATTTAGTGTCTCTGAAGTGTTACTTGTCAAGTTGTGTAACATCATGTTACATTTCAGGCACCTGAATTGAAAGCAGGGACTGATATATCTGAGGCCTCTGAAGCTCAGACTGCTTGTGACAGTAAAGGTGAAGGTTCTGATGGTAGCCAGCCTGAGCTTTTGCCAGCTCATGTGCAGTTCAAAGATGAAGGTTCAAAGCTTACTGGCCATTATCCTAAACCTAAGAGGGACATGTGTGGATTGTTGGTGAAGGATTCTCATCAGAATGGGAATATGCCAAAAGACACTAATGGTAGTGTTATTCTTGCGGCTCAGAGAGAACAGGGGGCCTTTTCCAATCAGAAAAATGTAGGTATTATGTTCTTTGTGGAGGATTGCATGTCTCAATTTATTTTCCCTTGTGTGTTCGGTGAAGAATTTTTCTTTCTCCCAGGTTGCTGTCCAGCTGCTAAAGAGGCCAGGCCGTTCTTTCGGGGCACTACTTGGAAATTCTGCCTCCAAAAAGAAGACTGATCTTAAAAAGGTATGTTTTATGAATATATTGTTGCAGGTAATGTCATCATTATATAATGCTGTATAATATTGTATGTATGTTATTATGTGCTTTATCTGTCTTATTTCTCTCTGTTCTCTTTTTCTTCAAAAATTCTTCAGTTAGTACGTTGGGACTTGGGTGTAAGGTTTGTAGTTTTTTTTTTTTTGCATTGCTTTGTGTTTGTAAAGGTGGTCTGATTAACTAGGTACCATTCGCTTGAAGTAGTCAGTATTACTATAACTTGCATTATGAACATGGTCCCCTTGGGCCCCTTCCAAGTCTTCCCATTAGCAGCATATTTTCTTCTATGATTGCAGGATGAAGACAAGTTGGAGCAGATTAAGTCTTCTGTGAATCTTCCTTTTTACTCATTTTCTTCCAAGGAAAAAGACTTGAAACAAGCAACTAAACAGTCTCCTGATGAGCCAAACAGAAATTTTATTGCTCGGTTCAGTGATGAAAGCTCCTATGAACCAGATTTGAGCAGTACGTCACAAGATGTAGTACTGTTGGATGGTGATAGACTGTCAATCCAGGCATCTGAAGAGTCAATTAGAACTTCTGAGGCTCTACCCTCTGAAGAGAGCCCTGTTGCGTCAGGGTCAAACACCAAGTTAGATGATATTATATTATTGGATAGTGATTCCAGCGATGAAGAACCTGCGAATAGTTTGGATCAAGATCAAAATCATGTTGATACAGATGAGCAAGTTGCTTGTCAACCAGAGGTTGTGGTTTTGGATGAGGAGCCGATTTCTCTTTCTGATTTATCATCCAGTTTTCAGAAATGTTTGCAGTCCACAAATAATCAAGGTAGCAAACAAGGAAAGGAGCCTGAAGAAACAGTTAGCTGGCAATTTAAGCCATTTGATTATGAAGCTGCTAGGAAAGAGGTGAAATTTGGGGAAGCTGCAAAGAAAGAACTGAAAACTTGTGATAGTAATAATCGCTTTGGGAAGAAAAAAGGTGTTGTAACTGGTAGGAGCAGTAATGATGAAGATGTACTTCCCCAAGGTAAAAGACGTCAAGCTTTCCCTGCCAGTGGGAATCGCAGTGCCACATTTAGGGACCCTTAGTTCTATTGCTTTCTCTAAAAGGTTTGTGATTGAGAGAATGTGGAAAATATAGTTAGTGGAAAATCTAGATCAAATGTTGGATTACTTGAAGAAATGCAAGAGTAGAACTTCACTTGAGAATGTGTTGTGGACTCTAGTTATATTTTACTGTTTCACACTCCCACTATTCTCTCTTTTTGTTTTTTATTCAAATATCCCTGTAGATTTATTAGCTTGTGAGGAAATCAATAAAAATGAAATAGTTCCTTCAAAGTAAATCGAAAGCGGACGACCAAATTTAAGTTTATAACTGGAGTATCGTTACTCTAGTTATGATGGAGTTGAAGATATCTTTACTTTTCTTTCTTTTTGTTTTTTTTTTCTTTTTTTTTTTTTTGGGCTTGTATAGAAAGAATACTTTAGATCTAATTATATTACAAATTGTAGTATGATTGGAGGATGTCCTATAAATTTAGGGTAGGAAGTGCTGGAGAGCAAGGCACATTGTAGACTTAGCCGTATATTTGATTATATTTTAGGAGAGGGTACATCTATTAATATCAGAGTGTTCGGAAGTTCGTTGTCCAGGAATTCCACAAGTATGGAATATTGCAAAACGAAAGACGAGGATGATTACTGACAGCAGTGAAGTCAAAGCCAAGAGGACGAAAGTGTATAACAGCGATGAAGTCCAAAAAGTGGATCGATTGAGCTCATTGCTCAGTGATATCCTCGTCAAACATTTTCTCATTCCTCCCTCTCCATTATGCCATAGCTGCAAGTGCATTGTCCAAGACTCCAAGCATTGGTGTGGACTCTGGACCCAAATCATAGACTTAGACTTGGACAACTCTTTTAAAACATACAACCCTGACTTTTACAACTTCATCAATTACAGCGATTCACCTCACCTATCGTGCGGCTTCGCTTTCCACATGCCCACATGGCTTACTAACCCTTGAGCTGGAATCTCGCGGGCCTGGACCAATTAGCCAAACGGTCCAGCCCATTTAAAGTGGCACGTGTAAGTGCACTAGCTACCTTTTCTCAAAACTATAAATACTAATTTATGGGTTGAAGACATGTATGATATTCTTTAAACACAAAAACAAACATTATTTAAGAACATTTACTAAAGGTTGTATGAACTGAGTAATATCTCAGAAGCATGCTCACAATCCTAGTAGAATTTCCTAATTTAGGCATTAGAGTGGATTTTCTCAATACACAACCTCCCCGAAGCCTGTAACCTTGTTTCTTGTGCAAGTTATTCAACATCGCAAAGCTTGATCAGCTCACTCAATTGGTCCACTAGCAACTTTCAAGTATCAACGACCTTAATCGCTACTTAACTCCTAAGTAACCGTTTTAATCTCCCCACTAGGAGGGCCTCTTTTTCAGCAAAGTCACAAATTCCATCATGGTGAATACTGTGCACTCTGCGGACACTAAATCCTCTCCAAGATCACCCAAGCATGCTTTCGGTCGCCTGATGTGCTCGTTTTAGAGCACATTTATTAACTCATTTTAGTGTCAAGTCTCATAGTTTTGTATTGGTTTTATGTACATTATGCTTTATTTTACCTTGATCTTGTTTTCGAGTTGTCTTAAGTTCATTTCAGGCACTTTTGATGATTTCAAGGTGAAAGGCGATACATTCGAGCCTTTGACACATGTATCTTAGCTTGGGCAAGTGTTTGAAGTCACTCATGAAGATTTCACGGAGTTTAGAAAAAAGGGAAGTGAAAAGAGGAAAGAATGCTCTCAGATTCGACCGAATCTGAGAGACATTCGACCGAATGCTTGCAGATTCGACCGAATCTGAGACTCATTCGGTCGAATGAGAGGCACTCTTCAGAATTCTCGAGCCTTGCTACTGGAAAGGCCGAATGGAACTCATTCGGGCGAATGATATTCCATTCGGCCGAATCAACCTGTACATTCGGGCGAATGCTTAACAGAGATCGATTCCCCGAAGCCTCTGGAATAGGCGAATGGAAGACCATTCGGGCGAATGGATCACATTCGGCCGAATGAGACCTATATTCGGGCGAATGACAGTGTTTTCCTCCGGATCAACTACTTCTTTTTAGGGCCGGCTCCTATGCATTTTAGGGTTTTTCGTAGGTTTTTCTTATTTTGTTATAAATACCCCCTTCCTCTGATGAGGAGGGGGGGGGGGGGGGGGGGAGCTAGGGTTAATACTTTTATGCACTTTTAGATTTCTTAGCCTCCAAATTCTTTTAGTTTTAGCTTTCGATTTTCAGTTTTTCTTCAACGCTTTGTAGTTCGAATTCTTTTCGTGGATATCAATTTGAAGCTTTTGTAAGTTTAATTCCTTCCTTTAATCTTAATCCATTGCTATATTTCATTGCATGTTTAGTTCTAAGTTTATCGTTTATTAATTCTGATTTTGTTTTCATTCTCGCGATTTCATTCCATGTTCGTTTCTGCTGCATCTTTTAATATCTTTATGTCTTTACGCATGAATATGAGTGAGTAATTCTTTTAGGGGTTTTGATTGGTGAAACCCTAGGAAAGCTATGATCTTTATTGCTTAAGATTGTAGAAACGATGTTAATAAATAGTTTCGGATTCCGATGCGAATCTTGTCCTGCCACTCCTTTGGAGACATAGGGCGATTATAGGTTGTTCGTGTGATCTATAGGGTCACCAACTTCCTCTCGTATTCTCAGATGTCCATGCTAGTTATTAACAGATTTTCTGTAATCTATCATGTTCGGTTTAAAGCTTCATTCCTAGGGTGAATCCAATCTTGTCCCCGTTTTTCTCTACTTGCTTTACTTCGTGATTTGTCGTCGTCTATTTTCCACCTATTAGTTTTAACTGAATTTCCAACCCCAAATAGTCCGGTTGTGTTAAAAGTCAAAGTCTTGATATACCTTGTCTTCGTGGTTACTCCGCTATACTCGTATAGTTTGTAGGTTGGAATAAATATTGTTTGCATAACTTGTCTTTTAGTTAACGACCTAGAAAATCGGTTATCATCGCCCAACCCATGTTAGCATGCTTAAAAGCACCTGTACTTATGAATTCTACACCACATTCAGTAGTAGTACCATCTCACAAGGGTGGCCAAGCGAAAAGAGTGGGAGTAGCTAAGGATCACTCTACCCCTCACAAGGTAAAAGAGAGATACTCTCATAGCCAAGCTTGTCAAATAGGGATTGAATTTACCATAGAGGGCATAAATACAACCATTACAGCTCTGCCGAGAGCAACAGAGCTACTAGTAGCTGTTAAGAATGTGCAAAAGTCCAGCCTCATTGAGTCCGCTAAACCATTCTCAAGAGCAAGGCAACCCCATGACCATGAAATAACGGGATTGAGAGCTCAAAGGAGGTTTAATCTTCACTCAAAGAGATATGAGAGAAGCACAGGCTTTCAAGAGAATCAGTCAGGCGGTAGAAACTCACATACTTGCCTAAACTTAGACTATGAAGAATCCATGTGGGACACCAACACCTAGAAGAGTAAGCATCCTCATATTTCCATGCGTCTTCCTTCCCTTTTGGCTATGATGAAATCTACTATCAAAGTTGAGAGTCTAGCAGACCTAGACCAACCTATAGGTTTGACTATGCAGACTAGATCCAAAGGTCTGTGATTAGAAGGCTTATCGCTGAACATTTGGGAAGTTGAGTGAGGGCAACCGATTGCAGATGTTAAGAAGAGTAGTTTGCAAAAAGAAGATCCTCAAGGGGAGTGCTTAGTAGATTGGGCTCTCCAAACAGTCTGATTCCTTCTTTGGCAACTAATTCCTTGAGGTTGTTAGACTCTCGACAAAATCTCCCTTTTCTAAGGAGATTCTAAGAGAGCTTGCAATTAAGTTTAAACTCCCTAGCCATGTGATGTATGTAGGAAAATGTGATCACCAAGATCACGTCACATCCTTCGAAAGCTAAGTTTTCTTAGGATAGTATACATATGCCACTTTGTGCAAATACTTTCCCACCATATTAATAGGGGAAGTCTAAGATAGGTTCTAATGTTTGCCTAAGGCTTTATTTTAAACTTTACACAACTGGCTACCTAGTTCAAAAGCCATTTTGTCAGCGGTAACTCTAGCAAGTGTCGGACTAGATCTACAATCGAGTTGATGAACATCAAGAAAGAACCCGGTGAGAGTTTGCAAGATTACATGGAGAGATTGAATCAGAAGGTTGTCTTGGTTTCCACTTGAAAAAATACCATGATCTATCTGGAACTAGGACTCGCATTGATAAAGAAGTACATCACTAATAAAGATTTAACAAGGTTATCATCCCTAACTTCCAAATGGTGAACAGAACACTGGAGCAGACCCCAATGAGTGGAATGCCAACAAAGGCAAGGATGGAAAAGGACGTGGAAAGCCATACAATGCAAAGTACAAAAGTACACTCCATTTACCATCGTACCTACTAAGATCTATGCTGTACATAATAACAATGATAAGTGGCAGAAGCCACTACGTTCAAAAATTTTGGGCCGAAACAGAAGGAGTATTACGACTTCTATGGTTGCCCAGGACATTTAACTAAAAAGTGTATCAGCTTGATAAACAATATAAAATACCCAATTGGGCGTGGGTACTTTAAGACATACAAGGATTGGGAGAATTTGAAAGACTCCAAAAAGGACAAAGAGGATTCACCGCAACCCAATGGCAAGGACAAAAAGGTTATATACATGATATTGGGTGGGGATGACCTGGCTGAGTAGAAGGCCCATTCATGTCAGCTAAGTTAACCCAACTTATATGAAATTAAAGAGTTGGCCTTGCTAGAAATTCACCATCATGGTATTTACTATGAAGGATTGTCGAGGGGTCATTTTTCCCCATTTAAAATCCTTGTCATGAAGATTGACATCTGCAATAACATATTTCATAAGGTGTTAATTGATGGCAAAAGTTTTGCACATTTGATCCAAGGAAATTAAGTATGAAGCCCTTACAAACCCTTGTGGGATTTTTAGGTGTAGTGATCATCCCATAAGGGAAGATAGAATTTTCGGTCACTATCCTAGATGACTAGGGTGTTAAATAGACTGAGAAATTGGGGGTTCCTAGTGATGCTCCATCATCTTAATGGGACGAAAGTTCATTAAATAGGTTAGATGGCTGCATGGATTTCAAAGAGAAATAAAAAGTTACTACCTAACCACCTTTGAGCAGGCTTAGTTCACCTCTGCTCTTTTTGAAAACAAGAATAAAATAAACCTGACTCGCATTACCTAGCCTATAAAGGCTAGGAAGGATGCTAAAGAACTGGAGCTTGACCTTAGGCCTCCAAAAGAGCAAGTGTCAAAGCCAGAAGGGGAAATAGAATTCGTCTCTTTGGAAGAAGGGACTGATAAAACTATTTAGATCGAAAAATATTTGGATCCCTAGGTCAAGGTAGGTACGATTGTGCTTTTGAGGGAATATCAATACATAGTTGCATTCTTTGCATCTAAAAAGACAATAGTAGACCTAGTGATAATATCTCACAGGATGAGCACGATGAAGGCTATAAGCCCATTAAACAGAAGAATTAAAGCTTCTTAACTAACAGGAGTCAAGCTACTAAGGTTGAAATTAATGGTGGATATTGGGTTCATTAAGCCTTGTAGATACCCTGAGTGGTTGGCCAACATTGTAATGGTCAAGAAGGCAAATGTAAGTTAGAGGATGTGTGTTGACTTCACTGATCTTAACAAGGCTTGCATAAAGGATTGAAATCCGCTTCCAAGAATAAACCAGCTTTTGGACTCAACAAGCGGTCATGAACTCCTACGCTTCATATATGCATCCAGAAGAAAAGCGTAAGTGATGCCCTTTGATTTGAAAAAATGTAGATGCTACACATTATAGGCTAGTAGATCATATCTTTACAAACCAGAACAGTAAGAATGTGGAAATCTACGTTGATGACTCCATCATAAAAGCAAGCCATATGTCAGACATGAGGGAAAGCTTTGAGAGCATTGATGCTTTTGGCATGAAACTAAATCCGGCCTACGGGGGTTAGATCCAAAAAATTCTTAGGGTTCAAGGTTCACAAAAGAGGAATAAATTTTAAACCTGACAAAGTTAGGGCTGCAGTAGAGCTAACCGAGCTGAATCAATCAGGGACATTCAAAGGCTAACCGGTAGAATAACAACCTTTTTTGTATCCATCTTGAAATCTAATGAAAAGGATATGCTAAAGTGTTGAAAGGTTTTTCACGTAGGCTTGCTTATTAAAAGTTCATTTGAGGATAAGAACAAAGTTAAGCTTTATAAGAGCTAATAAAACACCTAAGAAAATTGGCAACCTTGGTGATACCTACCCTAGGTGACATCTTAATTTTTTACATTGGGATTAGTCTAATGGTCATAAGCACAGTCTAATTAAAGGAAGAGGGCTCTTCTCAGCAGCTAGTTTATTTTATAAGTCATATTTTCACTGGGTCTAAAACAAGATACCCCATAAGTGTAAAGGTAGCTTATGATATCATAATGGACGCGAAGGAAGTTGCGACCTTACTTCGACGTGTATTAAAAGGCAATCATAACAGATTCCCTTGGATAAATCTTTGACAAAGCTGGATTAGTTGGGAAACTTGGCTAACTGGGTCCTAGAATTTAATGCGCTATGGAATTAAGTTACAGCCAAGAATGACAATTAAGGCACGAGGACTTAATGATTTCATAATAGAATACTCCTACATTGAAGAAGAGTCTAGAAGAATCAGAGTGTGTCTAGCCGTTGTTCATAGATGTGTCTGTAGCTGCCGAAGGATCTGGAGAAGGCATTGTCATCATCTCTCCTGAAGGCAAGGTAATCGAATACACGCTAAAATTCTTATTTAGGGTAACCAACAATAAAGTTGAGTATGAGGTAGATTATGTCTAGCTTCAAAAGGGTCAGAGAGACTAATTATTTTCTTAAAAATTCGGACACAAACTAGGTTCAATGGACAAGCTTGGAAAATGGTGGTCATTATGTCTATGTCCGAAAGGGCTTTAGAGGCTAACTATTTTCTTAAAAATCCATATGTAGGCTAGATCCTAAGGAAAAGTTTAGCGAATAATGGCAATTATGCATAGATCTAAAAGGACGAGTTAGAAGGTCCATTAATAAAGAGTCTGTTTGTAGCACCATATGTACCACCAACCCCATTTCCCCAGAGGTTTACCCAAGCAAAGTTAGAGAAGAATATATGGAAGGTTTTAGAGATTATAAGAAAGTTGCATATCAATATCTTATTCATAGATTCCATTTTAGAAATGCCTTTGGATGCAAAGTTCTTAAAGGATATTTTTTTTAACAAAAAGAAGATTAAGGAGAATGCCATAGTTCCCCTCATAGCTAAATAAAGTGATATCCTTCACAACGCCCTTCCCAAGAAGATAAGAGATCTTGAGAGTTATTCTATCCTAGTGAAGTTAGGGGGATTTAGAGATCAAGAAGGACTTATGTGATCTAGGGGTAAGTGTGAGTCTCATGCCACTGTCGATTAATGGATCTCTAAGTGGGTGAATTGAAGCCTACTTGAATCTCTCTTCAGCTAGCAGAACGTACTATAAAGTTTCTTCTAGATATTTTAGAGGATGTTCCTCTTTGTATTGGAAAATTATGCATCCCATGAGACTTTGTAGTCATTAAAATGGAAGAGGATGTACATGTTTTGATCTAATTAGGTAGACCGTTCTTAGCCATAGCAAGAGAAAACAAGATATGAAGAACGATAAGATTACCTTTAAGGTTAGAGAGAAGAAGGTGTAGTATTCCTCGGTGAAATCAATGGGAACGTCATCCATAGGAGAATCAGTCTATACAGTTAATGCCATAGATAAAGTTTTTTTTTTCTGATAATGTTGATGTTATTTCTTCATAGTATCCTTTAGCGACACTCTTGGAGGGAGGTGAATTGGAAACTTCAAAGTCACTTAATAATGCAATTATTTTGGAAAATACACCACATATCGAGAAAAGAAACCACCCAAAGAGCTCAGAACGTCTAATGATCTTCCCTCTATAAATACCCCTCCATAGGTAGAACTAAAACCAATCCCATCTACACTCAAGTATGAATTTCTTGGCCTTTATAAGATATACCCTACTATAGTGAATGATGCACTTGATGGTGACCAAATGAGAAGTTACTATGAATTCTTAGGAAGCATAAGAAAGCCATTGGGTACATTATTCATGATATCAAGGGTATAAATCCTTATTTTTGTACTCATAAGATCAATCTTGAAGACGATCATGTGTCCTCCATAGAACCCTAAAGACGACTAAATCCAACTATGATGGAAGTAGTCCGAAAAGAGGTTTTTAAATTACTTGATGCGGGGTTAATTTACTCTATCTTAGATAGTAAGTGGGTTAGTCCTATTCAATTAGTCCCCAAGAAGAGAGGCATGAACGTCATCAAGAATGACAAAGGGGGAAAAATGTCGAGGAGGACAGTCATGGGATGGCGAATGTGTAAGCACCTGAAAAAGGCTACTTGGAAGGATAATTTTCCCCTCCCTTATATTAACCAAATTTTGGAAAGATTGGCAAAGAATTCTTACTTTTGTTGGTTAGAAGGATATTTGAGATTTTTTCAAATATCGATCTGTACAACTTACCATGAGAAGACGACTTTTACTTGCTCATATGGTACTTATGCTTATAGTAGAATACCATTCGATTTGTGCAATGCTCCTACCACTTTTCAGCGATGCGTGATGGCAATTTTCTCAAAATTGATCGAAAACTCCATAGAAGTCTTCATGGATGACTTCTGAGTCTATGGGTCATCTTTCGATGAGTGTTTGACAAACCTCGAAAAGGTGCTCCTTAGATGTGTAGAAGTTGGACTAGTATTGAACTTGGAAAAATCTACTTCATGGTCATTGAAGGTGTTGTCTTAGTTCATAAAGTGTCAAATAAGGGAATCAAAGTGGATAAAGAAAAGGTAGAGGTTTTTTATCGACATTTTTTCTAGGATTTCTCCAAGATTAGTAGGCCTCTAACTGAACTTTTAAGCAAAAATGCCCCGTTTATCACTGATGCTTTTATTAAGTCCTTTAATAGGTTGGAAGAGGCTCTAACCATGACTTCTATACTTTAGCCACCTGACTAGACCCTTTCGTTTGAATTCATGTATGATGCGAGTGATTATGCTATAGGGGCAGTCTTAGGATAGAGAAAAGATGGAAAATTCCATGCCATCTTATATGCATATTTAGAGTATGAGAAGTGGAGATGGGAAGCTCGAGACTGTGAAATACCATTATAAGTAGAAATATGTGGTTTTACTTAATTTTGTTTCTGTACGATAAAAAGGAAATATCATTATATATTTTATGCCACCTTATTGTAACTAAGTATTGGTGATAATTATATCGTTTTGGTTAGTTTCGATTCATTAGATAAAGTTCAAGTAAAGATCGAGTCAGTTGATTTGAATTCTAGTTTTGTTGGATCATGCACGGTCCTATTGCTAATATGCTGATTATTATAATAAACTACTCAATGTTAGACACAATTAAGGTCAGATTGGTTTTAATTCGATTTGGATCAAGTTTAGGTTGAGTGATTTTGGATTAAATTTAGGTTTTGAAACAAGTATTTCAGGCCGGTAACATTATAAATTAAAATATAAGTCAAATTTATTAAGAGAAATTCCTAATTTATACTTGATATAAATATATCGAGGAGTATTTTTCGTAATTTCATTTCTATATATGAGATCATAATGTCTATACCTTATATACGCTTTTATTTTATTTTATTTTATATTTTTATATCTCATATAACAATGATTTTCGATGTATGGGGGGTTGACTTCATGGGTCCTTTTTCGTCTTCTTATGGGAATCATTATATCCTAGTCGCTGTAGATTATGTATTTAAGTGAGTGAAGGAAACAACATCACTAACCAATGACGCTCGGTGTAGATATGAAATTGTGTCTCCTCGTGCAGCGGCCCGATGACAAACCAACCCTTGTAGGTAGGTCTTCTCTTGGGTCGAGTTTGAGTGCATGTAACCCCAAAAACACCTCAATGCTAAACCCCAAAAAGGCTCAAATACCAAATCGAGCCCAAAACACATTGGCCCAAATAGATAACCCAAATAACAACCTAAATCAGTTAAAAAATTAAACCTCAATCCCGTGCAAAAGCTAAAGCTTGGAGCACAATTGCCTAACGCTCAAAGCAAAGTGCCAAGCATAAGAACTGAATCTCAGTCAAAGCTAGCTTTCAACGCTAACCTCAAGTGCTTATCTCCAATTTGAAGCATCCAACGCCTAGTATGCGTCTCACAGCCAGCTTCATGTGCCACCCCAAAAGCGCTCATATTTTGTTTTGAACTCCTCTACGGTTGAGCAAAATATTCGTTTCTTGAGCGTCCAACGCACAGGACGTGCATGTGATGCCTAGTGTTGGTGTCTGAAGCATGGACTTGGCGTCCAACGCTAAGGAAACCTACTCTTTTTTGCCTATAAATACCCCCTCATTTTTCTAGACAAAGGGTCGGTATTTTGAGAATTATAGAGCACCGTGACTCATCAAAATACACGGTCAAACACTCATAAACATTCTCAAACACAAATACTAGCATTCAAGGCATACCTTTTGACTTAGATCAACAAGTAATTATTAATCCTTCAACAAGCACTAAACCAAGACTCAAGCAAAGGAATTATCCTCAATGGTAAACACCGAGGATCCTAATCTCTTTCAATAATTTACTTGCTATGTTTGCTTCTACTCTCTTCTTTAGCTAGTATTTAGCTTTGGTGGCTCCATACCCATTCAAGGTCATAATCTAGCTCTTTTTTTTGTGATGATTATAAGAGGGGAAAAGCCTTCTCACATGAACACTTATTTTAGATTTTTATGCAACTTTTATGAGCCTTGATCAACCAAAGATTTTTCACTTTTGATAGTCTCTTATGGTCAACTTTTACAATTTTATTTCAATGTCTCTTGTGCCAATGATGTGAAGACCAAGGAGCAACTCCTACTTCACTAGGTTAAGTCTTAGGCCCTAATGTTGAGTATAATAATTTAGGAACCATACTAATGGATTGGTCTCCTCTTAACACTTTCAATCTCTCTCCCTTACATTAACTTATTGCAATTTACGTTATGTCTCTTTTATTTTCATTTAGTATATGATGCTAAGATATGGACATCTCCAATATTACTAAACTTGTCTCTTGACCCATTTTCATGAGCAAACCCTAAATATGTATCACACTTGAATACATGTTTAGGAGTATTGAAAATGCTCATTTCTTGCTTTCGATATCATAATCCATACTTTGATTTCTATTTTGAAAATTCAAAGTAAATGATGATCTAAGGCCAAATAATAAATACTACTTGAACTAGACTCATTCATTCAAGTATGCTAGCATGACTAAGTGAAATTACGTGCTATTGCTATTTTTTGTAGTAACGCTTGAAATTTATCTTTGTAAAACCCTATGGAACCTAAAACCCTAAAATATTAATTACTTGTATCCTTGGTTAACGATCACCAATTAGGATCATTCGCATCATTTCATGCATCAAAATTCGTCTAAATCACATCATGTCTATCCCTAGTCTCATTATGTCCCATCATGCCTGCATCATGACATGCCATGCCATGCCAAACTATGCCACTAGAGAGTGTTGCAAACCATGCCAAAGCAATAAAACACTCACTAGTAGAAATTATTAAATATACGGCGGGTTTTTTTAGTACTATATGAGGCGTCAAAAGGCTAGCAGCAATTAGGGTAGTAGCAAATTAATCTAATTTTCGGCATAAAAAATACGCCACAAAAATTAATTAATATGCGGCGGGTTATACAGTATAGGCCACAAATTATTGAATTAATAAGCGGCTCTAACAAAAATACGCCGCATTTTATTTGTAACTTTAATTAAAAAATCCAAAATTTATACCTATTTGCGGCGGTTTCATCAAAGAACTGCCGCAAATAGGTCTGTATTTAAAAAAAGAAAAATCCATAATTTGGTCCCTACTACGCTACATCTACTATGTACACCAATACAATTGCTGATATCCAACCTAAGACCTTTTGGAAGAGGTATAATATCGTGACCATAATAGCTAATTACTGCATTTGTTATTCTGATGCAATAATTAAATAATACATGAACATAATGATCTATGAGATAATACATAGAATGTAACAGGAACTAAGAAATGATCAATCGTGATGCATATAAATCCAAAAATCTATTATGACCATACGTTTTGGTACGCAAAATCGCAATCTACAATATTTTACACTTAAAACAAACAAACAACTAATTCTTCATAGATTTCGGGTGTATTCCGAGGCTTTGGAAAATTCAGAGAGACATATCTCTTAGCCTAATAGGTTGACGACACAATTTTTTTTGAAACCCCTATTAATGAATGTACTACGCAACCATGTTGCCCCTTAGTGGCTTCAGTGGCGTCTTATTTGATATATTAGAAAAAAAAAACTTTGAGAAGCCATAAAATTGAGTTCGAGACTCCGAATGGGGCTTATAATATGTCTAAATTGTATATTTTTCGAGAACTATGCACGATAAATATGCCAAAGGGGAAATTATCCAATTATTTTCTCCAAATATAGCCTCTAACACCATTTAATTTATGAAATTCAATTTTTAGGGGTTTTGAACCCTAACAGGTTAGGAGAATCACTTTTTAATTTATGAAAACTCCAAATAAATAAGAACAATAGCCAAATGCAAAGATAAACCCCATGTCTAGGTTTCAAACCCTAATTCAAAGTTTCCAACTAATTAACACATTCACCTTTACAATTAACAACACCCATTCAAATACCCATGTTTCAAAATGGAATAAACAACAAAAAACAAATAAAAAACAAAACTTATACCTCGGTGGAGGACACGACGAGTCGTTGGTGGTGTTGGGTGGTGGCGTGGTATGTAATGGGTTGTGGCAAGTATGATTTGGGTGGTGCTGTTAAGTTGCTACGAGTATAAGGAGGAAAGTCGTTGTGTGTTTGAGTTACAGATCGAAGCTGTGTTTTTTTTATACTAGGGTTTGATTAATATGCAGCGGGGGTGGCTTAGTGACGCCACAAATTAATAAGGTATCAATTAATATGCAGCGGGTGTGTGTTAGTGACGCCACATATTAATAGTTGTTAGATTAAAATGCTGCGGGTGTTTGTTAGTGACACCGCATATTAATAACTGCTCGATTAAAATGCGGCGGGTGTGTGTTAGTGACGCCGCATATTAGTTAGATCTGTAATTAATTTGCAGCTTTTTTTAATATTACACTGCAAATCTGTAGCCGCAATTCATTATTATTTTACTAGTGACTCGACAAAATAGTTGGCATGCGATAGTGCTTCAAACCATGCCAAATCATGTTAGCTTATGTTGCTCTAGTATTGGATTGTTTTGCAGGTGAATGGGCATGTTCAAGGGTGTTTTAGGGCTAAACTAGGGTGACTTGGTGTCTATATGCTTTACAGTGGTTGTTCCTCTAGTATTTGGTTAGTTTGTAGGTATTTGGCTTGTTTAGGGGGTGTTTTGGGGCTAAATTTGGTTGAACTAGTGCCTTTGTGCTTCACAGTGGTTGTTGCTCTAGTATTGGCTTGTTTTGTAGGTTTTTGGCATGTTGAAGGGGAGTTTTTGGGAGGAATAAGGGTATTTGTGCTTGCAGTGTCTATTGCTCTAGTATTTGTTTGTTGTATATGTTTTTGGCATGTGTGTTAGGGGGTGTTTTAAAATTTTTTTTTGTGGGGGGGGGGGGGGGGGGTATGAGGGTGTTTGTGCTTTGCAATGGTTGTTGCTATGGTCTTGGCTTGTTTTGTAGCTTTTGGCACGTTTAGGGGGTGTTTTGGGGGTTAAATTAAGGTTTTGGTATGTCCATGGTTGTTTTAGGGGCTAAATTGGGGGTAATCGTGATATGTGAGCTTTATAGTGGCTATGTCTCCTAATTTAGGGATAAATATTTGGGGCTAAATTAGTGGTAATCTGGGTTTCATTGAAATGCTATATCTCCTAATCAATCCTTTGTTCACAAAACTATTCACTATGCTCTTGTTTACTTGTAGTGACTTTTCTAATGAACGAATGTTTGACCTATTTTTCAAAACAACAGCCATAAGATCTTCTATGACTAGTTGAATCCCCTTTCTCTCAACTTTACCTCTATAATTCTTGGACATCTTAATGTTTTACTTCAACATAACACTTTTCTTCACTTCTTTCCATAGCCTCCAAATGGTCTATCGATAATAATTGAAATAGGTTGCTAATTGTTCAATTTAACCATGTGGCAGCTTCAAATTTGTGTTCTGATTTGGTAATTTGTTGATGGATAATAGTCTTTGTTTGTTATTTATATTTGTTCTTTTGGCCTTAGTACTCATCTCTTTTTTGGCTTTGTTATAGTACATGCTGCCTATGTTCTAATATGTGATGGTTGTGTACTGATGTCTTATGGCTATGTTCTGATTTATTTTAGTTGTGTGCTAAGGTTTTGTAGATGTGTTGTTGTATTTTCTGGAACTTGAATTTTTGGCTGCTGATAAGTCATCTTACAACGTGTTGATAGAGGTGTTTTAGGATGGTTTTTGATGTTCTTCATGGAGTTTTATTGGTTTTTGGAAGTTTTAGCCGTTTCAACTCACTTAGGTGCAACTAAGGAAGATTATGGAGTTAAGATGACGTGTTGAACTTGGAGGAATGATGAAAAACGATCCACCTTTGAGCGAGGAAGCCTTTGGTGATAAGTTGTCATCATAATTCTGGTGGAGCAGCTACTAGAGGTAGGAGGGCAGCTAGCAGTAGCCTTCACCGCAAAGAAGAGAGGAGAAGCTGCCAGAGCCGCTGGTAGCTGCAAAAGAGCAGCTGGCAGCGGCTATTCCAGTGTTGCGCATCTTCAGTGATTTTCAGCGATCTTCTCATTAATTAAGCTCATGTTTTGGGCCGTCTTATGTTAAGTATCTGTGGTTTATATTAGTTAAGAAAGAAAAACATATAAATAGTGGGTTTAATCTAGGGTTTAGGGGACTACTTTCAGAACTTTGTACAAGCTTTAGTTTCTAATATTCTTTGATCTTTGGGTGAGAAAAACTTCATGGAAGCTTAAACTTGTATGTTCTTGGTTAAAGATTGAAGCTTTTGACTATAAGTTATGAGATTTCTATTCTCTTAATATATATTGAATGTTTATTATTCCCTTGTGTTATTTTATGATTTGCTTTAATCTTTTGCTAGGTTTGATTTACTGGATTCGTTTGCATCTAGTCATTCTTACCAAAGTAGTGACTTTAGGTTGTTAATACATGCTTTATGATTAAGAACTTGAAGGGGAATATTATTATTGAAGAAATTAGACCGCTTGTGTTAATTTATTCAATCCTTGTTGATTTCTCTGCCCGTTTTCTTCTTGTGAATAATTTAGAGCGCTTGTCTTGAATTGTTCATTGGAAAGGGTTAGAAAGGAACGCTTTGTTATTTTTAGCTATTTCATGAGAGCATAGAATCTAGGAATTATACAATAACATATTTCATGGAGTTTAATTGAAGAGACTTCTATGATCAACTTGTAGTTCATAAGTGAATTTCGTCTAACCAAGATTGTTCCTTTCATTGATTTGTTATTTGACTAGTTTCGATTCTATTTAGGTTATTAAATCTATCTTGCTATTGTGAACCCCCACCTTTATTTAGCTTATTATTCTAATAAGATAATTCGACATAGGTTTTCAGTTATTAGGTATCTCTTCTCTGTGGATACAAACTCGACTTCCCTAGCTACATTCATTAGAAGTTAGATAAGTTGTGATTTTGTTTGGTAGCATACGACGAGGCTCACCAACTGTAACTCACTCTCACCTTGTGGCTAACTTTCTGCTTGTGTGTGATTTGCTTATGAGGACATATTGATGAGGTGACTTTGAAGAAAACCTCCCAAGGATAGTTCTTGACCTAACAAATCTGAGTTTGATGCCTTATTTTGACCTTCTGACGTATGATGCCCATTTATGTTGGAATAGATGACTCTAAAAGACATCTCTCACACCTTTACAGATGATGATTTTATGAGGGAACCAAATAGTGTATGTAGTAAAGTCCAAATCTAATGTGTTGTTGAGAGAATGTTAATGTATTTTAATGAAATAGTTTTTGTCTCTCTCCACAATAAAAGCGTTAGGCTTTTATAAGTGTGTTTATATGGATTTTGGCTCTAACATTCATGTTTAAATTTCCCTCAAAATTAAATTCCCACCAAATTTGGTGGAAAATATGAACTTTGGAGAAGTCAGCCTACGTTGTTGATGTGGCTCATACGTAAAGAGGACTTATTATTTTTGGGGTAAACACTCCCCTTTGAAACACGTGAGTTCTATAGTTGGCAGACCCTGTATTCACTATATTTACTTATTATTGACAATTCTAATCAAATCATTTATTGTCTTAATGCATTTTGAATTTTAGTTGATGTTAAAAAAAATGTAAACATTGGTTTTGGGGAAAAAATTGGGGAATAGAGGGAGTAGTATAGATTTGAAGTTTTGTGAATAAATGTATTGTACAACATAAACGTATTTTATCCTTTGCCCACAAATGAGCTATTTATTGCCAAATGGAACTAAGTTGTGATGGGCTTATGTGTATCATAAAGTAGGATCATCCATGACTTTATAATATTGACCTAACCCAATTTCCCCTTCTCACTATGGCTCATATGGTAATGGGTAATTTCTTATCCCTCGGTTTGCTGACCATCAATTTCTGAATTCGTCCAAATAACTCCTAGTCCATGGTTAGTACTTAGTAGCATCCAAAACTTAAAAAAAACGCAAAAGAAAACCTTTATATTGAATATAAAGCATCACTTAGCATCAAATATCATTTATAAATACACATTACCTCCTCGGTCATCTCCAAACTAAAATCTTGTATTATTATTTAAGTGACACAGTGAATGTGAGGCCTTTAAAAGCGAAACAAAGGCTTTTCATGCCTTTAGTGAAACATATATAAAAGAAATTAGCTTCGTGTAACTACTTTATTGTAGGTTCGGGTGAAATAAAATTTTTAAAAAATAAAATAGGTAGCTTTGGATGGAAAATAAGAAATTTTAAGGAATAAAGAAAACAAGATTTATAACTTCAAAAATATTTGTAAAAAAAAACTAATAAGTAAAAACATGTAACTATGTTACACAAACTATGCACAAAAGTTTTATATCTCAAGATTTTCTCAATGTAATTTTTTTATGAAAAGTACAAAATCGTGTACAGTATAACCATTTGTTTGAAGCCCAAAAGGAGTAAAATAAGTTGGTGATAACAAAACTTTCAAATCTTAGTGTTGTTTCATATTGAACTTTCGATCTGTCTGCTTCGTCCAACATTAGTTCTTTATCTCTGAAATTTTGACACACTCAATGAGTTTCAGATTTTCGATTTACTTTTGGTCAATTAATTTTGATTCGAAACTTGATGTGTAGTGATTATGTGATCTCTAGGTCCTTCTCAGATAGGTGGTTGATAATGGATTGACAATAATAATCTTCCTTAACTTTCGCCAATTATCCCAAGTCTCTCTTTCAAAAATTAATATTGGCCCAGCTACACATCTTACTTTTTTTTATTACTTTCATTCTTTAATTCTTTTTTCTTTTTCACGGTTCTTCGTATGTATACTCATCATCATCAGTGGACAAAATCTTCTAGATGTTGAGAATTTCTTCAGAAATCTTTTTCGACCCACACATTGACATGGGCATAAACTAGCTTCGGGTAAAATAATAATAAAAAAAACGGATACACATTGGATAATTTTATTAGTGACCCTATTAAAAAATATATTAGATTATTTTAATAAATAAAAGTATTATAGGATAACTAACCATCTCCTCCCAATAGTTACACTTGTATCTGGCTTTCTTCAGAAATCTTTTTCAACTTACAAAAATTAGTTTTGGCTTCCTTTTTCTAATATGTGTCATGGTTTTTCTCAACCAAACCCTCTATTAGATCAATGACAGACACAATTATATTAATTTCTATCATAGTAATTGGCAATCATTGTAGTATTACATCGTCACCCTCCATTCATCAAAATAGAATCTTTATTCATTCGTTATTTAAGATATACACCAATATTATTTTTTTTATCATCAAAATCAATTACCTTTTTTATCATAAAAAAACCAAATAGCACTATGGTTATGTGCATCCTAATCTATTGGAGTTGTTTGATAATCATGTAATCACACTAATATTTTAGGAGTTATATGATTTTGTTAATAATCATAACCATGCTTATGTAATATTTTGGAGTTGTTTTCAATATTTATTTGTGTAACAATATGAATACGTTTAGAGTTATTTTATTTTATTTATTAGTGTAATCACACGAAATCTCCACATAACTATATCTCTTACATGTAAGCAGATTCATATGCGCTTTGATATTCTATTTACAATTATATGACATATTATAATGCTAAGATGCGTGAGTTTCTTGAATTATTGTTTCGTGTAATTGCTTTTAATCTTCCCCGGAAATTATAGTATAATATTTGACTTTATATGACGATTTTAAGTCATTTAAAGTTTTAACTTAGGTTTATTATAAACTTTATCTATATTTCATATATTATATTTTAAAATCCTAAATCAAATATTCTCGAAGTAAGGTCGCTTTCTAATTGCTATGGGTCACATTTTAATTTTTCTTCATTTTTATTTATTTTTTATGATTAGGTGTTTTATTACACATAGGTGCCAAACATTCTCTTACAAAGGACAAATACCCTTATGGTATTTCTTCAATGTTCACCTTTAGTTATTAATATACTTTTATCTAGATAACCCAAATCATGTGCTACAATAAGCTATGCTGCTTTTCTTTTAACTATGGGTTGAAAAGTTTAGCAACGATAGCCAATTTTATCCAACTTGGACATGTTTTTAATAAAGTCATTTGAAATTTGGAGTAAGGATCACTGAAGAAAAAGATGTTAAAAAAGCGACAAGTTCAAGAGGGAAAGATGATAAATATATTTTGTTGGGATTAGACAAGCAAGAAAATATTTGTGAGAATATTCCCGATTCCAGTTTAGGGGTGTAACTTTTTCACTACTTTACTTCTTTAGCGAGACCATTTGGCTCACTAATCAAAATTTTAAGGTTTATTCACTTATTTTTGGGTATTTGGGAAATTATTACATTGAAGTTTATTACACTATTTGGGAAAGATGTTCAATTTATTATGGGTTGTCAAACTTCAATTTCTTATAATTTTTTTTTGATAGATGTGAGTCTATAGTTTGTTAATGTTAGTAGTGTTGAGAATAATAAATTAAACATATTCTTCTAATGATGATTAAAAATTTAGAGATACCATTATCAAAGAAGAAGTACAAAAGCATTTAATACATTCGTTTATATTTATCCTCTATTTTCCAAAAATAGAAAAGGAAGAAATAGGAGTTGCATCGGTTTTTTGTAACTAATAGGTGAAGTGTTATTATTTAAAGGAAGATATCCAAAAAAATCAAATCACCCAAATAGTCAATTTGTAGTTTTTATTTATTTAAAAAATATGTATGAATTTATATAATTATATAATCTATAAATGATTGATCTTCATATTTTTTCAACTTTATTTAGTAATGTTTTCATTCGTCTTAAGCACGGTTTAAGTCAAAATATTATGTTAATGTCAATTAACAAATATTTTATTAAGTATTTGGTACAAATTTATTATATTCATATTTTATAAACTTTTCGTACATTGGTACGGGCACATGCTAGTATTAATATTAAAAGATAAAAAAGCATGAAAAAATCTCAACTTGAGATAAAAGAACTAATAAACGAGTTACGTAGTACGAAAGAAGTACAGAGGAACATGGTTTTCATGTGTCAACAAGATGGCTTTAATAAAGAAGTGGTCAATAATATAATAAATACTTTGGCTCCAAATGAAATTCATGAGAGAACTAATTAGTTATTAGACCTGTTACCTGTAGATTACACGCTGTTAGTGGAATTTTTGGTACAACGGCACCATGATTTCTCTAGCAGTTTAAGGAAATACTTGGGCCCCACAGAAGCCCACGTAATTCTCCAAAACATCCCCACACATCTGACCCTCAAATGCATGTACTAACGTAAATTCGAATTTTAAAGATATAAAGCTATGTAAGGTACACAGTTTCCATTTATATATTTGACGGTTTCAATTAGGATGTTAAGTGATTACGCTACGCGGATATGTGATCATATTATTTGTTTTACAACTAGTGATTTTATGTATACATAGTGATTCTTTTTTAACTCATATTGACTAAATAATTTTCTTATAATAACTATTTTAATTATTTCAATGACTTTTTATTATTTATAGTGATCATTTTTTTATTATGATAAACCAATTTTTTACATGAAATCTCTAGCGTTGAATGTTATCATTTGAATGACCAAGATCTCTTCTTATTTTTCTTATTTTAAGCACTCTTCTCATTAGATCCTTCTCATTAACTCTTTGTTTTTCTTTTTGATTTTTTAAGGTATCACCTTCTCATTCATATATTAATAAGCAATAAAGTAAATCGAAAAAAATAAAATTCAAAAATTTATATGAAATCATTTTTAAAAAAAGACTTTACATGATTCCTACTTAGTCATGCATAATATTTCCTTCAACATAGCTCAAGCGTCCCTTCTGAATTAAATGAACTCAGTATTTTTATAAATTAAAATAAACTAAGATAAATTTGACAAAATAAAATAAATTTAGATAAGATCAAAACTTCATACTTTACCAATTCTTCTACATTGAACAATATGCGATGCTGACATATTTTATACTTCTTATAAGGTTTATTGGTATAAATTTTTAACGATTTTAAACAAGTTCATACAACAATTTTGGTTGAGATTAGTCGAGATGAATTTAGGTAAAAATATGTTTAAATAAATTAAGTCGAATATAATAATCTGAAAAATATTATAAAAATTGTAAATTTTGGTCAAAAAATATAAAACTAGGATATTACTCCTTACAAAATAGGGAATATATAAGTTAAACAGAGCTTGAGCTTTAATACATAATATTCCCTCCATTTTACAAAAATTTTCCTTCTTTGCATTTAAAAGTATTTATAAAATTCTTTTCCTTACTAATTTATTTCTTTTATGATAATTAAAAATTAATTGCTCGTCTTAATTTTAGTCTCATTCATCCCCTCCATGTAAATTTACTTTAACTATTTTTAATACTGATAATTCTATAACTATTTCTCTGTCCTTCTCTAATAGTAAAATAAAGACTCATTTACATTAACTTAATATTGTCTCTCAAATTGCATAGCTACATTAAAGAAAAACTTCACAAATTTGAGGAAACAAGCATAATTTTACTTCGTGGAATATAAGGAATATATTTGTGAGCAGCTTCATAATCTGACCACTTTTTTTTCAGTTCCCAGAGATTTATAGAGTATGTAACACGACTGCGTAATGTAAAATTCATCATGCCTACCTCATTTGCCTCTTGTTTTAGTTCATTGAAGAAGACTAAATCACTTTATGAGCCATGAGCGATGCACTACCAAACCAGCAAACGACCATGGAATAAAACACACGAGCACTTGAGCAGCAAACACAAGACTTATTCAACTGTCGCCCACAAGGGCAACAATATGGAGATCTCGTGAACACGTAACATGTCTGATATCTTAATTTTTCATAATTTTCTATGGTTTAAGGGTGTTAATTAATTCAGCTGATCTACTTAATAAATGAAATTCGGTCAAAACTTGATTCGAAATAGAACTCAACTCGATAAGATAATGAGTCAAGCTGAACAAATCAAAGCTCGACTCGAAAAAGTCGTTATAAGTTTGAATTTTTATTTGTAGAATATAGTTTAATAAAAATATACTTTGATATTAGTGTAGGAATTTAGACATTTCCTTCAATAAGATTGAAATAAAATAAAAGATAGTTTGACATATAAATTCAAAGTCCCATAATAAAATAAAATGGAAGATGGTTGAAAAAAGTTGTATATGTAAACTCAAAGTCCAACATTGAAAAAAATAATAGATAGTTTAAGGCAATTGGTATATAAAAATAAACTCAATAGTGATTCCATCTTATATCAAATAAAACTTATTAAAGATAAACTTAGGCCTTAATATTTAGGCTTATTGGGCTTTTATACGAATTGAAAATGAATTCGAATTTAAGTTTAAAATGAGCTTCAGTTGAACTTGAGCTTTATAATTGAGCTTTCAAGTTGAGTTTGAGCTTTGATTTTTTGACTTCCGCCATTTTGAGTCTAGTAAGTTATCATACATGCAGGTTCTTGCATCAACAAGAATGTAAAGAAAAACCAACTAAGAAGTATTTGTGTCATGCTTACCTATTATTCCGTTAGTGGATGACAAAGTTATGACACTATAATAGAATAGTTAGTGGATGGACTTCGGACAGAAATGGACTGAGCGTGGGCGACTGGTCACCGAAAATATCTACCGTAAATGTGTATAAAATAAGGGGAAAATATAAATCAAAATTCAAACCGCAAAATTTTTTAAAAAAAGTTGGGCGCTTACGTTTTGTTTACCTAATTTTGTATTAACTGTATTTTATTAGACTCATTGGAGCTCTTTTATACAGTACTTATTGGATTATCATTTAACTGTACATTACGTATATGGAAAATGTACATTACGTATATGGAAATGTACATAATACATATGTTTGTTATATAGAATGTAAAAATATATATTCCACGTAACTAACATGTGTAATATGTACATTTTCCATATACGTTTTTCATGTACGTACTGTACAATTTTTTGGAGCGAATGTATCATGAGCATGTACATTTTACATAACTGACATGTGTACTATATACATTTTTCATGTGCATAATGAACATTTTTCATGTATATAATATACATATTTTTAGAATTGGTGTACCATGAGCATGGTGCACCGAAGTGCACTATCCACCCATTGACAGTTAGGAAGCTGCAAAATGTACACATACACTTGTATTTTAATTTGACGATAGTATCTAACTTCATAAATTAAAGTATTATCAGAATTAATTGGTAATGAAAGACAAATAGTAAGAAGGAATTTGGACTAAAGTTTTGAAGTCAGCTCCTTATAAATTGTTTATAGGATTTTGTTTTTGCCAATTAATTAATCTACTTGTATATTGTATTTATTTGTTATTATAATGTAGTCACTACATGTAACATTTAGACATAGCAATTGGTAATAATTAGAGAAACGTATAAACAAAATACGAGTTATAATTACAACAATATATGTAGGGCGTTGGAGGTGAAGCCTACGTTTATAAGGATTAAGTACTTTTCATAATAGTGCAAATTCATATTTTATAAATACAACTTTATTTGTAAATAGTACAATTTTTAATTTCCTAATAATGCGAACTTCGTATTCTATAAGTAAAACTATATATGAAAATAGTAAAATTTTAATTCTTAAAAATACAACTTCAAACAAGAAAATAAAGGAAAAATAATGGTCATGCAAATATTGTGAAATTATGCACAACTTCAGTTCTTAATAGTGAGCCTTCATATTTTATGAATACAACTTCATTTGCAAATAGTATAATTTTTAATTTTTTAATAGTGCAAATTTATATTCTATAAGTATAACTTCATTTGCAATAGTACAATTTCAATTGTCAAAAGTACAACTTTAAAAAAAATAAAAGAAAATTATTAATTTATTTTCAAGATCTTTACTATTACGTATGTCGGATATATATTCGTATTCCAGTTTAAAGAGATTACCTCATCGATCTCTTTGATTGGACATCAACATCTCAAACTAGATTTTTAAAGACACTAATCTACTAAATGTTCACTTGCTCACTCTCATAGAATTAACGCTCTATGCACATACTGCGTTTGTAACAACAAAAAAATAAGTTAATAAAATAATATATGATGTAGTTAAGATATTTTTTAATGTAAAGTGAGCCGTAAACAATAAGGCAACAATTGATGTAGACGAGATTTCATCCCAAGTCTTGGATACCATCTTCCACGACTTTAACCAACTAAACTAGTTGGCATCTACATGTAGTTAAGATATTCATTTATAATAAAATATTTAAAATTGAATTATCTTTTGTGAAATTTTAATACATATTTTCCCTAATTTTTCCTATTTTAACAAAAGCCACTTTTTCTTGTGATTTTAAGCTATATAATGGTAAAAATGGGAATCAAATTTTTTTTATTGTTCTTGTAACCTAAAATACTATTGATGCCTACACTTGCACAAGATTTAGGTAATAAATAGTTATTTGGTTAATAATTATTTGAAGAATCGATAAGGAGACAGAAATAGGATCAAATATACTTTAGAGGGTGAGGTGAATAGAGTATGTCCAATTTTTGCAAACAAGAACTCAAGGTCTTGAAATGACTTTCAAAAGTGGAATAGAAGCTTTGAGGCTTAACTATGAAGTTGATAGTCAAGGCCTTAAAATTGGTTTCAAACACTGTTGCTTAGGCTTTGACTTTGCTTCTACTTTGAACAATAAACAAAACAAATAATAAAACATAAGTAATAAAGATAAAAATAAAACGAGACAAAATACGATGATTTGTTACAAAGTTTGGTAGTAATTTTCCTACAATCCTAGGATTTAACTCGCTCTTTTATTACTTCCCTTAGAGACCTAAATCTTTCCTAGAATATTACAATATCTATATTATATTTCGTAGCACCGTAACTATACTTTAGTGTCTTAGTTACTAGTAATAAAAAGCTCTCTTTTTTTCTATAAGTTTGAGTATGATTGTATACTCTTAGTATAACACTCTCTATAAATATTTTTTTATCACTCAAGAGTTTTTACTTTGATTTTCTCTCAATATGACTACTAAATAAGGTTTACAATGCTAGAGAGAAAATAATGTGTTTTTTTATTGTTGTTTACGAATGATATTCTCGTTGAAAGCATGTATTTAATCTTCAAGTCTCAGCAACTTTATGTAGAAAACTCCAGCACTTAGCTGTATTAAAAAGGGATGAAAATGGGTTACTAAAATTCTGATTTCTCTTGAATAATTTTAGCATGGTTTCCTCCATTATAGTTGTGACTAAATCATTAATTTGTAGCTGTTAAAGTTTGATATCTTTTGAATATTTCTCACTAATATACTTTCCAGTTAATTTGCTGCATTTTAATCTTCAAACATATTTATTTCAGAATAAAGATGATGGAAGTAACTACCAAACTTATATTAAAGAAACTTCAGCATAATTGGACATCAATAATTTGCTAAAATCAAGGGATATCCTTTTCAAAAAAAAGCATGTTTGAATAAGTTAAGCTAGAGTTTGAAAGGATTAAAATAAGGAAAGGATATAAATTAAGGATTTATGCAATTAGAATATTCTTATCTTTTGACAAAGTGCATGAATCTTGGTTGATTTCTTCAAAGCGTGACTGTAGCAAGTATTCTTTAAGAAATCTTTATGCTACACGTAAGAATACATTTTGGCTAAAAATAAGATAACCAAAGCACATTAAAATTTAGTAGCTTAATAAAATATAGTAGAAAGGTTTAAGCACTAAGTAAAAGTTAGGCAAACTAATAACATGAAATTAAACATTGAAAAGTAATTGGCAGCACAAATACTTTTATTAGCTTAGGTTAGTATAATAAACATCAACCTAATAAAATTTAAGTTTAGGTTTGAGCATGTTGGATTGTAATCGGGTCACATTGCCAACTCTCTTGGACTTTGCATTTTGGCTTCCATCACATTGTCAACTCTTTTGGACCTTGTATTTTAGCTTCTATCACATTGTCAACTCTTTTGGAACTTGTATTTTGGCTTCCATCATCAAACATAAAAACATTAGTAATTAAGGTATAGTATTCATCATTATATTATTAAAAATAGATATAATAGGAATTAGTGTGGGGTCATTATAATTTTACATGAGTGAGTATTTTGAAATGGATAAAAAAGAAAATTGTAAAGTGTAATTTAGGACAATATTGTTGATACTCAATTAGAGTACTTTCAAAATACATGTAGAGTGATTTATTTGTTGTTGTTGTTGTTGTTATTATTATTATTATTATTATTATTATTATTATCATCATCATCATCATCATCAATCATCATTATTTAAATAAAGAAAAGTTTACCTAAATGGCATCAATTATAAGCTTATAGCGTTGAATGCATTAGAGGACATAATGATGCAATTTTTCTCAGATTCTAGTCAATCTATTTATTATTTTGGAATGCTAAGATGTTTGTGGGTAGTCGGAAAAGGAAATGAAAGTTTTTGTAGAGGGCAAGATAGTTATTCCATAGCATGGACGAAACTTTGAGTGATAAGTTAATCTCATTTATTTCAACCCTTTGGGCATTATAGACCTCTAGAATTGATACAATTTTCAACTCTTAAAGAAGTAATGTGGCTGACTATTTGACCTGAATTTTATGTTATGTCACAGACAATATCTCATTCATAGAAGAGCGCCTAAATCCCTTTGGTTTCTTCATCCTCTTAAAGAAATAATTTCCTTCCCTCTACATTTCAACATGGTATCTTTCGGAAAATTTGACACCTCTGCTGAAGTATTGGCCATAATCCAAGTAGATGGTGTGTGGCATAAAAGTTCTAGTTAGGCAAGTTTTGGTTGGGAAGTTGAATCAACATTAAATTTTGACAAGGTGGGCATTAGAGACTCATATACGGGTTTTGCTCTGTCTACTATGGTCATAGAAGCCTAGGCTTGTCTTAAGGCCCTTACTTGGTGCAAGAATAAGAGCTAGACCTCAGTCCACCTTTTGTCTAATTTAGCTGTCCTAGTCGCTTCTCTACAAAAGGAAACTACACAAATCTTTGAAATCACTAATTTTGTACTCGATTAGAGATTTAGGAATTTTTATTAACTCTTTCTTTATATATAATGTAAGTCGAGATCACGTTGGTAGGGCTCATGCTAGGGCTGTAGCAACACGAACACAGTCCTACGTTACTTTTGCTTAGATTAAATAATCTCTTATTGTATCATTCACTTCTGCATTGATAAAAAAAGATAGATACGGTGGATATCTAAAAAAATTCTTAGCAATATGTTGTCAGGCACAACCTAAATAAAGTTAGTGTTGCCCTAGCTATGCCCAAGCGCTATACTAGGTGTTAAATTGCCTTATATAATAAACAAGCTTTAATTGGCATCTAGTTTATGTACATTTGGAAAATAGAGGTGGTCACCGAACCGGGTCGGGCGGGCTAGGCAAGTGGTCTAGGCTGGCCTAGCTTGGCATGTGTTGAGACTAGTGGTTTACGCGGGCAAGGCCGAGTACAAATTGGCTCGGAAAGTTCGATTCGAATAGAAAACTGAATCACAAACTGAACTAAATTGAATTCGCAAATCGAATCAAATTCACTAATCAATTCGAATCAAATTGACGAATTTAATCAAATTGAATTCACATAATGACATATGGAAATTAGAAGAAATGAATTATTTTTAAAATAATTAAACGTTATTTTCACATAATGACATTCATTATAAAATTTTATATTCACCTATTGACATTAATTTTTCATTTATTTTGTCGAATAATATCGAGATATATGCTCATACTCATTACATAATTACATAAATTACATATAATCACAAAAGACATATCATATTCAATTCATATAAACTAAATTATATTCAACTAAACCAACATTCATTGATTTAGATAAATTAAACTATATTCAACTAAACTAACATTCATTGATTCATATAAATTAAACTATATTCAACTAAACTAAGATTCATATAAACTAAACTAAGATTCATTTATTCGTGTAAACTAAACTATATTAATAACTAAACAAACATTCATTGATTTATATAAACTAAATTATATTCAACTAAACTAACATTCAATGATTTATATAAACTAAATTATATTCAACTAAACTAACATTCAATGATTTATATAAACTAAACTATATTCAACTAAACTAACATTCATTGATTCATATATACTAAACTATATTTAACCAACCTAACATTCATTGATCCTTATAAACTAAACTATATACAATTTAACTAAATTAACACTCATTAATTCATATAAATTAAAGTATTCAACTAAATTAACATTCATAGATTTATATTAACTAAAATATATTCAACTAAACTAAAATTTATTAATTCATATAAACTAAAAACTATTCAATTCAACTAAACTAACATTCTTGATTCATATAAACTGAAAACTATATAATTCAACTAAACTAACATTCATATAAACTAAACTATATTCAACTAAACTAATATTTATCTAAATTTAATTATATTTAACTAAAATAATATTTATTGATTCATATAAACTAAACTAAATTCAACTACACTAACATTCATTGGATCATATAAACTAAACTAACATTCATATAAACTAGACTATATTCAACTTAACTAACATTCATTGATTTATCTACCTCTATTCATGAGATATGATGGGCTTTACAAAATATGGCCTTACATTGCATGTCTATTTATATGTACAAGGGGCTTAAGAAAAAGTAAAAGTGTGAAGCTATTTGGACTCCCAACGATAAGTTAGAATATAGGAAGTAGAGTTGAAGTCGAATTCCACTTGAAGAAGTTGAATTGTCTTCAAGTTGTAATTCTTTTGAGCAGCAACTCAACTCTATTTGAATCCTCCCATGACTCTACCTTTATAGAAGATAAATTATCCCAAATTTGAGTCCAAATATGTCTCTTGTGAAGCCTACTTCACGTAGGAATAGGGTATGAGATTCACTTCCCTTCTTCTACTCAAATTCGGCATTGCTTCTTCCTCTTCTTTGAGTTGAATTTGGAATCTTTAATTCTTAATCTAACTTGACTTATAGACATAAAATAAAATTATTAACTTAGTTTAGTTTACAAACACACTTAAAGCTATTAGAATCTACTAGAAAATGTCTAAGACAAGCATGCCTTGTTATTACATATACACTAATATAAAACTTGCTAAAAATAGAAGTTTCTAAGATAAGAAATTACTAATAATAAAAAGTGCTTTATCCTCACAATTCAAACCATGCAATAACTCATATTCAACGCACCTTATCTTTATAAAGCCCATCATGCCTCGTGATCATTGAGGCATGGCCTAATGTACAATATTCCCTCTCTTCCCTTCACTGAGATAGCTAGAGGGTTAGGTTGTAAAAAAAATCAAGCCTTTTAAAAGTAGCTCCATCTTTAAGTTATCCACCATTAAATTATTTACTTTTAAATCATCCTTATATTAGCTTTAAATGGAAAATACCCCATTAGGTTGAGCGATGGAAGATGCATATAAGACAAAGTCAAGGAATCTAGATAGTGATGATTGATTTGTTTTCGAGTTTATCTACTCATCATTTAAATTTCTAATCACTATAATTGAAAAAAAAAAATTTAAAGAATCCTTCCCAGCAAAGTCCCTAAATTGTAAGTGTCGATTTGCATATGGGCTGTAATTGCACATGTGAAAGTGTTTGTCAATAGGGGTTTTGTCATTAACTCATGAAAAGGACATTCAAAGGAACAAAGTAGGAGTCATCAATAAATCCGTAGAAGAAGTTTCATGAACCTTTGCTAAAAATTCAACTAATAGGGATATATTGAAAGAGACATATACATAGCATAGATTTCCCTGTTTTGAACCCTTTAAATACATAGCTCTATTAATAATTTTGAATTAAATCTGATTTGAGGATATGATAAAATTAGGCCATGAGACTTAATCCATCAATAAGAGGCTCTACTCCATATGTCAAATAATCCTTAACTTACAAACAACAATATTGAAAATTCTAATTTTACACATAATTAAATCTATTAAAGGTTGGGCTGAATTTAATGCACATAAAAGACTAATAATTTGGTCGTCACTTTATTAAAATTATATTTAAAAACCTAATAGATTGTTTGTAATTATCTGTTTAGTGATTTTCATGTACAAGTCTTTTTTAGTGCAATAAAGATGGAAATATACAATAATAAATTAAATACAATAACAATAAGAAAAATATGGAAATATGGTTCAAACTTAAAAACATGCAAATAAATTTAATAAAAACAAATATTAAAACCCTCGTATTAGATGTTGCAAAAATCAAATTAAACATGTTCATAATTATATTATATATAATACATAATTAATTAAGTAAAAAAAAAACACCACCAAATAAATATTTACATGGATGTAAAATGATAAAGATATTATTAAAAAAATAAAAATAGAATTGAATTTGATTTTTAGACCCTTAAATATTATACATTGATTGTTGTTATAAAAAATAAATTCGAAAAAATATGCTTCGTGATTGATTGACGGTTTGATATAATTGAATGTTGAATATTAAAAGTTTTTTAGAATATTTATGGTAACTACTGAGAATTTCAAGTGAATGGTTGAAAAATTATTGATGAGATCATTTGGATAAGAAATGAAGAAGTATGAGCCCATATAAGAAAATATATTTTGAATCCAGTTGCATAAAATTGTTCATAACTTTTGTTTTGTTTCAAATTGAAATTGGGCCTCTAATATATCATTGGAAAGCCTAAGAGAAGGGATTTTCAAAAATCATGGAGTTTATTGATGAATATATGAGCTTATGTTTTGGACATAGATCATTTAATATTGACATTTTATGAAATGTTAAAGTGGTTTTAGACCAAGTGAGCCCATCAGTGAGTTTTAAGCAATCTCTTGACAAATTCTCTTAGTTCGGACCAAGTTGACGAATCTGTATGGTTAAATCATTGGGTCATGAAAAAGGGGAGATAATTATTTAAGTGTCTATAATATGCTACCATATTTCTTGGGTACAGGGACCGTATTTGCAGTCCATTCTAGTTAGACGGGTACTTCAATGAAACTTGCCGCGAATTATTTATTAGCTTCTTCCATTATCTATGTGAGACGTCTAGTTTCAATGTTTTATACAGCTCAACTTTTATCTAACAGGTTTCATTTGGGGAACAATGGAATGTTGTGTTGACATTTTCGTAATCAACTTTTGTCTAACAGGTTAATGATTTCTGTTTCTTCAATTATTGTAGTTTTATTTTCATGCTCTTCCCATATCATTACTTTAATAATCTGAATATCATCTTAGTTTAAGGCAAAACATTCAAAAGGGAATGAAGACAAATCAAATCGTAAGAAACTGATGGCATAATATTATTAAAATCAGAAATCATAGACTCTAGCAGGGCTTCACTAATTACAACCTTAGACATAGAAATCATCCAAACAAGATTTATAGGAGAGTAGGAGGATACTTATGAGAGCTAGACCTAGACTCATCGTACTTAGACTCATCAAACATGGTGCCTTCTTCAGTGGTGCTGCGCAATTACTTTCTATTTGGTGTCGTAAGTTTCAAAGTGTTTTTCCATCTATGTGTAATCTGTTTTGGATATATATGGAAACAGTGATAAGCTTAGTCCTGTCCTGGCCAAATAATATACCAAAAGCCTTAGTTCTAAATAGTTTGGAGTGAACTATAAGCTTTAACCCTCGATACTTGATTCCTTCTAGCTTGTAGTATGTTTCTAGGAATTCATAAAATAATATACCTCTCTAATGAAATGGCCATTCAAAGTGGGCTTCTAATAGAGGTGGCCACTAGGCCGGTTCAGTCTCGCCCATACCCAACCTGGCCTGCCCGGCCCAGACCGGCCCGCCCACAAACCGGGCCAAGACTGGTTCAGCTCGTCATTTTAGTGGGCTGGATACGACTCCAAATTTTCCAAACCTAACCCTATTCAATTTGGTTCATGAAAAAATTCGACTCGGCCCACTATTCGAACCAAACCGGCCCTAATCGGATAATTCGCCAGAAAGTAGCCGTTATTTAGCCGTTGATGATCACACTATATAAACAGATGAATTTGGTTTTTCATTCCTCACAAACTCACTCTCAATTTCTCAAACTCTCATTCTCTCAATCTCTTAATATCGCAATTACTACTAAATACAATTAGCTTACTTATTAGTACTAATCTTCTTCTTAATTACTCTCTTAATCTTTATTAGTTATCTTAATTAGTTACTTTATTATTCTTAATTTACTTGGTTACTACTACATTTTATGAAAGAAATGGTTTTAAGAAGTTGCCTCAACGTTAGTAGCTCGTACAAAGATACTGCAAATTACGTTCAACACTTGGAGGAACAACTTATCGGTACTCCTACTGGTCAATTTCCTAAAACTCCAACTTTAGAGATGTGTTCTCCTCCTTCTATTGGTCAATGTAACTCTTAAACATCTAATTAATTAATGTTAATATGAAAACTAATTAGTTTAATTAGATATATTAATTAAGTTTATAATATTTAATTAGTTAATGATGTATAATTAGTAGATGATAATATGTAGATGAAGTAGATATGTTGATTATGTAATTATGTTTAATTAGTGATGATGTTTAACTATGTAGATTATGTTAATGATGATAATCAAGTAGATTAAGTTAGATTAGTTCAATTAGTGTAATTAAATTGATTATCTTTAATAGTTTAATTAGTTGATTATGGTAATTAAGTAGATTATATTGATAATGTTGAATTAGTTGATGATGTTAGATTAAGTTGATGGTGTTAGATCGAGTTAATGATAATATGTTGAAGTAGTTTAATTATTTGATAATGTTAGATTAAGTTGATGATGTTTAATTAGTTGAAGATACTATGTTGATGGTGTTTAATTAAGTACATTAGGTTGATGGTTGATGATGATAAATAAGTTGATTAATTTAGATTAGTTTAATTAATTTAAGGAAATTAATTTAAGTAAATTGATTAATTTAGTTAGATTAGTTTGAGTACATTGATTTAAGTTAAGTTGATTAGTATAATTTGATTAGTTTAATTAGTTTAAGTAAATTGATTTAAATTGATTATGTCATATTAAGTTGATGATGGTTAGTTTGAGTAAATTAATTAGTTTATTTAGTTAGATTAGTTTAATTAATTTAAGTAAATTGATTAATTTAGTTTGATTAGTTTAAGTAAATTGATTTAAGTTAAATTGATTAGTATAGTTAGATTAGTTGATTATGTTATACTAAGTTGATGATGTTTACTTAGTTGATAATAGAGGTGGCCACCGGTCCGGTCCTTGCGGGCTGGGTGGAGAGGGACCGGACCGGCAGGTGGGCGGGCCGGTCCGGTTTGGGCTGGGGTTGGGTTTCGATTCGTACCGAATTGAAAACCAAATCACGAATCAAACCGAATCACGAACTGAATCGAACCAAATCGAACTGAATTGAACATAATCATGACCGAATCATGATTGAATCGAACCGAATCATGATCGAATCGAACCGAATTACGATGTTTTAAATTTTTTGGTCTTGATAATTATTAAATTAATTACGTATATTTACCTAATTTCATATTTACGTATTATTGAAGCAAATAAACTAAGTAAACTAAAATCTAAATGAACTAATTCACTTTTTATAAAACAAATTTAATGAAACATGTTTTGGGGGTTAGGGGAAAAAGAAAGGGCTTGAACTTAATTTAGAAAATCAAAATTTAATTAAATAATTAAATATTAATTTAGAAAATTAAGCTGCCTACATATCCCGAAGGAATCAAAGCCCACGTAGTTCTGTTACGTACCTCGAGGGGTGCTTGTGCCTAGCCTAGTCAGGGACAGTCCTCGAACCTCCTTCACCTGTTTGGTTGTCGCTTGATTCGCTCGTGTCCATCATCATCCAAGGATCGTCTTTGTCATTGTCCTCCTCCCTTAATCCTTGGGTCCTTTGCTCTGCCTGATCCCAATCTTTCTTACAAACGCATATTTCTATGCTCTCGGAAGATGAGCGGGATCTCTTCTCATCAAGTACTCGTCTACCTTCACTAAAAGCAGACTCGGAAGCAATAGAGGAGGCGGGAATTGCAAGGATATCCTTTGCAATTCTCGCCAAAATGGGAAATTGTCGTTCGTGATCGCGCCACCACTTAATAATTGAAAAATTAGCATCGGTATCATGTTGGTAAGAAAGATATTCATTTATATTATAAAGTAAAGAATAAGAAGAAACCGATGTTTTTAATTTTTTTGAAATTCTACCAAGTGCTGGCTACCATCGCATACCGTTCTTCTACTATACGACGATACATTTTGAGAAGGTGTATAAATAGAAGCATAATGATCATATAAACCAGCTAAAACATTTTTACATTTATCTATATAGGCATTCACATCGTATTGTAAACTTAAAGCACTATAATAAAAATTTAACACGTTTTTTAAACCCACAGTCTTGACCCCGGGATCAAGAATAGAAGCTATACCGTATATGACGAGGAATTCACTAAAGTAGGAGTACCATTTACTTAGCATACTAGTAATTACATCACTAATTTGGGTGGTGTTGAAATGCTTGCTAAGAGTGTTAACTACGCTAACACACTCTAATATAACTAAATGAATATTAGGTTCGTAAACATAAGAGTAAATTTTGGTTGCATGGTCAAATGCTGCTAAAATATCATGGATGTAAATTACGGTATTCCAATGGAAATCAGTAATAAATTCATCAGGAGCCGCTCGGATTTCGTTATAAATAATGGTCAAAAACCTCACGGTATTTAATGGCATCTTTTAACAGTCTATATGCTGAGTTCCAACGGGTTGGGGTATCTAGACTCCATTGTCTCTTCTTAAGGCCTCTTTCCTTACACAAGGCCATATACTTCCTTCTAATCAAGGCCGTAATCCTAATCCATTTAATTACACTCCTAATAGGGTTAAGAAGGTCACTTAACTCAACTAAACCTTCTTGAACTGAGAGCTTCATAATATGTGCACAACAATGAACATGTAATAGCTCTCCACTGTTTATTAAATTTACGCTTGGTTCGGATTAAATAATCTATACATTTTGTATTTGCTGAAGCATTATCTAAGGAAAGAGAAAAAACTTTATCAAGCAAGTGAAAAATTTTAAGACACTCTATTATCCTTACCTTAAGGTTATACTCGGTATGTCTCTCCTCCATAGCTTCAAAACAAATGATACATTTTTTAATATACCACTCATTATCTATCCAATGGGCGGTTATACAAAGAAAAGGTTTACCAAAACAAGAGGTCAATGTATCACTAGTAAGGCTAATGAGACCGTTAAAAATACAAAACATATCTATTAAACTACTTCTATATTTATAATAAGCAGTTTGGGTATGGCGTTTAAGAGTGTTTCTAGGGACACATCTATAAGCAGGTTGTAAAGAGGTTCTAGTGAAATGTTCAAAGTTCGGACTCTAGCCATAGCTAAAAGGTAATTCATCAGCAATCACGAAGTTAGCCATTTCATCAATCATCCTATCTTGGTTATACATAAAAGGCATACCTTCTCCGAGCATGGAACCCATATACCCGTGTAGTTGTGTCTGACTTGAAGATTTAGTTGCGCCTACGGAATTAGATGCATCTAGGTTTATTTCATGTATTCCGGTCAAGTGACGGGATAAGGTCCCCGTCCCATAACCGGTCTTCCATGAATAAGCGACTATTGACTTCTTTCCTTATTGCTTGCATAACAAGAAATAGCACATGAATTTCTACCCTTTGGAAGTAGCGTCGATCATTAGGACCTTTACAAAATATGGCCATACGGGTGAAGGTTTCTTTCTACAATGAGTAGACTCGGGTACTCCTCCTTCATCACCTTCACCTTCACCTTCATAAGTTCATTAACTAATTAATTAGCATAATCAACCAAATATAACATAATCAAGTAATTTAACTAATCTAACATAACTATTCATTTTAACTTTAACATTATCAACTAATCTAGCATAACTAATTAACTAATCTAACTAACTTAATCAATTCAACTTCAACATTATCAACTAATTAAACATCAAGAGTTTTTACCTTGAGGAGTAGAAGAGGGCGGACGCATCTGCGAAGTTGGAGTTTCAGGAATTCGAGGAATTTGAGCACCCGGAGTACCGAAAAGTTGTTGCTCCAAGTTTTGAGCAAACTCCGTAGTATCATCAAAGGAACTGCTCACGCTAAATCTACCTCTTGAAGCCATTTTCTCTTATGACTTGTAGTAGTAAACAACTAACTTAAGAATAATAAACCAACTAATTAAGATAACTAATGAAAATTAAGAGAGTACTTAAGAAGAAGATTAGTACTAATAAGTAAGCTAATTATAATTAGTAGTAATTAAGAGATTGAAAGATTGAGAGATTGAGAGTGAGTTTTGTGAAGATTGAAATCGAATTCCATCGGTTTATGTAGGGGAATGGCAATGGCTATTTTTAACGGTCGAATTTTGTCCGAATTAGCGGGTTAGGCAGGTTCGGGCCGGGCCGGTCCAAATCAAATCATGGGCCGAATCGAGCTTGTTCGCGAACCGAATCGAACTGGGTTAGGGTTGGAAATTTGGGATTCGTATTCAGCCCATTAGACTAGCGGGCCAAACCAGGCTCGGCCTAGTTCGATAGTGGGCCGGTTCGTGCCGGGCTGGGAATGGGCCAGGCTGGTGCTGGGCCGGGCTAAACCGGCCCACTAGCCACCTCTAGTTGATAATGTTAAAGTTAAATTGGTTAGTTTATCTAGATTAGTCTATTATGTTATATTAAGTTGATGATGTTTAGTTAGTTGATAATGTTTAACTTGATAATTAGTATTTGTTATATGAAGTTGATTATGTTATATTAAGTTGATTAGTTTAATTAGATTGATGATGTTAATTAGTTATTTAATGAACTAATAATGTTAGTTTTTGGATTAATGTTTATAACTTGATATGAAATGAAGGTGAAGATGATGGTGAAGATGGAGTACCCAAATCCACTCACTGTAGACATAAATCTTCACCGATATCGCCATATTTCAAGAAGGTTCTAATGACTGACGCTTCTTCCAAAGGGAAGAAGTTCATGTGCTATTGCTTGATATGAAATCAAAAAGGGAAGAAGTTGATAGCTTCATATTCATGGAAGACCAGTTATGGGATAGGGACATTATCCCATCACTTGACCGGACTATACGGAATCAACTTGGAAGCAGCTGAATCTGCAAGCGTAGTAGAATTGTTAAGTCAAACGCAACTACACCGGTATATGGATTTCATGCCCGAAGGAGGTATGCCTTTTATGTATAATAGAGATAAGATGATTGATGAATTAGATAACTTTGTAATTGCCTTTGAATTACCATTTAGTCATGGTAAGAGCCCAAACTTCGAACATTTTACTATATCCTCTTTACAACCCGCTTATAGACATTTCCACAGGAACACACTTTAACGCCATACCCAAACTGCTTTTTACAAATATAAAAGTAGTTTAATAGAAATATTTTGCCCTTTTAATGGCTATATTAACCTTACTAGTGATACATGGACCTCTTGTTTCGCTGAATCTTTTATTTGTATAACCGTCTAATGGATAGATGATGAGTGTCACATTAAAAAACGTATCATTTTCTTTGAGGCTATGAAGGAGAGACATACCGGTTACCACCTTAAGGTAAGGATAATATAATGTCTTAAGACCTTTCACTTGCTCGATAAAGTTTTTTTCCTTTCCTTAGATAATGATTTAGCAAACACAAAATGTATAGATTATTTAATATCTAAACTTAGCTTAAAATTGTTGAACAGTGAAGAACTTTTACATGTATGATGTTTTGCTCATATTATGGACCTCTCAGTTTAAGAAGGTTTAGTTGGGTTAATTAACTTACTTAACCCCATTAGGAGTGTAATGAAATGGATTAGGATTACGGCCTCAGTTAGAAGAAAGTATATGGCCTGATGTAAGGAAAGATGCCTTAAGAAGAGACAATGGTATCTCGATACATCGACCTGTTGGAACTCAATATATAGGTTGTTAAATGATGTCATTAAATAATGTGAGGTTTTGACTATTATTTATGATGAAACTCGAGCGACTCCTGATGAACTTATTAGTGATTTCCAGTGGACTACCGCTATTTTCATTCATGACATTTTAGCAGCATTTGACCATGTAATCATAATTTTCTCTTATATTTATGACCCTAACATTCATTTAGTTATATTAGAATGTGTTAGCATTGTTAACACTCTTAACAAGCATTTCAGTGTCACCCAAATTAGTGATGTACTTACTAGTATGTTAAGTAAGTGGTACACTTACTTTATTGAATTCCCCTTTTTATATGGTATAGTTGCTATTCTTGATCCTTAGGTTAAGGCTTTGGGTTTAGAAAGCGTGTTAGAATTTTACTATAACACTCTAGGTCTACAATACGGTGTCAATGACTATATAGAAATATGTAAAAATATTTTATCTAGTTTGTATGATTATTATTCTTCTATTTATGCACCTTCCAACATATATCATCGTCTATTTATGCACCCCCAAAACATGTTTAATCAAAATAAATTAATATGATAATGAATTATTAGTAAATATGTAATTAGCTAATTACGTGAATTAGTTTAATAATATATAATTAGATTAATAATAGGTTAATTAGTTTATTTATTTTATTTTGTTTAATAATACCTAAATATGAAATTAGGTGAATATACAACTATATAAGCTTAATTAGTTTAATAATACATAATTATCAAGAAAATAAAAAAATGTAATGTTATTTAAAAGTTTACAACAAATGTCTTTATGAGTGTAATATAAACGTTTAATTACATTCGAAACATATTATTTATTCTAATTTATAAATGTGTTTCTATGTAATTCGTTCCGATTCTTTTTGATTCGTTAATTCGTTTCAATTCGATACCAAATTCATTCCGATTCGAATCGTCTATTCGATTTAATTCATAAATTTGATTCGATTCGATTCGTTAATTCGGTTCAATTTGATTCATCTAAATTAAACTATATTCAATTAAACTTTCTTATAAACTAAATTATGTTCAATTAAACTAATATTCATATAAACTAAACTAACATTCCCTAATTCATATAAACTAAACTATATTCAATAAAAGTAACATTGATTCATATAAATTAAATTATATACAATTCAACTAAACTAACATTCATTGATTCATACAAACGAAACTATATTTAACTAAATTAACATTCATGTAAACTAAATTATATTTAAGAAAACTAACATTCATTAATTCATGTAAACTAAATTTATTCAACTAAACTAACATTCCTTGATTCATATAAACTAAACTATATACAATTCAACTAAACTAACATTCATTGAATCATATAAACTAAACAATGTTCAACTAAATGAACATTCATATAAACTAAACAGTTTGTGTAATGCATGGGAAACTTTTTACCTTAAAGTAATAGTTCGTGTATTGCATGGGAAACTAAACAGTTCGTGTATTGCATGGGAAACTATCTAAAAATTTCATTTGATTTTAACTAAACTAAACTAACATTCACTGGTTTTGACTTATTTTAGATAGCATATATAAGTTCATAAGTGTTTAAATATGTTTAGATAGTTTAAATTCTAGATATTTTAGAAAAATTTAAATTATATGATTTTTTTATAAATCAAAATTATATAATTTAGATGATAGAACAATTAAATATTGAAAAATATCAAGGGTTTATAAAGTTTGAAACAAAATAAATTCAAATAAAATATATTAAATCGAACATTGCTTTTTGATTTAGAGTTATTTACTAATTATTATTGCTTTTTGGATAATAACAATCAGTTCATTAAGAAAAATAGTACAACCTCTAGGACCAATATCTGGCAAGGTTTCTAGGCCATAAACCAGCTACGCACTTGAAAGATCAGTTGGGCCTTCCCAAATCTACCTGAAAGAGAAACTTAATATACGCCATTAATGCTGACCCAAACAACATGTAGGATCGCATTTATAATTTTATATAGGGGTGTCAATCGGTTATATGGTTCAATTTTGGGTTTGATTTATCGGCTTTGGTTATTAATGGGTCGATTTTTAACGGTTTATCGTCTTAAGTGGTTCAGTTCGAGTCGATTTTAAAAACTATCGGGTCGGTTCGATTTGGTTTTTTTATTGTGGTTTCAATTTGGTTCGCATCCTGACCAGTCGAGTTGTAATCGGTTTGGGTCATTATCATTTGGGGTTGAAATCAGTCAATTTGAAAATGGGTTGTGCCGGTTTAAAATGGTTTTCAGGTCAAAAAAGTTCAGGTACTAGACGGTTTGGGCTGTAATCGATTCGGGTCATAATTGGTTCGAGTATTAATCAGGTCGGGTCATAATAGGGTCGGGTTATGATCAGTTTAGATATTATTTGGGTCGGGTTGTTATCGATTCAGGTTGATATTGCTTGATTTGAAAACGAGTTTTAGTTCAAAAAAAGTTTGCTGAAATTAGTTCAATTCATAATTGATTTAGATTAAATTAGGCCGGTTTGAAATAGACTTGGTGTAAATATGTTTCCAAAGTATATAGAAGTAGCGAGTAAGACTTATGCGCCAAAATACACTCCAAGTGGAACTCTTTATGAATTATAAAATTAGTAAATTAATCATTACTCATAGAGTCGTATGAGTCATATCATATAAGAGTTAAGACTAATAAGAGTGTAAGACCATGTTATAATGTTATATTAGAAACACTTTTTGAATGATTTGAACAGTTGAACTTGATAGTTGAGAGACTGAGACAAACAAAAACTAGAATATATATGAGAAGAATACTTAAAATGAGAAGGATGAGAAGACATCTTGGCTCTTCATCTCTTAAATCCAACGGATGATATTTTACATACTCATAGTGACCCCTTTTTAACTCATAGTGACCAAATAATCTTTTTTACTTATAATGACTATTTTTATTATTATAATGACTCTTTTAATTATTATAGTGATCATTTTTTGTTGTTATAGTAACTATATTTTTTACGTGAAAACTCTAGCGTTGGATCTTACCATTTGAATGGCCAAGATCTCTTCTTATCCAAGCAACACTTGAGGTAGAGTTCTCTAATATGCTCAATGAGGTAGCTGACCAATTTGATGCCATAAACACCCGAAGCTTTGCTACCTTGGTACGGGCAGCATGGACGAGCCGAAACAAGACCTTGTTCAAGGACTCTTCACATGATCTACGTCAAATAGCAACCAATTTTGCTAAGCATGTGACTGATTATGTACTTTATAAGGGTATACAGAGGTCCGAAGGATAGGGGATTACCTCTAGTTAGCAATTGGGGAAAACGTGGGAGAGGAATTATGAAAATGAACGTTGATGCGGCTTTGCTTCCTAATGATATGATTGGATTGGGGAGGTGATTAGGGACGATCAAGGGAGACTATGGTCTTGGATGTTAGGAGAAAGTGAGGTTCTTAGGATCTATTCGTATCTGAGGCAGCAATAGTGCTGTTTGGCATGGAAATTGCTAGAAGCTTTGAGTATTCTAGAGTTTGGGTAGAAAGTGATGCACTTGGAGTGGTTAATAGAGTCAGTAACAATAAGAAGGGCTTTTGGTATATTTCTTTATTTATTAGTCTCATTGTCAAGTTAATCCCGTTTTCCACTGTAGCCATGTTAATACTTTTGCACACCTCATGGCTAGATCTGATATGTCAAATGCTTCAAAATATGTTTGTTTTCGTCCTTACCCCACTAACCTTATAAAGCTTGTGGAGATGGATATTTTGTAATCGTATATCATATTTTCTTTTCAAAAAAAAAAGATTACATAGTGTAAATTAAATGTCTCCTAAATATAATAAATTAAGGCTATCTTAGTTCAAAGATTTTATAATGGTTTTCCTTGGCTTAGGAGGGCATCATTTTTATATAGTGGGAATATCTCAAACTCCAAGTTTTGCTAATTTCCAAGATGACTACATGATCAAACCATCAATTAGTAACGAAATCAACAATATCATTCCCAATAAGGTGCCAGAACTTTTTGTAAAAAAGCACATGCATACCATCGAGACCTGGAGCCTTATTGGGATGCATATCCCTGAGTGCTGTGAAAATCTCTTTGACGTCAGGCATTTTGCACAGGGCATTATTCATCTCTTTAGACACCACATTCTCAACACCACTCAACGCTTCCTCCTCCACATCTTCTGATCTAAACAACTCTATGAAGTATTCAGTCACCATATCTTCAATCCCAATCTTACTATCTATCCACTCCCCTAGTTTATTCTTCAACCCACTAATAGTATTTCTTCTTCTCCTAGTGTTGGCTTTTTGGTGGAAGTAGGCCATATTCTTATCCCCATCTTTCACCTCATTTGTCTGTGCTCTATCATGCATGTATGATTCTTCCATGAGGTGTAGATTATCTAGCTCCTCTGAGATCACTCTACACCTTTCCAACTTCACACCATCCATAACTCCTTTTTGCACCTCATGTAGCTCCACCTCCTTATTTTTAATCCTTGTTTTCCCACTCCCAAAAGTATCAATAGCCCATTTATTAAGGGTTTAGCACACAACGCTAATTTCCTATACACCTGATCATCTGAGCTTGTACACCATGCCTTCTTTACTACTTCTTTGCATTCCATACTCGATAACCAAAAGGCCTCGAATCTAAAAATACTCTGTCGCCTCTTATTTTCCTCCCGTCTCCTAGATTGAAGTAGAATTGGGGCATAATCAAATCTTTTAATATTAAGGGGAAAATGCTTTACCTCATAGTGCAGGAACAACGTAATCCATTAATCACAGGCAAGAAACCTATCAAGATTCTCTCTAATTAAATTAGTAAGAGATCGACCTCTTTTCCATGTATAAATTGGCCCTTTGAAACCCAGGTCTCTCATCCCCATATGATTAATCACCTCCCTGAAACTGTCCATGTATCTCTTGCTCCTACTCACCCCTACCTTCTCCTCCTCGATCAAAACCTCATTGAAATCTTCGAAAAAAACAATCGGGTACTTATTACCTCTACAAATACTCTTCATTAGATTCCAAGTTTTATATTTATTCTCCCTCTTTGGCCATCTGTATATCCCTACTGCTCTCTAAGCCACTATTTTGTCCTCATTTGACGCATCAACAACAATACGAGGTAGTCGACACATTAACATCTCTCCACTAAAATCCTAACCCACCTGAAAGTCCCTCACTACTAATGCAAATACCATATGTAAACCCGCATCTGCTCTAACCTCCCAGTGTCAATTTTTGTTTCCACTAAGAAAACAAAGTTCGACAAATCTCTCTAACAACGATGTTGCAACACTATTATTCTTATTTTAGGAATCAAATAGTCATTCTATCTCTAAAGATTTAGATTTTATTCCTTGTAAGTTTCAAAACTTTTTTTTAACCTTTTTTAAAAGTAATTTAAAAAATAGGCTACATACCAAAATATTTTCAAAAATAAGTTTTTGTAGGTTTGGATAAAAATTATTGCCCATTGCAATGATTTTGGGTCAGTTTGAATTGGATTGGCCCAAATATAATCTTGCATTTTTTAAAACTCAAACCGAAATCATTGACCTAGGTAACAATTTAAAAAAATAATTCAAACCAAAATAGTTGCCCCAATCACCGATATAATTGTTTTTACTAAAATAAACTAAAATTGTTGACCTATGGCAACAATTTTCTTGGCAAAATCGTAGCAATTTTCTCATAAAAAAATGGGACAGCCCAATGCATTAAGCCAAAATCGTTTTCTAGGAAACTATTGCACTTAGCCAAAATCTTTGTCCAAAGCAACGATTTTGTTTCGAACCTGCAGAAGCTTATTTTTAAAAATATTTTGATCCAAAATTTATTTTTAAAATAGGTTTAAACATAAATCTTAAAAAAGACATTTCAAATTATATCCTATAGAAAATCAATTATATTCACAATGGTATGGGAATATGAATCCATACCTCAATGATGTGGATATCCATACCATTCCATTTCATTTTTAATGAACTAAACAAGCTATATTAGAGACTATACTATAATAAAATATTTTTGCTTCGATCCCCTCGTGATCAACAATATCTATTTTTTCCAATTGAAGAACATGAGAATGACTTTGCATTTCTACACGTGCTACTAAGAAACCTAGAGAAATTCCTGAGGATAGTAATTGGTTATAGGCTCTTCTATTGAAAGATGACACTATTGTACCATTTGTCTTTGATTTTTCCATGGAGAAGAAAGAGAGCTTTTGATATGTTATGGGAATCCCCCCAACATTCAACAAAGTAAGAAAATAGAAGGATTGAGGATGTTGGAGATTTATCAACACCAAGTTGAACTATTTGAAATTGAAATTATGTTACTTGAAATTAAAGTTATACTATTAGTAAATAAAGTAGGATAATTTCTCACCTTTTCAATCCAATAAATTTTTAAAAGAATTTATATGAAGTTATACTATTAGAGCATATTCTTGTACTATTAAGAAGTATATATAATTACCACTGAAGGTTTTAGAGCACTCAAGGGGGGGGGGGGGGGGGGGTGAATTGAGTGTTAAATAGCCTTGGCCTATTTTTATTACTTTTTCGATCTGTGGGAGGAACCAGTTGTGCTGGTTCCTATTAGCAGCGGAATGTATGTAAAGCAATAAAGGAAGACACACAATTTAACGAGGTTCAGCCAACTCAGGCCTACGTCCTCCTACCCTATGCTCTTTTATTAATCTACTTCGAAAAACAAAGAACACATACACTCAACTGTTTCCCTACTCTGGGAACCAGTTCACCCCACACTCTACTCCGAGTGTGCACTCGACTTACACTCGTAAGCCCTTTTGTGTTTGAACTCACAAACACTCTCCCAGCCTTTCAACCCCTCTATTGAAGGCTCTTTACAAAATCAAACTCTCCTTTGATCTTGCTTCTAAAAGATAATATGAGAGAAATATATAAGCTCTAATGATGCTCTTGTATATGACTTAATGAAAGGTTTTTGTGCTTAAGTTTATATAATGCTCTTTAGACATGAACTCAGTTTTTCGTAAGAGCTCTACATCGAATTAGGTTGATTAGATGGGTTTATATATGTGATTACAAAAACCCTAGCTTTCCTAAAATCACATAATCTTTTGTGCCGCCATCTTATGTGAGTTTAGGAAAGTATTTATCTTATTTGACTTAATCATATAGATAGAATCAAATAAGATAGATACTCCTAGTTTTTAGGTAACCAATATATTCTCATCTAATCTACCAGCTGCTTAATATATTTTCCAAAATCATTCTTAGAAAATATTTTTACAAAATCTTTTCAAAAATACACAGCTTGATATTCCATTCAGTAAACCTGGTTCCCTGAATTAAGTATGTTATGAATTATGTTTCAGCTTTGTACCAGAATTCATAACATGACTTATCACACTTAAAACACTTATATCACCTACTCATATAAGTCATACTATGGAGCACATTACATGAAAAACTAGATTAACAGTAAAGTACAAATATTCTTCTTTTCATGTAAACTACAAGACTTGAATCTTCCTTGGATGCTTCATCTTGAGCAAAGTATCTTTCTTCGAATGTCTTTGAAAGGCTTCTATACTCCAAGTCTTGGAATCAGCTTAACTACTACACATATAACATGGTTAACATGCAATAGATAATATGTGACTGCTTTACAGCATAGCAGTCAAGGAAACAGTTCCAACTGGTTCCCCACCAGTACATAGATCAATTCATACTTAACCATTTCCTGTAAATAGACAAGTTAGTTCATTTGATAACACAAGGAAATAATAACTTGTCTAGGGAAACAGTATTCTATTATAGCTAGTTCCCTAACCAACTGTTCGCAATACTTGTGACCTATTTCCTGTAACTGTTTGTCATCATTCAAAACATCAACAACTAAGGGACTCAACAAATTCCCCCTTTTTGATGATGACAAACTAATTGAAGTTCCTGCAATCCAAGCACATTAAAAACATAAAAACTCCAATAAAGTACTCAACTAGGATTGAGTACATCAACAATCTTTAAGACTAAAAATGGACACACACTGAAAGATTCTCCTAAGTTAACTTGACTCGACTCTTATTTGACTTAATCTAAAAATCCTAAAAGGCTAAGAAGATCCTAGGCTTCAACTTCAACTTTTTTCCCCCTTTTGGCATTATTAAAAAGTATACTCAAGTAAAAATAAGATGTACAAATTATTAAATGTACTCATCCATGCAGTGGCATCAACCACTATTCAAGTTAAATGTTGCAAAAATAGATTAGTCAAACTAGGCATGTCATAGCAGAAATAAAATTGTTCAAAACAAACACCAAATAAAGTTCAACAAATTAAAGACCCAAACTCCATATCAAAAGAATAGCTCATGGAGTGGGAGGAAGCAAACCAACATAATCAGTCATAAGAGATAGGGTAGGCAAACAAAAACAGAAAACAGAATCAATCTTCATCATTCTCAACCTTCTCTTCTCCTTTAGCATCCTGGTCTCCATCATCAGCTGGTTACTCATCTTTGTCTCCTTCCTCAGCATCATGCATCTCTTCTTTAGGGGGAGACTTTGGAGCAGCAGCACTCGTACCAGGTGCTTCTTGATCATGAGATCCAGCAAGCTTCTTTTCCAGATTATCAAACCTAGAACCAATAGAAGAGGATAATTCTTTGACCAGACCAATGATGTCTTTAAGCAAAGTCTCCTGGTCCTCCAACCTTTTCAGAACTAGAGCCTGACCTACTGGCTCCTCTACTCTCTTTTTCTTCTTTGTTGGAGATCTCACTTCCTCCACTAGTTCCTCTATCTTGAACAACAGCTGATCCCCACTTATATCTAAACCCTTCTACTTTAAGATGGCCCTGGTAAACACTGTTAGATTTGAGCAGGTGGGTTATAAAAGATCCATAAGGCAAGGAGTGACGAGAAGATCCATAACAGTTCATTATATGGGCCAACACTAATGCAGGAAGATTGATTTTCACCTTTTTCATTATCAGATACATCAATACCATTTCCATTATTCTCACAGTACCTCTACCCTGAGCCCTCGGTATTAGAACCTTGTTACACAAAGAATGCAGAACCAGCATAACTGGTTCCTTCAAATTGACAGACTTGAGGACCCCTGGCTTTTTGGGAATCTTCCCTCTAAATATAAAAACATATATCTCCTTTGGTGTGACCCCAACAAGCATAGGCCACCAGTCACCCGAGTACTTATCAAATCCATCTCTCGGTATACTTAACAAACTTGACAGAGAAGCAACCGATAAACTTACATCAACCCCATTCACACATGAACTTATGGACATATCAGGCAATTGCTTGATATTAACATAAAATTCCCTAACTCCAGACACATTTGCAGCACAAACATCAAACAACATTAACCAACCTTGATAATCAAGCAACTCCTTGAACTTAGATAATGCAGCAATATCAAAATACCCTTTTTCAAAAACAACACCCAGATAACACTAATCTAGAGTTTAAATCAATAGAACCAGTAGGAATAGATTCTACAGATTTACCTTTTGAAGCACGAGAAGGTTTAGCAGGCAACCTCTTTCTCTTGGTTCCTTGCACAGAATCAGCAGACTGTTCCTCCTGAGTGTCATCAAATATCCTTTTTATAGAAGAACTCATAAAACGACCACTTCTCCTAACCTTTTCACCAGGTGATCCTTCCTTGAACCCAGTAACCTCAACCTCTTCCTCTTCTTCACTGTGCTCTTCAGCACTACTAACCTCCATCTCTTGACTCACAGTTTGCTGAGCTTCTGTCTCTTGTTCCCCCTGAGATGGTATAGGTTCCTTGATGACACAGTCATCAGTTTCCGGAGGATGAAAGATAGGCTTAGGTTATTTTGATGAGGGTTTGGTCGATTGTGGTGGTGAGGAGGATTTTTGAGGGGAATCGGGGGTTGTGGTAGGAATTTTTGAAGGTGATGAAGCTACATTTGGTGATGAAGGTTCAATTTGGGTTTGTTCTTGTTGAGAGGTTGGTGGAACAACGATGGTGGTTCCTTTTGATTGAGTGGAGTCACTAGCAGACCCCTTTCCTCTTCCTCTCCTAGATGAAGCTGTAGTCTTTCTTCCCATTGTGTCAAAGAAAAATTGAGAATGAAGATGATGAACAGTACTCTGATTTTGAGCAGTACGCAAAAGAGAGAAGGAGAATGATGAATGAGAAGTAATGAAGCTGCACAAAGGGTTGGAAGAATATATATTTGAAGCACAACAAAAATATGGAAGTTCAGAAAAAAATGACGGTTAAACAATTTGATAAGTATGACAAGTTTTAAATTTTGAAAAGATAGCTATCATTACTTGCCATAAATATCTTAACCATCCTATAAACTAGGCAAGTGATTGATTTGCCATTTTCTTTATGGTAAATGACTGAAATAAGATTATTTCCTTCCAAAAGGAAAATATCTTATAATAATCTTCCAAAGATATGAAAATATTATTCGGAAGACATATCAGTGCTGATCTGCTGTTTCCCTTTCCTAATACTTGAATAAAACCACCTTATCCTGTTTCTGGCAACTTAGTTTAATTTCACCTGTTTCTTGCAACAATGATTTTTAATCCTTTTAGGATCTTAAAACATTTACATAAAACTTGAAGGATTTCGACATAGGTATGTACACATACTATACAAGAGAATACCATTCTAACCAATCATTGAGGGAAATAGATGAAGCCAAAGACTAAAATCTAACTAGACCTAGTAAGATTCTTAAATTAATAAAAGTTTCTCTACACAAGGGTTTTGTGAAGATATCAGCTATTTGATCTTCACTTTTGCAAAACAACACTTCCACTAAACCTTTTTCTACATTATCTCTCAGAAAATGATGTCTAATCTCTATATGTTTGGTTTTGGAATGTTGAACTGGATTCTTAGAAATATTAATTGCACTAGTGTTGTCACAAAATATAGGAACACTATTATAAACAACACCAAAATCCTTCAGCTGGTTCCTTACCCACAGTAGCTGGGAACAGCATGAAGCTGCTGCAATATATTCTGCCTCTGCTGTGGATAAAGCCACTGGGTTTTGCTTTTTAGAACCCCATGATATTAGACAGGAGCCAAGAAAGTGTGCCATACCTGATGTGCTCTTTCTATCAACAAGAAAGCCAGCATAGTCTGTATCAGTGTACCCAATAAGATCAATTGCACTCCCTTTAGGGTACCACAAGCATAAGTCTTTTGTTCCCACAAGATACCTAAGTATCCTTCTAACAGCCTTCAAGTGAGATTCCTTTGGATTACTTTAAAACCTAGCACACAATCCAACAGAGAACACAATATCAGGTCTACTAGTTGTTAGATAGAGAAGGGAACCAATCATTCCTCTATAAAGTGTGGCTTCAACATCTTTTCCCTTTAGATCATTATCTAATTTTGTGGATGTGGGAATAGGTGTATCATAAGCCTTGCTGTTTTCCATACCAAATTTCTTCAGCAATTCTTTCAAGTATTTTTGCTGATGTATCATGGTTTCATTCTCCGTTTGCTTAATTTGCAATCCTAGAAAGAATCCTAGTTCTCCCATCATACTCATTTCAAACTCACTGTGCATAAGATTAGCAAACTCATCACATAGTACTTGATTAGTAGCACCAAATAAGATATCATCAACATAAATTTGTACTAAAATCAAGTTGTTCCCCCTGGCTTTGATAAATAGTGTCTTGTCTACTGTTCCCCTCTTGTAATCATTCCTCATCAAGAACTTAGACAATCTTTCATATCAAGCTCTTAGAGCTTGCTTCAATCCATATAGAGCTTTGTCTAACTTGTAAACATGTTGGGGAAACAGCTTGTCTTCAAAACCAGGTGGCTGCTCTACATATACCTCTTCCTTAAAATATCCATTTAGGAACGCAGTCTTTACATCCATTTGAAACAATTTCATATTCATGTGAGCAGCATAAGCAATTAAAATCCTAATTGCCTCTAACCTAGCTACTGGTGCAATAGTCTCATCATAGTCAATCCCTTCTTGTTGATTGTAACCTTGCACCACTAGCCTAGCTTTGTTTCTAACTATTGTACCTAGGTCATCCAATTTGTTTCTGAAGACCCATTTTGTACCAATAACTGACCTATCCTTTGGTCTAGGTACAAGATGCCAAACTTGGTTCCTATGGAACTGATTTAATTCATCCTGCATTGCTAGAACCCAATCAGGATCAGTCAGTGCCATTTTATAGTTAGTTGGCTCTATATTGGATAGGAAAAAATAAAAAACACAAAAGTTTTGAAAAACATTTCTTCTCTTTTGAACTCCTTTATTAATATCACTAATGATCTGATCTGGAGGATGAGAAGATTGATATTTGAAGCTTTTAAAAGAGAAATCATTTTGTGCTTCTTCATTTGATTGGGAACCAGCATGATCATGAATCTCATCTATTTCTTCGGAACCAGTAAGATTCATATTCACGCTGTTTCCATTAACATTACTTACCTCAGGTTCAGGGGAGGCATCTTCATTCATTCCCCCTGAACTCCTTACCTGTCTGTCACTTGAAGAACTATTTGGTCTTGGTTCCTCTTCTGAATTGTCTTTATTTTCTTCTCTAGGCTCCTCATTATCATCATTTTGTGGAGTATCAAGTGAGCCTAGATCTGCTTGCACTTCATTTAGGGGAACAGCATCATGGTTCCCAGTAAACTCCATCAATCCGATCATTTCATCAGCCTGCGTAATCTCAGAAGACATGTTAAATTCATCAAAGATGACATGTACACTCTCCTCAACACACAAAGTCCTTTTATTAAAGACTTTATATGCTTTGCTTTAAGGAGAATATCCAAGAAAGATTCCCTCATCACTCCTAGGATCAAATTTATCAAGCTGGTTCTTCCCATTGTTATGAATATAACATTTGCATCCAAATACACGAAAGTATGCAATATTAGGCTTTCGACCTCTAAGGAGTTCATAGGGAGTCTTATTTAACTTTGGTCTAATGAGACCTCTATTTAAAATATAGCAGGCAGTGTCTACAGCTTCACCCTAGAAACTCTTAGGGAGACCACTCTCAATGAGCATTGTTCTGGTCATCTCCTTAAGAGGTCTATTCTTTCTTTCAATAACACCATTTTGCTGTGGTGTTCTTGGTGCTGAGAAGTTGTGACTAACTCCCTGTTCCCTACAATAACCAACAAATTTAGCATTATCAAATTCAGTACCATGGTATGATCTTACCGAGACCAGCTTGTGAGAGAGCTGGTTCTCCACTTGCTTCACCAATGCTACCCACTCATCGAACGTTTCATCTTTTGAATGTAGCATTATTACCCAAGTGTACTTGGAATAATCATCAACCATAACACAGACATATCTATGACCTCTTAGACTTTGTATTCTCATGAGACCACACAAATCAATGTGCACAAGTTCGAAGGGTCTGTTGGTACTCAAAACAGTTTTAGGCTTAAAAGAGATTTTGACCTGTTTCCCCTTAACACATTCTGAACAAACTTTATCTGCCTCATAAGTGATGTTAGGAAGTCCTACCACCAAATTACGAGACCTTAATTTGTTTAAAAGTGTCAAGCTAGCATGTCCAAATCTCCTATGCCAAATCCATTGGTTATTATCAGAAACAGCTTTCAAACAAACAGACTTGTCTTGAGGAATTTTATCCAGAAAGGTGATGTAAACATCATGCTTCTTGGTTCCCTCACATACAAGTTCGCCTGTTTGAGAATTAACTATATGACAAAGATTAGCTTGAAACTCAACTCTATTACCTTTATCACATAATTGAGAAATACTCAAGAGATTATGTTGTAAGCCCTCAACATAATATACATCATCAATTGCATTTGAAAGTGTCTTACCTACCTTACCTAAACCAGTGATGGTTCCCTTGCTGTTATCTCCAAAGGTGACACTTCCACCGTCAAAGGCTACTAGTGAAAGGAATTGACTTTTATCCCCGGACATGTGTCTTGAGCAACCACTGTCCAAATACCAATAGGTATCTCCTTTCACTTTAGCCTGCAAGAACAAATCAAACCATAGTTTTAGGAACCCAAACATGTTTGGGTCCCTTTTCAACGACATTAGGCTCTTGTTGGCCTTTTCTTCTCCAGACCCACTTCACATGTTTATTGTTCTTATTCTCATTGTTCTTCTTAGCAGGACACTCATGTATCTTATGCCCATTCATTCCACAATGATAACAAACATGCATCTCTTTAGTCATTACATACTTACCTCTTTTGAATTCTTTAACCCACGTGGTTTCCCTAGGGGACCAGTTAGTCCTGGTTCTCTTTCTAGTATATCCAAGACTAACCTTTCCTTTATAACTTTAAAATGAAATTAAAGAATTCAAAGTTTCCTGTGCAGTCAATAATTTTTCAACATGTCTATGACTATCATGAAGTTCTTTCTCTCTGGTTTCAAGATTCTTAATCAACAATTCATTTTTATCTTTTAGAAAATCAAAATCACTTTTTAAGGATTCAAGTTGTAAATTAAGTTTCGAAACCATAGGATCAATAGTCATGTCAAAAATTACTGATTGCTTATCTTTTTTCAGTTTATGAATCTCAGCATGCAAATCACAAATAGTACCTTCATACTCATCTATTACATCACTAATCTTAACACTGGTACCTATAGGGGAAATGGTGAACTGAACAGCCTTAAGTGAAACAAATTCTTTGTGTATTTCTTCCAAGTTGTGAGCCAATATTTCAAAGGCTTTCAACAAGGAAGTTCTACTACAGGAATTTGCTTTACCTATAGCTACTGAAAAATTAAGAGATTCACTAGCAATTAATAAGTCTCTAGGGAGCCAGGAGGTCAGATCTTCCTCATCATCACTAGGACAGTCAGATTTAGAAGACCTTTCCTTCTCCAATTCCACCTTACACTTGTCCAATTCAACCTCTAGTTCAGCTACTTGATTTTTCAATTCAAAGCAAACTTCTTCTAGGTGATCACAACTAGCAACAGTAATTTCACATTCAATGCATTTTTCTTTAAGTTCTCTTTTGCCAGTTATGTAAGTTTCACCGAGTTTATAGCATTCATCTAATAAAGAGTCAATATATTCAAGCATATTATCTCTATCATATTCATGCATATCTTTCCTAACTTGTTCTAAGTTTACCTTGTGTTCGTGTAGCACATCCTTCTTTGCCAATAAGCATTTTCTGAATATACTGGTTCCCCCTTTGGTTCCTGAGTCAGTGATGTTTCCCTGAATGTTTGTAAAGGCAGTCAAACAAACATCAGAGTTAGGTGATTCCTCATCTTCATCAGACCCTGAATCAGAATCACCCCACATGGATGCTATCATTGCATTTTTAAAGGCCCGTTTATCTCCAGATTTGGATTGTTTGTCCTTCCACTTAGGACAATCTCGAATAAGATGTCCCTTTTCTCCACACTTGAAGCAACCTACAGAAGAAGAGTTAGATTTCTTAAAGTTCTTACCTTTGAAATTCTTCCTTTGATCACGAAGAGTTCTTTCAAATCTTTTAGCAATCATGCCAATCTCATCTTCTTCTTCTTCTACTGTTCCCCTAAGAGCTGTTCCTCTGGCTGGTTCCTTCTCAGACTTAGAATCAATCATCATTTCATGAGTCATGAGGGAACCAATCAGTTGTTCCAGAGATAGAGTTGATAAATCCTTTGCCTCATATATTGCTGTTACCTTGGATGTCCATGCATCTGTCAAACTGCGCAAAACATTTCTCACAAGATCCTCATCAGAAAAGTTCTTACCAAGAGATCTAAGATCATTAATTATTGTCATAAATCTACAAAAACAGTCATTAATCTTTTCATTTTTATTCATAGCAAACAATTCATACTTAGACATAAGTAAATCAATTTTGGACCTTTTTACCTCGCTGGTTCCCTCAAAAGCAAGTTCAAGGGTATCCCAAATCTCTTTTGCATTGCTGCAACCTGAGATCCGGTTTGTTTCAGTCTCACCTATAGCTTGTTATAGAATTGACATTGCCTTGGCGTTCTTCTCCAGCAGTTTGTAATCAGCAGTAACTAGTTCACTATCTTTCTTTGGAATCCTGTTTCCCTCTTCATCTGTCTTGAAAATGATGTTGGGACCATTTTTGACAACTAGCCAACATTCATAATCAATTCCCATGATCACATTCTTGATCCTGTTTTTCTACCAAGCATAGTTGTTACCGTTGAACTTTGGTGTCTTATTGTCGTAGCCCATAGCGTTCAATTCATGAGTACTCATACTTGACTTCTCTAGATGTTACTCTTATGAGAAGCCTAGGCTCTGATACCAATTGAAGTTTTTAGAGCACTCAAGAGGGGGAGGGGTAAATTGAGTGTTAAATAGCCTTGGCCTATTTTTTCTACTTTTTCAATCTGTGGGGGGAACCAGTTGTGCTGGTTCCTATTAGCAGCGGAATATATGTAAAGCAATAAAGGAAGACACACAATTTAACGAGGTTCAGCCAACTCAGGCCTACGTCCTCCTACCCTATGCTCTTTTATTAATCTACTTCGAAAAACAAAGAACACAGACACTCAATTGTTTCCCTACTCTGGGAACCAGTTCACCCCACACTCTACTTCGAGTGTGCACTCGACTTACACTCGTAAGCCCTTTTGTATTTGAAATCACAAACACTCTCCCAGCCTTTCAACCCCTCTATTGAAGGCTCTTTACAAAATCAAACTCTCCTTTGATCTTGCTTCTAAAAGCTAATATGAGAGAAAAATATAAGCTCTAATGATGCTCTTGTATATGACTTAATGAAAGGTTTTTGTGCTTAAGTGTGTATAATGCTCTTTAGACATGAACTCAGTTTTTCGTAAGAGCTCTACATCGAATTAGGTTGATTAGATGGGTTTATATATGTGATTACAAAAACCCTAGCTTTCCTAAAATCACATAATCTTTTGTGCCGCCATCTTATGTGAGTTTAGGAAAGTATTTATCTTATTTGACTTAATCATATAGATAGAATCAAATAAGATAGATACTCCTAGTTTTTAGGTAACCAATATATTCTCATCTAATCTACCAGCTGCTTAATATATTTTCCAAAATCATTCTTAGAAAATATTTTTACAAAATCTTTTCAAAAATACGCAGCTTGATATTCCATTCAGTAAACCTGGTTCCCTGAACTTGGTTCCCTGAATTAAGTATGTTATGAATTATGTTCCAGCTTTGTACCAGAATTCATAACATGACTTATCACACTTAAAACACTTATGTCACCTACTCATATAAGTCATACTACGGAGCACATTACATGAAAAACTAGATTAACAGTAAAGTACAAATATTCTTCTTTTCATGTAAACTACAAGACTTGAATCTTCCTTGGATGCTTCATCTTGAGCAAAGTATCTTTATTCGAATGTCTTCGAAAGGCTTCTATACTCCAAGTCTTGGAATCAGCTTAACTACTGCACATATAACATGGTTAACATACAATAGATAATATGTGACTGCTTTACAGCATAGCAGTCAAGGAAACAGTTCCAACTGGTTCCCCACCAGTACATAGATCAATTCATACTTAACCATTTCCTATAAATAGACAAGTTAGTTCATTTGATAACACAAGGAAATAATAAGTTGTCTAGGGAAACAGTATTCTATTATAGTTAGTTCCCTAACCAACTGTTCGCAATACTTGTGACCTGTTTCCTGTAACTGTTTGTCATCATTCAAAACATCAACAACTAAGGGACTCAACAACCACCATATCTTAAACATATGTATCGTAACATATATTTGATATGACTTTAGAAGCCATCAAACATAAATACTAGCTAGTTACAAGTAATCCCTACTAATAATACGTTCTAATGATACTATTACTTTTGATATGTGCAGATGGCTAAGTATGGTATTATAGTAAGTATGACAGTCATTTAGACGTGTAGAAATTACCTAGTCTTAGAGTAAAATTGGTACTATATTAAAATTTACTGTGCCTCCTTCAACATCTTTAGAGAGATATGCCTGGTTTGAATCCCGCCTAGTGCTACCTTGAATGCTTGAATCTCATTAGGAGACATGAAGAAAGCAAGCAACATCAGGCCCATTATCTCTGATCCTTACAGGTAGACAAAAATAACTGACTCATGTTCCCATGAGAACCAATCTATTCTCATGAAGAGGAAGGTAATCTTATTTATTTTCCTAACCAAGTTTCCAATTATCATGCACTAATAGTAGGCTATGCTGGTTCAGCATGCTGATCGAATGATCTATACTGTCTCTATGGGAGGACTCTGGAGCACCCTAATGTTGACAAGAAACAACTTTTGACTATGTTGATCTGAATATGATGCTGTCATATATATCAGCTTTGGAAACTTTATTTCCAAGCGAATGATTATGACCTTTCTAGTTCGCCTTCATTGTAATGACCATCTCAAGACAAACATTCATGATCAAATATCATCTTTGATGTTTCTTATATCAATAATCTTTGTTGATCAAATACAAGCCATACATTATTTTGATAAATTTCTTATATCAATAAGATGCACATTTGTTTTAGGGCAATTTGCATAAAATACTAAAAAAAAAATTAAGCGTATTTGACAAGGAGTAACCTTGGGATGGGTAACCTTATAAAAATATTTTTCCTAGGATGTGCATGATTGTGTTAGGGATAAAAGGTGTTGAGAGGAGAATGTTGATTTATAGACTTGTTAATGATATCTCCTTTAAAAGAATTGGGATTAATTAAATTTAAGATTATTTATAATTTACAACCATTTAGAACCGTGATTTAATTGTTAGTACTTTTTTTAGCATTCACAAATCCTCATTTTGGTTACTCGTTTAATGAAGTGATATTTTCTTGAACTTGGGAATATTTTCTGCACTTGGAATCATTTGCTCATGCTCAAACTCACTCTTTTAACCTCTCATACAAAAGTTTTTGCTTTCTATAACTTGACTCAATAGGTACTGAATGGGTATTACTCTCTCTATCCTTTTTTTTTACCCTAATTTCTAAATTAGGTTTTTCCTATTTGTTTGCCTCAATGCCATATGTGGAACAGATTAAGTAGCCTTAAGCCCATCTTTGCATTTACTTAATGTCACGTCCGGGCTTAATCACATCAGCCCATTTTCACCTAATTATATAAGGATTTGTTAAACATCGCCCATAAATCTCCAGCTATCGCCCGTATTTAGTACATGAAATGCCAAATTTTTCCTTAGTTCATATTTATATACGTTAAATATATTTTTACTTTTACCACTCAATATAAGGTCATTTTACTCTGAGTTTTTCAGTTTAATGATTTATTTCAATGTTTATACTTTTGACTCCCGTTAATATTTCATTTCTCACCTTTCAACCAATTTCTACTTTTCTTTTTATTCTTCTTCCTTCATTATTTTACCTCCATTTCCTTCAGTTTAGTAGAATCACTTGCATTGCATTCCTTCAGTTCAATTTCAACATGTCAAATGAGGTACATATTGTTCTTATGCTCATTTCAATGTCTGTAGTTCATTTTATTTTGTTCTTTTAATATTAAACTATGTAATTAGGTTAAATACATGCATTTATATACGTTAATTATAGAAATACACACTATAATTCATGTTTTGTATATTTATAGTTATCTAAACGTAACTAAGTTCGCTTAAAAAACATGTGATAAATGTTAGTTAATATAGAATTACGTTAGTTAACATAAAAATTAAGAGAAACGTATGTTTTGGACGTTTATACCATGTATTTGTCGTCCAAAGTGGACGGTTTATCAGTGTTAGTAACCCTAAAAAGCAGACGTTTGAACGATGGATATAATGTGAAATATAGACGATGATTGAACCGTTAAACCGTCCAAAGTGAACGGTTTTATACCCATAAAAACCGTCCAAATTGGACGGTTTTGAAGTGGATATAACCGTCCAATTTGGACGGTTATGCCCACTTCATGACCGTCCAATTTGGGCGGTTTTTTGGGTAGAAATTATCCAAGTTTGTTGGACAATTTGTATGGTTATATGGATGATTTTTCCTAACTTAATACATTCTTAATTAACTATTATTAGTAAGCATTAAATTAACGTAAACAACAAATACTTACATTTCTAATCTAATTCGTATATCATAGTTGTAACACCTTTGATTTGATTCGTTGTTTGTATTCAAATAAAATCCGAAATTATTAATATCATTGTATTAAAATTAAAGTTATTAATATGAATTAATTTAATTTGATATACATTGCTAATCAAATGTTATTAGAAATATTAATTAGAAATATCCATTGCTAATGTCGATTTATATGAACATTGCTTATTGTTGTTAATTACGTATTAGAGTTATATATCTAATGTAGTGATCTCTATATGAAATTTTAAGACTTTGGCGGGGATGGAATTGATTATAGCGGGGGTTTTAGTCACAAACAAGATTTTGCTATGTTTATGGATTCTAAAGTATGAGCTCAAGAAGAAGCCATGAAATATGGATTTATGTTGATTTCAGCAACACATAAACCTCAATCTGATGGTCGTGTGAATAAGTGGTTGTTTTGCGATTGATAAGGAAAGAAGAAGGATCGAGATTTTTCAAATGCGCACATGTTTAACACAAAGAGAAGGGGGTGTGGTTGCAAATTTAGAATCAAGGCGTTGAAGCATCCAGAGCGTGATGATTGGTATATTGAGGGTGTTCCAAAATGGGTGTTTTTATAACCATGAGTTGGTGGTGTATCTAGTGGGGCATTGACAAGTGAGGGGCTTAAGTCCAACTGCTAAAGACATCGTAAGGGGAATGAGTGACGCACATGTGAAACCGAAGAAGATCTTAGCATCAATATTGGACCAATATCTAGAAGACAACCCGAATGTGCGAGACATTTATAATGAGAGATTAAACACGATGGTGTCAAGCTAGGAATGTAATCAAGTAATCAAGCAATAAATTAAATACAATGTTGTAGCTCATGCACACTTATGGAGTCAAGTTGGCACCGAAATTTAATCACTCTCTAAAGTCTTCTTCTCGGCTCGACTTTCCCACAATTTGGTTCTAGGAAAGTGGGTCATAGAAAACTCTGGGAAGTACCCATAAATCCAAGCTTGCAATAATATCAGGCACCCAACAATCTCTTGGCAATCAATCTGGCTGGCAATCCTCAACTGGCAATACATGTTCACTAGGACTGTCGATCCCCAAGAGTATGTAGAAGTAGAATCTGGCTCCAATGTCTCATGCAAACATTTCTTCTTAACCCTGTCGCCACTCTTGTCTACAAACAAGGTGCAACCCAGTGCCAAAAACAACCACGTTGATACCTGTGTATCATCTACCCTATTTGCTAAAAGACATCTCTTGTACATATACATAAGTTTCACATCACTGTTATGATATATGCTCTCAGGATCTTCTTCTCCGAGTATATAGTAGGGTCAACACGTAGAAGTTCACTAAGTGTCGTGGAGGAGACATTAGTATAATCATCTACCAGCTTACCCTCTACACGAACACCAAGAATGGCCTCCAGGTTATGCAATAAGATAATTATCTCATCGAATGGAAAGTGGAAGGAATTCGTGTCTTGTTGCCAATGCTCCACAAAAGCAGATATCAGTGGTGCATCTATGTGATCAAACATAATGTTTGGTACAAAGAGAAGTCCAGAATTCAGCAATTGTTGTTGCATTGGACTTCCATCAAGCTTCACACGAGCCCATTTATTGAGAAGGGAGCACATCTTGTCACAGTTTTGACACTTTAATAAACTATTTCTACGCTCCTTGTCAACCCAAATATTTGTAGTAATGTGACTTAGAAAGATAGGAATCACGTTCCGTTCGATTGGGCCGCCAGGAACTCCACCCTTCACAAACCCTTTCTTCCTCTTACTATTCGGGCAAAAAATAGTTAAAGAAGAACCCGATGCCGTTGCACTAGCAAATTTACCATCCATGCCTTTGCGCACTCTAACATATCGATCCTCTAATTGTTCCTCCGGCATAGCACTAGCAGCACCCAAATCATAGTTCGGGAGATCATCATCATCCTGATCTTCGTCATCTATCACGTAATTATCCAAATCATCATTAGAATCCTCATCCATCTCATCCTCATGTAACAGCTGCAACTGTACACCCTCTCTCTCCCTCCGTGCATAAGCTAAGATACCACATGATCAGGGATGTATTGGACATAAATCACCCTTGCCATGCCTGTTAGGTACCTAGTTCCATTTATATTAATGATATATTAATGATATATAATAAATAATAAGAAATAAATAAATATAAATTATAACTAATTAATACTATAATAAACCTAAATATCAAACTTCAATATAAAGTAGTTAATAAGCTAATAATCTTCATTTAACTATTAAACATGATTTAACTATACTAATTTAATATGCAAATAATAAGTATTATTATTAAATAATTAAATATTAACTACTTTAATATGCTTAGTTATAGTAATTTAGTATTAACTAATTTAATACGGAATTTTATTTACTACATTATAATTTTACACTAATCATAAATATCAAAAGCATAAGCATATTATATGATTTAACTATTTTAACTATTTTAACTATTAAACATAATTTAACTGTAACAAAACATTATGAGTAAGTATTATTATTAATATAAACATATTTAATATGGAATATAATTAATACAATGGAATTACGAGTAATTATATGTATTATTATTAATATAAACTTATTTAATATAGAATATAATTAATACAATGAAATTACGAGTAATTATACACATTATTATTAATATAAACTTATTTAATATGTGATTAATATGTTATATATAGTAATTATATATATTATTATTAATATTATCTAAATAATATGTATTATTATTAACTAATTAAATATTAAATAATTTAACATGCTTAGTACGTAATGTAATATAAACTCGGAATTTTAATTACTATTATACGTAATATTAAATATTAATTAAATAATTCTTAATATTAATTTATCTATATGTATTATTATTAATATTAATTAATAAATATTAACTAATAATATAATTAATCATTTATATAAAAAAGTAAAAAAAAAATAGAAGCGTGTAAAATACACGGTTCCTTTTTGTATTTTTTTTCTTCTTCTTTTCCCCTCATCTTCCTACATCTAAGCTTGTTATACTACCGAAATTCAGGTATGGCGGAACAACCAACGATAGAAAAATAAAGTACAAAATACAACAATATTTCTAAACATCAATATAATCCATGAAAATTAACTTAAAATTGCTTAAAAATCAAAATATTACATACATTTGAGGATGAAGAACCAGCTAATCCTCTTTGAGCTTTACCGGCAACTCTGCTTATTCTTTCACTCAAGTTTCGACTAGGTTCTTTGCCTGCTCTTGACATGGTGAACTTTTGGAAATAAATTTGAATTTTTGGAAGAGGTGAAAATTTCTTGGGAGAGAAACTGATTTTTGAGAGAGTTTGAGTGTGTTTTGAGTGATAGAAAAGTGTTGAAAGATAGGTAGTAAATGGCTTTATAAGTGATATGAAAAAAAGAGTTAAATTAGGTAAGTAAATGGATTAAATTAGGTCATTAAATTCAAACGTTAGATAATTAGTAATTTAGGTTAGTAAATAGGTTAAATTAGGTTAGTAAATTAAAATATTAAATTAGGTTGGTAAATTAAAATGTTAAATAATTATGAAATAAGGTTAAAATTAGGTAAATTAGGTTAAATTAGGTTACTCATATATATAAGGGTAATATCATAAAGAAAGTATGAAATATGTATAAAACATGGGCGATAGTTGGATAATCACGGGTGATGTTTAGCGATGTCACGTCCAAGATTAATTCGAATTCCCCACCAATTCAATTCAATTCAATTTATATTAAAAAAAATTGCCGTTGTCACCTTGTCGTCTCCAATGGCCATCGTTCTCGATTTCGTTGAAGGGTGTAAGTGAAGGAAAGTGACTGAAATAAGAAAAGGATGTTAAAAATGTTATTAAAATATTGGTCTTAAATTTTAGAGTTTGACACTATACAAAGCTGATTGTCCCAACGAGGCAAAATTTGAAAATCAACCAAAGCAAGTAGGAAGCAATTGAGGAATAGTTATTCGTCCTCCGGGGTATAGACGCAAAACAACATTGATGATTTGACGCCTTGACCCTATCATTTTTCTCTATTTTTGGCACCTTTTTGCCTCGTTACTCTTTCTTCGACCATCTCTAAACCCATCGATGTAATCCTAAACATATTTAAACATTAAAATTAAAAAATCTATCTCAAACAAAAAAAAATGCTGGTTTTCTCAGAAATTCGACTCCACCCAAACATGGCCCCTGGTTTTCCCTCCCCCCTCCCCTCTGTTTCCTTTCATATAAATCTCTCCTCTCCCTCATACTATTCTTTCTATCAAACCCCTTTACTTTGATCCCCATTTCCCATATCCTTTCGTACTCCTACATACTCAGATCTGCTGTTTCACGCTTTTATTTCCCTTAATTCATACTCTAAATATTGCACTCCCAGTGTTTGATAAAATTACTCAGAGTATAAAGTTGCCATTAAGATGAAAATGGAAGGAGGGGTTGTTGAACATAGAGGGGAGATTGTTGGGTGTGTGAGGGATAAGGTTATTAAGAAGAAAAAAGTGAGAAAGAGATTATCTTCTTCAAGTAATGCTACTATGAAGAAGGAGCTGCTTCCTCCTTCTTTCACTTTGCAGCAGCTTTATAGTTATTGCAAAAATGTTTTTAAAGGCCCTGGGATTGTTCCTCTTCCGCAAGATGTTCAAAACCTTCGCAGCATACTTGGTGAGCCTCTAGTTTTTCATGATTTTGATTTTTTTTTTTTTTGTGTTGGTTTAATGGTGGGGTAGGGTAGTTTTACCTTAATTTTGCATATTTTAAGTTTTAACTGATTCGAGTTAGAAGTGTTCATTTTGCTGCATGTCATTTTCTTTAAATGAGCTAAGTGTCTAAAACTTCCTTTTCTTGTGAAATCTTTCCCATTTATGGAATGCTATTGTTTTTTTTTTTTTTTTTTTGGTTTTTACCCCATTTTGATTGTTGCATTACAAATGTTTATGTGGACGTCATCTCGCTAAGGTGGTTAAAGGTCTCGGGGACGATACCTGTGGCTTGTCATCGATCCTGTCTACATTGTTTTACTAAAATTTTTTGTACAAGATCATGAGATTGTTAATAACTATTTGTAGGTAAAGATGATACCATTGAATTTTAAGAGGAATTGTTTGTGATCATGTGAATTGTCGAATACTGTTAATCTCTAAAAGTTATAGTGCATGATCATGAAATTGCTAAATGAAAATGCAATTAGAAAATTCGAGTGTGATACTTGTATCGATGCATGACTGTGTTTTTTCAACGTTCAAACGGTGAGCATGCTGCATTGGACTGCCGCTTTTCTTCCATTGTCTTTTAGCAATTTCATTGTTGAATTTATGTCAAAAAGAACTGTTTGATGTAAAAAAAATCTTGTGTTACGTCCAAAGTTGACTAGTCAAATTTCTATAAGCAAGTTGGTTGGATTATCCGGCGGTATTATTACAATTGTTAGCACATTAAGTTAAGCGTGCAACTATGCAACTATGCTAATGTTTGGCTTGATTAAGGATAGCGGTTTTGGTTAGATGGAAATATCTTGGATGTTAATGGTATTCCCACGTAATGCTCTCATTGACCGGTAGAAGTCCTTTCCCTTATCAGACTTCATTTTGGTTAGATGATGTTGGCAACTTGGATCCACTTGTTTATTTTTGTTAGTAAAGATTTCGCCTTGACAAAGAATCTACTTTTTCCCATACAGAAGCATATAATGCCGTATTCATATTAGGTTTAGATGGACTGGATCCATTCTGTAGTTGTGCAAGTAGTAACTGGAGCGCATGTCGGTGGAGTTATATTGTCATTCTCTTCAATGCGACGTTGATAAGCTATGTTAACTGAGGATTCAGCCTCGATTTGATAATTTGGTGATGAATCTTCTGTTAATGGAATTAGAGTTTTGGCTTGTAGTGTCATGAAAGGCAGGAAAGGGGGGAGATAAGAACAATAACATTAACTTGATAAGGGTAGATATGTTACTCAAATATAAGAATCAGTGAATCAATGCGTAAAAGATCACAGGGCACTTTGTGTTGTTTAGTGCACTGCTCAGTATTGACATCTCTAGGCTCCTGTAGGTGATGTCTATCTCTTTATCTGTTTCCCTTGCGGAAGGAAGTTATATTGGGAAAGGCAATCCTAGCATAAATGCTCCCAAAAAAGAATAAGATACTTTCTTGTTTCTTATTTAGTTGCAACATTAGACTTTCTCAAGTAATATACAAAACAAAAACGTTATTATATAATAGTTGGATTAGTTATGACAAATGTTGTAATTGGCAAGCGTAAAGGTCGAAATGATTGTAAGATAGAGTTGTATGGAGTCTTCCTGCTCCTCCCATAGAAAGTGTATGTGTGAGTATTAGGGTGAATTCTAAAGCTTAGGCAAGATAAAATTTAAATTTGAAAGAGCCCTTGATAAATTAAGGTCATAAAAATTTAAGGTTTGATCTAACAGCACTTGTATTTTAAGGAGTTGGCAAGAAAGTTAGTATTGGTCACTTTTATTATAATTGATTATCCTCCTTGTATTCCACAATGTAGGTGATAGACTTTTGGAAAGTAATGGTTGGGATGGTTTTATAATTGGAAACTGTAGCTGTGTCACTTCCTCGTTTGTAACTCATTGAGATTAAGTGTGGAATTGGTTAAAGCTTTCACACAAGCATAAAACTTGGTCAGTTTTGGTTCCATCAAGACTTTAAGTAAACATCTTGCGTACTTGTTAACTTATTTTGGTGTCCATATTGCTGTTGTGTTTTCACTGTAAAAGGTTCTTATGCTTCTGCTACTGCAGTTGGTAGTATTGTAGTGTTGGATGTATGGAACCCTAATGAGTAATTTGTTTGTAGCTTCTCTGAAAACACCAACTTTTTCTTGTAGTTTGTTTCCTAGTTCTTTTTTGTAGATTTTTTTTTTCTGTGTATCCAAAGAGAGTTTGAGAATGTAATTTTTAACTTTTGCTTTTTATGCTAGAGGAGACAATAGGGGTTTTCTTTTCAAACATGCCAATAAATTTGCCACCATCCTTCTCTATGTATGGGTTCCATGCCTTAATTTCTAAGGACAATTTTACTATTTGAATTATTCAATGCCTTTTCTCTCTTCTTGGTATTGATCTGCAGATAACTCTTGTCTTATTTCGTTGTACTTGAAATGGGACCAACAGCTTCTTATTCTTAGGTTACTATTTCTACTCTAGGAATTTGATACTAATCAGCCTATGTGCCTAAAGTTAAACATTGTAAATATTTGGGTTCCATGTAGATGATTGGTGGTTTGTAGTTCATGATTTGCTAGAGTAATACTCACCCACATTCGCAGCCACATATCCACTCCTCCTAAAAGTAAGAAAAAGAGAAAAGCAAATGAAGAATCCCAGGTATTGAGATTTAGTAGTCATAGTCTCACTAAATTCTCTTGGGACTATTTATCTATCCCATGAGTCCTGGTTGAAAAAGACCACTAACCCTTCAATATCATAATGTAAAAAAAAAAAAAAAATTGATGCTAATCTGTTTGGTTATCTTCCTTTTTCTAGAAGGGGAAGGGCGAAAGATAATAATCCTTGGTTATTTTTTTTTCTGAGTTTTGTTGATGTTTTTGCTAAATTTGTTTTTGTACTTCCTTTCAAACTGCAAATGGAAAGTTGTCTCATTTACTTAAAGATTTATGAGCAAATAAGTTTCCCTTGTGCATAAAGTTGACGCTTGGATATGGGACTTCAAATTAAGTTAAATTTAGGTATGATCCTTTCTAAAGAGAGTTATATTATTTTATGATTTCAGATTGCCTAATACCTGAAGATTTTGGACTGAGTAGAGATCTTCCATTTTTCAACCCTGAAATTTGTGTGAGAGGAAATCAAAGGGTCATATACACCACAGTCCACAAATGTCGGGATTTTTCAGTAAGTCCAGTTAGCTTAATTAGTTTTTATTATATGCTTTTCCGGTTTTCCCAATCTGTTCCCTGTTTTTCTTACCTTTATTTATTTTTGAATTTGTTTATCTTTTAACTGAACTGAATTTCATTGTAAGATATTTAATGATTCTCTTGTTTATCTTCTCACATACATAGTTCAATTTACTTTACGAGTCCTGATTACAATAACTGTTATTTTGCTAAATATAAATTTCAAAGTTAAAAGGAACAAAGCCTCATAGAACATAATTCAATTTTGTTTCTGCATAAATACCTAAAATCCTCTTGATTTTCTAAAAATATGTTAATGTTGAAGTAACATTTTATTTTAGCTCATTTCTAGCGTTTTGTCAGAAACTGACATCATAGATGATACAGTGACTTCTTCTGACCATCTGATTTTATCAATTTGCAGTTGGTGCTTTTCTTTCTACCAGCATCAGCTGTCATTCCTCTTCACAATCACCCAGAAATGACCGTTTTCAACAAACTTCTTTTAGGTGAAATGCATGTCAAAGCATATGATTGGGCAGACTCAGTAGATATGCAATGTGGCAAGCAACTGTCATCAAGTAAACCATCTCTTTCTCGTCTCTTCTTTTCTAATCTGTTTTGAATAATCCTAATGAATTTTAACTTGAATGGTTATTACAGGAAGGCTAGCAACGCTAAAAGTTAACTGTGTCTTCAGTGCTCCTTGTAATACATCAGTCCTATATCCAACTACAGGGGGAAATATACATGAGTTCACAGCCATAACCCCATGTGCCGTGCTTGATGTCCTTGGACCACCATACTCTAAAGAAGATGGCCGTGACTGTTCATATTATAAAGAAATTCTGCCCACATCTTCAGGCAAGTATCACCTCATATCTCTGATTTTAGCTGAATCCAGTCCGCCATTTAGTTATACGTTATGTCGAATAAAGTGGAATACTATGGTTTTTTACATGCCTCAAAATTCAGGCATAATTTATTTGATTAAATTTTTGATAACCACCCTGTTGAATTATTCTCTATTTCCATTCTTTGCTGTTGTAACCATTTGCTCTAAGCCTTTATGGTAAGGTGAAGTGCTTTGACTCCACCCAGGTTGCCTTCTCAGGCTTCAATTACAATGAAATGGCTCCTGAATTCCTAATGTACCCCGAGCTAAGCAATTGGAAGAGAGTATATGGGCCACTTACTCCAATGCTCCATTTTTATCTTCTGACAGCTTATGTTATTTATCTGACACGCATGGATGCCTTGGTTTAATTTTTGAAAACTAATATGAGTAGGAAAATTAGTTAAAGCTCGCATATTAACATCTTTGAAGAGTCTAAGTAACTTAGTGAAACTTCTTGTTCCATTTAGGTTTCTTTGAGATGTGTCTTGTTAGGCCATGCTAAAAAATTAACCATAGTGGATTGTGGATCTTCTTTTCAGTTGAATGAATTGTTGATCTTCTTTTCAGATGATTGGATTGTGGATCTTCATTATTTCTGATGCATAATTTCACAGTGAGAGAGACATCTCTGGAATTCCACTTACAGTTTATTGTTATCTAGGGAGGTGACAAAAATATCTGCAAATCCTAAACACAGTAACACGAGTATATAACCATTCCTTAGAGTGTATCATTTTGATATCAGTCATACAAGGAGGACAACAATCATTAGGTCAGAAAAGTAATTACATTGTCCTTAGAAATTTATTTACTGAGTACTACTTTTTATCGCCTTTTTTTGGTTGTGGTGGGGAACTGAGGCTGATAGATATGATATCAAGTATTATGTGACTGGTGTTTGATTTTCAATTTCCTCCCCTTTTTGGTTTTTTTTTTTTTTGGGGGGGGTGATGGCGACTGGACTCCAAGGATGCCATGCCTATTGCCTTAGTGTGGATATATACATGAAGCTGCTGTAGAACTTTTATGGTATGTGAAATATAGTGCATAGGCTTCAGAAAATGGGTGCCATGCCATATAAGAAGCTGCTGTAAAAACTTACTACCTATGCATTACGGCCTAATGTATACTTCGTATATATTCAAGCTTTTTCTAATGATGAAATTTTATATTGCAGTTGAAAAGTTAGTTGAGGTGAAAAATGATGAGCCCTCGTACGGATGGTTGGAAGAGATCGAGATGCCAGAAAACTCAGAGATGGATGGAATACAGTATTCAGGTCCTAAGATCATATAGACAGCCAGCTAACTGGTCGTCTTATACTCCCATGTTCTTTAGTTGTTTGCTCTCTTTTCTTAGCTTATGGATCTAATATGTCTCCTTCATGTAATCCTTCTGTTCTTTTCTTCGCTTTTGGGGAAATTTGGTTCTGGGTGTTCTCTAAACCACAGGTTTTAGTCCGATAATAGTGCACTGTACATACGTTATCAAGATTGCTTCTTTTCAGTGTACATTTACCTTTGTCATCGTTGAACCTTCTAGACTATTCTTAGGATTTCTTCATCTGTCAGAACTACAAACTGCTGAAGTAAGAAAAAGTGAACTACAAAGTGCTGAAGAAAGAATACGATGGCGACTTTCGTCCTGACTCCTTAGGTCTAAGATTTCTCGAAATATAGTGTGTTTAAAATCAATAATCTGTTCAAACTTGGACCTACAAAATGTCAATATTTCGTAGGAAAGGCGATGACAAAAAAAATAACTTTATTAATTTATTGGTAGAATATCTACCTCTAATAGAAGATGATAGTGGAATCAAACTAAGTACTTCCTCTATTCTATTAAGATCTTCTAGTTAGCATAATTATACATATTAAGGAATAATTTATTTGTTTGGTGCAAAGGAATAATTTATTAAACTAATGAATTTGGGTTTTCTTTTTTACGTACTTTTAGAAAATGAGAGAAATAGTGGTCTAGATATGAGTAATATTTTTTTTGGTGCAACAGAGGGGAAAACTTAGCAAGACAGAAAGCAAAGAAACATAAACAACAAAACAAAAACAAAAAAAAAACTAAAAGAAAACTAAGTAGCCTTTGTAGGAATCGATCTAACCAGCGCAACTTCATTTAAATCCTCCAACAAAATAGCACGAAGGCCCACCGAAGCCGCCTCAAACATGACAAACTTCTCGTATTGGATCACTCCCTAGTTGGCTAACCATTCTGCTGCTCTATTAGCTTCCCTGTAACAATGATTAATTTCAACAACCCACTCCACTTGAGCGATCAACGCTTTACACCAGCAAAGAATGTGAATAAAAGGAGAGGAACTTTCATTTCCATCAAAAGTAGTTTAATATAGAAAGCCGAATTTTTCAATGTCCAACATCCCAGGCAATAGATAAACCCTTAAGCACCCCTAAGAGTCTAGCTCTAGTACACGAGCAAATACTACAGTTCAACGCAAACATTTTGTGAACTTCTCCCCAACAAGCCCTTATAATTCCTCCAGCTCTGGCTGGCCTCGGGTTCCCCTTAGCCGCATCATCCGTATGAAGCGATACCCACCCCGAAATTGGGCTCAACCAGGCTACCTGATAAAACCTCTTGACGTTTCCCACATCTCCTATTGCCATGCAAAACATCCTTCTTCGAAGCTCTCTGAATAATCCAAACTCTAGCCAAGATAAATCCCATTTGATCCATTGGAATTTTAGGGACATCTTCAAAGCACCTCATGTTCCTCCACTTCCAGACCCACCAAAGAGTGATAGCAAATGTAACACCTCGGTAATTTCCATTTTCTGAAAACCAAACCTTAAGGAAATTACCAGTGTGCTACCGCCACATGTTCAAACATTAAGGCTATAAAATAGAGTTTTGCAGCAGAAAACCAAAAGACTTTTTGAAATAACATTAAACATAAAACAAACTCCTAATCATAACAAACTGGAACCACTACGGCCCTTACTGCAATGTACCAAAATAACTTTCAACTCAAACCCAAAACCAATAGTCTAAAATCAAACCAAACAAACGTAACTTATTATGAAATCCAAATTAAAACAACGCTCCTCTCAACCCACCCATGCATGTATGCTCTTATGGATACCTGTCAATAATCTGCTCCCCAATAATACAAATGTAAGTATTGGATCATCATAGTGTCATTTATAGGCAAGAGCCATGACCAAAAACACACAAAGCACCCGAGTACATACAGATTACAAAATAAAACAGTTGAAAAAGCAAATAAATAAAGGATATATACAGAATGCAAGAACATAATACGCAACATTTTACTCAACTGATATGATAAATTAATTAATTACTTGGATTAAGCAATAGACTAGGTTGTCTCCCCCATGTCCTGATTAGGACATCAAAAGATAAATAACCCATGCACTCCCGTCGAAGAGCATCAATATACAATTTAAAAATCCAGATGGTAAACAGGCACGACTCCGTCACCATTTCCTTGGCTAACGGTGTTACCCAACTCCCAGTTTCTATTCTCAACCGAATTCCCATTCCTAGGCCTCTTCGAATTAATCTGGTTGTTCCCATGGTGCCCAAAGTCTTTTCTTTTATCCCTAGCATGGCTACCTTCAATGGGATCCCTAACACTTAACCCATACAAATGAGTTGCTCTCTCATAGACCTTATCTAGAGTTTTGAACACTTTTCCTCCCAAGTCCTTGTAGAGTTTCCTAGTTAGCCCTTTCTCAAATCTTTGGGCCTTCAGCTCTGCAGTGGGTACTACCTCATAAGCAAACCTAGCTAGAGTGGTGAACTTATGATAGTAGTCTGCAATGGTCATGCTACCCATTTGAAAGTTAATGAATTCCTGAGCTTTCTGTTATCTCAGGTAAGGAGGGTAAAACTTTTCTCTTAAGGATATCTTAAAGGTTTCCCACCAAAGTCAGGTTGGGCTTTTAGCCTAGCAACATTGTCTCTCCACCATCTATTTGCCTCATCCTTTAAATACATGACATCTTGATCTACCCTCATTTTGCTCATAATAATTCATCGCAATGAATATTTTATTAAATCCTCGCTCCTAGTTTTCTAAAAATGTAGGGTCAACGCCTTCTTTGAAAATAGGTGGTTTCACCTGAGCTAATTTCTTAAACATTTCAGCATAAGGGTTAAGCAATTCCCCACGATTTTGGTTCAATTTCTCAGCAAGTGCATAGATGGCCTCAGCCAATGCAACATCGTTTCTTGCCATAGTACTTCTACGCCTGGAGGGTATATTAAACTTATTCAAGTTTCACTTTTATGTACAATTACTTAACGCAAAACCTCATTTTATAATCATATTCACATTGCAATCAACCAAACAATTTAGACAACCAAATAATTTAAAACACATTAAGCAATCAAAATAATTAAAATTGGTTCCCTCCCCGCAACACTCTAACTCAAATAATAGGAAAGCGAATTAAGTCTCAAAGGTTGGTTGACATTAGTTGTTTAAACAGATTAAGACTAATTAGGTAATTCAATATAAGATCAATAACTAGATATATTATTAATATCAAATAACTAAAATAATATAGGATAACACACTAATACGGTTTAACAATGTACTTCTTTCCTCCGATCACTTATATCGTACGATAACCTAATATATATTTATTGTAATCCTAACTACCTACCTATATTTTAAAAAATATATTAAGCTAGTTAAGGAACTACATTCGATTTGTGGTCCTTCTTCTCATTATAATTCTCCAATTTAAAGTCGCGATCCTCTTCATCATTCGAGTCCTCAATAGTAATAGCTTTATATGCAGGCTCCCTATTCCTAGTGGCCCGTTTTCGAGCACGAGGGTCCACTGGTTCCACCTTTAGCCATTTTAAATCCTCATCAGAATCGACATTTAAGGTGTACTGGTGGAAAATTCTTTTATACGTTTTCATCTTATTTTTCTTCCTAGATGTTTTGAATTCAAACCAGTCTTGATACATTTCTTCTGATTGGTCCTTCTTTAGGCATAGAATATCCTCCATTACTTTTATGAGGTTTCCACTGAATGATTTTGGGCCCTGATTAGTCTCACGGATAGACTCGATATTCATCTCTCTACGTTATCCTAACAAAATAAAGCAATTAAGCTAAGCACATATGAAAATATAACAGAACTAATGCATAAGCACAAAACATAAAGAGAATGTTAACCATATGCATGGCTTCTTAACTACCCCAAATCTCACTTATTTTCAAATTTTTGAAACTTAACGAATTTAAATAAATAAATAACAAATAAGTAAATGAATTTTTTTTTAAATAATAATAATTTATTAGTAATAATTGAAAAAACTAAAAGTCACGTTTAAATCAATATTTAACTTTATAAAACTAATACTCATACTATTTGATTTGCAAATTATTTCCAAAACGTTTAAAAGTTTAAGCACCTAATAAAATCATTTTGTGACATAAAAATCTAACCTAAAGCTCCTAGATACCACTTTGTAACACCTCGATAATTCCCATTTTACGAAAACAAAACCTTAAGGAAATTACTAGTGTGCTACCGCCACGTATTCAAACGTTAAGGCTATAAAATAGAGTTTTGCAGCAGAAAACCAAAAGACTTTTTTAAATAACATTAAACGTAAAACAAATTCCTAATCATAACAAACTGGAACCATTACTACCCTTCCTGCAATGTACCAAAATAACTTTCAACTCAATCCCAAAACCAATAGTCTAAAATCAAACCCAACAAATGTAACCTATTATGAAATCCAAATTAAAACAATGGACCTCTCAACCCACCCATGCACGTATGCTCGTATGGATTCCTGTCAATAATCTGCTCCTAAATAATACAAATGTAAGTATTGGATCATTATAGTGTCACTTATAGGCAAGAGCCATGACCAAAAGCACACAAAGTACGTAATCAACAAGGTGAATACATACAGATTACAAAATATAACAGTTGAAATAGCAAGTAAATAAAGGATATACACAAAATGCAAGAACGTATTACACAACATTTTACTCAACTAATATGATAAATTAATTAATTACTTGGATTAAGCAATAGACTAGGTTGTCTCCCCCATGTCTTGATTAGGACATCAAAAGATAAATAACCCATGCACTCCCGTCGAAGAGAATCAAAATACAATTTAAAAATTCATATGGTAAACGAGCGCGACTCCGCCACCATAACTAGATGAGATCTCTAATAACCCCAATTTTAAGTTTAAAAACTTTATAAAAGAGAGACTGGTAGATCACACGGCCTCCAATAAAGGCCACGGATAATACCCCGTGAAACTCCAACCCCTGATTGTCAATACTCTTGATGTGCACTAGCCCATAGTTTTATTGCTTATCATCTTTCTCTTTACGTGATTTACTGTGTTGAGTTCCTTAAGTTTTGATGTTTTGAATGATGACAAATAGTTACAAGAAACAGGTCACAAGTAGTTGGAACTGTCTCCTTGACTGCTATGCTGTAAAGTAGTCACATATTATCTAGTGCATGTTAACCATGTTATATGTGCAGTAGTTAAGCTGATTCCTAGACTTGGAGCATAGAAGCCTTTCGAAGACATTCGAAGAAAGATACTTTGCTCAAGATGAAGCATCCAAGGAAGATTCAAGTCTTGTAGATTACATGAAAAAAAGAATATTTGTACTTTACTGTTAATCTAGTTTTTCATGTAATGTGCTCCGTAGTATGACTTATATGAGTAGGTGATATAAGTGTTTTAAGTGTGATAAGTCATGTTATGAATTCTGGTACAAAGCTGGAACAGAATTCATAACATACTTAATTCAGGGAACCAGGTTCAGGGAACCAGGTTTACTGAATGGAATATCAAGCTGCGTATTTTTGAAAAGATTTTGTAAAAATATTTTCTAAGAATTATTTTGGAAAATATATTAAGCAGCTGGTAGATTAGATGAGAATATATTGGTTACCTAAAAATTAGGAGTATTTACCTTATTTGATTCTATCTATATGATTAAGTCAAATAAGATAAATACTTTCCTAAACTCACATAAGATGACAGCTCAAAAGATTATGTGATTTTAGGAAAGCTAGGGTTTTTGTAATCACATATATAAACTCATCTAATCAACCTAATTCCACAAGTCTCTCACATGAAAAAAACTGAGTTTATCTCTAGAGAGCATTATACACACTTAAGCACAAAAACTTTTCATTAAGTCATATACAAGAGCACCATTAGAACTTATATTTATTCTCTCATATTAGCTTTTAGAAGCAAGATCAAAGGAGAGTTTGATTCTGTAAAGAGCCTTCAACAGAGGGGTTGATAGGCTGGGAGAGTGTTTGTGACTTCAAACACAAAAGGGCTTACGAGTGTAAGTTGAGTGCACACTCGGAGTAGAGTGTGGGGTGAACTGGTTCCCAGAGTAGGGAAACAGTTGAGTGTCTGTGTTCTTTGTTTTTCGAAGTAGATTAATAAAAGAGCATAGAGTAGGAGGACGTAGGCCTGAGTTGGCTGAACCTCGTTAAATTGTGTGTCTTTCTTTATTGCTCTACATACATTCCTCTGCTAATAGGAACCAGCACAACTGGTTCCTCCCACAGATCGAAAAAGTAAGAAAAATAGGCCAAGATTATTTAACACTCAATTCACCCCCCCCCCCCCCCCCTCTTGAGTGCTCTAAAACCTTCAATTGGTATCAGAGCCTAGGCTTCTCATAAGAGTAACATCTAGAGAACTCAAGTATGAGTACTCATGAATTGAACGCTATGGGCTACGACAATAAGACACCAAAGTTCAACGGTAACAACTATGCTTGGTGGAAAAACAGGATCAAGAATGTGATCATGGGAATTGATTATGAATGTTTGCTAGTTGTCAAAAATGGTCCCAACATCATTTTCAAGACAGATGAAGAGGGAAACAGGATTCCAAAGAAAGATAGTAAACTAGTTACTGCTGATTACAAACTGCTGGAGAAGAATGTCAAGGCAATGTCAATTCTACAACAGGCTATAGGTGAGACTGAAACAAACCGGATCTCAGGTTGCAACAATGCAAAAGAGATTTGGGATACCCTCAAACTTGCTTTTAAGGGAACCAGCGAGGTAAAAAGGTCCAAAATTGATTTACTTATGTCTAAGTATAATTGTTTGCTATGAATAAAAATAAAAAGATTAATGACTGTTTTCGTAGATTTATGACAATAATTAATGATCTTAGATCCCTTGGTAAGAACTTTTCTGATGAGAATCTTGTGAGAAAAGTTTTACGCAGTTTGACAGATGCATGGACATTCAAGGTAACATCAATATATGAGGCAAAGGATTTATCAACTCCATCTCTGGAACAACTAATTGGTTCCCTCATGACTCATGAAATGCTGATTGATTCTAAGTCTGAGAAGGAACTAGTCAGAGGAACAACTCTTTAGGGAACAGTAGAAGAAGAAGAAGATGAGATTGGCATGATTGCTAAAAGATTTGAAAGAACTCTTCGTGATCAAAGGAAGAATTTCAAAGGTAAGAACTTTAAGAAATCTAACTCTTCTTCTGTAGGTTGCTTCAAGTGTGGAGAAAAGGGACATCTTATTCGAGATTGTCCTAAGTGGAAGGACAAACAATCCAAATCTGGAGATAAACGGGCCTTCAAAAATGCAATGATAGCATCCATGTGGGGTGATTCTGATTCAGGGTCTGATGAAGATGAGGAATCACCTAACTCTGATGTTTGTTTGACTGCCTTCACAAACATTCAGGGAAACATCACTGACTCAGGAACCAAAAGGGGAACCAGTAAATTCAGAAAATGCTTAATGGCAAAGAAGGATGTGCTACACGAACACAAGGTAAACTTAGAACAAGTTAGGAAAGATATGCATGAATATGATAGAGATAATATGCTTGAATGTATTGACTCTTTATTAGATTAATGCTATAAACTCGGTGAAACTTACATAACTGGCAAAAGAGAACTTAAAGAAAAACGTGTTGAATGTGAAATTGTTGTTGCTAGTTGTGATCACCTAGAAGAAGTTTGCTTTGAATTGAAAAATCAAGTAGCTGAACTAGAGGTTGAATTGGACAAGTGTAAGGTGGAACTAGAGAAGGAAAGGTCTTCTAAATCTGACTGTCCTAGTGATGATAAGGAAGATCTGACCTCCTGGCTCCCCAGAGACTTATCAATTGCTAGTAAATCTCTTAATTTTTCAGTAGCTATAGGTAAAGCAAATTCCTGTAGTAGAACTTCCTTGTTGAAAGCCTTTGAAATATTGGCTCACAACTTGGAAGAAATACACAAACAATTTGTTTCACTTAAGGCTCTTCAGTTCACCGTTTCCCCTACAGGTACCAGTGTTAAGATTAGTGATGTAATAGATGAGTATGAAGGTACTATTTGTGATTTGCATGCTGAGATTCATAAACAGAAAAAAGATAAGCAATCAGTAATTGTTGACATGACTATTGATCCTATGGTTTCGAAACTTAATTTACAACTTGAATCCTTAAAAAGTGATTTTGATTTTCTAAAAGATAAAAACGAATTGTTGATTAAGAATCTTAAAACCAGAGAGAAAGAACTTCATGATAGTCATAGACATGTTGAAAAATTATTAACTGCACAGGAAACTTTGAATTCTTTAATTTCATTTAAAAGTTACAAAGGAAGGGTTGGTCTTGGATATACTAGACAGAGAACCAGGACTAACTGGTCCCCAGGGAAACCACGTGGGTTAAAGAATTCAAAAGAGGTAAGTATGTAATGACTAAAGAGATGCATGTTTGTTATCATTGTGGAATGAATGGGCATAAGATACATGAGTGTCTTGCTAAGAAGAACAGTGAGAATAAGAACAATAAACATGTAAAGTGGGTCTGGAGAAGAAAAGACCAACAAGAGCCTAATGTTGTTGAAAAGGGACCCAAACATGTTTGGGTTCCTAAAACTAATGTTTGATTTGTTCTTGCAGGCTAAAGTGAAAGGAGATACCTATTGGTATTTGGACAGTGGTTGCTCAAGACACATGTCCGGGGATAAAAGTCAATTCCTTTCACTAGTAGCCTTTGACGGTGGAAGTGTCACCTTTGGAGATAATAGCTAGGGAACCATCACTAGTTTAGGTAAGGTAGGTAAGACACTTTCAAATGCAATTGATGATGTATATTATGTTGAGGGCTTATAACATAATCTCTTGAGTATTTCTCAATTATGTGATAAACGTAATAGAGTTGAGTTTCAAGCTAATCTTTGTCATATAGTTAATTCTCAGACAGGCGAACTTGTATGTGAGGGAACCAAGAAGCATGATGTTTACATCACCTTTCTGGATAAAATTCCTCAAGAAAAGTCTGTTTGTTTGAAAGCTGTTTCTGATAATAACCAATGGATTTGGCATAAGAGATTTGGACATGCTAGCTTGACACTTTTGAACAAATTAAGGTCTCGTGATTTGGTGGTAGGACTTCCTAACATCACTTATGAGGCAGATAAAGTTTGTTTAGAATGTGTTAAGGGGAAACAGGTCAAAATCTCTTTTAAGCCTAAAAATGTTTTGAGTACCAGCAGACCCTTCGAACTTATACACATTGATTTGTGTGGTCCCATGAGAATACAAAGTCGAAGAGGTCATAGATATGTCTGTGTTATGGTTGATGATTATTCCAGGTACACTTGGGTAATAATGCTACATTCAAAAGATGAAACGTTCGATGAGTGGGTAGCATTGGTGAAGCAAGTGGAGAACCAGCTCTCTCACAAGCTGGTCTAGGTAAGATCAGACCATGGTACTGAATTTGATAATGCTTGCTTTGTTGGTTATTGTAGAGAACATGGAGTTAGTCACAACTTCTCAGCCCCAAGAACACCACAGCAAAATGGTGTTGTTGAAAGAAAGAATATAACTCTTGAGGAGATGGCCAGAACAATGCTCATTGAGAGTGGTCTCCCTAAGAGTTTCTGGGGTGAAGCTGTGGGCACTGCTTGCTATATTTTAAATAGAGGTCTCATTAGACCAAAGTTAAATAAGACTCCCTATGAACTCTTTAGAGGTCGAAAGCCTAATATTGCATACTTTCGTGTATTTGGATGCAAATGTTATATTCATAACAATGGGAAGAACCAGCTTGATAAATTTGATCCTAGGAGTGATGAGGGAATCTTTCTTGGATATTCTCCTCAAAGCAAAGCATATAGAGTCTTTAATAAAAGGACTTTGTGTGTTGAGGAGAGTGTACATGTCATCTTTGATGAACTTAACATGTCTTCTGAGATTGCGCAGGTACAACCTGATGAAATGATTGAATTGATGGAGTTTACTGGGAACCATGATACTGGTCCCCTAAATGAAGTGCAAGCAGATCTAGGCTCACTTGATACTCCACAAAATAATGATAATGAGGAGCCTAGAGAAGAAAATAAAGACAATTCAGAAGAGGAACCAAGACCAAATAGTTCCTCAAGTGACAAACAGGTAAGGAGTTCAGGGGGAATGAATGAAGATGCCTCCCCTGAACCTGAGGTAAGTAATGTTAATGGAAACAGCGTGAATATGAATCTTACTTGTTCCGAAGAAATAGATGAGATTCATGATCATGCTGGTTCCCAATCAAATGAAGAAGCACAAAATGATTTATCTTTTAAAAGCTTCAAATATCAATCTTCTCATCCTCCAGATCAGATCATTAGTGATATTAATAAAGGAGTTCAAACAAGAAGAAATGTTTTTCAAAACTTTTGTGTTTTTTATTCTTTCCTGTCTAATATAGAGCCAATTGACTATAAAATGGCACTGACTGATCCTAATTGGGTTCTAGCAATGCAGGATGAATTAAATCAGTTCCATAGGAACCAGGTTTGGTATCTTGTACCTAGACCAAAGGATAGGTCAGTTATTGGTACAAAATGGGTCTTTAGAAACAAATTGGATGACCTAGGTAAAATAGTCAGAAACAAAGCTAGGCTAGTGGTGCAAGGTTACAATCAACAAGAAGGGATTGACTATGATGACACTTTTGCACCAGTAGCTAGGTTAGAGGCAATTAGGATTTTAATTGCTTATGCTGCTCACATGAATATGAAATTGTTTCAGATGGATGTAAAGACTGCCTTCCTAAATGGATATTTGAAGGAAGAGGTATATGTAGAGCAGCCACCTGGTTTTGAAGACAAGCTGTTTCCCCAACATGTTTACAAGTTAGACAAAGCTCTATATGGATTGAAGCAAGCTCCAAGAGCTTGGTATGAAAGATTATCTAAGTTCTTGATGGAGAATGATTACAAGAGGGGAACAGTAGACAAGACACTGTTTATCAAAGCCAAGGGGAACTACTTAATTATAGTACAAATTTATGTTGATGATATCTTATTTGGTGCTACTAATCAAGTACTATGTGATGAGTTTGCTAATCTTATGCAGAGTGAGTTTGAAATGAGCATGATTGGAGAACTAGGATTCTTTCTAGGATTGCAAATTAAGCAAATGGAGAATGGAACCTTGATACATTAGCAAAAATACTTGAAAGAATTGCTGAAGAAATTTGGCATGGAAAACAGCAAGGCTTATGATACACCTATTCCCACATCCACAAAATTAGATAATGATCTAAAGGGAAAAGATGTTGAAGCCACACTTTATAGAGGAATGATTGGTTCCCTTCTCTATCTAATAGCTAGTAGACCTGATATTGTGTTCTCTGTTGGATTGTGTGCTAGGTTTCAAAGTAATCCAAAGGAATCTCACTTGAAGGCTGTTAGAAGGATACTTAGGTATCTTGTGGGAATAACAGACTTATGCTTGTGGTACCCCAAAGGGAGTGCAATTGATCTTATTAGGTACACTGATGCAGACTATGCTGGCTTTCTTGTTGATAGAAAGAGCACATCAGGTATGACACACTTTCTTGGCTCCTGTCTAATATCATGGGGTTCTAAAAAGCAAAACTCAGTGGCTTTATCCACAGCAGAGGCAGAATATATTGCAGCAGCTTCATGCTGTTCCCAGCTACTGTGGGTAAGGAACCAACTAAAGGATTTTGGTGTTGTTTATAATAGTGTTCCTATATTTTGTGACAACACTAGTGCAATTAATATTTCTAAGAATCCAGTTCAACATTCCAAAACCAAACATATAGAGATTAGACATCATTTTCTAAGAGATAATGTAGAAAAACGTTTAGTGGAAGTGTTGTTTTGCAAAAGTGAAGATCAAATAGCTGATATCTTCACAAAACCCTTGTGTAGAGAAACTTTTTGTAATTTAAGAATCTTACTAGGTCTAGTTAGATTTTAGTCTTTTGCTTCATCTATTTCCCTCAATGATTGGTTAGAATGGTATTCTCTTGTATAGTATGTGTATATACCTATGTCGAAATCCTTCAAGTTTTATGTAAATGTTTTAAGATCCCGAAAGGATTAAAAATCATTGTTGCAAGAAACAGGTGAAAATAAACTAAGTTGCCAGAAACAGGAGGAGGTGGTTTTAATCAAGTATCAGGAAAGGGAAACAGCAGATCAGCACTGATATGTCTTCCGAATAATATTTTCATATCTTTGGAAGATTATTATAAGATATTTTCCTTTTGGAAGGAAATAATCTTATTTCAGTCATTTACCATAAAGATAATGGAAAATCAATCACTTGCCTAGTTTATAGGATGGTTAAGATATTTATGGCAAGCAATGATAGCTATCTTTTCAAAAATTTAAAACTTGTCATACTTATCAAATTGTTTAACCGTCATTTTTTTGAACTTCCATATTTTTGTTGTGCTTCAAATATATATATATTCCAACCCTTTGTGCAACTTCATTACTTCTCATTCATCATTCTCCTTCTCTCTTTTGCGTACTGCTCAACATCAGAATACTATTCATCATCTTTATTCTCAATTTCTCTTTGTCACAATGGGAAGAAAGACTGTAGCTTCATCTAGGAGAGGAAGAGGAAAGGGGTCTGCTAGTGACTCCACTCAATCAAAAGGAACCCCTATTATTGTTCCACCAACCTCTCAACAAGAACAAACCCAAATTGAACCTTCATCACCCAATGTAGCTTCATCACCTTCAGAAATTCCTACCACAACCCCCGATTCCCCTAAAAAATCCTCCTCACCCCCACAATCGACCAAACCCTCATCAAAACAACCTAAGCCTATCTTCCATCCTCTAGAAACTAATGACTCTGTCATCAAGGAACCTGTACCATCTCAGCGGGAACAAGAGACAGAAGCTCAGCAAACTGTGAGTCAAGAGGTGGAGGTTAGTAGTGCTGAAGAGCACAATGACGAAGTGGAAGAGGTTGAGGTTACTGGGTTCAAGGAAGGATCACCTGATAAAAAGGTTAGGAGAAGTGGTCGTTTCACACGTTCTTCTGTAAAAAGGAAAAATGATGACACCTAGGAGGAACATACTGCTGATTATGTGCAAAGAACCAAGAGAAAGAGGTTGCCTGCTAAAACCTCTCGTGCTTCAAAAGGTAAATCTGTAGAATCTATTCCTACTGGTTCTATTGATTTAAATTCTAGATTAGTGTTATCTGGGTGTGGTGTTGAAAAAGGGTATTTTGATATTGCTACATTATCTGAGTTCAAGGAGTTGCTTGATTATCAAGGTTGGTTAATAGTGTTTGATGTTTGTGCTGCAAATATGTCTGGAGTTAGGGAATTTTATGTTAATATCAAGCAAATGCCTGATATGTCCATAAGTTCATGTGTGAATGGGGTTGATGTAAGTTTATCGGTTGCTTCTCTGTCAAGTCTGTTAAGCATACTAAGAGATGGATTTGATAAGTACTCAGGTGACTGGTGGCCTATGCTTATTGGGGTCACACCAGAGGAGATATATGCTTTTATGTTTGGAGGGAAGATGCCCAAAAAGCTAGGGGTCCTCAAGTCTGTTAATTTGAAGGAACCAGTTATGCTAGTTCTACATTCTTTGTGTAATAAGGTTTTAATATCGAGGGCTCAGGGTAGAGGTACTGTGAGAATAATGGAAATGGTATTGATGTATCTGATAATGAAAAAGGTGAAAATCAATCTTCCTGCATTAATGTTGGCCCATATGATGAACTGTCATGGGTCATCTCATCACTCCTTGCCTTATGGATCCTTTATAACCCACCTGCTCAAATCTAACAATGTACCCCTGAGTAGTTCCACTGTCCCAGTTACAGTGTTTACCAGGGCCATTATTAAAGCAGAAGGGTTAGATATAAGTGGGGATCAGCTGCTGTTCAAGATAGAGGAACCAGTGGAGGAAGTGAGATCTCCAACAAAGAAGAAAAAGAGAGTAGAGGAGCCAGTAGGTCAGGCTCTAGTTCTGAAAAGGTTGGAGGACCAGGAGACTTTGCTTAAAGACATCATTGGTCTAGTCAAAGAATTATCCTCTTCTATTGGTTCTAGGTTTGATAATCTGGAAAAGAAGCTTGCTGGATCTCATGATCAAGAAGCACCTGGTACGAGTGCTGCTGCTCCAAAGTCTCCCCTTGAAGAAGAGATGCATGATGCTGAGGAAGGGGATGAAGATGAGGAACCAGCTGATGATGGAGACCACGATGCTGAAGGAGAAGAGGAGGATGAGAATGATGAAGATTGATTCTGTTTTCTGTTTTTGTTTGCCTACCCTATTTCTTATGATTGATTATGTTGGTTTGCTTCCCCCCAATCCATGAACTGTTCTTTTGATATGTAGTTGGGGTCTTTAATTTGTTAAACTTTGTTTGGTGTTTGTTTTGAACAATTTTATTTCTGCTATGTCATGCTTAGTTTGACTAATCTATTTTTGCAGCATTTAACTTGAATGGTGGTTGATGCCACTGCATGGATGAGTACATTTAATAATTTGTGCATCTTATTTTTACTTGAGTATACTTTTTAATGATGCCAAAAGGGGGAAAAACATTGAAGCTGAAGCCTAGGATCTTCTTAGCCTTTTAGGATTTTTAGATTAAGTTAAATAAGAGTTGAGTCAAGTTAACTTAGGAGAATTTTTCAGTGTGTGTCCATTTTTAGTCTTAAAGATTGTTGATGTACTCAATCCTAGTTGAGTACTTTTTAGGAGTTTTTATGTTATTAATGTGCTTGGATTGCAGGAACTTCAATTAGTTTGTCATCATCAAAAAGGGGGAATTTGTTGAGTTCCTTAAGTTTTGATGTTTTGAATGATGACAAACAGTTACAGGAAACAGGTCACAAGTAGTTGGAACTGTCTCCTTGACTGCTATGCTGTAAAGCAATCACATATTATCTAGTGCATGTTAACCATGTTATATGTGCAGTAGTTAAGCTGATTCCAAGACTTGGAGCATAGAAGTCTTTCGAAGACATTTGAAGAAAGATACTTTGCTCAAGATGAAGCATCCAAGGAAGATTCAAGTCTTGTAGATTACATGAAAAAAAGAATATTTGTACTTTACTGTTAATCTAGTTTTTCATGTAATGTGCTCCGTAGTATGACTTATATGAGTAGGTGATATAAGTGTTTTAAGTGTGATAAGTCATGTTATGAATTCTGGTACAAAGCTGGAACAGAATTCATAACATACTTAATTCAGGGAACCAGGTTCAGGGAACTAGGTTTACTAAATGGAATATCAAGCTGCGTATTTTTGAAAAGATTTTGTAAAAATATTTTCTAAGAATTATTTTGGAAAATATATTAAGCAGCTGGTAGATTAGATGAGAATATATTGGTTACCTAGAAACTAGGAGTATTTACCTTATTTGATTCTATCTATATGATTAAGTCAAATAAGATAAATACTTTCCTAAACTCACATAAGATGACAGCTCAAAAGATTATGTGATTTTAGGAAAGCTAGGGTTTTTGTAATCACATATATAAACTCATCTAATCAACCTAATTCCACAAGTCTCTCACGTGAAAAAACTGAGTTTATCTCTAGAGAGCATTATACACACTTAAGCACAAAAACCTTTCATTAAGTCATATACAAGAGCACCATTAGAACTTATATTTATTCTCTCATATTAGCTTTTAGAAGCAAGATCAAAGGAGAGTTTGATTCTGTAAAGAGCCTTTAACAGAGGGGTTGATAGGCTGGGAGAGTGTTTGTGAGTTCAAACACAAAAGGGCTTACGAGTGTAAGTCGAGTGCACACTCGGAGTAGAGTGTGGGGTGAACTGGTTCCCAGAGTAGGGAAACAGTTGAGTGTCTGTGTTCTTTGTTTTTCGAAGTAGATTAATAAAAGAGCATAGAGTAGGAGGACGTAGGCCTGAGTTGGCTGAACCTCGTTAAATTGTGTGTCTTTCTTTATTGCTCTACATACATTCTGCTGCTAATAGGAACCAGCACAACTGGTTCCTCCCACAGATCGAAAAAGTAAGAAAAATAGGCCAAGATTATTTAACACTCAATTCACCCCCCCCCCCCCCCCCCCCCCCCCCCCCCCCCTTCTTGAGTGCTCTAAAACCTTCATACTGTTTAAACTCAGTATACACAATCACCACAACACACACATGCAAACATTACGGTTACACAATCAATCTCTGTTATACTATTATTTTTAACCTTTTAATTTCAATATCAGCTGTTAAACCTGTTGAACAAAGTCAACTATCCTCGTCATTAAGACTTATAAAAATACACTTTTACTCCAATCATACTATCAGTTATGAAGGAGTAATAATAAATAACCTTATGGATTAATTAACAATTTAATAAATCACAATTTCTCACCAACAATACAAAAACATGCCCCTAATAAAAAGAACATGAATTCTTTCAAATAAATAACCAAACAATCTCATCCAAAAGGTTCCCTAAACATGATACTAAGTTTGCATTTCACCCTAGATCATGCTCCTAAAGGTTGGTAGCAAGGGCTTCAACCTGTAAACCTCAACCTTCATAACAACCTTATAAACTATGTTGCACAACCGAATCGGATGAAGTGGATTCACCTTACTCAGGATATCAATTTTCGGAATAAGCACTAGAAAAGCGTATTGAAATATCTAAGGAACTCATTTCCCCTGAAGATGTCCATCACCAACCTATTGACACTCGATTTAATAATATCCCAATACCTCTGATAAAAAAGGGATTGAAAGCCATCAGGACCAGAGGCCTTAAATGCTTGCATATCCCCAAAGGTAGCTTAAGTTTCACAGGGGGTATACGATCTTAACAGCTTATCATTATCTTGCTTCTCCAAAACTAGAAAATATTCTATGGGCATAGCATGTATGTGGTTATTAATAATATCTTCTATGAACAACAACTTCCAAACATCCACCACCTCATTATCCAAAATCCAAACACCATCATCATCTTGGAGCATAGTCACCATATTCCTCCTTCTTTTGATTATTGTAGACGGGTGGAAGTATTTAGTATTTTTATCACTATCCTTAATGGCCTCCATCCTAGATTTGTGGAACCACATAATCTCCTCCTGATTAAGAACATCTTTCAGCTCATCTCTAAGTTCTCTCAAGCTTAAAGAGGTGTCTATCTCTCTCTTCTGCTAGAACTTTCTAAATTCCTTCAATTCTAGCCCAAAGTTTAGATTTTTTCAAAAGATGTTATGAAACACCTCTTTGTTCCATGAGTTAAGCATCCTAGCAAAGAATCTAAGGAACTCAACTAAAGGGACCTCATTGTTCCAACTTTGCTCAACAAACTCATCGAACTTACCATGGCTTAACCAAGCTACTTGAAAATGGAAAAGCTTAGCTGTGGTAGGGATAGGAGCAAACCCATAGGAGGTAAGAAGAATAGGGAATTAATCTGATTTGATTCCAAGAAGATGATGAACAATAACCTCATCAAATTTCAGACTCCATTACTTAGAGGCTAGGAGCCTATCCAACATGGCTGCCTTAAAGCTTCGAGGCAACTTCCCCCCAACCCACGTGAAACGAGGACCAGCGAAACCCAAATCCACCAGAGCGTTCTTAGTAATCAAGTTTGAAAATTCAATTCTCTACATCTCCTCTTTATCTCAGAACTATTCACTCCCTGTTGTTCCTCCAAGCTAGAAGTCTCATTCAAATCTTCTACCACCAATGAAGGAGCCTTAAAGCTCCTTTGAATTCTATCAAGCTCATTCCACAACTTCATGTGTATCATACTCGAAGGGCTCGCATAAATAGCCATGAACCACCAATGCTCTTCACCAGCTCTACAAACTTCAATGGTGATTTGCTAGTGTTGCTTCTCTACTAGATTAACATTGACAACATTTTAATTCCAGAATAGCCAAATACCTTAGCTAAAACCCTATGCTTCAATATGACTATCAAAGGCTATTTTATCACACACTTTATCAATCTAGACATCACTAATGTGAGTCTCCATAAGAACTAAAATAGAAGGACTATTCCTTATAATTAAATTCTTCAAAATAGAGATGAAAGACTTACTCCTAGTTCTTTGTACATTCCACAAAAGAATTTTAATAAACATATTAAAATTTTCAAGAAGTGGCAATCTATCAAAATAAAAAAGAGGGCATATGATCATTCCCAACAGGAATGTTTCCTTGAGGAGAAATCGTTTCTTCAATCGATTGAAGCACAACAAACTTTAGTATTTCCCTTATCTCCTAATTTATCCAACACTTCCATATGCTTAGGCTCCAGCTCACCTACAGGATTAGAGGATGGAACACCAATATCATAGGACCCCTTTCTAATGAATTCAAGCTCAATTGGCCCCCATGGTTGGTTGGATCTCCAGGGTTTAAGGGGCTATATCTTCTTTTCATTTTCTACCAAACTTCCAACTTCAAGGCCTGACCAAGGAGGAATATGATCTAGACTCTTTGCATGAGAGAAATATGATCTAGAAAAACTTCTTTTATTCCTCTTTCCCTTAGAATACGCACTTATAACTAGTTTTTTCCTAGCCGAAAAACTCCAAGAAAGGGCAACTTTTTCTATTCCACAACCCAAATACTAGGACAGAGTAATCTCTACCATATTAATGGAATTTACCTTACTAGACTCTCCTAAAGGAATACTTCCACCTCCTAGATTTTCCTCCACTATTACTTGTGCACCAAACTCTTCCATACTTTCCCAAATCTTTGAAGATTCACCTAAATTACAAACTTTTCCTTGCAAATCCTTAATAGACATAACTATTGCTTAAAATCTTCTATAGCATCCTCTAGACTATGTAGATGATTTCCATATCTTCATTTTTCTTTTCTAATGTAACAAACCATGACCCTAGAATTTTATGACCCCCATTTACACGAGGAGCCATTCTATCCTGGTTCTTCAAGATGGAACTAGAGTAAGCCTGATGATTACTTACCCTTCCACCAGCCAAAGAAATAGAAGCATTGCTTTGCTTGGACGTACCAGTACTTTTCCTCTTACTCTTCTGGACTAACATCCACGTACCATAGTTTGTCTCTCTTTAGGGATGAAGGTTTGGATTCCTATCTTCCTAGGGATTCTTCCTTACATTGTCCTTCGACTTAGAAGTACTAAACTTACTACAAGAGTCATTTTTATGTCCAGTTTGCCCCATTTGTAAAAAACTTGTTTAAGGCCTTCATACTCGATTTTTCAAACCTTCCCATTCAATTGAAACTTGGATAGAAATGACTTAGAAATATCAACTTCAACACTGAATCTAATATATTGTCCTCTATCAACTGATTTAGTTTTCTTGTTAATACGAATGACCTTCCCAATCTTTTCATCAATTTTGAGAAGGAATTGTTTATCAAAATATTCCTACGCTAGATGGGGAATTCTCACCCACGCTGTAAGAGAACTAATCCGTTCCTTATCAAGAAAAAAATTTGGAACCCATTTACGAATCGTGAGGTAGCTATTCCCAATCATCCATGTCCCTTGCATAAGAACAAAGTGATAGTCATCCGGGCAAGTGAAACGCACAACATAGTAACCACAACCAACATCGGTGAGAGAGATATCTCCTTGTAAACTCCATTTCTAACGTAAGTTTCTCATTTGGGTTGCATAAATTAACTTCTTATCAAACAGTTAAATGATGAGAGCATACCTCCAAGTGTTTCCTAAGATGACGCTTTTCCTCTCTAGTCAATATGATAGTAGAGCATAAAGGATTTTCTACCTCTTCCTCTACACCGTCATCATCAGAGCATAAATCGTCTTCACTATCACCCTCTTCGTCAAAAGAAGTATCAATTCCGATAGTCTTCATAGGGCTTCTTAAAAAGAAAATGGCTAGAATATAGGACATTTGAGAGTCCATTTTTTCGATAGATCTACATATCTTTTCCGCCCTAAATTCTCCTCACCATCATCCTGTTTGGGATCTAAGTCCTCAAACATTAAATGAGTAATATAAAGTAATTAAAGTAGATTTATGTGGTGGAGTAATTGATGATAAATTAATTATATTTGATTTCTATAGAAATAATTAGTAAAAAGCAAAAGAATTTTATAAAACACCCTTAAATGAAGGAGAGAAGATCATTATAAGAAAGAGGGAGTATAATTTAATGTTTTTTTTTTTTTTAAAATTACGTAGTATTTTTTAGTGGTGGGTTGTATGTAATAGATGTAGCTTTCTCCAATTTTGAGCTCCAAAATTAGATAGCTTTATTACAACCTAATTTGTTTGGTTCGCCTTGAAATAAAGGCTGACATTATCAATTTAATCATAAAATATCCTAAATTAATACACGAAGTGGGTCAAGCTGGCCATATTGTTTCATGAGGCGTCCCTAAAATATGCATATTGGCTTGTGGCTCAGGAGGAATACCTATAATATGCAATGGCTTGGGAGGTGTCCCTATAATACACAGATAGGCTCAAGGATCGGGAGGCGTCCCTAATATACATGATGGCTTAGGAGGCATCCCTAAAATATGCTACGAAAATCAAGGGAACCGTGGGCCCAGCAAAAAATTCCCTATGGATCATTATAGGGTTTCAATCCCCAGCAGAACCGACTAAATTCCTTCTCCCTATGGAGTTGCCGCGCAAGCAATACTTTTCCTTAGCGGATGAAAATCCCAGTATATTAACTTCTCTAGGGGATAAGCATCCTCAACAAGGATAAAAAGGGAATCGTACCCTCAAAAATTATTCAGAGCCTCAAGTGGGACATCCTCATCAGAAAAGCAAACTGAAAAATTTCCCAACAGGCTATGTCTTTAAGTCGTGCCACTTGATAGTAGCTCCCCATTGCCACAACAGGCCATGTATATCTAGCATAGCAAGCTATGACTCTAGCACAACAGACCATGTCTTTAAGCCATGCCAGCCTAACAATGACTCCCATTTGGAATAGCAAGCCATGACTCTAAGCCGCGCCACCTTGATAGCGGCTTTTCTTTGGCACAACAAACACTGTCTCTGAGTTAAGCCACCTTGAAAGCGGCTCCCCATTGACACAATATGCTAATCTATAAACTACGCCATTTTGATAGTGACTCCTAGTCAACACCATTGATTGTTGGGAGGTTTCGTATTTTTTGATTCACTGATATGTATTTTAGCTTGATTAAATTGATTGTATTTTGTTTACGCTAGCTGTTTGATTTGATTAGAATTGATTGAATTTTTTTTGCATACTTTTGCAACTAGGTTTTTTTATTTTGGAAATGTTTTAAGGTGTATGATTTTGCAATTTATAAGAAAGGAGTGATTGAGGGAATGATAGTGTTTAATCTAGATTTTTTTTTTATTTTGGAATCATCTCTCGCAAAATTAGTTACTAACATGAGTGTCAAATGATGAAAAATTAAAGAAAAATAAGGACAATTATATTATAGGTCAATGAAAGTGAAAGAGGTTAAAACTAGAATTAATTAGAAATAAATTAAAGATTGAATTTTTAATAGCGAATCAATTAATATAATAAAACATGAAATGACTAATAAAAATAAAATAAAAATTATAGATGACTCTCTACGAAGAAAGCTGAAGTGTGACAGTTTGTATTACAACGAGGGCCCATACATACCCAAAAGCAACTCAAAGCACAAATCAAAAACCAATCAAATTGTGGATCTCCCAATTCTCTTCAAAAGAGAAAAACCCCTCAAACACATAAAATTCTCAGAAGTCCTGACAACAGCAGCAAAAATGGAGGAAGGAACAAAGGCAATCCCACACCAAATCGGAGGAAATCATACAGACGCACTCCGGTTCGGCATTCAGGGCGTCAAGAGCGATATCCTCGAAGCTCACCCTCTCCAATCCGCCGTCCTCACTGTAATCGAAACCCCTCTCCTCCATTCCTTCTCTTTCTCTTCCTTCACTCCATTAAATTGTTTTTATTATTATGACTACTGTAGGCGGAGAAGACTCAGCAAGAGATGAAGCGCAAGATCCTCTCCAACACTTTTGGGTCCGCTCTTCCGCTGAAGATGGACCTCGATCGCCAGATTCTTTCTAGGTCTTTCCTGTAGTCCTGCTTCTATTTTTATAATTGTTTTCGTGTTGTTATTGCGGTTTTGTGGATTGTTGTTTATTGATTTCGTGTAAACCCTTTTTTGTTGGGTTGAGGTGATTATTGTGTTTCTATTGCGGGTTTCGGTTCGGGTTACTTAATTAGTGATCAAGCTGGAAACGAATTTATGTTTATTGAGTGTTGAGGCGCTGTATTTGTTTAGTTCTGGGAATTAATTAGTGATGAGATGCTGAATTTGTTTGACTGAGGATTGGCTACAATGGTTTGGGAAATGATTTAGTGATAAGAGATGTAGAAGATGATTGTTTATCGAGTGTTTTGTTGCTGGATTAGTCCGGGAATTGAATTAGCAATAGATGTGCAGAGGATGTATATTAATAGAGGTTGTAAAGGATTATTAGTTAATGCTGGATTTGTTCGATTAAGCATTTTATAGAGGTTTGGGTAGAGAATGTTAGTTTCTCAAGCGTTTAGATGCTGGGTTTGTTCGATTGAGGATTGTTGGCTTTAGTACGGGAACTAAATTGATAATGATGGTGTGGAGGATGTATATTTACTGCTCGTTATTTGCTAAGATGCTTGATTTGTTTTAATGACAGTTGCTGGGTTTTTTTCAGGAACTAAATCAGTGACAGATGATTAGAGATGTATATTTTTTGAACAATTTGATGTTAAATTAGTTTGATGGACAATTGTTCGCAAACTTTTTTTTAGTGATTTGAGGTGTAGAGTATGTTTTTTTTTGTTGTTGTCGGGCATTAAGATGATGTATTTTTTTTTTTTTTATTGAGGAACGCTGACATTACTACAGGAACTGAATTAGTGATAGAGGTGTGTGTGCTGTAGAGGATCTATATTCTTCAAGAATTGAGATGCTAAATATCACTGGATTTAGTTTAAGAATTGATTTTAATTATGAGAGGCGTAGGGGATGTATACTTTCGAGCATTCAGATTCTGTATTTTTTTTTATTGAGGAACGCTGGCATTACTACAGGAACTGAATTAGTGATAGAGGTGTGTGTGCTTTAAAGGATCTATATTCTTCAAGAATTGAGATGCTAAATATCACTGGCTTTAGTTTAAGAATTGATTTTAATGATGAAAGGTGTAGGGGATGTATACTTTTCGAGCATTCAGATAATGAATTTGTTTGATTGAGGATTGTTCATATAGTTTAGGGACTGAATTGGTCATTTAGTTATAAAGGATGCATAAATTGAACATTTCGATGCTGAATTTGTTCTGTTTAGGATTTTTTGCATAATGTTTATGGTGTAATTTACAGATTGTGTTCAAATGATAAATTTATGTAACTGTGTTTCCTACAAATTTGTGGTGATTTTATGTATTTCTCTTAGGTTGTAGTTGTTGACTTGTTGAAGACAGGTTTTGGGCGATTGAGTAAATTAGGCACTGGTTGATTGGGAATGTTTGGAAAGTTTGTGAATATTTTCATTTTGGTTGTTGGTGTTGGACCTTCTAATTGGATCTGCAGCAATTTTTAGAGGTACAGTGCGATATTGATTGTAGATGAATAGATATCACAGTTTTGGATGTGATTTTAGGTTTGAAGGCTAAATCCAACACTGTTGCATTTTAGGTGAAGTACCATAGATGGTGAGGTGACTGTCATTTGAGTTGTGATACAAAGTTAGAATAATGGAAGCTGGAGATTGCGGTTTGTAAACTTGCTTGGAGGGATAGCTATTCTTTCATTTTGGGCTTCCAGCCAGTGTTAGGAAGGTTCAATTTGCAATACACATGTCTTTGTGTAGGTGTTAATGAAGAAAAAAAGGAGTCTATGTTTTGAAAGGGCGCATTTAGACAATTTACCGAAAGTCAGTAGAAATACAATGTTCCTGCAACAAATTTCTCGGAAAATTAACTAAGAAGGATCTTTGTCACTAGTATGGGATTTGCTGTAGATAAGCTTGCGTGGTAGATATAAGTAGTTGACATTCGCTGCTTGAAGAATGGGCTAGATCTGGAGATTTTATCACTTTATCTAAGACCATTTCTCTGCTGACCTGTTCTCACAACAAGTAGTACACAATTAGGCACTTCTCAAAAATTCAAAGGAGCATTACCATTGGTAGAGGATCTAGCAGTTCTTTGTCCAATTTGTTTGTTTATTTTTTTGTGAAGGATTATACAGCTTTATAACTTTTTCGGAACCTTTTTTTTTGGCTGAAATGTTGCGTTCTGTTTATTTTTAGTGTAATGTCTATTTCCATTTTCTGCGGAACTTTGGTTAATTATTAAGAGAAGTGTTCTTGATGGAATTTGCTCTGTTATTGCGGAAAAGGTCCATGGTTTGGACGACATCTTATTACAGGTTGTTTTTGATAATAAAGATGTATACTGTTTGACTGCTTCATTTTTTTTATCTTTTTATTGGGTAAGGAGAATTAGAAAGTGAATAAAAAAGTAATTTCCTAACAGGAAAGTATAAATAAAGATTCAACAGCATCATGAAAACCTAGACATAACTCCATTGCAGAACATACACATACACCTCTACCCAGGCCATGACGAATTCTCTTATATCTGTCACGGGGGGGGGGGTGATAAAGCACTCTCAAATCTTCACAGATTAGATCCCATATCCCGAAGCCCAGACCCTTCGGAAGCCAAATTACTGCTAGTTGTAAGCAAGATTACTGCTAGTTGTAATTCTTTGGGATTTGTGGCAACAGCTAAGTCCAAAAAGTTGTTAGATTTTTTTCGTGCTGTTTCTTTGATTTTACACCTAGGGGTAGGGGCAGCATTCCAACATTTTAAATATAGTTACCATTGAAGTCTTAGATTTGTCTTTTAGATGTCTTGCATGTTACTGTACACCCTTTCTACTACCATCACTAATTATACAAGGTTGTATAGTACTGGGTTAATTTTGCTGTCCATGCTTTTTGCTGATCTGTGAATTTGGATAAACCTATTTATCCTGTGTTGAAGTTAATATAAATGAAACATATATCAACTCGGTGCCGGGCATGATTGTGAGATTTTTTACTCCAATTTGACTACCATTTTCTTTGGCTTCTTTCACTGTGTTATAGCAACAATGTTTCACTACTATGTCAACTTTTGCTGTTAGTCTTTGATATGCATCAGATGCATGTGTTATTAGCAGATATGGTGGGAAATTGATGTTTTTGAATGTTGTTTTAGTCTTCAGTTATCATGCAGTTCCTTCTTGTTTTGCAGGTTCCAGAGACCTCCTGGACCTATTTCATCCTCAATGCTTGGATTGGAGGCACTTACAGGAACTTTAGATGATATTGGTTTTGAAGATTATCTAAATGGTAATGAAAGCTCCATATTCTTTTATCAGAAAAATGCTTCAACTGTAGTCTTCGGACTTGCATAAACAAGATACAGACATACAGTCATACTGTCGAGAGGACAGATTGCCTAAGCATGTTAGTGTATTGCTTGTTTATGATTGTGTTATTCATCTGCTGATGTCATTTCTTGTGCTGATGTAGATCCTCGTGAATCAGAAACCCTTCGAGTTCCAGACATGCATCATGGCATGGAAGTTCGTCTAGGCCTTTCTAAAGGACCAGTCGGCCCCTCTTTCTTCTGATTGGGTGTTATTGTTGCTGGAGATATTCTCTAATAGTTGAAAATGGAAGTATGAACTATCATACAATTATTTTTTTAGAAATCTGAATCTACTTAGACTTTTTGTTATGGCAAGATGTCAGTGCGATCTTATGTATGTGCTTTACCCCTGGGGCTCCTGCTGCTTTGAAGTTGGAGTGCCTAATCTCATCATTGGTTGTCTACCTGTTTTGTGTGTTTCTTCATCATATTTGAAGCGTTTGATATAATGAGCCAGTAATGCTTTTATTTTCTTCCCATTCAATGGAACTATCCGAACTGCTGTATAGAGAGAATGGTACATGCCTACAGTTAAGTTCAGTGTGGGTAAAAAGAGGTTGAACATGTTGCTACTACCATTGCCTGAGCCGTGCACTCACCGAATGGACTTCTGTTCTGGCCAACAGTTTGCATGTTGCAGCTGTATGTAGATTCTAATGCAGGTGATTGGATGCACCAATAATGCCTTTCCTTTTTGCAATTTAACATGGCTTTTATGCTCTTGGCAACTGACGATGAGGGGGTAACGGAAGGCAGCTCTTCTGTGAGGAGAAACGAGAGACATTGAGGACTCTCTGAGTGAGGGCTAATGTGATGAATGGTTTAACTGATTGTTTTGGTCTTGTATAGTTGTATATGGGGACCAATGTGGCCATTTTGTGGATCCAAACCAAGACAACAAACATGTATAACAAATAGCTCAAGATTTATCCCATTTACAGCATGCACGTAAATTCAACCTACAGATTTGATCAACAGGCGGTTATTCATTTCCCCCCTAATTTAAGCTTAAGAACCGCAAGACAGCAAAATACATGTAATTTCGAGTGAAATTGGGAGTAAAAAGAAAGTTGGTTGATGGTCTTCTTTCCATATCTCCTTCATAGCTTTTAACTAATCAAACCATTATTTTAAGGAAAACGGGCAGAGACAGATAAAACAATGAAATTTCGACGCTGAACGACGAAAATGGTCATGTTTTCTACGTCCACAAGTTGATTACCAAGTATATTTTGGTACAATATTATGTTTTGTCTTAAACATACACCTCGACAAAGCGTATACATATCACTAGCATATTTATTGTCTAAAAAAGTAAGAAAATAATACAATACTAAGAATTGTTGACACGGAAAATCTAAAGATAGAAAAATTGTAGGGGTATGTTAGGATACCGTTCCACTATGTAAATTGTTCCTTTTGTGATCTTTCTTGGAGTATAGGGGATTAATGAATGATAAAGATAGGGCTTACGTACAGAAGAAATGAATACAATATTGTCATTACTGATTTTGTGAGTAAAAGAGAGAGTAAGCAATGAATAGTTATGGGTGAATTAGTTGATGATCTCCCTCCTTCTGGCTTTGGTTCTCTTTTATAGGTTTTTCCTAGTGGAACGTTGGTAACTTCTCTTTAGCCTCAAGTCCTCACACCTAGAATATAGGAGCAGCTTAACCGATTTCCTTGATTCTTGCTTTGACATGTTCAAATCTAATCTCCTAATTGTTACAAACTCTCATTCATGTTGGTGTGGACTGGGTCCTTCCTATAACTGCTAATTCACTCGGAAAATATTCCATGATTCTACGTCTCTAAACTCTTGGATTCTTAACATATTCTTTAGCCGCCACTTGATCGATCCTGATGTTTAGACGTGACGCTTAGTCACCTATTGTTTAACAATGACGAAAAGTTTTTACCCTAACAATGACTAATATAGATATGAATGAATGGTCATGACATAATGTGATCATCAAGTTGCAACACTTAGGGTCGAAGCAACAATTGCAAATTATTTATGGGGCCCTATTTAACTTCTCAAAATTGGGTCTTCTATTCAATATATTAAATACCCAATTTTTATTTGATAAAAAAATTCATTAAATTATAATGTTCGTCAAAATTATATTAAATTACTTGAAATCACTTAAAAAGAGTAGCTCTTTTTGCATGTTTTGTAGCAAAATCATTTATGACATCCTCTATATCGACTTCATCTAAAATATCAGTTTCAATTGCCATTAAAGCAAGTCCATTTAGTCTTTCTTGTAACATAGTCGTCCTTAAGTACAATTTTAACAACTTCGGTTTTGAAAAACTTCGTTTAGCAGAAGCAATAGTTACAATAATGGTTAATAATATCCTATATGCAATTAACACATTTGTGAAGCAAGTATATCGTTTTGAAAATTTTAATAAATCGATTGCTTCCATTTTCACCTTTGGTAAAAATTCTCTAAATAATGTTAACTCAATAAATAAATCCATTCCATCAACATCAGATTCCTCACTGTTCTTAAGAGCATTTTCCAAATGATAACAACAGGATAAAAGTCTCTCATCATCCATTAAATGCAATTTATCCAAGTTGAACAAAAAGCCAATGATATTCTCATACGATTCCTATTATTCAAATCTTTCTTCAATGATGCAATAGTTTGATCCACAATGTATATAAAATATTGGATTCTAAATGATTCTTCGTGAGATAATAGTGTTTCATTATCATCTATTTCATCAAATTGCCTTTTTTTATGTATTATACGTCTTTGAGGAAATATAGGAGTGATTCCAATTTTTAGCTACTTGTTTGCAATATTTGACCGGGCTAACACTACCCTATCAAAAGTAATTAACATATCCACCTAAATTAATATAGTTTGGGTAAGTAGGGTTGAAATACCAAGAGATTATTGAGCTCTAAAGTTGTTTATGCTAGTTCTGATTTCTACTAAAAATGTCACGAACTAAGGGAGTTTCTATTCTAATTATAAGGACTAAACTAAATTGAACTAGGACACGAATTATAACTAAACTGATATCTAGGACAATGAATCCCCACTAATATGACTTAGATATAGATCTCTATCCAATTTTCGCGAATTCAATACATAAAATAGTTCTTAGGACGATTTTACCCTAAACAATACTATGGATCTCTCTCGAGTATCATCAATAGCTTTCTTCTAAAGCAATCCTACCTACTTTCGTGTATTCATGCAATAGAAAGACATTAAACACGACATTCTAAAAGTCCTAATGGTCATGGTGTCTGTTTTCGTGATAATTAGCCAATGATTATAATGTAGATTATGAATCGACTAGTGGTGCGAACCTAATTCATGCCATTAATCAACTACGTCTAGCCTTTTAATGGAATTAAAGCCAATCAAAGATTAAAGGAACTATTTTTATGCATTTATATTTGGGTCTCGGGATTCATCAATACCTAATCCATACTAGGGTTCATCGGGATCCTAGATAGAGAACTATTCACAAATATTAAATGTAAAATCAACAAAAGCAATAATAATAATAATAATCATGATCAATACTAAAGCAATGTAGATAATAGAATACTAAGAGTACTAAATATAAAAACAAACTAATTTGTTGTCACAAGGCTAGATGCTTTAAATCCAAGCTTCAATGGAAAATTAAGAACAAAATAGACATCTAGAGAGAATTTGAGAGAGTTTTGTAATAACCTAATGAAAACCTATACAAACCTAATGAATATTGCTGCCTAATGATCACTAATACAAGCATAATTGTCCTAAAATACCTAGATAAGACTAAGATATATTTACAAGGAGTTTAGGCTTAAATAAAATACATGCAAAAAATCAGCTTAGAACTAAGGCACTCGATCGAGTACGAGGAGCACTCAATTGAGTCTAGTCTCTTTCTTCAGATTGTGAATTAGGTCAAAAATTGATGCTAGAGAAGGGACTTGATCGAATATCCTTATATTCTTCACTTTTTCGTCTAGAGGCTACATTCTTCTTATTTTTGCATTTCCACTTGGTCGAGTCCTCTACACACTCAACCGAGTCCTCTTGATTTTGACTCTAATTATGTTCCTTTGCTTCATCCTATGTTTCGGCTCTCTTAGGTTCGTGTTTTTCAATTGATTTGATCTTCGTTCCTTGGATCTAGAACTCGTCCCATGACATTGAGTCATCAGGAATCCTGAAAAACGACACAAACACTATAAAAATCCGTGAACGCATCATATGATAACAATTGAACAAAAATTCACTATATGTAAAGACCTAAAATACCATATATTAATAAGTATAATAGAGACTTATCAAATTCCCCCAAGCTAAACAAATGTTTATCCTCAGGCGTTCAAGAGCAAAGACGAGAGAATAAGATAATGCTAACTCAGGAAATACAACATGTCTCAATTTTATAAAACTTTGTATCAAAGTATGATTTAAAATAAATTAGCACATATATGAGTTATATAAAATTCATGAACAAATTGATAGGCAAGATTTTCTACTAATGCTCGCCAAGCTAGTCTCGGGCATATGTCATAAACTTTCTCACTTTAGGGTTTTCATAGGTTAGTAAGCCACTCATGTGTTTTTGGGTTTGAAATGTTTCGCTCTCAACCTAGTAATTACGTTAACTATGTGAAATTGTCTCTTTAGGCTTGCATTATGTCTTTCTACACTACTAAACATGGTGTCAACTCACTAATGTCATGACTCTCTAAATAGGTAGGCATGGTTAAATAGGGTTGGGCGATGTTATTTAGGAAAATAGTACTCAACCTAAATAGAACTCCACTATTACATGATGTATGGGTTCAAAACCACCGTACAACCTCCTATACTCCGGATCATGGCCTCTTTTCTTCACACTTGGATCGATGCTTCACCACAACTATGTTCTAGATATGGAAAACTTCATTGCTTTATTGATGATGAGCATAAACTTTAGGGAATTTTCCACTCTTTTTTATTCTTCTTCTTATTTTCTCTTTGTTTTTTTCTTCTTTTATTTTTCTTCTAGTTTTCTATTTTTTTCTTTTCAATTTTCAATTTTTTTCTTTTCTTTTTCTTGCTTTTACCACTACTCTTCTCTATATTATCAATATGTACCAGAGAAGGGGATGAAAATTCAAACTCTTTTATAGGATATGATTAACTCGATACAAGAGGTGCTGAGTTCTGCATAACTCTTCTCTAAAAATAAACCTAACAAAAGGCCATAAGGCTTTTAATGATAGGTATCAAGAAAAAAGGAATATAGGTTCAATGAGTTTCATACTAGGGGGAATGAAAAGAAAACAATTTTTGTGAGAAGATAACCTAAGTATGAGAAAAATGGCTCTAATTATAAGGATAGTTCAATCATTTCTATGAGTTGTACCAAAAAGACTCGAACAACCAAGTATCAAATCCAAGAGTAAAATCACACAGAGGACAAAATCTAACTCACATGAAAAAAACAGATCAGAATAATGCCATCGGTCTAAGGCTCAAGTCCTTATAAGTAAAAACAAGTTTATAACATTGGGTGAGACTAATTGCAAAAAGGGATAAATAGTCAAATTCTCAACAGTCTATTATGTATGATTTTCGAAAATCAATTAGTATATCAAGTAAAAACCATTTTTGAAAAAGAGACATGTGTATCTATTTATGCTCTAAACTATAAAATGCAAGAAAAAACTAAATAAGGAAATAATGACTGAAAATAAAACTGAATAAGGAAATAATGAAAAAAAATAAAAACTAAGGATATTGAGAACGCTCTAAAAGGAAAAAAATAAACAAGAAAATAATGAAAGGAATAATAGAATGCAAAGCATGCTCTAAATGATCTCTCTCTCTAAGCTAACTTTGCAATGTCCTAGTGCAAACACTACATATTAAAGGAGAAGCCAAAAGGGAAAGAATGAAAAAAAAAACTAAATCTAAAAACATACCAAAAACAAACAAAATAAAATAAAAGAAAAAACTACTACTGATCTGGTGGAGGGTAGAGTCCATATCTAGGTGAGCCATATCTAGTTTAAGAATTGGGACCACCCCTAAAATATCTCTACATAGCTTTTTCCATGGAGGAGAAGCTTGCCCGCATAGAGCAGTAGTCAGTCCTCATCCTATCATATTGTGAACTCATAGCCCTATGGGACTCCAGCATAGCATGATAATCAGTCTACATATCATGGAACAATTTTCTCATGGATTGATGGGAGGCTGATGTGCTCATTTTAGAGCAAATTACTACCCTGTTTTAGTGTCAAGTCTCGTGGTTTTATATTGATATTATACATATTACACTTGATTTCACCTTATTCTTGTCTTCGAGTTGTCTTAAGGTCATTTCAGGTGTTTTTGATGATTTCGAGGTGAAATGCGACGTATTCGAGTCCTTGACACTCTTAGACATGTGTATCATAGCTTGGGAAAACATTTCAAGACACTCGTGAAGATCCCATGGAGTTCAAAAAGCATTAGAAGATAAGAAGAGGAGTGCAAGGATTTAGATTCGACCGAATTTGAGAGTGATTCGGTCGAATGGTAGTCAGTCATGAGAGCTTGTGTTCCATGGTCACTGGGAAGGCCGAATGACACTCATTCGGGCGAATGAGCTTTCATTTGGTTGAATGATGGTCTCCATTTGGGCAAATCATGTACAGAGAGGAACTCACATAAGCTGCTGGAATGGGCAAATAGAAGAGAATTCGGGCGAATAATGAAGCATTTGGCCGAATGGGCCTTGCATTCGGTCGAATGACAATGTTTTCTGCGGAAATTTTACTTCTTTTATAGGTCGGCCTATAGACATTTTAGGGTTTTTGGACTCCTTTTACTCTTTGTTATAAATACCCCTCTCTTTGAAGAGAGGGGAGAGAGCTAGGTTTTATGAGTTTTATTAGTTTTAGTTTTGTTTAGCTACCAAAATTCTCTTAGTTCTAGTTTTCATTTTCTGTTTTCTCAAACACATGTACTCCAAGTTTTTGGTTTTATTGATTGGATTTTGATCGCGGATATTGCATTGAAGCTTTTGTGAGTATTAATCTATCTTTTACTTTTGAATTCATTCATTTTATTTCATTCCATGTTTAGCCTAATGTTTATCGTTCATCTAGAATAGTTTCTGATTTGCTTTTGTTATCGCTAATTTCTTTTCATGATCATTGCGTTTGCTTTATTGAATATCATCATGTCGTTTATCTTGAATATGTGTGAGTAGTTCTCTTAGGGGTTTGATTAGTGAAACCCTAGGAAAAGATATATTCTTTATTGTCTAAGGTTGTAGGAATGATGACAATAAGTAGTTCTCGGAATCCGATGCGAATCTTGTCCTGCAACTCCTTTGGAGACATAGGGCTATTATAGGTCGTTCGATATGATTTGTGGAGTCACCAACTTCCTCTGTATGCTTGGGTGTTCATGCTAGTTATTGTTTGATTTTCTCTAACCTATCATGTTCTGTTTTGAAAGCATCATTCCTAGGATGAATCTAATCTCGTCCCCGTTTTTCTCCATTTGATTTTCCTCTTAATTCATCGTGATCTATATTTTCGTTATTAGTTTTAGTTGTTTTTAAATCCAAAAAGTTCAGTTGTGTTAAGCATTGAGTGTTTTGATATCCTTTGTCCTCGTGGTTCGATCCCCTACCCCACTATACTCGTATAGTTCATAGGTTGTTATAAATATTGTTTGCATAACTAGTCTTTTAGTAAACGACGCTAAAAGCCGATTATCAAAGGCTCTCAATTCTACATAAGCCGTCTCGCATATGCCCAAAATTGGTCTATAAATGACCAAAACTATGTTGTAGGGCGGCCAACTGAGCCTCAAAGGACTAAGACTAACTACTACTCACCTCATTCGATGGTAAGCTGGGCATAACGTCCTCCTCCATCTAACTGGCAGCCTTCTGATCATCATCAACGTTCCCACCCTCAATGGGGAGTGGGACACCTTCGATCATCGGGGGAGGCCACTAAAAGTCAGGGGCAAATTCCATGTCTCAGCTCTTGCTAGAAGAGGGAGATGAACCCAAGGTAAGAAGGCATAGGGGTAGACATATAATTAGAGCTGGGCACCCTAAAAGCCATTCAAACCCTTGGTGCCAACCTCTACAAGGTTGGATTAAGTGCATGTTCTACATGCTACACAAAGATATACGGGTGAGACTTGACATGTTTTAAGGACTTAAGAGTCTTGAGTATACATGTGCATTGGGTCAGGTTGGGGTGGGTCACATAAAAATGGGCCGGGTTGGGTTGGGCTAGGCCAAAAAAGATGCAAAATGGGCCGAGTCGGTCGAGCCAATAGAAAATGGGCCAGATCGGATTGGATTGTCTAATGAGAGTATAATTTTTTTTATAGAGAGTGGTAGTTTGCCTGTATCACCTCAATCTTTGGTAGTGGACCACTAATAAGTAAGTGGAAATCATTCACTACCTGATAATGTTTATAAGCCTTGGAAACTATTGGCCAATCATTGACCCAACTTTACCCATTAAAGACCCAATAAAATATGACCCTTTAAATGATCGACCCAATTAAGCCAATAATTAATTAGACCCTTTTATAAATGAGCCGGTAAAGGGCCCTTCATGGGGCCCCTCCCATTTGAACAGGTCTAGTCTTGAGTAAATAAGTTTAGAATAGAGTCATAGTTACCTTGTTGAACAAGGATTATATATTTTTGTTCAAATAAACTTGAGCTAGGGACATGTCCTAGGCCAAGTAGGTGTCTAGTATGACCACTATAAATATAGGGGCCATGTATTCAATTTGATATTTAGAAAATTCAAAAAAACCCTTGCTTAAGAGTAATGTGCACAACATGTTCTTAATCTTGCTTAGTTCAATTCTAGGAGGTAGTATATAATCTAAGTGGTTTAATACTTAGTTCTAGGTGGTGGTCTGAAGAATTTGAAAATTCTTTGAATTCGTTCCAGGAGGTGGTCGAATTTCATAGAGATATCAAGCCCTCCAGTTTATGTTTCTTTTGATTCAAACATCACCAAATCAATCAAAATAAATCAAAAGGGAATAATAATCACGTGGATTTTATAGTTAATCTTATGAAATTCCATCAAATATGCTGAATTATGGACGATCCATAGTGGCACATGCAATCCCGCTGTACACTTCACCCTTCAGCACTGTAAATGCCGAATTATGGGCTAAAAACAAATGTATTTAATATTTCACAAAAACACATAATATCCTCTAACGTTTTTTGAGAAGCATCTAAACTAAATACGAACATTGAGGCAAGCATTTGATCATAAGATAATTCACTTACTAAGGCATCGGAGTGGGCTACCTCGGAGCTCTACCCCCAAGGCTAGTTCCCTTGTCTCTTTTTCAGATAATTCACCCGTTGCAACTAAAAGATTAGCTTTATCATTAGATCCACCAATAATCCTATAGCTATTGCATCCTTTTCTTGTTACTTGACTACCAAGTAATTTGTTTTGATCTCGACCAGAAATACATATTTAATTAAATAATTAAGCTAAAAATACTTTATAGATACTCAATAAATATTGTGTGTTACACCTTGGATATTACGTTATTACCTTATGATTTTAATAGCCAAGTTAGTTAGAATTCAAAACTAACTAAATAATAATTCAAATCCATATGATGTGGTGCATGCCCATTATTGTATTTTGACACCAAAAAGTATTGGTAAAATATTTGAAACAACACATGTTTTTTTGGCAAAGGAAAAACATGCTTATACTATAAATAATGTTATGAGAAATGGGATTTGAAACATAACTCATATCAAACTTTATACAAAATACCCATAAAATACTATGAGAATGGAATTTGTTGATTACATTTTAATATGTAACGAATTTGTACCAAGTATGTCACGTTAATATATAGTGTGCAATTAAAGCTATTAAAGTTCGAGTAAGATGAGTTTTTTGCATTATCTAATCTCTTGGTGCCCCCTTCACAATTTCCAAATCACATGATTTTCATTAATTTTTTGTTCTACATGAATATTATACCTTGATATTCAAGTAAAGAAAATTACAAAGAAAAAGAGAAGAACTATTATGATAAAAGATGCGCTATAATTCCCACCAAAAAAAAAAGATGCTCCATATTATGTGCCAGCTAGTGCTCCCAAATATAGATGCTGAATTAATGTAAGAGGTGGTTGGCAAAGGCAATGTGGTTGCGGCTGATCTGTTCATCCTCCTCCTCATCATCTTGTGACGGTTTAGGGAGTCGTAGAAGGTCAAGACTATGGGAAGACGGAGCAGTAGAAGCATCTGCAACAGCAGTAAAGTCAGTATTGTAATTCGAAGAAGCATAGGCAGCTGTGGTTCCAGTAGTGTTCATGTTAAGAAGGTTGTTTGAAGCTGAGGAATTGTTTGAATAGGCTGGCTGATGGACATGGTGGGGATGTGGATGATGCATTACTTCATATCCATTGTTTAGTTGCTGTTGGTGGTGGTGTGAGGTTTGAATGGCGTTTGCCATCGCCATACGGCTGTTTACTACTTGGCTTTGTACCATTGCTAACTCTGCTTGTAAGGTTGATACCTGAAATTTAAGCCAGTATAAAAATTGTGATACGCCACGTATCATTTCAGCATCAACCCAAATCCTATGCATATTTTTTTATGTTCAACAATTATGTTAATTACTCAAATCGTTGTTCTATCACTATCAATGTATCGTAGTCTAGAGTACATTATTGCAACTTAATAGATCAAACCAATGGTTATACAAGTGCTACATAGTTCATGAAATTCACATTTTTTCAAAAATAAGAATAAGATGACCAGACATCTTGCCCTATCATTTTTTATATTCAACGTGAGATATTTCATGTATACATAGTGATCATTTTTTTCTACTTATAGTGACTAAGTTATTCTTTTTTTATTTATAGTGACTATTTTTATTACATGAATTCTCATATATTAAATCGATCTTATCACTTAAAAGGTTAAACTTATTTTTATCCTCCTCATTTTAAGCATATTTTTAATTGGATTCCTCCCCTTTATATAGGTAAAGTTAAAATAAGAAGGTATTTAAAATAAAAAGAATGAAAAGATATTTTACCATGATATTTCACGTATACATAGTAACCTTTTTTCCTCCAAATAGTGACCGAGTTATTTTTTCTGCATATAATATCACTTTTCATTGTTATAATTTTTTTTAACGTGAATTTCATGTTTTATAATGTTTTTATCCTTCTCACTTTAATCACTTTTCTCATTAGATTTATATCGTAATATATACAGTAGAAAAGAATTTATTCACTCCTTACTAGACTTTGACAAAATTCATTAAGCGTGAAATAAAACAAAAATAATAATACTTCTGCTTCCTTTATATTGCAAATAGCCATTATTGCTAGAAGGATCAACTATTTGCCGAAGACTGAAAATAGATGATAAAAGCAACAACGACCACACATACAATTATACAATCTTCTATACATATAAAAAAATACACTAACATATTCATTTACATATAAATCTTAAAATTATGGTATTAAAATACGCATCAGCTTTTCAACAATTTCGATAATCAGAACTCTAGAAGTCTAGTAAAACTAAAGAGGTTAATAAAAAAATATTTAATGAAATTGGAATGTTAGGTCAATATATATATATATATATATATATATATATATATATATATATATATATATATATATATATATATATATATATATATATATATATCATTTTTTAACTCATAGTAATCAAATAAAAAGTTATTATTTTATAGAGGAGAAGGATGTTAGGAAAAAGTTAAAATAAGAAAGGTACTTAAAATAAGAAGGATGAGAAAAACATCTTGGCTCTTCATCTCTTAAATCCAACGGATGATATTTTATGTACTTATAGTAACCCTTTTTTTTAACTCATAGTAAACAAATAATTTTTTAACTTATAATGATTCTTTTTATTATTATAGTTACACTTTTTTTATTATTATAGTGACTTTTTATTGTTATAATTACCAATTTTTTACATGAAATCTCTAGCGTTGAATCTTATCATTTGAATGGTCAATATATCTTCTTATTCTTCTTATTTTAAGCACCCTTTTCATTGGATCCCTTATATATATATATATATATATATATATATATATATATATATATATATATTGTACGTGATAACCATGTATGTAGTATGAAAATTGTACTTATTGCCTTGGTTTGATTGCATGAATTATATATACGGCACAAAATATACACGGAAATAAATGGAGCACTCTTTTCATGTTATAAAAGTATCCTTTTCAAGTTACTCATTGCGAAACTTATCTTCTCTTATAACGATACAAAATGTCTTTTCTTGGAAGAATTTAAAAATATCTAATTATGGCTAAATAATGGGTGATCGTAAAACTTGTTGAATCCATAACGGTCCTCTCACAAAGAGCCCAATTAGAGTGCCAATATTTTAAGTGCTAGAACTCGTCATCGTTAGTCGCTACGGGTTGAATTTGAACACAAATTAACATTTGTTATGCACGAGACTTAATTTAAATTTAATCTAGCTTTATTAAATGTCATTAAACTCAAGCAAAGTGTACAATAGTAAATAGGAATTTAAGTTAGTGTGTGTATAGATACATAATGTAAGAAAATCAAGCACGTGTTAAGCACTGAAGAAATGCTACAATTTTAATACCCTTAGTATGTATGTGTGTTGACAGCGTGATTGTGACGGATGTGTTATGTGTTTGAAGTATTACGCATGGAGAAGTAGAGACTAGAGTTCACCTGCTGCTGCAAGGCAAGAACGGTGGAGACACAACCATAAACCGGATCGGAAAGCCGAGCTTGAGCCTCATATGATATGGTGACAACAGCATCCTGCCTCCGGTTCATGGGAATATGAAGCAACAACTTAGACACGTTACTAGCTCCAAAAATCTTGTGAACGGCCGCGAAGCGGGCTGCCCCTTGGTCCGACCCGAAGTGTGGTGCAAATATGCACCCATTTGTACACTTTCGCCTAAGGAATTTGCAAGCACCACACGGAGCTAGTGGACCCTCTTGTTCGCCCGGAGCCGTGGCAGTGGCTCGTTTCCCGAGCCTGCCTTTCCGGTGGCCTTCGTTCCCGTGATTGTCTGGCATGGCTGCGAGAATACGAGAGAGGAGTGAGTGGGGTGGTTGATGGAGGAGGGGATGAAGGTGGGTTATAACTTATAAGGGGGGAGGAGAGGTCCACGTTTGTTTCATGAATGAGGGTTTGGCGAGGTAAATATGATCATGAGTTACTAATTAAGACTTATAATTAAGAAAGATGGAAACAGTTGTAAATTAAAAATGGTTGGTAAATTTTGAGAGGGTTGAAAAGAGTGTTAAGGGTCACTTTTTGTGTGAAATTTAAGAGCAAAGGTAGTGGGTTTTTCTTGTTTTCCATAGCTTTGGTGTAGATATTCATGCTGATTAAGTTTGAACTCCTATTGAAATAGAAACTAATTAATTTATTAATTAAGTAGTGTTAGTTTTGTGATTATATGAGCTAATCTGTCCAGTTGAAGGAGACACAAGATTTGTGCTGCCCGTAGCGTGTGGAAGATGGGTTAGATGGTGTTAACTGTGGCTTATGGACTCCATATTAATGTAGTATTTTTCAAAAGGGAATATATATATATATATATATATATATATATATATATATATATATATATATATATATATATAACTTCTTAGAATTAAAAGAGACTAAGCCTCCTACACATATTTACTATTTCATGAATTTGTTTTCTTATAATCCTCCTGACCAAGCATCACTTAAAGTTTACCTTTGGCTATGATATCTTCAATGGTTCAGACAATTTCTATATATGGGGCCGCATTTCCTCTCAACATGCTTATCAAGTTACATGAATCAAACGGGAAGGCTACTTCCTTACATCTTCAATGGTTCGGACATTTCGTATATATTGAACCATTTTATCTGGAAGGTGAAGGCACGCTAGATTACCATTGCTTCTGTAATAAAAAGTTGTTCATCTAGATATAATATTAACTCAAGGGAATTACTTTCATCGCATAAATTTCAATACTTTTCAAGAAAATCGAGTGAAAGGAACGAAAACGTTTGACTTAAGACTAACATCTCCGTAGCTGAAGATGCCAAAACAACAAGAATAATGAACATGCAACCCTTCTGACCTAAGACTAACATCTCCGTAGCTGAAGACAAGTTCTTCACCTGCTTGCATATCTCCTGAACAGAAAAGGCAACTCTGGGCAATAGAGCTCCTGAACATAGATTGCCACCATCACAAGAATGGTTTATAAATCGTGCTACGTTACCGATTCTTGTGGCATTGGTATTAATCATGAAACAAGCTTTCTTTGATGGAAGAAACTCCTGCACCACCAAAAGAGCAGATGAAAACCGACCACCTTTTGCTAGTACATCATAAACTTGTTGCCGTCTCTTAGCCTCTGTAAAGCAGTCAACTGCGCACCTGATTTGGAGGTCAAATCAATTATCAAGATCAACTCAAATATTAAAAATAAAATGTGAACTCCAGGATAACAATTTAACAAACACCGCCTCCGAAAGTTTGTTCAATGCATATACAGACTTTTAAATGGTTCTAAAATGTAGAGTAACAATTACACAGGCAACACTGCAATATCAATCATGCAAATCATAAAATCAAGTTAGAAAAAGACCATTGTCTTATGAGTCAGAAAGTAGTCGTATTAGACTTATCTAGACCTGTGTATTGGGTTGGATTAAGATCAGAATGAATCATAAATAAAACGGGTCGGGTCAAAGAAAATCCAAAACAGGTCGGGCCAGGCCAAAAGTGATACATAACGAGCCGAGCCGTAGTGAACCATTAACAAGTAAATGAAAATAATTCATTACCTAATAGTGTTTAAAAGTCTTGGAAACTATTGAAGACCCATTAAAGACCGAATAAAACATAACCCCTTTAAAACCGACCCATTAAACTCGTTATTGATTAGACCCTTTTACAAATGGCTACTCAAAGGCCAGTCTACACCCACTCTTGCCTCCTTCAATCCAAAAAGGACAGGTAAGGGTGTAGGGGAAGTAGAAAAATATTAGGAAACAGGCTCTTTTTACTTAGGTCTATCTCATAATTAGCATTTACCTAACATAATAAGTCAGCAAGGAGGCAAACTTAGATGAGAGAGATATAGCAACCAAAATAACAGAGGCTTCGAGACTACTCATTTGTAAATGTAAATGCAAAAATTGAATTCGATGATTCACTCCCATTACAAATTTTCATAACAATCATCAGCAAACCAAATGCAAACAAGCTTATGTTAATCAGTTATCATTTGAGTCTGGCAATCATAAACGAAACCCGAATCCAATCAATAAATATTCTTCCTCAACTATCATACTCCAAAATGGGGAGGCCAGCCCTTAGTCATATATAGCCAAAAGCGGAATAAACCATAGGCAAACAAAACATTAATAACACCAATCAACAAGTACTTATCTTAATATTCTTACCTGCATACTCGCAAATAACCCGGCCCGAAGGAATAATCCTCAACCCCTTTCTGAGGGACCTGATTCCCGTAACTCGACTCGCATCCACAACTCGTTCACACTCACTCTCCACATCCTCACCCCGTCTCAATCAGCACAATTCCACCCAGAAACTTCCCGAAGGAAGTCAAAATTGAATTGGGGATTAGTATTAGAGATAGGGTTAGGGTTTGGAGGAGGGCCCTTCATTGACGAGTGAAGTTAGGTGAGGAGGTGAGAAAGCAAAGGAAGTCAGCGTAGGGGTGGAAATCGACGGTGTTGATGACAGGAATGGGGAGGGATTCGAGTGATTGGGATGCGTCGAGGGAGCGGACGGTTGAGATTCATTTGGAAAGGTGGGATAGAGTGTGGGAGGTTCAGGATAAGGTGGCGAATTCTTGAGGATTTAGCCGTAGTAGGATGAGTTCGGCAATTGATAGGAATTGAGGTGTGATTGTGTGGTGGTGTTCGTATAGTTTTGGTCTTTTGGAGTGTGCTTGTAGGAACTAGGAATGTCAAATGGGATTTAGGGGTAGGTTTTGAATTTACTTATCACGGATCAGTTTTTATCGGTTCGGATTAAATTGGGTTAATTTTGTCTATCGGATCGGATAGAGTTGAATCATTATTAGGTCGGATTAAATCGGTTATTTGCTTACTTGGGTTAGGTTCAGGTTCGGGTCAGAATGTACTCAGTTTGAGTCAAGGTCGGTTATGGCAAAATCGAGTCGGTTCATGAACGAGTTATAGCGGATTATTTCGATTTTGACTAGATTTTGGGTCAAGTTAATTATGGTAATTGGTCGTCTCGATTTCAGTTGAAATCCGATTTTGGCTTATCGGGTTCACATCGGGTCATTAATGACACATTATCTATATATGACTCGTGATTTGACTATTTTGTTGTATTCTTCCTGAGTCATATAGGGTCATATAACTCATTTCGAGTCAGCTCATGCGATAACTTATTTTTATATTATAAATAATTCATAAATTGGACAATAAGGATATCGATAAGTCATTGTAAAACAAAATATTTTATGAGGTAATGATTATTAAATGTGTATTGTCGTATGACACTAGTATAGGATATATATCTTTAATGTATCAATATAAGATATATATCATTGTATTATGACTATTATCTATATCAATTATCAACATTAATGCATATATATCATATAATATATAACAATTTGATGATTGAATTATTCTATCAAGCACAAACAAATATCAAATATTAGATGTTATAAATGAATTTGTGGACCTAGTGCTCGAAAATCTTATGCACAAGTCATGGATCAAGGTTCCCATGAGAATGGGCTTAAAAATGGTAATGGATCGAAATTTGGGCTTGGGCCTTAAAATGAGATTGGGCTAGAAAATGGGCTTGGATATACTTGGGCATGGGCCTTGACCCATTGACTTGGGCCTTGACTTAGGTTTCGTCAAAGTAGGGCTTGACCTTAGAGTTGACTTTCATAGGTAGAAATTTGACTTTGACTATGATGGGTTGGACCTTGACTTGGGATTTAACTTTCATAAGGTTGGGCCATAAGCATAAATGGGCTAAGCGTGGAAACAAGAGAAGAGGAAGTATGAAACATGGAAGATTAAGAAGGCAAAGGCTAGAGAAGTGTGTTGACCCAAAGCCCAAGGGGCATAAAAAAAGCTAAGGGGATATGCTTGAAGCATTAGAAGAGTCGTAACGACAGCCAATAATTAAAAAGTCCAAGTGTTTTAATGTTTTCTTTTATTATTCTACTATATGAAGAGTTGTTTAATTTTAAATTCCTTAGTTTGTGGGGTTTGTCTTTCTGATCAAATTTTTTTGTTTTAAGCAAGTGTTTTAGATAAGTTAGACTTGTTTGTTTGGGCGTGGAAAAAGGGGAAATAGTTGGCCTTTTTCACGTGAATATAGAGCAGCTTTTTAGGGTTTCTTTTATACCAAACTTAGCAAGGGTTTCCCTTTAAAAGAGGGATGTTGAGTTTCTTAATAAGCGGTTGATGATTTTTTTTAAAAAGTGTTTCTTACTATAAGCTTTTACACGTGAGTGTGAGAGCTTGAAGTGTCCATTGCTAATCCTTCTGTGGCACATTGGATGGTTTCCATGGAAGCCTTGAGAACTCTAGGTGGTGGAATTTTATATGCTAGAGTTATTAAGGAAGCCCAAGGATATTCTTACATTTGGTAAAATATGTAGAGTCTAAGGATCCTTTGATTTATCTTGGTTACTAAAATTTTTGTTCTTGTTGCATCAGACTTGATTTGATAAACTAATCACAAAGTCATGAAAATTCAACCTTTATTATGCTAATGAATTCTTGCATGAAATCTGGAAGTTAGCTTAGAATTTTGTAACTTTTAAATTTGAAAAGTTGATTAAAAGTTAAAGCCTTGAATTTCTAGAATTGTGTTAAAAGTTGTGCGGACTTTAGCCTTGTTTGTATGCTAGATTATTATTGAATTTACTAGCAAGTTTGTTTCTTTTTTATTGTGAATTTTGGTGCTTAAAGTCTAAAGTATTTGGCTAAAGTATCGTGGAGAAGCTAGGGAATTTTAACTTCAATTCATGGCAATAAATAACCTGGAAAAATTAGAGTTGTGTAACAGTAGTCAGTTTGGTTGTACAAGGGTTGCTGTGTTTGTGTGGGTTGTTTGTTGGGTCTTGTTGTTACTAAGCTATCATTACTTCTGCATATTAGCTCTCATATTGTCTATGAATCGCTGGGTAAAAATAGGAGATTCATTAGTTTTACTTAAAGTTTCAAAATATGAAAATAGGCCCATTTGCACAAACTAATTAGTTTGCCTATCTGGGAAGTTAGGCGTTGTTTAGGATACCCATAGAGCAAGTGAGCATGCAGCCCTCTAAGATAGGCTTGTTTAGAGTGTGTGTTACAATGAAAAAGGTGATTGAGGTTTAAAGGAGGCGCGTGACTTTGTGGGTGAGCCTGAGAAAGTCCATGGCTTTGTTGGGCATAGTTGTGATCAATGTTAGAGTTTGGGTTTCAAATCTTGATCTGAAAAAAGCTTATTAGTTGGAATACCCATTAGGAACATTTCACTAACATCAAGTATTAGAGAAAGAAATTGTTTTGAAGCCTTAGAGTGCATTCCTTATTCCATTGAACTTATAAAAAAAAATCAAGCCGTATGTTTAGATAGTTTTCGACCCTGAGTTTGAAGAGCCATATCTTTGTCATTTCTTATCCAAATCATGTATTTATTTTTTCTTTGTTCTCTTGATTTGGTTTAGTTTATTATCTTACAATTTATGGGATTTGGTTGAGTTATGCATTCTGTAGAACAATGGAAAGCAGTAGTGGTAATCCATGGGCAGCAAGGGTCGATGAGTTGGAGAGCCCGAAGAAGATTATGGAGGGGAAATGAAACTAATGCAAGATCACGTGAGACATATTACCTTAAACGTAAGAAGGCAGAGAGGGGATTTTCCTTCACCTCTAAGATCATTAAACGAGAGTATACATGGGGAAGATAGTGGGAATGCTTGGGGAGAAGAAATTACTCAAACCCATCCCAACCATAACTTTTCTTAGAGTTTCGTGGATGTAAAGGTAGATATACAAGAGTAAGATGATAAGTTAGACCTTGATGAGTTTTTAGAATGGTTGAGGATAGTTGAGAGAGTGTTTGACTATAGGTCAACTCCCAAGGACATCAAGATAAAACTGGTGGCTTTGAAGCTATGAAAGTATGCTTTAATTTGGTGGGCTAATTTATATAATAAGAGAGATAGATGGGGAAGGAGAAGATTAGGAGATGGAAAAATATAAAGAAGCACTTAAAGGAGAAGTTTATGCCTAGTTATTACATCTAGGACAACTTCACTCTACTTCATAACTTAAAGCAAGGTTCAAATCTGTTGAGGATGGAGTATGCTAGAGAGTTTGAATACCTCTTGATGAAGTGCAATATGAGTAAGGACTAATCCAAATATTTGGTGAGGTTCATAGGAGGGTTATATGTGAGGATATCCAATGTAGTGGAGTTATATACAACTTCTACACTTGAAAAATTAGTCATGCTAGCTCATGAAGTGGAAAAGCAGTACAAGACCAAAAGCAAAGTCAAATCCTCACAATCCTTTGCTAAAACTTCCTACCAAAACCCCATTTTTAAACCAAACAAAAAAAAATCACCCAAACCACCAAAAAAACCAAAAATCCACCAACCCAAGTGAGGTAGCCAAGGAGATGTTTTAGATGCCTAGGGCTAGGTCACATTGCTTCGGAGTGTCCTAAAAAATGATTGTGACTTTAGCCAAGTTTAAAGAAGTATCTCCTTTGGATGTGTAAGTGTGTTGTTTGGACGAGTACTTACAAGAAGGGGGGTTGAATTGGAAGTAAATTTTAGAGACTTATTTTGCAGAATTTAAAACTGGAATACAGAAATTGAAAGGAACACGCAGAAAGGAACTCATATATTTTTTAGCGTAGAATCCTTTGTGCCCATCCCAAATGAAAACCACGACCCTTCTCTAAGATTTTTCAAATCTTTCACTAATGGGCAAGTCCTAATACACTCTATTAGGAACACACACACTCTCTCTCTACTCGTGTTCTACTCAGAACTCTATGCTCCTAGGCACTCACTACATTTCTCTTTTCTCTCTACCTTCCCTGGACTTAATTCAAAGTCCTTACAAACACAATCTAACCCTTCCCCTTAGTACAAATTAGTACTAAAATCTCCCACAATACAACTCAAGGTAGTGTACAAGTTGATACAAGGACTTGGAATAAGTTAAAAGAACACTAATTTAATGAATTATTTCTTTAGAGAAAATATTGAAGTGCTTGGTCAGTGTTGTTCATTTAAGTGTTGAGTAAATTCTTTTATACTAGTTCATGGAATTGGCTTGTTGTACTTGAGAATCTCAAGGTTGTCAAGTACATAGTACTCAAGTACCCATTACACATTTGTACAATTTATGTGTGCCATCAACTAATGTCAAGACTTTTGCTGCAAAACAATTTCCAAAGGCATGCTTGCTCAGAAAATATTTCATGGGAAAAGCAAAAAGCAAGCCGTCACTTTTAAAGAGATTTTCTCTTACTAAAAAAACATTTTTGCAATAGATTTTTTTGTCCAAATTAAACTCATTAGACAACCCATTTTTATTCATTAGCTTATATGAGTAAGTTAGTTTTCTATTACGTCTTCTAAATGACTATTAGTTAATAATCGATTGCCTTTTAATTATTTTTATTCCTTGATTGTATTAATCTTGTGGACCCACTTTGTACATAAACATAGCCTAAAGAAAACTCATTCTAAGGTAGAGCTTTACATGAGAATTCCCACTCAGGAACTCCGCACCGCTACAACTAGAACTCACCACTGCAGCGATTGGAACATGGCACTGTAGCAACTAGTTATTTAACTTCTAAACTCTAATACCAACTTAATTTAAAATTTTCTTTGCTTTATATTTTTTGTACACTTGACATCTTTATGGCTAAGTGTGATTTTCTCTTGGACACCCTTGCTCCTACTCTGGAACTTGTCTTTAGGCCTTCACAAAACTTAGAACAAGAAACATATCAAATGTGTTTGAAATGTCATCACCGAAACATTAAGTGGTACAACAATTTTCCCTTTTTTGGTTATGAAAAAACATGCAAACTAAATAAAGAAACATGAAGTAGCAAGAAGCTAAAATGAAAAGGCTAAAGGGTTAAAACAAAATACGAGTTAAAAACATGAGATACAACTTAGATAAAATTGAAATGAAGAACTAAAAAAAATGTACTTAAATGAAAACAATGTGCTAAGTTGAAAAAACAAGTGGACTACCTTAGGAAGGACTTGTAGGATGATTTTGAAACTTTTGGCATTTTGCTTTTCCAAAGTTTGCACTATTTTCCCCCTTTTTGGCATCATCAAAAAGATAAATATAGTAGCAACAAACCATTCATAGTATCTCATTAAGGAATAAGATCAATTAGAGTGCAATGCCGAGCAGAGTTCCAAACAAATCAAAGTTCCAAACAAGGAAAATGTGGAGGCACATGCATACTAATAAACATTAAGCACTATTCATGAGCAATTAAACACAAAAGATGATTTCAGCAATATTGTTCATGCAAAAGAAAAGAGAAAAGTGAAAACAAAGTTCCAATCATTAAGTCTATCATTAAACACAAACATAAAGCCTAAAGGTTGAGGGGATAGGTTGTTTTAGGATTAGTTAGTGGCGTGGGTGTCTTAACAGTCTCAACAAAATACAAAAAAATGGTCTAGAACTCAGAGTATCTAGAATGGAACTCATTGCTCCCACTTTGGTTTGAAGTTGAAGAACCCTTATATTAAGACTAATGAGAATCGAACTAACATTAGTCTTCTCTTTAAGCTTCAATTCTATTCAACACCTCCAACATATGAGTTATCAAAAGATGAAAAACCATGATAAGATCTTGAGAAATGGAGTTCCAGAGATAATTAGAACTTTAGGAGCCACAGGGAGTGGCTGTTCCTTTGTTGTAGTTTCTTTCCTCACTTTAAACATGTGGATTATCTCTTAACTTGTGAGGTGTTTGTGCAATTTCTATAGTCTTCTTTTAATCCTTATTCTCCTACCACTTTAATGGGAGATTATTACCATCATGCTTTACATTTTATCAAGGACAACCTTCTCCTTTACTTACTTTCCTTTATCCTTCTCTCTCTCCTCCATCAGTCAATTTTTTTACATCCGCATCTTCTTCATGTTGGAGCTTTAAGACAAAACTTGGAACTTGTTGTTTTGCCTAGAGTTCTAATTTCTTTATGAGTTCCATCTTCTTTGAGAGTTCTTAATCTTCCCCATGAGCTTTTGCTCCTACCTGCAGTCCTTTTTTTTTTCTAAACCAAAATGGATGATTGGATGGGTTGTAATCAATATCCCAATGAGTGGGGATTTAGAGACTTATTGGCATGGAAGATGGCTGCATTAGGGAAGAAAAAAAATTTGGATTTGATTTTTGGGAGTTTTGGGTGAAATAAGAGTGTTTGAGAGTTTGACTTTAAAGATACTTTATAAAAGATAAGAGAGGCTATTTAAGAGAGGTGGATAAGAGAAGTGAAAGATTAGGCTTTTAAGATATGGTTTAATGATAAACTAAAGATTTGAAATATGAAAAAGAAAAATAAAGCATATATACAGTAACAAAAGACACTGTATATACATTATTACTTAATTTACAAAAGCATGATGATGAACCCAAAAAAATTAAACGATTAATATTAGAATAAAATAAGTAAGAATAAAACAAAATGCTAGACAATGTAAGAATATAATACAAATAAATTAAAATCTTAATTGCATTTAACATGAATCAAAATAATACAACATGCTTGATATGTATAAGTCACATAATGCATAAACATAGTCAAGTAGGAACAATGCATAAAGTTCCTTTGCAAGGTAAGACTCTAACTATGCTTACGCATAAGAATATTGTTGTGTTTGGTATGATGTACATTAATCATATAAGTTTTACCTTAGAGGGACTTCAAGTTCACTCAATGTATTTTCATCATGCCAAGTTCCAATCTCAACTTTTCATGTCTTTCCCTGTTCAAAGGCTTTGTCAAAATATCAGTAGTTTGATTTTCAATTTGACAAAATTTTAGCTTAACAAAACCTTTTTCCACATTATTTTTTAAGAAATGATGTCTAATATGGATATTCTTAACCCTAGAATGATGTACATGGTCTTTGGAAATGCATATGGCACTTGTATTATTATAAAATATAGGAACACAATAAAAAACAATACAAAAGTCCCTTAACTATTGCTTAACTCTATTTGACTTTGCATTTTGGCTTCCATCATTAGACATAAAAACGTTAGTAATCAAGTGGAGTCTTCAATCTCCCCCTTGATGGAAGACAAAACATTATATGCAAACATCAAAGAATAAAATGCATAAACAAACATATTCTCCCCTTTAAATAAATAATACATAAATACTCTCCCCCTTTTTGTCTTCCGATAAGGTGGGAAAATATAAATGTTGGATCACAAGAAGACTTTTTCAAAATAACAAAAAGATATAAAACAGTAAAACCTTTAAAGACATGAAAACAAAAAGACGTTGCTTAAAGAAGGTCAAAAAGTCAAGGCTTTGAAAGCTAAAAATAAAAGACGTGGAAAACTTTGAAAACCGCTTCAAGGCTGTGAGAATTTTTAAAACGAATGGAATGAGATTTTAAAAACATTGAAAGCAAAAGCAACAGATCCATTCGCAATTTTTGTATCCAAAACATTTCAAAAATCATTTAATAAATATATGATAATTATCTATAGGATAAGTACCAAACATTTTGATCCAATATTAATATTAAAAAGTGACAGTACGTCAAGGTTATGACAAGAATGTCAAGACTTTGACATACACATGCAAAAATAAACATATACAACTTACTCAAATAGCTCCCCCTATGAGGATGCTTCCCCATTTAACATTCCATGCTCAAGACGAATAAAGTTAAATCGTTCTTCACTCAAAGGCTTGGTGAAGATGTCAGCGAGTTGCAAATCAGTAGAAATAAAAGATATAGACACGTCTCCTTTCTCCACATGATAATGTATGAAGTGATGTCTAACATCAATATGTTTAGTGCGAGAGTGCTGAACTGGATTCTTCGTTATGGATATAGCACTCGTGTTATCACACTTGACAGGTATGCCCTTGAAGTCTAACCCAAGGTCTCTTAATTATTGAGATATCCACAAAATTTGTGAACAACAAGCATCGGCTGCAATGTCGGCTTCGGCAGTAGAGAGTGCCACCGAATTTTGTTTCTTTGAATGCCAACTAATGAGAGATGATCCCAAGAATTGACAGCAACCTGAAGTACTTTTTCTATCCACTTTATAACCTGCAAAATTAGCATATGAATATCCAACAAGTTCAAAGTTACTATTACAAGGGTACCAAAGACCGAAATCCTTTGTCCCATTGAGATAGCGTAGAATCCTCTTAATTGCACTCAAATGAGACTCTTTGGGGTAAGCTTAAAAACGAGCACACATACACACACCAAACATAATATCTGGCCTACTTGCCATGAGATAGAGAAGAGATCCAATCATTCCTCGATATTCCTTTTGATTTATCGACTTACCATTTTCATCTTGATCTAAAAGTAATGTCGAACTCATAGGAGTCTTAGCCTCTTTAGATTGAGTCATATTTCTTAAGGAGTTCTCTTGCGTATTTGGTTTGATTTATAAATATACCTCCTTTCTCTTGTTTAACTTGCAATCCAAGGAAGAAGTTCAACTCACCCATTAAACTCATCTCAAATTCCCTACACATAATCTCAGAAAATTTCTTGTAAAGGGAATCGTTAGTAGCACCAAAAAGAATATCATCAACATAAACTTGAACTATTAATAAATCTTTACCTTTGGTTTTCACAAAAAGAGTTTTGTCAATCAACCCTCGTTTGAAATCATTTTCTAAAAGATATTTTGAAAGACGCTCATACCAAGCCCTTGGAGCTTGTTTCAAACCATAGAGCACTTTATCAAGTTTAAAAACATGATTTGGAAATTTCTCATTTTCAAAACCGGGGGGTTGAGCAACATATACTTCTTCTTGTAAATAACCGTTCAAGAATGCACATTTGACATCCATTTGAAATAGCTTAATTCTCATAAAGGAAGCAAAGGCAAGGAGTATTTGAATAGCCTCCATTCTAGCCACGGGAGCGAACGTCTCTTCATATTCTATCCCTTCTTGATTATAACCTTAGGCTACTAAACTTTCTTTGTTCCTCACTATCTTTCCATTCTCATCAAGCTTATTTCTAAACACCCACCTTGTTCCAATAATTGAATGATCCTTTGGTCTTGGTGTGAGTGTCCACACTTTATTTCTTTCGAATTCATTTAGCTCACTTTGCATAGCTAAAATCCAATCGGACTCTTGAAGTGCTTCATTGATATTCTTTGGTTCTACAAGAGAAACAAAAGCGTGAAATGCACACAAATTTTTAACATTAGAGCGTGTTTGTATACCAGCTTTTGGATCCAAAATTATATTGTCCATGGGATGAGAAGAGGAGTATTTGAACTTTCGTGGCATAATCAAAGGAGCTAATGTAGTATCCTGAAGTACCCTTTCAAGACCTTGAGATGGGTCTGAAGGCCCTAGAGTGACTTCTAATATAATATTGTGCGTCTGTTCAAGGCTTTGAGATGGAGTTTTAAGATCTTGAGGCTGCTAGTTAAGGCCTTGATCTAATTCGTTTGCCTCTAAAATTGGTTCTTGTATATTCTGGGCAGATTCCTCCATTTCATTATCTGACGAACTTTCTTCTCCTTCTGTCTCAAAGGAATATCCTTCATGTTTATTCAAGTTTAAACCTGTAAAACCATCACTTAAGATATCGTTCTCGATTTCATCAAAGATCACATGTATACTTTCTTCAACAACTTTAGTACACTTATTGAAAACTCTATAAGCTTTAGAATTCAAAGAGTAACCTAAAAGAATTGCTTCATCACTACGTGCATCAAATTTACCAAGGTTATCTTTTCCATTATTATGAACAAAGCTCATACATCCAAAAGGTTTGAAATAGGAAATATTAGGCTTTTTACCTTTAAACAATTCATAAGGAGTTTTCTTTAAAATAGGACGAATCAAACAATGTTTAAAATATAGTTTGCTGTATTAATAGCTTCTGCCCAAAAGTATTTTGGCAAACCATTTTTCAAAAGCATTGTCCTAGACATATCCTCGAGAGTGCGGTTCTTTCGTTCCACAACTCCATTTTATTGAGGTGTCCTAGGAGCTGAAAAATTGTGAGAAATACCGTATTTAACACAAAAGTTATCAAACTTTAGTTGATCAAACTCTCTACCATGATCGTTAAAGCCTCTGATTTTTCACGCAAAAATGAAATCCAAGTAAAACGGGAAAAATCATCAACAACAACAAGGATGTATTATTTACCTTTAGGTGATTTAACACGCATAGGACCACATAAATCTATGTGTAGAAGCTCTATTGGGCGAGAGGTACTTACAAATTTTTTGGCTTTGAAGGATCCTTTTGTTTGTTTACCTCTTGCACATGCTTTGCAAAGCTCTTTTTCTTTGAAATCTAACTTTGGTAGTTCACGTACTAAGTCCTTTGAGGAAATCTTCTTTATGGTATGCATATTGATATGACCTAACCATCTGTGCCGGAGCCTTGAGTCGCTGGTCAAGGCCTTAAGACACTTCAAGCTAGTACTCGCAACTTGATTAGTATGAAAAGCATAAACATTATTGCAATGAGGAGCCATTAGAATAATTTTACCGTCCATCTTGCTTTGCACCTCGTATTTTTCTTCATCAAAGATGAATTTATTACCTTTATCGCATAATTGAGATATGCTAAGCAAGTTGTATTTAAGACCTTCAACTAGGTAAACATCATCAATGGTGTTTGATGCATTATCTCCAACTTTTCCAATACCAATTATTCTACACTTTCCTTTATCACCAAGCGTAATTGTTCCAGAAGATTGCTCTTTGATCATTGAAAATAAAGAGGACTTCCCACTTATGTGCCGTGAGCATCCACTATCTAGAATCCACTTATAATCTTTGCTCTTGGTGATTTCCTACAAAAGAACAAAACATCAAACCTTTCGACTAGACCAAATTGCAAATTTAGATTCATAATCGGGATGGACCATGTTAGGAGGTCTAGTCCCTTTAGGAACCATACTTGCTTGATCTGGTCTCGAAGAAAAATAGGAAATGAATTTTTAAGAATTTGAGGATAATTCCTACGAAAAGGACAAGTTAGCTTAGTATGACCCTTTTTGCAACAACAAAAACATATAGGTGTTCGCCAATTATCCTTTGCTTTTACAAACGTGGTCATTATTTTATTTGGAAAATTTTTGTTGTAACTAAGACCACTTTTATTCAAGGATGATTGGTGCTCACCTAGCATTTTTTCAAGAGTCGATTCAAAGTGAGCAAATCTAACCAAGGAATTATGTTGCTCTCTACACTTCCCAGCCAGTAGCTTCTTTTCCTTCTCTAAGTTATCATTACAATAACTCAAATCTAACTAAGGAATTATGTTGCTCTCTAAGTTTTCAAGGCCTTGACCTGAGTGTCAAAGGATGACTCCGAGGCTTGGACCCTGAGTTTAAAAGCTGACTGATAGGCTTTGAGATCAGTTAGTTCCTTAGCGAGACTTTCAGAAATACTTACCTGTTGGGTAGCTTCTCCTTGAGAATCTTGGATTCAAGAATCAAACTCTCTTCATTTATAATCATATTTTGCAAGAATTCGGATAGAACATCAGTAGGACTTGAGATTAAATTTTTCACCTTTACCTCAAGATGTTCTTTCTTTATATCATCATCATTAGCTATAAGACATAGGTTTTCTTGTTCATCTTCTAAGTCACTAAATGAATCTGAATCACTCCATGAAGCAACCATAGCTTTCTTCTTATAGTCCTTTTTATGATAAGGCTTATTCTTTAGTTGAGGGCAATTTTTCACTAGATGATCTGTTTCACCACACTCATAGCATGTTAGTGTATTAACTTTATTCATTGAGTTGGATGACTTACCTTTATATTTATTTGAATGATAGTCTCTGCCTCTTAAGAAATTCTTCTTCATTTTTATAATCTTGGCAAGACTTCTAGCGATGAGAGCAAATGGATCTTCATCATCACTATCATCACTATCTTCATTGTCCGTTGTAGCTTCTTCTCTCTTTGCTTTGAGTGCTAAATTTTTGGTTGAAGATGCTATTTCTACATCTTCTTCATTAAGAGACATCTCATGTGTGATCAATTTTCCAAGAAGATCATCCAAAGGCAATGTTCTTAGATTTCGAGCTTCTTCTATCGCGATAACCTTCAAACTCCACTTTGATTTTGGGAGACACCGTAGAATCTTTCTCACCTTTTCTTAATTTTTGAATACCTTACCAAGAGAATCCAGATTGTTCACTATTTGGGTAAATCTTGTGAACATCTCTTTCACGATTTCATTAGGCTTCATTTTGAACATCTTATATTGTCGAAGGAAGATGCTTATCTTGCTCTCTTTAACTTGACTCGTTCCTTCATATGTGACCACCAATTTATCACATGTCTCTTTAGCACTTTTGCAAGCAGAAACTCTATTGAATTCATTTGCATCTAAACCACAATAGAGAAGGTTCATGGCTTGATAGTTTTTAGCAACACTTTCCAAATCTGATTGAGTAAAATCATCATCTTCTTTAGGAACCATTGTGCCACTTTCATTAGTCTTCATTGGCACCCTAGGACCTTTCTTGATAATATCCTAGAGTTCCAAATCTTGATCAATCACAAACATTTGCATCAATGAACGCCAATGGGAAAAATTGTTACCACAAAATAGAGGAGGGCAATTAGTAGACCTTCCTTGAGTAAAACCACCATAACCTATTGAATTCATTTTTCCTCACAGATGATTAAATCTTTTCCTTGTGAGTCTAGCTCTAATACCAATTGAAGAATCAATAGGGAGATGGAATATGATCAATTATACTCTAGAGGGGGGGTGAATAGAGTATAATCGATTTTCGCGTTCAGGATCTCAAGGACTTAAACTGACTTTCAAAGGCGGAATATAAGCGTTGAGGCTTATCTTTGAATCTGGATGTCAAAGCCTTGAAATTGGTTTCAAAGGCTTTTGGTTATTCTTATGCTTTGATTGTTTGCTGCTTTGATCAATGAACGAAACAAACATATAACGTAAGCAATGAAGACAGAAATAAGATGAGGCAAAACATGGAGATTTGATACGAAGTTCGGCAACTAATTTGCCTACGTCTCCGCCTAGGGTTGTCCAACCCTTAGGATTTAACTTGCTCTTTTATTACTTCCCTTAGAGACCTAAATCACCCTAGAAGATCTTAATCCCCATCTTCTACTCCATAGCACCTCAGCTACACTTTAGCATCTCAGATCCTAGTAATAAAAAGCTCTCTCTCTTTTTCTATACGTTTGAGTATTATGGTTATACTCTTAGTATAACACTCTCTCAAAATCTTCTTTTAAATACTCAAGAGTTTATACTTTGATTTTCTCTCAATCTAAATACAAGATAAGGTTTGTGGAACTAGAGACAAAATAGTGAAGCTTTGTTGATGTAGCTTGTGACTGAAATTCACGATTAAAGCTTCTGTTCTTGTCTCACTTTTTGTCTCGTTGTGTCTCACCTTCTTCTTCAACTTCAAAGCTTGGGAATATATAATGAACTTCATTTCAAGCCGTTGAAAGGAGGCTCAAAATAGGCTGCTGAAAATCTGATTTGCCTTTAATACTTTCAGCAAGATTTCCTCCAATATGGCTGTAGAGATTCGTAATTTTGGCTGTTGAAGATTGATATCATTTGAATATTTTACGGCAAGAATATTTCCACTTTATTTGCTACACCTTGAAGCTTCAAATAGATTTCTTTTTCCATAACAACAATACTTGAATTTTGGTAACTACCAAAATTAACTTGAAGAATCTTTAACATATATGAGCATCATTTATTTGCTGAAATTAAGAGATATCTTTGATAATAAAATCATGTCTAATTAAGTTAGATTAGAGAATAAAATTAATGAAATAAGGAAAGGATAAAAACACAAGATTTAGGCAATTAGAAAATTCTTATCCTTTGCCAAAGTGTTTGAACTTTGCTGACTGCTTTGAGACATGGCTCAAGCTTTTGAAGACGTGGCTCAAATGTTGTATTCTCGTCCTTTGACAGAATGTATAAAGCTTTGCATTTTAGATTCCATTACTTCCATCACATTGGCAACTCTATGCATTTTGGTTTCTATGATGTTTTCAACTCTATTTGACTCTGCATTTTGGCTTCCATCATTAGACATAAAAACGTTAGTAATCAAGGTGGAGTCTTCAATAGGGATCCTAGATTAAGGAACTACTCATATATAATGAATGTAAAAGCAACAAAGCAATAGTAACAAACATGATCAATACCAAAAATAATACTAAAGTGATTGAGAGAACAAAGTACTAGAATTACTAAATATAAAACAAACCAAGTCTATTATCCACAAGGCTAGAATGTTGTAAATCCAATGCTTCAACGAAAAACTAGAGAACAATACAAAATTTAGAGAGAATTTAAAGAAACCTAATGAAAACCTAAAGTAATATAGCTATCTAGCCTCTAAAAACCCTAGAAATGGATAAGATATATATACAAAGAGTTTGGGCTTTAATAGAATACACGTAGAAAAATTACCCAAAACTGGCACTCGATTGAGTACAGGTAGCACTTAGTCGAGTGTGTGCCCTTTCTTTAGATTTTGGAGTAGGTCAAAATTGGATGAAGGAGAGGGGACTCGATTTACTACTCTACAAACTCGATCGAGTGTCCTTCCTTTCTTCACTTTTTGTCTGAAAAGCCACTTTTTGCTAGTTTTGATGTTCACACTCGGTCGAGTTCTCTGCATACTCGACCAAGTCCTCTTGATTTTGACTACTATTTTGTTCCATTGCTTCATCATTTGTTTGGTTTCCTATAGCTTCATGTTTTTCATCTAGATTAATCCTTGTAGGATCATATCATAGATCTTGAACTCGTCTCATGACACTTAGTCCTCATGAGTCTTGAAAAATGACACAAACATTACACAAACCTGTGAACGCATTATATGAAAAAAATTTAACATAATTAGATTAAAAATGAACTAAAATGCTAATAACTACATGTAAATGACCTAAAATATTATACATTCATAAGTATAATTGGGATTTTATCAGGACTTGTGCTACCATATTTAGTCAAAAAAGCTCAAATATGAAGCGTTTAGGGTAAAAAACTAGAATTTGTGTAAAAATGAGTTTATTTTCCCTAAAATATGTCCAACACTTTAATTACATGGTTTTGAGTCAAAATAGTTCATATGTGAAGCGTTTAGGGTAAGAAACTAGAATTTTGAAAAAAATGTGTCACTTAAAATATGCCTAAAATAATTCAATTACATCATTTTGAGTCAAAATAACTCAAATAGAAAGCATTTAGGATAATAAACTAGGATTTGGGTAGAAAAGAACATGTTTCTCCTAAAATATGCCTAAAACACTTCAATTATGTCATTTTGAGTCAAAAGCTCAAATAAGAAGTGTTAAGGGTAAGAAACAAAATTTGGGTAGAAAATAAGATATTTCACCTAAAAATATGCCTAAAAAGCACTAATACATCTTTTTGAGCCAAAATAGCTCAAATGGAAAGCATCTAGGGTAAGAAACAAGGATTTGGATAAAAAAACATGCCTAAATAACTTTAATAAGAAGCATTTAGTACGAAAAAAACAAAATTTGGATAAGAAAGAACATGTTTCTCCTAAATTATGCCTAAAACACTTCATGTACATAATTTTGAGTTAAAGTTATTGCTCAAATATGATGCGTTTAGGGTAAGAAACTAGAATTAGGGTAAAATATGTTTCACCTAAAATATGCCTAAAACACTACAATTATTTTGAGTCAAAATAGCTTAGATATGAAGTGTTTAGGGTTAAAAAAAAACTATATTTTGAATAGATAAGAACATTTTCACCTAAAAATATGATTATAACACCTCAAACACATTTTTTGAGTCAAAATAGCTCAAATAGGAAGCATTTAGGAAAAGAAACAATGATTTGGATAGAAAAGAACATATATTCACCTAAAATATGCCTGAAATAGCCTTAATACATCGCCTTGTGTCAAAATAACTTAAATGTGAAGCGTTTAGGGTAGGAAATTAGAATTTGGGTAGAAAAGAACATGTTAATTTACTTAAATTTTCCTAAAATACTTCAAATACATCGATTTGAAAATTAGCTCAAATAGGAGGCATTTAGACTAAAGAACAACTACTTGGGTAGAAAGGGCTTAGAAACAACATTTTGACTTATGATGTATCTAAACCACTCCAAACTTCACCATTTTAGCTCACATATTATATTAGTGCTTTAATTTTATAATACATTGTTTATATATTACTTTAATTATGTTCATTGATCTTAGGTATGCAAAGTATCAATAGAGTAACCCTTCACCACCGTAGAAATTGATGTGGTATGGAACAAATTGGCTACATATGTTACTGATAGTTTTTATCAAGACGATAATATTGCATATTTTTTGACAATTTGTAGATTAGGTTGTAATTATCACTTAGTTTTAATGTAATTTTGTATTATCTGGGGTGATTTATGACCCAATTAATATATATATATATATATATATATATATATATATATATATATATATATATATATATATGAATTTATAACATCTAATTTGAATGTTTTGATTACAATATTTAGTAGGTTTTTATCGCAATATTAATATGTTCATAATGCAAATGAGATTCTACTGAAAATTTTATTTATATTATGGGAAAAATAAAAAAAATAAAAAAATGCATTAAAGTGCAGCAATTTTACCAATAAAACAACTCAAATAAGTAAATTTGCAAGGGTTAAGTTGCGGCGATTTTCCCAATAAACCGCCAAAAATTAATCCTCACAAGTTCACTTATTTGCAACTGTTTAATGGTAGAATCACCATATTAATGTTTATTATGCGGGGTATTTTTTACGCCGTAAATTAAAGATATTTATTTGATGCCTTCTAATTTGTTGCATGTATATTATCATGACATATAGCCCTATTTACACTGCCACAAATATATAATAATCTACTAGTGGAGGGAAGCTGTTGTGGAATAAGGGTTTGCGATCTCAATGTTGTGTAAATCTTCAAAAGTGTATAGCTATTGGAAGTTGATGTCTTAAACAATGACTTACAACAGTTATATAAGGCCCAATATTCCTCCCTTTACACCCTAGCTTGTATTTTATTAAAATCGTTTTTTAAAACTAAATTTCAGGGTTGCTTTTAAAAATCTCCTATACATACTACTTTTTTAATATCATAGGTTTCCCTAAAAAAAATGTGAAAGTTCCACTCCATTTTCTCTTATAAATATTCCTTATAAAAAAATTTCTTTACATTTAAGTAGTTATATGTGATTAAAAATGCTAAAACTAGATTTAAAAGTAGTTCTTTTTTTAAAACACCATAAAATTACAACAATTAATCAAGGTTCATGATTATGAATTCCACAATTGCCAAGGTTTTGTCTTTTATACTTTTTAGTATAATAATGTTAATTAACTTCTTTGCTTATATGGGAAAGGATACACTAATAAAATAATAATGATTTGCAGCTAAGAATATGCGGCGTAAAACCAAAAAAAGCCGTATTAATAACCGAAATAAATAATTTGTGGCGGGGTAGAGTTTAAACCGCAACTTTTTAATTAAGACCCAATTAAGATGAAGCGTATTTTTAAGGACTCGCCGCATATTATTACTTAACGTCATTAATATGCAGTGTACTTTTAATGACTCGCTGCATATTAATCATACCCTAACTAAAAAACACCACCACGCGTATGTATACCCCCATATTTCTCCAACCTTTAATTTGTATTCCTTCACTTGCGCCCTAGCCCTCACCGGTACCATGATAGTTTCCTTCACATTCCTAAATCTTTCCTTTGCCAGCACCTCATTCTAACCTATGCACTCACCCACCACCTCCTTCATTTGTGCCCTAGCCCTCACCGTCGAGAACACCCCAATGCCGTGGCCAAGGACTACTGCCATCTCCTCCCCGCACCGTCTTCTCCTATAACGTCGTTCATTTCTTCAAGGTGAGTCTCCCATTTTGTTCTTCGTTTTTTAATATATTTTGATTCTTACTATGTTATGGGTTTTGGATTTTGATTCATTAGTGCATGAGGTTCGTGGGTTTTGGGTTTTGCTAAGGATACTTGCTACTTTTTTTGCTATATACGTAGAAGAAGAGTTTCATGGGATATTTGTTTTGGGTTTTGGGTGGTATAGGTATACGAATATTTGTGGTTTTTAGGTAGGGGGTTTTATACGTATAGAAAGATCTTTTTAGCAAAATTAGTTTGAGTGATATTTTAGTGTTTTGCTAGTTTTTATAGTGGAATATTTGGTCTAGTTTACTAGTTTAGGTAATTTACTAGTTCAAAAGGTAGTTTACTATTGAGAATGTAGATATAAAATAGAATAGTGGTTTACGGTGAATAAAATGAGTAATGGTTGAGAGAATGGAAACCAAAATAATGGAATGTCGATTGCTTTATAGATTAAGTGATTGAAGAGGACAAAATTCTTCTGGTATAAATGAAAATGTTAATTGCATTTATAGGGTGGCTTAAGAGGTTATGAATATATGAAAGGGAAAAACATTTATTGTTAATAATCCAACTTAATAGGATGAGGACTAAAAACTAGTTCGTAACTTTGTGAGAAATGGGTCTGTGAATAAGAAATGGAAATGCCACTTAAACTTGACCGAATGTGGCATTAAAGAGAATTTAAGGAGATCTAAAGGTACATAGAAAAACTGAAAAAGCAAAAACAGAGGTTTCAAGTGCTAAATGAAGGTAGAACATGATTACATAGGAGGGATAAGATATCAATCTATCATACTCTGGTAAATTGATTAATAATGAACATATCAAGCTAACCTATTTGATAATCTTAATTTACTTATCATAATCTAAAGATTTACGCTAAAATTTCTATTGTGTAGACCTTATATTATTGCTATATATGGATTGACATTATTTGAAATGCGCTTTAATACTTCTAAATTTGTGTAATTTGATTACATTTCTGATATACTTCAACTTTCATGGAGTAATTAGTTAGAAAGAAAGATAAAGGGAGATAAAAAGGTATATTAGAAATGTTTACGAATTAGGAATATAATGTACCACTAAAGTAGGTCAATTGTAGTAGTTCAACAATCTATATTACGCTACACTTATTTTGCTCTTCTATTTTATATTATGTTGTATTGGTTGTGGTTGGATTTAAATACATATAAATAGGTTTAAAAATTGATTTTCAAATATGGAAAAGATAGGGTTTACAAAGGAAACTCTGCCAAATTTTCTGTAGAATTTGTAGTGATTTACAAAGCATTGAAAACAAATCATATCGCTAGAAGAATTTAGTAACTTAAACCATAGAGCGAGTGTTTGTGGGTCATTGTAGAGTTTGCTTAACCTTAGTTTTGGCAAGCTATATATATATATATATATATATATATATATCTATATATAAAACTATGCATAAAATGAGGGTTGATTAGATTGTTATTTGACCTTTTTCATGTCAAATAGGGTATGACATAAATTATGGATCGTAATTAGACGTATGGTAATCATGTTTCGTTGGAGTTCATGAATGACATTGAGGAGTTCTGCAGATAAGCGTTGAAACACCTATATAACATTAGATATAATGAGGTGTGTTGCCCTTGTGTTGATTACGATAATGTGAATATAATTCGTAGTATAAGAGAATTGAGGGACCATGTGATATGGCGTGGATTTAGGAAATAATACCATGTATGGGTATGGCATGGTGAGGTCCCTACTCTTAATGACATGGGGTCATGGCTAATTGGAATTTGATAACGATGAAGATGTTGATTCCGAGAAGGAAGATAATGGGGAGGATGAATTGGAGGATAATGACCCCGATGATGAAGATCAAATAGATGAAATACTTGATGGGGTTGGGGATCAATTTAGTAGTTAATCTCATATTTTTGAGCATTTGTGGGAGGTTGCTGAGAAACTGTTGTATCCTTGATATTTCAAATACAATAAGTTGTCTGCCATATCAACACTACTCAACTTGAAAGCTAATTATGGTTGGACTGATACAAATTTCATGACGTGTTGAATGAGTATAAGAAGATTGGTGCCTGTCCAAATGATTGTATATTGTATCAAAATGAGTATGCACAGTTCATTCATTGTCCTAGATGTGGGCAGTCATGTTATAAACTCCCACATAGGGTAGAACCTAAAGTGGGGATCAAAGGTCCTTCGGCAAAGGTGTTATGGTACCTTCCCATAATACCAAGGTTCAAGCGTTTGTTTTTAATTAAGAGCGGTGCAAAGAATTTGAGATGGCATGCAAAGAAGAGGAAGAAAGATGGGATGATTCGACATCCTGCTGATTCCCCCTAGTGGAAAACAATTGATGAATCTTTCAATGCTTTTGGCAAGGAAGAAAGGAACCTAAGACTTGGTCTTTGTATTGATGGAATGAATCATTTTGGTATCTTAAGTAGTCAACATAGCACATGACTAGTTTTGTAAGTGATATATAAATTTCCTCCTTGGTTGTGCATGAAGCGTAAGTATGTTATGTTATCGCTTCTAATATCAGGGCTTTAGCAACTTGGGAATGACATTGATGTTTATGTTACTCCTCTTATTGAATATTTATAGTTGTTGTGGGATGAAAGTATATTTGTGTATGATGTATACGCTGAAGAGACTTTTACACTCCGTGCTATGTTATTCTGTACCATTAATGACTTTCTAGCGTATGGAAACTTGTCGGGTATAAGGTGAAGGGAAAGAAAGCCTGCGTGATTTATGGGGATGATATGGACTCAACATACTTGCTACATTTGTTGAAAACATGTGTATCTCATGTATTGGAGGTTCTTGAATATGTTTTATCCTTATCGTAAGAGAAAGACCTCATTTGATGGTAAAGTTGAGCAACGTAGAGCCCCTATACCGTTGGCTGGCAGCGAGGTTTATGACCTTGTGAAAGGAATGGATAATGTGTTTGGCAAAACTATAAAACATAGAGATTCTTAGGGGTTATAGAAGAAACAATCAATTTTTTGGAAACTTGACTATTAGAAGTATTTACCTATTAGACATTATCTTGATGTTATGCATATAGAAAAAAATATTTATGATGGAATCTTAGGAATGCTGTTGCATATACTTGGTAAGAATAAGGATAGTTCTAATGTCAAGTGAGTATGCAAACAATAAAGAGTCGATCCAAGTTGTGGCCTGAAGACAGAACGCCTAGGAATGGAAAAGGTAAATCCACATATCTTCCTCTAGCTTTTTACACTTTGTCTCGAGCAGAAAAAGGATATTCTATGAGTGTTTGTATTTGATCAAGGTTCTTAGTGGATACTCATCAAATTTGAAAAACTTTGTGTCCATGAAAGATTTGAAATTAGTGGGTATGAAGTCTCATGATTGTCATGTTATAAAGCAAGTGTTTCTACCCATTACCATTCGCTATATTTTTCCCAAGAATGTTAGGGATTCTATCACTAGAATTTGTTCTTTTTACAATACAATATGTAGTAAGGAGCTTGATCCGTCATGTTTGGATGAATTACAGGCTAATGTTGTTACCACCTTATGTCAACTAGAGATGTATTTTTCACCTTCGTTTTTTAAGCTTTTACAGCAGCCTAATTCTTCTCCCCGATATTTTGGTACATCTAGTAGTTCATTTGGTTCGAGAAATCAAGTTGTGAAGATGGGCTTATCCTTTCGAGAGATACATGGGTACTTTAAAGAAGAAGGTGAGAAACCCAACACACCCTAAAGGTAGTTTAATTCAAGGTATAACCATAAAGGAGATAGGTGAGTTTCTTAGTGAGTTCTTATCTAATAGGGAGGCAATTAGGTTATAAAAATCGAGGCGTAATGGGAGGTTGAAAGCACAACACCGTGGGTTCTAAGGTCTTAATTCCATTATCGAACAAAAGACAAGCTCTTTTATTTGTTTTGCACCATATCACATATGTTCATCCTTACTTAGAAAGGCATATAAATAAATTGAAGGTGAAATACCCTTCTAAAGGTGAATGAGCATTGATGCAAGAACACAATGACACCTTTATTGATTGGTTTTATGAACAAGTTATGTATGACTTGTCTGAAATGGGCCATAACATTTCTGATATAATCAAGGGGTTAGATTATGGCCCTCGAACAACTGTTCGATCTTTTAAGGGGTGTGATATCAATGGATATACCTTCTATATTGAATATCAGGATAAGAAATCAAAGTCTATTCAAAATTGTGGTGCTTCTTCTTGAGAATATGCTATCTCAAAAGATAAAGCATAAGTTGATGCGACCTTGTCTTACTATGGGATAATTCAAGAGATTTGGGAATTTGAATACTGTAGCTTTAAGGTTCTTATTTTTCAATGCAAGTGGGCAGATATTAGTTGATGTGGTTAGGTGAAGAAAAATGAATCGAGTTGGACTTTAGTCGACATGAGTCGAATACATGATACGGAGGAATCATTTGTACTTGCAACACAAGCTAAACAAGTATTCTACATTAGAGGCACAAATGACCGTGATGGGCTGTTATTGTCCCTAGTAAACAATAGATCCTTGGAATTCGTGATGTCATTGATGAGGAAGACTATGATGACTTTGATAATCTCCCACCATCCTTGATGCCATATAATGATGACATGGATGGACCAGAAATGGAAACAAATTATATGAGAATGGATCACCATAAAGGAGTTACTACATATGAGTAGTATTCATTTTCTAGGTATTATTTTATAGTTATGTTAATGTTTAATTTATTTTCTTTTTGGCCCTAATGTTAGATGCATCACTGACTTAGTTTGTATTTTATAGTTATGTATATGAGCAGTTTTTGTCTTACATCATAGCCAGCGACGAAGATTTTAGTGTTGATGAGGACGACGTTGTGTTCGATGTTCTCCTCGAAACTTATCAAGGTGATCCATAAGACATAGATGCTGAGTTAGAAGCTCAAAGAACCAATTGTATGTTTGATGAACATAAGAGGATTGCTGAAGTGGTAGCAGGTTTAGAGGATGATATACACGTGAACATTGTCATCCCCTCGTATTCGAGTTCCAAGAGAGGGAGAGAGAAGGGTGGTGCTCGGGGCTTAGGTCGACCCAGAGTTTTGACTAGGAGCCTTAGAGTGTCTAAGTGAATGCATTTACAGTTTGATCATTTGCACCATCCTATTGATAGGTGGCGCCTCAAGTACAGTCAGCATATTGGTCTTCTTATTCGAAAGTTCAACATTAATAAGGAGTGGTTAGGAGTAAATGAGGGACTTTGGCAAACCTTGTGGGTGGACACAATGGTACGTATTCCTAACTTAATCTTAAGTATTTAAATATTTGTGTAAACTACCTTACTAAATGAAACTAACCCGATTTCTCTATTTCAGACTTTGTTCCACATTCCAGACAACCCCTAATTGAAGAAGTTGTTTTAATCTGCAGTCGTCGATAGATTTCGAGACTTCAAATCAAAGTTGGTGAATGTTTGGATTACCAAAACGATAAAGGTATCCAAAAATAAAGCTAACATGTTGCCCTATGAAATCTAGAAACATATTAAGGAAGGCAATTGGGTAACCTTTGTTAAGAACAAGACGTCTAAAGCTGTAGTGGTAAGTTAAATACTTTTCTGCATTCAGTTTTGAAAAATGCTTTATGTTTTACTTTTATATTAAATTAAATAACATTATGTTGTTGACAGGTCAAACGCGAGAACGCGAGCAAGAGTGCCAAGATGAACATCCATCCCCATTACTTTGGACAGTCAAGCTACAACGATGCAGGGCAACAATGGATGGTAGAGGGTTTTTATCCCTCTTGTGTAGGACCTTCTTTTAAAGAATCAAGCACCAAGCAGATAAGCTGTGAGAATGACTGGTTTTATTTAAGGCATAGGAAGAACAAGAAAACTAGGGAAAGAGTCATTCGAAACAAAGAGACGCAGGCTATGGCTAAAAAAACATAAGAATTTATAATCTTTTTCTTTTTCTTTCCAGTGGGAGTTTCGAGATAAGAAAGTTAAAGAGAATTTTTTCCCGTGAGGGCCCAAGATGCATTAGCTATGGCCATTGGGAAGCCAAATCACCTCGGACGCTGTGTTGGACTAGGAGAGACAATATTGAGTACCGATAAGTTTCTGGCCCTCCTCTATCGAGATCAAGCTAACAAATTTAAAGCAGAGTTTCAATGGAAGATCGAGAGACTTTGAAGGCTCAACTCTAAGAAGATCTTAAACAGGAGTTTGATGCCACCATGAAGGAAAAGTTGTTCTCCCTACTCTAAGACATTAGTATCAATGCTAAGCATTTAGCATCCCAGGGTGCATGGGTGTCCACTACCCAGCTAGAGGTGTGTTATATGATTTTTTTAAATCTTTTTGTTGAATATCTAATATTTTTATTACTAATGGCCTATAATATTGACATATTGTATTCAATTTTCAAGAACCTATCAGTTGTCATCTACTCCTAAAAGATCCAAGTACGGGAACAATCTACTATGTGGCCGGTGGTGTTGCGTACCTAGGTCAGTCAGGCCAGCAGTTTACACAAACTCACCAAGGAACAAGGCTTGAAGGACATGAATTGGTGAAGGTTGAGAGTGTTCCTAACTTCTTCAAAGAAGCAGCGCTACCGGTCGCGTTCCCATAGTATGCCTCAGAGACATTAAACGATGCAATTGGTATTTTTGTATAATGGCCTCTACATTTGATTAAGTTCATAAGTAAGGTAGAAATTAAAGATTTAATCGAATTTTATCTATAATTATATTTCAGTATGGCTAAAGTTGTACAATTTGTGCCTTTTTAGGTGACTCCACAAGCTAAGAAGATGAAGGAGATGTCAGCTGATGAGGTTATTAGGAGCAATGAACTGGCCTAAAAGAAGTCAGTTGCAGAAAACTGACATCTTCTCACTAAATATGTAGCGACTTCTTTTAGTCTCGAGTGCAAGTGGCTACTTCAATGTGCGACTATGACGAAGGAAGACAATACCATTGTTGTGCCGTTGGATCGAGCGTTATTCCACTACTCTGAAGATGGAACAGCGTGTCTTGACAAAGCAGACATCACCTAATTCTTACAGGGAGCTCAATTAAGCATTTTTATTAATCAATTCTTTATGAGGTATACACAATAGTGATATATGTTAACTTATGTCGTATTGTTAATAATTTCTAAACCATTTAGATAATGCTTTTTATGATTATGTAGGGCACTCCAAGATGATTGTGTGTCGTTCAATTTACTGTCATTAGTCGGTTGTTTGTGTCATGAGGCCACTTTGGGTGCAAGAATCAATGGCAACATCACTATCATTGATGGAGAGATTAACTGATAAATTAGGTTATAGTCAATTAGTTTTTGTTCTTTCGAAGAAAACTTGGAAGATTGGTGAAGCTGATATGGTGCAATTGGTTTATGGGATATCGAGATATTCCCAATGTGTGATTGTGTGGGATGTGATTGCATAATGCTTGTATAATTTGCATGGCCTTGCCTTGTTGGTGGTTGGGAAGTTTTGGATGTGCTGGGAATGGCCTAATTTTTTTTGTCTTTGGTTTGATTGATTAATTGATTTTTTGCTTCTTTAGAAGAGTTTGTTGATGATAATTGATACGTAAGTAGTAGTTCTTGTTCTCTTAGGAAATGTCATTTTTATTTGTTCTATAGCGAAAGGAAAAAAATGCAAGTAGATTAGACTTTAGTGTTTTAGAGAGGGATTAGATTTAGATTAGTAACTATAATTACAGAGTGTTCAACTTTTGGACACATATCACATAAGGTATGGGTTCATTCTTGTCTGTTTCCTAGAAAATGACATTAAGTGATCATGAGAATTTAACAAAACAATGACTTGATAATTGTTTTACATGGATGTTCTTATCCTCCCTATGTAGTAGTTAGTAAGCCTAGCTAGAACTTCACTTTTGAAATACATTGCATTTTATATATACTTTAGTGATATGGTAATTAATTTTAGGTATGTAAAGAATTCAACAAGGAGCCCTTCTCCAGTGAAGAAATCGATGTGGTTCACAACAAATTGCCAAAGTATTGGACATATAACTTTTTTAGATTGTGCATCTTACCTTTTTGTATATTTTAATTTGTACATTATGTTCATTATTTATTGGGTTATAGTTTTCATGTCACTTAATGGGTGATCTTTATGACCCTTATGAGTATATAAATGAATTCGAAATCATCATATGTATATATACTTTGGTTGGTAATTGCAAATGTAATAGCAGATTTTTCCTATAATTATATATATATATATATATATATATATATATATATATATATATATAAGAGGTTATCCTTGTGTATAAACTTTGTGCATAGTAAGGACCAAATTAAAGTATCCAAAAAAAAAATTCCATTATTTGCGGCGTTACTAAGCCTAAGTCGACGCTTATTAAAAGGTTTCTATAATTTTTTAATCATGGAAATGTAATAATATGCGGCGTCACTAAGCCTAGAACCGCCGCATATTAATCATTAATATGCGGCATATTTCCTTGTAACTGCCGTAATTTAATTATTGGTTTGCGGCGTATGTTTTACGCCACAAATTAATTTGATTAATTTTTTGTTATCCTAAATGCTGCTAGTCTTTTAATGCCGCATATAGTATTATAAAACCTGCCGGATATTTATTAATTTCTACTAGTGATATAGATATATCAAGCATATTTGTCCTCCATATACATTACCCATTTTTTACTAATTTTTTTATTTAAGTGAATAAGTTTTTTAGGCAAATTAGTATTTTTTTTTGTGCTACAAAATAATTGTTTATAACAAATATTTATTTCATTTTTTTGACTTCTACTCATTTACTAGAACAACAGAAACCAAGAAAAAGTGAGAAGAGAAATATTTGGATAATTTTATCTTTAGAAGGAGAAGAATAAATAATACGGAGATTATTAAATACGAAGGAGTCAATATGGTCTTGCATTTGAAGATAAAATTGAATATAAATATGTCAATAATATAATAAAGTGAATAGAACTTAGAAATACACTCCTAAACGAAAAGTGAGTAGAACTCGGGAAAATAAAGGGAGTAAAAAAATAGTTTTTTCATATAAGTTGATGTTGTAATTACATTATATAATCAAGCTCGTATAGTAAGGAAGAATAATACAACTCTCATTATTCATAAATTATAAATCATTTACATAATATAAAAATGTTGTTTCCATTAAGAGTTTTGGTAATGAGAAACTTAATTCATTTGATGGGCTACTTTAACTTAAATGTGTGAAGGGCTAGGAAACCGAGTTCTAAAGAAGGAGATTGCTGGAAATTGCTACACCAACCTAAGCTAAGTCATTTATAGCATGATCAAGCCATTAAAAAAAGCCAAGAATCAAAGTATACGTTTTGATGGAGTTTTGAGTGATGTTTTAGTCTGCATATTGGTATGTTCTAGTTATGTAATCGTTATTGGCTTGCGAGTGGAAGCCCATCTTTATGGAATTCAAAAGGTCTTCAGCATGAATGTATTTTAGGTTTCATTACTTATGCATGGTTGTTAAAAATGATAACACTAGTGGAAAAAAATCACAAATACTACCTTCTATATGCTACAGTTTAAAGATGATTCGGAGTATAAAGATTATTCTTTTTTTTTTAAAAGCTACTCTGGTTCCCTAGAACCGGAGCATATAAGTTGTTTAAGGCTCCGGTTAATTAGAACCGAAGCATATAATGGCTTCAGTTATGCGCATATACTATGTTTAAGGCTCCGGTTATTAGAACCAGAGCATATAACCTAAAATTTAAAACCTAGAAGAGCACATGCAGCAGCGGGCAGTAATTTACTTTCTTCAACTCCTCTCAAACCCAACATCTTCAACACCAATAACCGCCTGCTTCTCCATTGCAAATTTGCAGCCTTCCTTGCGGTGTATTCTTCATCTCCTCGAACCCACTTTCAACACCAAGAACCGCCCTTGCTTCCATTGCAAATTCGCAGCCTTCCCCGCGGTGCATTCTTCACCTCCTCGCTCAAACCCACTTCAACACCAATAACTGCCCTTGTTTCCATTGCAAATTGAGGCACGAATTATCACCATAAGCGCATTCAACGTTTAGCACACAACTCCTTTTCTTCTACACTGAATTCGACGACGACAACAAAGAATCCCTCCAATTTGTTTAAGGTATGTTCCTCAAATTTGTGTTTAACTTTATGCCTCATTCTCTATTTTCGGTTGTATTATAATATGAGTGATAAGGTATGCAATGACATTCGGTTGTAGTATGCAATGATTGATGGGAAGCAAAATTAGGGTTGGTGTTAATGTTACGTTGGGGTGGAGTTACAGAAGCAAAATTGTAGTATGCAATGAATGTTAATGTTACATTGGCCAAATTAGGGTTAATGTTAATGTTACCTACGAAAAGAACTTCATGCATTAAGAGATCGAACCTCAACTAAAGCACAACTTTACACCTATGGAACCATAAAGGGAGTGAAACTGTAATATATATATTCAACTTAAATGGAATTAATAATTAACTAGCATACTCTTAGCTATTCAACATTTGTCTAACTTATCAACATACACCGCCAGTGTATAACATGTGTAGTTTTTAAGGTCTTTCCACAATTTTAGCCAAATATCTAATGTGAAAGCTTGAAGATCGAAGATATGCACTATCATCTGCGTTAATTTGTCCATTGACTCTTAAGACTTAGAAGTTCAATTCTAGAGTCTTCTTAGGAGGCATATATAGATATATAGCCTGGCTTGCGTACGATTTTGTACAATTCCCTTGCCTACAAAAGGTTTTAGTCAAATGAAGAAAATACATAATCAAATTTATACAACTATTTCATGTCACATATGCGACAAAACTCATGGATAGATAAACTAATCATAGGTAATGCTTTTCTAATATGGATGTGTTTGACTATAGCTTCTATACTTCAATAGCTAGTGAAATAAACATATGCCTTGACACCTAACAAGTATGGAGTAACAAATACTATATAACTACTCCTACAACATTTTATAGCTATTACGAGCCTTGATTTTGCCAAACAATATCCAAGATGATCTATGTGTTCTTGAGAAAATAAAGGGACTTAAAAAAAACTAAAGTTGTTCATCAAAGATTAAGGGTGAGATCAAATTCTGGAGTGTTGCTTTGGTTGTTCTTAAACTACAAGTTGTAGTATACAACCGTAATTGTTTCTTAACATAGCCTAGCTTAGCTTGCTTAGTATGAGGTGATAAGAGAAGGGAAGTGAATACATATATAGCGGTATAGTATGCAATGGGAGTGCGTGATTGTGTGAGAAATGGGTACTAGATAGTTTGTGATAACAATTTGTATCCCATTTCCTATGCTCATATGTTGTGAGAAAATGTATGCAAGTGATTAAATAGTTTCACTTATTTGTGACAATTTTGAAAACATGTATTCAAAGCTAAGTATGGAAGTTCTTTACTTTGTTATCCCATTTTATTTATTTAGGAATATTTCTATTATATTGTTAGTAAACCAGATTATTTCTAAATACTTTTTATTTTTAAGGAACTCATTCAAGACTTACTCATTACTTGTAAGTCTTGATTAGTCCAAGGATGGAAAAAGATCGTTCGTGGATGTATGGAGGCATTGAATCATCGAAATTTGTTGATGGGGTCTTGGAATTTTATAGTATTGCTGTCGAACATCAGGCTAGGACAGGGGAAATCAGATTCTACTACCCATGTGTCAAGTGTGGCAATGTATCAAAGGTCGATGGCATTGACATCCTCAGGGAGCATATACTTCGGCGTGGATTTAGGCCTCAATATCATGTTTGGGTTTGGCATGGTGAGGAGGGAGTTTATGAAGGAAACACTATTCCTTGGAATGTCCATGAAGAAGAAGATGTTGCTCATGTAGTGGAGAATAATGAGTATGAGAATGAAGAGGAGGATGTCAATGAGGACATAGATCGTGTTGATGAGATAATGGATGGGGTTGACGATGAGTTAGGAAAAGTCCCCGTGTTTTTGAGTTGTTGAAAGAAGCTTCTAAGAAGCCTCTCTACCCTAGATGTACAAAATTCACCAAACTGATAGCCGTGTTGACACTTTTTAATGTTAAGTCAAAGTTCAACTAGAGTGATACTAGTTTCACAAGTTTATTGGAAGTGTTAGGTGAGATGTTTTCTGATGGAAATGAACTTCCAAAATCGACATATTATGCCAAAAAGCTCATGTGCCCTTTTGGCTTAGAGTACCAGAAGATACATGCTTGTTCAAATGATTGTATATTATATTGGAAGGAACATGATAACTTAGAAGAGAGTCCGCGTTATGGGTTGTCGCGATATAAGCGTAAAGGGGCTCGGGGTGCTAAAGGTCCGCCGGCTAAGGTGTTATGGTATCTTCCAATAATTTCAAGATTCAAGCGCTTGTTTTTTCTAAAGAAAGATGCTACAAATTTGAGGTGGCATGCAGATTGGGTGAAGAATAGTTGTCTCCTCACATATCCAGCTGATTCTCCGGAGTGGAAGACTATTAATAGGTTACATAAGACATTTGGGGATGAAGACCGTAATTTAAGGCTCGGACTGTGTACTAATGGAATGAACCCATTCGGGACTCCTAGTTCTCAACACAGTACATGGTCGGTACTCTTAGTTATCTATAATTTGCCTCCTTGGTTGTGCATGAAACGTAAGTACATTATACTTACACTTCTAATCTCAGGTCCTAAAAAACCTGGAAATGATATTGATGTATATCTTGTACCCCTCGTTGAGGATTTGAGAAAGATGTGGGATGAAAGGGTTTCTGTGTACGATGCACATGCTAATGAAGTGTTCACATTGCGTGCAATGCTTTTATGCACCGTCAACGATTTCCCGGCATATGGTAACTTATCCGAGTATAAGAATAAAGGGAAGAAAGCATGCCCAATTTGTATCAATGACATGGAAGCTACGTGGATTCCTAAGTGCAAACATTTCTTCATGCCCCATCTAAAGTTCCTCCCACGTGATCATCCATACTATAAGAAAAAGAAGGTGTTCAATGGAGAGATCAAAGAACATATAACTCGTCGAGCGTTAACCGGGTATGAGGTTTACGAACAGGTTAAGGGGGTTGAAACGGTTTTTGGTAAACTAGGACAAGGGGGTGAAGGGCTATGGAAGAAAGAGTCAATATTTTGGAAGCTTCCATATTGGAGAGATCTACAAGTTAGACATTGCCTCGACGTTATGCACATAGAGAAAAATGTATACGATGCAATACTCGGGGGGCTCATGAACATTCCAGGTAAGACTAATGATGTGAAGGCCGTGCGAGATTACTTAGAATGCGAGGGGCTTTGCCCAGAGTTATGGCCACAGGTTAAGGAGGTAAAGAAAAGGAATAGAGCCAAGGAAGGAGGTGACAAGAACAAGGGAAGGGGAAAGGGTAAAGAAAAGGTTTATTTACCTCCGGCTTGTTACACATTGTCCAAAGAAGAGAAGCGATTTTTTTGTGAGTCTTTGTATGGCATTAAGGTTCCATCGGGATACTCATCTAACATGAAAATATTTGTGTCCCTAAATGGTGAGTTGAAGTTGGGAAGTATGAAATCCCATGATTGCCATGTCATGATACAAGTGTTCTTACCAATTGCAATCCGGGGGATACTTCCAAAACATGTGAGATATGCTATTACCGAACTATGTTCGTTCTTCAACACAATATGTAGTAAAGTGCTTGATCCCTTGAAACTTGATGCCCTTCAAGTAGATGTGATTGAAACTTTATACAAGTTTGACATTATGGTTCACCTAATTGTCCATCTCGTTCGTGAAATCAAGCTTTTAGGTCCCATTTATTTGAGGTGGTGTTATCCTTTTGTCCATGTGCTTGGGTTCGGTTTTCAGAGGAGGTAATAACTATGAGATTTCTTTTTCATTTTATTATTCCATGTATGCGTTTTTTTTGCAATTAATAAAAGAGTTTAAATTTCTATTTAGGTTTTGCAGAAAATAAATAAGGCTTCAATAAACAAAAAAGATGAGGCAAACAAAGAGGGGTCTCAAGTAAAAGAAAAGGAAGAGAAGGAAAAAAGTAAGAATAGGAGAGTGATATCATCAAAGGGGTCAACTCCGATGATAAAAACAAATGGAGATCCACTTGTGAGTATTCAAGTGCTTGAAACTCTAAGCAAAGATTGTTTATAGCTGCATACATGTGTTAGCAATGTGCCTGATGACAAGCCAATTCAAGTTGATTTGGCAAAAGAACAGTTCCACTACATGGAGGACACATTAACATGGATATACAAAGTGGATGTTCGTGAATTTCTATCAGGAGAAATGTTGAATGTATCCGTAATACAAGTCTTCATGAGGTGAAATATACTTACACTACTATATTTAATTTTGTGGACTTCTTAATTGAGTGATTATGTACAATTCTAACATATCTTGTTTTTTATGAGTTTAGTGCACTTCACGAGGATTTGAATAAATGCAAGTTTGTTTTGAAAGTTGGGTGGTTATGTCCACAACAGATTTGGGACACACAAGGCATGATAAGCCAACCTGAGGTGAAAGAATACATTGAACGAAGTTTGATAAAATCAATCAAACATGGGGACAAATTTATTTTGGCTTCGTATATTGAAGAGTATATTTTAGTCCCAACATGATATATATATATATATATGTCTTTTTTATCATTATCTAAGTTATAATTTTTCTCATTATTGACTTCAAATTCGTGTTTGTAGTAAACATTGGTTGCTCCTAGTCATATGTCCTTTAACCCACATGGTATATCAATTCAATTCTATTTGTCTACAACCACCTCGACATTTACTTATCAAATCCATGTTGCTTGGGTATCTTTGTGTTTACCAAATGCGTTTTAGTTTGATTATTAACTTTAATATCACATTAATATGACCTATATTTTTCTTGTCGAGTGTAGTGCATTGAAGAAATTACGTGGAAGTCTTGGATTACATTCAAGAGCTACATTTCCTAAATGGAAATCAATGAAGGTACATATTTTTGGGAATTACAATGTTTTATGGTAGCGTAACCTTTGATTTACTGTGATTTTGACATGAATATTGATTTCATTCTCATTTAGTGCATACAACAACAAAATGGGGTAGATTGTGGCTATTATGTGATGAGATTCATGTATGACTTAGTCACTTCTATCACGGGAGTCGATGATGTACAAAAGGTATATCTAATTCATAGGCTGACATTTGTTTATATATACGCATTAGGCAAGTTGTCCTATGAAATATAATTCGTAGATGTTGATGACCATACATGGAGGATGGGATTATATGGCCGGCATCAATCGAAAGATTGATGTGGTATGGCATTGTATAGTTGTTGTGTGTTGTATTGTGGAATTGTTGAATTGTATTGAACAGGTTTTTAAGATTTATGGAAACTCTGCCGAATTTTTCGGAAAACTTTTATAATTAATGGAAAATTGTTCATGACACAACTTTAAGGAAATGTTCATGACTATACTTCAAACTGTATGAATTTATCCTTCATAAGAATTAAACAAGTAATAGAGATTGATCTGATAATCTAATTGTATAATTTTATTATATATGGTGGCTACATTTAGGTTTTCAACAACGCATCAAGAGAGGAGTCTTTCACCATTGACGAAATCAAAGAAATAAGAGACAAGTTTGCACGATTTCTTGCCAATAACTGTATTTAATTTAGTAGTTAAATTAGATTATTGTATATGATCCGTATTTATATTTGTCATACATTGTAGAAATCTCTGTATATTCGTAGTTACGTTGTTATATGTATTATTGAAATCAAAGCACAGTAGAATTTTGGCTTGCATTGTTAATTCTAATACCAATATAAGCCAATAACTTAGTTTTATATTTATTGGAAACCTTTCAGCTTGCATTGTTTTAATATTTGCATTGAATAATACTAATATTAGCATTTGTAAATTTTTTTTAAAAAATACACATTTTATGCTCCGGTTTTCAGAGGACCGGAGCATAAAGTCTAGTTTTTGCTCCGGTCTAAACCGGAGCATAAAGTCCTTTGGTATATGCTCCTATTACATCTATTTCGGGTCAAAAGCGGAGCATAAAGCCTTTGAAAAACCGGAGCATCTAAGGTTTTTTCCAATAGTGTAATAAACATTACCATAGATCAAAACATAATATTATTATTGTATTTATCTTTTATAAACTTATTCTTGCTGTTTTAGCTAATCAATACTGATTGAAACTAATTAAATTTTTATTTAAAATAGTTCTTTTAAGGTAAGAGAACAAGACTTTATAACGAGCCAATACTTATTTTGTAGTAGAGTATTTTTTATGAGTCTTTTCTAATTCAAATCTATGATAAATTATATCAGGATACTGATATATTAGATATAGGTATTATTATATCAGATATAAAAATAGTGAAAAACATATATCAAGTATAGATATTATGATCTTGGATATAGATTTAAAATTATAAAAATACACCTTAATATATACACCTTAATACTTCCAAAGAAAACAGTGACAACTGATATAGACGGGATTTGATCACAAGTCTTGGATACCACCTTCCAAGACTTTAACCAAGGTATTTGACATTCACTTTGCTTATTGCAATATGTAACCACCTTAATGTGATACGTGCAATTATTTAATTAAGCAGTACATAGAACATCTTTAAAAGAAGTTACATAACTAGGGTCTCTATGCACAACAATATCATCTTTAATCACTAACAATATTCCTAGTTATTTTGATTGAAATATCTGTAACCAATATTTATTGATGGTTTTTATTCTATCTTCTTTTAAAAATATAAAGATATCTTGACATTTATAAACGACATTTTGGACGCTTCTATATATTGATATCTCCCAAAACGTATCCATTGCTTCAAACATACGCCTTTGAGTCTAAGCACCAGCAATAATAGTCAGACCTTGAGATTGCTAATAGTTCATCTGGACTCATTTTCTCAAGTTCACCTTCCCTCCATTGTGCATAATTGCTGCGGTTTTGTGGGTCACTAGCTAGTGGATAGTATTCCGCTCTATGCTTTTGAGACCTCATTCTCATGTAGAGTTTCATTGTAGCAACACAGTCTTCATAAGGATCTTGGATGCCCGTTTGGATTTCATAACTGCTAAGATAAATATTGTTAGTAAAATATCAACGAACGAATTTTTGAAAATACGGAGCAAAAACACACTTATATTCTGGTTAAGGTACTTACCCTAAATATGCTTGTGTTAGATATTTTAGTGAATTGCTCAGCTTACTTGTTTTCATCAACGGTGGATACTTTGTTGTATCCCTGAAAAACAATAAACCATGCACGTTAGTTACTACATAACTAGGTGCTAGATATATTAGTTTTAATTTATGCTTGCAGTTAGTCTAGATATCACGGTCGGGGTAATAATTTTATATTATTTATGGGATCTTATTTAACTTTTTAAAATTGGGCCAAATTAAGTACCCATTTTTTATTTGATAAAAAAGTTAATGTCAGGCTACCCACGTTATTTCTCAAAAATATAAGAAAATTGTTAGAGTTAAAGTTTAAACTTGAAACCTCTCATATAGAGCGTAAGTATTCAACGATCATTGCTCTAACTATACTTTTATTTTATTATACAAAAGTAATATAAATATATCTGAATTTAATTTTAAGAACCCTCAAATGTGTGGGACTTGTTCCGTCGAATACCCTGCACCTGCCCAGGCCCCTCTAGCTACTAGCTAGATACATACATCAAACCATCACACCCGTAGTATATACAAATGATGCATGTGTACTTATGGTTTTAATGCTATAGTAAAGAAAACACTAAATAATAATACATATTACATTATCATATAGTTCATACCTTGTCAATATTGCAGGGTATTCCATTCCTAGGCACTCAAGGTCATGATCTAGTCCATGTCCCACGAGAATCCTAGCCTTTCCTCCTCTTGCTCGGATTTTCCACACAGGTTCTCCATTACATAGGAAATCCTCAATTTTTCTTTGAACTTGCTTCAATGGCATAGCATTCCTCAAGTATTCTGATCTGATACCCGTTGTTTCATATCTACATATAAATTGCATGTAATGAATGGGTCGGCACATAAAGTTTACATATATGTTGCACTATATAAGAGAGCTTAACGGTATTATTGAAGCTACATACCGGTAATTAGTTACTGGAATGTGAGGCTTGACATATGATTGGAATATGATGTTTTCGTACTCATCAGTTAGGCAGACCTTGGCACATACATCAAGTGTCCCGTCGCTTCCTCCGCCAACCAATTTGCAAGAGAGTGCAACTACATTTGGAGTCCTCTCTCCACCATTATCGATCTTCATGTTGTCGTAGATTTTCAAGCTTGCCATGCTAGAAACCAAGCTCTGCGCACCAATGTGGAAGCGTAAGTTATTTACAAATTACGGAGCAATTATTTTGTGTAATGTAGAGAAGCTTTTGCATCTTGATTACATTTGGGCGAGAGGGTTGGCATGCTCCTCGGTGCATTCTTAGGGTGTTAGGGGTGCCAAAAATGTTCAAGCATATGTTGCATCCTCGGTAACCAAATATCATAGCACATTCCACCTTTGGTAATGGTCCTGCAAAGATATAATTATTTTAGAGTATAAGTTAATATAGTGAAGAATTCTTATGAAGACACTGCACGCCGCTATACATATCTTTCACTTTTTTACTCTCTAAACTCAACTCTTTCTCTATCTCAATAAACTCGCCATGAACAAATCTCTCTTTATTTCTCAATCCCCAGAAAACTTCCACTCTAGAGCTTACACTATATTGCTCTTCATCTCTTCGTAGATTTCTCTCCCCAATTTCTAGGTTTTATGCCCTAATCCCCCTCAACCAGCACCCAAATGGGCGGAAGAGCTATCGCATCAAAGGATGAAGGGGAAATAATCCATGCAATTTATATGGGTTTTTATTATCGTATATGGTTGTGTAGGTGGTGATCTATTTTCCTGATATTATGGGTGCAATTAGTTTAGGCGTGTATAATGCGTAATGTTAAACAAGATGTTAATGAGGTGGTTCTTATAACAGAAGAAGGACAAGATGAGTTTAAGGATGACAGAGCCAAAGTCGTAATTTCTCCAATTATTCCTAGGGGCTAACGTGACCACATAAATTTTTAACGTTTATAAGTAGATCATACATTGTAACCAATTTTATTATGGACCAACGCACCAAAATCGTTGGTACTATAATAGCTTTTATTTGAGGAGATTAAGTATGGAGAATATTGATGAGATCAAGTTGATAAGTAAAACTTTATCTTATAATTAAATCTCACGTACACGGTATAATTTTTGAATCATAGGTCCTTAAAAATGTGAATCACTAGGCTTTTCTTCCAGGAAAAAGTTTAGAATAAATGTCAATATGGGTAGTTGACTAGTCCAAAAATAGAGGAGTTTGAAAGATATCATAATTGAGAAAATACAAAATACAAAGTCATATGCAAATAGCTATAGTTGGGAGAGGGGGTATCAACACCTTATACATCTACCACAACTACCAACTTTAGTAGTTATCAAAATTTATAATATTGACTTATTAGTTTTTAAAGTATTTATAAGTTAATTATTTCCTTTATATAATAGTAATTATGATTCTTTGCCTCCTTTATTAACTTTTTTAACATTATAAGAAATCGTGCATAAATAAGGGGACATACTAGCAATATTTTAAGTATATTACTTAACATTTAATTTATAAGATAGTAAAAAATTACTAATCATTATATAAACATACATAATTGAAATTCATGTATTATATAAATTTTGAAATATATTCAACTCTCAAAACTTAATTAAATAGACAATTAAAATAAGGCGTACAGAAATATTTAATAGTAGATTTTCATCTTCTCGAATACACTGAAAACCAGTTGCATACATCAAATTATCGTTTGACAGTGACAAAGTGCCCAGCCTTAAGGACTCAACTTCTTCCTCCATAGAAAATCATTGTAGAGCAGCCCCCTCTATTTTATTATTACATGTACAGTAGAATAACATGCTATAAAAGTTGGAATATAAACTTACCAATAAGATGTTCTCGTAGTGAGTCAAATGATCGACAATGCTTCTTGCAAACACCACACATAGGTTCATGGACAGAGTGAAATGACGTCCTCATATGATCCACCAGATGTTCCTTTCTATTGAATTGTCTATAGCACGCAGCACACTTGTTTCTGCTTAACATAAACATATAGTAGTTAGCTAGCCTTCCATGATGAAATGATGTGAAGGATAAAATTTATAAAGATAAAAATGTAGATAGATGTGAAAAGGTGACAATTATAAAGACAAAAATGAGGAAAGATCAAACAAAATAAAAAATATTTCTTGAATTTTAATCTTAGAAGAGACCGGAAATTATGGTTGATAAACCTTCTGGATAATCACGAGAAAAATAGAGAGAAGAGGATTTTTTTAATATTAAAACTCTTCGTATTTATGTTTTAAATCTAGGTTAACAAAAGATTAGAGATTAGGAGGTTATATTATATGAATTAAACCATTATGGTTTTATAAGTTCCAAAGCTTTAATTTATTGGCGATTTTACATTCCTGTTTGGAAAATGCTAAACTACAAAACTTTGGCATAATTACTACTCCATGTAACAAAAAGTTAATAAAATAAATTATTTTGGTGCACACAATTAATAAATCAATAACATACTTAAGAAAGTGGCATTGTGAGCATAAACTCCCCAAGATGCATGCACACCCATGCAGGATGACATGAGTAATACAACTATGCATCATTTTAATTTGAAATAATATAAATATGCTAATTTAAATCAGAGATAAAAAAAAAACGATTTTTAGTAACAATTAACACAATCATGAATCTAAAATAATAAAGAATGTAGAGTAGAAAGATGCCTTGAAGACTCGGTAGGTCTGTAATCCATGATGGTTGGCTATTCGATAACCTTCTCTAAGTCTAGGCAATGCTCTAAGCATACAATAACAACGTGAGAAATGCTCAAGGGAGAAGGAGCACATAGCATATAATTTATAATCTGTTGACAACCATCAAAAAGGAGGGGGAGAAAAATTTTGCCCCATAGAATTTCGTATGATTCCTTAAGGATAAAGATAGAACGAAATACCGACGAATGTAAAAAGAACACAACATTGAAATCGGTAAGACAATGTCAACTTCTTATTAGTTCTTAACTAAGGCTTTTAGTAATTCATAACGGGTATAAATCACCGTGTATACATTAAGGGTTATTTTAATAATTTTATTTTTATACCTAAAATCATTATTTATACCTAAGATCGTTATTTCTGCACCTAATAGGATTATTTTCATAATTTGATTTATGTACTTGAGATAATTATACCAGCTATATCTGAGATAACAATTCCTATATCTGAGATAATTATATGTCTAAGATAATATCACCAATATCTGATATATCAATAAAACATTTTTTTCTTTCGATTTTTTTTACCTGAAATAATATCTTCCTATATGAGATAATACAATCTATATCTGACATAATAACACTTATACCTGAGATAATACCATTTATATCTGCCATCTCAGTAAAATATTTTTTTACTTACTTTTTTTTAACCGTGATAAAAGTTACTAAATTTATACCCAATATAAATTAGAAATTTCTTATACTTACTTTTTTTATGATTTTTCTTCTTGTCATTGGTATCTAATATCTTCATCATTATTACATAGTAATAACCAAAGGTTTGACCTTATTATCCAGGTAGGAACTCAATCGTGCATGACCGATTTCACTTCCCCATTATTTTCGAGGTAATTAATTTTGGATTGACCCTTTGACATTTTCTCTTATTTGATTAGATCCTTAATCTTAATTACAAGTTTCATTATGTGGTTATTTTGGTCAATTTCATGTCACTAGCTATGTAATATTAGGTTTGATTTAGCTAATCTTGATAATAATCATTCACTTTGCTAATATTTTAAGTTGGAGTGTACTATATGGATTGGAGAATAATTTTTTTTTTTTTTTTTTTTTGCAAAATAATGGAAAAAAGAAAATTTTTGAAGTACATGGATACCTCGAGGACATAACCTTAATCTATATGATTTACTTTTGCTTTTTCTTAGAAGGTTTATAAATTCGCTAGCATATTTTGAGATTGGGAGAAAATTCCTCCACGATTTTCTTTAAAAATTCTGTTTTATCATGATTCGATGCAAACGTTGTTTGATACCTTTTACCCTTATCAAATCTTCAAACAGTGAAATTTACTCTTTTGCAAGCCATGTACTTAAGCAAACAATATATTCCACATGATCCTTGTTATCTATCTCGTAGCTAAATCAAAATAATACAAGTAGAATGTGACTGACATGATAACTTGATAAGGTATGAGCTAGCTACATGCAGTGCATAAAACCATCCACACTTTGAGAGTCCAAAAGTGGACCTTATTCGTATTAACCTTAAAATTTACCATTTTATTCCATCAACTTTTTAAATTTACATTCTTACTCCATCTCTCCTGCTCTTTGCCGCCACCACCACCACTACAACGGTTGCCACTCCAGCAATACCCACCACAAGCATCTAATGTTATTATCTCATCTCATTTGAGGTCAACTTAGTCAAGCGTGATAAGAATATAAAATAGGAAATATTGAAATGAAAAATACAATACTTAACACATATTGTTGATAAATATCAACGTTTATTTTATTTTTTAAAAATACTATATTTAATTTTATGGTCGTTGTATTTCAAAGATTTAAATGACTGATTACCTATTAAACTCGTTATTTGACTTCCATTCCATCATCTTTTTCACACTAACCAACTACAAATCCTTTAGCTAACCATCCATCCTTTCATCTTTCTCACACTTACCTAACTACCAATTTGTTAACCAATTACCCAATATTTTATCAACTTTCAACTCCTACCAATAGAATAGCACTAGACAATCATAATCAAATGTCACTGGCACCTTGATAAGTCTCAACTTTACTATAAATTTAGTGTATTTTAGGGCTATTTGTATGTAGTTAATTGCATTTTAGTTTTAATCAAATTCTACTCATTTGCTTTCATACGATGTGTTCATGGTAGTTTTGTAGTATTTGTGATGTTTTTCAAGATGCCTGAGGACTCAGTGTCATAGGATGAGTTCAAGATCTATTGAAGGATCAAGGGAGCCTCGAGAATCCAAATGAAAGAATATGAAGGTATGGGAAATGGTTAGTCACTAGCCAAACTAAGGATGAATCAAAGAAGTAGAATAAGAGTCTAAAATAGAGACACTCGTCGAGTGTGGAAAGGACTCGATTGATTGGATGCATCAAAATCAGGTCAAAAGTAGCTCCCACGCAAAAAAGTGAAAAATGGGAACACACACTAGAGTGTGCAGAGCACTCAATTGAGTCCCTGCTTGATTGTCCAATTTTGACCTGCGCTAGAATTTTTCATAAAGAGAAGACACTCGATCGAATGCCATTTATACTCAATTGAGTCCCTTTTGCTGGGCCGATTTTTCTGCGCAACTTCTATTGTGGCTCGTTTGTTTTCTATTAATAATTTATGCTTTTTTTAGGTTTTAGAAGATGTGATTCGTTAGGTTTTATTCAGTTTTCTCTCAAGTACACTATAGTTCTCTATTATTCCCTTAGATTTCATTCAAGCATTTAAATTCGAAGTAGTACTCTAGCCTTGTTAACAACAAATTTGTTTAGTCTAGTTCCTAGTTTAGATATTGATACTCGAGAGAGATCCTTAGTTTGATTTAGGGCACATTTGTCCTAAGAATTGCATTATGTGTTGAATTCGATGGATCCGTAGAGAAATCTATATCTAGTGTTATTAGTGGTGATTCATTGTACTAGATGTTTGTTTTTATATTAATATCAATCCTAGTTATAATTAGTATGTTATCCGAGTTTAGTCTAGTTCCTACTTTAGCGTAGAACCTCTCTCATTATGTAACCTTCCTAATAAAAGTTAGAACAATAGACATCAATAGATCCTCGATAGTATCTTGTGATTTTGACGCTATATTTCCGGCTTACATTAGTTTTAGGTGGATAAGTTATTTTATTATAGGGTAACGATAACCCCATTGCACCTGATAATTATTTCGCGACTCTAATAGTGTTGGTTGTCATAATTGTGTAAGAAGTTTGTTGCATTGCTGCACATTTTCAAGTAATTCTATGATTACATATATGCATAATTAGTCTTTACAACGTACAATGATATAGTTCAATTTTAGTTTTATATGGATTAAAGTGGTATTTTAATCAAATTAAGCATTGTTTAAAAAAAGAATCTGATTTGGTGCTTGATATAGTTCTATTTTATTAAATGTGTCTTATTTGGGTTGAATGTGTTGAATAATTTGTGTGTTATGTTGTATTTTGATTTCTTTAGTTTAACTAATCATATATTTGAGTGTTTATGTATGGTTGAAATGTTAGGTTATTATGAGTGTGGTTATTAGTGTATTTTTTAGTCTATTTTATAGGGGGTTGTTGAAAGAGGGAAAAGGGGAGTTAGAGTATATAGGCGGTGAAACTAGGATTTTTGATGTTGATCCAGATCCATTATGTTGGTTTTTCCTTGTGAATTTAGCCAAAAAATAAAAAGTTATATGTTTATAGATTGCATTTATGACTTAGTTCCTGGTAGAAAATGAAAGATTCGGTTGGAGAAGGTTTACAATGATTGTAAGGTTTTTATAGATGGCACAACTTGCAGTCAAGGTTAGAGCTATAGACTCATTTGTACTGCATGGTGTTGACTTTTCTTAAGTCCTTATAATTGATCCAAAAGAATTAGAAGATTCTTTAGAAAGGGTACATAATACCACTGGCCCTACTGCTACACATGATTAGGCTGTGGTTACCTTGTCAAAATTAACCTATTCACCTAAACAAATATAGCTCGGGTAAGTAAGGTTGAAATCCTAATAGACTATCGGTCTCTAATGTCTTCTATGATAGTTCTAATCTCTATTAGGAATGTCAAGAACTAAGGGAGGTCTATTCTAACTAATGATTAGACTAAATGGAACTAGAAAACAAATTATAACTAAACTAAATACCAATGTACGACAAATATCTTGGACAACGAATCCCCACTAATATAACTTAGATATAGACTTTATCCCAATCCCGTGAATTTAGTACATAAAGTAATTCCTAGAACGAATGAACCATACATAATCTCTCTCGAGTATCAACAGCTTCCTGCTAAAGCAATCCTACCTACTTTCGTGGATTCATGCGTTAACAAGACATTAAACACAACATTCTATAAGTCCTAATGGTTATGTCATCTACTTTTGTGATCATCAATCATACTTCAATTAGTGATTCAAATGTAGATTATGAACCGACTCTCATCATGAACCTAATCCATGCCATTAATCAACTACGTCTAACCTTTTAATGGAATTTAAGTCAATCAAAGATTAAAATAATTACTTTTATTTATTTATATTCATGTCTCAAGATTTATCAATAATTAATCCATACTAGGGTTCATCAGATCATATATTAATAGACTACTTACACATATTGAGTCTAAAATCAACACAAACAATAGTAAAAATCATGATCTATACTAGAAACAATGCTAAAGCAATTAACAATATTAGAAAATTATTTAATTGCTTCGGTACAAATGATGTGGTTATATATAAATCGTAGCACTTAATGGTTTGAAATATACCTTAATACCAAGTGACACCACTAGTATCAAATGCTGCGATTTTTCAAATAATCGCAGCACTTGCAAGTTACATGTGCTTTGATTATTTGAAAAACCGCAGACTTTTGAGTTACTTGTACTGCGGTTATTTAAAAATCCGCAGCACTTTTAACTCACTATATATACTCTTTTTCCTGCGCTTCCAGTATTATTTTAAACACGAAAAAAACACGCATTTCTCTCTTCTCTAACCGTCAACTTCCCTAACTCTAAATACACATAACACTTAGATCTCCCACTCATAAGCCTCGTACTTCCTACCTATGACGCTAACTTCTTACTAAAGTCTTCATAATTTATTCTTCCTCACGCATTTCAAATCTTACTAATCTCTCTTCCACTCGTGCCTCTATGGATATGGCATAGTGAAGCGTTTTAAAGCCTACTCATCTCACCCATTTTGAAAAAGTCTACATACTCCAAAGTTTAAAGTCTAAAGGTTTATATAAGTCCTAAACCCTAGTATATGTATTTTTTAAAATTTTTTTGTTAGTTTTTATACATTAATATAACGACAAAAAACCTCTTTGTGTTTAGATTTTATGCTATATATTGTGTTCATGGAGGAATTAACCCTTAAAAATCAAATTCATAGATGATATGGTGTTAGAGGCTTTTTTTGGAGAAAATAAGTGGACAAATCCTCCTTCGAGATATCTTTAGTGCATAGATCTCGAAAAATACACAATTTAGACATATTATAAGCCCCATTCAGAGTCATGTAGCCAATTTTATGGCTTGTTAAAACTTTTTTTCAATATCTCAAATAAGAAGTCACCAAGGCCTCTAAGGGGCAACATGTTTGTATAGTACCTCCAAAAATAGGGGGTTTCAAAAACAAAAATTACTCCATTTGGACTACCGCGCTAAGAGATATGCCTCTCCAAATTTTTCGAAACCTCAAAATGCACCTGAAATCTATTAAGAACTAATTGGTCGTTTGTTTTGAGTATAAAATCTCATAAATCAGGATTTTGCATGCCAAAACGAGTGTTCATAATAGAATATTGGATTTATATGCTTCATGGTTGATCATTTCTTAACTTTTCTCATCTTTTAGGACCCATAATAAAAAATTATTTTTCCAAGTTTTAAAAAAATATATGCTATGGTTTTTTTGAGAAAAACACAACATTTATTTGATATATATGCTACAGTATTTTCAAAAAACCGTAACATTTGTTGTTTTTATTGCTGCATCTAAAAAACCGCAGCATTTGTTGTTTTTCCATGTGCTCCGCCTATATGTGCTTCATAACAATAAATGCAACTTTAAAGCTAGAAAAGCGCAACATATACACATTTTTCTACTACTATAAGAAACAATACTAAAGCAATAATAGAGAATAGAATACGAAAATACTAAATATAAAACAAACCTATTGTTGTCCACAATGCTAGAGTTGAATCTACAAGCTTTAGTGTAAAACTAAGAACAAAACATAAATCTAGAGAGAATTTGAGAGAGTTTGTGAAAGCTAATGACTACTGCTACATAACCTAATGATAACCTACCGCAAAACCTAATAAAAACCCTCTTAAAACTTCTTACAACTATCCAAAATAACCTAGATATATATACAAGGAGTTTATGCTTGAATAGGACACTCGCTGAAAAATAGCCCAAGATCAAAGCACCCAATTGAATACGAATAACAATTAATCGAGTATTGCTTCTTTCTTCAGATTTTGAATTAGGTCATAATTGGCAGTTGGAGAAGGGATTCAATCAAGTGCTCTACAAACTCGATCGAGTATCTTTGGTTTCTTCACTTTTTCATTTGGAAGACACTCTATGCGAGATTTTGCACTTTCACTCGATCGAGTCTTCTTGTACTTGACACTAATTCTTCTCCTTTGCTTTATCCTATGTTTGGGTTCTCTTAGGTCTATGATCTGCATTTGTTTTGAGGCTTGGAGGATCCTTCCTAAGATCTTGAACTCATCCTATGACACAAAGTCCTTAGGAATCTTGAAAATGACACAAACACTATAAAAACTCATGAATACATCATATGATAACAAATGAGCATAATTCACTTAAAACTGAACTAAAATAAAAATAATTATATGCAAAAATACCTAAATTATAAAAAAATTATAAGTATAATTAGGATTTATCAAATTTCCCAAGTCAAATTGAATACTTATCCTCAAGCGTTCAAGAGCAAAGACGAGAAAAATGAGATAACATCCCCTTAGGAAATACAACATGTCTCAATTTTATAAAACTCCAAGTCAACACATAATTCAAAAAAAATCATCACATGAATGAGTTTATAAAATCCAAAAACAAATTGATAGTCAAGTGTGTCAACTATATACTCCCTTAAGCTAGTCTGGGTCATATGCTATAGACCACTCACTCAGTCACTCTATGTGTGCATAGGGAAATAATTCACTCGTGTGTTTTTGGGTTTAGAATGTGAACTTTCAACCTATTAATCACGTCAACTCTGTAAAATTGTCCTCTTTTGGCTTGTATTTTGTCTTTCTCTACTATAAATCATGATGTCAACTCATTAAAGTCATGACTCTCTAAATAGGTAGGCTTGGTTAGATAGGGTAGGGCAATATTATTTAGGAAAATGGTGCTCAACCTAAATGAAAACTCAACTATTATATGATGCACGAGTTCAAAAATCACCTTGTAACCTCCTATACTTCGGAACACGGTGTCTTCCTTCATACTCCGATCGATGCTTCATCTCAACTATACAATAGATATGAAACTTCATTGCTCTATTGATCATTAGAATAGACTTAAGGAAATCTTTCATTTTTCTTATTCTTCTTCTTAATTTCTCTCTTTCTTCTTTGTTTTCTTTTTTCTTTCTTTGTTTTCTTTTTTTTCATTTCATTTTTCTATTTTGTTTCTTTTTCTTACTAATACTTTTCTCTTTATTTTGAATATGTACTAGAGAATGGGATGAAAACCGAAACTCTTCTATAAAATTTATCAACTAGATAAAAGACGCATTGAAAACTGCATTCTCTTCCCCAAAAATAAACATAGAAAAAGGGCTTGTTTAATGATAGGCATCTAGAAAAAGGGAATACAAACTCGGCAGGTTTCATCCTAAGGGTTAATAAAAAGAAAAACAATTATGTGGAAAAATAACCTAAGTATGAGAAAAATGGCTGTAATAATTCAAAGGAGAGTTCAATCATTACTATGAGTTACACCAAAAAGTCTCGAATAGCCAGATAGCAAACCCAAGAGTAAAATCACACAAAGGACTGAATCTAACTCACATAAAGAGAAACAAGCCGAAATAATAGTATAGGTATAAGGATAAAGTCTTCATAGGTAAACACAAGTCTATATCATTTGGTTAGACTAATTACAAAAGGGAGAAAATGACCTAATTCTCAAAAGTCTAATGTTCTTGATTTTCGAAAATCAATTGGTATATCAAGTAAAAAAATTTCGAAAAAGAGATATATGCATCTATTAATCCTCATTGAAAGGCTAATCTCAATTATACATATAAAATATGGTATGTATGTTATGCTTTAAAGTACAAAATACATGAAAACTTAACAAGGAAATAATGATTAAAAAAATTGAACAAGGAAATTATGACTGAAAAACAAAACAAGGAAATAATGAAAAAGAAGACTTAGGCTGGATATTGAGAGTATTGTAAAAGGAAAAATAAAAAAACTAAAAAACAAAATTATGAAAACTATGCTATAATACAGTGCATGCTATAAATGGTGCTATAAATGGTCTCTCCCCTAAGCTAAACCTTACTATGTCATCAGTGTAAGCACTAGACATCAAAGGAAAGCCAAAAGGGGAATGCAAAAACCTATAAATAAAAACATAGAAAAAATAAACCAAATAAAAGAAAATAAAATAAAAAGAAAAGAAAAGAAAAGGAAAAACTATTGCTGATCCGAGGGATGGTAGGGTCCATAACTAGGTCTATAATTAGGTGGGCCATATCTCGATAAGGAATTGGGACAACCCCTAACATTTCTTTTCATAGATTCTTCTATTTTTTAGAAACTTGCCCGCATAGAGTGGTAGTCATTCGTCATATAATCGTAATGCGTACTCATTACCCAGTTGGACTCTTGCATAGCATGATAATCAGTCCTTATCTTATGGAAAGAATCAGCCATAGATTAATAAGAGGCTCTCGGCTGTGTGAAGCTATCCCACAATACTAAGGATCTCTCTCGGGTATTAGTAGCTTCCTCCTAAACCAATCCTACCTACTTTCCTGGATTCATGCGATAACATTAATGGTCATGATGTCTACTTTTATGATCATTAATCACACCTTAATAAGTAATTCGATTGTAGATTATGAATTGACTCTCATCGCAAACCCAATCCATGCTATGAATCAACTACATCTAGCCTTTAAATGGAATTAAAGCCAATCAAAGATTAAAAGAATTATTTTTATGCATTATATTCAGGTCTCAAGATTTATTAATAACTAATCCATACTAGGGTTCATTGGGATCCTAGATTAAACTCACACATATTGACTCTAAAATAAACACTAACAATAGTAAAAAGCATGATCTATACTAGAAACAATGTTAAAGCAAATAAGAAACAATACTAAAGCAATAAGAGAGAATAGAATACAAAAATACTGAATATAAAATGAATTGATTGTTGTCCATAAGGCTAGAGTTGCAATCAAAAAGATTCAATGTAAAAGTAAGAAGAAAGCATAAATCTAGCGAAAATTTGAGAGAGTTTGTGAAAGCTAATGACTACTATTGGATAACCTAATGATAACCTACTACAAAACCTAATAAAAATCCTCTTAAAACCTCTTAAATTCATCAAAAATAACTTAGATATATATATACATGGAGTTTGAGCTTGAATAGAACACTCGATGAAAAAGGCCCAGGATCAAATCACTCAATCGAGTACGAGTAGCACTTGATCATGTCTTGCTTCTTTCTTTAGATTTTGAATTAGGTCAGAATTGACTGTTGGAGAAGGGACTTAATTAATTTTTTCAGCTTCTCATCTAGAAGCCACTTTCTACCTAATTTTGCACATCCACCTGATTGAGTCCTCTACACACTCAATTGAGTCTTCTTGCTTTTGACTCTAATTATGCTCCTTTGGTTCATCCTATGTTTGGGTTCTCTTAGGTTCATATTTTTCATTTATTTTAAGGCTCGTAGAGTCCTTCCTGAGATCTTGAACTCATTCCATGAGACTAAGTCCTTAGGAATCCTAAAAATAACACAAACACTATAAAAACCCGTGAACGCATCATATGATAAAAATGAATAGAATTCACTTAAAACTGAACTAAAATGCAAATAACTATATGCAAAAAGACCTAAATTACCATGTATTTATAAGTATAATTATGACTTATCAACACAAAACCAAGAACACTCAAAGCTTTATACAAGAACACTCATAAAGCTAAAAACAATATGCATGGGAACAACCAAACCAACACACTAAACATGAAAAACAACCAAGCCACTCCCATATGTCACAAGAACAACAACAAGACCACTTACACTTGTCACAAACTATAACTAAGAAAGGAAGATAGAAAAAGTTGACTCCTAAAATAGGATCTAACACTAAGATTGTTATTATCCCAATAAGAAGTAGCCCTAGATTTAATCATAACAAGGAATTTTTACACCTAATAGTTGAAGCGAGCAACTAAGTTCCAAGTAATCAAGCCAACTCAGTGTCCCCATATACTTGTCTAGAACCTCATGTAATGAATTTTGACAAGTCACAAACATGAAGTCCACTTTACTTTTATCTAACCTAATGTAAGCACTTTATCTAATTAAGTTTATATTTTGAAATAAATAGTAAGATTTTGTACAAGAGAAATAGTATATAATATAAACTATATAGTTTGATAAATACTTAACACGATAAGACTTATATAAGTCTTAAATCAATTACACATACAATTACCGTTTACTTCTTTGTCATTTACAACATTTATTACTTCATTAAAAGTGGTAAACTACAAACTTTATCTATGATAAAATAGAAATATAGGTTAAGTTCTCATTTCTTGTACAACTTATTAATTCCATATGCAATTGGCTTAGCTCGTTCTTCAATTCTTTTAATTCTTTGTCTAGATTCTTCTTCTTTAATTTAAATGTCTTGACTTTATCCTCACCAACACCCTTTTCAACTTTCAAAAGAATTCAAGTGTCTTTCTCAAGCACCTTGTAATGAAAGTCCTCATTTAATGGCAAATTCATTATTTATTTACCTTCATCAACTATCTATCTAAAGAATTTACATGTATTTAAATCCTTATTTTTCTAATAAGAATTCAACATGTGTTAAATTCATTAAAAATTATGTCAAATATAATCACTCATAAAAAAAACACTTATACGGCAATAAGGTCACCTACGGTATTACATCCTAGTGTTGGAACCATTTCCTGTAGTGTGATGTATAGATTCAATGCCATCTCATATAATAATTTCCTAGGAGAATCATTCATAGTAGGAGAGGAAGAATAATATGAGTTTTGATTTTTAATTGAAGAAAACTAGGATAAACTTATCTTTTCTTAACTGACTCCTGCATTTAAGGAAGATATCAGGTTAGATTAGCTATATATACCATTATGATCGTAAAAAAAAGTCCATAACAACAAGTACTATTTTTATCTAACTTTCTTTGGTATTAGAGCCAACAGCTAACCCGATCGGTTTCAGCCTAAACAAGTTTCATCATTTACCCCAAATCTTACCTAAAGACATGAAATCACCATCACAAAATCCGATTACAACCATTAATAAACCAGTGACCATGAATCTGTTATTGTAATAGTTAAACACCAACAAATTGAATCAAGATAACCAAAATTCTTCCATACATATCTTAGAAAAATTAAACAACCAAAATTATACCTAATGGTTTCAATTATTTTACTTGGCGATTGGAGGAAGAAGGCAGTTCAACCATATCATCGTTGAACCCCTATCCTAGGACGCCTAAGAATATAATCAATGGGTCCATAGATTCCCCCATTATTTCTTAGATTGTTGAGAATATGGAGTCTGAAGTGGTGAACCAGTTTTTGGATTTTCCAACTGGAAAAGTGCTTTGAAGAGGGATTAAAGCCATGTATAGTAAAGGAAGAGATGATTTACAAATCTTTAATTTAATCATAAAAGCCAATTCAATCAAACAAGGTTGTGATTCGACCGAGACTGAAAGAAATAGATAGACGCATGCCAAACTTGATAAAAAATCTAGAGGACATAATCACATATAATTAAATCATCAAACAAAATTAACTCTAACAATTTTTAGTTGAGTTAGGAAAAAGTCTTGACTAAGATCGAAGAGATCTTGTCAATCAAGACCCATTACTATTAGTAGACACCACATACAACACGATTAGGATGAAGATCGTAAGGAGGGAGATTATGTCAAGAGACTTATGTCACTTACCTTCATCGGAGGCTCATGGATTCAGTGTTGGGAGTGGGCTAGCCATGAAGTTCATAGAAAAATAATCATCATCTTAGAGGGACAAAAACTCCCACCTTAAATGCTCTCATTATGGAGGAACTCGCCATACCAATGAAGGATGCTTTCGGTTGGTGGGATACCCTGAGTAGTGGTTGGACACCAAGAAAAAGGAGTGAGCTATAAAAGTGGGAGAGGAGATAAGCTGTAGAGGAGAGGGAGTTCTTCCATAGCACAAAGCACATAACACGAAGGAGGTGAGGAGCAATAATGGAGACAGCGGTGGAAGGGATTAAGAATTGGGGAGGTAATGAAAAAAGAGAGGTTTTTAAGGAGGAAACTAAACCTAACACTAAACCTAAGATTGACACTTCACCTATCCCTTCCAACCTATGTGCTCACTCCATTATCCCACATAAGCCAAATGTATCATGTTTAGAAAATTCTCTAAATCCAGCCCAAATACCCAATTTAGCCCATGTATTGTGTTCAGCTCATAAACCCAACTCCCCCATTTTTCTTAATCCCACAACAAAGCTATGCCCACCTAATTTAACCCCAAGTTGAGCGTGTATCCAAATATTAAAAATAACCCATAAAGGCGTAGGAGTATCTTGCCATACGATTCCCTAAAATCGATGGATTTTTACTATGGTGCAACTGATACAATGTCTTATAAAAAAATTGACTTTTTAAACTCCATTCAACCATAAAAAACCTTGATCTAAAGACCTAAAAGAGATTATATGGATATTGTAAGAGTCAAAACCATTAAAATTGGAACTAACATGACTTTAAATAATTGTTTATATATATATATATATATATTCTAACACTTTTGTATAAATTATTATCTATTGGTCAACGTACAAAAAATTAGAGTGTGTTGTTCTAGTAAGTCAAATGGTTGTATTATACAGGATGCTCAAACTTGGAAGATCATTGGGCGTGGTATTGAAAAAGATGGATTGTACTTTATGGAAGAGGTAGCTAAAAAAGATGGAGCGGTAGACTCAAATTCAAATGTGGCAGCATCATTTAGTCATTCTTCATTAGGGTATTTAAAACATCTTTTTTCCTCTCTTACTAAGTTAAATTTAGAACTTAATTGTGAAGCATGCTTACATAAACATTGTTATCTTGATAGTATGTGCCTTACTAATAAACCATTTTTTCTAATTCATTCATATGTATGTGGGCCTGCCCTGAAGCTTAGTAAACATGGTTTCCTAAATTATGTTCTATTTATTGATGATTATACCAGATTGAGTTGGATCTATTTCATAAAAAAAATAAGAGGTATATAATATCTTTGTTGCCTTTTACCAAATGATTCTTATCTAGTTTCAAATAATGAATAGTGTACTTCAGTTTGATTATCAACAGGAATATATAAACAATGATATAAAGTCCTTTTCCATAACCATGGCTCCTCCATCAAACCACTTGTCTAGATACCCCTAAGCAGAATAGGGTAGCAGAGCAAAAAACCTATACTCTCCTTAAAATAACCTAAGTTATGATGTTTAAATCGTGTGTCTCTAATCTTTTTTGGCCCAAAGATATTGCCAAAAATAACTCCTTTATAAAACTCCATTGGATATTTTGGGTACTCTAGTGACAATTTCTTCCTTCAGCTCTTTTACTCCTGGGGTTTTTGGGTGTATTGTATATAAGGATGTCAATGGGTTGGATCTAGGTCAGGTCTGATTTAACTCAAATCCATACCCATTTTTTTTTAAAATTAGACCCATATCCGCCCTAGATATATTGGTTCCTAAAATTTCATACCCTTACTTAAATCCACTAGATTTGATAGGTCTCGTATTCAAAATGGGTTCTTAATATATTTTTTTATTACTATGCACTTATTATTCACATCTTTTATAATTAGATGTATTTTTGCATTTCATACCTAAGAATTATTTATTAATTAAGTGTTACAAAGGAACATAAATTACTTTATTAAGTACATTGTTAAATGAATAAATTAATCAATCTTTTCTTAAGTACACAATTTGTATTATTTAAATACTTGTAAAATAATGTTTAGTTTAGTGAATGGAAAATAAGTAATCACTAGAGTTAATATCCAATAATGAATCAAAAGTCCAAAGGTCAATAGTACTCCATTAAAATATTTTTAAAATAAAGTGCATCGTTACTCACTAGTTTTAAAATTGCATAAAAGCTAGTAATCTCAAACCCATTTAAATATGTTTGCGAGGGCATGGCGACGTGTAGCTATTAATTACAAAGAATGAATTATCACCATACAGGAAAGTATACATCAAAATTTTATGAAAATTTTACCTGTCGAGTAGTGACGAGAAGGAGTTGGAGGCTTGCAAGTAGATTGAGAGTGAAAAATGGAGGATGGAGAGGAGAAGAGTAGAAGAGGAAGATGGCGGGAAAATGTGAATGAAACTTTAGTATATTCTATGTGGTGATTAGGTTTTAGTTATCTTTTTTTAAATGTGCGGGTCTATGCGACAGATTTGGTTCTAAATTCTTTGGATCCAAACTCATATCTGACACAAGGACATTTAGACCCATATCCAACCCGAATCCAATGTATCTAAAAAAATTAAACCTAGGCCCTCAAATAATGGTTCAGGTTTAACCGGGTCTAGATCCGGTCTTAGACCTATTGCCACCCCTAATTGTGTATGTTCATTTCCCAAAATGAAGATGTCATAAACTAGCTTAGAACCAAGGGCAATAAAAGTTTTTTTGATGGGTATAGTGTAACTCAAAAGGTTTATATACGTCTAGGTCCAATGTCAAACCACCTATATACGATTATAGGTTATAGAAGGATAACTATTTTTAACCCCCCAACTTTGATGTCAGAGGAAGAATTATGGGGTAGTTCTAAGTTGGTTAACATGGTCTACTCCTAAGAGTAATGTAGAAACTACATCTGATCAATTCAGTCCATAATTTCATCACCATCTCTTGTATCTGCCCCCATGTCCGAGCATCAGATATTTAAGGTAAGGGTCCCAGTAGAAAACTTGTTGAGTCTTGATAGTATGACCCCTATAAACAATGTTGACATAGTGTAGGAGTATATGGTTGCCAAGGAGACAATATAGGGATACTAGATGCCACCAAGAAGTACAAGGGGGGTGCCAATGAAACAATACAACCCCTCTTATGAAGCCCGAGGATGATATATCTTGTGCAAAGACCATCTAGCGTAGGTTTTTCACATACAACTGCAGCCTTATATGCTGCATATACTGAGAAATAATTCCATCCATAGTAGATTAAGTACTCAAGAATGAAGAGCGAAAGAAGGTTGTAGGTTGTAAATGGGTGTTTACCAAAAAGAACAAGGTGGATGGAAGGATTGAAAGATATAAGGTGAGACTTGTGGCTAAAAGTTATACACTGTATAGGATTTGATTACTCTAAAACTTCTTATCAATGGCAAAGATTGACACAATTAGGATACTTTTCTTATCAATGGAAAATTTAGAATGGCTAGTCATTTATGTGGAGAAAAGATGAGAGTTGACAACATGTCCCATCATTTATGTCGATGATATGGTTATTATTAGGGATTATGAGGAGGAGATAAGCTCATTAAGGAAGAAAGTGCTTCAAAATTTTGAAATGAAAGATCTTGGACAACTCAAATACTTCATAGGAATTAAAGTTCTTATATCGAGAAGGAGTATTTTCATCTCCTATAGGAAGTATATCCTTAATCTTTTAAAGAGTTTTATTATGATTGACAGTAAACCTCCAAAAATGGTAGTAATGGTGAATCATGGACTGCATATAGTTAAAGATACCAAGCCAATAGATCAAGCTCTATACAATGGATGGTGGAAAAAATTATTTATCTATCACACACTCACCCTGATATTGTATATGTAGTAGGGCAGAGTAGTGAGTAGATTAATGCATAAGCCTTGAGCTCAACTTATGGAAGTTGTCCACAGAATCCTAAGGTATCTTAAAGGAACTCTTGGGAGAGGGGTATTTTTAAAGAAGAAAGGTCATTTAAACCTTCAGACTTATAATAATTCATACTGGCTAGAGATCGGGATAGTAGGAAATCTACATTAGGTTATTTCATCTTTGTTGGTGGTAATTTGGTTACATGGAAGAGTAAAAACTAGATGGTTGTTGTGATGTCTAGTGTTGAAGCTGAGTTTTGAGGAATTGCAAAGGGAGTCATTCAAATCCTTTGGCTTAGAAAACTTCTTTCTGTGGCTTATGTCTTGACTAAGGATGTTGGTATTCATGTCTTTAAAGATGCATTGTGTAAGTTGGGTGTTAGGAGTCTCGAAACCCAACTTCAGGGGAAGTGTAGAAAAATAGGATGCATTTATCTTTCCTTAACTAACTCATGCATTCAAGGAAGAGATTAGGTTAGATTAGCCATATATACCATTATGAACATAAAAAAATCATTAACAATAACTGTACTTTGTTTATCAAACTTTTAGTAGCAGTAATATCCAACAAGAATTATTGTGTAAAAATGAGATACAAAGAATTACATAAGTCGGCCTTTGGCTTTGAGCATTTGAAGAAGAAGCATGGGGTTGAAGATATGGAATTACTCTATAAAAGAAATTGGAAGGAAAGACGAATTTACCATGAAAACGGCCATAAAAGCATTCTTAACTATAGTAAACCAATCATTTTTTTTCTCTTAACTATTTAAAAAACAAAGACCGCAAAGGTTATATTTTTAAAAAATAAAATAAAAATAGATCGACTTTTATCAAAATCAAAATTGTTCTATGTTGTATTTTTCATTTTAATTTTTCCTATATAAAATTCTATATTTCTTCTGTCACGTACTCATTGCTTGTCCTATATCATATGTAAGATATTTAGATGTCTATGCTACCATTTGCAGCTCGATGGGAGAGACGGAGAGGTAAATACGAGGGAAGGACTTTTAGACTTTTGAAAAATGAGCATGGAGGAATGTCAGCCAAGAGTTTGCTTGCTCCTTTGAATGAAGTGGGCCTTAAGAGAGAACATTTCAGACTTTGAAAGATACTGCAGTGGTCAAAGACAAATGAATTTATGGTCCATGCCATGGGTCTATTGCTTTGCCATGCACAAATAATGCCTTCATGACTTCCACTCTGATATATTCTCAGATACCTTTCACCTGTCAGCCAATGCAAATAAGTTTTATTCATATATGTGAGGAATGTCAAACAAAAAAAAAATCATATATGTGGTTGTTCGATTAGATGTAGGAAGTACTATCACCAAAGAAATTACTACGCATGGTAACATAATTCACTCTCCAATTTGGTGGGGAGGTACTATACAGTTAGGTGAGTGAATTCCTTTATTATTGCATAAAACATGAAACTTAAAGTTTTAATATATGATGTATAGAATAAATTGTAATTAAATAGAGCATATGCATCTACTTTGAAAATTAACATTTTTACATCTATTTTCAAGCTATAAGCACTAAGATTTCTCATGGTACTTGGAAATTAATTTGTCTGCAAATTTATTTTCCTCAATTCTGTTATAGGCCCGATGCTGTTTGTGTTGACTGGTAATCCTTGTAAACTTTTCACATCTAATATGCCTTTATCTTGATATTGGCTTTGTCGTTATAAAATTGTCAAAAGCCAACATACCACACAAGTAAATACAACTTACAGGCAGTGACATACTAAAATGGGATGCTTTATTATTTTTTGGTTCTCAAATATGATCAAAAGCATCTAATATAAACATATGTATCATTAGGGATGGATATGAGCAGAGTTAGCTCGTGGCTAATTGGGATCGAATCACCCAAAGCTCGACTTGAGTTCAGAATATGATGAGCCTAAGCCGAGCCCGAACTTTAAAAAAGCGAGCCCGAGCTCAAGGTCAAACAATTCAGGTTCTAGAACTCAACGAGTTTAATTATGGGCAAAAACTCGTTATTAAGGGTTTAGTTGAAACAAAATTTTAAATAAAATCGAGTTTAATTTCTCGAACAAGCCTTCGGCGAATCCGAGCCAAGCAATGAGCTTATACCAAGTTGGGCCGAGCTGCGAGCTTTTGTCAAGTAGAGTCTGAGCTTAAGTTTTAGAACTCGGTAAATCATAAGCTAGAGGCCGAGCTTTAGATGTCTCAAGCGAGTCGGGCCACGAGCTTTTCAAGCTCTGGTTCGATTCGGCTCATTCCCATGCCTATGTATCACTTATAGGCTAGATCAGGAATATGATATTCACCACTTGATCGTAATTCGATTTGTAGGATTTGTAATCTTATACATGATAATTTTAAACTTGTCCATAATCATAAGCCATATGAAGATTGTTCTTTAATATATAATCTTGGAGTTATGTCAGTATAATCCAAAAACACATGAATATATATAGTATGGTCCCTGCCAAAAAAAATATATATATATAGTATGGTCTACATACAATCGCATGATTACGATGGAGTGATCTTCACCTCATATCAGATTGCGTTTCATTTAGACATGCCTGGTTTCTTGTTTTTTCTGGGTTTTGTGGTTGCAAACACTAGATTACGTACTAGTAACTTTCTGTAATGCGGGGTGAGGCGAAGGGAATCTTTAAGTTTGCAGACCTCTTTGGATCATCACATTGGTCGAAAGCCCACTCCTTTTCTTTTATCTTTGTGAAGGGATGGTCAAATTTTGACTTGATTCCCTTTCGAATAAGCAAGAGTATGTTTGAAAGGGATAAAATAAAAGAGATTTGTGATTGGGTCTGTGATCTCCTCTTTGTCTTGTAAGATGCAAGTTGAAATTAGTGAACAAGGATTTTAAGTGAGTTTTTTTTTTTTTTGTTTGATCAATAAATATCCGAGGATCTAATCTACATTTGATCCGATTTTTGTAGATATCCAACATAATCTAAAATTATTTCGGATTAACTATTTAATCTTAAATTGATATAATTATCCATTTGGATAATAATTCTTGTAGATTTTGGATATTTGAAAATTTTAACTATATTTTGTTATGTGATATTTTATTGATGCCATTATATTTCTGATATTGTCAAAAATATCCTATGTTTAGGATTCAAAATATAATGTAGGTTTAAGCTTTTTCATCTCTATATAAACCCTGTCTACTCTCATTGTATATAAATGTCTCTACCTTATATGAAATAATATTTTTAAAAAGTATTCCCTAATATCTCTGTATGTCTATTCTTAATGTTTAACTACTATTATACATTGATTAATCTTCGTTTTGATTTGTATGTACCCCATTTATACAGTTAATGCTTCGATTTGTAAAGCATGTTTAATTAATGTTTAACTACTTTTTTTATATTTTCTAACCGAGCCATTATCTTCTATAGCTATCCATGCCTACCTATCCACGATAGCTCATACTGTTTCGTTGCTTTGATTTCCTCTGAGTTTTTGCATGTGATTTTCTAACACAGTGTTAATGAATTTTTGTTTGAGCGTGAGAATTTCTTGTTATTACTTTGGTTCATGTGGTTTGGTTGTAAGAAGGGTCGAAATCCTAAGAGACTTTCATATTTTAATGTTGCCTATGCTAATTCTAACTTTTATTAGTAATGTCACGAATGAAAGAAATCTATTCTAACTAGTTGATAAGCCAAACTAGGCTAAGACATGAAGTATTCCAAACTTGGATTAATGATATAAGACAAGCATCTAAGACCACAAATCCCCACTAGTGTCACTCATATATTGATTTTTATCCCAATCCCGGACGAATGCACCCTAAATAATACCAAGGATCTCTTTCGAGTATCAATAGTATTCTCCTAAAGCAATCCTACCTACTTTCGTGAATTCATGCGATAGCAAGACATTAAGCACAATAACTCCTAATGGCCATGAAATCTACTTTCGTGATCATTAATCACACCTTAATAAGAGATTCTAATGTAGATAATGAACCGACTCTCATTGTGAATCTAGTCCATGCCATTAATCAACTACTTTTAGCCTTTTAATGGAATTAAAGCCAATCAAGGATTAAAAGAATCATCTTTATGCATTTATATTCCGGTGATGGGATTTATTCAATGCCTAATCCATACTAAGGTTTATCGAGATCCTAGACTAATGAACTGCTCACACATATTGAGTGTTACACTAACACAAGCAATAGTAAAATCCATGATCTTGCTAGAATAATATGAAAGAATTAATAGAAGACAATACTAGAATAAGAACATAATATAAAGTGCAAAATTACTAAATTACACAAACCGAATTATGTCCACAATACTAAGGTAGAAATATGGAAATTTGAATGTAAAGCAAATAACAAATAGCAACAAACCTAAGGGAATTTTAGAGAGTTTTAAAGAGATATTATCTAAACTTAAGAGTACTACTGTAAAACCTAATGAAAAACCCTAATAACAAACTTAAAATAACCTAAATTGCTTATTAAAACCATGCAAATAAGCCTAATTATATACATATAGAGATGTGCTTCAATAAAACACTAGCTGAAAAACGACCCAACGGCAAGGCATTCGATCGAGTTCGAATGTCACTCGATTGAGTTCGAATGCCACTCGATCGAGTCCTTCTTCTTTTTGTAGATTTTGAATAAGGGAAAAACTAGATGTTGGAGAGGAGACTCAATTGAGTGCTCTGGACACTCAAATTAAGTGTCTTAGATTTCTTCACTTTTTCAACTCAAAGATACTTTCTACCGGTTTTCACTCTTCCACTCGATCGAGTGTTCTTGCTTTCAACTCTAGTTTTGCTCCTTTGCTTCATTCATTATTCGAGGCTCTTCAAGGGTTTTGTTATTCACTTAGTTGGAGCTATGTTCCTAAGGTCTTGAACTCAGCCAATGATATTGAGTCCGTAGAAAACCTGAAAAGCGACACAAATACTACAAAAATCCGTGATTGCATCATATGATAACAGTTGGGCGAAATTCAACTAAAACTAAACTAAAATGCAATAAATACACCTAAAATGATCTAAATTACCATATAAATATAAGTATATTTTGGACTTATCAAATTTCCTCAAGTTAAACAAATGCTTGTCCTCAAACGTTACAACGAGAGAAATGAGATAATACCCCCTTAGAAAATACAATACGCCTCAATTTTATAAAACCCAAGTCAAAACATAGTTAAAAACAAATAAGCAAATATATGAGTTTATAAAATCCATGAACAAGTTGATAGTCAAGAGTGTAAACTATACTCCCCCAATCTAGTCTTCGTCAAATGCTATAAACTTCTCACTTTAGGCATGCATTGGGAAATAAGCCATTCATGTGTTTTTTGGGTTAAGAATGTAAACAATCAACCTAGTAATCACATCAACATTGTGAAATCGTCCTTTTTAGGCTTGCATTCTGTCTTTTTTCATTACTAAGTACAGTGTCAACTCTTTAAGGTCAAGACTCTCTAAAAAGAAAAGCTTGGTTAGATAGGATAGGGCGACGTTATTTAGGAAAATGATGCTCGACCTAAATAAAACTCCACTATTACATTGTTGTACGGGTTCATAACCACCACTAATAGAGAAATGTCTATATGATGCGGTTTTCTAGCTTTTAAAGCTGCGGTTATTGATACGAAGCACACATAGGTGAAGCACATGAAAAACAACAATAAAAACAACAAATATTGCGGTTTTTTCATATATATCTAATAAATGTTGCATATATCCCAAAAAATTGAAGCATATATTTTTTGAAAAATTTAAAAAATAATTTTTTTTATCATTATATATTGCGGTTTTTTGGAAAAACCGCAACATATATTAGATATATATGCATATAATGGGTTTTTTTTAATTTTTTTTATTCTGAAATTTATATATGTTGTGCTTTTCTAATGTAACAACAACAAATATAAATTAAATATTGCGATTGTATTAGAAAACCGTAGTAGTAGATGGTTTCCAGATCAAAAAAGTTTAATAGGTCATTTTACGTGCTAATTACATATAAAAGTATTATTAATAATTAATATCCACTACTACATTTTCAATCTAATCCAACGGCCAATTCCATTGTATTAGATGTCAAAAACCGTTGTATTAGACCTAATCCAACGCCTTTATATCGTCACATTTACTGGCATTGTATTAGGCCTAATCCAACGGCAAATGAAACCTAATACAACGGCATCAATAATGCCGTTGGATTAGGTACGTACCTAATCCAACGGCTGCCGTTGTATTAGGTCTCATTTGCCGTTGGATTAGATACAACCTAATACAATGGTTGCCGTTATATTAGGTCCCTTGTGTCATTGGATTAGACCAACTAATTAATACAACTAATGCCTTATGTCATTGGATTAGATAAAACCTAGATTACTTATTTTAGAATATAGAATTTAGCACTATTTTATATAGAATATAATGTACCATTATACAGACACACACACACACATACACACAAACATATATATATACACACACATTACAAAGTTTAATAAGTAGCACTATCTTTATTTATAGCAATAAACGAAGTACATTAGAAAATTAAATATTGTTCCATACATTGCTAATTTTCTAATTTGCTAATTTACCAATTTGCGAAATCTTCACTTGCTCGATCAAGTTTCTTCATTCATCTCCATTATTTAGTTTATCATGCACCTATATATAAAAAGAAAATAAATTAATATATTATTCTTGAATTAGTCTACATGAGAGTGGATAATGACATTTATAATATTATGATTCTTTTTTGGATGACAATTTTAATATTGAAGTACTAGGATTCCACTTAGCTATGGATTCTTGTGATACATATTAAGTAAAGAGAATGTTCACAATTATTAAGGGATTGTTCACACTCAAAAGCAAGATAAAGTAAAAATTTTACCTGATCAATTGGTCCACTTGATTTGAAAGATTGCCTACTTTGGTTACTGATATGATGTGATGCACTAGTTGCATCATTTGGAGTCATTGGCACCACAACATCAGGAATCACAAGATTAATCCCAGGGTTAGCCTAACGAATTTGAGCCAAAAAAACAGTGGTAATGCTTGGTGCAAGTTGTTGGACTAATTGTGATTACATACTTGCTAGGAATTCCTTTGGGAATATGAAATCGGACTTTTTATCTTTGCTCTTCAAATCTACCTTTTTCACACTCGATCCATACAGATGCACACGACTTTTACGGTTAGGAGCTGGAATCACTTCATAGTAAGGGTCGTTACAATTATTACCATCTTCATGTTGGGAAGACTCCAAAGCATCAATTTTGGCCTATATTTAGGTAAATACATTAATTTGTTACTAATTATCGAATAAGTAATAACACATACAAATTATATATAAGATGCTAACTCACAATTTTCTCCTTTCCTTTTTTTACAACTGGTAATGTATGTCCTTTGAGCACTTCTTTCTCTTGATTCCTTATAAACCTTTGCTTGGGAAGGTTCTTGCTTATCCAAATCTTGTTTTTGCTATAAATCATAATTAATACATGAAATTGAAATGATTATATATGTTAAATGAAAAGGATAAAAGCCTTATATAGGACACATGATGATTATAAAATTGATAATGTAATTGCCTATAATTAGATAATAGTATTTACCAACTCAGGGCGTAGAATGGCAAATGACTTACGACCCAAAGTGTGCATATCATCTAACCTTAGCCGATTGTCTTTGTTGTGGTTACTGACTACCTAAGGAAAAGTACAATCCAACAGTAGTGATAAAAATAAAGAAAAAAAGATTAGAATCAATTTATACAATACCTTAGCCTCATTGGTAAGCAAATATTGCAAAAGATCTCTAAACTGAAGATCTGAAATTGTATCAGGTTTGTCCTCAAATCATCAGTAGGATACGCATAGAAGTGTTTTTTCTTGATTTGGCATTTATGATATTTCCAGGCTCTGTTCACAACATCCATCACCCAAATTATTCCAGCATGTGAAACCATATACTTTTCTTGCACCAATTCTTATGCTAATACATTAGTAACGTATAAAGTATAATAGAGTAATGCTAAAAAATGTATCACTACATACTTGGACATAATCCCATATCTTATCGAGTGTGGGTAAACTTAGGAAGTTGATATAATTAAGTGGTGCAAGTTCAGAATCCCTTGCCATGGTTCCCAAAAAAAAACTTGAACTCTTAGACAATCTCCTTTGTAGGTCCAACAAGCTGACCAAATGAGTTCAGAATAATCATTTGGCGTTCCTCTCTTGTACGTGCATGAACCTTAGGTAGCATTGTTGGACCTTAATGCTTTTTTCTTTTTGAAGATAATTGAGTTTCTATTTCTTATTGCATAAAAGAAGTAATGGCAAATTAGTAATGAAATACAAATGCAATAGTAATGATGGACAACTATAAATGCAAATATAAGAGAAGCTAAATCATTTTTATAGGAGAAGCAAAGCAACACCTAGCTTAAATTAACAAAGGTTATTTATCTTATAATAAAAGTGATATGTTATGCACTTAAACACTATGCACTTAAACATTATAGATGGGACATAGGGGATTTGGATGATTTTGAATATGAGTCAGTGAGTCTCTTGTGCAAGAATGTGAGTAGATTATGATTTCAGAATTCTCAGAAATACATGGAAAGCCAAAAGTTCTTTGTAAGGAAAGATCAAATTTGTTGGACACACTAAGATAGAGGGGCTATGCAAGTGGTGTCTATGTAGAGGGGGGGGGGGTCTGTGCAGAGGGGGTGTTGTGCAGGGGGCTAGGGTTGTGCAGGAGGGGATATGCAGGGGGTTGGGGCTGTGTAAGGGGGGTTGTGTAGGGGGCTGGTGTTGTGCAGGGGGGCTAGGGCTATGCAAGGGGGGTTGTGCAAGGGGCTGGGGCTGTGCAGTCATGAGGGGTTTCTGTTTCTTTGTAAAAGTTATTATTTCAAATCTCTTTTAGTAGAGAATGTTGATAATGATACAGAGAGCCAGTAATAAATCTGGTAGCTCATGCTCATTACAGCTTAAGATCAATAGAACACAACAAATAGAACATAAAAAACACAACAAACATAGAATTTTTCCTACCAAATGAAGATCAATAGAACACAACAGACATAGAATTTTCCCTACCAGCTCATGCTCATCATTCCATGAAATAATCCTCATAACACAACCAGATTATCCTACAAGATTTCTGCCAGTTTTCCAAACGAGAACATATAGAAAAGAGAAAAGGAGCAGTAATGGATGAGTACATATGCTACAACTTGACGATATGACAAAGATAACATACCTTCCAGTTCTTGTCTGTCTATTCCTTCCATTTATGCTATAACTTGTCGGTCCAATTCTTGATTGACCTCGTAATGAGTCTCAACACCATCAACACTCTCATTCATCCCATCATCAGGATCATTCTCATTTGGTGCATCATTATCGTTATTCTCATTTGGCACAGACCGATTACTTTCTTCAAGCACTTCATTGTTTTCTTTTTGTCGTATCCAAAACTCAAGGTATGCTGACATGGAACCAGGAGAACAAAAGGCTCTCTTTTTCCCTTTATTTTTTGACCCAATTTGCTGCTCTTTTTGGTGAATTTTCTTAGAATCCTCAATAGAGTAATTGTTATGAAATTCACCAATAAGATGCCTTTTCTGGCTATTCATCTCCACAATATCTAGTGGTTATGTGCGAACAGATTGATTTTTCTTTGAGACCTATAAAACAAAAGCAAAAAATTATTGTATATATACTATGCAAGTAACACAGACCTGAATAGAAGATAGGAAATAAAACTAGATTCAACTCACGAGCTGAAAATAGAAGGGCACACCTGTTTACATACTTTTCTTTTTCCATAAGAAATACTATCATCTTCCATAGTTTCGTCCTCATTTTCACCATTATACTCTAACATAGAGTCATCATATATATCTTCTGCATTTGGGGAAAGTATGACTTTTGTTTTTTCTTGAAGTATCTTATTCTCTAAGAATCCCGATCCTCAGGCTGACATTCTTTCTACATTGTACTTTAAGTTTTGAAGTCTTTGTAATTCATAATCTTTAAGGAAACTTTGGGAAGTAGAAGCTTTTTTTTCATTCCCTTTCATTTGCACAAATAATAAATGAGAATACATTTATTTTTAGAAAAGCTAATAATATGAAAAGTGAAAGCTATATTGAAAAAACAATAAATGAGAATACATTTATTAGAAATTTTTTAAAATTGTATGTCTATACCATCTGATAGCTTTCTAGGTGGGATTTGAATAGCATAATGCCAACCCTCTCTATTAAGATCTTCTACATAAAACACTTGATGTGCTTGAGATGCCAAGATAAATGGTTCTTCTTTATAAATGGTCTTATGCGTATTTATTGTAACAAAATCATCATCATCTTCTTCTGAGTGAAACCAAACACACTTAAATAAGACAACATAAAAGTGTCCATGGTAAGACATTTCAATGATTTCTATTATTGAACCATAATAATTAACATTTCCCTCAATAGGATTCTAATCTTTAGAACTCGCAAAGCTATGTGTCATGGCTGTGAGAGTGACTCCACTATTTTGAGTGACATAATTTGCATCGCGCTTCATGGTATAGAACTTATAACCATTGATTGAGTACCCTATGTAATTTTTAGCAATATAAGAAGGCCTTTTTGATAACCATAAGATATGGTTAGGGATGGTGTCTTGACCCTCGTTAAGAATCAAATGAACTTTCTCCCTAAACCATTCCAAAAAATCCTTGCTGTGATCCTGAGCACTATTCCATTTCCTTTTTCCTCTAGCGCTTACGCATATCTTGTGCTCACTGTGGAAAATAAAAATATAATCTTAGGTGGCATAATAACAGGGATTGAATAAAAACACATTAATAAGTTCAAGAAAAAACCTACAATTTGGTTGGTAATCTAACCTTATATATTTCTCAACTTCCTCATAATCACAGTTGAACAAGACATACCGATGTTCTTGTGCCCATGTAATGCGATTAATTATGTGTCCACGTTTATTTTTCATTGAAGTCCTCCCTTTCCCTTTTATTGGACGTCCTACCTTAGGAGAAATCATAGGTGTGGTTGTTGATGTGCTCGTTTTAGAGCACGTTTATTACCTCATTTTAGTGTCAATTCTCGCAGTTTTGTATTGGTTTTATGCATATTATGCTTGATTTCAGCTTGATCTTGTCTTCGAGTTGTCTTAAGTTCATTTTAGGTACTTTTGATGATTTTGAGGTGAAAATGATGCATTTAAACCTTTAACATGCGTATCATAGGTTAGGGAAATGTTTCAAGACACTTATGAAGATCCCACAAAGTTCAGAAATAAGAGAAGTGAAAAAAGGAATGCATGGTCTCAGATTCAACCGAATCTGAGACACATTCGGTCGAATGCAAGGCTAACTTCAGAGCTTTTAAGTCCTTGCCACTGGAAAGGCCGAATGGAACTCATTCGGGCGAATGAGCTTCCATTCGACCAAATCAGCCTTTACATTCGGGCGAATGGTGGACAGAGATCGATTCTTTGGAGCTTTTAGAATGGACGAATGGAAGTGCATTTGAGCGAATGGAGCTGTATTCGGCCGAATGGGACCTGAATTTGGTCGAATGACAGTGTTTTCTCCGGAACTACTACCTCTTTTTAGGGCCGGCCCATATGCATTTTAGGGTTTGTAGGTCTTTCATGTTTTGTTATAAATACCCCTCCCTCTGATGAGAGGAAAGGCAGCTAGGTTTATATATTTTTATACACTTTTAGTTTTCTTTAGCCTCCAAATTCTTTTAGTTTTAGCTTTTGGTTTTCAGTTCTCTCAACACTTTATCATTCAAATTCTTTTCGTGGATAATACATTGAAGCTTTTGTGAGTTTTAATCTATTCCTTTGCTCTTAATTCATTTGCTTTATTTCATTGCATGTTTAGTTCTATATTTATCGTTTATTAGCATAATTTCTGATTTGCTTTCATTCTCGTGATTTCCTTCCATGTTCGTTTCATTTGTGTTGTTGAATATCTTTATGTTGTTAAGCATGAATATGTGTGAGTAGTTCTTTTAGGGGTTTTGATTGGTGAAACCCTAGGAAAGCTATGATCTTTATTGCTTAAGGTTGTAGGAATGATGATAATAAGTAGTTTCGGAATCCGATGTGAATCTTGTCCTGCCACTCCTTTGGAGACATAGGGCAATTATAGGTCGTTCGTTGTGATTTGTGGAATCACCAACTTCCTCTCGTATTCTTGGATGTCCATGCTAGTTATTATCATATTTTCTCCAATCCATCATGTTCGGTTTTGGAAGCTTCATTCCTAGGGTGAATCCAATCTTGTCCCCGTTTTTCTCTACTTGCTTTATTTCGTGATTTATCGTCATCCATCTTCTGGTTATTAGTTTAGTTGTTTTTCTAAATCCAAATAGTCCGGTTGTGTTAAGAGTTAAAGTCTTGATATACCTTGTCCTCGTGGTTTGACCCCCTACTCCACTAAACTTGTATAGTTCGTAGGTTGGAATAAATTTTTTTTGCATAACTTGTCTTTTAGTTAATGACCTAAAAGACAATTATCAGTCGTGCTTGATCATTTCAAAAATCTAGCTATAAAGGCAATACACTCTTTGGCTTGATATCCTTTTACTAATGAGCCTTCTGGATGAGCTTTATTTTGAACATCTTGCTTCATTTGATGAAGATACCTCTTAATTCCATACATACACCTTGAACTCACAAGCCCACCCAACTTAATTTGGTTCACCAAATGTATAGGCAAATGTACCATTATACCAAAAAAGGAAGGTGGAAATATCCTCTCAAGTAGGCATAAAGTTTCAACTATCTCAGATTGCAATTTTCTAAGATGTTGAGGATTAAGAGTTTTACTCCATATACTTTTAAAAAAAGCACAAAGTCTTATCAAAGGAGTAGCAATATCTGCTGGTAATGTTGTCTTCATAGCAATTGGGAGTAAATAATTCATCATAAAATGAGCATCATGGCGTTTGTAGCCTGTAATTTTCCTTTCTATAACTTGCACATATCTACCAATGTTAGAAGCACAGCCTTGAGGAAGCTTGGTATTTTTAAAGACCATGCAAAACTTGCATTTTTTTTCTCTAATGACATCCAAAAGTGAGATCTTGGAAATTCTTCTCTACCACCTTCCAATGCTATTGGTTAAAGCTCAGGCATCAAACTAAGCTCTACCAAATCTCGACAAGCACTCACATGATCCTTGGTCTTTTAAGAAATGTCTAACAATGTCCAACGACACCATCAAACACATTTTTCTCAATATGCATTACATCAAGATTATGACGATTAAGACAATGCTTCTAATATGGTAACTCAAAAAAAATGGGCATCTTTCTCCACGGATTCGGATCATCCCCAGCATGCCTTGGTTTCTTCTGCTTCTTTCCAAATTAATTTGGAAAATCACGCAATATATTCTCAATATCACTTCCATTCAATGGAGAAGGTTGATGTCTTTCTTTAACTTTTCCATCAAAATTCCTCTTATCATGACGCCAAGGGTGCATTGGATCCAAAAATCTACGATTTTCCCTGTACACATTCTTACCACTATAAGGCAATCTCTCATAATCTATTTCATAATGACACTCAAGGCATGCTAAGTATCCTTTTGTACTCCACCCAGATACCATTGCGTAAGCAGGAAAATCACTCACGGTAGTCATCAATGCTACACACATGTCAAACCTTTGATTACTCGAAGCATCATATGTTTCCAATCCAAAATCCCACAAATCCTTTAAGTCCTTCATTAGTGGCTGCAAATATATGTCAATGTCATTTCTTGGGGAAGAAGGACCCAGGATTAGTAATGCTAACATCAAAAACTCAGGTTTGATAATCATCCAAGGAGGCAAGTTATAATTAATCAACATAACTGACCCAATACTATATACAATGCTCATTGAGTTGAATGGGCTAAAGCCATCTGTGGCTAACCCAAGCCTCACATTACGCGGGTCATCAGCAAACTCTTTATGTAAGGAATCAAATTTCATCCAAGCTTGACCGTCAGCTAGATGGTGTAAAAGATAATCATTTCCATGCCCATCGGCATTCCAAGTCATGTATCTCGTCATCTCTTGACACATAAATAGTCGTTGAAGCCTTTTTTATTGGAAAGTACCTAAGAATCTTATGAGGAATCCTATAGTTATTTCCATTATCATTTTGTATGCCATTCTCTTTCTCATTTGATTTCCATCTTGGCATTTTAAAAATAGGACAGCTTGTTGCATTTTCATGCTCTTTCCAATAAATTATGCAATATATGATCACACGTTAAAATAAAAAGTCGAATCATGAAGGAAAGTTTTGAATGGTTTTTAGAACCAAGATATAATTCTTCCTAGTCTTCTTCAACTAACCTTAAAAAAAATTTAGCCTCATCATTTGGCCCCTCCCTACAAGCATCACGTGCATCATACAATGACCCTATTATATCATCGTTAGAGTCATTTGGGTTTGACCCTTCATCATTATCCAAAATAGTTTCTTCTCTTTGGATATTGATCCCTAACTCTGAGAATTTATTTGTTCTTGGAACAAAACCATTACAAATTAGATAATCTCTCACAACACCTTCATGACACCAAAAACGATATAACAAACTTCACAAGGGCAACACATTTGATTTCCTTGAGACTTAGTAGCAAAAGCCTTTTTGACATATTGGTCTACTCCCCATTCATATTCATCGCTCCATTCGACAAACATCCACCTGTTCTTAGTTCCACCATCTATTCCTAAGGAAAAGAATTAAGAGAGTTATTTTATATAAGTCACAACAGAAGTAACATGCCACTTTTAGTACGTTCAATTCATTTTCATTTTAATCATAAATGATAAATTTGTAGGATATAGCCTTAGCTTAACTTGGAGCCTTTTCTAAATTCTAATACCAAGTGTAAAATCAAGTGTCACCCTTTTAGTCTTTTACACTAATCTCCTGTCAAATCTCAATTCATGAGTTAAAGCAGGGATATTATAAGAGAGAGAGTAAATTTACGCTCGTATGTAAGATTTAAGAAAAATATCTTAAACATTCCTCTTATATACTATAAGATAATTTGATTATTTTCCCAATACAATTTTATATTTTACACTCACGATAACAAAACAACAATCCCTAATACATATATAAAGGTTATTAAATATTTTGCTATATGTATTAAAACCATTAATACCAACAACCAAATTCTAAGATTAAACACCACATCAAATATTCCTTTACAGAATAGAGATATTATCACGAGTAGTCAACTTTGTCACTATTTTCAACTAATCTATTTGATCGGCCAAACGTACTGATGGTCCGATGCAAATGACCATGCCCACCTCAAGTCCTCAAACGCACTTTTAAATGTGAATTTATCTTTGAAATGAAAAATTTTGAGTTTATAATCTATAATGTATTAATAGTTTTAAGTTCTCCTTGTTCTATACTTATTTTTTAATGGCATATAGACAAATAGACAGTAATGCAACAGAAGAAAAAAATTAACACTTTATGCTCCAGTTCAGGCAAAATTCGGAGGTGTTTGAACCAGAGTACAAAAAAATTTCCATCTGCTTCTATTGCATTTGCATGGGGAAAAAGTGGAGTAGAATATCCAAAAAAAAAAACAGCCAACAGGAGCAGATAGGCTCTTTTTCTACTAATGTTTCAAGTCTATTACATCTCAAAGTCACTCTTCAACACTAAGACTGTCCTGGCACTAGTAGTTGCTGTAGTAAATTTTACATTGAAAATCACACCATCATAGGAAGAACTAAGTTTAATAGATGACCCGTGTAATCACTTTAGATGACCCGCGCACTTTTAGAGACGAAGCAAGCTATACAACAAACCCTAAACACAAATACACTAGATATTCGAGCAAAGTGAGGCATACCTCAAAAGATTTAAACAATCATCTTAGCCTACTCGACCAACACCACCACCTTAACCACCACTGTCTACTAAAGTACCACCACTGCCTGAATAAAGTTGGGAAGCAATTGAATTGGGGTGAAACGTGGGAGGGATTGAAGTTGGGATTCTGGGAGGAAAGTAGTTGAATTGGGGTGAAACATGGGAGGGATTGAATTTGGGATTATGGGAGGAAAGTAGTTGAATTGGGGAAATAGGTTGGGAAGCAGAAGGACGATGGTGATGAGAAGTGTGATTTGTGAAGTTAGGAGTTTGGCCGGGGAAGGAGAAAGAAGTAGTGCATGTGAAAGCTTCTTATGTGGGGAAAATTAGATGGGGAGGGAAATAAAAAATTAAACTTTCATTTATGCGCCCAATCGTTGGATTAGACTATTAGCCATTGGATTAGCTCACTACCATTGGATTAGAACACAGTGCCATTGGATTACCTCACTACCATTGGATTAGACTATTCTACCATTGGATTAGAACACAAGTGTCATTTGATTAGTATGTTTACTTTTAAAACCGTTGTATTAGCCTAATTTTTAATATAATAAATATGGTGCTATTTTATTAGCCTTATATAATACAACAGTAACAAAAGGGCCGTTGTATTAGCTCTTTTATACCGTTGGATTAGATTGAAAATCTCTCAAAATTATTATATTTACAAATCTAATTGTTATATACTATTACACAACATTTAATCAAGAACATAATCTAATATAAGTTAAGAAATAATCTAATTGTTATATACTATTACACCACATATCTCTCAAAATTGAGTTAGAAATAATATGTCATAAAATATAAGTAAAGTTAAGAGTTAATCAACCGTGAAGCATATAGATCCAAAATTCTATTATAAACACTCATTTTGGCACACAAAACCGCGATTTATAAGATTTTACACTAAAAAAAACCAATTCATTCTTCAGGTTTTGGAAACTTCAGAGAGGCATATCTCCTAGCCCGGTAGTCCGAACGACGTAATATTTTTTAAACCCCCTATTTTTAGAGGTACTACGCAACCATGTTGTCCCTTAGTGTCCTTAATGACGTCTTATTTGAGATATTGAAAAAAGCTTTAACAAGCCATAAAATTGGCTATGGGACTCCGAATGAGGCTTATAATATGTCTAAACTAGGTATTTTTTTCAAGATCTACAAACCGCAAATCATCTTATGGGAGAGTTGCCCACTTATTTTCTCCAAAAAAAGCCTCTAACACTATATAATCTATTACTTTGATTTTTAAGGGTTAACTCCTTCATGAACACAACATATAGCATGCAAATCTAAACATAAAGAGATTTTTCTTCTTTACCTTAATGTATAACAACTAACGAAATTTTAAAAAAAAAACATATAAACTAGTGTTTAGGGCATATATAAACCTTTAGATTTCAAACTTTGGAGTATGTAGACTTCTTTAAAATAGGAGAGATGACTAGGCTTCAACATGCTTCACTACGCCATATCCATGGAGGCACAAGTGGGAGAGAGGAGTAGGCTTCGAAATGCGAGAGGAACAATGAATTATGGAGACTTTAGAAAGAAGTTAAAGTCATAGGTTACGGAGATCTAAGTGTTATGTGTATTTAGGGTTGGGAAGTTGAGGTATAAAGAAGTGGAAAATGCGTGTTTTTTCGTCTTTGAAATGATACTAGAAAAGCTGGAAAAAGAGTATATATAGTGAGTCACAAGTGCTGCAGTTTTTTAAATAAACGCAGAATTAGTACCAAATGTTGTGATTTTTCAAATAACCGCAGCATTTATGGTTTCAAGTGCTGCGTTTTTTTTAAAAAACCACAACACTTGGTATTCAGGTATATTTCAAACCATTAATTGCTTTGAATTGTATAAAATCGCAATATTTATACCGAAGAAATTAAATAATTTTCTACTAGTGCACCTTATAACCTCCTATACTTCCTGAATATGGCCTCTCGTTCTTCATATTAAAATTGATGCTTTATCTCAACTATAATGGATATAAACTACTTCATTGCTCTATTGATGATGAGCATGGACTTAACTTTTCTTATTCTTCTTCTTATTTTCTCTTATTTTTTCTGTTTTTTTCCCTCTCTTCTTGATTTTTCCATAATTTTTCTTTTCTCTTTTTTCGTCTTTTTCTATTTTTTTTCTACTACGCTTCTCTTTATTTTAATATATACTAGAGAAGGGGATAGAAACTAAATCTTCTACAAGACGTGATTAACTCGATGTGAGAGACATTGGGAACTATTTACTCTTCTCCAAAAATAAAACTAGCTAAAAGGCTCTAAGGCTTTTTAATGATAGGCATCAAGAAAAAGGGAATATAGGCTCAACCGATTTCATTATAAGAGTTAATGAAAAAAATAATTTAAGAGGAAAAATAACCTAAGTATGAGAAAAAATGGCTCTAATTCTAAGGATAGGTTAATCATTCCTATGAGTTGCACCAAAGAGTCTTGAATAGCCAGATAAGCAAACCCAAGAGTAAAATCACTTAGAGGATGTTATCTAACTCACATGAAAAGAAATAGATCGAAATAATATCATCAGTAAGGCTTAAGTCCTCACTAATAAGTACAAGCCTACAACATTAGGTAAGACTAATTGCAAAAGGGAGAAATAGCCATGTTAACAGTCTAATGTTCATGATTTTCGATAATCAATTGAAATATTATATTAATTTTAGAAATGAGACATATGTATCTATTGATCTTCATTTAAAGGCTAATATCAGTTATATGGATAAAAATATGGTATAGATGCAATGGTCTAAGCTATAAAATACATGAAAATTTGAATAACTAATGACTAGAAAAAAATAAACAAGAAATAAAGGCTAAATACTAACACGAAGGAAATAAATCAAAATCTAGCAATGAATAAGGAAATAATGAAAACTATTCTACAATGCAATACATACTCTATATGAACTCTCCCCCCAAGCCAAACCTTGGAATGTCCTTAGTGTAAGAACTAGAAATCAAAGGAAATGTCAAAAAGGGAGAGCATACAAAAATCCTAATCCAAAAAAAATACACAACAAAATTAAACAAAATAAAAGGAAAGAAAAAAGGAAAAGCCTAATGCTAATCCAGGGAGGGTAGGGTCTATAACTAGGGCGAGGTCTATCTCAAGCCGAATAATATCACGATGAAAAACTGGGACCACCCCCAAAATACCTCTGCATTGCCTCCTCGATGGATGAAGCTAGCCCGTATATTGTTGTAGTTAGTCCTTAACCAATCAATCTATGCACTCATTACCCGTTGGAACTCCTTTATAACATGATAATCATCCCTCAAATCATGGTAAGAATCGGCCATGTACTGATGTGAGGCCCTCAGCCTAGTAAAGTTACCCCATATATGCCTAAAATTGGTCAGTTTTAGACCAAATTTGTGTTGTAGGGTAGCTATCTAAGTCTTAAAGGATTAAGACTAAATACTACTCACCTCAAAATGGGGGGAGGGGGGGGGGGGGGGACTATGCATAGGCTCCTCCTCCATCACTCTAGAGCCATGGAGACCACCCTCAAGTGCTCTACCCTCCTCAGGGAATGGATCACCTTCGGCAACCGATGGTGGCCAATGGAAGTTTGGAGTCGAATCCATGACTCATGACCCTCCAGAAGAGGGAGATGACCCCGAGGCAAGAAGACATAGGGGGCAACCCTTGTGGAGTTGGACGCCCAACAAGCTACTCAAAACCCTTTTGTCGACCTCTATAGTCAAATCCATCACATGGTTTGAAGGCTGCATAGATTTGATTGGTTGAGGCCTGACACCACATAGCGAGAGCAGCTAGAAAGGTCTAAATCCTTACATAGTGCTAGAAGGGTAATATGGCCTCCTATGACTATCTTAGTCAAAATATTAGCTACTTAGGCTAGGTATTCCATAAACTAGGCCACCAAACAAAGAATCCTAGTACCAAAGGCCCTATCTACCCCAGGATTTCCAATGAAACCTAGAGAAAATTTCATGTACCGCCCCCTTGAGACCTAGCGGAATAGCAGCTTGCAGGTCGTAGAATCGCGTAGGGATGAGATTTCTATTGGTATTTCTCATAAAATTCCTCATATATTCCTCACTAGACCCAAAATCAGTCATGAACATTTCCATGTGTGAGATTTCAACTCTAATAGGGGTCTAGTTTCTCTACCTCCTAGACTTTGTTCTCCTGAAGAAAGACATGATTATCTAATGCTAAAAACACTAGAGGTTCTAAATTACAAAGGGAAGATGGGTTCTAAAGGGAGTCTAGTATACTTGGGGTTTATGCTAAAAAATTCCCAAAATTTTCTAGTTCACTAACAATACTCAAAGAAACCAAACCAAATCACATAAACAACAATCCATAAAATAATTTCAACAAATATATGATCATAAAATTAGATAAGTGTTGAAATATTACAAAGTAAGAGGAAGATTAGGGAAAGAGTAAACCAAAGCAATATAGCACCGAATTTCCTTTCCAATTTCCTCAATAATGTGTATTAAACCACCTACAAACAAAAAAATTCACAAACCAAAAAGAAATCCAGAAACCCTAAATCTTTGGAAGTTAGGGTTTTGAGGTGGAGTGAGAGATTTGATACGAAATTTGTGAAGTAATTATATATACAGTATGGAGAAATGTTAAAAATTACAAGATTTGGGATTTTAAATGAGTGGGTTGGATGGATTTAAAGTGGGGATTGAAATTTAGGTGAGAGTGAGTATGTGAGAAATGTGAATGAGAGTTGAGTGAACTAGCAAAAGTGAGGAAAAACTGATTTTAAAACTGTTTGATCAAGGGGCACTCGATCAAGTGCGAATGGCACTCAGTCGAGTCCCTATGAAAATTCAATTCTGCTTTATCCTTCCAAATAGCTCAAAACATCAAAAATAGAGGGCACTCGATTGAGTGTCTTAGTTTTAACGAGTTTTTTCCCATTCTACCAACATGTTTGTTTTAGCAATTCTACAAGGCACTCTATCAAGTGCTATGCACACTCCATCAAGTGTCTTAGAAAAATAGCATTTTCTCAGCTAAACTTTCACATGGCATATTCACTAGACTCTAAAATAATTTCAAAGACTCCTAACACCATTCTAAGCACTGAAATCACCCAATGTAAACCATAATTGATCTACATGACTAATAACCTAATAAATTAAAACAAAAGCACACACAAAACTAAAAGTCACCTATCAAAACCAAGAAAAATATAAAAAATTCAAAGGAAAATAAAAAATTTAGAAAAATGGGTTGCCTCCCATTAAGCACTTGTATTTTTGTTATAAACTCGACCCCCTTAATTTTTAGGCAGTTGATAATGCAGGATCGAAAAGATTCATGCTAGCCTTTTCGTGAGTAGGATCACTTATATGGTAGTGCTTCTACAGTGGACGTTTTTTAACTACACTAAGACATGATGACTTTTTATTATGCAACGAACTAGGATCAATCAAAGGTGGATAAGATACAGTCTTTGGGTCACCTGGTGATCCTAGCTTACTCCAAACCTTCATCTTCCCATCCTTCTTTACGTTTCTGGAGTTTCCAACTCTAGTTTCCACTCTTTAGGATATAGGTGGATCTTTCTTTAGATCTTTACACTAATCTTTGCATAAATCCATCTTACACACTAGAGTAGTCATAGGAGTTCTTTCTATCAAGCCAAGTAAGGCAAACTCCACCCTTACATCTCTTACTTTAAAGGTATACCATTCTTCATTTCTATCATGTCACCAGTTATAGCCAAGAATGGTCTTCCTAAAATGATGCGCACTCGCTCATCCTCTACCATCTCTAATACCATGAAATCACAAGGTATATAATACTTCCCTAAGCGAATAGGGACATGTTATAGGATACCCATAGGTAATCATAGTTCTATCTGCCAACTATAGGGTAACAGAATTATAGTTCTATCACTCAATCAAAGCTTCCTATATAGAGATACAGGCTTGAAGTTCACTCTAGAATCTAATCATATAACACATTTTTTAACTTGATTACCTTTCTTTATAGGGAGAATATTTTGAATCACTACACTACACTTTACAGTGACAGGCACTATTCCATCTTCCTCAACTTTCCTCTTCTTTGACAATATCTCCCTCAAATACTTAGAATATGAAGGCATCTCAAAGATAACATCAAGAACCAAAATGTTCAGAGCTTTTCCAAAATATCCATGAACTTAATTACCATACTTCTTCTCAAGCTTTTCCAGTGCTAATCTTTCAAGGAAAGGGACAGGTGGTCTATATTATTCGAGTACAGTATAGGGATGTTCCTTCTTGTCAACCTTAATCTTCTCAACCACATCTTCCTCAACCATGGCTACTTCTGCAGCTTGTATTACCTTTATAGGCTTATTTACTAGCTCCTTGCCATTCTTCAAGGTCACTGTATTTTACTATTCTTTAGGATGAGTCTCAGTATTTCTAGGGAACTTGCTTGGAACATTTGAGAGTGGACTCACTTACTAAGCTAGCTAATTAAGACAAGTTTCCACATTCTTATTGTGATCCCTAAGCTCCGTAAACTACTTCTCATTATTTTTGTTCAACCTAGCCTATTGAGTCAGTAAAGCCTCGAATACAGATTCTAAGTAGGATTTCTGAGGTGCTTACGGTTGTTAAAAGTGTTTTGGTGGATTATATGGGGGCCTCCTATTAAATCATGACAATCATTACAACTGGTTGAAGTTATTACGCTATGGGGTAGGGTTTTGGACTAGGCTCTAAACATTTTGGGTATTCTTATAGGAGAAGTTTGGGTGTTGCTTCCAACCTTCATTATATGTGTTTAATAATAGGTAAAATGACCTCTTTTAATGTTACCCCTAGAAGTCATATTGATGTAGAGCTTGCTATCATGGTTAACATTTTATCCCATGATGATCATGGTTAATCTTTACAATACACCTTGGTACCTATGATGAGGATAATATTTTAACATCCTCCTAAACCATCTCCAAATCTTTTGGAGTTACTTGTCATACAACTGCTAAAAGTTGTTGATCTTAGGTCTCAACTTAGCCGTCTTATCCTAATTAAAGAAGTTTATAAGAAAACCTTTTTCATGCTTGTCCTATGTATCAAAAGTACCCAAACCATCATCACTAAGCCATTCATGCGCTCTAGCCCTCAAAGAAAATAGAAATAACCTAAGCTTCACAAAATCCTTCATCTTAATATTGTCACACTTCTTTAGGAAGTTCTCAATGTGGGAAATGAGGCACTCCTTAGGGTTACCTGCAAATGCATCACTAGAGACAAACTGAATAAACTCTAACTTCAGTTAAAACTGCTCAGCTATAACCTGTGGCCAAGAAATGCTTGACATCGTTTAAGGATTAGGCACTAGTAGAGAATCATTCAAATTATGCGGTTTTCTACACTTTAATGCTACGATTATTGAGGAGAAGTACATATGGACAAAGCACCCGGGTTATTCATAGGACTAGGAATCAATGTTACGATACCTACTTTAAAAAAACCTCGACCTTACCTATTACGAGTAACGGGCAAGTAAGGGTTGGGATCTATAGAGAATGGCTCTTAATAGCTACCAAACTCTTGCAATTTGAATACAAGCTAGCGCTAACTAAAATGGGAGAGGGTTCTAAGTCTAACTAAGAATGATAAATGCAAGGTTCTAAAGGTTGATTCTATAGGGTAAAAGCGCTATGGGTTTCGAGATTCAATACCAATTCCTAACATAAATAAGCTAAAAATGGAGATTGGATACAAAAGTGAGATAACTTGAGACTCATAAGCTCACTACCAATCTATGCATCGAACCTAAAATATGCTGCATGGAAGGGGTTTCATCCAAGAACCAACCTTTTAATCATGTTCAAGGAAACAAGCACTAAAGGATTTATCACCTAATTGATGTATAAAGAAACCCAAGCAACACAATATGATCATCATAATAAACCAATAGCTCTAAAATCAACAAATCTAATATTGGGTCACTACCTAAATCTACATTTTCCAATATCTATGATCTAAGAATGTGAATGGGAGAAAACTAAATAGCTAATCTATGCTCCAACCAAAACCCAACATCAAATCACTTATTACTCATCAATGAACCAACTCTAAGCTTTAATCATCATCCATGCTCAGGATTGATTTTTCACCCTATCCCCTAACTAATATAACTACTCATGCTTAATACTAATAAACATTACCAAATCGATAAAGAAAGATATACTACCAAAATACAAATAAAAATTTACTACACTATTAAATAAACTAGAATTTATAAGCATGAGTCAAGCAAAAATAATATAAAAAAAATATAAAGCACGAGAAAGGAAATAAAATACTAATTTATAGATGGAAATTTTTTTTAACAAGGTTTGATGCAATTCCGTTGGTAACAGCATATATCGAGAACAACTCTTTAAACTAAACTAAGAATTTTGATGGAAAAAATAAAACCCTAGAACCATGCTTCTAGTCTCTAAACTTAGCTAAAAACTAATGAATGTGATGAATAATGATTCCATGATGCATTGCTAATGCTATATCCCTCATTAGGCCCATGGAAGAGTTTGATTTTGGCACAAAAGTCGCGCAAAATAGACATGAGCGGGCATTTAGATCAAGTGTTAAGCGCCCGCTGATAAGAGGAAACTCGGTGCTGTAGTGAATTGTTCACTTCATAAGAGCCTGCTTAGAAGGCAAAAATGCCTTTTGAGCGCCCTCTCGATGGACACTTGCATCCTGCTCATTTTCTTCTATTTCTCAACTTGGATTGAACTGAGCGGCCGCTCAAGAATCCTTTTGAGTGGCTCCTTAAGTCTTTTTCATTTAAAAGGTGTCCTTGTTCTTTTCTTGAGCGATCTCTTGGATTCTCTTCTTGACTTTACTAATATACATCTCTATTCCTCTATTCTCATGCTCATGCTCATGCGAACTAAATACCTGCATCAAGCTAACAACAACATGCTTAAAAGTAGAAAAGACATGGGAAATAAAGGGAAATAGGATCGAAATATGACAATTTCTCCTAAGTCTAGATCATGTATAAAGTCATGTAAAATGGCATAAAACAGGACAAACTCGGGCCAAAAGAGTACGAAAACTTTGCTAGGAAGGCACAAATGAGTGACATAAACGTCACTCATTAGATATATGCAAATGCTGCAATTTTTTGTGCAGCAATAAAACACACTGGTGTTGTAATTTATAGCGTCACAGCATTTAATACTCTAAATGCTGTAATTTCCTATAAAAATTGCAACACATATGTAGTTTTTAAAAAAACTTTTAATATTGAACTATTAAATGCTGTAATTTTCTAGAAAATCGTAACACTTGTTCTAATTTTTCAGAGGGTCATTATTACCTAGGAACTACCTGCATTCAGAAAACTAGCTAATATCTTTCTATTTAATATAATAGATCATCATTTCCAGTGCTAAATATTATTAATAATTAATTTCTCACAAAATTTTTATATTAAAAATCTAATCAAATCTAAAGTAATAATGTACATATTTATATAATTAAAACATCTTTAAGAAATCTAATATAATCTAAGCTAACTGTTCCGCACAAAATTTTTCGTATTCTCCATCAACTTAGAAGGTGAGTATGACGTTCTTTATTGAAATTCTTGAAAATATTGAGAAAAGATGAATTATTGGTTTGAAACAAAACATCATTATACACCAGAATATTCTTCTAACTAAAAATGTACTTAAACTTAGAAATGACCTAACATGAAGCATATAAATCCAATATTATATTATAGCCACTCGATTTGGCACCCAAAATTGTGATCTATGAGATGATATACTCAAAATGGACAACCAATTAATTATTCATAGAGCTCGAGTGTGTTCCATGGTTTAGATAATTTCGGAGAGGCATATCTCTTAGCCCAGTAGTCTAAAAGGTGCAATTTTTTTAAACCCCATATTTTTGAAGGTATTACATAACTTTGTTGCCCCTTAGTAGCCTCGATTCATTTGAATTTGAGATATCATAAAAAATCTTTGACAAGTCATAAAATTGGCTACAAGACTTCATATGGGGTGAGTTTTATGTCGAAGTTGTGTAGTTTTTGGAGATCTACGCATTGCAAATATCTTGGGGGATTTAGCCACTTATTTTATCCAAAAATAGCAACTAACAACATATAATCTATGAAATTAGATTTCTAAGGGATAATTCTTTCATGAACACAACATATAGCATCTAATGAAACATACTCGGATTTTTTCATCTTTATATTAATGTAGAATAAATTACAAAAGACAGAAATAAAGAATGTATATTAGAGCATAAGGCATATGAAATATTTAGATTCTAAATTTTAGAGTATGTAGACTTTTTCAAATCAAAATGTGAGACAGGTTTAGGCTTTGAAATGCTTCACTACGTCATATCCATGGAGATACAAGTGGGAGAGAGGAGTAAGCTTTGAAATGCATGAGAGAGAACAAATTATGGGGACTTTAGAAAGAAGTTAGGATTATAGGAAGGAAATATGAGGGATTAAGAGTGGGAGGACTGAATGTTATAGGGATTTAGGGTTAGAAAGTTGAGGGTTAGAGAAGAAGGGAGATGTGTGTTGTGCTACTGATATTTTTTCGTGTTTAAAATGATACTGGAAGCGCTGGAACAAGAGTATATATATAGTGAGTTATAAGTGCTACGATTTTTCAAATAAACACGGCACTTAGAACCACAAGTGCTATAATTTTTTCAAATAATCGAAGCACCAATAACTCACAAGTGTTGCAATTATTTGAAAGACCACATTATTTGATACTAAAGTTATGGTTTTTCAAATAAATGCAACATTTGTGGTTTTAAGTTATGCGTTTTTTTAAAAAATTACATAACTTTGTATTAAGGTATATTTCAAACCATTAAGTGCTTCGAGTTCCATATAACTTAGTATTTACTCAAAGTAATTAAATAGTTTTCTACTAGTGAGAGATGTCATACTCAAATAGAGTTTTCAGAGGTGGGGTTTCAGCCATGTTATTCAATTTCTTTGACTTCTTTTTCTATTTCTTTTTCTTCCTTGTTGAGTTCTTAATCACGGGATCTAGAGAAATAAGCTCTTCAAAACCTGTACTTCGAGTGTGCATGCAAAGAAAGCGCTAGATTTGAAAAAGATCAAATCAACAAATACTATAGTTGAAGAAACTACCTAAAAAAAGAAAATCTTAATGAAAATATAAACTAAAAACAACAAAAGAAATCACTGTCAGTTCCTAGAAACGAAGCCAAATTTTGACCAAGCTGTCACAAACTATTAAAAGTAACCTATTCACCTAAACTAATGTATCTCGGCTAAGTAGGGTAAAAATCCCAAGAAACTATCATATTCTAACATTGCCTATGTTAGTTCTAAGTTCTATCTGGAATGTCACAAACAAACAGGAGTCTATTCTAACTACTAACTAAGCTAAACAAGGCTAAGACATGAACAATTGCTAACTTAGATTAATAATATGAGACAATCATCTAGGGAAATGAATCCCACTAGTATGACTTAGACATTGATTTCTATCCTAGTCTCGCAAATTCAATACATAAAGTAATTTCTAGGATGAATACACCCTAAAAAATACCAAGAATCTCTCTCGAGTATCAATAGATTTCTCCTAAAGCAATCCTACCTACTTTTGTGGAATTATATGGTAGAAAGACATCAAGCACAATAAATTCTAATGGTCATGATGTCTACTTTCTTGATCATCAATCACACCTTAACTAGTGATTCTAATATAGATTATGAACCAACTCTCGCCGCGAACATAATCAATGCCATTAATTAATTATGTGTAGCCTTTTAATGGAATAAAAGCCAATCAAGGATTAAAATCATCGTTAGCATTTAAATTTGGTTTTCAAGATTTATTCAATACCTAATCCGTACTAGAGTTCATCAGGATCCTAGAATAACAAACTACTCATGCATATTGATTGTAGCACTCACACAAGCAATAGTAAAACCCTTGATCTATGATACACTAGTAGAAATTATTTAATTTATGACTATTTATTAGCGGCGCATTAGCAAACTAGCCACAAACTATTATGAGAGCAATAGTATAAATAATACTTTGTTAGCGGTGTATTAGCAAACTAGCCATGATCTATGCTCTCTAGAATAATATGAAAGTAATAATATAAAATAATACTAGAATAAGAACATAATATAAAGTTTGAAAATACTAAATTAAAAAAATAGAAATGTGTTCACAATGCTCAGGTACAAATCTGGAAACTTGAATGGAAAGCAATAACAAATAGTCGCAAAACTAAGAGAATTTGAGAGAGCTTTTGAGAGATCTAATCTAAACTAAAGAGTGATTTTGTATTCCCTAATGAAAAACCCTAATAAAAAATATAAAATAATCTAAATTACTTATTAAACCATGCAAATAATCCTAAATATATACATGTAAGGTTCGAGCTTCAATAAAACACTCGCTGAAAAATGACCCAATGGCAAGGCATTCGATCGATTTGAATGCGAATCGATCGAGTCCTTCTTTTTGTAGATTTTGAATCAGTAAAAAATTGGCTGCTGGAGAGGAGACTCAATCAAGTGCTCTGCACACTTGATTGAGTGTCTTAGATTTCTTTAATTTTTAAACTCAAAGCCACTTTCTGCCATATTTCAGAGTTTTACTCAATCGAGTCCTCTATATACTCTATTGAGGTTCTTTCGACTATGATTTTTCTCCTTTGCTTTATCTTTTTTGGGGCTCCTCTAGGGTTGTGTTCTTCATTTAGTTGAACCTCTATTCCTTAATTGAACTCGGCCAACGTCACTAAGTTCGTAGCAAACCTGAAAAACTACAAAAACACTACAAAAACCCGTGAACGCATCATATGATAACAAAGGAGCAAAATTCACCTAAAACTAATAAACTAAAATGCAATAATCTACACCTATAATGACCTAAAATACCATATAAATATGAGATAATTTTGGCTTGTCAAGGTTTTTGAATTGTTGAGTTTGGATAGTAAAGTTTATTGAGGTGAAGATTGGATGTTTGCTTTATTATAAGCTTCTATGATTATGGCTTGAGTGAAACATTACTGGGATGTTTACTTTGCATTACTCATAAGTATTCTTAGGCACTAGACTAATTACTTGATGAAATGTTTCTTTTGTTATCCTTCTATGACTAGAACATTTATTTGCCATTGTCTTGGTTAGGGGTGTTAATTTGGGTTATAAGCAAGAATTTGGTTCAGTAATAACGGATTTAGTGCTATTGAGTCGGGTAAAATGGGTTCTTGTTATTCTCAGGTCAATTTGGGTTCAAGGTTGGGTCAATAATATGATCGGGTGGTACAATCTAATCGTTTGATCAGATTAAATCTTAAAATTGTCTGAGATAATAGCATATTTAGGACTGATAACACTCAAACTTATTAACAATAGTTTGGATTTGAACATGTATTCTTAATTAAATAGAATTAAGAGTCGTTATCAGTAAGCCCTTGTTGGTTGGTTACCAAGTTCAATAAGATTTTATCTGGTTTTATTCTTGATTATTTTACATTTTACAATTATGTTATAAATCGCATTTTACAAGTTAGCTTAAGTTCATGATTCTTTAGTTGCTATTATGCACTTGTCAATTCTAGAAAATGATCAATGGTATTCGAATTATGATTTTAATTTAATAAGAAAGACTTGGTGGGTTATGATTGTTGGATTGGATCATATTGTAAAATCGTGTAAATTTACATAATAGAGTATTTAGGACATATAACTCTTAACTTTATCAATAATAGTTTGGATTTGAACATATTGTCTTGTCGCTATCATCTAGGCCCTGTCGGTTTGTTGTCATGTTGAATCTAGTTCAGGTTGACACTAACCATTTATTATTGGGTTGAATCGTTAGTGGGTTGAGTCATTTCAAATCAGGTTATATTTCGAGTACAGCATGTTGGATTATGGTCGAGTTTATTTAGGGTTAAATATGTTTTAGGGTTCAGTTTGGATAGGATTAATTTGGGTTACGAGTTTCTCCTTTCATGTTATAAAGCAATTTAGGTTTGATTGGATCGGGTTTGTACAGACCGCTTCATGGTTTGGGTTGAAAACTAACAGTTCTAGTCTTTGCTTGAGTGAAGGATTCAAATAGGTTCTCTTAGTGAATAAAATGGGCTTAATATCTTTAATTTGAGCACTCTCTTATGAAGTTTCTAAAAGGAGAACATGTACCACTTTGTTTATTGAACAAAACTTATGCTTCCTAGTTCTAAAATAATGTTTTTTACTATTGTATCATTTTTTAATTGGCATAATATCTATAAATATACAAAGTAATAAATTTATTCAAAATAATTAATATTATGACAAGTCAAGATAAGACTAAAGCCATGATATTCTTTTGCCATCACCTCCACAAAGGATTTAAGACGTACTTAACTATCAAAGACTCACAAAGTTTTGGAATAATTTAAAGGAAAGGTATGACCATCGAATTACTATAATCATGCAAAAAGCTCGTTATGATTAGTCATATTTGAGATTGTAACACTTTATAATTATAGTTATATGAAGAGAAAATAACCAATGTAGAAATGGTTGAAAAAAAATACTCTACCTTTTATGCAAATAATGTTGTGCTTCAGACATAACATTGTGAAAAGGGATTTAAAATATATTCTGAACTAATTTATTTTCTTCTTGTGGTTGAGCTAAACAATGACTTGTTCATGAAAAAATCGTCAATCATGCCCCACTAGCTCTAGTCTATTTCTTGAAGCAAATTTCTAATCCAAAAAGAGGGAAGAAATAAAGAACAAGGACCACACTAATGACAATGGTCGTAGTCGCCCGGGCTAGTGTAACTGATCTCTCTGCTCAATCCATATCGTCAGTTATAGCAGGTGTAGCCGAGGACGTGGATGTGGACTAGACTTGCACACATGTATGGTGGTGGTGAGGCTGGTTATTTTAAAAACTCATATTCTCACAAGGCATATGATTATAATGACTGTCATAAACAAGAATAAACAAAAATGAAAATATATGTTATTTTTGTGGAGTCAAAGGTCATTGGAGTCGTATATGTCACACACTAAAGTATCTTGTTGATCTTTGCCAAGAGTCACTCAAACAATAGGGAAAGAAATGGAAATGAATTCTATCTATAACAATGTTGAAGATGACTTTCTTTCCAATGACGCAACTAACTTAGAAGTTGCTGCTTTCTTCACTACCCCTAAAGAAAATAACTACACCCTATAACCTTTAAGAGTAAAGCTCTAGCAGTTTATTTGTATTTTATTTATGTACCAATGAATATGCGATGGGATTTTTAGTACTATATGTGGCCTCAAAAGTCTAGCAGTGTTTAAGATGGCAGTAAATTAATCAATTTCATTTGCAGCATAAAACATACGCCACAAACCATTTTATAAAATGCAGCGGATTACGTAAAATATGTGGTATATTGATCTGAACATTCCTTTTAATCTGCAGCAACTCTGATGATTATACGCCGGATATTATTAGATTTATATGTGGCAGTTTATGAATTATGCGCTACATATTTATTGTTTTTGTTAATTAAAAAAGCTAGAAAATAATTAATAAGCGGCAGTTTTGGGTTAGACCTGCCGCATATAGATGGTGTTAGTGTTTGGAAGCTTTTATTTAGTCACTACTACGCGAAATCTATTGTTCATATTACCAAAATAGAACTACATTTTTAAAACCTGCTATATAATTTTGATGTTACCAAAACCTGCTTTTACATTACATTTACCAACTAATTACCAACCAAGGTACATATATGATTATCTAGAATTCATTTATACACTATTAGGGTCAATCACCCAATAAGGGACATCAAAAATAAGATCCAATAAAAAAATAAAATGTACAAAAAGCTACAATATTATCATCAGAAATACACAATAGGGAAGGTAAAAAAAATAAATTATTAGTCCAATACTTGGCCAATTTTTACGAACCACATCGATTTCTTAAGTAGAGAAGGGCTTCTCGTTGAATCCTTTGCATACCTAAGAATGATTAAATTATCATTAAATTATATATATAATGTTATGTATTTCAAAAGTAAAGTTTAGACATGCCATTTTCTACCCAAAGTTACATAATTAACTTATGACACTAACTTGACTCAAGGCCATTTCTACCCAAAACCACTCATATTCAACCTATATTTACTTAAATCGATGTATTTTAAGTGTTAAGGGCATTTTCAACCTAAAAAAAAGCTCTCATTTTCCCTATTTTGACTCAAACCGTCCTATTCAAAGTGTTTAGGGCATGTTCTACGGAAATACACCATTATTGAGCCAAAACTGCCCCTATTTGACCTATATTGACTTGTATTGATGTATTTCAAGTATTAAGGCCATTTTCTACCCAAAACCTCTTTTATTCGACCTAAATTGAATCAAATCAATGTATTTCAAATGCTAAGGGCATTTTCTACTCAAAATCACTCCCATTTGACCTATTTTTGACTCAAACCGTCCTATTTGAAGTGTTTGGGGCATATTTTAAGGGAAATACGCCATTATGAACCCAAAATCGCTTGTTTTTTTACCTATATTGATTCATATTGATGTATTTCTAGTGTGAAGGCTATTATAAACTTAAAACCGCTCCTATTTGACCTATTTTAACTCATATTGATGTAATTCCAGTGTTAAGGCCATATTTATACCCAAAACCATTCCTATTTGACCAATTTTAATTCAAGTCATCCTGTTCAAAGTGTTTGGGAAGTGCTCAAGGGGAAATATGACATTATAGACCAAAACTTGTCCTATTTAACCTATATTCACTCATATTGATGTATTTTAAATGTTAAGGCCATTATCAACTCAAAACCGCCCCTATTTGACCTATATTGGCTTATATTGATGTATTTCAAGTGTTAAGGCTATTTTTTACCCAAAATCGCTCCTACTCAACCTATATTGACTCAAATCGATGTAATTCAAGTGTTAAGGTCATTTCCTACCCAAAACTACTCTTAATTGACCAATTTTATCTCAAATCATCCTATTCAAAGTGTTAGGGGAATGTTCTAGGGGAAATATGCCATTATCAACCAAAGATTCTCTTATTTGAACTATATTTACTCATATAGATGTATTTCAAGTGTTAAAGACATTTTCTACCCAAAGCTGCTCCCATTTGACCTATATTGACTCATATCGATGTATTTCAAGTGTTTGAGCCATGTTTTAGGAAAAAAATTGTCATTTTCTACCTTAAATCGCTCCTGTTAAGCCTATATTGACTCAAATCGATGTATTTCAAGTGTTGAGGACATTTTCTACCCAAAATCGCTCCCATTTGACCCATTTTACATCTAGCAAGCTTGGTAACCTAAGGAATTTTTAATAATAAGTATAATAATTTATATTAAAGGGAGAATACAATGCCATACCTAGATAAAGATTGCGGCTTCGGCTATTACTAGGACTAAGGCTTAAGAAAATGAGAATATCACCTAAGAGAGCTGCTATGAAAGGTATACGAGTATGAAATAGCAAATTGCAGTTTATTCAAATAAGCACAAAATAATATAGATTAATGAATCTGTAGAAACTTCTCAATCTAAATAAAATTGAAGGATGCTTTAAACATTGGCATATGCTCAATCTACACTTATAGTGCATGAAATTCATGTTTTCCTATTTACAGTTATCAATAGCATCCTGTTAATTTCCGAAAAAGCGCCTTCCTAACCTGATACTTTTAATTTCATGAACCAATTTAATAGCAAACTCATTCTTTAAAGCTTAAGTATAAGTAATGCTCAAAAACCCAATAAATAATGCCCATATACTTCGATTCAAAGAAATAAGAGCGCAAATCAGCAACCCATTAACAAAAATGAAGTGAATTTTGACAATAATCAGAAAAACCTCGAATTTATTCTATATATTATATCATATTATCAATATTTATTCGATACGAAATGATACTATTTATTAACAATAGTTATTGTGAAGGATACTATCAAATGATATCAATAAAGATAGGTAATTTATTAATAAAAAATCATCTACTATTGAATTTAGCACATAAGTATTTTAATAGTTACAAGAGCAAAAGATAAACATGACTATCAATTATCCTTTATCAAAATAACAATGCATCTTATCATGTATCAAACCACACAAATATATCTTATATATCGCAAATACACAAACACGCTCAACCCAATACACAAATACATGAAGGTATAAATGGCCCAATACACAAATATACTCATAAAATACATAAATAAACAAAATAATAAATGACCCAATACCTTGAAGGACGGTAGCACGACTCGAGAGGGAGAGTAGAAGGTGGCAACACAACCCAATACGCTCGACCCAAACGATGGTGGCACGACCCAAAATTAGGTGGCACGAAGAGATGAAAAAGGTGAGGGGGAGGAAAGAATGTGGGTGGCATGAATTAGCTATGGCAAGAACACGTTGCGTGCGTAAGAGCACTAAGAGGGGAAGATGGAAAGTCAAGAGAAGTGAATCAATGACAGTTTTTTTTAAAAAAAATAGTGTAAACTAATATGCGGCGGGTTGTACATATATATACCCCGCATATTATTCAAACGCGGCGGTTGTACATGTATTCGTCGATAATATAACTTGGAATTAAAAAACAGCGGTTGTACATGTATACACTGCATATATATAAAACTTGGAATTAAAACACGAAAATTCTACATATATACGCCGTATATTATTAACTTCCCTAATTAAATTTCTACTTTTTTGGTTTTTCGCTACAAATATGTATCCACAATTGATTAATAGTTTACTAGTGTATTCTCTTACTATTTTTAGATAATTTAAGTTTAGTGTTTTATTAGACATATTACTATCTTTGTTTATGATACCTATTTTATTTCTTTGAAGAATTATAAATACTACTCAAGTTGAATTGGGCTTGAATGATGAAGATTTGGGCCTAGCAAATAGTGTAGTTATAGACCATACTTAAGAGTAAGAGATATTTCTCTAATATGATATTAAAAGATTCAAGTGTGAGTGCTATAGCTAGTAGTGAAAGGATTATTGAAAGTTTCGGCAAAGCATATATGTTGTTGCAAAGGGGAATAAAATTTGAAATTATTGATGTATTGTACTCGTCTAAGTCTCAAAGAAATTTATTGAGTTTTAAAGATATTTATAATAATGAATATCACATTAAAACAATGAGTAAATGAAATATCAATTACTTTCCATCATAAGTATGGCCAAAGGCACTATGCTTATTATGGAGAAATTATATGCATTCTCCACTGGCTTGTACTACTCAAAAATTAATACAATTGAAACACAAGCAATAGTAAGTCTGAAGTTTATATTATCGAATAATTTAAAGCTTTTCATGACTAATTAGGCCATCCCAATTCAACTATGATGCAAAAAATAGAAAATTCATGTGGAAATCATTTAGAGAGCTAGTAGCTTCTTTATAATATTTTCTCATGTGCTTCTTGTTATTTAGGCAAGTGGACGACTCGACCTTCACATGTTAAGATAAATTATAAATCTATCATTTTTTGGGAACGGATAAAAGGAGATATATCCCGGCCAATACACCTCCCTGTGGATCATTTATGTATTTTTGGTTTTAATTGATGCATCAAATAGATGGTCACATGTTTCCTTGTTATCAACTCATATCCTGGTGTTTATGAGATTACTTATAATTAAATTACGAGAACATTTTCTAGATTATAACAACAAGACCATTCATCTTGGCAATGTGGTGAATTTGTTTTTGCAGGCTTTTAATGATTATTATATGCTCATTGGGATAAATGTTGAACATTCTTTTGCACATGTTTAAAAAATAAAAGGTCTTACTGAGTCATTAATAAATCATCTACAGCTAATTGCTAGACCACTACTTGTGAAATCTAATCTCTAAATTTTTGCTTGAGGACATGAAATATTATATGTAGCAGCATTATCTCCATTAGGCTAACAAGTTATTATAAGTGATGAGTCCTAATTATAATTATAAATGTAAGGCATTTTAGGTATTTTTGCATGTAGTTATTTACATTTAGTTTAGTTTTAATTGAATTATGCTCTTTTTCTATCATTAGATCCGTTTATAAGTTTTTTTAGTGTTTGTGATGTTTTTCATGATCCTTGAGGAATTAGTGTCATAGGACGAGTTCAAGATCTATCAAAGGATCCTACAAGGCCTAATTAAGATGAAAAATACACTAGTAAAATAACAAAGATTTATGCCTAAAGATTTGCGGCATAATAATATAATAGTAGCAAATTAAAAAAAGGTATAATCAATATGTGGCGTCACTGACCTAGACCCGCCACATATTAATTGGAACCCTATTAATATGTGGCATCAACACCTAGCCTCCGCCACATTTTAATACAAACTCTATTAATTTACGGTGTATGTTACTCACCCTCGTTGCTTATTACTCTGTATAAAAAAAAGTCGGCATTGATTTAGTTTAGTACACTACACATTTCTTCACTTTGCATCTTCCTCTCTTTGTGTTCTTGCACCCCCAAATGTACTTCTTTGTGCTCTTGCCAATCCACCTTCGAACTAACCCCTCACCTTCTTCATCAATTTGTTTATTGTCATTCGTGTTGTGCCTTCATCAATTGGGTTGAGCATTTGGGTCGTTTGGGTCGAGTTTATTAGGTCTCCCATCATCGTCTCCTCACCCTCTCCTATGGTCGTGTCATGCAACCTTCTTTTAAGGTACTATTTCATTTATTTGTATATTTGGTTTTCTACACATGTATATGAACATTTTAGGTGTTTAGGGTTAGGGGAATGGGTTAGTTTGACTTAGGGTTAGTTCAAAGATGGGTTAGGGGAAAAGGTTTAATTTGAATTAGGGTTAGGGGTTAGTTCCAATTAGGGTTATAGGAAGAGGATTGATTGAATTAGGGTTAGGGGAAGGGGATTGTTGGATTATTAATCAAAATTGGTAATATATTTTAATAAGTATGTGTATTAATTGGAATTGAATTATGTTAGTATTCATATTATTAGGAATTGAGTTAGTATGTTATTTGAATTAGTTTGTATATTAATAGGAAATGGGTTATGTTAGAATATAGAGTGTTTTGCATAATAGTTGGAATTGAATATAGAGTGTTAATATATTAATTAGTTATATATATTAGTCTGAATTTATTTAGTTAACGCATATGGATTAGTACGTATATGAATTGTAGAAATTGATTTGGCAATGTATATGAATTAGTAAATGGCATTGTGGTGGTTGTGGTTGTATATAAATTCATATAAACAGGTTTGAAAATCTATTTCAAAATTGGGAAATATTGAATTTACAAAATAAACTCTGCCAAATTTTTTGTAGAATTTGTAGTGATTTACAAAGCATAGAACATAAATAATATCGCTAGAATAATTTAGTAACTTAAACTATAGAGCGAGTGTTTATGGGTCATTATGGAGTTTGCTTAACCTTATTTTCAGTAAGCTACTTGAGGGCCCTTTAGGTGCAATTATATATATAATTATGCACAAACTGAGTGTTGATTAGATTGTTATTTAATCTCTTACATGTTAAATAGGGCATAACACAAATTATGGATCAAAATTGGATGTATGGTAATCGTGCTTCGTTGGAGTTCATGAATGGAGTTGAGGAGTTTTGTAGACAAGCGTTGAAACACCTAAATAAAGTTTACACAAACTCACCAAGGAACGAGAATTGAAGGACATGAAGTATTAAGCTAGATACCGCCATATATTAATAATTCGGCTGAGATATACTTGACATCGTGTAAGGATCAGGGATGCCATACTCAAATAATGATTTTTGGCATCCCTGTAAAAACTCGTTGAACAACTCAGATATTTTAACATGGAACTCAATCCTCACAAACACATCTTTTGATATAACATCGAGTAAGTTATCATGAGCTTTTTAGGCTTTGAGATTGATCCTCACAAAATCAAGGCTATCTTGGCTATGATACCCACTGAAGACGAAGAAGAAATTTGAAGCTTCTTAGGTTATTTGAAAATATTAGTATGTGAGCTAGTACTTCAAAAATTAAAGAGGGAATACAACAAAGATTGACATAAATCTTTAAATATTATAATTAGCTATAATCTCTTGTGCTCTCTCTAGTATTGCAATGAAATTTCTCTTTGCCTATACCTCTTAGTCACCGACTCGCCAATTAAGGCTTTCCTCATACACGAGATGATAGGATTAGATATAGGTTGTCACGACACCTACTATGAACAAAACCTCCACTTAACCTATTACAAGTAATGGTAAGTAAGGGTCGAATCCATAGGGAGGGCTGATCAATCGGGGTATCACTAACTACTACCGGTGCCCTTACCCTTCCTACGTCTCTTCTCATCATTATTGGAGGAGAAGGTGTAGGTTAGGTTGACATCGAGACATGATGCATTGGTGTAGGGGGGCCAATCAAACCATGGTTGATCGAGATAGTTCTCGAAGGACAACATACCTACTAGGCCATCCCACCCACCTGTTTACATAGGGTGAAAAGTCCTCACATTGGACATGGTAGTCAAAAATTTGATTCTTGCGAATTGTACTACCCCTTTGTCCTCAACATAGCCCTACATCATCATCGTTAGGTTCCTAAATTCCTTCTATAAGTTAAGAGAGATAGAGGGGATATGAGTAGAATAGAGACCTCCCGAGGTTTGAGGTGGTGGCCTTTGATGAGCTTGGGCACCAAGGTAAGCGCTTATGGCCCTTGATGAGAGGGAATCTACCAGAGGTCTACCCCTTCCCGCTCAATATCAGTATGGGGGTTTGTAAGGTAGGAGTGCACTACCCTCCTCACTTTCCACCCATATACCTCAGGATTGGGAGTGTATTGGATGAAATTCATCCTCTTTATGGAATCAATGTCGATGTAAATATCATTTCCATCGACAAGAGTAAGAAGATTTAATTGCTCTACAAAACCTAGAGTATGTGCTATAATAGAGACCATTCCCCCCATGTGAATGTCACTAGCTAACCCACACCTCTTGTATTGAATGCACTAGGCTAAAAATTGGCTCCCAAAGTTGAGCATATCCCCTAATTGATCTTTCCCATATACTGTCATCTAAAGCATCTCTATCTCATCTCTAGTAGTTTTTCCCAAATCTTTCCTATCAAAAATGGTATACTCTAATATTTTGTGCAAGATACTAAGACAGGGGTGAATAATGTCGGTGGCGTGATAGGTGTTGGACTAGTATTCTAGGCCATCCGTTATTTATCTCCACCAATGCGTCTCAATATATTCTATGAATCTTCCCATGTCTAGTGCATGTATATTGTTAGAGGGGTCCTATTTAAAGATCTTGTTCAACCTTTCTAAGGTGATATTCTGGGGTTGGTTAAACATTTGAATAGTGATTTGATAATATTCTCACCTATCAAAATTATATCTAAAGAAGCTTGGAATTCTAGGGTTAGCCTCTCATATGAGTAGTTCTTAAGCTTAGAGAATTCGACCCACCCTAAGAAATTGAGTAACCCATAGAGGTCCTCCTTAATTCCTAATTGCTCCAAAGAGTCAGGTTCATAGAATTTGGTGCTCAAGATATTTCGGTTTATGATTTTCTCATAATATGATTTGTGAATTGGGTTGACGAATTTCAACAAAGGAATGGTATATTAGGAGGGTTAGGAGGATTGGGAAGCACTAAAACCTTAGAAGTCTTTGACTTCTTCCTAGAAAACATTTTTCACAAAGTGATTATATATACCAAATTCAACAACCTAATTCCTCAAAATACAATTCACAATCAACTACAACAAACCAAACTACAACACCAAAGTAAGGAACCAAATCACTTAACTATAATGACTATCTTATGGTTTTCTATGTCCAATCTTAATTCACTAAGTTCTCCTAAATGAAAATTCCAAAATATATTAATAAGAAAGCCTAAAAATTACCACACGACTATAATCTCAACAATGTAACAACAATTTTCAGAAAACCAACGAAGAATTCATGAAAAATAAAACAAGAATTTAAAAAAATAGGGTTGTAGAGAATACCAAAAATCTCAAATGAAACTTACTCCAATTCATTCCTTAGTCTAAAATACAAAGCTAGAAACCCAAAATCACCAAAGATTTCAAAAAAAACCCAAAGGTTTGAATTTAGGGTTTTTGTGAAGGTGGGTATTTTCAGGAAAAAAAATTGTATCAAAGTGTAGATCAAGAGAAATGGAAAAGAATGGTGGTAATTTGGAGTGAAAAGGAGGAGAAACTAGTGAGTTATAGAGGAAGTAAGGTCAAAGAGTAATGGGGATTTCAGAGAGAGAAAATGATTTTGAGGGAATTAAGAAGATGAAAATGAGGGTGAAAGGGTGGAAAAGGGCGGATTTGCTTCTGAAGAAACATGTGCTTCTCACAAAATGTGGTTCAAGCAGGGCTTGTGAGCACCTGCGCATAAGCTTCTATGCCTCCATTTTTTTCATTAGAGCGGGCGCTCAGAAGGATTTCAAACGGCCTCTCAATTCATTTTTAGGCCCTAAATTTCCTTTTGAGCGGGCGCTTACTCCCATTCAGTGTCCGCTTATGAGTCTGTGACTCCTCATTTTTTTTCTTCTAAGTAGCCATTCAAAGGATAATGAGCGGCTGCTTAGTTCATGTGACATGGTCATTTTTTTCCTTTTGAGCAGGCCCTCGCTAGCGCTCAAGACAAATTTTGCAAACTTTAAGTTTTTTCTCTGCCTTTTCTACTAAATGAACTTTTGACACTATTTTCGACCCAGTCTTTCTTCACTCCTCTTAGGCCCTTCTACCCCAACATTTTCTCATTCAAAGCTCTGTTTTCTGGGTGCATTCTGAAACATGGAAATCCATGCAAAGTTAATTCTAAAGCTAAAATCATAAATCTAAAAGAAAGAAAAGGAAAAGAAGGGTTAGAAAACTCAAGTTGCCTCCTGCAAGCGCTTTTTTAGTGTCATTACCTTTACATTATTCATGATTGTCATTTAATTGAGGTTGGATTAAGCTCAAGCACTATAGATATGGTGATTTTTGTCCTTGAATTGCGTATTTCACACCACTATGTGGTCTCCCACTATGAGGGTATATTTCTCTACGAGTTCATCGTTTCTACACTTTTATTCCACTTCATCTGCTATGCACAACCTGTGAGGACAACAAAGAGCTTATCCCCTTTATATAATCAATTGCATATACAAGGGTCCTCAAATACTCCTAAGCAAGGTTCATGAGTTGAGTTGATTCGCCACCATCAAGTTTGCAATTGACGATAATTAGGTACATAGAATTTTTACCCAAAAATACTCCATGAGGAGATAGGAGTTTCAGTTTTACCTCAAGATGCCTAGATCTCTCCTACACTTCCTCTTTATCTCTCATAGGTTCTACTTGAGAGATAAGATCATGAAAAGGGTCTCCACAGATTATGTGTTCATCTTCTAGAATCTCAACTTCATTTTCCACTCTTCCCTCTAAGCTCAACTGTAATGCATCAACTTCAGCTTCATAAGAAGACTTCAAAGCCTAGCTGTCCACAATTATAACTTTTAAACACCACCTTGGGCTAACAGGATCGTCATTTCCTTTTGAAGCTTAAACTCCACCTTATTCTTCCCTATTTGAAAGAATATCTTGCCTTCTTATACCGATCAATGCACTTACATTAGCAAGACAAGGTCTACCCAAAATAATAAGGGTTTGGGTGTCTTTAGGGATATCCATAACAATAAAATTAACATGGGAAATCAACTTCCCAAACTAAAATAGGCATATCCATGAGCACACCCATTGGGTGTTTTGTACTCCTATCAACAAGCTATAACATTATCTCAGTGTTGGACAAGGGCCCCATATTACACAACCTCTTATAGATAGAAAGAGGCATGAGACTAATACTAGCTTCCAAGTCACACAATGCATTATCAAAAGAATAGATTACCAGCCTTAACCAGGAAATAAAAACTACCATGGTCACCTAATTTAGGTGGAAGTCATTTTGAGATTATCGCACTACACTAGGTAGATAAGTTGACAACCCCCTTGGTTTTTCTCCTTCTAATGGCTAAGTCTTTTAAGAACTGAGAAATTAAAGGTATTTTTTCTATGGCATCTATGAATGGGATCTGGAGTTTAACATCCTTAACTAGTTTTAGAAACTTCCCATATCTCTTCTCAAACTTAGCTCGTACTAGTCTCTAAGGGTAGGGAATGGATGGAATGTAAGGTCGGGGAGGTGATGTAGGCTTGCTACTCTCTTCCTTAGGATCCTTATTAGTTGTGTTCTCTTCCCTCTTAGGTGTTTTCTCATTCATCTTAGTCATAGGTGTAGCGTCTTCTAGAGTTATTCCAATCCTAGTCACTATGGCATTGACATGCTCAGTGGGATCTATGCCTTGGCTAGGAATTAAAGTTCTCAAGCCATCCTTAAGGGCATTGGCAAGCTAGGTAATTTGATTTTCAAGAATTTTTTTAAGGGTTTGCATTTCCCTCAGGCTTTCCTTAATGACACTGTTCTTTTAAGTCTAGGTAGTCACAAAACTCTCCATCAAAGACTCTAATTTAGACTTTTAAGGAGGAGTTTGAGTTTAGGGGACAGTAAGTCTAGGCCCTAAATTGAAATTAGGTGGGTTTTGTTGGTTAGGGTTCTGGAATTAGCCTTGATTTAGGTTTTGAAACTTATTCTGATTTTGATTTGGCCCATAATTCTCATATCTACTAAAACTACCCTGACCTTGGTTCTCATAGTTCCTATTGCCTTGGAAATTTCCTTTGTTTTGAAAGTTTCCTTAGTTATGCCCATTAAAGTTCTCATTCCCCTGGTTTTGCCCATTTTTCCAACCCAAATTTGGGTAAGCTCTCCCCCTTGGGTTAAAGGGGTTAGAGTATTGATCGAATTTGGGGTAAGGGGCCATATTATTCCTAGCATTAACTTGTTCCATGCCAGATGGTGCATTCCCTATAGAGGTCTATAAATGGCATTGCAAAGGGTTATGGTCATAATCACCATAAACATCACAACCCAACACTTGTATAGGAGCATTAAAACTAGATTCTTGTGGGGATTACATGCCATGCATTGGACATTTGAAAACAACCTCGTTAAATTTTTAAGTAAGTGCATCCAACTTAAAAGAAAGTACACGCATAGAATTTACTTCATACCTTCCTCCTCATTTGAGCTGCATTCTCTCACCTTCATTCTAGTCAGCAAAATTTTCGATTGCCTGCTCAATCACTTTGAATGCTTTGGTTGGGCTCAATCTCATTATGGCTCCACTGGATCCTGCATCAAGGCTAGTCTTATTCTACTAAGACAGTCCATTGTAAAAGCTAATAATAAGTAACCTCTTCACCATCCCATGCTTCAAATAGAGTTTAATCTTCTTTTTCATGGAATGTTGTAATTTTAGTCCTCATTTTAGCATTCTTTGATGGTGGGAAGAACTTATGTAAGAATGCTCTAGTCACTTCTTCCCCACATCTTCAAAGAATTGGGCTTTATCTTCTCAAGTCGTTCACTATCTTTACTTATAAGAGAGAATTTGAACAAACTCAGTCTTATGTAATCTTGAGTCACAACCTTTGCCTTGACTATATCACAGTATCTTATGAACTGCTTAAGATGGGCATGATATGACTCACGTTTCTCTCCTCCAAAAGGATAGCTCTCCAACAAAAGGATGGCTCTCCACCAAAGAGATCAGTGTTGGCTTTAAGTCAAAGTTGTTGGCCTCTGTAGTGGGTTGAAATATACCACTCTGGACTTGGTAAGCTCCAGGAGCTCCATAATGCCGCAAGGGTCTATCTGTACCATAAGTAATAACAAATAATAGGTTAGAGTGAGTGGAAAATAAGTCCTGGTTGAACTCTAAATTAGCTCCTTTTCCCCCTACTTGAAGTGAGCTATTTACTACTCTCAACCCTCATCTTATAGCTCTAATCATATGCTCAATTTTAGGATTTAATTGAGCTAATGGTTGTGTTATACTTCTCCTACTTTATAGCATACAAAATCAAAGCTAAATAGAATGTTAGCACTAACAATCACAATGAGAAAGCAACAAAAATAAGATAGAAAATGAAATAAAGTAAAGTAAAACAAACTAGACTCGTAAAAACCACTAAAAACTCGATACTAGACATCAATTTTCGGCAACAACATCATTTGATAGGGTTAGATATTGGTTGTCACGATATCTACTATCAATAAAACCTTGACTTAACATATTATAATTAATGGGTAAGTAAGGATCGAATCCACAAGGAAAGGCTTCTAATAGATACGAAACTCTAGCAGTTCAACTACAAGCTAGCTCAAACTAAGGTAAGGACTAGGTTTAAATCTAACTAATATCTAATATGAGGTTCTAAAAGACTTGTTCTATAAAGGAAAAAGCACTAGGGGTTCAAGATTCAACACCGATTCCTAATACGAATGAGCTAAAACTAGGAATTAGATTCAAAATGAGATAATATGAGGCTCACTTACGCACCATAAACCTATGAATCAAACCTAAACATGCTGCAAAAAAGGGGTTTCAACCCAAAACCAACCTCTAAGTTATCTTCAAGGAAGAGAATTACAATTGGGATTTCTTACCTAATCATATTCTAAAGCATCCAAGTAACACAATAGATTTAAATCAACAATCAATAGATTCGTAAACCAACACCATTTAACATCGGGTCAGTACCTAAATTTCCATTTTTAATATCTTCAACTTGGAACACAAAAGGAAGAAATCTATATGGCCAATCTAGACTCCAACCAAAACCCAACATCGAATTCACACATTAATCATTAAGAAACCAACTCCATATTTTAAACATCATCCATGCTCGAGATCGGGTTTTCATCCTATCCACTAACTAATCTAACTACTCATATCTAATACTAGCAGATATCGCAAAATTGAATAAACGAGACATACTACCAAATTCACTAATAACGATTAACTATTATGCAATAAAATTGTATTAAATAGGCATAAAACCAAACAAATCAGAAGTAGATGAAAACTACAAAATGTAAAGCGAGAGAAAATGAAAGAAATATTGATATATAGATAAAATTTTGATGTCAAATAAGCTTTGATGTGAATATGTTGATAATAGCAAAAACCGAGAAATATTCTTCAACTAATATAAGAAATTTTGTGATGGAAAAGTAAAACCCTAAACTATGCTCTCCAAAAACTAAAACTAGGCTAAACTAATGAATAATGAATTACTGACGAATCCATGAATATGTCATGCCTTGATGCTCCTTGTACATCCCCGTAGAAGAGTTTGAGTTAAGCACGGAATCACCGAAATAGAGTTGAGAGGGCACTTAGTTCAAAGTTAAGTACTCGCTCATAAGCCCAATACCTAGATTCAAGTGAACTGAGCGGCAGCTCAGTTCAACCATGAGCGACTGCTAAAGCCTTGGAGCGCCTCTTGGAAATCACTTGCCTCCCACTCGTAACTCTCTGTCTATCAATTTCTATTGAACTGAACGACCACTCAAAACAGATTAAGCGACTGCTCGGGCCTTTTTCTCCTGAGAAACCTCTTAGTTCAATTCTTGAGCAACCTCTTAGCTACTCTACTTGATTGCTCTACTATGCACTCATATTCCTCACTTCTCATGCTCACACCACCTAAATACCTGCATCGAGCCAAAAAGGAAAGCATAGAGTAGAAAAGATAGTAGAAAATGAAAAAAACTCCTAAGCCTAGACCATGCACAAAGTTATATAAAATAGGACAAAATGGGACAAACAAGGGCCAAAAAGAGTATAAAACTCAACTAGGAAGATGCAACTCATCACCTGGAAATAATCATGTGTTTCTAAATCTGAAAGCACTAGCGGAAAATACATTATTTGCTGCAGTTTTTTTAGGCTTTATGCTCCGGTTTCGACTCGAAGTATATTTGATAGGAGCATATTGTAAAAGATTTTATGCTGCGGTTCAAGCCGAAGCATAAGGTGAACTTTATGCTGCGGACTTTGGGAAACCAGAGCATAAAACCCTTATTTTTTTTAAAAAAAGGACTTTATGCTACGGTTTTCTCAAAGCCCGCAGCATAAAGTCCTTTTTTTTTAAAAAAAAATAAGGGTTTATGCTCCGTTTTCAACAATCCCATAGCATAAAGTCCACATTTTTTTTGGATAAAGACAAATTGTTGTTAATGGGCATATTAGATTACGACAAAGTCAAAGGATTTCAATACTCTTTATACCAAAGATATAATTTCATTTCCATAAATATGTGGAAAAAACCTTCAAATATAAGTGTGCATAATTTGAGTTATATTAAACTAAAACAAACATAACTAATTTGCTATAACTAACGTATGAAAACTGAACTAAACATAACAACTAAATGCAGTTGCTAAGAAACCGTGTAAACTTGTCTCTTATTTCCTTGATTTCGTCAATGGTAAAAGGCTCTTCTCTCGCTGTTTCCAAAACCTAAATTTAGCCACCATAAACGTAATAAAAAACAAATTAGACTATCGTATATACATGTATAATTAATTATATATATGTTTAATTTAAACAAATATAACAATTTCCAATTATTTATGAATGTTCTAAAAAATTTGGCAGAGTTTCCTCTGTACAATGAACATTATCCCAATTTTTTAATCCAAACAACCTGTTCAATAATTCCATAATTTAACGATTCCACAATTCCATATAATTTCATTCTCCATGATTATCATACGTCTACTTATATAAGCCAAGAATACTTGTCTAATATATATGTACATATAAAAAAATGCAAGTAAAGGAATTAGATATACCTTTTCTACATCATCAACTTTTGTGGTAGAAGAGACTAAGTCGTACATTAATCTCATAACATAATAGCCATAATCGACCCCATTTACTTGTTGTGCACACTAAATAAGAATAAAATTTATATTCATATTAAAATCAAAGTAAACCAAAAAACATTTAAATTCAAAAAACATGTACCTTTGCTGATTTCCATTTAGGAAATATGGCTCTTGAATGTAATCCAATACTTTCACACAATTTCTTCATAACACTACACTCCGATAAGAAAAATATAAATGTGATATCAAAGCTAATTAAGAATCAAACTAAATCACAACTGGTCAGCTTAAAAACATGTACCTATTTAATAAGGATTTGATTAGTAAATGCCAAGGTGGTTGTAGATGCACATAATCCGATTGATATACTATGTGAGTAAAAGGACCTATAACTAGGAGCAACCAATGTTTACTACAAATACAAATTTAAAGTCAATAAATAGGAGAAGGATAACTTAGATAACATTAACAAAAGACACAACATACTAGAACTTGGACATACTCTTCAATATACGGAGCCATAATAAACTTGTCCCCGTCTCTAATTGACTTTATCAAAGTTTGTTTAATGTATTCCTTCACCTTGGGTTGGTTTGTCATTCAGTGTGTGCCACAAATCAATTGTGGACATAACCACCCAACTTTCAAAACAGACTCGCATTCATTCAAATCTTCATGAAGTGCACTAAACTCACAGCAAATAAGTTATGTTAGAAAATAAACTTAAAACATTTAACTAATAACATACAATAGTGTATATAAGTACATGTCACCTTATGAAGACTTGTATTATGGATATATTCAACATATATCCAGATAGAAATTCACGAACATCCACTTTGTATACCCATGTTAATGTGTCCTCCATGTAGTGGAACTGTTCTTTTGCCAGATCAACTTGAATTGGTTTCTCATCAAGCACATTGCTAACACATGTATGGAGCCATAAACAATATTTGGTAAGAGTTTCAAGAACTTGAATACTCACAAGTGGATCTTCCTTTGTTTTTCGTAGTGGAGTTGACCCCTTTGATGAAACTACTCTCTTTTGCTTACTTTTGGCCTCCACTTCCTTTTGCTTACAATCCTTCCTTGTTTGCCTCATCTCCTTTCTTATTAGAAGCCTTATTTATGTTTTGCGAAACCTATATAGAAATTTAAACACTTTGATTAATTGCGAAAAATAGCATACATGGAATAGTTGCAAAAAAGAGCATACATAATTATTACCTCATCTAAAAATCAAACCCAAGCACATGGCCATGTTATGAAACTACCTTGCGCATCCAAGATTATACCGAGGTTCCATTCTAGCCTTGGAATCAGGAGCAAGAAATCTTCAAAGCCACTAACAATGGTGTCTGTGGACACACTTAATTGACCACTGGAAACAGGCAACAAATGCATCTTTTGGCCCTCCATTGGTGGTTGTGCCCAACCAAAAGCAACCTCAATTAACTCACCACCATTGGCCACACCTAGTTGGGGTAGTAAAAGACAACAAGGGGTCTCTATTTGAAAACAATGTTGGGTATAATTACCATCATAAGGAGGGGTCTTCTAATTTAACTACCTAACTTATTAAATACATTCAAATTATTTACCTCTAAAACAGGCATTGAAGGATATATCAGGCTAGGTCTTGGTCGGTCCTCAAATATCTTGAGTGAAGTCTCTGGATTTTTTTGGCTTAATTTATCCCTATGATTAACATCCAATAAGTCAACAATAGGTAATCCCATTTGCTTCAAGATGGAGGCAAATTTCTTGTTCATCTTCTCCATAACTTGCTCTTCTATCTTAGAAGTGATGGCCTCTATATCTTGTGGTGTAATTATTCTTGCACTTGATTATGCTGCCACACACTCTTTTCCAAAGGATTTTTTCATCCCTAAACGAACGCCTCCTTTTCCTTTTACACGTCCTCTATGATCTTATCCTAGCACCATGTGTAAAGCATCAACATTGCCTTTAGGATTGAACTCGCCTATAGCCTCCTTGGTCTTCCATCCCATCTTTTCAAAGAAAATGTAAAATTACTTAGTTGGTATTCTAATTAAGTGTCTATATTATATTAGAAATGTGTTTGATGATGATTAACTTTAGACGATGATTACCTCACCACTGCATCAGCTATCTTCTTTACTCCTGGATCGAAAATGGTTCTTTTACCGCTTGAATCTCGAACATGAAGCAAACAATACCAATCAAGAACTCGATCTCCCCTGTTTGTAACTATAGAATTAGTTTTCATCGATGAGGATGAGCTTGGAATAGGGTAAAAACCATTATTAATCCACTCCTTTCGAGACTTATCATAAGTTTTACGACCCATGTGATGGTAAAACTTCCTTTGGCTCGAAGATTGTGAAGCTTTACTATGCTTTTCCTAATGAATCAATAGAAATCAAAACTAAGTTAAATGCTAATTTAATGAAGTTTTTAATGAGTAGATATCATTTTAAATAATGCTACTGCTTAGACTTACAAATTCTTTCAGAGTTGTGCTTTTGGAAACAAATGCTTCCCATTCATCTTGAGTGATGTGACCCCATATTTCATATGGCATTGATTATGGTGCTTCCTTAATACTCTGATCTTCATCTTGGTTAGTTTCTATTCCTGTCTTGATCTTCTTACAAGACTGGGATCTATCTCTTTTCTTAAAAATGCATCCACTTACTAACTTGGACTTAAAATCTCTAAATCTCTCTGCAATAGCTGAAAGAAAAATATCCTTCTTGCTTTGGTCGGGTAGAATATGAAATAAATTCTACAAAAAAAGGAAATTTTGGATGTTTTATTAGTCTAGTAATATTGCTCTAAAAAATTGAATTCAATTACTCTAGCAATAATGCGTAGGATATCATTAAGTAGTTGCTTACCATTGTATCTTCCCATATTGACTTCTTTAAACCCTCCGGTACCTTACTCCATATGTATAAGATGGAAATTTTGCACATACCAATGTCAAGTTGTGTTCCATACTATCTACACCACCTCCCACATGGTTGACCTAAGCTATTGTACTCAAGGTGCATTGGTTTTGTCACTTTAACATTCTTTGTTGGACCTCTCCCTTTTCTCTTCTTAGAACCATCTTTACTAGTGGTAGTTGACCCAACCTGTGGTTGTTGAGGTATCACCATCAACTCATGTTCATTTATATTTATCTCAAGAAAATCTTGAATTGGTGGGGCTTGGTCTGTCATTAACTCGTGTTGATCCCACTTAGAAGAAATGTCATTGAAGCCCTATCTTCGGAGTCTCCCTTATCCTCCTCCATCTCTATATTATAGTCATTATCATTATCATTATACTCATTATCAATATCCTCCTCCTCGGGAGCTATGCCATCTCTGAAGAGATTCATTGGTACAAGAGAAGAGGTTGCTGGCATATGTTATTGATTTACCTAATGCCTAAGAAAATGATGTCCAATATCAATTCTTAGATTTTGGTGGAGCTCGTTAAGGGACAAAAAACCTATTCATAAGAAGAAGAGGGACTTTTTATATCTCCCCAAGCAAGAAGGAGGTATTGGTTTGAGTAATGTCCTTTATATTAATCCTTAATTTTATTTAAGTAATCTTGGAGGATCCAGAAGGACCCACAAAGTATGATCTCTAGATTTATCATAAGGAACTATAAGCTTTCTCCTCTCTAGGTGGCACAAGGGAATAAAAAAGGTTCCCAAAGGTTCATGGGCTTATAGAAGTATGGAAACTATAGTGGAAAAAATGATAGGAGGCCTTAGAAAAACTATTGGAAAAGGCAGGAGCACGAGGATTAAAGAAAAGGTATGGCTACCTCAAGGAAAAGTAACCATAAATTCCGAAAGATCGTTGAGAGATGAAGAAAGGCCAATTTGTGTTGTTGACCTCTTTATTGGAGGGAGCTCTTAGGACTTAAATAAAATTTGGAAATTATTCAAGAGAGAGATAACATTAGCAATTCTTCGCTTTCATATTTGCTACATGCTCAAACGAGATGAATTAGTTTGGTGGTCTTCAAGAATAGATAATTTCTCTGTGAAGAATGGTTGTAGGTTTCTACGAGAGCAAGAACAAAACTAAGGTAGTCATCCTGGTTGCAACAAAAGGGGACAATAAGACTTCTGATGGAATTTTTTTCAGATAGAAATTTCTTTATAAGGTGCTACTGGCTATGGAAGAGTTAGTAAGAATGGGTATTATACTTGATACGATATGCCTAAGACCATTGACAACATTGACGAAAAAAAACCTCTCAATTACTCTCTACCACTTTCTCACTCTTCCCATCCAATTCTTCTCATGAGAAGTTTTTTTAACACATTAATGCTTAAAAAAAAACTCCTCATCACTATTTCCTCCACTACTTTCTATAACCCACCATAATACACATCACCTTATTTAGTTTCTCTTTAGCTTTTTTAATAATGTTTATGTTACCTATTTAACTTTTCAATACAATTAAAATGGCTTAAAATTAATAATATTTTATTTTTTAATTACGATTTATATTTATATTTTATAATTTAATAATTTTCTATAATTTGAAAAAAAATATTACGCTTAAATTTTAATAATAATAATAATATAAGAAGTTAAGAATTTAATTTTAATTTTAATATATTTTAATTTAACAATAATAATCGTAAATAATAATAATAATAGTATAAGAAGTTGAGAATTTTGTAAATATAAGAGATTTTTGTGATTTATAAAAAGTATATCAAAATAAAACAAAATGGATGTCTATTTATGGAGGAAAATTTTTTATGACTGTTGGTGAATTTTTTAATTTATTTTATAGTTTAAACGGTAATATTACCGTTTTAGATAATATTACCGTTGCCGAATTCTGATTGGTCAGAGCAGGGCCACGTGCCGATCCCGTATTCGCCCCACTAACGAGCGCAGGAGCAGCTAAAATCGAGTCGTGTGTCACTTCGTGATTTGTCCAGCTCATTGAGAAGCTCAGGAAAAAAAACTTAAGTGGTGGGGCCCATTCTGATTTCACCCAGTAATACACCTACGCACTGGCCGAGAGGAATTGAGGGAAAATTGAGGAAAGATTTCAGCTCAATGGTAGGGCCCACAACTATTTACTGTTCACCCTTAAAACCCCTCACCCGGTGTGTGGTTTTATTTCCCCTCACCCGTGGTTTTTTTTCCTCTTACTAATGTGAAGCTCAAGCATTTATTTTACACCCTTAGTTTTACTCATGAGGGAATTTTCCCTCACTGGTGGGAGTGCTCTAATATGCAAAGAGTATAGGTAGTTAAGCTCATATGGAACTCTTCTTTCCTAGGATTGAGAATTTCATATTTGGAACCGAAGATTGAAGACTAGGTCAGAAATTGGGTGGGCTACCTTATGAGATAGAAGAACTATAGTAGTAGAAATCCGGAATCCATTCTTATCTTATACTGGAGTATTTGACTATATGGAATGAAGTTTGTTATATAAATTCGAATCCTAAACCAAAAGTTGTTTTCTCCTTCTTCAATGGTTTGTGGAGGAGGAGTTCTCATGCTTCACTCTCCAAAAAGTCTAGGGAGGTTGGGTCCATCCTACCTCCTTTAATGGTTCAGGAGGTTGGAAAGGTCCAAGATAAAAGTCTGACTATTGTAAAAGTTGATAGAGCTTGGAGGAGGACCAATAAGAGGAATAAGGGTTGGTGTGTGGAGGCAGGGATATATTAGTATATTCACAACAATGATGGTAGGTATGTAGGGGGTGGAGATAGAGTTCGGGCTTCCTTAACTTATATGCGGAACTTCTTGCAATTTGGAGATGCATGAAGCCTAGGAAAGCCAAAGAGTTGGGAGACGATTGCTTCATTCGTTCTGAAAGATCTAAAGTTGTGGATTGTGGGTGCTTTAAAATGTCATTCTAATTCCCCAAAAGAATTGAGGTTTATGGTACAAGTTATTGCTTACGACGCTTGTAATCTTACTTTTTCCTCTTATTTTAATATTTCTACACCTAGTGAGTCATGCTCGTATTCTATATACGACTAGCAGAAGGTGGATGTTACACCCGGGTGCACAATGCGCATCGTGCACCCTATGTAAAACGCAGGCCAAAATACTACAAAACGCAACTGGGACGCAAGTGTAGGGAGCTACTTTTACACGTCAATAAGTCCAATGACCATTCACCTAATTTCGCTGAACATTTGCAGTTTAAATTTTTAACATTGCAAAATCTCAAATATTGAAGTAAATATTCAAAGATATCTGCCAAGAAAATGCACGCATCATCATTACAAAAAAATGTGCCATCCCAATGCAATCTCTTAGATTTTTGTGCTAATATGTAATGTTCATTCAAAAAAAAAACGTAAATGTTCATTCGTTTACACTAGCATGTTCATTGGTTTACACTAGTATGTTCATTGGTTTACAAGAGTATGTTCATTGGTTTACAATGCAATCTCTTATATTTTTGGACTGGTATGAAATGTTCATTCAAACGTAACACTAGTATGTTCATTGATTTATACTAGTATGTTCATTCGCTAACACTAGTATGTTCATTCGTTCATAATAGTTAGTTCATTCGTAAAATTGTGTCATTAATTTTCATTCAAATGTAATACTAGTATGTTCATTGGTTTATACTAGTATGTTCATTCGCTAACACTAGTATGTTCATTCGTTTATAATAATATGTTCATTCGTAAAATTGCGTCATTAATTTTGGCCTCGTTTCATGATTCCCAATGCAAAAAAGTAGTATGTTCATGCGCTACAGTGTCTGCTACAGTGACTCATGCAAAAAAATCTTTACTTTTCAAGTTTACCAAGTACACATTTTCATGTTTACCAACTTTACGTTACCACCTTTTCACATTTCTGCTGACATGTCTTCCACCCCTGCCACACATGCTGACCTGTTTTCCACTATCATTGAACTCCAGCAAAGCCAAATGCGTTTTATGAACATTTCCCTTGCGTTTTGCACAGGGTGCACGATGCGCATCGTGCATCCGGATACACTATCCTATTTGCGTATGGTAGGAGGAGTGTTTAGTTTTCTTGTTCTGTAACCTACCAAAAAAAAACCAAGGATCACCGGGAGTCACATGTTTGATGGTTACAAACTCGATGGCTATTTCGTCTTCATACTTTGATTTCTTTCCATTTCTTTGCCTAACAACTTTCATCTGAATCTCATAAGATACTCTAACAACCCTTCTCGCTCTTGTCAGCAAGGAAAAAAAATGTCTCATAATAAAAAAAGTCAACATATTAATATTCATTTGGTCTACTCTAATTTTCCTTGTCCCTTACTTAACCATGATCTCAAATTGATTGATGGGTTTTTTCAAACGAGAATTAAAATTACCATAAATTTTGACTAATTCAGTCTTTGTCATAGCCAGAATTAGATTCTGTATTATCTCTCTGAATTGTATATATATTTTTTTGAAGAGAAACACTAAAACGCAACAATTTAAACGTGAAAAAGATCAAATCTTTCGGTTGAATCGTTCAAAAAAGTAATTTGATGGGTGAATATAGGGGACAATGTGTAATGGGTTTGAGAGGGTTAAGAAGAAGGAAGCGAGTTGACTCAGATAATATCAAGATTAATCTGGGTGATCAACAATTGGCCAAGAGATTAAATGTTGTTGATCTTGTTGGAATCGGTATAAAATTTCTTTCTTTTACTTACTTTTAAATTTTTGTTTTTAATTATGTTATTATTGATATCATATGTGGTTGAGATTTGGTGTAATTGTTAATTTTTATGTTACTTGTATTGCTTATGCAATATGCATCAATGTTTAAAGCAACAAGGAATTTACCCCTAGCTTGGCGTGATCTTTTACTTTTGTGTAATGGTTTGGGAATTTTTTGTGTTTTTTAAAGGAATATTTGCAATATTGGTTAGTTGAAGATTGGATAACGCTTATTACTTGGTTATTTGCGATGTTGTTTGATGTCGTAGAACTGGGATTTCTCGTATAGTGTGATAAGCAAGTTGAAGACCAAATTTACTTATTATATCCTTAATTATGGTGTTGTTCTACATTTGCAGGACTCCGGTTTCTTGTGTACTGATAAACAACTTGGGTTCTGAAGGAATATGGTCATAGTAGGTTGGATTGAAGAATAAATCCACTAACTTATTCGTTAAGTATGTGTTTTGTATCAATGTGACTTGGGTTTCTTGCATACTAATAAGTGATAAGCAGCTTGGGTTTTCAAGGATTCTGTTAGAATGAAAGAATTTACGAGGAAACCATGAGGTGTGAAATGATATTAGATAAAGGAACTTTACTGAAATTTGATTGGCTTCAATTTCAATCTTTTTTTTTTAGCTTCATTTTTAGATGTGAAGATTGAATATCTTCAACACTAGTTGTTTGTCAGGAGGACCTTTCGCTTGGTTTAGCCATGAATTTGTTTATCTAGCTCTCCAATCTCCACCTCGTTATCTTGCTGCAAGTTCTTTTGTGTGTCCAACGTCTAGCTGGCATTTTGAAAATGGCTCAACCTGAGTCCTGAGCAGTAGTGCTATCATTGCAGTAAAGTCAGCCTGCTTGGCCTTGAGGAAACTGTGGTTTGGACTTGTGAGTTTTAATATTCTTCCCGTATTGAACTTTTAAACCAGTAGTTCAACTGTCATCTATTTCATTCCTGTACATCGGTCAGTGGTGCTGCCCGACTCTTCAGCCTGGTTACTCCTACATGTTTTTCATTCCTTGTATGTCACTTTCACTCCCACTAACCGTATATAGGTGACTCCTTTTGAAATACACTGGCATAGGCATGGCTTACTCTTTTTCTGAAAGACTTCATCAGAAATTGAGTAGAGCTGGGCAAGCATATAAGACTGTACACACTGATATGGCACCATTATCACATGTGTTTTCTGGAAGCTTTGGTGACTCATTTTTTGATAGAAGTTCAATAACAGATTAACAGATGGCCTGTACATGGCAACTTAAGATTTTTCAAAGGTTCTTAGCTACAGCTTTGTTGCTAGTGGTTATCAAAGCAACCAGCTGAACTGTCACTTAATATTAGGTATACTAGCAAATCCTTGTGAGGTCTAACAGACGGAAATCTCCCAGCAAACTCACTATTGGTTTACATGTAACAAGCATTGTTATTGGGAGTTTTATCCAGAGGACTGAACAGAATATGTAGTGTGTCTTCAGTTTGCAGCTTCACTATTCTTGGTACTTCACAATTTAACCTTCTATCCCTGTCTTTTGCTTCTAATTTTTGTAGGTTGATTTAATTCTGCCACCTTGCTCCTCTAAGCTCATTTTTAATAATCTGAAGTCTATACCAAGCTCATTTACTGTATTCAAAATGAACAACTATGAATACATATTACTTCATCCCTCAACTTACCATTTACGTTGCTCAGTTGACATCTTTGAATATAATTTATCACTGGCATGAAAAATGCATTCAGTTAATGCTATTTGATGCTGTTGATGAATTGATCAGTACCACACAATACCAATTTCGAGACTCCAAAGCTTAACATTTGATGGTTGGACATATGTGACTTGATGTAAAATAGAGTTTATTGCTTCTATCTTTTGGCCTTTATCATGTACTTCAAGATTTCAGGGAACTAACTAGCCCAATGACAATGCAGTTTTTAGTTAGGCCTTAATTGTTTACTTTAATGCAAGTGGACTTGGGAAATTAAGCTCTATATAAGACCACTGCTGCATTGTATTTATTTTATTTCTATGGAACTTGAACTTCCATATGTAACTAAGTTCCACTATGACATGAAATTCTTTACCTTAGAGTGTGAATAAGATCCTTTTTCAAAAGGGAACACCCTGCAAAAAGTGTGTGTTGAAAGGTACTCCCACAAAAAATTAGATAGCACATATGTCTGAGTCTATATGGTAGCAATAATAGGTAGTCTCATACTCTTAGATGCTGTCTTGATTAATTCTCCTCTGTTTCAGGTGTTGGAACCACCATTGGTGCAGGGGTTTACATTCTTGTTGGAACTGTTGCAAGAGAACAAACAGGCCCTGCTCTTCCTGTTGCTTTCTTTATAGCTGGGATAGCAGCAGCCTTGTCTGCATTTTGTTATGCAGAGCTTTCTTGCCGTTGTCCTTCAGCAGGAAGTGCTTACCATTATTCATACATATGTATTGGGGAAGGGTTAGTCCTTGTCTATTATAAGTGATAAGTTCAGAGATGCACTGGTTGTATGCTTGTTGATGTACCATTACTTGCATTCTCATGTGCCTTACAAATCTGTTATTGAGGTTGTATGAGACCATAAACTGGTGGTTTTCCTTGTGTTTTGCAGTGTTGCTTGGATAATTGGTTGGGCTCTAACGCTGGAGTATGCCATTGGTGCTTCGGTTGTTGCTCGTGGTGTTACCCCGAACCTGGTATTGCATTGTTTCTCCATGTGTATAACCAACTTGTGATAGTTTGCATTGCCTCTCAGCCATGGTTTTCTTCTTTATTAATAAGTACGTAGCTTATCAGTCACTGGTATTCCAAGGAGTAAAAGCCAGCATAGAAGCTATCATTTGGCATTTTCACTGTTTGTTCAGAACCCCCCCCCCCCCCCCCCCCCCCCCCCCCCCCACACACACACACACACACACAAAAAAAGAAAGAAATAGGTAGGCATCTTTATCGAGAAATTCTGTTCAACATTAGAGATAAGTTTGGGCAATAGACTCCATAGAGTTTTATTTCCAACATAGTGGTATTCAAGTAGCAATGCAGGATGACCTGCCTCCACCAGATATAGCAAGTATATTGTTTCTTTCTTAGACCAGCTTCTACTGTGCTTTCAGGCCTTGTATTTCGGAGGAGAGGGAAATCTGCCGATATTCCTTGCCCGTCATTCTATATTTGGCATCGTAGTTGACCCATGTGCTGCTGCCTTGGTCATTATAGCCACAATACTCTTGTGCACTGGAATCAAGGAAGTATGTCTAAAAATGTTTCAGGCATTCAGTAACATTTCTTTGTTTATTCAAGATATTTTGCAACACATAATGATCATTAATTTCCTTCAGTAAATGTGTGTTTCTTTTTTTTCCAGAGTATTTTGGCTCAGACTGTTGTTACATCTATAAATGTTTGTGCACTGGTTTTTGTAATTGTGGCTGGTGGGTACCTTGCCTCGAAGAATGGATGGGTTGGATATGAACTTTCAAATGGGTAACCAGCTTCCTTAGGTTCACTCTTAAAAATCTGTGGTTTTATGCCATATCAGTCATTTATTCTGAGCTATTTGTATGTTTTAGATACTTACCTTTTGGTGTCAACGGAGTGCTTGGTGGGTCTGCAACTGTATTCTTTTCGTATATTGGATTTGATTCAGTTACTGCCACTGCTGAGGAGGTATATTGTATTTCTAATTCCTAGCTAATTTTTGATTTAATTGGCATAGTGGATGTACTTACTAAGTAATGAATATAAGGGTTGAAATTGCATCATCTTCTTCTGAGCTCATCCTTGTATAGTTGTATTCCTTTGCACCTTACCAGTTATAACTGACAGTTTTTTTTCCTGTTCTCATGGAAATTGGTGCACAGGTTAAGAATCCTAAGAGAGATTTACCGTTGGGAATCGGGATCTCGTTATCACTAAGTTGTTTACTATATATGATTCTTTCTTTTGTTATAGTTGGGTTAGTTCCTTATTATGATTTAAATAAGGATACCCCGATTTCTTCAGCATTCTCCATGTATGGTGTCAAATGGGCTTCGTAAGTTCAATATCCCTTAGCATGGTGATACCTTCTACCAGTCTATGATTTTGTAGTTTCCTGAAAATGATTACTGTCAGCAGTATATTCACGTGGTTTATTATTGTTGTTGTTGCTGTCTAGTACAGTTTAATTGTAGCAACTGGAGCTATTATGGCCCTGCTTGCAGCTTTGATGGGATCCCTTCTTCCTCAGGTATGTATTTGTTGAGTCTTTTGATCCTATAGTTTTTTTTTTGTCTTCTTTTTAATTATAACCAGTTATAACAGAAGAAAGATGGGCTTTGTTAACTTGGTGGGTTGACCAGTATCAGACTATCTCCGTCATGATCATGCCTCTTCCAACCTGAAATTAACATGAAGACCTGTTTGACTTGTCTTGTTTGGAGGCAAAGATATGGTTGTGGGGATTGGGTTGTCAGCGCCAGTGTAGAGAGAGAGAGAGAGAGAGGCAGGATCAAATGAGAGAGAAATAATTTGAAGAAGATGATGAAGAGAGAAGAGGTGGAACGTTAAGCTGAAATATCAATTAATGCCTTCGAATATCCAATCTAATTCAATAAAAAACTTTCTATGTCTTGTGATAAATTAGTGTGCGACGGTCGCACTTGAGAACTTTCTCCTCATTTTAGGAAGCGATATAGATGTCACTAACTAACAAAGTCACAGGGTCATGTGGGATAATTTTCCTAAAAGCAACTGTACATATGTTTTTCCTTTTGCCTTTAATGCAATGAGGATTTCCTTTATTGATAGCTAATTTGTTCGGTGCTAAAATTTCCAGTCTCGAATCCTGATGGCTATGGCTAGGGATGGCTTGCTACCATCTTTCTTTTCTGTTATTGACAAACGCACCCATGTTCCGGTGAAGGGAACAATAGCAACTGGTATACTTGCTGCGGTAATTGCATTCTTGATGAACGTGGAAGAGTTGGCAGGAATGGTGTGTTTATTTTGCAAAGCAATTTAATTACGTAACTGCTTCCTAATATACATTGTATGTTGGACAACATGAGAAGATGCTGCTTCTTGACTGCAGGTCAGTGTGGGTACATTGCTTGCATTTACTTCAGTTGCTGTATCGGTATTAGTCATCAGATATATTCCACCAAATGAACATCATCTCCTAACATCTGCCGGTGAATCGTCTTCTGCTACTAGTTGCCATAGTCACAACATTCTGGGGGCTGACGAGGAAATTGTTAAAGATCCTTGTACATTGTCAGGGAATGATTGTGAAGTTTTATATCCGAAAAGGGAACCATGTGATGGAGCATCCGTTGACCAAGAAACATATTCAGGTAATGATGATCATACAGGACACAAAATTCTAGCTCCATTTGATTCAGTGTCTTGCATTATTTTCTACTTTTTAGTATGCTTTCATCAAAACATATTTTTTTTCCTCTTTACTTGAGGTACTTTTCCCGACACCTTGAGCATGAAAAACAACATATTATATGATCTATTTGTCCTTTAGTTCTAGTCAGAATTGAAAACCAATAAATAAGAAAATATTAGAAAATATTAGCTATTTACCAAGTGAAGCTATGGAGGAAGCTATATGAGAAAATAAGTTCCTTTGTGTTTACAATTAGTTTGTGTTAGTTCTAATGATTGTAGGTTTGATCTAATTCTCATACTCTTTCTAACTGCACTTTGAATTTATTGAACAGCGGACAATCAAAAAGGGACTAGAAGACGAAATTTGGCTTCATGGTTCTTAACTATCATTTGCATAGGTGTTATTGTGCTTACATCTTCTGCTTCTGCAGAAAATCTTCCCAGGTATTTTGTGTTGGTGACGTTGTCCTTACTTTTTGCATCTGGTTCCCCTAGGCCCAAGTGATGGGCCATTGTGATTTTTTTGATAATAGTTGTTGGTATGTGTCATATGTGCATACATTTTGATGAATTGTAATAAATCTTGGAGGCTTGGAGCGTTTGCTCCATGTAGCTGATCATAATGATTCAGGTTACCGGTCATCCCTATGTCCTTCCAAAAGCATGATATATTCCTTTCATAATTTCACTTGGCATGGAAATTCAGGGCTTTGCATAAGTGAATTCTGCTATATTAATGTTAGACCAGTGGCTGATCAAGTAGATGTATTGAAACTTCAAACAAAAGACTTTTAAGCATATCATATTGGTTATTTTTCAAAGGTTTTTTCAGGTAAGAAAGAGACAAGGACCTATCTCTCAAATATTGTTTTTCTATGTGTAGCTCCTATATGTGAAGAACTTCATCTAGCATCAGATGTCACCATAGCAGCTTTTTGATATTCATTCACTAGTTCCTTATTTAAATAATAAATCTATGTTCTGTTAATGAAGCTTCTAGTGTCAGTAAGTTTCAGTTTTGATACTTCAACGCTCATTCTCTAGTTCTTTTAACCCTGAGTTTATGTGCTGCCAGCCCCTCTCGCATTACACTTTGTGTAGTTGGTGGTGCTATTTTTGTGGTTGGGACGGTAGGCCTTGCATTTATTGGTCAAGATAGTGCTGCAGATGGTTTTGGACAGTCAGGAGGTAAATTTCAAATTTCTCATTATGACGTCCTCAGCACTGCTAATCCTAGCGATAGTAAAAGCAAGTTTTAGAGCATTTTTTCATCAGTCTAGTTCAGATTTGATTACCAACTGAATGTGAAAACTGGTGATTTCTTCTGGTAACTTAATAGACATTGTGGATGAAAATTTGACACCATCCCTATTTTATATACTATGATATGTGATTAGATTTCAACCCTCAGTATCTCCTGTCTTCAGGTTTCACTTGCCCACTTGTACCATACATGCCAGCTGCCTGTGTTCTTCTGAATACATACCTTCTTATTAATCTTGGGTGAGCAACCTCTGATCTATCTGATGTGCACAATGTAGCTTCTTTATGGCAAAGTATCAGAATTTTACTTCAGATGCTTATCAAGGGAACTGATTTTGATTTCTTGAATCTCAACTTGGCAGCATCGGGACTTGGATTCGTGTTTCAGTGTGGCTTTTAATAGGAGCTTTAATTTACCTTTTCTATGGCCGAACACACAGCTTATTGTTGGATAGATCTTATGTCCCCATTTCACATACTGATGATGTATATAGCCCCTAATCAAGCTACGCTGTACTAATAGTTTCATCCAGGCTATGGGCTACTGTACTGCCACAGGAAACACCAGATCGAACGTTGTTGAACTTCTCTGGTGCATACCATTGCATTTATACTGGGGTGGGAGAACCACAGCTTGTGGATCTTCTGCTTACCGTTGATCATCACGTGCATCTTAATTTGGAAAAATTATAGGCATGGTCGATCATATATATATATATATATATATATATATATATATATATATATATATATATATATATATATATATATATATATATAAGTTAAAATAAAAAGAGTACTTAAAATGAGAAGGATGAGAAGACATCTTTACTCTTCATCTCCTAAATCAACGGATGACATTTTATGTACTCATAGTGACCCTTTTTTAACTCATAGTGATCAAATAATTTATTCCACTTATAATGACTATTTTATTATTATAGTAACTATTTTTTATTATTATAGTAACCGTTTTTTTTAAGTGAAATCTCTAGCGTTAGATCTTATCATTTGGATGACTAAGATCTCTTCTTATTCTTCTTATTTTAAGCACCCTTCTCATTGGATCTCTCCCATATATATATATATATATATATATATATATATATATATATATATATATATATACCGAGGTTGTTCAAGGTCTTCAGAACCACACCAAGAATAAGTTACCTTGTTCGATAAGTTTTGCTATGTTTGTTGTAATTTCATTATATATCAGATATTATAGACACTAGATTTGCTCTCTCCGAGTTGCAAAGCATTTCTTGGCAATGTGTAGTAATTTGATTTTGTGCCCGACTTTTTCATTTTATTTTGAGATCTCAGAAACAAATAGAAAAACAAACAAAATTAAAGCAGAAAAAGACGTCATTGCATGGTTTGCTTTAACATGTGTTTGGATCACCCTAGAGCATTCAACCTTGTGCACTAAATAAACCCTAAATTGGGAGTTTAGAGCCTTAATACGACGAATTGCCTTTGTAATGTCATAAATATCTTGCCTCGGACCTCAAAGGGTTAAAACCAGCTGGGTAGAGTATGCTAGAACATGAAATGAATCAAAATCCTTCGATAAACACCATGTCAAGGTGAGTAGACAGGCTAAGGCCTCTAAATAAAGAGCCAAGGAGGCATATCTTTTTGTCGACCCTCCTAACCCAATACAAATCTCCTTTTGAGCTGAATAGATCTCCCAACCCTTCCTGACTTACTAGATTCTCTCCTCCAAGCTCCATCAACTTGCATAACCAAGTAGGGAACCTGGCAGTATCCTTAAGGGAGACCAAGTTAAAACTTGGTGGAGGCTGAATATCCATTTTCAGAGGATGTAGAAAGCGCAAACTATTGATAGTCCAATCAATGTAGAAGATATCCCTCTATTAAGAAATTGCAAGAAGTGAGATTTTTTTTGTTGTTGTTGAAGACCAAATCATTCCTTCTATACCATAAGGCTCACAAAATAGCTATGAAACGAGGTAGTTTTGAACTACCTAAACTATCCATGCTCTAATAAAGCTGATATAAGTAGAAAGTCAATCTCAAATAGATTGACTTTCATTAAAATCTAAATGAATCCCTAACAATCCACTCCCCTATACATGTATTGCAAAGGGACAGAGTCGAAAGACGTGATTAATGTCCTTAGTCTCTAACCATACTCACACATTGAAGCCAAACACTATCCAAGTCTTGTTTGTGTAGTCAAAGCATTATTGGGAGGCCTTCATAAGATGATTTCCAGATGGGGCTTAACTAGTGAGATCTCATCGAAATATTCCATAAAGTATGAAAATAGTCTCAAGTTTCAACCGTTGGAGATATAGCATCAAGATAAGCCTTACGTCGTTTGACGAGGCTGTCGCAAACTCATAAAAGTACCTAACTATTCCTACTACTATTTTGTTGGAGAAGAAAGGGATGAATTCTATAGAGAATGTTAGCGAGATGTTCCCAGTGGGTATCCCAACTATTGGGGTTGTTTTAAATCAAGGATTAAAGCCTTAAACTCAAAGAACGATCATGTAATATTCCAGCACACACACACGATCTCACACCCTTCCACTAATACTCACGCGCCAATTATGGAGATCACTCTCCTTCCTTTTATTTACCCACAACACAAATAATCCTAATCCAAGGGGGTATAGCTTCACTCTCCCAATTGAGGCTCCAAACAAAACAAAATTCGAACATTAAGTAAACTGACCAAATTTTATCAATTCCACAAATAGGCTAAAATTTATCTCTTGGTTTGATTCTTTCTTGTTGATTCAATGAAAAGATAAATATGTATGTTGGCCACGTTTTATTGATCTTAATCAACCAAATTATCAACTTTGCAAGCCAACTCTTCCACACATAAAGAACCAATAGATTTCAAACAAAATTAAGCAAGCCCTACGCAATTTCCATAAACTGATTATATATAATCAAGTTGTAATTCTACATCTCATGCATTAAGACTGACGAATTCTTGTCATACATTAATTAAAAAAATATATCCCATTCTCATTCAATGGAACCACATATGCCCAGCAACAAAGATCCACAACTTTGAACCAAAACACAAACAAGTAACAAGATAGATCAAAGGAACAAATACAATACATAAATCACCAAGTATATGTTACCTTTGGGCAACCCTTAATGGCTTCAGACACAAATTCATCACCTAAGTTCTTAAGGTATCCAATAACACAATCTAACTTCTCAAAGAAGGACTAACAATGGACACTCAAAGCCTTATACAATTCCGTGCAAAAACTCAAAGCAAAGAAACAATTTTTTTAAGCTTCAACAACTAATTTTCTTATTCACTTGCTGCCCAATTAAAATACTACTAATACAAGAGTTTTAAACATTAGAAAACACTTAAAAACCCTAATACTAAGCCCTCCCTATTTCCAGCAAAAATCCATATGTTGTCCAGCAAAAATCCCTCCCTATTTCCATTCCAGAAAGAACTCCTAATAACTCTAAATTACTTAAAATTTGATCAGAAAACTAATCCCTTAAAACTAGGCATTTAAAGCTAACAAAGCTCTTAATAAAAAGAAAAATAAAAGAGATATTTAAACTATTTGGTCTCCTTGAACTTTTAGCTGCATTTGGACTCCTTTTAAGCTCCATAACCCACGCCACTTTCAGTCCATCTCCATACCTTCTTGTTCTTTGGTCTAGCCCAATTTCTAACCTTTGAAGCCTAGGTTTGTCATGCCATTTAGCGCAAGTCCACCTTGATTTCTTATGCTCTTTTGTAACCCAAAATCCATGCCACTTAAGCCCATGCTCTCTTGGCTCATATCCATGCTTAGTCCATTTATAACTAAGGCCCAACCTCATGATAGTCAAACCCATAGCCAAGGTCCAACCCATGAAACTCAACTTCATGGTCAAGCACAACTTTGACCAAGATCCAGTCAAGGGGTCAAGGCCAAAGCCCAAATATGCCAAAGCCCAAGCCCAAGCCCATATATGGGTTCAAACCCCTTTTTTTGCCCAAGCCCAGAGTCCGCTCTATTGACATTTTTGGGTCCTTTTCCTATTTTGGGCTTGTTTTCTCGGGAATTTTAGGCCCATGATTTGCTCATCAAATTTTCGAGCATCAGGTCCACGAATCAACATATAGCAGAGAAGGTGGAACAATGTATTGAATCACTTTGAATCTAATAACTTGAGTCAAATAGAACAATGGGTTGAGTGGACTAAGCTCTCAAAATTAATTCTAGATGACAAAACTCTGCACACTCATTTGAGTATGTTCATTTTCTCGAATTCAAGCTAGCTTTAGCTCATCTTAAAACATCCATATCCTAAGATCCATACTTTTGTTTAAGGTAGGTGATATATCATTGGAAAGATATTGAAATATTTTTTCCAATCCAATTAGAATTACCCTAATATCACTTGTATATCGTGAGATATATTCAAAATAGTGAAGCACTATCAGTTTCTAATCTTCACGTCCGAGTTTCCTATGCTTCTGCTTGTTTCTACATATCAAACACATCTTCGCTTCTAACATGGTGAAGTCTTTAATCCTTTTTACTCCAAAGACTCATGTTTGTTGATAGTCATTCTCAAAGTCCCGTATAGGGCTAGCAATGGGTCCCAGACCCTATTAGACCCAACTAATTTTTTAGGGTCTGGGTCTAATTTTTTACACCCATCAGATCTGGGTCGGATATAGGTCTAAATGTCCTCGGGTCGGATATGGGTTCGGGTCTAAATAATTTAGACCTAGATCCAGTGAAAATTCGACCCATGAATTCGCACATTTTTAAAAAATAGAATTAAAATCTTATCTCCATTTAGAACTAAAACTAAAGATTAATTTACATTGTTCTTCCTCCTTCAACTCTTTCTCATCACCACTCGCCAAGGTAACATGTTCATATAATTTTGATGTATACTTAGTGGTTACTAGCTTCTCGTCGTCATCACGCCCATGCAAACATATTCAACTGGGTTAGAGATTACTAACTTTTGTGCAATTTTAAAACTTACGAGTAGTGATGCACTTGATCTTAATAGCATTGTAATAGATAACTATTGAGTTTAGGACTTTTGATTTAGTGTTGCATTTTGACTCTGTTGCTTCCACTCAATAAATTAAAGATTGTTTTGCAAGTATTTCAATAGTACAAATTATGTGCTTAAGAAAGGATTTATTAATTTATCTCATTTGACATAATAATGCAATTTATATTCCTTTATAACACTTAATCGGTAAACAATTTTAAGGTCTGAAATGCGAAAATACATCTAATTATAAAACATGTAAATAATAAGCACATAAAAAAATATATTAAGGACCCATTTTGGACCCGAGATCTATTAGATCTAGTGGATCTGGGTAAAGATCTGAAATTTTAGGACCTAATGGGTCTGGGTGGATATGAGTCTAATTTAAAAATAATGGGTATGCACCCGGGTCTAATAAGACCCGACCCAAACCTGACTCATTAATATCCCTAGTCCCGTGGATCGCTCCACTATAACTCGAGCTCGTTATAAAACTCCGTGATTGTTATAATATTCATGAAATCCATCAAAAATACTAAAAACACATGTGAATGCACCAAATAAAGGAAAGTGAACAAAAATCATGTGGAACCACTCTAAACGCATCTAATATATATTCAAATACCCCTAAAATACTCCTCAAACACACACTAAATATGACTTATCTATATGTTTTATTACTTTCTATTTTTTTCCAAAGAAATGTACTTGGTTTATTTCTTGGAAACACTAACCTTATTTAGTTTTTTAAAAATATTTTGCAGCATGTTATTATTGAGAAAATTAGAAATATTGCAAGTGTTAAAATATTAAATTTATTGTGAATAATTTTATAATTCTATTTATATATATTATCAATTTTTTATACAGAATCTTAAAGTTAGTGTTTATGCCCTAAACTATAGAATTTTGGGCTTCAAAGTAAGAGATTGTACCCTAGTATTAAAATATAATTTTAAGTCTAATTTATAAAAGGTACAACATGTTTGAGAGATTTTAAAAAATTAGGTCTAGTTCCTGTAAAATTTGTTAATAGGGGATTGAGTGAGTTCCTTTATTATTTTAGGAGAGGAGTACTACTTGTGATTTCTAAGTTGTCAACCTATTCAAGGTATGTAACATAATAATACTAGTAATTTTAGTAACTTAGGGGTATAATTACCACGTGTCACCAAGTTTCGATTGTTCTAACTAATTACTATATTGCATTGGTAGAAAAACTTGATTTATTTATTAAAAAAGAATTTTGATTATCCAAAGGTATAAAAGTTGAATAAGAAAAATTATAAAAACTCCTAACTAGTATGTGTCACTTGATCTAATGCTATCATTCACATTTATTCCTACAAACCTACTCACCATAAATGATAAGTAGAGCAAACAAAAAACAAATACATCCCCCCCCCCCCCCCCCCCCCCCAAGTTAGTTATTCTATCATAGATCTATCCTTAGAGTTTTCTTTTTATTTGCCAATAAGTAAACTTTAAAAGCATGAACCTTTCTTAATTATGAAATCAAGCGGTAATGTATAATAATAATAACTCTCCTTTTATAACTTCTTTAATATATTCTTTAAATACAAAGAGGTTGCTTTAATTATTAAAGCTCATTGAAAATTATTAAATCTCAAATGCCTTTATTCCTTTTTAAACATTATACATATTAAAAAATTATGGTAAATTTATATCATTCTTTTTTTTATATAATTGGAATTTTAAATAAATAATCATATATATATTTTAAAAAGTGGCACATGGATAAAATTCTAATTTATTTAGCTAATTATGTATATAATATATATTAAAATTTTCAAACCTTGTTAAAAATATTATTTGTCGCTTAACGCAATATAATTCACAAAAATTTAACAAAAAAACATTCACTTGTACATAAAAAGATTTAACACATATACGTACCTTAAATTCTAGTACTTCCTATCAACTTTCTACTAGACTTTAAGATGATCCTCTTATCAATTGAAATAAACTAATTAACAAGATGCAACACAATAATATGCATAAAATATTAAAACTTTAATTAAATTAAGAAATAGTTTTAAGAACTAAATAATTGATAAAACAATTAAAATAGTTAGGGGAAAGATGACGCTCACGGTAGTTGGTGGTGTTGGTGGTGACGTAAGGTGATCGAAGGGATGGAGAGAGTGGCTAGAGAGAGAGGGAAAAAGTTTGAGAGAAGAATAAATTTTTTAATAATTTTTATGTGAAGAATTAGGTGAGGTTTATGGTCTATTTATGGTAAAAATTAGGGCAAATTTTTAGGGTTTAAAAACTAAAAGATAAATATGAATTTTAAATGATATTTATCTTTCAAATTTTCAGAAAAATATTTTATTTATAAAATAATTATATTATTAGAAAGTTTAACCAATTAAAATCATTTAATTCAAAACAAACCAATTAGAATTAGTTAAAAAAGATAAAGTTTATAATAATATTTTTTAAAAATATCAATCATGGAAAACAGATATGACAAGGTTGGAAATTTTTTTTTTTTTTGAAAAATTCATTGTTTATAAATTAAAACTATATTTTCAACTAAAATTATCCTTTAAATTAGGATAAACACAAATATAACAAATTTTTTTCCTAAAGTACTAATCATGGTAGCTGGACATGATTAGATAAGGCTGGAATTTTTTTTTTTTTTTGTAAATATATCTGACTTTTAACATAATTGATTTTAAATTAAAGCAATCCTTATAAATAAGTCCCGTGACTCGACAACTAACATTAGAAAATAAGTTTGAATATTTCTTCCTCATTTCATCCTCTGCCTCCCAAGTTGCCTCTTTGGTCTCATGATTTGACCATAACACTTTTACTATCTTTGTTTATGGTGCTTTTTACCTTGCTATCCAAGATTCAAACTTGTCTCTTTTCATAAGTTAAATTTTTGTTCATTTCTATTAATTCAAAACGTAACACATGACTCGTATCCGGTGCATATTTTCTCAATTGAGATATGTGAAAACACGTTGTGCACTCTCTTTAGTTCATTAGGTAGGTCCAACTCATAAGCCATGTTGCCCACTATTTTCAACACCTCATAAGGTCCAATGTACTTTGGGCTCAATTTTCCCTTTTTTCCAAACCTCATCACTCCTTTCATTGGAGAAACCTTTAATAAAACCTTTTCTCTAACTTCATTTTCTTCATCTCGTCTCTTGGAATCTGCATAGCTCTTCTGACAATCCTGTGCTACTTTGATCTTTTCCTGGGTCATCTTCCCCTATTTAATAGTCTCTTGGATAATTTCTGGTCAAAGTAATAAAATTTCACTTATATCATTCCAACACACCGGACTCCTATACTTTCTTCCCTAAAGTGCCTCAAAAGGTGTCATTTCAATACTGGCACGATAATTGTTTTTGTAGGAAAACTCGATTAAGTCCAAGTAATCCTGCCACAAACCTTGATATTCCATCACACATGCCCTTAAAATATCTTCCAAGGTCTGAATTGTTCTTTCAGTCTAAACATCGATAGCATAGTGCAATGATATGCTCATAAGTAACCTCGTTCTCATTGCCTTCTGCAAGCTCTTCCAAAAATTAGACAAGAACCTCGAATTTCTATCAGACACAATATCCTTCGGCACCAGCCCCATGATACTTCACCACGAATTTCACATACATTTTTCCTAATTGGTTCATCGTCCAAGTGTTCTTCATGGGTATATATGAAAATGACAGTCTTAGTTAGTCTATCCACATCCACCCAAATGGAATCATTACTGGCCTTTGTTCTAGGAAGAGCTCCTATAAAACCCATCGAGATCGAATCTCATTTCTAACTAGGAACTTCCAAAGTTGAACCTTACCTTGCGGATGCTTGTGCTCAATCTTTACCATCTAACAAGCAAGGCACCTATCCACAAATTTGGTTACTTCTTTTTTTATATTTGGCCACCAAAATGTCTTCTTCATGTCCTTGTACAAATTATCTCCTTTAAGATGTATAGAGTAAGGTGAACTATGAGCTTATTTTATCAATCTATTCATTAAATCTCCTCTATTATATAGAACACACCATCTTCCTTTAAACCTAAGCAAAGTCTAGGGTAAGTCCTTCCCAGATTTTCTCTTTGATGTTTTCCAACTTCTCATCCTTTGGTTGGCTTTCTTGAATCTCATTATAAATGGATGGCTGGATTTCCATTGAATTAATACATTCTTATGCTCCTCCTTGTTCCACTACCTCTAAGTTTATTTTCTAGAATTCTATACATAACTAATCAGGCAAAATAATTGCATTTACAGAATGGTTTGACTTCCTACTTAATGCATCCACCACAATATTAGCTTTCCCTTCGTGATATTAAATCTCCAAATCATAATCTTTGATAAGTTCCAACCATCTCCTTTGCCTCATATTTAACTCCTTTTGGGTGAAAATGTACTTTAAACTCTTATGATCCATATAGATCTTACAAGTTACTCCATAAAGATAATGTCTCCAAATCTTCATGGAAAAAACTATCACTGCTAGCTCCAAATGATGAGTTGGATAGTTAACTTCACAATCATAGTGAGTTCTTCCTTAAGAAAAAGGAAACATCAAGCTTACTTGATGTATTGAAACTACATAAAAAGGTGTTGGGGTACACTTTTAATGATATCAAGCGAATAAGCCCCACCCTATGCATGCAATGTATATCATTAGAGGATAGAGCTAAGCCTTCCATTAAAAACAGAGAAAACTCAATCCCCTAATAATGGAAGTGGTAAAGAAAGAAATTCTTAAACTCCTCGCTGTAAGTGTCATCTACCCTATCTCTAATAGTAAGTGGGTGGCACTAGTGCATGTTGTTCCTTAGAAAGGAGGAATGATTGTGGTTGTGAATGATATAGTTATGGGAATTGTATTGGGGCAGAGGAAGAATGGAAAATCTCATATCATTTATTTTTCAAGAAAGACATTAAATGAGGCATAAAGGAACTACACCCCTAATGAAAAGGAGTTCCTAGTTGTGGTGTATGCTTTTGAGAAGTTCCGTGCATACCTGGTAGGATCGAGGACAATTGTGTATACTGATTATTCATCAATCAAATACCTAATGTCTAAGAAGAATGTCAAACCAAGGTAATTCAGGTGGATTTTACTTCTTCAAGAATTTGATATTGAGATCAAGGACAAAAATGGGTATAAGCACTTAGTTGCAAATCATTTGTCCTATTTAGAGAGGAAGGATGATAATCTTAGAGATCTACCCATTGATGATCGTCTTAGGGATGACATTATTTATGCATTTGAGTCTAAAATCTTGATGTGGTATGCTGATTTGGTGAATTATTTAGCTGGAAGCATGGTTCCACCTTATTTCACACCACAAGAATGCTAAAGGTTAATGCATGAAGCTAAGAGGTACATTTGGGATGAGCCTATTCTATTTAAGAGGTGTTTTAATGGTCTAATTAGATGTTGTGTGCTAATGAAGAAGTTCCTAATGTCCTGAGTATGTGTCATTCCTCACCTTATGAAGGACACTTGAGTACAAGGAAAGCAATGATAAAAGTGTTGCAATCTGGTTTGTATTGGCCAATCTTGTTCAAGGATGCATGGGAATTTGTGAAGAGATGTGACCGATGTTAGAGAATGGGTAATATCTTAAAAAGGGATGAAATGTCGTAAAACCCAATCCTAGAATTGGAAATCTTTGATGTATGATTGTTGACATCATGGGACCATTCCCATCCTCTTGCGAGAATGATTATATCTTAGTGGCAGTTGCCTATGTGAGTAAGTGGATAGAAGCAATCGCATCCCCTACAAATGACCATAAGATAGTTGTTTGGCTTTTCAAGAAAGTGATTTTCCCAGGGTTTAGAGTCCCTTGAGCCATCATAAGTGGTGGTGGTTAGCATTTTGCCAAGGATGTCCTTCAAAGACTCCTTAGGAAGTATGGAGTTCACCACAAGGTAGGTTTGTCATACCACCCTCAAACAAGTGGACAAGGAAAGATTTCTAACCATGAAATCAAGCTTATCCTAGAGAAGAGCGTTGAGATAAACAAAAAAGATTGGTCTCTTAAGCTTGATGATGCTTTATGGGCCTACAGGACAGCTTTTAAGACTTCTCTAGGCACCACCCCATATAAACTGGTTTATGGAAAAAGTTTTCATCTTCTAGTAGAAATAGAACACAAAGCAATGTGGGTTATTAAGCACATTAACTTTGATATGAAAAGTGTAGGTGAAAAAAGACTCCTTAACTTTCACTAGCTGAAGGAACTCTGCATGAACTCATATGATAATGCAAGCATCTACAAAGCAAGATCTAAAGAGTGGCATGATAAGCATATTGTGAAAAAGGAGTTCCAAGTGGGTGACAAGGTGTTATTGTACAATTAGAGGTTAAAGTTGTTCCCCGAAAAGCTAAAATCAAGATGGAGTGGCACGTTTGAGCTATTGAAGGTAGTTTTGTATGGTTAGTGGAAATATGGAGTGAATATCTCAAGCTTTCAAGGTAAATGGTCAGAGGCTCAAGGTTTACTACCAAGGTGATAAAATCGAGAATATCTCATCAAAAAAGGTGTTGGAGTTTGTAGCCACCTCAGACAACTGTCAGTTATGAATAATGTCAAGTAAGTGACATTAAAAGAGATCTTGCGAGAGGTGACCCGTGTTTTTACGACCTTTCTTCTCATTTTCTTTTCTTAGATTCATGATCTTAGCTTTAGAATTATCTTTGCATGGATTCCCATGATTCAAGTACAATGCATCGGGGAAATGAAGCGTTGAATGAGAAAATGTTGGGGTAGAAGTGCTCAAGAGGGATTAAGAAAGACTAGGTCAAAAACAGTGCCATAAAGTTTACTGAGCAGAAAAGGAGAAAAAATCAAAAATCTGGAAAAGTATATCTAAGCGGCCGCTTGGCCTGTCCTAAGCGCCCACTCAGGTAAAAAAAATGGAGTAGGTAGATAGAGAGTTATAAGAGGGCATCAAGCGGTCAGAAGCGCCCGCTCAAGAGGAAAAATGGTACTTGTCACCTAAACCAAGCAGCTGCTCAACATCCTTTTGAGCGGCCGCTCAGAAGAAAAAAAATAGGGATTCAGAGGCTCATAAGCGGGCACTAAGAAGTGAGCAAGCACCCACTTAAAAGAAAGTTGTGGGGCCTATAACTATACTAAGAGGTCGCTAAACCTTGATAACAAGATTTTCAAAGTCGTTTATGCTAAACCTTGAACCAAAAAATACATATAACAACCTACGAACCACACAAGTATAATGGGGTAGAGGGTCGAACCACGAGGATAAAGGTTAACAATACACTCTGCTCCTTAACATAACTGGAATTTTTGGTTTGGAAAGAAACTAAAACTAATGACAAAAATATAAATCACGATGAACTAAAGATGATCTCAAAGGGAGAAAAACGGGAACGAGATTAGATTCACCCTAGGAAGGTAATTTCAAAAGAGAACATGATAGGTTAGAGGAAATCAAACAATAACTAGTATAGACACCCAAGTATGCGAGAGGAAGTTGGTGATTCCACAAATCACATCGAACAACCTATGATCGTCCTATGTCTCCAAAGGAGTTGCAGGACAAGATTTGCATTGGGTTTCGAGGGTTACTTATTGTCATCATTCCTGTAATCTTAGACAATGAAGAACCTAACCTTTCCTAGGGTTTCACTAATCAATCCCCAAAGAGAACTACTGACACATGTTTAAGATGTATGGCATGATGATAATAAATAAAACAAACGCAACAGATATTAATCATCAAAAGAAACCAACAAGAGTAAAGATAAAGCAGAAATTATTCTAGATAAGCAATAAATATTAGGCTAGACATTGAATGCAATAAAACAAACGCAAAAGTAAAGAGGAAATTGATAGTTACAACCCAATAAAGATTGAATGCAATATCCACGATTAGAATCCAAACTATAAAGTCGAAATCTTGGAGTACATATGCTTGAGAAAACAGAAAATTGAAAACTAGGGCTTAATGAACTAAGAGAGACTTAGAGGCTAATTAAGCTAAACTAATAAAAAATTAGGGTTCCCCCTCTCTTCAAAAAGTGGGGTATTTATAACTTAAAACAAAAGAAATTCAAATGCCCGAAAATGCCCTTGGGCCGGCCTAGAGAAAAAGTAAAATTTCCGCAGAAAATAGGTCAATTCGCCCGAATGGATCACCCATTCGCCCGAATGTAACACCATTCGCCCGAATGTAACACCATTCGCCCGAACGTAACACCATTAGCCCGAACGTTGCTCCACTTGCCCATTCCAGCAGCTCTGGTGATTATGAGAGTTTTCTTCTATGTGCGCGATTCGCCCGAATGGGACATCCATTCGGCCGAATGGATGTCATTCACCCGAATGCCATTCGGCCTTCTAAGTGACAATGAAGCGCATGCTTCTATATTAGGCTACCATTTGACCGAATGGTTGTCAAATTCGGTTGAATCTGAGTCTGAGTCTTGCTTTTCAACTTCTTTGAAGTGTCTAATGGCTTTCGAACTATGTGGGATCTCAAGGAATGACTTGGAATGCGTGCCCAAGCTACGATACGTGCTTCAAACCTCTTGATAATAGTGTCAAAGCCTTGAATACGTCACACTTCACCTTGAAATCATCGAAAACACCTGAAATGACCTTAAAACAACTCGAAGACAAGATCAAGGTAAAATCAAGTGTAATGTGTATAAAAAAAACCGCGAGACTTAACACTACAATGGGGTAGTAAACATACTCTAAAATGAGCACATCACCACTCAAAACAAAGTTTTGGGGCTTGTAACTAAACTAAGAGGTCGCTAAAAATTCTTTTAAGCGACCGCTTAGAAGAAAGAATAAGGGACCTAAGGCTTATGAGTGGGCGCTCGTAATCCTTCTAAGCGCCCGCTTATACCATGTTTTGTGAGAGCGCGAATTTTCTTTAAACAACAAAACTGGCCCTCTCTCCCTCATTTCTCACATTTCCTGTTCTTCAACCTTAATACACTCATTATCTCTCTCTAAAACCCCATTATTATCCCACCTTATTTCCTCCATAACTCACTCATTTTTCCTCTTTTTCACTCCAAATTATCACCATTCTCTTTGATATAATTTTTTTAGGAAATAACCACCTTCACAAAAAAAAACCCTAAATTCAAACCATTGGTTTTTGTTGATGCTTTTGGTGATTTTGGGTTTTTGCTTGACAATTTTGGACTAAGGAAGGATTTGGAGCAATTTTTATTGAAGATTTAGGTAATCTCTATATTTTCACTTTTCAATTTCATAGTTGATTATCCATGATCTTTAATTGATTTTTCTAAAAATTATTATTATCTTGTTATTGGTGTTTAATTGTGGTAGTTTATTGCTAAATTGTTGAATTATTTGGGTATTTTGATTTAGGAGAACTTAGTTAAATAGTTTGAACCTAGAAAACACTAGGATAGTGAACATAGCTTAGGTGATCTTTGTAATTTGGTTATTATGAACTTGGATTTTAGTGGTATTGATCTTTGGTAGTTGGTTTTTTGTATTGGATTTTGGGATTAGGTTGTTGTTGTGATATTTGGGATATACAATCATTTAAAGGAAAGATGTTTTCTAGGAAGAAATAAAAAAACCTCTAAGTCATCTAGTGCTTCCCAATCTTCCCAACCCTCACAACTAACTACTCCTGCGTTAAAATTCATCAACCCCGATCCACAAACCATACTACAAGAAAATCAAAAACCACAAAATCTTAAGTACTAGATTCTATAAGCCTAATTCTTTAGAGAAATTAGGAATTAAGGAAGACCTCTATAGGATACTCAATACCTTGGGATGGGCTGAATTCTCTAAGCTCAAAAATTAAACATATGAGAGGCTAACCCTAGAATTCCTAACTACTTTAAAGAGGACTTTGATTGGGAAAAATGATTACCAAATCACTTTTCAACTGTTCAACCGACCCCAGTCTATGACCCTAAAAATGTTAGTTCAGATCTTTCAATGAGATCCCTCTAATAACATACATGCACTAGATATGAGAAGATTTATGGAGTATAGTGAGACGCATTAGTGAAGTAAAATTAAAGATCATTTAGAATATCAATCCAATACATGTCATGCCTCCTATATCATTCACCCATGCCTTCGAATCTTGCACGGAATATTGGGGTGAACCATCTTTGACAAGAAAGATTTGAGGAAAACTATTAGGGATGAGATTGAGCTACTTTAGATGGCAGTGTATGGAAAAGACCAATTGGGGGATATGATTAACTTTGGGGGTTAATTTTTAGCCTTATGCATTCAACACAAAAGGGGTGGGTTGATTGGAGACATTCACATGGGGGAAGCTTGCACTACTCTGCAAAACCCAGAGCATGTGCTATAATAGTGAATCACTATTATAGCACATGCTATGGATTTTGCAGTGTAGTGCAAGATTCTTACCTGTCGATGCAAATGATATTGAGTGGGTAAAAGTTAACCTCTAGAAGATTCCCACTCATTAAGAGCCACAGCCGCATGCCCTGGCGCCCAAGCTCATCAAGGGCCACCACCTCAAACCTCAGGAGGTACCTCTTCATCTCATATACCCTCCCTTTTTTTTAACTTAGAAGAGGAATTTAGGAAGTTGCCACTAATGATGCAGGGTTAGGCTGAAACCCAAAGGGGTAGTATGATTTTTCTAGAATCAAGTTTATGACTACCATGTCCAACTTGGGGACTTTGCAACCTACTTTAACTACCCCTATGACCCCCCTCAAGTCGGCCCTGTCCCCTCTTAGTCCAGGGATGGAAACCCCACTTACCCATATTGGACGGGTCCTTCCTATCCGTATGACAGACAAAATTTTCCCCTGGGTTATATAGGTGGGTGAGATGGCCCACCAGGTATGTCATTCTTTGGGAACTACCTCAACCAATCATGGTATGACTAGCCGTCCTACATTGATGCATCGGGTCCTGATGTTGACCTAACCTATAACTTCTCCTCCTATAACAATGATGAAGACTCCACCTTGATTACTAATGTTTTTATGTTTAATGATGGAAGTCAAAATGCAAAGTCAATTAGAGTTGAACACATGATGGAAACCAAAATGCATAGAGTTGACAATGTGTTGGAAGTAATGGAAGCTATAATGCAAAGCTTTATGCATTCTGTCAAAGGACGAGAATAACTCTTGAGCCACGTCTTCAAAAGCTTGAGCCACGTCTCAAAACAGTCAGCAAAGTTCAAACACTTTGTCAAAGGATAAGAATCTTCTAATTGCCTAAATCTTGTGTTTTATCCTTTCCCTATTTCACTTATTTTATGCTCTAACCTAACTTATTTATACATGATTTTACTGTCAAAGATATATCTTATTTTCAGCAAATAAGTGATGCTCATATATGTTGAAGATTGTTCAAGTTAATTTTGGTAAATACCAAAATTCAAGCATAGTGGTTATGGAAGACGAAATCTGTTTTGAAGCTTCAAAGTGCAGCAAATAAAGTGGAAATATTCTTGCTGTAATATATTCAATGATATCAATCTTCTACAGCCAAAATGAATTATTCTCTATAGCCATATTGGAGGAAATATTGCTGAAAGTATTGAAGGCAAATCAGATTTTCAGCAGCCTATTTTGAGCCCCCTTTCAACGGCCTGAAATCAAGTTCAGTATATATTCAAAGCTTTGAAGCTGAAGAAAGCAAGAGAGACAACGTGAGACACAACGAAACAAAAAGAAAAGAGCAGAAGCTTTAATCGTGAATTTCAGTCACAAGCACATCATCAAAGCTTCATTATTTTCTCTCCAGTTCCATAAACTTTTCTTGTATTTAGATTAAGAGAAAATCAAAGTATAATCTCTTGAGCGTTTAAAAGAATTTTCTTTTTAGAGAGTGTTATACTAAGAGTATACCCATAATACTCAAACGTATAGAAAAAGAGAGAGCTTTTTATTACTAGGATCTGAGATGCTAAAGTGTAGCTGGGGTGCTATGGAGTAGAAGATGGGGATTAAGATCTTCTAGGGTGCTTTAGATCTCTAAAGGAAGTAATAAAAGAGCGAGTTAAATCCTAAGGGTTGGACAACCCTAGGCGGAGACGTAGGCAAATTAGTTGCCGAACTTCGTATCAAATCTCCGTGTTTTGTCTCATCTCATTTCTGCCTTCATTGCTTAAGTTTTATGTTTGCTTCGCTCATCAATCAAAGCAGCGAACAGTCAAAGCCTGAGTAAAAGCCTTTGAAACCAATTTCAAGGCTTTGACGTCCAGTTTCAAAGATAAGCCTTAACGCTTATATTGCGCCTTTGAAAGTCAGTTCAAGACCTTGAGATCCTGAACGCGAAAATCGGTTATACTCTATTCACCCCCCCCCCCCCCTCTAGAGTATAATTAATCATATTCCATCTCCCTATTAATTCTTCAAATAAGAAGAGGCATAGGAAGGCAAGGGCCCCAAAACTAGCTAGTCATACCCTGATTGATCGGCCCTCCCCTTTTTTTCTCGGTTTTTGCACCAAGGACTGCGCTTTACTTAAGATTGGGGGGTTTTGTTCTAAAAAAGGGTTGGGTCTTAGCTTCTTTTCTCCTCTTCCTTTGTAGAATCCATGTATAGTTTTCTTTTATGAGCTTTTGTGTGTTTTGCTAATCATTGGTTGTTCATGAGTATTAGCAAAAATGGAAAGCAAAAGGCCAAAGTATAATCTTTCCTACTCCCCTTTTTATTGCTTTCTTTGGTGTATTTTTCTTTCTTTAGTCTAGGGAAGTTGATTGTTCAAGGATGTATGGCACTTTATTGTTGAAGGCGTATTAGCTTGATTTTGAGGATTGGTTCACTAGAAACCATTAGTTTTGATGACCATGGTTAGTTGTATGGTTGTGTTAATTGTTAGATAAACTTTCACATACTACACTCTTATGCATACTTATTCTTGTTTTTCTTTCTCTTGGTTTTATTCTTACAAAATCAAAAAATCCAAAAAGATTTTGAGTTTTATGAGGCAAATAGCTTATTTTCTTTTAAATTATTTTGCAATGAGTTGGGCATGAATAGAACACTCATCTAGTTGAATATTTTCCTTCCTAAACATTAACATCTTACATGGTCTAGATTTAAATTTCATTTAAAAGAGCTTAGGTTAGACTTTTTCTAAGGTAGATGAAACTATTATGATTATGACCCTTAGCTAAGCATACCACCTTTTTCTTATTAGAGTGAAGTTCTTAGAATTAGTATTTGCAAATCCATGGTGAGGAAATCTTTTGAAGCTTTTAACATGATTTGCACTAAGTGGCAAGAATCCTTAATTTGTCATGCTTTGATCAAGAACTTAACTAATACCTACCTGAGATCGCGACCGAACTTCCTAGGGAAAGACAAAGGCACTCTTAAACCCATTTCCTTTTCCCTTAGCCATTGGCATTTCCCTATTTCTTGTATATTCTATATTCCCTAAAATTTGTTACTTTTTGACCTTATATTTCTCAAAAAATTACCAAGTGATAGCCATTCTCCTAATATGAACATTCATTACCTCAATTTTGATGGGATTCTTTGGCAAGAAGTTGTATGGATGTATTGGAGGTTATTTAGAGTTATGCAGATTTGAAGAGGAGCAATTGTTTCTTTTTAAATAACATCTCTTAAGAGCTACTCATCTATTGTAGACTTTTTTAGCAGTCAAAAAGAAAAAAGTTTATAGAAAAAGAAAAAAAAGAGAAAAAGGGGAAGAAATAAAGAAAAGAAAATTGAGTTGAGTAGAATTTTGTGGTTTTCTTGGGAATATGAGAACGAAAAGGAGTAACGAGAAGCTAATTCTCTAAGGATGAAAATAAAGCTTTGGAAGAGTGTGGTTATGTTTCAGTTTAGGTTCATGAAAGTTATAGTTTCCTACTCTTTCTTGGTTATCCTTTATTCATTCTATATGCATTCTTTAGCAGGTTTTCTCTCACTTTTTAGAAAGTTGAGTATCCATCGTGATGATGTCTCACGAATGCCCACTCATTACATCATTTTACTTCTTTTCATTTCTTTTCTTTTTAGTCTCTAAAATGCATGCCTTGTTCTTTATTTTTTTTTTTAGAGTTATGGGTTAAATCCTAGGAAACACTTCCAAGAGCAGACTCGTCCTCCTAAGCGATTAGGGGGTTTAAAGGGCTTGTTAATTATTGCTAAAATTAACCGTGATTCCTATTAAAGTAAGTTAGGTTTATTGTTTTCCTTAGCTAGTGTTGTTAGTGTTTGATGTCTTCTGTCATTTGTCCTAGGGTATTGCTCGAGGACGAGCAAGTACCAAGCTTGGGGGAATTTGATGAGTGACATTTATGTCACTCAATTGCTTCTTCCTAGCAGAGTTTTGTACTCTTTTTGGCCCAAATTTATTCCATTTTGTATCACTTTGTGCATGGTCTAGGCTTAGGAATTTTCTTCATGTTTTTGTCATATTTTCCTTGATTTCCCGTTATCTATTCTACTTTTATGCGTCTTTTTGTGGCTTAGCGTGAGCACGGGAAGCGAGGAATAGGAGTGAATAGTATAAAAGTCAAGATGAGAAGCCAAGAGGTCGCTTAAGAATCCGAAATTTTTACTTATGAGCAGGCGCTTAACTTTGAACTAAGCGCCCACTCAGCTTTACTTTGGTAGTTCCGTATTACTTTGAAACTCTTTTACGGAAAAAAGGAGGCATTAGAAGGCACAAAGGGAGGTAGTCATGATTGATGGAGTTTTAGCATAGTGAAGACCTAGACAAATAGCTTAGGGTTTCTTCATTTTTCTTTCACAAAACTCTTACATTATTAGTGGATTTGTCATCGGTTCTTGATACTTTCATCAAATTTGAGATCAAAATTTGTCAGATATCGATTCCTTATTAATATATCAGTATTTCTTTCACTTTCTCTTGCTTTATATTTCGTAGATTCAATTTATTTTCTGTTTTCATTAGTTTATGTATGATTGTTTTAATATTTTAGCATGTTTTGTTCATCGTTATTCGTGATTTCTCTAGTATGTCTTGTTATTTCAATTCTACGACATTTTCTAGCATTAATCATGAGTAGTTTGATTACTTAGGGGATAGGGTGAAAACCCTATCTCGAGCATGGATCGTGTTTAAAAATGCAATTGGTTTCTTAATGATTAATGTGTGATTTGATGTCGAGTTTTGGTTGGAGTCTAGATTGGCCATACAAATTTCTTCCATGTACGTTCCTAGGTCGAAGACATTGAGAAATGCAGATTTAGGTAGTGACTCGATATTAAATGTTGTTGACTTGCAAGCTATTGATTGTTGATTTGAATCTATGGTGTTATTTGGATGCTTTAGAATATGAATAGATGAGAAATACTTATTATAATAATCCTTCCTAGAAGATGACCGAGAGGTCGATTCCTAATTAAAACCCCTTCCTTGCAGCATCTTTAGGTTAAAGGTTAGTAGTGAGTTAGTAAGCCTCATATTATCTCATTTTGAGTCTGATTCCCAGTTTTAGCTCATTTGTGTTAGGAATTGGTATTGAATCTCAAACCCCTAGCTCTTTTAACTTTATAGAACAACTCCTTTAAAACCTCGCATTAGATTTTAGTTAGATTAGAACCTAATCCTTGCACTAGTCTGAGCTAGCTTAAAGTTGAACTACTAGAATCTGGTAGCTATTAGAAGCCTTTTCCTATGGATTTGACCCTTACTTGCCCATTAATTATAATAGGTGAAGTCAAGGTTTTTTGGTATTAGGTGTAATGATGATCGATATCTAAACCTATCATGAGGTACCTTAGCCATAACCAATTATAGGATTACTTCTTCAAGTCATTGAGAGCAGGGAAGACAATTATTTTCCCATTAATGCATGAAAAACTCTACTAGCCATTATTGCTAGACCCATAGATGAACCCTAACTTAAACAAGGTCCTAAAATGGTCCATGGAGAGGGGGTGATCCATGTACTCGTAGATCCAAGTAAAATCAAGGACTTTCCTTGATCCTTGGGGGTTGAGCTGCACCAGGATCAAGTGATATTGTGCTAAAACCTCTTATAGAAATTAGTGCATTGGGAAGAATAACCCAAAGTCCAAATTGGTTGGATAAATTATAATGCATCCATATGGTGGGTTGCCTATGATAGAGTTTGGATTAAGGATCCTAAGCTAATATCAGTGGTAGGCCTGATAGTACAGATAGACATTGTAACCTTAGCCTTCCTCCTCATATGAAATTTATTGCGGATGTTAGGGTTAAACTCCTCCTTGTGTAGATCCCTGTTGGTCTGGATGTCTACCTAAGACTCACACATGAAAAGTTAGTCGACAAGCTTTCTAGGCCTATGAGTGTTTTTGTGAAAAATGTCTAGGTAGAAGGGGACCTAGCCCTAGGGTATTGTTAATAGAGGATGAACGCTCTCTAAGACCTACCTAGAGCTAGTCTTAGGTTAGGGAAAGTGATGATAGAGAGGATATTCAGAATAGGCCCTTTCCATGCTGCTATGGTGGGTTCGTTATTGAGATTAACCTGGTTGCTCGTCTCTTGTTTATTATTTGCGCATAAGTTAAGGAATGAGGTCCATATTATAAACTTACATCTCCTAGATAGTAGTTGGGATAATATTCCATCTTACAGCTAGGTTAGTGAGGCACTTGCATATTTGTATTGCAACTTATGCCGAGTTATTCTTGTCGGACATGGTAGGCCAGCTACGGATATCGTTGGCCCATTGGTCATTCTTTAGGTTACAATATCTTATGAAATACTTGTTTAAAATGATGTAGTTACAAAGATGTATACTAAGTTTTGATGTAATCATTTCTCCCCTATGGGCGTAGGAGCATATAACATTATGCCGCCCATCAGTTTCTATATGTTATCGATGAGGTCTTGAGGGACAGTCTGTGCTGATTTATGTTGAGGTCGAGTACCTTGAGGAGGGAGAGTCATATATTACTAGGTGGCTCATGGATTGACTCATTGGTGTTCACCTCTCGACTAGGATGAACTCACTTTGAGATTTGTTCAACAATATGACCATATAGTAGGTTACATTTCAACCCTAATGCATTTGCATAAGTATGGTAGGTAAATTTGTTTCAATACTTGACATACTTATCTCATTTTCCTTAAGATGATATGGGATCCATATCCTAAAGAGGAGGGAGATGAGGACGAGTGGTGTGTTGTTGCGCCTCTCGTATGTTTCGAGTGCGTAGAGTACTATCTACTGAGTCAAGTCATGGGATAATACGATTTATGATAGCTCAAACCTCTTCTAGCAGATACTAACGCTACCTTACACCAAATAGATCAATGAGGCAAGTCAACCATCTATTGGACGGTGGAGCATTGTCAGTATGTTGATAAATGGGACAAACGCCTCTAGTTTGTTGCCGAGGCATACCCTATTGAGGGAGCAATGGGCTATTATGATATGTAACTAGCTTAGTACCGTAGTATAACTAGGCATTTCGTTACCAAGCATTTCAATCGTCCCATCACATTTCGCGCCAGTAGTAGTGCCGCTTCACATCATGGTAAGATTTTTATCCATATTATTCATTACTTAATGTCAATTACTTAACTAACATAATTTCTAATTGTTTCATCTTATTTTTTCTGAGTAGTTGTTGACTATTCGTGACTATTATCACAATAACCGCAATTTTAGTCATTTCATGGCTAACAGAGTCATGATTATGTGCGCATGAGGCATGTAAAGGATTTGATAGGCCACCTACTTCCATAATATACTCATTTTCCACATGAGACAATGTGCACACCCTCCTCGTCCATGTCCCAAGATATTCTAAAGACTCTCACTCTTGGTTTCCATTTGGATTTACACCGGGAGAGGTTCAAACGCTATACATCCAGCAGAGTCAAAGCAATCATATCCCTCACTTGGACGCCATTTTTGGGGAGGGGATGCCAAGTTCACAGTCCTGGTGTTCTAGTTACATTTCATGTACATGTACAATTATGTGTATTCATATGTAAATTATTATCAATTAGGTGTATAATTCTTACGATGCTTTCAAACCGTTTATTTAAAAATGAATTTCTATTAATGAAGTTTTGTGTTATAATTCCTTTGTTGATTTACTTATTCATGACTATATCGACTTGATTAGCTTGAAATTGCTTTGGGTTGGAGAAGAGATGGAATGATATTGGTTCTGATATTGGAATGTTTATGTCTTAGATTGAAGGGTTGGACAAATATTTTTATATTTGTAAAACAAGTTTCTTTATTAGTTGGCATTATAAGGACAACAACAAAAATTTAAAAATAATTTTAGGAAATCACTACCGGAGGGAACGATCTCCTTAGGGTAAAAACCTAACCCAAAACCCAAGAAAAGATAAAAAAAATCAATAGTAGTAAAATCACTGCCCCATATAGCAATTTACACATTAAAAAAAATTAGGGTCAACTCAATTTAGCTGACCCAAAATTGAATAAATCGCTACCATAAATAGCGATTTTTACCCGAACCTTAAGAAACTTATTTTTGAAATTATTTTGATTCAGAGCCTAATTTTGAAAATATTTTAAAAAAAGCTTATGAAAAATCTCAAATGATTAAAAGGTAAAAGGTAAGTGCTATAAAAAACCTTCGTTTAGATTTACATATATTTAGGGGTGTGAATGGACTAAATTGGATAGAATGGGACTTAGTCAAGTCCAAATCAAATCCAATTATTATATTTTTTGAATATTTGAGCATGTGACTTATTCCACCATCAAAAGTGGTTTTCTAAAATTAAAGTTCAATCCACTATAATCAATATTTTTCAATAATATCTGAATTTTTTCCTTTTTATACCTCAATTAGCCAAAATTTAAAACTATAAAATTAAGATGAAATCAATAAACATTATTTTTCAAAAAAAAAAAAGCAATTAACATTATTGGCGGCTTACACATGAAAATACTAGGAAAAAAATAGATAACGTAGTAGACCTAGTAGTGTAGTACTCCATAACCATTTTCTCCTCCAATAGATAAACACAAAAACTAAAAACACACAACATTGTCATCAAAATAAAGCTCATCACATCCCACTATCCCATTCTCTGAGGACTCAACCCAGCATTCGAATTCAAGAAACAACACACCGAAATTTGCGCAATTTTTTAGGATGAACAACTCTGGGAAACGGTCCAATTTTTTGCTCAGAAGAAAACAAGTCGATTCAGTTCATGCTTCTTCTTCTTCCACAAGTGGGCAGCCTCAGCTTGCCAGAGCACTGTCTGTTCCTCACGTCACTGCCATTGGTAATCGTAATATTTATATATATGTTTCGATGTATATTTATGTAATTTCCCTTATATTTATCTGGGTTTTGGTGTGTTTGTGTATTTATATTCTTGTGACAGAGTAGTTTGGCTGATAATTTTGTTGTAGTACGTTGTTCAAAAGTTGAATTTTATTAGTTTTAATTCAGTTTAGCATAATTTAATATATAAATTACAAGAACGAGGCAGTAGCAATTGATGTTTAGTTTCTGGGTTTTCTTATGTATTAGCAATGTGCCAATGTGTACCCTCGTAGAATATTATGATGCATCATTTTCACTACACTCATGACTAGTTACTTACTCGAACTCAGTTAATGTAGTATGTTGTTGATCAATTAAATTTTATAAGTTTCAAGTAAATTTTGGCTTACAAATTACAAGAACAAAGCTTTAGCAATTGTTGTTCAGTAGTTTGGTTTGTCTTAGCAATGCATTCCCTCACAGAGTATTATCTTTGTTTAGAAACATGGTAAAAAATTTATAAGGAGGAAATTAATTTCACTATACTCATAACTAAGTTTGCTAGTACTCAGGTTCGAAGATTGGTTTCGAGTTTTGGTTCAAGGCTGAATTTTGCAACTTTGGGATTTTTGTTTGGTTTAGTTTTGTTGCAACATACAAGTAGATCTGTCAAATGGGTTGAATAGGTTCGAATTGAATGATTTTGAGCTCAGTTTATTTGTTTAGGTGGTTTTAAGTTCTGGTTGAGTTATACTTGTTCAAGATTTAAAACGTTTGGGTTTGGGTTGATAACTTGATATAAGTCATGCAATGGGTTAAGGATTTTAGTTACCCTTTCGATATAAACCCTAGTTTCAACAAATTATGTAAAATAAACTTTACAAATGGCAAATCATAATAAACATAGCCATTTATAGCCATACAAATGATGTCTGTACCATGCTAATATCTGGAGGAATATTTTTGGCAGAAAACCACTCAGAGTCGCATTGGTATGAAATAACAACGTGACGGATATAATCCAAAGTTTTTGGAATCTTTGGGTCAGATATAATTGTGCTTTAAGTTGCCAATTTTTTTTTCTTGTTATCAATACCCACACATTGGGTCGGGGCATGTTTTGATATGTCTACTTACAGGCGTGCATGTATTAAGTTGTAATTAGATATATAAGGATAGGGTATTTTATACTTTTAGCTTATATTTAAAATTTAAGTAAAACAAGACATAAGCATATAACACCTTATATCACCATCGTTATATTCTAATTCAGCACAGCTTAGTCTGCTATTGGTTTATGCAGTTCTTCTTTCTTTTCATATGTCAAAGGTGAAATCTAGGTTTATGGAAACTCTTCATTTAGTATCTTGCCGTTAACTAATTTGTTGAATATTCAGGAATTGGCACGACCATAGGAGCTGGAGTATATATTCTGATTGGTACAGTAGCCAGAGAGTGTACTGGACCCGCCCTGACTCTATCCTTTCTATTTGCTGGTATAGCCGCTGCTCTGTCTGCATTTTGCTATGCTGAGCTCGCCAGTCGGTGCCCTTCTGCTGGCAGTGCCTATCATTACTCATATGTATGTGTTGGAGAAGGGTAAGTCTCTATAGTATTTTGTGTTCATTGTGAACTAAAATTTACTAGGAGAATGGAAGATCTCTAGTTACAATCTTTCTTAAAGCTTTAACTTACCCAACCACTATACGTTGCCAGCTAAGAATAATTTCTTATGCATTTTATGGACACTATCTCCTCTAATAATTTGCAGTGTAGCATGGTTGATTGGCTGGGCTTTAATGCTAGAGTATACAATTGGGGGAGCTGCAATTGCCCGTGGCATATCTCCAAATCTGGTAGCTATACTATTCTTGATTTATCTTTATCTTGTTTACAAAGTTGTGTTTGATCATGCTGTCATAGTTGTTTTTTGCTAGGATTTAGTAAAAGAAAACAGAAAGTTTGCAAGCAGATCAGAGAGATAAGTAGCAGCCAAGTTATATGTATTGCCAATCCGAGCAATTCTAAATACAATGCCTTCTTTCGAGAGGAAGGATCTCTCCAAACAATCTTCAACAATACTTTTCTGAGTCCTTCCCCCCTACCCCATTAGCTCTAATAAATACAAAAATTAAGCTAACAAATCCAAGCAAATGGCTAATACAGGAAATCTAAGTAACAACCACGTACCAAACTTATTTCAGAATTACTACTATACCCCTTTTTCCAGACTGATTTCCAAATAGACTTCCAGCTCATCAAGCATTTAACTGTTTGTTTCTAGGCCTCCTCCTTGCATATGTTAAACGAACTCCAGCGTGGCTGATCCCTTGCATTTTTCTGCAAAAAGTATGCTTAACTGGAGGATAGACATTACTCGGAGATCATTTTATGTTATTATTACTACAAGATGCGAATTATATTAGTTTGTATATACGCTTTTTTATGGTGGAAAGAAAACTATTACATTATAGCTTTGAATGTTTTTGCGATTTTGTTGTTATTCCTTGAAGAGAAGGTACAAAAGTCATTTGAGGTTGAGTTTGGGTTTTATTTAGATGGGAAAGTGGCTGAAATGAGGGTTGACATTTTCTCTCTTCAAACAAATGCTAAATCTCTTAATTAAGGAAAAATATCTTTCTCTACTCTGTTACTCTTTGATATTCTATTAAATATAAGAATGAAGGTTACCTGTAAAAACAATGAAGATTTTTTTTCATGCTGAAAATGATGTATGCTACTATGTCTTCCTTGTTTACCCCTGCAGCTCCACTGTGCTTTGGTCAAGGGAGCTTAAAATAAGTTTCTTCAATTTTTTGTTTGCATTCTATGCTTTCAATAGCTGTTGAGTAGCGCTTATGGCTCTTTTTTCATCAGGTCTTGCTCCTTGGCAGCATTGATAGGTTGCCTGCATATCTAAGTCGTCAATATATTACTGGTCTTGATGTTGTTGTTGACCCTTGTGCGGCAATACTTATCTTTATTGTCACCGTGCTCTTGTGTCTTGGTATTAAAGAGGTAGTGATTCTCTTGGTTCTATTTCCTATCTACTTCAAAGAAGCACTTATCATTGTCCTTGTTTGGGTTCACCTTATCTTTCTTGATTGACTGGATTACTTGCTATTGTAGAGTGCATTTGCACAAGCAGTTGTGACGTCAGGAAATGTTTGTGCTATGCTATTTGTTATAATAGCTGGGGGATACCTAGGTTTCAAAACTGGATGGGCTGGCTATAAGCTCCCCGATGGGTAATGATCATAGACCATGGTTTGTTTATTGGGATGATTCTAAATGTCTAAAAGCCCCTGTGATAGTAGGACCATTGACTGTTATGTTTCAAACTTCTATATGTAGGTACTTCCCTTTTGGCATAAATGGCGTGCTTGCTGGTTCTTCTACAGTTTTCTTTTCTTATATTGGGTTTGATTGTGTTGCAAGTGCTGCTGAGGAGGTACATGCAATTCCTTTTCTGGTCAAGTTTGTTGATTGGAACTATTCAATCAAATAATTCTGGTCTCATATTGATGCAATTCTAACTCACATTTAACTTTCATTTTGTAGGTGAAGAATCCAAAACGAGATTTACCATTGGGTATAGCCTTTTCATTGTTAATATGCTGTGCATTGTACATGCTGGTTTCTGTTGTTGTTGTTGGTCTGATACCGTATTATGAACTTGACCCGGACACTCCTATATCCTCTGCGTTTTCTAGTCAAGGGATGCAATGGGCGGCGTAAGTTGTGTTTACATGTTCCATGCTTGTTTACTTATTATGTATGGCATTTGCCATTTAGTCTGAGTTGAGTTTAGATCGGAAGCTTTTAAAAGAGTTATGTGGCTCAATGTGAAGGTATATAATCACGATTGGAGCTTCAACAGCCCTCTTTGCGTCTCTGTTGGGTTCATTTCTTCCACAAGTAAGTTTGTGCAATACATAATGCAGAAATTATTCTACTTGAATTCAATACCTGAAGAGATAATGCCCTAATTGTACCTTTAGTCATCATCTAGTTGATTTTACCTCATTTAGTCATCATCTACTTGATTTTACCTCATTAATATTCTATGTAATGTTCTGGAGTAGAGTTTCTTCTGTTAAGTGCTACTTTTAAAGTTGGTTTCGTGTATAGTTAAATTGCTCGTGATTAGAGAGATATGTTATGCTTGACTAACATAAATGTCGATTCTTCTTTGCTGAAGCCTCGAGTCCTCATGGCGATGGCTAGAGATGGCTTACTACCCCCATTTTTCTCTGACATTAATCCACATACACAAGTTCCTGTGAAGAGTACGATTGTAACTGGAGCTTTTGCTGCAATTTTAGCCTTCTTCATGGATGTTTCACAGCTGGCTGGAATGGTACTATATTTATATATTCCCAAATCAACTTTGCAAATGTTAATAGGTAGAATGATCAAGTACTGTCTGCCACTTGTTAATTAAGTACAAAGTATAAAATGTTTGGCTATTTTTTTTATTGGAAGTCCTAATGTTAGACTATTTAATACAATAGGGATGCTCTTTTTACCCTTTGATAATGTTTTGATTCCTAAATACAATACAACCTGAAGGATTTCATTTTTCCTGTAATTGAGCTAATAAAAGATAAGAATCTAGGTTTGCTTTGGTGTTTTTACTCTGGTGATGTTAAGTCTCATGGTACTTGTGTTGCTATAAGTGTTTATTCAATCCAATTTTGGACAATGATAATCTTAAGATAAGGTGATGAATCTGTAGATCTTATTGTTAGCCTTTTGCTTGGAAGGGAATATGTATTTTGGTGGTATGAAATATATATATCTTCGAACAACTTACTTTAATCACATATATATTTTCTCAGACTGATGAGGGAATGAAGCTTACATAGCCAACCAATCTTACCCTGTACAAGCTAAAATATACTGTTTACCATTTGTCCCCTCAGGCTATAAGTTCCCAGATATTATCCTCTTCCCAGAGGAAAAGTTAAGAAAGAAATGTAAAAGAAGAGTATATGTTATCATTGTTTAGGTAGGCATCTTTGCATGTCAAAAAAAAGAAAAGAAAGAAAAGTAGGCTTCTTAATGGTTGGGCCTAGAGATACGTACTTTCCTGTATCAGAAAAAAATAGTCATTTTCAGATTATATGTTAACTGGAGTCTTCAGTTCTCCGTGTATAAACCAAACATCTAGTAGCTGTCAAATCAATGGAACAAAATAATTCTCCTATTACGATATCTTCCAGTCTTCCACTCTCTTCGAAAAAAAATAGGGATTCTTCTCCTGCCTTTTTTGCTGCTCAGCTGCCTTTACCTTACCAAAATATCTTGGCAATTCAGATCACGAGTACTACTTTGCTTGTATTTCGTTCTGTTTGGTTACTTATAGGATGCAAATGGTGCTACACTAGAAATTTCAGAGAGTTACATGAGTTCAGTTCGTAGACATCTTTTTATTTCTTTCAAAACTTGATGGAAACCATGGCAAAATCAATTCTGCGGAGTTCATATTTTATCCTTTTCCCTCTTCATCTTATCATTTGCATAATTATGTGATATCATGATGAATCAATAACCGTGGTTGGTAAATTAGTCATTGGGTATTGACTTGGAGAAAGTTTCCTCATTCATTGCTTTCTTTGTGGATTCCTGAAGATTAGATGTGAAGGAGGGAAGAAAGTAAAAGGACAAAGTCACAGATGTCCAAATTTATTTAAGCCTTATTGTGGTGTTGTAGGGAACACGCTGGATCTAGTTCTTTTAAGTGGCTGTGAAATGATCTGAATGTTCTTTTGTTGGCTCAAATTTCAGTACTGGAATAATGGTTGTTTTCTGAGTGACGAGTGTTATGTTGTATATTTTCTTATTCATTTATATAAAGCATCATTTTTTATATTATTTTTGACATAAAATATCGATTATTGGTCATTTTTATGCAGGTTAGTGTAGGTACTCTTTTCTCTTTCACAATTGTTTCCATATCTATACTTATAGTCAGATATGTTCCACCGGATGAGATGCCGCTACCATCATCGCTTCTGAAGTCAACTTGTGTGGATTCATTGGACATTAGTGATGTTGTTCAAGATGTTGATGGGGCAATCACTGAAAAACATGTTGGGACTTCCAATGATGAAATTCAACCTTTACTTCACAATGGAAGCTTATCTGCTGAACATTCTTTGATTTTGAAGCAATCAGCTGAATGCTGTAGTAAGTTTTCTCTTAGTTTATTTTAGAACTTGCGTTACGAAGCCTAAATTGGTAGCTTCAAGCCCATCTCAGTTAAAAGTTTTAATTCCAAGGCACCTCTGGTGACTGAAATGCTATTCTATTGTGCAACCTTGAGTTCTGGAAACAAGCTTCATTATGTTGACGTACTTATAGTCTTATACTTCTCTTTTTCTGTTGCAATAATCACCTCTTTAGAAACTTTCTTATCAATTGCAACATTTCTAGTTTAGGATGATTTTGACACTTAAATCACTTTATTATAGCTCTCTCTCTGCCTTTTACATAATTGAATGGTCAAGTGTTCCATTCCCACCCTTTTAACCTATATGTTGCAATCGAAAAAGAAAGGATGAAGTAGAATATAACTGTTGACAAATGTAGACAGGGGTAACTGTTGAATTAAAGTGAAATTGTGCTCCAATTGTCTTTTCGTTTGTTAAAAGTGAGAAATTCAACCGTAAGACGAAGCTATATTATTATGTTGATACCAAAGCAATGTCAAAGCTAAACTGCAGCTAGTTTTTGGCCTTGATGTGTGATACTAAAAAATGGTCATATCCGGTGCTCAAGGCTCCTGCTACAACAGGGCCTGTGCCTTGGTGTGGGATCCTCTGAAATTTAAATATATGAAGTCACATATCCAGCTTGTTAATTTCATATAATTCTATTGGGTTTTTGTTGTTGATTTGTTATGTACTTTCAGCTACTTCACATGACGAGAAGAGGCGAAAAATCGCTTGCTGGGCCATTATCCTTACATGTCTGGGGGCATTTCTTCTAGCAATTGCAGCCTCATATGTGGGGCTTACCAGGTTTGTAATCAGGAGCATAAGATCGTTTTGATATTATGATCGCATATTGATGATTAAATTTAATGATTAAATTTATTAATTTTTTTTTGGGGGGGGGGGGGGGGGGGGGGGGGGAGCGGTGAGAGAAGCACCTTGATGCTTTATTAAACATACAAGAGCACAACATAATGTAGAAAATTCTCAAACAATGTTAAGGATTTATAGTAATGATTACTTAGAAGTGGAGAGACACAATCACACAAGTGCGGGAGGAGAAAGCTTTTGGGCAATCTTAATATGCAAGGTTTTTTCTAAACAAAAGCTAGTGACATTATCAAATGAAGGTATCAGAATTTGGCCCTCATTTGCACCGCTCTTCCCCCAAATATTAAAGGCTAATTACAATTAGTGGACCTTTGATTGTATGAAATTAGTCACTCTGTAGTTTACTTGAAAATGCTTACATATGTCTGATTTTTTATAATGTTTATTCTTTAGTGCCTAAATAATCTTCATGTTATCTTAATATGGTATCTATTTCACCAGTATCCCTCGCTTCACATTATTTGCGGTGGGCGTTGCTCTTCTTATATCCAGTCTAATAATTCTCTCTTGCATTAATCAAGATGATGCCAGGCACACCTTTGGTCACACTGGAGGTACTCTATCCTTGCTGAAGGGAATATTTTATTTTGTCTCCACTGCTTTTTGAGTGAACATCCAACTCCCCATCAGCCAGGAAGTCCTGCTCTCGTTGAAGAATACTCTTGTTCACGTATGACTCACTCTTGCAATTGTTTCAGGTTTCATCTGTCCGTTTATTCCAGTGCTACCTGTAGCTTCCATTCTCATCAACATGTATCTGCTTGTCAATCTTGGGTGAGTATATTTTTACTACCTCTAGTTCTACATGCTCGCTCTATCATCTTATTTGGTCAGTATTGATGTTTGCTATTGCAAATCGTATTTTATGATTTACTATGGAACATTTAATGCAAGATTATAATGTAGATGTGATGATAAGTTTTTGTTTAATTTCTGCGTCAAGTGTCAATGGATGATCATGATAATACATCTTGACCATACCACGAGCATGCATTTTATTTACTTTTATTTTCATTGTCATTCCTAAAACCATTAAAGAATTGGTAATGAAAGTCAAGGAAAAAACTTGAGCGTTTGGGAATGGACAAACATTAAACGACAAAGTGCATTTGGGATATTACTTTCAAAATTACACTCTACTTTATTATCTTGTTCCTTGGGTATTAGTTGTTTTTGGTCCTCTTGACTTGGTTCATGGAAAAATTTGAGTTGATAAATAATGATAGAAGAAGGTAATCAAGGCATCAAGCAGCTTATTAAAAGTTAAATTTCCGTTGTCTTGTCATTTATCTTTATCTAGCTTCTCTGTTATTTCTTATTTTTGTGATCAACGAGCTAGGGTTGTGCCTATGAAAGTGAGGTAGCTCCACAACCCCTCATAGAGATATTTAATAGATTCTGGGCCAATGAAAGTTAAGAAATTCTGAATTCCTCGTTTTGAAATATAATGAATTCAAAGAAGCCTAGGGTGTCCATGACTAATTAGAGATACTCGAACATGGAAAGTGTTATAAGATGTGATAAGAGGCTAATTTACAATCCATTTTACATCTGGGTGTACAGGCACTCACATTCTCTTGCTCACATGTTCTACAAAAGGCCATGTTCTTTTCATATGAAATGGAATCAATCGTAAAGATCATGATAATGATTCTTATGATGGTCAATTGAAGGATAAATTCGATGTATACGTCTTTATATAGTAGTTAAGTTTATTACATTCTTTGTTGATGAAATCAATCCAACTTCCCGAAACTCTTATATAATATCAAAGAACCTGTTACTTTTCTAACTCCCAAGGAAAGATTTTAGTGAAATTAAGGGTTTGGCTATAAGGCTCTAAAATCTGGCTATTTACTGCATTATTTCACCATACCTAGTGACAACAATTAACTCATATCCAATCCACATAATCCCTCCAAACCCTTCGCGGTCCTTCAATTAAAGCTATGACATCCACCAAATAATATATCTAGGAAAACATAAATCGAAGCAATGCTAATTGTGTATGACCTTCAATTCCACTACACTGATGTCATACCCAATTACTGTTGCCTTGGTTTGTGCTTTCCAAGCTTTATATTGGTGGGTGTGAACTTGATTGAGTTGTGGAATTAAATGTTGGTGAAGGGCTTTGAAGGGGTAGTGTGGATCATTTGAATCACTGTCATGATCTTTATGATTGTTGCCTTTAACATCATTATTCTCTCTCCCCTGAAATTAAATTTGAGTATGCGACTTTCACATTTGACCTTGCTCCCCGCTAGTGTGATATAGGAACTCCTGTTTTGAGCTTGTATTATGAATGATAAATCCTATTTCTATATTTTGCTCTAAAAATTAACCAAAATGTTATTTCCATTGGTCCCTTTAGCATCATAGCTGTTTGGACTTCTCATATTTCTGTCGCACTTTTCTCACTTTGAGCTAATAGTCTTGACAAACTTTGCCTTTTCCTTTTCAGTGCTACCACTTGGGTTCGTGTGCTTGTATGGATGGCAATCGGAGTGCTTATTTATGCAATATACGGGAGGACTCGTAGTTCTTTGCGGGATGCAGTTTATGTGTCTGCAGCCCATGCAGATAAGATCTTTCACAGTTTGTGCTCTGATGCCTAAACATTCATACTCTAATTTAAACAGGCAACATTGTATACAGGAAACAATGCATACATGATTCATGGAAGTAGCTCTGTATACTTGACCGTTATTGGAAGTGAGAGCAAGGATAGGGCCATTGATATGTTACATGGTTCATTGTTAATAGGCAGTAGTTTTGTATATAATTCAATCATAGGAATTGTGACAGATCTTTCTAATTATCATCATTGACATTCTAGTTTAGTTTCCACACTGCTGGCACATAATTTACTTTTTCACAGCTCTCTACTTCGTTACAAAATATTGCTTGGACTGAGGTGTTGCTGTGTCTAAAGGAATGTGACATTTTCCCTCAGCATACAAAATGAACATCACACACCACATATTGCCTTGTTCAAGTTTTATGAAGCTTCGTCCATTCGATTTCTGTCTGACTTTCATGTAAGAGGCTTCATAATTTTGCACATGACTTTTTCAGACTTGTTTAAATACAAGTAAATTGAATGAATTCTCATTAGGATTCTATTAAAGCCAATTAAGTGCACTTTCTAGTTTTGAAATGAAATGAATTTGCTGTTGGCAACAGCCTGCTTGTGTCTGATCAATCAGTACTACACTATGGGATGTCTCCCCTTCAAAAATTTGACTTCCGGACAGAAGTATGCATGTAGGGATAAGCTATGTTTAGGACTTTGTACCCTCTTGTACGTTATGATTTTAAGAGTAAGATTCACTATGGTGTCCTGCCTAAAATTAGAAGTTGTAATCTTTATGGACTACGCCTTGTTTTGAAGGTGAGTACACCTGATGAGCAAGTCAAAACTTGGGTGGTCTATTTGGTCCATTGCAACTAAGAAAAAATATGGTCGTTATTAATCAAGAAATATGATCACTATCTATTATGTTCCCCCGCCAAAGTTTGGTAGCATCGTAGATTCATTGCAGAGGAAATAGAAAAAGTGACCATGTGACCCGTTGTTGTTTCTTAATATTTGTTTATTTTATATTATTTTATATTTTATGTTTATTCGAACATGTGTTTCAGTCACGAGTCACGTTTATCCAAATCAAACCAAGTATACATACATGTAACAATTTAAATAATGAAAGATAAAATAAAAATTATTGTTTAATTTGTATCCTATACTATTATTTAGGAGTAATTTTTAACGAGAGGTCTTTAAATATTGAATACAAAATTATTTAATTTTCTAAATTTTTTATTTAAAAAAGAAAACTGATTAATTTTTCAATGTATATATATATATATATATATATATATATATATATATATATATATATATATATATATATATATATATATATATATATATATATATATAATAAACAATGGGATTAGTTCAAGAAATTTCAATTTGCCATGTGCAGTAAGAATGAAAAAAATTATATACAAAAAATAACCAATGGGATTAGTACAAGTGCTCTCAATTTAATTTGAAAAAATCGTATTAAATAACTAAATTAAGAAAAAACTGCCCATCGAATCCATTATTGAATTTCATGATCATCACAATATGCAAAAAAAATAGAAGAATCAGACTAAACCTATAAACACAACACATTTACCTAAAGAAAAGAGGAGCAAAATTAATGTTTTCAACCTCTAAACTAAGCACAATTGCAACGGAATATATGATAGTAATTGCGAAACACAAATTTTTTTTCATCTGCTTGGAAATAGGTCTGTCAATTTCATTAACTCTGTTATTTGTTATTAAGCAACAACAAACTCAGTTTAATTTATTCCATTGTTGTTTGTTACAATACAAAATCTCAAATGAAATAATTGACTCATACCGGTTTTTAATCAAGCAAAAAAAAATACGATGGAAATAGAGAGAAGGAGTTGCCTTTCTTGAAACTTGAATATGATTAACCAAATCATAAGCCCAAATCAAATACCCCAAATTAGAACATAGCCGGTGGTAAATGGAATCAATGAATTTCAATTTCTTGGTATGTGATAAACGCAATTCACTCATCGAATTGTCCACTTGAAACCTAGTTGGGTTACCGACCCTTAAACTCACAAAAAAAAGCCCCTACAAAATTAGCAAATAAGACTATGGACCCGGGTGCACACTGAGCATTGTGCGCCCAGGTCAAAATACATCATTGTTACATATAAAATGCAAGCAATGTCACATAAAATGAATAGAATGAACATTCTTTTACAAGACAATGAACATTGGGATGAGTAATATTCATTATTCCTCAAATAAGAGACTTTGTAATTGGAAAAATCATAACTATTTTTGTAGTAGGAGTAGTATAGGTCCTAATGTTCTTTAAAAATATGAACTTTTTGCATTGGGAATAGTTTACGGACCGTACACAAATAATGAGAATGAACATTATATATTATAATACTGAACATTATATATTATCACACTGAACATTATATATTATAACAATGAACATAATATATCAAAATAGATATGGACTTTTTGCATTGGGAATAATAGACGTCATGTTCACATATTTGAAAAATGAATATTCTATATTTATGTAATGAACATTCCATATTAATTTAGTGAATATTAAGTGTTATGACAATGAACATTAGTTATTATGAAAATAAACACATACTGTACACAACTATTAAAATAAACATTATGTACTTCTATAATGAACACTATATATTATGCGAATGAACATTAAGTATTATAACAATGAACACTATATATTATGCGAATGAACATTAGTATTATAACAATGAACATTAGTTATTATCAAAATGAACATGGAACATTCGTGAAGAAAGTATTGAGAAAATAAACATTATGTATTGCGAAAATGAACATTATATACAACTTGAATGAACATTTTGTATAAAGGCAATGAATATTAACATATTCCACACGAATTGAACAAAATGAACATTCTTTACAAGGAAATGAACATTGGGGTGCGTAATATTCATTATTTTCCATGTGAAATCATCATTAGTGCTTCATAATTTACGCATTGGGAAAAGATACGCACAAAGAACTTTATAATATTAATTTTAAATATGAACTTTTGCATTGGGAATTTACATGCACTGTACACATATTTATTAAAATGAACATTGAACATTACGCTCAAAGGTAATAAACATTACGTTCAAAGTCAATGAACATTACGTTCATTCGCAATGAACATCACGTTCAAAGGCAATGAACATTGTGTTCACAGGCAATGAACATCATGTTCAAAGGCACTAAACGTTACGTTCAAAGGTAATAAACATTACCTTCAATGGCACTGAACATACAATTCAAAGGCTTTAAAAATTACGTTATAAACTTCACATATAATAAATATTATATATAAACAGAATGAATAATATACTCAATTGTAATGAACATTTAACTTATTTCTAATAAACATTAGTAACGAATATACATAAAAAAAATAGCAAATTCCATGAATTACAAGCAAAAAAATTATTATTGAGTATTTGGGAACGTATTGCGTGGAAAATCAAAATAGTCATGTTGTTTGGGAAATCTAACCATATCATTGCACTTAGTTGGGGAAATTTTGAAATGGACAATGTTTATTGCTTTCTACAGAATGTTCATCTGGTGCACAATGCTCATTGTGCACCCGGGTGCAAGGTCCAATTACTGTACAAAATTGGCGACTCCACTAGGGAGTTTGTATGCCTAAAGCATACATGGCTACACATGCGAATGAGCAACCAAAAAAATTTGTTTGTGTTCTTGCAATTAGCTTGAGATTGTGTTATTGCATTCCATGCATGTAACTCTCCGCGCGTGGAAGTTACACCCTTGGACTCCATCTCATACGAAGGTGTTCTACATTCGAGACAAATTGGGAGTGGAAGATTAGCCAATTACCGATTAAGGCTCATAGCCCAACCTTTGGCTTTTCCGAAGCTTACCTAAGCGTGGCACTTGGCACACACTCATGGCGATGTGTCAGGGCGTTGTCGTCTTACCTTGGCCTCCACCTAGCTAAGGTTCTAAGTTTTAGCATGAACTAGGGTTGGATAATATGAGTCAAAGGGTCCATGGCTTTGAGGAAGATCCATTACCAAGAGCTATTACCTTGGCCTCTTTCTAGAAATAGCTCTTGGTAATGGATCTTCCTCAAAGCCATGGACCCTTTGACTCATATTATCCAACCCTAGTTCATGCTAAAACTTAGAACCTTAGCTAGGTGGAGACTTGTATATGTTGCATTCATTCAAGCATATTAGCGTGACTATGTGAATTCGCGTGCTATTGTTATGTTTTTCACTAATGTTGGAATCTAGATTTGCAAAACCCTATGGAAACCAAAAACCTTATAATATGAATTACATGCATCCTTGGTCACGATCACTAGTTAGGCTCATTTGCATCATTTCATACATCAAAACCACGTCTAAACCGCATCATGTCCGTCCCTAGTCTCATCATGTCTCGTCATGCCTGTATCATGCCCAACCATGCAGCCCAAAATCCTAGCCTCACACTATAAAGATGACACAAATATGGTAAAATTCCGACCTTACCTCACAAAATGACTCAAATCCTGACATTGCCTCTCAAATTGCCTTAAACACAACGAAAACCTAACCTCATTTATCAAATGAGCCAAAGCTATCAAAACCCGGGGAAAATGATACCTCTCTTCTCAAATGTCCCTAGCTATGGTAAAAAGCCTACCTTACCACCGAAATGTTCCTAGCAACGGTAAAAATCCTACCTTTCCCCCAAAAATGCCTCAAGCCTTGGTAAAATCCCAAAGTTACCTCTGAAATATCTAATGACCCTAGAAAAAACCCCGAAATTACCTTTGAAATGTCCCATGCCCCTGGTAAAATCCCAAAATTACCACTGAAATGACTCATGTCCCCGGTAAAATATTATAGTTACCTCTAAAATGTCCCATAACCCAAGTAAAATTCCAAATTTACCCCTGAATTGCCGCTCGGTAAAATCCCAAATTTACCCCTATACCGCCACACTTGTAAGACCCTAATATTCCCATCGAAACCCTATTGGGATAAAATCCCAAAATTACCCTTCAACTGGTAAGGCGTTGACCTCCCCACAAAATCATATTGGGGAATAAATCTGAAATGCCCCTTCCAATTGGTAAACAACCAACCTTTCTACCGAAACCTTATATGGGGTAGAATCCCTAAACTACCCCTCAATAGCAAAAATCCAAAATTTTCCTATCGGGTAAAATTCTGAAATTGACCTTGAGCACTACAAAAAGCCCTAACCTTGACAAAAGCATTGTATATTGAGTCCATGCATATCAAGTCAGCCTCATGCATTTGAAATTATTTTGTAACATAGGTCGACTCCTTAAACCAAGCCATGCATTCACTTGCATTAGAGGTGATTGTGTAGTTACATCATACTTGTAATTGCATCATGCATAAAGTATCATCTCTCTTGACCCTTATCCAAAAACAATCAACCCTTACCATGTCAAGTTTCTGCCTTTTTCAAAAGTTCGTAAGTTTGGGTTAGAAGGCTTGGTTGAAGGTTAAAGAGGAAGTCATAGTTATTGCTAGTTTTTGAGCTGGCACCCACTCTATCTCCCAGCTCTCCCTACACTCCTCTTTAAAACATGAACACTCATGAGTAGATGACTCAGCTCTTAGATGCAATCAATGACATCACCAAGTCCCTCTAGGTGATAAATGCTCGACTTAAACAAGTCAAAAGTGTTAATGCCCTAGCTAATTTAGCACAAAAAAATGAAAGAAATGGTCCACCAATTCACCAACAGTGGCTAGTACTTCAATACTACTAACGACGACAAGCTGAAGGGAAAGGTTAACCTCCCAGAAAAACTTTTGGCGACATTCCCAAGTTCAAGTCTACCGATGATCTTCACTATCATCTGTGCAACCTCAAGGCCACCATGGCCATCAAGGGACAGAACCATAATTATTCCTTGTCATCTTTCCTATTTATCTATAACCAATCTACCAAAAGTGGTTCCACTCTCTTAAAGATAAGGAAACTAAAACCAGAGATGACGTGACTAATGCGTTCATGAACCAGTATCGTCCTAATGTCCAACTTCAGAAAACTCTCAGGGACTTAAAGGTCCTCAGACAGGGCCAAAGCAAGGGGTTCATGATGACCTCAACCGCTGGAGAAAGATGGCCTCTCAGATGGTCTTGAGGTCACCTAAAGAAGAGCCTGTCAGAACTTTCATCTCAAGCCTCTTTCCCAAATACAATATATCTAAGAGAACAAAATAGAACTAGAGAATACTTAATAGAAAACTATAAAAAAAACTAATAAAAGCCTAAAGTCTACCATCCTTCTTAACCTAGAAAAGCATTAAGTATGTATACCATACAACCGGGCCTGAAATAAGAATGCATAGAAAAGTCGGCCCAGTAGAGGGGACTCAATCAAGTGCTTTGCACAATTGATCGAGTGTCTTCTTGTCAGGCTAAAATTTAGCGCAGTTCAAAATAGAAAATCTAGTAGGGAGGGACTTAATCAAGTGTTCCAATTATTTACTTTTTTGCCTGAAAGCCACTTTCTGTCTGATTTCATGCTTACACTCAGTCGAGTCCTCTGCTATACTCAATTGAGTCTCTTTGTTTCAGACTAGTGTTTCCTCTATTCCACTTCTTTGCTTCATTCTTGATTAGGCTAGCAACTAACCATTTCCTCCAGCTTCACGTTGCTTCATCTAGACTCCCAAGACTTCATAGATCCATTCATTACATCTTGAACTCATCCCATTGGATCTTAAACTCATAGCATGAGATATTGAACTCGTCCCATGAGATCTTAAACTTGTTCCATGACACAGAATCTCAGAAATCTTGAAAAACACAATAAACACTAAGAAAACCCGTGAACGCATTAATGAGCAAAATTTAACTAAAACTAAGCTAAAATACAATTAAACTATATGAAAACGGCCCTAATATACCCTTAATTCATATATATAACTAAGACTTATCACACCGCACCTAAAGGACATGCCCCCGCACTTGAAGAGCTCCTAGCTAGAAGAATGGGCAAAGGCTTGAGTGCACCCGCACCTCATGGTTGTTCACCCGCATTGGAAGGAAAGCTCAAAATTAGGAGAAGAGGCATAGGCATTGGTACGCCTGCATGAGAGCCCCTTGAGACTCGAGAAGCGGTTGTGAAAAAAGAGTCGTGTGCTACCTTATCACTAATGCACGACTTAGAAGGAAAAATCCAGTAGTTAGTAAGAGATTTTTGTCACTTTATCAAAGAAAATTAGAAAAGATTAGGTTATCATTAACTTTATTTGAAAGATTATTGATATTTCCATGGCATTAAAGATTTAAACTTTTAGCACTATTTCAAATCTTTAACAAATACTATTTTAGAAATTATTTTAAGATACTTTGTTTTTGAAGTTTGTGATTCATCCTTAGTTTGTTTTATTTGCTTGGTTTTCTCCTTATTCGTTATTTGCAGAGGTTAGGGTATTAGTTTGATTCGTAATTCTTACTTATTTCGATTAGTATGTATCTTTTGGGTGAAAATATGTATGTTTTAATTTCTTAACCTTATCTAAACTTTTCAATGGTTAACTTTATGACTACCATTACCCATTTAGGCTAGATCTTAGGGGTAGATGGTTAAGGGAATTGTGCAATCGTATGAAAAATTAGGCATAGTTAGAGTAAACTACCGATAACTGAATCGTTTGTGGGTTTAATGCTAGGTTTCCTTCTGATCAATTAAACCCTATACCTTAGCTTTCAAACTAATTTCATGGGAATGGATTAATTGGAAGATGAATTGACCTTAAACGATTAAACAATGACCTTATAGGCATTGTTAGACGTAAACAACTTTGAGATGAGTTAGGGTGGTATAGGTGAAGGCTAAGAGTGCCCTTATTTATAATTCATTTGCATAGTCCTTGATCCCCCATTCCCTAACATTGTTTCATAATTTTTTAGCCGTTGCTTAGTTAATATATGGATTTCAGTTTTAGTAGAATAGGAACCAAAACTTAAACTAGAAACTCTTCTAGAAGTAACTTGGTTTAGTGGGGTTATTTGATTAATCATTCTAGGTTCCTTGTGGGATTCGACTCATACTTGCTACTATACTAGTTAGAGTGGGTAAGTAGGATTTATTTGACCAAGGGAAGGTGAGTAACGACACATTTTCCGCCAATCAGAGGTTAGGACTTGTGCCACCATAAATAGTCAAAATTGCTCAAATAGGAAGCATTTAGGATAAGAAATAAGAAGTTGGGTAGAAAAGAACATATTTCACCTAAAATATGCCTAAAACACTTTAATTATACTATTTTTAGTGAAAATAGCTCAAACATGAAGCATTTAGGGTAATAAACTAGAATTTTTGCTAAAAAGAGCATGTTTCACCTAAAATATGCCTAAAACACTTCAATTATATCGTTTTGAGTCAAAATAGCTCAAATGGGAAGCCTTTAGGGTAAGAAACAAGGATTGGGGTAGAAAAGAACATGTTTCACCTAAAATGTGCCTATAACACTTCAATTACACCCTTTTGAGTTGAAGTAGTTCAGATATGAAGCGTATAGGGTAAGAAACTAGAATTTGGGTAGAAAACAATATGTTTCACCTAAATATATGCCTAAAACAGTTATAAAACATCGTTTTGAGTCAAACTAGCTCAAGTAGGAAGCATTTAGGATAAGAAACAAGAATTTGGGTAGAAAAGAACATGTTTCGCCTAAAATATGTCGAAAACACTTCCACTACATTGTTTTCAGTTGAAGTAGTTCAAATATGAACCATTTAAGGTAAGAAACTAGAATTTGGGTAGAAAGTATATGTTTCACCTAAAAATATGCGTAAAATAGCCCAACCACATTTTTTGAGTCAAAATAGCTCAATTAGGAAGCATTTAGGGTAATAAACAAGGATTTGGGTAGAAAAGAACATGTTTCACCTAAAATATGCCTAAAACACTTCAATTATAGCATTTTGAGTCGAAGTAGTTAAAATATGAAGCATTTAGGTAAGAAACTAGAATTTGGGTAGAAAATAACATGTTTCACCTAAAAATATGGTTAAAACAGACCAAATGCATTGTTTTGAGTCAAAAACCTCAAATAAGAAGCATTTAAAGTAAGAAACAAGGATTTGGGTAGAAAAGAACATATTTCACCAAAAGTATGCCTAAAACACTTCAAATACATCGGTTTGAGTTGAAGTAGCTTAAATAGGAGGCATTAATGCTAAAAAACAACTACTTGGGTAGAAATTACTTAGAAACACATTTTGACCTATGATATGCCTAAACCACTCCAAACTTCACCGTTTTAAGTCAAAAAGTATATAAGTGCTTTAGTTTTGCAATGCATTGTAGTATATGTTTAATTATGTTCATCGATCTTAGCTTTACAAAGTATTCAAAGAGCAGCCCTTCACCACCGAAGAAATTGATATTGTCCGAAAGAAATGGGCTACGTATGTCAGTGACAATTTTTCTTAGAGTAATATACCTTTTGTGGTATCATGACGATGATATTGTATATTTTTGGACAATTTCTAGATTGGGTCGTAATTATCACTTATTGTTTTGATATAATTTTGTATTGCCTTAGGTGATTTATAACCCAATTAGTGTATATATAAATTTAAAACATTAAACTGTAATGATTTTGATTGCAATATATAACAAGTTGTTATCGCAATATATTCATGATGGTTATTATGGGGAAACATTGAAATGTAATGATTTAGATTGATATTATGGGGAAACAATCAAAATGCATTAATATGTGGCGGTTCTACCAATAAATCGCTGGAAATAGATGAAGATGAGAGGATTATTTCATGATGGTTCTACCAATAAATCACTGCAAATTAATCCTCACATGTTCACCTATTTGCGGTAGTTCACTAGTAAAACTGCCGCATATTAATGCCTATTTTGTGGCATATTTTTACACCGTAAATTAAAGATACTTATTTGATGTGTTCCCATTGTAGAGGGAGGAAGACCACCACGGCTAGGGTATGCCTTAATTTATTTATTTTTTTAAATCTCGCCGACGAGTTTTTTATTTTAAGTATTAAGTATTGTTTAATTATTGTTTACTTATTGTTTATTATTATTATTATTATTAAATTTTTATAGTTAATATATATTATTTGATAATATTAGTATTTGTTATCAATATTATTATATTTTATTCATGTTTAATAGTTTGTTAAAATGATATTATTCATGTTTTAGACTATAATTAATTAGGAGTATGTTAGGTTTGGAAAAAAAAAGTTAGTAACATTTGAAGTTAAGTTAGGTTTAGAAATTTAAACTTAATTTAGGATATTTGAAAATTAAATATGGAAAATTATAAGTTAGAAATTATATTAATTTAGTTAGTAATATGTTAAGTTAGGAAAATTATGAAAATTATAAGTTAGAAATATTAACTTAGGAATATGTTAAGTTAAGTTAGGAATAATAATAACTTAGGAATATTAACTTAGGAATAATAACTTAGTTAGGAATATGTTATGTTAAGTTAGGAAAATTATAAGTTAGGAAAATTTGAAGTAAGTAGTTTAAGTTATAAACATTTTAAGTTAGGAAAATATTATAATTTAGGAATACTTTAAGTTTGCAAAATTAGAATTTAGGAATATTAACTTAAGTTATTAAATATAAATTTTGAAAATAATATATTATGAAATTATGAAATGAATAATAAAATTATCAAATTAATCATAAATTATGAAAATAATAACTTTTACATTCTAATTAATCGTAATTATGAAAAATAATAACTTATGAAAATAAAGTAAGGAAATTTTTAGTTAGGAAAATAATAAAATATTGTTAAGTTAGGAAAACAATATATTACGATTAATAACTTAGTTAGGAAAATAAAACTAGTCCGGAATATTTGAAGTTTGGAAAATTTGAAATTAGTTATGAATATTTAACTTAGTTAAATTACATATTAGATTTTTTAAGTTAGGATTATTTAGTTAGTTAGGAATATTTAGTTACAAATTTAGTAATATACTTAAGTAATAGAAATCAAATAGATAATTTAAATTAATTTTGTAATATGTTTACGGGACATGTCATCCTCAATTTCATGACCACGGAAGAGTTCTCTGGCCAGCGCCACACCTGGGCTTGAGGTGTTGATGCTTCTATTAGGAGGGTGAGGGTGACACAACCACAGCCACAGCTAGAGCGTTTGACTCTTCCTTCCCCAAGGACCATCTGAGTTGTCGTTTCTGAGGCTTCTGGTTCTCATCCTTTCGACAACGAGGACGAGGATGATGAAAATTACGACATTGATCAGGATGGGGAGGACTTTGCTACTTATCTTGACCAGGAGCTAGACGAGGAGTTTGTGCCATGTCATTCACAAGTATGGGTGCTTATTGAGTTGAGCTACTCGTGAGCTACTCAGACTCGACTCAGTCAAATCTCGACTCGAGATCGAACCCGACTCGATAAGTTAACGAGCCAAGTCGAGCACATCAAAGTTCAACTCGAAAAGCTCGTGAGAAACTCGAATTTTCATTTATAGTATATATTTATTAAAAAGTATACTTCAAAAATAAAATTAAAATAAATAAAAGATGGTTTGATATAAACCAAAAGTCCTACATTGGATTAAAAAGAAATATAGTTGGAGAGAGTTTTATATATAAAATCAATGTCCCACTTGAAAAAAGTGATAGATTGTTTAAACAATTTAGTATATATAGACCCAATAGTATTTTCCACCTAAAACCAAATCAAGCTTATTGAAGCTAAAATTTAGCCTTCTTCTTGGCCCAATTGGGGTATAAGTACTTAGGCCTATTAAGCTTTTAATCAAGCTAAAAATGAGTCGAGCTTGAGCTTGAAACGAGATTAAATCAAACTTGAGTCGAGCTTGAAATGAGCTTAAATTAAGCTTGAGTCGAGCTTGAGATGAGCATAAATCGAGCTCAAGCTCGAGCTCAAGTCGAGCTCAAGAATTGAGTTTTTGAGTCGAGCTCGAGCTTTGGTTTTATAGCTCACGAGCTTTCGAGCTCGATTTTAGTTATCAAGCTTGAGTCGAGCTTAGCCAAACTCGAGCTCGAGTTGGCTCATAAACACCCCTAGTCACAGGGTTGTCGCGGAGCATCTTGGTCGAGGGGTCAGTTTGTTAGGGTAGAGAGCATGAGCACTAGCACGAGCTCACATAATCACAAGCGCTAGATACTTGCATAAGACACCTGACTTATACATGGAACGATGTTGGGTGGGTCGCTGGACGGTAGCGGCATTCCTAGCTACAGGGGTCACATAGCACGGGGGATTTGAACAGGAGTGGAGTGAGGGAGCTGAAGTGCCATGGTAGGATGAAAGACTGCAACATATTGCGTTCTTGGAGGTAGGACCTTCTGTCACAGAAGTCTAAAGTTATTGTCGATGGTACCGAACTAGTTCATTTTCCGTATTACCTCTTCGACCACCTTTACATGCCTTTGCTTACAACATTTAGTGAATCTTGGCAGCCTGACACCAGCTCGTTCCCCCTCCCGTTCGGGGAGATGACTGTCACACTACTGGATGTGTGGCACATTTAGCTACGTATTTTTGTTGAGGGACAAGCAGTTTCTGTGATGTTGGCCCCTAATGATCTGATAGAGGAGGCTAGGGAGTTTATGGGATTCGCGTTACCACAGTTCATGAAAACTCACTAGAATAAGGGTGCTTTCCTTATGACTTCCATTCTAGATACATACCGCGGTGTGGATCAAGGTGATAGATATTTTTCTAAGGCTGGTTGGTTGATGTACATGTTCGAGTCCACATTGTTCATAGATAAGAGCGATAACAGGATGCGGCCCCAGTTCTTAAATGAGCTCAAACTCAGATTCATACATGACTTAGGGAGTTATGCTTGGGGTGCTACGGCATTGGCTATCTTATATTAATAGCTAGGAGAGGTGAGTAGAGTGAAATGCAGACACCTTATAGGTTACCTCATGTTAGTGCTGGACACGATTGACCTCGTACTATGTTGTGGACTCCTTGGAAGGTTCCATGTGACGCAGGCCAATTGGTATCCCTCTAGAGGCATTTGGACCGTATACAACACATGGAGGTACTACACAAACCTTTTTTTATTTAGTTGTTTACTTGTACTTATATCAATCAAAGTGTGTTTATCAACATTTCTTTTCTTAGGTTTGTTGGACCCCGTACGAATTGAACGCAACACAGCATGTCCCAAGGTCTACATTCACTAGATGGATTCGATATCACGACATTATTGAGCTGTATATGCCTGATCGGGTGCTACATTAGTTTGGGTTTGTACATATGATTCCCATGATACCTTTGAGGCCCGAGTCAACTTCTAGACCCGAGAAGGGTACTTATCGGGTTGATTTCATTATTTCGGCCATGGAGTCGGCATTGAAGTCTTTCCCTAATGTCGTCCGACTTGAGCTAGGGCGGTTTCATTCGGTAAACGGTTTCCCAGATGTCTCATCTCCAGATTATATTCAGTGGTTTTATCGGATCTCCTATCCTATTCTAATTGACGAGGAGGTTCTTCCCACTACACCGGAGAGGATGAATACCCATTAAGTAAGTTTAATTGGATTTTGATTATGTTTTTGTTTATATTATATCATATTCCCAATATTCCCACTTACTTATATAGTTTTTTGTTATTTGTAGTGGGTCGAGAAGTTGTTGAGGATCATCCAGCCTATCACTGATGTTAGGGCATTGACACCCAAGTTGGGGGCTTATGCTGATGCTATCGACTCCTTTATGTATGAGTATTATGCTAAATGAGCCTTGTTGTATATGTAGTTATTATATTTAGACAGTTAGAAGTACGTACGGTTTTTTTTTTGTATTTTGTATTGATTTATGTAGTTGGACTATATTATTTTGTATGGATTCATGTGTTTTTATATATGTTATTCAAGTTTCCAAACCATTTTAATCTATGAAAACATAGTTTCTCAATGTCGATTACAAGGCAAGAGCGAGGGAGTTGATGGAGATAGAGGAGGGTTCAAGTCCTTCCTCCAAAATGTTACTCTTCTCCCTCAAACCAAACCTAATGACATAACTTCTCCTTCCTTGAACCCTCCTCCATCTCCATCAACTCCCTTGCTAGTGCCTCATAATTGATGCATAGATATACGTTGTCAAAGAGAGTAATAAGTAGGAAAATGTTGTTTTAAATTGATGAAACCGCATACATATATTACAAATTCTTGCAACATCATTAATAAAGTCAACTCAGTCTCTAATAAATTAGCAACATCGAGATTAGTTTACATTACAAAACATAAATTAGCAAAATCAAGTTTAGTTTACATTGCAAAACTAATAAACTAGCTTAATCAAGACATATTTAAAAAATAAAATCAACTCACTCTCTAGTACAAATTTAGGATTAGTTTATGTCACAAACTAGCCGAAGTCCTATTCGGGAATCATATAATTTCTCCCAACCTACAACACTATGATCTCGAACCTAAAATCTTCTACTCGGAAAGCGGGCACCCTACTCAAGGTATGCTCGTTCCTTTTGTTTTCGCTATATAGTTTGCCTGTTCAAATAAAATATAACTGTGCAGTTATCGCTTTTTCACAAGTGAGTGAGCCCTCTCTAGGCTCGCTCACGGCCCTTTCTCTATTAAAGAAAAAAGCATGCGCTCAAAATACCTCATAAACCCGAAAGACCCCCTAACGTAATTCGAATGGAGGCTGACTGTTGAGCCCACTATGTTCCGGAAGAGCGGAGAAAAAGAGGATGTTTTGTTAATACGGAGATCCATGGATCACAGACGGTATCTCCCCATGGCCTTTCGCCTTTGAAAGCGCACTTACAGTCATTAGTCTGGTTAGCTCTACCTGATAGACTGAAAAGGATGAAAGCCCCGATTCCACCAGCGCCTGAAGGCCTTCCCCCTGGCTCCCGCTTGTGCAATTCCAAGCCTGAATCCGGGAGAACTTAGCTTCCCGTCACTCTCTTTCTGAGTAATTCTAGCTTCTTCATGATTTCGTGCCGTGGTAAAAGCGGCGGGGGCAGATATGATCATTAATACCAATTCAATTAGAACTTCTTATTAAACGTGAGCGAGCCTAGCGAGGAGTCACTCACTTGTGGATTCCAATTGAACTTGTAAGTCGATTAGTTCTTGATCATAATCCCGTTCTGCTCAATCGATGGGGGCTCTCAAAGATTGCATCATCGACGCCCTGTTTTCCTGTATTGAACGCGCTGTGGCACTTTCGGACAAGTCTAGTTGTCACTCGGGGCCACTCTATCATGGAAAGCGGCATAGGGCAGTCACGAGATAGAGTTAGACTAATATAATGCTTGTAGGTACTAAAGTATGTAATGCATATCTCCTTTCGAGGTCAAGTAACGTTCACGGGTGATGCGTGCATCAATGTGAATGACGAGCATGTTGAAGAATTATTCCAAGAAATTCAAGAAAGCATGAATCTATACTTAGAAGCTTCTTCAATAGGTCAAACTTACTATCGGGGGCATCAAGACAAAGCCACGCTTTGTATGGTGGTGTTCTTGGGAGTTCTTGAAGCTTCTTGATAGTTCTTTAAGGTTCTTTAAAAGCTTTCTTAGATTTTTTTCTACAAGTTTTTACCTTTCACTTGAAAGGGTTTTTCTTGGTTTAGACCCTAGGTTTCTTTATTTTCTTTATGTTCTTGATTATTTTTGTACGTGTGAGTTAGTTAATTAAGTTAGTTAGAAAACCGTGTAACGTTACTTGGCGCCCAAGGTTACGTTCCTATTTCAAGATGGTTTCCTACCCAAGGTTAAGTTTCCTATTTCAAGAGGGATTCCTACTCAAGATTGAATTATAGGTGGTGGCTACTTGGAGATCAAGGCAAAGTGAAAGAGTTTTACTCAAGCTAGAACTCTAATATGTTTAGGAAAAGTAGGAGTTTTACTCAAGCTAGAACTCTAATATGTTTAGGAAAAGAAGGAGTTTTATTCTAGTTAGAGTTCTAATATTTTTAGGAAAGGATTTCTATAAATACTCCATGTAATTCATGGTTTGGAGACATTCACTAATTTGATCAATAACAAACACATTTATTTTCGAGTGATATTTTGGTTGGATACCTAAATATTTCTTTGGCTAACTTGCGAGTTGGTTGCTGTTTTGGGTGTTTTAGTTAAAACATTCATTGGTTTGATTAATTAGGTGGACTCTTAATTAATTAAACTCAGTTCTTGCCTAGTTCTTGGTGATTTATCTGTATAGGACGAAGCTTAGAACATATCCTTGTGATAACTTGGTTTTCGGATCAAGAATCACATCATCGTGGTATCAGAGCTGTTAGTAACGTTTGGCTTGGAATTTTTGGCTGAAATTTTTTGGGAAGATTCAGAAAATTAGATCAAAATTGTGTCAAAATTTCGTGTCAATTGGACGTGTAACGAAGTCTGTGCAACCTCAAACTTTTGAGATTGTTACACGGAGTTGCGATCTGGAGAACGGTTTTTATTTGCTTCAAGAATCAATCAAGATTCAATCTTTTAATCAAGATTTTGCATAAACTAACCTGGTTTATGTAGGAGCAATGAGTGACGAAGAAATCCCAGGGATTCCAAGGGGTTTGAACCTTGATCAAGCGCATAACTTGCGAAGGGATCGTCAAATCGAGCGATTGTCACAACAATTGCAAGAAGTATTGGCTAGGCTTGACGAACGTGACAAAACTTCATCTTCAAGGAAGAACAAATCAGTTGCAAGTTCTAGTTCAAGTGAAGATGAATATGAAAGGAGAAAAGTAAGTAGATCCCGCCATAAAGATTCATCTTCAAGTGATGAACCTAGAAGGCATCGACGGAAGAACAAGGCCAAAGATGATGACCGAAATATAAGGTTAGATTTTCCGGAATTCGATGGGAGTATGCTAGACCCCGAAAAATATTTTGAGTGGGTTAGAAGAGCGGAAACACTCTTTGATTACAAGGAGCATGATGAACGAAAGAGGTGCAAAATTGCTGAATTAAAACTCACCGGGTTATGCGAGTTTATGGTATGATAATCTCAAGAAAAAGAGACGCAAGGAGGGACGATCCAAGATCACTACTTGGACACAATTAAAGAAATATATGAAGCGTCAATTTGTGCCCCATGAGTATGTGCAAGAAGTGTATCTCAAGATGCAAACTTTTAAGCAAGGAAATCAATCCGTGGAGGCTTATTTGTGTGAATTTGAGAAACTATGTTTATTGTGTGATTTAGAAGAAATTCTAGAGCACAAAATAGCACGTTTTATTGCAGGGTTGAACGAAAATATTCAAGAGAAGATTGAATTGCACGACACTATTCGTTTGAAGAAGTATGCAAGGCAGCCATTAAGGTTGAAAAACAATTCAAGGCCAAGAAGACCTCAAGTGTGAAGTCGTTCACACGCACATTCACAAAGGTTAGTGACAAGCCTACCTTTGATAAGGCTTCTTCTAGTTCGTATGCTAAAGATAACAAGCCTAAAAACGAAGCTAGCAAGAAGGTGACCGAAGATAGAAAATGTTTCAAATGTGGGAGTGTTGGCCATATAGCAAGCAATTGCTACTCAAAACGCACTATGACGGCTCAAGAATGGGAAGAAGAGAAAGCTAGGTGCGAGGGAAGTAGTGACATGGAGGTTGTGGTCGAGCAAGAACGTGATTTTGAAGAAGAGGAGGGTAGTGCCGAAGAGGTTGATGGTGAAACGCAACGAAAGAGCTTGGTTCTAAGGAGAGCTCTTCACTCTAAACCTATGCCCGTTGAAGAGAATCAAAGAGAGAAAATCTTTTTAACAAGGTGCAAGGTGGAAGATCGATTGTGTGATGTAATAATAGACTCCGGAAGTTGCACAAATGTGGTGTCTACAACTTTGATCAACAAATTAGAGTGGCCTATAACCAATCACCCAAAACCTTACAAGCTACATTGGCTCAATGATGCTAATGACGTAAAGGTAACGAGATAAGCCCTAATCACCTTTTCAATTGGCAAATATCATGATAAGGTTTTATGTGATGTATGCCCCATGGATGCTTGTCATATCTTATTGGGTAGACCATGGAAATATGATAGATTTGTCAAGTTTAATGGTAGGACAAATGTGTATATAATTCGAAAAGGGAAGGGGGAAAAATCATATGCATTGAAACCACAAGTTGATCATAGAATAACTAAATGTAAACCTAGTTCGAAAGGTGCAGATTTAATTGGGGAAAAGGAGTTGGAGAAAGAGATCAACAATAACAATATAGTATATATTATGGTGGCTAACAATGTGCAAGTGAATGAGAGTAAACAAGAAAAGAGGCCCGTGGAATTAGAAGTGGTATTGCAAGAGTATTTTGACATTTTTCCTAGTGAATTACCATCGGGATTACCACCAATTCGTGGTATTGAACACCAAATTGATCTTATTCCGGGAGCTCCACTACCTAACAAGGCAGCATATAGAAGTAATCCAGAAGAAACAAAGGAAATGCAATGCCAAATAGAGGAATTGATGCAAAGAGGCTACGTGAGAGAGAGTATGAGCCCATGTGCCGTGCCTACATTGCTAGTTCCAAAAAAAGATGGGAGTTGGTGTATGTGCATTGATAGTAGGAGTGTGAACAACATAACCATCAAGTATAGATTTCCTATACCTATACTTGATGATTTGTTAGACGAATTGCATGGTTCAAAGCTATTTTCCAAGATTGATCTTATGAGTGGCTATCATCAAATACGCATGAGAGAAGGAGACGAATGGAAGACGACTTTCAAGACTAAAGTGGGGTTGTACGAGTGGTTAGTCATGCCTTTTGGTCTAACCAATGCGCCTAGTACATTTATGAGATTGATGAACGAGGTGTTAAAACCATTTCTTGGAAGCGTGACGTTTCTAGGGTATGTAGTATCCAAAGATGGTGTGTCCGTGGATCAATCCAAGGTTGAAGCTATCAAGACTTGGCCCGTACCTACCAATGTGCATGAAGTTAGATCGTTTCATGGTCTAGCGTCATTTTATAGAAGATTTGTGAAGAATTTCTCCACAATAGTTGCACCTATGACCGAATGCTTGAAGAAAGATAAGGGAAAATTCGAGTGGACCAAGGAAGTGGTGAGACTACATGGGTTGCCGAATAGTATTGTGAGTGATCGTGATACAAAGTTCATGAGTTTCTTTTGGAAATCACTATGGAAATTGGTGGGAACGAAGCTGTTATTTAGTACATCATATCACCCACAAACAGACGGACAAACGGAGGTAACAAATCGAACTCTTGGTGTGCTTTTACGTGGACTAGTGAGCAAATCGCAAAAATATTGGGATATTAAGCTTGCTCATGCCGAGTTTGCTTACAATAGATCACCTACTTGTGCCACAAAACACATGCCATTTGAAGTTGTTTATGGTGTCAATCCAAGAATGCCCATTGATTTGATTGAACTTCCAAAAGGGGAATTAATTCATAAGGATGCCGAGGCTAAAATCAAGTACATGATGAAGCTACATGCACAAGTTAGAGCTAGGATTGAACGTGTCAATGAACTCTATAAAGCACGAGCTAACAAGAACAAAAAGCCACAAAGTTTTGAAGTTGGCGACTTGGTGTGGTTACACTTGAGAAAAGAAAGATTTCCTAGCAAACGAAAGAATAAATTGATGCCAAGAAGTGAGGGGCCGTTCAAGATTATTGAGAAGATTAATGATAATGCATATAAGCTTGAATTGCCGGGAGAATATGGTGTAAGCGCAACATTTAATGTTGGAGATTTGGTGAAGTATTTTCCAGATGATGCTATTGAAGATTTGAGGGCAAATTCTTTTGAAGAAGGGGAGGATGATGCGTGCATCAATGTGAATGACGAGCATGTTGAAGAATTATTCCAAGAAAGTCAAGAAAGCATGAATCTATACTTGGAAGCTTCTTCAATAGGTCAAACTTACTATCGGGGGCATCAAGACAAAGCCATGCTTTGTATGGTGGCGTTCTTGGGAGTTCTTGAAGCTTCTTGATAGTTCTTTAAGGTTCTTTAAAAGCTTTCTTAGATTTTTTTCTACAAGTTTTTACCTTTCACTTGAAAGGGTTTTTCTTGGTTTAGACCCTAGGTTTCTTTATTTTCTTTATGTTCTTGATTATTTTTTTGTACGTGTGAGTTAGTTAATTAAGTTAGTTAGAAAACCGTGTAACGTTACTTGGCGCCCAAGGTTACGTTCCTATTTCAAGATGGATTCCTACCCAAGGTTAAGTTTCCTATTTCAAGAGGGATTCCTACTCAAGATTGAATTATAGGTGGCGGCTGCTTGGAGATCACGGTAAAGTGAAAGAGTTTTACTCAAGCTAGAACTCTAATATGTTTAGGAAAAGTAGGAGTTTTACTCAAGCTAGAACTCTAATATGTTTAGGAAAAGAAGGAGTTTTATTCTAGTTAGAGTTCTAATATTTTTAGGAAAGGATTGCTATAAATACTCCATGTAATTCACGGTTTGGAGACATTCACGAATTTGATCAATAACAAACACATTTATTTTCGAGTGATATTTTGGTTGGATACCTAAATATTTCTTTGGCTAACTTGCGAGTTGGTTGATGTTTTGGGTGTTTTAGTTAAAACATTCATTGGTTTGATTAATTAGGTGGACTCTTAATTAATTAAACTCAGTTCTTGCCTAGTTCTTGGTGATTTATCTGTAGAGGACGAAGCTTAGAACATATCCTTGTGATAACTTGGTTTTCGGATCAAGAATCACATCAACGGGTGTAGACCATTGCAATACAATCATGCAAGGATAAACTAATCTATCTAACCCAACACTTAGGAATATGACTCCACAGTTCCAAAAGTGAGCTATTGGAAATAAGTCCTGTTGGACCTCCATCCAATGGTCCATAGTGCAACTACCTCCATACTATTGGATACGAGCCACAACATTGTCAACGCCTAAGTAGAAGATGGATGCGTAAATGCCTTAATGCACCAACAACTCATTTCATATGATCTTCCAGGCTTCGACCCAATTCTCCTCGCTACCTAAGAATATGTATGCCACTCGAAATCCACAATTACCATGACCCCAAACATCGAGATAGTCATTAACGTATTCAAGCATGATCGCCGGATCTTATTCACATTTGGGTATCCTGTAATATCCACATGGCAATCTTAAAAAGAAAATCAATAAAATCTTTCAACATCATTAGTATTAAAAATATCATCAATGACATAACAAGAGTACGTACCAGACATGTTCACAGACGACATAAAACATCGCCCACAACCTTGACTTGAGTACTCCTATGATGATTGTTCACGATGCATACTAGGTCGTCCTCGGTTCGAAATCCTTGGCTCGGGATGAACATAACCTGACTCCTCTGGATGGAGCTGTGTGTGTATAAGCCAAGACACGTGATAAAGAACAACATGATCACTTCCACTCACCTCACTAACGAGTGACTGGAAAAACTACACATCTTGAGTTGGAGAATCAGGTTCGAGAAGCAGCTACGTGCTATCTCCTTCAATTACCTTCAGTGTTCTCTAGAATTAATGGATTTGTTGCAATTTAAGGAATTGCTCGTCTGCGAGAGTATCGTAAATTTGACATACGCATGGTATCTTGTGGCTTGTTTGGTACGCATAACCACATAGGTCGTGCACTTCATTACCTAACGATTTCATCTGCTTCTCTTCCTCAACCAACATCTCCAAGCAATAGTGGGAATGTCCGTTGACCCAAATCATGGAACGGAATATGCCGATACTGTTGGCCATGTGTACGTCTCGAAGCCTTGAGGGTTTGTCGAATCTCTGTTAATTGTGCAGCAAGTGTGTTAATTTTACACTAAATAGTATCAAACGACCCGTTAGAGTATGACAACCAACTCTTTAGCATAAAATGAGCACTATCAACCAGATAGTTAGTTGTGTTCCTAAAATGAAGTTTTTCATTCGTCCACTGCTTCACGAATTTCTCGGCATGAATGAGCCATGTACTATTCAAGTACGTGACAACAATAGGGAAAGTAGTCCCCCAAGAGTCATAAAGAACTCTATGGCATGGTCATAATTATCTTGAGTCTTTGCTTCAATGATACTCCTCCACCTTCCTTGCTTGAATCTCTCCTCGTCCTTCTTATCTCTGAAAATTTTATCAACTCTGTTCTCCACTTCCATGTTTGAAGATTCAATGGGCACTCAAGAGGGGGGGGTGAATTGAGTGTTAAGTAATCGTTGGCAATTTTTTGCTTCTTTTCGGATTATGTGTAAGGAACCAGTTGTGATGGTTCCCTTATGCAGCGGAATAAAACAAAGCAATAAAGAACACCACAAACTTAACGAGGTTCAGCCAACTCTGGCCTACGTCCTCCTACCCTATGTACTTTATTGATCTACTCCGAAAAATAAAGATACAATTCACTCTACTGTTTCCCTACTCCGGGAACCAGTAACCCCACACTCAACTCTGAATGTGCTTTGAACTTACCCTCGTAAGTTCCTAGTGTGTTTGAACTCACAAACACTCACCAAGTCTTCAACCCCTTTGTCAAAGACTGAATACAAGATCAAGATCTCTCTAATAATTTAACTCTCAAAAGTCAGATAGAGAAAAACATTAAAACACTATTATGCTCTTGTGTATCACTCAATAATTGAACTAGTGCTTTTAGCTCTCAAGGATCAAACTCTGTGAAAATTGCGTAAGAGCTATATTTTGATTATTCAGATCAAGATGTATTTATAGGTTAGTCGGCTAAACCCTCAAATCATACGTATAAGATATACATGCAATCCTCAAATCATGCATATACGATATACATACGATTTTAGGATAAGTATTTATCCTAAATGATTTGATCATAAGATAAGATCATCTTAGGATAAGATACTTCCCGGTTTTTAGCTAACCAAAACCTCATCTTATCTTTTAGCTGCTTAAATATATCTGAAAACCATATATTTCGGAAAATATCCTTTTTTTTTTATAAAATCTTTGTAAAAACCGCAGCTTGAATAATCTGTTCAGTTAACCTGGTTCCCTGACCTGGTTCCCTGAACTGAATATGTTATGAAATTTGTTCCAATCCTTGTACCAAATTTCATAACGATATTTAATATACTAAAAGCACTTTATATACTCAATTATATAAGTTGTACTACGGAGCATTTACATGAAGATCCTAAATAACTCTTTGAGTGTAGTCTTTCTTCATGCATTCGTCAAGTCTTGAAAGCTTCCATGAATAAACTCAATTGTTGACCGAGGACTTTCCTTTAAGGTTGATCAAAAGTCCTTTCAAGCTTCCAAACTTAGAAATCAACTTAGATGCATAACTCATTTATCATCTAGTTGTTCCCTGTATAAAGACAAGTTAGTTCAACGGATATCTCATATAAGTAATAACTCATCTAGGGAAACAGTGTTCTATATTAGCTGGTTCCCCAACTGTATTGAACACTTTCAAAGACCTGTTTCCCTTAGCTGTTTGTCATCATTCAAAACTATCAATCCAAACCTAAGGGACTCAACAAATTCCCCCTTTTTGATGATGACAAACACTTGAAATTTCTGCACCTGTGAACATACTCAAAAACAAATAGTCAAAAACTTCAAGAATTCAAAACTCAATGGAACAAGTCAGTTAAGCCAACTGGTTCCCTAAACAGAAACAGAGAATAAAATAAAGTAGGTTAACAAACTCAACCACAAACTTGATCTAAACTAGTAAAGACTCTAAGCTTCAACTTCAACTATTTTCCCCCTTTTGGCATCATTAAAAAGATATGCAAAAGTAGCAACTTATGCATAAAGTAACGTGCTAAACCATCCAATGGCATCAACCATTATACAAATAAAGTGCTGCAAAAGAAGGTCAGAATAGTCAAGGTTAAGTCATGCCATCAACAGAAATCATAGTTTAGTACAGACCAACAAAAGTTAACGATAAGGCCCAAATCCATATCAAAACAAGTTCATGGATTGGGAGGAATAAAAACAGTCCAACAAAATCAGTTATTCAGAAAGTTATGATAAAGGTAGGCTAAATGAAAAAGAGGACAGATTCAATCATCATCATCATTTTCATCATCTCCTTCCTCTTCTTCAGTGGCAGCCTCCTCAGCTGTTTCTTCCTGGTTCTCCTCCTCTTCACTGTCATCCTCCTGCTGATCTTCTTGCTGGTCCTCTTCAATTTGTTTCTTCTCAATTCCAGAACTGCCAGCAATCTGTTTCTCTAATTTGATCATCCTCATAATAAATGAAGTGGACAGACCTTCAACCAAGTTCACTAACTTACTGAGCTGATCCCCTATAGCATTTATCTTCTCTTCCTGACTCTCCAGCCTCTTAAGGATAACCTGCTGACCAGCTGGTTCCTCTACCTTCTGTTTCTTCTTGACTGGCTTAGGAGTCTCTACTGGTTCTTCCTCCCTAAACTTCAATACCCCAGCACTTATGATCAACCCCTTTTGCTTCAGAATACCTTTGGTAAACACCATTACAGGAGCAATTGATCCACTAAGAGAAACATTATTCTCTTTAAGAAGCTTAGTTATGTAGGACCCATAAGGAAGAGAGTGGTGGGATGAATTGTAGCAATTCATCATGTGATTTATCATTAGAGAGGGAAGATTTATCTTAATCCTTTTCATCAACAAATAAATAAGCACCATTTCCATGATGCGCACAAAACCTCTACCTTGTGCTCGAGGGATAATCATCTTGTTGCACACAGAGTGAAGGACCAGCATCACTAGTTCCTTCAAGCCACCAGTTTTAAAAGTTCCAGCCTTCTTTGGAACTTTCCCTCCAAACACAAAATCATGCACTTCATCTGGACTGACCCCTATAAGTGTAGGCCATCCATCTCCAGAATACTCCTCAAACCCATCTCTGGGTATATTCAACAACCCAGCCAGACTTGCAACAGACACATTCACTTCAACATCATTCACAACGGAACTTAATGATCTACCCAGCATTTGTTTTAAATTAACATAAAACTTTCTAACACCATCAATATTAGCATCACAGACATCAAACAAAGGTATCCAACCCTGAAATTCTAATAGCTCTTTCACATTACTCAGAGCAGCTTCATCAAAATACCCAACTTCTGTTCTACACCCAGATACCACAACCCTAGAACTTAAATCAGTCATACCAACAGATGGAGATTCTACTGACATACCTCTTGCAGACTTCCGTGCTGTTCTCTTTCGCTTGGAACCAGCAGAGTCCATTGACTGTTCCTCTATTACCACTTCGCTAACCCTTTTCAGAGATGACCTGGTCACTCTGCTGCGAGCCAAGGGTTCTAGAGTCCACTTACTGTGCCCAATGATCTGTAGATCATCCTCCTCACTACGAACTTCCTCCTCTTCTCCTTCTCCAACAGTGTTGAAGAGTTCTTCAGTGTTTTTAGGCTGTCCCCCCTGAGATGAGACAGGTTCCTTGATGATGGAATCATCAGCCTCAGGGGTCTTGGGTAAAGGAGCATTTTTGGGAGGTGGAGGTGAGGGAGATTTAGAAGATGGGGATAGAGTTGGTGATGGGTTTTTTGTGGTGGTAGGAGGTGAGTTGCTCGATGAAGTTGGAGCAGGGTTTGCTTCACTGATGGAAGCCTCCTTCAATTGAGTTGACTCACTTGCTTGAGTCTTCTCCTTTCTCTTCTTAGCTGGAGCCCTGGTTGATTTCCTGCCCATTGTTGCTTAGTGAGCTTCACAGATTTGAGGGAGATGGGAGCAAGTGAACAGTGATCAGGGCACCACTGTTGAACGGGAGAGAGATGAGTAGAGTGATGATGTGATGTGAGACTGTATCAAGGTGTTAATGTGTATTTATATCAATTGCTCAAATATAAGATTTTCAATAACTAGCTGGTTGAGAGAAAGAATTTTAGAATTTGAAAATTTCAAACTTGTAGTTATCTTTTTATGAAAGATTCAACCAACTGTGAATTAGGCAATTAGATATATTTGCCTTTTTGTAGGTTAGGAATAACTGAAATAAGATAATTCTTTCCAAAAAGAAATTATCTTATAGTAATCTTCCGAAAATAAGATATTTTCGGATGACATATCAGAGCTGAACTGCTGTTTCCTCTTGCTGGTACCTGTACTGAACCAGTCATTCTATTTTCAGCATAATTCAAAATAACTTCTCCTGTTTCTATGCAACAACAATCCTCTTGGGGTTATTTACACAATATTTGCAAGTAAGCAGCATAGTTATATACATAATTGATACAAGAGCATACTTATTTTAACCAATCATTGAGGGAAATAATTGAAACCATCGCTTAAAGCCTAACTAGACCTAAAAGGACTCTTAACCTACAAAAAGACTCTCTACATAAAGGCTTTGTGAAGATATCAGCTATTTGATCTTCACTTTTACAGAACAACATCTCCACCAATCCTTTCTCCACATTGTCTCTTAGAAAATGATGTCTTATTTCAATGTGTTTGGTCTTGGAGTGTTGCACGAGGTTCTTTGAAATATTGATTGCACTAGTGTTATCACAAAAGATAGGAACACTTTTATATATAACACCAAAATCTTTCAGCTGGTTCCTTATCCACAGTAGCTGGGAATAGCATGAAGCTGCAGCTATATATTCTGACTCTGATGTGGATAGAGCCACTGAATTTTGCTTCTTAGAACCCCATGATATAAGACAAGAGCCAAGAAAGTGTGCCATACCTGATGTGCTCTTTCTGTCAACTAGGAAACCAGCATAATCTGCATCTGTATATCCAATGAGATCGATGGTACTGCCTTTGGGGTACCACAAAAACAGATCTGTTGTTCCCACAAGATACCTGAGTATCCTTCTAACAGCCTTCAAATGAGACTCCTTTGGATTGCTTTGAAACCTAGCACACAAACCAACAGAAAACATAATGTCAGGTCTACTAGCTGTTAGGTAGAGTAGAGAACCAATCATTCCTCTATAAAGTGTAGCTTCAACATCTTTTCCTTTAGGATCAGCATCCAACTTTGTGGATGTGGGAACAGGTGTATCATAAGCTTTGCTGTTCTCCATGCCAAACTTTTTCAGCAGCTCTTTTAAGTACTTTTGTTGATGGATCATTATACCATCATTTGTTTGCTTAATCTGCAGACCTAGGAAGAATCCTAGTTCTCCCATCATACTCATTTCAAATTCACTCTGCATAAGATTTGCAAATTCATCACACAAGGTTTGATTAGTAGCACCGAATAAGATGTCATCAACATAGATTTGTACTACAATCAAGTGTTTCCCCCTGGTTCTTATGAACAAGGTCTTGTCTATTGTTCCTCTCTTGTAGTCATTAGCCATCAAGAAATTGGACAGTCTTTCATACCAAGCCCTTGGAGCTTGTTTCAAGCCATATAATGCTTTATCCAATTTATATACATGTTGGGGAAACATTGCATCTTCAAAACCAGGTGGCTGCTCCACATATACTTCTTCCTTCAAATAGCCATTAAGGAAGGCAGTCTTTACATCCATCTGAAACAGCTTAAAATTCATGTGAGCAGCATAAGCAATTAAAATCCTAATAGCCTCTAGTCTAGCTACTGGTGCAAACGTCTCATCATAGTCAATTCCTTCTTGTTGATTGTACCCTTGCACCACTAGCCTTGCCTTGTTTCTGACTATAGTACCGAGGTCATCTAACTTGTTTCTAAAGACCCATCTAGTACCAATGACTGATCTTTCCTTTGGACGGGGAACCAGGTGCCAGACCTGGTTTTTCTGAAATTGATTTAATTCATCTTGCATAGCTAGTATCCAATCAGGATCAGTCAATGCCATTTTATAGTCAGTAGGCTCTATGTTAGACAGGAAAGAATAGAAAGCACAGAAATTTTGAAAAACACTTCTTCTCGTTTGAATCCCCTTATTTATATCACTAATTATTTGATCAGTGGGATGAGAGGCCTTATATCTAAAACCTTTGACATTAATACTATTTTGTGCTTCCTCATTAGGTTGGGAACTAGCATGTTCATGAATCTCTTCTCTTTCTGAAGAGCCAGGAGAATTTACATTCATGCTGTTTCCTCTATCATTACTTACCTCAGGTTCAGGGGTAATACCTTCTTCTGTTCCCCCTGAGTCCATTACCTGTTTATTGTGTGTGGAACCATCAGGATTTGGTTCCCCTTCAGACTCCTCATTTTCTCCATTTTCTTCTCTAGGCACTTCATCATTATTATCTGGTGGAGTATCTGGTATGCCTAGTTCTGCTTGCACTTCTTCTGAGGGACCAGTATACTGGTTCCCCGTGAAATCCATCAAACCAATCACTTCATCAGGTTGTACCTGTGCAATCTCAGAAGACATGTTAAATTCATCAAAAATGACATGGACACTCTCCTCAACACAGAGAGTCCTCTTATTGAAGACTCTATATGCTTTGCTGCGAGAAGAATATCCAAGAAAGATTCCCTCATCACTTCTGGGATCAAATTTATCAAGTTGGTCCTTCCCATTATTATGCACATAACATTTACATCCAAAGACACGAAAGTATGTGATGTTGGGCTTTCGACCTTTAAGAAGTTCATAGGGAGTCTTATTTAACTTTGGTCTAATGAGACCTCTATTCAGTATATAGCAAGCAGTGTCAACAGCTTCACCCCAAAAACTCTTTGGGAGACCACTCTCAATGAGCATCGTCCTCGCCATCTCCTCAAGAGTTCTGTTCTTCCTTTCTACAACACCATTTTGTTGAGGTGTTCTAGGGGCTGAGAAGTTGTGATTAACTCCATGTTCCCTACAATAATCAATAAAGTTAGCATTATCAAATTCAGTACCATGGTCTGATCTTATCGAGACCAGCTTCTGGGTGAGCTGGTTCTCCACTTGTTTCACCAATGTTACCCATTCTTCAAACGTTTCATCCTTTGTGTGTAACATCATTACCCAAGTGTACCTGGAATAATCATCAACCATAACACAGACATATCTATGACTTCTTCGACTTTGTACTCTCATGGGACCACATAAGTCGATGTGTACAAGTTCGAAGGGTCTGCTAGTACTCAAAACAGTTTTAGGCTTAAAGGAGATTTTTACCTGTTTCCCCCTTACACATTCAGAACAGACTTTATCAACTTTGTACTTAATGTTAGGAAGACCTATCACTAAGTCACGTGCTTTAAGCTTGTTTAGAAGTGTTAGGCTAGCATGTCCAAACCTCTTATGCCAAATCCATTGATTATTTTCAGAAACAGCTCTCAAGCAAGTGGACTTATCTTGAGGGATCTTATCTAAGAAAGTGATGTAGACATCATGCTTCCTAGTTCCCTCACATACCAGTTCTCCTGTTTGTGAGTTAACTATGTGACATAGGTTGGCTTGAAACTCAACTCTATTTCCTTTGTCACATAATTGAGAAATACTCAAGAGATTATGTTGCAAGCCTTCAACATAATAGACATCATCTATTGTATTGGAAAGTGTCTTACCAACCTTACCTAAACCAGTGATAGTTCCCTTGCTGTTATCCCCAAAGGTGACACTTCCTCCATCAAAGGCCACTAGTGAAATGAATTGATCTTTATCCCCGGACATGTGTCTTGAGCAACCACTGTCCAAATACCAATAGGTATCTCCCTTCACTCTAGCCTGTAAGATTGAATTAAACATTAGTTTTAGGAACCCAAGCATACTTGGGTCCCTTTTCAACAACATTAACATCATGTTTAACCTTTCTTCTCCATATATAAATTTGACTCTTGCTGTTCTTATTAGCACTATTCTTCTTAGCTGGACATTCATGTATCTTATGTCCATTCTTACCACAATGAAGACACACGTGCATTTCTTTAGTCATGACATACTTACCTTGCTGAAATTCTGTGATCCAGGTGGTTTCTCTGGGAGACCAGTTAGTCCTGGTTCTCTGTCTAGTATAACCAAGACCAAATTTTCCTTTGTTTCCTCCTGATGAGGTCAGAAGGTTCAAGGTATTTTGCGTGTTCAGTAGCTTATCCAAATGTCTATGACTGTCATGCAATTCCCTTTCTTTTGTTTCAAGTGTTTTAACTAACAGCTCATTTTTCTCTTTCAGAAACTCAAAGTTGCTTTCTAAAGTTGCAAGTTGTAAGTTAAGATCTAAAATTATAGGGTCATTAGACATGTCAATAACTACTGATTGCTTTTTATTTTTTAGTTGATTAAGTTCAGCATGTAATTTACAGATAGTGCTTTCATATTCATTTATCATACTGCTGACTTCAACGCTGGTTCCAGTGGAAAAACTAAGGGACTGAGCAGCTTTAAGTGAAGCGATTTCTCTGTGAGAATTTTCTAAGTTGAGGGTCAATGCTTTAAAAGCTTTCAGCAGAGATGTTCTATTACAAGAATTTGCTTTACTTATGACTGTAGAGAAATCAGGGATTTTACTAGTAGTTGATAAGTCTCTGGGGAACCAGGAGATCAGATCTTCTTCACCATCACTTGGATAGTCTAGTTCAGAAGATCTTGCCATTTCTAGTTCTACCTTGCACTTGTCCAATTCAATTTCTAGTTCAGCATTTTGATTTTTCAAGTTATGGCAAACCATTTCTAGGTGATCACAACTAGCAATAGCAATTTCACATTCATTTCGTTTTTCTTTTAGTTCTCTTTTGCCAGTTATATAAGTTTCACCTAATTTATAACATTCATCTAATAAAGAATCTATGCAAGCAAGCATATTTTCTCTATCATATTCATGCATATCTACTCTAATTTGTTCAAGGTTTACCTTATGTCTTTGTAGTACATCCTTCTTAGCCATTAAGCATTTCTTGAATGTACTGGTTCCCCCTCTGGTTCCCTGACCAGTGTTGTTCTCCTTGATGTTTGTGAAAGCAGTTAGACAAACCTCAGAATCAGTTGTATTTTCTTCTTCATCAGATCCTGAGTCAGATTCTCCCCACATGGATGCTATCATGGCATTCTTGAAAGCTCTCTTATCTCCAGATTGAGATTGTTTGTCTTTCCATTTTGGACAATCACGAATGATGTGTCCTTTCTCACCACACTTGAAGCAACCTGAAGATGAGTTAGATTTTTTAGTGTTTTTGAAATTCCTACCTTTGAAATTCCTCTTTTGATCACGAAGAGATCTTTCAAATCTTTTTGCAATCAGGCTGATCTCATCTTCTTCTTCCTCTACTGTTCCCTTTAGTGCCATGCCTCTGGCTGGTTCCTTCTCAGACTTAGAGTCAATCAGCATCTCATGAGTCATAAGGGAGCCAATCAGCTGTTCCAAGGACAGGGTAGATAGATCCTTTGCTTCGTACACTGTTGTTACCTTAGCTGTCCATGTATCTGTTAAGCTACGCAAAATTTTTCTCACAAGATCCTCATCAGAAAACATTTTACCAAGTGATCTAAGATCATTAACAATAGTCATAAACCTACGAAAGAAATCATTGATTTTTTCATTTTTATTCATGGCAAACAATCCGTATTTAGACATGATCAAATCAATTTTAGACCTTTTTACCTCACTGGTTCCCTCAAACGCAAGTTCAAGGGTGTCCCATATCTCCTTAGCACTACTGCAACCAGAGATCCGATTTGTTTCATTCTCACCTATTGCTTGTTGTAGGATTGACATTGCCTTAGCATTTTTCTCCAGCAACTTGTAATCAGCAGTGACCAATTCGCTATCCTTTTTGGGAACCTGTTTCCCATCAGCTTCTGTCTTGAGAATAATATTAAGACCATTTTTAACTACAAGCCAGCATTCATAATCAATACCCATGATCACATTCTGGATCCTATTCTTCCACCAGGCATAGTTGTTTCCATTAAACTTTGGTGTCTTGTTGTCATGACTGATTGCACTTAATTCTTGAGTACTCATTCTTAACTCCTCTAGATGTTACTCTTTCGAGAAGCTTAGGCTCTGATACCAATTGAAGATTCAATGGGCACTCAAGAGGGGGGGGTGAATTGAGTGTTAAGTAATCGTTGGCAATTTTTTGCTTCTTTTCGGATTATGTGTAAGGAACCAGTTGTGATGGTTCCCTTATGCAGCAGAATAAAACAAAGCAATAAAGAACACCACAAACTTAACGAGGTTCAGCCAACTCTGGCCTACGTCCTCCTACCCTATGTACTTTATTGATCTACTCCGAAAAATAAAGATACAATTCACTCTACTGTTTCCCTACTCCGGGAACCAGTAACCCCACACTCAACTCTGAATGTGCTTTGAACTTACCCTCGTAAGTTCCTAGTGTGTTTGAACTCACAAACACTCACCAAGTCTTCAACCCCTTTGTCAAAGACTGAATACAAGATCAAGATCTCTCTAATAATTTAACTCTCAAAAGTCAGATAGAGAAAAACATTAAAACACTATTATGCTCTTGTGTATCACTCAATAATTGAACTAGTGCTTTTAGCTCTCAAGGATCAAACTCTGTGAAAATTGCGTAAGAGCTATATTTTGATTATTCAGATCAAGATGTATTTATAGGTTAGTCGGCTAAACCCTCAAATCATACGTATAAGATATACATGCAATCCTCAAATCATCCATATACGATATACATACGATTTTAGGATAAGTATTTATCCTAAATGATTTGATCATAAGATAAGATCATCTTAGGATAAGATACTTCCCGGTTTTTAGCTAACCAAAACCTCATCTTATCTTTTAGCTGCTTAAATATATCTGAAAACCATATATTTCGGAAAATATCCTTTTTTTTTATAAAATCTTTGTAAAAACCGCAGCTTGAATAATCTGTTCAGTTAACCTGGTTCCCTGACCTGGTTCCCTGAACTGAATATGTTATGAAATTTGTTCCAATCCTTGTACCAAATTTTATAACGATATTTAATATACTAAAAGCACTTTATATACTCAATTTTATAAGTTGTACTATGGAGCATTTACATGAAGATCCTAAATAACTCTTTGAGTGTAGTCTTTCTTCATGCATTCGTCAAGTCTTGAAAGCTTCCATGAATAAACTCAATTGTTGACCGAGGACTTTCCTTTAAGGTTGATCAAAAGTCCTTTCAAGCTTCCAAACTTAGAAATCAACTTAGATGCATAACTCATTTATCATCTAGTTGTTCCCTGTATAAAGACAAGTTAGTTCAACGGATATCTCATATAAGTAATAACTCATCTAGGGAAACAGTGTTCTATATTAGCTGGTTCCCCAACTGTATTGAACACTTTCAAAGACCTGTTTCCCTTAGCTGTTTGTCATCATTCAAAACTATCAATCCGAACCTAAGGGACTCAACAATGTTGATGTGCCATGTATATAGTAAGTTTGCAGTTTTGGGAAAAACGTCTCGAATAGCAGCCATGGAGACCTAATTCTCGATCAGTGAAAATCGTCGATGGAGACAAGTCATTGCCATACAACATCTTCAACTAATCTAACACCCACAAGTAGCTACCTATAGTATCATCAGATAGGAATGCATATGCAATCATGAAATTCTTGTTGCATGGAGTGGCACCACATATCTCAAACAAGGGCATCTTGTACATGTTTGTCTTGTGAAAGCAGTTCATTCCCAAAACCCATGGATACGTACGTAACAAGTTCGCTAAAACGGGATGCTCCGTAAATGCATGGGTGACAACATTCTTATCAGGATCAGACCGTAAAAATTTCACGTAGTTGCTATCACCAGCAAGATGAAGGAACTGGCTTACAAAATCCCGTCCGCCAGCCTCCTTCTGTCTCACCCTAACTCTGAAATTGTAAATATGTCGCGAATTTAGATGATCTTTGGGAAATTTGGAGTTCAGCGCAGCCAAAATAACCTTAGGCTTTGCTTGAGCCACAGACATATCCCAAACCAACTTCTTGATACTATCAACCACCCCTCTACAGAATATGAAATCTTAATCAGAAACTTACAACCACAAGCTTGAGATTTAGTACCCGGTCGTTCAGCATTCTCTAAATCTCTATTCACTCCTCTATTTCTCTCTTCCTAATTGCATCTCATGTATAGATTTCCTCTTTTATACGACGAATGCACCAATTGAAATTCATGTCATAGGGCGACTGATTCAGCCCATGCATAAGCCATTTCTTTCGTCAGAAATATTTCCGAAATCGTGAAATGAGGGTAATAATTGATACCATCGTCGCCAAAATCTATTTTTGTTGGAACCTATTATAGCAAAAGAAAAATTACTTAATAATTGAAAAAAATCATGCCTAAAGGTTGGCCGTCTGCTAGCCGTCTAAAACAACAGCTAGCCCAAGGGCTTGCCGTTTTTTAGATGGCAAGCCCTGTGGCAGCCTGAAATTTTTTCTTTTACGTTCCCTATTACTATATTTTACCTGCAACGTTGTCGTTAACAGCTCGTCCATAATTTTGGTTATTTCCGCCATCTCGAAAAGCGGTTTTTGTGTGGTGATTTACGAGTTTCCAGCAAACCTGGTGGTCGACGACTAGAGGTAGGGAATCATAGTGAGGTTTATTTTTGGTTTATTTTTACGTGAAAGTGAAGTGAGAAATAAGAATGGAAGTGTAAAATGTTCGAGTAACTTGGGGGCGCCAAATAGCACTCCACTTTAAATTTCTAAAGAAGGGTAAACTAGATTCTTGAATCTTGATGATCGTCTAGCAAATTGACACAAGTAGGACAAGAAGTTAAGCCTTTTATTTTCAATAATATCTAAGCTAGAGATACAATAGAATGGAAAATTCGAGTAATTAGCCTAAAAGTTGGAGTTTAAGATGAACAATCGTAAAGCTAAAGCAACTAGTAATGTTCTAACTAGCAATTTTGTTTGCATTGAGTTAGAGTTTTATTTGACATAGGTGCATCTTATTTTTCTTTATTTATTTTTTGAAAGTTTTAGTTGCAAAGATCAAATTAGAGTTTTATTTGACACTGGTGCATCTTATTTTTCTTTTTTTAAAAAAAAAGCTTTAATTGCAAAGATTAAATTAGATAGTATAGTACAATTGCCATTAAGGTTACAAATAATTATTTTAAAAATTAAAAGATTAGTATTGAAAAATATATTTTCTTTTTCTTCGACCAAATATAATTTAAAAGTGTATAGGATTTATCAATTACCCAATTTTTAATTGGTATTTTATAACAAACTATATATTAACAAATTAATTAATAAGAAAGGACAGGACAGATAGCTCTTCAAAGTAGACTCTGATGGTCTTTGCCCAAAATATAATTCATAATCTAGAGAAGCCTCCCAAAGGGATGATTATTGTTTAATTATACATCTAATCGGGCGACAATGTGACAAAAAATGAATTATTACTTGCTACGATAACTATCTACTCAATAAGTTTTAACAATAATTATAATGAATAAATACCTATAACCTCAAATTTAAACACACTCTTCTCCTATGTGATGTCTAACCAGGGCTATGCATCTGAACAGGGTCTAAGTTAAGACTCACTAGATTCCTAAAGCAGGGCACCCCATTTAAATAGCTGTTGCTAACGCAGGTCCATAGCCATTCCGATGAGCTTTCTGCCATCTCCATGCTGTCAACAAACTCTCCTCAAGATCTGTATGCCTTGCTGTCCAGTTCAGCTCCTCCCTAATCTTCGTCGGATCACTGAAAACTTCGGCATAATCACCAGGGCGACGAGGGAGGTAATCAACCTTGATGTCCACCCCAGTAGCCTTTTTACACGCCTCCACAAATTCTTTGACAGACCTACCTGGTAATCCAAAATTGAATACAAGTTTTCACAAAAATACTTCAGTAAGGAAGTTTACAACAATAAAAAAAAAAATCAAGCTTTAAACAAGCTGTTTAGCCTTCCAATGCATCCTACAACATCTCAGGCAGGGAAAAAAAATTATATGAAAATGTAACACAATACCTTTTCCAGTGCCGACATTGTAGATTCCAACTTTCCCAGGCGTTGCCTTTTCAAGAGCTTTGACATGAGCATCAACCAGATCTGTCACATCGATGTAATCTCGTACACAAGTGCCATCTGGTGTCTTGTAATCTGTTCCTCTTACCTGTATTATCAACAATCAATATCTAAAATAAATGTATGGTTCTAACTGCAAAAATTAGTTAATCAGAAAGTGATAAAAAATTAGGAGGCAAAATTAGCCCTTGGGCTTTGAATATAGCAATGCCGGGCATGTATGACTGAGACCTAGCATATTCAAAGAACAAGAGTGAAGAAGCTGCTCAGAGCCTCTTAAATCAGATTGCTCTCACCAAAATCTGAGGGCCGGTTACTTAAGTACACTAGTTCACATTCATATGAGTGCGCGCAGTTGCATGTATCACAAGCACAAATGGACAGTAACAAAAATCAATAGAATCATGTAGAGGACTGTTTAACTTCTCATGAAACTATCTGATTGGAGAAAGAACACCACCATATGAACTAGTAAACTTCATTTGATTTTACAACAGTTTAACAGTATGATCAAAGTTAACACACAATTTTAGACATATTTTCCCTACACTACCATCCATAAACACTGACATATCATGAAGGACAAGGGAGGGCACTCACTCACACTCATATAATGCACAAGAATACCTTCAGTCCAGGAGTAATTCCACGAGCAGCATCAAAACAGGCACCTGATATCCGCCCATGCTCCCGCAACTCAGGTCTAGGAGCCTCTCCCAATCTTCCATCAGGATCTGAACCAATGACATTAAAATATCTGAACATAGAAACAAGATTCAATTTAGAAAGATCAAGCAGTCATATAGAAACCAAAAGGGTGTACTCTAATGACTTCTATCACACAGAAGGCCTGACAAAGTTTGTCCTATGCAAAAGTGGACCCCAAAAAGCCAAAAAAAAAACAAAAAAAAAAAGAGCCTACAGACAACAGATCGGAAAATTAATGTAGAAGACACTACTCTAAGATATTAATTTCATCACAGGTACTATTGGCAAGTGCAATTTGGAACAGAGTAACAGTCTATGCCTGACTTGTAAAAGGACAAGCTGAAGTATAGAAATAAAAGACAAATTTAACGAAAAATGTTAGTTAGAGAATGTTAGTTAGAGAAGATAACTTGAGAAATTTCTAGCTGTCTCTTCCTCTATCAACCCCATGGAAGAAAGCAGTATTAAACAAGGTATTGAAAATATTGAAGGAAACAAGGGAGAGAACATAAAATGTTTAGCAGGGAAGGGGCAGCAACCAGATTACAGTTTGGCATATAGCCATCAGATGGGAGTATATAGAAGTTAAGATCAGGTAGAATGAGATAAGTGCATCATTCAAGCCTACAGCGTTTGAATGAGCAGTTGCCATGTGATATTTTTGAGCCTATTTATTATGAATATAACTCTATGCCATAGCGTTTTAAATCACATATATGGGGAGAAAATGATACCATGACAAGGGTAATGTATTCCAATCCTGTGGCTTGCCTAATTCCAGAAAGCAAAACAAACCAGGAAAAACCAATCATTATCTTTACCAAAATTCTTCCTAGGATAAATATTTACAGTTACCCCCAGAGTCCATCATTTCTGCCTTTGCAAGATAACATTTCTTAGTAACTTGAATAAAGCACAATGTGCAATACTCCATTATGCAGAAACAGATCTAGTTTTAGGATAAAGATGTTACATGTTACACGATGGAAATGCTTAGGCTATTTCCCATTGGTTCACAGATGGAGGACTAACCTAAGAATCATAACTGCCATCTCAGTGTTTGGCTTAGTGAGATCCAAAATAATATCTTCTGACATCTTCTTAGCCTTGCCGTATGGGTTGATAGGAACCTGAAACAGTAACAGAATTATAGTTGAAGAAAGAACTTATCATTTTTCAACAGTGTGACTTTCTACCAAGAAAATACGTAGCAAGTGAATTAATGAACAGGCAGAAAATGCACCAAAAACACAAAGAGCTCTCACCTGGGGAGTTTCCTCTGTAATGGGCATCTTCTCAGGTTCACCATATGTTGCACATGTACTTGAATATATCAATGTTGGAACTCCGTGATTTACCATTGCCTTCAATACTACCAAGGTATTTGACGTGATATTGTGATAATATCTAAACAACCCCAATTAATAAATATTCCACAATGAGGAACCTCTTGAGGCATCCAATAATACAATAATCAAACAAATGAGTGGTACATAACAGCTTTTTTTCCCTTTATTCTATACTCACATACAAGAACCGACTCCCTTCCAAATCAACTATACTCAAATGCAATCCTCAAACTATGATCTTAGGAGAGTATTAGAATGGATTGACCCATTATTTGATGAGCTATTGACATAGCATCAAAGCCATCTCTGGCAATCAATCAACTATTCAAAATTTCAATGGAAAAAATAAAAATGAAATGAAATCAGGATGTGAGAGGAATGGGAAAGATCAACATTCATGAACCTTTCAAACATGCAGAGGGCTAATCCTGTAAACCTACTAGAAATTCAACAAAAATTCTATGATGCTTTGGCAAAACACTATGATGGCAATCATGTAGTGTATGGCTGGGACAAAATGCCCATATTTATTCTGGAGTTGTCAAACAGAAGTTGAGACACAGTAATGTCGTTGGCGTCTTTATGGGCCAAGAAGGCTAGAGCTTTCAAAGATTATTCAATCAGGGAGATACAGAAGAATTGGGGTTGTATGTGATCTTTTTTATGGGTTTTTTGGGATCTTTCAAAGATTTTTTATGTCTTGAGGTAGAAAATTTTATTTTCAAAAGAATAAGGAGGTAATGCCCAAGGAAAAATACACGTGAAACACTAATTTATATTAGGAAACAAAATTCATTTAACTTCCAAAAGCTCTCAATGGCAGTCACTCCACACCAAAAAAAATCTAAATTATAAATGTATAGGAAATAATCCGATAAAATATGACTAAAACTGTTAACCAAAACTTCAATGAAACATCCATACCCAGCCACACAAATAATGATTACCTTAAAGGATCAAGAGTGCTCTCTCCAACATAAGCAACAGCAGCAAAATGCATCACAGCATCAAAAGCATTTTCTGAGAAAAGTTTGTTTACCTGGAATTCATGTTAAGGAAAAAAGTGGAGGATAAAAGGCTCTTACTCTGCCTATTTTAAGGTTTGATAATTTAATTAGACAGGAAAAAAGAGAATATGTATGGAAGATAATCAGTGAATGGTTGGAATGTACTAAGGTGCCAAATACAAGCCTCATGAAAAGCGCCTAGGGAACATTTCCTTCATAAGTATAAGAGGAATACTTTTAGCAAGTTGCAGAGTAGAAAGAAAATACAGAATAGTCAAATGATAATTTATGCAAGCATTACATAATATATATAACAGTGTTGAATCAATGTAATATTGAAATCTAACTCTGAAGGTAAGGCACATGTGTGTGCTCTAATGTGCATCCTTTAAAACATGAAGCAGCATGCGTCTTAGTGAAATAGAAGAATACACAAAGGAAGATATCATAAACATTAACCATGGCCTGACACAACAAGGATACAGCAGTAGCATCTCCCAGATCAGCATATACAAACTGAAGTCTTCCTGGTTCTGGAAACATTAGTTGCAAAATCTTTATAGCAGCCATATTTCCACGAGAAAGGTTGTCCTTCACATCAAAAAAATCTTTGTAAACCTCAAGAACTAGATGACAAGTGGATAGTAAGGATGATTGGAGGGAGAGAATACCACAATTGTCACACGGTACGAATCTTTTAGAAGCCTTAGTGCCGCATGGGATCCAATATAGCCAGCACCCCCAGTAACCAGGACATGAGTGACGCCCATTTCACGATGAGAAAACTGAGTGCAATATGAAACAAACACACACACCCACACACACACACAATAAACATCAATGAAAACAAAATTGAATTAAATCAATGTCATGGGATCCAAAGACTACAAGCTGCATTTTTTTTGGGAGGGAAGTCGATTTACCCAGGGATTTGAACTATACAAAAGGCCTATATTTAAAAAAAAAATAATAAAAGAAAAAAAACTTTTAAGTGTAGCAAAAGTGTAAACAGCAGCAAAGTCATAGTTATAAAGAAGCAAAATTTACAGAAGATCCAATCCCAGATTTCCATCTATACTCATGCTTCCACTGCCATGTTTTAAGAAACTGCACAATCATGCTAAGATGTCGAATCATAACTTTCCTGTCTTTAACTCAATACAAAGACCCCTTTCAACACAGACATACATAATTAAATGAAAAGTGACGACAATAGACTTACTAGACTTGGGCTGTTGAAAGTTGGAGACTGCTTGACCATAATAAGGCAAAATGCGATCAAACCAGCAGCTACAATTATTTTACCTACGACATTACTCTTCCGCTTCGGATCAGCGTAATCCATGCCTACAATACAAATGAAAAAGCATGAACAACTAGTAAACTTCACCAACTAATCTATATTATTTTTATACAGATATCAAAAACATTTATTATAAAAGTACAAGTTTTATTTATAACCTAAATATCATGTTATTCATGCTATTAAAGGCAGGCGAGATAAATACCTTCATTATCACTACACTCAAACAAACACAACTGACATAGCTCAAAATAAGTAAGAGAAACGAGATCCAACATTCATCCATAAATGCCAAATAATTAATATTAAACGAAAATCAGCTTTCAGTTACTTAATGAACATATCACCCATCTTTTCTTGGATTACTTTCAGCACAAATTCATGGCACCTACGGTTACTACGAAGAATAATTCACTTGTGTCAACTAGCTTGGTTGGTTAAAGTCGTATATAAATCGAATTCAAATTAAAACCCCTTCGGCATCATTGTTCTTAGCGGCACTGTATCCACCAAAACAAAATCTAACAGAAACAAGTTAAAGATGATGAAAGAATAACCACCTCCAACAGGCAAAGATCTACCGTTTCTGGACTGATTTCGCGCTCTGTTGAACCCGAGCATTGGTAGAACAACTAAAAACTCAACCTCAATCAATTAACAAAGCCTAATCATCTGCAAAAATCACAAATTATCAACCATCATCAAACCAATCAATCCACATCATATAACTAAAAGTATTAACAGCCGAAAAGCAAATCATTAGCATACATGAATTATATTACAAAGTTTAAAACTTTATAATATAATTATACAAAATCAAAATCCCCCAACATACCGAATTATATAAAAAAAAAAAAACAACGCCCGTCAAATAAAAAACAATCAAAATCATATTGAAAATAAACTAATGTACACCCTAAAAAACAAAAAACATCAGCATACATGAGATTTTAGAACAAACTTTCAAACTTTTTTTTAAATAATTCAAAAAGAAAATAAACCAACATACCAAATTATATAAAACACAACACCCATCAATTAACCAATCAATCAAATCAACATTAAAATATGATTCAGAAAAAGGTAAAAAGCTTGGAAATTTGCGCGAGATCCCGAATGTGGAAAGTGACAAGCGAATTTTTCAAAAAATTCTAAACCTACCACATGCATGCGCTGCCACCCATTAACACTAGTATCAAGTATAAATCTCATTCAAATTAAACTTTATTTTAAAAAAAAAGAAGCTAATTGATTAATTAATTAGAAAAAATAAACCTACAAATTTAACAAAAAGTTTCAAAAAATAATGATTTTGTAAAAGTAAATAATTGAATTAAAAGAAAGGAAGAGAGGACGTACCAATATAAGATTAATAACAAGAAAAAACAAAACGCAGAAATTGAATCTGAAAAACGGGGAGATATTTATAATATACACAAATATATGAATCTTAATATATAATATGAATGAATAATGACAAAAAAGTAGGAGGTTGTAGGTGTTGAATTGTGAGGAGAGGTCAAAGGATGTGGAATTCTAAAAGAGAATAGAAGAACACCGTAGTAGAGGGGAGAGAGAGAGGACAATGGAGTGGGGTTGATTCATAATTTATACTTTTATATAGTGGAGTGGGCAGGGTTAACGGACGCCTGAGTGTCACGTCAGGTTAGCGTGTTTGTGTTTGTGTACGTGAACTTTGTGGAATTCTAGTACCATGGTCTAATTTGCATCTTTTATTTTCATAGAGCTGTAAAAAATTATCCCGAGATATCGACCCAAACATGCAAGTATTTGATCATGATCTGTACCCATTTTAAATGTGAAATTGGCAACATATAACCCGACTTGATATTAATCGACAACCGATTTTATCTTATATTATTTTGCCCGAACCTAAACATACACCCGACCCAATATAAACCGATAACCAACTAGAACCGACTTGACAATAAACAAACCCAAAATGACGTCCAACCTGATTATAATCGAAACACATTATAACCCGAGATACACATGTTATTAACCCGGCTTATTGTGACCCATGACCCGTTTTATTTTGAATCGTTGTTGATCCAACCCATTATTGACTAAAGTCGTAATAGCTTATAACCTGATTTTTGAGAAATTGCATTATGTTTGTTGAAATTTACTTTTAAAAATATACATAAAAAAGTGTATGGTAGATCATCTAATACATTTTAATGACTTTTGACCGACTGACATATTTTGGAGAGGCCCTGCCAAAATAAGTTGTTTGTCACAAATCTCAAGTATGATTCGAATTATTAGATGTACATGCTTTCTTTAATTTATTTTTTCAAAAAAGATTAACCTGCTTTTTATAAAGAACCCAAATTTAACTTGCATAATATAACATCCCACTTAATAATTATTTGTATAACTTTGATTAAATATTTTGTAATGTTTTATTACTTTTGTATGGGATAAAATTTCTTCTGAAACTTAATGCTTCATCGTATTAGTTATATGACCAAAATCAGACTTGAACCCAAAATTGTTGATTAAAATATTGAGTCAATTTCTGTACTATCCGACTTGATAATTATTCGACCCGATAATATCCGACTTTATAACTTATACTCGATATTACCCACCACGACCAAACCCGACTTGTACCCGAGCTAAGTCTGACCTTGACCCGATAAAGACTTGACTTCATATAACTCAACCCAAATATGATCCGAAACCCGATATGACCTAATCCGAACCCGATTGGAGCACCCGAATTGACAACTACATTACTACTCGTATAGTCGTACCACGTGGGGAAATGGAGATTCAAAATTCTATTCCATTTTCCTATCTCTTTACCCCCCAAAATTAAACTCCCCCTAAATTTTAGAGTAGAAATTTAACGAGACACTGTTATTACCTATTCACCGGTAAATTACTTACAATACCTCATATTGTAAACGAGCAGTTTAAGAGATTTCAGAAAATCAGTGCACAAATTCCGAATCAACCACAATTTTGTTATGACACAGGCAGTAGTTGCTCGAGCTCCTCGAGCTCCAACAAAAGGGACAAAGTTGATGCTTGAAGGAAGGAAAACAAATGGAATTACTATTTTATTGATATCAAAAGTACACACGAAATACAATAAAGTTATTGTGTTTTTGGTAAAAGTGACCGCTCAATATAACAAAAGTTACACCTTGACACAAAATTGTGTTTACCGGATATGCAATAACTTTATTGTGTCCCGACTTGATACACTAGCAAAGATGGTCCTCCTAAGGGATATAAATCCAATGTTTCTCCCTCTATCCCTTTATTTTTACCCCTTTGCAATTTTGTGGGTCAAATAAGAAAAAGGTTGACTGCAAATTTTATTATGTTATAAGAAATAATAAATTCAAGTGAGATTTGATTAGATGCATTTCAATGTAAAATTTTAAAATATCATATTTTTTTCTTATGTATTTAGAAATAAAAAATTTAAGTATATCTTGAAAATTATGAAAGTCAAATGGGATAAAAAGAATAAAGAAATAAGAAGTATGTAATTTGTAATATTAGGGGTGTTCATAAACGTTTAACCATACCATTAAGCCTTAACGGTACGATTAACTGTTATAACGGTTATTGGAAAAGGCTAACCGTAACCGTACTGGTTCAGTACCGAACCGGTATTTAACATTACGATTAGCGGTTAACTCCAACCGTTTTATTTCATTTTTATGCACTTGTACACCTAATATTGTGAAACCACTTGTATGATTCCTTAACTCATTTGGATCTTTTACAATAGTGTCAACACTTAGTTACACAAGGTTTGATCATACATAAAAATACTTGTGACATTCATTCATGTTTTAGCCTTTTAGGTTTAGTTTTTTTCTAAAAATAATAATAACGGTTAAAATTTACAATAACTTAATCACGCAACTGTTAATTCTTAACGGTTCGATAAAATGACCGTCAATATGAACCGATTATTCACAGTTAACGGTTACGATTATTTTGCACACCCCTATTTTGTATACCCCTCGTATCAAACTACTTTTAAATGATGCTCATCCAACAAACTCTCGACTAAAAGGGGTGAAAGAGGTAAGAAAAATTTAAAATTTTGGTGCGATTCTTCTTGATGAAAAACCTTTCAAAGATGATCAACGCACCATCACTCAGATTTAACTTGACTCAATCCATTCAGTCAAAAAAATTCGGCCTAGTTTTGGTTTAGGCTTAAGTTGAGTGATAGGAACTTTCATTATGATTTTTCAATTTTGGTCCAATATTTTAGCATAATCTTGATCCCACTAAATAGTTGGTCAGCTCTAGGTCTATATGTGAAAAGTTACACTTTAAGTTGATGATTAACACCTTTAGACAATTATTCATAACTCTTTCCAAAACTTTGTAACTCTATCAATTAGTTAGTGGTAATCTTATTATATTTAAGTAACCTCGTTTATGTATGGTTGATTAACTCATCAATAATCTCATTTATATTTATTGCGATAACTTCATTATTTGAAGTTACCAAGTTGAAAACCTCTTACATGCATTGCCAGTAACATCATTTTATTCCATCATATAATCCACCAGTGATGTTATAAATCATAAAAGAATTCACTGCTTTTCGTACTTAATGTGGAATATATTATTAAATTAGGAATCTATTTAGTCTATTATGGGATGATAATTCGATTGAATATGAATATGTGGTTACAGAGACAAAAGATCATCTAATAACATACTTATTACTCCCTTCGTTTGTTTTTGTGTCTATTATTATACTTTAGGCAAATATTTGTGATTATTTATCCTCATAAATTATTTTTTTATTCTTAGTTATTTATATTACTCTCTCATTATTATACTTCAATATCTTTTATTTTCTCACTTTTCCTATTCCATTATCCTTTTCTCTCTTTTAAAGAATTTTATTTTATTTTTACTTATAAAACCATAACAATAGGGACGAATCTTAATATTTATTATTTATTTCTCGTGAAAAATGCCAAAATTGATGCTTATGCAAACTTTTCTTTATTCCTTTCCCAATTCCAAATGGAAAGGAAAAAATAAGAAGAAATATATAGCAATTATTATCTTATGACTTATCATGGTTTTCTTGATTCTACTATAAGGTTGTGTTAACTTATTTGTTCGACTCATTACAATTTAGATTACACAAAAACTTGAGTAAAGTGGGGACACATAAATTATAATAAATGGCAAACTCTAATAAAGTCACTTTTGTTAAGTTGAGTAGTTACTTTTATTGTATAAAGGTATTACTTTTATTTTATTACGGAGTAACTTTTGTATATATATCCGACATTTTCTTTTACATTATATTTCAATATTAATTAATTATGACATCTTTTGTTATACAGGTGACTTTTATTATATTAAGGGATAATTTTTATTGTATTGAGCGGTAACTTTTTGTTGGGGACACAATAATCTTATTGTATCATATGTGTACACAAAATCTTTCCTTTGAATTATGTATAGTCCATCATTAAAAGGCAATTAGTTAATAAAAATAATTATCTCTCAAAAAAATTACCAGACAAATGCATAAAAATAATGATAAATTAGTAAAAATTAATTTAAATTTGTAAAAATTAATTTTTATTAGTACTATAAATCAGTAAAAATAAGTTATATTTAATAAAAATCAAATAAACTAAAAAGGACCTTAATTTTAGCTTTATATACTTCCAAACCTCTAGTCGTTTTCTATCTACATCATAAAGAAAGTTTTCAATCGATTGTATAGTGTTATTGAAGTATTGTAATCTCTTTTGTCCTCCTCTACTTTAGTGCCCCTTATAGAATTATTTGCTACTAAACTTCTTTTGGAATTTGGCCTACCATCTTTAGGACTTTTCCCCCTTACATTGATAGTGTTTTACATTAAATTTTGTATGTCAATATTATAATATTATTTTAAAATTTATTACCTCTTATAATTATAAACATAATTCTCGCACAGTAAATCCAAAACATTAGTTTTTTTTTTGGCTTCCTTAAACAAACTTAACAAAAAAATCTAATTAAGTGAAAAGGACCTAGGAGAAAGTCTAGTAGCAGTAGCCCTATTATGGGCTCATTCCACCTGATCTCGCCCCACTTGGAAGACACCACAATATTGTAAATAAGGCCCTTGACTTTTTAATGGTGTTTGCGATATCCAAAGGCATTTCTGTTTTTGCTCCAAAGGGAGGAGATGAGAACACTCGAGTTAGTTAAGATCCTGACCAAGAGCCATTTGCATGCAACACACCATTCTAATACTTGTAAGCACGACATTACTTCATACTTAGTTGATGACGTAGCCACCCTCTATTAAGACCCTCCCTTGCCAATTAGGGACACATTACTTGCATTCACTACTTCCCATCTTGATCTTGAAGAACCATCATTCTTATTCCATGCTCCATCAATTTGAAGTGTGATCACCTCTTCCTCTTTCTCTCTCGATCCCTTACCTAATGAAACCATGTCAAAACCAAGGGAGCCCCACTATTATTCCCTGGTGGATGAAGAAAACGCAAGGCATTGAGACGGTCTTCTATAAAATCCACCTGTTGGGTAATCAAGTTTGAAACCAGCTTCACACATTGGATCACCTTAGCTCATTGATTATTGTAGACTATATTGTTCTTTGTATTCCATAATTCCCATAGTGTACCCACAAAAACAATCATTTTCTTTTGACAGAAACTATTCATGACATGAAAAAAGCTTGATATGGTAGGATTGACCTTCATTAAAACTTGAGTAGATTCCCAACGAACCACTCTTACAAACCCTAATAGCGTAAGGGCAAAACAAAAGATATGATACACATCCTCCAGTTCCTCCTCACACTCCCCACAAATTATGTGTCCATCCGTCATTCCTCTACTTTGAAGTTGGGTCATAACCAGAATGCTTTCATAAGAGTTTCCTCAAGAAGAATAACCATCAAGGTGGGATCTGAATATGCCAAAGTAGTCTATAGAATTTCAATAGATGAAATTCCCTACCTTTCTTAAAAGCCGAATTTCCTTTAATTTGAAGAAAGGCATAACTAGATTTTAAGATAGCTTCCCTAACTTGTGAAATAAGAAATATAGGGATTCTCGATCGTGCACCATTGGCATTTCCATACTCAGAATTTCTTTGGCTACTTTATCTTCAAAGTGATTAAACAACTCCATAGAATTCTAATCTCCTCAATTTTCCACCATGCTATCACTTGCCTTAAATTTTCTTGGCTTGGCCAAGGAAATATTTGAGTGACATGTAAGAACCTGACCATTAACTCATCTATCTAAGCAAGCCCGAATAGAAGCTCTATTCCCTATCTTCCAAGCACTACATTCTAATATAAGATTTTCCATTCTTTTAAAACTCGTTATTCCCCGTGAGAAACCTACACTCCTTGGACTATGTTTTTTTCTAGTATGTTGGGAAAAAACTCTGTCTTGCACTATACATTGGGTAAGCTTTGTTTAAGTCCTTGAACCCATGCATTCCCAGTCCTCCCATCCCCTTTGAGAGCTGAACTGTTTCCTAATTGACCCAATAAATTTTATACTTTTGATGTTTAGCCCAAAGAAAACTAGTCAACACAGAATCTATCTTTGAAACCACCGAGAGAGGGACTTCAAGGACGATAAAATTGCTCTTTCTATGGAAATGAGAGCTGAATTGATCAAAATCAATATCTACGGTACTAAGAGGAAAACCAAGTTCCACAAGGTGATCTTAGAAACAATCTTATCCAATATATAATGGAAGTGAATCTTCCAACTTCCAAAAATATCTATCAGAGCCCCTAGATGACGATCCAGGAAAGAGCTTGAGTTAATTAGCAACATGGAATTGTAAAGAAATATGTCCTCTTCCAGAATATTGAGAATAAACTTGATTGAGGACTTTTTTAGGATAAGTTTTAGCCCAAAAATTTGAAAAAATCTATCGAGAAGTGAATAAAATACCTAGCATGATGAGTTAGACACCTTAAAGAATAATAAAATATCATCATCAAAGAATAGATGACTAATCTTAAGGGCCATGCGCGAAATTTAAATACCCTGGAAAGCCCCAAGTTTTCCTAAAAAAGAAGCATTCAACCCTAGATATCTTTACATAAGAGGAATAGAAAAGGTGAGAGTCGATCCCCTTGACACAAGCCACATCCAGGTTCAAAGTTTGTAGAAACTCGACTATTTACTAATGCTCTCATGGAGACTATGGAAACACACTAATTGATTAAAGAGACGGCCATTGTGAAGGAAAACCATATCTTTGTAAGACTTTGAAAAGGAAATTTCAATTAAACCTATCATAAGCTTTACTCGTATCCAATTAGAATACACGATCAGTACAAAGACAAAAGATCTAAAATATTATTTATACTAACACCCTATTTTCCACTTTGGGGGCATCATAGACAAACAAAATGCATATGCAAAACTAAACCCAACTTATCATCTATACTTCACATACTATTACATTATTAGATTTAAAAGCACAAGAAACATCCCAACTTGACTAGCAAAAACCTCCTAAACCTCCACACGTCCCTCTAGCATCAATGCCAAAAAAAGAAAGGTGTAACTTACTAAACTTTAGAACAATATCCCTAGAAGACATTTTAGTTTCTTATAAGAATAAAAAGATCAAAACTAAGGATTTGTACAACCAAAAAACATATGGAATTGCCAAGGAATCAGGGTTATTAAGACCTCGACAATTCCAAGAGACACACTTAATATTCCGTCCAAAGGTTGAGAAAGGTCAGCCTCCAAATCTCTAGAAACCTCCATAGACTTCGAAGAGACCCTCTCCTGAAGTGCCCCCTCTAAACCATGGAGCCAAATCTTGAGAACTTTCTCCTAGACCCTTATTATATTCCTCTTGTTCAAATCCATCCCTAAACTTCCAACATTCCTTATTTTATGCCTCCTTGCCACTGAAATATGCATTCACTCATGGACAAGTGCACTTGAACATAATCAAGATCGAGCCAAGAACAAGTCACTAACACACAATGAATGCTCCATCATGTAACCTACCCATTTCTTCTTCCTTAATCATCTTTATTTATCAAACCAGTTCCCATATTTGAAAATACAATCACCACTTGATATACCATAATCTTAAGAATGTGATCTGTAAGAAAGTGTTAAATTCCTCCTCTTCTTCGGTGTAGATTGTGAGGGAACATTATTTACTTATGAGTACGCATCCTAGCTAGGTGTGACCTTCCCTCCCCCAACTTCCCCATTCTGAATGAATTAGTTTTAGTATTAGTCACATATGTAGTATACCCCCTCATTAAAAAACCAATAGCCATTAAAGATTTGTTAGTTTGAATTATTTTGTTTTATTTTATTTTATCTAAACTTTTTGAAAATTATCTGCAACTTATATTTTACTAGATTTTTAGGTATAGTCATTGTAGTATAATTTGTTTTTCAATTTTCACCATGGTATATAAAACTTCTTTTGCCTAAACTTGTTTTATTTTATAAACTTATTTTGACTAAAATAGGTCAAATTAAGTAGGATGAAGTACATGTTCATATGAACTTATATATTTTGACTTATTTTATAAAAAACAAGTTTTGATAACAAGTTTAAATAAGTAACCTTCTAGGGTTTCTATGCTTCCCATGAAATTTTTTGGCAATAATTTTCAAACAATTTCATATAATTTCAACAAAAAAATTCATTGGTTATTGTGAAAATAAAGAGTGGAATACAAGGGAGTGTTTTTTATATGTACTCTTTCATATAGAGGATGTGTGTGTGTGCGAGCACGCACATAAACATATACACACAATGGGAGTCGCTAGGGTTTACATAAGGATGGAAAACCCTAAATAGATCTAGAATATTCTTGAATTTTAAACTTAATATATCCCTTAAAATACTAGGGATATAACAGACATCTTTAAAATATTACATAACATTCTCCGTTCAATGACATCTACTTTTATTGGAGCATTTACAACTAGTATATGTCACTTAGTCACTCTGTTTTGTTTAATGAATGCGTCTGGCAATCAATTTGCTAAATTTTGTAAATAAATTATCTTTTGGACTTATGATTCACATTGTTTAGTTTAAGGATCAAGGTGAGATATAAAATATGATTTTATTTTTTCAGTTGTTTTTTTTTCTCCCTCTAATGTTGGAAAATTTGACTCATCCAAATGATAGTCTGCAAAATGAGCTGTAAATAAACATGATAGTTGGCTCTAGATATTTAATAATCGATGGATATTCAAGTACAACATATATTCCACCCTCCTTTAGGGACCTATCTTAAATTGTTGTGGTGGAGCAATCGAAATATATAGAACACAGCTAAAAGTTTATAGGTGGGATATATTTGACTCCTGAATTAAAAATCAATTGTGATAGGGAGAGCTTATGATAACTTTATGGCATAATGCAAATTGTTGTTGTTGTGTGTAATATATGCATTAATTGGGAGTTTAGACTTCATAAGTAGTAGTCTAGAAATCAATTGTAGTCGTTTTATTAATGATGACTCAACAAGAGTATTTTGTTTATGAACATGTACAACATGAAATTCAACATTAATCCCGTTGGATATACAATAAAAGTATGGAAAGTGAATTCTCTAGCATTATCAAGAATTCATGGTCTTGATATTATAATCCGACAAATGTATGTGCTCATAATTTAATCAATTGAGCAAGTAAACATGTTGTAAACGCTAGGTTACGAGTAGATAATAAGGATATATGTGAACATCTAGTTGATGCATCAATAAAACCATAAACTATCTAAATGGTTCACAAGAGGGGTGTATTGGCCCACATATATCTCCTTGTATTAAGTCTAGAAAAATGATTGATTCATAATTTATCTTAGATGGAGAAGGTCGAGTTATCAACTTGCATTAAGAATAAGCAGCACATGAAAAATTATTATGAAAAATATGTTGTCTCTTCAATAAATATCCAAACGAATTTTCAATAATGTTTCGCATCATAGTTGAACTAATATGGCCTAACCAAACTTTAAAGTTATCAGTAAACTTCAAATTTAAAGTAGTACAAGCCAATGGAGAATGCTGGCAATTTCTTCATAACATGCTTGATGCCTTGGTCTGTACTCATGATGTGAAGGTATTGGTATTTTCTTTACTCATTGTCTCACTGTGATATCAATTATTACGAATATCTTTAAAGATCAATAGATTCCTTTGAGACTTTGGAGAGTATATTGCGTCAATAGTTTCAAATTTTGTTCCCCTTGACAACAATATATGTGCTATTTCAGAGCCTTCTATAATCATTTTACTACCAGTATTCATACTTGACTATTTTAATATCAAATTAGAGAAATATCTTTTATTCTTAAGTACAGTGTGAGTAGTTGTACTATATGCTAGGTATAAACTTCACTATTCAAGCCCAATCAAAATTGAGTAGTATTTGTGATTCTTCAAATAAATAAAATAGGTGTCACAAACAAAGATAATAAGATGTCCAATAAAACTCAAATTAAATTATTCAAAAATATCAGAAGTATCACTATACAAATATACTCTAGAGTAAATGATGTATTCCCTCATATCGATCGGTTCCATTACATACCGGTATTATCAAAATTCTTTCTCAATACATATTTACATACTATTGCTATATGATATATAAACATAAATTCAATTGGTACCATATATTTTTAGTGACAAACTAACATATTGCAAGTATGTAAAACTATGAATCGTTCTTACATAAAATATTTAGGAAAAAATATTCCACCTTGCAAACTACGTTTGGCCAAAAAAATGATAGGCAAAAAATATTTGCTACACTATAAACATACACAATTAACTAAAATATTCTTTGAGTAATACATGAGAAAAAAAAAAATTGTGTGACCTTTTGATAGTAAGACTATCATCAGAATAGAAGGATTGTTCATGGAAGAATTATATCCAACATACGGCCATGACCCATCATATATGAATATCGAATGGATATAAACTTGTCGTATATAAATTCTCCTTATCAAACAAAAGGCTTTAAAGAGTATTATAGAACAAATTGAATAATTATTATTTAAACAATCAATAATAGAAGATTATCACATGCTAATCTAGAGGTTAGATATATCTATGATTTATTGTTAATTAATCAACATGCTAGCAACTGATAATCATAAAACATGTTAAACAAATCTATCAATTTGCTACATATATTGGTTAGACTAGTTACTAATATCCCCTTATACATTATAGAAAGAGTTACTGATTTGGTGAATTATATGATGAAGCAAACAAAATTTCTTGACCAAGCATAAACTCATTTTCCTAAAAAAAAATATAAAAAAATAAAGATACAAAGTTCAAGTGTACGTAGTAACGACATTGGATACATGACATACATTATCATAGTTAGAGAACACGAAACACTAGATATATAGAGAGTACTTTCCTATTACTAGTATGTACTCTATTATGAAAAACGAAGGGTACATAGGAACATGCCTTTAAGGAAGAATATCAATACCAATACATATGAAAGATACACATAGACATATATGTAGGGACGACAATTTAATCTGAATCCGAATTGAGCTCTATTCGATTTGAAAGAAAAAGTCTGATCCAAACCCATTTAAAAAAATTCCGACTTCCAATCTGATAAAAAAACTCCGACTCCGAATAGAAGATAGGTTGGATTCGGATATTGTATTATATCCGACCCGATTGTGATCCGAATCCGATAGTCCGATCCGAATGAGTTATATCAAGGCAAGTATAAAAAAAGCCCAAATATAATAACCCAAAATAAAAAAATTAAATAAATAAATAAACCATGGTATTTTCTTTTATTGTATAATTTTTTTAATTTACTTTATTTATTATAAATAAATTATAATATTAGTAATGAAATCAACAAAAAAAATAGGTAAGAAAATATTAAATTTTGGATCGAATTTGAAGGTCCGGCGGATCGGAGTCGAAGTTTGCAAATGTGTAGTCGGATTCGGATCCAAAATTTAGGTTCGCAAACTTATCAGACCGGATTCGAATTTTGTTGGATGCGCTCCGACTCCATCCCTACATATCTGAACATTAACTTAAAAAAGAGGAATTCAACAATACTACACTAAAAACAAGGGACACATAGATCATTTTTATGCCATTCAAAATTATTCAAATAGAAGCATTCCAAAGAGATTGGAACTTAAATCCATTGATACCATCATAAACTTTTCATATGTCAAGGATTAAGAAGATCTAACAATATAATAAATAATAGCTCGGAATCTCCACATAGGTAGCAATAAAATCACAAAGAATTTATTATAAGACAATATAAAAGTTCGACACGTGCTTTACAAATCAAAATAAAGATTAATCAATATAATATTAGTTAAACATTGAAAATAGACATATTTTAATCTCGATGTAGATCAATCTCAATCAATAGGATAGAACTATAATGCTAATGAGCTGGTGTGAAATTAAGGAGCATGATATAAGGGGATGGAAAATATTCCTAAATACAAAACCTAAAATATTCCTTAAGTCCTAAACCTTGTATGTCCCTAAAAATAATAGAGATATAATAGGCATCTATAAAATGCTGCAGAATATTAATATAAATTTAGATAAATTCAAATAATATAAGAGACTAATTCACATCAATCCAAATTAAAGGCCAAGTCAAATGAACCTCAATGAGTCAATGTCCATGCTTCATGAGACATTTACCGAGTCACCGTCACCAATTAGGCAATTTTCACATGTTAGACATCAACCCGTCGTGGCGTTGCCTAATTGGCAACGGGACCATAGGTTAAAGGACTCCATCGTTCAGTCTTTACTTGGACTACTTCTTACCCAAATACTTTTAAAACTGAGTCACTGTCCAATTCACAATTAGAGATTCAGAGATAATACAATAACAAAAAAGTCAAAGGAATCATTTAATCAATCAAGAACCTTTCTTCACAATGGCCGAACCAAAAGAATCCTCACAATCTATAGAGCTCCCTCCTTCTTTAAGTCCTTTGTCCCTCAATCTCTTAATTCGATCATCTAAGATGAATATAATGATACGACTTATCCTAACACGAGCGGCGGACTCTCATATACGTAGTATATAAGACCTTAAGTCTCTTTCTTTACTTGTTTTAAAGTTTCAATAGATTTTGTTGATAGAGCCTAAACTAGCTATTTCAGCTAAAAAGGGTTAATTTTTTTTTTTATTAATTGTTATTTTTTTGCTTATTGCCAAAAAAAAAAGTCTATAACGTATTACATGGTAGAATTACGATGACACCCTTAGTATGCTTAAAACAAATTGGTTGGTGCAGTTTTTGGAGGTGGCTTGCAGATGTAGTGGGGTTGTGACTTGTGAGGACATTTGCATCAGGAACAAAGGCAGGTTTTGCTGTATCTTTGATCAATAATAAGGTAGAATTAGAATCTGATGCCACTCTCGCTCTGTATATTGAGGCTTTTAAATCTGGGGAGGAGCCTGTCCATTTTGGGCCAAGTTCTGTTCTTCTGAGTTAAAAGTTGCAGACTATTTGAATTCTCGACAAGATTAGTCTCGATTTAGTTTTCACATTACTAGTTCAAATTACGATTTTAACCCAACTAGCTATTTTCGCAGGAGGGGATAAAAATTGTCACATTGCTGGGTTAAATTACATTGGGCTGGTAATTTTAGAAACAAGTTGTTGGTATTCTTAAATAATTGTTGGCACTTTTGTGTGGCTGGTAATTTAAGGAACAAGTTGTCGGCATTGTTAAATAATTGTTGGCACATATGTGTTTGTTGGATGGAGGGACTATTATTTGTTGCTTCTTGTTTTCTTTATTCTTTGTTGTGTTATAATTTCAATACTACAGTTGCAAGGTTTGGTTTTGAATTGTATTTTCAAAGGATTATTGTTTGTAGTATGTTTTGGATTAACCATAGAAGCCAAATTTGGCCTATTATTTCCGAAAAGGAGGCAGCAACTTGTTTATTTTATTTTATTTTTTGATTTTTTTTAAATAACTTGCTGAATTACCGACCCAAATTTGGAACGATTTGAACCCGATCTGTATCCTTTTAGAATATGATATTGGTAACATGTAACCCGACCTGAACTTGGCTTGATATAAACCAACAACCGACTTTATCTTATATTATTTAACCCGAACTTAAACCTGCACCCGATCCGACATAAACCGATAACCGACTAGAACCGACTTGACAATGAAACAAACCTGAAATGATACCCAACTTGATCATAACCCAAGATAACCTGTTATAAACCCGACCTATTGTGACCCATGATTCTTTTTATTTTGATTGGTTGTTGATCCGACCCATTATTGATTAAAGTCGTAATAATTTATAACCTAATTTTGACGAAAATACATTATGTTTGTTGAATTTTACTTTCAAAATATATATATATATATATAAAGTGTATGATAGATCAAATAATACATCTTAATTACTTTCGACCGACTAACATAATTTGGGGAGGCCCTGCAAAATAAGTTTTTTGTTACAAATCTCAAGTATGATTCGGATTATTAGATGTGCATGCTTTCTCTAATTTATTTTTTCCAAGAAAGATTAACTACTTTCTATGAAATACCCAAATTTGACTTGTATAATATAACATCCCACTTAATGACCTAACTTTGATTGAATATTTTGTAATGTTTTGTTACTTTTGTAAGGGATAGACTTTCTTCTAAAACTTGATGTTTCATCGTGTTAGTTATATGACCAAAATCAGACTTGAACCCAAAATAGTTGATTAAACGTTCCAAATATTGAGTCAATCTCATTACTATCCGACTTGATAATTATCTTACCTAAAAATGACCTATACTAGAAATTACCCACCAAAAAACCCGGCTAAAACTCGACTTAATACAACCCAAACCCGAAATTTAACCAAACTCGAAATTTAACCGAATCCGAATTGGGCGGACTGAACTCGACTTGTACTCGAAAGGGTAAACAATTTGACATGATTTGATTCGAATTAAACCCAAGCTAAGTCCAAACCTGACCCAGCTTAGCAGTCAGTACCTTTCCCCCACTTCGCTATCATCTTCCAATTTTTCTCTTTAACTTCCTCGAACTCTCATTCTCTTTGTCTCTTTTCCTTTCACTCACTTCCTCATATTTATTACTATCTTCTTTGTCACTCCAATATATACCATTTTCATCTCTTCCCACACTCTGAGTCCCAAAGGGTCTCTCAGTCTATTCCCCTCTCACTCCTAGATCTGGTAACTTGTCAATGTTGGTGGATCCTTGATTCCATGGGTGAGTTCAGCTAGTCGGTGAGTGGCTGTGGCTCAGCCACTTAGGTAGTCAGGCTCAGACGTGGGGACACGGGGTGATGGGTGAGTGGAACAGCAGAAGTGCGGAGCCTGCGATCCTGCAGTGCCGAATGCCGACGTGCTGCGGTGAGTGCGGTCACTACCGGTGATAAGAGCCGAGAGTGAGGGTGAAAGTAGAGGGGCAGAGGCTAAGGCAAGGTCAATTGAATTGAATATTAAAGTGGTGCCGAGTGCGTGAGAGATTGATAGTATTTTTTTTTAATAAATTGAATTTTTTATGGCCGACTCACCTAGACTAAGCCCAAGTCCACCACTGGATATGATACTCTCTGCCAAAAAATAATTGACAAGTTTGGAAAAGACTAATATAGTAATTTTGACTTGCTTCTTCTTGAAGAAGATTGGACATCGAAACAAAGTGTAAGCTTTTGGTTAGAAGTAGAGTAGAGTAAAGATTAATATCGTCTCCATCCTTTAACTCATTCTCACCTAAAAGATGAAGCTACTCAGTGCACATCTTTAGGCAACAATTGCCCGTGCTTAATATCAAAGTCATTCTCAGTCTAGATGATTCTATTATGGACAAAATTACATGTTCAGTTTCGAGAACTAAGTAATGATATGGTTACATTGTGAAGCTCTTAGGGAAACATATTATAAGGACCTTTTTTAAGATGATGTGCATAAAAGACCCTGATTTTGTGTCATGAAATATGGTGTAATGTTGCATTATTGTGTAAATTACATTGGTCGTTTGATGAATGAATAATGTTGTTGCAAATTCTTCTTCTATCTCCGAAGTATATAGCCTTATGAATCTTAGCTTCGGATGGCGGTCATGAATATAGGTAGAGTTGTCAAAATCAGATCCGACCCGATAAGTTACCCAAAACTGATCCGGACCCGACCTGATTATGACCCAAAAAGTGAGTCTCAAAAACCGACCCAACTCGACCTGAAGTCAACCCAAAACCGATTTAACCCATATTCGAGGACCCAAACCCGATCCGTGTCCAACCCGTTACAGACCCGACCTGAATAGAATCCAAAACTAATTGAACCCGACACATAACCGATATGACCTGATTTATAATAACTCATGACCCGAATTAACTCAATATATTAATAATTTGAATATATGTGAATGTGACCTACTCTTTGCCAACTTATTTTACTCAATTTTCTAATAACCTTGAAACCAAACATTTTTCATTAATGACCAAATGCAAACTCGATAAAGCTTAAATCGGATTTCAACCGAAATCGAGGTGACCCATAATTTGCTTGACCCGAAATCTACCCGATATAACCTGCTATAACCCGTTCAGAAATCAACCCGATTTTACTTGAACCGACCTTGATCCGAATAGAATACAACCTGACTCGAACCGAACCTGAGCAAGCAAATAACCGATTTAACCCGACCTGATAATGACCTGACCCAACCCGACCCGATAGGGCAAATTGACTTGATTTAACCCAAACTGATAAGAATCGACAAGCAACGGGACAACCCAAAACCGACCCATAGACCCAATTTGACACCCCCTCAATATTGGAAAATATTCATGTATCTATTCTTAATGCTTATCCTTTATATACAACAATACATGATCAATATATTATAGAATTTTTTCATTATAAATAAATTAGAGGAAAATTTTAATGTGCACAGAGATACATTAAGGTTTTTGTGTATCCAACAAACGTTAATTCTCAATATAACAAAAGTTATCCCTTAATATAACAAAAATCACCCCTACAACACAATATATCACAATTTTAATCGATAAAGATTGAGATATGCTTGAGAAAGAAACGTTGATTATATTGTACAAAAGTTACCCTTAATAAAATAAAATTCACTCTTTTATACTTCATTTTACATAAAAACTATCTATAAATAAGAGATTATGTAGATTATCTTTTCGCACACTACCCCTTCTTTAGTATTGGATCAAGTGTACTTCGAGGTATCTGGAGGAAGTTGGGTTGTGCCTGCATTTTGAAGAAACTTTGTTGACTTAGATGGGAAGGAGACTAAAGACGATGAAATTATTCGACTTTCCTGGTCAAAATTTGTTTCCTTTTTCTGATTAATAGGACTGTTCTTGTAATGATCATTTGATTTTTAGATGGTTTAGCTCAATATTACACATCTATATTTCTATGATTTCAATCGTGGATATAATTGGGGGTGACATCGATCCGTTTCGCTTTGAATTACATGATTTACTATTTGTCGTCTCTAAAAATGGTTTATATTGAACTTTTATGATCAACTCATATAAATTTCGGACGTTAAATTTTAATATTTAATAATTTTTTGAGAAAAATTATCTTAAAGTAAGAGATTTAACAAATTTAAGATCAAATTTCGTATATTTTGACCATAAAAAATAAATATAATTTATTATTTAATGTGAGAGATTATAAAATTGTTCACAATAACAAATCCTTGGTCTCCTCGCCACTGTTGTTCGATTGTTGTTTGAATTAAATGTTGTTTCTCACTTTTCAGGCATTGAATACAGGTGTTAAGAGACAAGTTTCAGAGCATGCAATCAATTTTTTGTACATTGAGAAGATAGTGGCCGCTTTCCTATTCATTTTTTACGCTTGATGAAATTTTCACGTTAGCCCTTGAAAATTTACCAAAGCTAGTATTGTTTTTACTTTTCTATTCCGTATTAAAGTAGGAAAACAATATGTCTATACGCCCACTTCCTAGCTACTTCGGCTAGGAGAGAGCTACTTTAATTATTTTAGTTCTTTCTTATTTTCACTTGCTAAAAAAAAAACTTGTCTTCATAATATGGTAACTTTGTGTAATATAGCAACAATGTCAATAACTTCATTATTAAATAATGGTTTGACTTAGAAATGATGTTAACTCTTGTTCTAATGCGGCTTTACTGAATGTGTAAAGACATTTGCTAAAGTTGAGATCTAAAACAAATCGGTTCTTTTGAAGTCAACTGTTGCCCTTTGCTTAATGAATCAAATTCTAACATTTCTTAGGGCGGTGAGATGAGCATTTGTAGTCTACAAGTTACTTGGTTGGAATAGCTTAATTTATGAAACAATGCACATGTTCGCGTATAATTGTCCTACATTCTTCATTCATAGTCTCGCATATTTGCTTCTCATTGCCCACTACCATCTTACATAATTGTATATGGCGTATATAACTAGGAAACGGAAAGTCTCGATTATAAAAGTATAGCTTATAATATACTCCATCCGTTTCTTTTTATTCTTTGCATTTGCCTTTTGCGTAAATTCCAATTTTAAATTAAAATTCAAACGTTTTTAATAGTGTATTTGTAAAAATTATAAAAAAAACCTCATATTTGGAAAATATATATTGAGACGAATTTATCAAGATTTCAATTAACTATTTTTTTCATCTAAATTGAGGAGAAGTTTAGCTATAAAATTTACAATATCCCAAATAAAAAGAACAAAAAAGAATGAAAAGAGTATTTTATTAGGATATATAAGAGCAACATGCGCCTATAAAAATAAAAGGTAGAATTTGCGTTGTTTATGTCAAGGAACTCTTGACATTAATTACATGGTAAAACATATATACATGAGTTGCAGACGAAGCACTTGTACCAATTTGATACATGTATACACAATATACAACCAGCAGCATAATTGTAACTACAATGAACTGTCCTATGTAACAAACAACTATCGCAAATTAATGGCACAAAGGTAAACGAGTGTACATCTGAAAATTCAAAGCCCAACATGAAGCCTGCTGGTTGTAGGAGGTTATGCCAAAATGTCCCTTGAGCTGCTGCAAATCTCATCGACATGAGCTGCAGGCACATAAACTACATCCCTCAGGGAACTGTGTCTCCGTCCATACACCAAGTAAACAATCACTCCTATTACTAACCATGCTGAGACTCGAATCCAGGTAGCGGTTCTGAATCAATCAATAAGAACACAATTAAACTTGGGCATTTCATTCTCTTCAAAAAATAAAAAATAAAACCTTAGGTGTTCCATATATTGCTCAAATTTCTTCACATGAAAAATAGTGATTATTATAGTATAATTGATATTCGTTTGATTCAGCATATCAGGCAAACCTCAAACCGTATGTGAGAGAAATTTGGTACTCACCCCAAGTTTATCAGCAAGTAGACATTGATCAAAATGCAGGTAATTGGTAATAGAGGAACAAATGGGCAGATAAAACCTGAGAGAATGTAGAAACAAAATTTCATAAGTGATTTAAAAAATGATAGTCAAAGCTGCCCAAACTAATGACCTTTAAGCACTGGAAATCATTCCTGGCAGAGCACTGATAGCACGTAGACAGCACAGGACCCTGCTTCACTATCAAGTTCCAGCTATAGCCATTAAAAGGCTTGGCTTGCTTCAGAATGATTTTAACATGGTTCTTAGCTTCTAACATATAATGTAGGGAATACCTACAGGTTAAGCTAAGGAAGAGATGAGTACAGGGGAAGAGGCTGCTAGAAGTACTTCACAAATACCATAGTACTTATCTGCACAGAAGGCTTTAACCACAATTTTCAATCAAGCTTCTGGGTAACTTAAGAAAAATATTTTACTTCAGAAGAAATTACTGCCTGAGGGCCCGATCTTAGTATTGTGCAGATGTGAAACCTTTTTAGTTTTCTTGCTTATATTTCAGGCATCAAAAGTTATTTTGAAGTTACTGCCCATTCCTGTTATAGCCAATTTGCTTGTTACTTTTCATACCATACAGAAAGCCCTTTCATAGTCCAGAGTAAAATCATAATCTCACGACGGATTATATATAAGCTTTCATACCTCCAGTGTGGCCAAAGCTGTGTCTTGCATCATCTTGATCAATACAAGTGAGAACAGTTAGACCAGATAGAAGAAGACCACCACCAACTCCACACAATGTGTATCGATACATACTGGTGAAAAAAAAAATCAAATTAGAATAATATAATTCATTTCAAATTAGAATAATATAAATAGACTAGTACACCATATTCACCGTAGATGTTTTTCCACTAAGAGATAAATTTCATTTCTTTCCCTCTATGTACACCATAGGTTTGGTAGGTAGGCAACTCTCCATGGTTTTGAACCTTCGCAATATTTTTATCAACCTAATAACTCTCAAACTTGACAGATGGTAATTTCATGACCTTTTTAATTAACAGAAGCTAAATTCTAAGTGTAGAGGATGAAAAAACACCGATCGCCAGACTTATGAAAGGATAAATTATAAACTTGACATTAATGGCATTTACAGCTTACGTCATCATACCTTAAATCATGATTTTGATGGCCAAACATTCATTAGTGTGAAGGGTGATAAAAGTATGGTTTATTATAGAGATATTGTTACAGCTTTTAGGAAAACAAGATAGCACTGTCAAACATTGTAAATAAAACAACTCATTATGGAAAAGAAGTTTAGAGCTATGCAAAACACTGTAAAGAGAATTAAAGATTGTATTGAGTTTAGAATTCAAAATATGATCTAGACTCGTCAAGCTGATCTTGATTGGTTTAGATCTCCGTAGCCCAGCTTGGGCTTCTGTAGTTTTGGCTTTGAGCATGTTTTCTTAGGTCTGATGTATAGTCTTGCTTAGGGAATGCCTCTCTGGTTACCCTTTATGCTGCAGTTGGTGTTTTTGAGCAATAAAATCTTTCTTAATTACCAAAAAATATTGTTACAGTTCTTAGGAAAACTAGATAGCACAAGGTCAAACAAAAAAAAAATGGTATGGGGGTAATTTCCTGATTTTTTTTTCATTATACTCCGGTTGTATTATTAATCCACCCCATGAGACCTGTCTCTCTTTAATCCCTTGTAACTTTGTAAGAAGAATGTCTAACAGTGATGTCTTGTAAAACAAGGAATGAGACATCTAATCACATACCTAGGAAGACCTACGTACGAAGTGGCAGAGGTGAGGAGCAGAACTCCAATACATGTAAGCATGATGGTCCAACTAGCAACTTTTCTTCTCTTTTCATCGCTTAGTGTATCTGCTTAATCATGAGATCACCTTAGCTGATTGCATCTCATAACGAAATCACAACTTAAAAAAATTATTTTGATGTTCTGAGTTGATGGAGATCCTTGTTTTACTTGGCATGTAGATGCTCTATTGCAGAAACTTCCTTAACCAATTTTTGAACATCTTAAAAATACTTCATCAAGCCCGTATAAGCACTGAAAAAAGCTTTATTTGCCATATTTATTTACTAAAATCTCAAACTAGCAGATAGATGAAACTGCTATGTGAAATGAACTTACAACTGCCATCAGCTACTTGCTTCAAGAGCATAGGATAACTGACTTCCACAGACACTTTATCAAGTAAAGGCTTGCCAATATCATTAGAAGAACCAAAATCCTTAAAGTCACTGTATCTCAACGTAACAGCATCTATTGAATCCTGAAGTGATGAAGGAAGTGGCACCAGATCTGGAGGAACATATCTTATTATTAGGAGTGAGATAGCAACCATAGTGAATGCCAGAAGAGTACCAACACTGACCTGCACCACAAAAGCAATTATTTAGCTTGCTTATATAACAGGGTATGAAAAGATCCACCAAACATCTTAAACTATGACTCTGAGTATAGTAACTGATTAACGAAATTGTATTGGGTAAGTTGAAGCCCTACAATCTGTCTTACAGCTAACACAAATGAGGGAAAAAGTAGGAAGTAGATACATCCTATACCTCCTTTGGACAAACAAATTAAGAAGAGAGCTCTTAATGAAAATTTCTTTCCCCAAAGATGATTAAACTCAAATGGTAAATGGAAGTGCACTTGAAATAACAAACAAGAGTTATGCTTTGTTAACACGTATTGAAAGGGCTATCAACATTAAACAAATGAAGTCACCTTGATCTATGATAACTTAAACTAGGAGAGCCACCTAGCTCTTGTCTTCATCACGTTTACATCATTGGACTATAGCATGCATTCAAGCTATGCCTATGTCATGCATGCAGTCGCACTTCAGAAATTTAGAAACATAATCCACGAAAACCCTTGCAAACTATACCTATATGCATAAAAAAAATCTTACCATCCCTGCCAATTGTGAAACATCCATAAAGAACGAAAGCAGAGCCGCAACAATTCCTGTAGTCACAGTGCTCTTCACAGGAACCTGGGATTTTTTGCTGACATCTGAGAAGAAAGATGGCAGCAATCCATCTCTAGACATTGCCATCAGAATTCGTGGCTGACACAGTACAAACTCTTTTATTGGAATGTATTTCAGTGGTAACTACAATTTCTTAACACAATGTTTTAAAGCACATTGTGATAACTGAAAATATTTGCTTTACTTCACTCAAGTAAGGAAAACAAGCATGGGGTTACCTGGGGAAGAAGTGAACCCAACAATGTTGAGCAGAGAGCTGTGACTGCTCCAACAGTAATGATATACCTGCAAATGGAAGAAAATCCCTCTTGAAAAACTTGTCCCACATCAAATGTGCATGTGTACAACACATCAAGTACAACTTACGCTGCCCACTGCAACCCATGACTCGTAAACGCAGAAGATATAGGTGTATCAGGGTCCATAGCATAATAGGGTACTAGACCAATAACAACAATAGAAACCAGCATGTACAATGCACAGCAAATAGAAAGGGCAGCAGCTATTCCAAGAGGCAAATCCTTTTGTGGATGTTTAACCTACACATGAAAAAAGAAAAAACATATGACTACTTTTCTTGCCCTTTGAGCAAGGGAGCTGTTAAAGACCCTTTCTTGTGGATAACAGCAGTTAATAAAGTACCTCCTCAGCAGTGCTTGCCACAGAATCAAAGCCAATGTATGCAAAGAAGACTGTTGCAGAGCCAGCAATCATTCCATCCACTCCAAATGGAAATAGACTAGAACAAGTGGAAAAAAGTTATAGATGATATATTCATTGACCTAAGATAACTCAACTACGATTTCTGTGCATGTTAGGATCGTTTACCCTCCAGATAAATCATATCCAGGCCATCCATTTTGGCAACCAAGATACCCACCAGCAATGATAACAAAAATCATGGCACATACATTTCCTGATGTGACAATGCCTTGTACAAAAGTACTCTGCAAGTTTCAAAGATGTCTACAATATATTAGCTTCTTAAACCATTAAGAGGTAAAGTTGAAAAAAAGAGAGCATACTGAAGCAGAAAACCTTATACCTCCTTGATGCCGACACATAAAAGTCCGGTGACAATGAATACAAGTATTGCAGCACAAGGGTCGACTGTCATGTCAAGAACAGAAAAATATTGGCGGGCCATAAACGAAGGCAGGCTATTCTCACCACCAAAGAGCAACGCCTAGAATAATTAGATTCAAATAAGGGGTTAACTCCACAACTTCCGCCAGTAAATAATCAAGCAAAATTATTTCATGTGACATAACTCCAACAAGGTATGCGGTTACCAATATGATGTAGCTTATATTGAGGTTTCACAAAGAGATAACAGAAATAGGGAGGAAGAAAAACCACTAAACAAAAGTAAAAATAGTGATATCACAATAAAAATAAAAAAACCTACTTGCCAAGCAAGTAGACACCATGAAGATTAGGAAGCATACTGCATCTCCAGGTACATTAAAGCACTGCAGTTAAAGATAAAATAGGTTAATGGAAATGAAACACACCAGATTTGGTGAGATACCACGGGCAACTGCAGAACCACCGACTGTATATTCCAGAATCAAAGCCCAACCAACTAACCAAGCAACACTGTGAATCATGATAAAGTCAACTTCAGCACATAAAGCTTGTTTTGATAAAACCATGTAATATATTTTAAGCAGGCCATGCATTATCTAGCTTGCAGAATTATAAACTATATCATATAGACTTGAAAGCAACAAAATTGTTATTTTTATCACCTTTCTCCAACACATATGTAGGAGTAATGGTAAGCACTTCCTGCAGAAGGGCATCGACTAGCAAGCTCTGCGTAACAAAAGGCTGAAAGGCCAGCTGCTATACCAGCTATAAGGAAAGAAATAGCAAGTGATGGTCCAGAGTGCTCTCTTGCTACTGTGCCAACAAGTATATAAACACCAGCTCCAATAGTTGAACCAACACCTAGAATTAAGAAAAATAACTTCATCGCAAATATTATCAAAGGTAAACTGAGAGTCTCAAACATCAATGATAGAATCACGTACTAAACCCTTACCAGTTCAATGTCCATTCACAAGATTTTTTCTATATATTAAAAAATAACTAAAATTCGTCATCTACGATACAAAGTAGAAGGGTGACCAAAAGTACCGTAAATGAAAGAAAAAAAACCCACTGCATATCTTACAATGCATCAATATATGAAAAAGTGAAATGTTTGGGGATGCCCCATGATCATGACTCATGAGACCAAAGAGAAGCTATATAAACTTCCCTCAAGGTATCCTATGATTCACAAAAAACCTTATCATTCCTACCCAGCCATAGCACTCAGCACCTACTGAACCAATTAAAGCAACAAAAGCATCTCGTCACAAAATCTTATACCCTTTTACCAACAAACTTCAAATATTCTATCCAAAAGGTGCAATAAAATTTACCCAGCCAACCTAAATAATTTATGCAACATGGATCCACATACAAGCCCCCAAGAAGTGCATTTGAAGCGCTCTTTTCTTTCCTTGGTAAAATATAATGTGGGTACAAAGAGCATATTCATTGGAAGGATTCTAGGGAAGGGAATCAGCCTTATAGGATCCTCAATCCTTCTCTTTACAGATAGTCAACTACGCATCATACACCTAGTTCTTTACTTTGGGTGAGAGGTGGTATTATCAAATTTTTGGAGACACCCTCATGATAGGGAGATGAGGGAGCTTACTAGATAAGAACCCTTGTATCTTTTTCTTCATCAAACTCCCATGATTAGCCTTTTCGCAGTATTTTACTTGTACCAGTCTTTCCTTATACAATCATCTCCATGCATAGCACTATTTATGATTTATGATTTACTCTTTACACATCTCTATTTCTGAACTTCCTAAATGTATTTAAATTTTATAAACAATGCACTGTTTCATGAAGAAAAAATAGAAATTCAATTCATAAACTCGTTCTGACACAAGAAAGACCAAAAGTTCACAGCAATTAAGATTTCAAAAACTACGTTACCTTATGCTACTACGCCAAACAAAATCTATAATTTGTCTTATCAATCAAGAACTGCTGCCTCACGACATAGTTACACAACATCAACCATCTACTTTCGATAACTCAACTATGCTTGTACCATCGGTTACAGCTATACGCTAATTTCCTAACAGGGCCTTCAATATTCACAAACACACCCCCAAGGAGCAAAAACCAACTTTGATTAATCAAACACTCACTTCTCCCAAGACCACTTCGGAACTTCCTTTTGGCATACTTACAGTATCCTTAATGGTTCTATACCCAATCAATTACTAAATTGGCCACTTCTTCACACTTGACATACCAAATTTATGTCAACTTCCATCTCAGACCAATAAATTAAGCAAAGAAACTAAACCAAATCCAAGAAAAAATTAAATAAACAAAACAAAAATTCCTAAATAACACTAAAATTAATAATAAAACATACCAATAGCAACAAGATGAGGAACAGTTAAAGCCTTAGCTAATTGGTGATGACCACTTGAAGAATTGTTGTTGGTATGTGGTGAGTCCACTCGTTTTCTCCTCACAAAGCTTCTGAACCCCACAAAATTATCATTTCTGAAATCACTCCCAACCATGTTTCCTGATTCATCTCCTCCAAAGCCCATCTCCAATTTTCACTCTCCAATAATCTTCCCCAGTTTTGAACTTTGAGAAATCTTCAGAATTGGGTTTCCTTCATTAATTTCAAACAATACCCAATTAAATTTTGCACCCAATAAACTCAGAAAATTAGAGATTCCTTCAAAATTGGTAATTTTTGGTGTAATTTGAAAGCATACCCAATTGATTATTCAACCAAAAATCTCACAGAGTTTAACAACATTCTTCAAATTTGGGATTACTTATGCAAGTTCAAAGTAAACCCAACAAATTATTCAACAAATAATCTTAGAAAGTTTTGAACTTTATCAAAATTAGGAATAATTTTGCAATTTCAAAGAGAACCCAATAATTATTCAACTAATAAACAACAATTTCAATGAAAACCAATAATTATTCTATCAGAAAACCCCAGAATGTTATAGCTTGTATTCGTGAAATTGTTGTTTGCTTGAACAGTTGGGTAACTTAAAGAAGAGAGAGAAGGGATAAGTGGGTCGTGAAGAACCCCTTCTACTAAGCTAGTTCAACACAAATTATTGAATATATAAGCTGTGAATTTGGAGCATAAGAAAATGCTTTAAAAAAGAAAGTAAAAAGTGCAACTTCTAAGGGTTAAAATGGCTGCGTTCAAGCCATTAAAGAGGTTTCAGCACTTCAGCAAAGATTACGTTGGCTATCATTATTGGTTAGAGCGAGTGTGCGAGTGTTGGGATGATGTATTGAGGGAAAATGATGTGGGGTTACGCAATCTTGTCAGAATATGGTGTGGGGCTACGCAATCTTGTCAGTTTGGGTCGGCCAGACATGCTGGATTACGTCAGTCGATAATAAGGTCTTTTGCCATTTTCATATCATTACAAATTAGACTAGGCATTTGCCGGTGCCTTCGCGGGCATTGGTGTGCCTATTTGGGCATGTCTGAGTTGGGCCGTGTCTTGTAGTTAGTCGTGTTATGCTCGAGTTACTAAAGATCAGATCTAAGCCTGACTTGGTCTGCTAGTCTATCATGGCGGTTAGCATGTCGATCAATAATTTTGTTTTAGTCCCATAATTAATTTCAGACAATTGTATTTAATTTTCATAGAATTGTAATTAATTTAGAATAAATAATTTCGGATAATTATAGCAACATCGAATACATTAATTTTAGACAATTGTAATACAATCAGAGATTAAAAAATATGAAATAAATAAATCTAAGAAGAAGAAACTCATTCATAATCAATATAAAAAATATAAAATGAAATAAAATCTGGTCGTGCCCTTATGCCAACAGGTTGGCAGCTCGCGTGCTTTGGCAGGGCTCGTGCCAAAATCTAACAACTTTGTTTATGGCACAACCTGGCCTATCTTTTCGTGCCTTGTGTCGGGTAGGCAACAATGGGCATCGTGCCATGCTACTAGTGGGTTGTGCCTAGGCCGCTCGTTTGCCAACCCGACCCGTGCCCACCTTTAATACGAATCCTCCATGATCTTAACGATTCCATTTGATGCATGTATGTGATTTATAATCATTCTAAAGACTACTTATGTTTCAATGTAATTGTATCCTTTTGATTATTATGTTAAAGTGAAGGTTTTGAGCTTTTTTTTTTTTATGGTTTTGTACCCTAATTAGACTTGATCAGTTAAATATAAAGTATAAGAAAAATATTCCGAATAGACTAGCCTGTTACTTTTTACATTTGTGAGAAGTTAATTGGGTTTAGTTAGTGATGTCAAAATCTTATCTGACCCTATAAGTTCAATTGATTTAAGTTAAATATTATACGTCCCGATCTGACTCGAGAAATCAATAGCCTAATGAGACATGTAGCTAACCCATCGAATGCAATTGACCTGAATTCAGATTCGATATGTACCAGATCTAAGTTAACTTGAAACAAGTTTGATACGATAACCCATGATCTGAACACAAAATATAATCAACCCGAGTTTAACTCGAATAAACCAAATCCATTACAACCCTAAACCAATTTGATTCGACTTGATTCCGATTCATGTTAAATATAAATTTATATTGAACATAATATATTTGAAAACTTTGAATTTTACTATACTTCATCAATGGAAAATCTCTCTCACCTCTCGTAGATAGTCAATCTCCTACTTTACATTTGGTAGTCTTACATTCATATTTTCTTTGTTTGAGTTATACATGGATTGCTATCATTCTTTATACTTTTCTAATCTAAGTAAATATATAAAAGAGAAACTTTTTATAGTAAAGGAGCAATAAATAGGTAAACTTATTGATAAGTCCTGTCTAAATCTATGAATTAGGGGTGCTTTAGGTTCATTTCATTTAGTTTAGATGCATTTTAGGTTAGTTTTAGTTACTTTTAGCTCATATGCTTTCATATAATGTGTCCACAGGTGTTTGCAGCGTTTTTAATCTTTTACATGAATACTTAAGAAATCCCGATGTGTTGATACGAGTTTGAATTATCGTGAAGCGATCCATGAGGTCTCGAGAGTCATTACGGAGCAACGCAAGGCCATTAAGAGTAGATGATCAATAACCAAGTTATCATAAAGCAAAGGATTTAAGAGCAAGGTTACATGAGCTTAAAGGAAGGAGTCTCATACGAGGCATTGCAGAGCACTCATTTGAGCTCAATGGCACAAATTGGCATAACAAAGGCTTTTTATGAAAAAGTCGAGATATAGAAGGGACTCGGACGAGTGTATATAGCACTCGCCCTAGTTTATGCACAAAATGCCAGATTTGCTTCTTCCCTCGTTTTTGACCATATGAGAGGAGACACAAGTGAGTGTGCAGAGCACTCACCCGAATCTATTCTCTTGGGCCGGTCTTTTTTACTACTTTCCTTATTTAAGCCTGTGTAAACCTACACATTTTAGCTAGTTTTTCTAGGTGTGAGGGGGCACAAAACAATAGTTCCAAAGTAATTTTCTCATAGTTTAAGCCATACTTTGAATCGCTATTGAAGATTCGAGCATTCTAAGTATTGTAATCTACAATTCCCAATTTGTTTTCTCGTAATAGTTCAAGTACTTGTTTTCTTTCTATTCCCTAGTTTGTTTTCTATTGATTAATTATGTCTTCTTTAAGTATATGCTTTATTTTTATGTTCAACATGTGTGAGTAGTTCCATAATCTAGGATTTCGATAAACCCTTATATGGGTTAGGCATAGATAAACCCCAAAACCCGAAACCTCAATTTGTTATTCAATTTCTTTAATCTATGATTGGTTTTAATCTCATTAAAAGACTAGACGTAGTTGATTAATAATATGGATTAAGTTCAACGGCTAAAGTTGGTTCATAATCTACTTTAGAATCATAGGTTAAGATGTGAGTGTCAATCACGAAAGTCGATGTCATAAGCATAAAGACCTTGTGAATGCCGTGTTTAATGTCTTTCTATGCATGATTCCACAAACGTAGGATTAATTTCATTAGAGAAAAGCTATTGATAAGGTCTCGAATATTACTTAGGTGCATTCATCTTAGGAATTTTCTTATGAATTGAATTCGAGGGGTTCAATATAAAATCTATGTCTATCTATATTAGTGGGGATTCGTTATCCTAGATGCTTTTATCATATTAATCGCAACTTTAGTTTTTTTTTTTGTTTTCTAGCTTTAACTTTAGTTCATATTCTCTCATTTTCATTCCTTACTTAGTAGAAGTAAGATCAAAGGTAGCCAAATCAACCTTATAGTCTCATGGACTTTTGACCCTACTTTCCCAAACTGCATTTGTTTTGGTAGCTAGGTTTCTTTGATAGTGTTGTGACAACCTAGTTAAATTTTGGCGCTTTTGCCATGGACTAACGACTTTTTTTTATTTTTTATTTTTGTTGCCTTAGTTTAGTTTCTAATAAGTCTTTGTATTCTTTGGTTGATTTGGCTTTATTTTTTGTCTATTTGATCCTTTGCTTTAAGTTTAATTTTTGTGCATGCACACTCGGAGTATAGGTTCTGAAGAGTTGATATCTCAAGGAAGTAGAGAAAACTAAAGAATAAGGGTAAAAAAGGTAAGCAAGATGGCTGAAAATCATCCTCAAAAAACACTCTTTGAGTATGACATTCTTAATCCTCAAATGATGTAAAGTATTTCTCAGCCACAGGTCACAGCAACAAACTTTGAACTAAAGTTTGCATTTATCCAGTTTATTTCTAATAACTCATTCGCAGGGCTCCCTAGTAAATGCCCAATTTGACATATTAAGACCTTTATAGAGAAGTTTGATACTATGAAGATGAAGGATTTCTTAGAAGATGTTGTGAGCTTGAGACTGTTTCCTTTCTCTATGAGAGATAGAGCATGAGAGTGGCTAAGGGATGAAGGTTCAGACACATATGATACGTGGAACTAGAGATGGCCAGTGGGCTGGTTCAGCCCGGCCCGTCCCCAGCCCGGCTCGAACCGGCCCGTCCAAATAATGGGCTAAATACGAATCCCGATTTTCCAACCCTAACCCGTTTCGATTCGGTTCAAGGAAAAATTCAATTCGACCCGAAATTCGATTCAGTTCGGCCAGTTAATTCGGCCCGGACCGACCCGCTTGGCCCGGCCAGGCCCGTTTGATTTGCCCAAATTTGACCGTTTGAAACTAGCCGTTGATGACCGTTGGATTTTCCCTATAAAAACACCACAATTCGGCTTCCATCCTCACCAAATCTCTCTCAACTCTTTCAATCTCTCAATCTCTCAATCTTTACTAATTACAATTAGCTTAATTATTAATACTAATCTTCTTCTTAAGTACTCTCTTAATCTTCATTAGTTATCTTAAATAGTTGGTTTATTATTATTAATTTAGTTGTTTATTACTACAAATCCTAAGAGAAAATGGATTCAAGAGGTAGATTCAGTGTAAGCAGTTCTTTCGATGATACTACAGAGTTTGCTCAAAACTTGGAGCAACAACTTTTCGGTACTTCGGGTACTCAAATTCCTCAAATTCCTGAAACTTCAACTTCTCAGAGGCGTCCTATTTCTTCTACTGCATAAGGTAACTATTAAACATCTAATTAATGAATGTTAGATTATTTGATTATGTTAGATTGAGTTCTTGATGTTTAATTAGTTATGATATATTTGGTTGATTATGTTAATTGATTAGTTAATTAACTAATGAAGGTGAAGGTGAAGGCTATGGTGATGGTGATGGTGATGGTGATGAAGGAGTACCTGAGTCTACTCAATGTAGAAAGAAACCTTCCAAAGTATAGCCATATTTTGAGAAGGTCCTAATGACTGATGCTTCTTCCAAAGGGAGGAAATTCATGTGCTATTGCTTGGTATGCAAGCAATTAGGAAAGAAGCCAATAACCGCTTATACATGGAAGACCGGTTATGGGACGGGGACCTTATCCCGTCACTTGACCGGGGTACACGAAATAAACCTTGATGCAACTGAATCCGTTGGAGCAGCTGAATCTTCAAGTCAGACACAACTACACGGGTATATGGGCTCCATGCCCGGAAGAGGTATGCCTTTTATGTATAATCGAGATAAAATGATTGATGAAATGGCTAATTTTGTCATTGTTGATGAATTACCTTTTAGCTATGGTGAGAGTCTAAATTTTGAGCATTTCACTAGAACCACTTTACATCCTGCTTATAGACGTGTCCCTAGGAACACGCTCAAACGCCATACCCAAAATGCTTATTATAAATATAGAAGTAGTTTAATAGAAATGTTTCACACTTTTAACGGTCATGTTAGCCTAACTAGTGATACATGGACCTCTTGTTTTGGTGAACCTTTTCTTTGTATAACTACCCATTGGATTGATGATGAGTGGTATATTAAAAAACGAATCATTTGTTTTCAAGCTATGGAGGAGAGACATACCGGGTACAACCTTAAGGTAAGGATAATAGACTGTCTTAAAACCTTTCATTTACTTGATAAAGTTTTTTCACTTTCATTAGATAATGCTTCAGCTAATATAAAATGTATAGATTATTTGATATCCGAACCAAGCTTACAGTTGATAAAAAGTGGAGAACTATTACATGTTCGTTGTTGTGCACATATTATGAACCTCTTGGTTCAAGAAGGTTTAGCCGAGTTAACTGACTTGCTTAACCCTATTAGGAGTGTAATTAAATGGATTAGGATTACGGCCTCGGTTAGGATGAAGTACATGGCCTTGTGTAAGGAAAGAGGCCTTAGGAAGAAGCAATGGAGTCTAGATACACCGACCCGTTAGAACTCCACACATAAATTGTTAAAAGAAGCCATTAAATACCGTGAGATTTTGACAATTATTTGTAACGAAACTCGATCGACTCTCGATGACCTTATTACTGATTTCCATTGGAATACCGCAATTCACATCCGTGACATTTTAGCAGCTTTTGACCACGCAACCAAAGTTTTCTCTTACGTTCATGACCATAACTTCCATTTAGTTATATTAGAGTGTGTTACCGTGGTTAGCACTCTTACCGAGCATTTCAACATCATTCAAGTTAGTGATGTAATTAGTAGTATGCTTAGTAAATGGTATAGCTACTTTAGTGAATTTCCCGTCATATATGGTATAGCTTCTACTCTTGATCCCGGGGTCAAGACTGTAGGTTTAGAAAACTATTTAGAATTTAATTATAACGCTTTGAGTTTACAATACGATGTCAATGCATATATAGAAAAATGTAAAAATGTTTTAGCTAGTATATATGATCATTATGCTTCTGTTTATGCACCGTCCGAAAATGTATCTTCTTCTAGTGGAAGTTTCGCTACGCGATGGCAGCCGATACTTGGTAGAATTTTAAAAAAAATCAAAAACATCGATTTCTTCTTCTTCTTCTTCTTCTTCACTTTATAATATTAATGAACATCTTTCTTACCAACATGAAACCGATGCTAATTTTTCAATTATTAAGTGGTGGTGCGATCACGAGCGGCAATTTCCCATTTTGGCGAGAATTGCAAAGGATATCCTTGCAATTCCCGCCTCCTTTGTTGTTTCCGAGTCTGCTTTTAGTGCAGGCAGACGTGTTCTTGACGAGAAGAGATCCCGCTTATCTCCCGAAAGCATAGAAATATGCATTTGTAAGAAAGATTGGGATCAGGCGGAGCGTAGGACCCAAGGATTAAGGGAGGAGGACAACGACAAAGACGATCCTTGGATGATGATGGACACAAGCGAATCAAGCGACAACCCAATAGGTGAAGGAGGTTCGGGGTCTGTCCCTAATTAGGCTAAGCACAACCGCACAAGCACCCCTACAGGTATGTAACAGAACTACGTGGGCTTTGATTCATTCGGGATACGTAGGCAACTTAATTTTGAAAATCAATATTTAATTATTTAATTAAATTTTGATTTTCTAAATTAAGTGCAAGCCCTTTCTTCTTATCCCAACCCCCAAAACATGTTTAATTAAATTCTGATTTTCTTAAAAGTGAAATATGGAATATGATTTTAGTTTACTTATTTTAGTATATGAAATATGAAATATAAAATTTTGATTTTAGTTTACTTATTTTAGTATATGAAATATGAAATTAAATTTGAAATATAAAATGTGAAATATGAATTAGTTCATTTATTTGAAATATTTTAGATTTTCTAATACGTAAATATAAAATTAGGTAAATATATGTAATTAGTTTAATAATACTTAATAAAGAAAAAAAAAGTAATTCGGTTTGATTCGTTTCGTGATTCGGTTCGATTTGGTCAGGATTCAGTTCGATTCGGTTATGATTCGGTTCGATTCGTTCACGATTTAGTTCGATTCGGTTTGTGATTTAGTTCGATTCGGTTTGTGATTCGATTCGATTCGGTTTGTGATTCGTTTTCGATTCGGTACCGAATCCCAAAACCCCAACCCCAACCCCAACCCGGTTCGAACCGGCCCGCCCCCTAGACCGGTCCGAATCCGGTCCCCTCCCCCCTAGCCTGGCTCGGTGCCAGGCCCGGACCGACCCCATGGCCATGTTTACATGGAACAAGCTTGCTAAGGATTTTCACACAAAGTTTTTGGACTAGGATAAGACTAGGTGTAGTAAAGGGATTTAGTCGTGTCGGGTTCATGTTTGAGTCACCTACTTTTGGGTCAGCTATTCCCCAACCCAAACCTGATCCATTTAAGTTTTTGGGTTGAAAATCCCAGCCGAACCTAACCCATTTAATTTCAGGTCGGGTTTGTGCCAACCAATTTAAGTTTTTGTGTTGAAAATATCTACCCTACCCATTATTTTTGGGTCGAGTTTCATTTTTTGCCACCCTTGAGATGTGGTCATTCAGTAGAGTGGCTGCAAAAAAAACACACTTGTAGAGTTGAGATGAAACGGCTGATAAGTTGACATTATTTGTTTAATTATCTTTAAGGGTTTTAATTTGGGCTTGGGGTTTGGGCAGAGTGGGCGACTGGCCAAGTATATTTTTTTAATCTTCTTAATATAGTTTGGTTATAAGGTTGGGTTCGGTTTAACCCAACCTAATTTTAACCCAAAAATAATTTTGGTTACGTGGGTCATTTTTGGGTTGGAATTTTCAACCTTAACCTAACCCATTTAATTTTGGGTTGGTTCGTATCAACCTATTTAAGTTTTTGTGTCTAAAATCTCAACCCTAACCCGCTATTTTTGGGTCGGGTCAGTTTTTTCCACCCATAGATAAGACGCTAAGTTGAGGGCCAAGAGAAATAATTTTCAACAGTTGTATGATGATTCATTCCATGAGACATGGAGAAGGTTTAAATGTATGCTCAAGTGCTATCCTCATCATAGGTTACTTGATTAACTTTTGCTTTGGACCTTCTATAATGGTCTGAACTAAGATAACAACTAGATGAATGATACTTAGGGTACCTTGGCTTTGTTTGAGAAGATGGTTGCCACTGATACTTCACTTTCTTTAAGATCTGACCATAGGAAGGAGTCATCTTCTTTAGCTTTAAATGTTGACATCTCTAGATTGGTAGATTTTATGCAGGCACTTACTAATAGCATGGGTAAGATTCATGGGAAGTCTGCTGTGGTTGCATCTTGTGAGGTTTATGGTATTTTAGGGCATGATGTGTGCAAATGTCAGTACACTACACGTGATCTAGGTAGTGAGCAGGTTAATACTATCTACAACTATCATAAGAAGGCGTTCAATCCTTTCTCAAGCACTTATAATGAAGGTTGCAATCAACATCCATTTCTCTCCTACAATAATAACCAAAATGTGATGAACCCAACCCAAATCAAGGCCCCATAATGTAACAACTTCAACTAGCAGCCAAGACCACCCGATTTCAATGAAAGGCCACTATTAAACCCACCTGCCTTCCAATAACCTTAGGTTCCCTAGAAATCTAAATATTAGAAACCTTCATTGCTTTATAGAGCAAGCACAATGCTAAGCAAGAGAACAAAACTTAGGGCTTAGACAATGATGCTAGGAACTTGATTTAATGAATTGTCTCAATAGGCCAGTCACCTCTCAAAAGTCACAAGACAGTTCCCTAAAAACACTAAAACTCCTCCCAAAGAACAAATGAATATAGTGACAATACGTAGCGGTAAGGAATTAGTGGACACGCCAATGAGAATTGTGACTGATTCATAAGAGGCTAAGGTAAAAGAGGTTCTGGTTAATGAGACTGAAGTAGGGAAGAAGGAATCTCCCCATACTCTCATGGAACCATATAGGCCGCCAACTCCTTTCTCTCAAATATTGGCTCAAGCAAAGCTTGAGAAGTATGGAAGTTCCTTGATATTCTAAAGAAGATGTGGTAAGCAATTTGTTCCTTAATGTCATTTCCAAGATGCCTATGCCAAGTTTTTGAAGAAGATGTTATCGAGTAAGAGGAAAGTCGAGGACAATACAACAATGTCTCTCATAGTGGAAAGTAGCATGATTTTTAGAGTATTTTTCAAAAGAAACGGGGTGATTCGAGAAGCTACTCCATCCTAGTCACACTTAGGGATTTAGAGTTTAAGAATAAATTATGTAATCTTAGGGCTATAGTGAATCTTCTGCCTCTATCTATATGTTAGAAGCTTTAGATGGGTGAATTGGAATCCACCCACATTTCTCTTTAGCTTGCAGATAGAAATATGAAGTCTCCAATAGGCATATTAAATGATATTCCCCTTTGAGTTGGGAATTTCTATATCCCATACGATTTCATTATAATGGAGACGATAAAGGATGTGTGGGTTTCAATCATTCTAAGTAGACCATTCTTAGTCATAGTAGGAGCTATAATTAACATGAAGAATTGTAAGATAACCTTTGATGTTAGAGAAGAAAAGGTGGAGTATGACTTAACCAATTTAGTTGACACACTATCCACGAGTGTGACAGTATATAGGGTGGACTCAGTTGAAGGCAATTTTGCTAGCTATGTCAATGTTGGCAAAACAAAAAATCCCCTAGAAATAGTTTTGATATGCACTAAGAAGAAGGATCCAAGAGCCAAGGAACATGTTGATCTTTTGGAAAGTGTAAGAGACACTGATAAGGAACGACTATTGAGTGAGTTGGGATCACTGGTGATTCGAAATCCGTATCTCCTCCACCTCGGGTAGATCTTGGTTCCATGCAAAAGAAGAAGCCCCCATACCCTATCGAATTTTAAGAAGGTGAGATGGTGTTGTTGTTCAACTCTAAGTTAAAGTTAATTTCCCTGAGAACTTAGATCGAGATGGTTTGGACCATTTCAAGTTCAAAAGGTCTTCCCATATGGTTCAGTGGAGATTTGGAGTGAGACAATAGGGTCCTTTAAGGTCAATAGGCATAGATTAAAGCACTACTGTATAAGAGACCCCATCCATTGAAAGGCTAGCCTTAGCCTTTCGGTCCCATCATTGAGAATTAAGGGGGTTGAGCTTAAGACACAAAAGACAAGCGCTTAATGGGAGGTAACCCAATTTTCTTACTTTTTTTCCTTTGATTTTTATGTTTTTGAGTTTCGTAGTTATTTTGTGTGTTTTGATTATGTTTTGTGTTATTTTGTAGGTTCTTGGTTATGTGGATCATGAGGAAGATGTATTACATGTTTTGAATGTGAACATGTTGCATTTGGGAAGTAACATTGAAGCATAAGTGTTGAGAATCTGAAAAATTATTGATAGAATGTTATAGGCACTGACACTCGGATGAGTGTGCAAAGAACTCCCGATTCTTCTCTAGAATGTGCAAATTTTGAGCTCTAGTAGAAACACAAGGAGTGCTGAAAATTAAAGAGACTCAAACGAGTGTACAAAGCACTCACTCGATTCCTTTCTCTTCAGGTCAATACAAATTCGGGCAGAACCAAAGTTCCTTTACTTATATATGCCCTTTGCTCTTCTTTGCCTCACGCCCTAAGCTTCCCTACTACTCATCATCCCTCACTCAATTATTCATCATCCACCATCAAACACCCATAATTCATCAATATCCATAAACCTTTTCCATCCCAAACCCAATTACAACTCCAAATTCCCCTTTGAATCTTTCAAAAACTCATAAACCCTAATTGTCTCAATTAATTTAGGGTTTTTGAGTTGGAGCACAATTGGTACAATTGCTTGAATTTAGAGCATCCTTGCATACTATAGAGGGTTTTTGAAGGTGTAATTAGTATTACTTCATCCTACATTACATTTAGTACACTCTATGTAATCCTCCATAAATTTACAAGTTCTTAATTGCATTTTATTCTAAGTATAATTTTAGTATAAACTAAATAAGATTTATTTTTACAAAATATGTGTTTTACAAGCCATCATAAACCCAAAAGCCCAAAATATACCCAACCCACTTTAAGTATATGCTAACCTACCCTAGGAAGGAAACCCTAAGAGCATCCAGTTCTCTTTGGTGCCATCTAGCCACCATCTGCCGCCAGTCACCGCGAGTCCTTCCTTCTTTTCCCTTTCTTTATTATTTATTTTTATGCCCTAGAATTCATGATTTGGGAAAACTATTTCAATTATTATTTTAATTGTTTTCAATAATTTATTATATGTTAAAAGTGTTTATAATCATAAGTTTTATGAATTTTTATTTTTTTTACATTTTTTCAGATTCTTTATACATTGAATTATGGGTTAAATGCACCAATTTTCATGTTTTGGGATTTATTATTATATACTATTGGTGGTAACAAGAATGGGAGACCCAACAATGGTGGTAATAAGATATATTTGAGATTATGGTATCACCAACTACAAATTTTCAATAAAGACATTTCGAAGACCAATTTTAGAACTTGATATAGGCATTATGAGTTTACAGTTTTGCCTTTTTATTTAACCAATGCACCTATTATTTTTATGGACTTAATGAATTGAGGTTTCTATGAGTACCTAAACAAGTTCATGGTAATATTATTGATGACATTGATGTGCTCATTTTAGAGCACGTTTACTACCCCGTTGTAGTGTCAAGTCTCGCGGTTTTAGATTGATTTTATACACATTACACTTGATTTTACCTTGATCTTGTCTTCGAGTTGTTTTAAGGTTATTTCAGGTATTTTTGATGATTTCAAGGTGAAGTGTGACGTGTTTGAGGCTTTGTCACTCTTATCAAAAGGTTAGACGCGCGTATCGTAGCTTGGGCACACGTTCCAAGTCACTCTCGAAGATCCCACGAAGTTTAGAAGCCATTAAACACTTCAAAGAAGCTATATAGCAGGATTTAGGCTCAGATTCGACCGAATCTGAGCACCATTTGGTCGAATGGAAGACCAGCACACAAGCATATGATTCAATCTCACTGGAAAGGGTGAATGACATTGTATTCGGGCGAATGAACTATCATTCGGACGAATCCCTTAACCATTTGGTCGAATGGGAGCCCAAACTTATGTTGCTTTGCTTAAACTCTCTGTTTTGGCCGAATCATCTTCCCTTCAGCCGAATCAAGTCCCATTCGAGCGAATCCACTGTACATTCGGTCAAATGGTGGTCAGTTTCCATGGAATTAATTTCTTCGCAAGCCATCCCTCGAGGGATCTTTTAGGGCTTTTACCCCCTTATGTTCCTAGGCTATAAATACCCCTTTCTCTATGTAAACCCCTTTTGCCTACTTTGAGAGCTCTTGTGCCTCAACTTGAACATCATTTATTGCTTTCCATTTCATTTATGCCCTAGTTTAGATTTAAATCTTCTATTGCTCTCATTTTCAAGTATTGTATTTTGGATTCAAGCTTTCTTTCATTCAAGCATTCTCATTTATGTAAGTTCTCGTTTCCTTATTGCTCTATGTCATTTAACGCTTTCACTTATTGCTTTTGTTGATTTCATTGATATTGCTATTATTCTTGCTCCATTTATTGCCTTCAATCATGTTTTTGTTCATTGCTTATGCCCTAGCTTTTACTAGTATGAGTGAGTAGTTTTCTTAAGGGTGTGATTAGTGAAACCCTAGGTTTGGCTTGTTCTTCATGAGTAGGGTTAGGGTTCAAGATTATTGATGATTGTTTGATTGATATTCGATGTGAATCTTGTCCTGTCACTCCTTAGGAGACATAGGGCGATTATAGGTTATTCGTATGATTTATAGGGTCACAAACTTCCTCTCATCATCTAGAGTATCTTGATCGATTGTTGATAGATTTCCCTTGACCTAGCTTATCTACTAGTTTTATTGTCCTTCTTAAGGTGGAACTAATCTATCCCCGTTTGTCTTTCATTGCTTATTATCGTTTTTAGTCTTGCTTTACTTTCTTGTCATTAGTGTAGTTTAAACAACCCAGAGCTTATATAAACTCTCTACATTAAGCCCAGAACCTAGCATATCTTGTCCTTAAGGTTCGACCCTCGACTTACCATTACGCTAGTTGTAGTAGTATTTGGGTGATTACAAATATTGTTTGTGTAACTAGTCTTTTAGTAAACGATGCTAAAAGTTGGTCATCAAACATCCTAGTGTATTCAAGAAATGTGGAAGATCATGCCAAAGATCTGATAATCATTTTGAAAACCCTTAGGATAAAAAAGTTTTACGCAAAGTTTTCCAAATGTGAGTTTTGGTTAGAACAAGTTTCATTTTTGGGTCATTATATTTCTAAAGAGGGTGATTCCGTAAATCTTGCTAAGATCAAAGTTGTTAGTTAATGTCATACTCTTAAAAATATGACTGATATTGGAAGCTTCTTGGGTTTGGCTAGATATTATAGGAGGGTTGTCAAAGATTTATCTAGAATAGCCAGACCTATTACAACTCTGATGAAAAAGGAGATCAAATTTGTGTGGGATGAAAAGTGCGAGTTGGCTTTTCAAACCCTCAAAGAGCAGTTGACTACCACGCCAGTGCTTACATTGCCCAATGAGAACAAAGGATTCAAAGTGTACAACGATGCCTCGAAACATGGTTTAGGATGCGTGCTATAACAAAATGGGAAAGTCATAGCATATGCATCTCAAAAGTTAAAGCCGTATAAAGCTAACTATCCTACTCATGACTTAGACATCACCACTATTATCTTTGTGTTGAAGATCTAGAGATATTACTTGTACGGATTTCCCAAACCACAAGAGCTTAAAGTACATTTTCACTGAGAAGGACTCGAACATGAGATAACGTTGATGGTTTCAGTGCTCATGAGAGGAATACAAATGTTGTTGTAAATGTTCTTAGTAGAAAATTAAACCATAGTTTCAGTGCTTTGATAGTATTTCATGAGTTGTGAGAGTATATGAATTGGTTAAACCTATAAGTTATGAGTCATGGAGAATTGGAGGAAACTAAGGGAAAACACATTAAGGATGAATCTTTATAGAAGATTAGAGATAGGGTGACTACCGGTTCAAATTCTACGTTTAAGATCCATGAGGACCGTAGTCTAAGGTATAAGGGAAAATGGTGTGTACCTAAAAGTTGTAATGAAGTTAAGAGGATAATAAAGGAAGAAAGTCATAATACTCCATATTCAATTCACCCTAGGAGAGATAAGTTGTATAGGGATTTAAGTAGATATATTGGTGGCTAAATATAAAAAAGAGAATAGTTGAGTATGTATCTAGATGTCTGAAATGTCGAAAGATGAAAATAGAACATTAAACACCCATTGGGTAGATGACCATGAGAGATACCCGAACAAAAATGTGATTCAATTTCGATGGACTTTGTGACTGATTACAAAGGACTAGAATGGGTAACGATTTGGGTAATTATGGATAAACTCACCAAGTTTGTAGTGTTCATTATGATTAAGGAGACTTGGAAGAAAAAGCAACTAGTGAAGGCATATGTGAAAAATGTAGTCCATTTACATGGATTTCCTAAGGATATAATGTCTTATAGAGATTCAAGGTTCTTTTCTGAGTTCTGGCAGAAGGTACAAGATAATCTTGGGATTAATTTAAAAATGAGTGCATCTTTTAACCCTATAATGGATGGCAAATAGAGAGGAAAAACTAGACTATGGAGGATATCCTGAGAGCTTGTGCACTAGATTTCCAGGGCACTTAGGAGGATCAGTTGGATCTAATAGAATTCTTATATAACAATATTTATCATGCGAGTATTGGAATGACACCTTTTGAGGTACTATATGAAAGGAAATGTAGAAGCCATGTATACTGAAATGGCTTTAGTGAGCGCATTACCTTGGAAAATCGAAGATTTAATGAAGCAGAAATACCCCAAGTTATTTGTTAAGGTGAGTTACGAGGTTATAACTATTTTCTTTTAAGGGGGTGGAATGTGATGTAATTTCACATTTTTTTTATTGTTTTGATTGTATATCTCAAGAATATGATAGGTGATTGTTTTGATTTCATATCTTTAGAATATGCAAGGTATCTCGTTGCATTGCAAACAGTTTGCATTAAAATTCTTTCAAAAATCTTGAATTTTAGGGTTAAGTTTCGGGGGCAAAACTTCTTTTAAGAGGGGTAGATTGTAATCCCACGCAACTTTCTTTAAAAATCACCGATTTTGAGTTAAGTTCGGGGACGAAACTGTTTTTAAGAGGGCTAGATTATAATCCCCTGCAGTTATGTTTGAAAATCATCAATTTTGAGTTAAGTTTCGGGGACGAGACTTCTTTTAAGAGGGCTAGATTGTAATCCTTCGTAAATTTACGATATCTTAATTGCATTTTATTCCAAGTATAATTTTAGTATAAACTAACAAGATTTATTTTTACAAAATATGTGTTTAATTGTTTACCTAAAATAATAATGAGATTTATTTTTTATTAAAAAATAATTTTTTAAGCCTTCATAAACCCAAAAGCCCAAAATATACCTAACCCACTTTAAGTATATGTAAACCTACCCTGTCAAAACCCTAATTGTTCATTTACTCACAAATTAGAAGAGAGAAAGAGAGAGAGAGATAGATAGAGAGAGAGAGAGAGAAGGAGGGAAATCCTAGGAGTCTCCAGGTCTCTTTACTGCCATCTAGTTGGCACCTGTCGTCAGCAACTTGCCAATCCTTCCTTTTTTCCTTATTTTTATGCCCTAAAATTCATGATTTAGGAAAACTATTTCAATTACTTTAATTGTTTTCAATGAATTATTATATGTTAAAAGTGTTTATAATCATAAGTTTTATGAATTTAAATTTGTTTTTACATATTTTCAGATTCTTTATACATGAAATTATGGGTTAATGCATTAGTTTTAATATTTTGGGGTTTATGATCATATATTATTGGTTATTTCTTAAAATTAAGTTTTTGATTAATCTAATGATATTATGTTTAAAGTAAATGTTTAGATATCATGGGATATGAAATTAGGATTTTTTATGTTTAGAATTTGAAGGATTTTATGATTTTATGTATAGTATATGATCCTAATCAATATACTTTATATTTTGAACATTATAATCAACATTTTGCAGACTTTGGAAATTTTCCAGAATTTATAAAACTGGTTGTCATTATATTTCAAGGATTAAAGTAGTAAAAACAAAGGTTTAAAGCATTTACATGATTTTTGGAAGATTTTTTTTAATGGGTATAATTGTTGTAAACTTGTTTGTTAAGGTATTGATTAAGGTTGCGTTGTACGCTTTAGGAAAACGATTCTTAGTAGATGATTCATAGTTGTGAAAGTGGCAATTCAATTGTTTTATTCAAGGTATGTCTAAGTTATGAAAACTTTGTCTTTAGGAGCATGATCTAGGATAAAAGAAAAACTTAGTTTCATGATTAGGTAACCTTTTGGGTGAGAATGTTTGGTTACGTATTTGAGAAGATTCATGCTCTTTGTTTAGAAGCATGATTTGGTATAGTTGGTGAGTTATGTATTATGATTTGTTAATACTTATTAGGAAATAATTATGTATGGTTGAGGAATCTCTGTTGATTCAAGTGGAATTAATTTGCTCATTAATCCATGAGTTTGTTTATTATTACTCCTTCGTTAGTAATTTTATGAATTGAGTAAAAGTGATTTTCAAGTATTAAAGACGAGGTTAGTTGACTTTATTTAACAACTTAAAAATTTGATAAGGAAACCAAAGGGTTGAAATTTTAATATAAAAGAGGTTGATTGTGTAATTGTGATGTTTTACATGTGTGTTCTTTGTTGAATTCGAACCCAAGTGTTAAACTGTAAATCACGTAAAGTGAAAGAAGGATAAACAATAAAACTCTAGGCTAGTGCACGTCTAAAGTATTGACAATGAGTTGGGGATTCACAAGGTATTATCTATGGCTTTTCTTGGAGGTTGTGTGATATATGAGTCTCTTTTATAAAGTTTTAAATTTAAAATTGGGGTTAGTTGTGATTTGATTTAGCTATGGTGATGGAGTCGTGGTCGTTTACTGTTTTTATACTATTTTTGATGCCTTCTTACGAGAGTGTATGTGTTTATTTTTTTTGTTTTAATGTTCTTGATTAGGACTTGGGGAGACGACCCTATTTGTTACTTAATCCAAATTATTAATTAATTAAACAATGAATTAACTTGAGTAAATGATTGTGTTATACGAATAGGAATGCCATGCATTTACTTTTAGAAATCATCACATTTATTTTGTTTTTTATAACCTTTATGTACTCAACTTTGCTGATTATGAGCTTTGTGTGTGATCTTTTTATCATGGCCTTCGCCTTTTAATGACCCTGTAATGATCCAATTTTTACACTTGTAATTTTGAGTAGCTGATTTCAACAAGTATCACGTGGATTTATGTACATTACTGGGATGAGTGAAGAGTAATTTATTTTCCTTAATTTATTTGACTTAAAGTTTTCTAAAAATATATTTTAAAACTGGTTTAGTTTTGGTTTGATAGGTGTTTCATGTATTTTAATAAGGTTCGTAATGGTTTCGAATTCTATGTTTGATTGAGTTTGGCATTTTGATGTTTTATTTGAAAGTTTTATATTTTTTGCTACAAAGTTTTGATTTAAAGCCTTAATGTTTGACACGTGGTTGTAGCACAACAGTATTTCTGTCAAGGTTTGGTATTCGGAAAGGGGAATTATTAGGGTGTTACACTCTAACCCTTTATCTTTCCATTATTTCATTATTTCTTACTTATATTTGATTTTGCTCATATTTTTGCTTGAATTTATGTTATCTTGGTCAGATTTTCACATAGGATTTTATTTGTATTTTGAGACCTGGTTGTGTTCATAAGCATTAGGTGTTTGATTTTTTTGTTGGTATTACCTTGAGGCTTGTGTGGTTTTTGTTAAACCCTTCTGATCCTTACTCCCCATTCTTTGTTGTTTTCTTTACATATACTCAATTATGCTTCTAAGAAGGAGCAACCCTAGGAAACCTCTACCCAAGACTTCAAGAATCCTTGCCAACCCCCTATTGTTTAACCACAATTTATAAACCTATGGGATATATTTTGGTAATAATGAGGATTACTTGAGGAATTTTCTAAGGAATAACCAAAAAGACCCTATCCCCACACGTTTCTATGACCAATAGGTTGCGAGGGCCTTAGGGGGGATGAAGCGGTGCATGAATTGTTCTCATGGTTTGAGGGGGAGCCCCTCCTTGATTTACATGCTCCCACCTATAAGAATCTAACCTTAGAATTGTGACACGCCCTTGAAGATTTTCAGTAGGTTTTTTGATACTAGAATGCGGTTTACATTTAAGGATATACATGAGGTTTTGGGAATACCCTTTAATGAGATGTTGACTCCCCATTACCCTAGGTTAGAAGACTATCAAGAAAATGTCCTCTGAAGAGACATCATGAGGCTTACCAACTACGACCCTAGTAGGTCTAAGGTTAAATGAATTATCCATCTCATAGTCAGTATAACCTTTAGGGTTTTAGCTTATACCCTTTTCTAGAGATGTTAGGGGTTGGTGTGTGTTCGACCAGAGAGTTTTTCTTTTTATGGCATTTACTTGGCAACGAGACTAGGATGAACCCTAGGTCATATAGGACATCAAGGTCCCGTATTTCATATCCTACAGCCTATTATGGAGTACGTAACCTTGGTCACCAAGGGTTCCACTGAGATAGTTGTAAGGGGTTCTACTAACTTTGTGCTTTCTCGTGATATTAATGTTTTAGGTTGTAAACCCTATGAGGTGATTGGTCTTACACACATCACTTCATATTATGCAGTCCATACGTTGGATATGACCTTGTAGAGGTTGAAACCAAGGGTATGAATGGCTAGTGGGTCGACCTCTCTTAAATAACCCGGCCCCCTGCACTTTACTACCCCGAGCGTAGCTTTAGCCCCTAGTGGTAGTTAGAACTTAGATACTCTATTCAGACTTCCAATGGCCTTGAGTAGTCAATCCTATTCCCTGAAGGCTTAGATGATGACTCTCCAGCATGAATTTTGTCTCTTATGAACTGATTTGGCCATGTGAGAGACAATTACACCGAGATTCAGGCATCACACCATTCCCTGACTACTTATTTCTATGATATGGGGACTGACTACCATGTGTTGTAGGAGTCCCATCAAGCTATGTCTGCAGCTTATGAGAGCATTAGAAATGATAATCGTACCATACAAGAGGTCTACGGTATGATGCGCGAGGAGATGCACGGGTACTTTAAGGGTGGACCTAGTTCCTCCCCTTGATATGATCCACCTAGTCCTTTTGATTAGTAGATGTTATTACATCCTCTCTTTCTAAGCCTATCTCAAATGTCTTCTTCTTTCATCGAGGATATTGCAAGGTTTGGCTGGGGGGCGGAGATCATTTATTATTCATATCCATGAGCTTATGCATTTGTAATTTTATTTTACATTTTTCATGTTTTTTATTTTTTTATATATAAGTTGTTTAGTTTTGTGCATTGCATTACATCTCTTATTTCATTTCTCTCTTATGATTAATCTCTAATCATGACTTGTAGATACACATGCATATTTCAAAAAAAAATTCCAATGCTATATCCAGTTTGTTTTTTAAAAATCGTGACACCAATGAGTTTTTAAATTTGCATTATTTCTTCTTCCTATTGCTATTTTTGTTTTTCCCAATAGTATGAGTTTGTGATAGTTATTAGGATTTGAGCCTTAGATCGATGGAATTATTCCAATCTCTTCCTTTTCTGTATGTGTTAGAGTTTGTCCTCTATGAGATCCAAATCTTGGTTTGCTTATTAGCTTTTTTAAACTCTTCGATGCAACTTTGTGGAATGATTAGACTCTCCTTTAGAATAAAAATTCATTTTTTTACTTAGGAATTTTTCCACAAATTATTTTTTTTTCCATTTACTATTGGGATGAACCCATTGAGCATTTATTTTCCCTTTCTTTATGCCTAACATAAAAATCCTTTGAGCCTTTTTGCTAGGTTTCTATATGCCGCTTGGTATGAATCGAGTATATGTATTGTTCATTCATCCTTGACTCTTGAATTGGATTAAAAATAAAGAAAAGTAGAAAGAGAAGAGTAAAAAATGAAAAAAGCAATGTAAACAAGAAAGAAAAGAAAGCAGAGTAAAGATTTATGGAAAACTATTCTAAAAGAGATCTTACTCATCCCTTACATGAGCACAAAAGAGTGAAGTTATGATTTGAGTCAAGAGGAAAGTAAATATCAAGGTATTTGAGAAGAAGAGGCTAATCTTTGGTGATTATGAGGCTATAAGGATAGTTTGAACCCCAAATCTCATGTTATGTAGTGGAGTTTTATTTAGGTTTTTGAGCACCACATCCCTAAATAACATCCCCCTACCCTATCCAACCAAGCTTACCTGATCTTGACAAAAAGCAATCCTAAAGAAGATAATCTTATAGAGTTGAAGTATATTATTAGGTTGAGATCACTTTTGACCCTTTAACCACATGAGTGGGTTATTTTGCTATGCACACCTAAAGTGAGAAATCTATGGTATGTGAACAAGACTAGCTTAGGGATGTGTATAGCTGTTTTTGTCTATAATCAAAGGTTCATAGATTTTATATAACTTTTCTATGTGTTGATTTTGTTTTGAAATATGTTTTTGCCTTAGAGTTTTATAAAATCAAGTTATGTCCGTCTCCTAAGAGGATGTTATCTTATCTCTTTTGTTCTTCTTGCTCTTGAATGCTTAGGGACAAGCATTTCTTTGAATTTGATAAGTCCTATTTGAGTCTATGAATTAGGGATGTTTTAGGTTCATGTGCATGTAATTTAGATACATTTTAGGTTATATGATGTATTCACAGGTGTTTGTAGTGTTTTTAATCCTTTTGAGGAATAATAGAGAAATTTGGTGGTATTGATACGAGTTCGAGATGTCGTGAAGTGATCCACAAGGTCTCGAGAGTCACTATGAAGCAACGAAAGACCATTAGGAGTTAAGAGAAAGGTTACATGAGCTTAAAGTAGGGAGACTCGGACAGGGCATTTTAGAGCACTCCTCTAAGTTCAATGGCACAAATTGGCAAAACCAAGGATTCTGTTGAAAAAGTCAAGAAATAAAAGGGACTCGGACGAGTATGTAGAGTACTTACCTGAGTCTGTGCTCAAAATGCCAGGTTTGCTTCTTCCCTTGTTTCTAAGCAAATAAGAGAAGACTCGGACAAGTGTGCATAGCACTCACCTGAGTTTATTTTCCTGGGCTAGTTTTTCACTACTTTCCTTATTTAAGACCATGTAAACCTATTTGTTTTAGCTATTTTTTCCAGGTTTGAGGGGACATGAAACAATATTCCTATAGTAGTTTTCTCATAGTTTTAGCCATGCTTTATAGCACTCGTGAAGATTTAAGCTTTCTAAGTACTATAATATATAATTCGTAGTTTGTTTTCTTGTAGTAATTTAAGTACTTTTTTTCTTTTTATTCCCTAGGTTGATTTCTATTGATTAATTATGTCTTCTTTGAATATATGCTTGTTTTTATGTTCAACATGTGTGAGTAGTTCCATAATCTAGGATTTCGATGAACCCTAATATGGGTCAGGCATAGATAAACCCAAAAATCTTAATTTGTTATTCAATTCCTATAATCTATGATTTGTTTTAATCTCATTAAAAGAATAGACGTAGTTGATTAATGATATGGATTAAGTTCAATGGAGAAAATTGGTTCATAATCTAATTTAGAATCATTGGTTAAGATGTGAGTGCCAATCACGAAAGTCGATATCATAAGCATTAAGACCTTATGGATGTCGTATTTAATGTCTTTCTATGCACAATTACACCAAAGTAGGCTTAATTTCATTAGAGGGAAGCTATTGTACTCGAAAGATGTCTCTAGTATTGCTTAGGTGCATTCATCTTAGGAATTGTATAATGATTTAAATTCGAGGAGTCAATGTATAAAATCTATTTCTATCTAAGGCTGAAAACGAGTCAAGTCGTGCCCAAGCTTGAGAAGCTCGTGGCTCGGCTCGCCTAAGACTCAAAAATCTCAGGTTCAGGCTCGTGGCTCATCTAGTTGAAAAATTCTAGATTGGGCTCGGCTCGATAAAAGCTCTTGGCTCGGCTCGGCATATGCTCGTCACTTGGTTCGGATTTGCTGAAGTCTTATTCGGGTTATTAAGCTTGATTCTATTTAAAGATTGGTTTCAACTATGCCCTTAGTTAAGCTCAGCTCGTTTAGGCTAGTCGAGCCCTCGAGCCTTAACTATTAGAGTTCGAGCTTGGGCTCGCTTTTATAAAGCTTGGGCTTGGCTCGGCTCAGCTCGGACTTGCCTAATTCCGAGCTTGAGCTAAACTTTAGGCGATTTGATTCCGAGTAGCTCACGAGCTAGCTCAGCTCGTATCCAGCCCTATGTCTATCCATATTGGTAGGGATTTCTTATCCTAGATGCTTTCATCATATTGATCTCAATCTTAGTTTTATTTGTTTTCTAGCTTTAGCTTTAGTTAATATTCTCTCATTTTTGTTCTTTATTTAGTAGAAGTAAGATAAAAGGTAGCCAAATCAATTTGATAGTCTCTTTGGATTTTGATCCTACTTGTCTGAATTGCATTTGTTTTGGTAGCTAGTTATCTTTGATAAGGTTGCGATAATCCTATCGCTAATTGTTAAATTTTTTGAATTTTTAAAAATAAGCCTTGAATATCTAAACGAGTGGGTCGTAAGAAAAAATAAAAGTAAATAATACTAAAATTTGACTTGAAAAAATAGGATTTGAACAATGAGGTCCTAAGAAAAAAAATAAAAGTATTTAATACTTAAATATAATTTGAAAATATTAAGATTTAAAAGCGTAAGAATTTAGACAATGAGGAAAATTTCGGAATAATCAATAAGGAACAAATAAAAGTAAAAAGTTGTTCCATTAAAATATGATACATATGTTGAAAATCCATATTTTTGTAAAATACATATTGCACAATAAGAAAACATATAATGCTTGTACATACAAAGAAAAAAAAATCTCTCTCTAAAAATATATGGGGCTTTCTCTTAGGGAAGGGAGGGTTAATATTGCATGTAATAGCCTAGTAGCATTTCCAATTAGGAACCAATCAGGAAGCTTACTTCTTAAATCATTCAAAATCTTTGTCAATATGCAAGAATTTTAAGTCACATATCTTTTCACCTATTCTCAATCTTTCAATCTTCTGATTTTGTTTAGAGTGCCCAATAACAAGGCTAGCTTGTTCAAAAATACTAACACTTCTTCGACAAGAAATAAGATAGTGGTGCCACTTGGGGGCTCATTGATAACGGGCTTTTTAGCGTCATTTACTAAAAGACTAGTTATGCAAACAATATTTATACCAACCTACGAACTATACGAGTATAGTGGAGTAGAAGGTCGAACCACGGGGACAAAAGATATCAAGACACTCAATTCTTAACACAACTGAACTTTTTGGATTTAAAAACAATTAAAACTAATAACGAGAATATAGATCACGATGAATTAAGAGGTAAATCAAATAGAGAAAAACGGGGACGAGATTAGATTCACCCTAGGAATGATGCTTTCGAAACAGAACATGATAGGTTAGAGAAAATCAAACAATAACTAGCATGGACACCTAAGCATGCGAGAGGAAGTTGGTGATTCCATAAATCACATCGAACGACCTATAATCGCCCTATGTCTCCAAAAGAGTTGCAGGACAAGATTCGCATTGGATTCCGAAAACTACTTATTGTCATCATTTCTACAACCTTAAACAATAAAGAACATAGCTTTTCCTAGGGTTTCACTAATCAAAACCCCTAAGGAAACTACTCAAACATATTCATGATAGAAAGCATGATGATATTCAATAAAACAAACGCAACAAACATGAAAAGAAATCAGCGAGAATAAGAGTAAATCAGAAACTATGCTAGTAAACTATAAACATAAGGCTAAACATCGACTGAAATATAACAAATGAATTCAAAAGTAAGGAATACATTGATACTCACAAAAGCTTCAACGAAATATCCACGATCAGAATTCAAATGATAAAATCCAAAACTCGGAGTACATATGTTGAGAAAACCAAAAACCGAAAACTAGAACTAATTAAGAGAATTTTGGAGGCTAAACAAAGCTACAGTGCATAAAACTAATAAAACCTAGCTCTCCTCCCTCTCTTCAGAGGGAGGGGTATTTATAACAAAGAGTAAAAGAGGTCTAAACCCTAAAATGTCTATGGGCCGGCCTATAAAAGAAGTAAAATTTCCGGAGAAAACACTGTCATTCGACCGAAAGTAAGGCCCATTCGGCTGAATGCTTCATCATTTGCCCGAATACGCTTCATTTCGCCCATTCCACCAGCTCCTTAGAATTCCTCTTTGTCCAGCATTTGCTCGAATAGAGACTATGATTCGGCCGAATGGAAGCTCATATGCTCTCATGACTGACTACCATTCTACCGAATCACTCTCAGATTTGGTCGAATCTGAAACTATGCACTCTCTTTTTAGCTTTTGATGCTTTCTAAACTCTGTGGGATCTTCATGAGTGACTTAAAATCTTTTCCCAAGCTATGATACACGTGTCTTAGAGTGCCAAAGACTCGACTAAGTTGTATTTCACCTCGAAATCATCAAAAACACCTGAAATGACCTTAAGACAACTTGAAGACAAGATCAAGGTGAAATCAAGCGTAATATGGATAAATCAATATAGAACCACAAAACTTGACACTAAAATGGGGTAGTAAACATGCTCTAAAACGAGCACATCACTCATGCACTCTTCTCTCCCCTTGTTAAGGAAGAATTTCAGAGTACTTAATCCCAATGGGTTTAGCTTCCTCTTATAAATTAGGACTCTAAGCTTCACTCTCTCCATCCACTTCTCTTTCCTCTTCCAATATTTAATCTAATTCCATCTCGAGAAAATTTCAGAATGGGGGTGTTAATTGACCCTTCTAGTAATGTGGACCCTATAAAAAGTATCGATTAGAGATCTTATGTGCTAGGGGTGTTTTTTAGTGATCACCCCTACCCTCTACCAATTTCTATGATCCAAAATCTTATGAATTTCGAATGGACGAGCCAAGAGGGCATAATAGTGAGGCATATATGCCATTTCTTCATCTTAAATGTGATAACCTTGAGGACTTGGATGGTTTAGTTAAGCAACCCACAACAATCTTAGATGGCTGAGTCTTTATGTTTAGGTGTGCTCGTAGGATGATTGTTTTTAGACAACCTCAACTTTGACATTATAAGATTATGGGTAAGGATAACGGGTATGCTCCTTGGTTATCTAGACTCGGAGTGGGAAACAAGTGCCTTAAGGAATATTGTTCATGTGGATATTGTAGATCATGAAGATTTAAGTCTACCAAAGTTATCAGAGTGGGGAATAAATTTTGTTGGACCTTTAACAACTCCTCTTGCCTAGCTGTTTCCTCTCCTTAAGGATGGGCTTTGTTATCTGGGTTTATTTCTTTATAAGAGGGGGTGTATCAATTTTCCAAGAAATGTGGATATGTACTACACTCATCATTGTGGTACGAGCCAACAATTACCCCTTACTATATTAACAAGATTCAAGGTCCCCTAATTGATGGAGCATTTAAAAAACTAGGCTAAACTTAAGAGATCCAAAGTACTACAAAGAATAGGCTTTGAACCTTCACAAGGCTTATGATGAGCTTTGATACGAGGCCTTTTATGAGAAAAGTGAAATAGCAAATTCGGGTCAACATATTATTATTCGGTCAAAGATGGGTTCGAAACCGAGGAGAAAATCTAGAGGAGCAAGATGTTAACAATGTGAACAACAATGAGGGTTTAGGGGAGAATCAAAATAATTAGCCCAATTATCTTATAATGATGGACAAGAAAGTAAAAAAGGACAAAGGTAAACAAAAAAGAACTTGTGAGGACTTTCATCTTAGGTCTTCTACCTGAGTACAAGAACCATATGAAGTACTTGGGTTTTGAATCTTTTGAGTGTATATATATTGTTTGCACCTACATTGAAGATGATCTAGCAAAGAATCATATCGCTCTAAGCGATGAGAAATGGATGGGGAGTGAAACTGAAATCGACTCCATGATGATGAAATCAACGCTCTTGAGGCTCTAGCATCTCAAGATAACGCCTACAACAACAATATTAATGACTCTATTGATCACCCTTACACTTATAATTCTATTTGTCTACAAGGATGGCCCTACTAGTGACCCATCTTCCCTGATAACCTCCATGGGGATCCCATCACTAAACGGGAAAATTATGTTGTCCCTGTTCACAATATATGTGTCACCATCAAATCCACTTGAATACGTCAATTGCAAGGCTTTCTCCTTACTCGTTAGACTTGAGAAAACTTAAAAAGAAGTCCAAATTTTTTGGCCAAGTTATAACATTCATCCATCAAAAATAAGAGCGCTAGTTCCCAACATGGTACATGGATGAAAGAAGATATCAAATATCACAACTCCCAATGGTAAGAAACTAAAGATTATCATTAGAGAAGGCCCAAAGTTGAATGAGTCGAGCTGTTTGAGTCAAATTCTAATTCTAAGTCTAAGTCAGTCGAGTCTAAATGCATTGAGTCTAAATGCATTGAGTCTAGGCTTGTGTCGTTTGTGTTACACGAAGAAACATAGAAATCCTCCCTTAATGTAAAAACCCCTTAATTGAATAAACATTGCCTTTTCAACTTACTCCTTTTTCTTCGACCCTATTCCCTACTAATTGCTTTTTCTCTAATAAACATGACATTAAATTCATTAAAGCAATGTAAGAACATGAAAATAAAACACCTAAATCAAAGAAATTGAAAAATATTAGCAGGTGCTAAATAGGAGCATAAATATGTGCAAAGCGGGCTAGTACTAACCCTAGAAGAACGAGTAGAGCTAATACAATTGATCAGAGAATAAATCAACAGTATACCATCTTGATCCTCTACAGGTCAAAACTGGTAAAGGCAGAATTAATGGACAGTGAAATCCGACCTAAGTTTGTAAAAGATCAAGACACGGTTGGAATTCGGGTTCATCAAAGTTGCAAACTACCCTGATTTTGCGAACATAATACATGTTCCAAAGAAGAGTTTGAATATGTGTGCATTACCAAGATCTAAATCGGGCTATCCAAAAGACGGGTTTTCCCTACCCCACATCGCCGTTCTAGTTCACAAAACAAACCGCCTTGATCTATAATACATGTTCCTTGAAGAAGAGGCCTCCAACCTTGCCTTGATCGAAGACATTTCCTTTCCTAAGTTGGTGATTTGGGTGGTCAAGTTGTTGATGGCGTTTAGATGACCAACCAAGTACACCGCTCCCCCACTCTCTAGGGACATCTCGCTCTCCATCCTGCCAATCCTAGTGATGACACACTATATCTATGATTATCTCAATCACTTCATCTTCTGTCTTGTTCATGATGGGCCCCCCGGCTCCCGCATCCAAACTAGTCTTTCCTTGGGGACTTAGATCGCCGTAGAATATTTATAGCACCTGGTATGTAGAAATACCTTGATGCGAATTGTCCATTTCATATTCCTTATACCTCTCCCATGCTTCATAGATGGTCTCGCTAGCTCTTTGACGAAAGCCTTGAGTAAGGGCTTTTGCCTTTGCCATTTTATTTTGGGAGTAGAAGCATCCCAAAAATGCAGTAGTTACCTCATCCCATGTCCTAAGGGAATTTTTCCTTACTTCTTTCTCTAACCACTCAAGAGTTCTATAGATTAAGGAGAATGGGAAGAGCTTTAAACGGACGAATTCTTGTGATACCCCATTGACTTTTATGGTGTTGCAATACTTCTCGAATTTGTTCAAGTGTGCAAGGGGGCTCTCATGCTTTGTGCCACTATATTGTCTCCTTTCGATCAAGGTGATCATGGCCGGCCTTATCTCGAAGTCATTGGCCAGAGTCATCGGTTGGGTAATCCCACTTTAGGCTCTTAAGCCCTCAGAGTTCCCAACTCCTTCAAAGGTCTTAGAGGGTTTTCACTCATTTTCCATATTGGTCGATGTTTCAAAATAGACTCCCTTCTAGGGGAAGTGGAAGAAGATTGAGAACACGACCTCCTCTTTCTCCTAAATTTTTGCTCTATTTCCAGATCATAGGGGAACAAATCTAGGAGTTGAGTCCTATGCATACACAAAATCAACGAGCAAAGATTAGTAGTAAGGCTACAAGTGTAGCCCATAAAAAGAAGGGAAACAAAAATCTTTTTGGGTTTTTTCTATAAGCAATAGACTCAAACAATCAAATAGCAATTAAACAACACCGTCCCCGGCAATGACGTTATTTTGACGGGTCCCAATTTGGTCGCAGAAACTAGGGCTCGATCAAACAAGATTTGTAGAAAACACCTCACTTAACAAAGTACAATGACAAGTAAGGGATCGACCCACGGAGAACGGTCAATAATCGCTAAATGATTACGCAACTTAAGCTATCGCAAAATCAAGTAAGAGGTGTCACTGACGACTACTACTACAGGTTGAATAACAAATACTAAAGATACTAGGGGCATAGGGATTCACTCAGCCAATAGTGAATATGAGAAAAGGGGAAAACAATGATACATGGATAGAAAAGACTACAGGTAAACCAACATCAATCAATATGAAAACAACTCAAATTACTAAGCTTAGATCCCTCATCAACTTAGCAATTAGTGATACATTAGTATATTGAAATAGGAAATGAAATACTTGACACACAATCCCTTGTCGAATCAAATATTTCATGTTATCAAACTCAACTATTTGGGTTGATTAATCCCATCATGAAGAACTAACAAACGATTTCATGAAATCCTAATTTAATCACCAATTCGAACATCAAATCCTTCCCATAATCAAATAAACACAATTGGGTTGGGTTTCACCCATCCCCTAGCTATTAAACTACTCACCCATGGTGATAAAAGCCATAAAAATCAGAAATAAAAGTAACATCATTCAATAAACTTTGTAAATAACAACCAATAGAGATTAGAAGTAGAGAAGGAGAGAATTTACTAAATGATTCTTCAATAATGTTGATATCAAAAGCTTTCAAACGTTGAACGAATCACAAATCTCCAAGAAATTTTTGGTTTTTTTATTATAATAAATCAAAGATCTAATCAAGTGTTTTTCCTTAATACAAAACCCTAACCAAGCCTCCCTTCTTAAATATCTGATTAAAATCTAACTAAAGTCTAACTGCCCCCCAAAAAAATAGCAAAAAGTCTATTTATAAGTTCATTAATCACATGACCTAACTCACGCATTAAAACCAGACTAGGGACTTGGCACGAAGGTGCTAACATATGGCACGGGCATGCCATCAAGGCAGGGGGCTGGCACAGGTTCTGGAGTGTCGAGACGGACGTGCTATCTATTGGCAGGGACATGCTATCTATTGGCACAGACGTGCTATCTATTGGCACGGACGTGCTGGGCAAGAAAATCCCCCAAGGATCTTCAAAGTGACTTGGCACGGACGTGCCAAACCTTACACGTCCGTGCTGGGCCTCCAGAATCTTCAAAGGGCCTCAAAGCTTCAAATAAACCACTCTACTCTCAAACTGAGGCCATGGCTAGCCTTCTCAAACTCTCATGGACTCCAAAGGACTCATCAAAGGGGTCACAAATCACAGCGAGGCATTAGGGTGTTTCACATCGATTAAAATAACCTGAATAGGCATCAAACACTACAAAATCGGTGAAACATGACAGATAGCTAAAAGATACGGAAATAGGGTGGATATAGGACTATATAGCTCAAATATGACAATAAAGGGATCCTAAAACTGCGCACTAAAGTACGCTATCAATATGAGAAAGAAACCTCTAAAGTGCATTGCCTCTAGTTTCAAGTCTAAAAGAAATGTTTGAAAAGCAACATATTCAATCTCGCCACATTCATGGGTTTGTAAATCTAAAGAGAAAAGTCTAAAGCATACAAAATGAGTTTTTACCTTGAAAAAGACTTTTGATAATAGCAGAGCTACCTTTTGACCTGATTCCTTTAAAAGGATATGTAGGCAACCTTGCCTAAGGCCCGACCACAATCATAAGATTCTAAATATGAGAAAAGAACCTATAAAGTGCATTTCCCAGTGTTTCAAGTCTAGAAGAAACTTTTAAAAAGCAACATATTCAATCTCAATGCATTTAGGGGTTTGTGAGTATGAAAAGAAACCTCTAAAGCATACAAAATGAGTTTTGACCCTAGAAAAGATATATGAAAATAGCAAAGCTACATTTTAACCTGATTCCTTTAAATGGATACAAAGTAAACATCCCATAAGGCCCGACCATATAAAAAAAGGTTTGGGAAGAGAAACGCCTAAAGCCAGCAACATGCATCAAACTTTAGAGATGGGCGTTAAACACCTACTCTGGCATTAGACACACAACATTTGGGCGTCAAGCAAAAGAGATCTTGCCTTCTTTGATCTCCTTGGTGTATTGAGCAAAAGTGCTCCTAACCCCGAATCGGATCTCCAGCGCCTATGCAAAAGAGCTCATGTCTAAAGCTCTCCAGTTCCTTCAATTGCATGATCTACCTAAACTTTGTGCTAGGTTTAGGCATGTTCTTTCATGATTACTTTGGCTCATTTAGTCTTAGTGATCGATCTTAAGTTTGTAAATATTTTAAATGCAATCCTTAAAGCATTAAATGACACCTCATAATTCAAATAAACTTAATTTCAAAGCTTAAAGAATGATAAGTCTACAACAAAGGAGACAATGCTAGTAGTTTTAAACCCTAATAAAACACTTTTTCATTTCACAGTTTTAGCTCCCAAGCTAAATCGGAATTGGTTAACCACTTTTCTATCCTTCGGTGAGCCTTTCTTCGATCGACTTTACTTTCTTCCCAAACCTATCCATTAATGACGCAGCCTACACTTCCTAAATTCTAAGTTATTTGGACTTGGTTTGGTTCTTATAAAGATGAAGTCTACGAATCATTTGGCTCGCTTAAACAACAATTTAAGCCATAATCCATGTGTACATGTCTCACAAGTTTTCGAAAAATCATTGTCTCCCCTCTAAACTCAAAGAGTGGTGCTTCTAACCCGTGCAAGCTCCTAATGCCTCTCGCACTCTTGTGCATCAATCCAGTCATACCCTGATGACTCTTGCATCCTCTTAGCTACAATAACTTTGCAAAAGCATTCTCGTAAAAATTTCTGCAAAAGCCTCCCCTAAATTCTTCCTTATTTCCTTTGCTTCTAGTTGGGAGAGAGTTGGTGCCACACTCGCATATGGGGCCATCTTGCTTCGTAAGTCATGGTATGCCTCATTTTCATTAGACATATGCATCATATGTAACACCCCGATAATTTCCCCCTTTCCAAAAATCAAAACATTGAGAGAATACCGGTGTGCTACTGTCACGTGTTTAAACTTTAAGGCTTTTAAACATAATTTTGCAGCGGCAAAATAAAAGACTTTTGAAATAAAAATAATTACCAAACCAAACTCTTAAAATACTACAAATTGGAACCGTTAAGGCCCTTAGTGTAAAGTACCAAAGTATATCATCCAACTCAAATCCAAACCGACAGTTTAAAATCGTTTAGAGTAAATGTTATTATTTCTACTAAGCTAATCAAAGACAACACTCCACTCAAGCCACCCATGCATGAATGTCAACCAAATACCTGTCAAAAATTTGCTCCCCAACATTACAAGTGGAAGTATTGAATCATTACAGTGTCTTTGAAAGGCAAAAGCCATGACCAAAGAGCACATACAAAGCACGTAATCAGCAGGTGAGTACATATGTATTTACAAAACATAAATACTGAAATAAGAATTTAAATGTAAACAAATATAGCATGATCAAATGTATTATGCGACATTTTATTTAATTAACTCACAAATTAATTAATAAATTGGGTAAAGAATAGACAATGTTGTCTCCCCATATCCCAATTAGGACATCAAAATAGATAAATAAACCCATGTACTCTCGTCAGAGGGCATTAAAAGCAATATAAATCCAGATGGTAAACATGTACGGCTTCGTCACTATAGCTAGATGAGATATCAACTAACTCCAATTTTTAATTCAAAACTTTGTAAAAGAGGGACCCGCTGATCACACGACCTTTAAGAAAAACCACGGATAATACCCCATGAAGCTTCAATCCCTGATTGTCAATAATCTAGATGTGCACTAGCCCAAAGTTTTATTGCTTATCCTTCTTTCACTTTACGTGATTTACAGTTTAACACTTGAGTTTTAAATTATCAAAACCACGCATGTAAAATGTCATAATTACACACTCAACCCCTTTAATATTGTAATTTTACCCTTTTGATTTTCTTATTAAATTTTAACACGTTGAACAAAGTCAACTAACCTCGTCACTAAGACTTAACAAAAATCACATGAAGGAGTAATCATGGATTAATTAGAAAATTAATTCCAATTTAATAAATCAAGATTCCTCTCCATATATAATTCTTTCTCTATTAGCATTAACAAATCATAATTATAACTCACTAACAATATCAAATCATGCCCATAGTTAATGTAGGTAAAGAAATCATGTGGGTACTATTGATAGGCAAATTTCTGGTCTAGTCCAAAGCAAACCAAAAGAATTATTAAGCCTCTCAATTCAAACTGATAGCCATAGGAAGCATAATGGAGTTTTTGAACCCAGGTGTAGTGGAACTAGCAGTACCCGCGGAGAAAACATTATGCATGGGGCAGGAATTGGAAAAACCTTATTTGGTGGTAGCAGACCACCTGATACATATATTGGAAGTCAAAATGGAGACGTGGGTGGAGCAGGGATTGGAGAATCCGGAGCTGGTAGTCACTATATATGTTGATACCAACGGAGATTCATCGGTTGATGAGACTTTTAATTGATGCTTACGTTTCCTCGCTTAATTTTATACCTTTGTCTATGCTGAATCTTGATCCTAACACCTATCCCTTGATTGATTTGGAACGTGCAACGTGTAGGGAGTAAAAAATTTCAAGCGACACTCCGGGATTTAGTCTGGATTCATAAACCTTGTGTTGTTGTTCTAGTTAAGACACATATGGGAGGTGAACTAGCAGATAAATTTAAATCAATGATGGGGTTCTCTGGGTATACTCGAGTGGATGCTTAGGGATTTAGTGGAGGCATTTGGGTCTTTTGGAGAAAGGAATTAGTTACAGTGGAGCCCATTATTAAACAAGACCAGTATATTCACATGGAAATAAGAGAGGAGTGGAGGAGCCCTGGTATAGCCCTGACCCCTTAAAAAGGGAGAGATTATGGAAAGAAATTGAAGATTTTGCGTGTACTCATAATAAGGCTTGGATGCTTGATGGGAATTTCAATGAAACAAGGTATGGATGGGAAAGAAATAGGGCATGCCAACAGACTATGCGTAGAGCACATAAGTTTAACGAGTGGGCTAATGAAATGGATCTCCTAGAAGTAGAGTTTGAGGGGGCTGTGCATACTTGGGCAAGGGGAAAATCTATAGAAACAAGGTTTAGAGCAAGACTTGATAGGGCTTTATGTAATAATGACTAGGGAATTCGATTCAGTATTGCTAAGATGAAACATCTTCCAGTTGTTTGCTCTGATCATACGCCTTTACTAATTTCACCCAATGGTTTTGTTCCTATGTGTAGTGTCTCCAAACCTTTCAGATTTTAAACAGCTTGGACAGCTCATGAAAAGTTTGAGGAGTTTGTAAGATCGAATTGGGCTAAGGAGAGTGTTTTGATCACTAACCTAAGTAGCTTGGCCTCTAAGTTAGTGGAGTGGAATAGAGAAGTGTTTGGGAATATTTTCAAACAAAAAAGAACCCTATTGGCACACATTGAAGGTGTGCAGAAAAAGTTAGCTGTAAGTCCTCACCGTGGCCTCTTGAAACTGGAAAATAAGCTTCGAAAAGAGTTTGATGAGGTGTTAGAAAGGGAAGAGCTTTACTAGTATCAAAAGGCGAGAGTAGATTGTATAAAAGATGGTGATAGGAACACTACATATTTTCATCTTAGCACAATTGTTAAGCAATGGAGAATGCAAGTAACGGCTCCTAAGAATGAGGGAACATGGATTCATGAACCGGAGGAGCTCAAAAATTATATCTCTAAGTTTTTAGCTGAGCTCTTTAATGATGATGGAGAGGATATTTCAAACTCCATACCAACAGATATCTTCCCAGAATTGTCGAATAAAGGATTGGGCTCTCCTATCGAAACCTTTTGATTATTTGGAAATTGATGAAGCGGTGAAGCATATGGGGTCAGTGAAGGCCCCAGGGCCGGATGGGTTTCAAGCACTGTTTTACCAGAAGAATTGGGAGCTTGTTAGAAGTAATCTGTGCGAAATGGCGATAAAGGCTTTGGAAGGTAAAGGTATGCCTGAAACTCTAAATAGCACTTTCATTGTTTTAAACCCTAAGGCGGATAAGCCGGAAGTGGCGAAACACTTTAGACCCATAGGGTTATGCAATGTTGCTTATAAAGTCGTCGTCAAAGCAATAGTAAATCGAATTGAGCCCCTACTCCCTATTCTAATTTCAAACACACAAGCAAGTTTCGTCCCTGGGAGACAAATATCAGATAATATAATTATCATGCAAGAGGTAATTCATACTACGAAGAAAAAGCAAGGCAAAATTGGTTTCATGGCACTAAAACTGGATTTTAAGAAGGCGTATGATCGGCTAAAATGGAGTTTCATTAAGGAAACTCTACTATAGATGAACTTTCCAAGCCTTTTAATCAATGTTATAATGGAGTGTATTACTTCGGTTAGCATGCAAGTACTCTGGAATGGGGAACCTACAGACAGTTTCAAGCCTTCTAGAGGAGAGGGGTTAGGCAAGGAGACCCTCTTTCTCCTTATATCTTTGTAATGTATATGGAGAGCTTCTACCATACAATAGAAGAAGCAGTGGCCTTGAACAGATGGAAACCCATAAAAGCGAGTAGAACTGGACCTGCGCTATCGAATCTATTTTTTGTCGATGATATAGTTCTTTTTGCAGGAGCCTCTACGTTCCAAGCTCGAGTTATACTCCAGTGTATTGAAAGAATTTGTGAGGCCTTGAGACAGAAGCTCAACTTTGCTAACTCTTAACGTGTATTTTTCAGCGAATGTGAAGGAGGAGGATAGAAGAGATATTGCTGGAGTCTTGGGTATTGAATAATCAGAGGAGCTAGGGTACTATTTAGGTATGCCTACTTTTGAAGCATATAATGTCTAAGGAAACATTTGGACATCTTTGTGAAAAAATAGATCGAAGGTTGGCTAGATGGAAGTCTAAGTATTTATCCCTAGCAGGTAGAATAACTTTGGCTAGATCAACTTTAAATTCATTGGCCAGTTATTCAATGCAAACGGCGAAAATTCCCAGAGGTATCTGTGAAGACATTGATAGGATGACCCGGAGATTCGTGTGGGAAGGCAGAGTTGAAAAGAAAAAAAAAAAAAATCCATCTAATCGCTTGGGATACTATACAGCGTCCCATAGGTCAAGGAGGTCTTGACATTCATTCTTCAAAACAATAGAATGACGCCTTCTTGTCTAAGCTAGGGTGGAGAATGCTAACAAATCCGAATGCTTTATGGGTTCAGGTACTTCGTCATAAGTACTGTAATGGAAGAGTTGGGCTAAGTTACTTTAAACCGAAGCAAGGTATGTCTAACGCATGGAGAGGTATCACAGTAGTGCTGCTAATTTTTGGGAGGGAATGAGGATAGCAGTTGGGAATGGCAAAAGCACAAAGTTCTGGGACGATAAATGGATTATGGACACCCCTTCGAGACAATTGGCGATCCAGGAGATTCTAGAAGAAATTAACAATACTTTAGTAGAGGATATGTGGGATGCAGATTCAGGATGGTTATTTCCCACTTGCTAAGTCTGGATACTCTTAAAAGCATTCAAGCTCATGCGCTCCAAGAGGATCAGTCTAGAGCAGATTTACTCTATTGGGGAAATTCAACAAAAGGAAAGTTTACCATTAAATCAATCCTAAAGATCATTCGACGAGAAAATTCAGAACTTGAGGATGACTTATGGGAACTGATTTGGAAAGCACCTGTCTAGCAGAGAATTCGAAGCTTCCTAAGGCTAGTTGGGCATGATAGACTCTTGGGTAACCTTAATAGATTTAAAAGGAAGTTGGAGCCCAATCCCATCTGTCCAATATGCTCGACGGAGGAAGAGAGTTCGTTGCATATAATAAGAGATTGCTGGCAGCAAAGAAAGTTTGGTATGCACTCAGAGGACATACATTAGAAAGACAGTTCTTTGACTACAATCTAAGGAACTGGTTATTTCAGAATTTGGACTCAAATGGATAGGATTTTCGCAAATCGTGCACCTAGTGTAAAACGCAAGAGAAATAACATAAAACGCATATGGCTTTTGCTGGAGTTGAATGATAGTGGAAAACAGGTCAGCAAGTGTGGCAGAGTGGTAACGTGCTTTGTTTATAAAGTTGGTAAGTGTGAAAAGGCGTACTTGGTAAACGTGAAAAGTAAAGATTTTTTGCAGGAGTCACTGTAGTAGATACTGTAGCGTATGGACAGACTACTTTTTTGCATTGGGAATCATGAAACGAGGCCAAAATTAATGTCACAATTTTACGAATGAATATTACGTAGTTATCCAATAAACATGTAGTTGTACATCACTGAACATTAGGGAATAAGCAATGAACATTTCTTTACTTGGGTTAATTAGTTCAATATAATTCATTGAAAGTTTAAAAAATGAACATTTTACATCGAGTCACTGAACATTTGGTTGAGAGGAAATGAACATTTATTACTATGCAGTGAACATTTGTTTTACTTCACAGAAAGAGTTAAAAAAAAAGCATTAATTTGTAATGATTATGTATTGGAATTTGGTTAATTTAATATTTCAATTATTGTTACGTATGAGGACCTACTGTAATATATTTAATGATTGTAAAAGTATTTACAAATTGTGATATATTTTAATATTGTCTACGCTATGCCAATGAATATACTATTCTAAACGAATGAACATGCTAGTGTTAGAGAATGAACATACTAGTATAAACCAATGTACATACTAGTGTTACGTTTGAATGAACATTTCATTCCAGTCCAAAACTCTAAGAGATTGCATTGTAAACCAATGAACATACTCTTGTAAACCAATGAACATACCCTTGTAAACCAATGAACATACCCTTGTAAACGAATGAACATTTACGTTTTTTGTTTGAATGAACATTTCATTCCAGTCCAAAAATCTAAGAGATTGCATTGTAAACCAATGAACATACTCTTGTAAACCAATGAACATACTCTTGTAAACCAATGAACATACTAGTGTAAACGAATGCACATTTACGTTTTTTGTTTGAATGAACATTACATATCAGCACAAAAATCTAAGAGATTGCATTGGGAAGGCGCATTTTTTTGTAATGATGATGCGTGCGTTTGTTTGGCAGATATCTTTTGAATATTTACTTCAATAGTTACTTTTGGCATTGTAAATTTTGTATTTTATTTATTTCTGGTCTACAAAAGTAGAAGCCTTCCAACTCCAGAAATGATTTGCGTTCCAACTCATTCCTTTTTTATTTTTATCTTATGAACTACAATGGCTTCTTTGATTCCTTTGGGTGAAGACATTGATGATATAAGCGTTGGTTCTGTGGAGGAATCTCGAAGTGCTAATATTGAATTAAGTGGAGGTATATTTTAGCATATTTATGCGTAATGTTCATTTATAATACAAATCATCATATATTTTAGAAATGATTTGTATTCTTTTGAGGTTTTTGTTGATATTTTAGAAATGATTTGTATTCTTTTGAGGTTTTTGTTGATTTAATTATGTATATTATGGATTTTAGAAATTAATTAGCATATTTATGCATATTGTTGATTTTTTTTAGAAATTAATTAGCATATTTATGCATATTGTTGATTTTTGGAAATTAATTAGCATATACTATATGCGTATTGTTGAATTTCAGTTTATTTGAATTTTGTATTAAATTAGCTTAGTTAATGTTGATTTAATTAGCAATATTAAGTTTATTGATTTTTGTAATTAATTTTGGTAAGAGTCAGAGACACTGAACAGTAGGTTGATAGGCACTGACCATCAAAGCAAACGCACTGAACAATACACTTGTGGGAAGGGAACTTATGTTAATAAGCATTGAATATTATGCAAGATTTGACTGAACATCAACTTTTATGGCACTGAACAATTGTACTGGATAGGCTGAACATGAACACATTTGTACCCCTTTGTAAAAGGTATTGAACATTTAGTTTAAAAAAGCACTGGAGGGAACTGAACATTAGGTCATTATCACTGACCATTAAGGAAGCGGTCACTGAACATTTAGGGTAAACCAATGAACATTAGGTTTAATGTTTGTTGTTTGCAGTTAATATTAGGTTCAATGTTTGTGTTTTTGCAGAGGGTTTTGTAGAGTCCACAGAGTCTGAGCTTACATAAGAAGTAAAATCTGAGTGTACGAATTATATAACAATTATTCGTTCAAGCATGGGTTTAGCATGCGTAAAGGAAAGATGGAGATGAGGGCCGATAAAAAAACTACATGACTGCGGATATTTGTATGCTCACAAGCTTGGGTTTAAGAAAAGTAGGGACTTATCGGTTTATCAGAAAAGGGATGTTAGAGCTGGGTGTAAGGCATTTATTTAGTTTTATTTTGATAAGGATTCGGGTTTATTTATAGTAACAAAGCATTACATGGTTCATAATCACAGTAGGGTCCCCGTGTAACAACGACATTTAATAAGATCCAACAGGAAGGTTTCGGATAATCAAATTGCAATGCTGAGCAATTTCGCCAGGAGTGGAATACCTATTGTTGATGCTGTCCGCGTTTTGAGGAATGAGGTAGTAGGTGAAGCTAATCTTGGATTTCTTGCTAGGAATGCTTATGATGCATTGAAAGGGCAGAAAAAGGTGAAAGATGATGGTTGTGATGCAAAGGGATTAATTACTTACTTTAAGGAAAGGAGTAGAAACAAGGTTGACTTTTTCTACGATTTTGACGTGGATGAGGAAGGTCATCTTGAGTCTTTCTTTTTTAGGGATGGTCGTATGAGAGTAGACTACGACGTATTTGGCGATTTATTACTTCATGACACGACTTACTGCACAAATAAATATGATATGATTTGTGGCCCTTTTGTTGGAATGAACCATCAAAACAAGAATGTGATGTTTGGCATTATTGGATTCATACTGAATGAGAAGTGGGAGTCTTTTGAGTGGTTATTTAGCACATTTTTGACGTCCATGGGTGGGAAGCATCCGATTACTATTATGACGGATCAAGCACAATCAATGGCTAGAGCGATAAAGATTGTGTTCCCAAACACCCGTCATCGTTTATGTATGTGGCATATCGAGGAGAATACTAAAAAGAATATTAAGGGATTGAGGTTTATGGAGGGTTTCAATGATATATTCAACATTGTTTTAAAATACACTGATAAGGTAGCTGAATTTAAGCACTATTGGTCAAGGTAGTATGTATATCATAAGCGAGGTTTACATTATGTTCATTGTTAATCAGTATTTTGGTCATTAATACTGAGTATAGTGTGCATTGGAAATTATAATATGTATCTTAGAAAGTTACTGTTGAATGAGTTTTAGTATGTTCAGGAGGAGTTTTCAGTGAACATATCCTAAATTCCACTGAACATCTACTCAATCTCACTGAACATCTACTTAAACTCAGTAAACAAGTCCTTCATTCCAATGAACATCTATTTAGTACATCTCACCGACCATTCAGCTTACTCCATTGAACATTTAGATTATTCCACTAATCATTTTTTCATTTCTACTGACCATTTACTTAATTCCATTGAACATTTGGTCATGTTCACTGACCATTCGCATAATTCCATCGAATAATTCCTTCAATGAACCGAACATTCGCATAATTGACCTGAACATTTCAATGACCATTTACGCCATCTCGCTGAACATCTTATAAAAATCCAATGAACATCTCTTTTATTGAAGTGCACATTTGATAAATTTTAGTGACAGTCTAGATAACTCCACTGCGTATTTAGTTAATTTCACTGAACATGTCTCCCATTTCCACTGAACATTTTTATTGAATACCTCATTTATTATATTTCAATGACCATGTAGACTATCTGCATTAAACATGTTTTTTATTTGGCTGAACATTACGTGTAATTCCAATGTACATAGTGTCCATTGTTTCATTTTGCAGCATGGTTACGAAGTTTGCGTGTTCCTCCAATAAATGGATTCAAAATCTCTATCTTATCAGGGAGTTGTGGTGCCTTGCGTATTCCAAGGACTATTTCAGTGGAGGAGTAATGTCATCCCAAAAAAGTGAAAGCACTAATAGAGCTATCTCGAGGAGATTTCATTAAACTCACGGTCTTTATGATTTTTATAATTGTTTTGTTGCTGTGGTTGAAGAGTGGAGGAGTAATGAGAACATTGATGACTATAACAGCATTACTGGTAGTAGGCACTTGGTTTGGGCGGATGTGGGTATATTGGAGCATGCAAGGAAGGTTTACACTACTCTCTTATACATCCAATTTAAGGATAATTTTGTCAATGGTGTTCCTTGTATTGCGAAGGTTATCCAAATGAATCCCCCAACTTATGAGTATCATGCGGGTCATCCAAAAAAGGACAATATAAATCATATTGTTACATTCGATGATCGGCTAATGACAAGTGATTGCGCATGAAAGTATTTTTACGAGGTTGGGCTTCTTTGTAAACATTCTCTACGTGTTTTTCACCTCAACAATGTTACTTTTATACCAGAAAGATACATCCTAAGGAGATGGACTAAGTCTGCTATGTGCACGAAGGTGGATGAGAATATGGTTGAAGGGTCAGGTGCTACACCTTCTGGAATTTGGAGGTTATATAATATACAATGTTTTATAAAGCTAGTTGATGTTGCTTAGTTTAATACTGCTGCTCGAGGAGCCGTAGAAAAGTTCTTAGTTGAGTGCAAGGAGAAGGTTCATTTCAATTTGAGTGGTATAACGAACAAGAGGGATAGTAATGAGTGTACCAATGAGGATAATAGTGTTTTAGAACCCACTTCATATGGTTCACAAATACACGATAACCAACCCTTGTGTCGTGAGGATGAGATAAAGGACCCAATAAAAAGAAGGAAAAAGGGTGGCAGAAATGATCGGCTTAAATCAACACATGAAAAGATTTACAATAGGCTCAAGGGCCGGAAACTTCAATCATGGAAAAAAAGGACGGGTAGGGCTGTTGATACGATGAAAACGAGGGCTACGCATTCTATAAAGGTACTGATCATTATGTTCACAACATCCAGAGACAATGAACACTATATTCAAAGACAATGAACATTATTTTCAATGGTACTGAACAAGAAGTCTTACGAGAATGACCATGAGGTTATATATGCAATGAACATTAACTCTGAAGTCAATGAACATACTAATCTGAACATACTTGTTTTGCTAAGGCAGTGAATATTAAGTTCAATGGTACTGATCAATAAGTCATATGATAATGAACATGAGGGATATATGCACTGAACATTAACTCCGAAATCAATGAACATTACAGTGCTAACTGTAACTATGGTTAATATCGCAGGATTATTTTGATGTCCCTGTAGGTGATACTCTTGCTCATCCAGTGACTGCTGTCGAAGAACTTCAAAGTTTCCAGCACGATGAATATTTTGATGTCAATATCACTCCCTTATAGTGTGTTCATTCCAAGATAAAAAATTCGTACTTTTGGATAATTAGTATATTCACTAGGGATATATTACATGTTAATTATGGATGCGTAGTATGTTCATTATGGATATATAATATGTTTATTTGAACTTTATGGATATGTTCATTATGGATAACTATTATGTTCACTAGGGATATTTTACATGTTCATTATGGATATGTAATATGTTCATTTGAACTTTATGGATATGTTCATTATGGATAACTATTATGTTCACTAGGGATATTTTACATGTTCATTATGGATACGTAGTATGTTCATTATGGATATGTAATATGTTCATTTGAACTTTATGGATATGTAATATGTAATATGCAAAAAGAAAACAAGTTATACTTAACATTTTTTATATAGACTCTGAACATAAAACACAAAGGGAATGATCATTAGATATGTAAGTACTGAACTTAAAAAAAATGAGTACATTCAAAACATAACCAACCGTAATGTAAAATGTGCAATAACATACATCTAGAAAATTTAAAACAATGTACTTTTACAATAACGAATCATCAAAATGTTCTTTTCAATGCCAAGTAACGAACATCGCCCCTTTTCTTGTTCAAATCATCCGCAAGGATCTCATATGTGTAGCGCAAAAGTAAACCTTTAAGTACTTGGAACTGCATGTTAATAATTGATAAGTAAGGATTGATAAGTAAGGATTTGGACAAATGATAAATTGGAAAGTACCAAATTCAAAACAAATACTCACGTCAGTAGGACTTAGTCCACATTCCCACTTGGACTTCCCTTCGTAGGTTTCCATGTGTCGCATCACATATATGTCACAGTCAACCTCATTTTTATTCGATCTCCATGGCATCTCAAGGTTCCTTACCTTGAAAGTGTTTAAATTTTTCTTACTGCCATTATTTCTCATGTAGGTTGCCAAAGCATTCAACTGTTGGTGAACAAATAGGATAAGCATGGTCAGTGAGAATAAGTTAATGTGCAGTGAAGTTAAGAATATGTTCAGTCAAAACTAAGTACATGTTCATTGGAGATATGTAAATGTTCCGTGAAATGTAGTACATATTGAGTGGTAATATGTAAATGTTCAGTGAAAATGAAGTAAATGTTCGAAACTAAATATATGTTCAGTAAAGATAGGAAAATGTTCAGTGAAATATAGGCAATGTGCAGTGGTAATATGTTAATGTTTCAGTGAAAATGAGGTAAATGTTCGAAATTAAGTACATGTTCAGTGAAATGTAGGGAATGTGCAGTGGTGAACTTAAAATGTTCAGTGAAATGAAGGTAATGTTCAGTAAAGTTCAGGATATGTTCAGTGTAGAGGGAGATAACTAACAAGGTTACCGAGATGATCATGGTATTTGTTTTTGAATAAAACCCCATCTGGAAGAATCCTGTTGTCAAGAAGGTCTAGGAACTTGTTCTTGATGTTCACGCAGTACAAGTAGAAGTGACTCGACGCGTATGCTGGGAAGAAGATCTAAAACATTTGTTGATCTATATTAATTTTTATATAATTATCCAAATTTAATTAGCAAATTTTCTATAATTAGCCACATAATGAATGAATATACCTGGTCGAAGGTCTTGAGGGGGGGTAACTTGCTATCAGCCAAATAATACTCAATGCTCTCTATGAACTGTGTCATTTTGAATTCCTCAGTCACAGCTTAACTTGTTTCATCTTAGGCATCACTCATACACAGGACATTCTGTTCACAAAAGGAGGATATGTTAGGGTCAATTTTATATTATGCGAAATATAGATAAATGCGGGAGCTTATAAACGGATTATTCGGGAAGAAAATCCCCTTCTCCTTTCTCGCTGTGTTGCGAGCGTTGAGTATTGCAGCCCATGCGTCTATAATCTCCGTATAGATGTTCGCATCATTGGTCATCGACTTGAATTGATCCCGGGAGATAAATCTTTGTCCATCATCAAATAGTAACTCTCTAGGGTACATGTAATGAATTGGCCAGTGAGTACTGTATAATATGTGTCCACAGTTATGAAATGAGTAATTTAGGACTCTTACTTGGGATCGAGATCTTCTGCGTATGCGTAGTCACATAGTACTTGTACTTCATCGTCGTCGCGATCAATCAAATTTGAATACTGCAGTACGAATGGGGATGAGAGCGCTGCAGATTTTCTCCTTTGCCTTTTCCTATAAGTGCAATGGATATCAATCGGAGATAGATTGAACATAACGCAAAAGCGCTTTTAAAACATTACGCAATATGAACAAGAGCACTGAACATTTAACGCATATTTACTGAACAAATAGCACATTTCATTGAACATTTACGCATTTGTACTAAACATTTACAACATTTTCACTGAACAGTTACTATATATTCACTGAACATTTACTTATCTTCATTGAACAATTACCTATTCTAACATCTTTAGGTAATTTCACTGAAGATTTAGTATAATTCACTGAACATATTATTATTTTAGTACATTTTACTGGAACATTTACATATTTATTCTCTGAACACTTGTTACATTGTCAATGAATAGGTACAAATTCACACTGAACATTTACTACCTTACACTGAACATATACTTAATTTCACTGAACTTACACTTAATTTCGACTAAACATATACTATATTTCATTGAATATTTAACTATCTTCACTAAACATTACCATATATTTCACTGAACATTTACTATATTTCACTGAACATATAGTTATTTCCAGTGGAAAATATTTCCACTGAACATATACTTTTTTGCGTTGAACGTTTCCTAAAATTCACACTGAACATTTACTACCTTCCACTGAACATATACTTAATCTCACTGAACATACACTTAATTTCGACTGAACATTTACTATATTTCACTAAACATTTACTATATTTTCAATGAACATTTATATATTTACACTAAACATTTACTATCTTCCACTGGACATCTTTTTATTTGCTACATAGTGCGCTGAACATTTGCTATATTCCACTGAACACGTCCTAACTCCACTAAACATTTAGTTATTTTCACTGAACATTTAGTTATTTTCACTAAACATTTAGTTATTTTCGCTAAACATTTACTTCTCTTTACTGATCATTTACTTCTTCCCATTGAACATTTAATTAATTTCAGTGAACATTTTATACCTTTCATTGAACATATACTTATGTCCACTGAACATATACTTATTTCCATAGAACACTTACTACATTTTACTAGAACAATTACATATACATTCTCTGAACACTTATTACATTGTCAATGAACAGGTACAAATTCACACTGAACATAATGGTGATCAGTTTCTTCAGCATCAAATTGTGATGCATTGGCTTCATCACTGAAATTCATATTATTACGCATGTTTATAATTGTATTGAACATTGTGTATATAACTAATGAACATGACGATAAAAATACTGAACAATTCGTTGTACCTTGGGGGGACTACACATGCTTCATCCCAAATAGCCTTCCTCACGGCTTCATCAACAAATTCCCCAAACCAACACGCACCGTATAAGTCATCATCCTGGCTAACGGGGAGGACATCAACTCTCCTTCTGCTCAGGTGATGTAGGTCTAATGGAAGAATTGTTCCAGAGCATCTAGACCACATCGATGCAACATCAATGAGGGTGTTATCATTTAAAAGACCTCCATGGTAAAACTTCTCCCCAGCTTTCAAGACCTCGGTGAGATTCACAAAATCGGATGCCAACTTCTCCGTCAGCGATCTCACCAGGTTGTTGTATTCCTGAATATAGAACCAAACAGAAGATCACATAAAAGATGAAGATTATGCTAGAAATCAATGAACAAGAAGAAGACAACAATGCACAGTTAGCAAAGGGTAATTGAACATTTTCTTGATATTCACTGCACATTTATTAAACAAACAATGAACATTTACCACAAATGCAATGAACATGCAACTATCAACAAATGAACATATTTTTAACAAGTACTATCTTATTCTAGGGAATTTATACCTCGAAGGTGGTAGGTTGGGGTTGTTGTTGGTGTTGTTGTTGTGCTTGTTGTTGTTATTGTTGTTGCTGTTGTTCATGTTGTTGTTGTTGGTGGTGGTGCTCTTCTTGTTGTTGTTGTTGTTTTTTTTGGTGCTCTTGCTCTTGTTGGTGTTGTTGTTGCTCTTGTTGCTGTTGTTGTTGTTGGTGATAACCATCGAGTAGGTGGATAGGTATAGGCGCGTGTAGAGATTGTGGTACCTCTATTCTGGTAAGCACACTGCCCTTACCAAAGCCATACCTCAGCTCGATGGCAATTCTTTCTTTCACCAAAGGAGCTTTCTAGACCGTCGTCAATGGAAAAGCCCTTGGTACACAGTTACCAAACCTTTGAAGACAATCAAAGTAGAATATCTGAAATTGAAGAATAATTGAAAGGAGTAAGTACACTATGAATGATCATTGAAAGGAATAGGTTAGTGAGAATGTATTTTTGGTTTAGTAGTTTACCATCAAGAAGGGGATGGGACCATTAAAAAAACCTTGAAGGTTTACTCTTCCAAGTCATTGAGGCCTCAGCCAAGCTTCTTAACGTATAGTTGCTCCAGTTGAACTCGCCTATGCGGTTCGTGTCATAAGAAGTGGTGAGAAACCTCACAAAGACTTATTGGGAATTTGAGCTGGACTTCATGCAGGTGTTAACTTCAAGCACCAAAAAGCTCCTTTTTCAATTGTTGTCAAGAGGGACATCATCCATCATCAACCTCTTCTCGACATCCTTCAAAGAGGGCAATTTCCCTCCATAGTAAGCTTTAAACTCAAGCATGAGTTGGGATAGCCTCTCATCGTGGTAGGTAGCATCCACGACTTTTTCCCCCGTCCTCGGGACCTCGTACACCAAGTGTACGTCTGTATCTTCGATGGCAACTGCCCTGTTACGGTCCAGTAGAATGCAGGTCCCATCCGAATCAAAGTTCCGAACAAGGTCAACTGAGAATTCGGGGTTGTTGGTAGGCAAATCGAGGTGTAGTAATCCGGCAAACCCCATGCTTCTTATTGCCTCTAACTTGTCAATTTTGTTAGCAAGGGTCTTAACAACGTTCTGGAGTGGGATGAGTGTCTGTCTGCAAACAGAAAATGGTTAGTCAGATTAAGTACATGTTCAGTCCAAATGGATAGATGATCAGTTGTAAGGGGCTAAATGGTCAGTGACTTGCCGCTAGGAATGTTCAGTGGGAATATGCAAATGGTCATTGAAAAAGATCGCGATGTTCAGTGGAGTATGCTAAATGGTTAGTGGGAAATAATCAATTGCAAAAATGACATGCCCACGAGATTGATTTGAATGGTAAGCAAAAATAAACAGAATGGTCAGCCCAATTAGCTAAGTTGTCAGTGAAGTGGGATTGTCTGTTTAGTGGAAATAAGCTAAATGGGATTTTGAACTGAATGATAAGTGGTATTGTGTAAGTTGGCATTTGATGCAATTGAAAAGAACATCGTTCAATTATTCATTTAATTGTATTGATTCTAACCTTTTCTACCCCTTGGATTGCTTCTCCGTAGGAATTTCAACCACAATGGGCGTTGGTATTTCCACGGCGAGTGGGGTTGGCATTTCCACCTCCAGTGGGATTGGTATTGATTGCTCACTGCATATAATAAAATAATCAATGAACATTTATAAATTTTCACTGTACATCTACACCATTACAATGAACATATATCAGGTTTCTTTCAACATTTACCTATGTCTCTTACCATCTACTGTTATTTTCGAGTGACCATCTACTCGATTTTTACAATGAACATCCAATAATATATGCTGAACATCTACTGAACATCTACTGACCATATACGTTATATCCACTGACCATCTAGCAAATACGACTGAACAAATGCACTGAACATTTTAAAGTGCACTGCACATTTAATCAAATCTTATCAGATCCAATGAACATAATACCACTGAACAATTTACCCACTTAAGTGACCATTTGCTTAATTCTACTGAACATCTCACTTTCCTCACTGAATATGTACTAATTCTCACTAACAATTTGCGAAATCTCACTATATCATGCACCTTATACCACTGAACATTTCTTCATTTTTAATGACCATCTACATACATGATTACAATGAACATTTAACAAATACGAGTGATCATTTGATAAAATCAATGAACAATTATTTAAATCAAATTCAATGAACATTAAATCAAATCCAATGAACATTATATCAAATCCACTGAACAATAACACTCTTAGAAAATACATTGTCCATTTGATTTACTGCACATGTCCATTATTCCAGTGAACATTCACATCCAATAAAATCTAATTCACCATTTAGATTATAGTACTGACTATTTGTCATTTTTTACTGACCATATACATAATACCACTGAATAATTAACCCATTTCATTGAACATTTGCATAATTCCACTGAACATCTCCCTTTTCTCACTGAATATCTACTAAATATCAATGACCATTTACAAAATCTTACTATATCATGTACCTTATTCCACTGAACATTTCTACATTTCTAATGACCATTTACATGATTCCATTGATCTTACATTCATTTTCCCTGAGCATTTAATAAATCATTTAGCCAATTCTACTGCACATTTCCATTCAATTATACTGTATTTTAGCCTTTTGCAATGATCATCTAATTACAGTCAATGATCATTACCTTTATTTTAAATGACCATGATTAAATATTCACTGAATATTTAGTTAAATATATTGACCATGTATGTTATTCCAATGACCATTTGATTTATTTCGCTGACCATTTAATATTCACTGAACAACGTTTCTGACTCCACTGAACATGTAATACACTCCACTGAACATGTAACATACTCTACTGAACATGCAATCTACTCCATTGAACGTTATGGTAATTTCACTGAATATACAATCAGGTCCACTGACCAAATCCATAATCTCAATGACCAACAAGTTAATTTCCACTGAACATTTGGTCAGTTTCAATGAACATATAATTCAAACTACTGAACATGTTCAACGTGTAACTTAATACAATCAACTGCATTTCTAGTGAACATTTACTCATTTCCACTGACTATGTACAGATATTGAATGCACATCTGGTCAATTAAACTGACCATTTACCTAATTTCATACAAAGTTTACCATATATACAAATACAATCCATAAAAATACATGAACATTAAAAAGGAATACATTGTATACAAAAAAAATTGCAAAATTCGTTACTTTATGTTCTCGGCTTGCTCTGCTATCTCTTCAAGCAACGCCGGATCTACAACAGGTTCATACATGAATGTCTTCTTATTCTTTGTTTTTCGGGCTTGGACAATGTTAATTAAGGGTTCTTCCTCATTTAGGTCACCAACAAACCTTCAAAGTGTCCAAAAAATTAGATATTCAATCCTCTAAAAATGAAAGAAAACGCCAAAATAATTTACAGCACTTACTTGTTCTTAGTACGAGACATGGTTAAAGGGTTAGAGGGTGAGAGTGGAAATTTATGAATGTTCGAAGAGAGTCTTGAAGATTTGCGCAGAGAAGAGTGGAAGTGGGATGCCTTGGGTCAGTTTACAGGGAGAGAGAGCATTATGAGGGAAGATGAAAATGAAATGGAAGTTGAAAGGTTGAAGTGAAGTAATGGATGGAGAAAATGATGACAGTTTTATGGGGAATAAGCAACTGCCGTAATCCGAGAAACTAGGCACGTTTCCTAATGCCAGGATATGACGGTTTATGGGGGGGGGAATTTAAACCGCAAATATTCAGCGAAATTAGGTGAATGGTCATTAGACTTGCTGACGTGTAAAAGTAGCTCCCTCCACTTGCGCCCCAATTGCGTTTTGTAGTGTTTTGGTCTGCGTTTTACACAGGGCGCACGATGCGCATCGTGCACCCGAGTGTAACGTCCACCTTATGTAGGATTTTACGACTCTTTGGCCCTCGTTATTTAGCATTTCAGTCTGGCGGATTTGGCGCTGGAGGAACAATGTGGTTAATAACAACATTGAAGATATCCCACTGGACCCTAGGGCGTTTATGCATATTCTGGATGAAACAGTGAAGGCTTTAATGAAGCAGGACAGTGGGAATGTTGGTGCTTCCAGAATTAAACGTGAAGTGTTAGTGAGATGGAATGCACCTAGTAACGAGTTGTATGTCTTGAATATCGATGGTACTGCTAAGGGATCTCCTGGTGATGCAAGGGTGGTGGAGTGATTAGAGATTCAAATGGAAAGTGGGTATTGGCTTTTACAGCTAATTATGGGAGATGCAGAGCAATTAGAGTAGAGTGTTTAGCTCTTCTTAAAGGATTGTTGTTGGCAAGAGAGCTTGATATTACAAAACTTGAAGTTTAAATGGATAATATGGCCTATATCAATGCTTTGGAGGAAGAATGCCCAGGAGGTGATTGTGCTCAAATTATCAGTAATTGTAAAAGACTATTGTACTTATCTTCATGGCAAGTTAGAGTGCATCATATCTACCGCGAAGAGAGAAGGGCTGCAAATTAGTTGGCTAACCAAGGAATTATCAATAATACGCATTTCGCAATTTTGGAAAGTGTTCCCCTAAATTTAAACGTATTTTAGATGAAAACGTTAGGAGTGTTTGTTTCCCACGTTTTGTTCCCCCTTAATCTCTTAGGTTTATGATAGGTTTTTCGTTTTTATTTTTTTTGTTGTTGTGTTGGGTCGTTTTCTTTAGTTGTTTTTCTTTCAGCTTATGCTTCTTTCAGAAATTAAAAAAAATAAATAAGGCTCTTTCAAAATTGCCTAATAAAAGCTCTTTCAGATTGTCGAACACATTTCTCTAATCCTTTTAATGCTTGGATAATTTGAATTTGGCTTTCTTCACCCATTCTTCTATTTTATCGTTTAAATTTGGCTTGTTAGCAAACGAACGAAGCCCTGCCAAAACCAGACTGAGTTCGATCTATTCACCAAGTGTTTAATCCGTGTTAGACCAACTTGTTATAAAATTCACACCACCAAGCTATCCAACAGTATATAGCTCCCCAAAATGCCCACCATATACAGAATAAACTGCTAATAAAACACCTATGAATCCGTTTCTGCTTTGTGGTGGGGGGGGGGGGGGGGGGGGGGGGGGGGGGGTTAGAGCAAGGTGCCAACTGCCAAGGTGTGTTATAAATTCCCGGTCTCTCATCTGAAAAGGATGAAGTGCTAACCACTTCAAGTCTTCAATCATCTCAACACTTCAAAATCTTGCTCCAATACACATGCAGTCTTTCATGGTAGTAAAATCATACAAGACCTGCCAATTCACACAAAGAATGTTAGAGAATGGCATCTTCGACTAACTCTTTGAATATGCATCCCGGTAACATGTGCGTTGAAATTCCATCATTGGAAGTTGAAGCAGCAGCGGATGTAATTTTTCATATTATGTACCGCCAAAAAATTAATTACTAAGGAATTGAGTCAGGTAGAAGAAAATGATGATAACGAAGAAAGGTGTACACGTACAAAGGTGGGAAATGGCCATGGGCCTAATGGCAGCAATGGGTAATTTAAGGGAGAAGAGGATAGATAGAAGCTGATTGTAGCATGGAAGGGAGGAGCTGATAAATGTGAGGAAAAAGGACATCAATGGGAGACAATGGGGTTTTTATTTATCCTTTTCAATCAGGTCTCTGTTGAAGATTATAACCTTCAGGAACGACATGATATGGAGGAAGAGAATTAAAAAGTTTCATGGATATGGCAAAGGGTAGAAGAACCAGTGTCACCTAGTTCACTGGTAGGCGAAACAAATACATGAACATAAAGTCTATCAAATTAGTTTTTTGTAATTGTCAAGTAATCTTCTAGGAACACAACAAACCGTTAACATTATTTGTGTTTCATAATCAAACATTTAAATATCAGAGTACCAAAAATAACAATGATCAATGAAGCCAAATTTTCCATTATAAAAATAATTCTCTCTTGAAGGAAAGATGAAATGTCTGAGCTTTTCTTTACACTAAAGGCATGTTTGGATTGGGGTAATATATTAGGGGAGTAATAAAAGTTAAATTAATGAAAAATAAGGTTAGTAAAAGTGGTTTATAAGGGAAATATAGTATTAGTAGTGTGATAAAAGGAAAACTAATACCCTTATTTGAAGGGTAATAGATACTCTCCACACCTTTAAGATACTTATTACCACCATAATAAGGGTATTACTCAATCTCTCAATTCTTTCTTCTTCCTCATACCACTACTATAATACATTTTTTTCACTTCATCTCCTTTGTTACCACCTCTATTTACCTTTATTTTTCATTAGTTTGACTTTTATCAACCCCTTAATCCATCTCCCTCAATCCAAGCATGACCTAATTCTACACATATAGTATCCCTCAATTATTGAGAATGTGTACATAAAAACAAAAAAAAATCCAAATAGTCCCCCTAAAACTTCCGAAAAGCTTAGTCATTTGACATAGCAAGGGAGATGAATCATACTTTGTACTTTCAATTAAATTTCTAATTTGGAAAACATATATTTCATCTTAGTTCTAAGAAACCCAAATACCCATAAATTCAGCCCATGTCTCCACTCTCTAGAAGTCCCTCAACCACCAATCATTCTTCAAAGACATCTCTGTAGATCAGCTCACCCTCATCTCACTCTCTACACCTGCAGTACCAGCTCCCAGCCAAGCGTCACCATTGCAACCAACAAGGTGAGCTACTCTCACTTTTTCACCTCATTTTTTTCACCTCATTTTTTTCACTCGACAACCAAGCCCGCCTTAACCCATATCCTTTCCCTTCTGCGGTTCTGCCTGAAGGCCCCATTCTCTATCCCCCACTGACACCACCTGTACTTTCATCCAACTTTATAGACTCTCGTTCAAGTCTGCATAAGGAAATATAATCAGCTGGCTCACAAAAGGTCAAGAGGAGCTGAGATGATTTCCATGTGACCTTCCAACTTTCACCCACTTCCAACCAAAATTAATATAAGGATACAAACTAGCAAGCTATGACCATTGGCTAGTATACAGCACATATCATTGCCAGAGTAGATTGTCAGAGCAATAGCAGCAGTCAGCAATGGCACGAACTGGTGAGCCCAACCTTCTGAAAGAAAAGCCCTAACAATATGAATCTCAATTTACAGGAGTTCACATTTTCAACAGATTCAGAATTTGAACATTTATCGTATGATTCCTTGATTTAGTTTATTTGAACATTTAAACCCTTGATCATATAATATCCTTGATTTTTTTTATTATTATTTTTTTATGCTGAACACATATAATCCGGTGAGAAAGGTAGAGGGTTTGGGTAATTGAGACCTCAAACGTGTTATAGGAAGACCAAGGAAGACTTGGATTGTGGGAGTTAGGGAAAACATGGATAAAACTTTGGAAGAAAATGTGGCTCTAAATAGGAGAGAATGAAAGAGACGTAATTTTGAGAATGATCACGCAAGATAGATTTTTTATTCATGTAGCCGACCCCATATGTTTAGGATTAAGGCTTGGCTTTGTCGTTGTATGGGTATCAGTGTAATGTTGTGGACAAAAGTTAGTGATAAAGAGTATTGGTTACGCTAATTTTGAGTGTTCCACAGAAAATTAGTTGAGCTAGTGGACCAGGATTAAAACAGACAACATGCAATTTGGTTTGCTGAGCAAAGGAACAAATTATCTACCAGGTACAAATACAGTATGACAAATAAATCACATATGATATAATAAGATTATTACAGGTCAGCCAGCAGGTAAAAATAGATGTACTTCTACAAAATAATCATAGATACATGCACAACCAACACATACCAGCCATAACAGAAACAAGATCAAAATTGCTAGACATACCAGATGGAGATTTTGGCTAAAATAAGTTTATTTTCCAGCAGCTGGCTTTCGTTGTAGAACCAAATCATCAGCGGAGTAATAATCCGCAATCAGACTGTACATATATGATGGGTTATGGCCTCCACTGCAATGAAAGAAAATTGTCTGTTACCCTGTCTATACATCAAAAAAAAGGTTAAAACAGATTAATGCAGCCGCAGAACAGAAAGTAAAAGAACTAAAGATATGACCCATTGCCACTACCCACTAACCTATATGAAAACCTCAGGAGAAACACTATTCATTTATATTAAGGGCAACCTTCGTATTACGCCTACGAACCTAGTAGTGTTGAAAGATATTCCGTATCAACTTCCCCATGTATAAACCAAAATAAATCCACCAATAAATCCTTCCAAACCATAATGTGTTAAAGCTCCATTATTTCAATGATCACAATTTGGACAAACTAAAAAAGTAAATAGACAAATTATCTCTCCTCAAACCCAACTTTTAAAATAACATGCATTTCATAGTATAGAACTAATAATTAAGCCCTTTTACCTAAGATATGATGTCTTTATAAACAAGTCATATGCTTGTTGGATTTCAGGTGTAGGTGAAGAAGAGACTCCTTAAAATCCATATTATTATAAAGAAAACCACTTAATATATATGTGCTCACGCCGGTGACAATAAAATATTTTCTTTCAGAAAAAGATGTCTTACCTTAATCAAGGAAAATAACTGGAATTAGACTTGTTCAACCAGCTTACAAGAAAATCAGAGCCATTTGTGAGGGAAGGATACTTTATACTTTGTATCATTTTTATGGATGAATTCCTATGTATCATTTAAATTAAGTGGAAGGAAGCTACAACTCTTATACATCCACAAGACATTTCCCAAGGTAATTATTTATCATTTTATCCTTATATTCTTGGAGGAGAGAAGAGAAGGGAAGAGAATTGGATGGATTGGAGGAGATACTAGCAAAACACAAAAGAATGCAAAGTTTAACAGACACAACATAATAACAACTACAAAAAGTTGTGAAACATAAGTATGCACTCAACTCAGAAAGAGTAGCTTTAAAAATAAAAATTTAAAAAAACTAGCATACGTGTCAGTGATGAAGAGGCTAACAAGCTTTGGTGGCACATAATCAAACGTTGGGTTGACAACGTGAAGCAGTGGGTCAACTTTGCCACTTCCAAAATCCAAACAATCTGAAAATTCTCCAAAATCCAACAAATCGGATGGGGATTTCAGCTCATTGAGTAAGACTTCAGGGTTGTGAGGATACAAGGGGCATAGCTGCCATAGGTCAGACATTAAACACAATCAACCAGTAAGCTATATGGATTCCATAAAAAAAAGTCACAAAAAATTAAAGGAAACCAAAAATATCAAGATAGAATGTTGCTATTGACTAATTAGTCAAAAGATATGTTTAGTTGTTTTGGAGCACGATTTACATTACCAAAGTCAAGCTACAGATCAAAAGACTCAAAACAAAAGGGACAATGTCAAGGTAGCAAACAATAAGGCAAGTAAATAAAAGACTGGAATAGATCGCCACCGATGATCCCTTCTTAAAAAGATGTTGGGTTCCGTCTATCTACCAACCTATCAAACAATTTGCATTTAAACACATTTATGTGTATGTATCAGTCAACCTGTGCCATGTTAATTCAGCATTAAAAGTAGCTTATAAGTCATCAAATGGTAATTATAGTACAAAAATAGTAATGCCATTCCATTCAAAAATAACCCTCTAGTTGGCTCAGTTAGTAGAACAAATGGTAGGAACTTTGTGAGGACAGCCATTTTAGGCCAAAACAAGCAATGAAGTTCATGAATACATCCCTAAGTGATATTTTATCTATCAAAAGCCTTTATTTCTTATTTCCTTGAGCTACTTCAGTTCAACCAAACTGCAGCATCTCAGCTTCCTAATCATTAAAATGCATAAGCAACTTTCCCAATTTCATCATTCGACCAAGATTCTGTAAGATCCTAAAAGCATTAATATGCTCATTGGAAAAGGTTTCTCTGAATTTTTGTTGAAGGTAATATCAAGCTATTCAATATGACAATGAGGTGCATCAACTCAAACGAGAAAAAGAAGATTTTGAAAAATATGAGGCAAACTTTACATTTTGTAACCGGAATAAAAAATTGTTGAAATCTATAACTCAGTAGGATAGGAAGTGGAAGCGTTAAAGCCTACAATGAGATGAAAAATATCCTCGAAGGGCGAAAGTATTGGGCAATCACCTTGTGACTTCCTGCAACAACCACAAATGGAACAGCATGCCTTTGAGCAGCAAGAGCAACCATATTAAAACCAACAGGGGCAATCAGTCCACCATTAGCCATAACAGCATGAGCTCCAACTATGACCTTCAAAAAAAAAAAAATTAGTTCTTGAATTTGACAGCATTTTGGGGAAAAGAATTGACACATTACCATAAGTGGACAATCATACCATATTCACTCGCGATATCATTGCATAAACAGCAGAGTCAGTTATGACAGTGGTCTGCAAACCTCTAGCCACTAATTCTTTTGCAAGAACATGCCCTTGGTACCTGGTTCCATTGTGAAAGAAACATATCAACCCAAAATTTGATCACATAATGTTGCTTATGCATGCTGTTTACACCCATAAAAAGTTTCTTATGCAAAGATATGCTGAACTCAACCCATTAATAAAGATCCACCCATAAAAAGAATATATGCTGAACACAAACATCAGTTCTTCAGCAGTCATCATCTCAACACTACTATACTACTAAAGGGGCATTTGGTGTAGGAGATTCAAGAAAGGGAAAGGGTTTCAAGAAGTCTTTTTCCCTTTAATTGTGTATGTTAGCTGTATAATTCCTTTCCCTTTTCCTGTTGACCAAACTTTGACCATCCCACATCCTTCTACCATGAACCCCCCCATAGGGAATCAATGTAACACCAAAACCCTCTAGACTAAGACCTGATGCGCAAACTTTAATCACCACTGCAACCACCAGCCTACCCATCTCACCCCATAATCCTACACCACTGAACTGCCTCACTCAACCAACCCATCCACCAATAGCACCACATCACCAAACCCACCAACCCAACATCCAGCAATGCTCCATCACAACAACCAACCATTCCACTTCATACACCACAACTGATAACCAACATGGTGGTACTTGGGTGGGGATAAGATAATGAACAAGGGTTCGATACCCTTTATTGTACCTACAGCAAACAAAGTGGTGAATTGGGTGGATAATTATTTTATTCTATATGTATGACAATATCCCTTGCATTGATTGTGAACCGAACATCCCCCTAAATGGATTATTTCCCATTCCATAATAATCTTGCATGATTGAGTTTTAAACATCAAAATCATATTCCTCTAAGATGTTTTCTTGTAAACTACTATTCTCATCCCTTTCGGCAAAGAGAGTGGAGAACATTGCGAGATTAACTCACATTCCTAAATAATATGAAGCAATTCCAATAAAGAATAAAAGAAAAGAAAGAATAATGTAAGAAAATTACAAAAGATTTTCTCAAAAAGAAGATTCAACACATAGGACTAATAGGAGCTTCATTGTAAACTTTAGAACTCATCTTTTGGGAAAGAACCTAGACAATTTTTTATAAGATCACATCGTTACAGGCCTTGCACCTGGGTTTGCATCTTTCATCTTTACTTTGAATAAATCAAATTACAAAATATAGGGCATATGAAAGTACCTTGGAGCACCTTCTGCAACAAAGACCCTAAATGACCGTTTCTTCTCTTTTGCTGCACATAGAAATTCCATTACTGTTCTTGACCGGCCTAAAGTCAATATTACCTCACTGCAAAAAGTCATGGCAGAATAAGCACGTAGAAAATGCCCAGGCTCAAAGGATAAAATATGGAAGTTGTCAGATGAAAAGACACACACTTGTGTATCAGATACACATAGTTGCATGAATAGTGACAGCCTCTGATTCAAGAAGGCCAGGAATAACTTTTATCAAAGAGAAGCTGTCAAATACTTACCAAAAAGAGCAATTTTCTCTTGTTTTGCATCATCACATATAATGGAGAATAGTACTCCTTCGTCCCTCGAAGAATTTCCTATTTCTCCATTTCAGTTTGTCCTAACTTTTCAATTAAGCTATTGGGCTGGGCCTGCTAAATAAAATAATGCTTTCTTTACCTATTTTTCATTTGCTTTCACCCATATTTTACAAAGGTCCACCACTTTCTCTCATCTCAAAGACAAAAAAAGCCCAAAAAGAAAAAAAAAACACTAAACACTACCCACTATCTTATTGTTTCATACTTTTATTCAACAAAGAACGATAGCCTTTCTCCTCAATCTAATGCGCCCGCAGAATTCGAACCTGCAATCTTCAGGGCATGAGCCTAATGAGGTTTTCCCCTTCTACTGTGCCAATAGAACGCTCAAGTAAAAGACCATTCAGTGAAAGATACGCTTTCTTATCCGAATTGAACTTAAATGGAAATGATATGAAAAGTCTTTTTCAAAACCTAGCTGTGATTCACTACGCTTTGCTTGAGCATATCGGCAGACTCGGCATTGTTCTTGATAGTTCATCCCTTTGAAGAGTTCAAAACCTTAGAAATGGAGCTCTTTAATTGACAGCTCTCTTTCTGACATCTCACTCTTACGAAATCTTTGAAAGAGGAGTTTTTGCTTTCCTAAGTATCTTTCTAAATGGATTCTCTTGTAATGTCAAGAATGCCTCTTTATAAAAGAGAATGCACCAGGGGAGACAAAGAGAATATTGGAGAAGGGAGGCAAATAACGAAATAAGAATGTCAGAATGTCAGCAGGTGCAAGGGGAGACACGCACGGCACACATAAACTTTTAGTTATCAATATTAAATAATTGTATTCTGTTACTGAGTTGGTTAGCATGTGGGTATTTAAGGGAGAATTGTAAGAGGGGAGAGTATGCAACAAGTAATCAGTAAAAGTTACATAGGGAGAGTGCCTTCCTCTCGAAAGAAGGACTTGTAAATATATCCAGCAGCAGCATATAATACTCTAGCTTTTAGCTATTCTGACGTTGTGTTTCTGTCTTTAATCTCCGGCGGCAAGACCATGGCACCGACATCCAACACTCAACGAATAGATGTAATGGAGTTGGAGATTTTAACCCTAGACACAAGAATTTCTCAGGCCATAACGGTGGCTCTAGAAGCCATGTTACAGTGGAACAATCGACGAAGCAATTGAAGGAAGAGGTGGCAACATTGACCCAAAAGTTGGAATCACAAACAGTGGAACACCCCTGGAGGAACCACTCCCCCCCCCCCCCCCCCCCCCAACCTTGACCCATAATCAAAGCTCCTTCAAAAGAGTCGGAGCAAACCTGACCGAGAAACAACCCTTTCAGACCACCGAAGAGCGAGGTACAGGGGACTACGGAACGAATTGGAGAATCAAGAGGCTTGATCTATTGACGTTTGATGCGGTAAATCCGAACGGATGGATTATCCGTGCCGAAAGATACTTCCACTTTTACCTCCTCAGCGAAGAAGAGAGTTTGGAGGCAGCCCTAGACGGGTGCCCTCTTATGGTTTCAATGGGAACATCGCCGGAGGAGGATCACGCGCTGGGAAGAACTAAAGGGGTTAGTGCTCCGCAAGTTTTAGCCGGCGGAAGGCTCATTGTATGAGCAGTGGTTGGCGTTGCAAAAATCGAGGACTAGTGTGGGAGAGTATGGAAGAAAGTTTATAGAGCTCATGGCTCAATTAGAGGGGGTGCCAGAGCCCATTGCGCTGGGTCAGTATTTGAACGGACTCAAAGAGGAAGTGTGGGCTGAAGTATGAGGCCCACAGGTTTAGATGATGCAATGGACCTAGGCATTAAAGTAGAAGAGAAGTTGCGATTTGGGCAAAAAAGGTGGATTGGGCCTAGAAATGCTTGAGGAGAGAAATCCTTCGCTTCTCAGCCATCAGGCCAATTTTCCACGCAGCCAAATCCCTAATTTTCCTTGTAACCCCCAAAATTCTTTAATTTTCCTTGAAACCCCGAAAATTCCCTAAACCGCAGTTATGGAGTAAATGGTGAAGTGAGGAGATTGAGCAAACAGGAGTTACGGCAGAAAAGAGAGATGGGACTATGCTTTAGGTGCGATGAGAAGTGGAAATCTGGCCACCGGTGTAAGCGCCGTGAGCTTAGTGTGTTAGTGACTTTTGATGATGAAGACACGGAGGAAAATGAGACCGAGGAATTACCACTAGTGGAAGGCTAGGAAGGGCAATTAATCGAATAGAGGACGCTTTCCCCTACCGTTTCCCTCAATTCACTTATGGGCCTCACCAACCCGAAGACTATGAAGCTTCGAGGGTTGACAAAAGGGCAAGAAGTGGTAGTGATGAACAACACCAAGGCTACGCATAATTTCTTATCCTCAACTATGGCTACTGAGTTACAGCTTCCTTCGTCAGGTACAACCAACTTCGGAGTCACACTGGGAATGGAGAATGAGTCCAGGGTGAAGGCGAGTGCTTGGGAGTGAATTTGACTCTGCAAGGGATGACTGTAGTGGAGGATTTCCTCATATTACCCTTAGGAAATTCAGATGTTATTTTGGGGATACAATGGCTTGAGAAGCTGGGGAATCGACCAACTGGAAGACACGGGTCATGAAATTCTGCGTTGGGGGTGAGAATGTTACGTCGAGAGGAGAATCGAGCCTAGGGGAGAACTAGTGTATCATTGATGGCCATGTTTAGAACAATCAGGAAGGAAAAAAGGAGGGTTCCTGGTGGAATGTAGCTCGTTACTAAGAGACTCGAGTTCAAAAGAGTTATTGGATAAGATGCCTGTTTTTCTACGGCCATTGTTGCAAGAGTTTAGGGACGTGTTTGAAATGCCATAAGGTCTCCCACCCCAACGGGACATTGAGCATGCAATTGTGTTGAAAGAGGGGATGGATCCTATTAGTGTGAGGCCCTACAGATACCCCCATAGCCAGAAAGCCGAAATAGAAAGACTGATTCGAGATATGCTCCAAGCTGAAATTATTAATATCCCATCCAGTCCTTACTCTAGTCCGGTCCTACTAGTCAAAAAGAAAGATGGCTTCTGGCGTTTCTATGTGGACTACAGAGCCCTAAATAAGTACACTGTTCGTGACAAATTCCCAATTCCGGTGATCGACGAGCTATTGGATGAGTTACATGGAGTATCGGTGTTCTCGAAATTGGATTTTAAATCAGGCTATCACTAAATACGAGTTCGGGAAGAGGATGTACCGAAGACTGCATTTCGAACACATGATGGTCATAACGAACTCCTTGTAATGCCTTTTGGTCTAACAAACGCCCCCGCCACCTTCCAGTCACTGATGAATTCAGTGTTTCGGCCCTTCCTACGCAAATTTGTCTCAATATTTTTTGACGATGTGTTAATTTATAGCCAAGGAGAAGAGGAGCATAGGGAACACGTGGTAGTGGTGTTAGACTTGCTAAGAAGTCACCGACTCTTTGCTAACCAAAAAAATGCGAGTTTGGCCAGCATGAAATAGCTTATTTGGGTCATTTGGTTTCGGGGAAAGGAGTATATGTTGGCTTTAGTAAGATACAAGCTATCCTTGACTGGCGACAACCGAGAAATCTCAAGGAATTAAGGGGATTCCTCGGGCTTACAGGTTACTATAGGAGGTTCATTAAGGGTTATGCTCGGTTGGCTCACCCACTCACATCTCAATTGACGAAGGACTGTTTTGGGTGGAGTAGTGAAGCCACCGTAGCTTTTGAGAGGCTTAAACAAGCTATGACTTAAGCATCGGTGCTGGCAATGCCTAACTTTGACGAGAGATTCGTGATAGAAACAGATGTATGTGGGTAAGGAGTAGGGGCGGTATTGCTGCAGCGGGATCATCCAATTGCGTTTTTTAGCAAAATGCTAGTGGGCAAACCTATCTATGAAAAGGAGTTAATAGCAATTGTCTAGCTGTGGAGAAATGGATGCATTATCTTTTGGGGAGAGTATTCACTGTTCGATCAACAAAAGAGTTTGCGCTATCTACTGGAGCAACGAAAGTTTGGCCAGGCGTACCAAAAGTGGGTCAGCAAGCTCCTAGGGTACTCCTTCGAGATCCAATATAAGCGGGGAGCCATGCCTTATCTCGAATATGTTCGCCGAATGCTTCTTGTTCAGCCATGATCTCTACTTGTAGGCTTCCTCGGAAGTACATACACTCCCAGATTCAACAGGATGGGTTTATTTCAAGACTTTCCAGCAAGATCAGGGAGGGAGAGCAACCCCCAAAGTGGTTTTCTTTAGACAGAGATGTCTTAAAGTGCAAAGGGAGGGTTGTCATTCCAAAAATATCTTCCCTCACCTCAGCTCTACTAAACAAATACCACAATTCAACCGTGGGTGGCCACACGGGAGAAGTTAAGACTTATCAAATAATGGCAGAGTGGTATTGGCCAGGGATGAGAAGAGATATTACAGACTATGTGCGGGAATATAATGTTTGCCAACGAAACAAAGTGGATACGACCAGTCCCCGGCCATTACCAATACCAGAGAGGATTTGGGAAGATATATCTATGGATTTCATAGAGGGGTTGCCCTCTTCGATGGGGTGGAACACTATTTTGGTGGTGGTGGATCGCCTCTCAATGTATGCCCAGTTTTTGCTACTTAAACACCCGTTTACAGCATTGCGGGTAGCTCAGACCTTTGTGGATGAAGTAGTCCGTCTAGGTGGGTTTCCATCCTCCATAATATCGGATAGAGATCGTTCATTCTTCGGCTCTTTTTGGGCAGAATTATTTAGACTATAGGGGACTCAACTAAAGAGGAGTACTACGTACCACCCACAAACAACAGGCAGACTAAATTTGTCAATAAGGGTGTGGAAACATACTTACGATGTTTTGTGAATGGCAATCCGAAGTCATGGTCAAAGTGGATCCCGTGGGCTGAGTATTGGTATAATACATCCTTCCACACTGAACCCCCTTTAAGGTTGTGTATGGGAGGAATCCTCCTCATCTTGTTCGTTTTGCTCGAGGGGTTCCAAATGTGTCAGGAGGAGTTGAGGAGCAGCTGAGAGAGCATGACATTGTAATAAATGACCTCAAATCCCACCTCACAAAGGCCTAGGAGTACATGAAGGTCTACGAGGACAGAAAGAGAAGAGCTGGACATTTCGGGACTGGGGAAAAGGTATTCTTAAACTTCAACCCTACCGCCAATCTTCAGTAGCTCCGAGAGGATTCAAGAAGCTTTCTCCCAGATTTTATGGGCCTTACGAGGTATTGCAGAGAATTGGTAAAGTCGCCTACAAATCACGCCTGCATGAGGACGCCAAGATCCATCTGGTATTTCACATTTCCCAGCTCAAGAAAGCGTATGGAGATCACCTTGCAACTACTCCTCTACCAACTCTATTAGCAGCTAACATGGTGTTAGAAGTAATTATACAAGCTATATCGAGGGTTCGCAATTGTTGGCAAGGTCAAGTGGAAGTGCTAATCAAATGGCAAGGTCTACCCGACTTTGAAGCTGCCTGGGAGCGTTTCAATGACTTAGTCCTCGGATTTCCAGATTTCCACCTTGAGGACAAGGTGAATCTTGTGACCAGGAGAAGGACAAGGACAGAGGCCACTCATTACAGTAACATACACAAGGCGTAAGCAGGCACGGGAGACAAAGAGAATATTGGAGAAGGAAGGCAAATAACGGAATAAGAATGTTCAGAATGTCAGCAAATGCAAAGGGAGACATGCACGACACACATACACTAAACATTTAGTTATCAATATTAAATAATTGTATTCTGTTACAAAGCTGGTTAGCATGTGGGTATTTAAGGGAGAATTGTAAGAGGGGAGGGTATGCAAAAAGTAATCAGTAAAAGTTACATAGGGAGAGTGCCTTCTTCTCGAAAGGACTTGTAAATATACTGAAGCATATAATACATAAGCTTTTAGCCATTCTCACGTTGTATTTCTATCTTTAATCTCCTTCCCCATCTGATCCCTAGAGAGAAGTGAATGAGTTACTGAAATTCCTTTAGCTGACATAACATAAAGAGTCTCTTGTCCGGCAAGCCTAGTTTCTAGACCAACTGCTTAACTTACCTTAGCCAAGCGTCCTACTGCCTCAATGGAAGAAAACCCCTCTCCATATCATTTATTCCCAGACACCTCCTTTTTGAAATGAATTCGCGAAACTAAGAAAGAAAACTCACTATTAACGATATTCTAATTATACAACATATGCTATAAGTAGGGAAGGAATCTAATTGATAAACATTTTAAGGGAACATTAACACCTTCTAGTAGCAGCAAAAATGCTCAATAAAAGACACTTTTAATGCCAACAGATAACAGATAACCATGTATAGAATGAAATAAAATAACGTACTTTTGATGAATATGCTCAACTGCTTGCTCAGCAATCTGCTCGTGGCAAGTATCAATATCCTGAATGAGCTCATTAACAGCTTCAATGACATCATGCTTTAGTTTTCGAATCCCAGAGCCCTTATCTGCAGCTGCAGAGTGAAACTGTTAATTAACAATACAAAAGGAAAAAAAACGGTGGGTCAAATCGTAATCCTCCCTGCCTTTATTCACACCCTTCCAAGCACTATCATTTTCCCCATTAGGCTACTTGATCAGCTTATCTAGGTAAAACCAATAACCTAATATTCAGGGTTATTTTACTCAGATTAGAATCAAGAAAGAAAACTACCTCATTCAAAAGGTGCAGTTCAGCAGACAATCACACCATTTGGTGGCTCTAACAATTAATAAAGCTGTTAAACAAAGGAACCTAATGCCGAAGGGTCATGAGTGCCCGTTTATGAAGTTTTACTTTGAAGACACTGTGTGGGGAAGCAAGTTAAAGAACATTAATGGGAGGTAGGCACATTGAAGCTGAACATAATTAGGTGGGCAGGAAAGTCAAGCAAAGGGCTTAAGATACTTAAAAAAAAATATCATGGCTTTGTTGACTGTATCTAGAAGTCCTGGTAGGACTTGAAATAAATACCTCCAAGTTGTGAGATACGGACTTATTTTTGTGTATAGAATTTTAAAACAATTGGCTATAGTATGCTTCATGAGAACAACACAACTTACACTTGCATTTTCCTTCAGAATCACCCCCAGATGATGAAAGGGGAACAGTAGTAGCATTAGGTAAATCTTCAAGAAGAGTATGTAGTGATGGTGGGCGCAAAGTGCTTCTTGCTGCAGCTGCTACTGCTGCTGCTGACAGGATAGGGTGAGAATCCCTGTCATCTTCATCATCATCACTTCCAACTGATATATTTAGGTCAGCGATAGCTGCTGTAGTAAGAGATAAATCTTCCTCTCTGATAATATGTAGCACTCTCCTGACAATATTTCCAACAGCAAGCTCTGCAGTTCATTTCAAATGGGGGTTAATAAATGATCCCACAACATACATTAAATGGCATCACTTCCAACAGCAAGGAAACCATAGAGAGGTAATGGAGGTACAAGAGGCACACTGTACCTAACTGAATTACAGGATTTTGAGTTAATTTTCTACTGCCCCCATCATAATATGCTGAGTCGCATATGATGCACTTTTCCGCCATCACAAAGAAAATTATAAGTAAAGCTTACATATGATTTTGATTTAATGGGAATTCATTATTTAGATCTTATTCATGCTGACATCAAGAGGCATACTCTGCGTGCCTAACTAAATCACAGGATTTCGAGTTAATTTTCTACTGCCCCTGTTTATAATATGTTGAGCCGCATATGATGCGCTTTCCCACGATCATAAAGAAATTTATAAGTAAAGGCTAACATATGATTTTGAGTTAATGGGAATTCATTAGTTAGTTCGTATGACATCAAGTGGAAGAAGTGCAAAAAAACCACCAATAAGTATAATTTTGCTTTTGACATCCAAGACCAACTCACATCTAGTTTGCTAGTCAAATTAAGAATGACAACAAAACCTTAATGTGATCAATGATCAGACATTCAACAAACCTCCAAAAATAAAGCAAAATCACGCGTAAATGGTAAATTGTGTTGATGGGGATAAAACATTCTTCAGCATGTTTATGTGACACTATCAATTTAAGGATGAATGTATGAATCAGTAAAATACTTTGGCCACCGCTGCAAATGCAGCAATGGCAGAGGTTGCAATGTCACAAAAGTGGCATCTAATGGGATCACTGCAATGTAGTTGATTAATTGACACCAACTTCATAAACTATTCTTTTTGGACCTTATCTTGATGTTATGCAGAATTCAGATAAACAAGAGATTGTAAGCATTTACAATTAGTAAAATATGATAATAAACTTATCTTATAAGTGAGTTGGATTCAAAACATTATATATTTTCAACTGTGGCTAACATGGAAAAATAGCCATTAAAATAACAACTAGATCAATCAACCTGTAACTGCCTTGATTTGATTCCATTGTTTAATATAGTTACGAACTCTTTGAGAAGCTTTCCCAAGTTAAACTTTCAAGTAAAAATTGATCTTTATGTGGTTTCCTTTGCCTCTCAACTTATGCATAGACTTCTACTAAACTGGTGAAATCAATGTGCCTTGAGATTTTCAAAAGTCAAAAATACTACTCTCTTAGCAACGAACTATAGGAAAACATAACAGAGTTATTCCCAAATTCCATATCATGCCTGATCCAATAAAACCAACTCAGCTACAGAAATATAGAAATAATGTACATTTTAGTTTTTCATAAGACATTATGAGATACCACTAAGAATATACACATGAATAATGAGGCTCAGTAATTATTGCTCCCTTCATCCTTAGAGAACTTCACACTTTCAAATTTCAAAAATGATTATAATCTTTGGTAGCTATTACAAAATAATTATAGCTTTTGTCCTTTTCAACACTCTTTTTCCCTTTTGTTTTCAAGGAGGTGGTTAAAAAAAGGATTGGAAATTGAAAGAAAGACCTACGCGTTAAGGCAGGGGTTGCTGCCTCACATTCAGTAAGTATGACCACTATGATCTAAGAGCAATATGACCTGATTCAGTACAACATTTACTCCGTAATAAAATATAAAGCACAAGCACCTCCAGACTCTCATTACACTATGTACAATTCCCCCTACTATAACAATTGCTTATTCAATGTTTATAACATGCATATGGTGCAAAGGAATCATTCAACAAAATGTGTTAAGTACAGGCATGCAGCAACAATATTTTTACAAATCAGCTAAACTATCAAATTGGCATATTTGTAGCTTGATGTTCAACAAGGATGCCAACCACAAGTTTATGATTTAGAATTCACATATAATAAAGGCCTACCCACAGGGTTAGCAGCAACTAGCTGCTCTCCAACATCCTTCACAGCATTAATGAGAGCCCCAGCTTGGTTTGTGTAAGGAATTCTCTGCTGAGATATTACTGAACGAAGAAACTCTGCTGTGTGCTGTGCCGTGGCTTGGGATCCTTCAATTTTACTAATACACAAACAACAAAAGATATATAATAAACAAGCTAATATTTCTAAAAAATTAAACAATTCAAGTGTCGGAAAGCAGTCACCTCACCGTTTTCTGAGTTTGTTAACAAAGTCAATGACCAGAACTTGCACTTCAGGCATCTTTAGTTTATCTATCCCAAACGTTAAACCTGAAACCATTGAGTTCACACAATTTAGCCCTCTCCAATACCAATTTCATTAAAATTCTACCAAATTCTTAAATAACATATGACTCGTTTAACCATCATTCATTCACTATAAGAATCCATAGTATAGAAAAGTTAACCAATTGTTGCAATGCATACCACATGTCACCAACAAATACCAAAGGAATTCTCAATCAAACGGAACATTAAGAACGGTTCGAAAAAACACAGCCTTATAACTAACACACTTCGTATAAACTAATAGAGTAAAGACCAAAGGAAACATAAAGATCCACAAATCACATGCATCTTTTGCCTGCAATCAACTCCTATTCTCCTATATCAATATTCGGCTTAAACTCGAATTAGTTACCTATAGCTCCACACGAAGATGTTGAACAGCTTCACTCGATTTCTCTTCCGCTAATTCAAATACTTTTCACCAGCAAAATTCGATCAACAGCACAAACGAACAATAGTGACTAAACCTAAATCTTTTCAGACAAAACAATATAAAAAATTGTTGAAAGTTCTCAGACAAATCTAGCAGGCTTTTCGGCGTAACCAAAGAAAACTAGAAACCCTAATCCGCAAAAAAGTAGCTACAACTTCGGAAAAATCAGCCGAAATCCCTTGCTATTCTACCAGGTAACAACGCAATCAACGAAACGTGCAATTGAAGGATTAGAAACATTGGCAACTTGACATAGTAAGAAATGTACAAATTTAAAGGAAAAAAGGAGAGGGCGATAACTGACCTCGAGGAGGATGCACAACGATTAAGAGAGAAATGGAAATGGAGGAGCTCAGAATAAGCGTAACTGTGACTCTATTAAGGGGTTGTTATGCAACGGTAAGTGCACCTCGTCCAAAAAGCACGCAAGATAAAACAAAACGCGGGAATAAATGTATATGACATATCTTAGTAACGCATATAAGATTTGGTAGAGCTCTCATAATCAGACCCGACCCGATAAGTTACCCGAAATTGATCCGGACTCGATCTGATAATGTCCCGAAAAATGAGACCTGAAAATCGACCCAACCCGACCTGAAATTAACCCGAAATCGATTTGATCCGATATTCAAAGACCCGAACCCGATCCGTGTCCGGCTCGTTATAGACCCGACTCGTTAAAAACCCGACCCATTTCAGACCCGACCCGTTACAAACCCGACCCGTTACGGACCCGACCTGAAAAGAACCCGAAACCGATTGAAACTGACACATAACTAATATAACCCGATTTATAACAATTCGTTACCCAAACTCACTAGATGTGTTAATAATCTGTATATACGTGAATATGACCTAATCTTGAACAGACCTATTTTTTACCTAATATCTAATAACTTTTAAACCAAACATTTTTATTTAATTAATTATTTAATAAGTACATTATGAAAATAAAATTTTTAAAAGATTTACTAAATATTCAAATAAAAGCAAAATCATCGTGTCTATGCCTATGAAAAGTGAGATTAGAGCCTTTCAATTTTGGGTTTCAATGTTTCATAAATCTCATTAACATCCTTCTTTTTCCAAAATGACAATCATTTTCCTACTCTTTAAATAATTATAAATAAATAAAAACTAAAAAATAGTTTTCATATAATTCCTCTTTTCTACCAATGTGAATATATTATCGTTTATATGTTAAATTGCAAAATATTTACTTATCTCTACATTTGAAAGTTAATCTCTTATTCTTTTAAGGTATCAAATTCTTTCCTAATCATCTATTATCTATATTCGACAACTAAATAGTAATACACATTAGTATAAATAGAGGAATTCTATTACAAGTTCTTATGTATATATAAACTTAATTAACATCATATGTTATAAACTAGTTTGATAGGATAATACACATTTAATGATCATTACCTCATAAATATTTTGTTTTTAAATGACTTATCGACATCATTATTGTCCAATTTATGAATTAATCATCATCATTATTCGATTTTATCAAAACCGACCTTGACCCGAAATAACCCTCTATAACCCGTTCAGGAATCGATCTGATTTTACTAGAACTGACCTTGATCCGAACTCTAAATAACCCGCTATAACCCGTTCAGAAACCGACCCGATTTCACCCGAATCCGAAATAACCCGTTATAACCCGTTCAGGAACCGCCTTGATTGTACTAGAACCGATCTTGACCCGAACCGAATACAACCCGAACCGACCTTGACCCGAACTGAATACAACCCGAACCGACATTGACCCGAACTGAATACAACCCGACCATAACCCGACCAAGCAAAGAACCGATTTAACCTGACCCAATAATGACCCGACCCGAACCCAACTCGACCCGATAGGAAAAATTGACCTGATAAGAACCTACCCGCGATGGGTCAACCCAAAACCAACCCGTTGATCCGATTTGACACCCCTAAGATTTGGGCATTTATAACACGCAAACCTTCGCACGTGTCCCATAACCGTCATTTTTCTAATTTTAAGGAATCGAAGCATCAATTCAATGATCACATCACTTCAACTGTAAAGCAATAATTACGCCACACAGCACTATATCTCCCATTCATATTTTCATTGTTTCCAAAATTATTTTTTTGAAAAAAAAATCCTCTTTTCCCTCCATTGAAACTCTAATTTTAAACCCAAAAAAAATCAATGTTCATTGAGATTGCATACTATGTAAATCGTACTTATATAAAATGTACATTGAAATGATTATGTATGTAATGTACATACTTTTGACGTGCAATGTATACTTCTGGTGTGCAATGTACATACTCCGGATGTGCAATGTACACATATCTATCATAAAATATACAAATGTAATTTCTAGACTAGTAAACTTTTTTTTATAGAAGTTACATATATAAGATGAACATTAAAATAGTATCAAAATTGGAGTTAGTAACGAGTAATTCTTTTTGTTTGTCTTTGTACTTGTATTTCACTTGTATATACTTGCATTTCATTTGTGCAATGTCAAATATTTGTGACATATATCATAATTAGAAATATATTTAAATTGTGAGAATTATACATTACTCATGATTTGAAGTTCAAAATTGTACTTGTGAATCGAATTTCATTGTTATGAACAAAGTGAATCTATATCATGTAAACTAAAGTTGAGGAATATGTACATTTGACATTTATATAAGTTTGGGCCAAACAGGAAATAATGTACATTGAGATTACATACTATATACATTTTATGTATATAAAATGTAAATGGAAATACTTATGTATGTAATGTACATAGTAATGATGTAAAATGTACATATTTCTAATGTGCAATATATATTTATATCATGAAATGTGCATGTGCAATTTCTGACAAGTAAATTTATGTTCATTCAGGTGACATATTATGTACATCAAATTTATATAAGATGTTTATTGAAATATTATCAAATTTGGAGTGAAAATTTTGACAGAAAAAAATGGGGAGGAATTATGTGAATATAGGTGCAAATATATTTCAAATTCAAAACTTTGTCCATAATCATTTTAATCACCCATCATTACATCCATACTTTTGTCATTTTTCCACTTGTTTTCCCAATGTATATTGAGCCCCTGTCATTTTCTAATGTCAATTATGTTTTCATTTCCCCAACACTGCCAACTAGGGGTGTTCATAACTAGGTAGTTCAAAAATCGACCCATGACCCGACTTGATTCAAGCAAGTACCCATTTAATGGGTACCCACTTAATCTGGGTTGGGTCATAGGGTACTCGATTTCTACCCAAAACCCCTTCCATTTGACCTATTTTGATTCAAATCGTCCTATTCGAAGTGTTTGGGGCATGTTCTAGGAAAAATACATCATTATCGACCCAAAACCGCTCCTATTCGACCTATTTTGACTCAAACCGTCCTATTCGAAGTGTTTGGGATATATTCAAGGAAATACATCATTATCGACCCAAAATTACTCCTATTTGACCTATATTGACTCAAATTAATGTATTTTTAAGTATTGAGGCCATTTTCTACCCAAAGACGTCCTATTTGAAGTGTTTGAGCATGTTCAAGAAGGAAATATGCCAATATCGACCCAAAACCACTCCTATTTGACATATATTGACTCATATCGATGTATTTCAAGTGTTAAGGCCATTTTCTACCCAAAACAGAACCCATTTGACCTATTTTGACTCAAACTATCATATTCAAAGTGTTTGGGGCATGTTCTAAGGGAAATATGCCAATATCGACCCAAAACCACTCCTATTTGACTTATATTGACTCATATCGATGTATTTCAAGTGTTAAGGACACTTTCTACCCAAAACCAATCCCATTTGACCTATTTTGACTCAAATCGTCCTATTCGAAGTGTTTAGGGCATGTTCAAGAGGGAATACACTATTGAGGATACTTAAAACGATAAAATTATGGGCACAAGTTCTAACCTCAGCCATGGGTATTCCACTACCGCACTTGGAGAGGATGTCAAGCATGAAACGCATCACAAAATAGTGGGACTCAGTCCCCTTCCCCCCTGATTGTTGAGCACACTAAGAATTACAAAATCGAAATGTTAGTCATATGATAGCATTATTTTACAATGTTTTAGTTAATTAATTTACCCTCACTTCTATCCTTGTCTATGTCTGCTTTCCGGTTTGTTCTCCTTGCAATGTAAGTCTTTTGAACACACAGGAAAACGACATTTATTAGTTTAAAATTTCAATTTTAAATAACCTTGCAATGTAAATATATTGATAACACTTACTAAATATCGTTTTCAGCTTAATATTACGCATTGACCGAGCCGAATTGAAGAAGTAGATTTTCCGGCTGCCCACACAAATGACTAAAGCATCTAGTGTGCGCTACATATTAAGCAATAAGTAATTAGCATTATGTTTACATACTAATACATTATCGTACTCTAAAGTAAATGTACAAGTAATTAGCATAAAGTTTACACATCAGATTCAAAAGTACCGTTTAAAAATAGGGGCAAAAATGAATTTTAACCTAACTTGTAGGGCTTTCATAATGCAAAATGGACGTCTCCTTGATGTTACCATGGATTCTTGCATCCAAAGTGGCCTCAAGACACAACCAACTAACTAATGAGAGTAGATCGCATGACACGCAATCATCTTGGAGTGGCCTACACAATTATAAAAAGCATTATCGAAATGGTTTAGAAGTTCTTAACAATACGACATAAGTTAACCTATATACTAATTGTGTATACCTCATGAAGCATTGAATAATAGAAATATACGATTGATCTCCCTGTAAGAATTAAGTGATGTCAGCTTTGTCAAGCCACGTTGTTCCGTCTTCATAGTAGTGGAATAAGGTTCGATCCAACGGCACAACAACGGTATCCTCTTCCTTTATCATGGTCACACATTTTATTAGCCACTTGCACTCGATACTAAGTGAAGCGGCTACATCTTCAGTGAGAAGAGGTCGGTTTTCTTCCACTGACTTCTTTGAGGCTGGTTCATTGCTCCTAATAACCTTATCACCTGACATCCCTTTCATCTTCTTAGCTTGTGGAGTTACTTAAAAAGAAACAAGAAGATGACATTGATCATACCAAAATATAATTATAGATAAAATGCGACTGAATCTTTAATTTTTATCTCACTTATGAACTTTATCAAATGTAGATGCCATTGTACAAAAGTACCAATTGCGTCATTCAATGTCCCTAGTGAGTTCATGTAAACTGCTGGCCTGACTGACTTAGGTACATGACACCATCGGCCACATCGTAGATCGTTCTGGTACTTGGATCTTTTAGGAGTAGACGACAACTGGTAGGACCCTGAAAATTCAATATAATACGTCAATATTATAACATTAGTTATTCAACATAAATGTTTAAAAAGAACATATAACACACCTCTAGCTGGGGAGTAGACACCCGTGCACCCTGAGATGCTAATTGCTTGCGCGCTGATACCAATGTCTTGAAGTAGGGAGAACAACTTGTCCTTCATGGTGGCATCAAACTCCTGCCTAAATTCTTCTCGGAGTTGAGCTTTCGAAGTCTCTCAATCTTCCATTAAAACGCTTTGACTTGGTTGTCTTGATCTTAGTAGAGGAGGTCCAAAAACTTTTTTATACCTAATATTAGTCCCTCCTAGTCCAACTTAGCGTCTAAGGTGATCTGGCTTCCCAATGGCCATAATTTATGCGTCTTGGGCCCTCACGGGAATGAATTTCCCTTGAGTTTTCTCATCTCGAAACTCCAACTGAAAAGAATAAGTTAAAGATTAGAAATGAATGTTAGATATTATAAAAATTAGGAACTTTAGTGATTTGCAAATAGAATTCTTATGTATTTTTTATCCACAACCTGCGTCTCTTCGTTTGGAATGACTCTCTCTCTAGTTTTCTTGCCCTTCTTGTACCTTGAGCAAAATAAGTCATCCCCATAGCTTATCTACATGGTGCTTGATTTTGTAGAAGAATCTCCCATGCCAGAGGGATAGAAACCCTCTGCTATCCATTGTTGCCTTACATCATTGTAGCTTGACTGTCCGAGGTAATGGGGATGAATGTTCATCTTGGAACTCTTGTTCGCCTTCTCGCGTTTGGCATGTCAACAATAGTAAAGGTCGTCAGTACCTTAGAAAGCATTTTCAAAACTAAATATATAAAATTATTTAACTTACAACTACAACTTCAGACGTCTTGTTCTTGACAAAGGTTGCCCAATCGCCTTCTTGAATATGTTTCCAGATTTCATAAGGCGAACTATTATCTTTTTTCTTGGATACCTTTCTCGTCTTGGTAATCCAACAAGTCACCAACTTTGATTTAAAGTCCCGAAATCTATCGACGACTGCAGATAAGAACAACTTCTTCAACTAGGGGTTGTCTGGAATGTGAAACAAAGCTTGAAATAGAGAAATTAGGTTAATTTCATTCAGTAAGGTAGTTTGCACAAATATTTAAATAATTAAGATTAAGTTAGGAATGCGTACCATTGTGTTCACCCACAAGGTCTGTCAAAGACCCTCATTTACTTCCGACCACTCCCAATTGATGTTGAATTTTTGAATAAGTAGGCCAATATGCTAACCGTACTTGAGACGCCACCTATCAACAAGAAGAGCAAATGATCGAACTCTAAATGCATGGCCTTGGACACTTTAAGGCTCCTAATCAGACCTTCGGGTCGACCTAATCCGTAAGCATAACCCTTCCCCCTCCCTCTCCCAAAACCCAACATGAGGGGATGTCAACGTTCATGTGTACATCATCCCCTAAACATGATGTCGCTTTAGCTATCCTCTCATGTTTGTCGAACATTCTATCAATTCTCTAAGCTTTTAACTTAGCATCTATGTCGTCTGGATCACCTTGATCAATCTCGAGGTGAACATCATACTCAATGTCGTCCTTATCAACACTTAAATCTTCGTCACTAGCCATGATGTAAGACCGAAACTACATCAAAGAAAAAGAAAACAATGCAAATCGAGTTAGTGAATCGTTCAACATTAGGCTAAAAAGAAAATAAAAGTAAACATTAACGTAACTACAAAATAATACCTAGAAAACGAATACTACTCATCTATAGTAACTCCTTCATGGTAATCCATTCTCATATAATTTGTTTCCGTTTTAGGTCCATCCATGTCATCATTACATGGCATCGAGAATGGTGGAAGATCATCAAAGTCATTATAGTCTTCCTCATCAGTGATATCACCAATTCTAAGGATCTGTCATTTACTAGGGACAACAACACCCCATCGAGGGTTATTTGTGTCTTTGATGCAGAATACTTATTTAGCTTGTGAAGAAAGTATAAACGGTTCCTCCGTATCACGCATACGACTCATGTTGACTAAATTCCAATTCGATTCATCTTTTTTCACCAAACCATATTGACTGATATATACCCACTTGCATTAAAAAAAAGGAACCTTCAAGCTACAATATTTAAATTCTTATATTTCTTGAATTATCCCATAGTAAGACAAGATTGCATCAACTGGTGCTTTATCTTTTAAGCTAGCATATTCTTGAGAAGAAGCCACTATTAAAACACCATTATTTTTAACATAATTTGATTTCGTATCCCGACGTTCAATATAAAAAGTATATCCATTGATATCATACCCCTCAAAAGATCGAACAGTTGTTCGAGGGCCATAATTTAACCACTTAATTGTATAAAAAATGTTATGGGTCATTTCAGACAGTTCATGCATAACTTGTTCATGAAACCAATCAATAAATGTGTTGTTGTGTTCTTACATTAATGCTCGTTCACCTTTAGAAGGGTACTTCACCTTCAATTCATTCATATGCCTTTCCATGTAAGGATGAACCTCTGTGATATGGTGAAAAACAAATAAATGAGCTTGTCTCTCTTTCGACAATAAAATCAACACCTTCTTAGAACCCACAGTGCCATGCCCATCAAGCCTTCCTTCATGCCTCAATTTTGATAACCCAATTGTTTTCCCCTTAGATAAGAACTTACTTACCTCCTTCGTGATTATACCTTGAATTATACTACTTTTAGGGTGTGCTAGGTTTCTCACCTTCTTCTTTAAAGTACCCATATATGTTTCGAAAAGATAAGCCCATCTTAGGAATACTAGACCACAAAACTTGATTTCTCGAACCAAATGAACAACTAGATGGACCATAATATCAAAGAATGAAGGTGGAAAATACATCTCTAGTTGACATAAGTTCGTAATAACATTAGCTTAAAACTCATCCAAACATGACAGATTAAGCTCCTTGCTGCATATTGTATTGAAAAAAAAGTTTAGTGATAGAATAACTAACATGCTTGGGCAAAATATGGCGGATGACAATTGGTAGAAACACTTGCATTATAACATGACAATCATGAGACTTCATACCCACTAATTTCAAATCTTTCATGGACACAAAATTCTTAAAATTTGATGAGTACCTACTAGGAACCTTGATTCCATATAAACACTCACAAAATATCATTTTTATGCTTGAGATAAAGTGTAGCAAGATAGAGGAAGATACGTGGATTTACCTTTTCCATTTCTAGGTGTTTTGTCTTCAGGCCACAACTTGGATTGAATCTTCATTGTCTGCATCTCTCTCCTATTATTAGGATCATCCTTAGAGTTACTAGGTATATTCAACAGTGTCCCTAAGATGACATCACAAATATTCTTTTTCTATACGCATAACATCAAAATAATGTCTAACGGGTAAATACTTCCAATACTCAAGTTCCTAAAAGATTGATTGTTTCTTCCATAACTCCTAAGCATCTATGGGTTTTATAGTACGTTTTCCCGAATACATTATCCATTCCTTTTACATGGTCAAAAAGCTCACTGTTAGTCAACGATATAGGGGCTCTATATTGCTCAACTTTACTATCAAATGAGGTCTTTCTCTTATGATAAGGATGAAACATATTCAATAGCATTTGATGCATGAAATACATATGTTTTCCATAATGTGGAAAGTATGTTGAGTCTATATCATCCATAAAAATTGGGCAGGCTTTCTTTCCCTTCAATTTATATCTTGATAAGTTCTCATACACTGGAAAGTCATTAATGGTACAGAACAATATGACATGGAGTGTAAAATGTCCTCAGCATATGCATCGTACACATATATACCTTCATCCGATAACAACTGCAAATCTTCAATGAGGGGAGCAAGATAAACATTGATATCATTCATAGGTTGCTTGGATCCTAATATTAGAAGCGATAACATAACATATGTACGTTTTATGAACAATCAAGGAGGCAAATTATATATCTCAAACAAAACTAGCCATGAGCTATGTTGACTTCTTAAGGTACCAAAAGGATTCATTCTATTCATGTAGATTCTTGTCTTCCATGCCAAAAGCCTTAGGTTCTTGTCTTCCATGCCAAAAGTCTTAGGTTCTTGTCTTCCATGCCAAAAGCCTTGAAAGATTCATCAATTGATTTCCACTAGGGGGAATCAACATGATGTCGAATCATCCCATCTTTCATCCTCTTCTAGACATGTCAGCTCAAATTCCTTACACGTGCTCTTAATAAAAAATAATCGCTTGAAACTCAGTATTATAGGAAAGTACCATATCACCTTTGCTAAAGGATCTATAATCTCCACTTCATGCTCTATCCCATGTGGAAGTTTGAAACGTGACTGCCTACATCTAGGACATTGAATAAACTTTGCATACTCATTTCGATACAATATGCAATTATTTGGAAAGGCATGAATCTTCTTATACCTTAAACTCAAGGGACACATTAACTTCTTCACATAGTACGTGGATACTGGAAAATCATTTTCCTTTGGAAACATTTCCTCTAATACTTTCAACAAGGCCATGAAACTTGTATTAGTCCAATCATATTTCACTTTCAAGTTAAACAACTTTGATATGGCAAACAACTGTTTCTCATTAGCCTCCCATAAATGCTCAAAAGTACTAGATTGACTATCAAATTGATCCCCAACCCCTTCAAGAATTTTACTTATTCGATCTTCATCATCGGGGTCATTATCCTCCAATTCATCCTCCCCATCATCTTCCTTCTGGGCATCAATATCTTCACTATCATTGAATTCTAATTGGCCATGATGTTCTAACTCAACATGATGAATGGGAATTTCGTTAGAACTTGACCCCATATCATAAGAAGTAGGAACCTCACCATGCCATACCCATAAGTGGTATAGTTATCTAAATCCACACTGGATCACATGGTCTCTTAACTCTCTTATACTACTAACTCTATTTATATTATCACAATAAGCACAAGGGCAACACACCTCATCATCTTCAATGTTATTTTGGTGTTTTAACGCTTGTCTACAAAACTCCTCAACTCCATTCATGAACTCTAACGAAGCACGATTACCATACATCCAATTTCGATCCATAATTTGTTTCATGTCCTATTTGACATATAAGAGATGAAATAACAATAATCAATAATTAGTTTATGTATAGATATATATATGCACCTAAAGGGTCCTTAAGTAGCTTGCTGAAAATATGGTTAAGCAAACTCCACAATGATCCATAAACACTTTATGGTTTAAGTTACTAAATTCTTCTAGTGATTAATGTTCTATGCTTTGTAAATTACTATAAATTCTATAGAAAATTTGGAAGAGATTTCTTTGAAAACCCAATATTACCTATTTTCAAAAATCAATTTTGAAATCTATTTATACACATTTAAATACAACCATAACCAATACACAATGCCATTTTACATCTAGCTATGTAACCTAAGGAATTTCTAAAAATTAATTTAGTAAGTTTACATCAAAGGGAGTAGACAATGTCATACCTAGATGGAGACTGCGGCTTCAGCTACTACTAGCTAGGACTGAGATTTCAGAAAACAAGAATATCACCAAAGAGAGTTGCATGAAAGGTATACGAGCAAGAAAGATCAAATTTCAATTTATTCGAACTTTATGTATAAAATAAAAGAGCAAAATAAGTATAACATACTATAGAATAATGCTTATGTAGAAACTAATCAGTCTAAATAAAGTTGAAGGATGCTTCAAACATAGGCATATGACTAATCTCCCCTTATAGTGCATAAAAGTCATGTTTGCCTACTTACAATTATCAATTAGCATACTCTAGATATAATTAATTCTACACAGAGTTAGATTTGTTTAACTTCTAAGGATAAATAACCCTTATAGAATGCCTCCTAAGGCATCAATTTCCTTCAATCCCAAAGTAATAGGTTTGTATATACTATAATTTGAATTAGTAACATTATAACATAATCTGGACAATGGACTAAAGGAGTATTATACATAGTTATATCAAAATGGTCAATATGGACAAATACCCTATACATACTTGTATTATATTACGTGGTGTCTAAACGAGCTAAATGTTATGATTAAAAAACCTAATATAAGGGTAATCCATATTTTTCTTGATAGATGGTAGTATTATACTTATTGTTGCACTTACATAGTTAAACATACCACTAAAGTATCTTTATGTGGACTCTCTTATAAACGAATATGACCCCAGTCCCTATATAACAGGTGCCTATCTAATATTTATGATGATAGTTTCCCGTTGAGTGTTTTCATCTCTCCTTTATAACATAATGCCTGAAAATTAAATATCTCTTTAATATCTGATAAATTTCATACATGGAACATATATAACTAGATCCTCTCATAGTTATAAATTTCTAATTTATATCTTAATACTCCTTATCAGATATAAATACTTAATTAATAATAATTCAACATAATATAATACTAGGAATGTGACTCTCTATTCAATTAATAGGAATCATATGATGTTAGAAATCTTAACCAAATAATCAAACATTCTCTTAACTTATGCATACAAGATCAAATGTACAATATACCCACAATGCTTAGCAACCTTTAGAAAACTAAATCATTGAGACAAAACACTTTTATCAATATAATGTCCAATAATAAATTCTTACTAGAGCAAATTAAATATGTTCTAATTATTTGTTGCTCCTCCTATGGTCCAATCTTTCTCCTCCCATATTTTAGGTCAGCATCCCAGAACATCTCCTCTTTTCATAAACCAATGCGCCTTCTTTTTGCTAATTCACACAACATTTTAGTTTCCCACTACTTTAACATTTAATTTGTAGAAATGAAAATGAAAATAAAAATATAAGCAATATATAGTATCTTGTTAGAATTACTTTAATATTGGCACCTAATTTGTAGAATTGGCCATTGTTTAATTTGACTTTGGGTTTAATGCTCTTCGCCAATATCAATCCTTAAATATATTCATAAGAAATGCATCCCAGAAGTAATGGTCTATCAAGAAAGAACATATGATCATAATCAATTCTTATCATAACACAAAAGAACAAATGACACAATACCTTGAAGGAAGGTTGCATGACACGGAGGAGAGGGTGAGGAGACGATGGTGACATGACCCAATACATTCGACCCAAACAACGACATCACGACCCTAACGTCGATGGATTGCTTTGGGTGGAAAGAAGGTATGGTGGCACGAATTAGCAATGAACACAAAGGATTATGTTGGGGGCGCAAGAACACGAAAAGAGGAAGATTTTAAGTGAAGAATTGCAAAGTGTACAAAACTAAAGAATTGCCAGCTTTTGTTTTTAAATTAGGGCGGACAAATACGCGACGGGTCTAGCCTTCACCCATCGCATATTATTGTACTTTGAAATAAATTGCGGCGGTTGCACCATATTTACGCCACATGTTATTAAAGAGGTATTAAAACGAGGCAGTTCTAATTATAACCCGTCACATATTATTAACTTCACCAATTAAAATGCTATTATTTTGGTTTTACACTGTAAATCTGTAACCACAATTAATTATTATTTTACTAGTGTATATACGCATAACCCTAACCATGTTGTAAATTATTTGGTCACATTTACCTTCTTGCACCTAATCAAGACCTATTGAAGTGCAACCATACTTAATAAAATAAATTTAAACAACTCAATTTTAAGATCCCTTAGCTTAAGGACTTAAATGAAATGGTCACCTTGATTTATTTGCTAAAAATCCGCCTAATTTGCAACGTGTTTCCTTTTTTCTAACATGTGCATTAGCAACTATTAAACTTATGTTGGCCAACCTTTATGAAAATTTCTTTTACATCATTTATCAATTAATGTATATTGCTCATTTTTGAACCCTCTTTTGCATAAAGACCACTCACGTGAGTCAATTTTGGGATTTGAATCCAATTGGGTACCCAAACCAACCTTAATACTTTGGTGGTGACTCCTCTTGACCTATCGCTCCCCAATCATACAAGGATAGCTAAAAGCATAGTCGGTCCTAAACAAAGATCAAATTTAGTAGTGGTTGAAGGCCCCCTCCTATTCTCGTAACCGAGACAGGAAGGTTGATTTGTGAAAAATTGGCCTTTTAGTGGCATTTTACTCATCTAAATGTCCACCCAAGTTTATCTTGAAGGATACGAGTGATAAAGTGAGTATTCTTTCCACACAAGTTTCATAATTCATTTGGTTAAGTGGAATGTTCCTTTCCAAAGTAATACACTAAGAAGGTATAATTGAGTAATCCTTACCTACATATCTTGTTTGTTTAAATGAGTATTCCTTATAAAGAAAATATTATCTTTCATTTCTTCTTTCACACCATCTTTGCTTTGTCCAAAAACCATAAAAAACTAAAACATATCCCCATCTCTTCCCCCAAAAAACGTCATTTTTCTTCCCAAATTCTACCAAAAAATTATCCAAGCTCTTTCCCACCATTTCTACAACAAAAACATCCAAAGTCTTTTAAACCCTAAAACGGTGTTATCTTAAGCCATTCCTAACTTTCTCTTTGTTTACAACCCAAATCCTATGCCCCTTCTCGTTTTTAAGCCAAACATGTGATTCCCTAAAACTCTATCTCCATATTTTGAAGATCCATTTGAGAACTTGCAATTTGTAGTGTCACTCACTTGTTTTTACATCATTTGGCGTGTCAGGTAGGGGAGTTATTAAAAATGTAGTTTTCTAGTGACATTTCAATCATCAAATTGTCCACCCAATGCAAAATCTAGTTCGCTTCCTTGAGGCTTTAAACAATTTTGCACCCCTACATTAGTCTAAATTTTTGTACTTCTATCGGGAGATATTTAGTAGCCTCTAATACAACTCAAATCCCCCAAAAACTACCCTAATTTTTTTTTTCCATTTCTTTTAGGAAAGAGTTTATAACCTTCATATACCCATAAAAAATATGGCATGTTTTTTCAAATTTGCTCATGCAAAATCATATATACATTGGAAGCATAATTACATGGATCATGCTAAATTATACTTGCATCTAAACCAAGTCATGTGTTAAAGCCTGAATCATGCTCAATTAAGTCAAGCTATAAAATAAATGGTACTAAACTCCCAAAATTCAAACCATAAAATCCAATTTACAAGTTTCCCAAATTAAAAATATATATCCTAAAATGAATTCAATTAACTCGTGGTTTTATGGGGCACTCTATTGTATGCAAACTCAGCATGTGGAATTATCTCCTTCCACTATCTTGGACTCTTCTTAGCCAAACTCCTCAACAAAGAACCAAGTGTTCTATTGGTCACTTTTGTTTACCCATCAGTTTGTGGATGACTTGATGTGCTAAACTTCAGCTTGGTTCCATCTTTTTTCAAAGAGTAAGCAAAAAATGACTTAGGAACTTGGAATCTCTATCACTCACCATAGACTTTGGAACTCTATGCAATCAGACTATCTCCTTGAAATAGAGATTTGCCACTTGGACAACATCATAAGTAGTGTGACAAGGGATAAAATGCGCCATCTTTTAGAATTTGTCCACCACCACCAAGATTGAATCCTTATTCCTTTGACTCCTTGGTAATCCCGCAACGAAATCCAAACTCACAACTTCCCATAGAGCTTGTGGAATGGGCAAAGGTGTATGCATTCCTTGGGGCAATAAATGAATTTTAGCCTTTTGATAAGTTGGACATCTCTTGACCCCGAACTCTACATCACAACCATCTTAGGCCAATAGAAATGCTCACCTAGCAACACACTTGTCTTCTCAATGTCAAAATGTCCAACTAACCCTCCTTAATGAATTTTCTTGACGAAGAACTCATGGAAACTATGCTTTGGAATGCTTAATCTATTCCCTTTGATAGAAAACCTTCAAAGATATATAATTCACCAAAAGCTTTCTTTTGACACTTAGAGTAAAGATCACCAAAGTTTGGATCACCTTTGTAACATTCCTTCAATATTTCCAAACTAGCAATGTTAGTGCTCAAAGAATTCAAAAGCAAATACCTGCGTGAAAGTGCAGCAACTCCTTTGTTCATCTTTCATGATTTATGCTTGATTATGAAATGAAAGGATTGAAGGAATTCAACCCATTTGGCATGGTGTGGCTGGAGCTTTTATTGACTTTAAAGATACTTCAAAGCTTTGTGAACTGAGTGCAAAAAAAAACTCCTTTGAAATCATATAATGCCTCCAATGATCAAGGGCACGCACAAGAGCATAGAACTCCTTATCATAAGTTGAATACTTGTATTTAGACTTATTCAACATCTGAGTGAAATAGGCAATAGGACTCCCATTTTGAGATAGAACAACCCCAATACCAACTTCTGATGCATTACATTCAACCTCAAACACTTCTTCAAAGTTAGGAAGATCTAGGATAAGAGTTGTGGTTAACTTCAATTTAACCTCTTCAAACGCCTTTTGAGCTTGTGGATTCCACTCAAATTTCTTGAGCTTTATTAAGTCAGTGAGGGCTGTCATTATTGTGCTAAAGTAGTGCATACAAATATCCTATAAAAGGATGTCAAACCATGAATGCTACTCACTTTTTCAATACTAGTAGGAATAGGCCAATTTTGAATTGCTTCCACCTTCCTCTCATCCACTTGAATCCCTTGGCTTGACACAATAAATCCAAGAAATATCACTTGAGAAGTGAAGAAGTCACACTTCTCTAAGTTTCCATAAAGTTTCTCACGCGCTAACACTTCAAAGACCTTTTATAAGTGTTCTACATATTTAACTTCTGATGACTTGCTATACATCAGAATATCATAAAAGTACACCACAACAAATGAACCAAGAAAAGGCTTTAAAGTTTGGTTCATAAGCCTCATGAAAGTACTCGGTGCATTTGAAAGACCAAAGGGCATCACCAACCATTTATATAAGCCCTCCTTAGCCTTAAATATTGTTTTTCATTCATCTCCTTCAAAGATTTGAATTTGATGATAGACACTTCTCAAATCAATCTTGGAAAACACATTAGCACCATATAAATCATCAAGTAAATCATTCAATCTAGGAATTGGAAATATGTACTTGATTGTGATTTTGCTGATGACCCTACTATCCACGGACATCCTCCAATCTCCGTTCTTCTTAGGCACCAAAATTTTAGGGATAACACAAGGAATCAATGATTCATGAATTAATCCAATCTCTAATAACTCTCTAACTTGCTTTCTTATCTCTTTAGTTTCTTTTGGGTTGGTTCTATAGGCTAGTTTGTTGGGTAAGATGGAGCCAAGAATAAGGTCTATTTTGTGTTGGATGTCTCTTTTGGGGGGTAAGCCACGGGGTATTTCATTGGGGAACATGTGGGAAAACTCTTGGAGTAATGGGTCAAGTAATGGGTGTGTTGGCTGTGGCTTAGGCTTTGGTTCTTCCTCCTCAAACTTCAAAATCAATAATAGTTTAAAAGGCTCAAGTTCATGATATTTTGTTTTGAGAATGGTGATAAGGTATGGGTATTAGTTTGGGACTCTTTTGGTGATGGTTTGGATGGGATGGTTTTGTTTGGGACAATAAGTGCAAGAATGATGTTTCTGGTGTCTTTGGTGAAAGCATACATATTCTTATAGAGATCATGCATCACTCTCCTATCAAAAAGTCAAGGTCTTCCCAATAAAACATGGCACGCATCCATAGGAATCACATCACACCATAACTCATCTTTTTACGTGTTTCCTATATTGAAAGACAAGAGAACATGTGAGCTAACTTGAAGTCCCTTACCTTAATTCAACCATTGGATGACAAATGGGTGATGATGAGGTGAAACACTTAGTTTTTTTTTGAAACCAAGGTTTGTGAAGCAGTGTTAGTGCAACTCCCTCTATCAATGATCAAGGAACACACCTTTCCTTGAATGATACACCTTGCGAGAAATATTGCCTCATGTTGAAGTTGATCTCCATGATCAGAACCTCCACTCAAAGCCCTCCTTACAACTAAACAATCTCCTTCATTTGGGCCTAAAATTCTTGTTTTTCTTCTCCTCCAAATTCTTCCTCAAAACTAGGGTTCTCAAATATCGTAAAATCAACAAGAGTAACCACCTTCTTGTTAGGACACTCAGAGGCAATATGTCCTAATCCTTGACAACGATAACACCTTCTTGGAACACGAGTGAGTTGGGTAGCTGGGTTGGTTTGGGTAGTTGTGTTTGGGATGGAAATAGGGTTTGGAAGTGTTTAGGTTTGGGTAGGAATAGATCTTTGGGATTGAAAAGGTTTGGAATAGGTACGAGTGTTTTCGGCTTTGGCCTTTTGTTTGTGTTGGAGTTCGACTTTGTGGCTAAGAAAAATCAAGTCCTCGAGGGACCCATATAGGTGCAACTCAACAACCCTTGCAATTTTAGGATCTAAGCCTCCAAGGATACACACTAGGGTTTGGGGTTCATCCTCCACAACTCCACACTTCTTTGCATATGCCTCAAACTCCCTTGCATGCTTCTCTACTGACCTAGTACCTTGTTCCTGGTGATGGAACTTAAAAAAGTTCTCTTGAACATAATACATGGGCAAGAACTAAATTTTCAACAAATTTTTCATCTTCTCGCATGTCCTCACCTTTTTCTTTCCATTCCTTTCCCTCTTTGCACGTACGCTCTCCCGCCAAGTTGAAGCATACTTCCTCAACTTCAAAGCCATGATTTTTACCTTCTTTTCCTTCAGTGTTTGCTTATAATCAAACACTCTCTCCACTAGTCTAATCCACTCAACAAATTTATCCACTTCTAACCTTCCATCATACTCTGAAATATCAATTTTAATATCATTAGAATTAGGAAAATATTGATGAAATCTTAAGTTTTTTCTTGTTTGAAATGGTGTCCCTTCTTCATGCTCCTCATTAGATTCCTCAGATGGAGAAACATATCCCCTTTGCTTGAAAAGACGCATGGAAACAACCTTGAATTGATCTCAAGAATTGCATCTTCTTCTCCATGGCCCTATTCTCTTCTTGCCAATCTTCTGGGGGTGGGTTACTACTGGAAGCCATTAAAAGGTAATAAAATTATTCCAAGGATACAATGCTTTCTTTGATACTAAGATATTGTATAATTGAGCTAGACAAGTCGAATTATACAAGTTGGGTTAAGGAAACAATCACGGATGGGTTTTGGGTGTTTGGGGTTTACGAAACATTAGAATATTTTTGGTATTTTGTGTGTTTTGGTACTGAAAATGAAATGAAGGATAAGTTGGCTTCAAATTTTGTAATTTCTTAGATAAGACTCACCACTAAACAATTGCAAAATCCCTCCTAAGATCACCTTTCAACTTGCCAAGTTGAAATAGCAAAAGACTCTTTGAACTGAAAACCCACTCCTGAAAAATCTAAGCTCAAAAGAAAACACGAGTAAAAACTCAACTTTTTTGTGAATACTTCGATTCTGATTCGTTTCTGTTGAGTTTCTTAAGTTTTGATGTTTTGAATGATGACAAACAGTTACAGGAAACAGGTCACAAGAAGTTGGAACTGTCTCCTTGACTATTGTGCTGTAAAGTAGTCACATATTATCTATAGCATGTTAACCATGTTATATGTGCAGTTGTTAAGCTGATTCCAAGACTTGGAGCATAGAAGCCTTTCGAAGACGTTCGAAGAAAGATCCTTGCTCAAGATGAAGAATTCAAGGAAGATTCAAGTCTTGAAGATTACATGAAAAGAAGATCATTTGTACTTTACTGTTAATCTAGTTTTTCATGTAATATGCTCCGTAGTATGACTTATATGAATAGGTAATATAAGTGTTTTAAGTGTGATAAGTCATGTTATGAATTCTGGTACAAAGCTGGAACAGAATTCATAACTTACTTAATTCAGGGAAACAGGTTCAGGGAACCGGGTTTACTGAAAGGAATATCAAGCTGCGTATCTTTGAAAAGATTTTGTAAAAATATTTTCTAAAGAATTATTTTTGGAAAATATATTGAGCAGCTGGTAGATTATATGAGAATATATTGGTTACCTAAAAACTAGGAGTATTTACCTTATTTGATTCTATCTATATGATTAAGTCAAATAAGATAAATACTTTCCTAAACTCACATAAGGTGACAGCTCAAAAGATTATGTGATTTTAGGAAAGCCTGGGTTTTTGTAATCATATATAAACTCATCTAATCAACCTAATAAAATAAGTCTCTTAAGTAAAAAAAAACTGAGTTTATCTCTAGAGAGCATTATACACACTTTAAGCATAAAAACCTTTCATTAAGTCATATACACGAGCACCATTAGAACTTATATTTTTCTCTCATATTAGCTTTTAGAAGCAAGATCAAAGGAGAGTTTGATTATGTAAAAAGCCTTCAACAGAGGGGTTGATAGGCTAGGAGAGTGTTTGTGAGTTCAAACACAAAAGGGCTTACTAGTGTAAGTCGAGTGCACACTCGGAGTAGAGTGTGGGGTGAACTGGTTCCCGGAGTAGGGAAATAGTTGAGTGTCTGTGTTCTTTGTTTTTTTGGAGTAGATTAATAAAAGAGCATAGAGTAGGAGGACGTAGGCCTGAGTTGGCTGAACCTCGTTAAATTGTGTGTCTTCCTTTATTGCTCTACATACATTCCGCTGCCAAATAGGAACCAGTTTGCACAACTGGTTCCTCCCACTAATCGAAAAAGGGAGAAAAATAGGCCAAGACTATTTAACACTCAATTCACCCCCCCTTCTTGAGTGCTTTAAAACCCTCAATTGGTATCAGAGCCTAGGCTTCTCATAAGAGTAACATCTAGAGAAGTCAAGTATGAGTACTCATGAATTGAATGCTATGAGCTACGACAATAAAACAACAAAGTTCAATGGTAACAACTATGCTTGGTGGAAAAACAGGATCAAGAATGTGATCATGGGAATTGATTATGAATGCTGGCTAGTTGTCAAAAATGGTCCCAACATCATCTTCAAGACAGATGAAGAGGGAAACAGGATTCCAAAGAAAGATACTGAACTAGTAACTGCTGATTACAAACTGCTAGAGAAGAATGCCAAAGCAATGTCAATTCTACAACAGGCTATAGGTGAGACTGAAACAAATCGGATCTCAGGTTGCAGCAATGCAAAAGAGATTTGGGATACCCTCGAACTTGCCTTTGAGGGAACCAGTGAGGTAAAAAGGTCCAAAATTGATTTACTTATGTCTAAGTATGAATTGTTTGCTATGAATAAAAATGAAAAGATTAATGACTGTTTTCGTAGATTTATGACAATAGTTAATGATCTTAGATCTCTTGGTAAGAACTTTTCTGATGAGGATCTTGTGAGAAAAGTTTTGCTCAGTTTGACAGATGCATGGACATCCAAGGTAACAGCAATATATGAGGCAAAGTATTTATCAACTCTATCTCTGGAACAACTGATTGGTTCCCTCATGACTCATGAAATGCTGATTGATTCTAAGTCTGAGAAGGAACCAGCTAGAGGAACAACTCTTAAGGGAACAATAGAAGAAGAAGAAAATGAGATTGGCATAATTGCTAAAAGATTTGAAAGAACACTTCGTGATCAAAGGAAGAATTTCAAAGGTAAGAACTTTAAGAAATCTAACTCTTCTTCCTTAGGTTGCTTCAAGTGTGGAGATAAGGGACATCTTATTCGAGATTGCCCTAAGTGGAAGGACAAACAATCCAAATCTGGAGATAAACGAGCCTTCAAAAATGCAATGATAGCAGCCATGTGGGGTAATTCTGATTCAGGGTCTGATGAAGATATGGAATCACCTAACTCTGATGTTTGTTTGACGGATTTCACAAACATTCAGGGAAACATCACTGACTCAGGAACCAGAGGGGGAACCAGTACATTCAGAAAATGCTTAATGGCAAAGAAGGATGTGCTACACGAACACAAGGTAAACTTAGAACAAGTTAGGAAAGATATGCATGAATATGATAGAGATAATATGCTTGAATGTATTGACTCTTTATTAGATGCATGCTATAAACTTGGTGAAACTTACATAACTGGCAAAAGAAAACTTAAAGAAAAACGTATTGAATGTGAAATTGCTGTTGCTAGTTGTGATCACCTAGAAGAAGTTTGCTTTGAATTGAAAAATCAAGTAGCTGAACTAGAGGTTGAATTGGACAAGAGTAAGGTGGAACTGGAGAAGGAAAGGTCTTCTAAATCTGACTGTCCTAGTGATGGTGAGGAAGATCTGACCTCCTGGCTCCCCAGAGACTTATCAACTGCTAGTGAATCTCTTAATTTTTCAGTAGCTATAGGTAAAGCAAATTCCTGTAGTAGAACTTCCTTGTTGGAAGCCTTTGAAATATTGGCTCCCAACTTGGAAGAAATACACAAAGAATTTGCTTCACTTAAGGCTACTCAGTTCACTGTTTCCCCTACAGGTACCAGTGTTAAGATTAGTGATGTAATAGATGAGTATGAAGATACTATTTGTGATTTGCATGCTGAGATTCATAAACTGAAAAAAGATAAGCAATCAGTAATTATTGACATGACTATTGATCCTATGGTTTCGAAACTTAATTTACAACTTGAATCCTTAAAAAGTGATTTTGATTTTCTAAAAGATAAAAACGATTTATTAATTAAGAATCTTGAAACCAGAGAGAAAGAACTTCATGAAAGTCATAGACATGTTGAAAAATTACTGACTGCACAGGAAACTTTAAATTCTTTAATTTCATTTAAAAGTTACAAAGGAAGAGTTGGTCTTGGATATACTAGACAGAGAACCAGGACTAACTGGTCCCCCAGGGAAACCACGTGGGTTAAAGAATTCAAAAGAGGTAAGTATATAATGACTAAAGAGATGCATGTTTGTTATCATTGTGGAATGAATGGGCATAAGATACATGAGTGTCCTGCTAAGAAGAACAGTGAGAATAAGAACAATAAACATGTGAAGGTGGTCTGGAGAAGAAAAGATCAACAAGAGCCTAATGTCGTTGAAAAGGGACCCAAACATGTTTGGGTTCCTAAAACTAATGTTTGATTTGTTCTTGCAGGCTAAAGTGAAAGGAGATACCTATTGGTATTTGGACAGTGGTTGCTCAAGACACATGTCCGGGGATAAAAGTCAATTCCTTTCACTAGTAGCCTTTGATGGTGGAAGTGTCACCTTTGGAGATAACAGCAAGGGAACCATCACGGGTTTAGGTAAGGTAGGTAAGACACTTTCAAATGCAATTGATGATGTATATTATGTTGAGGACTTACAACATAATCTCTTGAGTATTTCTCAACTATGTGATAAAGGTAATAGAGTTGAGTTTCAAGCTTATCTTTGTCACATAGTTAATTCTCAAACAGGCGAACTTGTATGTGAGGGAACCATGAAGCATGATGTATACATCACCTTTCTGGATAAAATTCCTCAAGACAAGTCTGTTTGTTTGAAAGATGTTTCTGACAATAATCAATGGATTTGGCATAAGAGATTTGGACATGCTAGCTTGACACTTTTGAACAAATTAAGGTCTCGTGATTTGGTGGTAGGACTTTCTAACATCACTTATGAGGCAGATAAAGTTTGTTCAGAATGTGTTAAAGGGAAACAGGTTAAAATCTCTTTTAAGCCTAAAACTGTTTTGAGTACCAGCAGACCCTTCGAACTTGTACACATTGATTTGTGTGGTCCCATGAGGATACATAGTCGAAGAGGTCATAGATATGTCTGTGTAATGGTTGATGATTATTCCAGGTACACTTGGGTAATAATGCTACATTCAAAAGATGAAACGTTCGATGAATGGGTAGCATTGGTGAAGCAAGTGGAGAACCAGCTCTCTCACAAGCTAGTCTCGGTAAGATCAGACCATGGTACTGAATTTGATAATGCTAACTTTGTTGAATATTGTAGGGAATAGGGAGTTAGTCACAACTTCTCAGCCCCAAGAACACCACAGCAAAATGGTGTTGTTGAAAGAAAGAATAGAACTCTTGAAGAGATGGCCAGAACAATGCTCATTGAGAGTGGTCTCCCTAAGAGTTTCTGGGGTGAAGCTGTGGACACTGCTTGCTATATTTTAAATAGAGGTCTCATTAGACCAAAGTTAAATAAGACTCCCTATGAACTCCTTAGAGGTCAAAAGCCTAATATTGCATACTTTTGTGTATTTGGGTGCAAATGTTATATTCATAACAATGGGAAGAACCAGCTCGATAAATTTGATCCTGGGAGTGATGAGGGAATCTTTCTTGGATATTCTCCTCAAAGCAAAGCATATAGAGTCCTTAATAAAAGGACTTTGTGTGTTGAATAGAGTGTGCATGTCATCTTTGATGAATTTAACATGTCTTTTGAGATTGCGCAGGTACAACCTGATGAAATGATTGGATTGATGGAGTTTACTGGGAACCATGATACTGGTCCCCTAAATGAAGTGCAAGCAGATCTAGGCTCACTTGATACTCCACAAAATAATGATAATGAGGAGCCTAGAGAAGAAAATAGGGAAAATTCAGAAGAAGAACCAAGACCAAATAGTTCCTCAAGTGACAGACAGGTAAGGAGTTCAGGGGGAATGAATGAAGATGCCTCCCCTGAACCTGAGGTAAGTAATGTTAATGGAAACAAAGTGAATATGAATCTTACTAGTTCCGAAGAAATTGATGAGATTCATGATCATGCTGGTTCCCAATCAAATAAAGAAGCGCAAAATGATTTCTCTTTTAAAAGCTTCAAATATCAATCTTCTCATCCTCCAGATCAGATCATTAGTGATATTAATAAAGGAGTTCAAACGAGAAGAAATATTTTTCAAAACTTTTGTGTCTTTTATTCTTTCCTATCTAATATAGAGCCAACTGACTATAAAATGGCACTGACTGATCCTAATTGGGTTCTAGCAATGTAGGATGAATTAAATTAGTTCCATAGGAACCAGGTTTGGCATCTTGTACCTAGACCAAAGGATAGGTCAGTTATTGGTACAAAATGGGTCTTCAGAAACAAATTGGATTACCTAGGTACAATAGTCAGAAACAAAGCTAGGCTAGTGGTGCAAGGTTACAATCAACAAGGAGGGATTGACTATAATGAGACTTTTGCACCAGTAGCTAGGTTAGAGGCAATTAGGATTTTAATTGCTTATGCTGCTCACATGAATATGAAATTGTTTCAGATGGATGTAAAGACTGCCTTCCTAAATGGATATTTGAAGGAAGAGGTATATGTAGAACAGCCACCTGGTTTTGAAGACAAGTTGTTTCCCCAACATGTTTACAAGTTAGACAAAGCTCTATATGGATTGAAGCAAGCTCCAAGAGCTTGGTATGAAAGATTGTCTAAGTTCTTGATAGAGAATGATTACAAGAGGGTAACAGTAGACAAGACACTGTTTATCAAAGCCAGGGGGAACAACTTGATTATAGTACAAATTTATGTTGATGATATCTTATTTGGTGCTACTAATCAAGTACTATGTGATGAGTTTGCTAATCTTATGCAGAGTGAATTTGAAATGAGCATGATGGGAGAACTAGGATTCTTTCTAGGATTGCAAATTAAGCAAATGGAGAATAGAACCATGATACATCAGCAAAAATACTTGAAAGAATTGCTGAAGAAATTTGGCATGGAAAACAGCAAGGCTTATGATACACCTATTCCCACATCCACAAAATTAGATAATGATCTAAAGGGAAAAGATGTTGAAGCCACACTTTATAGAGGAATGATTGGTTCCCTTCTCTATCTAACAGCTAGTAGACCTGATATTGTGTTTTCTGTTGGATTGTGTGCTAGGTTTCAAAGTAATCCAAAGGAATCTCACTTGAAGGCTATTAGAAGGATACTTAGGTATCTTATGGGAACAACAGACTTATGCTTGTGGTACCCCAAAGGGAGTGCAATTGATCTTATTGGGTACACTGATGCAGACTATGTTGGCTTTCTTATTGATAGAAAGAGCACATCAGGTATGGCACACTTTCTTGGCTCCTGTCTAATATCATGGGGTTCTAAAAAGCAAAACTCAGTGGCCTTATCCACAGCAGAGGCAGAATATATTGCAGCAGCTTCATACTGCTCCCAGCTACTGTGGGTAAGGAACCAGCTAAAGGATTTTGGTGTTGTTTATAATAGTGTTCCTATATTTTGTGACAACACTAGTGCAATTAATATTTCTAAGAATCCAGTTCAGCCTTCCAAAACCAAACATATAGAGATTAGACATCATTTTCTGAGAGATAATGTAGAAAAAGGTTTAGTGGAAGTATTGTTTTGCAAAAGTGAAGATCAAATAGCTGATATCTTCACAAAACCCTTGTGTAGAGAAGTTTTTTGTAATTTAAGAATCTTACTAGGTCTAGTTAGATTTTAGTCTTTGGCTTCATCTATTTCCCTCAATGATTGGTTAGAATGGTATTCTCTTGTATAGTATGTGTACATACCTATGTCGAAATCCTTCAAGTTTTATGTAAATGTTTTGAGATCTCAAAAGGATTAAAAATCATTGTTGCAAGAAACAGGTGAAATTAAACTAAGTTGCCAAAAACAGAATAAAGTGGTTTTAATCAAGAATCAGGAAAGGGAAATAGCAGATCAGCACTGATATGTCTTCCGAATAATATTTTCATATCTTTGGAAGATTATTATAGGATATTTTCCTTTTGGAAGGAAATAATCTTATTTCAGTCATTTACCATAAAAATAATGGCAAATCAAATCACTTGCCTAATTTATAGGATGGTTAAGATATTTATGGCAAGTAATGATAGCTATCTTTTCAATTTTTAAAACTTGTCATACTTATCAAATCACTTAACCATCATATTTTTTTGAATTTCCATATTTCTGTTATGCTTCAAATATATATATATAACCCTTTGTGCAGCTTCATTACTTCTCATTCATCACTCTCCTTCTCTCTTCTGCGTGCTGCTCAACCATTAGAGTGCTATTCATCATCTTCATTCTCAATTTCTCTTTCACAATGGGAAGGAAGACTGTAGCTTCATCTAGGAGAGGCAGAGGAAAGGGGTCTGCTAGTGACTCCACTCAATCAAGAGGAACCCCCATCGGTGTTCCACCCACCTCTCATCAAAAACAAACCCCAATTGAACCTTCATCACCCAATGTAGCTTCATCACCTTCAGAAACTCCTACCACAATCCCAGATTCCCCTCAAAAATCCTCCTCACCACCAAAATCGACTAAACCCTCATCAAAACAACCTAAGCCTATCTTCCATCCTCCAGAAACTGATGACTCTGTCATCAAGGAACCTATACCATCTCAGGGGGAACAGGAGACAGAAGCTCAGCAATCTGTGAGCCAAGGAGTGGAGGTTAGTAGTGCTGAAGAACACAGTGACGAAGTGGAAGTGGTTGAGGTTACTGGGTTCAAAGAAGGATCACCAGATGAAAAGGTTAGGAGAAGTGGTCGTTTCACACGTTCTTCTGTAAAAAGGAAAATTGATGACACCCAGAAGGAACAGTCTGCTGATTCTATGCAAAGAAACAAGAGAAAGAGGTTGCCTGTTAAAACCTCTCTTGCTTCAAAAGGTAAATCTGTAGAATCTATTCCTACTGGTTCTATTGATTTAAATTCTAGACTAGTGTTGTCTGGGTGTAGTGTTGAAAAAGGATATTTTGATATTGCTGCATTATCTGAGTTCAAGGAGTTGCTTGATTATCAAGGTTGGTTAATGTTGTTTGATGTTTGTGCTGCAAATGTGTCTGGAGTTAGGGAATTTTATGTTAATATCAAGCAAATGCCTGATATGTCCATAAATTCATGTGTGAATGGGGTTGATGTCAGTTTATCAGTTGCTTCTCTGTCAAGTCTGTTAAGTATACCAAGAGATGATTTTGATAAGTACTCTGGTGACTGGTGGCCCATACTTGTTGGGGTCACATCAGAGGAGATATATACTTTTATGTTTGGAGGGAAGATGCCCAAAAAGCCAGGGGTTCTTAAGTCTGTAAATTTGAAGGAACCAGTTATGCTTGTTCTACACTCTCTGTGTAACAAGGTTTTAATACCAAGGGCTCAGGGTAGAGGTACTGTAAGAATAATGGAAATAGTATTGATGTATCTGTTAATGAAGAAGGTGAAAATTAATCTTCCTGCATTAATGTTGGCCCATATGATGAACTGCCATGGGTCATCTCATCACTCCTTGCCTTATGGATCCTTTATAACCCACCTGCTCAAATCTAACAATGTACCCCTGAGTGGTTCCAGTGTCCCAGTTACAGTGTTTACCAGGGTCATTTTAAAGCAGAAGGGTTTAGACATAAGTGGGGATCAGCTGCTGTTTAAATCAGAGGAACCAGTGGAGGATGTGAGATATCCAACAAAGAAGAATAAGAAAGTAGAGGAGCCAGTAGGACAGGCTCTAGTTTTGAAAAGGTTGGAGGATCAGGAGATTTTGCTCAAAAACATCATTGGTCTGGTCCAAGATTTATTCTCTTCTATTGGTTCTAGGTTTATTAATCTAGAAAAGAAGCTTGCTGGTTCTCATGATCAAGAAGCACCTGGTACAAGTGCTGCTGCTCCACAGTCTCCTCCTGAAGAAGAGATGCATGATGCTGAGGAAGGAGATGAAGATGAGTAACCAGCTGATGATGGAGACTAGGATGCTGACAGAGAAGAGGAGGATGAGAATGATGAAGATTGATTCTGCTTTCTGTTTTTTTTTGTTTGCCTACCCTATCTATTATGACTGATTCTGTTGATTTGCTTCTTCCCACTCCATGAACTGTTCTTTTGATATGGAGTTGGGGTCTTTAAATTGTTGAACTTTGTTTGATATTTGTTTTAAACAATTTTATTTCTGCTATGACATGCCTCGTTTGACTAATCTAATTTTTGCAGCATTTAACTTGAATAGTGGTTGATGCCACTACATGGATGAGTACATTTAATAATTTGTGCATTTTATTTTTACTTGAGTATACTTTTTAATGATGCCAAAAGGGGGAAAGAGTTGAAGCTGAAGCCTAGGATCTTCTTAGCCTTTTAGGATTTTTAGATTAAGTCAAATAGAAGTCGAGTCAAGTTAACTTAAGAATTTTTTTTTTCAGTGTGTGTTCATTTTTTTTGTCTTAAAGATTGTTGATGTACTCAATCCTAGTTGAGTACTTTATTGGAGTTTGTATGTTTTTAATGTACTTGGATTGCAGGAACTTCAATTAGTTTGTCATCATCAAAAAGGGGGAATTTGTTGAGTTCCTTAAGTTTTGATGTTTTGAATGATGACAAACAGTTACAGGAAACAGGTCACAAGAAGTTGGAACTGTCTCCTTGACTATTATGCTGTAAAGCAGTCACATATTATCTATTGCATGTTAACCATGTTATATGTGCAGTAGTTAAGCTGATTCCAAGACTTGGAGCATAGAAGCCTTTCGAAGACATTCGAAGAAAGATCCTTGCTCAAGATGAAGAATTCAAGGAAGATTCAAGTCTTGAAGATTACATGAAAAGAAGATCATTTGTACTTTACTGTTAATCTAGTTTTTCATGTAATATGCTCCGTAGTATGACTTATATGAATAGGTAATATAAGTGTTTTAAGTGTGATAAGTCATGTTATGAATTCTGGTACAAAGCTGGAACAGAATTCATAACTTACTTAATTCAGGGAAACAGGTTCAGGGAACCGGGTTTACTGAAAGGAATATCAAGCTGCGTATCTTTGAAAAGATTTTGTAAAAATATTTTCTAAAGAATTATTTTTGGAAAATATATTGAGCAGCTGGTAGATTAGATGAGAATATATTGGTTACCTAAAAACTAGGAGTATTTACCTTATTTGATTCTATCTATATGATTAAGTCAAATAAGATAAATACTTTCCTAAACTCACATAAGGTGACAGCTCAAAAGATTATGTGATTTTAGGAAAGCCTGGGTTTTTGTAATCATATATAAACTCATCTAATCAACCTAATAAAATAAGTCTCTTAAGTAAAAAAAACTGAGTTTATCTCTAGAGAGCATTATACACACTTTAAGCATAAAAACCTTTCATTAAGTCATATACACGAGCACCATTAGAACTTATATTTTTTTTCTCATATTAGCTTTTAGAAGCAAGATCAAAGGAGAGTTTGATTATGTAAAAAACCTTCAACAGAGGGGTTGATAGGCTAGGAGAGTGTTTGTGAGTTCAAACACAAAAGGGCTTACTAGTGTAAGTCGAGTGCACACTCGGAGTAGAGTGTGGGGTGAACTGGTTCCCGGAGTAGGGAAACAGTTGAGTGTCTGTGTTCTTTGTTTTTTTGGAGTAGATTAATAAAAGAGCATAGAGTAGGAGGACGTAGGCCTGAGTTGGCTGAACCTCGTTAAATTGTGTGTCTTCCTTTATTGCTCTACATACATTCCGCTGCCAAATAGGAACCAGTTTGCACAACTGGTTCCTCCCACTAATCGAAAAAGGGAGAAAAATAGGCCAAAACTATTTAACACTCAATTCACCCCCCCCCCCCCCCCCCCTCTTGAGTGCTCTAAAACCTTCAGTTTCATTTTATTCTGGAGCTATTTATAGCTTACAAGATTATCTGAATTTGATCCCTAACAACTATGCATAAATACGCATCTAAGATTAGAAGATAAAGTCTAATACTTATCCTAAGAAACGAATAATGATCAGAATCCTTAAAGATAAGAACTTCGAATAACCTACAAAGGATAAAAACCCTAAAAAGATCAAAAATTGCAACAACTCTAAAGATAAGAACTCAAAAAGATCAGATTTTGGCCAAAGGATAAAACCTCGTTGCATGATTAGCTCAAAATCTGGCAGATTTTATCTTGGAATTTTGAAGTGCTTTAAATTCCTTCAAACTCTCCCAAATTATCCCTCTTTACTGCGAACGTGTCATCTTCAACTCTTACAATTTTATCGACCCTAAAATTCTCCACGTAGCTAAAACTAACTTCGGGATAGCCTTAAGCGAAATTCGGACAACCTTTTAACCTTGTGTTTATTCGGACATTATCAAGTCTTATCCTTTTTAAGACAACTTTAAACCTTGTCCTTTTTAGGACAACCCTAAATCTTTTCTTAATTAGGACATCTTCAAATCTTGCCCAAATTTAGACAACCTCATTTCTTGTCCAAATTCAGACAATTTTTGTGACATACTCTCCCTTGTCCGAAAAAGAGCCAATTTCACGCAATTCTTCATTTAAGGTTTCTGCCACCATGAACGGATCCTTATTGATCTTCAACACCTTAGACTCATCTCCAATACTATATACCCTTTAAGAGGCCCGATAATCAAGGAAGCATGAACAGTAAGAGCAAATAGTGAATTTACAATTCGGACTTTAAGATATCCTCTATCGATTGACAAAGTGTGCGAGTAACTAGCCCGTGATATCATCCAAATTGCTCACAATTATAGATTTATCAATTGCGTCAAACTTGACTAAGTATTAATTTTTAGGGCATACAATGCTATCAGGGCTAGAAAAGTTCCTATTTTGTTTTCCCTCTTTGTTAATCTGTTATGCCGAAAAAAAAAGTTTTAAAACCAGCGAAAGTAAAAAACATTAGAGAATGACTAGGTTGCGGGGGGTAAGAGAAAGGGGCTCGATCTGATGATCTGATCCACTCCACCTCTCTCCACAACACGTCTAACAAACACAGCCCAGGCTTTCCCAATACGCAAGGCGAGGCTCCGGAGCTGTTATCATCTGAGGTTGCGATTATAGAGACACCAAAATGGCCGATCCAGCTAACTCGACGCTCGGAAAAATGTTAACGGACCACATAACACCCGTAGTGATGGTGCTGTCCACTCCGCTTGTTGAAGAAGCTTGTCAAAAGAGTGGTCTCTCCTTCATTGATCTGCTCTCCCCTTTCTCCACCTTCGACAACATCGACGGTACCTACATTTCTCTAATAATGTTCGTCGATTAGTGAATCATTTTGTAATAATGTATTTTCATTGAGTCTTTTCTATTGCTTGATCGCCGGCTGGTTTTTATTGATTAATTTTTTTGGTGCTGATTAATAATCGTAGGCATTTGATGTCGGAACAACGGATTAATATCTTTTGTTATTGCATTTTCATGGCTGGATTAGTCTTATAGGCAAGTTATTTGTGATTTATTAATGGTGTTGGGTGTCGGGAATTCAGAAACACTTGCCTTTTCACGGTTAAAGGCTTTGCGCATTAATATCTTTGACTTTGTATCAAGAAATTGAGTGTTTTCATTGTTTGTAATAGGAATTTGATGCTGGAACTATGATGAACTACTGAAAATATCTACTCTTGGTTTTTCCTGGTCGAGCCTTTGATCGTTAATATCATTATTTATGTACTGGTGAAATTATACAAATGTGATATTCCATTGAAAGTTGAGGCGAAATAACATTATGTGGATGTGTGGATGACAGTATTTGGTCAATGATTGCAAGCGTTGACCTTCACAATGTAACATTTAACTGAAACGACGGGAGTTCTTACACAAAATCTTGGATTTGATGAGTAGCATTATTAAGTAGGAATCTGTCTTTTTTATGCCCAAGATTTTACGAGTTCATTTTAGGAGGTCTATGAGTATGTAGACCTCTAACTTAACATTGGTTCTTAACCCAAAAAAGTGGATATCAAATTGGGGTTGGTATAAATGATGGGCCTAGATAGGAATTTACATGTGGGTTACCTGGCTTTTTCTAAGCGAAGGAGGGTTCAATGATTGGGATTAATTTTGGTATTCGGGGAAGGGTATGTCGGGATTATAAGAGTGGATTTCAGGTTATTCCTTCTTTTCTTAATTTCTAGTTACGGAAACTAGAAATCTCATGATGATGGCACATTAAGAGGAATCTTAATAAATAGTGGGTTTTGACAAAATGTGGCATATAAGTTTTGCAATGATTTTAGCTTACCATATACTGTCTATATGCATTTAAAGAGAATACGTGTCTTATCTTTCATACTTGTTTCAGGTCTTGATTAGTTCTAAAAATTTGTGGTTAGCTTCTGATATTACCGGATTAATTGCAATGTACAAGCCATATTTGGGTTAGAGCAGTGATCTTCAGAGTTCAAAACCTATAAAATATTAACCAGCTTTTCAACAGAAAAATCAGTTGTTATCTCATTAGTGGGGGGTCAAGGATATAGTTGTCCAACTTTCTCTGGTTTAATCCTCTGTTAGGTGTTACTCATTGAGAAGATGGTGTGAGATGTTTGTTGATTAGGCTGCATACTGTTGTGGATACTTTTCTATTTAATAGATTGAATCAAGGGAGAGGGGAGACTCTTGTTCTCTTTCCTTTTTTTCCCTATTTAACATTATCTTTGCACATAATTTTAATTCATAGAATCATAGCCATGTTACTTTTTCAAGCAGCAGCATGTGTATTGGCTTAATTTTTTATACAAAAATTTAGGAGATAATGAAATGATTATGAAACAGTTGACTAAATTTGGTGTTAGTTGTGTCTTTTTCTCAGGGTGCAATTCCAGAATTTTATAATCATAGTGAAGCGTTCTGTGCTTGCTGATATTGAAAATAATTATGTGGTTCTATGCTTAAAGCTTTTTAGTTAATGACCACACTATTATTTTTAGCTTTCGAGCCTCATTAACTAAAAAGCTAAAAGAAGATATGCTACCAATACTGGTTGGCTGAATTCTTGTGAGTGAAGCAATGTACTAACCTGTGCTTAGTGTGTGTGTTTCCTGTGGTACAAGTACATAGAATTTTTGTAGAAGATTCTATGTGTTCTGATTTGAAACTGGCTATGTAGCCTTGCAATGATTTCATTTTTATAGTTGTGATAAGATTACTTTGAAGTGGTTGGTCAAGTCATTGTATTCAGGCCTTTGAGCCCCATCTGACCATAGCTTATTCTTAAGTTTTTTCATGTTGTGTTTTGATGTGTTGCAGTGCCTGTACGGACAGCAAATGACCAGCCTTACAGGATTAAGAAGTTCAATTTGCGATTATTCTATGCTTCTGATATTCAGAAACCAGATCTCGAGGTATATTTCCAAATCATAGTACATTTTTTATTTTGATAGTTACTTGCAAAGTTTTTGTTGGAACTAAATATCTTTCTTTATGTTCTTTTGTTAATTGGGAAACATTTTGCTGCAAAAGCTAGCCATTGTAAGAAACTTGAGGAGGGTTTTGTTTCCTGTAGTTTCATTTGGTTTTCAATATAGAATTGGCTAAAAGCCTATTGGTTTCTTCCTTTTATCTGGGGGATGGATGTGGAAGACTAGGAAAAAGTTTTCATCAGCTGTCTTTTATTATTTTGTTTGCTGGAGAGTATTCTATTTGGTTTCAAGGGTATGAACTCTGATTGTTCTCTTGTTCAACTAGACAGCAAAATCGAGGCTGAACAAAGTTGTTACTGATGCCGGAGAGAAGAGTACTTATCACAATTTTTCAAAGCTACATGATGGAAATGTCTTCCCATGTGAGTGCATTCCTCTCTGGTATTTATTGTTGATGTATAAAAGATAGGCTGTCACCTGAATGTTATGCAGATCCTTTCTGAAGTATAAAAGCATTATGTTATTCTCCTTTCTGAAGTATGCAGTGTGTGTCTGTTCTATCCATTGGGATTCTGGATAGGAGAATATTTTTCTACTTGTTTGTGTTCTATGGTATTCTTGTTTTTAATGAAAATTTGATTCACTTTCTGAAATCTACATATGTCTAAGTTGTAATGTGTGGGAGCTTGGGTTGAGCTGTATAATGTTTTTTTCTGCTTGTTGCATATCCTATTTTTCAACCTTTGGAGGTTTGATGATTACTTATCGCTGGCATTTTGCTTATTTTCATTACAGTTGTTTGATGAAGGTAATTGGAATCTAAGTCTTAAAAACTAATATCTTTCTGCAATGTTCTCAGTCCCAGAAGAGACATTGCCTTCATGGTTCCAGATATTCAATCAAGAGCTTATACAAGCCTCATCATTTTCTGATCATGAAGCATTTGACCATCCTGTTGCTTGTGAGTATCTAGTTGAATTTTATTTGTGCTGGCGCCAGATTGGCTCTTATGAATCTGATTGTGCATATTTTTTGAACACATGCATATTAAGACCATGCTTTAATAATTAGCAATTTTCAGATTTAATGTGAAAAGAAAAGGAATCACTGTGAAAGTGAAGTCATGGTATAACTTTTGTTGAAATTGTGTGCAGGCCTTCTGGTTGTTTCATCTAAGGATGAAGTGCCAATTACTAAATTTGTTGACCTTTTCAATCCAAACAAGTTGCCCTCTCTTCTAAATGATGGTGCAATGGATCCAAAGATTCTAAAACACTATATTATTTTGCATGACAACCAAGATGGTCCTCCAGAGAAGTGGGTAGTATTTCCTTTTTGGCTAATTTATCTATGTTGTGTGGATATTATTTTGGCTGCTAGTATGCATCTTAGTCAAGTGGACATGCTCAGTTTGCTAAATTGTTTCTTGTTATGATATATGGAATAAACAATAATTTAACTGGATATGTTTATACCAATCCCATGTCAAAGTCATCTCAAACAAAACAAAAATCCATCTGACCAAGCGATTGATGTTGATACAAAGACATTAATGCATTAGGATGAGTATACGAACTATGTCTTATATTTTATGGTGCAAATATACCTGTTTTGAATTACTCTATCTTTTCAGCCTCCACTTTGGTTACAATTAAAACTCTATGCATATTTTTGTAGAGGGCTGTTTCGTCGCAACTGAGGCATAGAATTAGAGTACCACACGTTTGGGTTGCTAATCACAATTTTGTCGTTCCCAAGATTGTTATGTTTATTGTGGATTGCCGTGTAACATTGGACACTGATTCTGTGCTTCACTCTTTTGTTTTAGGGCATCAAAAATTTTGTTGGAGATGAAAAATACATTTGGATCAAATGAATGTCGATTGCTGTGCATCAACTCTTCACAGGGTAGATCAGTACAAAGTCAAAACAACCCATGGTCTTCTTGTGTAAGTATATCTCAGTAGTCAGTGATATATTTTGAAGTTGTTATGTGAAATGTCCAGAATGGTCTTTCATATTCTTCACACATCAATAATATATGCTTAATTTCATCATTTAATATGTCACTTGAAGCCTTGTTTATCGAACACACATCTTCGAGAGATGAGACACTAAGTTACATTGGACTGAAACCGAGTGTGTCTCATCTTTTATTAAGATATGTATAAGTACATGGTTCCAATAGTGTAATGTTATTTGGATTAGATCAAAGGTGGAATAATGTGGGTGTTCTTTTTTATTGTTATAATTTATTCTATTTTTGATCTTGAACATTCTTTTCATATCCTGGCTGCAGAAATCAATCAAAGAACATTTTCTTGATACTGAGGATATGGATCAGGTGATTGCTTCTGAGTTAATTTTTTTCACATCCTTTGGCCAAGACCCATTAGCCTCATAATTTTTTGTTGAACTGAGCAGATAAAGTCCCTCATGCAAGATGTGACAACCAAACACATAATCCCATACATGGAACAAAAAATACGAGCCCTAAATCAGCAGGTGTTTTTGTTGGTTCAATTATGCTATTTTTCTTTCCTTTTCTTTTGTTTTCCTCCTTTTCTTTTTTTTATTTTCCCTCTTTTTGACTTCATATTTATTGTCCTGAATTGGATCTTCCATAACGAAAAAATCTTTTTAAATTGCCTCTTTGGTTATGAAATTCTGGCTATGCTTAGGTCTCTGCTACAAGGAAAGGTTTCAGGAACCAGATAAAAAATTTGTGGTGGAGAAAGGGGAAGGAAGATACACCAGATACCCCTGATGGCCCAGCGTATGCTTATTTCAATTCCTCTTATACTTGTAAATATTAATTTATCATTATTTTTTAGTCATGTTGTTCATTCCTCTTTGTCAAAGGTATACTTTCAGCTCTATTGAGTCACAGATCAGAGTGCTGGGTGATTATGCCTTTATGCTACGAGACTATGATCTTGCCTTGTCAAATTACCGACTTATTTCCATGGATTATAAGCTTGACAAATCCTGGAAACGCTATGCTGGTGTACAGGTATCTGTCATTTTCGTTCATCACTATTATTTTTATGGTCTTTATAATCATCTTTGCATCAATCTTGGCATTTGAGCTGCTTGACATGTTCTTTGCACAGTTCAGGAGGCTGTCATGTGTCACAAACTGTAGTCTTAATATCAAATATGATCCATCTTCATTTTCACGCATCCTTGTTACTGTGTTACTTCTATGTGGAGATTCCTCTGTGATTCCATCATATTCTCTTTCCTCCCCCTATTGTTTGGATTATTACTGCTTGATAGTTTTTTTTAACACTCTGGACAGCATTGATTTTGACATGTCTGACAATTTATCCAACTGTTTGAACTTACAACGACAACAAGCTAATATAGATCTTAATATAGGGACTTGAGTAGCTTCTCATGTATGTAACTTGTCAAAACTAGTTTGGTGAATGGTATGCCTCACCATTATTTAGATCTTGTGGCTACTGCAAATAATCTGAATCCTGCAGTGGATGTGATGCATAGTGTTTAAGGTGTGGTTTTTATGTGGGATAGAGGGGTATACCTTGATTCCCTTTGTTGCCACTCTGGGGTTTTCCAGGCCATCCGTTGATAAATTTAAGCATGGTTGGGACATGTTCTCCTGTTTGATATTTTATCTTTATTTTTAGTTCTGGTAAGAGGTTACCTTTTCCTGCATGGATTTCTACTTCTCACTCATTATAATGAATTTTAATTCCATAAAAAAGGAAGCAGTTAAGATTAATAGACTCTTGGCCGTTCAATTGGCTTGAGTTGTTTAATCATGCACTTAAGGTATTTCATGCCAGGGAGTTATTCTGGTGTTGCCTTTTTGATTTTTAGTATTTTTTCTTGTGCTTGACGTTTAATCTGTTGATTGCAGGAAACGATGGCCCTGGCGTATTTTATGATGGACCAGGCAAGAAAGGAAGCTGAGTCTTGCATGGACAGTGCCTTCACTACGTACTTGGTATGCATCTTTCTTTTCTCTTGTAAGTGTTGCTACTTGTTATCCTTTTGCTGGTGAGGTTAATTTCAAGATGTTGCTTATTGTGCTTCAAATTCGAGATGATTTCATTTGAGAATCTATCTAGCTAAATGTAGTTTAGCTGGGATTTTTCTAGAACCTTCTGTTTGGAAGTTACGCTGCTTTGGTTGCCATGCTTGGTTGTCTATGGTATGGCCTTTCAATAATATAAGCATGCTTTTAGGAGGCAATCCGCGATCAGAAAGGTTTTGGGAAACGGTAATAACAAAGATTTCAAAGAGGTTAGCCGGCTGGAAGAAAGTATATTTCTCCCTTGGCTGTAGGATAACACTTGTTCAATCTTAATTTCCAAACATATCCCTTTATTCTCTATCCTTTCTTGGAATTGTGGTAGCTATTGCTCATAAGAATGAAAGGCTGATGCTGGATTTTCTGTCATTCTATGATCTGGTGCTGGGGTTTTTGTAATGATCATTTGGTGAGCCAGGATTTAGTGTGTTGACCAAAGGCGGAGGGAGGCTTGTGGTTTTGGGAGGGTGCTTTCTGAAATATATTGGTTTGATTGGGAAGTGGTGCTGGAGCTTTCCTCTTGGACATTGGTCTCTATGGTACATTGTCACTGAGTGAGTATAGGTTGTATATCAATGGGTGGGATGCTCTGGGTTGCCCCTAGAAATTTATATCACAGATTTTACCCCTTATCAAACCTTCAGTCAGGTTCAGAACACAGGGGATAGAAAGCAAATTTAGTTTTTGGAAAATTCTTGGATAGAAGGGAAGCCTTTATGTGTGTGGCTTCCACGTCTATTCTGTTTGTCTACACAACATGATGCTCCCGTGTCTGTCCCTTACTGTAATACTGCTTGGGAGTTACATTGTCAGAGACCACTCCATGGCCAAGAGGTGGAAGAACAAATATCATTTTGAGTCCTTTGGGATGTTCAATTAAAGGAGGTGGAGTGTGCCAGGATCTAGTCTGGTTAGTAGATTGATCCTACAGGGTTTCTTCTTGCAAATCCTCTTTTTCAATCAACCCCCTAATTATCCGAATTTTCTAGTAGCAACCTTTCTATGGAAGGCCAAGCCCCTCTTCAGGTGGGAGCATTTGTGTGGACAGTAATTTCGGATGGGTTAACACAAATGATATGCACCAAAAACGAAGGCCAATGAAGGCTATGGCTATTTCACCTAATATTCATTTGCATTACCAACCTAGTAGTGAGTTTTGTTCTCATGTTTTCCTTTATTATGAAATGGCTTGTTATCTGCAGCCATTGTTTGCTGTGTACGATGAGGAATGGATTTGCCAGTCAAATATTCTTGAGTAGTTACAGATTTGCTTTAGGCGGTTAGGTAATGGAAAAGAGAGGAGGTTGCTGTGGCAAAATGCTATGGTGGTAATTTTGTGGAGTGTTTGGCTGGAACAAAATGCCTGTGTTTTTTCAGGAGTAGCTTTCCAACTGGAATTATTGTGGGACAAAGTAGAGATGTTAGCATCTTTATGGGCCAAGGTAGCTGCAGCTTTTAGATTATTCAGTGGGGGAGATACAGCGGAATTGACATAATAATTAAATTTACTTTTTGAGGACACCTTGCCCTCAACTCCACATGATGTACTCTTTCTATTATTTCAATAAAATATTTAAAAGAGTAAAATAGAATAAAGTAAAACAATTAAATATATTAAAATGTTAGTTTTAATGTAGAAGTCTACTATTGAGCTTATATAAGTGGTAAATGCTGGGTTTTCATTGTGTGACAATGGTGCCACAATGCTGCAGAAACTTGGTCTGCGTGGCCAACAAAATGCCATTCGATGTGGGCTATGGTGGACTGAAATGTTAAAAGCTAGGGATCAGTATAAGGAGGCAGCCAGTGTTTACTTTCGTGTTTCTGGTGAGGTAAAGCTCCTTCCTTTCATCTTCTTGACTGGTACGCCTGGCTTCAAAGTCTTAGTTTCACCAATTTCCTCAGGAACCATTGCAATCAGCAGTAATGCTTGAGCAAGCATCTTATTGCTACTTATATTCTGTGCCACAAATGTTACGGAAGTATGGATTTCATCTCATTCTTTCTGGTGATTCTTATAAAAAGTGTGATCAGGTATATCTATTGAACAAAAACACTTCTAAGGTTTCTTATTATTACTTTCACATCCTGAATGTTTTTCAATGAAAACAACTAATTTTAATTATACACATCAGATGAAGCACGCTATTCGGACATACAAAACTGCTCTCTCTGTATTCAAGGAGACTTCCTGGGGTCTAATCAGAGATCATATCCATTTTCAACTTGGAAAGTAAGTTTAATGATTTACATTATCTAGTGTAACTCATCTTGACAAATTATATTTTGGCCTGTGCAACACATGCTATTAATAGTAAAAATAATATGTTGTTTTAATTTTTTTTTTTTTGAAATAAGGAAGAGGAAGAGGAAGGGGTAAGCATTTAATTATACTTGTAAAAGGTACTAAGTCAAGAAATATGTAAGAAACATCTATAGATACATACATGAAATTATGGATAAGGCTATATTATTTTTGGAAAAACAATAATTTAAAAGGAAAAATAGAGAAAGATCAAAGGGGATTAAACATTACAGAGAAAAAATAATATATGTGGTGCTTGAAGTTTGTGTTTTTAAATTCTTGGTCTGGATTTAAAACTGATGTTGTCTTTATATTTTATCTGGATTATCAGGTGGTTTGCTTTACTCGGAATGTTTGATGTGGCAATTGAGTATATGCTAGAAATTCTTGCCTGTACCCATAAATCCAAGGAAGCACAGGAGTTATTCCTTGGGGATTTTCTTAAACTTGTTCAGGTAATTTGCGTGATTAAAGAAATTCTCTGTACCATTCTTATGATTTCCCCGCATTGTTCTGCATATACTATTTCAGTAGTTCGGCAGCCTTAAGCTTTGTCATCTCCTTGTAGTCAACCTTATAAACCCATGGCTTTTAATGGTAATATTATTAGTGAATTGTCTCCTAGTATGATATTTTCTAATGCATAATTCTCCTCCTGGCTGAACATCAGCTGACTGTCTTATTTGAATGGTTGAAAGTAAGCAGGCTGAAGGTCAAATATTGTCTTGGTCCTTTGACATTCTGTTTGTTTTGCTTCAGAAAACTGGAAAAACATTTGAAGTTTGCAGACTTCGTTTGCCTATTGTCAAGCTCCCTTCACTAAGAGTTGTCTTTGAAGATCATCGGACATATGCCACACCTGCTGCTGTGAGTTAGTAAATTAACTGTCGGCTTCTATAAGGGGATATATGTTTTATATGCTATTTTATTCTGAATGACTGTTCCATATAAGTTTTTGGCTGTTCCAGTTATTAGAACTAGGGGTTTGACATTCCTGCTTTGGCATAATCTAGGTTGGTGTAAGAGAAAGCATATGGAAGTCATTGGAGGAAGACATGATTCCATCTTTATTGACTGCCAAATCTAACTGGCTGGAATTACATACAAAGCTTGTGCCAAAGAAGTGTAAGCAATCAAACATCTGCATTGCTGGAGGTACAGTTGACTTGTTGGTGAAACTGCAACCATCTTTGTTTGTTTTTTCTTTTTGTACCGGAAATAAGGAAATAAGTATGATATTTTAAGGATTAAGACTTTAGGAGTTGGTGTTTGAGAGTTGGAGAGCAATTGTTTGCAGTTTTGTGTCGGGGTTCTTTGGTGAATCTATATTTAGATCTGCTAAATTCCCAAACTTCAATTCTATCTTGATTTATTAACATATTTCATTTCGAGCTTCCTATATCCTGCTGCTTTGCCACTGCTTACACTTTGAATTTGTGAATTCAGTTGGTATTTTTTCAGAAAATGTATAAAAGTTGTATGAAATCTTGCTGTTCTTTAGGGGCCCGTTTGAATCTTTTATCAGTTTTCTACTTTCAAAATTTCACCGGACTAAACCTTTTCTTTCCAAAAACAAATACGGAGTACAAATTGCTCTCATGTCATTTTCCTAAAATGGTGCTTGCTTGTTGAGGGTTTTTGCTTCAATTATGTCTAACTATTGAGGATTTGTTTTAAAACACTTTTGCCAAACCATTTTGCATTTTTTTATTAAAAAACGAGAAAACAGGCAAATTGCTATAAGTCCAAATGCTGTCTTAGTTTCTAAGGCTTGTTACTGGAAGGCATGCTTCATTGTGGAATTTCTATGAAGGCATGCATGGAACTTCTTATCTTTGGGTAAAATACGTGGGGTAGATATTACTGGAAGATTATTCATTGGGGTAGTCTTTCCTTTGATGGCACCCCCCATGCCAGTACTGATTTCTGCTAAGTGAAGTACTGTTTGTTGGGGTTTAGATTATTGAGCTAGCCCCTATCTCTTATCCCAAGCCTCCGTAGCAAGACCATCAAATCACTGCCATTGATGGCAGCCACCATGCCTACAATGATTTCTTACTGTTTTTACAGAACTAGAAAATAGTTGCTTTTCCTCCCCTTTCGTATTGCTGAGGCAAGCAACCAGGCTCCACCGTCCACAGATAAAGGCTCATTGGCTTCTCCTTGGTCGGGTAGACTATGGGAAGAACAAAGGGTTGGGGGGAAGAGGAAATTTTTGGAAGTGAAGGTAGCAAAAGTTCGAGGTGAGTGAGAAGGAAAGAGATGCGTCAATTGATTTCTAGTTTTCCCATTTTTAGGGACATTATTCGATTTATTTTCAATCCCAATCTTGGTAAATTAAATATCATAATTATCCATCCCTCAACTTTTCCACCCCTATTTTATTTCAACCTGAAGGCTTCCCCTTAAAAGAAACCTTTTTGGATTGGCAATTGAGCAAGCCTAAAAAATCCGATTGTGTTCAATCTATCTTAGAGTCTCTAGATTGGGTTTTTGTTTTTTGTGTGTGTGTGTGTTGGGGGGGGGGAGGGTTGGTTGGTTGTTGGTTGCTAGCTGCTTTTACATTCCTGTTATAAGCACATGTCAAAATGCAACTTTTTTTTTTCGTTTTCTTCACACTTTAGTCATAGTTGGGATGCTAATATTCCTTTGAAAACCCGTGCCCCAGTGTTTTAAGGTAGTAATTCACAAAGTTGGCCATTGCAAAGGAAGTAATTAACAATTTTCCTAGATTTTATAAATATTAAAGAAAAACAACCAAAAACCATACTTATTTTTGCAAATTGCTGTAGATGTCTGGAGAAAAAAACAGTAATATTGAAATATGAGGCTACTAAGTCAGTTACTTAGCTGGTAAAGAGATAATTTTTAGTTCTCTTGTTTTCTCTTTTGTACTTGCAGAAGCAATAAAGATTGACATAGGATTCACAAACCCACTTCAAATTCCAATTTTAATCTCCAACGTTTCTCTGATATGCAAGTACTTCATTACAAGTGATGAAATGGAAAGGGGTAAGGGAATATGTTATACTTCTGAGCTTGTGTATTTTCCTTCTTTGTTGAGTAGCACAACTTTGTTGATTTTTGGTATTGCTACAGATGAAATTGGGTCTTCCACAAATTTACCAAATGATGAACAACTTAGGGAGTTAGTAGTTGGAGGGTATGCCTGTGCAACTTTATAATAATGATTTCCTTTTTTAGATGATTTAGCACTGACTTATTTTGAAGTACCATTTGCTTCCTGTTGTTTCATTGTTACAGTGATGGAAATCCAGATAAAGATCAATTTACATTGAATGAAGTTGAATTTTCTCTCAATGGGGGTGAAACATTACTTGTAAGATCTACTTTCTACATTTGTTTTCTGTTGGCTAGAATTATAACCAGTACGAACTTCTTGTTAAGGCCTAATATTGGGTTGGATGTAATTCCGTGAAGCTAGATTACTCAATTGCTTAGATTGTTGGTGCTGAACTATTTCTTATGGTCATTGTCGTTTATGCGTGTAATTCTATTTATTTCTACCTTCAAAAAGTTCTTGATGTCATCCTAAACTTTCACTTCTATTATGTATGCATGTTTTTAGGTACATTTAACGGTTACCCCCAAATTAGAAGGGATACTGAAAGTGGTTGGGGTGAGGTGGAAATTGTCAGGTTCTGTTGTCGGATTTCAGATTTTTGAGTCTAATCAAGTAAAGAAGAAGAATGCGAATCGGAGAAAACCTAAACATTCCAATGGAAATGAACTGACATTCTTGGTTATGAAGGTTCTTCCTATTCTGGCTGTCCGGTCTTCCCTTTCATTTGCGTGCCTATCATTCTTTTCAATATGCTTAGTGTTTTTTTTTCTTCTGTATGTAGTCTTTACCAAGGCTTGAAGGCTCCATTCGACCCCTGCCTAAGAAATCATATCTTGGCGAGTTGCATCGTCTTGTTTTCGAGCTGAAAAACCACTCCAAGGTGCCTGTGAAGGTATGAACTTACTAGAATTACAGTTGAGTTTGGTTCTATTTACTATTGAGTTTGTACTATAAAATTTGGTGAGCTTTCTGATTATACAAATCATGATACTCCTCTATTGGATATTTTTTAAATGACATTAAAATAATGCAGTTTTAGGGTTGACTGATTTTGTCTAAAATTATGTGATTTGAACTGACTTTAACTTATTTTGGCTTAACTTTTAACTTTTTTTTTTTTATTTTATCTGTACTTATTTGTACTCGAACTTATTTTTTCTAAACTTATTTTTTGTATGAACATATTTTAAATTCTTTCGATTAATATTGTTGTATCTGAACTTATTTTGTATGAACTTGTTTTATTCGAACTTATTTTTTCTGAACTTATGTAAGTTTATGATGTCTGAAATAAGTCTTCGATAAGTTGAACTTAATGGGCCTTAATTAGATAGATAATGTAGAGATAGGATCTAGGTTCTCCACTTCTTGGTATGGCATGTATTCATTGTAAAATATAAGAGAATTTTATTGACCGTAATTAGTGGGAGTAAATTTTAGTTTTGATTGTTCTTTAAGTTTAGTAACCTTTGAGACATCTGTATATTGCGTGGTTATTATTTAGTAACCTTGCCTAACTATTTGTTCTGATACAGTAGTAAAAAACGATTGTAGTGGTTGGAGTGGTTAGATTATAAATAAAACATGTTTGATTCAGTGATGCTTAGAATACAAAGGTTTGGATTGGAGATTATTTGTTTCCGTGTATTGCAGGATGCTAGGTTTAATTATCGACCACTAAATCATTATAGTATATAAATATAGTGTTGAACTATTGACACTAAGTTCCCTTTCGTTTCTTATGAATAATTTATAAACTATTAGATTTGCTAATGTTAATTCAGATTGATGGAATCTTCAATTTGGGTGGATAAATCCTAACTTGGGATTTGCTGCCTCTAGAAGATTTTATTTATCTATGGATTATTTTGATATTATGAAGAAAATCTTTAACTGTTGCAAAGAGTTCAAATAGAAGGCTTAGTGCATATAAGATAGATATTCTGTCCACAGAAATATTCCATTATGCTTTTCAAGGTAATGTATATTGTATTCTTTATATGTTGTTTTCAATTTGACACATTTCCATATATTTAGACAGCTCATTAACAAAATAATCGTCATTGACCTCTTAGGCTCTTCTGGGGAGGGAGGGGGTCAATTATAGCATGGCCATTCATGACTCATGAAGTGAAAAAAACAAATTTGTCTCTTGACTCCCATTCATGAGATTTTTTTTCCTCATCCCAACCACCCACAATGTGACACATAGAACTAATAGTTTAATAGAGAAAATACTAATTCAAAAAAATTTGTAAAAATTACCAAAGGTGATATTTGTAATTTACCTTTAAAATGATACCCAGTTTTACTAAATTTTGAACTTATTTTGAATATATGCTTTCTACAAATTATCCGAGGAAAGAGTGATGAAATAATTTTCTTTAGCTCATGAGTAGGCTTATGTTTGGTAAAAATAAAATCTCATGAAATGATGAGTTAGGAATTGGGTATAGAAACTTTGACTCATGAATGACAATGCTCTAAGGGGTATATATTTTTACTGGTAAATTGTTAAAATGATAACTCTTACCTTTCTAAAGGTTTAGCACTATTTCCCCACTAAGATAGAAATTCCATTAATGCCTCATTTTTTCTCTTCATTGAGCATTGTGGCTACATGGTCACTGTTCATGGTGGTACCCTCAGCAAACCTCCACTCACTAGTGGCTTAGGTTGCTGAGGATATCAATATGGGTGAAATTCTAGGCCAAGATCAATGATGGCAGTTGTTTGGCCAATCTGTGCCAAACTTTCCTGAACTACAAGCCAGTGAGTGAAGGAGAGACTTTTGGAAGAGGAGAGATAATGAATAGCAAGAAAGGAGACTACATGAGAGAAGAGGAAGTCAGAGGAGAGTCGCAGAGTAGAGATTAAGAGAGTCGCAGAGTAGAGATTAAGGATGAAGGACTGAAGGAGAGAGTCAGAGAGAGTAACTAGCGGGTAAAAAACGAAAGAGGGAGAATAGGGCCGAGAGGCAAAAGAATGAGAAGAGGGGAGGTTGGTAACTATTACCTCCATCATTAGGGGTAGACTACCTTGCTAGTAAATTGCTCAAAATCTAAATTGATAAAAAGAACAGTATTTTGGTTCTTTAATTATTCCCCTGTCATTACTCTCATAACAGGAAACTCCTACTATTTAATGCAACAGCAATCAGAAAAAGAAATCTGAATTCATTAATGTGCTTATATTTTTCACATTTGATTAGCCTATATGTGAACTTTGTCTGAGGTGGGTGTCTTGCAGAATCTGAAGATGAGGATCAGTCATCCTAGGTTTCTTGCTCTTGGAAGTCCAGAAGCTTTGAATTTGGAGTTTCCTGCTTGTCTTCGAATGGATAATAATCTAAAGCATTGTCATGCAGCTCAGAGTGATGAAACTGCCTCCCTTTTCCAATTTCCGGAGGTCTGTGTAAGCAGTTGCTTTTGATATAATGCTTGATCAGTAATTATTGCGAGTTGTACTCATTTATTTGTTGGCTGTCTTATAGGATATTGTTATCCAAGGAGAAGAACCAGTCTTGTGGCCAGTTTGGTTTAGAGCTGCTTCACCAGGAACGATTTCCTTGTACATAACAATTTATTATGAGATGGGAGATGTATCAAGCATCATGAAATATCGAACTCTTCGTTTGTGTCATATTTTTGAGGTAAATTTTTCCTGTATTATGCAGATTGTTTTTACCTTGTATAGCTTTTGGCCTAATCATATTAACTGAGAGTTTCTATTTCCTTAACTCTTTATTAGTATCATTGGGAATTGGGTAGGGTTGGATATGTTATTATAACAGAGGTCTATCCTTATATAGCAGAAATTATATTTCCTATTAGATCTAGATTCTTCAATAGTCATTTCATGATTATTAAAAAGTGAAAGGAATTTCTTAGATATTGATATAGTCTCTAAGATCCCAATCTAAAAATTGTCAAGAATACTCTTGACATTTATCAAGACAGTTTTAGGAGATGAGTTGTTTGGTTATCAATTGTTGTTTTTAATGAAAAGGTATTGTGATAGGAGTTGGTGGAATTTTTTTATTGAATGAGAGTTTGGGACCCTAAATTGTTAGAATTAGAAATAGAGGGGTATTAAAATGATATTAGGGTCATTCCCCAAATAGAAGTGCTGGGTCAGAATGTCAGGTTACAAAGGAAAGTGTAACGAGTATATTGGGATGGAGGATATGATTCTAGCTATCTGTTTAAATTAGACTTATGAATATCTTTATGCGTGTTTTATCAAATTTGCACTCACGGTTGCAAGAAAATAGTGATTTTTATTTTTATTTTTTATGCCAAAATTTGAAAATTTACCCTCAGATGTCTTCCCTTCTATAGCTAGACTTTAAATACATTGTTGCCTTTGTTTTAGTTTAATCATGATCACTACTGCCTACAAGCAAAATTACCACCTAAAACATCCTTGTACAACAGGTCTTACCGTCGTTGGAAGTGTCTTTCCAAGTCAGCCGTTGTCCAACAAGATTGCGGGAATTCCTTGTACACATGGATCTTGTAAACAAAACTAGTTCACAGAGTTTCGAGATTCATCAGTTGTCATGTTTAGGAGAACAGTGGGATATCACCATGCTCCAACCTGTGAACATCCCATCTCCTATAATGGCAGGCCAAGCATTATCTTGCTTTTTCAAGCTGCAGGTCAGTAAGTGATTTCTGGTTCATATATATGTAACCTTAATGCGCTTGCTGCTCTAATTTTGATGAAATATATTTTACCCCCATTATTCTATGTTCAATACCTTCCCTTGCCATCCACAGGCCCCACATAGAATGAAAGATTCCCAATTTTCAAGTCATAGTTATTCAGTTTTGTCATGGGGTTTATGTATTTTGTTGCACCATTCTGCTGCATGTCTTGAGGCTGTTCTATGTTGTCTTCATCCTAAAAGTTCAGTTGAATTCTAAAAAATGATTTTTTTTTTGTGAAGGTAACATCAGTTTATTCTTGGTGAAGTATCTTAAAAAGGGGATAAATCATAATTGAATTTCTTCATAACTGTTGGTTCTCCTTGGTTTTAGAATGACAGGAAAGTAACCATTACAGAAGATGAGGTCTTTTCTCATTGTGATAGCAGAGGAAGCCATGTAAGATTTGGTGCTCAATCTCACAGTGATTTGTATGATGTATCTACCTCCCCTTTAGCTGATTTTCATCGTCATGAAAGATTGCATGAAGAAAAATCTAAGCAGGTCAATCTCCCTCCTCCTCCTCCTCCTCCTACCTATTTTAACATATATTATCTATGTAATTAATAGCCTAAGGGCTTCATGAGTCGCTAACGACTATGAAAAGGAGACTGGCATTGTTTTTACTAATAATCCCTTTTTAAGGCCTTAACTGTAGTTTGATCAGGTACCTTGGGTCTTATATAAATCTTTTTGACCATCCGTAAAGGGTGCTATTGGGAAAAGAACTTGGCTATATTATTGGTATAGCCGACTTGAAAATTCAGACAAAAAGTAGCATCATCTTTTCGTTCAGGGAATGTCAATATTGGCTTAATTTTCATACATGAAACAAATTTAGCGAGGGACGGTTACCTCAACTCTCCAACTTTTTTTGGTTACTTCCCTTTTTTCCTTTTTTACGGTCGTGCCTTGAGTCTCCGTTAAGATATAATGATTCCTCCTTTACATTTTGTTGGTTGGAATCTTAGAGCATTAGTTCTTATAGATTTTTACTAGAGTAGCAGTGAAGGGGAAGATTCTAGCTTGCGTTTGCATAGACTTTGTGAATAGGCATGAGAAAGAATTATTGAATCCCCTCTTACCTTCAGCCTTTGGTGGTATTTGAGATTACCATTGTATGGTGTTTGTAGTGTTCAACCTGGCTATATCAAAGATGAGTTGACTTGGAAATTTTGTTTCTGGCCCTCATGGTAGGAGAACTGAAGGTTGACTGAAAAAAGTAATAATTAGATGTATGGAAAGTAGTTTATTTAGTAATTAGGTGGATTACATCTTACTTGGAAGGAGAGAAATTGCTGGGGTTTGTCTTATTAGAAGTTTATTCTCTCTTATATGGTTTTTGAATTGTTGTACCATTTGTTTATCCATGACTACAATCATGACTTACCTGTATGGATTTGTAACTTGTAATCAAGATCATAATGATTCTCTTTTGAGCATGTTTTGTAAAAGGGTGTATGGTAAATTTTATATGACTTTGGCTGGGATATTAGTTGACATTCTTGGATCTTTATGGGGATAGGTGACTTTGAAATAGCATATGGAGTGGCTTTTAACAGGGTGATCGGTTACTTGGCTTTCTTATTATAATACATATTTGTTATAAAGTAATTTTCCCTTCATAGTTATGAAACCCATAGAAAAAAATGTTGGATGGAATTAATGTGGTGTTGCACAGGTGGTTAGACTTAAATTTTAGCTTTACATGTTCTGCAAATTGCCATTTTCTTTTTAAAAAACGTCATCTTACTATTTTATTTAGTGCGCTGGTTAACATATTGCTATAAAGTAGCTTGACTTATAATTCAGATACGTAAGTTCACTTTGCTAATTTTAATATTTGTAGTGACTAAAATATGAAATAATGAAGGTGACATTTTTATTGATAAGGTTTGAGAGTTCTCTTTGTAAATTTTGACTTAGTTTAATACGGAAAAAGATGGTGGTTGAAAGTGATTTTGCACTGGCTCTGAATTTTTGTGAATTTTAGTGAAACCAAATTACCAATACACCTAATGTGTTTGATACTCCATATCTGGCTATAGATGGTGTTACTATGTTAACATTGTCTTTTATAATGGATGTTGTGGTTGAAATATAAAGTTTAGTGTTGAAAGGCAACTTAGAAAAACTTTTACCTAACAGCCTTTATGTAGCAGAAGGCCTTTGTTTTAAATTCACGATGGTCTACCCATCCTATAATAAGTTATCACGTGTAGGAAATGAAAAAAATACTGGAATCATTCTTCAATATTTTAACCAATATCTCTTCAATTAATGACACATCAGTTTTGAATTTTTGAAAAAAGGGGAATAAGTGATGGCACTTGTAGCATGGAAGGAGTACTCATTAAGAAAATATGAAAGAATTTATGAAAACCAAGGAAATTTTGAGTTGGGGGAAGGGGGGGTGGGGGAGAGAGAGACAGAGAGAGAGAAATGGCCAGATGGCAGTAATATTATATATCTGGAGAAGGGTTTGTATCTAGACTTTGTACACCACCCATGTATAATCTTTATCCCGATTTGTAGTACCACAGGTCACAGCCATTTAGCATGACCTTTTCTTTTCTTATTCATCCTTGAATCCCATTCAACAAATTCGTAGAGCCAGTCTCTGTTCTCGTCTCTGAATCAGGTACATTGGGTATGTTCCTTTTCAATTGTCAACATCTGTCTTCACTTTCATGCAGATGCGAAACATTGTAATTTTACCTCATTATCACTTGCCTGCCACCATTACATGAAATTCTAGATGCTACCAGCCACTCGAAACCTGTGGTTCTAAAATAGTAATTTGCACCCAAATTTTCCACAACTCACATGTTCTTTTCAACTTCTCCTACCTGCCTAACCTACTATGGCTATATGTAATACTTTATAAAATTATTGGTTAGGAGTTGGTATACTTTGACCATTATAGTTGACTTTTACGCAGATAGATGCCACCCATAGAAAAAACATGTGGATACTATCGCAATAATGGTCAGATTATCGGGGATGTTGCCTGTAACAGATAACAAAACAGATTGTGGTCAAAGCGGCATGAATTTTGTTAAAACATTCACATTATGAAGTTTATGACTCATTTAGACTTTTCACTTTAAAAGTATTCTTTCAACATAATATTACCTTATTACTCCTATTATGAGTTGATTATATATTTTGTCAACTAAATAATTACTTAAAATACATGTTTTAACGGTGGGTATTGGGATTTCGCAGAACGGTAAATCCGAAACCCATTATAGAATAGCTGTTTTTAACTGAATGGTGAGTTTTAATTTCATGATAACACGTCACGTGTTGAAAAAATTTAGTCAAGTTTTGGCTTCATTAGTTCTATAAATCATCTTACTAAGGAAATGTCTTTGAAATTATATGGTTAAGTTCGTAACTCAAAAGTATGCATGCTTCTCACTATCCTGCTCTCTATCCCTGGCGTTGACTGTAACTTTGTTACAAATGTTGTGGTAGTCTTACCATATAGTATCTCTTTTTTATGGATGACCAATCAGGTGTTGAAAAGTATGTTTTGACTTTGGAAGCTACCAAACTGTTTATGATGGCTTTTATTCCAAATTGAATCAGAAATTCCAAATAAGCTCGTAAGAGTTATGCTAAAAATTACTTGACTTCATCATTAAACTTGTGACTATGATTTCATTGTTAATATATAGACCTGCATGATATGTTTTAAATTGAGATCAGATATTACTTTGTATTATTGTCTTTTGTTGATGTATATGTTTTGATGAGTAGTTTACTTTTGGCTCATCAGAGGAAATATGCTGAAGTAGTGGACTTCATCTTAACGTCTCATCCTCATGATTTGAGCACTGAGTCTGCGGATCATTCCCGCCTTTTTTCTCATCATGCTTGTCTTTGCAGGTGAGATACATTCTGGGATTCATTTTTTATATTATATAGTTTTCCATGTTCTGGCTATTGATACTATTTCCTTCTTCGCAGTGTTGCAAGTAACGGACCTCTTTGTTGGATGATGGATGGACCCAGAATGATTCACCATAATTTTGATACGTCTTTCTGTGAAATAAATTTGAGAATAAGTATCCACAACTCTCTCGATTCTGCTGTGTCTGTGCGCATTAATCCAAATAATTCTGATCCTAGCACTAGCCAGTCAAGTAATTCTAGCGGAATTTCTTCTGAAAATCGAGCTGGATGGCATGGTATTTCCTTGGCTGATGAAGCTAAGATCCCCACCGATGCCCTTGGGAACAATCGATATGGCCAGCAAATTCCAGTAGAGAGTGTAACTCCATTTATTTGGTGTGGATCAAGTTGTACCAGAGTCACGCTGGCACCATTGTCCAAGACTGAAGTTCCAATACAAATTTGTGTGTTTGCACCTGGCACTTATGATATATCTAATTATCAATTACACTGGGAATTGTTACAATCAGGGAGTGATGGTTATGATACAGACTCTAAGCATTCTGGGATCTTTCCAGGCCAATCGTTTTATCTTACTGTGCTGCAGTCTACATAAATGAATATGCTGGAACTCTGCTCTGCTTCAAACTCATAACTATTGAAAGTATTCTTGGTTTGTAAATTATTTCTATTCATTGATATCAATTTTGGAAACAGAACTTGTTAAAAGGTTTAGGCAATGGATGAATTATTTATAGTAAATTCTTTACAATACTTGAACATTTACGGTTTAGATGCCCCTTCTTTTTGATGAACCAATGCTCTAATCTCTAAGTTACATGTGTTGTAGAGTCGAGCAATTGTTCGAAATAGCTATTTTTTGTACTCTCTATTTCTTATTGAAGTTATTAGTGTGAATTTTAGAAGAAAAATAATGGATGTGGGAATCAAAGAGAATCTAGTTATATTAAATAATTAATGACAAGTAGCGGAATAATATTTAAATGTAATGAGTTAGTAATTGAGTAATATTTAAATGCATTTGCTTTGATTTTGAAGTAAAATTGATGACAAATTCAAAATAAAATGGAAAATTGATGGGAATTATGTAATTTTTACCTGATTTGTGGATATTAATTCAACATTTTGTTTAATTATGAATACTGTTTGCTTTTACTGAGCCATTTTATAGGTGATTTGAATAGCAAGTGAATTTTATGTGACAAAGTAGAGACAATTTTATTTTCCACGTAAACTTGCTTGTGATGTCCTAATGTTCCTAGAATTAACTCTTGAAGCAATAGTACTAAAATTACTAAATTAAATCCCTCTCTGCTATAGTGTTCACTTTGTTCCATCTAAACCTTAACCATACTTCAACTCCTCCAATATTAACTTCATTGCTGCGTAGGATTGCTGGTGTGGGATTGGAATTGTTGATGTACATTGTTCGATTTTTGGTTTGGGATTGCATGCATGACATTAATTTCAAAGTTTTCAAGGTCTAGTTGCAAGCATGGCATTAATTGAAGGTGTGTTACTTTTCCATTGATGCTTTCATGTCGAAATTGATTTCTTAATGTCCGAATTGATGTCTTAATGTCAAAATTTCAAATTTTGTATTTTTTCGTAGAATTCATGTCGAAATCAATGTCTTAATGTGTGTAAATATATTCAATTGATGCCTTCTTGTTGAAACTGAGGTTGTAAATATATTCAATTGATATAGGTCAAATGGGAGTGGTTTTGGGTAGAAACACTTGAAATTCATCGATTTGAGTCAAAATTGGTCAAATGAAAACGGTTTTGGGTAGAAAATGCCCTTAACACTTGAAATACATCGATATGAGTCAATATAGGTCAAATAAGAGCGGTTTTGGGTCATAATGGCGTATTTCCCATAAAACATACCCCAAACACTTCGAATAGGACGGTGAATAGGACGGTTTGAGCGGTTTTGGGTAGAAAATGCCCTTAACACTTGATTACATCGATTTGAGTCAATATAGATCTTTAAACCTAGAAAATCTATTTGATCATACAACTTTGGGTGGAAAATGACATTTTATATATACTTTAATGATATTTTGATCAATCTTAGGTATGCAAGGTTTCAACGAGGAGCCATTCTCAACCGAAGAAATCAATGTGGTTTGCAACAAATTGGCCAAGTATTGGGCATATAACTTTTTTTAGATTATGCACCTTACCTTTTTGTATATTTTCAAGATGATAAAGTTGTAGTTTTTTGTACATTTTGTTTATTTATTGGGTTGTAGTTATGATGTCACTTAAATGGGTGATTTATGACCCTATTAGTATATAAATGAATTCCAAATCATCATAGGTATATATAATTTGGATGGTAATTGCAAATATAATAGTATATTTTTGTATCATTAGAATTGTATAGCAGATTTTGGAAATGAAGTGGTGTTTTGGTAATATGTACAACAAATTTAACGTAGTAGGGACAAAATAAGAGCATGCAAAAAAAATCTATATTATGTGGGACACCCGCCGCTTATTAATAGTTTTTGTAGCTTTTTTAATTACTAAAATAACCTCTATGAGGCATATAATACCGTAAACCGCCGCATATAATACCTTTTCCTATTGTAAAGTCTCTTGAGAAACCCAGGGGTGGCTCCATGTATACTTCTTCAACTATTTCTCCATGTAGAAAGGCTTTTTAACATCAAATTGATGTAATGGCCAATATAAGTTAGCAATAATTGAAAACAACACTCTTCTTGTATCAATTTTTGCTATCGGAGAAAATATTTCGGAATAATCAATTTCGTACACCTGCGTATACCCTTTCACCACCAGTCTGGCCTTGTATCTCTCAATACCCCATCTGCTCAATCTTTGATCGTAAATATCCATCTGCAGCCTACATGCTTCTTTCTCTCGAGAATAACACATCTTTCCCAGGTTTTATACTTGATAAGGGCACTGACTTCTTGTTCCATTGGTTTCTTCCAATTCTCAATTTTAAGAGCCTCTTCAACTGAGTTAGGAATATCTTCTGCATATATGACAGCGTTAAATGCTATTGCAAACTGAGCCAATCCTTCCATAGGTGAGTTTCTTATGGGATATTTTGACCTTTGAGCTTCATACTCAAGATCATATATTTTTGGAGGAATTCCCCTTGTACTTCTAGGCGATAGAAGATACCCTCTACTCACATTATCAATATTCCCGTCCTGTACCATCTCATCATTGACTTCTTCATCGTTGACATTTACATCAACAACTACATCATTAGGTAATACATGATCATTAGATCTTACCTCCTCATTCAGTCGATGCTCTGTCCTCAAAGTCATTGGTTGCGATGATGAGATAATGGGCTGGACTGTATCATCAGTTATATCATTATATTGAACTGTTAGAGTAGGCCAAGACAACCAACTTAGATAATCACCTATTTGTCTCCCCCTGAGATCTAAGTTGGGTATAGTAAAATTCATTTTCAATAAACTCACCATCCATAGTAGTCCGATTTGATGTTGGGTTTAGACACCTATAACCTTTCTGTAAAGCACCACAACCTAAGAATACACACTTTATTTCTCTGTGTTCTAACTTATTCCGACTTCTTTTAGGTATATGAACATAAACAATACACCCAAAAACTCGAGGTGGCAAGGTGTGAACAAAAGGAGGTGAAACAAATGTGCACAAAGTGTCTAACGGGTTTTGATATTGTAATTTCTTAGTTGAGAGTCTGTTATTTAGGTAATTTTGATGTGGCTATTGTTTCAGGCCAAAGAGAGTTAGGTACATGAGCCTCTATTATCATTGCTCGAGTCATGTTAAGGAGGGTTCAGTTTTCCTCTCTAACACTCCATTTTTTTGTGGAGTATTAGGGCATGTTGCTTGGTGTAAAATACCTTGGGTTTGGCATAAATTGTCATGTTTTGGTTTATATATCCCCCCCCCCCATTATCAAATCGTAATACTCTAATCTTAGTTTGAAACTGTGTAAGAACCATTTGATAGAATTTGGTAAATATATCAAATACCTCAGACTTATGTTTCATAAAAAATATCCAATGTATTCTTATATAATCATCGATAAAGAGAACGTAATATAAAAAACCATTTCAACCACGTTCTGGGGATGGTCCCCATACATCTGAATAAATTAAGTCAAAAGGTTTATTTACATGGTTCATACTACTCGAGTAACTCTACCTATGACTTTTAGCTAAATAACATGCTTCACAATTAAAACTTAAATTAGTTTTGGTGAGAGAAGGAAAGAGATATTCTAAGTATCCTAGTGAAGGATGTCCCAACTGTTTATGCCATGTTTGGAGTTGAGATTCAGCGGTTCCACTCATGAGTGCTAGTTTCCGGGGTTGGAATACTTCCTCCACATAGTACAACCCATTTCTCTCAATACCACGCCCAATGATCTTCTCGATTTGAGCATCCTGCACAGTACAAGAATTGGAAGTCATTAGGATGGTACAGTTTAGATTTTTCATCAATTTGCTGATGAATAGCAATTTATACGAGAGTGTAGGAATATAAAGACAATTTTCTAAACATAAATTTGCTCCAATTTTGATGTTTATATCCCTTCAACATACATTGGTTCACCATTAGTGGTTATATTTGATTTTATATGGTTTATGTAATGATTAAAAATTAGTTTTATCATACGTCATCATGTCTGTCGCCCCGCAATCAAAGATCCAACGTGTTTCGATTTTCTTTGAGCATGACTTGCTTAAGACTTTTTATCTACTCACGTTGGGCTGGTTTGGAGGAATTTTACTATTGGGTCTGCTTGTGCTTAAGTTTACCATATTAAAACACATACCTAGGCTTGCCCCATTATTTTCCTTAGGGTTAGAGTATCCTTCATCCTTCTCGTTTTCCCTCTTCTCGGTCATTCCTTCTAGATCTAGGTTTTCACCCATTACAATTGCAATGCTTTGGTTCTTCGCTACTCCTCCACCGTCGGCTCGTCTTCCTCCTTTGTCACCTTTCTTCAACCATTCTGGGTACCCTATCAGTTGGAAGCACCCTTCTCGATTGTGTCGTGTTCCACTGCAGTGAGAAGACTTAAGTTTTGCCTTCTTGTCATCTCGGCGAGTTGATGTCCTTCAAGTATTTAACCCATTACCCAATGTTGCTCTGGTCCAGGTGAGTCAGGTAAGCTCTTTTCCATAATCTCCCGTTGACCAAGTTCTCTCCTTATTGTGTTGTATGCGGTTTCCACTGTCGGTAATGGTTGATTAACCAATTCCTTACGGTCATTGTCAACACTATCATCTAGGCTAGCCAAGAACTGTTATAGCCTTGTCTCTTGGATAGCTTGGTTGTTAATCGTGATGTCTTCTAGGCATCACATCGGATTGGGCTTCCTCCGGTCGATTTCCATCCGAATCCCGGTGAGTTTTCCATAGTACACCTCCAATGTTTGATGGTATTGGCTTTGACCATTAGGTCAAATATTTGCAATTCATCCTTACTCTCCCGTAAAGGACTTCTATGCCTTTCCAAAGTTCTTCGGATGTTGGATAGTCGATGGATTGATTAACCAAATCGGTTCCAATTCCTTCGATGATCCATGAAATTGCGGTGGAATCTTTTGGTGCCCAGGCAGTGTATTCTTGGGTAATCTTTGGAGGGGGGTCGGTCGTGATATTGTTGAACTACCCCTTCCATCAATTTCCAGGTACATTAGCCGGCCGTTCAATTTCTTAAGTATGTGTATTGCTCAATGATTTTCATGGATGGGTCTGTTGACGCCTAATTCTATAATATTTTGCATTAATTGGGTCATTGTGACGGGGGGTTCTAGTGGGCTACTCATCGTGGCTTCAGGTAAGGTGGTTTGGTATGTGATGAGAGGTTTTCCGGGGGTTAATCAGACCAATTTCCGACGTATTTCTCTGATACCAACTTAAATATCAGATTACTAATAAAAACAGAAAGTAAAGAAAGAATAATATATTGATGTGTATCTTTTTGTCTTGGACTGATTACATGCATGGTATTTATGCGTTATACTAAGACTTGTTTCCTTGTTTGTATAGGACTCAAATTACTTTGAAAAGTTTTATCTTTCTCTAATCTTGTACTGTTACATAAGACATATTTTGTATTAGACTAGAACTCTTACTTTGTTTATCTTATTTTCTGCAAGTTGATGGTTTTAGGAAGAGTGTTTAGTTTTCTTATTCAACTTGGTCAAGGGTATAGGTAGTATGGAGGTTATAAATAGGTTTTTATGTAGTGAGGGATGTGTTCATTCACATTTGAATTTTGTATGTTTGCACTGTTGATTTTTGTTCGAACAAGTTGAATTTGGTGAAAACTTCAAGTCCCACATTAATGGAAAATGGAAGTTTTACTTCCTTTATAATAGTGTGTGTGGAATAGTTGGATGTGGCCCTTGGGCTACCCGCATTTTGTGGAGAGGGAGGACCTATGAGGACCTACTTCCTACCTCTATCACACACGCGCACCGAACCGAGCCGGGCTGGGTCGGGTTTGGATTTGGGTTCTTGACCAAGTTTATTTTTTGCTAAACGTTATAACTGTTTTATGTTTACTTAAAAAAAACATTTTGGTAGTTTTTAATTTCTGATTTTAGAGGGATTAACTGCTTGACAGTTTTTTAAGTAACTTTTGAAAAAAAAAAAGTGAAAGAGTTACAACAGAAAATTCTACTCTCAAAAATCTTCCTTTTTCTTTCTTCCAAAAAACCGAGCAGTTTCGATCCTTCTGTGGTGTTTTCGTTGCCCGGTGGTACAGTGCAAGCCATCGGTATTTGATCTTTCTGAGAGGCTGTTTTATCCTAGGGGACATCCGGTGACTAACGATCTGCTTGCACAATTTAATTTGAGGCAGTACCGTGAATGTTCTAAAGAGAGCGACATAGTCCGCGACTCAGTCTCATTCCCGGTAATATTGTTCATGCTATTTTTCGTCTTTGCAGTATCGGTGTCAATAATTTTAGAACATCTCTTATTCTGCCTGTGTTAACAATATGTCTACCGAAGATATGACTATGTCCAATGATTTAAACAAGCCATTCCGTTTTGAAGGCGCTCATTTTAAAAAATGGAAACAGAAAATACAGTTTCTCTTAACTGTTAAAAAAGTTCATCATGTGTTGTTTGTTCCTCGGCCTATTATTCCTGATAATGCCGATGAGGGTGAAATTGTTCGTCTGAATGCTGAAATTGAAACATGGACCGAAACTGATTTCGTGTGCAAAAACTATATTCTTAATGGTCTGTCTGACAATCTATATGACTACTACAATTTTGAAAATTCTGCTAAGGATTTGTGGGATGCCCTACAAAAGAAATACGATACTGAAGAAGCAGGTGCCAAAAAGTATGCTGTCAGTAGGTACCTAAAATTTCAGATGACTGATGAAAAGTCCATGGAAGTGCAATCCCACGAGCTACAGAAAATTGCTCATGAGATCATTTTCGAAGGTATGGTTCTTGATGAACAATTTCAAATTGCTGTTATTATTGAAAAGTTGCCTCCTTCTTGGAAAGATTTCAAAAATAATCTTAAGCACAAAACGAAGGAATTCTCCTTAGAGAGTTTGATCACTCGGCTCCGCATAGAAGAGGAGTCCTGAAAACAGGACCAGAAGGAAGAAATCTTACAAGTCACTGCTTATAATGCTCCTAAGCGATCTGCTGCAGCTCTCAAGCCTGTTGGTAAGAGTTTCAAACCTCAGGATCGGAAGAATAACTTCAACAAAAATAATCAAAATGTTCAAAGGAACAATGGAAAGCAACAACCTTAACCCCCTAAGAATGGTACTGGTCAATTTCTATGCTATAGGTGTGGAAAACCAGGCCATATGGCACGAAAGTGCAGGAACATGCCTAGCACTGCGCCAGCGCAGGCAAGCATGATTAAAGAGCCTTTTGTGGCTATGATTACTGAGATCAACCTTACTGGTGGATCAGATGGGTGGTGGGTAGACACTGGTGCTACGCGCCATGTCTACCATGATCGTAGTATGTTTAAAACATAATCTGAAAAGACCGATGATAAGAAAGTGTTATTGGGTGATACCCCCATTCCACTAATGTTGCTGGTATCGGTAATGTTGAGTTGAAGTTCACTTCTGGGAGGACTCTCATTCTGAAGGATGTTCTACACACTCCAGAAATGAGAAAGAATTTAGTTTATGGTTTTCTTCTTAACAAGGCTGGTTTTATACAAACCATAGGTTCTGATTTGTACACTTTAACAAAGAATGGAATATTTGTAGGAAAAGGATATGCTACTGATGGCATGTTCAAACTGAATGTTGAAGTTAATAAAATTTCTGATTCTGCTTATATGTTGTGTTCTTCTATTAATGTTTGGCATGCTAGACTTTGTCATGTGAACAAAAGACTCTTAAAAAATATGAGTAATTTAGACCTTATTCCTAATATTTTCCTTAATGACTTTGATAAATGTGTTTTTTGTAGTCAGGCTAAAATTACAAAAATGCCTCATAAGTCAGTGATTAGGAATTCAGAACCATTAGATTTAATTCATTCAGATATTTGTGAATTAAATAGAACGTTGACCAGAAATGGACAACGATATTTTATCACTTTTATTGATGATTGTTCTGATTATACTTGTGTTTATTTGATGAAAAATAAGAGTGATGCTTTTGAAATGTTTAAGTTGTTTTTGACAGAGTTTGAGAATCAGTTTAACAAGAAAATTAAAAGATTTCGAAGCGATCGTGGAACTGAGTATGATACTGATGCTTTTGTAGAATTTTATAATTCACATGGTATCATACATGAAAGGTCAGCCCCTTATTCTCCAGAAATGAATGGTAAGGCTGAAAGAAAAAATAGAACTTTTACAGAGTTAGTGGTTGCTATTTCCTTAAATTCTGGTGCTGCTGACCATTGGTGGGGTGAAATCCTTCTCACTGTTTGTTATGTCTTGAATCGTATTCCAAAGACTAAGAGTAAGGTTTCACCTTATGAGATACTTCGTAATAAACAACCTAACATTTCTTACTTTAGAACTTGGGGTTGTCTAGCATATGTTAGGATTCCTGATCCTAAAAGAGTTAAATTAGCTAGTAGAGCTTATGAATGTGTATTCATTGGATATGCTGTTAACAATAAGGCATATAGATTCCTTGATTTAAATGCACGTGTAATTATTGAATCTAATGATGCTAAGTTTTATGAGGACATGTTTCCTTTTAAATCTAGAAATAGTGGGGGTTCATCCTCTTCTATTATTCCTAAAGTCAGGTCTAACTCACAAGACTTGAATGCTAAACCTGAACTAAGAAGGAGAAAACGGGCTAAAGTAGCAAAAGACTTTGGCACAGACTTTGTGGTTCTCAATGTAGAGGAGGATCCAGCTACCCTTCAAGAAGCCCTATCATCTGTTGATGCAGATTTATGGCAAGAAGCCGTAAATGACGAAATGGACTCACTTGAGTCTAATCGAACTTGGCACCTAACTGAGTTACCACCAGGTTGCAAGACAATTGGTTGCAAATGGGTCCTAAAAAGGAAGGTGAAAGTTGATGGACTGTTGATAAGATAAAGCCCGTTTGGTAGCTAAAGGCTTCAAACAAAGGGAGAATGTTGATTTCTTTGATACCTATTCACCTGTAACTAGAGTAACATCTATTAGAGTGCTAATGTCTCTTGCTTCTCTTTTTAATCTTGTAGTACATCAGATGGATGTAAAGACTGCATTCTTGAACGGTGAATTGGAGGAAGAAATCTACATGGATCAACCGGAGGGATTTGTCATTCCAGGAAAAGAGCATTTGGTATGTAAGCTAGATAAATCACTTTATGGTCTCAAACAAGCACCTAAACAATGGCATGAAAAATTTGATAACTTAGTTATCTCACATGGTTTTAAGATAAATGGTAGTGACAAATGCATATATATAAAGTTTGAGAATGACATTTGTACTATAATTTGTCTATATGTAGATGACTTGTTAATTTTTGGCTCGAACATTCATGCTGTGAATGATGTAAAGCTATTGTTGAATGCTATGTTTGATATGAAAGATCTAGGAGAGGCAAATATAATCCTTGGAATTAAGATTACTAGGACATAAAATGGAGTTTCTTTGGATCAATCTCATTACATTGAGAAAATCCTAAAGAAATATGGTTACTTTGATTGTAAACCTGCGAGTACACCTTATGATCCCAGTGTAAAATTATTTAAGAACAGTGGTGATGCCATAAGGCAATACGATTATGCGAGCGTCATTGGCAGTCTTTGGTATGCCACTGATTGCACTAGACCCGACATTGCCTATATCGTGGGATTATTAGGCAGGTTTACTAGTTGTCCTGGTAATGAGCATTGGCATGCTATTGAAAGGGTCATGAGATATCTTAAAAGGACCATGAACCTAGGGTTATATTATGAAAGGTTTCCAGCTGTACTAGAAGGCTATAGTGATGCTGACTGGAACACCTTATCAGATGACTCTAAGGCTACTAGTGGATATATTTTTACTATAGCCGGTGGAGCTGTATCTTGGAAGTCTAAAACACAGACTATTTTGGCTCAGTCCGCCATGGAGTCAGAACTGATAGCACTAGCTACAGCTAGTGAAGAAGCAGGTTGGTTAAGAGACCTGCTAGGTGAAATTCCCTTATGGGAAAAACCATTACCGGCTGTCTTGATCCATTGTGATAGTACCGCGGCTATTGCAAAAGTACAGAACCGTTATTACAACGGTAAGAAACGACAAATACGTCGTAAGCACAACATTGTGAGAAAATATCTCTCTATCGGAGCTGTTAGAGTGGATCATGTACGCACTGAGAATAATTTGGCAGATCCTTTGACGAAAGGATTAGCTAGGGAGAAAGTCCACTTTTCCTCTAAGAAAATGGGATTATTGCCATTAAAATGAATCACACATAATGGTAACCCAACCTATGGACTGGAGATCCCAAGAAATAGGTTCAATGGGTAATAACAAGTTATGGAGTGATATGAATTGAATATGTTCAAAAGACATATATTCCTGAAGCGATCAAGGATGAGTTAATAGGAACTCTTAATGAAATCTATACTTCATTTTGGAGTGGAGTACCTAGCTACAGGAGTACTCTTGATAGATTCACCTATGTGAATGTGGAAGTGAGGCCGCTTCCTATGAAATGTGTGGCAGCATTTCTAGAGCGTTCACTATACTGGGATGTACGTGCATGGCCATAATGCACGGGTCTATAACAACACCAAGAGTAGTTTGTGTGGAGTACGTTGTCAGAGATAGGGTTCAAAACTTCGAGTTACCCTTGTTAAATCTGAATCGTATTCACTAGCAGAAGTTCAAGTTGAAAAACACTTCTGTTTATGCGCAATCTATATATGCAAGGATTCTGCTCGAAAATGTTTTCAAAAAATTCAAGTGGGGGATTGTTGGAACAAGTTGAATTTGGTGAAAATTTCAAGTCCCACATTGATGGAAAATGGAAGTTTTACTTCCTTTATAATAGTGTGTGTGGAACAATTGGATGTGGCCCTTGGGCTACCCACATTTTGTGGAGAGGGAGGACCTATGAGGACCTACTTCCTACCTCTATCACACACGCGCACCGAACCGAGCCGGCTGGGTCGGGTTTGGGTTCTTGACCAAGTTTATTTTTTGCTAAACGTTATAACTGTTTTATGTTTACTTAAAAAAAACGTTTTGGTAGTTTTAAATTTCTGATTTTAGTGGGATTAACTGCTTGACAGTTTTTTAAGTAACTTTTGAAAAAAAAAACGTGAAAGAGTTACAACAGAAAATTCTACTCTCAAAAATCTTCCTTTTTCTTTCTTCCAAAAAACCGAGCAGTTTCAATCCTTCTGTGGTGTTTTCGTTGCCCGGTGGTACAGTGCAAGCCATCGGTATTTGATCTTTCTGAGAGGCTGTTTTATCTTGGAGGACATCCGGTGACTAACGATCTGCTTGCACAATTTGAGGCAGGACCGTGAATGTTCTAAAGAGAGCGACATAGTTCGCGACTCAGTCTCATTCCCGATAATATTGTTCATGCTATTTTTCGTCTTTGCAGTATCGGTGTCAACAATTTTCGTTTGATTTTTTATTTTCATACATAGACCGCGTGCACTACCACCCAATACAGTCGAATCAACTTCTGTGATTTGATGTGGCATAAAATGTTGTGTTATTCTTAACCTGGAAGAAACATGTTTTCGATGAGATCAGTGGTAGTTTCGTAGATCATACCTTTGTTGGCCTAATGGCTTAGATCATACGTATGGAAATCTCATAGTTTCAAAAACCTTCGAAATTTTTCTTTTGTTGGCAAAACAGGTAATCAACCACGCATGAACAAATTTATAAAATAGTCGTAATATTCAAATTGCTTTCTTTTTTGGAAACAGATTTCTGCTTTTCATGTTTACTTCTTAAAATTTCTCTCTTGCTGTTGCCATCAGATAATTCATTATCTGTAGACTACAAGGGTTGAATGGGTGTATTCTTTTGAATATTATGAGCCATTGCTATCTTCTTATTTTGAAAATATACATAGGAAAATTAGGATATGACTCTTTTTTTACTTGTTGTAAGTAGATATAATTAAATAGGGTACGTGATTAATGCAAAAGATCGAGTACAAGACCAAAAATTAACCAAAGGAAGTACATACGTGATGAACTTTTTTCTATTTATTCATGATGGAAGTCTGCAAAGTTCCTAATCTGCTTGGCCTTACCCATTAGATTTCCCCAGTTATTCACCAAATCTACAATATTCTGATCTGTCTCTATTTATTTATCTAGTCCAGAAAGTTTTTTGTTAACATACCCCGTAAGGCCGTAAGTAGGGAATGTTGTACGACATCAACAAGAAACTGATGCTACCCGCAACTTCAAGAAGTATAAGGATGAAATTAAGAATTCTGAGATCATACCTTTCTCGGCCTTTTGGCTAAGATCAAGTGTAGTATCTGTTCTTATCAGTTTAATATGTGATATGTGGGCCAATGGCCCCCAATGATATTAAATTTATATTTTAAGGGGGAAGTCACATTACAATAGCTTGCTATTGGGGGCTTCAAACGTCGCCCATGTTTTGCACTACTGCAAGGGCCTGGCGCACCCCACCAATGCTTAGTCTATTAAATGCAAATTTTAGTCATTTATCTAAAACATCTTGGAAATTAGGAGTCTTGTGTAGATTGTAGAAGAGTATAATTTTTGATTTGTTGAATGTAGAACACCCTATTGAGGTTAGGCATTTGTCACCGGACAAAAATTTGAGGTTGGTCCATTAGTTGAGGGAATGAACTTAAGTTGAAATGAAAAGTAATGCCTTCATCGGCCTTTGGGGTAAGATAAAGTGTATTATGACTATTATCCAACTTGGTAGCTAATCTCTGATAACCAAAGAGTTGGAGAGTAGATAGTGATAGTTAACAGATATCTATATAAATCCTTACAGTAATTAACTTAACCACTGGCATAAACAGTGCTGCACATCCCTAGATTCAAGGCAAACCAAAGGGATTGAATGGGCTCTGCTCTGTCCCCTTTGTCGACCATCCTATACCTCCACTCATTAAATCTATTTGTGGCTTCTGCATACCTCTTCTCCAATTGCCATCTTGGTTTCCAGACCAGAGAGCCTCGGCCAATGCAGAAGCTTGAGGCCACAACTTGGAGTCTAGGACAGTTAGGACAGCTTGTTCAGATCAAAGTGCCACCTCCCCGACCAAAACCAAGCTCTCCTCTTGAGCAAGGCTGTAAGTAATATCGTATTTAATTTGTAGATTAGCTTCCACGTCATAAAATGGCTGCACCACAACCTACCATTCCCAGACGAAGTTGAGGGAGGTGATGTAGGGAAGGGTGGAGTTGACAAATATTAGGAGTTGGGAGAGTCCATCCCTATTCCCATTTTCATTGTGAGTTCTGCTGTAGTTGGATAGGAAGGCTTGGATGGTGGGATCCATAGTCCAACATCCGGGGATGACCGCATATCCACCACCGTGATAGAAAGGGACCTCATTTCCTCCAGGCTAGCATGAGTCCTCTTGACCTGTTGCCTCTACTTGCAATATGAAAAAACGGCGATATGTACATGGTTTTGAAGAAACATGATTTATACCTTGTAGGTTGTAGCCTTCTGCCTAAAATGCCATGAAGCTTAGTCAGGTGTTGTTATCCTTAGTAGTTTCCGATTTGCTTTCAGTTGCTGTATGACGTTTAAGTTTAAGACCTAGAAGTTGATCGTTGTCTCCTCTTCCTGTGGATGTAGCTTACCCTTGTAACTGAACCTTGTAAATGTTCTTTGTGTTTCTCTTTGTTGTTTGCGATTCCTTTATCGCAACTGTTACTACAGTAAGTTCAGTACCTATTCCTATGGATTGATCAAAATTATTCATTGAGCGTAATGGAAATTTCCCACACCTCCTGGGAAATAACCTTGGGAGCGTAGACTTGCGACCTCGTTAGGTAGTGGGCGGTAGCTTGCTTGGTGATCCCGAGTAGGTGTAAAAAGTTGATTATGCTTTATAAATCTCATTGTACTTGCACACCCATGGCTAGGGAAGAGTTTTGCACATGCACGGCTTGTATTGTCTTGATTTCCACTTCTCATGATCTTCATTCATCTTTTCATTCATTTCTTCATTTATTTTGCCCTAAGCTATCACTTCACCTTCCTATAGCGTTTGCTAGGGACTAGCTCTGCTATCCTATCATCAGTTAACTTATATTATGCACGTGCTTGATGAAAGGTAGATAACATAAGATTAATATTTACACTATTGTCAGCTGAAATACATTTTCTGTCTAGATTCTGTTCCATCCATCTCTTCTTAGTATTTTTATTTCAAGAAAGAAATCAAAGGACCCTTACATTGTTGAAGCTTTGTTGGAAGGTACAAGTTGGTGATGAATGAAATGTATATGATAATATATATTGTAGCCTTCTGAAACGCATATGACACTTGTTTTGGTGGTTTTTCCACTGAGAATAATATAGAGATATGTGATATTAAACAAAGCACACCTTACATTGCAAATGAATCCTTTTGCCATATAGACTATCAGCTTTTTCCTTTTGGACAATATAATCAAGTGTAGTAATATAATGAATGGTTTTCTTTGGAAACTGGGTTTGGTAAATCAATAGCCTGATATCTTTTAGGGTTTGTAGATAAAGTAGAGGTGTTATATTGGCCGTCCCTGATACCTTTATGCAATATGTTCTTGAAGCCTCTAATAATCCACCATTATCATTCTAAGGTTTTTCCTTGATGCAGCAGCTGGAGGAGTTATACTAGAAATTTTTATGATATTTCATTATGTTACAGAAATTATGAATTTTGAAGATTTATACTAGAAAATTATGACATACACTCTTCCTCTTGGGAAGATGTTAGGCAGGCAACCCTCCTGTAGTGCAATGGAGGTCACCTACCTAGGCCTTATACCTTCTTAATCATCCATTGACCCCGTTCAGGTTAGTATTTTGCTTGGTCATTTGCATTTTGTTTTTATAGTCATATGTCTTGTACTCCCCTTATAATTTTAGTTATGTGGGAAGCTGACATTCATGAGTGTGTAGTGCATTGGTATTTCCTGCATATAAGTATCTATTTACTCCATATGAATTAAGGCTCCAGATTAAGAACTACAGTTGGAATTTTTTATTTTTATTTTATTTTTATTCGAAAGATGGAATAGTTGAATATGCAAAGCATCATAGTGTAGGGAAATATTGAACTTATAAGACTCAAATTCTTTGACTCATATCTATTTTATTTGGCAGGTGAGCAGGTCTATGTACCAAGTAGGTTTAGTATTTGTCTAAGATTGAAGACCTATACGCTAACAAATTATAGTCCGGATGGTTTCACTTATACCTACTAAACACCCATACCCAAGATTTCATCTAGAAAGCTATGTATCGAAAGTGCTTTGATGTTAGTGTTGGTGATACTGCATCATCTATGTTCATGCATCTCTCATTCTAGATTACAGACAAATCAGAAGTTACAATGAGATGCAGGGTTCCAGTCAACAAGACTTGCTTCTTGGAAATCTAGTGTTCTTTGAAGTTGATGGTAGGAATAGTTACATGGAAAATTGGGTTCATTATCATAAAAGTCTACGAAAAGATCTGTGCAATTTACAGCAAGGGCAGAAGCTCTTCTAAATCTTGCAGCAACTCCTTGGCATATGGATATAAAGGTTGCAGAAGCAGAGCACAAGGCGATGATATGATATGGTATGATAAGATATGATATGAGGGCTGTTTGCCTTTCAAGGCCAATGCAAGCAAGGTGTAGAGTGCATGCTGACATGTTATGGCTGGCGAACTGTCAAGAAGATAGGTACTGTTGGGCACGTAATTGATTATCTTGAAGCATGTTCTCTTTGGTACATATGACCTTTCTAGCTTTCTAAACGAAACTCAAAGGTCAGGAATTCTTTTCTTTCATAGGGGGTGTAAGAACGATATTTTAAGGCAATTAAGGCTGTCACTGATAAATGATAAAGTATATTGGACTATTTGGGCATGATGCAATACATATATTCTATAAAATTGGAACAGAAGTCGAAGGATCATACTTTCTACCAGCAATGTTGCACTTGGATTGATGGAAGTTCCTTCTCAGAACTCCCTCCAAAAATAAACGTATGCCACTGAATGCAGCGAGCACACGGTATTCTTTAGTAAAAGGCGAAAGAATAGTTCGCTATGTGCTCACTGCGTGGCTGCGTGAAGCATAATGATCAAGAGGGAAGCATCTTTATATTGGTCATCCTTGGTTGGAGGCTTGCTTTAGCGATGTGGGACTATACTGCTTATCAAGTGAGCACTGGAATATGATTTTTAAAAATAAATTCCACAAGTTGTAAAAAGTGCAAGTAAAGATTTATTGTCAAATTCTCCTCCTCCATCACATTGATAATATTTAATCTTTACAGATAAAAAAATTCTCAACTAATTTTAAAAAAACCAAAAAACACACTTTCGATTTTCATTTTAAATAATAAATCTATGTGTATAGAAAAAAAAATCTTCTACTAAACAAACAAAGTACTTAAAATCAAGATTGCTCAAAATATTTGATTAAAACAAACTTATGTATTAGCTACCAAAGGTTTACCATGAAAATGCTTTACATCTGTGTATGGTAGCCATTGAGATTTTCCTAATTGACAAGAAATTAAAAATAATTAGTGGCACAAACAATGGCCTTATTACTCCTAATAAATCCTATAACTCTTATCACCGCAATGACCAAGATGATGATGTCAAGTGCGATCAGGTGGATATGAGTACAACTGGCCTTCTAGGCATTGTGGCGATGGGAATAAGGTATAGACTCTCTTGACTAGTAGCTTTGAGAAACACCACCCCCAATTGGTTGTCCTTCACAAAAACATGAGATCCATTAAAATTCAAACTATTGTTATTCCTAACCAATTTATGAGCGGACATTAAATTATATTTAATATCAAAAACATGTAAAACACATATCAAAAATAGAAGACGATTGTTGGATTTCAAGGTGACGTAGTCAATATGTTTGATTGGGAGTGTAATACAATTCGATAATTCAATGTGAACTAGACCAATATGAATAGATTTATTAGCCATAATACCTTGATCGTTAGTCATGTGGGAAGATGCTCTAGATTCAAGATAGAACACAATACTATCATTATGATCTCCAATTTGATACGCAAGTTTGTGGAATTCGGCCATTATAGTAATGTTTATAAATTTTACAAGTTTGGAGACTTATAAGAATGAAAACAAGACAAAATCTTCCTGAAGACAACCAATGAATAATGATGGAAGCACTGGAATTCTCCCCATACGAGTAATGTTTAGAAATTTAAGGATAAACGAGTACATATATATAGGCTAAAAATTTAATTAACAAATATAAAATTTCAAGATATAAAGGATAGCAAAAAAATTTCAAAACTATTTTGTTTGTTTAATGTAGAAGAAATTAAGGTTCTACTATATGTAAGTATGTGACAATGTGAGTCCATGACGAGACTCAAGATCGATCCAATACCTTCGAAAGCTCTAGAGACTATTGATGGGATATTAAACTTGATAGGCAAACCCTCAATCCAGACCTAAAGAAATTGCTTTCTAAAATCAAGAGTACGTACTACGTGGTGAAATTGACAATGCTTTAGGATTAAGCATGCCCCCTTAAATTTCAATGGTCATTTATTAAGGAGGTTGTTAAAGTCTACTTCATTCTTACAACGGAAGAGGAAGACCTTTGCTATTTTATCTACTTTAATGGAGTCATGAGTAATCCAAAAATCATGAATCCATCCCTCTAAGTCAGAGGCCTAAAACTAGTGGTTGCGCTAATCAATGAACTTCCCGACCACTATCCATTTATTACTATGAACAACCAAACTGACTTTATCTTTGGAAGGACTAATAATTGGACTCATTCTTCTAAGGCCTCATGGACGTTGACTTTTCCATGATAAGGATGGCGGTAGAAGATAAAAGAGAGAACAAAGATACAAGAATATGAGGAGATATTTCAACCAGTTTGGAAGCAGATGAAAAGATTCAGTGTTATGAATTGTGCAACCTTAATATATACTTCAAGGAAAAACGAAAGCAACTGAAAAGGTGCTATGAAAGATAGAAAATAAAGGAAAAGAAAAGAAAGGACATAGGGGCATAAATGAAAAAGAATGAGAGAAATGAGAAGACAAAAAGGTTGGATTTGGGGGATTGCAAATAGGTTGGATTTTGGGAGATAGACAAATTAATTTTTCTTTCTTTATTATGGTTGTTAATTGTTGTTATTTGATCTTATTGATGCAATTCTTACCTATCCAATTGTTCATTTAAGATTTTGTTTAAATTTATGAATATAACATATTGAAATACTTATAGGTGAACATAAAAGAAAAGAAGTAGAATATATATTTCAATAGAGCTTTTTCTACTAGGAAGAAAATTAGAGGCTACATCTTTTTAATTTATAATCTCACTTTTATACACCTTAAACAAATACTAGAACATATAAAAAGGTGTAGAACAATATTCTTAAGACATTTTGCTCAGTGTTGCTCATTTTTCTCATCTTTGATGATATTTGTTCATTTTCTCATTTTTTTCTCATACAGTTCACTTTTTTATAAAATCATTCGCATATTTAGTCAATTTTATTTATACTTAGTCAAATTGTATGTGTTCTTAGTCATATTTGTCTAATTTTTCTCGTAATGATCATAGAGTTTTTGATTAATTTTAGGTATATCTATTATATATGGAGCTATTTTGCCCCCGTGGGAAGGGTCCATTTATTAAAAGAGTCACTTAAAATAAAGGCATTAACCATTTTAACAATGCCCTAGTTTGGTGAGTTTTCTCACAAGTATCTATAGACATCTACCATATTGGGTGTCATAATGTGTTATTATTAATTGGTTAGGTCAATAGTGATGGAGATTGTAAATTCTTCTCTTTTGTGGACGAATTGAGGAGTTGTACTTGTGATACTATTGGTTTTGTACTTTATCATTCTTGAACCACGTGAGTTGTTGATTTTCATCTCCATCTTATTTCGATTGATAGGAAGAAGACCTAAATCAAAATTACATATCACATATATTGATTCCACTACCTAAGCCTAGACGACAAATATTAGGCATAGAAAATTCCAAACCAAATTTTATTTAGTTTGCATATTGGTTCTAAAGTTTATATGATTTTTCTAAACCAAAATTGCTCAAGATAGCCTTAACAAAACTGATTTTGTTTTTGGCCTTTTAACTTTATGTTTTTATAGGGTAGTGGTTCTTGCTCATTTTGGGAAAGAATTTCTTCTATGGACACTACACTTCCCTCAATCCAGCTTGCCTATTCGGCAAGCCCACATATGATTCCACCCCAAATCAAGGAGGCTTATTCCATTAGCCCACTTGCAACTCCTTCCCAAATCTAGCATGATAGTTTGAGTAGTCCACTTGAGAGATTTGGATCATCTAGAGAGCATAGCTCAAATGACTCTAAGCAAAGGAGAAGTCATCTCCTAACACAAAGTCTAGATGTTGCACTAGCGGCTGCTAATGCATATGCTATGATTTTTAGAGAATTTGCAGACTTGAAGGTTGAGAATAAATGGATGTTTTATGTTAATTTGCATATTATTTAGTTTCTAGTTAATTATATTTAGGGTAATTCTCAATGGCAACCCTATACAATTTCAATTTATAATTGGTCGACTGAAAAAAAAACTTTAACAGCAGTAGCCTTATGCTTATCACTGCAATGAAACAATTTTACAAAAAAAATTTCTTTTATCCTAACCACGGTTAAGCATGGTTAGTCTAGAAATTTACATCTAACATACCTTCAGCAATAATAAATTGCACAAAAGCAATAATCTTTTTCCTTCTATTCTCTCACTTCACTCGTCCAAACACCTCTTAAATTGTTGCACTTCACTCTTCAAGGTTTTAGTTGAATTTCAAGCAATTAGAGAAAGGGGGTGCTAGAGGAACATGTAAAAGTGTAGGGGAAGAAGATTTTAGGGAGAATTGAGTGAGTGTTGATTTTAGTAGGAAATGAATGCTGAGGTGGGTTGATGAAATAGTTAAGGTTTGCGAGAGAAAAGAAAATTGTACTAACCATGCTTAACCATGGTAAAGATAAAAAAAAATTTATTTGCAAAATTGTGTCATTAAGACCACGAGAAAGAATATTAAAAAACGTAGAGCTACCGTTGATAAAGGTTTTTTTTTCAATCGACCAAGTATAAAATTGAAATTATACAAGGTTATCATTGAGAATTTTCCCTTATATTTATCATAGGGTAAAGAAAATAGTTTTACTAATTGTACATAGTAATACCTCTTATTAATCTTGGGGCATATTTGATATCAAAATACTAGGCTATAATGTTATTGTTCAAGAAGAGTGTGAAGCTCTTGTTTTATAATTACATATCATGTGGTTGTTAGAGAGTAATTAGAACATTAACAGGTAGATAGTCTTAATTGCGTAGAGTGATTAGGTGGAAACACGAATCTACCATGTAAACCGTTAAGATGTATAGAGCTAAAGGGAGAGGGTTGGTTGATTATGTCTTGTGGGTGATAGCTTATTGGTTGACTCTAACACCATAGAGGAACCAAGAAGCAAATGAATTAGTTGCTGCACATTATAACTCTACCATTAGTGGATTTGGTTTGGTTACTTGCTTAATAGTAGTATGTTTTCTAAATGCCTTGTGTTCACTTTTTTATATAAAAGCTTTTCAAGTTATTACTTTCATTTCTATTTTAATGTCAAAGGGTAATGGTTCCATTAGTCTGATTGCTTCTAGAAGGTTTTTCATCGTTGACTTTGACTCCTCCAATGGAACGATACGCCTCGCATAATTCTCAGGGTTCAGATAGTACTCCTAAAAATAATCAAAATCATTGCTTGCATCAAATAAATGCACTTCTCACACTACTAAGGAGAATATTGAAGAGGAGGATGATCAGTTAGACCCTTTTCTGATTTTTTTCTAAACCTTTTTCTTTTATGTTGTAAAAATAGTTCAATTATTGCTATATATTCTACTTCTTTGATGGTATGTTTTATATCATTTTCTTTTATGTTCTAGGTTTTTAGATAGAAACAGAGATCATGAGGATATGCACTCACCCACTTTTTGAGAGGACCATGAGGTTGTGCACTCTCCACTAGTGGAAAAAATGGCATCTACTTATGTGCTCCGATTCTTTTACAAACGAAGTATGAATTTTACGGAATTTACATAAAACACACTTTATGCTCCGGGCTTTCTATAACCGAAGCATAAAACTATTATATGCTCCGGTTGAAAAAAAACCGGAGCATAAAAGCCTAATCTACTCCGAGCCTTTAAACCGCAGCATAAAACTATTATCTCCCGCATGTTTTAGCTTAGGTCACAAATACTACTCTCATTCTCGCGCTCAAATACATGCTCTCAATTCTCAAACCTTTTGCATATTCACGCAGTAGCCACCACTACCCACGACGTACTCTCAACTCCACGCATACAGTAGCCACTACCCACGACCATCAACCGCATTCACACAGCAGCACGCACTACCCACTACTCTCATCCACCATCTCAACTTCTCCCCACGCGAAAGAACTCGAGGATTGCTAGGATTGGATTAACCGCATTCACCAATAATCTCTGCGAAAGAACTCGAGAATTGCTAGGAATCTCTTCGTGAATTAGAATAGACATCTGAAAGGTTAGTTCGATTATTCAATTCCCATATTTAATTTGCTAAAAATTTTGTATGCGTGTTTTCCATTGAAATTTTGTATGCGTTGTTGCTGAAAATTCTGGTTATTGCTTGAAATTGGGTTGCATTCATGTGTTATTGTAGAAAATTAGGGTTGCATTCGATTATTTTTGTATTTGTATTTTGTATTTGTACTTTTTTATTATTGAGGATTTTGATTGTGAAGCATTCCTATTGGGAAATTACGGTTGCTTTTGCAAATGGGAGATTTCGTGGGTACTGTGGAATTACCCATAATACTACGGCAGAATCCAAACCTGTGATTGCTGTTCCACTACATGGAGGACACAATAACATGGGTATACAAAGTGGATGTTCATGAATTTCTATCAGGAGAAATGTTGAATGTATCCATAATACAAGTTTTCATGAGGTGAAATATACATACTCTAATATATTTAATTTTGTGCACTTCATAGTTGGGTTTAAGGACAAGTCTAACATATCTAATTTGTTATGAGTTCAGTGCACTTCACGAGGATTTAAGTGAATGCGAGTCTGCTTTGAAAGTTGGGTGGTTATGTCCACAACAGATTTGTGACACACAATGCATGACAAGCCAACCCGAGGTGAAGGAATACATTGAACAAAGTTTGATAAAATCAATCAAAGATGGGGACAAATTTATTTTGGCTCCGTATATTGAAGAGTATGTTTTAATCCCAACATGCTTTATATGTCTTTTACCATCATTATCTAAGTTATCATGTTTCTCGTTATTGACTTCAAAATCCTATTGTAGTAAACATTGGTTGCTCCTAGTCATAGTCCTTTGACTCACACAGTATATCAATTCGATTTTGTGTGTCTACAACCACCTCGACATTTACTTATCAAATCCATGTTGACTAGGTATATATCTTTAAGCTGACCAAATGCGTCTTATTTTTATTATTAACTTTAATATCACATTGATATGGCCTGTATTTAACTTGTCGAGTGCAGTGCAATGAAGAAATTGCGTGGAAGTTTTGGATTACATTCAAGAGCTACATTTCCTAAATGGAAATCAGTGAAGGTATATGTTTACATAATATCAATGTTTTGTGGTAGCCTAACCTTTGATTTACTATGATTTGACATGAATATTTATTTCATTCCCATTTAGTGCGCACAACAACAAAATGGGGTAGATTGTGGATATTATGTGATGAGATTCATGTATGACTTAGTCACTTCTACCATGGGAGTCGATGATGTAGAAAAGGTATATCTAATTTCTTTACTTACATTTGTTTATATATACATATTAGGCAAGTTTTCCTATGAAATATAAGTAGATGTTTATGATCGACCATGCATGGAGGATGGGATTATATGGCCGGCATCATTTGAAAGATTGATGTGGTATGGCATTGTATTATTGTACGATGTTGAATTATGTTGAATAGGTTTTGTCAAAATGATTAAAAATTGGGAAAATGTTCATTTTACAGAGGAAACTCTGCCGAATTTTTCGAAAAACTTATGCGTCAACTTCAATTTTTTTATGGATTTCATTTAGGTATTTAGAGACATTTACACAGTGGCGTATTGACCATGGTTATACAATCATCTAAGATGTTAATTAGTTTGATGTTTGACTGAGGTTTATACTAGCATGCTAGTGTTCTTCTTCTTATTATTTTGCTTAGGTATCTTGTAGTCTTCTTAAGCTCATTTGATGCCTTTGATCTTGATCTTAACTTGATTCTCAATATCATCCATCCATAGATTTGGTTGCTTTTTGCTTTATTAATTAGTCCATTTGAGGTGGCTTTTCTAGGATATTATCTCGTACTTCAGCTGTGTCACTTGTTCGAATTAGTCTACTTGACGAATCTCTAGTTTTATCATTATTGATATTTCCCTTAAAATGTATTTGTTATTATCATTATTGATATCTCTAGTCGATTTGACAAATCTCTAATTACTTAAAGACCCAAACACTTTGTTAGTAAAGATGTATTTGTTTTGTTTCTCAAAATAGTGTCACCAATACACTTTGTTAGCATATATAATGTAGTAGATGTTTATGATCGACCATACATGGAGGATGGGATTATATGGACGGCATCAATCGAAAGATTGATGTGGTATGGCGTTGTATTGTTGTACCATGTTGAATTGTGGGATTGTTGAATTGTGTTGGACAGGTTTTGTCAAAATGATTAAAACTTGGGAAAAAGTTCATTTTACAGAGGAAACTTTGCCGAATTTTTTGGAAAATTTATGCGTCAAATTCAATTATTTTATGGATTTCATTTAGGTATTTAGATACATTTACACAGTGGCATATTGACCTTGGTTATACAATCATCTAAGATGTTAATTAGTTTGATGTTTGACTGAGGTTTATACTAGCATGCTACTGTTCTTCTTCTTATTATTTTGCTTAGGTCCTTCAATTCACATACTAAGAACAAGTATTAGAGATTGAATGATTATCTAATTTTATTTTATTATGGTGGCTACATTTAGGCTTTCAACACATCAAGAGAAGAGCCTTTCACCATTAACGATATCAAAGAAATACGAGACAAGTTTGCACGATTCCTTTCCAATAACTGCATTTAGTACGTAGTTAGATTTTTGTATACAATCAATGCCTATTTATACATTGTAGTCATCTCTGTATATTCGTAATTGTTATATGTATTGAAAGCCTTTGAGCTTGCATTGTTATAATATTTGCTTATGTAATGAAACCGAAGCATATTATAATTAGCATTTCAAGTTGCACTGTTCTAGTAGCCAGTAAAAGCATTTTGTGAAATTAAAAAAAAAAATTCAGACTTTATGCTCCGGTCCAATGAAAACCGGAGCATAAAGTCTGATTTTTTTTGAAAAATTATAGACTTTATGCTCCGGTCCACTGAAAACCGGAGCATATAATGGGTGTTTTATGCTCCGGTTTTCAGTGGACCGGAGCATAAAGTCTATAATTTTTCAAAAAAAATCAGACTTTATGCTCTGGTCCACTGAAAACCGGAGCATAAAACACCCATTATATGCTCCGGTTTTTCAGTGGACCGGAGCATAAAGTCTATAATATGCTCCGGTTCAAACCGGAGCATAAAGTCTTTTTGAATATGCTTCGGTTTGATCTACTTTGGGTCTAAACCGGAGCATAAAGCCTCCAAAAAACCAGAGCATATAGTGTTTTTTCCACTAGTGTCTCCCATTCTTCGAGATGATGTGAACGAGTAAAATGTTTCCTGTAAGTTAGTTTCTGGATTAGAACATGTGTGTTTTTGTTTAGAAAATATTTCTTAAATAAATTTTATTGTGGTAATATTGTGTTTTTAAACAGAGACAATAAGGATTAAAAATTCACCAAAAATTACAAAGGGGTAAGAAACAATATTATTTATACACATATTATACTTCATTGTGTATTCTGAACCTTTTTTTCCCCTTACGTTCTAGTTTGTTCCACGTATGTTCTATACCTCTCCCGATTATTTTATTTCACTGTACATATATTATGAACCTTTTAACTATGTTCTAGTTTTTTCACATATGTTCTATACTTTATTTTCATTGTCTATATTTCATTAGAACAACTTCTCCAACACATGATTAGCATAAGATGGTGAAGAAGCAAAAAGTACATGAAAGAACTCCTTCTACAAATGTTGACCAAGAGAAGACAGAGAAGCAACAAAGACCCAAAAGATATTTAATGAACTCCTAGTCTACTTACAGTCACCCTATATGGTAGCTTCTACTCTTTTAGTGGAATTTTACCTATCAGTTTCTGTCTAATATTATATAGTGACTATGTAAGCCCATGTATACAACTATACACTATGTGACTAAGTTCTTTGAGTTGTTGCTATCATAACTTATCATGGAAAGTGGTTAATATACGTGAGATGCCATCTGAAAAATAATTAGAGGGGGAGACATATTCGTTCATTACATATAAGCATAGTTTCTTCTCTTATTCAATCATTTGTCAATAAAAATCCAAGAGAATAAACTTATCACAAAGCTCAAAGCACTTATCTCAACATATAAACAATACTATACCTTTAAAAAAAATTTCTTAAAACATTACTATATCGATATGTTCTACTTCTTTGTATGTATATTATGAAATGTTTTCTTTTATGTTTTATAAATATTTCAATATGTTCTACTTCTTAGTACATATGTTATGAACCATTTGCTTTTATGTTATAGTTATGCACATTTATATGGAAAATGTACATATGTTCTACTTATTTATTATTGTTATGAGAAATTTGTTATTAATCAAAAATCCAGAACACTAATTATTTTTATGTTCTACTAATATTTATTTTCCATATAATGATTTTGATATGTTATACAAATATTTCTAATCAAATATTTGAAGACTAGATATGTTAAAATTTGCACATCTTTATTAGAGTAGTTAGAAATGAATAATAATGATCATTAGTAGTGGAATATAGTCGATTATCATTTTAACTCATCCATAAGTCATAAACACATACTTTTCCTGAACTAAACTCATGATCATTCCAATTAAACTGAGAATCCCTATATCAATGCAGTTCTTGAAGAGTTTCCCTTTATTGAAACCTTTTACTAACCATAAACATTGAAGCACACTTCTGAAACATGACAAAAAGATTTCACGCTAAATCATAATTTGGGGTTATTAAAATAAGCTTCACGACAAACATAAATGAATTTATGGAAAGGTACACATTAGTATTGAACAATAAAATACAGTTCTAGAATAAAAATTGAGCATTGTATTACACTGCATACACTAAGGATCAATTAACTATTAGCAGCTCAAAAACTAAGGAACGAAATCAAAAGATTAATTTATGTGTAGAAAAGATAAGATCAGATAAACAAGATTAAAGATAAGCATAGATTAGAGTTTGAATTTATGTAAAATATTAACAATACAAGATAGGATAGAAAGTCAGAGTACAGGATGGAGTACAATACCTAGCTTATTGTTCTATATAAATAGTTAAATACATACCTAAACCACTATATCTAATTCATTCAGTATTAAGAATATTATTAAAAATATAGTACAAAATAAGACTATTCAGTTCTTCTTGGTATTAAAGCCAACCGCATAGGTGGTAGTTCTGTGGTGTTTCTGGCTATAAGGGATCATCACTTACCAAGATCCTTACCTAACGATGTCCGACCAACCAAAAAATCCCGATGAGGTGCTTGTAACCATGGCCCAACTATTACAACTCTTTAAAAAATTGAACAATAGAGGCCAAGAGGGTTACGGATCTGCCTTGAATATCTCCGAAAAATTAAGCCACGAGAACTATGAAAAATGGTCCAGGCTAAGGTTAATGGCGATCGAAGGGAGGAGGAGGCTCACACACATCGCTGCCTTACCCCCTCCACTTACACCGAAAACTTAGCCACTAGAACAAAAAAGACGCAATAGTTTGAACGTGGATCATCAAAAACATCAACCTAGAATTAGTTAATTAGTTTCTGGATTTCAACACAGCAAGAGAATTATGGCAAGGAATCGAAGCGGTTTATGGGAGTGGAAGAGATGGGCTACAAACCTTTGACCTAGCCACTCGAGCAAATACAATCAGGCAAAGTCAGGACACAATAGAGGCATATTACAGCAAATTAAGTGTTTACTGGAAAGAAATCGATCGGCGTATGACAAACCATATGCAGTGCCCAAATGACATAACAATTTTCAACAAACTCCAACAACAGACACGCTTGTACCAGTTTCTCGCAGGCTTAGATGAGTCATTTGACAAAGATCATAAAGATCTGGTCAATTTAGACTCATTACCCACGGTGGAGATAGCCTACAATATGATTAGGAGGGAGGTAACAAAAACAGGGGTAATGAAATAAAACTTACCTCACATACTTGTAGCCGAAGGCATTGGAGGAGGACTAGCCACCACGAAAAGCCGGTCAGATAAGGCATCATCCCGGCGAAGTGAGATGGACAAATCAAAACTCTAGTGCACTCACTGTGGAGGGACGCAACACACCAAGGATGGGTGTTTCAAGTTGATAAGATACCCAGACTGGTGATCAGAGAATAAGAGGAAGATGAGCCGAGGTGATGAGATCCAGAAGCAGAGCAAGTCCTTAGTGGCTGAGAAAAACACCAAGAAAGAAGGGGACAAGGAGGAAATGGTGGTAAAGAGGGAAGGTAAGGTAGAGAGAGAAGCAAACCCTAGTGAAATGAGGAAATGCAACAGAAAAACTAATTGCGCCTCACTAATACACCAAAAACCTAAACCTAACCGTGCCTCACTAATACTCCAAAAACCTTAACCTAACTGTGCCTCACTAATACCCAAAAAAACTAACCTTGCCCCACAAATACCCCATGCCTAGTTCGAGAATAACAACCTTTTTTTTGCCTCTCCTAATTTTGCCTCACAACTACCCCGAGCCCAATTCCCACGACAGCCCAACTTACAAAGTTTTTTTGCACAAAAGAAAATCGCCACGGTCTTGACCGAAGAAAACTAAACCAAAAATACTAATCTAATTGTCCCTAAGCCCAAAGTCGTGTGTCAAGTCGGTCTAAAGAGTCCGTGGATATTTGACTGTGGGGCGACAGATACAATGACCAATGACAGGAGTGACCTGCTAAATTTTACCAAACCCGATGAAACCTTAATTCATACCACTAATGGGGAATATATGGAAGTCTTAGGAGCCAGTTCTATTAAATTTGGGGACAATTTTGTGCTGGATAATTGCCTATTTTTACCTGATCTTTCCTATAAACTCCTCTCTATTAGTCATATCACAAAAAATAATGAGATATAATGTTATACTTACTTCAAATACTTATGTTGTGTAGGATACTCAAACTGGGACGACCCTTAGACATGGTACTAAGAGGGATGGATTATATTACTTGGATGACATATCTCGGTAAGGTGATACTGCAGTCGTTTCTAATTCAACTGAAGCACAAATCAAATTATGGCATCATTGTCTTTGTAGTCATCTTGTATGGGGGATTAAAAAAATTCACTTTAAAAATAGAATCAAATTAGTATAGGAGTGTAGAGGATGAAGAGGTTCAAAGGATATGTAAAAAGTTTTGAATTTGGGTGAGAACCATAGGGTAGATCTTAGAGAGAAGGTGGAGAAATTTGAGATTTTTTAGAGAGAGAAAGTATGGAGGAAAAATAGAGAAAGAATAAGGAAGAAGAAGGGAGAAAGAATGAAAAAGATGAAGGGAGAAAGTATAAGGAAGAAGAAAGGAGAAAGAAGAAGAAACAAAAGGAAGAAGGGCGCTGGTAGATGGACAGGCGCGGTCTGTCGGGCTCATTTTTGCCTTTGATATCGGGTAACTTTGTGCCCGGTCAGGGGCCGTTTTTCCCGGTTAGGCGAATTTGGTTTTTTAAATTCCTTGTCTCGTGCCCGGTAGGGTGAATGTTTGCGTGGTAGGGCAAATTTCCATGAGTTCGAAATTTTTTACTTCTCTTCAAAACTTGGCTTCCTCTTTTCCTCTAACCTATACAAAATACTCTAAAACACATTAAATTCCCTCCACTCTTCTTCTCAAAAGACAAAAATAAAGGAAAACTATTTCAACAAGTAAGAAAATACGGGTTGCCTCTCGCAAAGCACTAGTTTATCTAGGTCCCGCACGACCTCCTTACTGTATGTCGATCAAGATGTGATGGAATCCATTAGGTGAAGTAATTCAACTGCACCAACCATAGCCCCTTCATGGTATAATTTCAATCTTTGGCCATTTACCTTAAAATCATCGCCATGTTCATCATATAACTCCACATAACCAAATTTGTTTGCCCTTTTAACAGTAAAAGGACCCAACCATCTTGACTTTAACTTTTTAGGGAAGACTTTAATTCTAGAATTGAATAACAAAACCTTATCACCCTCTTTGAATTCTCTTGGAAGGATCATCTTGTCGTGCCATTTCTTGGTCTTTTCCTTGTAGACATGTGCGCTATCATAGGCCTTCAATCTAAATTCATCTAGTTGGTTAAGTTATAGTAGCCTCTTCTTTCCCACTAACTTAGCATCTAAATTGAGCTCCTTAATTGCTCAATAAGCCTTGTACTCTAGTTCCACTAGGAGGTGACATGCTTTCCCATACACAAGTCTATAGGAAGAGGTACCAATGGGGGTCTTAAATGCGGTTTTATACTCCCAAAGAGTGTCATCTAACTTATCGCTCCAATCCTTCCTAGACTTTGCTACCACCTTCTCTAGAATAGCCTTAATCTTATAGTTGGAAACCTCAACTTGGCCGCTAGCTTGGGGATGGTAAGCTAAACCCGTCCTATGGTAGACACCATACTTCTTGAGAAGGGTTTCTAACTTCTTCTCTTGAAAGTGAAATCGTCCATCATTAATAACGATTCTAGGGACTCCAAATCTAGGAAAAATGGTTTTGTTAAAGAGTTTATGGACCACATTGGCATCATTGGTAGGTGTGGCAATAGCTTCAACCCACTTGGACACATAATCAACGGTGACAAGGATATAACAATTTCCTTTTGAAGAGGGAAAAGGTCCCATATATTTAATACCCCAAATATCAAAAATTTTGACTTTTAAAATACCTGTTTGAGGCATCTCAAGCCGTCGCAAGATGTTGCCAATCCTTTGGTAAGAGTCACAAGCTTGAACAAAAAAGCGGGCATCCTTAAACATGGTGGGCCAATAGAAGCCTGACTCATTAATCTTTGCAATCGTCTTGGTGGGGCCATGATGTCCACCATATGGTGAGTTGTGGTACCTTGTAAGGACACCATGGACTTCCCATTTAGGAACACTCCTGCAAAATAGTCCATCTGCATACTCACAAAACAAAAAAGGATCATCCCAAAAATAATGTTTAACATCATAAAAAAACCTCATTTTCTGTTGGTAGGACAAATCAAAGGGTAAAGTACCACCCACCAAGTAATTGGCGTAATCAGCAAACCAAGGGTTTTGCTCTACAACTGAAAACAAATGGTCATCAGGGAAGGAATCATTTATATGAAGTGAATCCTTAGCCTCATCATAATTTAGCCTTGACAAAAGATCTGCAACAACATTCTTTGCTCCCTTTTTAACCTTAATTAACACATTGAAATCTTGGAGCAAGAGAACCCAACGGAGGAGCCTAGGCTTTATTTCCTCCTTGGCTATAAGATATTTCAAAGCTACATGATCAATAAAAATAATAATTTATAACCAACTAGATATGATCTAAATTTTTCCAAAGCGCAAATCATAGCAAGAAACTCCTTCTCCGTGGTGGCATAATTGATTTGGGCTTCATCCAAAGTTTTACTTTCATAATAAATAGCATACAAAACTTTGTTCTTTCTTTGTCCTAGCACGAATCCTATTGCAAAATCACTAACATCACACATAATCTCGAAAGGGAGATTCTAATCAAGAGCACATATGATGGGTGCTGATATCAAAGCTTGCTTAATCCGATAAAAACCTTAAGACACTCGTCAGTATAATCAAATGGGGAATTCTTGAGTAAAAGTTGCGTTAGTGGTTTAGCGATTTTAGAAAAATCCTTGATAAAGCGACGATAAAACCCCACATTACCTAAGAAACTTCTAACCCCCTTAACATTAACTAGTAGAGGTAGTTGCTCAATCACAAAAACTTTAGCTTTTCTACTTGTATACCCTTATCAAATTCAATATTACTAAGAACCACTCCTTTTGTAACCATAAAGTGACATTTTTCCTAATTTAGGACCGAATTGCACTCTTCACATCTTTTTAAAATTGTAGTGAGATTAGTCAGACATGCATCAAATGAGGACCTATACACACTAAAATCATCCATAAAGACTTCGATGATAGACTCTACAAACTTAGAAAAGATACTCATCATGCAACGTTGAAAAGTAGCAGGGGCATTACATAGACCAAATCGCATTCTACGATATGCAAAAGTTCCATATGGGCATGTAAAGTGGTCTTTTCCTGATCTTCAAGGTGAATCGGAATTTGGAAGAATCTCGAATACCCATCTAAATAGAAAAAGAACTTATGATTAGCTAACCTTTCCTATAATTGATCATTAAAAGGGATAGAGAAGTGATCTCTCTTAGTAGTGATATTTAATCTACGATAATCAATGCACATAAGCCACCCTGTTACAGTTCTAGTGGGAATTAATTCATTTTTATCATTTTTAATCACCATCACCCCACCCTTTTTAGGAACTACCTGTATAAGACTCACCCACTTTGAGTCGGAAATAGGGTAAATAATCCTTGCATCAAGTAATTCATAACCTCTTTTTTGACTACTTCCTGCATGTTAGGATTCAACCTTCTCTAGGGTTGAATACATGGCTTGTGATCGTCCTCTAAGTGTATCCTGTGCATACAAAACTCAGGGCTAATACCCTTGATATCATCAATACTATACCCAATTGCCCTATTATGGGTTCAAAGAACCTCAAGAAGTTGGGAAGTTTGTGGTTCATGAAGTGCAGTACTAATGATCACAGGGTGTAATTCTTGTTCATCAAGAAATATATATTTTTTAAATGAGAAGGGAGAGGTTTTAGTTTAGGTTTCTCAACCTCTACAAGTTTTGATTCCTAAACTAATTTTACTACCTTCTTGCTCTCCTTAGGATCAAGGTCTTCAAGGACGAGAGCTTTCTCTATAGCATCCACCTCATTACTTCAAATGCCACCTTCACCTATAGTAAAATCACCACAAAGTATTTCCACTAAAGGATCCCTCGCTAGGATTTATGGTAGGTTATCTTCACAAATAACATCAATCAAATCAATACTACTACATTTTTCCTCTAACTTAGGACCTTTCAAAACCTTCCCTAAATTAAAAGTGATATTATCATCTTTGACAGATAGAGTTAGTTTTCCATTCTTTACATCAATAATGGCTCCTGCAGTGTGAAGGAAAGGTCTACCTAATATTATTGGAATTTTTGTATCATCAGCCATGTCTAAAACAAAAAAATCAACGGGGATAAAAAATTTACCAACTCTTACTAGGACATCCTCTAGAATACCTAAAGGGTATTTGACAGATTGGTCCGCCATCTACAAGATAATGTTAGTAACTTTAAAATCACCCATATTAAGTTTTGAACACTCTAAAGATGGCATAACACTAACACTAGCACCCAATTCACATAATGCTTTATCAATGAAGACATTACCGATATGATAAGGAATAAAATAATTACCAGGATCCTTCAATTTAGGTGGAGATTTATTTTGAAATAAAGCACTATATTCCTCTGTAAAAGCTATAATCTCTACCTCATTAAAGGCTCTCTTCCTAGCCAAAATATCTTTCATAAATTTAGCATATGCAGGAACTTGTGTAATTAACACTATAAAAGGAACTATTACCTGCAAGTTTTTCACAACTTCCAAAAACTTACTAAAATGCTTATCCAACTTATTCTTCAGTTGTGTATTAGGGAATGGTAGTTTGATAACTAGTATGTACATCTTCGCTCTTATCTTAAGTTATAACTTTCTTTGGAGTTGTACCCTAAAATGTATCATCAGAAATGTTAGCCTTACTCTGAATTCCTGTAGGGCTAGTAATAAGATCATTTGGTAAAATAGAATCATTATCAGTAATATTTGTTAACGTAGGTTCATCATACTTAGGCATAGGGGGCCCATCATAGTGTGAACCACTCCTTAGAGTAATTGCATTTGCATGATCTGTAGGTTGTACTGGCTGCGATGATAGGGCTCCCTACTAGCGAGTTTGTAGAGTTGAGGAAAGTTGCGTAATTTGATTATCCATGATTTTGTTATGAGCTAAGATTGAATCAATTTATGGATCCCTACTCTGCATGTACTTTTGCATACTAGCTAATATCATTCTAATTTCTGACAAGGAAGGGTCAGTAGATGGAGGTGGAGCTTATGGTTAGCCTCTTTGATTAGGAAGTTGGTACTATTTTTGTTGTGTTTGTTGCGGCACTTGTTGTTGTGGTTGTTGTGGAGTTGAAGAGTTTTGCACATTGGTACTCTGGTAAGAGAGATATGGCTGGTTTTGGAGGCTAGGATTATCAGTGTTAGAGTATGGGTTATTTTGCCTTTGGGTTTGGAAGGCATTAACTTGCTCTATGAAACTCTTACAATCTTGTTCCCAATTACCTACAATTCCACAATTTTCACAAAAAGCATCATTAGTTTATAACAACAGAAACATTAGCTACGGTAGTTGGAAAAGCAGAATTAAGATTATCTATTTTCTGAGAAATAGAAGCTAATTACCTTGCAAAAAGGATACGAAATTGACACTATGTTTCCCCTTGTTTGTAAAACCTCTAGGATTCCCATATTGGGAATTTTGAATTTCCATCTCTTCGATAATTGTTCCTGCTACATCAACTTGAAGATTCATAAATCTTCCATTAGTTGCAGAATCTAGGATTGATCTAGATGAATTTCCATTCCTATTGTAGAAGACTTGGATTATCTGCAATATGCTATACCATAATGAGGGCATTCTCTTTGCAAATCCTTAAATCTTTCCCAAGCTTCATATAAACTCTCATCAACTTCTTGGGCAAAATTTTGGATTAAACTTTTTACCAAAGTTGTCCTCTCTGCAGGGTAGTATTTATTATAGATATTCAAAAAGATTATCCCAGTTAGTAATGTCAGGGGCAGTTCTATTTAATCCATTATACCATAATTTAGCTTTACCACATAAAGAAAAGGGAAAAAGAAGCTCCCTAATTTGGTCCTGTGTGACCCCATCTTGTTTGATAGTGTTGTAATATTGGCAAAAATCTAAGATATGAAGATATGGATCTTTATCCTTAACTCCGCTAAATTGCTTCCTTTAAATCATAGTAATGAACTGGGATTTAATCTCAAATTGTACTCCCTCGAGATTTAGTGTGGGAGCAAGGTGTGGAAAATTTGCCAGGGACGGCTACGAATAATCGCTGAGCTTATGAGGTGGTTGAGCCGCCATCTCTGATTCTGATTCTAAAGAAACTTCTGTGCCACTAGAATTATATGGGTATTCCAAAGGTGTATGACCCTCGGAAGTAACTCATACTTGTCTAAAAAGGTTCTCTTATCTATGAAAAGAACGTTTGATTTCAGGATCAAATGGAATGTAACCTGATGTAGAACTCCTGGGCATAAACACAGAACTAAACAAACAAGTATGAGAAATAATTTAGACTAAAGGAACAATTAGAAATTAAAAAAATCATTTCCCTAGCAACGACGCCAAATTTTAACAGGCTAAAGTCGTATCACCTAATCAAAAGTAATTCCTAAAATCACTAACTAAAATAGATAGATAAGTAGGGTCGAATCCACAGGGAAACAAGTCTTTCTATTCCTAATCAAGCTATATAGTCTAAAGTATCAAGTAGCAAAATTCATTTTCTAGTTACATATATGTGGTGATGAATCTTTAAAGATAATTTTAAAGTTTAGTTTTTCATGTGTTAAGCATACCTTAGCTGAAATCTAGCTTAGACGGTTTCCTAGTCTATTCCCAGTAGCCACTCTATGAATTCGAAAAGCTCTAAAGTATTTAAAACAAAGAAAAATGAATGAATGATTCAATTAACCTACTATTAGAATGTATGAATGAAAAACTACTAAGACTAATGTATTCATTGTATCCTTAATTACCACATTTCTTTTTCTCCTTATAGGATAAAAATTGAAGACTGTCTTTTTCTCTAAACAGAGCACTAGAAGGATCCATTGATTCCTATAATATGATACACTTTATGTTAATACATGAAAAAATTCCATCTTGCAAACCTAGAATCCAAAAGTTAGAAATTCGTACTTACTTGTCATGGTACGGGCACATAACGAACCACTTAGGCCTCTGGCATGTCATTGCACGTGTCATATATGACACAACATGGTTGCAACCATCCTGTATAAATGATGAATCAGAAATTCCCATACCCGAGCTACTCCTATCATTTTATATATTTTCATCACATTTTGTGTATTATAATAAGCATCTTCTTATATTATTCTTTAATTTGTCTTAATTCGTACACTATAATCTTAACTCTTAAACTTGGATGATAAGCATCTGCTTATATAATTAGACTTGATTGGTACACTATACTTTGTCTTGATTCATACACTATAATTATAATAAGCATCTGCTTATATAATTTTAACTCTTTAATTCTATAATTCTATAATTTTGTGTATTATAATAAGCAATATGCTTCACATTAATTACATGCTAAGCATCATTAGTATATGGATTAATTATCTTGGTGCATCTAGCAACCTTCTCAACATTCAAGGAATTCCCCATAAGTGAATAAGTGATATGGACAAAATAAAGCCAATCTTAATAAAAGCACGAAAAGTAGGCAAGTCATTGATTTTAGCACTAGAATGTTGCTGCATTACTGCATTCCTTAACAAATCGAAGCAAACTAAGACAAGGAAAAGCCAAAATAGAAATAAATCAGCTAGAATGTAAATAATGAAATACTTAGACTTCACACTTACTCTACCACATTGTCTACATGTGTGAAGGGGAACTCTTGGCGAGAGTCGCGCCCAAAACCAATCACTTACATATGCCTCAGACCTTATTAGCTAACACCAACATTGCAACTTACATAATCCTTATCATAAGTCTTGTCCTTGTTTTGGTGATCTTTCTCACCACAAGAAACAAAGAATCTATCTTTTTCATTACAATGCTACCAAGTATTAATCACACAAGCTCTTCCTTGAAACACCTCTGAAAAAAAGATTACTTCCATACAAAATCAAGGGCATATGAGGGCTATATTCATTCACACACCAGAGACATTATCAAAATACCAAAGCTGAGGTCATAGACACTATATTCAAACTAGAATAATCTAAAGACCATCATCAAGAAAACATAAGCAGATGTAGATTTCACTAGGTAAACTATGATAATTAACGTCTCTTATATCAATAAATAAAAACTAATCCTAAGCAAGAGACCTAATTATTGAACCAAAACCATTGAACTTGATACATAATAGTATAATTCAATCAATTTTGAGTTTAGCCACCTTATCAATCAATTAAATCACAAACATAAAATAATAATACAACATACATCAACATAGCACACATGAATTGTCCTGAATTATTAAGCTTTCATCTTGATATAATCAATATTATCAAACTGAAATCGAAGGTCACTAGTGAATAATAATACACCAGTGAAATCGTAACATTCTACAATTCTTAGTCAATTTCAAATTGCTTAAAAAAACCAATTACGTAGGAAATTATAAAGGGAGATCAAGTTCGTACCCACCTTAATCAAATCTTGTGTGAACTAAAGAAGGAGAACTAGCGAACGTTTGAATGCGAATTGGAGAAGCCATGAGGGCATACAAATGGAGACTTAAAGAAATGTTAGAGGAGATAGCAAATGAGAACTAGAAAAGACAAAGGAGCAATACAAAAGCTGATATGTTGTTTTATGTGCTTGGGCGGCATATGAAGAGGTGGTTGCTACATTTTTATTTAAACCAAGATATGCTTCGATTTATAATCGAAGCTTTAATAATGTATTGCTTTGGATTTAGGCAAACCAAAGCACTTGGTTAAGCTGGCTTTTTTGATTAAATTTGATAATATAGGTAAGCTTCGGTATAAAGGAATCCAATTTTGGGATCAATAATGCTTTACTTCTTTATCAGATCAACCCCAAATCCAGTAAAATTGGCTATTTTAAGATACGATATTCGGTCGAACTACGATGGTTTTGATCCGTGAGTGGATTCAAAATCCCACGATGATCGATACGTAGTGCAACTTCAGTGTTCAAACCCACCACACATCAATAGCAATGTACGATTTTGGCATAATAAACCTCGTACGCTTGATGTGTTTAACAACTTTAATTACATGTTTAAATCTATTAGAAAAAATAGCCATAATCAAATTAATGAATAAAGACAATGTATAAGTAAGAGCCCATGTTGTAAAACGGAAGAGAAGACGAGTTCAGACGTTCGATTCTCTTAACCTAGAATCCAAACCCATTTTTTTAGACTAGTCTTTATATGGCACACGCACATTTAATGAATCACACTCATAGCGGCAACTCATAAAATAGTAAAGGAAACGAATAAAAAAACATAAAACCGTCCTTATTCGGGTAAAATTAAGGTGGCAACTTTACGTAAAAAAAATGTTCATGCAAGATTAAATCGTGGGACTCTATTGATTGATCGATAGTCGATCGCAAATTAGGTCCTACAAAAGGGTAGTTGCATTTAAATTTAAGAGGAGACCATTATATAGAAAATGAATCCTTGAATATGAGTGCTAAAGATAAGATTTTTTAGGCTTGAACTTAGTAAAGGAAATAGATTGATCCCTACTAATCAATCACATCATAAGTTGATGGTAGAACATAAAGTTTAAAATTTAGGAGTTGAACATAAGAGTACATTAAGATTGATTGTCTGTTATATGTCACTGATGTGCATTCTTATTGGTAACCCCTTGATTTATTAGGTTTCTTTATCATAGAAAAATGGTTGATATTGCTATAATCAAGATAGATTTCATGTAACGATATAGATGCTATATTTAATGTCAATCTTTTTTATGTTAGATTTTAGGTTTCTTTGATAAATAATCCAATATTAATGTCAATATTGACGAAACTATTAATATGTTGAATAATGGTGAATATGCCTTATCAAATAAACAAAGTATCATGCAACTTGAGTCTTGTTGGGGACTTATGATATTTATTTCTCAATCTTATGTAACTTCATGTCATCATGGTACTATGTTAGTAGTAGTTGGAGGAAGTCGTACTTCATTCAAGGTATTGGACGCTGCCACATGAAAACTTAGTACACCAATCCCTTATTCTGAAAGTAGCTAACCAAATGATAAAATTGCCACTAAGAAGTCTGTCCTCTCAGTTGCTTATTCTCTTGATGGGAGACGCCTGGCTTATAACTTACTGGATGGAAGTTATAGAATAATCTTTGTCTTTGATATTGCACGTGCTAACTTCCTCCACCAACATGAGGGGCATCTCTTACCTATTCAATCTCTTATTTACTCACCTAGTGACCCTAGAGCTCTCTTTTTGAGATCTCACGATGCCCATACACACATGTATGATACTGAAGGGAAGATCTTGATTGGGTCAATATATGGTCATTCTAGCTGGGTTCAGAGTATTAATGCAAGCCCGAATGGTTTATCTATCGTGGATCGAGTGATAAGACAATGAAGCTTGGAGATCTCAATATGTGGGTAGTTTTTCAGATTATGACCAACCACCCTAACATAGTTTAGGGGTAGCATTTCGACCACCTGGTGGGGGGTGGTAGCCAAGATGGTAGACTGGTCAGTATGTGGAATGACAAAAGTATTTCATTGTAAGATTATTTGTACTTTATTTTTTGACATTTTAGAATCAAACATAATAAAGTACAACTAGATATTGTTACAATTTGAAACAAAAGATTTTGCAGTGATGCAAGCCTCAGTTGCTCTCTAATGAGCCTTCCCCACTTGGTCTCTTCCAACTCTAAAACACAATAATATTTGAAGGTGGATCCCTTTTCTTTTATACGGTGAATGGTGTTTTTAATTTCCAAGGGGATTTCTGTTTTGGTTTGAATGGAGGAAAGAAGAATGCTTGAGTCTGTCAGAATGAACAAGGAAGAGAAATTACATGGACGCTCCATTAAAGAGTAAATAAACAGCTTCTGCCATATTTGAAGATGAGGCATTGCCCCGTTGATCTCCTCGTACGACAATCAAGGAGGTATTATTAGCCTTCACAATTTCCCACCACAAACCTAAGGCTCCATCTATTTTGTTCTAGGGTCCATCTGATTGAATTGTGATTCCCTCCTATGTATCTCCTCTTTAACTAGTGAAACTTTATCAAATCTTAGAGGAATCTTACAATTATCTTCTAGAGGTTGTAGGAAATGTAAATCTTTCATGCACCCTTTGTTATATTCTTCATGATTAGCAACTAATCTTGTGCCTAGTTCAACACATTGAAGCACTCCTGTTGTTTAATTATTGTAGACCCTGTTATTTTTTATTGTCCATAAGGCCCACAAAGTAGCTATAAAAACCGTTAAGCAGTTTCCTCTAGACCATCTATGCTATAAAGATGATGGATATGATAGGAAAGGGCACTTGAATAAAACCATGACCTAGTTAAGGAAACATCCATTACACACATTGATTGATCCATTACAAGGTTAACCCACTTCTTCTTTCTTATCTTCCTTCTCTTGTCCATCCAATTGACATACTTAAAAATATAATCCCCACTTGAAATACCAGAATCTTGTGAATGAGGGTGGTAAGGAAGAGAGGTTTCTTCCTTTTTATAGCTTCCATTCTTGAATTTGCATCCAAAGCTTTTGAGTCCTACTTGATTTCTTTCATTTTCCCTTGTGCATCATTCCCAATTACAAAAAAATAAGAAGGCTGAGTATCCAGAATTAAACCAAATCGATAACTTTGTATAGATTTCTTCATCCATGTGTTGTCTCGTGTTCTCCTTTGTGCTTTAACTACACATTATAACTTCATCTATCTTCTCACTATGAATAGAATTAGTAGTATAAGAGAGTAGAGGGACCTTGTGATCCGGCGTGGGTTTAGGAAATAATACCATGTATGGGTGGCATGGTGAAGTTCCTGCTTTTAATGACATGGGGTCGTGTTCTAACAAAATTCACATTCATCATGTTGAGTTAGATCATCGTACTTTTGAGCGTTTGTGGGAAATTGTTAAGAATGACATATTTACCCTAAAACATGTCATAAACACTTGAAATACATCGATTTGAGTCAAAATCAGTCAAATGGGAGCGATTTTGGGTAGAAAATGACCTAAACACTTCAAGTACATTGATATGAGTCCAAATAGGGCGATTCTGGGTCGATATTGGCGTATTTCACCTAAAACATGGCTTAAACACCTCGAATAGAACGATATGAGTCAAAGTAGGTCAAATGGGATCGGTTTTGGGTAGAGAATGACGTATTTACCCAAAAACATGTTATAAACACTTGAAATACATCGATTTGAGTCAAAATTGGTCAAATGAGAGCAGTTTTGGGTAGAAAATGAACTAAACACTTCAAATACATTGATATGAGTCTAAGTAGGTCAAATGGGATCGGTTTTGGGTAGAGAATGACATATTTACCCTAGAACATGTCATAAACACTTGAAATACATCGATTTGAGTTAAAATTGGTTAAATGGGTAGAGAATGACGTATTTCCTCCTGTTTTGTATCAAATTATCAAGATCTTTAAACCTAGAAAATCTTTTCGATCATACAACTTTGGGTGGAAAATGCCATGTTTGAACATCACTTTTGAAATACATTACATTTTATATATACTTTAATGATATGGTAATCAATTTTAGATATGTAAATAATTCAACGAGGAGCCCTTCTCCAATTAAGAAATCGATGTGGTCCGCAACAAATCGGCCAAGTATTGGACAGATAACTTTTTTTAGATTATGCATCTTACCTTTTGTGTATTTTAATTTGTACATTATGTTCATTTTTATTGGGTCATAGTTTCCATGTCACTTAAATGGGTGATTTTTATGACCCTATGAGTATATGAATGAATTTAAAATCATCGTATACGTATTTATACTTTGGGTAAATGTATTGGACAGAATTGTATATAGCAAATTTTTGGAAATGTAATTGCAAATGTGTTGGGCAGAATTGTATATAGCAGGTTTCCTTGTGTATAAACTTTGAGCGTAATAGGGACCAAATTAAAATATGCAAAAAAAAATACAATTATTTGCGGCGTCCCTAAGACTAAACCACCGCTTATTAATAGGTTTTTATAATTTTTAATCTTGAGAATGTAATAATATGCGGCGTCACTAAGCTTAAAACCGCCGCAAATTAGTGATTAATATGCAGTGTCATTTAGCCTAGAACAGCTGCATAATAATCATTAATATGCGGCTTATTTCTTTGTACCCACCGCATTTTAATTATTACGCCGCAAAGTAATTTGATTAATTTACTGTCATCATAAATGCTACTAGTCTTTTAATGCCGCATATAATACTAAAAACCCGTCGCATATTGATCAATTTCTACTAGTGATTAATCCCTTAACCATGTTGGTGTAATAACAATAATAAGATGGCTATAACACTAGGAGAAATATTGTAAGGATTTTAGAAGAAATGTTAAACCCAAATGGTGGAAAAAATATCTAGAAATGGTGCATGGAATACACCTGGCTACAAATTAGGAATATTATGAGATTTTTTTTTTTTTAAGATTAGGATAGTCAAAGTTTCAAGGAATTAAAGAGCTTAAACAACTAGAAAGTAAGAGAATTTCATAGAACAAGGGTTAAAAAGTAGTAATGATTACTTAGCGTCTATAGAAACAAAAGAAAAATTAAACCTACCAACGAATAATATAACAAAAGGAATAGCAAACCATTCCATATTCTTTCATAATTGAAGTCTAGGGAATAGGGAAAACGATTCAAATCCCAGAGACAGAATAGGAAGAATAAAAATTTAGATAAAACAGAAGGCGAAACCATTAGAGAAAAGCTACAAAGGAAACCCTAAAGACAAACCAGATTTAGAATAGTAATGATTGAACCAAGAGAATAGCCTATATCATTTCGGAATAAGAGACTAAATTAATTGCTTAGACAAAAGAAAAACAAATCAAAGGCTTTTGGCAAACATCCGTATTCTTATGCAGTTGTAATGGACATTCTAAACAAATATCAGGAAATGCATTAAAGGAACTGAAGAACAAAGGACACGCGCAATAAATCACTGGATCAAGAGAGTGGTAGGCACCGGATTCTTAGGCATTCATAATGGAAATTCTGGGGCACGAGATATGGAAGACAACTCAGATTTAAGGAAGAAGACATGATTTTTATCCGAGTCATGATTGTTGAAAATTCACCTAATTGGCATTATCTTAATGAATTTATAAATTAAATTTGTAAATTGAATTTATGATTACTTAGTAATTTGCATTAGAACTTATCTAGTTTATTTCACTTATACGTGAAATGAATTGGAATAACCCTTACATTCCATACATTGAATTTATACAATCTTATTATTTTTAAAATAATATATTTAAAGGATGTGAATTAGATAATATAGTTACAGTTATGATTAAAAGTTTATTATTAATTTGTACTTTTTATTATCATGAAACATTGAATTTTCGAATATTTTGTCTAGGATTTCCCAACTTGAAAGCCTCCTACCAGTGTTCATCAGATGTAGTCACAATCTTGTTTATTAGTTTCTGGAATTTCTATTCTTTAGATTTCATTCATATTTGAAATTGTCATACTGTGGGCTTTATGTGGCTTTATTGCATGTTTAGTTCTGTCACTGTCTCAATCAGTAGCAATCATATGTGATAGCTTGGGGTATTGAAGTTGTCCCGGAGAACTTAAGCAGGCCATATAATGTGAAACCTAACGCTTTTTGACAACAACAATGATAGAAGATAGAGTGATTTTTTACCGTTTTATTGATGGCGTGATCTTATGCACAGTACGCAAGGATTTCTAACATTTGTTGACTCTCAAGGCAAGTTTATGTTGCAATTTCGCATAGAAACATACTACTATTTTATCGTAAATTAGAAGGTACAACAGGGTGCATGGGATGTATTGTGCACTTACCACTAGTAGAAAACAGTTCAATTGCTTCGCCTCAATTGTTGCGGTTAAATAAATTTCGAAGCACATAACAATAAGTGTTGCGGTTATTCAAAAAACCGCAGCACTTATAACACAAGTGCTGCGGTTATAAAAATAACCGCAGCATTTATTACAAGTGCTGCGGTTATTTAAATAACCGCAGCACTTATGAGTCACAAGTGCTGCGATTATTTCAAATAACCGCAACATTTAATCAGTCATATATTATATTCCTGGGGGAAGATTAAATGCTGCGGTTATTTTAAATAACCGCAGCACTTGTTCATTAATATAAAAACCCAGCCTTTTCTGTTCCATGCCATTCAAACACGAAAACTTTCCCAGAATCGTCCCAACACTTCAACGCACAAAAAAAAAACCTAACCCTAACCTTAACCCCATAACCTAACATCCCAGACCATTTTGTCTCTAACCCTAACCTTATAACTTACTCATCTCTCCCATTTTGAAGAAGTCTACATACTCCGAAGCTCAAAATCACGGTTTGTATTTGCCTTAAACTCTAGTATATATTTTTTTTTAAAATTCTTTTGTCCATAATTTGTTAATATATAAATGCGAAGATAAAAACTTCTTATATGTTCAGATCTGTATGTTACATGTTGTGTTTATGAAAGAATAAGCCTTAAAAATCGAATTTCATAGAGGGTGTTAGAGACCTTTTTTGGGGATAATGAGTGGACAAATCCCCTAGAGGGTGATTTTCCCCTGTAGATCTCTCAAAAATACACAAGTTAGACATATTATAAGCCCTATTCGGAGTCCCATAGTCAATTTTATAGCTTCTCAAAGTTTTTTTTTCAATATCTCAAATAATACGTCACCAAAGCTGCTAAAGGCTAAAATAATTGTGTAGTACCTCTTAAAATAGGTGGTTTCAAAAAAAAATTTACACCATTTGGATCACCGGGCTAAGAGATATGCCTCTTCGAACTTTACGAAACCTTGGAATAGCACCTGAAATCTATGAAGAATGAATTGATTGTTTATTTTGAGTACAAAATATTGTAGATCGCAATTTTGCGTGCAAAAACGAGTGGTCATAATTGAATTTTTGATTTATTTGCTTCACGATTCATCATTTTTTAGCTTTTCTTATCTTTTATGACCTATTCATTTTTATTTTTTTGTTCTGGTAACCATCAATTGCTGCGGTTATTAGAAAAACCGCAGCAAATAATGCTAAAAAAATATTTTTTTTATTTTAAAAAAATATTTGCTGCGGTTTTTTGGTAAAACCGCAGCAAATAATAGGTATATTTGCTGCGGTTATTACTAAAAACCGCAGTAAATAAGTATGTCAATTTTTTTTTTAGTTTTTAATAATTAATGCTGCGGTTTTTTATAAATAACCGCAGCAAATAATATTATAAGTGCTGCGTCAAAAAAACCGCAGCATGGTTTTATATGTGCTTCGGCCATATGTGCTTCGGTATAATAACCGCAGCAAATAAGGTTAATAACCGCAGCAAATAGACTTTTTTCTACTAGTGTACATGTACTCGGAAGAAGTGATATCGGGGAAGTGGAAATGTTGAGGCGATAGAGGGAGAAAATAGTAGAAAGGTTGAATTTGTTGGCATTTCATTTTCACATGCAAACCCGGGTAATGATTACGAATATTTTCGAGTTTGAATAAAAAATTTCATATATTTGAACATAATTCCACTTATTTAAACCCCATTTATTTTCTTGTCAAAATTTTTATGAAAGTGTTGGTTAGAGGGCAATTTTTTTTAAAAGAAAATAACAATGACGGCTAGTGTTGAACAACTTTGTATTGCGAAGGAAGTGATGAGCTCTAATTTGGTATGTGATGTTGATGAAGAGCTTTGAAAATTGTTGAGGTAAGTATTGTGGGATTAATTGATATTTTGTGTTCGTGGTTAATGAATTAGATAGGTATTTGCATCTATTTGAGTAGTCATGGAGGCATGGTGTTATTGAATGTACATGGGGCATGATATGAATGTACATAATGTGTTTAAAAAATGTATGTTCTTGTGTTTGTGTGGTGTAGTTTGCAATTCGAATGATGTTACATGTAATTTGGAATGGATTTGAGTAGTGTTGAATGGGACATGATATCATTGAATGTACATGGGGCATGATGTTAATATACATTATATATTAGAAAAATATAGATTGTGTGATTTGTGTGGTATAGTTTGCAATTGAAATGGTGGTACATGAAACTTGGTATGAGCTGCTTAAGAATGATTTATAGTATTGCAAACTATACCACACAAATCACACAATCTATATCAGGCATGTGATAAATGTACTTTTTTCTCTATAATGTTTCTTAAGTAGTATACAACTTTACATGTGATAAATGTAGATGTATTAGGAAAATGTACATCAGGCATGGTTGTAATGTACATAGAGTATTAAAAATATTTACATTGCGCGAATTGGTTACATGAGGCATTATTTTAATGTACCTCAGACATGTGATAAATCTAGATGTATTAGGAAAATGTACATCAAGTACGGTTGTAATATACATAGTGTATTAAAAATATGTATATTGCGTGAATTGGTTACATGGGCAAAGCTGGTACATCAAATTGGTTACATTTTTAGATGACGAATTAGTATGTACATTACATTTAATTCCGAATAACAGGGTTTACGATGAATATTTTCAAGAATGGATTTGTGTTTTTATAGGCTTTTACAAATATTATATTTGTTGTGTTATTTAATGTAAATGGGGCATGGTTGTAATGTACATAATGTACAAAAAATATGTACATGAGGCATGGTTGTAATGTACATAATGTATATAATTTTTTATCTATGTTATTTTGTGCAATAGGGTTCATAGAGGCTGTTGATCCTGAGCTTATGTACAAAAAAATAAAGTCTGATGATCTGATAAGCTCATGAATTATATAATATTTATGCAATCAAGCATGAGTTTGGCACACGTAAAGAGAAGCTAGAGATAAGGGTTGATATATAAACATAGTAATGTATATTTGATATATAAGCATAGCAATGTATATTTTAATATGAATGTATGTACATTAAATATTAGTACTATGTACATTTCTCAATAATTACAAGTTTCTGAAGGCCAAAAATGTATATCTTAGTAAAATAAGGTCATTGGTGCATAAACTATATGTGTACATTTTAAATTTCATATATGTACATTTTTTACTTCATATATGTACATTTCATGACTGATAAATATACATTTCATGACTCATAGATTTACATTTTATTACTGAGACATGTACATTCGTTATTGATACATGTATATTTCATGACTGATACATGTACATTTCATAAATAGAAAACAAGGTCATTGGTTTAGGAATTGAATGTGTGCCTTTTTTGATTTATATATGTACTTTTTTAATTCATACATGTATATTTTCTAATTCATACATATACATTTCATATCTAGTATATGTACATTTCATAGCTCATAGATTTACATTTTCATGAATGACACAAGTACATTTCACTATTGAGATTTGTACATTCTATGACTTATACATGTACATTTAACGATTGATACTTGTATATTGGATGTGAGGTATATGTACATTAATTACTATGTGATTATAAGATTGATATATTTACTGTAAATTGCATGTAAATAAAATATGTACATTACTCTATAGTTATATGTACATTACATACACACAATGATTTATACGGTTACAATGACAATATCAAGAAGCTATTTGAGTACTATGCCAATGTACATATCATGAATGATACATGTACATTTCATAACTCATAAGTTAATATATGTACATTTCATAACTCATAGGTTAATATATGTACATTTTCTGATTCATACATGTACAAATTCATAACTAATACATGTACATTTCATAACTGACTCATAGATTTACATGCATTTTCATGAATGACACATGTAAAATTTCCGATTGAGATATGTACATTTTATGACTTGTACATATTCATTTTATGTATTATACATGTACATTTCATATGTGGAATACATTATTATAGTTATATGTACATTACTATATAGTTATATGTAAATTACTATATAGTGATATGTATATTACATACACACAATGATTTATACGGTTCAAAGGACAATATTTGAGTACTATACCAATGTACATTACACATGCATTTGATGTACATAATGATTATAAGCTTTTAGATCTGAAAACCTCAAGTACATGTTATTATTGGTATATATACATTTTATGAGAGGTATATGTACATGAGTAATGGTTCTATATTTCAGTAATATAAATGATTTTCCAATTGAATATACTCAGAAATCCGAAATTCAAACCCAAGATCAATAAAATCTACTAAGAAATCCAAAATTCAAGTGTTTTGTCAAATAATAATTCACTTCAGTAATGGTAATGGCGAAATTCCAAATTAAAAAAAAAACAAAAAAATTTAGAAATATGTACTTCTTCTTAGTCTAGCCCATAATTGTAATAGAGTAATTAAGAAGTAAAATCTGATTTGGAGAAAAATAGATGACTTCAATAGAGTTCGGGTGGAATGCTTTGCGTGTGGTTTTTTTTTTTTTGGTTTGAAGTTTGAGTTATGGAGGGAAGGAGAAGATTTAGTGTTTCGACAATGAGAAATGATTGTGTGCAGACAAAGTCTAGTACTAGGGTCATTATAACTTCCCTTCCCCGTTATAATAGGGTGGTAGTTGCAGAGTGACAAACTGACAGGCGACGGTTGAGTCTCCAATGACGGTTATGTGGATTGTATGTGGGGACACTTGTATATGGCTTCGTGTTATAACTGACATGTACTATGTACATTTTCAATGCAATTCATGTACATTTTGGTCTGCGTTTTATTCATTATAGCTTGCGTTTTGGACGGATGTACTATGCACATGGTACACCCAAGTGCACTGTCCATGATCCTAGGACGAGAAAGCCAATACCAAGAACTTACATCCTTCCAAAGGAATGCTCTGATGGCAAGTGTGAACTACATACAGAAGTTATTTCAATATTGGCACGAGCATTAGTTTAAATCTGGTGCATCAGAAACCACATTGGCACTTCTTCGTGCATGAAGACTGAAGAGTAATAACCACAGAACAACCCCTTCTATCTGGAGCAAACTAACCACACCATGAATAATGACAGCCAGATCATGGTACATGTGATCTTCCATGTTTTCCATCATTGTCGAACTTCGTTCTTCATGTCTAAGCTGAGCTTATTTCCGAATTACGAATATGTACTACATAAATATTTTATGATGCAATTTTCATTTTATAGTGCTCATTCTTTGATGCAAAAGAATCGATATAGCCATTGAACAAGTTCAAGTGTACAAATCTAAGGCCACTGATAAAGAAACGAGGGGGTTTAAACAAAATTAAGTTGCAATTAGATGCTGAATGCATGTGTACGTTCTCTAACTTCTGTGATATATTGTAAATAACTAAATCAGTAGCAGCTGCATGACATGTATCAACAAACTAAAAACCCATGTAGCTCTGTTGATTGTAGAAGGGCAGACCTAAACTTAGCCTCCAGTCATCAAACTCTATATCATATCAGACTTCTCCACACTTTCTTACAAGAATAAAGAAACATGGACTCCGAGCAACAGCAGTACAACACTTGCATCTAACATCTACAGGATTTCATCTTTTTCTTTACGTATGTATCTAAAATCTTAATATAATAATATAACATAAAAGGTCATAAAAAGTTATCCTGTCACCGCACTTAATTAATGTGTCAAATTAGAATAAGGGCTTCTCATTCTATATAAATGAGTTTTGGGGTCTAGGATTTACCAACTCGATTAATAACGACATAAATAAATACGAATCCAATACAATATCTTTCATATTTTTAATTATAACTCTGAGAATTGGAAGAGAGGATAAAACCCAATAAACGGAAAACAGAAAGCAAAAGCAAAGAAACAAAAAAAAGAAAACAACAAAAAGCACACAAAATAAAACTAAGCAGCGTTCCTAGGAATGGATCTCGCCAGCGTAACCCCACTTAATTCCTCCAACATAATAGCATGAATACTTACCGAAACCGCCTCAAACATAACAAGCTTTTTACACACTGGTTGGCTAATCAGTCTGCTTTTCTATTGACTTTCCTATAATAGTGCCTAATTTCAACAACCCACTACGTACAAGAGATCAATGCTTTGCATCGACGAATAATGTGAATAAAAGGAGAGGAAGATTCATTCTCATTCGAGTGTGGCTTAATAATCACCTCCGAATCAATAGAAAAATAATAAAATATCATCCAAAGTCTCTTGCCTTTATTATTTTCTGCCACTGTCTTCCCTCCAAAAGGCTAACCACATAGACACCGTGAGAAATTTAACTCTCTGATAAAACTATCAGTGATCACTAACAATGGGACTTTGTTTCAAGGTAAACTTTATATTATTGCCTCTTTGTTTTATTAGTTTTAATTTATTAATGTATGCATTTCAATCTCGAAAAGAGCGACTAACACTAGAGATGACAAACAGGTTATTTGAATTGGATGAAATTATTCCTAATCATATTTGGGTTGGTAAAGGAATGGTGGTGTAAGAAAAAATCATAGAAAAGCATTCGATAATTCGTGCATTGTAAGTTGTAACTGGCTTTCTAGCAAATTGGTGACATATCAGAAATAAATTACTCTATTTGGTGAGATTGGTGTTAAAACAGGCCCTATTTCAGTCGTTTGAGTAAGAAAGGAGGATATTTGATGGGATATTTTGGGCTTTACAGATTGTTACTCTGTTAGGTTATTGATCTTACTGTTGCAGGGGTGTGAGTGATATTGGAGATTTGCAGTCAGTCCCCCATCGAACAAGTATGATTCTGTTGCTTTCTTTATAAACTGTGGTTTACATTCAGCAACTGTCTCTTTGGAGACATCTGATAAAATTGGAACGATACAGAGAAGATTAGCATGGCCCCTGCGCAAGGATGACACGCACAAATCGAGAAATGGTCCAAATTTTTTTTTTTATCTTTTTTGCCTACTAATCTATTTTGCAAATTTTGATCTTTTTTTGGGTTCTGATTTCATGTCTTGAATGGATTTCAAGTAATGTCTTCACAACTTAGTTTGCATGGCATCTACCGCAGTATTTCTGACTTCTTTTCCTATAACGGGTCAATTGTAGGCTTTGTAGCCGAGATAATTGCATAGTATTACTCCAGATTACTGTCAGATCAGAGAAACGTCCTTCTGTTAGGACTGTCAGCTGATTTCGTATGGCATCTACGGTATTCTTTACTAAAAGGCGAAAGCATAGCCTTCTGTAATCACTACGTGGCAGAATGATGAGGTGACAAGCAGGCTGGAACTCTAACCTTGGCATGATTCCTCTGTCACAAATTATGACGTACACTCTTCCTCTTTGAGAAGATGTTATGCAGGCACCCCTCCAGAGTGCAATGGAGGTCATCTACCAGCCCTACCTACGTCATGAGCCTTCTTGATCAACCATTGACCCCCAGAGCTAACAGTAAAAGCCTTTTTCGTGCTAGTTAATAGGCCAGTTAGGAGTTGCGCGTATGCAGACACTCATTTATAAGAGCAATGAAGTGGTCCATATGTTGATCGAACAAGTATGGAATAGAGGTAACTCAATTGAAAACCTTGTCTGCGATTTTGGTATCTGTTCTATGGCTGGTTCAGATGGTCTCTGTGTGTTATTACTTATTTGTGAATATGAAGATACAACAACTGATTTTTTTGATAAACTATATAGTTCACTTTTTTGTATAAGTTTCTTAATTCGTGTTTATTTACAATATTCTAATTATTTGTACATGAGAAAGAAAACCTATTTACTTGTAAGAGGATATCTAGTTGATGGTTCTAGGAGGAGTGTTTAGTTTTCTTATTCAACTTGGTCAATGGTATAGGCAGTGTGGAGGTTATAAATAGGTTTTTCATATGGTGAGGGATGTGTTCATTCACGTTTGAATTTGTATGTTTGTTTGCATTGTTGATAATCTTTTGACTTTTTTATTTTTATACTTTGACCGCTTGCACTACCACCCAATAAAGTAGAATATACTTCTTTGCTTTGATGTGGCATAAAATGTTGTTGTATTCTTAACCTGGAAGAACATGTTTCAGATGAGATCAGTGGTAGTTACTGAAATGAAAGTCAGTGTTTACATTTGAAGGCATTGTTGAGTTTGTTTATTTATAAAAAGCTATGGTTTCCCGTTGCCTTGATGATAAATCAAGTATCCATCACAACTTGGATGTCAACCAAAAGGAGCATTGTAGCTGGTATATTAAATCGTTTAGTCTATTTTCAGAAAACTCTGTAGACAGATAGTATTAAGTCTGGTTTCTGAGTAACTGGGTGCCACTAGATCGTTGTCTTGAGTGCTCTCTGCTAAGAGAAGGGGTCCTTATATGCTTTCAGACATTGCCTTTGGTATTTGGCAATCTGAAATACTTCTTGTAAAATTGGATTTATCGTGGCCAATATGAGACATGTGCAAGAATGTACCGAAGTCTGATATTACATAGATGATTTTTATCCCATGGAGGTTTATGCTCCCTCATTTCTCTGACTTGCAGCAGGTTTTCTTCTGCTTATGTCAAGTGTTTTATTGTTATGCTGACTGGGTGATTTTCTCCAGGTAGCCATGCGGACATGTCCAGGTTTGATGATTGAATCTGAGAGGTGAAGGATGAGGGCATGAGGCTGAAGCGACATTAAAACAAATACAGGTATTTAAGACTTGGCTAATCGTACCTTTGTTGGCCTAATGGCTTAGATATTACGTATGGAAACCTCATAGTTCAAAAACCTTCAAAATTTATATATTGTTGGCAAAACAAGTAATCAACCACGCATGAACAAATTTATAAAAGTCGTAATATTCGAAGTTCTTTCTTTTTTGGATACAGAATTCTGCTTGTCATGTTTACTTCTTAAAATTTCTCTTTTGCTGTTTCCATCAAATCATTCATTATCTGTTGACACTACAAGGGTTGAATGGGTGTTATCTTTTGAATATTATGAACCAGTGCTATCTTCTTATTTAGAAAATATACATAGGAAAAATAGGATATGACTGTTTTTACTTATTGTGAGTAGATATAATTAAATAGGGTATGTGAATAAAGCAAAAGATTGAGTACAATGACCAAAAATTAACCAAAGGAAGTCCATATATGATGAACTTTTTTCTATTCATTCATGATGGAAGTCTGCAAAGTTCCTAATCTGCTTGGCCTTATCCATAAATACTATTAAAGTATGATAAACTCTCCCCAGTTATTCACCAAATCTACCATATTCAATGATCTCTGTCTATTTTATTTATCTAGTCCAGTAAGTTTTTTGTTAACATACCCCCCTAACTCCCTAAGTAGGGAATGTTTTACCACATCTACGAGAAACTATGGGGTTACCCGCAACTTCAAGAAATATAAGGATGCAATTGTGAATGTGGAATTCATACCTTTCTCGGCCTTTTGGCTAAGATCAAGTGTAGTATCTGTTCTTATCAGTTTAATATCTGATATGTGGGCCAATGGCCCACAATGATATTAAATTTATTTTTTAAGGGGAAGTCCTACCACAGTAGCTTGCTATTGGGGGCTTCAAACGTCGCCCTTGAGTTGCACTACTGCAAGGGCCTGGCGCACCCCATCAATTCGTAGTCTATTAATTTTGTAAATAATGCCATCAAATTAGTCATTCATCTAAATCATTTTGGAAGGTTGAACTTGGAAATTAGGAATCTTGAGTTAGATTGAACCTTGCTGCACATATTGTAGAACACCCTATTGAGTTTAGGCAGGCATTTGTCACTGGACAAAAAAAAAATTGAGGTTGGGCCGTTGGTTGAGGGAATGAACTTAAGTTGAAATGAAAAGTGATGGTGGGTGCTGGGAAGAACTTAAGTTGAAATGAAAATTAATGCCTTGTTCGGCCTTTTGGTAAAGATTAAGTGTATTATGACTATTATCCAACTTAGTAGCTAATCTTTGATAACCAAAGAGTTGGAGAGTAGATAGTGATAGTTAACTGAGATATATATAAATCCTTACAGTAACTAACTTAACCACTGACATAAACCGTGCTGCACATCCCAAGATTCAAGGCACACCAAAAGGGGTGAATTTGCTCAGCCTGTCCCCTTTGCCCACCATCTATACCTCCACTCATTCAATCTATTTGTGGCTTCTGCATATTCTTCCGTTGTCATCTCGGTTTCTAGACTAGAGATCCTCGGCCAATAAAGAAGCTTGAGGCCACAACTTGAAGTCTAGGACAGTTGTGACAGTTTGTTCAGACCAAAATGCCACCTCCCCGCCCAAAACCAAGCTCTGCTCCTCTTGAGTGAGGCTGTATATATTATATAATATCTAGTTGTAGATGTGCTTCCACGTCTTAAAAGGGCTGCACCACAATCCACCATTTCCCTGGTAGCTGATCGTATTAGCTGTCATTTCCCAAGAAGGTACCATGGCCACAATCCAGGTAGTAGTAATCAGAAGAGGATATGATGGACCAGTAGCTGGAGGAAACTATGCTCTGTTTTGAGGACCGATGTTCCATGTTTGTAACATGGTGTTCTCCAGTGGCAGAATTTATAGGTCTTTCACCCCGATTGCGGGATTCCGGAGAACACCCTCCCAGTAGATAAAGGTCTTGTTGAGGGAGGTGATGTAGGGAAGGGTGGAGTTGTCAAATATTTGGAGGAGTTGGGAGAGTCCATCCCTATTCCCATTCTCATTGTGAGTTCTGCTGTAGTTGGATAGGAAGGCTTAGATGGTGGGATCCATAGTCCGACATCCAGGGATGGTCGCATCTCCACCTCCGTGATAGAAAGGGACTGGAAAAAGGCAGGCCATGTCCTTGATCACCCTTTCCATGACTTGGTGTGCATTGGGGTGGAGTAGGTTGAGCTGACCACTTCCAGGTTCAGAAGCAAGCCTGTCTGGCCACTCATGAGTACATGCCTGCACATATTACTAGAGCAATATTTCCACAAACATAGAAATATTTTTGCATGCTGTCTTAACTGGGTACAGAGAGAAATTGTCATTTGGAATCATAATGCAGGAAACCCCACATAATTAGAGATTGCACAATAAAGATGACTTAAGTTCATTGGAGTAGAAGTTATGTGCTTTGTTAATCTGTCAAGAACAAGCTTTGGATGAATATAAGTGTGGCTTTTGAGGTACATGGTTATATTTGAAGGCATTATTGTTCATTTGTAGAACTTACCAGATTTGAGTTTAAAGCATTCATCTTGTACAGAATTTGTTCATGTTATGGTTGTGTTGTTTACATAGAACAAGTGTGAATATTTTTATATACAATCTTTATTTTGATTTCATGAGCTCATTTTGTGCCTTCCATTTTGGTGGCCTTTCTGGCTTTCTGAGAGTAGTAGTATTTCCCATGATGTTTTAGAAAATAAAAGACTGATTATATGATAAGAGTTGCAGACATTTATATCTTATGACTGATGTCGCTTAAAGTTTAAATTCTTTGGCACTTAAGATCATCTGAAGTTTTTGTCTTCTGTGATGGAGTCATGTGGTACTGTAGCTGGTGCTAAATCGATTTCTGAAGAAAGTACAATTGGTTGGGGCTTAAATATATATGTTGCTTATTTAGGCTACATTCTTCTTAAGTTTCAATCTCATTTCCTCCAGGCTAGCACAAGTCTCTTGACCAGTTGCCTCTACTTGTAATTTGAAAAAATGGCGATATGTACATGGTTTTGAAGAAACATGATTTCTTCCTTGTAGGTTGTAGCCTTGTGATTAAAAGCCATGATAACATATGATTTAATATTTAAATTATTGTAAGCTGAAATATATTTTCTGTCTAGCTTCTGTTCCATCCAGCTCTTCTTAGTATTTTACTTCAAGAAAGAAGTTAAAGAACCCTTATTTGTTGACACTGTGTTGGAAGGTACGAGTTGGTGATGAATGAAATGTATATGATAATATAGTGTAGCCTTCTGAAATGCATTTCTAGATGCCATTGAGAGACTCTTCCCTCACAACCCTAATTAGTAATTACTGCTTAGATTTAACTTCTTGCTTTTGTCTAATTGCAGGCTTTATTTTTCTTTGAAGATTTACCTTTTAGTGGTTTTTCCGCTGAGCATATTATAGTGGTATGTGATATTAAACTACGAAGCACACCTTCATTGGCTATTTCGGTTCTTGGACAATATGATCAAGTGTAGTAATTTAATGAATGGTTTTCTTGGGAAACTGGGTTTGGTAAATCAATAGCCTGATATCTTTTAGGCTTTGCAGATAAAGTAGAGGTGTTACATTGGCCTTCCTGATACCTTTATCCAATATGTTCTTGAAGCCTCAAATAGTCCACCATTATCATTCTAAGGTTTTTCCTTGATGCAGCAGCCGGAGGTGTTTAAGAATACTGAGTAAAATTATGATATTTCATTACATGTTACAGAAAATTTTACAGAAATCATGAATTTTGATGATTTATACTAGATTGGTCAGGGGCCGCGCCGGATACAAGCCCCCACTATCACAAATTATGACGTACACTCTTCCTCTTGGGAAGATGTTAGGAAGGCACCCCTCCTTTAGTGCAATGGAGGTCACCTACCTAAGCAATAGACCTTCTTGATCGTCCATTGACCCTGTCCAGGTAAGTATTTTGCTTGATCATTTGCATTTCATTTTTATTGTCATGTCTTGTACGCCCCTTGTAATTTTAGTTATGTGGATAAGATTTGACCTTGTAGCTGACATTCATGAATGTGTAGTACATGGTATTTCGTTCATATGTGTATCTATTTACTCCATATGAATTAACGCTCCAGATTAAGAACTACGGGTGGAATAGTTGAATAATGCAAAACATCATAATGTAGGAAGTATTAAACTGACTGAAATGCTCTGACTCATCTATTTTATTTGTCAAAGATTTAAGATCTATACGGCTTATAAATTTTAGTCCGGATGATTTCACTTATACCTACTAAACACCCGTACCCAGTATTTCATTTTGAAAGCTACGTAACAATATGTCCTGAGTGCTTGATGTTAGTGTTGGTGATGATCCATCATCTATGTTCATGCATCTCTCATTCTGGATTACTGACAAATCAGAAGTTATCATGAGATGCAGGATTCCAGTCAACAAGACTTGCTTCTTGGAAATATAGTGTGCTTGAAGTTGATGTTAGGAATAGTTACATGAAAAATTGGGTTCATAATCACAAGAGTCTACGAACAGATCAGCGCAATTTACAGCAAAACTCTTCTAAATCTTGCAGCAACTCCTTGGCATATGGATACAAAGGCTGCAGAGGAAGAGCACGAGGTGATGATATGATATGGGGGCTGTTTGCGTTTCAAGGCCAATGAAAGCCAGGCGTAGAGTGCATGCTAACATGTTATGGCGAACTGTCAGGAAGATAGGAACTATAAAATCACTTCACTTATTTGAAGTTATTCTATAAAATTGGAAAAGAAAGTGGAAAGATCATTTCATTGCTAAATTTAGAGCCATAGCCATAGGGAGTTACTAAGTATAAGGTGATAAGTCTTTTTTCGGACATAATTCGCAAATTCACTTCACTAATTTGGTACAGTATAGAACAAGCAATGGTACTATTAGACTACCAGCAACGTTTCACTTGGATTGATGGAAGTTCCTTCTCAGAACTCCCTCCAAAAATAAACGTATGCCACTGAATGCAGCGAGCACACGGTATTCTTTAGTAAAAGGCGAAAGAATAGTTCGCTATGTGCTCACTGCGTGGCTGCGTGGAACTTACTGTGACAGAGGGAAGCATCTTTATAATGGTCATGCTTGGTTGAATGTTTGCTTCAGCGATGTGGGACATACTGCTGATCAAATGATCAGAAGTTTCAGAACATTGTACTACCTAGTTCAATTCTATGACGATGTGTCTTTTAGCCATGCCATTTTGCTGTTGAGCAATGGAATATGATTTTTGAAAATAAATTCCAATATTTGTAAAATGTGAAAGTAAGGATTTATATGTCAAATTCTCCTCCTCCATCACTTTGATAATATTTAATCTTTACGGTCAAATAAGTTCTCAACTAATTTTTAAAAATCCAAAAAAATACTCTTTCGATTTTCGTTTTAAATGATAAATCTACATGTATAGAAAAAAAAATCTACTAAACAAACAAACAAAGTACTTATAATCAAGATTGCTCAAAATATTGGATTGTAATAAATCTTATGCATTAACTATCAAAGGCTTACCATGAGAATGCATTACATGATTTACATCCATGTATGGTTGCCCATGAGATTTTCCTAATTAACAAGTAGGGATGGCAATGGATATTGGACCCGATCCGAATCCGTGGATCCATATCAGTTTTTGCGGATATGGGTCTTCAAAATTTAGACCCGACGGATCCAAGTCCTATGACTGAAAAACGGATCTGGATACGGGTCCAACCATAATACCCGAACCCGGATCTGTTTACCCGTTTTTAAAAAAAAAAAATTGTTATTCTTAAAGGCCTAAATTCAAACTCTAAATCCCTAAATTGATCTTGGCGGCACTCTCATTTGTCTAGTACTCTAGTTGTCTCTCTCACAATCTCAGGAACACCAACACTGTCTTTGTCGTTGCTCCCGCTTCACCACAACCTGATCCGTGGGTTCATGGGCCATTTGATTTTATTCATTTGTACTTTGTTTTTTTGTATTATTTGATTAGTTATATGAATTGTATTCAAGTATTGAACTTATATCATTCATTATATTGTTGTAGTAGATGCAAAATGTAGATTTATAAATTTGGAATTTATTATTATCGCAAAAAAATAGGCAAAATATGTAGGATCCGTTTTGGACCCGTTTCGGACCCGGATACGTTGGATATGGAACTGGATCCTTACTTTTCATACTCGGCACATCTAAATCTGGATTTGGATCCATCCTTGAAAAACGGATCTGGATCTGGATCCATAAGGACCCGGTCTAGATCCGATCCGTTGCCATCCCTATTAACAAGAAACTAAACAAAATTAGTGACACAAATAATGGCCTTCTTACTCCTAACATATCCTATGACACTTATCACAACAATGACCAAGATGACGATGCCAAGTGTGATTAGGTGGATAAGACTACAACCGGCCTTATCGGCATTGTAGCAATGGGAATAAGGTAGAGACTCTCTTGACTAGTAGCTTTAAGGAACATCACTACCAATCAGTTGTCCTTCACAAAAACATGAGATCTATTAAACTTCACTAAACGGTTGTTATTTCTAATCAATTTATGAATATACATCAAATTAAATTTAATATTGAAAAACATGTAAAACATATTTCAAAAATAAAAGGCGATTGTTGGATTTCAAGGTGAAGTGCCAATATGTTTGATTAGGAGTGTCATACAGTTTGAATTCAATATGAACTAGACCAATATTAATATATTTATTAGCATGTATACCTTGATAGTTGTTCATATGTGAAGAAGCTCTAGATTCAAGATAGAACACGATATTATCCTTATGATCTCTAATTTGATACACAAGTTTGTGGAGTTTATAAGAGTAATGTTTAGAAAATTTACAAGTTGGGAGGCTTATAAGAAAGAGAACAAAACACATTATTCTTAGGAACAACCAAATAATAATGATGAAAACACTGTAATTCTGCCCATAAGAGTAATATTTTAGAAATTTAAGGATAAACAAGTGTAAATTAGGGTAAAATTTTTATTAACAAATAAAAAAAATTCAAGATATAAAGGATAGAAAAACTATTTCAAGAACTATTTTATTTGTTTAATGTAAAAGAAATTACGATTCTACTATATGTGACTATGTGAGCCCAAGACTAGGCTCAGGATCAATCTAATACCTTCAAAAGCTCTAGAGACTATCGACGGGCAATTAAACTTGATAGGCAAACCTTTAATCCGGACCTTAGGAAACTACAAGCTGAAATTAAGAGTATGTGTTGCATGGTGGAATTGACAATATTTTTGGATTAAGCATGCCCCCTTAAAGTTCAATTGGGGTTTTTTTTTATTTTATTGATGCAATTCTTAACTACTAGTTTATTTTAGATTTTGTTTGAATTTAAGAACATAACTTATTGAACTATTTGTAGGTGTAGAAAAAAGTGTATGATGGAAAAGAAAAAGGTGTAGTACATACAAGAAAATAAGTAGAACATATATTTCAATAAAGCTTATTTTACTAGAGAGAAAATTAGAGGCTGCATCTTTTTATTTATAATCCCACTTTTTTACCCCTTAAAAAAATCCTAGACCATAAAAAGGTGTAGAACAATATTTTGAAGACAATTTGCTTAATTTTGCTAATTTTGAAGACATTTTGCTCATTTTGAAGACATTTTGTTCATTTTTCTCCTCGATGATATTTGTTCATTTCCTCATTTTTGCTCATATTGTTCATTTTTTTTCAAAAATCATTTGCATATTTAGTCAATTTGGTTTATTCTTAGTCAAATTGTTTGTGTTCTTAGTCATATTTATCCAATTTTCTCTTAGTCATATATAGAGCTATTTAACCCCAGTGGAAAGGGTCCATTAGTTGAAAAAGTCACTCAAAAGAAAGGCATCAACCATCTTAGGCATTATTATAAAATTCCTAGTTTGGTGAGTTTCCTTGCATGTAGCAACAAGCATCTATCATCTTAGGCGTTATAATGTGTTATTATCAATTGGTTTGGTCAATGATGATGTAGGTTGTAAATTCTTCTCTTTGTGGAAAGGCTGAGAAGTTGTCCATGTGGACGTGGCTATTGTCGGAATGAGTTTTGCTCAATTGAAAAACATTGGTGTTGTGTTGTAAGGTAATAACTAGTTCTAGTTTATAATACTTATTAAATGTTCATGTGATACTATTGGATTTGTAGTTTATCATTCTTAAACCACGTGAGTTGTTGATTATTATCTCCAGCTTATTTCGTTTGATAGGAAGAAGACCTAAATCAAAATTACATCACATATATTGATTCCGCTGCTTAAGCCTAAAAAGCAATTATTAAGCATAGATAATTCTTAACCAAAGTTTATCTAGTTTGCGTATTGGTTCTAAAGTTTATCTGATTTTTCTAAACCAAAGTTGCTCAGAAAAGCCTTAATAAAAATGATGATGTTTTTGGCCTTTTAACTTTATGTTTGTACAAGGTAGTAGTGCTTACTCATATTGGGAATAAGTTCCTTCTGCAGACACCACACCTCCCTTAATCCATTGTGTCTATTTGAGTAGCCCACGTGTGACTCCTTCCCAGATCAACATGCCTATTCCTTTCGCCCACTTGCAACTCCTCCCTAACTCCAATATGCTAGCTTGAGTAGTCCACTTAAGAGACCTGGAACATCTAGAGAGAGTACCTCAACTAACTATGAGTAAAGGAGAAGTCATCTCCTAGCACAAAGTCTGGATGTTGCATAAGCGGCTTCTAATGCATGTACGAAGATTATTAGAGAATTTATAGACTTGAAAGTTGAGGACTGATGGATTATTTATATTAATTTACATATTATTCAAGTTTTAATTAATTATATGTATTATGACGTAAAGAGAATAGTTTTACTAATCCTACATAAGATAACTTCTTGTTAATCTTGGGGCATATTTTACATTAAACTATTAGGCTATTATGTTATTTTTCAAAAAGAGTGTAAATCTAATGTTTTATAGTTACATATCATGTGGCTATTAGAGAGTGATTATAACTTGGCCTAGTAGATAGTTTTAATTGCATAGAATGATTAGGTGGAAACACATATTTACTATGTAAACTGTTAAGATGCATAGAGTTAAAGGGAGATGGTTGGTTGATTATGTCTTGAGGGTGATAGCTTAGTGGTTGGTTCTTATACCACAGAGGAACCAAATTAGTTGTTGCATATTAATTGATCCATTAGTGGTTCTGATTTGGTTTCTTGCTCAAAAGTAGCATGTTTTCCAACTGCCTTGGTTTCACTTTATTATAGAAGCTTTTTAAGTTATTACTTTCATATTTGTTTCATTGTCAAAGGATAATGGCTTCATTAGTTGGATTACTTCTAGAAGGTTTTTCATTGTTGGCTTTGATTGCTCTAGTGGAATGATATGCCTCCCATAATTTATAGGGTTTCGATAATACTCCTAAAAATAATCAAAAGAATATCATAAGAATGAATTCCTTATTTCAAAGTGGTGATGGCGCGGTGGAGGAGGTGAAGGGGCTAGAGGTGGTGGAGACAGTGATGATTAGGAAACGATAGTGATGATAGAGAAAAAAAAAAAGTAACTTAATTGAGTAACTTAATTCTTGTATAAAAAAGTAAAACATATCGACATTGTAGGAGCATTTTTAAGACATTTAAAAGGTCAATGAACCCAACTAGGTCTTGGGTGGGTGGTTCAATGAATGAATCACTACTAGAGAGCTCAGTATTTTACAACCCAACCTTCATTTTTTGGTGATGAGAAAGGAAGAGGCTCTCCCCCACTAGTACTCTACTTAATTTGCGTGTCATTAAGGATTGGCTACACGAATTTATTAATTTGTACGGATCAAGGAGTCGCCACCAAACATTTAAGGGTTATTCGGACTCCCATTGGGTTTAAATCCCAAAAATGACTCATGTTAGTGGTGTTCGAACCATGAGAAGGTTTAGGAATGAGCAATTTATTTCAAACCAAGAATTATGTGCAAAACAATTGGCTTAAGATGAAGAACAAATTAGGTCCATGGATTATCTTATTAGGCATAATATGCATGACAATAGTTCTTGATTAAGTGCATAAATAAATATGATCATACACATTCATTACATACTAAGAATTATGAAATAAAAGGGCAGTAATCAAAGAAAATAAATAAGAGACAAGGTTAGTATAATGAAAAGTAAGGATTATGCATGATGACTTGAAGGGTTTTGTATAATCAAATGAAGAATAGAGTCTAAAGAGACTCTTTTTCATGATGAGCTTTAACTTAGCATAAGGTTCTAGTTCATGAAGACTTATATGATTTAGCCTTAGAACATCAATGACTTTAGAGTGAAAAATAAAAATCAAAGTATGCTCGATGATGTTTAAACAACATGAATGAGCCTTTAAATAACTCCTAAATATATATTTAAATATGACGTATACCTTGGGTCAAAGTTGAGCATGTGAAAACCCGGAATCACCTCAAAGTTTGAGATGCTCTGCAATTTCAAACCTTTCTTCTAACTTTGGTACCTGTAAAACAAATAAGGGTTAGTTTGCAAGAAATATATTCGTCAAGGTGTCTCTAAGTTAGTTCCGCTAGGGATGGGGACTTGTGATGATCAATCTAAATGCTTGGGAAATGCCTCGAGATACTCTACTAGGGAAGGTTAGTGCCGAAAGGGAGCCACTATTGGGAGGACACATTTTATAGTTTGGCTTGATGCACCAATGGGGAGCCGTTACTGAGATGGCGCGACTTAGAGATTGACCTGCTTTGCTAATGGGAAGCCACTATCAAGATGGCGTGGCTTAGAGATATGGCCTATTGTGCCAAAAGGGAGCCACTATCAAGATGACACGGCTTATAGATATGGCCTGTTGTGCCAAAAAGGGAGTGATTGTCAGGGTGGCGCGGCTCATAGATATGGCCTTTTGTGCAAAAAAGAAGTTGCTATTAGAGTGACATGGCTTAAAGACATAGCCTGCTCTGCCAAAAAGGAGCTAGTATTAGGATGGTGTGGTTTAGAGACATGGTATGCTGTGCTAAAAAGGAGTTGTTGTCAGGTGACACAACTTAAAATTGAGGAGGGATTGAGACTATTATTCCTTATACCCATGTAAATTACTAAGGAACCTTTAGCGCTTTAGGAGGGTGCTACCCTGCTCCACTAGGGTGTTTTCTTTATACTAGTCCCTTAACTCGGGCTAATTTCATAACTTTAATGATCTAGTTTGGTTTTTGGTTGACTCAACTAAGGAGATCGTTAATTAGGGAAGGTTCACTTTCTTTTGCCTCATTTAGAAATATACAAACTCCATTGGGGAATTTTTCTGTTCATATTTCCACTGGGAGACTTCTTTTGAAGGCTTGAACAATTTTTTAGGATGCCTCCTACTTTACTCCTTGGGGATTTTCACTCACTAGGGAATCTCATTCGTTAGGGAGCTTCGTGAAGAGAAATATTTGGGCAACTCCTCTAGGGATGAATGGGAATATCTGGGTGTACCCATTTGGTGTGCTAGGCAATTCATCGTATTTGGGGTTTCCTTGACCTGCTTAGTGTATTGTAGGAACACCTCCTAAGTCGGGGTTACTTTAGCTCGATCAACGTATTATAGGGATGCCTCCCGAGGCAGGGTTTGTTTCCCTAATTTGCGTATTGTAGGAACACCTCTAGAGCCTTGAGTCGTCTTGACCCGCTTTGCCTATTGTAGAGACGCCTCTCGAGTTAAAGTGTCAAATGTACTAAGTCATTAAGATGCTTAAGAGGCAGTGAAGTGCTCAAGCGTTATGCATGGTCTACCTTGCTTTTTGAATTTCAGAAAACAGACATCTAGAATGTCGTTCTATAGTATAAGGGCAATTTGGTCTTTTGCCTTGTATTTGAAGTTCTGTTAACTTTCTCGCGTGTTTTGGGAGCAAAAGATCAGGAATCCTTCTTTTAATTCCGCACAACAGTCACATAGGCTGGCGCGAGCAGGCGTCGAACGCGAGACCTCAGCATCTAGCGCTAGAGCGTTATGCGTTCAATGCTTGCATTCGGCTTGCTCTCTTTACAAAATCGCTCCCAATGTTTACTTTTTGCGATTTAGCTTCCAAGGATTTGCTTCCAAAGGCTTTTGACATCACCCACTTCATAATTAAAGTAATTTTACTCGAATTTGCCTTTGATTTTATCATGGTTTTCTGTTTTCTCATGAACCCTAAAATTGAATTGGGGATTTTTAATTTTGTGATGATTTGGGACAATTGTTTTATGTAATTGGTTGGTATATGTATGTAGATAGTGTGTAGGTTATTTTTACACGAAATGTGGCAAATTTGTGGAGTTTTGAGCATGTTTTGGTGGTGTTTGACCATGGATACTGAAAATTTGTGGGTCATTGAAATGCTTGTGATTTGACTTGGTTTTTTCTTTGCTTAGTTTTTTGGCTTAGTTGTGTGCAATTATGCTTGTAGATGATGCATTGTGTAATTAGGAATCATGAATTCCCATTTTGGCTGAGTTTTGAAAAAAAAAGGGTTTGGGTGGTTTAAGCCCTCGGTTTGTTCATGCTAAAAGGGTGATGATACTTGAAATTTTGGTGGAAAATTAGTTTTTTGTAGATGTTAGGCCTTAGATTTAGGATTGGAGACACTTTTGGGTATAAAAGACCATTAAATTTTAGCCTTTCTAGGGAAACCAAAGTTTTGGTCATTTTATGAGATATTGGCTTTGTATGGTTCTTGTAAGCTTATGAACCATGTTGTTAGGTTATTTCATGAGGTTTGTAGCCTGTTTCTTACTTAAAATATGAGAATTTGGTGTTTTGGCAAAAATATGTGAATTTTTTATGTGGCTTGCTTTGGTTGGATCCTTGTGAATCGTTGTGTCTATGTGAAAGTCTGTGAACTTTTATTGAACTTGTTCTTGTGTTTTAAGTGTATATTATAAATGTATGCACTTTGGATGCGTTTCTTGTGTGGTTGAGACTTGTTGTAGCAGAATATGTGAATTCCCGAGTCTAATGTAAGTAGCATATGCTTATGCTTTGTGTTACTTTCAAGGATTTGTAACCTCTTCTTTATGATGTTTTAGGCTTGGAACCTTGCTTTGTAAGTAGTTTGACGTTCTTTGTTCCCTAGGCAGGATTGTAATGTGTAGTAAATTCAAAGAAATGTCAGAGGTAATATCTTTTGAGGGCGAGGGATCACCCGAAGAGTAGGAGGCATCTCAGGGCCGCACACGAACGCCAAATCAGTTAGTGTTTCTTCCTGTAGAACACGTTTCCTATCGCCCCATGATGGGCATGGTGAGTAAGCTTCTTCTTGGTTGATTTTGGAATCTCGATTTTTGTAAGTTCTAATGACATTCTTGATTTTTCTTAAGCCGACAATCTACATGTGCGGACTTTTAGTTCCGCTAAGAGCTTTCCCTCTTTTCTAAAGAGTATCGAGAGGACTGAGAAGTGAGGGGCTTTATGGGCAAGCATTTAGTTGGGCGACTTTTGGTCGGTTTCCCAATCTTTCATCTGTTAGAGTGGGTCTCGGATCTTGACCCATGGTCTTCTAGAGTGGTGGTGACATATCACCAACACCTTCCACTTTTCGTGGAGTGAGAAGACCATCACTCCCTCGGATTTTGCTATGATTATGGGTCTACGCTTTACTAAGAGGCTCGTGGAGATGATTTTTGACCTCCGTTTCAAACATGCAGAGGTTACCGAGTTGCTTGGCCCTGTTGCGACCACCATATCCGGTAAGGCTATTAGCGCCGGGTATGCTAAGCTTGCTGAAGATCTTAAGATAAGAGGCACAATTGATGAGTAGATGGTTTGGATTCTGCTTCTTCTTATGGTTAGCTAGCTAATTTTCCTTGATAAGTGCAGTCGGGCTTCTCTAAGGTTTCTTCTCTTGCAGAGGGACCTTGTTGCATTTCCTAGTTACGATTGGGGAGGCTTAGCATACTCTCACTTCCTCTATGAAATGAAGGAAGTAATGAGAGGTCGTTCAGGCAAGAGTAGGGTCTCTGTCAGCGGCATGTGGTGGGTCATCAAGGTACTTTCTTGATTTTCCCTCTCTTGGCTTATTTTTAGTTTTTTAGGTTTGTTTTGACATATTTTCTTTTGCTTATAGCTGTGGGCCTATGAATACTTCACAGACCTTGCTCATGCTAGACCCCATGGGTTGGGCATGAGAAGGAAGGGGTTCCTTAGGTCAAGTATGATTGACGCTTTTACACTCCATCCTAGAATTGGTAAGCTTTATTGTTGCAACTTTATACGCTTTGTATTTATTCGTGCTTGATTTTTACCCTTTGCATTGTTTGTTTGAAAAACAGGTCAACTTTTAGGCTTGAGTCTATGTTGAGCCCCCAAAGGGCGTAGAGAAGGCCTCGTTCCTTATGACTTTGAGGACCCCATATGGGGCTTACGGAAGTCTATGTGGTACTTAGGGTAATGAGTGACGAAGCAACACTCTTTGGAGTTTCTGACTCTTGTGGACCTTCTTGCCACGATGCAAGATCTATTGAGCTTGGACCAGCTTTTGCAACAAGCATTGATCGAGAACCTGAGCGTTCCCTTTGGGTTTTATTTAATATGCCTGAGCGAACCCAATAGTTGACTATGCCTTGTTATTCAATGGGCTAACTCACCTTGTGAGGCGCATACGACTAAGATATGGTGTTTTATTTAGTATTGATCACACCGTACTAATTTTATGTTTCTTAATCTCTTTGTTTTGCTAGACTTCTAGCAACGAGGGTCTTGAGTTCCCACACGCGGACCCGGTCCTCCGCTACGTGAACTCGCGGGGAGAAAGGGTCAATGAGCCTATGAAAGAGGCCTTGGAGGCCGAGTCTCATGCTTATAGAGGCATGTATGCAGAGTTTCCCCCGATATGATAATGTTTTGATGAACATGAATTTTTATCATCTTTTCTTTGCTGAGTGACACTTTCTTACTATTTTCTTATTCATAACTCAGTCGGAAGAAAGGTCAGCCTCTTCATGAAGGTGATAGATGGCTTGGAGAGGAAGTGCATTATGTTGACCTATAAGCTGGCCTATAACCACATTGAGGTAAGGATTTTTTTTACTGTGCTTGATGCTTCCTTTTCCTTTTTGCTCTTATTTTGACCTATTCGAGAAATAGGAAGTACCTAGACCAATATACCGAGGTCCTACTCCTAGGCGCAATATCATATGGAGATGGGGGTCTCGTCCCCAAGAAGAGCTTTAAGCTCGAGGAAGAGCATGCAGCTGGTGGGCCATTCTAGGCCTTTAGTGGAGTCGGGTAGGCACTCCACTAGTAGTTTTTGAGAGTGCTACCATGGCTGGCTCGAGTTAGATGCCTATTATGGACCCTTACTTCATCTACCACGTGCAAATGTACCAGCAGAAGCATATGCAGATAGGCACTAGTGAGATCCCCTATATGGGTGTTGGGGCTTGTTTCTTTCCCGGGGGTGCTAAGAGATCTCCCTCTCCGAATATTACCGAGACGAGTTAGGAGCTGAGCCAAAAGTTAAGGAGTCCCAAAATTAGGTTGTCTAAATTTATCTTATTAAGCGTGGTTTCAATAGTTCTTGATTGAGCACAAGAGCGAAGAAGATAAATATGACCAAATAATTTACAATGTAGTTAGGGTTATGAGTAAATAAAAGGGTGTAGAATTTAAAGTACATAACTCAGATAGAGCTAGTAAAGGTGCAATACTTAAATAGGCAAGATATGATTTATGCATAAATTGAGTTGAAGATTAACTTATAAAATGAAGAGGTAAAACTAAAGAGGTTACTCTTCTTGACATAATTCAACAAAAGAAAAGGGTCTAGTTAAGAGGACTCATATAATTTAGCCCCAAAATATTATGCACTTGGACATTGAAATGAACATTAAGATATGCTTTATGATGCTAGATTGAGTTTTAGGACAACTCTTGATCATTTGTTCAAGTATGGTCAACACCCAAGGTTAAGCTCATATAAAATGTGAGATTTTGAGTGATTTTAGAGAAGTTGAAGGTTGCTCATGCCTCTTTATCATAGACTAGAGGAAAGAAAGAAAAATAAAGGTATATAAAATAGGTGCATTATAAAAAATAAAAGTGTAAGGGGAAGGGTAGTTACATTTAAAGTTAAGAGGAGACCATTATATAGGAATGAATACTTGAATATGAGTTCTTAAGATAAGATTTTAGAGTCTTCAACTTAGTGAAAGAAGGAGACTGATCCGTATCAATCACATCATAGGTTGATGATAGAACATAAAGCTTAAAATTTACGAGTTGATCATAAGTGTACATCAAGGGTGATTGTCTGTTACGTGTCACTAATGTGCATGCTTGTTGGTAGACCCACGATTTTAGGTTCCATTATCATAGAAAAATGGTTCCAATTGCTATTATTAAAATACATTTCATGTAATAATATAAATGCTATATATAATGCCAATTTTTTGTTATGTGAGATTTTAGGTTTCTTTGATAAACAATCCAGTAATTAATGTCAATACTAAAGAAACTTTTAATATGCTAAGTATCATGCAACTTGAGTTTTGTTTTGAACTAATGATGTTTATTTCTTAATCTTATGTGACTTCTTGTCATCATGGTACTATGCTAGCAATAGCTGGAGGAAGCAAGCACTTCAGACAAGGTATGGGACACTGCCACATGGAAACTTGCTACATAAATCCCTCATTGTGAAAGTAGCAAACCGAACGATAAAATTGCCACCAAGAAGTGTTCCCTTTCAGTTGCTTGGTCTCCTAATGGGAGACACTTGGTTATGGCTCATTGGATGAGATAATCTATGTCTTTAATAATGCACATGCTAAGTTCCTCCACCACTGACCGGATTTTTGCTACCTTATAAAAAATAATCTATTCACCTAAACTAGTGTAGCTCGGGTAAGTAGGGTCGAAAGCCCAAGAGACTATTGGATACTAATGCTGCCTATACTAGTTTTAATTTCTGTTAGGAATGTCGCAAACTAATGAGGTCTATTATAACTAATGACTAGGCTAAATTAAGCTAAGACACAAATTATAGCTAAACTGGATTACCGATATAAGACAAACATCTAGGACAACGAATCCCCAGTAGTATGACTTAGATATAGATTTCTATCCCAAACCCGCGTATTCAATACATGAAGTAATTCCTAGGACGAATGCACCTTAAACAATACTAAGGATCTCTTTCGAGAATCAATAGCTTCCTCCTAAAGCAATCCTACCTACTTTCGCTGATTCATGCAATATCAAGACATTAAACACGACATTTGATAAGTCCTAATGGTCATGACATCTACTTTCGTGATCATCAATCACACCTTAACCAGTGATTCTAATGTAGATTACGAGCCGAATCTCTCCATAAACCTAATCTATGCTATTAATCTACTACGTCTATTCTTTTAATGGAATTAAAGTTAATCAAAGATTAAAAGAATCATCTTTATGCATTTATATTTGGATTTTGGGAATTATCAATATCAAATCCATACTAGGGTTCATTAAGATCCTAGATTAATGAACTACTCACACGTATTGACTATAGAGTAGCAATATGAAAACTTCAAAATAAAACTAATAACAAGCAGCAAATCTAGAGAGAATTTAAGAGAGTTTTAGAAATCTAATAAAAACTAAGGAGTATTGCTACTTACTACTACTTAACCTAATAAAAACCCTAATTAATGCTGAAAATACCCTAGGAAAACTATGCAAAATAGCCTAAACAGATATATATATAAAGAGTTTGGACTTTGACAAAACACTTGCTAAAAAATAGCCCAACTACAAGAGACTCGATCGAGTTTAAATGGCACGCGATCGAGTCCTTTGTTTTGCAGATTTTGAATCAAATTAGAATTGGCTACTGAAGAGGAGACTTGATTGATTGCTCTACACACTCGATTAAGTGTCTTATATTTCTTCACTTTTTCAACTCAGAGCCACTTTCTGCCCGATTTTGCACTTCCACTCGATTGAGTCCTCTACACACTCGATCGAGTCTCCTTGCTTTTGACTCTGATTTTGCTTATTGCTTCATCCTATGTTTGGGTTCTACTAGAGTTCTGTTCTTCACTTGGTTGGAGCTCTGGTCCTTATGTCTTGAACTCGTCCAATAACACTAAGTTTGTAGGAACACTGAAAACCAACACAAACACAATAAAAACCCGTGAACGCATCATATGATAACAAATGAGAAAATTCACTTTAAACTAGACTAAAATGCAATGAACTACATGAAAAAGACCTAAAATACCATATAACTATGAGTATAATTAGGACTTATCAAATTCCCCTAAGCTAAGAGAATGCTTGTCCTTAAGCGTTCAAGAGTAACAAAGAGAGAGATGAGATACCCCTTAAGAAATACAACTATATAATTCAAAATAAATATGCGCTTATACGAGTTGAAAACTCCACCTTGATGTGATCTAACATGTTTTATTTATTAGGTGATGGAAGTCAATATGTTTATTGTTTTAACAAATTACAAGTGCATATTGCTACTATTTTGTTGGTTTTATTGTTGCTTTGTTTTATGTATTTTTCAGGTTAACTATATTGTCATAATTCTTGAAGTAATTATTTACTCGTGGACTAAGTCATAGTAAGAAGAGTGAAAAAACAATATGATAAGATGAATCAAGAAAAGATAAGGATAAACTCAAGCATTTGATAATATTTAAACTTTAAGTTTAGTTCCTATATTTATGGTTAATAAGAAGCTTTCAACGTGGTTCTTTGTTTGAGAATCGGTTAAGAAGATAAGTGTGAAGCATGCAACATAAGGCTGAAGTTCAAGTGTTTGAATTTATTTAAACTCTAGTTCGAAATCCTCCTTCAAATATGGGATAAGTCGCTTCAACACAGTTTCCTAAATTCATGGAGTTAGTTTCGTTGATTCTGAAGAAGAATTCAAGAGCTCAAGGTTCCTTTATGACAAACTTCATTACAGTGCTGAAATTTGTGAAATGGTTTTGAAGCAGATATTCAAACGGCTAAGTTTTGGTTCAAAGGAAAAAATCTCCTTGAAGCTTAAATCTATCCGTTATGTCATTGCCCATATAAAAAGAAGTTAGCTAAAGCATTGAAAAGTGAGACAAGCCTTCAACATGAAATACAACTATCAAGCTACAACAACTTAAATATTTTTTGCTCTAGTACTTACTCTTTTCATTGTAATTTAGAATTGAGAGAAAAAGAAAATCAAGTATATCTTGAGTGTGAAAAAGAAAGATCAAATCAAAAGAGTGATATACTTTGACTAGAAATTATAATACTCAAACGTTTAGAAAAAGTAAGGTGATTTTTATTTCTAGGAATTGAGATGATAAAGTGTAGCTAGGGAAAGCTATGGTAAAGAAGATAGGGTGAAGATCTTCTAGTTTGCTTTAGATCTCTAAGGGAAGGAATAAAAGTTCTTAAATCCTAAGGGTAGGACACCCTAAGCGGAGACGTAGGCACATTGCTGAACTTCGTAACAAATACTCGTCCTCTTTACATTTGCACTTTCCTACTTAATTTGCTTACTTACTTCGTAATTCCCACAATAGCTTATTCAAGTCAAATTCCTAAAACCAGTATTAAAGCCCTTGAAATCATTTTTAATTCTTTTATTAAGTTTTCCACATCTGAAAGTCATTTAAGCTTTGAGAACCTAATTACGAAAATCGACCATACTCTATTCACCCCCCCCCCCTCTAAAGTATATTGATCTTATTCTATCTCCTATTTATTTTTCACGAGTTTATAAAATTCATGAACAAGTTGATAGTCAAGAATGTCAACTATATACTCCCCCAAGCTAGTCTCAATCATATGCTATTCTTCTCACTTTAGATGTGCATAGGGAAATAAATCACTCATATGTTTTCGAGTTTAAAATGTTAATACTCAACCTAGTAATCACTTCAACTATGTGAAATCGTCCTCTTTAGGCTTGCATTCCATCTTTCTCCACTGCTAAGCATGGTGTCAACTCGTTAAGGTCATGACTCTCTAAATAGGTAGGCTTGTTTAAATAGAGTAGGGTGATGTTATTTAGGAAAATGATGCTCAACCTAAATAAAACTCCATGCTACATTGATATATGGTTTCAAAATCACCTTATGACCTCCTCTACTCATGAACACAACCTCTCATTCTTCACAGTGGAATTGATGCTTCATCTCAACAACACTAGATACAAATTACTTCATTGTTCTATTGATGATGAGCATGGTCTTATGGAAATTCTCCACTTTTCTTATTCTTCTTCTTATTTTCTCTCTCTTTTCTGATTTTTTTCTTTCTTTTTGACTTCCAACATTTTTTTCTTCTTTTTCTTTCTTTTTCTATTTTTGTACTAGAGAAGGGGATAGAAACTGAAGCTCTTCTATATGATGTGATCAACTCGGTATGAGAGACATTAAGAACTACATACTCTTCTCCAAAATTAAACCTAGCAAAAAGGCTCTAAGGCTTTGTAATGATAGGCATCAAGAAAAAGGAAATACAAGCTCAACAGGTTTCATCCTAGGGGTTAATGAAAAGAAAAAAAAATTTGTGGAAAAATAACTTAAGTGTGAGAAAAATGGCTCTAATTTTAAGGAGAATTTAATCATTCCTATGAGTTGCACCAAAGAGTCTTGAATAGCCAAATAGCAAACCCAAGAGTAAAATCACACAAAGGACGACATCTATCTCACATGAAAAGAAACAGACTAAAATAATACCATCGGTCTAAGACTCAACTCCTCACTAGTAAATATAAGTCTACAACATTGGATGATCTAAATTTCAAAAGAGAGAAATAGCCTAGTTCTTAATGGTCTAATGTTTATTATTTTTGAAAATCAACTGATACATCGAGTAAAACTATTTTGAAAAAGAGACATATGTATCTATTATTCCTCATTGAAAGGCTAATCTCAATTATACAGATAAAAATATGGTATGTATGCAATGCTCTAAACTACAAAATGTATGAAAAGCTGAAGAAGGAAGTAATGACTGAAAAAATTGAATAAGGATATTATGACTGAAAACTAAAATAAAGAAAAACCTAACAGGATATTGAGAATGCTTTGAAAGAAAAAGAAAAAACTAAACAAGAAAATAATGAAAACTATACTATAATACAATGCATGCTCTATATGATCTCTCCCTTCAAGCCAAACCTTATAATGTCCTCAATGCAAGCCCCATATATCAAAGGAAATGTAAAAAAGGGAGAGAATGTAGAAATAATAATCTAAAAACAAAATACACCAAAAACAAACAAAACAAAATAAAATAAAAGAAGAGAAAAGAAAAGGAAAAAAGGAAAAAACCTAATGTTGATTTAGGGGAAGGGGGGAGGATAGGGTCTATAACTAAGGCCAGGTCCATAGTTAGGCGGACAATATCACGATGAAGAACTAGGATCACCCCCAAAATACTTCTATATAGCTTCTTCCATGGATGGGAAGTTAGCCCGCTTGGTGCTATACTCAGTCCTTATCTAATCAAACAGTACACTCATAGTCCGGTTGGACTCTTGCATACCATGATAATCAGTCCTCATCTCATGGAAAGAATCAGCCATGGACTAATGTGAGGTTGTTAGCTCTTTGAAGCTGTCTCGCATATAGCCAAAGTAGGTTCGTAAAAGATTAAAATCGTGTTGTAGGGCAACCATCTAAACCTCATAGGATTGAGACTAGCTATTGATTGCCACAAAATGGGGGGAACTATGCATGGATTCCTCCTCTATCCTACCAGAGGCTTCTCGATCTGCCTCAAGTGCTCCACCCTCCTCGGGGAGTGGATCACGTTCGACAACCAGTGGGGGGCACTAGAAGTCTGGGGGTAGAATCCATGTCTTAGGTCCCTCCAGGAGAGGGAGATGACCCCGGGGCACGAAAAGCATAGGGGGCCAACCCATGAAGAGTTGGGCACCCACAAGCCACTCAAAACCCTAGTGTCGACCTATATAGGGTCGAATCCATCATACTTTCTAAATAATATGTAGAGTTGCACGGATCAGGCCTAACATCTAATTACGGGAATAGTAGAGAGGTCTATATCTTGGGACAATGCTAGAAGGCTAATAAGGCCTCCTATAGTTATCTCAGTCGGGTAGGTATTCCATAGACCAGTTCATGGGACAAAGGAATGTTGTACCAAATACCCTATCTACCCCAAGAATAGGCCTAAACTCATTGACACTAAAATGCTAGAGAAAATAAAGCTCGCGGGATGAGCTGATGCCACCCCCAACGTCTCTAGAGAATAGGGTCCAAGCTAGGACCCTATAAGCCACCCGCACCATCGGGTGGATAATCTATGTTACCTTGAATTAGCTAGGGTCATAGGTGGTAAGCCCGGTGATGTCTCTCTAGAAAACGTTATCCTAGTATTCCTCTAACCTAGGATGGTCTGGGGCGAACGCTGTTCATGGGCAGGCCTAATGCCCCATGAACTTCATCTAAGGAGAAACAATACCGACTCCCGAGAATGTTAAAATAAATCCTCGTAGGGGTAAAGTCAAGAGATTGGTTAATGTTGAAGGTGGAAAGGTATTCTAGAGTCATATTCCTATAGGTCGAGACATGAAGGTTTAATAAGGATTCCCACCTGAACCTAGAGAAAAGCTCTTGTACCAGCCCCTTAGGTCCTAGTCCTTAGCAGCTGACGGGTCATAGAAGTGCATTGGGATGTGGTTTCTATTGGTATTTATCACCAAATTCCTCATATAGTCCTCGCTAGTCCCAAAATCAATCCCGTACATCTCCATTTGCAAGATCTCAACTCTAACGGGGGTGGTGTCCCTTTGCCTCCTATATTTTGTTATCTTAAAGAAAGACATGGAATCTAAGTTAAAAAACTTAAAGGGGTCTAAATTACAAGGGACGGATGGGTCCTAAAAAGGGTCTATTACTACCTAGGGTTCTTGCTCAAAAAATTTCCAAAATTTCTTTGTTCAACAACAACTCTCAAGAAAATCAAACCAATTCACATACACAACAATACACAACATAATTCTAACAATTATATGAACAAAAATTTTGAAAAATAGTAAGGAATAGTGATTTATACACAAGAGTAGGGTAAGAGTATACCAAAGCCTTGTGAAGCAATGTAGCCTTGAAAACCCTTGCAAAAATGCTCAAAGATGTGTATGGAGACACCTATAATCACCAATTTGCAAAGATCAAAGCAATACCAAAAAACCCTAAAATTTTGTGAAGTTAGGGTTCTGGGGTGAAATGAGTGATTTGGTGAGAATTTGTTATTGAAATTTGCTATAAATTATAGAGGAGTGTGAAAAATCAAGAGATTTTGGGTTTTAATTAAGCAGATTGGGTGAAATTTCAAAGAGAATTGGAGTAGAAATAGTGGGGAGCTTGTGAGGATGAGAGGAAGTTTGAGAAGAATGAGCAAAATAAGGATGAGAGCTGAAATATAATGGTGTGGATCGGGGGGCACTCGATCGAGTGCAATGGGCACTTGATCGAGTGTGGGGGAAACTCGATCGAGTCCTCTATAAAACTTGCGTTTTGCTCCATTCTGCCAATTAGCTCGAATCTACTTAAATATAGGGCACTCAATCAAGTGCTCTGTACACTCGATCGAGTGTCTAAGTTTTAGCATATTTTCACCCATTTTTCCAGAAGCTTTGTTTTGGCATTTCTACAAGGAACTTAATCGAGTGCTCTGCACACTCGATTGAGTGTCTTAATTTTAGCATATTTTCACCTATTCTGCCAGTAGCTTCGTTTGGCATAAAGGCACTCGATCGAGTGTCCAAGGAAAATTACCTTTCTCATCTAAACTTCTACATGGCTTATGAGCTTGACTTCACAATCTTCCCCAAGACTCCAAATATGATTCTAAGCATTAAAAACACCCAATGCAAACCAGAAATGATCAACATGATCTAAACCTACAAAACAAACACAAAACACACACAAAACAAAAAGTCACCTATCAAAACCAAGAAAAATCATAAAATTTAAAGGAAAATCAGAGAAAAGGGTTAGAAAAAATGGGTTGCCTCCCATCAAGCGCTTATTTTTTGAGTCATGAGCTTGACCCCCTTGATTTTTAGCCTATTAATGATGCAGGATCGAAAAGGTTCACGCTAGCCTTCCCGTAAGTAGGATCGCCTATGTAATAGTGCTGCAACTGTGGCTTTTTTTGGAACACACCCAAATTTGATGACTTATCCTCATGCAACAAACCAAGATTAATCAAAGGCGGAGAGGACATAGACTTTTTGTCCCCTACTAATCCCAACTCACTCAAAACCCTCTTCTTTCCATCCTTCTTCACTTTTCCTGAGTTTCCGACTCTTGATTCCACTTTTTCAGGTATAGGTGGATCTTTCTTTGGATTCTTAGACTAAGCTTTGCACAGATCCACCTTACACACTAGAGCAGTCATAGGAGTTCCTTCCACCAGGTCGAGTAAGGCAAACTCTACCTTCGTATCTCCCACTTCAAAAGTGATTCTATTATTCTTCATATCTATCATAGCACTAGTTGTAGCTAATAATGGACTTGCAAAAATGATGGGAACTCACTCATCTTCCTCCATCTCCATCACCATGAAATCACAGGGTATATAAAACTTTCCTTAGTGAATAGGGACATATTCCAAAATATCCATATATGACTTCACAATTCTATTTGCTAGTTGTAGAGTGACGCAAGTGGGTTTTAGATCACCATATTTGAGCTTCCTATATATACATGTAGGCATGAGGTTCACTCTAGATCCCAAATCATTGCACTACACTCCATAGTGAGAGGCACTATTCCATCTTCCTCAACCTTCCTCTTCTTTAACAATATCTCCCTCAAATACTTAGCATATGAAGGCATCTTAGAGATAACATCAAGAAACGGAATATTCAGACATAACTTCTTCAGAATATCAATGAACTTCTCGTACTTTTTCTCAAGCTTTGCCTGTGCCAATCTTTAAGGGAAAGGCATAGGTGGCCTATATATTTATACTATAGTACAAGGAAGTTCTTTCTTCTCATCCTCAACCTTCTCAACAACTTCCTCCTCTACCTTGGCCTGTTTTACCACTTCTAATACCTTTATTAGCTGTTCCAGTAGTTCATTATGACTCCTAAGATTTACTGTATTTACTTGTTCCTTAGAAGGAGTCTTAATATTTCCTAGGAACTTGCTTGGAACCTTTGAGAGATGACTCACTTGCTGAGCTAACTTATTAAGAAAATTTTCCATAATATTGTTTTGAGCCTTGAGCTCCACAAACTTCTCTTAGTGTTCTTAATACATAATAGTCTATAGAGTCATAAAAGCCTTGAATACAATTTCTAAGTTGGATTTATGAGGTGCTTGAGGTTTTTGAAAGGGCTCTGGTGGATTATACGGGCCCTCCCATTAAATCTTGGCGGTCCTTATGGCTAGTTGAAGTTATTGCACTGCGGGGCTGGGTTTTAGATCGGGTACAACACATTTTGGGTATTCATGTAGGAGAAGTTTGGGTGATGCTTCCAACCTTCATTATAAGTGTTTGAAAATGGGTTAAACAACCACTTTAGGTTGTTGTAGATGGCATTAACTTGCTTACTACCAAGATCACCTACAGTGTACTAACATTAACACACATCATGCCCAATAATACCACAAACCTCACAAGATGCAACTAAAGTAGGTTTCCCATGTATCTTTCCCAAACTTTTAGTAAGTGTAGAGGCTTAGAGTAGTTCAAAGGGTTAGGAACCCAACTAAGTTTTGGGTGGACAATTCGATGAGTAAATTGCTACTAGAGAGCCAAATTTTTTACAACCCAACCTTCCTTTTTCAGTGAATAAAACAGAAAAGGCCTCTCTCCCACTAGTGCTCTACTATATTATACGTCAATAAGGAACAGCTACGTGGCTTTGTGACATTGAATGGTTCAAGGAGTTGCCACCAAACATTTATGGGCTATTTGGAAACCCTTGGGTTTGAATCCCAATATGGCTCACGTTAGTAGTCTTTGAACCATGAGAAGGTTCGAGAATGAGAAACATATTTCAATTTGAGAAAGTGTATAGACAATTTGCATTGAGATGAGAACAAATTAGTTTTAGTTCCTAGGAAAACATGCAAAGACAAGTAAAGAGCACACTCTAATTTAGTTGGTTGGAAAGTTAAATATTATGCACACAAGTCTAAATTAGGTGATAACTTTGTTAATTGTCCATAAGATTAATGGGTACCTATGTCCTGTTATCCATTATTTATCTTATTAGGTGTGGCATTAAATAAATAGGTCTTAAGTAAAAGTATAAGTAAAGGTGATCATGCAATCTCAATACAAGATAAGTATTATGTACATAAATTAGAACAATCATAATTAGCAATAAGAGTTAAGAGTCAAGAGCCAATATATTATTTAGAATGCAATCTAAGTATGATGAATGATGAGTTGAAGATTTACTAATCAAAAGAAGATTTAGGCCTAAAGAGACCCTTTGTAATGACATACTTCAACTAAACATAAAGTTTAGTTCATGAAGTCATATGTGTTTTAGTCTTAGAACATCATTGACATAGAGAGGCAAGAACAAGATCAAAATATGCTTTATGATGCTTCAACAAGAAATGAACCTTAAGATAAACTCCTAAATATGTATTCAAGTATGATACATACTTAGGATTTGCTCATGAAAATGGGTCAAGAGATAAGTCTAGTAATATTGGAGATATCCAAATCTTTACATCATAGACTACATAAAAAAAGAGTCAAAAGAGACATAAAATAACTTGCAATAAGTAAAATGCAAGGGGAAGGGATTGATAAGATTTTAAGAGGTGACTAATCCATGAAGATGGTTCCTAAATTATGATGCTCAAATTAGGGTTTTGATACTTGACCTAGTGAAGTAGGAGTAGCTCCTATCTCTTCACATCAAAGGAAAAAGAGATATTAAAATTAAAGTTGTGTGAGTTGATTATAAGAGGTCATCAAGATTGATGACTCTTTGATTGATTAAGGATCATGGAAAGTTGCATAAAGATTGAAATAGATGTTCATGTGGAAAGAGGTTTTCACCTCCCAAAATCATCACAAAAATATTCCAATCTAAGGGTCTTGAGTGGATGGAAACCACTAAATCCAAAGACTAAAAGGTGAATGGAGTATAAGTAGACAAAGAAATAAAAGAATTAAAAGAGATTACGGGTCCTTGGTGTTTACCGTTGAGGATAGTCCTTTTGCTTGAGTTTTTTCTTGAGTATGTGTTGAAGGGGGAAGATTTCCTTTCTTAGTTGTGTCAAAATGTGCTTGGATTGCCCCTTGGTAAGTTTTAAGGATGTTTAAGAGGCTTTGATTGTGTTTTAGGGAGCTTTAGGAATGTATTTTGGCAGAGTGGCGACCCATTAGAATGTGAGAAAATACAACCCTTTTTTCATCAAATGAGGGGGTATTTATAGGAAAAAATAGACAGTTTACTGAGTAGGAATGCCAAATTAAAGCATTTGATGCCAGCTTAGGGCGTCAATTACTCGACTTGTGTGTCTGATTTTTAAGAAAGCAATCTTTTGCTCGATTGAAATGAGACAAGAGGACTTTTAGATGACGTTCAGGAGTTGAGCGTCAAATGCTAAGGATGGGCGTCAAACGCTTGTAGGAGGCTAAGCTTAAAAGAAGTAGAAGAGAAGTTGAGCTGGAGCGGAGCTGGCCGTCAAACGCATAGAGGTTGTTGGACGCCTAGAGGGTGGGAATTTGACACCCTCTCTTGGCGTTGGACACTCATTTGCATTCGACGCTTTGAGTTGTCGTTTAACGCTGACTTTGTGCGTCGAGAAAAAGAGCTCTAAGCTTCAGTTGTGCATGGTTTTAGGGGTTTGTTTTTTGTGTTTAGATGATGTGACTTGTGATTTTGATTTTGTGTTTGGGCCTAGGTAAGTGTCTTGATCTCAAGTTTATGTTTGAGCCTTTTTGGGGGTTTGGTTTTGAGGTGATTTTGGTTTCACACGTACTCAAGCTTGACCTAAGCTAAGTTCGCTCGTCAAGGTTATTTTCTCATCTAACCGCTACATAAAAAGACACGATTTCATGACTACCATAAGTGCTTGCATGGAATCTACCAGCTTTGAGATATCCAAATTTGATAATGAAGAATATGGCTCCTTTCTATATTCTTCCCTTGAAGAACATGATGTATCAATAGTGAAGAATCAATAGGGAGATGGAATAAGATTAATTATACTCTAGAGGGGGGGGGGGGGGGGGGGTGGGGTGAATAGAGTATAACCGATTTTCGCATTCAGGATCTCAAGGTCTTAAACAGACTTTCAAAGGCGGAATATAAGCGTTAAGGCTTATCTTTGAATCTGGATGTCAAAGCCTTGAAATTGGTTTCAAAGGTTTTTGCTCAAGCTTTGACTGTTCGCTGCTTTGATTAATGAGCGAAGCAAACATAAAACATAAGCAATGAAGAAAGAAATAAGATGAGACAAAACACAGAGATTTGATACGAAGTTCGGCAAACTAATTTGCCTACGTCTCCGCCTAAGGTTGTCCAACCCTTAGGATTTAACTCGCTCTTTTATTACTTCCCTTAGAGACCTAAAGCACCCTAGAAGATCTTAATCCCCATCTTCTACTCCATAGCACCCCAGCTACACTTTAGCATCTCAGATCCTAGTAATAAAAAGCTCTCTCTTTTTCTATACGTTTGAGTATTATGAGTATACTCTTAGTATAACACTCTCTCAAAATATTCTTTTAAACACTCAAGAGATTATACTTTGATTTTCTCTTAATCTAAATACAAGATAAAGTTTATGGAACTAGAGAGAAAATAATGAAGCTTTGTTGATGTGCTTGTGACTGAAATTCACGATTAAAGCTTCTGTTCTTGTCTCTCTTTCTGTTTTGTTGTGTCTCACTCGTCTCTTTCTTTCTTCAACTTCAAAGCTTGGAATATATACTGAACTTGATTTTAAGCCGTTGAAAGGAGGCTCAAAATAGGCTGCTAAAAATCTGATTTTCCTTCAATACTTTTAGCAAGATTTCCTCCAATATGGCTGTAGAGATTCATTTATTTTGGCTGTTGAAGATTGATATCATTTGAATATTTAACAACAAGAATCTTTTCACTTTATTTGTTGCACTTTGAAGCTTCAACATATTTCTTTTTCCATAACCACAATGCTTGAATTTTGGTAACTACCAAAATTAACTTGAAGAATCTTCAACATATACGGAGCATCATTTATTTGCTGAAATTAAGAGATATTGCTTTGAGACGTGGCTCAAGCTTTTGAAGACGTGGCTCAAACTTTGAGGATGTGGCTCAAGAGTTATTCTCGTCCTTTGACAAAATGCATAAAGCTTTGCATTATAGCTTCCATTACTTCCATCATATTGTCAACTCTATGTATTTTTGGTTTCCATGATGTTTTCAACTCTATTTGACGTTGCATTTTGGCTTCCATCATTAGACATAAAAACGTTAGTAATCAAGGTGGAGTCTTCAAATAGCAACCAACTTTTCAATCTGTGCTAGGGTGCCCTATGCATCATTTATTTGGATGTTACCCCTTGAATCTGTATTGATGTATAGCTTGGTATCATAGTTTATACTATTATAGAACATCTAAAGAAAAAGTCAATTTGGTAACCCATGATGAGGACAATGTTTTAGCATCCTCTTAAACCGTCTATATGTCTCGTGGAGTGACTCATCATACAACTGCTGAAAGTTGTAGATCTCGGCTCTCAACTTAGCCATCTTATCTTGATCCAAGAACTTCTTAAGAAAACCTTTCGCTAGCTTATCCCATGTATCAAATATACCCGGACCTTAATCTCTAAGCCATTCACAAGCTCTATCTCTTAAAGAGAACAAGAACAACCTTAGCTTCATAGCATCTTCAGAACAATCCTACATCTTTATTGTATCACACTTCTCCAGAAAAGTTCTCAATGTGTGAAATGGGGCACTCCGTAGAGTGTCCTGCAAATGCATCGCTAGAGGCAAACTAAATAAACGTCGGCTTTAGTTCAAACTGCGCAGCTGTCTCCTACGGCCAAGAAATGCTTGACATCGTCTAAGGATCAGGGATTCCATACTCAAACAACGTTTTCTAAGTTGGGGTTTAAGCCATGATATTTAGTTTCTTTGCTTTCTTTTTTTGTATCTTTTGTTTCCTTACTAAGTTCTCAATCTAGGGATTTAGAGAAATAAGCTCTTCAGAACCTATACTTTGAGTATAATTAGGACTTATCAACCACCTTGAGGGCCATCTCATGCATGCATGTTCGATCTCTTATCTACTCACCTAGTGACCCTATGGTTCTATTTTCAGGATCTAAAGGTGCCTCATACATGTATAATGTTTAAGAGAAGAGTTTTATTAGTTCAATATCTAGCCACTCAAGTTAGGTTTAGAGTATTGATGTATGCCCGGATGGTTTAGCCATTATAAGTGGATCGAGTATTAAGAAGGTGAAGTTTGGGATTTCAATATGTGAGCAGCTGTTCAAAGCATGATCTACCACTCTAACATGGTTTAGGGGGAGCATTTCAGCCACTTAGTGGGGCTAGCATCTAGGTTGGTAGACTAGTCAATAGATGTAGAAGTGTATTTTAGTCAACAAAGGAGGGCACTCATATATTGTACATGTATCATAACATTCCCCCTTGAATGTCCACCTCAAACAAGGTATAAGCTTCCTCATTAAAAACCTTGCTAGGTGAAACTCAATGGAATAAAAACCATATAGCTAGGAAAAAAATACAACATTATTTACTATATGCTTAGAAGTACTGCCTCATTAAAACTTTTTCAAGTAAAAATCCAGTGGGATAAAAAACTTGATAGAAGGGAAAAAGAGTGCAGTGCAATACTCCCCTTGAGTTTAACATATGCTATGTAGATGGCGCATTCTAATTTTGTTAACCCGTTGCTCAAATTTCTTAGTTGAAAGGGATTTGGTGAAAAAATTAGCTAAATTCTTGCATGAATGAATTTGTTGAAAATTTATCTTTCCTTCTTTTTTGGAGGTCATGTGTAAATAATAGCTTTGGTGATATATGCTTCACCTTGGATGTATCCCTTAGTAACTTGAGTGATGCAAGAAGTATTATCTTCAAAGATGATAGTAGGACTTTCAGCCTCTTTGTTTATCCTACATTCTCCTGGGATGTTACTAGTCATTGACTGAAGCCAAACACATTCACATCCAATTATATATAGAGCGATAAGTTCAACATGATTTGATGATGTAGCAGTCAAGGTTTGTTTCGTTGATTTCTAAGATATTGCGGTATCATCATAGGTGAATAGATATCTGGTTTATGACTTAACCTTTTGAGGATTTGATAAATATCCAACATCTACATATATCCAATGAGAGAAGCATCCTTTTTCGATTTATAAAACAAACCAAGATCTTGAGTTCCTCGAAGATTCCATTCTAATGTCTCCTTGTTGGTGAATTACTATACCTTATTAATAAATTAACTAAAAAAAATATAAGGTCATGTATTTTTAGCCAAATACATCCATGCTACAATAGTACTAAGGTATGGTACTTCAGGACCAAGAATTTCCTCATATTCTTCTCGGGGTTGAATGGGTCATCTTTTGCCTTTAAAGATCGGGCAACCATTAGGGAATTTATTGGATGTGCTTTGTCCATGTAAATTCGTTTTAGAATTCTTTCAATATACTTTGATTGGTGGACAAATATTCCATCTTTCATGTGCTCAATTTGTAGCCTAAGATAAAATTAAGTCTTTTCTAGATCTTTCATTTAAAATTCTTTCATTAAATATTTTGTAGTTCTTTCCAATTCAATTGGAGTTCCAATTATGTTCAAGTCATCAACATAAACTGCAATAATTATGAATCCTTATCAGAATTACTTAATGAAAACACATGGGCTAATTGGATTATTTTGTCACCCTTCTCTCATAAGGTATTCACTAAAGCGATTATACCACATCCTTCCATATATTTTTTAATCATCATAAAGTGACTTTTTGACTTAATGGAGAGCATTTCTCGAGGGTGGTTTAGCTTTAGTCCTTCAAGGACTTTCATATAAATATCTATATCAAGTGACCCATATAAATATGCAGTCACAACATCCATAAATCGCATTTGTAGTCCTTTTGAGATTGCCAAGCTCCAAAAATCTTAAAGGAGAAAATGTCTCCTCGTAATCAATACCTAGCATTTGAGAAAATCCTTAAGCTATAAGTTGTGCCTTGTATCGGACAATTTTATGTCTCTCATTACGCTTTCTAACAAAAACCCATTTGTATCCACTAGCTTTACACCTTTTGGTGTAGGGGCATTTTTTCCAAACATTTCTCGTTTTTCAAGTGATTTTAATTCAGCTTAAATTGCTTCTTTCCACTTTGACCAATCATGCATGCGACAACATTTGTCCACTCTCCTAGGTTCCATATCACTTTCATTGAATGCCATTTCTGATGCTATGGAATAAGCAAATATTTTATCAATGATAACATTCTTTCAATTCTAATCTTTCTTGGTTGAGACATAATTTATAGAAATTTCATTGTTATCAATATTCTAATTATTGTGTTCCTCCCCTTTAGGGGAATCATCCTTATCTTTATTTTCCTCCTCATTTAGTCTTTATTGACCTTCTGTTGGAGGGACAATATCCATTTCATTTGTTATTCCATCGATTCTTTTTATTTTTCTATGTTTAGAATCTTTTTAACCAAGTGGCCTTCCATGCTTCCGGCTTCTTATAGATTCATTTTCAGTGGCCTTATTATCAATGGGAATTTCTATTCGTGTAGGAATAATCTCTATTGGTATATGTGATTTTGTCACTTTCTTTGAATCAATGAATGCATCAAGCAATTGATTTGCAACACTTTGCAAATGAATAATTTTCTTTAATTCTTGTTCACAAATATTTGTTCATGGATCAAACATTGACAATTATGTTGCATTCCACGTAATTTTTATATTTTTCTTGAGTGGGTCCATTTTCTCTCCCCCTAAGGCTAGGAATAATGTCTCATTAAAGTGACAATCGGCAAATCTAGCTGTGAATAAGTCATCAGTCATTGGCTTAAGAAATTTGATGATGGAAGGAGATTCAAAACCAACATAAATTCCTTGCCTTCTTTATGGACCTATTTTTGTTCGCTGAGGCAGCACAATAGGGATATACACAACACATCAAAAGATTTTAAGATGTGAGATATTTGGTTCTTGGCCAAGTACCAACTATAGTGGTGAAAAGTTATGATAAGTTATTGGCCTTAATCTTATTAATGATGCCGCATGTATTATGGCATGGCCCCAAGCAGATAAAGGAAATTTTGGTTTCATTAAAAAAGTCGTAGACACAAAATCGTGACTCTCAATGTAGCGGTAATATGATGAAACAACCCTGATAAGCGAACTTAGCTTAGGTCGAGTTTGAGTATGTGTAAATCCAAAAACACCTCAAAATCAAACCCACAAAAGGCCTCAACACACAGACCCAAGCCCAAGACCCTTACCTTGGCTCAAACACAAATCCAAAGTCACAATATCACATCACTAAAACCACCAAAAGAAACCTCAATTAGTGCAAACCCTAGAGCTCGGAGCTCTTTTGCTCAACGCATGAATATAGATGATTTTCAAGCAGCAAAGCCCAGGGCATCAAACTTTAGCTTCCAGGGCATCTAACGCCCACCCTATGTGTCAAACGCACAAGCTCCATGCATTAGGCGCCCTATTCCAACTTATCCTCTTCAAGCGTATGACGCATAGCTTCAATGCTTGATGTAAAGTCCTAGCATCCATCACACAACAAGCGTCTAACACTCAAACCTAGTGTTTAACACTGAGCCAACTTCAAGTGCCTGAACCAAAAAGGAATTTGATTAGTAGTTAGTTCCATTATTTGACACCCGACCCCTGAGCGTTAGCCAAAAGCACTCCTAACTCATTTCAATCCTCTTTTCAGCTTGTAAAAGATTCCCTTCTCGGGCGCTCAACACACAGACCCAGCGCTTGATGCTCGAACCTAGCGTTTGATGCTTAGAAACCGACTCCTTTTTGCCTTTAAATACCCCCTCATTTGATGACCAAAGGGGCAATATTTTCTTCAGTCTTAAGGGCCTCTACTCTATCAAAATACACCCCCAATACACTCTTAAATACAATCAAAGCCTCTCAAAACATCCTTAACCCTTACCAAGGATCAATCCAAGCACATTTGACACAACAAGTAAATCTAACCCCTTCAACACATACTCAATAAAAGACTTAACCAAAAGGACTCTCCTTAACGTAAACACTAAGGAACCCTCTTAATCTACTCTTTTTATTTATTTCTTTGTTTAATTCTACTTCGTTCACCCTCTAATCTTTGGATTTAGTGATTTCCATCCACTCAAGACCCATAGATTGGACCCCTTTGGTGATAATTGTGGGAGGTGCAAACCCCTTTCCACATGAACATTTATTTTAATCTTCTGGTCACTTGTGATGAGCCTTGATCAACCAAAGAGATATCACCCTTAATGGCCTCTTGTGATTTACTTACACAGCTTCATATTAATGTCTCATTTTTCATATGATGTAAAAAGCTAGAAGTAACTCCTACTTCACTAGGTTAAGCCTCAAAATCCTAACTTTAAGCACTTCATTCAAGGAACCATCTCTATATATTGGTCTCCTCTTAATCTCTTAAGCAGCCCCTCTCTCTTGAATTTTACTTATTGCAAGTTATACTATGTCTCTTTGCCTCCTTTACTTTGGTCTATGATGAAGATATTTGGACATCTCTATTATCTCTAGACTCAATCAACATTTGACCCACTTTTATGAGCAAACCTTAAGTGTATATCACACTTGAATGTTCATTTAAGAGTTATCCTTAAGGCTCATTTCTTGTTCAAGCATCATAATTCATACCATGATCTTGTTCATGTCACTATTTATCAATGATGTTCTAAGGCTAAATAATAAATGCCTTTTGAACTAGACTCTTGCCTCTTTAGCTAAAGTGTGCCGTGGATAAAGGTCTCTCTAGGCCTCAATCTTCATTTGTCTGGAAAACCTTCAACTCATCATCATTAAGCATAATACTTATCTTGCATCCTAACTAATCTAACTCACTGACTCTTGACTCCATTGCTTTATTTCAATTATACACTTTTATACATAATCCTTACTTTGTATTGCAATTACATGACCTCTTTTATCTTATGTATTAATTAAGACTTATTGATTGAATGTCACACCTAATAAGGTGATTTTGGGACAACCGGCCATATGGACTCTTAATCTTATGGACAACTAGAACAAGTGATCACCTAATTTAGACTTACTTGTATAAAGCTTAAATTACTCAACTAACTAAATTAGAAAGTGATATCCCTTGTTTGTGCATGTTTGTCTAGGAACTAAATCTGACTTATTCTCCATATTTGTGCCTCCTGTTTGACACATCCTCTATTTGAAATAAGTTGCTCATTTTCGCACCTTATCATGATTCGCAGACCACTTACGTGAGTCATATGGGGATTCAAACCCCAGGGATTCCAAACATCCTATTAAATGTTTGGTGGCGACTCCTTGACTCATTCATGTCTCTAAAGACGCATAGCCGATTCTTACCGATGCGCAAAATCGTAGGGCATTAGTCGGGGAGAGCTCCTTCTTGTTTTCTTCACCGAAAAGGGAAGGTTGTGATGCAAAAACCAAGCTCTCTAGTGGCAATTCACTCATTGAATTGTCCACCCAAAACCTAGTTGGGTTTCCGACCCTTTGAATTACGTACGCGAAAAACCCCTACAAAAGGCCTTGCAATAAATTGTAATATCTTGATTAATGATTCAACAAGACCATTTTGCGTATGAACATGATCTAGTGAATGTTCTACTATAATCCCAATTGACATACAATAATCATTAAAGGTTTGGGATATAAATTCCCCAGCATTATTGAGTCTTATTCTCTTTATTGTATGATATGGGAATTGAGCTCTCAATCTAATTATATGAGTAAGTACTTTATAAAATGCGACATTTCTACTTGATAGGAGGATCACATGTGACCATCGTGTTGATGCATCAATCAATACCATTAAGTATCGAAATGGTCAACGTGGTGGATTGATTAGCCCACAAATATCTCCTTGAATTCTTTCTAAAAATGCCTATTGATGGTCTTGTTATCGATTTGCCAATTGAACAACCAAAACATGGCAGTTCATTTGACCTGGGAATTCTAACATTCTTTATTGAATGTCCAATTGAATGTGATATGATTCTGTGCATCATTCCATTGCCAGGATGACCCAAATGAGCATGCCACAAAGTAAGAAATTGCTTATCATTTAACTTCCGGTTAGATATCATATTTATTTCTATTGAACGTATATACATATGATATAACCCCAAAGAATATGCTGGTAATTTCTCATAAATATGTTTCTTGCCATATTTTTCTACTTTAAGACATATGAACTCCTTTTGATCCAAAGTCATGGTTTCCAAATGATACCATTTTAACGCACATCTTTGAAACTCTTGAGATTTTTTCAAGATTTACTCAAGTATAAGGCATCATTAATTATTAACTTTGTTCCTTTTAGGAGTATAATGCAAGCTTTTTCAGATCCTTTTATTAGTCTTGTTGTCCCTGATATGGTATGTACATTTTCTTGAAACATTTTCAATTCTAAAAGAATACCTTTTCTCTTTCAAAATAGTGTGGGTTATTCCACTGTCAAGGATGCATTGATAATTGGAACTAACTTTAGGCGGATCCATATTTTCAAAAATGAATATGAAACTAGTTTAGATATATTAAAGCTCATACTTTATTAAAACAGAAAGTAAAAATACATAAATAGATAGAAAAAGGAAAACTAACTTCTGCACTTTCCCTTTGACTTTTATGGAGGCTTGGTACAATTCTACCAAATATTTGGTCGTACGACAAGTATGTCCCAAATGGCCAGTTATGCCACATCTATAACACTGTCTTTCCCTTTTAGGGGACCATGCTTTTGCATTCCATGTTGATGCCCTTTATTTTTATCTGAACTACTATTTCTTGGCACGAAGTGACCTCTACCATGTCCACAGCTCCGATAATATTTGCGTCCTCTACCACAACCATGAAACTTTCCACGTCCACCTTTATAAACCACATTTGATTCCGATGGACATGAGCTTTCTATTGCATTTGTCTCATCAAATGCCATAGACCCAACTAACCTAAGGTTGTGATATTTCACTCGAAGATCATTATTCTGCTCAGAAACAAGTAATACTGAGATTAGCTCAGAATATTTCTTAAAGCCCCTTTCGCGGTATTGTTGTTGCAATATAATATTTTGGATATGAAAAGTAGAGAGAGTTTTCCTATCATTTGCTCTTCTGTAAGGGGTAATCACAGTATCTCAACAAGGATATAATTCTAAATATTGTTGAGTTATAGTCACTGACATTTATAAAGTTTTGGAACCTTAAATTGTCCAGTCAAATTGAGCCTTGGGAAGGAGCACCCTTTTGTGGTATCCATACCTTTCTGTTAGGCTAACCCACAATTCTTTTGGGTCTTCCATCAATAAGTATTTAGTTTTCAAACTATCATGTAAGTGGTGTCTCAGTAATACTGTGTCCTTTCCTTTCTCTTGCTCAGTAGTAGTTTTAACCAATTTTGGTGCATCATTTTCTTGCCCTGATGCTACAAGGATTTCTTTAATAGTATGTTTCAAACCTTTAGCTTTCAAATTCATTTGGGCACCAATCGTCCATTCTAAGAAATTATGCCCGGATAAGTCTAGTATGTTGAATTGTCTTTTCATTAGATCTCTCATTTTAACTAAAAATTAAACAATTAAGTTAAGCAAAATAGTGATCATGATCAATTTACCATATTTATAATAATAAAAAATAAGTAAACATTATACCTTTTTTTGGTTCTCCTCCTTGGTTTATTATTATGAATTATGTAAAAATATTATTATGAATTATGTAAAAATAAGTAACAAAGTTATACATTATGAATTACACACAGTGTGTTTAGATGGTTAAATTACATAAGTAACAAAGTTATGCATAAATTATACTACTAGAATTTACTATACACGTATGTCTAATGTCAACAATTACCAAATATAAGTAATTTAGTTCATACATGGGTGTAGAAAATACAAGTATCATAACACGAAACGTGGATAAAATAACTTCCAAAAGTCTCTTGCATTTGTCATTTTCTACTGCTGCTTTCCCTCCAAAAGGATAACCATCTAAACACACTGTGTGTAATTTAACTCTCAGATGAAGCTATCAGTGGTCACTAACCGTACTTTGTTTCGAGGTAAACTTTTTATAATTGCCTCCATATTTTGTTAGTTTTAATTTATTAATGTATATTGAGGAATTTATAAAAATAGGGTTACAAAGATAATCGAGAATAAATTTCTTCGAGTTGTGAACGAAATCACTTTCCTAAAAGTATAATTTCGACCCTTTAGACTACAACCCGGGTTACACGAAATTTACTTAGAAGATAAAACAAAGAAAAATTGTAATTTCGTGTAGTATAATTACAATACTATGAAAACAAGTTTAGGTATTTGAGATGATGATAAATAAAACTATCAATGCATAAAGGAAAGAAAAAATGTGTTCTCTTTTCCATCCTTCATCATATGAGTAATATCACATATTTATAGTTGTATAAATACTAACCAAAAGACACTTTTTTTCAAAACCACCTTTTTAATAAATACGTTGAGTATTTATAATAGTGACAAACGACATTTACTAAACCAAACCTTTAGATATATATAATATATTCTCGGTTTATTACATACAACTATTTTATTCTTATGTTTGTTTAATTCATGACACCATAACCAAATGACTTAAACTATACATAACATGAATATAATCAACCAAATACTCTAAATCACCAACAATGTATGCGTTTCAATCTCGGAAAGAGCGACTGAAACTAAAGATGACAAACAGATTATTTCGAATTGGATGAAATTAGACTTGGTTATATTTGGGTAGGTAAACGAATGAAGGTGCTAGAAAGAGTTATAGAAAAGCATTCCATAATTCAAGCCTTGTAAGTTGTAACTGGTTTTCTTGCAAATTGGTGACATATCAGAAATGGAGGATAATTGGTGACATATCAGAGTTGTGAGTAATATTGGAGATTTGCAGTCGAATATAGAACTAGTCGGTCCCCCATATAACCTCTCGTTTACACTTGGCAACTGCCTCTTCGAGATATCTAATAAAATTGGAAGGATACAGAAAAGATTGGCATAGCCCCTAAGCAAGGATGACACGCACAATTGTTCAAATTTTTTGATCTTTTCTACCTACTAATCGAAATAATGGTGCAATGATGGTGTAAAAAAATCTAATAATTGAGGGGAGGTATTATACTTAAAGATTTTCTTTTCTTTTTCTAGCTTTTTTGGTTCTGATTTCATGTCTTAATGGATTTCAAGTAATGTCTTTGCAACTTAGTTTGTCCTCAATTGGATTTGGTATGGCAATCTACTGCAGTGTTTCTGATTACTGTCAGATCAGAGAAACGTCCTTCTTGATCACCCATTGACCCCTCCAGGTAAGTATGGTTTCCTAATATCCATGGTTCTTCGTTATATTTGTGTTGCTATTCTTGTTTCCATTATTTGTTGGTGTGGGGCACTATTCCAACACCCTGAGACAGAACTAACAGTAGTAAAAACCTCTTTTTGTAACAGTTAATAGACTGCACAGCGGCAAAGTTTTCTCTAAAATATGGATTCTCTGAGTGTAAGCAGTATAGTTTCGTGATACTCAAATTTTCATAATTGCATAGCCGAACATTGTTGTTTGAATTAAATTTTCATCTTAACTGTATGCTCCCCAGAGGTTTATCAGATTTTCCCCATTTATGTTCATGATCTAATGTCGTAAAATTTTGTGCTTAGTTTATGAGGGTCAATGAAGTGATCCATTATGTTGATCGAACAAGTATGGAATAGAGGTAACCCAATTGAAAACCTTATCTGTGATTTTGGTATCTGTTCTGTAGCTGGTTCAGATGGTCTCTGTGTGTTATTTGTGAATATGAAGATACAGCTACTGATTTTGTGGATAAACTATATAGTTCTCTTTTGTTGTAAGTTTTAATTCTTATTTATATACAATATTCTAATTATTTGTATATGAGAAAGAAAACCTATCCACTTGTAAGAGGATATCTAGTTGATGGTTCTTGGAAGAGTGTTTAGTTTTCTTATTCAACTTGGTCAAGGATTTAGGCAGTGTGGAGGTTATAAATAGGTTTCTTGTGTGGTGAGGGATGTGTTCATTCACGATTGAATTTTGTATGTTTGTTTGCACTGTTGATTTTCTTTTGATTTTTTTTATTTTATTTTCATACTTTGACTGCTTGCACTATCACCCAATACAGTAGGATCAACTTCTTTGCTTTGATGTTGCATAAAATGTTGTGCTTTTCTTAACCTGGAAGAACATGCATTTTTTAGATGAGATCAGTGGTAGTTACTGAAATGAAAGTCAGTGTTTTATATTTGAAGGCATTGTTGAGTTTGTTCACTTATATAAAGCTATGGTTTCATCCGTTGCCTTAGATGATAAATCGAAGATTCAACACAACTTGGATGTCAACCAAAAGGAGCATTGTATCTGGTACAGTAAATCATTTAAATAGCTAATCAAGAATTGTTCACAGTTTCTATTTTCAGAAAATGTAGACTGACAGAAATTAAGTCTGCTTTCTGAGTAGCAGGGTGTCGCTAGATTCTTTGTCTTGACCGTTCTCTGCTAGGAAAAGAGGTCCTTATCTGCTTTCAGACATTGCCTTTGGTATTTGGAAATCTGAAATACATCTCGTAAAATTGGATTTGACGTGGCCAATATGAGATTTGTGCAAGCATGTACTGTAATCTGATATTACACAGATGATTTTGATCCCATGGAGATTCATGCTCCCTCATTTCTCTGAGTTGCAGCATGTTTTCTTCTGCTTATGTCAAGTGTTTTTGGTTATGCTGACTGGGTGGCTTTCTCCAGGTAGCCATGCGGACATGTCTAGGTTTGATGAATACATCTGAAAGGTGAAGGATGTGGGCACAAGGCTGAAGCGACATAAAAACTAATACAGGTATTTAAGACTTGGCTAATCATACCTTTGTTGGCCTAATGGCTTAGATCATAAGTATGGAAATCTCATAGTTTCAAAAACCTTCAAAAATTTTCTTTTGTTGGCAAAAACAGGTTGTCAGTCAACCACGCATGAACAAATTTATAAAATAGTCGTAATATTTGAAGTGCTTTCTTTTTTGGATACAGAATTCTGCTTGTCATGTTTACTTCTTAAAATTAAACTTTCTCCGTTGCCATCAGATCATTCATCATCTGTTGACTACAAGGGTTGAATGGGCGTTTTCTTTTAAATATTATGAACCATAGCTATCTTCTTATTTTGAAAATATACGTAGGAAAAATAGGATATGACTCTGGTTTTACTTGTTGTAAGTAGATATAATCAAATAGGGTATGTGAATAAAGCAAAAATTGAGTACAATAACAAAAAATGAACCAAAGGGTGTACATATGTGATGACCTTATTTCTATTCATTCATGATGGGGGTCTGCAATGTTCCTAATCTTCTTGGTCTTACCCTTAAATACTATTTGAGTATGATAAACTCTCCCCAGTTATTCACCAAATCTACAATATTTAATGATCTCTGTCTCTATTTTATTTATCTATTCCAGCAAGTTTTTTTTAACATACCCAGTGAGTAGGGAATGTTGTACCACATCAACAAGAAAGTATGAGACTACCCGCAACTTCAAGAAATATAAGGATGAAATTAAGAATTCTAAAATCATACCTTTCTCGGCCTTTTGGCTAAGATCAAGTGTAGTATCTGTTCTTATCAGTTTAATATCTGATACGTGGGCCAATGGCCTACAATGATATTAAATTTATTTTTTAAGGGGAAGTCCTACCACAATAGCTTGCTATTGGGGGCTTCAGGCGTCGCCCATGTGTTGCACTTCTGCAAGGGCCTGGCGCACTCCACCAATGCTTAGTCTGTTAATTTTGTAAATTATGCTAGCAATTAGTCTTGAGTAGATTGTTGAAGTGTATAGTTTATAATTAGTTGACTTTTGTCACCGGACAAAAAAAATTGAGGTTGGGTGAGGGAATGAACTTAAGTTGAAATGATAGGTGCTGGGAATAACTTAGTTGAAATGAAAAGTAATGCCTTCATCGCCCTTTCGGTAAGATAAAGTGTATTGTGACTATTATCCAACTTGGTAGCTAATCTTTGATAACTAAAGAGTTGGAGAGTAATAGTGATTGTTAAATGAGATCTATATAAATCCTAACAGTAATCAACTTAACCACCAGCACAAACAGTGTTGCACATCTCAAGATTCAAGGCACACCAAAGGGGTTGAATGGGCTCAGCCCTGTCCCCTTTGCCCACCATCCTATACCTCCATTCATTCAATCTATTTGTGGCTTCTGCATACCTCTTCTCCCATTGTCATCTCTGTTTCCAGGGAGCCGCGGCCAATGCAGAAGCTTGAGGCCACAACTTGGAGTGTAGGACAGTTGGGTCAGCTTGTGCAGATCAAAGTGCCACCTCCCTGCCCAAAACCAAGCTCTTCTCCACTTGAGCGAGGCTGTAAGTAATATCATAGTTGTAGAAGAGCTTCCACGTCCTAAAAGGGCTGCACCACAACCCTCCATTCTCCTGGTGGCTGATCGTATTTGCTGTCATTTCCCATGAAGGTACCATGGCCGCAATCCAGGTAGTAGGAATCAGAAGAGGATATGATGGACCTGTAGCTGGAGGAAACTATGCTCTGTGTTTTAAGGGCCGCTGTTCCTTATTTGTAAAATGGTGTTCTCCGGTGGCAGAATTGACTGGTCTTTCACCCTGATTGTGGAATCCCGGAGAACATCCTCCCAGTAGATAGAGGTCTTGTTGAGGGAGGTGATGTAGGGAAGGGTGGAGTTGACAAATATTTGGAGGAGTTGGGAGAGTCCATCTTTATTCCCATTCTCATTGTCAGTTTACTCAGTTCTGCTGTTGTTGGATAGAAGGCTTGGATGGTGGAATCCATAGTCCAACATCCGGGGATGACCACATATCCACCACCGTGATAGAAAGGGCCTGTTAAAAAGGAAGGCCACGTCCTTGATCTCCCTTTCCATGACGTGGTGCGTCTTGGGGGGGAGTGGGTTGAGCTGACCACTTCCAGGTTCAGAAGCAAGCCTGTCTGGCCACTCTGATCCTGCTGGCCATCAATACATGCCTGTGCATGTTACTAGAGCAAGATTTCCACAAAAATAGAAATGTTTTTGCATGCCGTCTTAATTGGGTACTGAAAGAAACTGTCATTTGGAGACTACTCACAATTATGTATCTGAAGATTCTGAAATTCTTGGTTGCAGATTTGATTTTTTTGTTTGTTCCTGCTGAATATGAACTTGAGATACACGTACCTTTGGGCCATTATCAATGTATAATGGTTGATAGAGATGTTTATCCTGCCCTTTCAATAGCTAAACTAAAATCATTACACTTGAATGCAGGCATAGTTCATACAGTAATTGTGTCTAAAGAACTGAAGCCAGAAGCTGTAACTTTAATATTAAGGGATAACCTTGAGCACAAAGATAGAGCTAGATTCATAAGGCATGTGAAAACGGATTGGATAAAACAACTTAACATATTCGTAGTGCCACAGGGAAACAACTAACTTAGTTACCTATTACCAAACATAAGCTACTAAATAGAGTAATCTCATACAAATAGAGTTTGTTCTTGTAATAAGCTTGAAATTGATCGGCATAGTTTACTCTTTTGCAATATCGTTTAAACTGTTTGGGAAAATAAAGGGCACGCATAGTCACAATTTTGTTATTTTAAATGATTTATTGTTTTTACTAATGCGGAATATCAGGATGAGAGATTTGAGTTTAAAGCATTCATCTTGTACAGAATATGTACATGTTATGCTTGTGTTGTTTAAATAGAACAAGTCCGAATATTTTTATATTCAAGCTTTATTTTCATTTCATGAGCTCAGTTTGTGCCTTCCATTTTGGTGGCCTTTGTGGCTTTCTGAGAGTAGTAGTATTTCCCATGATGTTTTAGAAAATAAAAGACTGAGATTAACTGATTATATGATCTGATAAAAGTTGCGGACATTTATATCTTACAACTGACATTTAAATTCTCTGACATTTGATCATCTGAAGTTTTTATCTTCTGTGATGGAGTCATGTGTGACTTGTAGCTGGTGCTAAGGTTATTTCTGAAGAAAGTACCATTGGTTGGGGCTTAAATATATTTGTTGCTTGTTAAGCCTACATTCTTTTTAAGTTTCAATCTCATTTCCTCCGGGATATGTACATGTTTTGAAGAAACATGATTCATTCCTTGTAGGTTGTAGCCTTGTGCGTAAAAACCATGAAGCTTAGTCAGGAGTTGTTATCCTGAGTAGTTTCAGATTTGCTTTCAGTTGCTGTATGACTATGAAGTTTAAGGCTTGGGAGTTGATCGTTGTCTCCTCTTCCTGTGGATGTAGCTAACTCTTTGTAACTGAACCTCGTAAATTTGTTCTCCGCGTTTCTCTTTGTTGTTTGCAATTCCTTTATCGCAACTGTTACTACAGTAAGTTCAGTACCTATTCCTATGGATTGATCAAACTAATAAAAGGCTTCATTTTAGGAATTTTGAAGAAGATCTGCTTTCCTATCAGTTTAACTAACCTTATGCACGTGCTTGATGAAAGATAGATAACATAAATTTTAATATTTACATTATTGTCAGCTGAAATATATTTTCTGTCTAGCTTCTATTCCATCCATCTCTTCTTAGTATTTTACTTCAAGAAAGAAATTAAAGAACCCTTATTTGTAGATAAAGTATAGGTTTTTAGAGCCGTCAAAAACCGAATCGAACTGGTGAAATCGAACTGTTCTGACTGGTTTTGAAAAGGAACCAAACTGTTCAGAACTTGTTTGTTGACCACAAAAAACCGAACAGACCTGATTATATGAAATTTGTAACTGAACCGAACCGTATTTAAAAAACCGTTAATGACCCATAACTGTTATCAGGTCGAATCGTTACAACCCAAACCGAGAACAACCCGAACAGATTAAGTCCGAACCCGAAAGTAACCCAAACCGATGTAAACCAAAAGCGTTAAAACCTGATAAAAACCCGATAAACCCGAACCGTTTAAAACCCGTAAACCGTTAGGACCAAACCGTTTACAACTCGTAAATCGTTATGATCGAACCATTTACAACTCATTATGATTGAATCGTTTAAAAACATTTACCTCTACTCTACATTTTGTATTGTTTAACACATTTGAATATTTGATATATTATCTATATTCCTTTAAAATGATCTTTCCACCTAGGTCTAATCTAATTATGACATACATTAATATATATATATATATATATATATATATATATATATATATATATATATATATATATATATATATATGTTGTTCTTCCACTGTAAGCATTATAACCTAACTTTGAGAGTCTTTTCTTAGATAATACAATTATGTAATAGCGTGGAATTAAACTATTACAATGCTAGTAAAATGGTAGGATTTGAACAAATAGTGATAGCCACAATATATATATATATATATATATATATATATATATATATATATATATATATAGGGATCCAATGAGAACGGTGTTTAAAATAAGAAGAATAAGAAAAGATTTTAGCCACTGTAAGATCCAACGCTAGGGATTTCATGTAAAAAAAATTATTACTATAAAAATAAAAATGGTCATTATAATAATAAAAAAGTAACTATATTAATAAAAAGAGTCATTATAAGTGGAAAAAATTATTTGGTCACTATGAGATAAAAAAGGGTCACTATAAGTACGTAAAATATCATCTGTTAGATTTAGGAAATGAAGAGTCAAGATGTCTTCTCATCCTTCTCATTTTAAGTACCCATCTTATTTTAACTTTTACCTATATATATATATATATATATATATATATATATATATATATATATATATATATATATATATGGTGTTTGTTTATCTCAATTTCTCAACTATGAAGTTCAACTGTTCAAATCATTCAAAAAGCGTTTCTAATATAATATTATAACATGATCTTACACTCTTATTAGTCTTAATTCTTATATGATACAACTTATACGAGTCATACGACTCTATGAGTAATGTATAATTTACTAATTTTGTAATTCATAAAGAGTTTCACTTGGGTGTATTTTGGCACATAAGTCTTACTCGCTACTCCTATATATACTTTGGAAACATATTTACACCAGGTCTATTTTCAAACCGATCTAATTCAACCTAAATTTATTATGACCTAAACTAATTTTACCAAATTTCTTTGAACCAAAACTTGTTTTCAAATCGAGCAATAACAACCAGAAACGGATATTACCCGAGCCGATAACAACCAGACCCGGATAATACCTGAATCGATCATGACCCGAATCGATAACAATCAGACCCAAATAATTCCCGATCCAATTATGACTCGAAACGATTATGACCCAAACCGATTACAACTCTAACCGATCAGGACTCGAACCGAATAGAAACCGCAATAATAAAAACCAAACTAAACTGACCCGATAATTTTTAAAACTGACCCGAACCCAACCGTTTAAGACGGTAAACCGTTAAAACCAAAAACAAACCGACCGTTACTAACCGAACTGTATAACCGGTTTTACATTGGCCCTCCCTGATACCTTTATCCAATATGTTCTTGAAGCTTCAAATAGTCCATCTTGACGCAGCAGGTTAAGGAGTTTTAAAAAATTGAGAAAAATTATGATCTTTCATTGCATGTTACAGAAAATTTTACTGAAATTATAAATTTTGATGATATCTACTAGATTGGTCAGGGGCCGCGCGGACGCAGGCCCCCACTATCACAAATTATGACGTACACTCTTCCTCTTGGGAAGATGTTAGGCAGGCACCCCTCCTGTAGTGCAATGGAGGTCACCTACCTAGGCCATAGACCTTCTTGATCGTCCATTGACCCCGTCCAGGTAAGTATTTTGTTTCAATGTTTACACTTCGTTTTTATAGTCATATGTCTTGTAGGTTCCTTGTAAATTTAGATATGTGGGATAAGATTTGACTTGAAGCTGACATCCATGAGTGTGTAGTCTATTTGTATTTCCTTCATATATGTATCTATTTACTCCATATGAATTAACGCTCCAGCCTCTAGATTAAGAACTACAGATGGAATAGTTGAATATGCAAAACATCATAATGTAAGATATATTAAATAATGTAGCAGCTTTAGTATTTGTCGAAGATTGAAGACCTGTATGGCTAATAAATTGTTGGCCAAATAGTTTCACTTATACCTACTAAACACTCATACCCGGTATTTCATCTTTGAAAGGTACGTCTCAATCTATACTGAGGGTGCTTGATGTTAGTGTTGGTGATAATGCATCATCTTTGTTCATGCATCTCTCAGAAGTTATTATGAGATGCAGGGTTCCAGTCAACTAGGTTTGCTTCTTGTCACTCTAGTGTGCTTGAAGTTGATGGTAGGAATAGTTACTTGAAAGAATTGGGTTTCTAATCATAAGAGTCTACGAACAGATCTGCGCAATTCACAGCAAGGGCAGAAGCTCTTCTAAATCTTGCAGCAACCCGAACTCTGTGGGATATGGATATAAAGGCTGCAGAGGCAGAGGCGCTGAGCACAAGGTGATGATATGATATGATATGATAAGATATAGGGGTTGTTTGCCTTTCAAGACCAATGCAAGCCAGGCGTAGAGTGCATGCTGACATGTTATGGCATTTTGTAGCGAACTGTCAGGATGATAGGAACTGTTGACCATTTGGGCAGGATCATTTCATTGCTAAATCAAGAGCCATAGGAGGAAGTTATCCGGTATGAAGTTAAACCGGTACAATATAGGATGCTATAAATACAACCAATAATTAGGGATGATAACGGATTGGATCTAGACCGGGTCCTTATGGATCCAAATCCAAATTCGTTTGTCAAGGATGGATCCAAATCCAGATCCGCGGGTATGGAAAGTAAGGATCCATATCCAGATCCGGGTCTAAATGAGTCCAAAACGGATTCTACATATTTTGCCTATTTTTTTGCGACAATAATAAATTTCAAATTTATAAATCTGCATTTTACATCTATGACAACAGTCTAACGAATGATAGAAGTTCAATACTTGAATACAATTCATATAACTACTCAAATATGACAAAACAACAAAGTACAAATGAATAAAATCAAAGTTTTACATGTCTTGAATAACAATACAAACAAGTATATATGAGTAAATGAAAAAATGGTTAATGGATCCGGATCCAGGTATTATGGTTAGACCCATACCCGGATCCGTTTTTCAGTCACAGGGCCCGGATCCGACTCGGATCCGTCGGGTCTAAATTTTAAAAATCCATATTTGCCAAAACGGATATGGATCCACGATCCGGGTCAGGTCCAATATCCATTGCCATCCTTACCAGTATTCTTGCACTTTTTTCCCCTGCCATTTCGTGACTTCGATGTAAGGGTAAATATTTTTTCCCTCTAGGGTTCTTTAAGGCGTGCGCTAGGGTTCCTCTTGGGAGGGTATTTAAACTATGTTCATATTAAGTTATAAATACACTAACATTCATATCAATTTACAAATTAATATTCATATAAAGTTATTGACTAAACTAACATTTGTATAAAGTTATAAACTAACATTCATATAAAGTTATTAACTAAACTAACATTCATATCAAGTAATAACCTAACATTCAGATAAAGTTATTAACCAAACTAACATTCATATAAAATTATAACATTCAACTAAAATAACATTTATAATTTCATATAAATTTATAAACTAAACTTCATTAAACTAAATATAATTTTACAAAATTAGAATTTTAGCAGTTACCTTGGCTACTACTAGGAGGTTGCATCTCTGAAGTTGATGTTTGAGAAATTTGGGCATTTGGAGTACGAACTCTAAAAATTTGTTGCTCCAATTATTAGACAGGGCCCAAGAGAAGAATAGCTGAGCCCATCAAGTGATGCACTATCTATCAAAGAAGCAAATATGACAATAGTGCCTTTCCAAGTCTCTTACACCCACTTTTAATTCTGGATAGGGTCTAGGAAGAGATAACCATGGACTTTATTGAGGGATTGTCGAACTCTCTAGGCAAGCAAGTCATTATGGTGGTGATTGATAGTTGAGTGAATATGCTCATTTCATTCCTTTATCACATCCTTTCTCTGCAATCAAGGTAGCTTAAGATTATATAGATTTTGTTTATAAGCTGCATGGGTTCCCTAAAACAATCATCTCTGATTGGGATAAAGTGTTTATTAGTGGGTTTTGATCATAATTAATGAACATGTTGGGCATACATCACAAACTCTCAACTACTTATCATCCTCTAATGGGCAGTCACAAGTCATCAATAGATGTTTAGATACATATCTCAAGTGTATATGTGGAGATACTCCTCAAGAATGGGCTAGATGTCTACCTCTAGTGGAATATTAGAATAATACAAATTTTCAGGTAGCCATTCGGATGACACCTTATGAAGTTTTATATGGCCATCCCCCTCCCTTCCATGTTCCATACTTGGTAGGATCAAGCTTGAGAGTGTAGATAAAAGCTTAAAGCTAAGAGAAGCAACTCTTCTATTACTCAAGGGCTATCTTAGTGCTGCTCAAAATAGAATGAAAAAGATGGCTGACAAGCATAGAAGTGATAGAAACTTTGAGGTAGGAAGTTGGGTGTATCACAAACTGCAACCATAAGTCTGTTGAACAAAGACTTGATCAGAAGTTGGCTATGAGGTACTTTGGTCCTTATCAGATTGTGAAGAAGATAGATCAGAAGGTTGCCTACACTCTTCAATTACCCCTCACCTCTAGAATTAACCCAACCTTTCATGTATCACAATTGAAGGCTTATCAGGTTTCTCTCCCCCCTCTTATTGAACCAACATCTCTTACCGCTCCCACCCAGGGTAAATCAAAATATCCTTTTCGACTAATAAACAAAAGAAGTGTCAACAGAAACAATCAAGTTGTGGTCCAATGGTTGATTGATGTTTCAATTCTGCACCAAAAGATGCGATGCAAAGATGCATCTAAGATCGAACAGAAGTTTCTTGCTTTTGATCCTTGGGGACAAGAATCAGCTCAAGAGGGGGGGTATTGATGTGAGTACTCATACTATCTGTGTGACTACAGAGGGAGAAGAAAGGAATTGTAGCTTAGGCCAAGTAAATCGGCTGAGTTGGCTGGAATAATTCTTGAATAAGAATAATTTAACAGCTTTCCTTTATTTTAGCAATTTTGTTATTTGGAAGTTACAGTTGGGTTGTTATACCCTATATTTGGCTATTATATAAAGCATATATTTATTGTGTAAGAAATCATCAAGAAATAGATCATTCCTTCTTCCCATAAATCTCTCTCTATGCAATTTTTCTGAGTACTGATATTAATCATTTCCTCATGGAATCACTTATTCATCTTGGATTCCCACAAGAGTGATTAATCCTAATAGAAATCTCTTCTGTGAGGCTGGATTAGTTCCATGGCTGGAACTAAGGTATAATTTAGCGGGATGCATCACTAAGACAGAGCTAACATTAGTAAAAACCTCTTTTGTAACATTTAATAGGCTGCACAACGATGATTTTAAAATTTTCTCTAAAATATGGATTCTCTGAGTGTAAGTAGTATTGTCTTGTGATAATCAAATTTTCATAATTGCGTAGTCGAACATTGTTGTTTGAACTAAATTTATAATAAAATTTGAATAATGTAAAGTGGTAATTAGTAAAGAAATCAACTAGGTTGAATTTAGATGTATGCCATCCAGTCAATGTTGTAATTAACTTCCTAGTTTAGACTTAATTGCATGCTCCTCAGAGGTTTACCTGATTTTCCTCATTTATGTTCATGATCTAATGTCGTAAATTTAATTTCTTAGTTTATAAGATCAATGAAGTGGTCCATTATGTTGATCGAACAAGTATGGAATAGAGGTAACCCAATTGAAAAACTTGTCTGTGATTTTGGTATCTATTCTGTGGCTGGTTTAGACGGTCTCTGTGTGTTATTTGTGAATATGAAGATACAACTGCTTATTTTGCAATGGGTGGAAGGTGCACCCGGGTGTACCATGCTCATGGTGCACCTAGATCAAAACGCATGCAAGATATTATAAAACGCATGAAGAAATGTACATTATTTGTCTGAGTATGTACAAAAGATTTGGGTAGTTAAAACACGTAACCCAACTGAAACATCACTTCACTGCACTAACTGCAGAGCAATTATTACAGCAACAACACAGTATCTTTCATTTAGATTTTCATTGTTTTCAAAGTATTTTTTTAAAAAAAATCCTCTTCTCCCTCCATTAAAATTCTGAGTTGAAACCCAAAAAAAAAAATTGGTGATACACTCTGAGTTGAAACCCAAAAATGTACATCGTCGTTGTATGAAATGTACATTGAAATGCATATATGTATGTAATGTACATACACCCAATATATAATGTACATATTTCTTATATCCAATGTACATATATCTATCATGAAATATACATACGCAATTTCTGGACCATTGAACTTATGTTCATTGAGGTTACATCTTATGTACAACGAATTTATATATGATGTACATTGAAATAGTACCAAATTGGAGTTCAAAATTATACTTGTAAATCGAATTTCATTGTTATGAACAATACGAATGTGAATCATGTATATTAAAGTTGAGGATTATGTACATTTGACATTTTATATGAATTTTGAACAGAACGAAAATAATGTTCATTGAGATTGCATACTATGTACATCATACTTATATAAAATGTTGATAACCGGTTTTCTAGGTCGTTAACTAAAAGACAGGTTATGCAAACAATATTTATTCCAACCTACAAACTATATGAGTATAGCGGAGTAGGGGGTCGAACCACGAAGACAAGGTATATCAAGACTTTGACTTTTAACACAACCAGACTATTTGGGGTTGGAAATTCAGTTAAAACTAATAGGTGAAAAATAGATGACGACAATCACGAAGTAAAGCAAGTAGAGAAAAACGGGGACAAGATTGGATTCACCCTAGGAATGAAGCTTTAAAACCGAACATGATAGATTACAGAAAATCTGTTAATAACTAGCATGGATATCTGAGAATACGAGAGGAAGTTGGTGACCCTATAGATCACACGAACGACCTATAATCGCCCTATGTCTCCAAAGGAGTGGCAGGACAAGATTCGCATCGGAATCCGAAACTATTTATTAACATCGTTTCTACAATCTTAAGCAATAAAGATCATAGCTTTCCTAAGGTTTCACCAATCAAAACCCCTAAAAGAAATACTCACTCATATTCATGCGTAAAGACATAAAGATATTAAAAGATTCAGCAGAAACGAACATGGGGTGAAATCGCGAGAATGAAAACAAAATCAGAATTAATAAACGATAAACTTAGAACTAAACATGCAATGAAATAAAGCAATGGATTAAGATTAAAGGAAGGAATTAAACTTACAAAAGCTTCAAATTGATATCCACGAAAAGAATCCGAACTACAAAGCGTTGAAGAAAAACTGAAAGTCGAAAGCTAAAACTAAAAGAATTTGGAGGCTAAGAAATCTAAAAGTGCATAAAAGTATTTAACCTAGCTCTCCCTCTCCTCATCAGAGGAAGGGGGTATTTATAACAAAATAAGAAAAGCCTACGAAAAACCCTAAAATGCATAGGAGCCGGCCCTAAAAAGAAGTAGTTGATCCGGAGGAAAACACTGTCATTCGCCCGAATATAGGTATCATTCGGCCGAATATGATCTCATTCGCCCGAATTGTCTTCCATTCGCCCATTCCACAGGCTTCGGGGAATCGATCTCTGTTAAGCATTCGCCCGAATGTACAGGGTGATTCGGCCGAATGGAAGCTCATTCGCCCAAATGAGTTCCATTCGGCCTTTCCAGTGGCAAGGCTCGAGAACTCTGAAGACTGCCTCTCATTCGACCGAATGAGTCTCAGATTCGGTCGAATCTGAAGCCATTCGGTCGAATGTCTCTCAGATTCGGTCGAATCTGAGAGCATTCTTTCCTCTTTTCACTTCCCTTTTTTCTAAACTCCGTGAAATCTTCATGAATGACTTCAAACACTTGCCCAAGCTAAGATATGTGTGTCAAAGGCTCGAATGTATCGCCTTTCACCTTGAAATCATCAAAATTGCCTGAAATAATCTTAAGACAACTCGAAAACAAGATCAAGGTAAAATCAAGCATAATATACATAAAACCAATACAAAACTACGAGACTTGACACTAAAATGAGTTAATAAATGTGCTCTAAAACGAGTACATCAAATGTACATTGAAATGATTATATATGTAATATACTTATTAATAATATGAAATATACATACTCTTGATATGCAATGTACATACATCTATCATAAAATGTACGTATATAATTTCTAGACCAGTTAATTTATGTTCATTGAGGTTATATATAATGTACATAAAATTTATATAAGATGGACATTAAAAATAGTATAAAAAATGGAGTTAGTAATGAGTAATTATTTTAGTTTGTCTTTGTACAAAATGTACTTAAATATGTTTCAAATTCAAAATGAATCATAATCATTTTTATCTTCATCATTATATGCAGACTTTTGTCATTTTCACACTTGTTTTCCCAATACACTCTGACCCCGGGCTGTGATGTCGCGTTCCTTTTCATTTTCCCAATGCTACTAACAAGCAAATTTCCTCCTGCTTGCATGTGCTACATGGGCCAACTAGAATAGGTGCACCATGCGCATGGTACACCCGGGTGCACCTTCTAATTTACGCTGATTTTATGGATTAAACTATATAGTTCTCTTTTGTTAAAAATTTCATAATTCTTGTTCATTTACAATATTCTAATTATTTTTATATCTTATATATTATTTATGAGCCAGAATTAATGTGGTGTGAGCAATTCCTAAATAGAGGTTTATTATCGTTGCTTCAGGTGTAAAAAACTAAAAAAAATATAAAAATATCTTTGGGAAAAAATAATAAATAAAAACAATAGCTCTGGATGATTTGCAAACCTTAGCTTCGGATAAATTACAAACCGAAATTAAATCATAACTAAAAGAAACGGAGGTTACAAATGATAAAAAAATTAACATAAGATTAAATCATAACCAACGGAAGTTATAAATGATAAGTATAAGGGGAAGTATTTTCTGCTGTAGAATAACTGTCTACTAAAAAAATGGAGGAAGAGAAATGATAGGGTGCGGCGACATGTAAGGTTAGTTTATGAACAGATGTGCAAGCATGATACTCCTTGACAGAAGAGTTGATTTAAACCGAACTATTCAACCTGGGAATGCCAATTATGATGCTTCACTCTCTTGGATGGTTGTCAAGTTATCTTATGAAAACTCAGCCTTTGTCAAAACTGTTGTTGAGGATCATTGGAAGGTAAATTGCTTCTTCATTTTCTCTTCTTTTCTTCTGTTTTGTTGGCAAGGGGATGCTAAATTGGTACTGGATCACCTAATGTTAATCATGTAATTTAATGTCGAACATGATGTACATCTAAATTTGATTATTAACCATGTCAAAAAAATTGATTATTATAGTTCGGGTTACTTTTACCAACTTTAGGAAATAAGCTAAAATTATCATATACTACCTCATTTTTAAAATAAATGCACCATTTAATTTCTATTTTTGCACCATTGTTTACTGCGGCAATGTAAGTGCGATTTGTCTGTCTAACAACCCGATTCAACACCAACGCACCAAACATGTTGAGACGATATTCATTTTGTTCGGAAAAAAGGTGGCTTTGGGACAAATTCAGGTAATTCATGTTCCTACGAGGTATCAATTTGCTGACATTTTTGCTAAGTGTCTACCGCGAGATATCTTCGTAGAATTCAGATCCAGTCTTAGCGTACGTCCTCCTCCCACTATGACTATGGGGTGTGATAGAGATTTTTAAAAGATAATCAAATCATAGGTAGAGGATAATGTTTTGTATAGAGTTATATTGTGTATAGGATATAATTTGTATACATGAACCCTATATATATTTGATCAATGGTAAACACTCTAATTAAGTTGTTTCTCATAATCCAACACTCCAGGTAGCCATGCGGACATGTCTAGGTTTGATGATTGCTTCTAAAAGGTGAAGGATGAGGCAGAAGGCTGAAGCGACATTAAGACTTGGCTAATCATACCTTTGTTGGCCTAATGGCTTAGATCATACGTATGGAAATCTCATAGTTTCAAAAACCTTCGAAATTTTTCTTTTGTTAGTAAAACAAGTAATCAACCACGCATGAAAAAATTTATAAAATAGTCGAAATGTTAGAAGTGCTTTCTTTTTTGGATAAAGAATTCTGCTTGTCATGTTTACTTCTTAGGGTATGTTTGGATTAGAGGTAATGCACTATAGGAGTAATAAAAGTCAAATCAATGAAAACAAGGTTAGTGAAAGTGGTTTGTAAGGTAAATATAGTGTTAGTATTTTGAAAAAAGGGGAACTAATACCCTCATTTGAGGGGTAAGAGATACACATCACACCCCTAAAGTAGTTATTACTACCATAATGAGGGTAATAATCAATCTTCCAATTCCTTCTTCCTAATACCACCACTATAATATCTTCTTTTCCACCTCATCCCCTTATCACCACCTCTATTTACCTTTAATTTTCATTCGTTTGACTTTTATCACCCCTTAATCTATCTCTCTCAATCCAAACATGGCCTTAAAGTTTCTCTTTTGCTGTTTCCATCATGTCATTCATTATCTGTTGACTATAAGGGTTGAATAGGTGTTTTCTTTTAAATATTATGAATCATTGCTATCTTTCTTATTTAGAAAATATACATAGGAAAAATATGATATGACTGTTTTTACTTGTTGGAAGTAGATATAATTGTTGGTTAATACCAATATTGAATAAACACTTTATGATAATATAAGACTCTATCTTTAGAGTAAGATATGATTGTTAGAAAGAGTTTTAGTTATATTCTAATACTAAGAGATATCTAAATCCTAAAATATAGGACCATGGTGAGCTATATCAACCTTATAAATACACTTTGTTGAGATGTATCAAAGGTATCACAAAAATATGTTTAGATTTTTGAGAAGATTTTCTAAATATCAATAAAAGAGCAATTCTTATACTTTGTCTGATCTTTTTCTTTGATTCGTGGTTTGCAATTTTTGTTTGTCTGTGTTCATAGCAAACTTCAATAATCACATAGGATATGTGAATAAAGCAAAAGATTGAGTACGATGACCATAAATTAAGCAAAGGAAGTACGTACCCTAAGTAGGGAATGTCGTACCACATCTACAAGAAACTGAGGCTACCCGCAACTTCAAGAAATATAAGGATGAAATTTTAGATTTTAAAATCATACCTTTCTCGGCCTTTTGGCTAAGATCAAGTGTAGTATCTGTTCTTATCAGTTTAATATCTGATACGTGGGCCAATGGCCTGCAATGATATTAAATTTATTTTTTAAGGGGGAAGTCCAACCACAATAGCTTGCTGTTGGGGCTTCAACCGTTGTCCATGTGTTGCACTACTGCAAGGGCCTGGCGCACCCCACTAATGTATAATTTTATTAATTCTGTAAATAATGCAATCAAATTGAAATTAGTGGTCCGTCTAATTTGGATAGGAAGGCTAGGCTGGTGGAATCCATAGTCCAACATGCGGGGATGACCACATCTCCGCCACCATGATAGAAAGGGCCTGTTAAAAAGGAAGGACACGTCCTTGATCTCCTTTTCCATGTCTTGGTGCGTCTTGTGGTAGAGTGGGTTGAGCTGACCACTTCCAGAGTTCCAGGTTCAGAAGCAAGCCTGGCTGGCCACTCTGATCCTGCTGGCCATCATTACATGCCTGAGCATGTTTGCTAGAGCAATATTTCCACAAACATAGAAATGTTTTTGCATGCTGTCTTAACTGGGTACAGAAAGAAACTGTCATTTGGAGACAATTATGTATAACTGAAGATTCTGAAATTCTTGGTTGTAGATTTGATTTTTTTTGTCCCTGCTGAATATGAACTTGAGATACGTACCTTTAGGCCATCATCAATGAATAATGGTTGATAGAGATGTTTATCAGGCCCTTTCAATAGCTAAACTAAAATCATTATACTTGAATACAGTCAGAGTTCATACAGTCATAGTGTCTAAAGAGAGAACTGAAGCCAAAAGCTGTAACTTTAATATTAAGGGATAAACTTGAGCACAAAGATAGGCTAGATTCATAAGGCATATGAAAACAGATTGGATAAAACAACTTAACATATTCGTAGTGCCACAGGGAAACAACTAACTTAGTTACCTAATACCAAACATAAGCTACTAAATAGAGTAATCTCATACGAATAGAGCTTGTTCCTGTAATAAGCTTGAAAACTGATTATACGATTAGAGTTGCAGACATTTATATCTTATGAGTTGCGACTGGTTAGCTTAAAGCTTAAATTCTTTGACACTTGGATCATCTGAAGTTTTTGTCTTCTGTGATGGAGTAATGTGGTACTTGTAGATGGTGCTAAGGCTATTTCTGAAGAAAGTACCATTGGTTGGGGCTTAAATATATTTGTTGCTTGTTTAGGCTGCATTCTTCTTAGCGTTCAGTCTCATTTTCCTCCAGTCTAGCGCGAGTCTCTTAACCAGTTGCCTCTTCTTGCAATCTGAAAAACTGGCTATATGTATATGGTTTTGAAGTAACATGATTCATACCTTGTAGGGTGTAGCCTTGTGCCTAAAAGGCCATGAAGCTTAGTCCGGTGTTGTTATCCTGAGTAGTTTCAGATTTGCTTTCAGTTGTTGCATGACTTTAAAGTTTAAGACCTATGAGTTGATTGCGATTCCTTTGTAGCTGAACCTCGTAATTTTGTTCTTTGTGTTTCTCTTAGTTGTTTGCGATTCCTTTTTCGCAACTGTTGCAAGTTCAGTACCTATTCGGCTATTCCTATGTATTGATCAAATGAATAAAAAGTTTCTTTTTAGGAATTTTGAAGAAGATCTGCATCCTACAGTTAACTAACCTTAAAAATTTCTGTATCATTTAATGAAAGAATTTTTTACAGAAATTATGAATTTTGAATATTTATACTAGAGAATTAAAAGGTTTCATTTTAGGAATTTTGAAGATTTGCTATCATATCATCAGTCAATAACCTTCAAAATTTCTACAACATTTAATGAAAGAAATTATAAATTTTGATGATTTATACTAAATTACCTTTGAATATTTAATACTAGAATTAAAAGGTTTCATTTTAGGAATTTTGAAGAAGATTTGCTATCCTCAGTTAACGAACCTCAAAATTTTCTGCAACATTCAATGAAACAAATTTTTACAGAAATTGTGACTCTTGAAGATTTATATACTAAATTAGTCAGGGGCCGCGCGGACGCAGGCCCCCTCTATCACAAATTATGACGTACACTCTTCCTCTTGGGAAGATGTTAGGCAGGCACAACTCCTATAGTGCAATGGAGGTCACCAACCTAGGCCATAGACCTTTTTGATCATCCATTGACCCCGTCCAGGTAAGTATTTTACTTAATAATTTGCATTTTGTTTTTATAGTCTTATGTCTTGGACGTCCTTTATAATTTTAGTTATGTGGGATAAGATTTGACCTTGTAGCTGACATTCACGAGAGTGTAGTGCATTGGTATTTCCTTCATATATGTACTCTATTTACTCCATATGAATTAATGATCCAGATTAAGAACTACAGATGGAATAGTTGAACAGGCAAAACATCATAATGTAGGAAATATTAAACATCTAAGACTGAAATGCTTTGACTCATATCTATTTTATTTGGCAGGTGAGCAGGTCTATATACCAAGTACGTTTAGTACTTGTCTAAGATTGAAGACATATACGGCTAGTAAATTGCAGTCCGGCTGGTTTCAATTATACCTAGTAAACATCCATACCCAGTATTTCATCTTGAAAGCTAAGTATCAATATATACTGATAGTGCTTGATGTTATTGTTGGTGATAATGCATCATCTATGTTCATGCATCTCTCATTCTAGATTACTGTCTGACAAACCAGAAGCTATAATGAGATGCAGGGTTCAGTCAACAAGACTTTCTTCTTGGAACTCGTGTGCTTGAAGTTGATGATAGGAATAGTTACATGAAAAAATTGGGTTCACAGTCATAAAAGTCTACGAACAGAGCTCTTCTAAATCTGCACAATTCACAGCAAGGGCGGAAGCTCTTCTAAATCTTTCAGCAACTCCTTGGCATATGGATATAAAGGTTACAGAGGCAGAGCACAAGGTCATTATATGATATGATATTGGGGGCTGCTTGCCTTTCAAGGCCAATGAAAGCCAGGCGTAGAGTGCTTGCTGACATATTATACCATTTTGTGGCGAACTGTCGGGAAGATAGGACTGTTGAGCACCTCATTGATTATCTTGAAGCATGTACTCTTTGGTATATGTGACCTTTCTGGCTTTATAAATGAAACTAAGAGGTCAGGTATTCCTTTCTTTCTTTGGGGGTGTAGGAACGAAATTTTGAGGCAATATAGAAGTAATAGAACCATTTGGGCAAGATGCAATACAATTATTCTATAAAATCGGAAAAGTGTGGAAGGATCATTCCATTGCTGAATCAAGAATCATATGAAGTTAATGGGTTTATAATTCATAATTCACTTCACTAATTCGGTACACTATAGAACAAGCAATGATACTACCAACAACGTTGCACTTAGATTGTTGATGGAAGTTCCTCTTCAGAACTCCCTCCAAAAATAAACGTATGCCACTTAATGCAGCGAGCACACGGTATTCTTTAGTAAAAGGCGAAAGAATAGTTCGCTATGTGCTCACTGCGTGGCTGCGTGGAACTTAATGAGACAGAGGGAAGCATCTTTATAATGGTCATGCTTGGTTGAATGTTTGCTTCAGCGATGTGGGACTTACTGCTGATCAAATGATCAGCAGTTTCAGAACATTGTACTACCTAGTTCAATTCTATGACGATGTTCTTTTAGCCATGCCATTTTGCTGTTGAGCACTGGGACATGAATTTTGAAAATAAATTCCAGTCTGTAAAGTATGCAAGTAAAGATTTATTGTCAAATTCTCCTCCTCTTCCATCACTTGGATCATATTTAATCTTTGCAGTCAAACAAATTCTCAACTAATTTTAAAAAATCCAAAAAATACACTTTCGATTTTTGTTTTAAATGATAAATATGCGTGTATAGAAAAAAAGCCAACAACTAAACAAACTAAGTACTTAGAACCAAGATTGCTCAAAATAATATATTATAAAGTATGCTTGTACACAACTTGTTTTTCATATGGAGTTTTTCCAAATCAATCATAGAACAACAACAAATCAAGTTTTAATTTCGCAAGATGGGATACGTTGCGTACAATGATAGTTTATCTTATGCAATCATCCATATAAATCATCCTACTCCATCATTCCTATGTAGTGCAACATCTTCCTACAAACTTTCTTTATCCCCTCTATCTAAATCATCTTTGACCTTCCTTATTTGCATTTGAGATAACCATTATCCCTAACCCTTTACCTTCCTTCTTTTTTTTTTTTTGACATAGACTATCTTTCTTATTGATGCATCTACTAATTGACATCACATATGGCCAAACCACCGTAATCTATTAAATATTCCTATAAAAATAAAAGAACTTGCATAATACGGAGTAATTTTACTGCATATGTAGTTTTGTTTTAAAGTCTTTATTTACATCAATTAATTGGATGTAAAAAAAACATATAATATAAAATACTTAAAATTTTTCTTTTTCTTTTAAAATTTCTACAAGTCATCTACTAAACTTGAACTTTTCAAAACAGAAGTGGAACTTGTATTTAATCAATTTTTTTTTACGAATCCGTTGATATAACAGACAATTTTATTAGATATGTTACTAAAGTTATAATTGATTTTCAAAATATATAATGATAGAATTTGATTAAGAATAAAGTTTTATTATCTTTCCTATAATGATATAAAAAAATTATATAATCTTGCTCACGTAACATCATATAGACCAATGACATGTCTATTCTTAGTCGAATTGTTTGAAGTAAGACACTTGTCAGACATTTGTGTTGCTAAGTAGACGTAGTAATTGGATATGAGATAAAAGATAAATGTCAAGAAAATATTAGGGTCTTTATTGGACATGGTCAATAATAACTTACTGATGGAAATGATCATCACAAGGCCATAGTTATAGCCCAATAACTTTTAGGAATAAAAAGGTAAAAATAAAATATAGGATAAACTAAAATGAAAAATACAACATTTGACTTATCTTGTTTATAAAGGTCAACCTTTATTTTATTTCTTAAAAACCCACCTTTTCACGTTTTGTATTTTAAAGTGTTAAATGAAAAATCACAGAATGGCTGGGAGGTAGGGATGGCAATGGGTCCAAGACCCGATCCAGACCCGGTTAGGCCTGACTCAAATTTTAGGGTCTGGGTCTAATTGATTTAGATCCATTAGATCTGGGTTGGATATGGGTCTAAATTTTCTTGAGTCGAATATGGGTCCGGGTCCATAAAATTTAGACCCATATCCGATCCATGGACCCGCACATTTTAAAAAATAAAATTAAAATATAATCTTTATTTAGAACTAAAACTAAATATACATTCACATTGCTCAGTCGTATTCCTCTTCTCCTCTCCATCCTCCATTTTCCACTCTACTACAAGCCTTCAACTATCATCGGCACTCGTCAAGTAACATATTCACATATTTTTTATGTATACTTTGTGATTACTAGCTTCTCGTCATCACACCCCACAAACATAGTCAATTGGGTTAGATTACTAGCTTCTATGCGATTTTAAAACTTACGAGTAGCGATGCACCTGATTTTAAAAATATTGTAATAGAGTATTGTTGAGTTTAGGACTTTTGATTCAGCGTTGGATTTTAACTCTAGTGCAAATTTATTTTCCACTCACTAAACTAAATATTATTTTGCAAGTATTTCAACAAAACAAATTGTGTTCTTAAGAAAGGATTTATTAATCTATCTCATTTGACATGATAACGTAATTTATTTTTCTTTATAACACTTAATATGTAAACAATTCTAAGGCCTGAAATACAAAAATACATCTAATTATAAAACATGTGAATATAAGCACATAAAAATAAAAAATATGTTAAAGATTCATTTTGGACCCGAGACCCATAAGATCCAGTGGATCTGGGTAAGGGTCTTAAATTTCAGGACCCAATGAATCTGGGGGGGATATGGGTCTAATTTAAAAATAATGGGTATGAAACCTACCCAGATCTGACCCATTGCCATTCATATTGGCGGATAATCTCTAGGACGTGGCGGTTGCTTCCTAAGATTAATGACCGTTGCTTTTGAATCTCCCCTACCCTAGCCTTCATAACCCATCCCCTATCCCAACATCTTCACCTCTGTTTCATACCCATCCCTAACCTCTAGCCCCTCCCTCATCTCTATTTCTTCAAATTTCCAAAGTTTTAGCTCGAAACTTGGATATGACTACAGGGGCCGAGTAAAACAAACATGTTGTTGGTTGATAAATTAAGTACTACGTGTGACATCCATTTCAGTTTTGATGACTTACAATTAGAGGTGTTCAACTAGAAACACGGGAAGCTAATTTTGCACTTACTTGTTACGCTGATGTTTGCTCCCTCCTTCGTAGCTTGGGTGCTGGTATGAATGCTAAAATCTTGTTTTGATGTCTTGTGTTCTCTTGTTTGACCTTTAATCATTTATTGGTAATTGCAGTTACTAAATAGTTCTTTAGTGCTTGAATTATCTAATTTTGACTAGCTTCTTAGTTCCTTATCGTGTTATGTCTGAGTATGAACTGTATCACTTGTAATAAGCCAGTTATAAATCCTCTGTAGGATCCCAAATCTTGCATAATTTTCTTTGGACCTAATGATTAGGTTTAGGGTATTTTTCTTACTGGCCTTCATAATCTACTTGGGTTTTGGCTTTGTTTTGTATTTACCTTTTTCGGATCAATTTAAAAATATTATGTTCACTAAGATTGAATAAGTTGAAAAAAAAGTACCGTCCTTAGTGAAGAGCAATAAGATTTGATAGGTTGAGATAAGCTCGTTATAGCTTTGAAAATATCCAAGATTAGCTTATGTCTCCACAACTAAATGTTTGCTCCACTCAATGTTCTCTGTGAGATCTTGTGTAAAATATTCCCAGATGCATCTTGACATTGGGCATTGTTTTTGTTTGTAAAGATTAGGGATATGTTAGAGCTTTCCATGGTTTCTAGATTTAGTTCTTAGCATTAGCATCATCCTTCATGATATATGTGATTCAAACCCAAAACTTAATTTCTTCGTCTACCCCATCTTGGGTGTGCGTGGGCTTGAAGTAAAACTGAGCCTTGCCTACCTGCTTGCTAGGTACTTTTCATTCTTGTTAGGCCTGGCATTGGCTCCTTATAGAGTGTTCTATATCATGGCTACTATCGAAACACTTTTATTTGCTTTCAAAATGATCCGAAAGAGAAACAGAGAGAAGGGAGAGGCTATTATCGCTGGGTATGGAGGTCGCAAATGCTTAGTGTGTGGGACATGAAGAAAGGAGAAAGAGAGTTACCAGTTTAACAAGTAACCAGTAAAGGAACACTTTAAAATACAAAACGTGGTAAGGTGAGATTTTTAAGAAATAAAATGAATATTGGCCTTTATAAATAAGATGGGTCAAATGTTGTATTTTTCATTTTAATCTATCCAAAAATATATACATGTATATTTAAGTTTTAAGTTGCTTATACCTACCATTGTCTTTTTTTGAATAATTACCTTTTTTTTTGTTGACCTTCTCATTATCAACCCATTATTGACTCATTACTTGTATTGACCCATCCACCAAAGGCTGACTATGATAAGAACCTTAATTGATCCGCATCAACTCGTACTCGACTCACCCAATAGTTTGGTCTCCCAACAAGTGCCATAACTTGATTTTATACAATAGAGATATGTTATGATACTATATACTTATACTATTATGTTTTTTGTCATTTTTCCTAATATATAATTAGAGATAATAACAATCAACCTTGTACACTGACATGTGAGATCTTATTATAACTATTAATTTAGGAGGGCTTTCAAACAAATACATTGTATTTGTGAATAGTGAATATAACAATATTATTTTATGTAATTTTATTCAAAATGATGGATATATTTGGGATTTTAGGTGGAAAGGGGGGAATTTTCCGGAAATAATAAGAAATATTTATATTCCAACTTTCTGATAAATTTTGAAAAATGCAATTATAATATGATTTGTATACTAGTTATATGACTCTCTCCTCTATCTCATGCAAAGATTCAATCCATGTAGTAAGAACTTTACCGCCAAACCATTATGATATGGTCAATTGATATTTTAAAAGAAAGATAATAAGTTCCTTATAAAAGTAGGCATTTTTAGTTTAAAGTTACACTCCATTTTAATTCATCACACTAATTTCTATTAATTAAACAATAATTAGTATTAAGGCATGTCACATCATCTCATTAGTGTGATAATTAACTCTATCAAACTCATTTCTTATATTCCTACCTCACCTTCCCAAATTCCACCATCGCCACCACCCATTTCATATAATTGCCATCATGATGACCTCTATTGTAACTTACCTTTTTCTCCACCTTTAAAATAACAACCCTAAAAATCTCACTGTTAATTAATTGAGAACCTTAACGCTCCATTAAGCTTGTTAACCTTAATTATAAACCCTTAAGCAAGAATTAATATCACAAAAGCTTCATTTTCTTCTAAATCAAAATAACTCCTTTTAGAGCTTATACAGTTTTAGAATATTCTAAGGAAAGGCATTATATTTATAAAGATTTAAACTTGATTCATAACTAAAAGGCTGGAGACCTTGCATTCAAATCCTTCGTGGCACATTGCATCAACTAACATTCTTCCCTACAAAACCAATTAATAGACTGTCCCCACCAAGACAGGTTCAAAGAATAAAATTAGTGATGTTGAGTACACAATGTTTGACTCGAAATACTTTTTAGTGGTGTTTTTTGAAAAAAGTTTACACGGAGTACACACAAAGGAACTTTCATAACTACATGAATCAACCAACACATCTAGAATGAATGAACAACTCAAGCAAACCAAGTATCAAAAGACAAATTCAAGGTATTGATCTAAGCATATAAAAAAGTATCTTAAAGGCTTTATAAATTATAAATATTTTAGGGGCCTTCAATAAACGATTGTTTGTTTATGGAAGAAGAGACCGTAATCTTTAATGCTTGCCTACAAGACTCCTCCATTACCACTTCTATTCCAAGAACCTCATCGCATGTCGTCCTACCAAACCGAAGTCCATTAGTTATATCCGGCTTGCCCGAACTTTTAAATAAGTCAAGAGTTTCAGACGATAAATGCCGCCCTACCTGACCGAAATCCATCGGCCACATCTGGCTTGCCTAGACTTTTAATTTGTTCATAGATTTTTAAGTGACACCGACCACCAGTAATTTAGGTTATACTCTTTTGCTAAATCCATCGCTTTGTTGCATATGTTATTCTTTTGATTTTGAAGTTTTCTTCTTACTCATTGCTAGAGTAAGTGTACTCTTCATTGAGCACCTTTGCGTCCTTCATATTCTCTCTCAAAGAATTGGATGATTTTTAGTTTCTTTATAAAAAAACTCAATTTTATATTACATCTTAGTGTTCATTATCTTCCTATGATTCAATTAGATTCTACATTCATAGGTTTCCCTTTCTTTAATAATATACAGAAACAACGTCAAGCAATCATAAAAACGCACCACTCGTACTTGTGGGTTAAGTTAACATTCTGATAAGGCTAATGCTAATACGGATCACATGCATGGCAGGCCTCCAGTTACATTAACATACAGAAGGAGGAAGAAGGGCACGCACGAGCACAGGGAATCAGAGAAGAATGAGAAGCATTAGGTGGTTATTGAAGTTGTTACATAAAGGAATATTATAAAGAAACGTTGTAATAACAGAAGGAATATTACAGTAATGAGTAGGAGTTTGTTAGGAATATTACACTAATGAGTAGGAGTTTGTTATAGGAAATATTATAGTATAAGAATGCCATGTACTGAACAGAAAGGAAACATTCATAATATTATACAATTTGGTATTTCTAGGAGACCCCTACTTCTTAAATTATAGGACTTGCTCACTCTCATTGCCTTCTTGTTTGTCTTTTATTTCTTTCTCTTTGACAAACACATAACCAGAACCTGATGTCCATTAATCTAGTATCAGAATAGCCACGATACTGCCCAATCTTTAAAAAAAATCAAATGGCACCTACTCATTCTCAAAGGTTGGATCAGATTGAGAGTGGTACGGAGGCGATGCGGGTTAAAGTAGCTGAACAGATGGTAAAAATTGTGGAGGGAAGGTTAGAGCGAAGCTGGGTGGAATAGGAGGAAATGATTAAACAACTAAGGTGGAACAAAAGGAGTTGTGGGGAAAGTTGGGAGGACATCAGGCGCCTGAAATGGTGAATGAGGAGGAATCCATACCTTTCCAGTAGAGTAGTCGAGTCGGGGGTGAAGAACATGGAGGACAAGGGAGAAATTAGAGATTCAAGAAGCTTGAGTTACCCTTATTTGAGGGCAGTAACCCAAATGGATGGATTTTGAGAGAAGAGAGGTATTTTGAGTTTTACAAGATGAGTGAAGAGGAGAGACTCGAGGCTGCGGTGGTGTTGTTGGAGGGTGATGCCCTTTTTAGGTATCAATGGGTGTACAGGCGTCGTATAGTAAGAAGCTGGGAGGAGCTTCGATCCATGTTATTGCATAAATTCAGGGCGACGTCCACCGGCTCACTCCACGAGCAGTGGCGGGATCATAGGCTAGAGGGAACGGTGGGTGATTACACTAGGCAATTCATCGAGCTAGTCGCACCATTAGAGGGGTTGACTGAAGAAATCACAAAAGGGAAATATGTCATAGGGCTCAAGGAGGAGATCAAGAAGGATTTGAGGTTGTTAGGGCCTAGAAACCTAGATCAAGTAATGGAGCTGGCTCTCAAAATCGAAGACAAATTGAGACTAGGCCTGGCCAATCGACGGGGCCCTGGCATGTATGCTCCTAAGACCCATACCACAAACCAAGTAAGTTACTCTACTCAGTTCGTTCCAAAATACCTAAACTCACCACTCTCTTATCAAAGGTTGAACTCTAATTCCCTATTAACCGGGTCCATCGTGCATTATTCACCTTCGATCAATAACTACAGGAATAATGGGGATAGCTCCTCTAAAACGGGTGAAATTCGGAGATTAAGTGAAAGGGAGATCCAGGAGAAGCGATCAAAGGGGCATTAGTAGAAAACACTTCAATTGTTTCGTCTCAATTGCTGTTGTTAAATACATTTTAAAGCACATAAATATAAGTGTTGCGGTTGTTAAAACAACCACACCACTTATATCACAAGTGCTGCGATTATAAATATAACCGCAGCATTTATTACAAGTGCCGCGGTTATTTTAATAACCGTAGCACTTGTCGTTATAAGTGCTGCGGTTTTTCCGAATAACCGCAGCATATATTCTTCCCCCAGAAAAATAATATATGAATGAATAAATGCTATGGTTATTTGAAATAACCGCAGCACTTATAAATCACAAGTGCTGCAGTTATTTGAAATAAACCCAACACTTGTGATTATAAGTGCTGCGGTTATTTCAAATAACCGCAGCATTTATTCAGTCATTTATTACCCCTATCTTCTCTTTTCTAGGCTATTTCAAAAGACAAAAAGTTTCCCCAGACACTGAAGCGTACAAAAAAAACCTACATTAACTTCGTCTTTTCTAGCCCCATAACTTTACATCCTCCATTCCTTCTCTAGTCCTAACCCCATTATACCCATTTACAAACTTTCTCTCTTTCTTTGAAAAAGCTTTGGGTCGCATTTGGGATTCTTTGAAGAATTCGTGCTAGGCATTCGTCCTCTTCTTCGCGTTTTCGTGTTTCCCTTTTCGTGTTTTGATATTGTAGTATAGTTTTGGTATAATTTGGAAATGCGATAAATACTTTACTTAAGTATCTGGACATAACTCTAATAATTAGGTTTGGACTTTACAACAACTCAAAGTATCTGGACATAACTTTTCGTCTAGGTCTGTGCCTGACGCCCTGACCTGGCTGGTAGGGTTCCAACTGGTGGGGGTAAAGGAAAACCAAAACATAAATAACAATTAATGATTTAATTACCAAAGAATAGACAACAATTACACCTTCCTTTTTTTTCTACAAAGGTTGAACATACAAAGCTTAATGGGAGAAGGAAGCCATCTTCTCTCAAGACTAAGTCTAACACGTCCAAAAAAATATATACTTGCTATTTAAAATAGGATCAACATACTGATGGGTTAAAATCAGAAGACCAAGAGCGGCATATATATAATCTGCTACTTGATTAGCAAGTGCAACACATATTCCATTGCTTAATTAGCTTCCCTAGCTTCGTCAAAATTTGATTGAAGTATCTGGACATATTCTAGGTTTGGTGTCCTCCGAAAATATTATAAGTAGGTAGAGTTAGACTAGTTTCATCAGCTCTCTTCCAAGTGATTAGACTAGGTTGCTAGATCTTTATTCCAGTCGCATGACTTCAATTGTTAACATCCCAAACTTGACTCCTAATCTTGTAAGATTTTAAAGAAAATAGTCGTTGGAGGAGAAATGAACTCACAATTCATAAACCCTAATGAAATTCATCTATAAGACGAGTAAAGGGAGAAGAAACCCTACAAGTGAGAAAGATGGAGAAGGCTAAAAGATGGTAAGCTATTTTGTTCTACAATGGTGTACATGTGTTTACTATGCATATACTAACTTAAAAAACTTGGTCATCTTACTTGTATGGTTCCATGATGTATAGTATACTAAATACCTTGTAATTGTCCACTTTGCTCGTGGTTTTAAAGATTTTCCATGTATGATTAGTGACCCAATCTTGAGCAATATGCAATAGAGTGGAGGGAAGACCCTATAGTATATATCATCATCAATATCATACAACACTATAGTATATGACCTAATGTCCCCTGATGGATCTAGCCCTGAACTTACTCCTAAGACATAAACTCTAACTTTGAATTTTTTTTCCATATAAAGCTGAAGAGCTTTAATCTTATTTAAGAAATAAATCAAGTTCCAAAAAAAATTATGAAATATATGTAGGTTCAAAATTGGTTTCATCTAACCACTAGTTCACAAACCCCCAAACAAAACTCTAAGAAGTAAGAACCCCTTAAGAGCTCAACATATAAACCCAACAAAGCTAGAGACACATAAAACTCCCTTCTTAAGTTCTCATGACCTAACCACCCTACAGTCCTACACGTTTACACTAGCACCATACAACTGCCCGCCCTGGTAATGGAGGGACTATGATCCTCTCCTTATGTAAAGCTAATGGAAGAAACTGTTTAAGCTGTTGGGGGTTCTCTCAGTGTACAATAAATTTCCTTTTCTCTCCTTTTGAAGTAAATCAATAATATCTCCAAGATTTCTTTTAATATATATACTACTAACTCAAGTTTTTTGTTTATTTTTTTGAAGTTCAAAATGGATCGAGATTGGATGTATGGTAATCGAACCTCAATGGAATACATACAAGGGGTTGAGAAGTTTTCTAGGGTTGCACTTAGACACCAAGTAGACAATCATTCGAAGATATTATTGTGTCCGTGTTGTGACTGTAACAACTCTAGGGGTTATCGTGACATTAATGAAATCAAAGATTATCTAATTCGTCGAGGTTTCATAGCGGATTATAGGACTTGGAATTGGCATGGTGAAATATTAGAGTTCGGGTCAAGCGCTAGTAAGTTTCCTAGTAGGGAGAAGCCATCTTGCAATGAAGATGGGTTGAGTGTTAATGAGGTATATGATGATGTTAGAGATCAAGATAGAGTGGAAGAGGATATAATAGATGAGATGATTCATGATGTTGAGGATGATTTCACCAATCGTCCTCATATCTTTGATGAAATCCTTAGAACTGTAGAGAAGCCTTTGTATCCTTCTTGTACTTCACACACTAAATTGAGTGCTGTCATGAAGCTCTTCAACTTAAAGGCACGCCACAATTGGACTGACAAGAGTTTCACTCACTTGTTAAAAGTTATATTGGGTATGCTTCCTAAGGGCAATGAACTGCCACTTTCTACCTACGAGGCCAAGAAACTCATGTGTCCTATGGGAATGGATTATGTGAAGATCCATGCGTGTCGAAATGATTGTGTTTTATATCAAAATGAGTATGAGGATCTAGATGAATGCCCAATATGTGGAGTTTCCCATTACAAAAAGAAGCACAATGAGCTTAATTTGAGAAAGAAGAGGATACCGGCCAAGGTTCTATGGTATCTTTCCATTATACCAAGGTTTAAGAGACTTTACTCAAATAAGACTAATGCGAAATTGTTGCGGTGGCAGCTGAAGGGAGGAAGAAAGATAGGTTGTTATGGCATCTTGCTGATTCTCCTCAATGGAGAAACATCGATAGGATGTTCACGAATTTTGGGGGTGAAAATCGGAATCTTAGGCTAGGTCTTTGCACTGATGGAATGAATCCGTTCGGGACCTTAAGCACTTAGTACAACACTTGGCCCATTCTTCTCACTATTTACAATTTGCCACCTTGGTTATGCATGAAACGCAAGTACATTATGTTATCGCTTCTTATATCTGGACCTAAACAACTTGGTAATGACATAGATGTCTATCTTGCTCCTCTTATCGATTACTTGAGATTGTTGTGGGAGGAAGGTGTCTAGGTTTTCGATGCTTACTCTAAATCAAATTTCACTACGTGTGCTTTGATCTTCTGCATAATCAATGATTTCCCAGCTTATGAAAATCTTTCTGGTTATGCTGTCAAGGGGAAGACTGCATGCCTCGTATGTGAAGAAGATATAGAAGCTATTCACCTACAGAATTATGGGAAGCATGTTTACATGGGTTTTCGTAAGTACCTTCCAGAAGATCATCCTTTTAGAAGAAAGAGGAAAGATTTTAATGGTTTCATAGAGTTTCACGAAGCTCGTCTCCTTCTACGTGTGAGTGAGATATATGATCGGGTTAAGGGCATTGAAACTGTGTTTGGAAAGAGCTCTAAAAGTAGATCAACCGGTGGTTATAAGAAGAGGTCTGTGTTTTGGAGTCTTCCTTATTGGCGTCATTTAGAGATACGACATTGCCATTGTTGGGACTCTCTTGAATATGCCTGGTAAAACCAAGGATGGGGTTAAAGTTAGGAGAGACATGGCTGCTATGGGGCGAACTGATTTGGCTTCTCAAGAAAATGGTAAACGGTGGTATCTTCCTCTTGCTTGGTTCACACTTTCAAAGAAGGAGAAGATCAGCTTCTGCGAGTCTTTGCATGGACTTAAAGTTCCATCTGGGTTCTCTTTGAATTTTGCGAAACTTGTTTCAATGATTGATTTGAAGTTAGTAGGTATGAAATCCCATGATTGTCATATTTGATGCAACAATTTTTTCCCGTTGCTATTCGAGGGATATTGCCTCCACAAGTGAGGTACACAATTACAAGGCTGTGCATATTCTTCAACGCTATTTCAAGCAAGATAATCAATCCAGTGATATTAGATGACTTGCAAGCTGATATGGTTGAGACCATGTGTCGATTTGAAATGTATTTCCCACCTTCTTTCTTCGACATCATGCCTCACTTGGTCATCCATTTGGTTCGTAAAATTAAGCTATGTGGTCCAATTTGGGGGAGGTACATGTATCCATTTGAAAGAGAGATGGGTACCTTAAAGAGTAGAGTCATGAATCCAGCCAAACCAGAGGCCAGTATAGTACAAAGAATAGTTGCTAAAGAAGTTGCATCATGGATTGCACATTATCTTGCCCGATCGCATGAAATTGGGGTACCAATATCAAGACATGCAAGGAGGCTTGAGGGTCATGGCACTATTGGTCGGAAACAAATTACTCTCAGTTATGATTTGAAATATAAGGCTGAATTGTTTATTTTGCAAAACCTGAGTGAGGTCCATCCGTATGTAGATTAGCACATGAATACTCTAAGGAGTCAATATCCTTCTAAAAGGGATTTGTAGTTGGTAAAGGACCATAATGCTACATTTGTTGAATGGTTCAAAGGAAGGATCATGGATCAATTATCTGACGCACCTGACGATGTTGGTGATACATTAAGGTGGTTAGCACATGGTGTTAAAGTTCAAGTTATGTCGTTTGAAGGATACGGCATCAACGGTTATTCTTTTTACTCAAAGCGCCAAGATGAGAAGTCGACTACATAGAATAGTGGTGTAATGGTCATTGGCATGTCTCCAGAATTTTCTAGTTCAAAAGATCGAACATTAATAGACAAATGGAGTTCATACTATGGGGTTATTGTTACTATTTTCGAACTTGACTATGTGAATTTTAGTATTCCTCTTTTCTATTATAATTGGGTTGATAATAACCGCGGGGTAAAGAAGAATGAACATGGATATTTAACCCTAGTGAATCCCAATCACCTGGGACATCATGTCGATCTATTCATATTAGCTTCACAGGCGAAACAAGTTTTTTACATGGTCGATCCTACTGATCGCAATTGGTCAGTTGTTATTGAAGGGAAGAGACGGATTCTTGGCATTGGGGATGTTATTGATGAAGATGAATATGATGAACAGTTTGATGAAACCTCGCCATCCACATGGAATATCCCGAAATTAGTTGTTGACGATGTTGACTATATTCTAAGGCGCAATGACCATGATGAAGGATTCTACGTAGCTAGGGATGAGTAATAATAAACTACCAAATTATCCAACAAGAAGGTATTACAAAGAAAATGGATAGAGTAGGAGAATCTAAACAATTAACCTGTTAATAAACAACAAAATTTCCATTTATAGAAGTTTATTCCATATAGTTGTAACATTTTTTTATGTTATTTTTTTAAATTGTATATATTGCATATAGATATTTACTCTTTAATTCAATTAACTTGACTAACCTATTTTTTTTATATTTGCAGATTCACAGAAATGGAAGAACACAAAGGACCCCAACCATCTTCAGTTGCCGACACCCAGCAGATGAAGAAGAAGAGAGTGGGGAGAGGTCCCTCAAAAGGGATCAAATCTATCCTCGATGTCCAGAGAGTTCTAGAGTGGGATATGCTTGGACGCCCCTATGGGACACACTACAAGGCATATAAATGCCATTTGGGGGAGATCAGTCGGTCGAAAGTATCGATCTTGATATCGGCCTGGAGCTCCGTACCGAAAGGTGTGAAAGAAATGCTTTAAGAGGATGCAAAGGTAATTAATGTACTGAATTATGTTACTTTTTGCAAATCTAATTGTGTTCTTTTTTGTTAATATAATTGTGTTCTTTTTTGTTTCTATATCATATAGAAAGAGTTCCAAATCGAGGATGATCCTCGAAAGAAACAGGTGGTTCTCACCTCTTGCGACTTGAAATAGAGAGACTTCAAAGCCAAGCTTGTGAGTGGTTGGATCTCTTATACAAGGAATAAGGAGGGCCAGACCAGGATATGACCTTGGGAGCTCTATAACTTCATTTCTGAGGAAGACTGGAACGCATTCGTGAAGATGCATTCTACAAAGGAGTTTAGGGTAAGCATTTCGTTGAATATTGTTTGATATTAATTATCATATATATTACTTTAATTTTATGGGTATTTTCTCATATGTAATAACTTGTATCCTATAAACAACAAAGAATCGAGAAGGCGAAGAGGAGTGCGGCCCAGAACTTGTATCCTCATCATATGGGTCAACACTCATATGCTAAGATGAGTGAAACCTGGAGGCGAAAGGGCTTCATTCCTTCGGTTTTGTCGTCGTTGTCCAGCTCATCAGTTGTTTCGAGTATGCCAGATAGGACAACGACTTGGCTTCTTGCGAGATCCATCCCTAACGACAAAGGACGTCTCGTGGTGCCTGACTAGAAGACCGCTGTCGTTCGAGACTCCATTGTAAGCTATGTTTATTTATAACATTATTATATTCGTCTTATTATTTATCATTTAATAACTGAATTAACTTTTCTTTTATTAAATACGCAAGAGGAATGGAGACGGAGAGAGGAATCGGGAGAGTTCGTCTCCCAGCCACGGGACGACATCTTATCCCGTGCCCTCGGCAAAAAAAGACCACCCAGGTTGGGTGGTCGATTACGGAATCGGCGTAGGCCAAAAGGCTGTGTACGGGGCTGACAAAAGGAGCTCGGTCTTGATGAAGAGGGTAGAGGACGTCGAAGCTCGAATCGATAACACTGTGAGAGAGGCTGAGCAGCAAGTTCGAGCTTAGACGATCAAGGAGATGGAGGAGAAGATGGATCTAATGCTCTAAGAGAAGTTTAGGCTGTTCACTGTGCAATTCGGTATCCCGGATCCACCTCCGCAGGAACCTGAGCGTAGCAACAGGCCTGACCCTCCAGTCTTCCCATCCAGTAGTGGCTCGGGGGTTAGAGATCCTTTTCAGGATCTGCAGGTTTGTTTACTCATGTTTTACAAACTAATAATCACATATGAAATTTGTATAATTTAAATGAATGAGATACTGACATCTTTGTCAGTTTTGTGTCGAGAGCAAGTTTCCTGTTAGTTGTTGTACATGGTAAATGACAATAAAGCAATAATTGTTTCTTTAGGAACCGTTCATCCATGTCTGACTCGAGACCACCATGCTTACATCCTTCCTCGTCATGTAAAGGTCAGCATCAACGACTATAACGAGATACATAAGGATGTCCCTGTCCTTGCCCCTTCTGTCTTTATCAAAAGGCTCGAGCAAGCCCACGGAACCTTTACACAGTGGCCGAAGCATCTAGTTCGGCTTTGACGTCTGAAGTAAATGCATTCCGCCTCACTTTATGAAGTTGTGTTCTACTAATGTATTGATATTAAGTTTTGAATTTGTTTGAATCAACAATGAGGTACGGGTCGAAAGGACGCAGCTGAAGGTAATGCCAAAGGTCCTAGCGGTCTAGAGACAACTGAGTCCGTGAAGAAGGACGTTGCCTAGACCGATCTCACTAAGCTGGCCTTGAGTCATCTTGGTGAGAATTGTCATCAAATGAGGGCCCAATTGTCGAGGCTTCCGCCAGATAGCATAGTCTCCTTTCATTGTGGGAATATGATATTCGGGTACCCCGAGAACAAGATATCGTGATCGTAGGAGAGGACGTCACTCAACTTCTCACAGGAGACGAGTTGAACGTATCTGTGGTCCAAGTCTTCATGATGTAAGTTACCTAACTATTGAATATAATTCCTACTATAATATGTTTTTTGATTTGTTCATGTTGCTAAATTAGTGTTGTTTCAATTAATTATATGGCCTATTATGAGTTGGTCCAAGAAGAAGGACTAGGATCCTTTGGTTTCATGTGCCTTTCTAGGGTCTCGGCTACCTTGATCGGCAACGACCAAGATTTTGTCACTTCTTACATGGTATCTTTTATGGCCAATAACCATAATAAGTGTTTCATCTTCTACCCGTACCATGAAAGGTATGAGCTTCTTACATAGTATCCGAGGGCTTGTATGTTCATATTTTAACCATTTACCAATCATTTTGTAGGCGTCATTGGATACTACTTGTTCTATCCTTAGAAAAGAGGACAGTATAAAATGTAATTTAGCAATTAAGGAAGTACTAAATACGTAAGTATTTGTTAATTACAATTTTTATTTCACTGACAAGAGTAAAAGATTGAAGTATAGTTATTGACAACTATTTTTTTTTCCAAATCTAGTGCTTTCAAGAGCTTTAAAGTTCAGTCCGGCCTCCGTAACGGATTAAAGTTGAACTGGATTCCAGCTCATGTATCCCTATTTTCAATCATATGACTATTTTGTTGCCTTAGAATTGTATTAGATCTGTTTGATTTACATTTTATTTGGTTTCCAAATGCAATGTCCTCAACAGATAGGAAACACTGAGTGTAGCTACTTTCTTATGTGTTTCTTATTTGACATCTTCCATAACCATGCTACTTGTGAAGATCTTTCAACGGTACATATTATTCATGAGCTCCGTAATTTATTTTTGAGATCTAGGATATAGATAACTCAAGACCATTGATAATGGATGGATGATGTTGTGTATGGGAATTGTGTTGTGAACACACAATTGATTTGTGAAATGTGCTGTGAATTGTGTTGAGAATACACAATTGTGTTGTGAATTTTGGATGGATTGTGTTGGATTATAATCATTGTGGAAACAGGCACCTTTAAAAAAATGGAAATAGGTCTAATTATAGAGGAAACTCTGCTGAAATTTACGCTTGGAATTATATATCCTGTTTTGTAGATATACTAAACCTATCTTTTTTTACCCTTTCAGGCAATTCAAAGAACAACGCCATACTCATCTCAAGAGCTGATGGAGATTAAGGAAATATGGGCAGAATACTTCATTGGGGCCGAACAATATGTATAGGTAGAGCTAGCTTCTTCTTCGCTTTTATTTTTACTTAAATACATTAGGGTTAAATTTTTGTATATATCATTAGTTTAAAATATTCTTTTTGTATATAACAATTCATTGGGTTAAGTTAGTTGTAGATAATGTAAACTCATAGGCATAAACTCATTGACATATAACAATTCAAATAACATTCTTGTTGTAGATAACTATTCATTGGCATAAACTCAGAATAAAGTCATTTCCATACATATATAGCAGCAATTGGCACTCCCTAATTTTTAGAAATGGTGGGAAAGCAGGAAGAAAAACACATATTTGTTGCGGTTATTATAGTAAACCGCAGCACATATACATTATTTGCTGCGGTTAAATCAAATAAGCACTTATTGATTAGAATATTTTTTTTATTTATTTTTGATGAGTTAATGTTGCGGTTATTTAAGAAAACCGAAGCAAATAACACCAATAAATGCTGCAGTATTCCTAAAAAACCGCAGCAAATAGTAATTTTGATTTTTTTTAGTTTTTAAGAATAAATGCTGCGGTTATTTAGGAATAACCGCAGCAAATAATGTTAATTAATGCTGCGGTTATAAAAAAAACCGTAGCAAATAACAAGCAACAATTATTTTTTTTATTTTTAAGAATAAATGTTGCGGTTATTTAGGAAAAACCGTAGCAAATAATGTTAATTAATGCTATGGTTAATTGAAATAACCGCATCAAATGCTATTTTTATTACTGCGTTCAAAAAATCGCAACATTTGTGGTTTTTTCATGTTCTTCGGCTATATGTGCTGCATCATAATAACCGCAATAAATAAGGTTAAATTACCACAACAAATAGACATTTTTCTACTAGTGGGGCTTTGTTTTAGGGGTGATGGAAAATGGAGCCTAAACCATAGGTGTAGTAGGAAGGAGCTTAGTATTTTGATGTCACAAGGTGAGGAGGGGGATGACTGGGTCGAGGAAGAGGAACAAAACGCAGGGGAGGATAATGTTGTTCATGAAGAAGGGTTAAGCATGTCCTCACTTCCCACGATTTCCTTAAACTCGGTGTTAGGAATCTCTAATCCGAAGACAATGAAGTTACGGGGATGGGTCAATGAGCAAGAAGTTGTCATTATGGTGGATCTAGGAGCCACCCATAATTTCATCTCCAAGACCGCTGTGAAAAGGCTGAGAATTGAAGTATCGGATACCCCGACATTTGGTGTGTCTTTAGGCACAGGGGAAGCTATTCAGGGGGAGGGGGTGTGTAGAAGTGTTAACTTGCAGCTACCAGGTGTCACAATCATTGAGGATTTCCTTCCTCTAACCTTGGGAAATTCTAACCTTATACTGGGTATTCAATGGCTTGAGAAACTTGGCACTATGAGCACGAATTGGAGAACACAGACTTTGAAGTTCAATGTAGGGGGAAGGCAGGTAACTTTACAGGGGGGCCCAGCCTTAGGACGAACGCTAATCTCTCTGAAGGCTATGATGAGAACGTTGAGGAAAGAGGGACAAGGTTATTTGGTGGAACTCAACCACATGGGTAATCATGAATCAGCTGAAATGGACAAGGTACCTGAGTTTTTGGTGGAAGTACTTAGGAGCCATGAAGGAGTGTTTGAGATACCACCAGGGCTACCTCCTCTAAGGGGGTATGAGCATTCAATAGTGCTAAAGGAGGGCAGTGATCTAGTGAGCGTCTAACCATACCGTTATCCACAAGCCCAAAAAGATGAAATTGAACGCTTGGTGAACGATATGTTATAGGCCAGCATCATACATGTATCCTCTAGCCCTTTTTCTAGTCCTGTATTGGTTGTGAGAAAGAAAGATGGTTCCTGACAATTCTGTATTGATTATAGGGCTTTAAACAAAGCCACTGTTCCTAATAAATTTCCAATACCGGCTTTAGTTGAGTTATTGGATAAGTTAAGAGGGGCCACTGTGTTTTCAAAGATTGACTTGTAATCACGCTATCACCAAATCAGAGTTCGCCAAGAAGACATTCCAAAGACTGCTTTCCGCACCCATGAGGGTTGCTATCAAGTTTTAGTAATGCCTTTTGGGCTTATGAATGCTTCAGCCACATTCCAAGCTTTAATGAATGAAGTGTTTCAGCCATATTTAAGGAGATTTGTCTTGTCTTTTTTGATGACATACTCGTCTACAGTCAAACCAAGTAGGATCATGAGCAACAGTTTTGGGGAAATTGGCTGAAAATTCTCTTTTTGCTAATAGAAAGAAATGTGAATTTGGGAAGGCTGAGATTTCTTACTTGGGGCATGTAATATTTAGCCAGGGAGTCTCGGTTGACTGGGAGAAAGTACAGGCCATGGTAAATTGGCCTATCCTTAAGAACCTCAAGGGATTGCGAGGGTTCTTAGGCCTGACCGGGTATTATAGGAAGTTTATAGCAGGTTATGCCAACATTGCAACCCCCCTTATTGATCAATTGAAGAAACATAGTTTTGGTAGGACTCCTCAAGCAACTGATGCATTCGAGAAGTTGAAGGGAGCTATGACTAGGGCCCCAATCCTAGCTCTACCGGATTTTCATATACTTTTTATGTTAGAAATAGATGCTAGCAGTTTTGGTGTAGGTGCTGTGCTACTACAAAATGAACACCCAATTGCGTTATTCAGCAGACTATTTGGGGTACGAGCCTGAGCCAAGTCTATCAATGAAAAGGAACTTATGGCCATTGTTATGGCTGTCAAGAAATGGAGGCATTATTTGTTAGGAAGGCATTTCTTAATACGAACAGATCAATAGAGCCTACGATTTCTGAGGCAACAAAGAGAGGTGGGGTTAGAATATCAAAGATGGGTGAGTAAGCTTTTGGGGTATGACTTTGATATTTGTTATAAATCGGGAGCTTCCAATAAAGTTCCTGACGCACTTTCAAGACAATATGCTGATCAATTGGAATTAACAAGCATTGTAAGCACTAGGGGCCTATTTTGGGAGATTATACAATAGGACCCTTTCATCACTCAGTTGAAAGATGATGCAAAGAAGACTTAGTGTTTACTAAGGGGGTACACTTTGGACCATGACATACTACGGTTCAAGGGTCGGATCGTCATCCCTTCATCAGCCCCGATTGTGAAAAATCTCTTAAAAGTGTATCATGATTCTCCTATGAAGGGTCATTTGGGAGACTTTAAGACATACAAAAGAGCTGCGATGGATTGGTTTTGGCCGGGAATGAGAAAAACAATCACAAAGTATGTCAGGGAGTGTGCGGTGTGCCAACAACAAAAGTATTCTACTTTGTCTCCTGCAGGGTTGTTACAACCACTGCCAGTGCCTAACCGGATTTGGGAGGATGTATCTATGGACTTTATAGAAGGGCTACCTAAGTCTATGGGATTTAATGTTGTCTTCGTCGTTGTAGATCGTTTTTTGAAATATGCACATTTCATAGGTATGAAACATCCATACTCTGCAAAATCAGTGGCCAGCTTGTTCATCAAGGAAGTACTAAGACTACATGGGTTTCCAGTAACGATTGTATCTGATAGGGACCGTGTATTCCTGAGCATTTTTTGGTTAGAGATTTTTAGATTACAGCAGACACAACTCCACAAAAGCACATACTACCACCCTCAGACAGATGGGAAAACTGAAGTAGTTAATAGGGGGCTTGAGACCTACTTGAGATGTTTTATTAATGGGGTACCAAAGATATGGGCTCAGTGGTTACCATGGGCAGAGTTATGCTACAATATGTCCTCTCGCATGACATTGGGTTGCTCTCCATTTCTGGCTGTCTATGGCAGGGAGCCTCCATCAATATACAAGCATGAAAGGGGCAGCACCAATGTTCAGACATTGGAGGATCAATTGGTGGAAAGAGATGCCATGATTGACGACTTAAAACTCATTTACTGCAAGCACAACAGCGTATGAAGTCACAGGCCAACAAACACAGGAGGTAGGTTCAATTTGAGGTAGGGGACCTTGTCTATCTCAAGCTCCAACCATATCGCCAACAATCCCTTACCAAAAGGCCGTTTGAAAAACTTTCCCCGAGGTATTTTGGTCCATTTTCGGTGCTTCAGAAGGTGGGAGCGGTTGGTTATAGGTTGGCACTACCTGATACTTCACGTATCCACCCAGTCTTCCATGTATCGCAACTGAAACCAGCTATAGGGTCGATCCCTGCTAACCCCAGCATTCCAGCAGTGACCAGCCCAGACCTGTTCCTGGAAGTAGAGCATGAATTCATAATGTCAGTAAGAAATGGAAATGAAGACAATGATGTCTCGACATTGGAAGTGTTGGACAAATGGAAGGGGTTGCATGAATTTGAGGCAACTTGGGAAGCCTACTCTGCCATAGATCTCTGTTTTCCTTCTTTTCACCTCGAGGACAAGGTGAGACTTTTGGAGGCGGGTTATTGATAAGACTAATGCTAATACGGATCACATGCATGGCAGGCCTCCAGCTAGATTAACATACAGATGGAGGAAGAAGGGCACGCACGAGCACAAGGAATCAGAGAAGAATATTATAAAGGAATATTATAAGGAAACGTTGTAATAACAGAAGGAATATTACGGTAATGAGTAGGAGTTTGTTAGGAATATTATAGTAATGAGTAGGAGTTTATTATAGAAAATATTACAGTATAAGAATGCCATGTACCGAACAGAAAGGAAACCTTCAGAATATTATACAATTTGGTATTTTTGGGAGACCCCGACTTCTCGAATTGTAGGACTTACTCGCTCTCATTGCCTTCTTTTATGTCTTTTATGTCTTTCTCTTCAACAAACACAGCAACTAGAACCTGGTGCCCATCACATTCCTCTATTGGTTGGAATCCCATCCCACAAGGGTTAGCGAAACAAAATTAGACAAACAATCAACCAAGCACGCAATCATTCAATTTACTAACATTTGGTCATTATTCACAAGCAAAGACACAACATTACAAATATAAATTTAGACTAGCTATTTTACAGAAAATCTAGTAGAAGTTCCTCTGTAAATTGAACTTTCTTTATTTTTAAAACATGTAACTAAACCTGCTCACAAGCATTAACAAACACAACAACTCATTATCCAGCACATAATGCCATACCATATTAATCTTATGATTAACACCGGCAATGACAATCACATCCAACAAGACATAAGTCTATACAACAAATCATTCTCAACATTCTAATTAACGCATTTTAACTCCAAAATATTTCTATACTTTAAAATCACCATAACTATTTCCTTATATAATAAAGAACAAAATACTACTCAACTCCATTTCTTAACATTACCATTCTTGTTCAAATAAGGTGGACAAACATATGAGTACTCAGCATCATTGATTTTATTTTTTGAACCTATCATGCATGGTAGGGGCCGTATGTCTTGGTGGGGACAGTCTGTGAATTGGTTGTGGGGAAGAATGTTAGTCAATGCAACTTGCCATGGAGGATCCGAATGTGAGGTCTCCAACCTGTTAGTTATGAATTTAGTTTAAATCTTTATAAATGTAATGATTTTTCTTTTCGAGAATATTCAAAAATTGTACAAGCTCTTAAAGGAGTTGTATCGATTTAAAAAAAAAACAAAGCTTTTTGTAATATTAATTCTTACTTAAGGTTATGTAATTAAGGTTAACTAGGTTTAGTGGAATGTTAAGGTTCTTCATTAATAGTTGGATTTTTAGGGTTACTACATGTTAAGTTGTAGAGGTTGATTGTTCTAAAATCTTAGGCTTTTTTTGTCTATATTTTATGATCCTAACACCACCTTTATAATGATCACCACAATACAATAACCACCACCTCTTTTGTTGTGGAAGTCATGAATGCAATTTTAGATTTTAGCTTAGCATTTGTTAGGAATGTTTTATGTGTTAATAAGTTGTAATTATTGGCAAGAAAGTGTCTAAAAAAGAAAGAGTATACTCGAGATCAGAATATCTATATTTGATATCGTAATCTCTATATTTGATATAATAATCACTATACATGAGATCAAATTTTAAATACAAGAGATTATATTTTCTATTTCTGAGATCATAAGCTATAAACATGAAATCATAAATTCTATATCTGATATTATAATTTTCTATATATGATATTATAAACTCTAAATTAGATATTATAAACACTATATCTGAGATCATAATTTATATACATGATAGCATATTTTATACACATGAGATCATAAGCTCTATGTCTAAAATTATAATTTCTATATTTGAAAACATATTTTATATACACGCAAGTTTATTTTATGAGATTATATCATAAACTCTATATTTGAAATCATAATTTATATATTTGTGATTATATTTTATAAACTTAAAATCATAATCTCTATACATTAGATTATAAGTTCTATATCTGATATCATAAAGTTTATATCTAATATCATTATTTTTATACTTGACAAAGACCTAAAATTATAATATCTATACCTGAAATTATATTATCTATATATAAAATCTTAAATTTTATATTTAAGATCATAACTTTTATTTTTTAAAATGCAGACTATTTAATTTCCAATATTTTCACATTAAGCAAAGTATTACAGGTACTGTGAAACAGTTCATTCTTCATTGCAGCATCAGTGATCAGTGGAAGCTCTCAACAACACTCACCCCACTATGACAAGGTTGCAACTTTCTTTCCTCTAATTTTCCGTGCTTGTAATTTTAACCCTATCGTATCATGATTTTCTATGTATGAGACTGTGAAATAATGTCTGAAGTTTTCGAGGTTCCTAAGTTCCTATCTTGGGCTGCTAATTAGAGGTCTCTCATTCGAGCTTTGAGAACGTAGTAGTCCTTGTTGGGAAAGCTTTCCCCTTAATTTATTGAATCCGGATTAGTCAGGGTCTTGTAGGCTCTGGATTACCTGGTGATGTACCCTAATAAAAGAACTGGATTCATGGGAGGGTTATGTTTACGTGAATGGTTTAGAGTATTCACTATTCAGTTCATACTCTGAACAAATACACCATCTAATCAAGGAGGGGAAGTGGGTGTTGGCTGTTGAGCGATTGGTTTCGGAATTTGTGTGCAATATTTGTTTCTCTCAAGAGGGTTTGTTTTGATTGTGTGACAAATCGATAAGTTAACTATTGCTATTTAGTATGTTGTAGTGTCTTTGCTGTTTAAGGAGAAAGAAATGTGAGCTACTAAAGTTTAGAATGAAGTGCTTCCTGTACGGGGGTGATTACTTTCCCAAGCCCCTTTCGAGTTTTCGTGTTAGTCATGCTTGGTTTTGTTTTGAAAGCTCTTTTGCTTGTGGTTTCATTTCCTTGCATTGAGTGGCATATATGACACATTGAGAATATGACAGTACGAATTGCTCAGCTGATATCACAATTTGCGAAATTTGTATTCATCTCTATTGACACTATGTATTGGGATTTTGTGATGTTGAATCTAAAGTTATATGTCTTTGGATTTCCTGCGTCTTTTATGCCTTCTCGTTTAAATTAGTATTCATTTTGAATTTTTATTCTCTTTTTGTTTCAGTTGCATCCCTACGATTCTTTGGGCTCAACGCTCTGATAAGATCTATTTGACAGTCACTTTGCCTGATGCCAAAGATATTGTAGTGAAGTGTGAGCCTGAGGGTATATTTAAGTTTTCAGCTTCTGGCCCACAAGGAGATAAATATGAATGTATGCTGGAACTGTATGGAGCAATAGCGCCTGAGGTTTGCTTTCCATTTATTCCAATCATCTTCAGTCCTTGTTGCTTAGACAATTGTAAGCTACTGGTTAATATAGTGTGACAAAATTTTCTTTCGATAGTATGGTTATAATGGTTTTCAAGCTTTCTATGCTTCTTACTTTCTGTTAAGTTCCATGCATTTCAACTCAAGGGTTTTGTTAGTTGTTACCCACCGGGGGGGGGGGGGGGGGGGTGGGGGGGTGGGTTCTTTAGAGTCATTAGTGTACCATTCGGAATTTCCAGTAATTCTACTAGCTTGATGTCGAGACATCTGACTCGTTAATTATCTGCTTTTTTAAATGATTGTAACGAGCTAGGTAGTCCATATATTGTGATCGTAACAAGGGTTAATTGATAACGACCTTTCCAGTATTGCAACAATGGATGTGTGTCTATGGTTCTCCTCACTTTTTTGGGTTTGGGGGCTTCTTTAGAGGCATTGAGGTTTGATCATGTTAGTTTGAGAAATCCAGGCCACCCTTTGCTCCATTTAAGTGGGATCTCACATTAACATGTTGACCAAACATGTGAATGAGTTGTGCAGTATATTTCTTCCAAAACCTGTTAATGAGTGTCAACTCTTTTGAGCATCAATGTAAGAATAATTTCTGATTGGAGTAACTAGAAGTATACTAATGATCATTGTCCTTTGACAATCCAAATAACAGGTCAAATTATGGCAACTTGGTCAAGCCTTTTGATCCATGGGGGCCTTCTAGCATCTTATACTGTTCTTCATGGAATTTAGTTATGAAAGCACTTAGAGATTTTAGTGGTTATGTCTCAGTCTTGTACCGTTTTCTTGCAGGGGTGTAAAACTATAACAGGATGGCGGAATATATCGTGCACAATAAAGAAAGAACAGAAAGGATGGTGGAAAAGACTTTTGAAAACAGAAGAAAAAACTGCTCCATACCTGAAAGTTGATTGGAACAAATGGTGTGATGAATCTGATGAAGAATCAGACTGTAAGTTTTGCTTTTGCATTGTAATATTTCATGAAGATCTACTTTTCCCTGGGTAAATGCAGTGTTGATTTTAAGTGATCTATTTTGGTGTGTTTTAGGACTAAATCTATTTGTTTTAGGTGATCTAAACTTTGTTTATGAGGACTACTGACTTATCCCTTAATTCCCTTTTTTTGGGGGAGTTGACTTCAAGTGACCATTGTACTAGTGGTCAAATAGGGTCTTGACTTACTTTGATGGTCATAATAGACTGGAATGATCTCAAAATTTGACTCTGCTTTCTTATACCGTATTGATACTTTAGTGCCATTCTAGGTAGTAAACAAGGTACTCTTTTTTCTTTAGAAGGGGGGAGGGTTGTAGGTGGCTGGGTGGGTGGGGTGTGGTAGGGGTGGGTGGTAGGTGGGAAGGGAGAGGTGTGGTTTTGGTGTGAGTACAATGATTTACAGAGAAGTCAAGTTACAGGGAATGTGCTATTTTGGATCTCCAATCTTAAATTTCAACTGAAGCACCATGGCAGCAGAAAGCTGAGCTATATATATATGGAGTTGTAGCTGCTTGATTGACTACTCATAATTATCTGCACTTCTACAGCTGAGAAATAGAGCAAATTGTTGATTCAGCAGCAACTCATATGATTATACAATAAATATTTCAGTATAGAAATTTATCATTACGTGTTAATTACATCCTGATTCCAAACATAAGTTATTAATCTGGAGCAATCCTTCTCTTTTCTATTTAGCTTGATATCTCAAAGTCTTGTAATATTACTTGAAAGTTGATCACTCTAGTTTTGGTTCAAGGGCTTTCATTAATATTATGCAACCCTTGGAATACTTTCTATAGGTCTTAATATGCGGTGTTAGTCTGCCTAATCTCATTCTGCATACCCCCTATCCCATCTTCCAAAATGGTAACAAAAAGGTGGAGGAGAGGGGATCAGAGATGAAAAAGAAAAGGAGGAAATCTAATCCTCATTAAAACGAGCATTCTGCCTTAGAGTGTTTTCTTGCCTTAATCTCTTGGACTTTATTAACCCTGGCTTGGCTGACCTATAATCCTTTTCCAATGTGTACCACTTTGATTATTTTATACCCCTCTAATTCCAAAAGAATGTTTGTCTAAATGTCTGCTATACTTCAGTTTTCTGAATATTATTTGCTTTGCCCAGTGCAAACTCCTTAAAAACCATAACTTTTCATGCTTAAAGTTAGGAAGTGTATCAGTTTCAGCTGGAGAAAGGTAGGACTCTGCATATGTGGACCCCCTTGGTTTTGTCAGTGATGTGATCCATGGTGGTTAGTCCACTTGTTGGTCCGTGTTATTCCCTGCAGTACTATGCCCTGAAGTTTATGCTGCGGACACAAATATAGAATCATGTTACAAATTTAGATGGGAATGTCGAAGCAGCCTCATCATTTTTTTATGTTTACATGCGCATAACCATTCGCCTATGTCGGCCAAAATGATTGCACTTTCACTAATTGTAGTCTGTGTGCAAGACGTGAGATATACACATGATCATATTAAGCCACTTTCAACAACTGATATGGCTTGAAGACCCATGTGCCTCCAAGGGGGAAAAGAAAAACAAGACAAAGAATAGCCTACAAATCAAAATCCCCTGACATTTTCACTTGACCATTCAATCCTTACATATAACGTGATAGATCAATATAACTCCCAATCTCTGCATCACATGCATGTCCTGGAAATTCCATATCAATTTTCTTAATGAGGGTGTCTGTGCACTTCAGTGTACAATTCTTGGTTTCAATTTTGGCAATCCAACCCTATCAGAACATTCTGGCCCCTCATTGCTCTCTTCAGGCACTTTAAATGTGTACTTTCTTTGTTTCTCCTTACTCATTTAACTATATGAACTATGAAATAACATAGATTGTTTAAGACCTGTATTTCTTGAATAAGAATTATTATTCTGTTTTATACAGCCAATTTTGTTTCTAAGTATTACCAGGATAAGTTTTTTCCCCTTTTCTTTTTCACGGTAGTTTTCTGTTGCTAAACAGTTTCTATTCCGTTTGCAGCTGACTTGGCCTTTGATGATGATGCAACTGCGGTAATTTAAAATTCCTTTATAAGGACACTAATATGAGATGAGGGTTACCTCTATCCTTTTTTTTACTCACATGGTTAAATTTCTTTCCCGCAGTGCAATGATGGAGAGAGCAGTGAAGATGATGGATTACTTTGTGAGTTCTAAGGCCTATTATTCTAGCTGCTTAGGGCTTTGTTGGTAAAATTTGTTCTAATGAACTTTCTCCCTTGTATATTGTAGATCTTCCTGACTTGGAGAAAGCTCGAGGAAAGTAAACGGCTGACTTGCAATCATGCTGTGGTACTGGAAAAATTCTGAAAAACAGTTGACTGTATGAATAATGAAACAAGACTACTGCTCCAGTGCACTCTTTTAGTCTATAGATGTATGATCTAAGCTATTTTAAGGACAAAATGTTAAGCGTCTGTTAATGCCAGTAATATTCTCTTTGACTTGCAACTCTCTGTTGAGAAATCTGCTTATGAAAAGCTGCTACACCTTCAGAGAATTTCAAGAGCTTCTGCTTTGAACACAATTAGGTATACTCTGGTGAAGTGCTTATGAATTTGACAAAACCTCAAGATATGAATTATGTCACTTTTATAAAATTATAAGTTCCTACACTCATAAAGAGACAAATCCATTTCTGTAATGCGTAGAGAATGAACTAAACGCCGACCCCAAATTACTCGAGCTGCCTTATGCAATTATCATTTTGGCCTTTAACACATTTTAATAAAATCGAATATTTTACATTTCAATTATTATTTTCCACTTTACACTCTCATAAATACGAATCTTACCACCATCCCCGACTTCCACCACTACACGAAGCTGCCTTTCTTGATGCAGGAAACCACTGAAATTATGGATAAGTCGTCCATGTCAATGTCATGGGTAAAATACGTTCACCGGAATGCCGTTGACCACCACGCCCCGCCGGAATATGATCAACCACTAAACTAAAGCCACCTTTATTGACGCCAAAAATCACCGAAATTATGGAGGAGCCGTCAACGTCAACGTCGCGGGTAAAATACGTTCACTGAAACATAGAAGAAAAAAATTCCGGCCAGCTCTAGGACTTGCCTTTTTTTTGGACGGCTAGCCAGTTGGCTACCCGGAATTTTTTTAAAAAAAAATTATTAAGTAATAATTATTTTTGTTTTAATAGGTTTCGACATAAGATTTTGGCGACGACAATATTAATTATCAAAATCCGATGAGTGTTCCGGCGGTGGGTGTGGATGTTCATGCAGCGGGTGTCAGTATTTTAAATGTTAAAGGGATGAGTTTGGGGGATGGGGGGTAATATAGTAATTGCGAGGGACAACTCGAGTATTTTCGGGGCGGCGTTTAACAAGTATATGCTTTCTACTTCTCGGTAATTTATACTTCGTAGTGTTTACAATAACTATTTGACAGACAATGACTTTCATTGAAATCAATTATATGACCTTTGGAAGAAGCGAAAAACATTTGTTCTTCAAAAACTAAAAAGTAGTAACTTGATAGACAAGTAATGACATGTGAATGAAGAATGTTGGACTTGATTTTGAGAAGAGCTTTTCCTTGAACTTATATTGGTGAAAGCCTACATAACAAAGTTAAGTAGCCTTCAGGATGGTGTTCTGAAAAAATCTATTTTGATACTTAAGCCGGTTATTAACATCAATGAGATTTTCCTAAAATAAAGAGTGTGTTTCCTTGTTAATAAATGCGACATCAAATATCTTGTCTTTTGATAATAAACGAGGTATTTATAGCCAAAAGAAGTGCAAATAGTGATAGACCTACGTGTGCCATTTGACTAGACTATTCATGCTTCAATTAATTAGGCAAGACCCAATTTTCAGCTTTTCATGCCATCGGTCAATTCGATGGATGAATGCTTACTATTCATGGACTTGCTAACCAGGGGCTTTCAGACTAGTCTAAATTACTCCTAGCATATGGTTTAGTAATAGGCCCATGTAACATCTAACAAAAGGCAAACAACTACCCTTTTTTAGTCTATAGCTCAATTGTTCGAAAATTTTCCAATAAAAGTCAATAGATATAAATTCTAGATTTATATGCAACAATACAAGTAGGTTGGGAGAAACTTGATAAGTCTGCAAAGGTATTATCACGAGCTGCCATCCCCATTAGATTGAAACATCAATGAAAATTACTTTAAAAATTTAGTCCCTACATAATAACATATTATAATACCAAATTTTACAAATTAGTCTCATCTTCAATAAAGTAGTTGATCAAAACCATCAAGCTTGTTAAACAAACTAACTTATAATTAAGTGAGAAGAAAATTTCAGAGAGCAAACCACATTACTCAAATTATAATTATCCTTTAGAATTAGGAATTTTATTTAGTAGGCTCTCAATTATATTAGGACCCTTTTGGTCCCCCATGTTTTAACAGAGAACAAATGGTAATCAGTTCATGTTAATATATTATTGACGTTGAGCTGCAAAAGTGTATTTTTTTTACCACACCTATCACTTTCGTTTTGACATTTGCTGTTGTTCTTTATTCCTAGAGGTGGCCACTAGGTCGGTTGAGCCCGACCCGCCTTCTAGCCCGGACTGACGACGAACCGACCAAGCCCGGTTCGGCTTGTTAAGTTCCTAGGCCGAATCCGAATCCATTTTCCCCAATCTTGACCCTATTTAATTCGGTTCGAGAAAAAATTCGACTCGGCCTGCGATTTGAACAGAACACGATCACCAATTCGGACCGCCCTGAACCGCCAGCCTGACCCGGATCGGATTTATTCGGCTAAAACTAGCCTTTGCATGTCATTGGAAATAGTTGTTGAACCCTACTCTATATAAACTTTTCCATTCAACCTTCAATACTCACAACACTCACTCTCAATTTTTCATTATCTCAATCTCTCAATTACTACTAAATACAATTAGCTTACTTATTAGTACTGATCTTCTTCTTAATTACTCTCTTAATCGTAATTAGTTATCTTAATTAGTTTATCTATTATTCTTAATTTACTTGTTTACTACTACATTTTATAAAAGAAATGGCTTCAAGAGGTAAACTCATCATTAGTAGCTCGTACAAAAATACCGCAGATTTTGCTCAAAACTTGGAGGAACAACTTTTCGTTACTCCTACTGCTCAAGTTCATCAAACTTTAATTTCGGAGATGCGTCCGCCTCCTTCTACTAGTCAAGGTAACTCTTAAACTTCTAATTAATTAATGTTAATATGAAAACTAGTTAGTTTAATTAGATAGCTTAACTAAGTTTATAATGTTTAATTAGTTGATGATGTTTAATTAGTTGATTATGTTAATGATGATAATTAAGTAGATTAAGTTAGATTAGTCCAATTAGTTTAATTAAATTGATTATCTTAAATAATTTATTAGTTTAATTAGTTGATTATGGTAATTAAGTAGATTATGTTAATGTTGAATTAGTTGATGATGTTAGATTAAGTTGATGATAATATGTTAATGATGTTTAATTAGTTGATAATGTTAGATTAAGTTGATAATGTTTAATTAGTTGAAGATAATATGTTGATTATGGTAATATGTTGATGATGTTTAATTAAGTAGATTAGGTTGATGTTGATAATTAAGCTGATTAATTTAGATTAGTTTAATTAGTTTAAGTAAATTGATTTTAGGTTATTATGATAATTAAATAGATTATGTTGATGATGTTTAATTAGTTGATGATGTTAGATTACGTTGATGATAATATGTTGATGATGTTTAATTCAGTAGATTATGTATATGATGATAATTAAGTTGATTAATTTAAATTAGTTTTATTAAATTGATTAAGTTGATTAAGTTAGATTAGTGTAATTAACTTGATTATTTTAAATAGTTTACGTAGTTCATAATGATAACTAAGTAGATTATGTTGATAATGTTTAATTAGTTGATGATGTTAGAGTAAGTTGATTATGTTTAATTAGTTGAAGATAATATGTCATGTATTGTTACATTAAGTTAGTTGAAGATAATATGTTATGTTTTGTTAGATTAAATTAGATTATGTTGATAATGTTTAATATGCTATGTTTGATTAGTTGAAGATAGTATGTTAAGTTTTATTATGTTTAAATGTTTAATTAGTTGAAGATAATATGTTATGTTTCGTTATGTTATGTTTAAATGTTTAATTAGTTGAAGATAATATGTTATGTTAGATTAAGTTAATAATGTTTAATTATGTTTAATTAGTTGATAATGTTTAACTTGATAATTAGTTTTGATAATTTTTTTTATAAAATGGATTATGTTATATTAAGTTGATTAGTTTAATTAGATTGATGATGTTCATTAGTTAGCTAAGTTAGTTAATGAAGTAATAATGTTATTTAATGACTTAATGTTTATAACTTGATATGAAATGAATGTGAAGATGATGGTGAAGGTCGAGTACTTGCTCCCACTCGAAATTTTCACCGATGTGGCCATATTTTGAGAAGGTTCTAATGACCGACTCTTCTTCCAAAGGAAAGAAGTTTATGTATTATTGCTTGATATACAAGTAACAAGGGAAGAAACTGATAGCGGCGTATGCATGAAAGATCGGTTATGGGACAGAGACATTATCCAGTCACTTGACCGGAATACACGGAATTGATCTGGAAGCGGTTGAATCCGCAGGCGCAGCTGGATCATCAAGTCAAACACAACTCCACAGGTATATGAGTAACATGCCCGAAGGAGGTATGCCTTTTATGTATAATAGAGATAGAATGATAGATGAATTAACAAACTTTGTAATTGCCGACGAATTACCCTTTTGCCTTGGTGAGAGCTCGAACTTCGAACATTTTACTAGAACCTTCTTATAACCTACCTATAGACGTGTTCCTATGAACACACTTAAGTGCCATACCTAAACTGGTTATTAAAAATATAGAAGCAGTTTAATAGAAATATTTTGCACTTTTAACGGCCGTATTAGGATTACTTGTGATACATGGACCTCTACTTTCGGTGAACCTTTTCTTTGTATTACAGCCCATTGGATAGATGATGAGTGGTATATTAAAAAAACATATCATTTTCTTTGAGGCTATGGAGGAAATTACAACCTTAAGGTAAGGATAATAGAATACCTTAAGACCTTTAAATTGCTTGATAAAGTTTTTTCCCTTTCCTTAGATAATGCTTCAGTAAAAATAAAATGTATAGATTATTTAATATCCGAACCTAGCTTAAAATTGTTGAGTAGTGGAGAGCTTTTATATGTACGTTGTTGTGCTTATATTATGAACCTCTCGGTTCAAGAAGGTTTAGCTGAGTTAAGTAATTTTCTTAATCCCATTACTAGTGTGATTAAATGGATTAGGATTACGATCTCAATTGAAAGGAAGTATATGGCCTTGTGTAAGGAGAGAGGCCTTAAGAAGAGGCAATGTTGTCTCGATACACCGACACGTTGGAACTCTACATATAGGTTGTTGAATGACGTCATTAAATACCGTAAGGTTTTGACAATTCTCTATAATGAAACCCGATCGACTCCTGATGAACTTATTTCCGATTTCCAGTGGACTATCGCTATTTTTATTCGTGATATTTTAGCAGCATTTGACCATGCAACCAAAACGTTAGAGAAATTCTCCAACTTTAAGCTCATGACCCCTGCCTCCAAAACGTTACTCTTCTTGCTCAAACCAAACACAATGTCATACTTCTTCCTGAAATCCTCCTCCATCTCTATCAACTCCCTCGCTCTTGCCTCATAATCAGTGTCGAGAAACGACGTTTTCATAGATTGGATTAGGTAGGAAACTTGAATTACATATATAAAAAAACATAATAGAGTTTCCTACCTTAACCAATCTTTAGAAGTATGTATTTTTATATATGTAATTCAAAATACTAACTGTTAGAAGTATATTTTATTGATACATATATTTTTAGAAATACATTACATTACATAACATAATGTTAGAAGTATAATTCAAAATAGTAATAGTTACATAACAAAATGTTAGAAGTATTTTGAAGTATACTAAGTGTTAGAAGTATATTGTATTTCTAACTGTTTATATATGTAATAGTCGTACATAAATCAATACAAAATACTAAAACCGTACATACTTTGGACTGTTTAAATCTAAGAACTACATGTATAATAAGGCTCGTCCAGCGTAATACTCATACATAAACCTATCGATGGCATCAGTAGAAGCCTTCAACTCGGGTGTCATCTCCCTTGCATCAATGATAGGTTGGACGATCCTCAACAACTTCTCGACCCATTGTAAATAACAAAAAACTATATAAGTAAGTAACACCTGAATATAACATAATATAAACAAAAACATAAAAAAATTCCAATTAAACTTATTTATTGGGTGTTCATCTGATCTGGTACCGTATGAACAACCTCCTTGTCGATCAGTATAGGATGGAAAACCCGGTAAATCCCTTGAATGTAATTCGGAGATGAGGCCTCAGGTTCAGGCTATGCCGGATGAAACCATCCTAGCTCAAGTTTAAAGGCATTAGGGAAAGATTTCCATGCTGACTTTGTGGCCGAAACATCAGACTTGACCCGATAAGTACCCTTAATAGGTCTCAAATCTGACTCCGGCCTCAAAGGTGTCGTGCGAATCACCTGTACAAACACGAACTGACATTGCACCTGATTAGGCATATATGGCTCAATGATGTCCCGATATCAAATCCATCTTGTGAGTATCGAACTAGGGATACGCAGTGCTACACTCGATCCGTACGGGGTCCAATAAACCTGAGAAAAGAAAATAAATTTCAATATAGGCAAAATGTTGAATATAAGTACAAGTGCACAACTAAATACAAATGGTTCACGTAATACCTCTATCGGTTGCATACGGTCTAACTATTTCCAAATCGCTACCAATCGCCCCGCATCACATGGCTCCTTCGTAGGAGTCCATGGCCGTGTCCAATACCAACATGAGGCGAATGAGGCCACAAAGAGGGAAAGTTCTTGTAGATCCATGCCTATAGAAGGGTAAGACAACCTAGAAGGTGTCTGCATGCCGCTCTACTCGCCTCTCCTGGTTGTCGATATAAGACAATCAAGGCCATAACACCCCAAGCGTAACTCCCTAACTCACGTATGGATCCGAGTCTAAGCTCATGTAAGAACTAGGGCTTTATCCTATGACCACTCTTGTCCACAAATAATGTGGACCCAAACATGTACAAAAACCAACCAGCCTCATCAAAATATCTATCACCTCGATCCACGTTACGACAGGTGTCAAGAATGAAAGTCATAAGGACACCTCCTTTATCTTAATGAGATTTCGTGAATTGTGGCAACGTGAACCCCATAAACTCTCTTGCCTCCTCTATCAAATAATTAGGGGCCAACATCATAGAAACTGCTTGTCCCTCAATAGTAATACATAGAATATGCCACACATCGAGCAGTGTGACAATCATCTTGCCGAACAGGAGGTGGAACAGCTAGCGTCAGGCTGTAAGCTTTTGCTAAACACTGTAAGCAAAGGCATGTCAAGGTGGTCGAACAGGGAATACAACAATTGAGTTAGTACGGTACCATCGACAACAACTTTAGACTCCTATGATAGAAGGTCCTCCCTCCAAAAATGCAATATGGCGCAGGCCTTCATTCTACCATGGCACTTCAGTACCCCTTGCCTATGGCTGTGTCGTCTGTGACTATGTCGCCCTCCTAACTGAAGTGTCAACACCTCGAGCCCGGATGTAGCACTGGCCAGAAAACTCGTCTCGTGGTCATGAAATCTGAATAGCATGTCCTGTAACCCTCTATTAATTAAATAATGACATAATTTTTAGAACTGATTTCGTAAACATATTAACAGATTAATTTATATTATCTAGTTGATATCTATTATGTAAGTATATTACTAAATTTGTAACTAAATATTCCTAACTCACTAGTTAATCCTATTAAAAAATCTAACTTATAATTTTACTAACTTAAAATATTCCTAACTAACTTCAAATTTTCCTAATTAAGTTATTAATCTTAATCTATTATTTTCCTAACTTAAATTTCCTAACTTAGTTTATTTTCATAATTTACGATTAATTTCATAATTTATTAATTTCTTAATTTATTATTATCAAAATTTATGATTAATAACTTAAAATTTCCTAACTTAGTTTATTATTTTTATCATACACAAAATTTATTATTTTCCTAACTTAGTTTTTTCCTAACTTCAAATATTCCTTACTTATATTTTTCTTAAACAAGTTATTATTTATTTAATGTTTTCCTAAGTTTAAAATTTCTAACTTAAAATTTTCCTAATTAACACTAGTAGAGAAAGATCTATATGCTGTGCTTTTCTAGCTTTAAATATTACGATTATTGATGCGAAACACATATAGGCGAAGCATATGGAAAAACAACAAATGTTGCAGTTTTTTAGACCCAACAATTAAAACAACAAATACTGCAATTTTCTGGAAAAACCGCAACATATAATTCTAATAAATGCTGCGGTATTTCCAAAAAACCGTAACATATATATTTTTTTAAATTAAAAAATTTATTTTTTTCTCATTATATGCTGCACTTTTTTTGAAAAACTGCAACATTTATTATAATTTTATGCCACGATTTTTCCAAAAAATCGCAGTATTTAATTTTTTTTGAATTTTTTTATTCTGAAATCTATATGTGCTGCACTTTTTTTTAATATAACCACAACATATATAAATTAAATGCTGCAGTTATATTAGAAAACCGCAACATTTAATATTTTGATGCTGTGAGTTATTATGTAATCCTTTTTTTTCTTTGAATATGAGAACCCTTTCATCAACACTTATGGGAACATAGATGTCAATATGAGAACATTGTTGCCAAAATATTTATGTAAATGTGCTAAAATATTTATTATTAAATTCTCACAAAATTGTTAAATTACAAATCTAGTCTAAGCTACTTGGTTGAAATTAATAATTTACATCAACACTTAATGTTAGCTTTTGAGATCCTAATCTAATATAAGAATTTATGAAAAAGGAATTCGAACCAAGAGATGATCATAGTAATCTAATCTAATGCTATAATATACAAAAACAAATGAGAAGAGCTACCTAATTAGAAATATTGTCCAACCTCAATGAAGTATTCAGCCCATATTTCCTTAATCTCCATCAACTCCTCAGGTGAGTATGACGTTGTTTTTGGAATTGCCTGAGAGGTTGAGAAAAGATAGGTTATTAGTATTACAAAACAAAAACATATCTACAAAACAAGAACTTTCAAGTGTAAATTTTGATAGAGTTTCCTTTGTAATTAGGCCTATTTCCATTTTTTATAATACAAAGGTACATGTTTTCACAATCAACAAGTCTATAGTCCAACAAAATTCACAACACAATTCACTATTCACTATTCACAACTTTCCCATCCAATTCCATTTAATTATTCACAACCATTCTTCATTAAGCTCCATCCATCTATACTCAACTCGAGCTATCTATAGCTAGATCTTAAAAATTAATTACGAAGAATAGGAATCATATGTATTGTTGAAAGATCCTCAAAGTAGCATGGTTGTGGAGGATGTCAAACGCAAAACACATAAGAAAGTAGCCACATTCCGCGTTACCTTTTTGCTAAGGACACTGTATTTGAAAAATAGATAAAATGTAAATCAAACAGATCTATTTAGACTGATTTAGGCATATTTTGAAGTCATATTTGATCTATTTGGACCAATATCTAAGCCAAAGTGTTTGAGATTGTCTGTATTCATTTATGATTAAGGTTAACAGGCTATTGGTTACTCAATTATAAGTCAATAAAAGAATCATATGATTCAAAATATGAATACCTAAGCTAGAGTTCAGTTCAACTTTACTCCTGTTCGGTAGCCGGACTAAACTTTATAGCTCTTGAAAGCACTACAGTTGAAACAAAAAGAGTAGAGTCAATATCATATTATATTCTAATTCTAACTCTTGTAAGTGAAATAAAAGATGTATGTAACTCATACTTACATATTTAATACATACCTAATAGCTAAATTATGTTTTTTTGGAGAGAATAAAAAACGTATAATGTCCTTTTCTCTAAGGACAAAACCAATAGTATCTAGTGATGCCTACGAAATGATTGGTAAAATGGTTAAAATAGGGAAAAAATATGAACAATTCATACATGAAAAAGGTTTAGAATTCTTTTCATACTTTTCAGGGTACGGGTAGAAGATGAAACGCTTGTTGTGGTGTATGGCCATTGAAGATACCAAGTAAGAAGTGGCAAAATCCTGTTCGTTTTCGATCATGGTAGTAGAGATCCTAGTAGGGCACACGAAACCAAAAGATCTCAATTATTCTTCTTGGACCAAATCATAGCAAGCCTTTTAATAACAATTGCAAATAACGACATACATATAGTAAAAAGATCAAAGTGAAAAACATATAATATATCATATTATGGGAACTAAGGAGTAGGTTATGTATCTTACAACATAAACACTTGGATCATAGATACTTCAACTCATCTCGAATGAGAAGCTGAGTGACATCCTCTTCTATGACCATAATGTCCTAGTCCTTTTCATACCCGAATGTCATCTTCCCACAAACAAATGAGAAGAAGTTGTCTAGCGGAAGTCTAGACATCTGAGCCCTCATTTCTCGACATTTGTCACCAAGATGACTCAAGGCCATGTCGGTGAGATCGGTCCAAGCGACATCCTTCTTCATGAACTCAATTATCTCGGGACCACTGACAACACCTTTAGCTGCATCCTTCTTTCCACCCGTACCTCGTGGCTGATTCAAAAAAATTTAAGAATTTAGTGAGAATAGATATGTTAGTAGAATATAATATGGTATTCACTAGAACATAAAAGGTTTTCATGCATTTACCTCGGTCGTTAAGAGCCAAACTAAGTGTTTCGGCCACTATGTAAAGGTCCCGTGGCTTACTCGAGCCTTTTGATGAAGGCAGAAGGGGCAGGAATGGGAACCTCCTTATAAACCAGATCATAGTCGTCGACGATGACCTTGACATTATCCGAAGGATGTCAGAATGGTGGTCTCGGGTCAGAGATTAATGCACGGTTCCTAAAGCAACAACAACTGCTTCATTTCAGTTCACATATGCAACAACTGATAGGAAACTTTCCCATACAATAACAATTCACAAAGATGTCAGTATCTCAAGCATTTGAAATCTATGACTAATTTCATATGCGATTAGTATGTTATAAATATGAGTAAACACACCTGTAGATCTTGAAAAGAATCTTTAACCCTCGAGATGCTGCAGGATAGGAAGACGAAAGGGTAAGGTCAGCAGCTACGCTCGGGTTCCTGAGTAGGTGGTTGCGAGATATCGAATTGCGCAGCAAACAACTTGAACTTCTCTTGGAAATAATAATCCATCTTCTCCTCTATTTCCTTCATCATCTAATGTTCAAACTTGCTGCTCAACCTCTTCAGGATCGAACCCCTCTTCTTAGACCCATACACAACTTTTTGGCCTATGTGGATTCCTAATCGGCCACCTAACCTGGGTGATCTTTCTTGCTGAGGGCATGGGACAAGACACCTCGTGACTAAGAGACAAACTCTCTTGATTCTTCTCTTCGTCTTCATTCCTCATGTGTATTTAAAAAAGGAAATAAAAGATAAATTAGTGAATAATAAGTAAGTACTAGGATGAATATGGTACTGAAAGAAGTTTAAGTAGCTTACAATGGAGTCCTCGACAGCCGCGGTCTGCTCATTAGGCACCACGAGATGTCCTTTGTCATCAGGGATGGATCTTGTAAGATGCCAAGTCGTCATCTTGTTTGGAAGACTTGAAACAACTGAAGAACAACTAGACAACGACGAAGAAACTGAAGGAATGATTCCCTTTTGCCGTCAGACTTCACTCATCTTAGCATATGAGTGCTTACCCATACGATGAGGATACAAGTTTTGGGCCGCACTCCTTTTTGCCTTCTTGCTTCTTTGCTGGTTAGAGCAAAAAAAGTAAATAAATATAAGTATAAGAAAATATCGTTTTGTTTAGGCAATAATATATACTATCATATATATGTTATAAAATGCTTACCCTAAACTCCTCAATAGAATTCATCTCCACAAATGAGTTCCAGTCTTCCTCGGAGATGAAGTTGTAGAGCTCCCAAGGTCGCTTCCTGGTGTGGCCCTCCTCATTCCTTATATAGGACATCCATCTACTCACAAGCTTTGCCTTGAAGTCTCTCCATTTCAGGTCGTAAGAGGTGAGAACTGCCTTCTTCTCTGTGGATCCTCCTCGATCTAGAACTCTCTCTGTATGATTTGCAAGCGAAAACGAACACAATTAGATTTGCAAAAAAGAACATCCAGTGAAATGATTATAAGAAAAGACAAAGGTATGTTGCAAATTTAGTATATTACCTTTGCGTTTTCCTAGAGCATATCCTTCACACCTTTCAGGATAGAGCTCTAGTCCTTTATCAAGATTGACACCTTCGAATGACTGATCTCCCCCAAATGGTTCTTGTAGTCCTTATAATATGTCCCACAGGGGCGTCCAAGTCCGTCCCACTCTAGAACTCTCTGGATACAAGGGATGAACTTAATTCCCTTTGAGGGACCTCTCTCCACTGTCTTCTTCTTCGTCTGCTAGGTGTCGACAACACACGATGGCTCAGGCCCTCTCTCTTCTTCCATTTTTATGAACCTGCAATAATTAAACAAGTAAAATGAATATGAATTTATCTTATAAACAAGTAGAATAAAAAATGATAGAAAAATATAAAAGGATTTAGAAACTATATGAAATGAACTCATATTTGTTGATTTTTGAGGTCTTATTAACAAGTTGTTTAGAAACATAAATTGCTAATTCTCCTAATATTTTCATTTTCTTATTGGTACCTTTGTTGGATTTGCAATTTTATATGCTAAATCAATATTCTTGGATCTTTAATATTACTCGGACTCCCTAGCTACATAGAATCCTTCATCATGGTCATTGCGTCTTAGAATATCATCAACAACTAATTTCGGGATATTCCCTGTGGATGGCGGGGTCTCATTATCATATTGATCTTTATTAATAACATCCCTAAATCCAAGAATCCATCTCTTCCCTTCAATAACAACCAACCAACTGCAATCGACATGATCACCCATGCAAAATTCTTGCTTCTCCTGTGAAGCTAAGATGAATGGATCGGCATGATGTCCTAGGCGATTGGGATTCACAAGGGTTAAATACCCGTGTTTGTCCTTTTTTTACCCTTTGGTTATTTTCAAACCAATTATAATAGAAAATAGAATTCTTGAAATGCACATGGTCAAGCTCGTAAATATCCATAATGACCCCATAGTATGAACTCAGTTTGTCAATTAGTATTTGATCCTTTGAACTAATAAATTCTAAAGATAAGTCAATGATCATTACACCACTATACTGCATAGTTGACTTCTCATCTTAGTGCTTGGTGTAAAAAGAATAACTGTTAATGTCGTATCTCTCATACGACATAACTTGAACTTTAGTATCATATGCCAACAATCTTAAAGTATCAGAAACATCGTTGGATGTGTTGGATAATTGAGCCATGAGCCTTGCTTTGAACCCCTCGACAAATATCGCATTATGCTCCTTTTCCAACTGCAAATCTCCTTTAGAAGGATATTGACTCTTTAAAGTGTTCATCTGCTCATCTAAGTACGGATGGACTTCTCTCAAGTTTTGCAAAATAAACAATTCGTTCTTATATTTCAAATCAAAACTAAGTGAAATCCATTTCCGACCAATAGTGCCATGACTCTCAAGCCATCTTGCATGCCTTGATTTTGGCACCCCAATTTCATGTGCTCTGATAAGATATTGTGTAATCCATGATGCAACTTCTTCAGTAACTGTTCTTTGTACTATACTAGCCTCTGATTTGGATGGATTCATGACTCTTCTCTTCAACGTACCCATCTGTGGTTCAAAGGGATACATATACCTCTCCCAAAGTAGCCCACATAGCTTAATCTCGTGAAACAAATGAATAACCAAGTGAGGCACGATGTCAAAGAAAGAATGTGGAAAATACATCTCAAATCGACACATAGTCTCAACTACATCATCTTGCAAGTCATCTAACATTGATGGATTTATTACCTTGCTACAAATAGCATTGAAGAAGATGCACAACCTTATAATTATGTATCTCACTTGCGGAGGCAATATTCCTCGAATAGCAATGAGAATAAATTGTTGCATCAACACATGACAATCATGGGATATCATTCCTACTAACTTCAGATCATTCATTGAAACAAGTCTTGCAAAATTCAAAGCGAACCTAGCTGGAACCTTAAGCCCATGCAAAGACTCACAGAAGATGATCTTCTCCTTCCTTGACAGTATGAACTAAGCTGGAGGAAGATACCACCATTTACCATGTTCTTGAGGATCCAATTTAGCTTGTCCATAGTAGCCATATCTCTCTTAAATTTAACCCCATCCTTGGTTTTATCGGGCATATTCAAGAGCATCCCAAAAATAGCATCACAAATGTTCTTCTCAATGTGCATGACATCGAGGCAATGTCGTACCTCCAAATGGCCCCAATAGGAAAGAGTCCAAAATACATACCTCTTCTTATAACCACCGGTTGATATGCTCTTAGAGCTCTTTCGAAACACAGTTTCAATGCCCTTCACCCGATCATATACTTCACTCACACGTAAAGGGAGACAAGCTTCTCAAAACTTTATGGAGCCATTAAAATCTTTCCTTTTTCTTCTGAAAGAATGATCTTATGGAAGGTACTTTCAAAAACCCATGTAAACATGCTTTCCATAGTTCTGAAGGCGCACAACCTCTATATCTTCTTCACATACCGGGCATGCATTATTCCCCTTCACATCGTAACCAAAAAGATTTCCATAAGCTGGGAAATCATTGATTGTGCAGAAGATCATGACACACAAAGTAAAATTTGATTTAGAGTAAGCATAAAAAACTGGACACCTTCCTCCCACAATAACCTCAAGTAATCAATAAGAGGAGCAAGATACACATTTATGTCATTACTGGGTTATTTAGGTCCAGATATAAGAAGCAAAAATATGATGTATATACGCTTTATACATAACCAAGGTGGCAAATTGTAGATAGTGAGAAGAACAGGCCAAGTGCTGTACTAGGTGCTCAAGGTCCAGAATGGATTCATTCCATCCGTGCAAAGACCTATCCTAACATTCCGATCTTCCCCACCAAAATCCATGAACATCCTATCGATGTTCCTCCATTAAGAAGAACCAGCCGAATGCCTTAACAACCCATCTTTCTTCCTCCCCTCAGCAAGCCACCGCAGTAATTTCGCATTACTATCTGAGTAAAGTTGCTTAAACCTCGATATAATTGGAAGATACCATAGATTCTTGGCCGGTATCCTCTTCTTTCTCAAATTGAGCTCATTGTGCTTCTTCTTGTAATGGAGAACTCCATATATTGAGCATTCATCTAGATCCACATACTCATTTTGATATCGAAAACATCCATTTAAACACACATGGATCTTCACATACTCCATTCCCATAGGAGACATGAGTTTCTTGGCCTCGTAGGTAGAAAGTGGCAGTTCATTGCCCTTAGGAAGCATGTCCGATATAACTTCTAACAAGTGTGTGAAATTCTTGTCAGTCCAGTTGTGGCGTGCCTTTAAGTTGAAGAGCTTCATGATATCGCTCAATTTAGTGTGTGAAGTACAAGAAGGATACAAAGGCTTCTCTGCAGCTCTAAGGATTTCATCATATATACGAGGATGATCTGTGAAATCATCCTCAACATCTTGCATCATCTCATCTATTCTATCCTCTTCCACTCTATCCTCATCACTACCCTCATCATATACCTCATTAACATTTAGCCCATCTTCATTGCAAGGCGTCTTCTCCCTACTAGAGCACTTACTAGCGCTTGTTCCAAAATCTAATATTTCACCATGCCAATTCCACGTCATATAATATGCTCTAAAACCTCAACGGATTAGATGATATTTGATTTCACTAATGTCACAATTGAGGTTTGGGTACCGTACATCCAATCTCGATCCATTTCGAATAACTTCTAAGAAATAAACAAAAAAAACTTGAGTAGGTAGCTTAAAGAAATGTAATTATCATCGAAAACCTTATTTTGAATATTAAGCAAATCGTTTCAATTCCATATCTAACACTTTCACTAAAAAAATCAAATATCATAGCAACTAGTACATCTAATGATGACATGTACAGTAATTTTCACTAAAAAATTCGACAAAGTTTCTCGTATAATGGTACTATCCCAACAAATACTATCATTGCATCAAACCTATTTTCACCATTATATAAACTCAAACCAATGTTTCAATCATCAACCATAATCCAACAAACAAAATACTTTGATTTCATATATTTGTCTAACTCTAACTACTTGTATATATATTTATGCTTTAGATAACTTTAAGAGGACAAATAGGAACACAAAAAGCACCTTGAATTAGAAGCCGATCCTAATGTCTTCAAGATGCACTTTGGAGAACGACAAAGTAATGATCAAATTGTCCCAAATTTGATATGTAAATTTCAAAACTAATAAGTATTAAACGAAGTGGAAACTTAATAGACATAAAAATCAGAAAAATGAAGCTCATCTAATCAAACATTTATAGAAACACTGCAAATCCAAGATTTCAACAATGATATCGCAATTGGCAAATACTTTTCACATGTAAATCATTAGTCAATCAAATGACTTCATTAAGTTAAAAACCCTCTTTTTCACACTTACAAATAAATACAAAGGATTACTACATAGTTAAAATACATGATCATAAAGTGCTTACATATTGTCGAGGTACCATATGAAATAAAATAATGACCGCTTTAGGGGGTCACTCCATTTTAATCCAATAAGGAGTATGTATTAAGTAATATATCCACTGGTTCAATGTACAAAATCCTTAAAATTATTTTTATAAGGTTAGTGTTGATTCTGCACGAAAGTACATAATTAAAATGATGGAGAATATGTTATCTTAATTTTCCAAGACTTAAGGCTAGGTATCTAAAGATCAGTGCAAATATATGGGCCCAAAGTGTGAAACCTTGATTTTACAACTAATAAGGGGAATGCAAATGAACAGAACAAAGTGGCACTTGACACTATCAGATTCCTTGTGTACGAGCACATATTTGCCAGCTTCCATGTGAAAGAAGAATGATAAAAAATCATCCCCACTGAGGTGTAGATGACCTGTGCTTAAGAGTAAGATTATTGCGCCAGCATTTTCTCCCAATCTTTGCTTTGACAGATTCTCATATAAAATCAAGAGGGATTACTGAATGAATAAAACAGTGAGTAATTGGTATAACATAAAGTTTAAATGTAACACTTTTATACTTATTAAATGTTTATTATATTTTGTTGCTAAAAAAATGTCAAAGAAATTATAAAGCTCAATAATCTACTTATAATGTTTATGAGTCTATGATAACTATCTTAATGATGGTTTCCAAATATCCCTCATATCAATTTTTTTATGTAGTATGCCTGCTAATTAAACTAATTAAGTTACAACGTACACTATGTCACTATGTCCACTTAACCATTTTTTTTACAATTGTCTAGCCCTAAGCCCAAAGTTGAATGAAATATATGCCGGTTAAACAATAATCAAACAAATTAACAAAATAAACCCTCCTTTCCGAGTTCGTTGTGCTTCCAACTGCCCAAGCACATGTGAAAAAAACATCAATAATTCCCTAGCAATCAACAACAATTACATCCGCAATTCCCTTTATTCGATAATCTCTGTCAAGTTCTTTAGTATACCCACACCTAGACCCTAATGTCGACTACGCAAATAAACCCTAATACAAGCTTCAAGCAAATTTACAAAAAGAAATTAAAAAACGTGAACAAACCTCTCAATGCCGACTACGCAAATCAATTTACGAACAGAGAGAGGGTTAATGCTTACAAAACCAAGCTTGACTACGCCATAGCCATGGAGTCTCGTACGAGTACGCTTCGATGTTAGGGTTAGGAAGATGTTTAGGAGTGGGTACTATGGTGTTATAGGGTTAAATGGGTTAGGAAGAAGGATTAGGGTAAGAGAAGGCATTTTTTTTCGTACGCTGGATGCTGAAGTTATCATGTTTAAAATGGTCTGGAAGAGTGGGATATGAGGAGATATATAATGGTATAAGTGTTGCAGTTATTTAAAACACAACAACATTAGTACCGAGTTCTGCAACACTGCACTTGAAACCACAAGTGTTGCGGTTATTTATAACACTGCAACACTTGGTACTAATGCTGCGGTGTTTTAAATAACCCCAACACTTGTGATTTCAAGTGCCGTGTTAAAACACCGCAACATTTGATATTAAGCTATATTCCATATATTTTAGTGCTTTGAATTTTATATAATCGCAACATTTGAGTCGAAGCAATTAAATGGTTTTTTTACTAGTGTAAGTTATTATTCCTAAATCATAATTTTCCTAACTTAAAATATTTCTAACTTAAACTATTCTTACTTGAAATTTTCCTAAATTAAAATATTCCTAACTTTAAATATTCCGAACTTAACTTCAAATATTACTTACTTTTTTTTTTTCCAAACCTAACATACTCCTAACTTATTTTTTTTTAATTATAACCTTAAAAAAATGAATAATATGATTTTAATAAACTAATTAACATGAATAAAACAAAATAATAAAATTTTAAAAAATTATATGATTTCAACAAATTATATAATTTTAACAAATTAATACTAACTTTTATATTCTAATATATTCTAATTAACATGAATAATATCAACAATAATTAATATTATTTGATACCTTCGGGTCTAGCCGTCCGAAATTTCCGACGAAGTGACAATTTTTTTTTTTATTTAAAAAGAAAAAAAGCATATCCGATCGCGTAGTAGTCTTCCTCCGTAGGAGAATGCAACTTCCTTTCCAGGACGAGGGCGGTTTAATTTGAGGGAAGTGAGCGTAGGATGAGGGCGGTTTAATTTGAGGGAAGTGAGCGTGTGACTCCGTAAGAGAATGCAACTTCCTTTCCAGGACGAGGGCGGTTTAGTTTGAGGGAATTGAGCGTGTGAGTGAATGAGGGTGAAGTGAGCGTGTGAGTGAATGAGGGTGAGGGAGGTGAGAGGGGTTATATAATAAAGTCAGAAGGCAGTTCGAGTAATTCGAAAACGGCGTCTAAACATAAACAAAAAGGAGATGCAAATATCGTAGGTCCGAACAGTGGGTACATTGGACAAATATTGTAGTTCTGAAACTCTAGATGCATTTGTATAGTACTCATAGTAGATTAGTAGCCACAGGCAGCGTTATGGACAAGCTGCGTGCAGGTAAACTTGCACATGTAAGGGTATAACCCCAATCACACTGTTATCCAGCAATGACAAAAATTACATTAATAGATAATAATTCACTCATTCTTGTAAGCCAAATAGAGCCCCCTGATCAAGGGCAATATTTTTTTTTTACTAAAAATACATGTATGCAAAATCACTAATATTTATATATATTTAGAACTACTAGTCAGGATTCTTTTGCCTTGTAATTTGTACAACAAACCCCCCAAAGAAATAAAACTGAAAAGAAAAATTGTTGATGCCTTATTCACAGTCCTATCACGTCAAGTGACTGCACAGGATATCATCCGCTTTCTGCAGGGTCATCAGTGATTTGCACAGGAATGATGGGAATGGAGTCCCACCATTCCTTTAACCGCCTGTTTCCTGTGTCATTTTTCGTGAGGCTCTTGGAAACTTTTGAGTTCACTGCAAATAGGTACAAGGTGGTAGCCATAATCAAGTACTTCAAGGGGACCAGAGCAACAATGACTGCTATTCCAACTAACATCATCATCACTGTATTCGCTTGCTGCAGAAAACCCACAAATCAGAGGTTTATGATGACAAAACAAGTACTCTGCCTGTTCCTAAAACAAGTTCACTACTTATTGCTTAGATATTAGAGTGAATTCTGGAAATATTTAGCCAGTTCTTTGGCTGAGTTGATGATTCTTCTTTTGTTAAGCTGAGAGATAGAAACTTCTTTTATCTTATCCAAAACTTGGATGAACAATAAAAAATACGTCTTTCCCAGCACTAGTTTCTACTTTGACCATGATTTTCCATCCTATCTTTCGAAGACAGGGCACCAATTATGAAATATAGATCCTCGAGAGTAATCTAAATCAAATCAGTAAAAAGCAAAGTTGCAGAAGCAGAGATGAAAAAAACATAAAAAGAAGCTTATGCTTGTCTTGCATCCTAGCATGTACAATGTTTAATCAGGAGATTTCCTAGACGAGGCACCCTAACTACTGTGTGAGACAAGCGTGTCCTGTTGACCAGCACAAGCTAAAATGTTTTATATCTAGAGGTCCTGGATGGGATACTTGAAACTTCAATTTCGACGAAGGATGATTCTTTGGTGGTGGTCGATCACGAAAATTTTCAGTGGATGTAAATGGTCGTGAACCCATATATTATGACTTTTCCTTATTTTTCTCTACAGGTATTAAAATGCAAGACCCTCTTACAACAACCGAAAGAGGAGTCATAAGACTCATAACTCATGCAAAGCAAAATTACAAATGAAAATTGGTTGAAGAGAAGTAATAATTCATATTCCAAAAATGAAAATTTGGGGATGGCAACATATGGCAGAAACTACCAAATGGAAAACCCCGAGCATGCATTAAAATAAATTGGTTTTCAATTCACTCTAGAGGTAGAACAAAGATAAAACGAGAACATGGTCATTGAATCAAGTACCTTTGGAGCCCTAGAGATAAATAGAGAGTAAATTTTGAGTATTGTTATGTTGACTTGCTGCACCAAATCATGGGCAGTTCTCAGTCCTTGCTGTGCTGAAATAATGCTCTCCATTGCTGTCTGGCTCTGGTCTGGGTCTGAGGCAGTACACACCACTACCTTGTTATACTTGTCTCCTATCCTCCGATGCCTAGCTCGTAGCATTTCATAGGCTGTCCATATAAAGAAGGTGGCCAATGCCTTTCCAATCCACTCCCTACAATTGAAACTCCAGATAAAGCCTGTCTGCTGTACTAAACAAGCAAAATTACGAACTCATTCATCACAGAGAAATATTACTTGTAGGTTATGAAGAGAATAGCAGCAATAAAATTGACAGTTGCACCCGGTCTATCCCATGTCAGTACTTCTTGAAGCCATGTCCACCTAGTTTTCACTGGTTTCAAGAGCTCCTGCAAATAATATGTCATTTGTGAATTGAGTACAGATACCCCAAACTCCTAATCTATAAAGAGCCTTATCACTAGAAGTTTCCAATAATAGAACTACTCAGCTATCATGTGGTCCTAACTGCCCTGCCCCTCTGCATACTGATACATGGATAATGAATACTTCTCTCCAGTAGGATTCGTCCTAACTTCCACAAACCATAAGGCAAGCGGCAATGATAATGATTTTATATGTAATTTTGTAAGGAAAATCTCATGTTCATTGCCATTTAATACCGGCCACCAATGAGGCAGTCATATTTTTTTTATTCTTTCTTTTCTTTGTGAGTGCGTTGGCTACTCGGCTATCTTCATGGTATCAAGCCATGCTATGTCGGCACCGGTAGACGCCATTCTGGTCTTAAGCTAAAAACTTCCGAGAAGTTTAACCTACATCAGCAGAATAACATCCTTTAAATATGTTTTAGGGATTGAGGGAACCTTCTATATGCCATAACAGCAGTGGTGCAGCCTAAATGAGTCATTATAAGAAGGAATAAGTGTAAGAAGGGCACTTTGAAGAGAGCTTAGCTAGTGAAATTAGAAAGGAAAGACATACTCCATAATTGACAATTAGATAAACGAAAAGCCAAGCAAATAGTACATATTCAACAAAACAATGAAAGATTTATTATAACATCATATATCTACGGTGAACACTTACCACAAGTACAAGAGCACTGTCAACAACACCTTCTTCTTTTAGAACTTCAGTAGTAGCTTTTGCTGAACCAATTTCCTTTGCTTGTTCCCTCACCTCTGTAACAGCTTCGTCCAATGTTGCAAAACTATCTTCTTGAGCGCTTTTTATAGTTACTTCTTCAATCACATCCGGACCTTTTGACTCCATATCAGGCACAATCTCATGTGGCATGTTCAGATTCCTTAAAATTGAACTTGCACTGCAGGATTCTCTAGTATCAATCAGCTTTAGAGTTTCCGCAAGTTCTTCTATAATATAATCACCTTTAGGAAGCTCCTCAAATAGAGTAAATATCAAAAACCTTTGTGGTACTGGAGGTGCCATTCTTAGCATTTCTCTAGCAGCATGGAGCCTTATGAAGCCTAAAATTGTCCTTGCGTGCATTTCCCACATTTGATTTACAGACAGTGACTCTTTTTTGGATAAGAACTGATGTAATAGAACAATTTCCTTAATCAAAACCATCCAAAGATCTCGTCTTGTGGAGCTGGTCAATTCAGGGAATTCTAGCAGTACACCTTCTGTCCTACAAGAGGAGTTGCAAAACCATCAATACAAAAAGAAAAATTGTGATGGAAGAATTAATCCGCACCAGCAGATATTGGTAGGTTACTTTCTGTGAAAGTTCACAACGTAACCAAAGACATTCTGAAATATATACTAACATGATTTGGATTCTTAATTCGCATGGCCTTCAAAAATAAACATCTCAACCAATAAAAATATTACTCTTAACTAGGTAGGGATGAAGCCTGTCAATTCCCCTTATACTAAAAAGAACTGTAATATCAGTGATCTTAATTTATGTCGGGCAACATCAGCTGGCTAGCATGTTCCTTTTTATAGAAGTTTCTGCTGTATGCATTGAGCAGATACAGACTCAAATAACTGATATAAGTTCCTGCGGAAAACCTTAGATGTAACATAATTTGATACAAAATAAATAACGCGGGGAATTTACTCCACACAGATATAACAGGTGGCCATCTTAATTAGTTGACCCTTTTGACCATAAATTGGATTGATATAGCCAAAACAATTTATAGAACTTCCCAGGAAGGTACACAATCACATGAAGCACTAATCTCCCTAAACTGTAGTATTTTCTGTTTCACTGTTAATACATATTTAAGATTACTTGAGGTCACGCAAAAATTCTGAAGTCAACAATAAAAAAGAAGTTACTCATAGCTTGTAGACTTACAGTTCTGAAGACTCGTATAGGATAGCTTTGTCAAAGAGGGGTGCGCCCCAAGGACCTGTAGCATCTGGTTTCACACTCTGCTCATTATTTCTTGAGAGGTCAACTTTTATTGAATCTTCATAATTAAAGGACCCCAAGGCCTCGAAGTAGAGGGCATAATTGGTGAGTGTCAGTCTACCTAGATAAAATAATAGTTACATTGTGAAATTTCTGGTGTTCGTAGTACTTAAGATAATTTGAAGCTTGATCAAAAGATTATAAAAACACGGAATACAATAACTTGTCAACCTGGCCAACTGGTTCCTCCAATATGGCGGACTACTCGTTGACTGCTTGCAGTTCCCTCAACATGCAATATGTATTCATCGTCAGCAAATTTGACTCCAGTTGGTGTTTCTTGCTTTTTCAGATTCTTCATGCACCTGAAGTAACTCCGAGTATTCATATGGAAAATGAGAAAACCAATGCATATTGCTGTGTCCATGGTGAAATAAACAAAATGTGAGAAAGTAACTTGATCTCTTTACACATGAACATATTTCTGTAATGAATCACCTTCATACAGCAACAGGAAAAGAATAATGCATTATGCCATAATAACTTTTATTCCCAAAAACATTTCCGACAATTTAACCAAAAATAAATCACCATATGAACCCAGGTAAAAATAAAGGGATGTTAAGACCCCTCTTACTTAGTTTTTAAGTTGGAAGATTAAGTTGTCAACATATTTAATATAAGGATATGGAAAACATTTACAGGTAGCTTCTGATTAAACATCATTTTTAAACTTGTTGAAGTGACAATTTTTTCCGGAAATTTTACTATATACGCCTGAACTTTAAGATAATTCACAATATATCCCTCAATTTTTAGAGAATTCATCCAAGTACACCCCTATCAAGCACTAATTCAACATTTCTAGACAACGTTTTGGATTACCTTCAATGGAAGTTCAGTTTTGGGCACAAGTTAATCACAGTGGGAAAATACAGTATCCAAAAAGTAATGAATTAGGACTGGATATAAGCATCTCGATGTATATAGATACCTAAATCAGTTACCTTTCATGGCTTAATGATTTAACTATAAAAATTACCTATTTGGTCTAGACTAAGAGAACAAGGCAAAAGTTTATTTAAAACAATTGATATACGCCCTTAGCCTAATCACTAAGTTTTAGGTCCAGTTTATAAGCCTAATCACTAAGTTTAAAATCCAATTTATAAGACTAAGTGTGTATTAAGGGGCCTTATCCACTGTTGTTAACCCAACTATTAGACTCATGATCCACTTAAAACAAAAATATAGAATTATGAAAACATATAAAAAGTCTATCCTAATGTGAGTATTGCGTAAAGTGCAACAATATTGCACTCAAAATTGATTCACTACACAAATGATGATTTGGGTTTAAACTTTCTTTATCCTTGCTATTCACCATCTTCCAGATTTTTCTTCCTAATTCCTATATAAACCCACCTGACCCCAAACAACTTTTAATTGGTTTTGGCTATGTGCACAATTAGGGTTTTTCAATATTATTGCTTGGATAAGTATTCAAAATTTAGATATAAGATTAAATCGGAGTAGAATGATCCAATTGTGAATTATGGGCCTTATGACTCAAAACCTAATACATATCTCATCTCTGAATCCATATTAATCCAAGTTATATATCTTGAGAGTTCATAACGGAATTTTTTTTGCTATGGATGTGTCCCATTAGAATGTCCCTCGATTTGTTCTTGTCGTTGAATCTTTAGGAAAGGTTTATATATTTTCCTTTAAAAATTCAGCTACGGTTCCCACTTTGACCCTTCAATCATCTCTTTTGTATAATTCACCCACTTTGACCCTTCAATCATCTCTTTTGTATAATTCACTCATGCAAACCCCAGGTGCCAAGCATGTCATTACACATGTATTCACAACCCACAAAAGAATTGACGCCTATAATTTATTCTAAAAATGAGGGTACATGGTGATTTTTTGACACATACTCAGGGTTAGGGGTACTTATGGGCCGAGTGGAGCTCGAGTTTGGCTAAGCTCGACTCGAGCTCGATAACTAAAACTCGAGCTCGACGTGAGCTAAATAATCGAAGCTCGAGCTCGACTCAAAAACCCAATTCTCGAGCTCGATTAAAGCTCGTTTCAAGCTCGACTTGAGCTCGATTAAAGCTCATTTCAAGCTCGATTAAAGCTTGTTTGAAACTCGACTCGAGCTCGATTAAAGCTCGTTTAAAGCTCATTTTAATCTAATGTGAGACTTTTGGTTTATATATCAAATTATCTTTTATATCTTAAGTATATTTTTCTATAAATATATATTATAAATAAAAATTCGAGTTTCTCACGAATTTTTCGAGTCGAGTTTTGATTTGCTAGACTTGGTTCATTAACTTATCGAGTCGAGTTCGATCTCGTGATCAATCGAGTCGAGCTTTGACCGAGTTTTGACCGAGTCGAGTTCGAGTTGCTCGCCATAAAATTTACGTTTATTTATTTGGGATAGTAATAACCAAATTCTTTATAATAAAGGCAGTGACCAAGTATATTTACCAACGAACACATATAACGAACACATATAAATGGAAGGGCAACTCACTTCTCAATCTGTCAGAAATCTACTATAGGCTGGATAAAGGAGTGTAAATATATTTACCAACAAACACATAAATAGAAGGGCAACTCACTTCTCAATTTCTGCCAGAAATCTATTATAGGCTGGATAATGGAGTATGTTTCCGGTACGTGCCGTAAGCGTTTCAAAGATAAATCTACCATTGATGGCATCTCCAGGCAAAGGGAGCATTGATGCAAACCATACAAAAGCATCTTCCTTAACACCTTGTCCATGATCAACCTACCAACACAATGTCATCACTTTGATCATTAAAATACTGTCAATGGTTAAACGTTGACTGGTAAGCAAAGGGAAACCTTGATAGATGCCAAGATCTTACGAGCAGTGGCATAATGTCAGAATAGAACAACGGCACATCTTCATGCGGTTCAGTCATATTGAGAGGTTTCTTCTCTTCTTTCTCTTTGCCCAAAGTTTCCTGTATACCAATGCAACAGTACGAAGGTTGATTTTTCACAGTTAGCTAGGGACGCTTGGAATGTAATTATGACCTGCCAATTAAGAGTCATACGTTTCCAATGCCAACATATCTTCACTAACCTCATTGTACTGAAATCAAGAGAAACTTGCATAAAAAGAGGGAATTGCAAATTTGCAAGCATAGAAGTACAGTATTCCATACAAAGGAATCACATAGTCATTAAGGTTAGATATTATGACTTGAACATTGGTTTAACAGTGATACTTCTAGCACAGCACAACTTGCAGTGAGAATTATGTCCAAGGCATTAAAGGTCACTTTTTACCAATAAGATTGTTAATGGCAAACTGATGGAGGGTGAGAAATGTACCGTGTAAGAATCTTCATCAGCTGAGCTAGGCATCTGCCAAGCTAACATCATGTCGAAAGTGAATCGGCTATAGGAACTATCACTAATAGGTTCTTCTGTCCCACAAGCTGGTCCCTTTCTTAATGCCTTTGAGCAGCAAAACTCCACTAATTTCCTTGAATATTCGCCCTTCTCTGGCTTCCATATTCCCGTGAATTCTTCCAGCAATGCATCAATGGAGGTGTCCAATTTCCTACCGAACCAAAAGAAGCATCACAATCTTCAGTAGCAGCTTTAGCAATTCAAATGAGAAACCAATCAATTAACAAAGTTGAGTAATTCAATTTGAACCAAGTCAGGTGGTAGACAAAATTATTAGGGGCGAGTTATTTGTCTCCATCCTTCCTATAGAAGCTAAGAAATATTCCATATACATTATTTATGTAGTTAACCTTAAAAATGAACTTGTCATTTCTACTGCAAATTCCATATTCTTCTACTGTGCTCACAGGAAGCAAGGAAAATTGATTCAGTTCTCTATTTTGGGGTACATCACATTTGAGAACAGTGGACTATCTTTTCAGGAAATCACCCTGAGACCATTACAAATCACCCTGTCGCACACTTACAGTTCAGGAAAAATGGTAAAACTAATCACAAACATTGAACATGTGACAGATACAGTTATATTTGAACAGGAAGTACTTATTATTAGTGTGCCAGCACACTTCCCTCTTCTTATTTTGCCTTTTGGCTAGAGTTATCATGATGATACTACTGTCACTTCAAACATATAGCTAAGTCAGCCAGCAAGCTGATTTTGAATATAATCTCCTTCCGCGGTATTTTGAAAGTACCCCTAGTGGTCTATATGCATATTTAGACCATATTTGCGTTGGATATAGCAGGATACAACTGCAGGAGACGCAAATAACACTTGAGCTACTTGTGTCAGATCTATAAATGACGCAAATCCAGGTCAATTTGTATCACACTATAGTAAAAGGCCTTCTTGTACTTAAATTATTTAGTTCCTTTGTGATCATAAGGATATTCATTGTTTATGGCAAACATCACCTACTCCGTCCCCGTTGATCATCCTACAGTTCGTTTATGTCTGATCCTCAGTCATCGTCCTACTTTTACTTTATTCCTCTCTTATTTATACTATTGAGGATAAGATCTACGGAGTACTTTCTATTGACCAAACGCCCCCCTTTAGTGTCTACACATTGCCGCTCACAAGTAATATTGCTCAAATGGAACGAAATACGGCGGAGTACAACTATACACGTAAATAAGACTGACTAAGAAACATAACAGCGGCAGCAGCTGATCAAAGGCCTGTCAATTCCTGATTCAAATTGCATAAACACAGTTAACCACCCACTTCTTACATCAAACCCAACTTTCAAATGGCCAATATATCCAAGTCTAACCTTTAATTTCTCAACATATGTCAGTACGTACCATTGACAATTAGCAGGTACAAACAAGAATAAACGATCAAAAGAAACCATAATTATATGAATTTGTTCATTAGATCAAATAACAAAATCGAGAATACTAATTACAGAAGTCAAACCATTGCAATTACTAAGAAACAACCCACCTAGTCACCTACAACAGACAATCATTAAGAAACAGATAAAGCACGAGAAATGCAAATCATAAAGTGTAACTGTACCGAGCACATTGGTGGATGACAGAATTGGCAATGGAGGACAGATGCTTCAAATTCATCGTTCATGCAACAATCAGAACAACAACCAAGCCTTTTAGTTTTTTTATACACAACTCTACGTACTTGCTATAAATAGAATAAGGTTGGTTTGATCACCATGCTTCGTGTTTCCCTTGTTGGAGTGAGAGCGGTGAGATTGGGAGAAGTGGGGATACGTGGCATGGAAAAGGCTGATGAAGCATTGGAATAATGAGATGAGATGAGAAGCGTAAGGTTTCCAAATCTTGCCACTTGTGGCTCATGCAATGCAACTCCATCTGTTTTGTAATCGGTTTTTATTTGCAATTTGCATGCATCTTCGTGTTTTGGGCTTTTAGGCTTTTAATTAAAGACATTAGTATGTGTCCGTTCAACACCGCAACAATAAATTTGGTAAACGAAACCGAAGAATTTGGATTATTAATATAGAATATAGACATAATTAAAAATATAATAAATTTTAATTTGATGATTTAAAGTTGTTCATATCTTGCTTAAGATAATAAAACTCTTCCTCTCATTTTAAAGATATTTGATCAGATTTTAAAAGGTTTAGGATGAGTAAACATGGGTTTGATGGTTTTATTTTTAGTTATGCATGTTTATCCTCTTTTTGTTTTTAAACTTGAATCTTCGTGTTTTAAAAGTTTGTTTCATCCAAACCCATGATTAAGTAGCTATTCGAAACTTAATCTTTGTTTTTTTAATTTTTATCTACCCTAAATAATGAAAAAGCCTCATATTGCAATTTGGAGGCGTCTATGAGTTTAACCGATATGATTTTGTTTGGTATTAACATAAGAGTTCAAGTTTTTAGGTGCCTTCCAGTATTTTTGTTATCACATAAATGTGGATGAACATCCTACATATTATTTATGAGCATGAATGAACGTGAAGCCTCCAAATTACAAACGGAGCATTTTCGTTGCTTTGGGTGGAAAAATTACAAAAATTAAAAATCTTTTGCTTCGGTAACCTAATTAATCGTAGGTTTGAATGAAAATAAATTTAAAAATTATAGCTTTGGAATATTAAAAAAATATCAAAATGAAAGATAAAGATGAATAACTAAATGGTGGTTAATAATTAAAATTTATAAAATGGAGTTATTATTGCTTTGCTTATGATTCTAACACGTGGGTATAATTAGGGATGAGTGGTTGGGATGATAAATGAGAACAACGGTTGGAATTTTTCTTAAGTTGCTTAATTTTTGTAGTTTGATCAAGTGTTCTAAGTTATTATTTATCAAGCTAATGCCAATTTTAACCTTTTTATGGTATTATGTATATAATATATCCTTTTTAGTAGTGTTGATTGTTGAAGAATTGAAATATGTGCTATTGCGAGTTTTTAATTACTACAACGTCCATAAGTTATCATTTTATAAATACTCACCTATTTTAAAATAACTACAACACTTTTACTTTTATAGTTTTCAATGTCTTACTTTGACTATTACTATTTAAAATTATCTATTAATAAAAATTATGATAAAAATATTTAATAGAAAATATACAATGAAATCAATCTATAAATATAGTTTTATTTAATAACAATTTTTTTTTATAACTGAGTAAAAAAAAATAAGTCAAAATAGGCATTTTTATTGAAATAGAAATTATATACATAATACTGATTTAAACTAGATAAATAATGGTATAAAATAGGCGTTGTAAATCAGTAATCAAATCATTTGATTGCATGGGACATTTACTGCATAGTGCTTTGAGTAGTTATATTTATCTCATTTTAAGTGTTACATTGTAAGTATTATTTCCTAATAGGAATAGGATATACACTAGTAGAAAAATAACCTATTATAGAGACACTTAGTGCTAAAAATGTTGATTAATGATACATTTAGTAAACTTTAAGGCACTTTAGAAAAACGTTGCTCAATTGCATCGCCAAATCCATTCTTAGTAAACTTTAAGGCAGTTATCTCCAAGCCACTTTCTCCACTCTCCACAACTCAATTTCTAGGTAATTATAATGTTTAATAATAAATTTGCTCGCTCGTTTTTTTTTCTAAACCCATTTTCTTCTGAATTCTCAACCCATCAATTGCTCGTTTTTTTCCTTCTGAATTATCAACCCATTCTTAACTCATCAATTTTCTCATTTTTTTATTTCTTTAATTTTGTTGTCCGTAATCCCTATCCTCCAATTTTAGTGTGCAAGAGCGACAAGGGACTGCTTTGGGGTTCTTGATTTCATACCCCCAATTCAAGGTTTCTTGATTGAATAATTTCTGTCAAATTACCCATCCCCTTGTTAGTTGATTGGTTCAAATATACTATTTGCTAATTTTAAGGAGTGTTAGTTATGTTTAATTAGTCAATAAAACATAGGATGCATAACTTGTGCTAATCTGCTCCCTAATTATTAGGCTTAGTTTGGTAGTTTGATTCCTATTGATTGTGTAACTGAGCATTTCTCTTCTTCACCCCTCGCCAGCTAATTCTGTTTTTCTATATGTGATGATGGGCGGCTGATTATTTTGCTCTTTTCGGATTTCACTGACTGAAGTGTTCGGTTGTGTTTGTTGATGATATCTGTAAAGTTCTTTCTTTTGGGCAAATTCTATAAAGTGTTTTCTTAAGTTGATGATATCTGTGCAGGTTCATGATTATCCCTCTCTCTGTGTGTGTGTGTGGAAAGCTTCTTGTAGTCTCTAGGATGGACAAGTACTCCATTTTTTTCAAGGCTGAGGAGGTATGTATCCCTCTTTTGACTGTTTTGTTTCTTAAATCTGAGAGAATGTGAGATAATTTTAATATGAATGTTGATTCTGCTTTGAATTATGTGATGGAGAATTTATAGTTGTTTAGGAAATTATTTTGCTTATTTAAGTAGTCTAAAATCTGAAACTGTAGCCTCTGTGAGAGTGGATATAATATAAATTGCAACCTGAGTAGCTAATGAATAACAATACAGAATACCTATATCTATACAGATGAAGTAAACTGATATAAAGAATGATAGATTCACATGTGTTATATAGGAAAATTAAACACAAGGCTAAGGGTAGTAGCATTGATTAGAGTGTGCAAGTAATTAAACCCAACGCTAAGGGTAGTAGCTCTTCTTTAGGCTTTTATGATCATATTTATGATTCCGTAGGCATTTTATTTGGATATAGTATGTAGTCTATATTTTATCAGGTGGAGTTCATTCAAGCATGCTTGAGATTTCTTTTCTTACTGTGATTACCTAGGTTCTGCAGGAGTGTTTTTTTTTTTTTGATAAAGTGTAAGTGTTTTGAGGGATGTTAAAGAAGAGAAGTATTCAAGCAATCCAGCTATTTAGCAATCATTATGCTTTATCATAGTACTGAGTTTTTTTATCTTTGAGAATTAAAGCTCGTAAAATTTCAAAACAACAATAAACAATTAAAGGATAGTGTGTCTATTAGATGTTTATAGAGAAAGCAGTAAAACCTTCCAACATATGAATAATATTTACCATAGTATGCTGAAATTGAGCATTGCGCTTCCCATCTGTTTCTTTTTTCTGTTTTTGGTTTCTGTGTTTCTATTTTTTGTTTACCAAGTAATAATAATATAGACTTCGGTTGAGTTGCAATTTAGTGTGTTTCTATGCTTCTTTTGTTTCTGTGTTTTTATTTTTTGTTTACCAAGTAACACTTTTTTGTTTCTGTGTTTCTTTTTTGTTTAGTGCTAGTACTTATACCACTTGACTAACACTTGGTTTATGGCTACAATATTGTGCTAGGTCTGCTATTGTGCTCAAACTTTATTAATGTAATTTTGAAATGCTGAATAAATCACCCACTACAATTAGGGGCATAGATGAGGGAATAGAAAAGTGAAAAATCAGTGCTTATGTTATAATAAAAGCTTCACTGTTACATTGCAGACTTGTCTAAGTATTAATAGTCAACCAAGATGCTTAGACCTGCCTAAGTAATAGTTAATTACATTGCAGAATGCAAATAAGAGCTAGGATTTGTCATAAAAGATAAGAAATAATCAATCGTGAAGCATATAAATCCAAAATTCTACTATGACTACTTGTTTTGGCACGCAAAATCACAATCTACAATATTTTACACTCAAAACAAACAATAAATTCATTCTTCATAGATTTCGGGTGCTATTCGAGGTTTTGGAAAGTTCGGAGAGGCATATCTCTTAGCCCGATAGTCCGAATGGCTTAATTTTTTTTGAACCCCCTATTTTTAGAGGTACTACACAACTATGTTACCCTTTAATGGTCTCGATGATATCTTATTTGAGATATTGAAAAAATCTTTGAGAAGCCATAAAATTTGCTACGGGACTCCGAATGTGTCTTATAATATGTCTAAATTGTGTATTTTTTCGAGATCTACAGGGGTAAATTTTCTTCGGGGGATTTGTCCAATTATTTCCTCCAGAAAAGGCTTCTAACACCCTATAATCCATGAAATTTGATTTTTAAGGCCCATGATCCTCCTTTTTATCAATCAAAAGATTAGTTATGGAATTTTCATTTAAGCCTTTAAGGTAAGATAATTTCTCTCATTGTGCCATCCTTCATTATTTATATTTTAGGAGTACAATTATTTAGATTGTAATAGTTGAAAGTATGATATAATGACAAATTGATATTATGGCAAATTAAGATAATGGATGCATGCTTAGCATTGATTTGCTTCACCATTAACTTCATACTAGTTAGGTATTGTGTTGTATAGCAAATATTAACCTTATCAACCTATAGGGGTTAGAGGCATAGGATTGAAAAGCCAGCGCTTTTGAGAGCGTCGGTAAAGGGTGTAGCGGCGCTAAAAAGCGCCGCAATAAGCCAAAAATTAGCGTCGCAAAAGACTATTTCCCTACTAGTGATATAGGAATATGATTATATGAATATTAATAAGAATAGAATAGTAATAATATTTTTCTCATGGATTTTAAAGCTTTGTTGATAATGTAAGTCTACAATTTCTAAATTTTATTAAGATAAATATGTACAAAAACTAAATGAAATTCATTTCATTCTTAGGAATATGGAGACATTTTCATAGAAAAAGAAGCATAAAAGTGTCTAATGAATTCATTCACATTCATACTACATGCTTCAACTGAAGAGAATGGAGAAATAAAAGTTACAACAATTCTTTAGAACAAATTACACGGACACATACTAGGTTAAATTTATTTATGTGAGAAGTTACTCAATATATTAGACATATATGTAAATACATAAGTTTGTTATGTTTTGATACAAGTCGGTTAGGATGATGAGTTGGCAAAACCCATTTTGAGCTGGCATTATGCATGTATATATGCCTCACATTCACATTGAATAAAACAGATTCTAAAAGAAAATTTTCATAAAACAAACTCTTTAAATTTATCCTCTTTCTTCATGATTCTCTCTTGATCTTCACCCATATTACTGGTTTGTTCATGGTATTAGAGCAGAGGTGCTTGTAATAGAAATTGCAATGGAAGTACATGTTGATTCATGCAGTCATGATACTGGAAATCTCTTCAATGATCCATATTACCTGAGTAATGGTGATCATCCGGGCATGCGGCCTGAAAATCATGTTTTAATCGGTTCCAATTATTTGAATTAGAGTCGTGCAGTTAAGATAGCTTTAATTGCTAGAAATAAGTCTCAGTTTATTGATGGAAGCCTATCGATGCCAGAAGAAGGTTCTTTGAACATGCAAAACTGGATCAAGAACGATTACATGGTAATGTCCTGACGTCTCAATTCTATGGATAAATATTTGGTAGATAGTTTCATGTTTGTTAATTCATCATGTCAATTATGGAAAGAATTAAGTGAGAGATTTGGTCAAACAAAGGCCTGAGATTGTTTGAATTACATAGGTCTTTAATACCAATTCAGCAAAATGATCTTTCTATTGCTGAATATTTTAGAAAATTGAAGTCAATTTGGGATCAACTTCAAGTTCTTGAAGGTTATCCGGAATGTTCGTGTGGTGCTATGAGAATGTGCTCATGCTCGAATTTGAAGAGGTTTCTTGAGACTGATTAGAGAAATAAACTAATGCAATTTTTGAGTGGTCTTAACAAGGGTTATGATCAGGTAATAACAAATATATTAAGTGATGATAGTTTACCTACTTTTCATAAAGCGTATCACACATAGCAACAAGTAGAGCAACAACACAATGTCAATGATAAAAAAGGAATGCCAAAAATGAATGCTTTTCATGCAGCAAAAGTTTCTGCCAAATGGAGCTATAAATTTGGTGAAACATATAGGTACAATTCAATTAAGTTCTAATGTTTGATTAAATAATGTGTTTTACATACCGAAATTCAAGCATAATTTGCTATTTGTTGGGAAATTTTTTGATAACAAATTACTAGATGTTTTTTAGCCTGATAAATTTTACTTTCAAGACCTGGAAACTAGTCAGATAAAAGCTCAAGGTACAAGTCATTATGGACTCTATAAGCTTTCATCAAATGTGAATAAAATGGTTGCTCGTTCTATATGCCTTGTTTCTCATAATTCTGCTGCTGTACATAATACAGTAACATCTTTTAATAAGCCTAGTATTGATGTAATACATACTAGGATAGGACATCCTTCAGTGAATACCTTATAGCATATGAAATATTTATTGTTTGATAGCAATAATAATGGTAATTTTACTTGTGAATCTTGTGTGTTTGGAAAGTATCATAAATTTCCATTTTCAGCATCTCAATCTCGTGCCACTGATGCATTTTCTCTAGTACATATTGATTTGTGAGGAAAATATTCCAGACCTTCTCTTTCTGGTGCATTCTATTTCTTGACTGTCCTAGATGATCATCCTAGGATCACATGGACATATTTGTTGCAAGACAAGACTCAAGTTTATTATGTTATTGTTGCATTCTTGAAATATTGGTGATAAGAAGTTATAATGGAACCAAAATAGTTCAAGAATCATGTAAGTCTTTGTTTGCTTCAAAGGGAATTATTCATCAGAGGAGTTTGCCTGGTAATCCACAACAGAATGGACGAGTGGAAAGGAAACACATACATCTTCTTGGAACAGCAAGAACTATGAGGTTTCATGCTAGTCTTCCTTACAAATTTTGGAGTGAATGTCTCTTGGAAACTACTTATCTCATTAATTTGATTCCTAGTTTAGTTTTGGATTAGAAATCTCCATATGAACTTTTCTTTAATAAACAACTGGATTATGATCAATTAAAAGTATTTGGTTGTTTATATAATGCTTTTGAAAAGCTGTAGGACAAGTTTGCACCTAGAGCCAAGAAATGCATCTTCATTGGGTAACCTTTTGCAAAAAAGGGATACAAGTTATATGACATGGAGCTACATAAGGTGATCTTAAGTAGATATATGCACTTTATTGAGAATATGTTTCCTTATAGAGTCAATACTCTTCATGATGTTTCTCATGAAAATGCTCACGTATTATGCCTTTGGCTAATCCAGCTCTGGATCATTCCGTCAATACTCCCTTTTTCTCACAATAAGATACTTAAAATGATATTACTCTTGATCAGAATGAAGATATTTCATATTCTCATGCTCAAGAAGTTAGTGTGCAAGACATTAGTTCTGATGTTCAAGGGTCAGATTAGCATATTTCTCATAGAGTTTCTGGTAGAAAAATAATGATTCCTGCACGTTTCAATGATTTTATTCATTCTTTGCCTAGACACAGATAGTGGATGCTGATTCATCTGCAGCATCAGAATCTATCAATGTTTTTAGAGAACATGAGCTGGCAAATCTGTCATCCACATGCGCACATAGTCTTTCCAATGTTTTAGCCACCTTTGAGCCGACTTCTTATAAGCAAGTAAAGGTGTGTCCTCAATGGTTGGAAGCAATGGAAATGGAATTACAAGCTTTGGAAGATAATCAGACTTGTGAACTTACTTCTCTTCCTCATGGTAAAAAAGCTATAGGTTGTAAATGGGTTTACAAAACCAAATTTAAACCTAATGGGGAGATAGAAAGATGAAAAGGAAGATTAGTAGCTTGAGACGATAAAGAACTATTAGGAAAGGATTATAAACACACTTTTAGTCATATTGCAAAGCTTACTACAATAAGAGTGGTATTGGCAATGGCTATTGTGAAGCAATGGGATATTCAACAATTAGACATTAATAATGCCTTTCTTTATGGTTTTATTGATGAGGAAGTATACATGACACCTCCATTGGGATATCATAAAGCCATGGCTAGACAGGTCTGTAAACTAAAAAGATCTTTATATGGTCTCAAACAAGCATCAAGATGTTGGAATAAGGAGTTAAGCAAGTTTCTCATAGATTAGGGTTTCACTCAATCAAAGCAAGATTGATCATTATTTTTCTTGAAGAAAGATTTATCATATATAATGGTTGTAGCTTATATAGATGATCTCTTAGTTGTTGGAAGTGTAAGTCTTTGAAAAAGGACTTACATACTACTTTCACCATCAAAGACCTAGGAAATTTAAAGTATTTCTTAGGCATCAAAGTCACTCGTTCTAATTCAGGAGTGCTTTTGAATTAGAGAAAATATATCTTAGATCTGTTAAGAGATCAAAATATGAAAGAATGTTCAGCAGCAAATTTTACTATGGTAAAGGGATTGAAGCTCTGCAAAGATGATGGGGATTTACTGGTTGATCCTGAAGTTTACTGAAGGATTATTTAGAAGCTATTGTATTTGAACATGACAAGACCTGACATTAGCTATGCTGTGCAACAACTAAATCAGTTCTTAGTGGCTCCTCGAAGTCCACATATGTCTGTTGTTCTGCACATCCTCAGATACCTCAAAGGAACTTTGAATTATGGTCTTTTTTATCCAGCCAACTCAAGCCTTACAACTATAGCATACAGTGACGCTGATTGGGGCAACTGCATAGACACTGGAAGATCACTTACTGCTTATTGTGAGTTCATTGGCAATTCCTTAATATCATGGAGAACCAAAAAGTAAAGTGTTGTGTTTAAGAGTTCCACTGAAGCAGAGTACAAAAGCATGAGTCAAACTACAACAAAATTGGTTTGGCTTGAAAGACTATTAGCTGAGTTGGATTGTATGATTCCTACTCCAATAAATTTCTATTATGATAATGTGTATGCTCAACATATTGTTGAGAACCCATGCTTTCATGAGAAAACAAAACATATGGGACAAAGAGTCCAAAAATTAATGTTCATTACATTAGAGAAAATGTTCAAGCTAGTCTTATTCAGTTGAAGTATGGTAAACTTGCTCTTTAGTTAGCATGCATATATAATGATGAAGCCTCTTGGAACCAATCAACATAGATTTTTGAGCTCTAAAATTGGGTTAGTGAACTTTCCAATTCAAGAATGGACACACAGTCATTCTTGAGGAGGGTGGGGGGTATTGGACATATATGTAAATACATAAGTTTGTTATATTTTGATATAAGTCGGTTAGGATGATGAATTGACAAAACCCATTTTGAGCTGACATTAAGCATGTATATATGCCTTACATTCACATTGAATGAAACAAATTCTGAAAGAAAATTTCATAAAACAAACTCTTCAATTTTATCCTCTTTTTTCATGATTCACTCTTGATCTTCAATCCATATTACTGGTTTGTTCACAATATAATTGGATGTATATAAAAAATTATTCAAAGCATATTTATAGTCAGTGTTATTTGACATACTTTAACTTGAAATTGAGTAAACAAGTGGCTATGGTCACATGATTCGATTTTCTAAACCCCCTTTTTTCATCTAGTTTGATATGCTTTGATTTTCTGTTTTGGCTAAACTTTGATCTTAGATGTATACAAGTTTATGAGATAGAAAAATGATCAAATGATTCACTTGAATTTATATTAATGTCTGTTTTTAAATGTTACTTAAAGTTTTTTATTATAAAATTTAAAATGTATAGTGATAAAAAATGCTATTAAAAAGATATAATGATGTATTTCATATATCTTTCTTCAACTAATTTTTACTAATTTGAAATTATTAATGATTAATACATGATTTTATCAATTAGAACTAGACTTTACTGATTAAAAATAGTTTTTGTTAATTTCCTTTTTTATTAATTTATAATATATTACTAATTTTTACTAATTACAACTGGATACTGATTAAAAATAATTTATATTTATTAAATATTATCATTTTAATATATAGAGAATATGACCTTCATATGATATATTTTGATTTTATATAGTTATGTACAAAATATGCTATAATAAGTTCAACTGGACAAATTATGAGAACTTCACTTGTGTTATGAAGTACTTCATTTTGTAGCCTACTTCAAAGTGTTCAACGTGACCCCCATCGAAACCCAATTGTCTTGAAATCCCAAAGGCTACAAAATTGTCGGTGCATATTTTTTGGGGTGCGGAAATAGTCGGTGCATATTGCATAAATAATTAAACACAAGAAGCAAAGCACTATAATACACGAACCACGATCAAATGTAACAAACCTAATGTTGTATTATAGAGAAACAGACAATAATAAGCATATAGTTTTCGAAAATCAAAGAACCTTTTGATGCGGAACCTGTGCTGGACAGCTTCGGCAATGGAACCGTGCAATGGGATGCCCTTAGAACAACTCCAGTGAAGAGCTGCCTATGGACGATCAAACAACCCAGTGGATATACGAGTTAAGGAAAATAACCCACGAGAATTGTATGACACAAGAGAAATAACTTGGGAAGAAAGAGAGACTGAGATTATGCCAAAACAAACAAGTCTGGGGCTCGGTCTCGTCCAAGGTTCACGAACTAACAACATGAATATTTTAGATGAGGGCCTCAGGGGTTCGGTCTCATCCAAGGTTGATCTTGTAGAATAGAACGACACGTTAATTGCTTGCATTCAAGAACTGGCAATTTGATTTTCTTGGATGAGAGTGTACGGGGCTTAATCTTTTATGAGTTGATCTTGTAGAATAGAACTTGAATTAAAATACTTGTTCTTCTTTTTAGGGGAGAAGTAAAATTTGATGCAGACTTGTGATTTAAAGAACATTTGAGCCTTCTAGGGTTTTGGAAAACTCTCATATACGTAGGACATTATTAAATATCGCTCGTAAATATCTATGTATTGCCTGTATTTTGTATGTCTTTTATCAAATTTGTCCTTATTCCATAATTCTTTATTTATCTTACTTTTACTCATTTTCACTTACTTGTACTCACTTTACTTACTTTCATTCACTCTCATATCACTTTCATTCTATTTCACTCTTGGACAGGCACAACTCTTAGCTTGGACATTAGATTGACGCGTTTTTTGAAACATTTTATTTTAGACTCATGTATACACCCGTGAAGCCACTAAATCGTTCAATGTGAGGAATAGAAGATCCACCAAATAAACATCGAAGGGACATAACTTCCGCTGCGGGGTTCAAAATGACGTAATTTTTTTTAACTGTGTATTTTTTTGGAGATCTACGAAGACCCAAAATTTTCGATGCAAATTTAGCTTACTAGCTTTGCCAAAAAAGCTAAATTTGAATTTTGTAAAACAAAAATCTGAATTTTGAAAAAGAAGTTATTACTAATTATAATTATTAATTTCTAAACAAATATGTATCATAATCATCATTGAACGTAATAATCAATAATTATTATTACTCAAATACTAATTATTAATCATATATCAATTATTATTCTAATAATTACTAATTTTTTTAAACATGAAAAAATATAATTTTGAAAGAATTGTAAAAAATGGACGGTTCCTCCATGAAGAAACCACTTGAAATGGATGGTTCTTCTATGGAGGAACCATCCACTTTAGACGGTTCTACCATGGAAGCCGTCCACTTCGGACGGTTCTTTTACGGAGTGCATAATTTTTTCAACCCAGAAGATTAATATAGCCAAATAATGTGCAACATACATATTTATGCGAGCAATAGATAGAAATTGAAGGGAATTGACTCTCTCTTGAAAGAAATAAATAAAGGAGATATGTACTTTTTTAGAATATTCAGTGTATTCCATTATCATGTGAAAATTAGAATACTTGGGTGCTTAAGATATCTTTACCGAGGTGAAATATTGGATTGAAGACCAAGAAAGGAGAGGTCAGATGTTCAAAAGCTGAGCATTAGAAGTAAAAATCCGATATTAGACACCTGTCTTGGGTGTTGGATGCCAGGACTGACATTGGACGCTCAAAGTTATCATTCAACGCTAAGCCTTACGTTAGATGCTAAAACTCTGCATCGAATACACAAGCTGATTTTTAGATTTTTGAGAGGTTTGACTATAAATACATTAAGACTAGGTTACTTCCACTCTTTGCCTTTCAAACACATTTGGCCCAAACCTATATGCTTTAAACATAAGCCATGGACTCAAATTATAAAGAATCAATAAAATCTTAGTCCACTGTCAAAGAGTGAATAACTTAAGTTGGATAAAATTTGCCTTGGCGTTCTTTCCCAGATAACATATTTTTCATGAAATTAGACTTTAATTTTTTGCGCATAGTGACCCATTGTTGGGACCTTATGTCTTATGCATTCAAGATCAAGACTGATGAGATCATTTCACCCCCTGAAGAGTTCAAAGATATTATTGAATGGCTAGTCAGGGTTTCTCCATATTTGCCTAAGGTAAGCCAGTATTGTTATTTGGACTTTGAGAGGTACCTTGACCTTAAAAGAAAAGGTCTTAACAATGTTGTGTATCGGAGTGGGGTTGACTTGGAGAGAATGATCTCTTATTTTTCTCCTCTAACTGATAAACCTAGAACCCAAGTTTATAGACAAATTGTGTAACACACTCATGTAGACACAAAATCGTGTCTCCTGATGTGCGGTCCGATGACGAAACAACCCTGACAAGTGGACTTAGCTTAGGTCGAGTTTGAGTATGTGTAAACCGAAAAACACATCAAAATAGAACCCCTGAGAGGCCTTAGAACAGAAACCCAAGCCTAAGTTCCTTACCCTAGCCCAAACAAAAATCTAAAGTCACAAAAACACATCACAAAAACCACCAAAACAAACCTCAACCCGTGTAAACCTTAAAGCTTGGAACTCTTTTTCTTAGCGTGAGCACAGATGAACTTCAAACCTCTCAAAGCTAAGCACCAAACGCCATCATCTACAGCACCTAGCGCCCACCTTGTGCGTCAAACGCCCCTCCATAGGGCGTTAGGTGCCCAAAGCTTCCTTGGCTCTACTATGTTCTAGCTCATTCCTCTTCAAGCGTCTAACACACAGAATCAGCGCTTGATTCTCAATCCTAGCGTCCAGTGCACAGTACGCAACTAACACTTGAACACAACGTTAAAAGCTAAGCCAACTTCAAGCATCTAAACCAGAAAGGAATCTAATCAGTTGAGAGTTACAGCGTCCGACGCATAGCTCAACGCTTGACGCCCGACCCATGAGCATCAGCCCAAAGCGCTCTTGACTAATTTCAAGCCTCTTTTAGACCAAGCAAAAGATTCCCTTTTCGGGCGCTCGACGCACGGACCCAACGCTTAATGCTTAGAAACTGATGTTTTTTCCTATAAATACCCCTTCATTTGACGGCCTAAGGGTTTCCATTTTCTCTAATCTCAAGTTTCATTACTCTGCCCAAATACACCCTAATACACTCTCAAATACACTTAAAGCCTCTCAATCTTAACCTTACCAAGGATCAATCCAAGTACATTTGACACAACCATGCAAGGAAATCTCCCCCCTTCAACACATGCTTAAGAAAAGACTCTACTAAAATGACTTTCCTTAATGGTAAACACCTAGGACCCTTCTTGATATACACTTTTTCTTTATTGCTTTGTTTACTTCTACTCCATTCATCTTCTAGTCTTTGGATCTAGTGGTTTCCATCCATTCAAGACCCTTAGATTAGTGTGATGATTGTGTGAGGTGCGAACCCCTCTCACATGAACATCTATTTTAATCTTCTTGCAATTTGAGGATCCTTGATCTAACAAAGAGACATCACTCTCGATGCTCTCTTATGATCAACCCCAATAACTTTATTTTCAATGTCTCTTTTGCCTATGATGTGAAGAGATATGAGTAACTCCTACTTCACTAGATCAAGCCTCAAAACTCTAACTTTGAGCACCTTATTCAAGGAATGAACCATCTCCATAGATTGGTCTCCTCTTAATCTCTTAAACAATCCCTTTCCCTTGTATTCCATTTATTATAATCTACTTATGTTTATGCATTTTACCTTTTTTCTTTGGTCTATGATGAAGAGACTTGGACTTCTCCATTCTCTCTAGACTCAATTAAACTTTGACACTACTCATAAGCAAAACCTAGGTGTACATCATACTAGAATTTACATTTAGGAGTTATCTTTAAGGCTCATTTCTTGTTCAAGCATCATAATGCATATCTTGATCTTTATTTTGCCTCTATTTGTCAATGATGTTATAAGGCTAAACCATAAATGCCTTTTGAACTAGACTTTTGCCTCTTTAGTTGAAGTATGTCATGGAGAAAGGTCTCTCTAAGACTCAATCTTCATTTGACTAGAAAATCATAAACTCATCATCATTATGCATAATACTTACCTTGCATCCTAACTAATGTAACCCACTGACTCTTGACTCTATTGTCTTATTTCAATTATGCAATTTTATACATAATCCTTACTTTGTATTGCAATTCACTAGTAGAAAAAAGTCTATTTGCTGTGGTTATTTAACCTTATTTGCTGCGGTTATTATACCGAAGCACATATGGCCGAAGCACATATAAAACCAACAAATGCTGCGGTTTTTTTGACGCAGCACTTATAATATTATTTGCTGCGATTATTTAAAAAAACCGCAACATTAATTACCCTTATTTGCTGCGGTTATTTATAAAAAACCGCAGCATTAAATAGATGAATCTTAGAAAACTGACCCATAAGTGCTGCGGTTATTACTAAAAACCACAACAAATAATACTTATTTGCTGCGGTTTTTAGTAATAACCGCAGCATTAAATAGAGGACTGACCAATAAGTGCTGCGGTTATTACTAAAAACCGCAGCAAATAAGTATTATTTGCTGCGGTTTTTAGTAATAACCGCAGCATTAAATAGATGAATCTTAGAGTACTGACCAATAAGTGCTGCGGTTTTTAGTAATAACCGCAGCAAATAATACATTTTTTTCCCTTCTTTACCACCATTACTATCAAGTATATATGGAGCTGATGATTGACAATATATTAATTGCTGCAATGTGTGTCTTAAGGCCAATGGTACGGTTTTTATTTATTTTGTGTTTATGCCAATATGCCAATGAGTCAATTAACCCAATGTGTTTTAATATATAGTACATACAGAAAGAATTATATATATACAAAAGAATGTTTAATCTAATGAATACAAGGAATTCCTACTACCTCCTACCTTAAGCTAGCTCTACCTACACATATTGTCCGGCCCCAATGAAGTATTCCGCCCATAATTCCTTAATCTCCATCAGCTCTTGAGGTGAGTATGGCGTTGTTCTTTGAATCGCCTGAAAGGGTAAGAAATGATAGGTTTAGTTATCTACAAAACAGGAGACATAATTTCAAGCGTAAATTTCGGCAGAGTTTCCTCTGTAATTCGACCTTTTCCCATTTTTTAATAGTACCTGTTTTCACAATAATTACAATCCAACGATATCCATCCAAAATTCACAACACAATTGTGTGTTCACAACACAATTGTGTATTCTAACCACAATTCACAATACAATTCACAAACATATTGTCTGTTCACAACAAAATTGTGTATTCTAATTCACAACACAATTGTGTATTCTAAATGCAATTCACAAATCCATTGTGTTCACAACACATACAATTCCCATACATGAGTAGAACTCAAAACAATTCCCATATATCTACATACTATATCTCAAAAATAAATTACGGAGCTCATGAATACGTACCGTTGAAAGATCCTCACAATGAGCATTGTTGTGGAGGATTTCAAACAGGAAACGCATAAGAAAGTAGCCACACTCGGTGCTTCCAATCTGCTGAGGACACTGCATTACGAAACAAAGTACAATGTAAACCAAACAGATCAAATACAATTCTAAGGCAACGGAATAAATTGAAAACAGGGTTACCTGAGCCGGAATCCAGTTCAACTTCAATCCGTTACGGAGGCCGGACTGAACTTTAAAGCTCTTAAAGGCACTAGATTAGGAAAAACAATCTACGTGAATAACTAAACCTTAGTCTGTTACTCTTGTCAGTGACGAAAAAACTGTAGTTACCAAAAACTTACGTATTCAGCACTTCCTTAATCGCTAAGTTGCGTTTTTGTTGAAGAGGATCGAAAACGTATATTTTCCTCTTCTCTAAGGACAGAACAAGAAGTATCCAATGACGCCTACAATATGATTGGTAAATGGTTAAAAAACGAACATACAAGCAAGAGGATACTACGTACGTAAGAAGATCATACCTTTCATGGTACGGGCAAAAGATGAAACGCTTCCTATGATGATTGGCCATAAAAGATACCATGTAAGAAGTGACGAAGCCCTGGTCATTACCGATCATGGTAGCCGAGACCCTAGATGGGCACATGAAACCAAAGGATCCTAGTCCTTCTTCTTGGACCAACTCATAACAGGCCCTGTAATTAATTGAAACAACACCCATTTAGCAACATCAACAAATAGATGGTCACATATTAGATTATGAATTACATTCAATAGTCGGGTAACTTACATCATGAAGACTTGAAGCACAGATACATTCAGCTCGTCCCTTGTGAGAAGTTGAGTAACGTCCTCTGCTACGATCACGATATCCTGGTCCTCGGGGTACCCGAATATCGTCTTCCCACAACGAAAGGAGACGATGCTATCTGGCAGAAGCCTCGACACCTGCGCCCTCATTTGACGACAATTCTCACCAAGATGACTCAAGGCCAGCTCAGTGAGATCGGTCTGGGCAACGTCCTTCCGCACAGACTCGGTCGTCTCTGGACCGCTAGGACCGCTGGCAACACCTTCAGCTGCGTCCTTCCGTCCCGTACCTCTTTGCTGATTCAAACAAATTCAAAACTTAATACCAACATTAATAGAATAAGGATTCATAAAGTTAGGCGGAATGCATTTACCTCAGACGTCAGGAGCCGAACTAGATGCTTTGGCCACTGTGTGAAGGTCCCGTGGGCTTGCTCGAGCCTTTTGATGAACGCAGAAGGGGCAGGGACAGGGACATCCTTGTAGACCTGGTCATAGTCGTCGACGCTGACCTTCACATGACCAGGCATGATGTCAGCATGGTGGTCTTGTGTCAGAGCCGGATGAACGGTTCCTAAAGCAACAATGATTGCTTCATTGCCGTTCACCATGTGCATCAACTGACACGATCGTTGCTCCTGCAACAAAAGAGACAAAGATGTCAGTTTTTCTCATTCAAGTAAAGTAGAGGAATTTGAAATGCGTTTAGTAGTTTATAAAACCTAAGGAAACAAACCTGTAGATCCTGAAAAGGATCTCTAACCCCAGAGCCGCTTGAGGATGGTAAGACTGGAGGGTCAGGCATGTTACGCTCCGGTAGCTGCGGCATACCGAATTGCGCAGCGAACATCCTGAACTTCTCTTGGAGCATGGAATCCATCTTTTCCTCCATCTCCTTGATCGTCTGAGCTCGAACCCGGATCTCAGCCTCCTTCACAGCCTGTGTCACGGCGTTATCGATTCGAGCTTCGACGTCCTCCACCCTCTTCATCAGTATCGAGCTCCTCTTGTCAGCCCCGTACACAGTCTTTCGGCCAACGCCGATTCCGTAACCGACCACCCGACCTGGGTGGTCCTTTTTGCCGAGGGCACGGGACAGAATGTCGTCCCGTGGATGGGAGACAAACTCTCCCGATTCCTCTCTCCGTCTCCAATCATCCTGTGTATATTTCAAAATAAAAGTTAAGACAATTCACAAAATGTAAAAAGACAAATAGAATAATGACGAATAGCAAACATTACTCACAATGGAGTCCCGGACACTAGCCGTCTGCTTGTCCGGCACCACGAGACGTCCTTGTTCATCGGGGACGGATCTCGCTAGAAGCCACGTCGTCGTCCTATTTGGCAGACTCGAAACAACGGACGAACAACTGGATACGACGACGACATCGAAGGAATGAAGCCCTTTCGCCTCCATATTTCACTCATCTCAGCATATGAGTGTTGACCCATATGATGAGGATACAAGTTCTGGGCCGCACTCCTCTTCGCCTTCTCGCTTCTTTGCTGATTATAATATACAAGTTATTGCTTATAAGAAACTAACCAAGAAATTAAAGTAATATATATAATTAATATCAAACGATATTCAAAGAAATTCTTACCCTAAACTCTTCTGTAGAATGCATCTTCACAAAAGAGTTCCAATCTTCCTCCGAAATGAAGTTGTAGAGCTCCCAAGGTCGCTTCTTGGTCTGGCCCTCCTTATTCCTTGTACAAGAGATCCAGCCACTAACGAGCTTGGCCTTGAAGTCTCTCCACTTCAAATCGCAAGAGGTGAGGACCGCCTGCTTCTTTCGAGGGTCATCCTCGATCTGGAACTCTTTCTGTATTATGTAGAAACACAAAAGAACACATTGAGCCTAACAATTTCTATAACACAATTATTTTTGAGTTTAAGTAATGTAATTAAGTACATTAAATACCTTTGCATCCTCCCACAACATATCCTTCACGCCCTTCGGTACAGAGTTCCAGTCCGGTATCAAGATCGATACTTTCGACCGACTGATCTCCCCCAAATGGCATTTATATGCCTTGTAGTGTGTCCCGCACGGGCGTCCGAGTGCGTCCCACTCAAGAATTCTCTGGACACCAGGTATGGATTTGATCCCTTTTGAGGGACCTCTCCCCACTCTCTTCTTCTTCATCTGCTGGGTGTCCGCAGCAGAAGATGGATGGGGTCCTCTGTCCTCTTCCATGTATGTGAATCTGCAAATATAAAATAAATAGGTCAGTCAATTTAATTGAATTAAGTAGTACACATCTATATGAAAAATATACTATTTAAAAAATAACATTAAAGAATCATATAACTACATTGGATAATTTTCTTTGTAATACCTTATTATTGGATAATTTTGTGTTCATTACTATTCAGACTCCCTAGCTACGTAGAATCCTTCATCATGGTCATTACGCCTTAGAATATCGTCTACATCATCAACAACTAATTTTGGGATATTCCTCGTGGATGGCGGACTCTCATCAAACTATTCATCGTATTCGTCTTCATCAACAACATCCCCAATGCCAAGAATCCGTCTCTTCCCTTCAATAAGAACCGACCAGTTGCGATCGGCAGGATCAACCATGTAAAAAACTTGCTTTGCCTGTGACGCTAATATGAATGGATCGGCATGATGTCCCAGACGATTGGGATTCACTAGGGTTAAGTACCCGTGTTCGTCCTTCTTTACTCCGCGGTTATTATCAACCCAATTACAGTAGAAAAGAGGAATACTGAAATTGACGTAGTCAAGTTCGAAAATATCAACAATAACCCCATAGTATGAACCCCGTTTGTCTATTAATGTTCGATCCTTTGAACTAGAAAATTCAGGAGACATGGCAAAGACCATTACACCACTATTCTGCGTAGTTGACTTCTCATCCTGGCGCTTAGAGTAAAATGAATAACCGTTTATGTCGTATCCCTCAAACGACATAACTTGAACTTTAGCACCATATGCCAACCACTTTAATGTATCACCGACATCGTCAGGTGCTTTAGATAATTGATCCATGATCCGTCCTCTGAACCATTCAACAAATGTAGCATTATGGACCTGTACCAGCTGCAAATCCCTTTTAGAGGGATATTGACTCCTCAGAGTATTCATGTGCTCGTCTACATATAGATGGACTTCACTCAGGTTTTGCAAAATAAACAGTTCGGCCTTATATTTCAAATCATAACTGAGAGTAATTCGTTTCCGACCAATAGTGCCATGACCCTCGAGCCTCCCTGCATGTCTTGATACTGGTACCCCAATATCATGCGACCAGGCAAGATAATGTGCAATCCATGATGCAACTTCTTCAGCAACTGTTCTCTGTACTATACTTGCCTCTGGTTTGGCTGGATTCATGACTCTACTCTTCAAGACACCCATCTCTCTCTCAAATGGATACATATACCTCCCCCAAATTGGACCACATAACTTAATCTCACGAACCAAATGGATGACCAAGTGAGGCATGATATCGAAGAAAGAAGGTGGAAAATACATTTCAAACCGACACATGGTCTCAACCACATCAGCTTGCAAGTCATCTAATATCGCTGGATTGATTACCTTACTTGAAATAGCGTTGAAGAAGATGCACAACCTTGTAATTGTGTACCTCACTTGGGGAGGCAGAATCCCTCGAATAGCAACGGGAAGAAAATGTTGCATTAAAACATGACAATCATGGGATTTCATACCTACTAACTTCAAATCAGTCATTGAAACAAGTTTCACAAAATTCGAAGAAAACCCAGATGGAACTTTAAGTCCATGCAAAGACTCGCAGAAGCTGATCTTCTCCTTCTTTGAAAGAGTGAACCAAGCAGGAGGAAGATACCATCGTTTACCATGTTCTTGAGGAGCCAATTCAGTTCGCCCCATAGCAGCCATATCTCTCCTAACTTTAAACCCATCCTTGGTTTTACCAGGCATATTTAAGAGAGTACCAACAATCGCATCACAAATATTCTTCTCAATGTGCATGACATCAAGGCAATGGCGTATCTCCAAATGGCGCCAATAAGGAAGGCTCCAGAACATAGACCTCTTCTTATAGCCACCGGCTGATCTATTTTTAGAGCTCTTTCCGAACACAGTTTCAATGCCTTTAACGCGATCATATACCTCACTCACACGTAAAGGGAGACGAGCTTCGCGAAACTCTATGGAACCATTAAAAGCTTTTCTTTTTCTTCTGAAAGGATGATCTTCTGGAAGATACTTACGGAAACCCATGTAAACATGCTTCCCACAATTCTGTAGACGAATAGCTTCTATATCTTCTTCACATATCGGGCATGCGGTCTTCCCTTTCACAGCATAACCAGAAAGATTTCCATAAGCAGGGAAATCATTGATTGTGCAGAATATCAAGGCACGCATAGTGAAATTCAATTTTGAGTAAGCATCGAAAACCTGGACACCTTCCTCCCACAACAATCTCAAGTCATCAATAAGAGGAGCGAGATAGACATCTATGTCATTACCAGGTTGTTTAGGTCCAGATATAAGAAGCGATAACATGATGTACTTGCGCTTCATGCATAACCAAGGTGGCAAATTGTAAATAGTAAGAAGAACGGGCTAAGTGCTGTACTGAGAGCTCAAGGTCCCGAACGGATTCATTCCATCAGTGCAAAGACCTAGCCTAAGATTCCGACTGTCCCCCCCGAAACTCCTGTACATCCTATCAATGTTTCTCCATTGAGGAGAATCAACAGGATGCCGTAATAAACCATCTTTCTTCCTCCCTTCAGCATGCCACCGCAACAATTTCGCATTACTCTCATCTGAGTACAGTCTCTTAAACCTCGGTATAATGGGAAGATACCATAGAACTTTGGCCGGTATCCTCTTCTTTCTCAAATCGAGCTCATTGACCTTCTTTTTGTAACGAGAAACTCCATATAATGGGCATTCATCTAGATCCTCATACTCATTTCGATATAGAACACAATCATTTCGACATGCATGGATCTTCACATAATCCATTCTCATAGGACACATGAGTTTCTTGGCCTCGTAGGTAGAAAGTGGCAATTCATTTCCCTCAGGGAGCATACCCGATATAACTTCTAACAAGTGTGTGAAACTCTTGTCACTCCAATTGTGGCGTGCCTTTAAGTTGAAGAGCTTCATGACAACGCTCAATTTAGTGTGTAAAGTACAAGTAGGATACAAAGGCTTCTCAGCAGCTCTAAGGATTTCATCGAAAATATGGGGACGATCGGTAAAATCATCCTCAACATCATGCATCATCTCGTCTATTCTATCCTCTTCCACTCTATCCCGATCTCTAACATCATCATATACCTCATTAAAATTCAATCCATCTTCATTGCGAGGTGGCTTCTCACAACTAGGAAACTTACTAGCGCTTGACCCGAACTCTAATATTTCACCATGCCAATTCCAAGTCCTATAATCCGCTTTGAAACCTCGACGAATTAGATGATCTTTGACTTCATTAATGTCACGATAACCCCTGGAGTTGTTACAATCACAACACGGACACAATAATATCTTCGAATGATTGTGTAATTGATGTCTAAGTGCAACCCTAGCAAACTCCTCAACCCCTTGTACGTATTCCATTGAGGTTCGGTTACCGTACATCCAATCTCGATCCATTTTGAACTTCAAAGATATAAACCAAAACACTTTAGTGCAAAGTATATGTATATATTGCTGAAGGAACTGATTTTTTTTTATTTTTTATTTTATGAACCATCATTTTGTGCATACTAGTTGATATTTGGCTTGAGAAGATCTCATCCATTATTTAAATGTGGAACAAAAGAGGCACTGACATTTAAACCCTTATTATTTCTTATGTGAAGGGGTGAAAATATAATTCTTCAGACTAGAGACAAAATCTAGATTGCCCATAATATTTGTAAATAATGGGTGTTCTTATGCCCATAATCTTCTTACAGACTCAAAGTACGTAGCTGAGTTACTATCTAAAGGTAATCAATCATCCTTCTTTCAATCAAAGGCTTTTAGTAAATCATTCATTACCAATTAAACACAACTCAACTGGTGCAACTCAGCTCCTCCATTATGGGAGCCCTCTTCAATATTAAAACGCCATCTCTTTCTTTCTACCAAGTACAAAGAATAAATCGTGTTCTTCGATTTTATTGCGGAGCATATACTCCATAATTTCTTCATCCCACTAATTTCTTATCATTAACCTTTGTTTGAAATATTTTCTCTTAATTATATCTATGAATATCTATGAATAGCAATAAGTCATACAATTGATACAACTAATGCTGAACATTACTATTGGAACTACTCTGTTAATCAACTTCAATAATTTTTTTTTAAAAAAAACTATATAAATCTAGCAAATGGGCTGATTTAATACATGAATGCATCTCCATCACTGAATTATGTACGTCTCTTAACCTACCCGGATTATGTACGTCTCAAAACACCTTCAAATTCGTAGTATTATACATACAGTTGTGTGCGACAGTCTAGAATTAATATAAAAACACTTAACTGTTACTAGAATTAATATAACATTATACATACAGTTGTCTCTTAACCTACCCGGATTGTGTGCGACAGTCTCATAGTCATATTCATGAATCTGGGGTTCAAGTTCGTAGTATTATACATACAGTTGTCGGTAGAGTTATGTCCAGATACTTAAGCAATTTATGTACCGAAATGAGAAAACACGAAATGAAGACGCTTCGAAGACGAAATGAGAAAACGTACCTTAAATCTCTCTCGAAGAAGACGCTTCGAAGAAACCCAAATGCGAACCCTTTTTTGAGGGAGAGAGAGAAAGGTATAGTACGGTTAGGAATAGAGAAGGAATGGGGGGCAGGAGAAGACGAAGTTTGGATGGTAGGGTTTTTTTCGTATGTTTCGGTCTGGGGAAAGTTCTGGTCTTCTGAAAAAATGGCTTGGAAAAAGTGAAGTCAGGATATAAAGTACTGATTTATTGCTGCGGTTATTTTAAATAACCGCAACACTTATAGTATAAGTGCTGCGGTTATTTGAAATAACCGCAGCAATAAATCAGTACTATAAAAAATTCTCCTGGGAAGATTTATTGCTGCGGTTATTTCAAATAACCGCAGCACTTATACTTTAAGTGCTGCGGTTATTTAAAATAACCGCAGCAATAAATCAGTGCTATAAAAAATTCTCCTGGGGAAGATTTATTGCTGCGGTTATTTTAAATAACCGCAGCACTTATACTATAAGTGCTGCGGTTATTTCAAATAACCGCAGCAATAAATCAGTACTTTAAAAAAATCTCCTGGGGAAGATTTATTGCTGCGGTTATTTGAAATAACCGCAACACTTATGAATAGTTGCTTCGAAATATATTTAACCGCAGCAATTGAGGCGAAGCAATTGAATAGTTTTCTACTAGTGATTGTATGATTGAATCTCCCTCACTACTAGTGATTGTATGATCACTTTTACTTGTGCTTAATTCCCAAACCTTCTCATGGTTTATAGACCACTAACGTGAGTCATATGGAGATTCAAACCCCAGGGTTTCCAAACAGCCCATTAAATGTTTGGTGACGACTCCTTGACCCATTCGATGTCTCTAAAGCTGTATAGTCGATCCTTACCGATATGCAAAATAGTATGGAGCTAGTGAGGGAGAGTTCCTTCTTCTTTTCTTCACCAAAAAGAGAAGGTTAGGTTGCAAAAACCAGGCTCTCTAGTGTCAATTCACTCATCGAATCGTCCATCCGAAACCTAATTGGGTTCCTAACTCTTAGCACTTACGCAAAAGGTACAAAGTCCGAATCCAATATTATTATTTCTTTGTCACTACTATGGGAGTGACGAGATCTCAGTGCTATTAGAAAGAAAGGGAACATCATCATGTCACATGATAGGAGCCTAAGGCTATCACCAAGTGCACCCCCATTATTCAATACTCAAGGTGAATTCGACCCTCGAGTTTTATTCCTAACCTCTTTTACTTTAAGTGATTACTATATTAAAAGACTTGACAACCTAACACAACAAAACATACTCAACATACAAACTCCTATTTTATTTTGTTTAATATAGTGATCATATAAACTTTTTATAGCTCTTTCCTTTCCTTGCTTACTACATTGTTAAAAAACTTTTAAAAAATGTTCAACTTATAAGACATTCCATAAAAGACATAACTTTCTTTTCCTATAGTCATTTCAAAACTTATGACATGAATAAACTTAAACTTTCTTTTACTTGACATATATAATTCATGCAACATGCTTAAAACATGCACCAAAACTTCCTCATGCTTGTAATTTTAATTATACAAACATGTTAACTCCTTTAACCATGCTAATACACATGCATTCAATATTGGTCATAAATCCGATCAATCCTTGGTATGATACAATATAAAGAGTAATTGAATAATAACAACTCTTCTATACATACAGGTATTCCAACAATAGATAATTAGGTTATCCACTTTAGCAACTTAGAAATTTCCTAAGTAGTACTCCACTCCTAAAATAATAAATAAACTCACATAATCCTCTATTTAACAAATTTCACAACAACTAAACCTAATTTTTAAAAATCCTTTAAACATGGTGTAACTTTTATAAATTAGGGTTAAAATTATATTTCAATACTAGGATACAAGGCCTTGATTTAAAATCCCAAAATTCCATAATTTAGGCCATAACACAGTTATAAAAATATTCATAATGAATTTTACATTAATATTTACAATATTTATTATTATTTTAATTATAACATGATGTAAAATAAACTAAAAAATTAAATATGGTTAAAGTTTCCATGTACATGCCTTTAAAAAAATTTAAAACTAGAGAACAATAAAACATATGTATATTTTGTAAAGATGAAATTTATGAGGATGGTAGGTATTTATACTAGTTTATCTTAAAAGAGTTTAGAATAGACTAAAGAACATTAGAAAAATTTGATGATAATCTTTTTCCTTAAAAGGAAATAAGATAAAGTCCATTTAAAATAGGAAACTATATATAAAAAAAATAATTCTTTTGGAAATGGAAACTATTTAAATTCTTTTTCTTTTAAAATAAAAAACTATATTTTTTAAATAATTACTCTATAAATATTAAAATTTATATTTATAGATGTCGAAAAATACGCAGTATTACAAATAGTCCAAGACTTTTGCTAGTTTGACCGCTTTCTTTTTCGTGAATGAGAACAATGAGGGAGGGTATGTGTCGGTGCTCCAAAATGTTAAGAAAAGCGAAGGGGGAAGAATCCAATGCCAATAGTCATAGGTGATCCTTGACTTATATCATGTTAATCCTTCCCTTGTTCTAGGTGGGGAGCTAGATTTTGCTACAAGTAACTTACCTATACTTGTTCTTTTGCTTTGATTTGTGATTTTTGCTATGTCATGAAGATTGGCTCATTACTTTTTTCTCTTCTCCTCTTCTTTTTTGGTTTCGAAGATATTTTGATGGAGAGGCTCATGCTAGTAGCTCCTCCATAGAACCTTGCTTGAGAAGTAACAAGAAGGGTTTCACAATGAGAAAGAGACTTCTAAGCTATCCCACCCTTGATGAACAAGTTGCTTACTTTACTAAAGGTGAATTTCTGGTCAAGTGGGCTGTTCCAAGGTGACAAATCATTGCCATGAACGGTGTGGAGGGGTCATGTGCTGTGAAGATACCTAGCATCACCGTGTTGACTTTCTACCATCGGTGAGGGTGTTGAGGTAATATGACATAAAACAAGTGATTCTGAACTACACTATGGAAAGACCAAAAACTCAAGGGTGAAACTTTCAGAATCATATTAAATGGATAAAACAATGTAGTTCATACAAAATCCTCCTAATTCCATATGCTCTCCGGGAGTTATCTTACTTGGGTGTGGGAGAATGAAGTCAAGACTGAGTTTTAGGCATCTTCCTCCTAAGTCCAATCAAGTCAAAGAGCCTAAGAAGAAGCCCCTAGTAGTTCATGATTACTTGGGTGTAAAACTCGTTCCTCCATCAGAGGTAGGTTTGGGAAGTGGGTGATGTCAACCGAAGAAAGACCCACTTTTGACAAGAAACGTGGATAAACAATCTGAGTTGTGCTTAGGCTAGATATGTTTAGGCTAAAACACTTGCTTTGTCTATTAAGCTTTAGAATTTCATCCATTTTAGCTTTTTTGAATGAAGGCACTAGCTAGGCCACAATTTTAGGATAATGTAACTATAATTTCCATCAGTGAAATGAAATAGTAACATATATTTAATGAATACGTTAGAGAGAAATACCTAATTAAATACGATATATGTAAATAGTAACATATATTATACTAAAAAATAAAAGAGAAATAAAAGTACCAAAAATCAACTAATTGGTCTCATGAAAAGTGGTGAAAAATTATACAACTTTATTTTGAAATAGTATAATTTCATGTTATATTAGTATACTCTATTTTCAAATAGTGCAACTTTAAGTTTAAATAATATAATTTTATAAAAAATAAAACTGAAATACTATCTAGCCCGGATATATGAATAATTCATACATGAATTGGGGAGTCCTCTTAAGGAGAAATCTCTGACTCTATAAGGTTGCTTTTAACAAAGTCTGATTTTTAATATTGAAAAATTTATAGGATTATTTTTTGAAAATATGATATTTATAAGGTGATTTTTGACTATTCCAAGAAAAAAGAAATTAGGTTATAATAAATTTTCTACGTTTTTCCTATTGTAATAATCTCAAATATATGTTTTAAATCTCTAACTTCCAAACCATGGATATTTTCCTATTTAAAACATTAACTTAAATACTCGCCACCAAAATGTATTGTCCTATTAAAATCATGGATATATAGTTTTTTAGGGTATAATAGTTAGGCAACATAACAGAAGATCACCTACGCATAACATAGGCATCGTAAACATAAAGGCATAAAGCAACTTAATACTCAAGAAAGCGAAGAGGAATAATATGACTACAGGAAATCCCAGTCCAAAAACATGAAGATGCCCTTCTTAACAACACCTATAAGAACGACAGGGCCTTCCCTAATCCCTACATATCCATTCAATCATTCCTCTCTCAAAAGTTTGTCCACAGCGTTACATACATACATACATATATAGTAAAAGCTAAAGAATATAATTAATAATGGCAATCAAAACCAAGTCCTCAGTAAGTCCTGCAGCGCCTGTAACTTCTTACGTTGATTTCGTTCCTGCTTGTGATTTGCATAAAGAGGAAGGTCTTGAAACTCTAATCATCCATCTCCCTGGTATAGCTCTCTGATCTCCTAGTTCTTTTCCTCTTTTATATTTTGAATTAGAATATCTTGGTCATCATCTACAAAAGATACAAAATATTCATCCTCACACTATTATTACGTATTATGTATTGATCCCTCCTTCCCATAAAGGTAATAATGTGAAAATTAGAGTAGAGAATAGGCGGGTGTTGGGGCCTGAGGCAAACTTCAGATACAAATTAGAAATGTGAAGCTTTTACAAAAATGAAAAATAATTTAAGAGAGTAGGAGTATTTTCGTAAATTTATTTCTATATATGAGATTAGTATTTTCATATTTTCTATATTTCTATATATGATATAACAATACCTATATATGATATGTCAATATTCTGATATAGTTTTATATCAGTTATGAACTACAGAAGCATTTTGTCATACATCTTGAAGCACCTAACTAGTTTTTTGGAGTATATAAAAAATAGTCCCGTTACATTTTTGTGATCATATACTCTTTACGTAATTTTTTTTTTTTTATTTATGTCGAAAGGTACACCATATTCTGTATAGGATCAAATACATATTTTCAATGATAGCCGTATCACCGTATGCTGCAAAAGCATAGATACTAATTTCATACTATGAAGAAAAGAAGAACATAACTAAACTAGCTTCACCATTTTTTATATGATGTCTGAATATAGACTTTAAGAAGAACCAAATCAAGGTGCAAGTGAACAAAGATGGCGTCCTTAAAGTGAGTGGCGAGTTACCAACAAATGCAGAAGGAACAAAGAAGAGCCGTTTTCTTAAGGAAACAAAAATACCAAAGGGTTGTGATGTAAACGACATTCGAGCTAAGCTCACTGATGGACGCCTACATGTTATGATGCCAAAGAGAGTTACACCTCCATCTCCTCAAGTTGTTGAGCAGCACCCTGTATCGACATCGTTAGCTACTCCTCAGCCAGACGTTACTGATTATCAAACGCCAAAACTTGAGGCTGCTACGATTTTTGATGAACAAAAAACAAAGGGCACTACAAGTACTGAAATGGCTGGGACAATTAGTAGTAATCATCAAATGTTTGAGCATGGAAGCATCATACAAAGGCTGCACTTGCAAGGAAGAAAGGTGGCGTTTGGAGTCGGAGTTGGAGTCGCGGTTGCGACAATGGTTGCAATTGGAGCTTTTGTGGCTTCTTAAGGAGTCTTCTAGCTTAAACATTTTAGCTCCTTTGTATATTGAAACTGAAGAGTCAGGGCCAACCTGAACTCTTCGTATTGTGTCTTGTGTATTGTTATGTTTTTATATTGGGTTGGGTTGGTACATGGTTGAATTTGCTTTTGTGCTTGGTCAAGTGTATCTTATTATATATTGACGAGAATGAATTAATGTGAAGCCTCCAAACTCCAAACGAAGCCGTTTTGTTTCTTCAGTGAAATAAATAAACTAGATTCGGATGAATTCCAAACCAAGTAAAAAAAAGGAAAACTATTATATACTCTGTATTACATAACAGTCAATCTGCCAGGATAACTAGTATCATCCAATACTAAATATAACAGCAATATCCTCCCCTTCAAATACAACACCCTTCCCCATTACCCACTCAACATCTTCATATTCACTCAACCACCAACCAACCATTAATCCAATCCCAACTATCATACCCAACATTATTCCCAAATTTGAACCTATTTTCTCTATCCTAAAATTTTCCTAACTAGAAACATTAAGCCATAAAAACAAAAAATAATCAATCATTTCCACAAAAAGGCATCAAACTCGGATACCCAGATGAGAAACACGAGAGAACAATCAACAACAACAAACGGGTCTGAAGACTCCACCTTGATTACTAATGTTTTTATGTTTAATGATGGAAGCCAAAATGCAAAGTCAAATAGAGTTGAAAACATGATGGAAACCAAAATGCATAGAGTTGACAATGTGTTGGAAGTAATGGAAGCTATAATGCGAAGCTTTATGCATTCTGTCAAAGGACGAGAATAACTCTTGAGCCACGTCTTCAAAAGCTTGAGCCACGTCTCAAAACGGTCAGCAAAGTTCAAACACTTTGTCAAAGGATAAGAATCTTCTAATTGCCTAAATCTTGTGTTTTATCCTTTCCCTATTTCACTTATTTTATGCTCTAACCTAACTTATTTATACATGATTTTACTGTCAAAGATATCTCTTATTTTCGCAAATAAGTGATGCTCATATTTGTTGAAGATTGTTCAAGTTAACTTTGGTAATTACCAAAATTCAAGCATTGTAGTTATGGAAAAAGAAATCTGTTTTGAAGTTTCAAGGTGCACCAAATAAAGTGGAAATATTCTTGCTGTAAAATATTCAATGATATCAATCTTCAACAACCAAAATGAATGATTCTCTACAACCATATTGGAGGAAAACTTGCTGAAAGTATTGAAGGCAAATCAGATTTTTAGCAGCCTATTTTGAGCCTCTTTTCAAGGCCTGAAATCAAGTTCAGTATATATTCCAAGCTTTGAAGCTAAAGAAAGGCAGAGAGACAACGTGAGACACAACGAGACAAAAAGTAAGACAAGAGCAGAAGCTTTAATCATGAATTTCAGTCACAAGCACATCAACAAAGCTTCATTATTTTCTCTCTAGTTCCATAAACTTTATCTTGTATTTAGATTGAGAGAAAATCAAAGTATAATTTCTTGAGTGTTTAAAAGAATATTTTGAGAGAGTGTTATACTAAGAGTATACCCACAATACTCAAACGTATAGAAAAAGAGAGAGCTTTTTATTACTAGGATCTGAGATGCTAAAGTGTAGCTGGGGTGCTATGGAGTAGAAGATGGGGATTAAGATCTTCTAGGGTGCTTTAGGTCTCTAAGTGAAGTAATAAAAGAGCGAGTTAAATCCTAAGGGTTAGACAACCCTAGGCGGAGACGTAGGCAAATTAGTTGTCGAACTTCGTATCAAATCTCCGTGTTTTGTCTCATCTTATTTCTGTCTTCATTGCTTACGTTTTATGTTTGCTTCGCTCATCAATCAAAGCAGTGAACAGTCAAAGCCAGAGCAAAAGCCTTTGAAACCAATTTCAAGGCTTTGACGTCCAGTATCAAAGATAAGCCTTAACGCTTATATTCCGCCTTTGAAAGTCAGTTCAAGACCTTGAGATCCTGAACGCGAAAATTGGTTATACTCTATTCACCCCCCCTCTAGAGTATAATTAATCATATTCCATCTCTCTATTGATTCTTCAATTGGTATCAGAGCTAGACTCACAAGGAAAGGATTTAATCATCTGTGAGGAAAAATGAATTCAATAGGTGATGGTGGTTTTGCTCAAGGAAGGTCTACCAATCACCCGCCTCTATTTTGTGGTAATTATTTTGCCCTTTGGCGTTCATTGATGCAAATGTTTGTGATTGAGCAAGATTTGGAACTCTGGGATATTATCAAGAAAGGTCCTAGGGAGCCAATGAAGACTAATGAAAGTGGCACAATGGTTCCTAAAGAAGATGATGATTTTACTCAATCGGATTTGGAAAGTGTTGCTAAAAACTATTGAGCCATGAACCTCCTCTACTGTGGTTTAGATGCAAATGAATTCAATAGAGTTTCTGCATGCAAAAGTGCTAAAGATATATGGGATAAATTGGTGGTCACATATGAAGGAACAAGTCAAGTCAAAGAAAGCAAGATAAGCATCTTCCTTCGACAATATGAGTTGTTCAAAATAACGCCTAATGAAACCGTGAAAGAGATGTTCACAAGATTTACCCAAATAGTGAACAATTTGGATTCTTTTGGTAAGGTATTCACAAATGAAGAAAAGGTGAGAAAGATTCTACGGTGTCTTCCAAAATCAAAGTGGGGTCCGAAGGTAACCGCGATAGAAGAAGCTCAAAATTTGAGAACCTTGCCTTTGGATGATCTTCTTGGAAAATTGATCACACATGAGATGTCTCTTAATGAAGAAGATGGTGAACCATCATCTTCAACCAAAAATTTAGCACTCAAAGCAAAGAGAGAAGAAGCTACAACGGACAATGAAGATAGTGATGATGAAGATCCATTTGCTCTCATCGCTAGAAGTCTTGCCAAGATTCTAAAAATGAAGAAGAATTTCTCAAGAGGCAGAGACTATCATTCAAATAAATATAAAGGTAAGTCATCCAACTCAATGAATAAAGTTAATACACTAACATGCTATGAGTGTGGTGAAACAGATCACTTAGTGAAAGATTGCCCTCAACGAAAAAAGAAGCCTTTCCACAAAAAGGATTATAAGAAGAAAGCTATGGTTGCTTCATGGAGTGATTCAGATTCATCTAGTGACTCAGAAGATGAACAAGCAAACCTATGTCTTATGGCTAATCATGATGATGCAAAGAAAGAACATCTTGAGGAAATCACCAAGAGCAAAGATTATAAGTGGATTCTAGATAGTGGATGCTCACGGCACATGAGTGGGAAGTCCTCTTTATTTTCAATGATCAAAGAGGAATCTGCTGGAACAATTACACTTGGTGATAAAGGAAAGTGTAGAATAATTGGTATTGGAAAAGTTAGAGATAATGCATCAAACACCATTGATGATGTGTACCTAGTTGAAGGTCTTAAATACAACTTTCTTAGCATCTCTCAATTATACAATAAAGGTAATAAAGTCATCTTTGATGAAGAAAAATGTGAGGAACAAAGAAAGGTGGACGGTAAAAGTATTTTAATTGCTCCTCGTTACAATAATGTTTATGCTTTTCATACTAACCAAGTTGCAAGTACTAGCTTAAAATATCTTAAGCCTTGACTAGTGACTCAAGGCTTTAGCACAGAAGGTTAGGTCATATTAATATGCATACCATGAAGAATATTTTCTCAAAGGACTTAGTACGTGGACTACCAAAGTTAGATTTCAAAGAAAAAGAGCTTTGCAAAGCATGTGCAAGAGGTAAACAAACAAAAGGATCCTTCAAAACAAAAAAGGTTGTAAGTACCTCTCCCCCAATAGAGCTTCTACACATAGATTTATGTGGTCCTATGCGTGTTAAATCACCTAAAGGTAAACAATACATCCTTGTTGTTGTTGATGATTTTTCCCGTTTTACTTGGATTTCATTTTTGCGTGAAAAATCAGAGGCTTTACTAGAGTTTTCAAAAATTTGCAAAGAATTACAAACATTAAAAAACCTACCCATAGTTGCTGTGAGAAGCGATCATGGTAGAGACTTTGATCAACTAAAGTTTGATAACTTTTGTGCTAAATATGGTATTTCTCACAATTTTTCAGCTCCTAGGACACCTCAACAAAATGGAGTTGTGGAACGAAAGAACCGCACTCTTGAGGATATGTCTAGGACAATGCTTTTGGAAAATGATTTGCCAAAATACTTTTGGGCAGAAGTTGTTAATACAGCAAACTATATTTTAAACCGTTGTTTGATTCGCCCTATTTTAAAGAAAACTCCTTACGAATTGTTTAAAGGTAGAAAGCCTAATATTTCCTATTTCAAACCTTTTGGATGTATGTGCTTTGTTCATAATAATGGAAAAGATAACCTTGGTAAATTTGATGCATGTAGTGATGAAGCAATTCTGTTAGGTTACTCCTTGAATTCTAAAGCTTATAGAGTTTTCAATAAGCGTACTAAAGTTGTTGAAGAAAGTATACATGTGATCTTTGATGAAACCGAGAACGGTATCTTGAGTGATGGTTTTACAGGTTTAAACTTGAATAAGCATGAAGGATATTCATTTGAGACAGAAGGAGAAGAAAGTTCGTCAGATAATGAAATGAAGAAATCTGCCCAGAATATGCAAGAGCCAATTTTAGACGCAGATGAATTAGATCAAAGCCTTAACCAGCAGCCTCAAAATCTTGAAACTCCATCTCAAAGTCTTGAACAAACGAACAATATTATATCAGAAGCTACTCTAGGGCCTTCAGACCCATCTCAAGGCCTTGAAAGGATACTTCAGGAAACTACATCAGCTCCTTTGATGCTACCACGAAAGTTCAAATACTCCTCATCTCATCCAACAAACAATATAATTTCGGATCCAAAAGCTGGTATACAAACACGCTCTAATGTTAAAAATTTGTGTGCATTTCACACTTTTGTTTCTCTTGTAGAACCAAAGAATATCAATGAAGCACTTCAAGAGCCCGATTGAATTTTAGCTATGCAAAGTGAGCTAAATGAATTCGAAAGAAATAAAGTGTGGACACTCACACCAAGACCAAAGGATCATTCAATTATTGGAACAAGGTGGGTGTTCAGAAATAAGCTTGATGAGAATGGAAAGATAGTGAGGAACAAAGCAAGATTAGTAGCCCAAGGTTATAATCAAGAAGAAGGGATAGATTATGAAGAGACATTCGCTCCCGTGGCTAGAATGGAGGCTATTCGAATGCTCCTTGCCTTTGCTTCCTTTATGCGAATTAAGTTATTTCAAATGGATGTCAAATAAGCATTCTTGAACGGTTATTTACAAGAAGAAGTATATGTTGCTCAACCCCCCGGTTTCGAAAATGAGAAATTTCCAAATCATGTTTTTAAACTTGACAAAGCGCTCTATGGTTTGAAACAAGCTCCAAGGGCTTGGTATGAGCGTCTTTCAAAATATCTTTTAGAAAATAATTTCAAAAGAGGGTTGATTGACAAAACTCTTTTTGTGAAAACCAAAGGTAAAGATTTATTAATAGTTCAAGTTTATGTTGATGATATTCTTTTCGGTGCTACTAACGATTCCCTTTGCAAAGAATTTTCTGAGATTATGTGTAGGGAATTTGAGATGAGTTTAATGGGTGAGTTGAACTTCTTCCTTGGATTGCAAGTTAAACAAGAGAAAAGAGGTATATTTATAAATCAAAGCAAATATGCAAGAGATCTCCTTAAGAAGTACAATATGACTCAATCTAAAGAAGCTAAGACTCCTATGAGTTCGACATTACTTTTAGATCAAGATGAAAATGGTTAGTCGGTAAATCAAAAGGAATATCAAGGTATGATTGGATCTCTTCTCTATCTCACGGCAAGTAGGCCAGATATTATGTTTAGTGTGTGTATGTGTGCTTGTTTTCAAGCTAACCCCAAAGAATCTCATTTGAGTGCAGTTAAGAGGATTTTACGCTATCTCAATGGGACAAAGGATTTCGGTCTTTGGTACCCTTGTAATAGTAACTTTGAACTTGTTGGATATTTAGATGCTGATTTTGCAGGTTATAAAGTGGATAGAAAAAGTACTTCAGGTTGCTGTCAATTCTTGGGATCATCTCTCATTAGTTGGCATTCAAAGAAACAAAATTCGGTGGCACTCTCTACTGCCGAATCCGAATACATTGCAGCCGGTGCTTGTTGTTCACAAATTTTGTGGATATCTCAACAATTAAGAGACCTTGGGTTAGACTTCAAAGGCATACCTATTAAGTGTGACAACACGAGTGCTATATCCATAACGAAGAATCCAGTTCAGAACTCTCGCACTAAACATATTGATGTTAGACATCACATCATACGTGATCATATGGAGAAAGGAGACGTATCTATATCTTTTATTTCTACTGATTTGCAACTCGCTGACATCTTCACCAAGCCTTTGAGCGAAAAACGATTTAACTTTATTCGTCTTGAGCTTGGAATGTTTAATGGGGAAGCATCCTCTTAGGGGGAGCTATTTGAGTAAGTTATGTATGTTTATTTTTGCATGTGTATGTCAAAGTCTTGACACTCTTGTCATTGCCTTGACGTACTGTCACTTTTTAATATTAATATTGGATCACAATGTTTGGTACTTATCCTATAGATAATTATCAAATATTTATTAAATGGTTTTTGAAATGTTCTGGATACATAAATTACGGATGGATCTGTTGCTTTTGCTTTCAATATTTTTAAAATCTCATTCCATTCGTTTTTAAAAATTCTCATGGCCTTGAAGCTGTTTTCAAAGTTTTCCTCGTCTTTTATCTTTAGCTTTCACAGCCTTGATTATTTGACTTTTTTAAAACAACGCTTTTTGTTTTCATGTCTTTAAAGGTTTTACTGTTTTATATCTTGTTGTTATTTTGAACAAGTCTTCTTGTGATCCAACATTTATATTTTCACACCTTGTCGGAAGACAAAAAGGGGGAGAGTATTTATGTATTATTTATTTAAAGGGGAGAATATTTTTGGTCATGCATTTTATTCTTTGACGTTTGCATATAATGTTTTGTCTTCCATCAAGGGGGAGATTGAAGACTCTACCTTGATTACTAATGTTTTTATGTTTAATGATGGAAGCCAAAATGCAAAGTCAAATAGAGTTGAAAACATGATGGAAACCAAAATGCATAGAGTTGATAGTGTGTTGGAAGTAATGGAAGCTATAATGCGAAGCTTCATGCATTCTGTCAAAGGACGAGAATAACTCTTGAGCCACGTCTTCAAAAGCTTGAGCCACGTCTCAAAACAGTCAGCAAAGTTCAAACACTTTGTCAAAGGATAAGAATCTTCTAATTGCCTAAATCTTGTGTTTTATCCTTTCCCTATTTCACTTATTTTATGCTCTAACCTAACTTATTTATACATGATTTTACTGTCAAAGATATCTCTTATTTTCGCAAATAAGTGATACTCATATTTGTTGAAGATTGTTCAAGTTAACTTTGGTAATTACCAAAATTCAAGCATTGTGGTTATGGAAAAAGAAATCTGTTTTGAAGCTTCAAGGTGCAGCAAATAAAGTGGAAATATTCTTGCTGTAAAATATTCAATGATATCAATCTTCAACAGCCAAAATGAATGATTCTCTAGAACCATATTGGAGGAAAACTTGCTGAAAGTATTGAAGGCAAATCAGATTTTTAGCAGCCTATTTTGAGCCTCTTTTCAACGGCCTGAAATCAAGTTCAGTATATATTCCAAGCTTTGAAGCTGAAGAAAGGCAGAGAGACAACGTGAGACACAATGAGACAAAAAGTAAGACAAGAGCAGAAGCTTTAATCGTGAATTTCAGTCACAAGCACATCAACAAAGCTTCATTATTTTCTCTCTAGTTCCATAAACTTTATCTTGTATTTAGATTGAGAGAAAATCAAAGTATAATCTCTTGAGTGTTTAAAAGAATATTTTGAGAGAGTGTTATACTAAGAGTATACCCACAATACTCAAACGTATACTGGGGTGCTATGGAGTAGAAGATGGGGATTAAGATCTTCTAGGGTGCTTTAGGTCTCTAAGGGAAGTAATAAAAGAGCGAGTTAAATCCTAAGGGTTAGACAACCCTAGGCGGAGACGTAGGCAAATTAGTTGCCGAACTTCGTATCAAATCTCCGTGTTTTGTCTCATCTTATTTCTGTCTTCATTGCTTACGTTTTATGTTTGCTTCGCTCATCAATCAAAGCAGCGAATAGTCAAAGCCTCAGCAAAAGCCTTTGAAACCAATTTTAAGGCTTTGACGTCCAGTATCAAAGATAAGCCTAAACGCTTATATTCCGCCTTTGAAAGTCAGTTCAAGACCTTGAGATCTTGAACGCGAAAATCGGTTATACTCTATTCACCCCCCTCTAGAGTATAATTAATCATATTCCATCTCCCTATTGATTCTTCAGGGTCGATTGAATAAGGAAGAATAATAAATCAAAAAGGGTAAATGAAATGTGAGAGAATACTTGGGGTTATTGAAAGAAATTGATGAGATTTGTTGAGATAGTTTCTTTTTCAGATGGGCTTGGTGTTTCGTCTCTGTGTTTTCTGTTGTTGATCAGTGATATTAGTGGGGGTTACTGTAGTAGGTAGTGTATGGTGGTATGTTGGTGGCTTAGTAAAAGGGAATGAATTACCAGGGAGGGTGGAGAATCAGTGTAGGACTTTCAGTGAAATGAGAGGGGAAAGGAAACAATGGAATATACCACCAAACATGAACAATGCAAGGTATTGATTTTCTTACTCTTTAAATTATCTGTTAAGTTTTTACTAATTAAAATTTTTGGTTACAATTTCTTCGACCACATCGATTAGGATTTATAACACTCCTATTCATAAGTATGCCTAATGTTCACAGTTGAGAAATCTCTCTTGGATTGTGCAATTAGTTAACCATATTACCATCAACTATTTGTCCTTTTCCTATCTCTAGAAATAAACCAAATGGTAGTAGTTTATCAAAGAATTTAATTGCACTTCTTCACTTTGGAGAGGTGCCAAAGGATGTTTTTATTGAGTTGTTGTGGGAGGCTCTTGGAAAGAATATGTCTTCACTTTATGACATTAAAGAAGCAATAAGAGGTAATAATGCTAATTGTCCTTTGTGGAGTCATGCTTTCTTCCCTTGCCTATTTGTGATTCATCTTTGTTGATATAATTTGAAATTTAAAATTTTTTCACATACCAATTTATGCTTATTTGATGATATTTTACAATGTTCTGGGAACAGTCATGATGAAACATTCTACATGTTGTCATCCTTTGTTTCTTTTTTTTATTATATGTATGATTGCCGGTATTTTGGATTTTAGTGAAGAGTTAATAGTCACAAAGATGATTGCATTTGGAATTCCTCTTGAGGAACCTTATCTTCAATGTCGCTTATCTAAACTGGCAAATGATTGAGAATAAATCAACAACAGGAAGTCCTAGATCTTATTGCAATCATCTTACTTATGAGAACAATGTGAACAATGTTGTAGCAATAGCAGGCCCTACTCTTGAGAACAATTTAACGGGGTCTAAACATGTTACTAGTATGCTCAAGAATAATACTGATAATGTTAATGAAGATGAGGCAAATAAAAATTTAATGTTTGATGATGATCATGAATTAGAGTTGTTGGGTATTGAAGATATTATGGGATTTAATGAGCTTTTTTCTACCACAAATGAAGACAGTGGAATAGAGAGTGACGCTGGAGTAGGACCTAGTGGGAGTAAACATATCGATTTGGGCACAATTTTCTTAGATGACCACCATATCAATACTGTTGCTAATGTGAGCACATCCACAGGATATAATGAGGGAGGCTCAAGATCAACCACTTTATCATCATCAAACTTTGATCATTATGGAGGGTTTGATTGGGATTAGGAAATAGAGACCGTTGATCATGTTGGGTAGGGGTTTCAGCTGTGGGATGAGAAAGAGCAGTTCCTTTCTTGGTTATGTGAGAATGAGAATCATTAGCATGAATCTATTTTCTCTGATCTTCCTATTGATTTAGATACTAAGAAAGAACAAGAAATGGTTGCTTGGCTTCTCTCATAAGTTAGTGTTTAGGTAGAATAATGTGTTCACATTTTTCTTTGAATTCTCATTATTTATGACCTTTGGTAGGTCCAATTTTCTTAGTTTTTTCTTTTCTTTACATTGGTGATAGCGGTGGTGATTGATCTATATATGTCCCATTTTTTGGTGCTTTGGATGTCAAGGTTTTCGTCGTGTCTCAATATTCTCAATTTTTTGATGGTTTAGCTGATGTACTATTTAACTCAATGATAACTATAGTTAGAGACTAGTTTTTTCCATACGTTCTGCTTCCTTAATTTTTGGCATAAAATGACGCGACTAAAAAAGTACGTAGAAACTCATTATTAACATATGTACCGTGAGATATTTCAACGTCAAAGCAATTGTAAATACATTAATCAGTGCAAATATCATCACTTCATGTACGTGCAAAAATGTTTTTAGCAATATGTCGATACTATCGCAATATACATATTTATGATATGAACTTCCTCCATATAGTACATCATTTGATGTACATTCATAACTGTCGAGTAGGCCCAACGATTTCATTTAACTTTATTGGTAGTTTAGTGAATTTAATCCAATTCAAATGACATTTAATGCTTTATTTTTAGTATTTGGTATCCTAAAGATTAATTTCCTATTTCAAGTAAATGTACTCATGTAGCTTCCTCGTGCCTACTGCCTAGGTGGTGATATATTGTCAAGGTCCAATTATTTGACTTTTTTGGTTTTCTATGAGGCTATCAACCATACCACTAATTTCGAATTGAGTGCCAGCGTTAAGCATTATATATATAGGACTCAAATTAATAGGATGATGGAAATATTGAATGAACTAATGATAACAAGATTTTCATAATCGTTTATGCTAAACCTTGAACCAAAAAATACTTATAACAACCTACAAACCACACAAGTATAGTGGGGTAGGGGGTCGAACCACGAGGACAAAGGTTAACAATACACTCCGCTTCTTAACATACCGAGACTTTTTTGTTTGAAAAGCAACTAAAACTAATGACAAAAATATAAAGCACAATGAACTAAAGAGGAAAATCAAAGGGAGAAAACGGGGACGAGATTAGATTCACCCTAGGAAGGTGATTTTAAAAGAGAACATGATAAGTTAAAGGAAATCAAACAATAACTAGTATAGACACCCAAGTATGCGACAGGAAGTTGGTGATTCCACAAATCAAATCGAACGACCTATAATCGCCCTATGTCTCCAAAGGAGTTGTAGGACAAGATTCGCATTAGGTTTCAAGGGCTACTTATTGTCATCACTTCTCTAATCTTAGACAATGAAGAACATAGCCTTTCCTAGGGTTTCACTAATCAATCCCCAAAGAGAACTACTCACACATGTTTGAGATGTAAGAGATAATGATAATCAATAAAACAAAAAAAACAGGTAATAATCATTAAAAGAAACCAACAAGAGTAAAGATAAAGCAGAAACTATTCTAGATAAGCAATAAATACGAGGCTAGACATTAAATACAATAAAACGAACTCAAAAGTAAAGAGGAAATTGATACTTATAACCCAATGAAGATTGAATGCAATAACATAATTAGAATCCAAACTATAAAGTCGAAATCTTGGAGTAAAAAAGTTTGAGATAACAGAAAATTGAAAACTAGGGCTTAATGAACTAAGAGAGGTTTAAAGGTTAATCAAACTAAAACTATTTAAAATTAAGGTTCCCCCTAATCTTTAGAAAGTGGGGTATTTATATCTTAAAACAAAGGAAATTCAAACGCCCAAAAATGCCCTTGGGATTGTCTAGAGAAGAAATAAAAGTTTCGCAAAAAAACAGATCAATTCGCCCGAATGGGTGACCCATTCGCCTATTCTAGCAGCTCTAGTGATTTTCTACGTTTTCTTCTCTATGCGCGATTCGCCCGAATGGTAATTCCATTTGGCCGAATGCAATATACATTCGCCCGAATGTCTGCCATTCGGCCTTCCTAGTGAGATTGAAGCATAGGCTTCTATATTGGACTTCCATTCGACCGAATGGTTGTCAAATTCGGTCGAATCTGAGTCTGAATCTTGCTTTACAACTTCTTTGAAGTGTCTAATGGCTTTCAAACTTTATGGGATCTTCGAGAATGACTTGGAATGCGTACCCAAGCTATGATACACGCGTCTAACCTCTTGATAAGAGTGTCAAAGCCTTTAATACGTCACACTTCACCTTGAAATCATCGAAAACACCTGAAATGACCTTAAAACAACTCAAAGACAAGATCAAGGTAAAATCAAGTGTAATGTGTATAAAATCAATCTAAAACCGCAAGACTTAATACTGCAATGGGGTTGTAAATGTGCTCTAAAACAAGCACATCAACTAACCAACGCACGAGAAACCCAGAAAAACAAAGAGTTACTAAGGCGTAATATTAATGAGAACATCAAATATCAAGAAACAAATTCTAGAGTAGAGGATCTAACTCATGAGTTTGTGTTGCTGGAATAGAGACAAACATAATTGGTAGTGTTGAGATAATTGAGTTTGAGTTATTAAACCTAAATAAAGAAAGACACAACCTTCTGCTCCGTTTAATAGGTTGCGTGGAACAATGTCTATGTATGAGAGCAACATCTCAAAAAAAAATATTAATCTTAAATAGCCATAAAACAAGGATATAGACAAGTGCCACTTTGATAAACTATTCCAGCTCAAGTCTATAGAAATGGAAAACAAAGATCTTGATAGATACTATAATGCCCTTGATAAGGCACTCATGCATTTTCACACTATGAAAAATGGAGGATATAAATATAATTATTTGTGAAGTCTGGTAGCATACAAAAGTCATGATGTCGATTACATATACATACATTCTAATTCTAAAGGAGCTAGAACTAGATCATACAGTTATAAGGTGCTTATATAGACAGGTGATGCAGAACTAGAAATGAGAGGAAGGTTTAGCGGTAGCTAAAAGGTTCTTGCTTTACTTATTATAAGATTGGCTTTATTAACATATTTTTTGTCAAAAAATCATATAAAAATATGAAATAGTAATGAATGATGATGTATCCTTGAATTTTTAATGGTCAAGGGTTATAAATTTTGAAAAATGATACTCCATATATTTTGGGAAAGGAAATGATACTACATACTGACTATTAAATGATGCAATCTTAACATCTAAAAAATTTCTTTTTATAACTTATTTATGAATTGAGGTTTTAATGAAAACATTAATAGGTTAAATTTATATTGAATTACCATAGAAGTTAAGTATGTACAATCCTATCCTATATTATTATTTAGAGAAAAAATTACAAAATATTATAGATTAAATATATGAGGTTTGATTGAATTTATGCATTATATTTAGGATATCAACATAATTATATAATTCAATTAGAGTTTTTTTTATTAATCTCTATATTATGTTCAACTATAATGTCAATTACCCAACTTTTTTCAAAATAATTAATAAAAATGTATTAAATTCTAATTGTTATAAGTTTCCCATGCATTCACACCGGCACATACTAGTAGAAATAATATTTATTGAGCTTGGAGAATGAAATAATATTTATTGTGAAAGATTGTGTTTTTATGTATTATATACCATTTTGGAAATTTTCAAATTATATCGGATATAAATTATAACATTTTTGTTGACCCTAAGTTGGATTATTTCATATTGAAATTATACTATTTGAAAATAAAGTTGTACTAATAGCTAAAAAGAAACACAAAAAATATTACTATTAAAAAATAAAATTACCATCATATATACCTTTTGATATATGCATTGTATTATATATACAATATAAAATTTGGATGCCCTCCCTTTGAAGAGCATAAACTAAACTGATGTGATAACCCTGACAAAGAAAAAACAAAATACAATAAGAAAGACCAAAAATACAAGTCACTCTTCACAAACACAATGCTTCAAGAATGGATCTTTTTCCTAAGATTTCTGGTTTTCTCCAAATGTTGATAAAAGGAGTTTCCTTGCTTGAGGGATTGGTCAAAGAACAATTACAAAGATCCATACTTTTGATTTTGGTTAGTTGTTCTCTATTTTTCCATTGTTGTTGCTTTTCCAAATTTCTCTAGGTTGTTGTGTAATCTCTTCCTAGTTGATTTTGTACTTGTTTGTTATTGCCTATTTCCTATGGTACTTGGTGTGTTACCCTACTTGTGTTCGACTTTAAGTTTGTGTTGTGGTAATCCTACTAGTATTAGGATAGTTAGCATGGCTGCTTCCTTTTTCTAGTTGGAGTTGGTGTTTGTTTTCCTTTTTTGTTTTGGTTTTGGTTTGGTATTCCTATACCTTTTCTATTTTTGGTTTGGGCAATTTTTTTTCCTTGATGATAATGGATTGTGGAATTCCTTTACCTACTTGAAGTTAGCTTTTGAAATTTCCTTTGTCTACTCGAATTTGGGCTGTGTTCAACATTCTGTTTTGGGATATGGAATTCGGTTTTGTTGTTGGGTTATTTTTGTTTGAGATCTTAGTATCTCCACTCGTTGGAGATTTTTTGTTGTTTTGGTTTGGGTTTTTGTTCATGATTTTGCTGTCTCTACTTGGCATGGGAGATTTGATTATTTTGAGTTGGTTTGTGTTCATCTCTTAACAAAGTTGAGATTTCTACATATGTTTTCTTTGATGATGTGCTCAGATTGGTAGAGAGATTTAAGAGGCAAGAGATAGAGCAATCATATGTTAGAGAGAGGATTCCTTTAAAAGGATCATATATACCTCCCCAAAATCCAACCTTTATGCGTGAGTCTCCAAGTGCTGCCATTGCTTCTAATTCTTTAAAGGTGAATCCAGTGCCTAAACCTAAGCTTGAGTTGAACAAACTTTAAGCTGCCTTGGCTAAAAAGCAATGTTTCAAATATCAAGGTTTTGGGTACATTGCTAAGGAATGTCCATAGCGCTCATGGTTTCTAAAGAAACCCATAAACTCATCATGTCTTATATGTTGCAGCAAGAGGAGGAGGAGTTAAAGGCTAAAAGGGAAGCATGAGGTATGATGGCCAAGTAAGAATGGTATAAAAGGTCTAAAAGTTAGTGGGTATGACATCAAAGATGCAAATAAGGCATGGAATAATCAGTCTTTGATGGGATTGATTATGAACTAGTGGAGGACCATAGGGAAACTTAATTCTACAAAGAGTTTACAGATTAAAGATGCTCTTTTAAAGGATGAAGCTCAAAAGGAGAACCTATTACATACTCGTTGCGTGGTGAATGGTAGAGCATGTAGTGTGATTGTTAATAGTAGGTCTTGAACTAATATTTCTTCCTTGAAGATGGTTAACACCCTTAATTTTCCTACCAAATCACGCCCTAGGCCATACAAACACAAGTCTTGATATAGTTTAAGATAGGGGTGTATGAAGATGAGTTATGGTGTGATGTGATCCCCATGACTGCTTATGCTATTCTATTAAAGAGACCTTGTCAATAGGAGAGGAATGTTAGAAATACTGGTAGAAGCAATATCTATTGTGTTGAGAAGGGAGGAATGAACTTTAAATTGGAACCATTTCCCCCAAAGGTGGCGCCAATGAAGCATGCCCCTCGAAAAACTAATGAGACAACGACTAATGCATTGACTTCTAGTGCACCCAACTTAAGTTCGACTAAAGTGAAGAAGCCTAGCTTGTTTGTTGACACATACGAGCCCTAGGGTGTTGATAAGAAGGTTAAAAGGGCTAAGCTAAAAGAGAGTGTGTTAACCATAGCTAAGGGAGGTCCATTCGAGGTTGGGGATTTTGTTTGGTTGTCTTTAGCTCTTGAGAAGGCATACAAGGATCAACTTGGAGAGATTAAAGCATTAGAAGAAGGCCCTTACAAGATATTGCATAGGGAGAAGTTCAATTTTTACCATATGCTACTTGAGAAGGGAATGTGCATAACTCTTTAAGCTCATGACCTAGTGCCTTGCTCTGGCAAAACATGAGAACAAGTTTTTTTAAAAGGGAGGGGATGATGCAAAAGTTTGGAGAGAATCTTATTTTAATTCTTTACTAGATTTTGTTGTTTTGTATTTTAGTTTGAGTCTTGGTAATTTTGCTTACATGTTTTTAGCTTTCACTTGAGAGGGTTTTTCTTGTTTTAAGTCTTAGGTTAATTTAGCCGAATTAGGATAAGTATTTTGGTTTCAAATTTATATCTTAGTTACTTAATATGGCCGAAGTAAGGTTAGCTTTTTGATTCCAACTTCTAATTTGAATAAATTCTAAAATTAGTTAGATGTAATTTAGATTTTTAGGGATATTCATAGTTAGAGTTTATGTTAGATTGATTTAATGCAATCCTAATATGATTCAAAGTAGTTTAAGTCAATTAAAATTCTTAGGTTGAGTCATATAAGAAGTTATATTTGGAGTCAAAGTTAACTAGACTTGTGTATAAATAGGGGATAGGCTGCACGATTTTAGGGAGATTTGTTGAATAAAGGTAATAAAAACTCATAAGCTAAGCTTTCTTCTAGATTGCTTTTAAGTAAAGTGATATCCCTAGAGCTAGGAAACTAAGTTGCTTACTTGTTTCCAACCTAAGGAATGTGTTTTCCTTAGTTCTATCCAATTTCCCACCAACTTCCACATCATTATAACTCAATTTCTTGTTGTCATACCTATGGTTTATAACATAAGTTTTTTGGTTAATGCTTTAAGTTTTGACATTTATTTCTCAAACTATGGATATATTTGGGATCAATGTCTTATTCTAAGTGTAAACTTACAAAAGGGGGTGGTGCATTGGAAGTGTAAAATCATTTAAACTTTTTGCAGAAAGATGAAAAGAACTTATAAATATGAAAGGAACTTTGAAAAGGAACGGAAGAGATTTTAGCGTAAAAACCCTTTAAGCTGTACTCAAAAGAAAAACCACAACCCAATAGGGAATTCTTAACTCTTTTACTAATAAATCCTTGATTACAATCTATTATCAACTCTCAACTCAAGTTCCACTCAGAACTAGGGTTTCTTTCTTTAACTCTCTCTTTCTCTCTTCTCTTACTCTACTCCTTTCTCTCTCAAGACTTAACTCAAACTCTTTTACATGATCCCTCAATCTTGAATCCCCAGTACAACTATGCACTACTCCAAAATATTACAATCATAAAATAATTTTCTTGACACTAGAACTTAGATGAAAGAAACTTGTGTTTTAAGCCTTTAATAAGTAAAAAGGAATTTTTCTCTCAAGAGAATTTTTTATACGTGAGTTAGTGTATGTGGAAAGAATTAGAAAATCCCTTATTTTATAGTGTTATGCAAGTATCCACTTACTCCATGCATTCCTTTATTCATGGAGATTATGGCATTAATTTAGGAGTTGTGATTTGATTTTTTCAACTAACCTAGTACCATGCTAAGTGGAGCCATGAGAAGTGAAACGTGCATGCCTAATGTTCAGTATAAATCATTTACATAGATAGTGGAATAAACAAAGTAGTTTTGACAAAGAGATATCATCCACTAAAAAGGTGAAGTTGAGTTAGGAGACTTAGTCAGGCCACTTTTTATGCTAAATTACTTTTAAAGAAAAATCCTTTATTTAATTAATAAGAAACCTTTGAATAGACAATTTCCACAAAAAATGATGGATTAAAAATAGGGAAATTAGTTTTCACGTGAAACATTAAGTTGATTTTTCCTACCAAAATTATTTAAAACACCAAAGGAGCTTTGACACATTGATTTAAGTTTAATTAATTACTTGTTCCAATTATCTAAGTTTCTAGGCACTTACATAAATCCTAAGTACATGCTACTTAGTCTTCATGTCCTCTTATCTTGAAGTTACCTTGTTTTTTTTAATGGAAGTCTCTACTCCTGAACTTAACGATCAATATTTTCATATTTAATCCAAGTCTTAATTGTATATGTCTTTTGTTACTTGATGGTTTTCAGCTTTTGCTTGCTTCTACTCCAAAAATGAATCAATAACCTTTACCCACTAAACAAACTTCATAAAGGTTTTCAATATCTTGTCATCACCAAAACCAAACAACAATGTTCCCCTTTTTGGCGATGTCAAAACTTTGCAAACTTTTTCACAAGCACATGGTTTAAGATAAAATGTAAATCTAAACTAAAATAAAATGAAACTAAGAAGTAAATAAGGAAATTAAAAACAGTAAAGAAAATAGAAAGTAATAAAAAATTTTAAAGTATGAAGATAGAACTTCCAATTATAAAGGAACTTGGAATTTAGGAACTAGAACTTTGAAAACAACTACCTTTGAGATTTGCATGAGAAAAAGAGCACTGGGACTAGTTAGTAGCTATCTTCGTGAGTTTACAACCTTCTTTACCCCTTTTGGCATCAACAAAAATATAAAACAATAGAGAAAATGTTTCACAGCATCTTGTTAAGAAACGAGATAAACTAGAGTTAAATACTCACAAAGTTCCAAACTAGTTATAACCAAGGCACAAACAGACTTAAATTAACCAATCATGATTCATCATAGGAAAAGCGCAAGAAAGATTGTTCATCCACCAAAGTAGCTTAAATACACTAAAAGTTTAAAGCGAAATAACAAAATAAATTATCCAATATCAAAGTCACTCTAATATTACATATTGAAAGGCTAAACGATAGGAAGATGATGTTCAAAGTTCTGGTGAGGTGGGTAACGGTTCTTTAACAACATTGTCCTTTTGATGAGCACACAGAATGAACTAAAACATTCACTAATCCTTAAAGAACCAAAAGTCGTTATGTGATATGGTCATTTGCAACAGAAAGGAACTAACAATAACATTCAATAATTGGAGTTCCTTTCGAACCTCTAAAACCTCGACTTTAGTGAAGCACGTGAATCCCATTGGAGGACTAGTTCCTTTTGAGGTATATTTGCTGCTTTGCAATAGTTACTATCATCATCACTTGATTTAACCTCCTTTACTTCCTTTTCAAATGCCTCTTTTCCATCATTACCAACTTCAGGTGAATCATCATCTTTAGTCATATCAACAAAAATAGCAGGGTGAAGAGTCAAATATCTTCTCATCCGATTACTTCTCCTTTTCACCACCATTGATGGTTTTAGAGCTCTCACACCAACACCTAATGCTTGATTACCCTTCCTCTTTTTCTATAATTCAAAGTCAGCATCCACATCTTCACTATCCTCTTCAAGAACATCCCGTTTTGAATTTGCACACTTGACATTTTTAACCTTCTTGATCTCCACAACCTTTTCATAGGGGCATCACTCAAAAACTTTGTTTTCCAATTCACCACCCTTGATTTCTAGTTTGTTAAGGTTGTTCCCTAGAGGTATTGATCTCCCTTAAGTTTAATAGCCTTGTATTGGAAGAGATCACACCACTAGTACGAAACACAATAGTCAACAAGGAACCATAGCTAGACTTTTTCAAGTGGGAGAAGGCCCGTTAAGGGCCCTTGACCAACCTCTTAATGGATCTAATGGGTCTATCTCTTAAAGGGTCATATATTATTAAATTCTTAATGGGTCAAGTTTGGTCAATAATGGACCAAAAATTTTCAAGACTTTTAAAAGATATCAAGTAATGAATTATTTATATTTACTTGATGATGGTCCAATATCAAATATTGGTGGTAATACATGTAAACTATCACCCGCTATAAAAAAACTATACTCTCTTTAGACGACCCGACCCGACTCAACCCGTTAAGTATCTCTATTAACCCGGTCGAGCCTGACCCATTTTCCATCTTATTTGACCCGACCCATCTTAACCTGATCTGTTTCCCATGTGACCCATCTTGGTTCTCATCCGACCCAAATGCACATGTCTAACCATAGCCAACAATGTATTTAGTAATGCAGTGAGTTTAATGTTGTATCATAATAGCCGGGGAATTCACCTTAACATTGTTACCCAAATAGATTTTCAAAAAAGAATCTAGCAAATTAGCCACATTACATTTTTGTGTTCTAGGTACAATGTTATGCCATGCGAAGTTAAACAAAAATTTAACAAATGGCGAGAAATTACCCAATTTCGTGGTACTTGATATTGCTAAATTACCCAATCAACAATAGACCTAATAACTTCATTACCTATTTCAACAATATCTTTATGCTTAATATAGTTCCTATAACCCCTATTCATAATCTCAAATAAAACACCCAAAAGACTTTTCTTCAAACTAATTTTTTTTACTTTGCACTTAACTAGTGAAAACTCTATTAACACACACAAAATGCTTAGTAAACTCGTAAATGACTATGGGATAAATAGACTAACATGTGTGTAGACATGAAATCATGTCTCCTTATGTAGCGGTCGAATAATGAATCAACCCTTGAAGATGGATTTTGCTTGGGTCGAGTTTGTGTGTATGTAAACATGAAATCACCCCAAAGCCGAACCCCGAAAAGGCCCAAACACAATTGGTTTAAAAAAATGAACCAAAAAGAAACCCAAAATCATAAAAAATCAACCTTAAAAGCCGTGTAAAAGTCAAATGCTCGCAGCATAAATACTTAGTGCTCGAAGTAGGCGTCAAACGCTGAAACTGAATCTAAGTCAATTTTGGGCGTCTAACGCCAACTTTAGGAGTTTAGCGCACACCAAGTGTTTGGCACACAACATCAGCTTCAAACGCACGTCTTACTTCTAGCGCACAAATTGAATCAAATTCATTTAATTGTCTGTTCTAGCATTTGACGCACAACCTTAGTGTCAAACATCCATCTTTGTGCGCCACCCAAAAAGCACTCCTATCTCTTTTTGAGCTTCGTTTCATCCAAGCAAAATATTTTTTTACTGAGCGCCCAAGGCACAGGCCATGGTTCTAATGCCTAGAGTTGGTGTTTAACGCACAAGCTTGGCATTCAACGCTTAGGAAACTGATTCTTTTTTCATATAAATACGACCTCATTTTCTGAGAAAAGAGTCGGCATTTTGTGAATTTTAGAGCATCGTTACTCAGTCAAAATGCACCCTTAAATACTCTCAAACACAAATCCAGCAAGCATTCAAGCTAAGGCCTAGCATTTACCTTACGACATCAAGCAATCATAACTCTTTCAATAAACATTCAAGTAAGACTTAAGAAAAGGAACTATCCTTAATGGTAAACACCGAGGACCCTTCTCTACTTCAATTATTTTCACTACTTTGTCTACTTCTACTCCCTTCACATGCTAGTACTTGATCTTGGTGGTTTCAAATATATATAGGGTGGTCTTAGTCTAGACTATTTTAGTGATGATTGTGTAAGGTGCAAACCCCTTTCACATGGATATTTATTTCATATTTTATACATCTTTTCAGGAGCCTTGATCAACCAAAAAGTCATCACTTTTGATGGTTTCTTGAGATCAAATCTGACATTTGTTTTCAATAATCTCTCTCTTACCTATGATGTGAAGACCTAGGAGTAACTCCTACTTCACTAGATTAAGTTTCAAAACCCTAACTTTTAGCATCATGATCAGAACCTTCGTCATATATTAGTCTCCTCTTAACATATTTTCAACCTTCTCCCTTGCATTTTATTTGTTTTAATTTACCTATATAATGCAAGTTTATTTTCCTTTTATTCTATGATGTAAAGAATCAGACAATTCCAATCTTACTATACTAAATATTTGACCCATTTTCATGACCAAACCTTATGTTTGTATCATACTAAATACATGTTTAGAAGTTACTCAAATGCTTATTTCTTGTTTTAGATTTCAAAATTTATATTTTGATTTATTTTTTGCACATTCAAGTCTATGATATTCTAAGGAAAAATCATAAGGGCTATATGAACTGGAATTATCTTTAAGTTGGAGTTTATCATGGGGAAATGTCTCTCTAAGATTCTCTCTTCATTTGATTAATTAATCTCTCTAACTCATCATGTATCATATTCATATCACATTTGAAATAACCCTAACCTATTGATTCTTGTCTCTTGCCTCTTATTGCTTATTGTGGTTATAGTAATATTTATACATAATTCTTACTTTGTATTGGGGTTGCATGATCACCTTTACTTATGCTCATAATCAAGATATATTGATGAATGTCACGCCTAATAAGAAAAATAATCGACAATCGAATTTAGGTACCCATTATTCTTAAGGATATTTAACAAAGTGGTCACCAAATTTATGTGCATTAATCTTAACTTGCTCAACCGACTTAATATAGAGTGTATTTATCACTTACTTTTGCATGTTTGCCTAAGAAATTTTGATTTGTTCTCCATCTCAATGCTTATTGCTTACACAAAATTTAAAACTTAATTAAGTTTTCATTCCTATACCTTGTCATGGTTTATAGACCACTTCCATGAGTCAATTTTGGGTAACAAACCCAAGGGTGACCAAACAACCGATAAATGTTGATGGTGACTCCTTGACCCTTTTAAACATCACAAAGCCACGTAGCCGATCCTTACTAATGCGCAAATATAGTATGGGACTAGTGGGGGAGAGTCCATCCTTCTTCTTCACCGAAAAAGGAAGGTTGGGTTGTAAAATATCGGGCTCTCTAGTGGTGATTCACTCATCGAATCATCCACCCAAAACCAAGTTGGGTTCCTTAACCCTTTGAACATACATTAAGCCCCAACAAAATTAGCGACTTCACTGGGATATGTATGCCTAAAGAGTACTTTGTTATGAGTGCGAATTAGCAATCAAAAATATTTTTTTTGTGTGCTTGCAATCGGCTTAATATTGTGTTAGGCATACTTGCATTTCATGCATGTAACTCTCCGTGTGTGGAATTTACAGCTTAGAACTTCATCTTATAAAAATGTGGTATACATTTGAGACAAATTGGGAGTTGAAGATTAGCTAAAAATTGATTAAGGCTCATGGATCGACCTTTGTCTTTTCTAGCTTACCAAATCATGGCACTTGGCACACGCTCCTAGCGTTGTATTAGGGGGGTTGTCCTCTTACTTTGGCCTCTTTCAAGTAGTGGCTCTCGGTAAATAAACTTCCTCTAAGCCATGGACCCTTTGACCCACATTCAACCAACCCTAGTTCATGTTATACATAAAACCTTGGCTAGGTGGAAACTTGTATATGTCATATTCAATCAAGCATGTTAGCATGACTACATGAAATTGCGTGTTATTATTGTGTTTTTTTGCACTAATGATTGGAATCTAGCATTGCAAAATATAAGGAAACCTAATGATCAAAAAAATGAATTACATGTAATCTTTATCCATGATCACCAAATATGCTCATTCACATCATTTCATGCATCTAAACCACTTTATATCCGTCCATAGTCTCATTATATACCGTTATTCTTGCATAATGCCTAACCATGCTGCCCAAAATCCTAGCATTGTACTACAAAAATGACCCTAGCATGAAAAATAAATCAACCTTACCTCTCAAAAATGTTCTAAACACAATAAAATTATGACCTCACCTCTCAGGATGACCGGAATTCTTACATTGCCTCTCAAATGGTCTCATGCACAATGAAAACCTAAGCTTATCTCTCAAATGACCCAAATCCATCAAAACCCAAAAACCGTAAAAAACCTACTTTACCTCCAAAATATCACTTGCCACCTGTAAAATCTCGAATTTACCTCCAAATTACCTTAAGCCACCGATAAAAAACCTGCTTTACCTCCAAAATATCCTAAGTCCTAGGTAAAAAGCCTGACTTACATTTGAAATGTCTCTAGTCTCAAACTTACCTCTGAAATGCCTTAAGTCATCAGTAAAAAGTCTACCTTACCTTCAAATTATCCCAAGTCCTTAGTAAGATCGCGAATTCACCTCTAAACTACCGCGCTAGTAAGGTCCTAACCTTCCCTCTGAAATTCTATTGGGGTGAAACTTTGAATTCACCTCATCGACTAGTTAGACTTTGATCTTTCTACTCAAATCCTATTAAGACAAAAACCCAAGCTTTCCCTATCTAATTTGTAAAAACCTAAACTTTTCACCAAAATCTTATATGGGGTAAAATATCAAAATTACCCTTCATCAACAAAAACCCAAAATCACCTAGCTAGGTAAAAATCCGAAATTACCCTAAAGCTCTACAAAAATCCTTAACCCTAACGTGGGCATTGTATATTGAGTCCATGCATATTGAGTCTGTCTCATGCATGAAAAATTATTTTGTAACGAAGACCAACTCCCTTAATTTGCATTAAAGGTGATCGTGTAGTTACATCATACTTGTAATAGCATCATGCATATGTATCATCTCTCATGACTCTAACCCAACCTACTCCCCATTAACCGAGTTGAGTCTTAGCATACCATGTGCAAAGTCCTGAAGATTCTGATTTTTTAGGAGTTTGTTGATTTGGGTACAAATTCTTGGTTGAAGGTTGAAGAGGAAATCAACAAAAAAACTATTGCCAGTTTTTGAGCTGGCATCCACTCCGTTTCCTAGAAATTTACATACTTCTCTTCAGAATATGACCACCCTAAAGAGATGACCAAGCTTCTAGCTATGGTCATGACATCACTACGTCCCTCTAGGGGATGAATTCTTGACTTAAGAAAGTTGAGAATCTAATGCCCTAGCTAATTTGGCATAAAAGATAAAAGGAATGATCCACCAATTCACTAACAATGGCCAATACTTTAACACCGCTAGTGACAATAAGCGGAAGGGAAAAGATAGCCTCCCCAAAAATCCTTGGCTAACGACGTTCCTAAGTTCAAGTCAATTTATTATCCTTGCTATCATCTCTGAAATTCCTGAGCAACAATGACAATCAAGGGGATAGAACCTAAGTTAGTCCATATCATCTTCTCCATGTCCTTGAACCAATTTGTTGGAAATGGTTCTATGCTCTCAAGGACAAAGAAACAAAAAAACTTGGGAGGATGGGGCTAACGAGTTTAACACTTTGGAAGCTCTAAGATCCCAAGGTAACTTTTGCAACAACAATAACAACAAATTAGGAGGTTTCCATAACCATCTTCATAGGGTCTTCTCCAACTTGGGAATGAACTACTCTAATGCATTTGACTGCCTGACAAACACCAGTCATATTAAACCAAATTGTCCAATAAAGGATCCGCTTGTGGACAAAAGGAGTTTCAAGTGGGACCCTAGTAAGTTTTACAAGTTCTAGAAAGGCAAGGGACATGATATCAAAGGTTGCATTCAATTCAAGCACCTCCTCTAAAATATGGTGGATGATGGGAGTCTACCTTTTCATCATAGGGCTAAGCCAAACAACCAGACATGCCCTCTTGTCATCCTATGAATTTACGAAGACGGGCCCACCTTTAACCCATATTTACTAATTACACTAGTGGGGCTCCTATCTCTAAGATTCACAATCCTATGGCCACAAGACACATTAAATGGCATATAGGATAGCAACAACAAGGATGTTTACCTCAACAAAATTGCTCTTGTATTGGCCCCGACCAAAAGTATCGACCCTAAAAGGTACAAAAAGGGGATTAATAAAGTTAATACAATGACTAAGTCAGGAAGGATTCAAAATCCGGTTTAGGTCCCACTCCAAATGATCCAATATAATCTTCATGACTCTATAGCCTTAAGAAAGCTCCCTAATCAAGCAACTCAAGGAGACCCGAGCCAAGGTCAAAATTTAGGAGTTGATAACTACTTCCTTTGAACACCAAAATGCGCTATTAAATTATTTAAGTAAGATTAATGTTCTTTGAAGAACGTCTCCTGACACTTTGGTTAGCCTCCTCACCGCAGAAAAGGAGAAGCCATAAATATCGTTCTTAGACTATGATTTGCTTATTAAGGGGACCTCCTATTCCAAGGCCTTTTATTTGACCATTATTGCATGCAACCAGAACATTCCAATGACTTTACTTGACAATGGGTTCGCAACTAATATATGTCCTCTCCTCACCTTGGAAACATTAGGGTTCTTCGAGGACTTCACTCCATCAGCTTAAGGAGTCTAAGCGTTCAACAACTCTTGCCATTAATTGCTCGAGATCATTTGCTTGTCCCTTATCTCAGGACCAATAGAGAGTAAGGTCATCTTCTAAGTTCTTAATATTAAGGCTAGCTTTAATCTCCTTCTTGGACGTCCACGGATTCATGATTTAGAGGCCAACTCATCTTATCTCCACCAGAAGATAAAGCTACCCTTCAAGGGTAGTTCAATCGCAATTGACGCCTCAACCATCAAAATTCAAATTGCTAAAAGACCCCTCATCAACATCAGTGCTAAAGTAGCTATACTTGAACCCGACCGTTCGCCTTTTATTCTTCGTCCCACAGTTCACACTGTGATGAATAATCCGTTACTTTCCTAGCATGACTCTGGGTCAAAAATCGATGCTAACCGCACCCTTCAAGGATACAAAGGGGAAGTAGAATCTCTTTGGGCTAGGATATAAGCGAGTCAAGCAAGAACTTCAAGAGTACCTCCTTAAAGAAGTGGCCTGCAAGATGGCTAAGGCTCAAGGCCAACCTAAGCACAAATTGAAACCATATCCCCTAACTCTGAATGGGAAATTCATTAAATAAGGCGATGAAGATATCTACAATGACTTCGCTGAGCTTATCTTCAATCACAAGTACGAAAAATTTTACCCTGGAATTAAAGCTTTTTCACAATTGCTACTTTTCAGAAGATGACTAACCTAAAGAGCCATCTAAGTCACTTGAATGTTTTAAGCATCAAGCTCTTTCCTTGTTATTTGGGCTTAGGAAAATAGAATAAGAAGTCCAAGATATAATCTAAAGCTACATCTTTGATCCTTCTAAGCTTATTGTGCTAGTTCTAGACATGGCATAAGGATGGAGGAAATCCCAATATTAATAACTCCTTGTGGCAACAAGCTATAGATTGTCGCTAGAAAAGGCCCTATAATGGATGAGGCAAAGTCATCTAAGTAAGAGATTCAGAGTCTAAGTCTAGATCTGTTGAGTTTGAATGTATAGAGTTTAGGCCCTTAATGGTCCGTCCACTAGCGGAAAACCCTGAAATGTCCCTTAATAGATACGACTATAAATTTAATAATAATTCTATTTCTGCTTACTCATCTTCTTCGAACCCATTCCCTTTCACTAATTACTTTGTCTCTAATGAAGCTGACTTTAAAATTACTAAAGCAATAGAAGAACATGAAAATAAATCACCTATTGCCATACGGTTATGCTGTTTAGTCTTAAAAAATGCACGCCAAAGAAGATGGAATTCATCGCTTGTTATTTTAATTGATGGAATTCATCATAAGATCAACTTTGATATTTGTGATAATGTTGTAGGCATGATCCAATGATCTAGGCACAATTACTTCATATGGTTGTTGTTCTTAGGGAGGAGGCTCGAGATAAAGGTCCTCACAAGCTCCTTCTTAGGTGGTTTCTAAACCATCTATAAGACCATTTTCCTCTAATCATTAAGATAGGTATGTTAACCCTTTATTGGCTCATTTCCTTAAGACCTCCATATCTAACTCCTTTAGTGCATTAAATCATTTTTAACATATAAGGATATAAGGAAAATGATGTGGAATAACCCAAGACCTACCCCATGATTATTTCTCTAAAGTTGCAGAGATGATAGTGAGGATTGTTTGTGGATTTAAACTTAGGGATGTCATTAGCCGATAATTTTTCAGGGAGGCTAACTTTCACGTTCAATTTATCGTCATTGGCGATGTCGAAGTATTCCCATCTGTTTATGAATTGGTGGACCATGCCTTTGATCTTACATGCATAGTTTGCTAGAGAATTATCACTTTCAACTTGCTATAGTCAAGAATTCATGCCTTGTAGGGACTTAGTCAAGTCATTCACTACAGCTAAGAGCTAGGCCATTTTCTTGGGGGTAGTCATGTTCTAAAGAGGATTGCATAGAGAATAAGGGGATAATGTGGATGCTAACTCGAAAATTGGCAAAAGTTGTTGTGGAAATGTCCTCTTCAACCTTCAACCAAATATTCATACCCAAACTAACAAACTCTTTAGAAAAAGTGTAATCTTCAGGACTTTACACATGGGACATTAAGACTTGACTCACTTAGGGTTGAGTATTTATGGGTCAATGTTGGGAGGTATGATACTTTTGCATGATGTAATTAAAAGTATGATGTAACTACACGATCACCTCTAATGCAAATGAAGCATGGCCTAGTTTAGGGAGTCGACCTCTGTTACAAGAATGATTTTATATTCATGAGAAGGATTAGATATGAATGGACTAAATAAACACAATGACCGTGGCAGGGTTAAGGCTTTTGTGGAGTTTACAGGTAATTTCAAATTTTTACTCGACGGAGCAACTTTGGGTTTTTTCCAGCGAGGGGTAATTTTGGGAAATAACCCCAATAAGGTTTCGATGGGAAGGTTAGGACCTTACCAATAGAGAGGGTAATTTTGAGATTTTGTCCTAACATGATTTCGATGGGAAGATCAAGGTCTTACCGGTAGCATGGGGTAATTTTGAGATTTTATCCCAATAAAGTTTCGGTGGGAAGGTTAGGACCTTATTAGTAGGATGGGGTAATTTCGGGATTTTACTCAAATAAGAACTAGTAGAAAACACTTTAATTGCTTCGTCTTAAATGATGCGACTAAATACTTTTCGAAGCACATAAATATAAAGAACATACATTTACATTAAATGCTGCAGTTATTTAAAATAATGCAGCACATATAACCACAAGTGTTGCGGTTAAATAAAACACCGGAGCATTTATAATAAATGCTGCAATGTTTTATTTAACCGCAACACTTTTGGTTATAAGTGCTGCATTATTTTTAAATGACTAAATCACTTATTCAATGTTATATTCCCTAAGCTTCCCTTTTCCTGGCCATTTCAAAACACGAAAGACTTAACTATAGCATCTCCATTGCAACTCCCCATCCCCAAACCTTCAATGCACGAAAAAACTCCCAGAGTACTCCCGCTTCTTCTCTAGCCCTAACCCCACAACACCCACCCTCTTCTTATTTAGGTCTAACCTCATAACACTCACTCCCTAACATTTTCTCTCTTCATACGAGACTCCATATATGGCATAGTCAAGCTTGGCCCTTTCTCTCTTTGTGAATTTCTAAGTCTTCTTTGCATATTCAGCATTTGGAGGTATTCCCTATTTTTTCAAAAATTTTCTTGAATATTTTGATTAGGGTTTAGTTCTCATGGATATTTGCTTAGGTATTCGATCAGAGTTTATCATGCTTGTCGAATTTTCTTATGAACTACATGTCTCATTCTTTTCCCTCTATGGTTCGATTAAAGTTTAACTTGCTTGGATATTTTCACAGCTACTTGCAGACGTCTACTATTTGATTATATCCCACTGTTAGTTTAGTTGTCCTGTGTCAAGATTTGAATATATATTCCATAATCTTAACTTATAAAGTGCTTTGTCTATGTTTAGTTATTTAAATTTACATTATTAGTGAATATTAGAACCTATTTTTATAGTCTTCACTCGTCAGTTGAACTTGGTAACTCTTATTGAACATGTCCTTTAGCTCTTCAACAAGTTCTATTCGAATTTTTTCACTTATTAGTCATAAACTTATCTTAATTTAGCTATGTGAACTTATATCTCTTAAAACATTATTAAGATAACATAAGGAGCTAGACAAGGGTTTAAAGTAACTTTATTTTCTCCCAAATAGTTGAAACTTAGTAAATGTTTTTAAATGTCAATAAAAAGTTGTTAAGTGAAGTTTCTATTTACATGTCCTTTTAATTCAGTGATATGGACATACATGCACCATATATGCCATATATTATTTAGAGTATTTTTGGTATATTGTTTTTAAGGGGTGGAAATGAAATCAAATCTTTTTTCATTACTTGTTGTCTAGCATAATAGATGGATTCATACAATCCTTTCACAAATAATGATAATAACCTTTAACATTACTTTCCAGCTCTTCATACAAAATATGCCAGATAGTGTTTTGTATTAATATTGCAATTTTTATGAAGTAGATAAAGTATATAGTAGAAGCTAATACATGATACTTCAAAATTTGAGACCGTGGATAATGGAATGAAGTATGTATTATGTGACCCTTACATACATATATAAAGCTAATGTACAAAAAAAAATTTGATTGTTGATTAGTTATGATATAAAGAATATGTTACCGGACCTAAAGTTGATTGTTGATTATTTAAACATGTAGGAAACTAGAAAGTACTAAAGCACCAAATAACAACAAAATTGTATGTGCTATTGATCATATCTTAGAGGAATAAAAGAAGGGAGAAATCAATGAGGACAATATGCTTTAAATAGTTGAGAACATCAACGTTGCTTGTGAGTCATTTATTTCTATAAATTTTGGCTCAATGATCTTTTGATATGTATTTTCAAATAATGAACATCAATGTTATTAGGCATCTATAGTTCATTTGGATTAGCTTCTAATTTAAGGTGCTTTTTGTGTTAATATCTTTAATTTAGACTTAGACAAATATATGAAATTACTATATTTTCTTTGTTGGGACTATGGTTGATGATTGGAATAACTGTTTGAGTTGATGAAGTGGTGAAAATAGGTTTCATGCAATGATAAAGATATGTTGGGATAGACCCATGATACGGGAAACTCTATCAAATTTTTTAGTTAATATAATTATACATGTATTCATTAGATGTACTAGTTGCTATGATATTTGATTACCCATGTGAAAAGTAGCATTGAAACGATTTGCTTAGTATATAAAATAAGGTTTTCGATGATAATTACAATTCTTTGAACTACCAACTCAAGTTTTTTATTTATTTCTTAGAAGTTGTTCAAAATGGATTGAGATTAGATGTATGGTAACTAAACCTCAATGGAATACATACAAGGGGTTGAGGAGTTTGCTAGGGTTGCACTTAGACACCAAGTAGACAATCATTCAAAGATAATTTTGTGTCCTTGTTGTGATTGTAACAGTTCTACACTAGTGGAAAAAACCTTATATGCTCTAGTTTTTTGGAGGTTTTATGCTCCGGCTTAGACCCGAAGTAGATGTAACCGGAGCATATTCAAAAATACTTTATGCTTCGGTTCAAATCGGAGCATATTCAAAAATACTTTATGCTTCGGTTCAAACCGGAGCATATTATAGACTTTATGCTCCGGTCCACAGAAAATCGGAACATATAATAGGTATTTTATGCTCCGGTTTTCAGTGGACCGGAGCATAAAGTCTGAATTTTTTTTTATTTTCACAAAATCCTTATATTGGCTATTAGAACAGTGCAACCTGAAATGATAATATGCTTTGGTTTCATTACATATGAAAATATTAGAACAATGCAAGCTCAAAAGCTTTCAATACATATAACAATTATGAATATACAGATGTTGAGTCCCTCAGGTTCTGATTGATAGTTTGATAGTTTTGAATGATGAAAAACAGCTAAGGGAAACAGGTCTTTGAAAGTGTTCAATACAGTTGGGGAACCAGCTAATATAGAACACTGTTTCCCTAGATGAGTTATTACTTATATGAGATATCAGTTGAACTAACTTGTCTTTACACAGGGAACAACTAGATGATAAATGAGTTATGCATCTAAGTTGATTTCTAAGTTTGGAAGCTTGAAAGGACTTTTGATCAACTTAAAGGAAGGTCCTTGGTCAGCAATTGAGTTCATTCATGGAAGCTTTCAAGACTTGACGAATGCATGAAGAAAGACTACACTCGAAGAGTTATTTAGGATCTTCATGTAAATGCTCCGTAGTACAACTTATATAATTGAGTATATAAAGTGCTTTTAGTATATTAAATATCGTTATGAAATTTGGTACAAGGATTGGAACAAATTTCATAACATATTTAGTTCAGGGAACCAGGTCAGGGAACCAGGTTAACTGAACAGATTATTCAAGCTGCGGTTTTTACAAAGATTTTATAAAAAAAAAAGATATTTTCCGAAATATATGGTTTTAAGATATATTTAAGCATCTAAAAGATAAGATGAGGTTTTGGTGAGCTAAAAACCGGGAAGTATCTTATCCTAAGATGATCTTATCTTATGATCAAATCATTTAGGATAAATACTTATCCTAAAATTGTATGTATATCTTATACGCATGATTTAAGGATCATATGTATATCTTATACGTATGAGGGTTTAGCTGACTAACCTATAAATACATCTTGATCTGAATAATCAAAATATAGCTCTTACGCAATTTTCACAGAGTTTGATCTTTGAGAGCTAAAAGCACTAGTTCAATTATTGAGTGATACACAAGAGCATAATAGTGTTTAATGTTTTTCTCTATCTGACTTTTGAGAGTTAAATTATCAGAGAGATCTTGATCTTGTATTCAGTCTTTAACAAAGGGGTTGAAGACTTGGTGAGTGTTTGTGAGTTCAAACACACTAGGAACTTACGAGGGTAAGTTCAAAGCACATTCAAAGTTGAGTGTGGGGTTACTGGTTCCCGGAGTAGGGAAACAGTAGAGTGAATTGTATCTTTATTTTTCGGAGTAGATTAATAAAGTACATAGGGTAGGAAGACGTAGGCCAGAGTTGGCTGAACCTCGTTAAGTCTGTGGTGTTCTTTATTGTCTTGTTTTATTCCGCTGCATAAGGGAACCAGCACAACTGGTTCCTTACACATAATCCGAAAAGAAGCAAAAATTGCCAACGATTACTTAACACTCAATTCACCCCCCCTCTTGAGTGCCATTGAACCTTCAATTGGTATCAGAGCCTAAGCTTCTCGAAAGAGTAACATCTAGAGGAGTTAAGAATGAGTACTCAAGAATTAAGTGCAATCGGTCATGACAACAAGACACCAAAGTTTAATGGAAATAATTATGCCTGGTGGAAGAATAGAATCCAGAATGTGATCATGGGTATTGATTATGAATGCTGGGTTGTAGTTAAAAATGGTCCTAATATTATTCTCAAGACAGAAGCTGATGGGAAACAGGTTCCCAAAAAGGATAGCGAATTGATCACTGCTGATTACAAGTTGCTGGAGAAAAATGCTAAGGCAATGTCAATCCTACAACAAGCAATAGGTGAGAATGAAACAAATCGGATCTCTGGTTGCAGTAGTGCTAAGGAGATATGGGACACCCTTGAACTTGCGTTTGAGGGAACCAGTGAGGTAAAAAGGTCTAAAATTGATTTAATCATGTCTAAATATGAGTTGTTTGCCATGAATAAAAATGAAAAAATCAATGATTGCTTTCGTAGGTTTATGACTATTGTGAATGATCTTAGATCACTTGGTAAAATGTTTTCTGATGAGGATCTTGTGAGAAAAATTTTGCGTAGCTTAACAGATACATGGACAGCTAAGGTAACAGCAGTGTACGAAGCAAAGGATCTATCTACCCTGTCCTTGGAACAGCTGATTGGTTCCCTTATGACTCATGAGATGCTGATTGACTCTAAATCTGAGAAGGAACCAGCCAGAGGCATGGCACTAAAGGGAACAGTAGAGGAAGAAGAAGATGAGATCAGCCTGATTGCAAAAAGATTTGAAAGATCTCTTCGTGATCAAAAGAGGAATTTCAAAGGTAGGAATTTCAAAAACACTAAAAAATCTAACTCATCTTCAGGTTGCTTCAAGTGTGGTGAAAAAGGACACATCATTCGTGATTGTCCAAAATGGAAAGACAAACAATCTCAATCTGGAGATAAGAGAGCTTTCAAGAATGCCATGATAGCGTCCATGTGGGGAGAATCTGACTCAGGATCTGATGAAGAAGAAAATACAACTGATTCTGAGGTTTGTCTAACCGCTTTCACAAACATCAAGGAGAACAGCACTGGTCAGGGAACTAGAGGGGGAACCAGTACATTCAAGAAATGCTTAATGGCTAAGAAGGATGTACTACAAAGACATAAGGCTAGAGTGAAGGGAGATACCTATTGGTATTTGGACAGTGGTTGCTCAAGACACATGTCCGGGGATAAAGATCAATTCCTTTCACTAGTGGCCTTTGATGGAGGAAGTGTCACCTTTGGGGATAACAGCAAGGGAACCATCACTGGTTTAGGTAAGGTTGGTAAGACACTTTCCAGTACAATAGATGATGTTTATTATGTTGAAGGCTTGCAACATAATCTCTTGAGTATTTCTCAATTATGTGACAAAGGAAATAGAGTTGAGTTTCAAGCCAACCTATGTCACATAGTTAACTCACAAACAGGAGAACTGGTATGTGAGGGAACTAGGAAGCATGATGTCTACATCACCTTCTTAGATAAGATCCCTCAAGACAAGTCCACTTGCTTGAGAGCTGTTTCTGAGAATAATCAATGGATTTGGCATAAGAGGTTTGGACATGCTAGCCTAACACTTCTAAACAAGCTTAAAGCACGTGACTTAGTGATAGGTCTTCCTAACATTAAGTACGAAGTTGATAAAGTTTGTTCTGAATGTGTAAGGGGGAAACAGGTAAAAATCTCCTTTAAGCCTAAAACTGTTTTGAGTACCAGCAGACCCTTCGAACTTGTACACATTGACTTATGTGGTCCCATGAGAGTACAAAGTCGAAGAAGTCATAGATATGTCTGTGTTATGGTTGATGATTATTCCAGGTACACTTGGGTAATGATGTTACACACAAAGGATGAAACGTTTGAAGAATGGGTAACATTGGTGAAACAAGTGGAGAACCAGCTCACCCAGAAGCTGGTCTCGATAAGATCAGACCATGGTACTGAATTTGATAATGCTAACTTTATTGATTATTGTAGGGAACATGGAGTTAATCACAACTTCTCAGCCCCTAGAACACCTCAACAAAATGGTGTTGTAGAAAGGAAGAACAGAACTCTTGAGGAGATGGCTAGGACGATGCTCATTGAGAGTGGTCTCCCAAAGAGTTTTTGGGGTGAAGCTGTTGACACTGCTTGCTATATACTGAATAGAGGTCTCATTAGACCAAAGTTAAATAAGACTCCCTATGAACTTCTTAAAGGTCGAAAGCCCAACATTACATACTTTCGTGTCTTTGGATGTAAATGTTATGTGCATAATAATGGGAAGGACCAGCTCGATAAATTTGATCCCAGAAGTGATGAGGGAATCTTTCTTGGATATTCTTCTCGCAGCAAAGCATATAGAGTCTTCAATAAGAGGACTCTCTGTGTTGAGGAGAGTGTCCATGTCATTTTTGATGAATTTAACATGTCTTCTGAGATTGCACAGGTACAACCTGATGAAATAATTGGTTTGATGGACTTCACGGGGAACCAGTATACTGGTCCCTCAGAAGAAGTGCAAGCAGAACTAGGCATACCAGATACTCCACCAGTTAATAATGATGAAGTGCCTAGAGAAGAAAATGGAGAAAATGAGGATTCTGAAGGGGAACCAAATCCTGATGGTTCCACACACAATAGACAGGTAATGAACTCATCAGGGGGAACAGAAGAAGATATTACCCCTGAACTTGAGGTAAGTAATGATAGAGGAAACAGCATGAATGTAAATTCTCCTGGCCCTTCAGAAAGAGAAGAGATTCATGAACATGCTAGTTCCCAACCTAATGAGGAAGCACAAAACAGTATTAATGTCAAAAGTTTTAGATATAAGGCCTCTCATCCCACTGAACAAATAATTAGTGATATAAATAAGGGGATTCAAACGAGAAGAAGTGCTTTTCAAAATTTCTGTGCTTTCTATTCTTTCCTGTCTAACATAGAGCCTACTAACTATAAAATGGCATTGACTGATCCTGATTGGATAATAGCCATGCAAGATGAATTAAATCAATTTCAGAAAAACCAGGTCTGGCACCTGGTTCCCCGTCCAAAGGAAAGATCAGTCATTGGTACTAGATGGGTCTTTAGAAACAAGTTAGATGACCTCGGTACTATAGTCAAAAACAAAGCAAGGCTAGTGGTGCAAGGGTACAATCAACAAGAGGGAATTAACTATGATGAGACGTTTGCACCAGTAGCTAGACTAGAGGCTATTAGGATTTTAATTGCTTATGCTGCTCACATGAATTTTAAGCTGTTTCAAATGGATGTAAAGACTGCCTTCCTTAATGGCTATTTGAAGGAAGAAGTATATGTGGAGCAGCCACCTGGTTTTGAAGATGCAATGTTTCCCCAACATGTATATAAATTGGATAAAGCATTATATGGATTGAAACAAGCTCCAAGGGCTTGGTATGAAAGATTGTCCAATTTTCTGATGGCTAATGACTACAAGAGAGGAACAATAGACAAGACCTTGTTCATAAGAACCAAGGGGAAACACTTGATTGTAGTACAAATCTATGTTGATGACATCTTATTTGGTGCTACTAATCAAACCTTGTGTGATGAGTTTGCAAATCTTATGCAGAGTGAATTTGAAATGAGTATGATGGGAGAACTAGGATTTTTCCTAGGTCTGCAGATTAAGCAAACAAATGATGGTATAATGATCCATCAACAAAAGTACTTAAAAGAGTTGCTGAAAAAGTTTGGATTGGAGAACAGCAAAGCTTACGATACACCTGTTCCCACATCCACAAAGTTGGATGCTGATCCTAAAGGAAAAGATGTTGAAGCTACACTTTATAGAGGAATGATTGGTTCTCTACTCTACCTAACAGCTAGTAGACCTGACATTGTGTTCTCTGTTGGTTTGTGTGCTAGGTTTCAAAAGTCTCACTTGAAGGCTGTTAGAAGGATACTCAGGTATCTTGTGGGAACAGCAGATCTGTTTTTGTGGTACCCCAAAGGCAGTACCATCGATCTCATTGGATATACAGATGCAGATTATGCTGGATTCCTAGTTGACAGAAAGAGCACATCAGGTATGGCACACTTCCTTGGCTCTTGTCTTATATCATGGGGTTCTAAGAAACAAAATTCAGTGGCCCTATCCACAGCAGAGTCAGAATATATCGCTGCAGCTTCATGCTGTTCCCAGCTACTGTGGATAAGGAACCAGCTGAAAGATTTTGGTGTTATTTATAAAAGTGTTCCTATCTTTTGTGATGACACTAGTGCAATCAATATTTCAAAGAACCCCGTGCAACACTCCAAGACCAAACACATTGAAATAAGACATCATTTTCTAAGAGACAATGTGGAGAAAGGATTGGTGGAGATGTTGTTCTGTAAAAGTGAAGATCAAATAGCTGATATCTTCACAAAGCCTTTATGTAGAGAGTCTTTTTGTAGGTTAAGAGTCCTTTTAGGTCTAGTTAGGCTTTAAGCGATGGCTTCAATTAGTTCCCTCAATGATTGGTTAAAATAAGTATGCTCTTGTATCGATTATGCATATAACTATGCTGCTTACTTGCAAATATTGTGTAAATAACCCCAAGAGGATTGTTGTTGCATAAGAAATAGGAGAAGCCATTTTTAAACATGCTGAAAATAGAATGACTGGTTCAGTACAGGTACCAGCAAGAGGAAACAGCAGTTCAGCTCTGATATGTCATCCGAAAATATCTTATTTTCGGAAGATTACTATAAGATAACTTCTTTTTGGAAAGAATTATCTTATTTCAGTTATTCCTATCCTACAAAAAGGCAAATATATCTAATTGCCTAATTTATAGTTGGTTGAATCTTTTATAAAAAGATAACTACAAGTTTGAAAGTTTAAAATTCTAAAATTCCTTCTCTCAACCGGCTAGTTATTGAAAATCTTATACTTGAGCAATTGATATAAATACACATTAACACCTTGATACAGTCTCACATCACATCATCACTCTACTCATCTCTCTCCCGTTCAACGGTGGTGCCCTGATCACTGTTCACTTGCTCCCATCTCCCTCAAATCTGTGAAGCTCACTAAGCAACAATGGGTAGGAAATCAACCAGGGCTCCAGCTAAGAAGAAAAAGGAGAAGACTCAAGCAAGTGAGTCAACTTAATTGAAGGAGGCTTCCATCAGTGAAGCAAACCCTGCTCCAACTTCATCGAGCAACTCACCTCCTACCACCACAAAGAACCCATCACAAACTCTATCCCCATCTTCTAAATCTCCCTCACCTCCACCTCCCAAAAATGCTCCTTTGCCCAAGACCCCTGAGGCTGATGATTCCATCATCAAGGAACCTGTCTCATCTCAGGGGGAACAGCCTAAAAACACTGAGGAACTCTTCAACACTGTTGAAGAAGGAGAGGAGGAGGAAGTTCGTAGTGAGGAGGATGATCTACAGATCATTGGGCATAGTAAGGGGACTCCAGAACCCTTGACTCGAAGCAGAGTGACCAGGTCATCTCTGAAAAGGGTTAGCAAAGTGGTAATAGAGGAACAGTCAATGGACTCTGCTGGTTCCAAGCGAAAGAGAACAGCACGGAAGTCTGCAAGAGGTATGTCTGCAAAATCTCCATCTGTTGGTATAACTGATTTAAGTTCTAGGGTTGTGGTATCTGGGTGTAGGACAGAAGTTGGGTATTTTGATGAAGCTGCTCTGAGTAATGTGAAAGAGCTATTAGAATTTCAGGGTTGGATGCCGTTGTTTGATGTCTGTGATGCTAATATTGATGGTGTTAGAAAATTTTATGTTAATTTAAAACAAATGCTGGATAGATCATTAAGTTCAATTGTGAATGATGTTGAAGTGAATGTGTCTGTAGCAAGTTTGGCTGGGTTGTTGAATATACCCAGAGATGGTTTTGAGGAGTATTCTCGAGATGGATGGCCCACACTTATAGGGGTCAGTCCAGATGAAGTACATGATTTTGTGTTTGGAGGGAAAGTTCCAAAGAAGGCTGGAACTTTTAAAACTGGTAGCTTGAAGGAACCAGTGATGCTGGTCCTTCACTCTGTGTGCAACAAGATGATTATCCCTCGAGCACAAGGTAGAGGTTTTGTGCGCATCATGGAAATGGTGCTTATTTATTTGTTGATGAAAAAGATTAAGATAAATCTTCCTTCTCTAATGATAAACCACATGATGAATTGCTACAATTCATCCCATCACTCTCTTCCCTATGGGTCCTACATAACTAAGCTTCTTAAAGAGAATAATGTTTCTCTTAGAGGATCAACTGCTCCTGTAATGGTGTTTACCAAAGGTATTCTGAAGCAAAAGGGGTTGATCATAAGTGCTGGGGTATTGAAGTTTAGAGAGGAGGAACCAGTAGAGACTCCTAAGCCAGTCAAGAAGAAACAGAAGGTAGAGGAACCAGCTGGTCAGCAGGTTATCCTTAAGAGGCTGGAGAGTCAGGAAGAGAAGATAAATGCTGTAGGGGATCAGCTCAGCAAGTTAGTGAACTTGGTTGAAGGTCTGTCCACTTCATTTATCATGAGGATGATCAAATTAGAGAAACAGATTACTGGCAGTACTGGAATTGAGAAGAAACAAACTGAAGAGGACCAGCAAGAAGATCAACAGGAGGATGACAGTGAAGAGGAAGAGAACCAGGAAGAAACAGCTGAGGAGGCTGCCACTGAAGAAGAGGAAGGAGATGATGAAAATGATGATGATGATTGAATCTGTTCTCTTTTTCATTTAGCCTACCTTTATCATAACTTCCTGAATAACTGATTTTGTTGAACTGTTTTTATTCCTCCCAATCCATGAACTTGTTTTGATATGGATTTGAGCCTTATCGTTAACTTTTATTGGTCTGTATTAAACTATGATCTCTGTTGACTGCATGCCTTAACTTTGACTAATCTGACCTTCTTTTGCAGCACTTTATTTGTATAATGGTTGATGCCATTGAATAGTCTAGCACGTTACTTTATGCATAAGTTGCTACTTTTGCATATCTTTTTAATGATGCCAAAAGGGGGAAAATAGTTGAAGTTGAAGCTTAGAGTCTTTACTAGTTTAGATCAAGTTTGTGGTTGAGTTTGTTAACCTACTTTATTGTATTCTCTGTTTCTGTTTAGGGAACCAGTTGGCCTTACTGACTTGTTCCATTGAGTTTTGAATTCTTGAAGTTTTTGATTATTTGTTTTTGAGTATGTTCACAGGTGCAGAAACTTCAAGTGTTTGTCATCATCAAAAAGGGGGAATTTGTTGAGTCCCTCAGGTTCTGATTGATAGTTTGATAGTTTTGAATGATGACAAACAGCTAAGGGATACAGGTCTTTGAAAGTGTTCAATACAGTTGGGGAACCAGCTAATATAGAACACTGTTTCCCTAGATGAGTTATTACTTATATGAGATATCAGTTGAACTAACTTGTCTTTACACAGGGAACAACAAGATGATAAATGAGTTATGCATCTAAGTTGATTTCTAAGTTTGGAAGCTTGAAAGGACTTTTGATCAACTTAAAGGAAGGTCCTTGGTCAGCAATTGAGTTCATTCATGGAAGCTTTCAAGACTTGACGAATGCATGAAGAAAGACTACACTCGAAGAGTTATTTAGGATCTTCATGTAAATGCTCCGTAGTACAACTTATATAATTGAGTATATAAAGTGCTTTTAGTATATTAAATATCGTTATGAAATTTGGTACAAGGATTGGAACAAATTTCATAACATATTTAGTTCAGGGAACCAGGTCAGGGAACCAGGTTAACTGAACAGATTATTCAAGCTGCGGTTTTTACAAAGATTTTATAAAAAAAAAAGATATTTTCCGAAATATATGGTTTTAAGATATATTTAAGCAGCTAAAAGATAAGATGAGGTTTTGGTGAGCTAAAAACCGGGAAGTATCTTATCCTAAGATGATCTTATCTTATGATCAAATCATTTAGGATAAATACTTATCCTAAAATTGTATGTATATCTTATACGCATGATTTAAGGATCATATGTATATCTTATACGTATGAGGGTTTAGCTGACTAACCTATAAATACATCTTGATCTGAATAATCAAAATATAGCTCTTACGCAATTTTCACAGAGTTTGATCTTTGAGAGCTAAAAACACTAGTTCAATTATTAAGTGATACACAAGAGCATAATAGTGTTTAATGTTTTTCTCTATCTGACTTTTGAGAGTTAAATTATCAGAGAGATCTTGATCTTGTATTCAGTCTTTAACAAAGGGGTTGAAGACTTGGTGAGTGTTTGTGAGTTCAAACACACTAGGAACTTACGAGGGTAAGTTCAAAGCACATTCAGAGTTGAGTGTGGGGTTACTGGTTCCCGGAGTAGGGAAACAGTAGAGTGAATTGTATCTTTATTTTTCGGAGTAGATTAATAAAGTACATAGGGTAGGAGGACGTAGGCCAGAGTTGGGTGAACCTCGTTAAGTCTGTGGTGTTCTTTATTGTCTTGTTTTATTCCGCTGCATAAGGGAACCAGCACAACTGGTTCCTTACACATAATCCGAAAAGAAGCAAAAATTGCCAACGATTACTTAACACTCAATTCACCCCCCCCCCCCCCCCCCCCCCCCCCCCCCCCCCCCCCCCTCTTGAGTGCCATTGAACCTTCAACAGAGATTTCTACAATGTATATATGACAAATATAAATAGGCATTGATTGTATACAAAAATCTAACTACTATTGGAAAGGAATCGTGCAAACTTGTCTCTTATTTCTTTGATTTCATCAATGGTGAAAGGCTCTTCTCTTGATGTGTTGAAAGCCTAAATGTAGCCACCATAATAAAATAAAATTAGATAATCAATCTCTAATACTTGTTCTTAGTATATGAATTGAAGGATAAAATCAAAATAATAAGAAGAAGAACACTAGCATGCTAGTATAAACCTCAGTCAAACATTAAACTAATATCCTAGATGATTGTATAACCAAGGTCAATACGCCACTGTGTAAATGTCTCTAAATACCTAAATGAAATTCATAAAATAATTGAATTTGACACATAAGTTTTCCAAAAAATTTAGCAGAGTTTCCTTTGTAAAATGAACATTTTCCCAATTTTAATCTAATAAAACCTGTTCAACACAATTCAACAATCCCACAATTCAACATCGTACAACAATACAATGCCATACCACATCAATCTTTCGATTGATGCCGGCCATATAATCCCATCCTCCATGCATGGTCGATCATAGACATCTACTACATTATATATGCAAACAAAGTGTATTGGGAACTTGACACTATTTTGAAAAACAAAACAAATACATCTATACTAACAAAGTGTTTGAGTCTTTAAGAAATACTGAGAAAGTGAATACTTCGTACATCTTAATTCTTGACCCAGGCGACAATATATTTGGTTACTTGACTCCTCAATTTGATCATGTTTGTTTGATAACTATTCGAAAATCTTATAGTATGAAACTAATAGAAAAATTTGGAATCTAAAATACTCTTGTGCTCTTTGCTCCATGAAACTTCTTTATCAGTTTGTTGTATTTTTATGTCATGATTTCATTCAATTATCATATGTTTGTGAAGGATTACATTCAATATCTATTTTTCTTCTCTACAGACTAGTTCCCAGATTTATATATTTTAAGGGAAATATCAATAATGACAAAGCTAGAGATTCATCAAGTAAACTAATTCGATGGGGAGACACAGCTGAAGTAGGAGATAATATCCTAGAAAAACCACCTAAAATCGACTAATTAATAAAGCAAAAAGTGACTAAATCTATGAATGGATAATGTTGAGAATGAAGATCAAGATCAAAGCCATCAAATGAGCTTAAGAAGACTACAAGAAGTTGTTGAAATTACCTAAGCTCATTTGAACCTATTCACTTAGAAACACATGGGTTTGAGCTTGGAAACTCATGCTTAGTTTCATGTGCAAATTGGGAGACAGAAGACACTAATTAGGAAGTGACAAGAGTCTTAGTTAGGTATCTTTATCACCCAACTAACAAGGCTTGAGTACTCATCAAGAACATACTAGACTTTAGGATCACAAAAGAACTTTTTACTTTGAGAGAGGACGTAGCAAGCTAGAAAGTTTTCTGTTGTTGGCCATTTCTAAATTGTTAATTATATCCTTGTAAGATTTAAGGGATCTTATATTTCATAGAATCTTAAATTGGTCATATGTTCATGGATTGTTTCCCAAGTTTAGTCAAGATCTCCAAATGGCATTAGTAAATTCTTTTATCCATATTGGGATTGAATATCAATTTTGGGGTTTCTAATTTTATTTTATTAAGCATCTAGTATAAACTTCAGTTAAACATCAAACTAACATCCTAGATGATTGTATAACCAAGGTCAATACGCCACTTGTAAATGTCTCTAAATACCTAAATTAAATCCATAAAATAATTGAATTTGATGCATAAGTTTTCCAAAAACTTCGGCAGAGTTTCCTCTATAAAATGAACATTTTCCCAATTTTTAATCTAATAAAACCTGTTCAACACAATTCAACAATCTCATAATTCAACATCATACAACAATACAATGCCATACCACATCAATCTTTTGATTGATGCCAGCCATATAATCCCATCCTCCATGCATGGTCGATCATAAACATCTACTTATATTTCATAGGATGACTTGCCTAATACGTGTATATAAACAAATATAAGTAAAGAAATTAAATATACCTTTTCTACATCATTGACTCTCGTGGTAGAAGTGACTAAATCATACATGAATCTCATGACATGGCAATCGTGGGATTTCATGCTTCCCAACTTCAACTCACTATTTAGGGACACAAATCTTTTCATGTTAGATGAGTATCCCGATGGAACCTTAATGCCATACAAAGACTCACAAAAAAACCGCTTCTCTTCTTTGGACAATGTATAATAAGCCAGAGGTAAATAAATCTTTTCAGCATTTTTACCCATCTTCTTTTCAACACTCTATTTCTTGTCACCTTCACCTTTTCTTTACCCTTTCCCTTGTTCTTATCACCTCCTTCCTTGGCTCTATACCTTTTCTTTACCACCTTAACCTATGGCCATAACTCTGGGTGAAGCCCCTCGCATTCTAAGTAATCTCTCACGGCCTTCACATCCTTCGTCTTACCTGGAATGTTCATGAGCGTCCCGAGTTTTGCATCGCATACATTTTTCTCTATATGCATAACGTTGAGGCAATGTCTAATCTGTAGATCTCTATAATATGGAAGCTTCCAAAATATTGACTCTTTCTTCCATGGCCCTTCACCCCATTGTCTTGGTTTACCAAAAACCGTTTCAACCCCCTTAACTGTTCGTAAACCTCATACCGGTTAACGATCGACGAGCTATACGCTCTTCGACCTCTCCATTAAACGCCTTATTTTTCTTTCGATAGGGGTGATCATGAGGGAGGAACTTTTGATGGGGCATGAAGACATGTTTGCACTTAGGAATCCACGTAGCTTTCATGTCATTGATACAAATTGGGCATGCTTTCTTCCCTTTATTCTTATACCCAGATAAGTTATCATATGCCGGGAAATCGTTGACGGTACATAAAAGCATTGCACGCAATGTGAACACTTCATTAGCATGTGCATCATACAAAAGCCCCTTCATCCCACATCTTTCTCAAATCCTTAACGAGGGGTGCAAGATATACATCAATATCATTTCCAGGTTGTTTAGGACCTGAGATTAGAAGCGAAAGTATAATGTACTTACGTTTCATGCACAACCAAGGAGGAAAATTATAGATAACTAAGACTACCGGCCATGTACTGTGTTGAGAACTAAGAGTCCCGAATGGGTTCATTCCATCAGTACACAGTCCGAGCCTCAAATTACGGTCTTCAACCCCAAATGTCTTATGCAACCTATTAATAGTCTTCCACTCGGGAGAATTAGCTAGATGTTTAAGGAGACGACCGTTCTTCACCCTATCTGCATGCCACCTCAAATTTGTAGCATCTTTCTTCAGAGAAAACAAGCGCTTGAATCTTGGAATTATTGGAAGATACCATAACACCTTAGCCGGGGGACCTTTAGCACCCCAAGCCCCTTTACGCTTATAATGTGACAACCCACAACGCGAACATTCTTATAAGTTCTCATGTTCCTTCCAATACAATACACAATCATTTGGACAAGCATGTATCTTTTGGTACTCTAAGCCGAAAGGGCACATGAGCTTTTTGGCATAATATATAGATTTTGGAAGTTCATTTCCATCAGGAAACATCTCACCTAACACTTCTAATAAACTTGTGAAACTAGTATCACTCAAGTCAAACTTTGACTTAACATTGAAAAGTGTCAACACGGTTATCAGTTTGGTGAATTTTGTACATCCAGGGTAGAGAGGTTTCCCAGAAGCTTCTTTTAACAACTCAAAAACACGGGGACGTTTTCCTAACTCATCCTCGATCCCGTCTATTATCTCATCAACATGATTTATGTCCTCATTGACATCCTCCTCGTCATTCTCATACTCATTATTCTCCACCGCATGAGCAACATCTTCTTCTTCATGGACATTCTAAGGAATAGTGTTTCCTTCGTAAACTCCCTCCTCACCATGCCACACCCAAACATGATATTGAGGCCTAAATTCACGCCGATGTATATGCTCCCTTAGGATGTCAATGCCCTTGACATTTGATACATTGCCATACTTGACACATGGGCAATAAAATCCAATTTCCCCTGCCCTAGCTTGATATTTGACAGCATTACTACAAAATTCCAAGACCCCATCCACAAATTCTGATGATTCAATGCTACCATACATTCATGAACAATATTTTTCCATGCTCTGACTAATCAAGACATAAAAGTAATGAGTAAGTCTTGAATGAGTTCCTTGAAAATAAAGAGAATTTAAAAATGAATACTGAAATGATTATCGCAGTTTGCTAAACCAACAGTGACAATGAGTACAATGAGTGCACCTATACCAAATTAGACTTAGTACTACAAAAAGATCCCCTTCTGCAAAATATACTAGTAGGAGCGTTTTTATTATTTGTGAGAGTTTACCTTTTTTCTTTGGAAAAACATCTGCAAAACTATAGTGTTCTCTCTAATATTATAGTAAATAGGTAAAATGCGGATATATGTATTGTCCCTTAGTTTTGTTGAAGTATTTTTATCTGATTTTTTTATAGTACACTTCGTAGTATTTGTTAGCTGTAACTATTGATCTGCATTGATTTTATTATGCCATAGTGTTTCAAAGAATATTGTTATCCCTTAGTTTTATTGAAACTTTAAAGAAGATAAAAGACTAATGAGCCTACACTACACGACCCACTCCTTGATTTGTTCATCCCCATATACATGCAAAGTAAGAACAAAAACACTATAAAGGTAGCTTTAACATATATACCATACTACAAAAATGCTTCGACGTATATACCCTCTTTTGTTACATTCAAATCTAGTCATCAAACCATAACTCCTATCTCTTGGAAAAATTCAGTATGAGACTAACCCAAGTACGAGAATAATCAAATAAAAATTGATGGTATTCGGTCGAATGAATGAATAATACATTTTACGTAAATCACAAAGAAGATGATATAATAAAATGAAGCGCATAATTTCATTCAAACTCAAAGAGGGATTATGGTGTTGACCAAGAAATGGTAAACATTAGGCTCCTAAAAACGTGATTGAAAATAAGAAGAATCATCAAACTTTACAAAACCTCATTACTACTTAATAGTCAATTGTCTGCTACTTTTGGTCATCTACAGTCGCAATTCGCAAACAAGAAATACAAGTCATGGTGCTCATCCCATTCACCCACTATAATCATTTTGGGCGTGCTTATCTTCTTAACTAGTGCACCTAAATTAAATTGCACTGTACAATTCTACACCTTTATTATTATTATTTTTTTGTGGGTGCATCCAAATACTATCAACTTAGCTTATCTTGATCTGTGCTATACGTGTCTTTTTAACCAAAAATTCTTGATTATCCTTTCCTTAACCTGCTTAGTATTATACTTGCTCCATAATCTTATTGATACTTTTTTTTCTTTGGCAAGAATCTTATTGATCCTTAAGTCTATGTGTTACAGAAACCTGACCCCCAATTGCCCATTCCTTCTGTAATAAATCTCCTTCTTCATTCCATTTCTTCATAGGTTGTGCTAATTTACCAATCGAATTTAGAAAGTTCACCAAATCCATATGATATTAATGTCCTTCTTCCTAGAACTTATGGCTACATACATACAAAATATACTCAACCTTCCATTTTCCAATTTTTTTTTATTTTACAATACATAATCAAATATGAACTATAAAAATACGGGAATAATCGAACTAACCTTTCAGATGTGTATTCCAATTCATGAAGATATTCCTAGCAAAGTTCGACTTTCGCTAAGATTATTGTTGAGAATGGGGAATGCGGAAGTTGAGATGTTGAGAGTGTAATGCGTGGGGAAGTTGAGATGTTGGATGTTGAGAGTGCCTCACTGTTGTTTTTCCTTCTTTGAAAGTGGCAAATGTGGTTGAGAATGGGTAGTGGCTGTTGTGTGAATGCGAGAGGTTTGAGAGTATGTATTTGAGCGCGAGCGACGACGTAATAAAATTATGCGGGAGATGAGTTTATGCTGCAGTTAAATGCCCAGAGTATATTAGGTTATTAAGGCTGGAATATATACTTTATGCTCCGGTTTAAAGTCAACCAGATTATATACTTTATTTATGCTTTGGTTATTAGAAGCCCGGAGCGTAAAGTGTTTTAAATGTAATTCCGCAAACTTTATGCTTCGTTTCTACAAGAACCGGAGCATATATAATGTAGTAGATGCCATTTTTTCCACTAGTTCTAGGGTTATTGTTATTTATGCTTCGGTTATTTGTCAAGGTTTTAGAGCAGATTATAGGACGTGGAATTGGCATGGTGATATATTAGATTTTAGGTCAAGCACTAGTAAGTGTATTAGTAGGGAGAAGCCACCTTCTAATAAAGATGAGTTAAATGTTAATGAGGTATATGATGAGGTTAGAGATGAGGATAGAATGAAAGAGGATAGAATAGATAAGATGATGCATGATGTTGAGATTGGTTTCACAGATCGTCCTCATATCTTTGATGAAATCCTTAGATTTGCAGAGAAGCCTCTATATCCTTCTAGTACTTCACACACTAAATTGAGCGCTATCATGAAGCTCTTTAACTTAAAGGCATGCCTTAATTGGATTGACAAGAGTTTTACACTTGATAAATTTTATATCGGATATGCTTCCTAAGGGCAATGAACTGCCACTTTCTACCTACAAGGTCAAGAAACTCATGTGTCATATGGAATAGGATTATGTGAAGATCTATGTGTATCGAAATGATTGTGTTTTATATCGGAATGAGTACATGGATCTAGATGAATACCCGGTATGTAGATGTTCTCCTTAATAGAGAAACATCGATAGGATGTTCACGGATTTCGGAGGAGAAGATTGTAATCTTAGGCTAGGTCTTTGCACGGATGGAATGAATCCGTTTGGGACCTTAAGCACGTAGTACATCACTTGGCCCGTTCTTCTCACAATCTACAATTTGTCACCTTGGCTATGCATAAAGCACAAATACATCATGTTATCGCTTCTTATCTCTAGACTTAAATAACCTGGTAATGACATAGATGTGTATCTTGCTCCTCTTATCGATGACTTGAGGTTATTGTGGGAGGAAGGTGTTGATGTGCTCGTTTTAGAGCATGTTTACTAACCCATTGTAGTGTTAAGTCTCTTAGTTTCAGATTGATTTTATACACATTACACTTGATTTTACCTTGATCTTTTCTTCGAGTTGTTTTAAGGTCATTTCAGGTGTTTTCGATGATTTTAAGGTGAAATGTGACGTATTTGAGGTTTTACCACTATTATCAAGAGGTTAGAAGCATGTATTGTAGCTTAGGCAGGTATTCCAAGTCATTCCTAAAGATCCTACAAAGTTCAAAAGCCATTAGACACTTTGAAGAAGTTGAAAAGCAAGAATCAAACCCATATTCGACCAAATCTGACAACCATTTGGTCGAATGGTAGTCCAATTTAGAAGCTTGCGCTTCATTCTTACTGGGAAGGCCGAATGGCATATATTTGGGCAAATGAAGTTCCATTTGGCTGAGTGAATGTCCCATTCACGCAAATTTCACACAGAAAAGAAAACGAAGATAATCACCAGAGCTGCTGGAATGGGCAAATGGAGAAATATTCGGGGAAATGTGTTACATTCCGCCGAATTGGTCATCCATTCAGGCGAATTGACCTGTTTTTCTCCAAAAATTTTACTACTTTTCTAGGCCGGCCCAAGGACATTTTAGGGCATTCAAACTTCTTTTATTTTAAGTTATAAATACCCCACTTTCTAAAGAGAGGGGGAACCCTAATTTCATTAGTTTTAGCTTTGATTAGCCTCTAAGCCTCTCTTAGTTCATTAAGCCCTAGTTTTCCATTTTTCTGTTTTCTCGACATATGTACTCCAAGATTTTGACTTTATTTTTTGGATTCTAATCATGGATATTGCATTCAATCTTCTTTGGGTTGTAAGTACCAATTTCCTCTTTACTTTTGAGTTTGTTTTATTGCAGTCAATGTTTAGCCTAATGTTTATCTCTTATCTAGAATAGTTTCTGCTTTATTTTTATTCTCGTTAGTTTCTTTTGATGGTTATTATCTGTTGCGTTTGTTTTATTGATTATCATCATGCTATACATCTTAAACATGTGTGAGTAGTTCTCTGTGGGAATTGATTAGTGAAACCCTAGGAAAGGATATGCTTTTCATTGTCTACGGTTACAGAAATGATGACAATAAGTAGCCCTCAAAACTCAATGCGAATCTTGTCCTACAACTCCTTTGGAGACATAGGGCAATTATATGTCGTTTGATATGATTTGTGGAATCACCAACTTCCTCTCGCATACTTGGGTGTCTATTCTAGTTTTTGTTTGATTTCCTCTAACGTATCATGTTCTCTATTAAAATCACCTTCCTAAGGTGAATCTAATCTCGTCCCCGTTTTTCTCCCTTTGATTTTCCTCTTTAGTTCATCGTGATTTACATTTTTGTCATTAGTTTTAGTTGCTTTTCAAATTAAAAACTCCAGTTATGTTAAGAAGCGGAGTGTATTGATATCCTTTGTCCTCGTGGTTCGACCCCCTACCCCACTATACTTGTGTGGTTCATAGGTTGTTATAAGTATTTTTTGGTTCAAGGTTTAGCATAAATGACTGTTAAAATCTTGTTATCAGGTGTCTAGGTTTTTTATGCTTACTCTAAATCAAATTTCACTTTGCGTGCCTTGATCTATTGCACAATCAATGATTTCCCAAATTATGGAAATCTTTTGGATTACGCTGTGAAGAGGAAGACTGTATGCCTGGTATGTGAAGAAGATATAGAAGTTGTGCGCCTATAGAATTATGGGAAGCATGATTACATAGGTTTTCGCAAGTACCTTATAGAAGATCATCATTTCAGAAGAAAGAGGAAATCTTTTAATGGCTCCATAGAGTTTCTAGAAGCTCGTCTCCCTCTATGTGTGAATGAATCATATGATCAGGTGAAAGGTATTAAAACCGTGTTTGGAAAGAGCTCTAAGAGTAGATTAACTGGCAGTTATAAGAAGAGGTCTATGTTTTAAAGTCTTCCTTATTGGCTCCATTTAGAGGGATGCCATCGCCTTGATGCCAAATACATTGAGAAGAACATTTGTGATGCCATTGTTGGGACACTCTTGAATATTCCCGGTAAAACCAAGGATGGGGTTAAAGTTAGAAGAGATATGGCTGCTATGGGGAGAGCTGAATTGGCTTCTCAAGAATATGGTTCTAGCTTAATTGGCTTCTTAAGAATATTGGTTCACAATTTTAAGAAAGGAAAAGATTAGCTTCTATGAGTCTTTGCATGGACTTAAAGTTCTAGCTGGGTTCTTTTTGAATTTTGCAAAACTTGTTTCAATGAATGATCTGAAGTTAATAGGAATAAAATCACATGATTCTCATGTGTTGATGTAATAATTTCTTCTCGTTGCTATTTGAGGGCTCTGACCTCCACAAGTGAGATACATAATTACAAGGCTTTGCATCTTCTTCAACGCTATTTGTAGTAAGCTACTAAATCCAGTGATGTTAAATGACTTGTAAGTTGATGTGGTTGAGACCATGTGTCAATTTGAGATGTATTTCCCACCTTCTTTCTTCGACATCATGTCTCACTTGGTCATTCATTTGGTTTGAGATTAAGCTATGTGGGAAAGTTTGGGGGAAGCATATTTATAAATTTGAACAAGAGATGGGACCTTGAAGAGTAAAGTCATGAATCCAGCAAAAGCAAAGGCCAGTAAAGTAAAGAGAATAGTCGCTGAAGAAGTTACATCATAGATTGCACAGTATCTTGCCCAAGCGCATGAAATTGAGGTACCAAAATCAAGAGATACATGGAGGCTTGAGGGTCATGGAACTATCGGTCAAAAAAGTATTTCACTTAGTATTAATTTGAAATATAAGGGCGAATTGTTTATTTTACAAAACTTGAGTAAAGTCCATACATACTTAGATGAGCACATGAACACTCTGAGGAGTCAATATCCTTCTAAAGGAGATTTGAAGCTAGTAAAGGAGCATTATGCAACATTTGTTGAGTGGTTCAAAGTAAGGATCATGGATTAATTATCCAACACACCCAATGATATTTATGATATATTAAGATGGTTAGCATATAGTGCTAAAGTTCAAGTTATGTTGTATGAGGGATACGACATAAACGGTTATTCTTTTTACACAAAACGCCAATATGAGAAGTCGACTATGTAAAATAATGGTATAATGGTTATTGGCATGTCTTCAGAATTTACTAATTGAAAGGACCGAACATTAATCGATAAACGGAGTTCATACTAAGGGGTCATTGTGGATATTTACGAGCTTGATTACGTGAATTTCAAGATTCTTCTTTTCTATTGTAATTGGGTTGATAATTACCGCATGGTAAAGAAGGATGAACACGGGTATTTAACCCTTGTGAATCCTAATCGCCTAGGACATTGTGTCGATCCATTCATTTTAGCTTCATAGGCGAAGCAAGTTTTTTACATGGTCGATCATGTCAATTGCAATTGGTCAGTTGTTATTGAAGGGAAAAGATAGATTCTTAGCATTGGGGATGTTATTGATGAAGATGAATATGATGAACAGTTTGATAAAACCCCACCATCCACATGAAATATCTCAAAATTAGTTGTTGATGATGTTGACGATATTCTAAGACGCAATGACCATGATGAAGGATTCTATGTAGCTAGGGAGTCCGAGTAATAATGAAGTGCTAAGAACATTTATTCAGCATATAAAATTGCAAATCCAACAAAAAGGTACTAATAAGAAAACGGATAGATTAGGAGAATCTAAACAACTTGTTAATAAAAAACAAATTTCCATATATGAGTTCATTGCATATAGTTTCTAAATCCTTTTCTATTATTTTCTATTCTACTTGTTTATTGTGTGATTCATATTGAATTTACTTTTTTTTATTTGCAGATTCAAAGAATGGAAGAATAAAGAGGGCCCGAGCCATCGTCCACTGTTGACACCCAACAGACGAAGAAGAAGAGAGTGGGGAGAGGTCCCTAGAAAGGGATTAAGTTCATCCCCGATGTCTAGAGAAATCTAGAGTGGGACGCACTTGGACACCTATGTGGGATATAATATAAGAACTACAAGAACCATTTGGGGGAGATTAGTCGTTCAAAAGTGTCGATCTTAATAACAGATTGGATCTCCGTTCCAAAAGGTGTGAAGGATATGCTTTGGGAGGACTCAAAGGTATTATAGTAAATTGTGTTCAATCCCAAAAGTGTCAATCTTTTTTGCAAATCTAATTGTGTTCTTTTTTATTTGTAAATCATACAGAAAGAGTTTTAGATCGAGGAGGATCCACAAAAGAAGCAGGCGATTCTCACCTCTTGCGACCTAAAATGGAGAGACTTCAAGGAAAAGCACATGAGTGGTTAAATCTCCTATACAATGAATAAGGAGGGCCAGAATAGGAAGTAACCTTGGGAGCTCTACAACTTCATCTCTGAGGAAGACTAGAACTCATTCATGAAGATGTATTCCATAGAGGAGTTCATGGTAAGCACTTCTTAGCATATTATATGATAGTATATAATATTGTATAAACAAAACAAAATTTTCTTATATTTATTTACTTGTTTCCTATAAACAACAAACAAGCAAGAAGGAAAAGAGGAGTGCATCCCAGAACTTGTATCCTCATCATATGGGTCAGCACTCATATGCTAAGATGAGTGAAGTATGGAGACGAAAGACCTTCATTCCTTTGCTTTTGTCATTGTTGTCTAGTTTTTCTTTGGTTGTCTCGAGTCTAAAAGACAAGATGGTAACTTGACTTCTTGTGAGATCCATCCGTGATGATAAAGGACATCTCGTGGTGCCTGACGAGTGGATTACGGTTGGCTGAGACTCCATTGTAACCACGAGACAACGTCTTATCCCGTGCCCTCGGAAAGAAAGACCACCCAGGTCGAGTGGCTGGTTATGGAATCTACATAGGCTGAAAAACTGTGTATGGGTTTGGGAAGAGGAGCTCGATCCTGAAGAGGGTACAGGACGTGGAAGCGCGAATTGAGAACGTTGTGTGAGAGGCTAAACAACAAGTTCAAGCTTAGACGATGAAAGAGTTGGAGGAGAAGATGGATCATATGCTCTAAAAAAAGTTCATGTTGTTCACTGCGCAGTTTGGTATCCCGCAACCACCTTTGCAAGAACCCAAGCGTAGAATTAAGCTTGACCCTCCAGTCTTCCCATCTAGAAGTGTCTTCCCATCTACCACCTTTATAGAATTCCAATGCATAAGATATTAAAATCTTTGTCACTATTATTGTAGGGGAAAGTTTCCTGTTAGTTGTTGCACATGTTGAATGGAAATAAAGCAATTGTTGTTGCTTTAGGAACCGTGCATCCAGCTTTGACTCGAGACCACCATTCAGACATCCTTCTTGATCATGTAAATGTCAGCGTCAACGACTATGATCAGGTATATAAGGATGTCCATGCTCCTTCCCCTTCTACCTTCATTAAAAGGCTCGAGCAAGCCCACGGGACCTTTACACAGTATCCAAAGCACTTAGTTTGGCTCCTGACGATTGAGGTATATGCAGGGCTGGAAACAAGCCGAGCCGAGACCGAGCTCGAAAAGCCCGTGGCTCGGCTTGCCTGAGAATCATAAAACTCGGGCTCAGGCTCGTGACTCGCCGAGTTTTAAAATTTGAGCTCGAGCTCGGCTCGACAAAAGTTCGTGGCTCGACTCAGCTCGGTATAAGCTTGTCACTTAACTCAGATTTGTCGAATGCTTATTCGAGTAATTAAGGTCAATTCTATTTAAAGTTTAGTTTCAATTACTCCCTTAATTAAGCTCGGATCATTTAGGCTCGTCGAGCTCTCGAGCTTGAATTGTTTGAGCTCGAGCTCGGGCTCGCTTTTGTAAAGCTCGAGCTCGCCTAATTCCAAGCTCGAGCCAAGCTTTAGGTGATCTAATCCTGAGTAGCTCTCGAGCTAGCTCGGCTCATATCCACCCCTTGATATATGCATGAAAACCTTTTAACTTATATTATATTCTACTAATGTATTTTGCCTCACTGAATTCTTGAATTTGTTTGAATCATCCATGAGGTATAGGTGGAAAGAAGGACGTAGCTAAAGGTACACGAGATAACTAAGTCCGTGAAGAAGGACGTCATCCGGACCGATCTCACCACCGATCTCACCAAGATGGCCTTGAGTCATCTCGGTGACAATTGCTGAGAAACGAGTGCTTAATTGTCAAGACTTCCACCAAACAGTCTCGTCTCCTTTATTTGTGGGAAGATGACATTCAAGTACATAGAGGACCAGAACATTATGGTTGTAGAAGAGGAGTTCACTCAACTTTTCACAAGAGACGAGTTAAACGTATATGTGATCCAAGTGTTTATGATGTAAGATACATAACCATTGCATATAGTTCCTAATATATTATGTGTTTTTGATTCATTCTTATCACTAAATGGGTATAGTTATTTAAAAAAATAATTATAGGGCTTACTATGAGTTAGTCCAAGAAGAAGGCCTATGATCTTTCAGTTTCGTGTGTCCTTCTAGGATCTCTTCAATGGCCATATAACATAACAAGCATTTCATCTTCTGCCTGTACCATGAAAGGTATGAACTTCTAAATGTAAGCTTTTTCATGTATGAATATGTTCATATTTTAACCACTTAACAATCATTTCATAGGTGTCACTAGATACTACTTATTCTGTCCTTAGAGAAAAGGACAGTATACATTTTCGATCCTCTCTAAAGAAAATGTAATTTAGTGATTAGGGATGTGTTAAATACATAAGTATTCATTACATACATCTTTTATTTCATTTACAAGAGTAAGAATTAGAGCATAGTTATTGACTCTACTATTTTTTGTTTCAAATATAGTGCTTTCAAGAGCTATAAAGTTCAGTCCGGCCACCGAACATGACTAAAGTTGAACTGGATTCCAACTCAGGTATCCCTATTTTTAATCATATGAATACTTAATTGCTTAATTAGAATCGGATTAGATCTGTTTGATTTACACTTTATCTGCTTTTTAAATGCAGTGTCCTCAGCAAAAAGGTGGAATGGAGTGTGGCTATTTTTTTTATGCGTTTTGCATTTGACATCCTCCATAATCATGCTACTTGTGAGGATCTTTCAACAATACATATTATTCCTCTCTTTCGTAATTTATTTTTGCAATCTAACTATAGATAGGTCGAGTTGAGAATGGATGGATAGATGGAGTTGTGAATGGTGAATTGTGTTGTGAATGGATGGATGGATGGATGGATGGACTTGTAACTGTGTAATGAATGGTGAAATGTGTTGTGAATAAATGGTGAATTGTGTTTTGAATTGTGTTGGACTATAATGATTGTGAAAATAGGTACTTATATAAAATGGAAGTAGGCCTAATTACAGAGGAAACTCTGCCAAAATTTACATATGGAATTAAAGTTCCTATTTTGTAGATATGTACTCTAATTGTAATACTAAACCTACCTTTTCTCACCCTTTTAGGCAATTCAAAGAATAACGTCATACTCACCGGATGAGCTGATAGAGATTAAGGAAATATGGGCGGAATACTTCATTGGGGCCGGACAATATGTATAATTAGGTAGCTAGCTCAATCTTCTCATTCTTTTTTACATATTATAATACATTAGGGTTAAATCTAATTATATAGCATTAGGTTAGGCCATTTTTTTTTGTATATAGCATTAGGTTAGGTTAGGCCATTCTTTTTTATATATATTATAGCATTGGGTTAAGTTTGTCCTATTCTTGTTTATGTAAATTAGTTTATAAGACTAATTCAAGTAGCTTAGAGTAGATTTGTAATTAATAACAATTTTGTGAGAATTTAAATAAATATTTTATTAGCACATTTCCATAAATATTTTGGTAGCAATGTTCTCATATTGGCATCAGTTCCCTAAAGTGTTGAGAAGTGTGTTACCATAATCAAGGAAAAAAAGGAATAAATGTTGCGATTATTTAAGAAAACTGCATCATTTGGTATATAAGTGCTGCGGTTTTCTTAGAAAACCGCTGCATTTAATTTATATGTGATGCGGTATATTCAGAAAACTGCAGCACATATAATTTTCAGAACATTAAAAAATTCAAAAAAATGATAATATCACTTAAATGTTGCATTTTTCCAAGAAATATGCAGCACATATATTAATAAATGTTGTTGTTTTATTAAAAAATCGCAGCACTTATTCTATAAAAAATATTTTTTTTTTTAATTTTTTAAAATATATGGTATTATATGCTGCGGTTTTTTGGAATAACTGCAAAATTTAATAATAAAAAATATATTTTTTAATTTTTTAAAATATTAATGCTGCAGTTTTTTCAAAAAACCGCAGCATTTTTTATTTTTATTGCTGCGTCTAAAAAACCGCATCATTTATTGTTTTTCCATGTGCTTCGCATATACATGCTTTGTATCAATAACCACACCATTTAGGGCAAGAAAACCACAGCGTTTAGACATTTCTCTACTAGTGAAGGTTTCCCTGTGAAGGTTAGGACCTTAGTGGTAAGGTAATTTAGAGGTAAATTCGGGATTTCACCAATGTGACATTTGGAGGTAAGATAGACTTTTTAACGTGGGTTGAGACATTTTGGAGGTAATGTAGGATTTTTACCATGTTTAGGCTTTTTGAGAGGAAAGGCATGGTTTTCCCCGGATTTTGATAGCTTTAGGTCATTTACGAGATTAGGTTAGGTTTTCATCGTGTTTGAGGCAATTTGAGAGGTAATGTTGGGTTTTTTACCGAATTTAGGGCATTTTGAGAGGTAAAATTAGGAGTTTACCGTGTTCGAGTTATTTTGAGAGGTACGGTCAAGATTTTATCATGTCTGGTCATTTTTTTAGGTAAGGCGAGATTTTCCCGTGTGTGGGTCATTTTGTGGTGCAAGGTTGAATTTTGGGTGGCATAATAGGGCACAATGTGACATGACATGACAAGACACGGTTCGAGTATGACGTGGTTTGGACACGGTTTTAAGCATGGAATAATGTGAATAATCCTAACTAGTGATCAAAGAACAAGGATGCATGTAATTTAATTTGTTTTTAGGGGTTTAGGTTTCCCTAGGATTTTGCAAAAGCTAGATTCCATGCGCTAGGAAAAATAACATACCAATTACACATAAATCACGTAGTGACACTAGCATGCTCATATGAATGCAATATGCAAGAGTCTCCACTAAGCCAAGGTTCTATGTTTTTCATAAGAAAAGGTTGGTTGAACATGAGTCAAGAAGGTCCATGGTTTAGAAAAAGATTCATTTACTTAGAGCCACTACTTGATAGAGGCCAAATTAAGAGAATAACCACCCCCAATACAACACCATGAGTGCATGCAAAGTGCCACGGTTTGGTAAGTTTTGGAAAATCCAAAGGTCAGACCATGAGCCTTAATCGAATTTTTGGCTTATCTTTCACTCCCAATTTGTGTTTAATGTAGAACACATTCGTATGAGATAGTGCCTTAGGTTGCAATTTTCCACATGCAGAAAACCATGTGCATGAATGCCATAATACCTAACAAAATCTCAAGCCAATTGCAAGAGCACAAACCAGTTTTTTTAGTTGCTTATTCGCATGCATAGCCAAGTATGCTTTAGGACTATATATCCCTAGTAGAGTTGCCAATTTTATAGGGGATTTGACGTGCTAAGGGTTGGTAAACCCATCTAGGTTTTGGGTGGTTGATTCGATGAATGAATCACCATTAGAGAGCCGATTTTTTACAACCCAACCTTCCTTTTTTGATGAAGAGAAAGGAAGGTGTTCTTCCCCACCAGTTCCCTACTTAATTTGCACATCTTGAAGGATTGGATACATGGTTTTGTAAACTTTTATAATTCAAGAAGTTGTCACCAAACATTTATGGGCTGTTTGGAAACCCTTGGGTTTGAATCATGAGAAGGTTTAGGAATGAGAAACTCATTTCACCCCAAGAATGTGTTCAAGACAATTGGTAAAAGATGAAGATCAAATCAAATTTAGTTACAAGGCAAACATGCAAATACAAGTATAGAGCACACTCTAATTTAGTTGGTTGGCAAGTCAAGCATTATGCACAAAAGTCTAAATTAGGTGACCACTTTGGTAACATCCATAAGTTTAATGGTTAATGGTCAGTTGTCCAATGATTATCTTATTAGGCGTGGCTTACAATCAAAATGTGTTGATTAAGTGCATAAATAAAGGTGATCATATGCATTCATTGCACAATAAGAATCATTAAATAAAAGTGCAACAATAAATAAATAAATAAGATAAGATAAGAGACAAGGTTAGTATAATGCAAGATATGGATGATGCGTGATGAGTTGAAGGTTTTTGCATAATAAAATGGAGAAGGGAGCCTAAAGAGACTTTTTTGTATAATGAACTTCAATTTGGAACAGAGCTTAGTTCATGAAGACTTATATGATTTAGCCTCAGACAGTCATTGACTTAAGGGTGTAAATAGAAATCAAAGTATACTTCATGATATCTAAACATTTAATGAGCCTTTGAATGACTCTTAAGTAAACATTTAATTATAATGTATACCTAGGGTTTACTCATGAATATAAGACTTATGTTGAGTCTAGAAAGATTGATGTAGCCAAATCTTTGAATCATAGACTAAAAAAAAAGAGGAAAAAAGAGACTTTAAATATATTGTAATAAGTAAAATGCAATGGAGGGGGTTGATAAAATGTTATGTAGAGACCAATCGATGGAGAAGGTTCCTTGATTAGGTGCTTAAAATTATGGTTTTAAGGCTTAAACTAGTGAAGTAAGAGTTGCTCATAGATGTTCACATTATAGGAAAAAGAGGCATAAATGTAAAGATATTAGGGTTGATCCCAGGAAATCATTAAGAGCGATTACTCTTTAGTTGATCAAGGCTCACAAAGAATTGCTTAAAAACTTAAATAATGGTTCATGTAGAAGAGGTTTTCATCTTCTACAATCATTACAAAAAAGATACTAATCTAAGACTTTGAATGGATGTTGAACCATCAAGACCAAAGACTAAAGAGTGAATGGGGTAGAAGTAGACAAAATATAAAACAAAAGATTAAATTTAAGAGAGACCCTTGGTGTTTACTATTAAGGATAGTTCCTTAGTTAGAGTTGCTTGAGTATTTGTTGAAGAAGTTATGGTTGGTTGATGTTTGAAGGAAAAAAGGATACATGCCTTGAATGATTTGATTTGTGTCCTCAAAGAATTTGGCTCCATCTTCTCAAGCCATTCACTAGCTTAGCCCATTAGAGAGAACTTAAATAGACTCAATCTGATCTAATCTTGTGTCACACCATTTGCCTTTACTATATCACAATATCTTATGAACTACTTAAGGTGGTCATGAGGTGACTCATGTTTCTCTCCTCCAAAAGGTGACTCAAAGTTGTTGGCCTCTATAGTGGGTTGCACTATACCACTATGGACTTTGTAAGCTCTAGGAGCTCTATACTGCCTCAAGAATCTATCTGTACCATTAGACGTAAAGGATTTGAGTGAGTTAAAATCAATTCCTTACTAAACTCAAGTTCCATAAGAATAGGGCTAGATGAATTAAAATTAACTTCTTCTCCCTCTATTTGCAATGAGCTATCTCCTGTTCTCCACCCTCTTCTTATAGCTCTAATAGTACGTTCAATTTTAGGATTCAGTTGAGCTAAAGTTTATCCTCTTACAAGTTAAAGCTAAGCAAAGGGTTCACTAACAATCACTAAAAAATGAATAAAAATGAGAAAGAAAATGAAATAAAATAAAAATAAACAAACTAGACTTGTAAAAACTACTAAATGCTCGATACTAAACGCTAATTCCCCGACAATGGCACCATTTGATAGGGTTAGATATTGGTCGTCATGACACTTACTGTTAACTAAACCGTGACTTCACCTATTACGAGTAATGGGATAGTAAGGGTCGAATCCATAGGGAATGACTTCAAATAGATACCAAACTCTAGCAGTTCAGCAACAAGCTACCTCAACTAAAGGGAGGATTATGATTAGATCTAACAAAGTTTTAGTTTGAGGTTATAAAGGACTTGTTCTATGAAGGTAAAAGTGCTAGGGGTTTGGGATTCAACACGATTCCTTTTATGAATGAGCTTAAGCTGGGAATGGGACTTAAGATGAGATAATATGAGGCTCACTAACTTGCTATCAACCTATGAATCAAACCTAAACATGCTACAAGGAAGGGATTTCAACCATGAACTAACCTCTTCGTCATCTTCAAAGAAGGGAATTACAATTGGGATTTCTTGCCAAATTGTATTCTAAAGGATCCAAGCAACACAGTAGATTTGAATCAACAATTAATAGCATGCAAGTTAACAACACTAAACATCGGGTCACTACCTAAATCTGCATTTCTTAATGTCTTCGACCTAGGAAAGCAATAGAATGGCCAATCTAGACTCTAACCAAAACCCGACAATAAATCGCACATATATCATCAAGAAACCAACTCCATACTTTAAACATCATCCATGCTAGGGATTAGGTTTTCACCCTATCCCCTAACCAATCTAACTACTCATGACTAGTAATAAAAAACATTAAATAATCAAAATAACATGACATACTAGAAAAATAACGAATAATGATGAACAAACTATAATAGATACTAACAATAATCAAACATAAATCAATGATAACAGAAAATAAATTAAAACTACGAAATATAAAAATAAGAGCAAGTAAAAGAAAATACTAATATATTGATATGGAATTGATGTCTAACAATCGATGATCGTGAATCTGATGAAAGTACATGAAACTATGCAAAATCTACGAGAAATATAAATTTTTATGGAAGAACAATAAAGTAAACCCTAAATTATATCTCTAGGTCTAAAACTACTGCTATTCTCTATCTAAAAGTGTCTCTTATATCTTGTCCTTCATGCCTTTTTGTTTCCTTAATCCCCGTAAAAGAGTTGGAGATAGGCACGAAACTACAGAAAAACAAACTGAGCAGGCGTTGAGTACAAAATCAAGCGCTTGCTCATAAGGGCTCAACTCAGGTTCCAGTAAACTGAGCGGGATACTCGGTTCAACTTTGAACGCCCGCTTAGGCTAATAAGTGACCCCTTTGAGACCACTTTACACCTGCTCTTAGCTCTCTTCCTGTTACTCCCATTGAACTAAGCAACCTCTTGTGATAGAGTAAACGCCCGCTCGGGTCTCTTTCTCTTGAGAGGCCTCTTGTTCAAATTCTAAATGGCCTCTTGGCTTCTTTTCTCGGATTTTCCACTATACATCTCCATTCTTTGGTTCTTATGTTCGAGCTCATTAGATACCTGCATCAAGCAATGAAAACATGCATAAAAGTAGAAAAGATAATGGGAAATCAAGAAAAAGGGGATGAATGTTTTAGAGCACTCAAGAGGGGGGGGGGGGGGGGGGGGGGGGAGGGGGGGGTTGAATTGAGTGTTAAATAGCCTTGGCCTATTTTACTACTTTTTTTGATCTGTGGGAGGAACCAATTGTGCTGGTTCCTATTAGCAACGGAATGTATGTAGAGCAATAAAGGAAGACACACAATTTAACGAGGTTCAGCCAACTCAGGCCTACGTCCTCCTACTCTATGCTCTTTTATTAATCTACTTCAAAAAACAAAGAACACAGACACTCAACTGTTTCCCTACTCTGGGAACCAGTTCACCCCACACTCTACTCCGAGTGTGCACTCGACTTACACTCATAAGCTCTTTTGTGTTTGAACTCACAAACACTCTCCCAGCCTATCAACCTCTCTGTTGAAGGCTCTTTAAAGAATCAAACTCTCCTTTGATCTTGCTTCTAAAAGCTAATATGAGATAAAAAAATATAATCTCTAATGGTGCTCTTGTATATGACTTAATGAAAGGTTTTTGTGCTTAAGTGTGTATAATGCTCTCTAGAGATAAACTCAGTTTTTTTCACGTGAGAGACTTGTGGAATTAGGTTGATTAGATGAGTTTATATATGTGATTACAAAAACCCTAGCTTTCCTAAAATCACATAATCTTTTAAGCTGTCATCTTATGTGAGTTTAGGAAAGTATTTATCTTATTTGACTTAATCATATAGATAGAATCAAATAAGGTAAATACTCCTAGTTTTTAGGTAACCAATATATTCTCATCTAATCTACCAGCTGCTTAATATATTTTCCAAAATAATTCTTAGAAAATATTTTTACAAAATCTTTTCAAAAATACGCAGCTTGATATTCCATTCAGTAAACCTGGTTCCCTTAATTAAGTATGTTATGAATTCTGTTCCAGCTTTGTACCAGAATTCATAACATGACTTATCACACTTAAAACACTTATATCACCTACTCATATAAGTCATACTACGAAGCACATTACATGAAAAACTAAATTAACAGTAAAGTACAAATATTCTTCTTTTCATGTAATCTACAAGACTTGAATCTTCCTTGGATGCTTCATCTTGAGCAAAGTATCTTTCTTCGAATGTCTTCGAAAGGCTTCTATGCTCCAAGTCTTGGAATCAGCTTAACTACTATACATATAACATGGTTAACATGCAATAGATAATATGTGACTGCTTTACAGCATAGCAGTCAAGGAGACAGTTCCAACTACTTGTGACATGTTTCCTGTAACTGTTTGTCATCATTCAAAACATCAAAACTTAAGGAACTCAATAGGGGACAAGCACGAGAAATGATCTTAAGCTTATGTTATGCACAAAATGATGAAAAATAGGATAAAATAGGATGAACTCATGCCAAAAAGAGTAAAAACTCTGCTAGGAAGATACAAATGAGTGACATAAATGTCACTCATCACCCATTCCCGACTAAAAGTTGTTTGGTTTGAAAGAAAAAAGGAATGGGTTTCAAACCCTTTGGGGTTTTAAACACTCTTAAAACCCCCTTTTTGATTCATTTGGTTTTAGTTAGTGCTAACCTTGTGTTCATCAAACCCCGCCATCCTACTCTAGTTTTTGGATGTCGTGTTATTATAATACTTATTATTATTATTATAGTTATTACTATTATTTTATTCTATTTATTAAATTGATTACTATTATTATTAGTATTATTAATAAATTTATAAATTTTTATTATTATTATCGTTAGTACTTTTTCTATAATATTTATTTTTATAGTTATTTTAATTAGAGCTGTTAAAATTTGACCCGACCTAATAAACTATTTGAAACTGACTTGGGCCGACCTAATTATGACTCGAAAAGTGAGACCTATAAACCAAATCAACCCAAGGGAGAGAAAATCCTAATAGAGTGTATTACATGTTTCCATATAGTGGAGAGTTCAAAATCCTTGAGTAGGTTCGTGGTTTTTATCTTAGGATGGGCACAAATAATCCAAATTGCTCCATTATGCTATTCATTCTATTCTGGTTGATTATGCAAAATTATTGAAAGTTTTCCCTCACTTTCAATTCACCCCCTCTTATAATTTTCCATCTAAATAACAATTTGTATTAGATCAAGTTCTCATTAAATTCAAGATGCCTTAAAGAGTAAAGTTCCTATTGAAAGATGAATGCTTACGAGAAGCTTGAAGAAGGTTACTCTACCCAAAGCCCACCCATGTTCTATGGTAAATTCTATACTTAGTGGAAAAATAGAATGAAAATTTTTATAAAGGTAGAAAATTACCATGTATGACGAGTGATAGAAGTAGGAGATTTTAAACTGACTAAAACTAACGCTAATAATGAGGAAGTTCCTAAATCCATTTATGAAGTTCATAGAAAAGATTTTGAGAAAATGGAATTGAATGCTAAGGCTATTAAATTACTTTATTATGGCTTGAGACCTCATGAGCACAATAGAGTAATAAGTTATAAAACTGCTCAACAAATTTGGGATTTGTTACAAATTACTCATGAAGCAAAAAATGAAGTAAAGCATTCCAAAATTGATTTGCTTATGTCTAAGTATGAAGGGATTGAAATGTTTCCTATGGAAACTATTCAAGACATGTTTACTAAATTTACTAACATTACAAATGAGTTAGTTTTTCTTGGTAGAAATATTTTGTGTGATGAGAATGTTTGAAAGATTTTAAGAAGTCTCCCACAAGATGAGAGATGGAGAGCCAAGGTCACAGAACTTCAAGAGGCCAAAGACTTCACAAAATTCAATGTGGAGCAGCTTACAAGGTCACTCATGACTCATGAACTCCATTTAGGAACTTATAATAGTGAAAGTTCTAAAAATCAATGGCTTGTGCTAAAATCCCAAGAGGAGTTCGTTTCTAAGTCAGATGATGAAGAAGAGGCCATGCTTGCGAGAAAATTCAGAGAAATGTATAAATAAAACATGGCCAGTGACTGCAAGAATAGGACCTTTAGCAATAAGAATCATTCCTCTAAGAATGATTTAGGTTGTTGCAAATGTGGTAGCTTAGAATATTTCATAAGATAATGTCCATTATGGGAATCTTAAAAAGACAAAGGCAATAAGGAACAAGAAAATTCTAATAGGAACTCTTATTCGAAAATGGATGCAAGAACTTGAATGATTGCTTCTTGGGTTGATTTTGACTTTGAAGAAGAAGAATAACAAGAAGAGGAATGTGTTAACCTTTGCTTAATCGTAACTCATAATGAGGTAACCTCTAACTCTATTGTGTTCATGTCCAAAAATGAGTTGATTAGTTTAGTGTAGTCTTTGGATGAAAAGAACACTTATTATCAAGATATATCAAAGTGACAAGCCTATATGAATTTACAAAGACCATATGACTTATCTTACTAATGTTAGAAAAAATGTTCATGAATGATTTTTTTATTTTATGGATAGGAACGTGAAACTAAAATAGGCCAATGATAGAATTAAGGATTAAAATATAATAATTAACCTGGAGTTGGCATAGTAAAAACTTTTAAACTTTAATCTCACCTTAAATACCACTAAAGTTCTAATTAAGAGTTTTAACAAAGAATTTAAGGCACTTAAAACTGATTTACATAATGCAAAAATATCAAATGAATTACTTCAAAAGGAGCTTAAGGTGTATTGTAAGGAGAAAATAAAAAAAGTTTGTAGAAGTTCCAAAGTGGATTGAAAATGCTCAAGTTAAGAGAATAGAAGGACTAGGATTTACATATACTAAGAAGAAGACAAAAGGAGCAAATATGTAGATTTCCTAGTTGCAAAATTTGCAACTTCTGTGGTCAAATTGGTCATCTATTTGGAACTTGTGTTCAAAGGGAACACTGTGTTAATAAAAATGTCGAATATGTGAAAAAGTCTTATGTCACTGAAGAAGAAAGGGAACCCAAGGTATATTGGGTTCATATTCCTAACAATTAATCTGTTTTGCATGTGCTATTAAGGGGGGAACAACTCTTGGTATCTCAACAATGGGTGTTTCAAGCATAGGACATGAGACAAATCTAAATCTCTCTCTTTAGTAACCTTTAATGGGTGGATTCTAACATTTGGAGATAATAGGAAGGGAAAATTGTTGGTGTTGGAAAGATCGGAATGCAAGTTTTCACTCTGTAGATAATGTATTTTTGGTTGAAGGTTTGATGCATAATTTACTTAGCATATCATAATTTAGTAATAAAGGCAACTCTATAAGTTTTACTTTAGAAAAATGAATAGTTTTTAGGAATGACACTAAAGAGGTGATTTTGGAAGGAACTCAGAAAGGGGACACGTATACCGTGAACCTTTATGAGATTCCAAAGAATAATCTAACTTGTCTATGTGTTTTTTATGATAATCCATTACTTTTTCAAAGGAGATTTGGACATGCTAGCCTCTCCCTTCTGAAAAAACTTAAGGCAAAGAAACTAGTTGTAGGCCTGCCTCAATCATGGTCAAAATGAATCAAGTTTGTGATGCATGAAAGGAAGCATGTTAGAAATTCCTTTAAGTCCAAAAACATTGTGAGCACATCAAAACTATTGGAACACTTCCATATGGATTTATGTGGCCCAATGCTTGTCCAAAGTAGAAATGGAAAGCATTTCATACTTGTTATTATTGATGATTACTCACTTTTCACTTGGGTAATGTTTCTTAGTAGTATGGATGAAACGTATGATGAATTTTTTACATGGGCTAACCAATTTCAAAAGTCTATAAGAATCAAGATTATTCATAAGCGAGCTAACCATGAAATAGAGTTCCATAACTATAAATTTGATGAGTTCAAAGGAACATGGTATAAGTCACAAATTCTCAGCCCCAAGAGCACCATGGCAAAATAAGGTTGTGGAGAGGAAGAATCGAACATTGGAAGACATGGCTAGAACAATGTTAATTGCTAGTGGCCTTCCTAAAATATTTTGGGCTGAAGCCATTATCACAACTTGTTATTTAAACTGATGATAAGGTCAATTGTGAACAAAACTCAATATGAGCTATTGAATTGAAGAAAACCCAACATTTCTTAATTTTAGAGCATTTGGGTGTAAATGCTTTATTCATAACAATGATAAAAGGAACTTGGGTAAATTTGATGAAGGAGTGATGAAGTTGTATTCCTTGGCTATATAGTGTATAATTACAAAAATTTTGTGTCAACGACTCTATACATATCCTTTTTTTATGAAACTTCCTTGCTAGCCCTAGACAAGAACAAGAAGATTTTGAAATAAAAATGGTGCGTCCCACTGACCTAGATAAAGAAGAAGCACAATAAAAGAAACATCTGACTATTGGAGTAGTAGAAAATCTAGAGTAGGAATAACCTAATGAAATTCCAACAACCAACAAGGCAAATGGAACAACTAAGCCTGAAGTTCCAATTGCTGAAGCCAATTTGAGTCATGAAAGCAACCAATAAGTTTTAGTTAGAAACTTCCAACCTAGGCCTTGGAAACATCAGAGTTTCCATCCTTTAGATCTAATCATAAATGATATAGGTAAAGGAACTCAAACAAGGTCACAACTTAGGAACTTATTTGTCCTTCATGTGTTCCTATCAACATTGGAACCCAACAATCCCTTAAAAGCTTTGAAGGATGCTAATTGGATGTTAATCGGCACCGAGGATCCTTTTAGGCAATCCATAACACAACCCTAGTAAAAGACTCAAAGAGACTCGAGAGAAAACGCTTCGACGTAGAAGAAAAACTAGGAAACCCTAGACGATAACCCTCCCAAGGAAGCCTTAGAGGAAAAAACTATATGTCATATTGGTTACGAAGAACGTATAGTTAATCAAACTATTGAAGTAAAATTATTATAAAGTGGACATGTTTGTTTTCAACTATGGAAGTGAAATTATTTGAAAAGGGAAAAATAAATTGTCCCTATGATTCTATGAATAGATAATTAAAGTCGAAATTGTAGATTGTGAAATACTAAATGATATACAAAGTAGTTCTCAACCTCTCTTCTTAGGCATTGTATGTTGTACTCATCAACTTAGTTTTGCTGAACTTATTTTATTCCGGCTGAATTTTACTTATTTTGCTAAACTTATGTTCTTTATGTTGAATTTATTGATTTTTAAGACATATTTTTTTATATTTAATTCTTTTTACTGAACTTATATTATTTTTATTAAACTTAACTTATTTATACTAAACTTAACTTAATTTTGATGAATTTAACTTATTTATGTTAAAATTTATTTAAATATGTTGAGGGAAATAGAGCTTTAATATATTAACAATTTCTAAACTTATTGAGCATCACCTCAAGCTCTGCTTTATAAGGGGTGATGCTGGCTGAGGTCTGTGGGAGGGACTTATGGGCGCTCCCAGGCAAAGTCTTGGGTCATGTTGCATGATATAATGTGTGCTACATCAACAAATTTGGTGGTTGATTTGTTGTCTATGATGATCATTACTAGTAAGTAATGATGCTATGAGTGTGTGTTAAGTGATACTATGCGTGGGTTGTATGTTAAGCAGTGCAGTGGCTACCCATAAGGCATTGTGTACACCAGCTAGTAGTGATGGGCATTGCATTGGCTATGGATGTAATGCACTGCTACGTGAGCTATATGCTGCTAAGTTGAGCTTCCCTAGAGCTGCCTAGTTGATGCAATGAGTCCCCATTAGCTAAACGAGCTTGATTGCTAAGGTTGACTAGGAGTCTAGGAGTGTTGGCTAGAGCTAGCTCTCTCTTAGACTAGTCCTAGCTTGAGTGGGACGTGGACTAGGATAGGTGTTGGGCGTGGCAGGGCTCATGTGCCATGCACATACGAAACGGAAATGCTTTGGTTACGGGGGCAATGAGGATCGGTGAAGTGACACTTATCCTTGGAGGGACATGTGGCAACCAGGGATTTTTTTTTTACTGGATGGATGCCTCTTTAGTAAGTACTATAGTTTAGTTTTGTTGAGTTTAAGAATTGTTTTATACTTGAGATTATCCTTGCAAAATGCACATTCTTGATAAAGATTTGACAATTTTGACTATAAAATATACCGACACATCCCATTGATGCAATAACAACTCACAATACTTAACTAAGTCCACCATAAGGTTATTCACTACAATTAAACGATGTAATTTTATTGAAATAACTCGTACAAGTTGAAAATAGAAAAGCTAAAAACAATTAAATTTTCAAAAATTTTGAATGTTCCAACCTAAAAAACTTTGAGAATTAAAAATCTTATAGAGAAAAAACAGAAGGGAGAGTGGCTAAGTTAGGAACAAAAAACTTGAATAATAAAAAGATAATGTGTGATATTCAATCAAATCTAATAAACTAGGAAATCTTCACCATGAAAATACAATTTTATCATAATATTTATAACTTAAAATATTATTTTTTTTTTGGTTACAGAATTTAAATTTAAAATTTAGGAAAACTATATCACTAAAAATATATTCAGCGGAAAAAGAAGATTCTAATTAACAATCTTCATTGTTAAGCGTTACGTTGGATTTTGGAAGACTTGCTTTCCACTAATTCATGACAAACTGTTAATGTTTTGTTCTTTATGCTCTACCGACGTCCGATGAAGGATACGTGGAACCAAATAAATTGGCGTGCCAGAGATTCGTAAAACAAGTGGCTTATAATATAAAGATGAAACTTCAAATTGATAATTCATGGTTGGTGGGGTACTAGTCTGTGCAGAGGGATGGGTAAAGCTAAGCCACAACTTCAAAATTATTTGTACATTATTCAGTCACCATCTACCTGACCTCTTCGATCCTTTCCTAAAAGCCTATACTCTCTTCAAGACTTCAATCTAGTCATATTGAACAACATTATATTAATGTTGTATTTGATTGATTTATTGATGTGAGATATTATATATCTCCCATATAATTAATCTAAGGAATTATCAACTATGTAACGAGAATAATAGACTTTTTTGGTTTATTTCTTAACTTAAGTGACTTTTACAATTTAAACATAGCTCAAAATTTAAATTTTTAGTTATTTTCGTTCTGTTCCACTAAGATTACCCAATTTTCATTTATAAAGTTAAAATTCTAAAAGTTTAACCACAAATTCTTAAAATATTATAAGAAATAATAAATTCAACTATAATTTCTTTTAAAACATCTCAATATAAAGTTTTAGAATATTGAGTTTTCATAATTTTTTATTTTACAAATTTGAAAATAAAACGTTTAAAGTTGAATTTTAGAGTAAAAAAAAAAACAAATGTGCTCCGATGGAACGTACAGAGTACTTCGAATATCTGAAACCCTTCAACTAAATCTCGCTAGTATTTTCCAACTCTCGTACGGAGAGGAAACTACTAATTAAATAAGCACGTCAGTAGTTATTAGGTGTCCCATCTCCCTACCGCAAATTCGATCGTGCAACCGGGCGTACGGGACGCATGGTGCTCCTGTCTACGTGGCTTGGGTGTCACATGTGTTGGGGAAGGAAATGTGTTGGGGAAGGAAATATTTGAGGCGACCGAGGTGCAGTGTGTAGATCATTTGACAGCAGTATGATAAGACTTATCAGAGATTTTATTTTCAGATTCAGTTGGAGTAATGATTACCAATATTTTTGAATTTGAATCAAAAATTTCATATACTTGAATTGATTTCACTTATGTAAACGTCATTTATTTCTTTGTCAAAAGTTGTATGAAAGCCTTTATGCACATTTAATGATACGCAATGTACATTTATAATAAGCCTCGTGTACATTTATAATAAGCATCGTGTACATTTATAATAAGCATCGTGTACATTTATAATAAGCCTCATGTACATTTATAATAAGCCTTATGTATATTTATAATATACCTTATGTACATTTTGGATATGCCTAATGTACATTTTACCATATGCTTATATAACACAAATCACATTAAATATCCATCATACCAAAATTAATATACCAACATTTGTTTTTGCGAACTAAACAACATAAATCGCATAATGTACATTTTCCTAATATATAATGTACATTAACAACAAGCCCCATGTACATTTATAATAAGCCTCATGTACATTTATAATAAGCCTTATGTACATTTATAATATACCTTATGTACATTTTGGATATGCCTAATGTACATTTTACGATATGCTTATATAACACAAATCACATTAAATATCCATCATACCAAAATTAATATACCAACATTTGTTTTTGTGAACTAAACAACACAAATCGCATAAATGTATATTGTGTATCATTAAATGGACATATCATAAAGTGTTACCTTTTAAATAGAAGCACATTACCTGATAAAAACATGTACATTCTTAATCAATAATATATGCTTGTAGAAAGTTAAATGTACATTACCAACTTTATGAATGTACATGAACTACGTGAAGAATGTACATTTCTTAATTATAGAATGTACATTTCTTAAAGGGTTACCCTTTATAAAGAAGAATATTACCTGATAAAAATATGTATATTTTTTATCACTAGTATGTACATTTTTAATGAATTATGTGTCAAATAGTAATCTAGTGAGTATGTGTATCAAGCGTTGCAAGTTTTTAGAGTAAACATTGGACAAGTTTAATGTACATAACCAAATACAGGAATGTACATTACCTAATAAAGGAATGTACATTAGCTAATATAGAAATGTACATAATCGTTACATGTTATTGAGTGTAAACATTGTGTACAAATTTAATGTACATTACCAGATAGAAGAATGTACATTACCTAATATAGGAATGTACATTTCCTACTTGAAGAATGTACATTTGTTAATATTTTACGGCTTCCATATGTGCATTTTATGACGGGTAAAAACGTACTTAAATTAATATATGAATACTTACTTCTTCTTCGACTTTCCCATAAATTGAGTTGGAGAAAATATTAGAGTCGGAGAAAAACTTGAGTTGAAGAAATATGGAAAATTGAAAGGGAGTAACTATTCGGGAAGGAATGGCGAAAGGGGAGAAATGGCTCAATAGGAAGCGAAAGGGGAGAAGTTCTAGTTTTTGAAAATGGAAATGATTGTCTTGCTGAATAGGCCTATTATAGATTTCCTTTCCCATAAAAAGAAAACTGACAGTTATAGGAAAGGGTGTACACTGACGGTTGAGTGTGGAAAGGAAGCGGTTGAGTGTATGGACAAGCATATGACTCAGCATCATTCACATGTACATTTTCAATGTATTGCGTGTACATTTCCACCTGCGTTTTGTTCATTGCTTGCTGCGTTTTGACCCCGGTATACCATGCGCATGGTACACCCGGGTGCAACGTCCATACACTGTCTCCCTACTATTAAGTAATTTACGAGAAAAAAGAAAAGAGTATTCACTGGATGAAAATATATACCTATGCAAATAATGTATGCAAATGCAACGTTCATATAGACATATATGAAAATATCCTTAGAGATATACAAAAGAATAATTACATAATATAACACGTACTAATATACTATGTTACAAATTAGTTACAAATGCTTGCTTTGATGGGTATTGAGAAAAGAAAAGAAAAGAAAAAGCATACCCGGCATACACGTAGACCATGTGAAGTAAATTACGGGATCAACGCGGATATAATTCATTACAAAATATCTACCACAGTACCAATATAGAATTGCTTTCCTCCAAACCAAGCATACAACTTGCAAAAAGTAATAGATATTATTCATTCCTTATATAATTCCAAAAAAAATAATAAATAATAATATCCAAAAAAAGGCAAGAATCCTCTTTATGCGCCTATAAATACTTGCCACCCCCTAGATGTAGCAATTCATATATCATACATCCATCCATCATTATTCAATATCATTCAAAAAAATGGCAGGAATCATTGAAAAGATAGGTGAGAAACTCCACATTGGAGGTCATTCAGAAGAGAAAAAGAAGGATGAGCATCATAAGGAGGGTGAACACAAAGAAGGAGGAGGGATGATGTCTAAGATCCTAGGTCATGGAGATGATCAGAAGGACCATAAAAAAGATGGTGATCATAAAAAAGATGGTGATCATAAGGATCATAAACATGATGATGATGGTGAGAAAAAGAAGAAGAAGAAGGAGAAGAAAAAGAAGGAGCATGGTCATGATGGTCACGATGAGAGTGGTAGCAGCAGCAGCGACAGTGATTAGATCACCATCATCCCTTAAGGTAATTTGTTCTTTTTTTTGGCATTTTTTTCCATATGCTAAGTGTCATGATTGACCTGAAGATAGAATGATAAATCTAGTTTTTTCTGTAACAATTTGATACTGTTTGATGGTATTTACTTTTTTGGAATGGGTTTGTAGTACATATTTCTGTGGCTTCCAGATCGAACAGATCTTCAACATTTTCGATTTTCTAAATAATACTTACCTTGTTTTTATTTACTTTGTATATTTTTTGGAATTGAAATTTTTTATATTTAGATTATAAATTCTAACGTTATTATAATAAATAATATATTTAAGTAAGAATCTATGTTTTTATTTAAATTTTTAAAATATAAATTTTTTATAATTTTAAATAGAGGGAGCAGCTATTTTTGAACAACTTGTAACTCTTGAAATAAAGTTGAGACCACGTGAAGTTTCGAAATTAGGGGTGGCCTAAGGGTGGCTTAACGATGCGTGGGTTGACCAGAATGCGTTTTAAGCCAATTTTGTCTAATTTATTTAATTGGTCAAAATTTAATTTGTCTGCTTAAAACAACCATATTTTTTAGAGTCCAGGTCAAGAAAATATACTTCGTACTTAGCACGATGTAGTAGAACAATTTTTTCTCTAGAATAAGTTTGTATTGTCATTGGTGCTAATTAATTCACATTGTTGTTGCAGCGCCTTTGAAGTACTATGAGGTAGAATAAACCGAAGAAGTACGCGTAACTACTCTCTTTGTATACAAGAAGTGAAGAAGTTTCTTAACTTTTTGTACGAGACTTGTTTAATGTGGGTTTTCTACATTGTTATGTGTAAAAGCTCTTTCTTTTATTCGTAAAAAGAAAAAGTTAATTATAATCTTTGAGTTTAGTATCAGTATGGACTATAATATAACGTTTGTTTGATATGATTTGTGGTTCGTGTATCTTTTTTTTTATCATTTAAAATCATATTACAAAAAAATACTCATTCATCCCAAATTAATTGTTACATTTAACTTTTTGCAGTCTCCAATAGACACTTTTAAACATTTTTTTCCAATTTGTAAGATAAAAAGTTATGAAAATTTGATAATTAAATAATGTACATTGAGATATATCCAACAAGATTCCATTTGAGTATATTATTTATTGGAACATAAATAGAATTTGTGGTCAAAATTTTTAAACTTTGATTTTAAAAATGGAAATAGAACAAGTGAAATGAGAAGGAGGAAGTGGTAAAGATGCACTCCTTTTATTCTTTTTTACCTTTTTATTTGAAAAATTAAGATAATATTAAATATCATTAAAATTTTATAAAATAATTTAAATTAGTTTAAAAATAATAATATATTATATTAAAAAATAATGCAAGTGGGTTGATATAGATAAATAGTGGAATTTTTAAAATATATGATATTAAACAATTAAAAAAAATTAGTCAATAGAGTATATATCACATAGATTGCGATCTAAATTATATTTTTATTTAATTATAATATTAAATTAAAATAGTAGGATTTAAAATGAGAATAATATTTAGAAATTTTTCTAGAAAAAACAAAAAAAAAAAAAGGAATATGAAGAAGTCTATTTAATTTACATAAAACCCAAGAAGCACTGTCACTTCTGTTCAATTGTTTAAGCATTTTTAAGCACCGACTATTTCAGCACCCAAAAGAAAATATATGCTCCGACTACTTTTGCGGATTTCAAAACGATTTATTAGATTTGTCTTGAAACCTAAATACAGTGCAACTGTTTGTAACCTTTATCAGATCACCGACCACTAAAACTATTTAACTCCAAGTTTAATAGAAAACTAATTTGATTGTTCATGGAAATATGGGATTTATCAACAGAATGTAAGGAAAGAGATAGTAAACATAAGATTTGTAAAGAAGTATATGAATTTAGTTAATAATTACAGATGTTTTTCTTAATTATACTTCAAAATGTGCATCACTAGATTACTTTATTGATTCGCCACTGTTAATTGAAAAGGATATTGAATGATTTAAATGAAATTTTAATGTATGGAAAATTAAAAAATAAGTTTTCTCTTCAAATAATAGACTAATTGACTTATTTACTTTAACTTTGCCCGGACACAATTGAATTGTGTTGTTCTTCTGGATCTCAAACCGACACCCTTTGTTTTGTTTTCTAAGCACATCTCTGATTTTTTTTAGACGTCCGAGCTGCCTAGTATATCTCTGATTTCGTTTTCATTTGCGGTTGGAATGTTTTAGCTTTTCAGTTTGTACATCCACAACTACCTACAGGCTCCAATTTAAGCACTTACTGCGGAATTAGTCGCTTCAGCAATGTATTTTAGTTTCTTTTATTATATATTGTTATGTTTTGTATTCTCTCCATTTCATTTTACTTGTAACAATTTTCATTTTAGGCCGTCCTAAATTATTTGCTACAATCTTATTATAGCATAATGTAATTTACTAAAATATCCTCACTTTTGTCTTCATCCCACTACTAGCCTAAACTAATCTAGTAAAAACCTAAACTAAACCCCCACTAAAACCTAATCAGCCCAAACCTAACCCTAATTCTCGACATCATTTCATGGCTCTCTGTTTTCAGCATCTCTCTGTCTCCCTCGCTTTCACACTTGAAATCTCCATCTCCGACTATCTTGCGTTAGTAATCCCTTAATTTTCACAGAGATTAATAACCTACGCGTCTTCTTAATCATTTGGATACCCAAATCACGGTGGTCCATTACAACCCAAATTCTAGGGTTTTTGAAAGGGGGGGTTTTGGGGCATTTCCTTGGATAGGGGGTGGATCTGGTGGAAAGAAGCCTAGATATTTCGGTTTTGAGGAGGATCCGTTCCCACCACAAGAGATGCATCGTCTCCAAGTTATTCTTCGTGGTTTTGCTGCGGAATCCTCCAAAAAATCAGCACTTGTTGTTGCTCCGTGTGTGTGTATAAGGCATCTGGGTCTTCTATCTCCACTCCTTTGACTAAACCATGTAAATCGCCTCCGGAAACCACCCTAGAACCACTCCTGGGCTTCGCATCTTAGTCAACGTACTCATATTGGTTCTCCAATAGAAAAGAGTAATCTCTTCACCCCTTCTTTAATTTGTTTTCGGGTTTGTGGTCTACTATATTTTAATTTTAATTTTATGTTATGGACCCGACTTTTTGGCTTGATCAATTTCTATTTTCGTTGATTTATGGAATATCATGTTTAATTTTTTCTAGGTGTTATGGATCCGATTTTTTTTTGCCTTGATTTGTTTATGTTTTCGGGTTGATTTGGGTATACCATGTAACGAGTTATGCTTGGTGTTATGAATCTGGTATTTTTTCCTTAATTTGTTTATGTTTTCGGGTTAATTTATGGTATACCATGTGTCGAGTTGATTTTGGTGATGTTGATTCGTTTATTTTGCTTGGGTTGCTCTGCATGTGTTGGTGATTTGTTTCTATTTTGGGTTGCTATCTGCCTGTTTGGTGATGTTGATTTGTTTATTTTCCTAGGGTATACCATGTTTCTCTTGTTGATTTAGGGTATACCATGTGTCACATTCATTTGTTTTGTTTGGGTTGCTCTGCTAGTTTCTCTTGTTGATGCTCAATGTTGACTACTATGGGTGTCGTCTTTCTCCTATTACTCTGGATGTTTGGGTTGCTCAGCCTATTTCTCTTGTTCACGCTCAATGTAGGCTCCTATGGGTGTCGTGTTTCTCCTATTGCTCAATTTGTTTGGGTTGCTTTGCCTGTTTCTCTTATTCATGCTTAATGTTGGGTATTATGGGTGTTGTCTTTCTCTTGTTGCTTTGGTTGTATGAGTTGCTCTATCTATTGCTCTTGTTGGTGCTCAATGTTGGGCCACCATCGGTGTTGTCTTTCTCATATTACTTAGGCTATTAAGGTTGCTCTGTTTGTTTCTCTTGTTGGTGCTCACTATTAGGGATGACATCCTGATTGGTTTTGCCACTTGCTCTAGCTATTTGGGTTTCTCTTATATGTTGCTCTTGTTGATGCTCAATGTTGGGCTGACAGTTTGATACTTACTATGAGTATTGGTTTTGTTAGCTCTTTGTGTTGTTCTATCTGTTGCTCTTATTAAAGCTCAATGTTTGGTTGCCTCCCCTCCATCATGCTTATACTCATATTTTTGATGATCTGCATGTTGCTGCTTGCTTATCATGTTCATGCTCAGTTACACATAATATGCTTAGTTTATTTATGGAGTTATAATAACTTACAAAAGTATGTTTATTTATTGAGTTATAAAAAGTTGCTTACTTACACATAATATGCTTAGCTTGTAAAATTCACTACTTACCATTATCTCAATTAACCTCTTCATCATCTTTTGATTGTCCACCATTGTGAATGCTTGTTCATTATGTTATTTCATATATGTGTCCCTCTTGCACCCAATTTGACATTCTTGCACAAGCTCCTTTGGTACATATATTGTATTAGGTAGCTCACCTTTAATCTCTAGTGACTGCTTCTTTGTATGTGGTAACTGATAGTTGTTGTTGACTTTGACCTTTAGTATAATTGCCATGCATTGTTCTAGAGTCAAGAAAATGTGATTAATTAGCTTAGGGTTGTAGTCATTGTAAGCCTGTTCAACTGCCTTAACTAGTTGATTAATTGTTTTGGATGCTGCTTGCTCCTTCAGTGGCTGAATTGCTTTGAAAACCCTAGATAATTACATTTAGATCTGGGCTTTGGGCAGACTGATTGACTAAATGTATATTGAATCCATCTTTAGTTTCTTCTTGCATAAACTCTAGATCGTTTCCTGCTATATGTGGCTTCGCTTTATCTTTGACTATCTACAATTACTTGCTACCCCATTTTGGCCAGTGAGCCATAATGGCAGGCACTATACTACGTATGATCTTAGCTTTGATGACATCTTTAGTAATATTTTCGATTGCTTTCACTTCAAGTGTGCCTGCTAGTTTGTTTTTTCTTGTTCTCTATGCTGGGACTACCATAGTGAATGGAAATATGCCTATTTTGCCATCATAAGTTATATCACCCTCCTAGGGTGATATGTGGCCTTGCCACTGCAGCTATAAATATTACTTTGATAATGAACCTCTTGCTCTTACATGTTATGTATGAATCTTTCTCGTCTAATGCTAAGTAGTACCTTGTTGAGGTTTTTGACATGTAAAATCATTTTTCATCCAAATGTATGACATTGTACATGTTTCCAAACTTTGGGTATGTTGTCATTGTTGTTGGTACAATTGCATTCAAACACCAAATAACCCTTGCAATCCTATGTGCCTTTGTGAGTTCTAGTTTGATTGCATTCACGTGCTTCTTTATGGATCCTCTTTTCACCAGCATGTGTGTTGTTGATTTGTTGATTTCTATAGTAGGAGTTGTTGCTCTTATACTTGTTCTATTTCTTAATGGAAGTAGAGCAAAGTCATTTGGGTTGAATAAAACTCTCCTTCTGCCTACTCTCCATGTTTTCATATTTTGGACATTGATTGCTTCATTTGATGTTATTTGTGATCTGACTATTTGCCATATCCTACTGATTGTCCATCTAGAGACATTATACTCATGTGCTAGCTTGATTATACCCTATTGGTATCTTCTTTGCATTTATGTATGGTATTTCATTACTTTAACATTGCTCCAGTAACTTATCAACCACTATTGCTCTGTTAACATTGGTAAGCACCCATGTTCATCTGTTACCTTCTTGATCTGCCACCTCCTCTACTTCCGATATCTCCTCATTCATATCTGCATTTGAGTTGTGAGTGAAGAAGTTTGCATCTTCTTCGCATTGTGCTGGTTCATTGGGTCAATAATTGACCTTGTCTGTATTACCTCACTCTCTGCATTTAATTACATAATTTGCATCTTCTTTTGTTACCTTATGAGTAACTTATGTTTGCATCAAGTTTTAAGGGTAGGGAAAAAAAAGAAAGAGCTTGCACTTAATTTTATAAATAAAAATTTAATTACATAGTTAAATTTTGTCAAACTTAAGTTTCCTATGTATCTCGAAGGAATCAAAGCCCACGTAGTTCTTTTATGTACATCTAGTGGTGTCTAGCTAGCGGCGGTCCCTAAACTGTCTTCACCACAAATTTGAGGGACAGTATAATGCTAGCTAATAGTGCTAACGACATTAGCACATTCTAATATAACTAAATTAATGTTAGGATCATAAATGTACAAGAAAATCTTGGTTGTATGGTCAAAGGATCCTATAATGTCACGAATAAAGGTAGTTGTAGTGCACTGGTCATCCGTTTTAAGGTCATCGGGACTCACCCGAGTTTCGTTATAAAGAAGGGTCAAAACCTCATGGTACCTAATGACGTCCTTCAACAACCTATAGGTGGAGTTCCAACGAGTTAGTGTATCGAGACACCATTGCCTTTTATTAAGTCCTCTCTCCTTACACAAGGCTATGTACCTCCTTTTAATCGAAGTCATAGTTTTAATCCAATTAATCATACTCTTGATGGGGTTAGCAATTGACTCAAATCATTTAAACCTTCTTGAATCGACAATCATAATATGAGCACAACAAAAGACATGCAATAGTTCACCACTATTCATCAACTTCTAGTTAGTTTTTGTCTTCAAGTAATCTATACATTTGGTGTTAGATGAAGCATTATTTAGGAAAAGGGAAAACACTTTATCGAACGAATAAAAGGTCTTAAAGAATTCTACAATCCTAACCTTAAGGTTGTACTCGGTATGTCTCTCCTCCATAGCCTTATAACAAACAATGCATTTTTGAATAAACTACTCATCATCTATCCAATGGGCGGTAATGCATAAGAAAGGTTCAACGAAATTAGAGGTCCAAATATCACTAGAAAGGTTCACACGACCGTTGAATGTACGAAATATTTATGTCAAATAATTTCTATACTTGTAATAAGCTGTTTGGGTATGATGCTTTAGGTGTTCCTAGGGACACGTCTAAATGTGGGTTGTAAGGAAACTCTAGTAAAATGTTCGAAGTTAGTGCGCTCACCATGGTTAAAGCGCAATTTTCTAGAAATAACAAAGTTATCTAGTTCATTAATCATCCAATCTCAATTAAACGTAAAAGGCATACCTCCACCGGGCATGTTACCCATGAATCCATGAAGTTGCGTTTGGCTTGAAGATTTGCCTCCCGATTCAACTCCTTCAAGATCAATTTTGTGTACTTCGGTCAAGTGATGGGATAATGTCCCCTTCTCATAGCTGGTCTTCTATGCATAAGCTGTAGGCAGCTTCTTCCCTGTTTGCTTGCAAACGAGGCAATAACACATGAACTTCTTCCTTTTGGAAAAAAGATCGGTGATTTTAGCTTTCTTGAAGTATGACCACACCGAGGAATGTTTCTTTCTATAGTGAGAGGACTCGGGTACTCCACCATCACTATCACTATCATCTTCATTTCATATAAAGTTATAACATTAACTAAACTAACATTCATGTAAAGTTATAAACTAAATTAAACTAACATTCATATAAAGTTATAAACTAAATTAAACTAACATTCATATAAAGTTATAAACTAAACTAAACTAACATTCATTTCAAGTTATTAACATTAACATAACTAACATTCATATGAAGTTATAAACTAAACTATATCAAACCAACATACAACATTACAAAATTAAAAGTTTAGAAATAACCTTGACACTAGTACTAGGAGGTGGTTGCATCTGCGAAATTGGTGTATGGGAAATTTGACAACTCAGACTAGGAGCTCCAAAAACTTGTTGCTCCAAATCTTGAACGAAAGTTTCGGTATTCGTTTGAAAGGAATCATCAAACGAGCTACTAACATTACTACCTCTTCCTTTGGAAGCAATTTCTTTTATAGTAATAAATTAAGAATAAGAGAGAAACTAATTAAGAAAACTAATTAAGATTAAAAGAGTTATTAAGAAGAAGATTAGTAATGATTACTAAACTAATTATATTAAGGAATAATTGTGAGATTAAGTGATTTTGGGAATGAGAGATTGAGAGCGAATTGAGTGAGGATGAGATTTAATTGAAGTGTTTATATAGGGTAATTGCAACGGCTAGTTCAACAGTTAAAAATGACCATATTTTAACGAGCTTAACGGGGCTGGGACAGGTCAAACCAATTTGGTAGGCCAAATAGAATTTTTTCCCTTATCGAATTGAATAGGGTTAGAGTTTAGAAATCCAAATATTCATTTTCTTCCTACCTGGTTAGTGGGCCGAACCGAATATGAGCCAGGCTGTAGGCGATCCAAGCCACACAGGCCGATTTAAGATTGAGCCGGGCTGAACTGGCCCACTGTCCACCTTTAGAAAAGGTGGTGGCAAGGAGGATAGGAGGGGAAAGGGAGAACGAAAGGCAGAGTGGTAATTTATGAGAATTATACGAACAAAACCATCTTTTCCAGGTACAATTTACTCTTATATTGACGTTAATATTTTTTAAATTTGATTAATTATTATTATTATTATTACTATTATTATAAGTACTATTATTATTAGTACTATTATCATTATTATTATTATTATTATTATTATTATTACCACTATTCCTATTATTATTAGTACTACTATTAGTACTACTTTATTGTTATTATTGTTATTGTTATTGTTGTTATTGTTACTATTATTGCTATTATTGCTATTACTATTACCACCACCACCACCAGTATTGTTGTTGTTGTTGTTATTATTATTATTATTATTATTATTATTATTATTATTATTATTATTATTATAAACAAAAGTCATACAACCTACAATAAATTAGAGGGAAGCTGAGAAACAATATGGGCCCCCACTCCTCTAGCTATAGCAAAACCTACCCTAGTGAAAATAAAAGCTGCTGAATGAGCCCCAATGTCCTGCGCCGTCGAGAACCGATGAACCCGCGTCAGTAACGCAACAGCCTCCTTCTCTAATTCCCCAAGAGAAGAAAAGGAGAAGGGAATGAAACCGTATCCATTTGCCTGACAATGAGCCTCGTACTTAACCCGCTTCCGATGAGCCGCATCAGCAACAACCCGTCCAGGAACAAAGTCAGCTAGCCCTGACTGCGTCAAAGGAGAAGACCCAGTAAAGTCGACACAAACATCACGACCACGGTCCCATAGTAAAGCAACACATCGGCAGGTCTAAGGGCCCCGCCATTCCCTTCAGTCAGCCCAATGTCAACCTCCTTTCTAGCTGAAATCCCAGATCTGTAGAAAATATCCGCAAGGGTATCCCGAACAACATTATGTTGATGTTTAACACCGACAATACCAGCACATGACACTGCATGGTCGCCAAAAATATCCCTAGTAAAAACCCGAGAACAAGCAGAACATGGCGTAGAGCCAGAGAACAACGGAACACCCACCCGGTAACACAACACACATCTATAGGTCTTTGCATTCATTGTCTGACCCAACCCAGAAATGGGGACAGCCCGTAGCCAAGCAGAGTGAACACCTTGCTGTGATTTCCACAATGCTAATTGGCAAGGAGATAAAGAGAAGGTAGACTCTGCAGACGCGGTAATCTTTGTGAAATATATATCTTCCAATTTCTTCATGAGTTTGGGGGCAGCGACCTCACTAGGATTACTCAAAATGTCGGACTCAACCACTCCATTATAAAGCAGCAACACGTCCTCAAAGGCTCGACCAAGGCCAACAATACCATCTCTCTGCAAAAGCTTAGTCTGTTATCTAGCAGACTGCAACCGAGAGGCAAGAAAGGCATAATGACAAACATCACCGGCGGAATAAACACCAAGTCCACCAAACGCGAATGGTAAGGTGGCAAGTCGCCACTGCCAATCGTCAAACCCAGGCCCCAAAGCAGTAACGATACGCTCCAAGGAAGATCGAAGAGCGTCGTCAAAAGTGCACTGAGCCACCTCAAAAATACTAGGAGGACAAGTACGCAAAGCAAAGGAGAGCTTAGAAACTCCTATACAAGCCCTAAGAAACAACAACTAACACTAGGGATAATCAAACGAAGCAACCCTATCCATTAGAGTAATGGTCCTGGTCACTCTCTGCATCATAAGGTCACCTCCAAAATCGGGATCTGAACTAACCACCAAGCAACTTAACACCATGAGAAGGTCGAGTAATAGTAGGCGGAAATACACCCATAAGCCTGCTGTGAGGGTCCTCTGAAGGCCAGAATATCTCAGTCTTTTTCACATTGAGATGAATCCAAAACGCGGCCCTTTTTCCATGATAAACTACAAAACCTTCCCTACCACCAAAGTGTCCCTAATAATAGTGCCATCATCCAAATACCACGCCTGAAGACATAAGCTAAAAGCATCTCTGATTTCACAAACCAGGGGATGTAAAACCAACGCAAAAAGAAGAGGACCAAGAGGATCACCCTGCTGCACCCCCTGACACGACCATAAGGAATGGTCCCCATAGTACAATCTGGCTGGGCTGGAATAGCATAATTCTACCTAACGCGCAATGCCTGGACAACGATGACGAACTTCATGCAACACGACTGGACGATCAACAAGATTGAAGGCGTTTTGAAAATCCGCCAACAACATAGAAAGACCAACCTCAGAACCACGATCCTCAAGCAACCGATTCACAACATGAAGAATAGCCTAACCTCCTGAAGAAACCCCAACGCCAAACTGAAGACCATCAAAGTAGCTCCCTAAAGACGGGCTAACCATAACAACACCATGATAACCGGTATTTTAGGTCGTTAACTAAAAGACAAGTTATGCAAACAAATTTTATTCCAACCTACGAACTATACGAGTATAGTGGAGTAGGGGGTCGAACCACGAAGACAAGGTATATCAAGACTTTAACTCTTAACACAATCGGACTATTTGGATTTGGAAATTCAACTAAAACTAATAAGCAGAAGATAGAAGACGATAAATCACGAAGGAAATCAAATAGAGAAAAACGGGGACAAGATTAGATTCACCCTAGGAATGAAGCTTTCAAAACCGAACAAGATAGGTTAGAGAAAACCTGATAATAACTAGCATAGACATCAAAGAATATGAGAGGAAGTTAGTGATCTCACAAATCACAACGAACGACCTATAATCGCCCTATGTCTCCAAAGGAGTGGCAGGACAAGATTCACATCGGATTCCGAAACTATTTATTATCATCGTTTCTACAACCTTAAGCAATAAAGATCATAACTTTCCTAGGGTTTCACCAATCAAAACCCCTAAAGGAATTACTCACACATATTCATGCTTAAAAACATAAAGATATTCAATGATGCAAAAGAAACGAACATGGAATTAAATCACGAGAATGAAAACAAAATCAGAAATTATGCTAATAACCGACAAATATAGAACTAGGCATACAATGAAGTAAAGAAATTAATTAAGAGCAAAGGAAGAGATCAAACTCACAAAAGCTTCAATTTGATATCCACGAACAAAATTCGAACTACAAAGCGTTGAGGAAACTGAAAATCGAAAGCTAAAACTAAAAGAATTTGGAGGCTAAAGAAATCTAAAAGTGCATAAAAGTATAAAACCTTGCTCCCCTCTTCCTCACATCAGAGGAAGGGGTATTTATAACAAAACAAGAAAAACCTACGAAAACCCTAAAATGCATATGTGTCGGCCCTAAAAAGAAGTAGTTGATCCGGAGAAAAACACTGTCATTCGCCCGAATAAAAGTCCCATTCGGTCGAATACAATCCCATTCGCCCGAATGCACATACATTCGTCCATTCCAGAGGCTTCGAGGAATCGATCTCTGTCCAGCATTCGCCCGAATGAGAGGGTTGATTCGGCCGAATGGAAGCTCATTCGCCCGAATGAGTTCCATTCGACATTCCCAGTGGCAAGCGTCAAATGCTCTGTGGCCTGTCACGCAGTCGACCGAATCTGTCTCAGATTCAGTCGAATCTGCAACCATTCGGTCGAATATGTCTCAGATTTGGTCGAATTTGAGACCCTGCATTCCTTTTCTCACTTCTTTCCTATTCTGCACTCCATGGGATCTTCATGAGTGACTTGAAACATTTGCCCAAGCTATGATACGCATGTCAAAGGCTCGAATGCATTGCATTTCACCTTGAAATCATCAAAAGTACCTAAAATGGACTTAAGACAACTCAAAAACAAGATCAAGGTAAAATCAAGCATAATATGCATAAAACCAATACAAAACTACGAGACTTGACACTAAAACGAGGTAATAAATGTGCTCTAAAACGAGCACATCACACCCACCTTCGAAACCAGTCGCCGCCAAATAGTACCCACAGCTATAGGACGAATACCACCACCGGGCTTGATAAGTGGCGTAAGAGGAGCACTAGCAATGTACTCTCCAAGTTCCATAGGACACTTTCCAGCTAGAAAAAGATTAACCACCCCAGAAATAGAGTCCACTAACTCATCAGAAACAGCCAATGCTGCACCACTCAAGCAGTCCATTAGGTGCTGAGCACGAAAACCGTCCCTACCACATGATGTGCCACGGGGAAAACTTTTAATCCGATCCAAAACAACCGCAGAAGTAGTAACGAGATGAAGACCATCAATAGCTATATTAGGCAAGGATGGAGCTGGAGAAAAGGGATGTTTAGACTGTAAATCCAAGAGAGTAGCGTCATCATAAGGAGCAACGCCAGAAGAAGAAAGAACCCGGACTGCAGCAGTATAATGGCCATCACAAATCTTCCTACGACATTGCTTGATATTACGCTCCTCCAAATCAAGGTTCTCATCCACTAATAAAGTAGGAGAATCCTCAGCCAAAGTATCTCTCAAAAGCTGCAAATTACCACCTGGTGCACTCCAGGAACAAATAGCGCGCGAAATACTCTCTTCTTGAAGCCGACGCTTTGCCGAAGACCCAGACTTAGAGAAGCTCCAAGGGCAAAAGGTTTTAAGGATGCAAAGAGGTAGCACCAACAAAGAGACCCAACTAGAAATATCATCAGGCCTAGAGATTACCTTATCAAGGGCACCTTTCAGAACCCGAGAAAAACCCAACCGACACTTGGGAGGTATAGACTTGACAATGCGAAGCCCCTTGGAGAACAAACGATCAAGATGAGCCACATCAAAAACACAACGTTGATCTTGCACCAAACCACCCATGCGCCCAAGCGAAGAAGAGGGAGCTTAAGGCTTGGAGAAACCATGAAGCACAAAATGAACAATACCATCTCCTTCATCCGGGGGGGACACAAACCCACTCGTACTATGACGACACTTAGTACGGTGTGTATGCGTTTTGAAGCAAACCCCACATAACCAATGCCCCATACGCGACAAAGTAGCCTCAGCTTTAGTATAAACTGCCAAATTAGAAGTAAGAGAATGCCGAGTGATATCTCGAGCACCCATACAAAAATGACGATCACTAAGGTGCTTGAGAAGATATTTACTAGTAAGGCCATTACCATTTCCATCTTGACAACCACTAAGACCCACAAAGGGACAATGAAACTTCACCGACATAGCTACACGCCACCACCAAAAACTACAACAAAAAAACACCCCGAAAACACCAACAAATAACACCCAAAATGAAACCCAAACTGCTGCAAAGAACCCTCAATTAAACACCCAAAATTGCCTCAAAGCTGCACCAAAAACACCACCAAAGATGCACATAAACCTGCTGATAACAACACGCAAAAACCACACTCGAAGCTGCACGGAAATGGACCCAAAAATGCTGCTGCAAGCAACACTCAAAAACCGCACCCGAAGCTGCACGAAATGGAACCCAAAACTACTTTAAATGGATAGAAACGAACCAAAACCAAGCCGAAACGAACCAAAAACCTGATCACTGAAGGCCTTCATAAACCTGCTGATACGAAGCCTGAACACCTTTCAACGTCGTCGCTTAAACAACCAAAACCAACGCCACCAGAGAATTCAGAATTGCCTACGACTCAGTCCGACTTACAATCGCCTTCTCCGTCGGTGTCGGCAGAAATGGCAGCGGTGGATGAACTAGTGGACTCTCTGAACCAGCGAAAGATGTACATAGAGGTGACGCTCGCAAATACCCTTGTAGCCTTAATCAAGGAGACCCGGGTTTGATAAATTCCCAAGACCACAATAACCGTCGCTGGTTGACTGGTATTTACTTACGCCACCAGTCCACCAACGCAACACGCCTCTCTTCTGACAGCACGCCTCTCTCTGATTGTCTATACGACTCTGCACGCCTCTCTCTGACAGCACGCCTCTCTCTGATTGTCTATACGACTCTGCGCGGCTGTGTTGTGCTGGCTACCCCGCCGGCGCAGTGACTCGGGAGAAACTTATTATTATTATTATTATTATTATTATTATTATTATTATTATTATTATTATTATTATTATTATTATTATTATTATTATTATTATTATTATTATTATTATTATCTAGACATGCAAAACCGATGGCGTTATTTGACAAAACACACGGAAGCTTCTCCCATACTCTCCCCAACTTCCCTCCTCGTTTCTTTTCCCTACCCATTTAGATTTCAGGTTAAACCCTACACTGTTTGCTTTCAGGTTCAGAATCAAATAGAAATCTTTGATTTCTTCATCTTCGCATTCCGACTCTGAGTTTTGTTTGATTTTCTGTGAAAATTCTAGGGTTTGTCCGATTGAAGATGTTCGATTAATCGCTCATCCAACTGCTGCATCCCCAATTCATCAATTTGCAATCGAGGTGTGTGCGCGTTGTTCACACCTGATTTAATCTTGGTTTTTATTTGTCGATCCATATAATTTTGTTGCATAAAATCCAGCAAATTGCTTGAGATTGTGTTGATTTATTTCATCACCTGAAGTACTCGTGTCCGATACCCGCCCTCCGGACATGGATATGTCACTTAGAAACTTCAATTCGGGCCATAATTATGCAATTTCTTTAAAAATAAACTAATGTATATTGTAGTATATCTAAGTTTTAGGAGGAGGATCAACTCTACTGTGCTTTAATCTTTGTTCTTACCGTTATAATCGAACTTAGTTATCGTTGCACTCTTACTGGTTGTTGCTCTAACCGTAGTTCACTAGTTGTTGTACAATTGTTAGAAGGAGTGGACAAGAAGCGGAGCAGTCTTGATGAATAGCTAATATGGAGTACTACTTTATCATTAACGTTTTTTTTAGGCAATTTAGGGTATTGGAAACCGATAAATGCTTGTTGTGTCACTTAAGCATATATGGGAGATTATCCCGTGTCAATAACTATGCCTTGTGATTTGCAATTTTTAGCGATGTTTGTGTTTTTATGGTGCCTATGTTAGATTCATGATGTGTTAGCCTTTGCCTATCTTAGCTACATGGTTTGTGAGACTTGAATTTTGCATCACTTTGGTTGGTAAGGTCAATGTAGATCCCTTGTCTGTTTTGTATCTGTACTCAAAGTTGTGCATTCTAGTGGTGATATCTTTGGTATTTCAGTTCCCTGCCTGACAATTCTTGCCATTGGTTATTGTTTTTTAAATTTTGTATTTTAGGAATTCGGTTTACCTTTTAATTGTTGACTTTCTTGAAATATTTTGCTTGTTTCTGCTGGTTAGCTTTGTGGATTGGAAACAATAGCATTCAACACTGGATAGTAGATAAGGTGTTGGTGTCTACGGAATTATGTTGATAATATGATCCACTTGATATTTCAGTAGGAAAATTGGCTTTTTTCTTAAGTGTAATTCATGGAGCCTGTAGAAGTGAGGATAAGGATGTTTGAAGTGAAAGATGTTTTGTTTTGGTGGAATTTTCAAATTTGGATGTAAATTTTTTATTGTTCATATAGACAGCCTGAATCAAGTTCTTTTATTTATATGGTATGGTATTTGTTAGTGGTAGTGGTCAAACACTAGCTATGTTTGAATGGTTTTTCCAGTAGACTGTAGTGTCAAGTTTAATGTTTATGTAACCCTTGAAAATGCTGTTTGCTGGGAGTAGTGGGTGTCTCTAGTTTTGTTTTCCCAATTGTCAAGTGCACAAGGTTATTCTTTTTTTATTTCATTTAGAGAAAGGTCTTTCTTATTAAAGATATAAGAAATAATCTATTTTTTTTTGCTTTTGTATTCAAAACTATCCAAATTGATGTTCTCTTTGCATGGTACTGGGAACTGGTTTCTCTCTTCCTATGAGTTGCATAGTTTGACAAGTAATCTTGTTTGCGTCTTGTTATCTATTGTAGGAGGGGGTTTTGCTGCTTTTACAAATTTGAATTTCACGTGACCATGCATTTGCAAAAGCTCAATGTGTTTATCTTGTCATGAATGATTAAAATTGTTTAGTATGTTTCATATGCATTACTGGAGTTTAAGCTATAAATCAAGGAACATGAGTAGGGCTTCTTCTCTTGTTTGCTATGTTTCTTTTTTTTCTCTATTCCTTTTAGATGGTTCTGTGGAAGTTTGGGACATTGGTTAGGTTGGGTTATCTCTTTCATTAAAATGTTTAGGCATTAATGATGAAAGATGAATTCTTCTCCAGTCCTTTTCATTGATCAAAATCATATCGTTGTGAGGACTGGAGAGTTTGAAGTTGGAAGAAAACCCACAAATGCTGCTGTGGGGCATGAATGATGTTAGTCCAAGTGGCCTTCAAATTCTTATGCAGCCGAAAAGAAATCTGTCTTTGGCATGGAAAATTTTGAAGTAAAGGTCTGATTGTGAAATAAAATAAAACAAGGTGATGAGTATAATACATTTAAGAATCTTATTCCTTCACGAGGATTATAAACAAAGAGTGTACAAGTGCATGTATGTTGAACCATATGAAGCTCACTTTACACTTAAATTAGTTAATGCTTATTGTTCTGTGGTTGATATTCACACATTTATTATCCTTCTCTTGTTTGTTTGTGTAAATATCCTTCTTGTTCATGCTTCTTTCCAATGGATTGTGGTTGGTTACCTTTGATTTATACTTATTGATAACGATTTTTAAAAAAACATTGCTGTAGAATGCATAAATTTTTTTGGTGTTAAAACCTGAGATGTAAACTGTGTTATTTCCAAAAGTTGCTTATGTTTTATGCTGTTTAGGTAACATCCCAAAGTTGCCTTAATATAGTACAAGTTCTGATTAAAAATAAAAAAAGATGCAAGATCCAAGGATGATGAACCCACGGAAACAGAAGTTTCAGAGGCCAATGATTTCACAAGTACCAGAAGACTTCTCGAGGGGGCTACAAGAAGGCTCACCAACATTGCCGTTTCCAATAAGAAGTGCACAGAAAGTTTCCAAGAAAGCTATGAAGCATGATGCGTCCATGATCTACCGACCTCAAGAGAGATCAAAATCCTCAGCACACCTAGAATCCAGCACTATTAGTAATGAGTACATGGCACTTCGGCGTAAGTTCTTGTTGCTGGAGGAAGAAAGCTGCAACCTGGGAAATGAGTTGAGAGAGGCAGAAGAAGAGATCAAGAGCCTCGAAGATGAGAAACTTGAACTCTTGGATCAACTGGTTGTGTTGGAAGGCCTGGTTGATCCCTCTGAAGTGCACAATCAGTAGCTGAATGTCCTCTTTTCTAAGAGATTGCTCTGAAATACATTGTAAAGGTATATTCTATTATTTGTATATGGCTGCTTAATGCAAACAGGAAAGGAGGTCAAACCATTGCCTAAGATATACTTATACCATTCTTATAGATATAAATTAGCGGTGTGTATAGACTTGCCTTTGATCATGGTTTTATGTTGACTGTTGACTTGTGCTGGTATCTTCAGAGTTCAGACTCTGCATTTTCTCTCTCCAATTCTTCCGTCTCTAAATGCACCGACCTTTGTATCGTGACTTTGGCACAAATCTCTGAATTGTCAGCCACTAGCTTCCCTTCCGAGGTACATAAATGTGTAATGAATTTCAGATCTGAAAGTTTTATTTCATTCACTTTCCGAATTTATAAATTATCATGGGTAGAGAATACTTTAAGGGAAAATTTAACATGTTATGTACCCATGGACTCATGTTTTGTTGGCCTTAGTTTACCTCATTAAATAGTAGTATAGTTTAAACGGAATGATTTTCTTGGCCGGTGCTAGTGTACTATGCGCAGGTCAAAGTATGAGCTGAGTGGTGCTGGTAGTGTATATTGTGCTTGACTGGGATGTTTGAAGGCGAACTTGCATGTATGCATCTTGGTATACGGGAGGTACATACTTAAGATTATATTTCCTATATTGGAATCTTGTAGTTTAATTTTTGGATAGGATGACTAGGATCAACTACCAATCGAGGTTGAATTTGCAACTCTTAATTTGGGTTAACTTGGAGTTAGGTTGGGAAACATAGTTAAGCTTTAGTGCTAATGAAAATAATACGGAGATGAAGTATTAAGGACATGATTTACGTTTTGTAAAACGTAATTAAAATAACTAATTGCCTCGTACAAAGTGATAAGTATAATTAATATGCATGTATTCCAAATAATATATATAAATCAATCTATCTTTTAAAGCTTTATCAATGTGGGACAAACTAGCTGTGGATTCGGCTTCGTTTTCGCCTTCTCTAGTTTTAACTTTATTGGTAGTTAGCTGCTGACTGAAGGAAACTCATGGTTGGCACCTAGCTGTTAACATTAACTCGAGCGTCGTGCGTGAAGCCGATTTCTTTCCATTTTACAGTCGCATCTTCACTGTAAACACCACCTCTAAGTCGTGTACCACCTTCGAGTCGCTTAACCTAACATGCATGCTTCCAGGTTAGATTTGTACAAGCGCCGACCAAAAGTTTCAACAAAAGGTGCTTACTCCCAGGACTAATGACCAACAACTTACACAATCCAGTCAAATCTCATAATGAGATACCCATCCGTCCCAAATTACTCTTTAAACTTTTTTTTTTTTTTTTTTTTCCATTTACCCCAAATTAATACTTAGTGTTTACTCTTTCATATGAGGAATGGCTCCACTAATATATTATATTTTCCAACTACAAAAAGTCTGGTCTGAGCACTTTCTTATTATAATTACTTTTTAATAAAATAACAAAAGAAAGTCGAATAACTATTTATCACCTAAAATCTTGTATAAATGTATTTTGTAATGGATAGAGTTTTAAAAGAATACTCAGTCTATAAACAACATAATATTTATGGTAGGTGTTAGCGGAATATTTCTGGTGGGTATTCCGAATTTCAGGTTGTTTTCGAATCAAGAATTAAAGCCCTATTATCAACCAATGTACCCAACAAACTCACGCAAAGCTCTAGCACACTTACGCACCTCCACGCGCCACCAACAAGCTTCATTCGCCTTTTCCCAAGTCACATACAACTAAACAAGCTTAAGTCTAAGGGGGTGTAAGCTCATTCTCTCAATTGAAGCTCCAAACGAAGCCAAACATGCAAACAACAAATTTTGCCCAGATTTGTTCCAATGCGCAAATGAAGTGAATTCAAGATTATATATGATTCAAAACTTAGGCTATGAATCTTAAGTGATGACCCATGAAATTTTGAACCAATATGGATATTGATATGCACCAATGATCACAAACCTAGCAACAACAACAAAAAGTCACGCAATAAACCCAGCAACAGTTCACTTGCTTTCAAATTGATTATCCAACAACACCAACGTTTTCCAGATTATTAAAGCCACGAAAATTTATCGAATTTCCCAGATTAAAAGCATCAAAACATAAGCATAAGATGGATGAAATAATCACGAAATTTTCATGAATAAACCAGCAAGTAAACATGCATAAATTCGAACCAAGATAATACAAGTAACCAGATATATCAAAGGGTTGATTACTCTATAGAATTCACCAAGTAGTCTTACCTTTGGGCACCCTTAATTCCTCTAAGATACAAAGATCACCACTTAGAATTCTTAAGGTTTGCAAGATCACTTTTCAACTTGCCAAAGTTGAAATAGCATGGAACACCCAAAGCTCACACTTCACGTGTACAACTCAAAGCAAAGGATTATTTTTTTTAAGATTCAACAATTGATTTTCTTTTTTGCATGTTGCCTTCTTAAAATATGGATAAGTACATAAGTTTAACCTAATCAAAACACTAAGAAAGAACAAAAATAAGCTAAGCAAATAACCTAACTAAACACCCAAGAGCAGCCCTAATTCACGTGCAATATTAAAGTCCTATTGAATTAAAAGACATGCTTAAGTCATCTGACTAGAAAATAAACAAATGATAAGCTAGCTAAATACAATCCAAACTAGTCCAACTATATAGGACTTTGAATAAATTAAAACTCTTATTACAACTAATAAAAATCAAAGTCGTGATGCGCTTGGAGTCTTCATAAACCTAGGAAGCTAGGATTCTCCTTAGTCATTTCCATTGGACTTCTCAAATATCCAGCCACCCAAACCCACAAACTAGGCTCTACCCCACATCTTTCTTCAGTCTTGTTCTACGCCTTTTGCTTCTTGCTTTCTCATGCCATTTGTGCCAAAGGACCAGCCAATAAGCCACACTTTCTTAGTCCATCTTTGACTCCATATTCAACCCATTTATATCCTTAGTCCATAAGTAGCCCATCTTTATAGATGTTAAAATCAAGTCTAAGTCCATATCCATCCAATCCCAAGTCAATGGGTCCAAGCCCATGGGCCCAATCCGGTCGAAGCCCATTTGAATGCCCAAGCCCATATAAGCCCAAGCCAATTTTAATGGGGACCTAGGCCCATGTCACGCCAATTGAGCTTCGATGATTCGGTTCCGTCGGTCCAAATAAAACAATAGGTGTCATTTAGATTAGTTGTTAAAATTTTTGAAAAGTAGTATTCATTATATTTAAAAACGAGATAAAATCTCATATACATTATTATCTCTATGACACTCTTTACAATATGCCTGGAAAAAACCAACTAGAGTATTTATCTGAAGTAGATAACTCAAAATCATTCGGGTTTAGACTAATATTAAATAAATGAGAAATTATCTTATACTACTTTGTATATTTTGGGTCCAAGAAAGGTCAACTAATTACAAGGGTGTTATTAAATAATGCCCGTAAATTTTTACGTAACATTCAAAAACATACCGTAAATTAACATTTGTGCCATTTGCTCATATAATTTCAAATTTATCAAACGGCTATCAGAAACGTTACTAAAATTTACGAAACATGCAACAACCCCACAGATTGTTGAAAAATGCTGAAAAACCATCAACGCCGTTGAAAATCAGGTAAATATGCTCGTTCTTAGGAGTGATATCTAAAATAGATGCCACAATCGTAGTAGTTGCATCTATAGCTATTTTTGGAATTTTATTTATTCAAAGTAAATATTTGATAAATTTTCGTTTAATGACGCAATGAATATTGTTAATTCAATGAATGAATTAGGTAATTATTAGAAAAATACGTAAATTATTTAAAACATCTAATTTACTTAATTATTTTTTCAATTATATTATAAATAATATTTAAGTTAAAGTTATTTAAAATGTGTAATTGATTTTAATCAATTTATATTTACGTTATTAAATAATGTGTTTATTTTCATTTATTAAAAAAACATTTAGGGAAATACGACATTGTATTTAATTTTGTATGTAATTGAAGTGAAATATCTTTTTTTTATTAGTTATTAGTTTGAAGAATTATTAATTTACAATATGATTACGAAGAATTGGTGGAGACGTATTTGACTATAGTGTGATTTTTGGAACACAATGGATATATTGAAGAAGTCCAAGAAGAGATTCACTAGTCTAAAATATTTACAATAGGATCCGATTTTTATTTGATTGTAGTAACCTACAAAAAATAACAAGGTGGTCGAATGTATAGAATCTTGAGATGCGATCGTTGGCGACATGGCATTAGCGAGAAGAACGAGATTTTAGTGTAGCTCAAAGGTTTGACAAGAGGAGGAAAGATTGCAATTATTAATTTAGGGTTAAGGTACAAGAGTATTCAAGTCATACTAGGTGGGAAGTAGTAGGTTAATCCAAATAGGGCAGCATAACCATGAGTTCATCGAGTATTTAGTAGGTTATCGAAAAATTGTCGCACGTGAAGCCTGCGAAGTTATTGGTAGCTATGTTGGAGCAACTTGCAAAAGACAAGCTGAGCAGAAGGCACATCTACAACTTGAGACATAAGTTGAGGTTTGAAAGGTTAGATAAAAGAATATCGATTCAATAGTTGCTAAACCAAGAAACTTGAGACATAATCCTCTATACCCTAGTGTGTTCCGAGAATAGATGTTGTAGCTCAACTCTAGGTTGAAGTTGTTCCCCAGAAAACTTAGATGGCAACCTATTTTTCTTACTTATTTTCCTTTGATTTTTGTATTTTTATTTTAAGTTTCTTAGCTATTTTGTGTGTTATATTACATTTTGTGTTCTTTTGTAGGTTTTTGTGTATGTGGTTCTTAAGGAGGATGTATCACACATTCTGAGTATGAACAAGTCGCATTTATGAAGTATTGTTAAAGCATATGAGCATAGGTGTTGAAAATCTGAGAAAATTTTGCTAATAAAGTGTTGCAGACACAGAGACTTGGACGAGTGTGCAGAGCACTTGCTCGAGTCCCCTCTAGATTATTCAATTTTGGATTCTGGCAAAAGCAAAAAGAATTCTTAAAATAGAAGAGACTCGAACATGTGCAAAGCACATCTGAGTACCCTCTAGAAACCCCAATTTTCTAACTTTACCAGAAATCAATAAAACTCACTTAAGGCAAGAGACTCGTATGGGTGTGTAGATCACTTGCTCGAGTCCTCTCTCTTTTGGCTGATTAAAACTCAGGCAAAAGCCATGTTATTTCACTTTATCTCGTACTCATGCCCTAAAACCTCCCTATTACTCATCATCTCTCACTCAAATCTTCATGGCTCATCATTGTACATCCACAATTCATCAACATTCCGCATTATTATGAGAACCTAGCCTTTAGTAGTCAATATTACTCCCTAGAGGGTTAGATGGTGGCTCTGCTAGTGGATTTTAGTCTCTTATAAACTGATTTTGAGCATTTGAGAGACGGTTACACTGAAATACAGGAATCGCATCAACCATGATTGCTTCTTTGCACAATATTTGGACCGGCTATCATGTGATACAAGAGTTCTATCGAGCCATGTCTGCAGCTTATGAGAGCATGAGAACTAATTACCACACCTTATAGGTAGGCTTCCATATGATGAGCAAGGATATGCATGGGTATTTCAAGGGTGGACCTAGTTCCTCCCCTAGGTATGATCCACCTCCTCCTAACCAGTAGTTATTTTTTATCCTTTCTTTCTAAGCCTATCGTAAATGCCTTGTGCTTATACCAAGGACATGGTAAGGTTTGGTTTGGAGGGAGAGGTTATTTATCATTCGTATCCATGACCTTATGCATTTTTAGTTTTTTTTTTATGTTTTGTTTTAGTTATATATAAGTTGTTTAGTTTAATCAATTGCATTGCATCCCTTATTTCATTTCACTCTCAGGAGTAATTTTCTATGATGATTGATAGATACACATGTGCAATTCAAAAACTTTTTTCAATGCTATATCCAGTTTATTTTTGAAAATCATGACACTAATGGTTGTTTAGATTTGCACTATTTCTCTTCCTATTGCTATTTTTGTCTCAACCAACATTATAGATTTGTGAGTACCTGTGAGGACTTGAGTCTTAGACCGATGATATTATTCTGCTATCTTTCTTTTTCATTTATGTTAGGATTCATCCTCTATGAGATCCAATTCTTAGGTTTGCTTATTAGCCTTTTGAGACTATATGATGGAACATTGTGGAATGATTGAACTCTCTTTAGAATTTAGAGCCATTTTTCTCATTACTTAGGAAATTTTTACAGATTATTTTCTTTTTCATTCACTTGTAGGATGAAGCCATTGAGATTTTATTTTTCCTTTCTTGATGCCTAACATTAAAAGCCTTAAAGCCTTTTTTTAGGTTTATTTTGAAGGAGTTTCATGCAACGATTGATGCATCTTGAAATGGATAGATTATATGTATTGTGCATTCATTCATCCTTGACTCTTGCATTGGATTGAAAAGAAAAAAAGAAAAAAAAAGAGAAAAGTAAATAATGAAAAAGCAAGAAAATAAGAAGAAAATATTTGTTGAAAATTGTTTTAAAAGAGATCTTACTCATCCCTTAACCGAGTAAGAAGATGAAGGTAATTTGAGAAAAAAGGCTAATCATTGGTGATTTGGAGGCTATAAGGATAGTTTGGGCCCAAATTTCATGTGATGTAGTGGAGTTTTATTTAGGTCTTGAACACCATATTCCTAATTAACATCGTTCTACCCTATCAAATCAAGCCTACGTGATCTTGAGAGTCATGACCTTTTTAAGATAGTACCATGCTTAGTAGTGGAGAAAGACAAAAAGTAAGCCTAAAGAGGAAAATATTAGACAGTTGATGCACATTATTAGGTTGAGAGTATTTTTAACCCTTCAAACACATGAGTGACTTATTTTCCTATGCACACCTAAAGTGAGTAATCTATGGTATATGAATGAGACTAGTATAGGGAAGTTTATAATTGTTTCTCTCTGAACAAAGTTTCATGGATTTTTTTATATAACTCTTCTATGTGCTGATTTTATTTTGATTTTTTTATACGAATTGACATGAGTTCGAGATGTCATGAAGCAATTAATCTATGAGGCCTCGAGTGTCATTATGGAGTAGGTCGTTGGGAATTGATGATCAATGGATAAGATTCCACGAAACAAAGGAGTAAAGCATTGAGGTTACATGAGCTTGAATTGAGGACACTTGGATAAGCCCTTGCATAGCACTCATCCGAGTTCAAGGCTACAAATTAGCAAAACCAAGGCTCGAGATGAAAAAGTTAAGAAATAGAAGGGACTTAAACGAGTGTGCAGAGCACTTGCCTGAGTATGTGCTAGAATTTCCAGCTTACTTATGTTCCCTTGTTTCTGACTAAACGAGAGGAGACTTGGACAAGTGTGCAGAGCACTTGCCTAAGTTTATCTTCCTAGACCGAATTTTTTACTACTTTCCTTATTTAAGCTCGTGTAAACCTATATAATTTAAATAAATTTTCTAGGTTTAGGATTCTAGGTTTAGGAGGCATAAAACTCATATTCTACAGTAGTTTTTTTTAGTTTTAGCCATACTTTGAAGCACTTTTGAAGATTCAAAAATTCTAAGTTTTGTAATCAACAATTCCTGGTTGGTTTCTTATAGTTAATCAAGTATTTGTTATTCTCTTTATTCTCTAGTTTAATCTCTATTATTTAATTCTGGTTTCTTTAATTATGTACTTTGTTTTTATGTTCAACATGTGTGAGTGGTTCCATAATCTATGATTTTGATGAACCTTAATATGGGTTAGGCATAGATAAACCCCAAAACTAGAAACCTCAATTTGTTATTCAATTTCTTTAATCTATGATTGGTTTTAACCTCATTAACAGACTATATGTATTTGATTAATGATATGGATTAAATTCAACAGCAAAAGTCGGTTCATAATCTAATTTAGAATCATAGGTTAAGATGTGAGTGCCAATCACAAAAGTATATCTCATAAGAATTAAGACTTTGTGAATGCCATATTTAGTGTCTTCCTATGCATGATTCCATGAAAGTAGGCTTAATTGCATTAGAGGGATGCTATTGATACTCAAAATAGGTCTTTAGTATTTTTTAGGGAGCATTTGTATGTCTTAGGAATTGTTTAAGGAATTAAATTTGAGGGGTCTATGTCTATCCATATTAGTGGAGATTCGTTACTCTAGATGCTTTTATCATATTGTTCACAACCTTAGTATTTTTTTATATTTATCCTTAGTTCATAATCACTCATTTTTGTTCTCAATTAGTAGAAGAAAAATTCAAGATAGACTAATCAATTCGATAATCTCTTGAGATTTTGACCAAACTGCATTATTTTTGGTAGCTAGGTATCTTTGATAGGATTGTGACAGCTCGGTTAGTCAACACAAGAATGAGAAGGATAAATCTCAACTTGATCCTTATTTAGAAGACAAAACTGTAGATTTTAATTTGAAACTTTATGTATTGGCATGGTGGAAAAAAAATGGTGAACCTCGACATCCACAACTCGCGGCATTGTGATGTAATTGTAAATATACTCTCTCAAATATGGATTGATGAATTTAAACTACTTAGAATTAGATTATTCAAAGTTTACGAAACAAGGCAAATAGACCAAAACTCAAGGACACTCAAAGTTTTGGGGTTTTAGGCCAGAGATATGACTCACTCAATCTCTCCTAAGCTTATCACTCAAGACACACTCAAAGCAATAAGGGAACACTTGAACTTGAGACAAACTCTAAGTTAAAATGCTACAAACACAAGATTTTTATCAAATCTCAAAAACTCCCTTTATTTCTTGTTTGCTCTCCCTTTTATAGTGGAAAGGAACAGCAAATTTTCACACCAAAAGCAAAGGAAAACCGTCTAACATGAAGAGCCAAAGACAACAGTTTTCCTCCTTGATTTAAGCTAAGCATTAAATGCTCTAATAAAGCCTAATGATGATGATCTAACACTTCCTATTCCAACCGGCCAAAGGGCTCAACTCTTGGCATTATTTCAGCAAAATTAAATAAAATATAAGCTAATAATAGATAGTGAATGGACTAATAGTCAAATCTTCAACCTACCCACGAAATGCAACATAGAATTTCAGCCCTCTTTGTAAAAGGATGAAACCCAAGAGTCTCCAAGACTAAAGCAACAGGTTCATGAGTCAAGACGTCGACTTTGGATCATTCCCCCTTATTTAGGAGAGTTTGCCCTCAAACTTGAATCATCCAAGTATGGTGATAAATCCCCCATGTTGAAAGTCGCACTAACACCCATCAATTCATCTGGGAGCTCAATTTTGTAAGCACTATCATTCACCCTCTCAAGAACCTTAAAAGGACCATTTGAACTAGGCATAAGTTTGTTTTTTCGAAGCTTAGGGAACCTCTCCTTTCTCAAGTGCAACCAAACCAAGTCCCCGGATGAAAAAGAGGTTGTTTGCATTTCTTATTGGCTTGCTCTTGGTATTTCTTATTTATCTCCTCAATTCTTTTCTTCACTTGCTCACATGTTTTTTTTAAGGTTTCCACCCTCTTTTTAGCATCTTTCTCCACAATTTCACTCTTAACCATTGGAACAAGATCAAGCGGCACAAACGGATTCACTCCATAAACTACTTCAAATGGAGTACGGGAAGTAGTTAGGGAATGAGCTCTATTGTAAGAAAACTCTGCATAGGCTAATTTCATGTCCCAATCCTTTTGCATTTTGCTCACAAGACCTCGTAACAAAGTACCCAAAGTTCTATTAGTAACCTCGGTTTGCCCATCAGTTTGGGGATGATGAGAGGTACTAAATAGAAACTTGGTACCCACAAGCTTCCATAGGGTTCTCCAAAAGTGACTAAGGAATTTGGAGTCCCTATTAGATACTGTACTTCGAGGAATTCCATGGAGTTTGACAATTTCCTTGAAGTACAATTCAAACACTTTCATGGCATCATCAGTTTTATTACAAGCTACAAAGTGTGCCATTTTAGAGAATCTATCTACAACGACCATAATGCTATCTCTTCCCCTTTGAGTGCGAGGTAATCCAACAATGAAATCCATGCTAACACTTTCCCATAGAGCATCCGGAACTGGAAACGGAGTATAAAGACCCTTTGTGAAGTGTCCCTTAGTCTTTTGACAAGTAGCACATCTCTCCACAACAAGAGTAATATCCTTGATCATTCTAGGCCAATAGAAGTGTTCACTTAGAATATCAAGAGTCTTTTGTATCCCAAAATGACCGGCTAAACCTCCACCATGTACTTCTCTCACTAACAATTCCCTAACCCCACACTGCGGAACACATAGCTTATTACCTTTAAAGAGGTAACCATCTTGCCTCACAAACTCCTTGGTAGGATTCTCCATCTCTCTAGCAAAGTCGGGATCATTTATGTAACACTCCTTGAGTTATTCAAAACCCAAGATCCTAGCATCCACCATGGAAAGTAAGTAGTTCCGACAAGACAAAGCATCAGTCACAACATTAATCTTCCCATCCTTGTACTTGGAGCTAAAAGTAAATGATTGGAGAAACTCCACCCTCTTAGCATGTCTCTTTTTGAGTTTTTGCTTCCCATGAATGAATTTTAGAGCCTCATGATCGGAATGAAGAACAAAGGGTTTTGGTCTAATGTAGTGAGACTAATGATCAAGTGCTCTAACTATGGCATAAAACTCACGGTCAAAAGTGGAATAGTTCAACTTAGCCCTATTCAACTTCTCACTAAAGTAACTCACGGGTTTCTTTTCTTGAATCAAAACAGCACCTATTCCAATCCCACTAGCATCACACTCTACCTCAAACACTTTGTTGAAATCTTGTAGCACAAGTATAGGAGCATTGCAGAGCATATGTTTGACCTTCTCAAAGGCCCGTTGGCATTCTCTTCCCAAACGAACTCACCCTTCTTGGTCAACTCGATGATTGGAGCCATGATGGTAGAGAAGTTTTTAATGAACCGCCTATAGAAGGAGACAAGTCCATGAAAACTTCTAACTTCGTGCACATTGGTTGGAGCCAACCAAGACTGGACCGCTTTTACCTTCTCCAGATCTACATGAACCCCCTCTCCTCTTACAATGTATCCTAAGAATACAACACTAGGAGTCATGAATACACATTTCTCAAGCTTACCATACAACTTCATCTCCCTTAATTTTTCAAACAATCTCCTCAAATGAATTACATGATCATCATTGTTTTTACTATACACAAGAATGTCATCTAAGTAAACAACAATAAAATCATTAATAAAAGGACAGAGGACTTCATTCATCAATCTCATGAAGGAGCTTGGGGCATTGCAAAGCCCAAATGGCATCACTAACCACTCATACAACCCTTGCTTTCTTTTGAAATCCGTCTTCCACTCATCCCCCTCTCGAATTCTCATTTGATGGTAACCACTCCTTAAGTCTATGTTGGAAAGGACTAAGGCACCACTCAACTCATCTAATATATCTTGGAATCGAGGCATAGGAAAACAGTATTTGACTGTTATATTGTTAATGGAACAACTATCAACACACATTCTCCAAGTACTATCTTTCTTTGGTACTAAGAGGGCTGGAACCGCATAAGGACTAAGGTTTTCTCTCACGTAACCTCTCTCAATTAACTCGTTCACTTGCTTTTCAAGTTCCTTACTATCTTTTGGATTACACCTATAGGCAGCCTTATTGTGCATAGGTGCTCCAGGAATTAAGTCAATGTCGTGCTCAATGCCTCTAATTAGAGGTAGGCCTTTGGGCAAGTCATTGGGGAACACATCTTGGTACTCTTCTAATAACTCATTTAGCATGGATGAGTTAATACAAGTAGTACCATTATCATCTTTGGCCCTCACAACCAAAGCATACCCTCCCCCCATTTCTTTCATTATTCTTTCATATTCGTTACAAGTTACAAGATAGTTGCTTTTCTCTTTTTCTTTCTCAGCAACTTTAGGAGGTAAAGGCAATAACTTAACTTTTCTACCATTCTTGGTAGTTGCAATATACACATTAGTTTTTCCTCTATGCTCTGAATCATGATCCAACTGCCACGGTCTTCCAAGCAACAAATGACACGCATCCATAGGAAGAATATCACACCGACGCTCATCTTCGAACCCTCCAATGGAATAAGATACTAATGCTAGCTTCTTGACTCTAATGCTTGTGCCATCATTTAACCAATTGAGCTTATAAGGTCCACCATGGTCTCTAGTGGGTAGCTTCAATTTACTCACAGTATCGGATGAAATGACATCTGTTTGGGCACCACTATCAACAATCACATTGCAAGTTTTCATGCCTATCTTGCATCTAGTGTGGAACAAGTTGTTTTAGATCAATTTTGGGCTCATTATACAAGATTTTATGAACCACCATCATGTTGAACTCATCTTCGAGTTGAATCTCTTCCTCATACTCTTCATCAAACTCATTATCCTCACCATGAGCTATAAAGTTATAGACTTTTTCTTCCTCATCCATGAGAGCACATTGAGTGGCCGCAACACATTCTTACTAGAACATTCAGATGCAATATGTCCTCTCCCATGATACTTGAAACATTTTCTCCTAGTCGAAAGCTCACTAGGAGAAACTAATTGCTTTTCTTTCCCTTTTGATGAGCTAGTTGAAAAGGTTTTACTTTGAAAAGTACTCCCTTTAGAGTTGAAAGGAGTAAATTTCAAAGTATTCTTGAAAGGAGAAGTTTTGGGCTTCTCTTTTTCCTTTTCTTCTTTAAGTTGAGACTCATAATTCAAAGCTAGCTTGCATACATCACTGAAAGTGGCATAATGAGTAACTTCCACCTTCCTATTAATTTCTTTGGTCAACCCCTTGACAAATCTAGCAATTTCGTAAGCCTCCTTTTCTTGCAAGTCGCAAGTCAAGCCTAACCTCTCAAATTCTTTTATGTAATCCTCCACACTCATGTTTTCTTGTGATAGGTGGGTCAATTTTAAGCATTGATCTTGCTCATACTCGTTACTTACCCATTTATCCCTCATTTTCTTTTTTAATTTTTCCCATGAGTCTATCTTATCTTTCCCTTCTCTTCTTCTTTTTGACTTGTGGTTTTCATACCACCATGTAGCTAGTTTAGTGAGTTTAAGGACAACCAACTTGAACTGTTTTCTATCATCATACCCCTTGTAATCAAAAACAGTTTCAATTTATCTAACCCAATCTAAGAAAGCTTCACTATCATGCCCTTCGTCAAATTCAGGCATATCAATTTTTAGGCCCCTATATTCATCAAATTGCCTAAAACTATTACCACTATTTACATCCTCATCCTCTAAATCATTTATTTTTCTAGTGGCTTTTAGGAGCATATCAGATATGACTTCCATCTTAGTATATTGTTGTGCCCTAGAGACTTCACTCTCTTCTGTTTTTTTCTCCAAATTCTCAAGTTTTTGTGTGATCAATCTAAGCATTTCACTGAGATCCCCACCACCAGTCATTGCTTCACTTTTTCTAGACTATTACAAGTACAATGTCTAATCTGGCAGTAACTTTAGAGCACAAAAAGAAAATGCCAAAAAAAAACCTTGAGACTCTCAAGGGATTACAAATTCAAAAAAATAAGAAAAAAAATAAGAAATTTGAAAAAAAGAAACTCCTCAAAATCTGCCTAGACGAAGGAGAAATCCTCTTTCAAAAATCTGTTGCGCATATTTGGTTCCTGATTGTGCACTTGCAAAAAACCTACCCAGTTAAATAGAAAAAGATCACCAAATACTATGAAATATTATATGTGAATTATAGACAGAAAAATACCTAGATTCAAAAAAAAACTCGCTTGAATCGGACTGCAGAGCAATGAGATATGACCCTCCAAAGTTGACAGACAAAATCGATTGAATTCTGACCATTTTATCTTCACTCCAAAGGCACAATTTTCTTCAAGATTTTCCACCAAGGCTCTGATACCAAATTACGTAATTGTAAATATACCCTCCCAAATATGGGTTGATGAATTTAAACTACTTAGAATAGATTATTCAAAGTTTACAAAATAAGGCAAATAGACCAAAACTCAAGGACACTCAAAGTTTTGGGGTTTTAGGCCAGAGATATGACTCACTTAATCTCTCCTAAGCTTATCACTCAAGACACACTCAAAGCAATAAGGGAACACTTGAACTTGAGACAAACTCTAAGTTAAAATGCTACAAACACAAGGTTTTTATCAAATCTCAAAAACTCCCTTTATTTCTAGTTTGCTCTCCCTTTTATAGTGGAAAGAAACAGCAAATTTTCACACCAAAAGCCAAGGAAAATCGTCTAACATGAAGATCCAAAGCCAACGGTTTTCCTCCTTGATTTAAGCTAAGCATTAAATGCACTAATAAAGCCTAATGATGTTGATCTAACACTTCCTATTCCAACCGGCCAAAGGGCTCAACTCTTGGCATTATTTCAGCAAAATTAAATAAAATATAAGCTAATAATATATAGTGAATGGACTAATAGTCAAATCTTCAATCTACCCATGAAATGCAACATAGAATTTCAGCCCTCTTTCTAAAAGGATGAAACCCAAGAGTCTCCAAGACTCAAGCAACAGGTTCATGAGTCAAAGACGTCGACTTTGGATCATATTGGCTCGTGATATTTTAGTTTTTCCTATATCTATCGTTCTATCTGAATTTACTTTTAGTATGGGAAATAAGTTAATTAATATTTAGAGGGCTTCTCTTACTTCAATGACTATTGAGTCTCTTGCTTGCTATGAGGATTGACTTTGTGCAAAAGGATTCTTAATAATTGAGCTTTTATCTCATTTTCTCTAGTATAAATACATATTTATTATATTTTATCTTAGTTTCTCTAACATATTATTCCTTTCTTTTAAGGTCAATCAATCTTACCAACACTTGAAGATGAAAATAATGATGACTATAAAGATGAAGATTGCAAATTTGTTGTTTGATGAGTAATATTGGTGATTGCATTTTTGGTTTAATATTTTGGTGTAATTTGCATTTTGATTGGTTTCATCATATATCTCCTTAATGATTTTAAACTTTTTGTGTTCTTGTGAAAAACTTGCCTAGGATAATTTTATTTTGTTAGTTACTCCCTTTTGGTAGACTTAAGAAGAATGTATTGTTGCTTCAAATCTTTGCTGTAAGCATTATAAATATTTTTTTTACAAGTTGCAAGAATTATGTGCTCAAATTCAAAGTATAGTGAAATAGGCTCACTAAAGACACGAAATCATGTCTCCCCGTGTAGTGGTCCGATGACGAACCAACCCTTGCAGGTGTACTTCGCTTGGGTCAGAGTGTATGTAAACCCAAAATCACCTCCAAGCCAAACCCTGAAATGGCCCAAAACTAAACTCGAGCCCAAAAAACATTGATTCAAAAACACCTCATTAATTAACACAAAATAAAGCCTAAAATCGTGCAAATGCTGATTGCTCAGAGCACAAATGCCTAGCGCTCGAAGTTAGTGTTGAACTCTTAAACTAAATCTTAGCTAGCTTTAGGTGTCCAACTGGTCGTTCAGCACCCTCCTAACGTCTGATGCACATCCTAAGCATTAAACGCCAATCTTGCTTCCAACACATGAACTGAATTATAATTTGATCAATTGTCAGTTCAAGTGTATGACGCCCAACCTTGGCATCTGACACTCAACCTTGTGCACCATCCCAAAAGCGATCCTATCTCATTTAAAGTCTCTTTTCATCCAAGTAAAAGATTTGTTTCATAAGCACCCAACACCTAGGCTGTGCGTCTGACGCCCAAAGCTGGCGTCCAAAGCCCTAAGTTGGTGTCCAATGCTTAGGAAACCGACTCTTTTTGCTTATAAATACCCCCTCATTTCCTTATCAAAGGGTTGAAATTTTGAGAATTTTGAAGCACCGTTACTCTACCAAAATATACCCTCAAACACTCTCAAACACAAAATTCAACACAAATCCTAGCATTCAAGGTACACCTTTTGCCTTACAACATAAAGCAACCAGTACTCCATCAACTTACACTCAAGCAAGACTCAATTAAAGGAATTATCCTCAACGATAAACACCAAGGACCCTACTTTATTTCAATTATTTTTATTGGATTTGTCTACTTCTACTCCATTCACTTGCTAGTCCATGATCTTGGTGGTTCTACATCCATCTAGGGTTTTAGATTTGCCTATTTTTGTGATGATTGTGGGAGGTGCAAATCCCTTTCACATGAACATTTATTTTAGATTTTATGCAATTTTTTATGAGCATTAATCAACCAAAGATTCATCACTCTTGATGATCTCTTATAATTAACTCCAAAAACTTTATTTCTATATCTCTTTTGCTTATGATGCGAAGAGCTAGGAGAAACTTCTACTTTACTAAGTCTCAAAACACTAACTTTGAACATCATATTCAAGGAACCATCCTCATGGATTGCCTCCTAACTCATTATCAATCCCTTCCCCTTGCATTTTATTTATTAAAAGTTATTTATGTCTCTTTTTTTATCTTTAGTCTATAATGTAAAGATTCGAACATCTCTAATCTTACTAGAATCAATTCTTGACCTATTTTCATGAGAAAACCCTTAGTGTGTATCATACATAAATACATAATTAGGAATTATTTAATGGATCATTTCTTACTTTAGATTTCATAAGTCATACTTTGATCTCTATTTTCCATATTCAAGTTTATGATGTTCTAAGGAAAAATCATAAGTGCTATTTGAACTAGACTCATCCTTGAGTTGGAGTTTATCATGGGAAAACATCTCTTCAGGCTTCCTTCTTCATTTAATTATTCAAACTCTCCAACTCATCATGCATCATACTTATATTGCATTTCAACTAACCTCACCTATTGTCTCTTGACTCTTATTACTTGTTGTGGTTGTTGTATTTTGTTACATAATTCTTATCTATTGAGAATTCATGATCACCTTTATTTATGCTTAAATAAATACATATAGATTGCAAATTATGCCTAACAAGATAAACAATGGACAACCGGACTTAGGTACCCATTAATCTTGAGGATAGTTAACAAATTGGTCACCTAATCTAGATATTTGTGCATTAATCTTAACTTGCCAAACCGACTTAATCTAGAGTGTGTTTACCATTTGTTTTTGCATGTTTACCAAGGACTAAATCTGATTTATTCTCCATCCTAATGCTAATTGATTGCACACATTCATGAATTGAAATAAGTTGCTCATTCTCAAACCTTGTCATGGTTTGTAGACCACTTACATGAGTTAATTTTGGGATTCAAACCCAAAGGTGACCAAATAGCATATAAATGTTGGTGGTGACTCCTTGACCCTTTTTAATGTCTTAAAGCGACATATTTGATCCTTATTGACTCACAAATATGGTATGGCACTAGTGACGGAGAGCCCCTTAATTCTTCTTCGCTAAAAAAGAAAGGTTGAGTTGTAAAAAAACAGGCTCTCTAGTCGTGATTCACTCATTGAATAATCCACCCAAAACCTAGTTGGGTTCACTGACCCTTAACACTTACAAAAAACCCCTACATTCATAAACCCTGAAAAGTCCACAAAACTCGATTTATATGAGATATGGACAGCAACTTTAGGCCCAAATACAATCGTGGACTGAGCTCAGCCCGAAGAATGGATATAAAATCAACCCTTTGACCCAGCTTGGCCTACAACTTGATCAGGTTTATGCCTTATATATTATGTGTGTTATTAAGAAATGGAAATGCAACTTTTGCTATCTTTGTATTAATCTGGTCCGAAGGATCTGGAGGAGTAGCCACCAAACCTTTAAGGGGGGTTTGGAAACCCTATTGAGTTGGAATCCCAAAATGACTCGTATGAGCAGTCAACAAACCAATGGTGGGTTTAGGAATGAGCAATCTATGTCAATAAAAAATACAATGCAAACAAGATATTTAAGATGGAATAAGTAATATTTGTTAATTCCCATGCAATCATGCACAATAAAAAAACAGCACACCTATAGATTAGGTTGTTTGTAAGGTAAAATTTATGCACATAATCTATGTTAAGGTTACCACTTCTAAAAGTTCTCAAGATTTATGGATCCTAGATTTGTTGTCCATGTTATCTTATTAGGCATAAGAACAAAATAATTGGTCTTAATTTAAAAGCATAAAAGATAAGTTTGATCAAATAATTACAATATTCTAAGGAACTTAAAATAAAAGTGCTGAATTAAAAGTATAGAATTTAAACAAAGCAAATAAATATGCAAAATATGAATTATGCATGAACAGGTGTTGAAGTTTTACTCATCAAATGAGGAATAGAGCTTAAGAAAGCTACTTCTCATGACATACATCAACTAAGGGATGAATTTAGTTTTGAAGGTCTTCTATGATTTAGCCCAAAAAATCATTTAAATGAAAATTAAAAATATTAAATTATGCTAAGGAAAATAATGTGGTACTTAAAATAATACACATTACAAGAAATAAAGATGCAAGGGGATAGGAATTGCATTGGACTTAATAGGAGTCCATCTCATGAGAGTGGATCCTTATGGAGAGATGAGTGTCCAAAGCAAGGCTTATGAGGCTTGACCAAGTATAGGAAGGAGTTAGTCCTTGACAATCACATCATAGGTGCTTAAAAGAGACATGAAATTGAAAGTATGTGAGTTGATCACAAGAGTTCATCAATGGTGATGTCTCTTGGTTTGACCAAGGATCATTAAAGTCCTTAAAAAGTAAATAAAGAATTAATGTAGAGGAGGTTTTCATTCTCTACAGTCATCACATAAATGAAACTTAACTTGAACCCTTATGTGGATAGAAATCACTAGGGATTAAGAGGAGTGGTGAAGGGAGTAGAAGGAGACAAAGTAAAGAAAATTAAAAGTAGATTTATAGAGGGTCTTCAATTATTTTACCGTTAAGGATAAGTCATTTTCTTTAGTCATAGATGAGTTCTTGAAGAAGTTATCTTGTCTAGGGTATCCTGTTCTCCTTAACAAATTCTTTGAAACAATTTTAAATTTCAAGATGAGACTCAAGCCTTTTTCAGAGTAAATTCAGGGAAGTTACTATCAACTCTTAAGATATTGATCCAAGAAAAAATTAAGGCCATCTTAGCTATGACACTTAATAATAATGAGAAGGAAATCATATACTTCTTGCGTTAGCTCCAATATATTAGCCATTTGATTTCAAATATAGAAAAGGATGCCCTTAAGGAATGGGATGATGATTATCTAATCAAATTAAGAGTACCTCTTGAATCCTCCTATGGTCTCTCCAGCATTGTTAGGAATTCCTCTTCACCTATACCTTATAGTTACTGACTCAGCGATTGGTGTAATGCTAGCTTGAGAAGTAAAGGGAAAGGAAAATGTAATCTACAACCATAGTAAAAAGCTCCTTGAGTATAAAACTAAATATACTATCTTAGAGGAACTTAGTATTACTCAGGCACTAGTGGAAAAAACCTCATATGCTCCGGTCTTTTTAAGGCTTTATGCTCCGGTTTAGACCCGAAGTAGATATAACAGGAGCATATTTAAAAGACTTTACGCTCCGTTTTGGACCGGAGCAAAAAATACACTTTATGCTCCGGTCCACTGAAAACCGGAGCATATAATGGGGTTTTATGCTCCGGTCCACTGAAAACCGGAGCATAAAACCCCATTATATGCTCCGGTTTTCAGTGGACCGGAGCATAAAGTGTATTTTTTTTAGAAAAAATGCTAATATTATTATTGGAACAATACAATACAATAAAGTCTATACCAACAATTAAAGCAAATACATCTTGCAGCATCACCAGGCGCAGACAAATAAAGTTCGATCTAGCAAGGAAAATTAACAGTAGTCACTCCGTTCCTTAACCAAATAATTTAACTTCATAAAATTGCATTATAGTATACTGGCCTTTAGAATTTCATCATTATATAATGGTGCTTCAGGAGCAGTAATACGAGTGATCTCAAAAAGACAAGAGGCAACTAGGAGTGTGACATCCTTATCTTGGTGTTTCAACAGCTCTGGTCTCACAATGGCCTTCAAAAAAGGCTACATTGACTCCATTATTGATGTTGGCGGAGATTATTCCAAATCAGAGAGCATGGTATTGGCTTGCTGAGAAGCAAAAGGCATATTAAATTACCAGGCATCAAGAAAATACTATCTCATAGGAAAATATATTCAAAACCCACAACCACAAAACGCAAAAATTAATCAAGCATGTCAATACAAGAAGCAATAAGGATCATTCTAATGGAGCTAAGTACAATTCTTCAAAGATTAAAAGGTAGTCTCCATATACCAAGTACGAATAAATCTAATATGTTCTGATCGTCATGGCATAAACCTCTAGTGTTTGGAATTTGGATGCACTCCTCTTACAGTTTGTTCACAATAACATTTTCCCAGCTGATTTCTGTAATTTTTTTCCCTAAAATACCGTACTAATAATCTTCGATCATTTGTCATTGCTTTGCTTGCTTGTTTACCAGTTATTATGTTTCAAGTATGTGAATGCGCTTATCTTATTGGCTGTTTACTTATGTAATTAAATAGGTGAGACTAAAAATTACAAAGAGAAATGTGATTTTATCCTTAATTACCAGCTACGCAAGAAGGCTGCCTTTCGGTACACAAGAAATAAAGTGCAATGCATGAAGCAATTCATTACTGTAAGAAGACAATTACTACCAGTCCAATAGGCAATAGAATACGAAAACCTTAAGATTTTACCCAATCAAATTTCTTGAAGCTTGCATTTACATTCCACCAAATAAATAATACTGTATTTCAAGGATAAAATAATCAGGAAATGAATCCAGTAAATTGCTAAGGAATCCACCAGATCTTCCCACTGTGAATGTGACTAGATTACTTAAATTTTATATCACTATCTCATGATGATTATGACCAAAAAACGGCAGCTCAATCCTCAAAGGTTTATGGGATTTGTTTGCTGACTTGGACCTCCGCTAGACCCACCAACCTAAGATAACTTCTTTGTTAATAATAGGTGGATTCATCGATTCTATGACGTGGAGCAGATCATTTTTGGCTCACAAAATAGAAATATTCCCTGTTGTTCAAAAATTTGTTTAACTCATTAGAATTATATGAAATTTAATATAAGAGACTCAATTATTGTGGTGTGATGCATAGAAAATAGTTTTGGAACAATATGTTGACAATAATTGAGCCAAGATGGTTTGAAAATTGGATGGTGTTTACTTATAACTTAGAATGAGGGGTTATCCCTATGAGTTCCCCATTATGCTTCATTAATTAATCTAGATAGGGTTAATAGAGGACTTATTAATTAGATGTACAACAAGATTGTATCCACTCCATCTGCCTAAGGAAATTCATGTTGAGAATGTAATGTATGTATTAGCTTTATTCATCCTATTATTAACATCCCCACCCTGCTGAGATAGAATCTTCGGAATGTCCAGAGATTCAATTGCTATATGAGAGAGAGAGAGAGAGAGCATGTAGACATGGAGGCAGAATCAACTCCACAAAATGAACATAAGGGAACCTATATATAAAACCAACAAGCATGGAGACATGGAGGCAGAATCAACTCCACAAAAGGAAAGGGAACCGATAATAGAATCTTTACCTCTGTTACCCTCGAAGTGGTTGGAATGGAGGCAAAATTGATACTAAATACAGTTAGGGGCAAGGAATCGTGCAAACTTGTCTCTTATTTCTTTGATTTCGTCAATGGTGAAAGGCTCATCTCTTGATCTGACGAAAACCTAAATGTAGCCATCATATAATAACGCAATTAGATTACCAACCTCTATTACTTCTTGTTCAATTCTTAGCATGATTTATACAAGCATGGAGGCATTAATTATAAAAGTTTTCAAAAAATTTCGGCAGAGTTTCCCCTGTAAAATGAACATTTTCCCAATTTTTAATCCAAAAAACCTGTGTAATACAATTCAAAAATTCAACATACCAACATACAACAACAATACAATGCCATACCACATCAATCTTTCGATTGATGCCGGCCATACAATCCCATCCTCCATGTTCATAAACATCGACTTTACTTCATAAGACACCATTGCTTACTATTTAAATATAACTAAAGGAATTAGATATACCTTTTCTACGTCATCGATTATTGTGGCAGAGGTGACTAAATCATACATAAATCTCATCACATAATAGCCACAATCTACCCCATTTTGTTGTTGTGCGCACTAAGTGGAAATGAAATGAATATTCATGTCAAAATCAAGGTAATCCAAAGGTTAGTCTACTACAAAACATTTAAATTCCAAGATTCCAATTTCCCCTGTCCTAGTTTGATGCTCGATAGCACTACTACAAAATTCCAAGACCCCATCCACAAATTCTGATGATTCAATGCTACCATACATCCACGAACGATCTTTTTCCATCCTCTGATTAATCTAGACAGTACAAGTAATGTGTAAGTCTTGAATGAGTTCCTTGAAAATAAAGAGCATTTAGAATATTGCAATTTACTACTAGGAACATTTTTATTATTAGTGAGAGTACTCCTAAAGTTTCCCTTTAAGTTATTGGGACAGAGGTAGTATGGATGTATTAGAATATAGTGGCTCAACTAAACAAGGTATAAGAACACTATAACAATTTACATGATTTCATATCAACAAATGTCAATTAATTCCATCTCCAACCTCGTACAGTAAATATTGTTTCTTATGTATACACTTTCATAGTCTAAGTTAGTTCTGATCCTTACAAGACTTGTAATGCTAAGGTCTCTTATCCGGTTTCTTATGCTGTGGTAATTAAACTTGTTTCTTTTCCAAATGATTACACATATAGGGTCTACCTCTCCCCGACTTGATATACATTTTTCTATATTTTTAGATTTTTGTATTTTTTAATCTGATATAACAATAACTATATTTGAAATATCAATAACTTGATATAATTTATATAGGTATGAATTAAAAAAAAAAGTTTCTAAAAGATATTCCATGAATGTTGTGTAGTTTTTATATTAAGTGGTGAAAAAAAAAAGACCTGAGTGATGATGTAGACGAGGAGATATGATATTGTTTTGATATATAAATGATCCCTAATACTTCATCAACTAAGTCATCCAACACATGTAGACAATAACTTCTTAAATCTAACTAAAAGAATACTTGAAACGTGGACTTTAAATTTATAATTTTCGTTGGTAGAGCAGCAACATAACTAAACTCTTTTCTGAATCTACCTAGGAAAAGATGTACCTGCGACTGCTTTAGTATGTCCACTGTTATGGTTTCTAAGAAAGCCTATGGTTGACATATTTCATATTCTTGAATTGGAAGAAGAGAAAGGAATTTATTTCTTACTCTAAATCATAACTGAAATCATAGTTATTAATATAAAGACCACTAAAATCATAGTTAATGTTGAAGACCTGAACCATAGTTGGCCATGTTGGTATGCCAATATCATTTACAGTTGATTCAATGTATTAAACTGACTAGCATTCAGGCGCGAAGAGATGAGAACAGAAAACAATTATAACAAAATAGAAAACTGAATCCCATATATATGCATTTAGGAAACATCTACGAACAATTCTAATATGACCATATGCATTTAGGAACAATTCTAATATGACCATATGCATTTCGAAGCAACTAACTAGTAACCTAACATTGAAAACATGTAGAATCCCAACAATTTTAACCTATCAACAATTCGAACCTAAAACCCAAAATAGAATCCCACAATTTGAACCTAAAACTGAAAACAAAATCCCAACAATTCGACCAAAACCCACAAATTATCAAGATGGGTAAAAAAATTAAGGGGATGCCATAAATTAAAGCAAAAATTCACATTCACTATAAAAATACTTCAATCCAATTTCAAAAATTAAGGGAATGCATCAACTCAATTCACGCCGGAATAACACTACATACATTCACATTTACTTTAAAAATACTTAATTGAACTTACCTTTCAGATATCTTATTCCAATGTCCGAATGAATAATTTTGAAATTCCCAGAAAAATCACCAACATTCGAAGAGATTCCCAGATAAATCTGGGTTATTTTGTTGAGATTAATGGTGAGAGTAGAGAAGTTGAGATTTCGGGTGAGAAGCTTTTGGTAGAAGTGACAATTTGAGAGTGGGGAGTGCGCTTGAGAGTGCGTTGGGTGCGTTTGAGAGATTGTTGAGAAAGTGACGATTTGATAGACTGTTGTAAGACCGCGTGCGGAGTATGCTTCGGAGTGGGTTTATGCTGCGGTTCAAAAAGCCCGGAGTATAAAAGGTTTTAATGCTTCGGTTCACAGAGAACCAGAGTATATAATGTTTTTATGCTTTGGTTCACAAAAGCCCGGAGCATATTAGTCTCTTCAATGTAATTCCAAAAACTTTATGCTTCGTTATTTATATGAACCGGAGCATATAATATGTAGTATATGTCATTTTTTCCACTAGTGAGGTATGGGCCACCAAGAACCTTAGACATTATTAGATGCTCTCACACATCTCCACATTGTCAAGAATGGACCCCCAAGTTTCTCTTTGAGAAACCAGTTCTCACACAAAGTGCACATTATGTCAAGAATGGTGCCCCTAAAGTCATGCTCGCCAAATTTAACTTAAAATACCTCCCACAAAAAGCAATCTAGTGATCTATATTTTAAACTTTTGGTCCAAATCTCCAATAGAAGATTAAAAGCATAACTATGACCTCTTCAATGAGGATCTCTTTGATGAAATGATAGCTGATGACTTTAATTTAATGGTGCATCCTAATAGAAAAGGATGTCACGTAGGGATACTACTCGTATTCTCAAAGAAAGAACATGCACCCATCTCTATCAACCTATACTTCAAGGCAACCAAAAATGATACCAAGTATGTGGCATGAAATTTGGGATTATAGGAGGCAATCTCCTAAACATAAACAAACTCTTGGTGACTCATCTTTGATCATCAATTAAATTTTTTGCAAATGGAAACTCCATAATAAAAGTCTCACTCCTTACTAGGCTTATTAGAATAGCTAGCAAAGTAGATCTAAATATTGAATCCACCTACATAACAAGGTATGGAAATCAATTTGTAAACGCCTTTGAAAGGCTTCCTTTGATGGTCAATATACCTAACAACCAGATTGGTATGCCTTCTACAATAGAAAGGAGTTTAAAAGCAACATATGTCAATGTTCTTGACAATGATGTTGAGGATGATAAATCATGGTCTATCAACCTTCTAAATGACATCAGTAATAAAGAGTATCCTCCAAATTGTTTGAAAAGGATCAAGGATCCCTAAGACTTTTTCTTAGGGCCACTAACACTATAAACACACCCCGTATGGGCTTCACCACAGGTCTATTGATAAACAAAAAGTTGAAACATTCATGAATCAAGTCCATGGTGGCATTTGTGGCACTTACATGAATGAATGGATGTTAGCTTTGCAAATATCAAGATTCGGTACTAATAGAACACCATATAATAAAACTCTACCCTTTGCGTCAGAAAATGCATTTTATGCCAGCCTTCAACATATTCATCAATCATTCTTATACCCTTAATGTTCTCCTTGTCCCTTTTCCGTGTTAGGCATAGATGTCATCAACAAGGTGACACCTTTAGGCACCAAAGGTCATGAATTTATACTAGTAGCCATTGACTACTTCACAAAGTAGGTAGAAGCAAAATCCTATAAGGTGTTGGGCTCCAAACAAATTGTTTAATACATTTCGAAGAACAATATTGGTCAAACGGTATCTCTCACGAGCTTATTAGTGATCAAGAAGTATTAGTGATCAAGAAGTGCACTTCTAAGGTGAATACAACTTCTCATTAAGTATCATATTCATCATTACCTTTCATCTCCATACAGACAACAGACAAACGCTGAAGTTGAATTCACAAACAATAACGTCAAGTTTATAATCTAGAAATATCCGAGAACTATTAGGACTGACCTTAAAAACTTCCCTTTGCTTTACGGGGATACTAAACTTTTATACAAACCTCTACTATAGCGACTCCATACCCATTGGCTTATGGCATGTAAGCATTTCAACCTATCAAACTTAAGCTTCCTTTATTGAGAATAGTTCTAGAAAGTAAAATACTCAAAGAAGACTTGAAAATAGTAAGACTAGAAAAATTAGATCTCCAAGATGAGGGTTAATTTACAAGTGTACACCATGTGTAAGTATATTTGCACAAAATCTCAAAATAGCTCAATAAAAATATCAAAATTCATAATTTCAAGGGGGGAACCTAGTACTCAAGGAACTTAAAAATAATGTCATGGACCCATAAGGTAGATTGAGACTAACCTAGGCCGAATCATATATTTGTTCTTAATGGCCATCACTTTGTCTTTTTCTTATAGAGTCTTGAACTCTCATAGGCATCTAAGAAAAATTCATTGAGTTCATTGAGTTGCAAAAGTCTTTTCTCACCCACTAACTGATGATCAAATTTTTTGCGCTTAATGGCCTAAAAGCATGATGCTTGAGTTCAACTAGTAAGTGACACGCCTTCCCATAAACTAGTCTATAGGGGTTCGTTCCTATAGGTGTCTTAAAGGTTGTTCAACATGCCTATAAGACATCATCTAGCTTAAATGCCTAGTCCTTCAAAGAATTTGCTACAATCTTCTCAAAAATGTCTTTGATCTCATGATTCAACACCTCAACTTGACCACTCATTTGGGAATGATAAGAGCATACCACTCTATGATTCAATACATTGTTAGCATGGATTTAAACTTAATTTCCAAGAAATGTTATCCCCCATCACTGATCAGGACTTGAGGAATGTCAAATCTAGGTAATATAGTCTTTTTGAAGAAATCTCTTACCACACTAGCATCATTGGTTAGTGACATTATTGCTTTAACCCATATGGAGACATAATCCACAACAACTAAGATATTCATGATTCCATAGGAAGAAGGAAAAGGACCCATGAAGTCCACACCCCAAACATTAAAAATATCACCCTCTAGAATGTTTAAGTGGAATTTTATTCCTCTTCTAAAGGTTCCTAGTATGTTGGCAATGATCACAAGACTGCACAAAAGCAAGGACATCCATGAATAAAGATGACTAATAGAACCATCACTATAAAACCTTAGCAAATGTCTTGGTGGTGCTTGCATTACCACCACAAGGTAAATCATGGAAATGGGAGATGATGGATGCCACTTTATTCTCCAGAACATATCTACTAAGAATCCCTTCTACACAAGATCTTTACATGAAGGGGTCATCCCATAATTGACGCTTCACTTAATTTCTTCTTTTTCTGCAAAGAGTAATCATGAGGAATGGTTCTCATAGCTAAATAATTTGCCAGATCGATGTACCAGGAAGTATCAGTAATGGACATCGAAAGAGTTTCTCATTATTAAAGGAATCATTGATTGGGAGATCATCAACACTTTTTCGAGAGTTAATCGTGAGAGATAATCGATAACCACATTCTCTGCTCCCTTCTTATCTCGTATTTCCATATCAAATTTCTGTAAAAGAAAATTCCCCCTTATTAGATGAGGTTTTACATCCTTTTGGTCAATAAATATCTTAGTGTTGCATGGTCTATATGCACTATCACTTTCGAGCCGACCAAGTGTGAACAAAATTTCTCTACTGCATATAGAACTAGTAGTAGCACCTTCTTTATAGTGGCATAATTCACTTGAGGTGAATCAAGTATTTTCCTTGTATAGTAAATGGTATAAAGTTTGCAATTTTTCCTCTGCCCTAAGACTGCTCCTATGGAAAAATCACTCGCATCACACATGACTTTGAATAGTAGCGTCTAGTCAGGCAACTGTAGTACATGACCTATGGTGTGAGCATCCTTTAACCTATTAAAAGACTTAATATAAGAATTTGTAACCACGAACGGGCATCTTTTCTTAAAGCTTAGTTAGAGGTCTTACAATTTAGGAGAAGTCCTTAATGAGTTGTCGGTAGAAACCGGCATAACCTAAGAAACTTCTAGTTGCTTTTACTGATGTAGGGATCGGTAAACCTTCTATGACCTCAATCTTTGCTTTGTCAACTTTATGACCTAAACAAGTCCATCTTTGACCATGAAATGGCATTTTCACAATTCAATACTAAATTAACCTCTTTGCATCTTAAGAGCACTTTTTTAAGATTTGCTAGGCAATCCTCAAAGGATGATCCATAGACTAAGAAGTCATCCATGAAAACTTCCATGGAGTTTTCTATCAGACCTAAGAAAATTTCCACCATTTAACGTTAAAAAGTCGCAGGAGCATTACATAAGCCGAATGGAATTCTTCTATAAGCATAAGTACGATACGGGTAGGGTGAATGTGGTCTTCTCCTGATCATTCATACAAATAGGGATTTAGAAAAACCCCAAATACCCATCCAGCCAAAAGAAGAAAGAATGATTTGCCAATCTTTCCAACATTGGTTAATAAATGTCAAAGTGAAATTATCCTTTTAGTAGTCTTGGTTAGATTTCGGTAATCAATATACATACACTATCCCATAATTGTCCTTTTTGGGATTTGTTCTCCTTTGTCATTCTTGAAAATGGTTATGCCTCCTTTTCTAGGGACTTCTTGTATGGGACTAACTCACTTACTATAAAAAATAGAGTGGATTATCCCCGCATCAAGTAATTTAAGAACCTCTATTTGGACCACTTCCATCATAGTTGGATTTAGTTGTCTTTAGGTTTCTATAAAGGAGCCATGATCATCCTTAAGATTTATCTTATGAGTACAAAAAGAAGGATTGATACCCTTCATGTCATAAATGGTGTACCTAATGGTCTTTCTATGCTTCTTGAGAATTCTTAATAACTTTTTAGTTTTGTCACCATCAAGTATATCATTCACTATAACAGAGTATGTCTTATTGGGGAAGGGGGGGAGGTGAGGATAGACCTTCTTCCCTTAGTTTGGGAGGTAGGGGAAAGGAATTCATACCTAATTGTAGATGGGAGTGGTTTTAGTTTAACCTATGGTGGAGAATCTTTAGATTTTGGGTCGTTGGATGATCTTAGCTCCTTTAGTGGTTCCTTCTTGCTAATTCTTGGTGCACCTTCCAAAATGTCGGCATATTTCATTGCTTCTTAATTCCCTTCCTCATTTCCTACCAAGACTACTTCCAAAGGATCCCTTGCTTCACTAATGTTAATGTGATTGGCACAAGTTTCATCAATTGAATCCACTCTACAAACTATATATCCCATGGATGATGTTTCCATTGAGTTGGAGAAAAAATTAAACGGATTCTTCTAATTATCATAAATAGCATTCACTTGCTCACTTCTTAAATTACCCAAAGTGTACAAGCATTGACTCATACCATCTCTTGAAATGTCATAAACTTCACAAGAAGCAACTACAACATGCTTCCCATAAATCTTACCCAAACTGTCTGTGGGCTCTTGCATAGAGGCTACCAGCTTTAAGATATTAGCATTTGAAGAAGAAGAAGACTATTTCTTATAGTAAGACTTTGAAGAACGGGAAGTATTGCTAGTAGTTATATTCTTAATCAAAGCTAGAGTGCCCTGAGCATCATTCATCTAAATGTTACCCCCTGAAGCTGCATTAATGTATAGCTTGGTAGCATAGTTCATACCATTGTAGAAAGGCTAAAACAATAGCCAATTTAATAACTTGTGATGAGGACATCACTTAATCATTCTCTTGCACCTTCTTTATTCTCGTGGAGTGATTCATCATACAGTTGATAAAAGTTATTTATCTCATAACTCGGCTTGGCTGTCTTATCCTAATCTAAAAACTTTATGAGAAACCATTAGCTAATTTATCCCACGTATCATAAGTACCCAAACCTTTATCTCTTAACCACTCTCTTACCTTGTCCCTTAGAGAGAAAGGAAACAAATGCAACTTCACAGCATCTTTTGAGTAGCGTTACATTTTCATTATGTGACATTTCTCCAAGAAGCTCTTAATATGGGAAATGGGACAATCAATGGGGATCCCTACAAATGAGTCACTAGAGATGAAATAGATAAAGGTAGGCTTTAATTCAAAGTTTGTTGCTATAACTTGTAGCCAAGAAATGCTTAACATTGTCTAAGGATTATATTTGTTTATGACTTATTTTTAGTCACCAATTATAACCGCAAGTGCATGGCTATTACAGTACAATTACAAGTCGTCCTGTAAGAAGCTAGTAAAGGGTTAACTTAGCTTAATTTAACTAAATTACGCTAGAAAAGAGTTGTTTAATGAGACTAAGAGCTAAAATTTCAAGTATTAAAATGTGATATCAATAAGAAAAAGACCTAGGATATTAATAAATCCCCACTAACATGCATTAACCATCATCAAATATACTAACATCAATGATCAAATAAACAACCCTTCAATTATCCTAACCTCGGCTTTTGCTTATTGATTAATCTAATTGTATTAGGTATAACTCTCTTAATCTCAACTCTCGCTTCTTGATTAATTAGCAAATATCATTAAGACAAAGGAAGTAATTAATCTTAGCCGTCACTTCTTGACTAATTAAATCAATGAATTTAACCTAATGATCAATTTTAACAATCTAATAAACCAACCTTAATTTGACATTGAGTTGATATTAGAATCCACTTAACACATTCTAGGGTTCATATATTAACATCCTAGAGAGAAAATTACTCACTACTCATAATTAAAGCCATAGAAATAAAAATGAAATTATGTATAAACATAAATATCATAAGACTATAAGGAAATTTAAATTAAATAACAAAGAAGCATGAATAAATATGCAAAAATATAATCAACTAAAGAAAAATAGGAAAACTTACTTGAAATTTAGATTGATGATTAAACTAGAAACAAGACTTAGAGTATTGAAGAGTAAACAATAATTTTAAGAGAGAAAAATCTAAAAAAATTACTATAAGCAAAAACCCTAGAAAAAAGAGAGAAGAGAGGAAGAAGAGAGAAGAAGGGGAAGAGGAGAATAGAAAATAATCCATACTAGAGAATTCCCCTTTTTCAAAAAACCTAGCCTAATAAAAACCCTTGAGAACTAATTAATAATTCAGAAAATTAAATAAAAAAAATTGAAAAATTGAAAAAAAAAAAAAGAAAACCCCCTTTGAATGTCGTGAGAATTCTTGGCTCTTTTTTTCCCTTGATCCACGCCACCTTCCATACTTCATAATACTTTGCCTTTTTTCTCTTTTTTTTCTTTTTTTTCTTCTTCATTCAATTTTATCAACTTTGGGCTAATTTTTTTCTTTATCTTTCTTCGCCCAAATTTGATCCAACAAGTCAATACTAGCTCCACCATATTTTGCATTTATACTAAAAAGCCTTAAAAATTAGCAATAATCGATATAATTAAAGCCAAAATATAATTATGGACTTTTAGCATAAATTCGGTCAAATAAAATCGAAATCACCTCAAACTCACCCAAAAGGGAGTTTGAATCAATACCGAAAAGTGCAAATAAATTCACTTATCAGATGCCATAGTCAAATAAGGTTTTTTTTATGGATCCTTAACCAATTTTTTTGTCCTTTTGTTTTTCCTTCTTTGGTTTCTCGATTTCAGGGTTAAAAGGGATTAGGTCTTCTTGACCTGTACTCTAAGTGTGCATGCAGAAAATAAAACTAAAAGTAGGAAATAAAATAAATAAAAACAAAAGAAGAAGCAGTCAAAGGAAACTTTAAACTCAATAGAAGTAAATCTAAAATAACATAATTGAAAACCATTAGTCCCTAGAAATGGCGCCAAAATTTGACGAGATTGTCGCAAACTTATCAAAAATACCTATTCATCTAAGCTAATATAGCTTGAGTAACTAGGGTTTATTCCTAAGAGACTATCAGATCAACTAAGTTAATTCGACTTTAACCTCTATTATGTGAAAATGAAAGAAAATGATGACTCTATTCTAAATATTCTAAAAATACTTCTAAACAAAAAGTGACTTAAACACTTCAAATACATCAATTTGAATCAAGATAGGTCAAATGGGATCGGTTTAGGGTAGAAAGTGACCTAAACACTTGAAACACATTGATTTGAGTCAAGATAGGTCAAATGGGATCGGTTTGGGGTAGAAAGTGACCTAAACACTTGAAACACATTGATTTGAGTCAATATAGGTCAAATGGGATCTGTTTCGGGTAGAAAGTGACCTAAACACTTGAAACACATCGATTTGAGTCAATATAGGTCAAATGGGATCGGTTTCGGGTAGAAAGTGACTTAAACACTTCAAATACATCGATTTCATATGCATTGCATTTTATATACATGTTAATGATATGTTAGGTATACAAACTATTCAACGAGGAGCCCTTCTCCACCGAAGAAATCGACGTCGTCCGCAACAAACTTGTCAAGTATTGGACAGATAACTTTTTTTAGATTTTGTACATTACCTTATTCTTGTGTATTTTGTAATTTATACATCAATTTCATTAATTGGATTGTATTTTTAATGTCACTTAATATATGGTTGTTTTTACGACCCTATTAGTACGCATAAATGAGAGATGGATCATGTGTATATACTTATCTTGGGTTGCAAAAATTGCAAATGTAATAAGCAGGTTTTGAATTTGAAATTTGGGAGTTGTAGGGATCAGATTCATGCTTTTCAAAAAAAAAACAACTTATATGCGGTGAGTGTCCCCAAGACCCGCCGCATATTCTTCTAATACAGGCCAATTTTCAATCTGGTTTAATTAAATTTTGCGGCAGTTCTAGCTAAAATACGCCGCATTTTAGTTATCAATTTACGGTGGTTCTAGACTAAGTGATGCCACATTTTATTAATCAATATGCGGCGTCACTTAGCCTAGAACCGCCGCAAATTGATAACTAAAATGCGGCGTATTTTTTACGCCGTAAATTACATAAATTAAATAGATTAAGTTGCTGCTATTTGTATTGCTTCTAGCCTTTTGACGCCGCATATGGCACTAAAAACCCCACCGCATATTTAAGCTTTTCTACTAGTGAAACAAAATGATTGTACGCAAATATATTAAAGACACCAAGGATTGTGAATCCCCACTACTATGGGCTAACCTAGATTTATGCTCCCGACCCCTCGAACTCAATTCATTAAACTATTCCTAAGTCAAATGCTCCCTAAAGATTACTAAGGACCTCTTTTGAGTATCAATAGATTCCCTCTAATGCAATTAAGCCTAATTTTGTAGAATCATGCATAGAAGGACATTAAACACGACATTTTTAAGTCTTAATGTTCATGACATCTACTTTTGTGATGTCACTTACATCATAAACTAGGATTCTATGGAAGATTATGAACTAACTTTAACTATGAACCTAATTTATATCATTAATTTAACAACGTTTAGTCTTTTAATGATATTAAAATCAACCCTAGATTAAAGAAATTGTATAATTATTAGAAATTTATGGGTACGGGAATCATCTATAATCAATCCATGTTAATTAATACCCTAGATTAAGAGACTACTCAGTCATATTAAACATGAAAACATCACATAATTATACAGAAAACGTAAGTAAAAAGCAAAAATAAACAAGAGATCTAAATAGAGGATCAAATACTTGTGAATTAACTATAATTCGGAAAAAATTGTAGATTATAATAGCATAAAACTTTCAAATCTCAATACGTCCTTCAAAGTAATGTATATAAAGAAAATTAAACTGTTATTCTCTAATGTTTCATCATATAGAAAACCTAGAAAAGTTAACTTAAATAACTGATATTTACATCGAGTTGGATTAAGGAAAGCCACAAAAAACAGGTCCAAAGTATCACACTCATCCGAGTCCCTCCTCATTTTATTAGAACCAGGAGATCAAAAGCTAACTTGACTTTCTGGCACACGCACACTCGAAGGAGTACTCTACACACTCATTCTAGTCTTTTTTTTTCTCGAATTCTTTAGTTTTGCCTCTTTTCTTATCTTCAAGGTGCAGGAACTCGGACAAGTGCTCTGCAAACACATTTGAGTCTCTCATAGTTTTGCTCATATCCAACCAAAGCTTATGCCTTTTTCTTCACACGTGATCAAGCCCTAAATCTTCAAGCTCCTAAAGGCTTGCGTTGCTTCATAGTCGCTCTTGAGGTCTCGTGGATCACTTCACGACATCTAGAGGATGCTCCTAGCCCCTTACATCTGCTATTGGAGGAAGCAAGGGTCTATAAGCAAATGGTGGCCCATGCGACAATTAGAAGCTAGTATTAGCACCTTGAATGACGAGTAGGCTCAAATTGAGGCCTAGCAGGCTATGGAGTTTGAAAGTTGTGCTTGTGATCCTAAAGTTGCTTGAAAGCTCTTGTTGGGGCTATTCCTCCCATCATGTTTCATGAATTGGTCAAAATCAGAAATTAATATAGATAAAGCCTAAGCTAGTCATACAACAGTTGCTTTTTACATCGCTACAACAATAGGTTAGTTGAACACACTTCTACTTAAGCCTATATGTCACCTTTCAGCAATGACCCTACCTTTTTATGTTCGGTATCAACCAAGAAACAAAAAAGGGTTAGAATGCATCAAAAGTATAAGGATGTAAGAAACAAAGAAATCAGAAATTCACTAGGGGTAAACCCCTAAGAATCTCTCTAAAAGCATAAGACTCAACCTCTAAGGACTCCTCTATATGTTCTATGACCTGCTTTCACAAGGAGTTAATATAGTGTAGCATTAAGCCTAAATAAGGTATCTACAAACCTTCACCACTAGCCACTTGAAAAATAGCATCAAACAATTAACAAAAATTTTTGTACCCCTATAATATCCAAAAAGATTTTAACAAATAAAGTTAAAATCCCTAGTTTAGGCCGAGAAATCAAAATTTGTAGATTTTGATAACTAAGTTCAAAATTATTATATATTAGCAAATAATTTCAAAATTTGCTAGATGATGCCCCCATAACAACTAACAAGTGATCTACACAACTAAGAGTGTTCATAACCTCAAAAGCAGAGTAATATATCAAAATTAACGAGTGAGGAAAAATATCATGCATCTATTAATCCTTAAAACTTACATCTTTATAAATATTAAGTCACTAATAATCACATGTCACAAACATGATCATATAGGGAGGGCTAGTTCATAAAACCTTAGTTTTTTAAACAATTTAAAAAGTTTTAGCAAACAACCACTCTGCCCCTAAATCTCATATTCCTTATATGCTTTGCCAATTATCTTAAAAAGTCAAATAATTTACACAACTATTTAACTTTCATAAGCAGTGAATCCAAGTCTCTTTTCCTAGAGGAACTACTCAACACTTATGCCCCAACCAATTGCTTTAATATCATAAATCAATTATTTCTCTAGATATTATCTCATAAGACATCCTTTGAAATTATGACCCAAAAAAAATTCCTTATTGGAGTTATAAAATCCCTAGGAGGGCCAACCATAAATAGGAGACTTCCTTTAAAGTTTTAGCTTTGGTTCTACAGTGGAATTACTTTTGGAGATATCCTCTATAATTGTAACCAGATATCCCACACAGAGTTACTTCATGAGATATCCTCTGAAATTGTGATCCAAAAATTCCTTGGTGAATTCTTTGTGGGAGACGTCCTCTAAAGTTGCTAGCAAAATTGGGAGTTATCCCTGATAATTCCTAACTAGATTCATTTACCTTGGTAGAGTTGTCTCTAGAGACATTGTTTGAATTTTTCAATTTGTATATTCAACATCTAAAATCCCCTTGGAGTTTATCTTATCCACCAAATGGGAGGCATTAATAGAAGTTGCCTAAAACTTTCTTAATTGAACTACCTCAATAGGAGGCATCCCTAATAATCTCATAAATCATTAGAGGATTCTATGAGATGCATCCCCAAATATTTCCTATAAATATCCTCATCGGAGTTTATCATAGCAAAGATGATACAAAAACATCATATAAAATCCCCAGAAGAATAAAAGGAATATTATATGTCCTCTGAAAACCATGCAAGTGAACACCCAACGAAAGGGTTACTAGATATCGTTAAAAAATATAAAAATATCTAGTGAGTGAAAAGGAAAAATCCTTTAAAACCTCATAAAACTTTCCAATAAAAAGAGAAATACCCTTTGAATTGGAAAAAAAAACTTGAAACCTACCTAGTTGAGCTCCCAACATTGAAAACTCCAACAAAGCCTTTATAGCGCCACCAAGGAGGGAGACATCCCTAAAATGGTCAACCCTCACAGTAAGTTGCATGAATGTAAAGAATGTGTGCATAGCCTCCAACAGAGTAGCAAAGCCAATCAAACTAGATAAAGGCTCATTTTTTGTTCTCTAGGCTAAAGACTAGACGTAGTTTAACTCAAGTTGAAAGATCACAAAGTCCTCCCGTGTTAAGTCACCAAACTATAGGCATTAATTAGCCTTCTATGATTAATTACACATGTGAACATATTTGATACATAGAGATTTCAGGTTTGACTCTCAAACGAGGTAAATAACAAAGATAAAGTAGGAGTCACCATTGAATTTTATCATGAAGACTTATAAAACTTTTCTAAGGATTCAACTAGAGGGTCAACCAAGGACATTTCCACAACTAAGATTTCCTCGTTATGAATCCTTGAGATATATAATTTCATTGCATGGTCTTGAACAAAAGCAAATATGGGGATGAGAATTAGGTCTTGAGTCATTATCCACCCATAGACAAGTATTCTCTAGTCTCAATCATAAGTCCAATTTTCCAAGACTATGTTTTATCCACCCATCAGAGAACATGTTAAAACCCCTACAATTACACATAACTATGTTTTATTAAAGGTTGGTTGGATTAATGCCCACAAATAGAGACTAATATTTTGTGAACATTTATTTAAACAATCATGTTCAAAGTACCTAAATTGATTTTCCACGATTGGTGGTGATTTTCAAGTAAAAGTCTTGATTAGCATAAGAAATAAATTAAAGGTGAAACCTTATAAGCAATAGTATACAATAAACATGATTAAAAGCATGAAAACATGAATCAAAAGATTAAATCCAACATAAATAACGTGAGGATAATTATCATGAGAATGCAATAAAATCCCCTGCCAAAAAATAAAAAAGGTAATGAAAATCACACCATTATTCATGATAATAATTCTGCTACAACAAGATATAGTAAAAGAATAATAAACTTATGTACAACCATCCTAACAAGCGTGTATTCATATGGCTATTAATAAGTCATCTTGCAATGTGTTGGTAGAGGTATGTTACGATGGTTTTTGATGTTCCACATGGAGTTTTATTGGTTTTTGGAAGCTTTAGCGGTTTCAATCCACTTGTGTGCAATTAAGGAAGATTATGAAGTTGAAACGACATGTTAAACTTGGAGGAATAATGAAGAACGATCCACCTTTGAGCGAGGAAGCTTTTGATGATAAGTGTCAATACAATTCTAGAGGAGCAGCTACCAGAGGCAGGAGGGCAGCTAGCAGCGGCATCCACGGCAATCAAGAGAGGAGAACGTTGCCAGAGCCGCTGGTAGCGGTAAAATAGCAGCTAGCAGCGGCATCCACAACAATTAAGAGAGGAGAACGCTGCTAGAGCTGCTGGTAGCGACAAAATAGCAGGTGGCAGCGGCTATTCCAGTGATGCATGTTTTCAGTGTTTTCTAACGGCCTTCTCCTTAATTAAGCTCGTGTTTTGGGTCGTCTTATGTTAAGTCTCTTTAGTTTAGGTTAGTTAAGAGAGGAACATATAAATAGTGGTTTTAACCTAGGGTTTTAGGAGTACTTTTCAGACATTGGTAGAAGCTTAGTTTTTGAATTCTCTTTGATCTTTAGTTGAGAAAAATTCTATGGAAGCTTAAACTTGTATGTACTTGGTTAAAGATTGAAACTTTTGACTATAAGTAATGAGATTTCTCTTCTCTTAATACATATTGAATGTTTATTATTCTCTTGTGTTATTTTATGATTTGCTTCTTGTGAATAATTTAGAGCGCTTGTCTCGAATTATTTATTAGAAAGGGTTAGAAAGGAACGCTTTGTTATTTCTAGCTATTTCATGAAAATATAGAATCTAGGAATTCTACAACAAGGCATTTAAGGGTGTTTAATTGAAGAGACTTCTATGATCAACTTGTAGTTCATAAGTGAATTTTGTCTAACCAACATTGTTCCTCTCATTGATTCGTTACTCGACTAGTTTTGGTTCTATTTAGGTTAGTAAATCTATCTTGCTAGTGCAAACCCCCGTTTTTATTTAGCTTATTATTTTACTAAGATAATTTTACATAGGTTTTCAGTTATTAAGTATCTCTTCTCTGTGGATACGAACTCGACTAGTTGTGATTTTGTTTGGTAGCCTACGACGAGGCTCACCAGCTATAAAATGAATAAAATGATTAGTATACAACAAAGATATAAACTCAATTGATTATGAACCCTTAGAGTTTATACCTTATTTGCGTAAAACTTTTTGAATATAACAAAATAGAGGTATAAAATCGAGATTGCTTGAAACTTATTAACAATAAAGAACATAAGGACTTCTAGATCTTTGTGTGCATAAGATTAGAGAATTTTGAGGTGGTTAGTTTAGGAGGACGTGCGTGAGTTTATATAGAAATTAGGGTAGATTTTGGGAGTATTAGGGTAGTCATTATGGAATAGCTAGGATGGAGGCAATTGCGCAACATGTAAATAAATTGCATGAAGTGCAGAGTCACTGAACAATACGCAAAAGGTTGTATTCACGATTGTGAACACAAAAATCTGTAAATTGGCTTTACATGTCACTCAATATATTTATATATATGAGGACAGATTTTCTGTATACTTCTAGAATATTCCACAGTTCAAGTTTTAATGTGATTCAGGTCTAGCTTTCAGGCTAATGACCCTGGATTATGCTTAAATATACACTTAGACTTATTAATTGGATTCAAGGATTAAGTATTAGATTAAGGGATATCTCAATGGGTCTTAAGTAATCTTTCAACTAGTCCTTTTATTTTAGACCAAGTAGATATTTTGTATAGTCAAATTATTATGTCATAAAAATAGAAAGACACGTTTTGGTGTCTACAGAGGCGGACCTCTCACTGTGCCTGGAGAGTCACATGACTCACCAGGGCCCACAAAAAATTTGAGATTTTTTTAAAAAAAATTAAAATTAAAATCAGAATTCAGAAACTCCCCCCACTGCCCCACAATTATACCTACATTTTATGTTATATTATGTCTTGGATATATAATATAATGTTTTTACTTACATGAATTGGTTTGTTGTATTGATGCAGGCCTTTAATGATGCTGCTCTACCCTTTGTAACTATCTATCCTATTCTGTTTTTTATTTTTATTGTTGTAATGTTTGTTTTTACTGGAGAGAGCTTCATTCTCACATCAATTTTGTAGTTTATCAAAGCTGAAAACATACTTCCAATTAATGTGCAATATAGTGAGAAATTACACTAAAACAAGAATTGAAGAATCTCGCATAGGTCTCACATGATACAAAGCTTAAAGTGCACAATTTAATCAATATCGGGCCTAAATTTCAGGGCCAAGCCCTATATAGTATATACGGGCCATTGATGACCTGTAGCTAAGGAGTGGTTCTGTTGTTCACTAATTGTATGTGAGTGATAAAAAAATACAGGTACGCGTCAGTGATGGCAATGGAGAGCCCAACCAAAGAAGACAATGAGCAGTGGTTGGCATATTGGATCTTGTACTCTTTTCTCACCCTTACTGAGATGGTACTGTATCATGTACTTGAATGGTAATTCTATTATACTATCTATGAGCTTTTACTTCCATTTCATCTATAATATCACTACTTTTCTAAATTAAAATAAGACCCCTTTTTTATTTAGTCAAATACCCTATCAACTCCAAATGAATATATCAACGTCTATCAAGAGCTATGTTGCACTGTCTCATTGCTTAACTATCTTCAAACTACTTTTAGAACTATATTAGGAAATTAGCTGAAAAACTATCCTAAATTCCACTTCTTGGCTATTAGCTCTCTTAATGGTGAAAAAAAAGTGTTTGTGAGACAAACCATTTTTTCCCCCTAAATTCGTAATCTTTCTTTCTAAATTCTTGTTTTATTTTTAAGCCCAAATATTTCTAATTTTTTTTTTATAAATGCTAATACTAATCGCAACATAAAACAACAACAAACACAAAAAAATACAGCTCAAATTATGAACTAATTAAATTTAGACAGATAAAATAAGGTGGGATAGAAAGTATTGATATGATGAACTTTTAATTTATGTGGGTTATAGAGTCAAATTAGTAAATGATTTGTTACAGTATGGATGATAAAGAACTCATAAATATATTTTTTTCAACATAAAATATGCTCAACAGACAACTGGGCTACAGCTTATTGAGAACAGTGTCCAATTTACTACATATGACGACATAGCATTATTATTTCGTCAAAGTAAACAAATTTTGTTACGGCTTACGAGTATGTGACTGTGTGATCACTTTTGTTGCCGACATAACATAATAATTTTTGCAGTGACTTGCAAGCAGAGGCGGACCTAGCCTTATGCTTGGAAATTTGAAGATTTAAAAAAAAAAAAAAAAAGAATTATGAGCTATTACCTGGAAATTATCACAATATGTTTGGATAATTTTATGAAGAAATTATAAGCTATTATTTGAAAATATGAGCTATACCATAATATAGAAATGCTTAAGAAAATTATCGATTGTGACCCACCAGACAAAAAATCCTGGGTCCGCCTCTGGGTGTCTATATTAATGTTTTCCATATAAAATGTTTTTTATTTTATTTTTTGTACAACATTTTCATTTCATATATACTCTGTACAACAATTTGTATTAAATCTATAGCAAAAAATGGTATGAATAAAAACATTCTAATTAGATATTAATTAGGAATTTTCCGACTCCAGTAGCTTTGTCTTTGCCCATACTAAAGAACGAGTTATTGACTTATATAATGGTCCGTCGAGATTAATTATATACAAAATGAATCTTTATTTAAATAATTTGAGATTTCATGGAAATTATGTAGTTTTCGATATTACTAAACATTTTGTAAACAATTTTTCAAACAAATTATTTGACTTTCAAAAGTTCCTCACTACAAAAAAATTTATTAACATTGAAATGTATATTTACCTAGTAATTCGACATATATATTCAATCGATCAAAAAATTTCAATTTTTTTTACATTCTATATTTTTTGTTACCTAGCCTACTGTGAAACCAAATATAAAAATATATAAGGGTTGTATAAGAAAACGAAGTAATATGAGGTAAAGAGTACTCCTCATAAATCTTTTTATCACAAATTAAAAATAAAAATTATATTTTTCACCAAATGATTTTCTTGTTTGATTATTGTTTTTTCCTTATTTAACTTATATATACGTGTATAACACTATCTATGTATTGTTTGTAATTGTGCGTAGCTATTGTACAAGATTTTGACAAGTTGAACAATAAATAAGTGTACATATGGCTTGGCTATGAGGCTTTCGAAGAGTAAAGAGGAAAGTCGTGTAAACTGTTGAACGAACGCGCGCGGTCACTTTCATCCTGTCAATGAATGAATGTAGATGTACAACATGTCTACAGCATTGTAACATGTCTGCCACAAAAACAACCACCGAACCACACATAATTATGTTCTTCTACTTTTGATTTTGCATTTTTTATTTATGACCCTGTGTGAGGATGATTGAGAGAAACATAAATAATTGAAACTCATTAAATGTGTGCTGTTAAGTTAATATTTTAATAAACATTTCGAATGATTTAAATACTGAAGATTGTGTAGGTCGTGTGATCAAATGTTTTGGTCATATTGTGCTTGGGTTTCTGTATTTTAATGGTTTAGATATGTTAAATATGGAGTAGAAATAATGGCTTCTTCAATTAGAATGCTTTTATATATTTACAATACTCTTTGGTCACATGGTGATTGGGTTTGTGTATTGATAGAAAATTAATATAGTTGGTTAAAATATTGAGAGGGAATCAAAAATTGTGACCAAAACTCATTTACGTAAATGTTTATGACTCTTTTTAATTCTAAAATAATTATTCCGACACCTTATATCTAGGCTTACTTTGCATGATACAATTTTTTAATAAACCCTTTATAATAACTAGCTTATTTTTCATATTGATATGGTATTTATTTTTAATCAGTAAGGGTACAAGGAAAAAATAGATCACCAATGTATAATTACATATTGTTTTACAAAGAAATTCTAATGTGGAAAAGAAGGGGAGTAATCTTGGTATAGCCATTCAAGAGTTTAGTCGTTGCACCTATCTTTGTGTCCTTTGTCTTGCACAATGATAAAGGTGGCTACCTCGGAGTTTGAAGGCTCCACCTTAATTACTGACGTTTTTATATTTAATAATGAAAGTCAAAGTGCAAAGTACAAGAGATTTGGCAATGTGACGGAAGTCAAAATACAAAGTCCAAGAGAGCTAGTAACTGAATCGTTAACGTGCTCAAATCTAATCTTATATTTTATTGTGTTTATTATACCCTAACCTAATCAAAGTGTTTGTGCAATCAAGTACTTCTTGGGACCAAATTTCAAAGTTTAATTACATGTCATTAGTTTGCCTAATAGTTAGTGCTTCAACCTTTCTACTATATTTTAATTTGTTTTGCTTATCTTATTTTTAGCGCGATACAACGTGCTGCATGAAGGTTTTCTTGCATAAATCACTAGCTACAGTTACATTCCCCAAGATTTAAATCTTTGTCAAAGGATAAGAATATCCTCATTGCCTAAATATTTTGTTTCTATCTTTTCCTTATTTTACTCCTTTCAAACTCGAGCCTAACTTATTTAAACCTGCTTTCTTGTAAAGGATATCCCCTTGATTTCAGCAAATCCTTGACACAAGAAATGTGCGGAAGATTATATTCTCACATTGACTTGCTTCAAGACAAGTTTGACAATTAAAAAATTTCAAGCATCTTTATTTTGCAAAAATCCGTTTGAAGTTTAAAGTGCAGCAAATTCTTTGGAAAGAATCTCGCTGGGAAATATTCAAAAGATTTCAAACTCCAAGAGCTGCAAATCAACGATTTAGTTATAATTTAATCGGGGGAAATCACGCTATCCAGCAACCTATTTTAAAAATTCCAAGAAAAGAATTCTCCAAGACTTATTATAAATAGACCCAAGCATCGAAGTTGAAGATATACAAGCACACGAGCCTACACATCCAAACACAATCAACATTCAAGCAAAAATCTCTCTCTAGCATTGTAATCTTTATCTTGTATTTTAGTCTGAGGGAAAAACAAAGTTTACTCTTTGGAGTGATGAAAAGAAATATTTTATAGAGAGTGTTATACTAAGAGTATATCATAATACTCAAATGTATAGAAAAAGAGACATTTTTATTACTAGTATCTTAGACGATAAAGTATAATTGGGGTGTTATGGATTAAAAGATAGGGATAGTAATCTTCTAGGCCTACTTAAGGTCTTTAAGGGAAGTAATAAAAATACGAGTCAAATCCTAAGGATTGAACAACCCTAGGCAAAGATGTAGGCAAATTAGTTGTTGAACTTCATACCAATCATCGTGTTTTGTCCCATTTTAATTCTTCCTTTCTATTTACATTTTATTGTTTGTTTTGTTAATTATTCAAAACTACAGTAAATTCAAAGTCCTTAATTGTTTGCCTTTGAAATCGATTTCAACGTCTTGACATCTTACATCAAAGTCAAGTTTAAAAGTCTCAGTTCCTACTTTGAAAGTTATTTCAAGACCTTAAGCTCCTAATTGCGAAAATTGACATAATCTATTTGCCCCCTCCCCCTCTAGAGTATAATTGATCCTATTCCATATCCCTATTGATTATTCAATTAGTATTAGAGCTAGACTGACAAGGAAAAAATCTAATCATCTATGTGGAACAATAAACACAATAGGAGATGGAGGTTTTGCTCAAGGACGTTCTGCAAATCATCCTCCTTTATTTTATGCAAATGTTTGTGATTGATCGAGATTTGAAACTTTATTATATTATCAAGAAAGGTCCCAAAGTGCTAATAAAGACAAATGAAAGCAACACAATGGTTCCTAAATAAGGTGGTGTCTTCACTGAGTCAAATTCGAAAAGTGTTGCGAAAAACTACAGATCTATGAATCTTCTCTACTATGGTCTAGATGCAAATGAATTCAGTAGATTTTCTTATTGCAAAAGTGCTAAATAGATATGGAATACATTGGTGGTCACTTATAAAGAAACGAGTTAAGTCAAAGAGACTAAGATAAGCATCTTCCTTTGACAATATAAGTTAGAAACAATGAAATAAATGTTAACGAGATTTCTAAAAATAATGAACAACCTAGATTCTCTTGGTAAGGTGTTTATAGATGAAGAAAATCTAAGAAAGATCCTACGATGTCTCCAAAATTCAAAGTGGGGTCCAAAGGTGGATGCTAAAGAAGAATCTCAAAATTTGAGGACCTTACCTTTAGATGACATTCTCGGCAAATTGATCATAAATGAGATGTCCCTCAATGAAGAAGATAGGGAGACAGCGTCTTCTAAAAAAAGCTCAACACTCAAAGCAAAGAAAGAAGAAGCTCCAAATGACAATGAAGATAGTGATGACGAAGATGATGAAGATCCCTTTGCACTCATCGCTATAAGTCTTGCTAAGATCCTTAAAATGAAGAACTTTTCAAGAGGCAAAGACTATTATCGTCCCAGCAAACACAAAGATTAGTCATCTAACCTAGTGAATAAGGTTAATGCACTAACTTGCTATAAGTGTGGTGAAACAAATCATCCAGTGAAAGATTATCCTAAATAAAAGATGAAGCCTTACTACAAAAAGGACTATAAGAATAAAGCTATGATCACTTCTTGGAGTGATTCCCATTCATCGAATTATTCATAAAATGAGCATGAAAACTTATTTCTTATGGATAATCATAATAATGAAAAGGAAGAAAATCTCGAGGAAATTATTAAGAGAAAAGACCATAAGTGGATCTTAGATACTAGATGCTCACAATATATGAGTGGAAAGTCTTCCTTGTTTTCAATGATAAAAGAGCAACTTATTGGAACAATCACGCTTGGCAATAAAAATTGCAAGATAGTTGGTATTGGAAAACTTGGTAATAATGTGTAAAACACCTTTGATGAAGTGTAGCTAGTTGAAGATATCAAATACAACTTGATTAGCATCTATCAATAATGCAATAAAGGTAATTAAGTCATCTTTGATGAAGAAAAATGCAAGGTGCAAAGCAAGGTGGACGGTAAAGTTATTATAACTCCTCCCAAATAACGTTTATGATTTTCATACTAACCAAATCACGTGTACAAGGCCTTGACCAATGATTTAAGGCTTTGGCATAGAAGATTAGGTCACATTTTATTCATACCATGAAGAAAATTTCTTCAAAAGAATTGGTATGTGGACATCCAAAGCTAGATTTCAAGGACAAAGAGATATGCAAAGCTTGCGTAAGAGGTAAACAAAAGAAAGGATCTTCCAATGCCAAAAAGGGTCTAAGTACTTCTCGTTTCATAGAGCTTTACACATAGACTTATGTGATCCTATGCCTGTCAAATTACCTAAAGTTAAACTGTACATCCTTGTTGTTAATGATTTTTTTCTCGTTTTATTTGGATTTCTTTTTTGTGTGAAAAATCTAAGGCTTTACTTGAATTTTACAAAATTTGCAAAGAATTACAAACCAAGAAAAACCAGCCAATAGTCATTGTAAGAAGTGATCATGGTAGAAAATTTGATCTACTAAAGTTTGGCAACTTTTGGGCTAAATATGGTATTTCTCATAATTTTTCAGCTCTTAGGACACCTCAACAAAATAGAATTGTAGAACGAAAAAATAACACTCTTAAGGATATGTCAAGGATCATGCTTTTGGAAAATGGTTTGCTAAAATATTTTTGGGTTAAAGTTGTTAACACATATTTTTATATTTTAAATTGTTGTTTAATTTTCCCCATTTTAAAGAAAATTCCTTACAAATTGTTCAAAGGTAAAAGGCCTAATATTTCCTATTTTAAACATTTTGGATGTACATGCTTTTTCCATCATAATAGAAAAGATAACCTTGGTAAATTTGACGCTCGTAGTGATGAAGCAATTCTTTTAGGTTATTCCTTGAATTCTAAAGCATATAGAATTTTTAATAAGCATACTAAAGTTGTTGAAGAAAGATGCACATGATTTTCATGAAAGCCATAATGGTATCTTGAGTGAGAGTTTTACAGGTTTAAACTTAAATAAGCATGAAGATTATTCCTTTAATGAAGACGAATATAGTTTATCCAATGATGAAGTAGAGAAATCCAAGTAAAAAGAGAAAAATCCAATGATGCAAGAGACAATTCTTGACGTAGATGGGTTAGATCAAGGACTTGACTAGCAGCCTCAAGACCTTGAATATACACCTCAAGGCCTTGAATAGACAGACAATATTACAATGGAAGCTACTAAAGGGCCTTCAGACTCATCCCAATGCCATGAAGGGGTACTTTAAGATCCTACATCAACTCCCTTGATGATGCAAACAAAGTTCAAGCATTCCTCTTCTCATCCCATGGACAATATCATCTCGGATCCAAAAGCAATTATTCAAACATGCTCTAATATTAAAAATCTTTGTGCATTTCATGTTTTTGGTTTCCCTTGTGGAATCGAAGAACATCAATGAAGTAGTACAAGAGTTAGATTGGATTTATCCATGCAAAGTGAGCTAAATGAATTTGAAAGAACTAGTATGGACACTTACACTAAGGCTAAAGGATCATTCAATCATTGGAAAAGGTGGGCATTTAGAATAAGCTTGATGAAAATGGCAAGATTGTGGGGAACAAAACAACACTAGTAGCCCAAGGTTATAACCAAGAAGAAGTTTTGATTATGAAGAGACATTTGTTTTCGTGGATAAAGCTATTGGAATGCTCCTTGCCTTTGCTTCCTTTCTATGCAACAAGCTATTTCAAATGGATGTTAAATGTCCATTCTTAAACGGTTATTTATAAGAAGAAGTATATGTTTCTCAATCCCCCGGTTTTGAAAATGAAATTTTCCTAATCATGTTTTTAAACTTAACAAAGAGCTTTATGGTTTGAAACAAGCTCTAAGAGCTTGGTGTGAGTGCCTTTCATTATAGCTTTTAGAAAATGATTTAAAAATAGGGTTGATTGACAAAACTCTTTTTTTAAAGATTAAAGGTAAAGATTTATTAATAGTTCAACTTTATGTTGATAATATTCTTTTCTATGCTACTAACGACTCCCTATGTAAGAAATTTTCTGATATCATGTGTAGGGAATTTGAGATGAGCTTACTCGGTTAGTTGAACTTCTTCCTTTGGATTGCAAGTTAAACAAGAGAAAGGAGGTATATTTATTAATCAAGGCAAGTACACATGAGACCTCCTTAAGAAATATAATATGACACAATCCAAATAGGCTAAGACTCCTATGAGTTTGACATTACTATTAGATCAAGATGAAAATGGTAAGTTAGTAAATCAAAAGAAATATCGAGGTATGATTGGATTTCTTCTCTACCTCAATGCATGTAGGACAAAACATTATGTCTAGTGTTTGTTTATATGCTTATTTTCATGCTAACCCCAAGGAGTCTCATTTGAGTGTAGTTAAAAACATTCTACACTATCTCAATGGGACAAAGGATTTTGGTCTTTGGTACCCTTGTAATAGTAACTTTAAACTTAATGGTTACTTGAATGCTTATTTTGCAGGTTCCAAATTTGATAGAAAAAGTACTTTAGATTTTTGTCAATTCTTAAAATCATCTCTCATTAGTTGGCATTTAATAAACAAAATTTCGGTAGCTCTTTCAGCTGGTAAAGCGGAATACATAGCAGTCAGTGCTTATTGTTCACAAATTTTGTGGATAGCTCAATAATTGCGAGACATTGGGTTAGAAATCAAGGGCATACCTATCAAGGGTGATAACACAAGTGCTATCTCTATAACGAAAAAATTCGATTCAGAACTCTTGCACTAAACACGTTGATGTTAGGCATCACTTCATACGTGATCAAGTAGAAAAAGGTGATGTGACTATTTCTTTTATTTCTACTAATTTGCAACTCGTTGACATTTTCACCAAGCCTTTGGCTAAAGAAATACTTAACTTTATTTATTCGTCTTGAGCTTGGAATGTTAAATAGGGAAGTATCCTCATAGAGGGAGCAATTTGACGTAAGTTGCATGAGCATACTTATTTTTTCATGTGTAAGTCAAGGTCTTGGCATTCTTGTCCTTTCCTTGATCATCACATTCATTTATTAAAAATATTGGATCGAAATGTTTGGTACTTATCCTATAGATAATTATTAAATATTTATATATTCTTTTTAAATGTTTTAGATCCATAAATCACGAATGGATTAGTTGCTTTAACTTTCACCATTCTAAAATCTTATCCATTTCCTTTTTAAAGTCTTAAGTCCTTGAAGAGGTTTTCAAAGTTTTCAGCACCCTTCCTTTTCAGCCTTCAAAGCTTTGACTTTTGACCTTTTCCAGTGTAATTTTTTTACGTTTTGATTGCTTTATGTCTTTTTGTTATTTTGAAACTATTTCTTATAATCCAACATTTCTATTTTCCCACCTTGTCGAAAGACAAAAAGAGGGGGAATACTTATTTATGTATTTTACACTTTGACTTTTGCATATGAAGTTTTATCTTCCATCAAGGGGGAGATTGAATACCCCACCTTGTTTACTAATATTATTATGTTTAATGATAGAAGCTAAAATGCAAAGTTCAAGAGAGTTGGCAATGTGATGGTAGCCAAAATACAAACTCCAAGAGAGCTAGCAATGCGACTCGCTAACTTGCTCTAAACCTAATCTTATATTTTATTGGGTTGATGTTTATTATGTTAACCTAAGCTAATCAAGTATTTGTGCAACCAAGTATTTGTTGTGTCCAACTTTCAATGTTTAATTTCATATTATTAGCTTGCCTAATATTTACTTAGTATTTTAACCTTTTCTAATATATTTAAATATCCTTAAATTATCTTGTTTTTAGCCCAAATTGTATGTAAGGTGCTACGTAAAGTTTTCCTTGGATAAATCACTTGCTATAGTTACATTCCCCAAGATTTTATCCTTTGTCAAAGGATAAGAATATTCTTATTACCTAAATATTTTTTTCCTTACTTTCCTTATTTCACTCCTTTCAAAATCTATCCTAACTTATTTAAATATGCTTTTCTTGTAAAAGATATCCCTTGATTTTAGCAAATCATTGACACGACAATATGCTGAAGATTTTATTCTCATATTGACTTGCTTCAAGATAAGTTTGGTAGTTATAAAATTTTTAGTATTTTTATTTTGAAGAAATCGTTTGAAGTTTAAACTGCATCAAATTATTTAGAATGAATCTTGCTTAGAAATATTCAAAATATTTTAAACTCCAACAACTACAAATTAACAATTTAGTTACAACTAAATTAGTGCAAATCATGCTCAAAATATTCAAGAGAATTCAAAATTTTTAGCAACCTATTTTCAACGGGTCCAAACAAAGAAGTCTCCAAGACTTATTATAGATAGACCCAAGTATTGAAGTTAAAGATAAGCAAGCACAAAAGCCTACACATTCAAACACAATTATCATTAGCAAAAAATCTTTCTTTATCTTGTATTTTATTATGAGAGAAAAACAAATTATACTCTCTTGAGTGATAAAAAAAACAAATAGTTTATAGAGAGTGTTATACTAAGAATATACCATAAAACTCAAAAGTATAGAAAAAGAGAGTTTTTTATTACTAGGATCTGAGACGCTAAAATGTAGTTGGGGTGCTACATATTAGAAGATAAGGATTGTAATCTTTAATGGGTGCTTTAGATCTCTAAGGAAAGTAATAAAAGAGCGAGTTAAATATTAAGGATTAGACAAACCTAGGTAGAGACACAGGCAAATTAGTTGCCAAACTTCGTACCAAATCATCGTTTTTTATCTCATTTTTTCTGCATTTCTACTTACATTTATTGTTTATTTTGTTACTTGTTCAAAGATAAAGAGAAGTTTTAGTCTTTAATTATCTTCCTTTGAAATAAATTTCAAGGCCTTGAGTCCTTGGCATTTAACTTTAAAATCAAGCTTTAAAGTCTCAATTTTGCCTTTAAAAGTTATTTTAAGATCTTGAGATCCTAATTGTAAAAAGTAGACATACTCTATCCCCCCCCCCCCCCCCCCCCCTTTAGAGTATAATTGATTTTATTTCATCTCCTTATTAATTCTTAAGGGTTTTTTCAAGAAACCCTTTCGGGTGCTCAAGTTAGCTAGGATGTATAAGCTTAAGTATAGATATAAATATAAAAATATATGAGTGAAGTTTCTAAATTATAATGTGACAAATAACTATTCATAGGAAAATATGAGGACAATTTCATAATAAATTCGTCCTTTAATTAGGATTTTATTAAGCTTTTGAATAGTGAGAATTATCCAAAAATTAGTCCAATGGGGTAACTAAGCCTTTAAGGGTATTTTGATAATTTTATGATGAAAATCAAGTTCAAGACTAAAGGCATCAAGTTGAGCTAAAAAAGACTACAAGAAGTGACCGATAAATGGTCTCAATTGCATCAGTCTGTCACTGGATTTATGGCTTTACAACAAATAGCGTTTAAAAAGATGCTCAACCTTGTAATTAAATTTCTCACTTGTGGGGCAATATCCCTTGAATAACAACTGGAAAAAATTATTGCAGTAAGACATGACAATCATTGTATTTCATTCCTACTAATTTCAAGTTAGTCATTGATATAAGTCTACCAAAATTTAAAGATAACCCATCTAGGGACCTTTAATCCATGCAAATTAAATACTCTCACATAAGCTAATCTTATCCTTTCTAGACAGTGTGAACCAAGTTGGAGGAAGATATCACCGTCTTCCGTGTTCTTTATAAGCCAATTCTTTATGGTCATAGTAGACATGTCTCTCCTAACTTTAACCCCATCCTTCATTTTACCAGGCATATTCAAAACTATCCCTAAAATGACATCACAAACGTTCTTCTCGATTTGCATTACATAAGGACAATGTCTAACCTCCAAATGTCACCAATAGGGAAGAGTATAAAACATAGACTTTTTATAAACATTAATCAATTTGTTTTTAGATATATACCTTTCCAAAAATGGTTTCAATGCCTTCTACCCACTCATAAACTTGACTCACACGTAGAGGGATACAAGCTTCTCTCATCTCTACTTTCCCATTAAAAGCTTTCATTTTTCTTCAATTGGGATAATCTTTACGGAGGAATTTATAAAAACCCATGAATTCATGCTTCCCATAATTATGTAGAGGCATAGCCTCTATATCTTTTCACATACTTAGTAGATTAGGCTATTTTTTTGTGTTTTTGAGTCTTAGAGTAGGTGCACAACAAAAGAGGAGGTTTAATGGGATTTTGGTTCAGACGAAGGAGAAGACAAAGGAAGAATGGAGGAGATGGAGTTTAATGAGATTTAATTAACTTTATTTATTTGAGATGAGTAGGAGAAGACAAAGGGATGTATATACGTTATACTGTGAATCGCAAACTACTGCAAATTTTTTTTTGCTGTTTCAAAACCCTTAAGTGCTTCAGTTATTTAAAGAATCGAGAAGTAATTTAGGCTTAATTTCTTTGATTCTATAAATAACCAAAGCACTTATAGGGATACAAGTGTTGCGGTTTTATTAATAAACCCGCAGCCAATGTAGGTTTAGCAATTAAGTCATTAATTATTTCGCTTTTTCTAAAAATTACAGCAAATATATAAAACTCTTTGTAATATATTTCACTTGCTTCTATTTTCTTTTTAACAAAGAAAATAAGGGGAATTAAAAAGACGAATTTCTACTAGAGACAAAGGTCACTTTAGACGTACTAATGGTTATTCTCCTTATTATCGTTTGATTTTAAGGTATCCCTCTTGCGTCTTGAAAAATGAACTCTCTACTTCATATATGTGTGGCCCAAACTTGTATTAAACATATTGTCTTTTCATAGTCATATCATTTAAAATAGCATAGTTACCACTTACGAAGTATTATCTCTATTATTTTCTACTCTTTATGTATTCGTCATTGGATGATTTACAAAGTGCTTTTTATTTGGAATCTATTTCACTTTTGGCAATATTTAGTAACTACTTTATCCTCATACGGAGTAACCTTTATGCAATATCTCTCTATCCATTATTTTTAAACAAGTGTGGCCATCTCATTTGGGGAAAGAAAATAGATACTTAATTGACTTTTGTTAATCACATAAATTTTCATATATATATATATATATATATATATATATATATATATATATATATATATATATATATATATATATATATATATATATAGGTGCATCCAATGCAAGGGTAATTTTATTCTTATTTCAAAATTAAATGAGCTAAAGTTTGCAAATGAGTAAAATAGACCATTTGATGCACCTAAGTTTCAATACAATCATATGCATGTTAGTTGATGTTAGTTGATATAGGTAAACCGTTCAAGTGGTAGATAAAGTGGAAATCTCTCTTTTTCTATTTTTTATAATTTCTCTCCTATAAAATTTATTTTTGCATTGTGGTTCTTCCCTTGTGTCCAAATAGGAGAGAAAAACTATTAAAGGAAATAATAATTCAAAATAATTTCACTATTTAAATTTCATGTTTGCCCCGAGAAAAGTTTGACCAAATATTTATAATTACTCACTACTATGAATTTTAAAAAATGATAATTTGAAATTACTTATCGAGAACAATTTATTCAAAAAAACTTTATATAATAACATTTATTTTCTATACATTAATAAAATGTTGTTGTAGAAGTCAAATAGTGCAAAGTCAATTGTGCAAATATTTTAATACAATGATTGTAAAATATTATCAACTATGTAGTACTACCTTCATTTTAAACAAATTGCATCATTCTTATCTTTTGCTCTATGCATAAAATAATTTTAAATACATTTTTTATTAATATACAACTATTTAATGTTGTTCTATATTCATTTTTTGGATTGATTTTATTGTTTATCTTCAAACTATATTTTTATAATATTTAGAATAAATAATTGAAGATATTCATGATTAAATTAGTACCTAATTAGTAAAAATTAAAATGGTAAAATTATTTTAAAATAAATATAATAAATATTTGACGATCAAGTATTGCATGGGTGGGGATGGATAGTCGTTAGAAGAGTAGGTTCAAATGTTCATTATCAGTGCACGTTAGTGCCTTTTACACTTAGATAATGATAAAAATATATGTAAAGTGGTTTCGTCACCAACCTCACCTACTCTTGAGTATCGAAATCTTTTTGTATGATTGGCTTCTACTTAATACTCCGTAGGAAAATAAGTTGTACCAGAGATGCTTCAAACCTTGATTCATCAATCTTTAGGGTAGATGAGGTATCCAAGAAAGATATAATATATAATATATAAATATTATGATATTTTTATGAGTAAAGAAAGTTACAATAATTGATGTAGAAAAATTATATTTTAAAGCCCACATTTCAAAATTATAAGTAATTAAATTAGTTAATATCTATATATTATGATATATTTGTTTTTTTTTATATACTATGGACCATAAATTTATGCGAGTTTTCCTTAATTTCTCTTCAGAGTTGACAAACCTATTATGAATCAAATATTTCCTTATTACTTTAATAGGTTTTTAAATTTGTAGGCATCTCATAGTGCTCGTTTGATAGACTTTTACATTGGATGTCATCAGACTACCTATGCACAAAGAAACGCCTAGACAGTGCAGGCGCCAGGCGGGTCAAATGTAATGTATATTCATTACACTTGACCCGCATATTCATTACATTTTTCACACATTAAATGTTGTACGCGTTTTAAGTATTAATAGGTTGTGTTTTGATTTAGGTGCACAATCCTTATTGTGCACACGCCTGTACTGTCCAGGGGTCGTTCACAAAGTGGTATTCACATGTATATATGTCTACAACGCACGTATTTCTCTTCACCAACCGCAATTACATCCATTTACTCTTTATTGTCTTGAAAAGGAAATGAACCTTAACATGATTAATGTCTTCTCCAAGTTTATTTTGGTAAACTTCAATCTACGCATCCCATCTTTATAATAGTCAAATATATAAAAAGCTAATGAAAAAGAGATATTATAAGAAATACGGACTAATACAAGAACTTTTGTTTTGACATATCTAAATACAAGAATTTTTAAAAATCATGTAATTTAGCAAAAGAAAAGGTCGCTAGAAAATGAATATCTTATAATTTCATACTTCCTACTATTTTTCTAAATTTTCATATTAAATTGAACGTATATTTTTATTTTTGTTTTAATAAGTTTAACAAAAGGTATCAAAGAAAAGCTTTTAAAATGTACCTTAAAAGTTAGCTTATATAATAAATAGCGCAAATAGGATCCTACAAGCATATGCAACCAGTTCAAAACACAAGGAATTTTAATACAAAACGCAAACAACATTAATTAAGGGAAAAACACAATGGCGTTGCATATGGCACTCTCACATGAAAAATTTTCTGTCCCATTTTCTCATTCTTTCATTAAAAAATTCGCTTATAACTTTAACATCTTTTAATTACGACTATATCCTTAAAACTTTGATTTATTCAATGTACCAAAAATAATTACAAACGAAAAATAATGCCAGGGGAATATTTACATTTCCTAATTGCAATATACTTGGTCAATTTTTTTGTGATATCACGCAATATAAACCATTCACTCAAATTTCTATTCTAAAATGACTATATACATTTTATAATTGGGTTACGTATCAGTGTATCATCTTTGATCTTGGAGTCTTTCACTACCTATACCAAAGAGAAGACACTCAAAGTACCGATGACACAAGTTGATTTGTCAGAGATAATTTTTCCGCACTTTACTTGAACCTATATAAAACAATCTATGATTAGATATTAATTTAAATAGGATTTCAGAAGCAACTATTTTGTCTTCGTTGCCCAAACTGCAAAAAAAAAAAAAAAAAAAAAAAAAAAAAAAAAAAAAAAACAAAAACAAAAAAAATTATCTCTGCTTGGTAGCGTATTTGTAGATTTTTTTTTTTTTTTGTTTGAGAAATAGCGTATATGTAGAATAAAGATACATCAATTTCTTTTTTCCCTTTATATGGCTGAGGTTCAAAATTATTTTTTGCATGTCAACATTTATTTCTAACATGTTATAAAAAATAGTTTGAGAAAAATCATAATTACATTTTCAAAGGGAATATTTTATTTTTAAAATGATGAGGAAAATATTTTCAAAAATTTTGGGTAATATTGAGAGGGCTTAAACATGTAATGTAAAATTAGTATAATTTTTAGTCAATAATACTTCTTCTGTTCTTTTTTGTTCTTCCTATTTTTCCTATTCGAAAATTTTAAAATATTGTTCTCATTTGAAATCCTTCTATTTTAGTTTAATATTGTGATTGGATAAAAAAGTTTGGTTGAGAGCTCTATCCATATGGTATGTAGTCTATTGGTTGATTTTTTTAATTATTTAATATCATTGAGTTTATAAATTACACTACTTAATTAATGTTCAACCCACTTGTATTATTTTTTAATAGAATCTATTCTTATTTTTAAATTAATTTAAATTATTTTATAAAATATTAAAGATATTTAATATTATCTTGATTTCTTCCTTGATTTCAAATAGGAAGGAAAAAAAGAATGGATGAAGTAATTAGTATTTACAAACATAAAAAAGAAAAATAATATAAACATTTTTTAAAAATATTCAGATGAAAAATTATTTCTACTTCATCTTATGGTAGAAAATTTATTTCCACCTCATCATTAGGTGGAACGAAATTTAATTCTGTCACACCATGGTGGGGCAAAAATTATATTTCTACTGACCATATTGTGAAGGAAAAATAATATTCTGATCTAACATGTGGTGAAACAAAAATAAGTTACCCCATTCAAATAATAATATTTTAAAATTTAAAAGAAAAGTTCTTCTGTTATCATCGGAGGCGGTGGTTGTTTGTCGCCAGTGATGCTGATCACAGACCACGGTGATGATGGTGATTACAACCCATTATGATATTGTTTGATAGTGCCTAATCAAGGAGAAAACAGTGTAGTTCTCGAAGGTAGATCAAGAGCAAGGGGAGAGTGAGAGTAGGATGATAATTTCATAGAGATTAGGGCGTTGGTAAGAAATAGGAGAAATTTAGAATGTGCACTTATTTTTTTTTTTTTTAAGATTACTATAATACTTCGTTTTTTGTGAGGAGCTTTTCTCCTTAAAATAAAGAGAATTTTGTCTTTTCAATTGAGAATTTGTTATTGTCTTTATTTTTTCCAGTATTTAGGATTGTAAATCTGATAGATAACCGAGAAATTGGTTTGGTGGTAATGGGTGTACGAGATCACAACAAATTTTGATTTTTCAAATACTACTAAAAAAAAACATCTTTACGATCACCCCAAATCATCAGATAACCCCTAGAAGCCTTTATTTGATTCAATTTGTTATAATTTTTAATGTTCAAACTTATATTATGTATATGTAGGACAATCAATAAATAATTTAATTTTGCCATGGAAGACACTGGTTATAATTCATTTATTGGGATTAATCTAATTTTTTTAAACGAAAATGATTGCTGAAATTTGCATTCCCAAGCCACACACATTATACATAGGGGGGTTCAACAAAACCCGTCCCAAATTACCGACCATATTACCCAAATACCTAACGAGTAATTATCAGATAATTTAAGAAATTTTTACTTTTTCGGTCCAAGTACCTGATCCGCTAAAAATGACTAAATGTGGAGCAGGTAGTCTATTACAACCGGATACCCGATGACTGAGTTTCGATTTTTTTTAAATAGTGAGTTAAGGTTAATGGGTTATCGGGTTAGCACTTAATTAGTTGCTTACTGCTTAGATTACATTGATATATGACTGAAGTAATATTCCAATTTTGTGGTTATATCTTCAAGTTTTATCCCTAGTCTTTGTTGCTCAAGGATTCGTTTTTCTTTGGTTTAGATTTATAGGTCATATAATTGGTTTACGATTTTTCCTAATTTTAGTTTCTTTCTAAGCTTCAATAATTAGTGTTTCTACCCCATTTTATATAGTGGTAATATATGTTACACCGATACAAATCTGAATACAGATACGGGTATGGAAACGGCAAAATCAAAATTTCTAGATACGGATAAGGCAAAAAAACAAAAATTATAGAAAATTAAAAAAATAAATATAACTCCTACAATTAAAATAAAACATAATTTAAGTAAAAATATTAAAGAATGATTGGGATCAATTAATTACCCAATAAAAATATTGGGCTCAATATTTAGACCGAAACTAAATTATAGAAACTTTTTCACTGGCCCTAAATTATTTAAAAAAAAAAAAACAATAAAACATGTTCAACCCTTAATATGTTCATAAATTTGGAGGGACAACTTTACCCCTAGCCATAGAAAAGTATGAGAAGGTTGGCAGAAGCTTGGACAACTATCGGCACAAAGGTTGGCAGTAGCTTGGAGTAGAGATGCCATGGGGCCGGTCCGGGTGGGCTAGGCCGGGTCTGGCACCGGGCCGGGCTGGGGGGGAGGGGACCGGATTCGAACCGGTCTAGGGGCGGGGCGGTCCGAATCGGGCTGGGGTTGGGGTTGGGGTTTTGGGATTCGGTACCGAATCAAAAACGAATCACGAACCGAATCGAATCGAATCACGAACCGAATCACAAACCGAATCGAACCGAATTAACGAATCGAATCGAATCGAATTCTCAAACCGAACCGAATTCACAAACCGAATCTAACCGAATTTACAAACCGAATCAAACCGAATCATAACTGAATCAAACCAAATCAAAACCGAATCAAACCGAATCATAACCGAATCAAACCGAATCAAACCGAATTATAACCGAATCATAACCGAATCAAACCGAATCAAAACCGAATCAAATCGAATCAAAACGAATCATAACCGAATCAAACCGAATCGAATCGAATCAAACCGAATTTCACATAATGCCATTAGAAATCAGAAGAAATGAATTGTTTCGAAAGTAATTAAATGTTTTTATTCACGAATCACATAATGACATTCGTTATAAATTTTTATATTCGACTAATCACATTCATTTCTTTTGTCAATATTTTTCATTTTTCATTACATATTTACATAAATTACATAGAAAAAAAAATAATCATATTTGATTCATATAAACTAAATTATATTCAGCTAAACTAATATTCATTGATTCATATAAACTAAATTATATTCAACTAAACTTACATTATTCATATAATCTAAATAAATTAACATTTATTGATTTATATAATGAATAAACTAAATTATATTCAACTAAACTAATATTCATTGGTTTTTATAAACCAAATTATGTTCAACTAAACTAACACTCATATAAACTAAACTAGGATTCAACTAAACTAAAATTCAGTGATTCATCTAAATTAAACTATATTCAACTAAACTAAAATTCATATAAACTAAATTATGTTCAACTAACTATATTAAACTAAATAACATTCACTAATTCATATAAACTAAACTATATTCAATGAAACTAACATTCATTGATTCATATAAACTAAACTATATACAATTCAACTAAATAACATTTATTGATTCATATAAATTAAATTATATTCAACTAAATTAACATTCATGTAAACTAAACTATATTTAACTAAATTAACATTTATTAATTCATATAAACTAAACTATATTCAACTAAACTAACATTAATTAATATAAACTAAATTATATATAATTCAACTAAAATGACATTCATTGATTCATATAAACTAAACTATATTCAACTAAACTAACATTTATATAAAATAAACTATACTCAATTAAACTAACATTCATATAACTAAACTAATATTTAATGAGTCATATAAACTAAAATAAATTTAACTATACTAACATTTATTGATTCATATAGACTAAACTAACATTCTTATAAACTTAACTATATTCGACTAAACTAACATTCATTGATTTATAGGAATTAAACTAAAGTATATTCAATTAAACTAACATTCATATAAATTAAACTATATGCAAATCAACTAATATTCGTATAAATTAATTTATGTTCAACTAAACTAACATTTATATAAACTAAAATACATTTAAATAAACTAAATTTTACTAAAATAAAAGATTTAGGCGGGCCGAATAGGGTCGGGCCGGGCCGAACCGAACCGTGGGCCGAATCGAATTTTTTCTCGAACCGAATTGAATAGGGTCAGGGTTGGGAAAATTGGATTCGGATTCGACCCACTTTTGCCCGGTTCGTTGGCGGCCCGGTCTGGTCCGGGGTTAGAGACGGGCCGGGTTGGGGCTGGGCCGGACTGAACCGGCCCAGTGGCCATCTCTAGCTTGGAGTTTGGATAGCTTGCCGCAATAAGTGAATTCTCAATGAATTGAAGGCTAGGTGTACAACACTACAACTTAATAATATCTTCATAAATTTAGGAACTATGCTCCATGTAGCCCCTCCCCTTCTTCTTCTCCATCCTTAACATTTGGCTACTTCATTTCATCTTCTCTTCCCTCCTTCGATGTCAACTTCCAGTCCTTGCCTTACCCACTTTTTAGGGACTATTTGGGCACGTATCCAGCTTGTATCCGTACCCGTATCCCGCCATACCAGTATCCAATACGGGAAACGGTGTCCTCCAAGTGTACCCGTGCTTCATAGGTAGGGGTGGATAACGGATCAGGTCGGGTCGATTTCGTGTTCGGGTCACCTATTTTTGGGTCAGTTATCCCCCAACCCAAACCTGATCCATTTAAGTTTTCGAGTAGAAAATATCAACCTCATCCACTACTTTTGGATTTGGTTCGGGTCCGTTTTTGCCACCCATAGTTGAGATAAAACGGCTGACAAGTTGACAATAGTAGTCTAATTATTTTTTAGGGTTTTAATTTGGGCTTGGGGTTTGGGTAAAGTGGGTGATTGGCTAAGTAAATTTTTTTAACCTACTTAACATAGTTTGCTTATAAGGTCGGTTTGGGTTAACACGACCTAATTTTGACCCGAAAATAATTTTGGGTTACGTGGGTTATTTTCGGGTTAAAATTTTCAACCTTAACCTAACCCATTTAATTTCGGGTCAGGTTTGTGTCAACTCAGTTTAAGTGTTTGTGTCGAAAATCTCAGCCCTAACCCGCTATTTTCGGGTCGAGTTAGGATTGAGTTTTCAGGTAAGGTCAGTTTTTGCCACCACTACTCATAGATGATAATGAGGTTAAATACATCTTAATTCATGTAAAGAATAGACATGTCTATACTTGAATATTTCGCATTATAATGTTGGTTCTATGTCAATGTGTTGTTATTGGTGGTTAGGAGATAATTCTAAATGAATTTTTTGGCAAATTCATTTTGATAGCATATTATTTAGGAATTTCGATAGCAAGTGTAATTTTTTTAAATGTGGGTACCCATGGATGACCCGAGAAATTCAGGTAACCGATTTGCGGGTATCCGAATTCCAGGGTCAGGTTATTGGTCGTATTTTAAAGTACCCGATAAAATGGGTATCCATTTTTTTGGGTACCCACTAACGAAACCCCTATATATACGCTTATTATCCTATACTATATGGGACTAACAGGATTACTTAAAAAAAATTTAGGAAAAGAAAGTCGCAATTCACAAAGCAATAACATTTATAGATAAAATTTTAGCCAAAATCTTAAATATTATCTTTCAAAACTTTAACAACTAGATACTAGTCCCTCTGTCCCTCAAAGATTGACTCATTTGACTTTTTGCGGTCTCCAATACACGACTTTGAACCTTTTTATCTCCAAATCCGTAAGATAAAAAATTATAAAAACTTGATATTCTAAATTTTTTTTCATTGAAATACATCCAATAAAATCCCACTTGAATACATTATTTCTTATAATATGATGAGAATTTATGATCAAAATTTTTAAACTTTAACTCTATAAATAGAAATGGAATGAGAGGGAGGGAGTAAATCCCAAAAATTTGGTACGGTACCATATTAGTTTCTGAAAAATTCCAATTTGGACCGACAACTATACACGTGGAACGAATTAACTGAAGCCATTTAAAATTTATTTTCTTTTTCTTTTATTTCGTAATTTATGTGCACTGAGAGAGCGAGAGCATAGCAAACCCAAGCCCCCAACACAACCTACCATTTCCCCACTGCGTGCTACTCCCACGCGCGTCCATTTCTCCAGATCCATATATTCATTTTTATATACCAAATAATTGCATTAAATTTAGAGCCAAAAATTAGAAAGGAAAAAAAATAAAAAGAGTGTAGATCTAAGAGACTAAGAGTACACTGCACACTCAAGCAGAAAAAAAAAAAACCCGAAAAAGAAAAAGGAAATACACAGTCACCACAGCTCACCAACCCTCAGTTGGAATAGGTTCTATAAATACCCCTTTTACTCCTTGCAAGTTTGCTCGCCTTCGACCTATTTCTCTACCTTCTCCCTAAGCTCTTTGGAAGTACTAGGATCCGATTACTCCCAAGGACTCATCTATGGCTCCCGGGTACGGGTTCCTTTCTCTCTCCTCCGTTTCTATTTTCATTCCATGCCTTCCATTTCCTTGGATTCTTACTATATTTTCTCGATTTTCTCTACTTTCTATAGTTATCCTCTGATTTTTCATATTTCTCTTTCAAAATTCATCTCGTCTCGATTTTTTTTTATTGAAATAGTACGATTGATTTGTGTGAGTGTATTTTTGCTTTTGATTATATTAATGCTATGAATGAGATCTAGTTTTCAGGTGTCGGCTGTTCATATTTGCGTCGGGATCTGTGTTTTTTTTTCTTTTGAAATGTAGATCTGATGATTATATAATTATTGTCGGATCATAGGATGCTAGATCTAATTAATTCTATGAATGTTATGATTCTGATTGAATTGTTGTGATTAATGCGTGTATTGTGTTTTAATATGATTTGCTACATTATCATGTAGAGATCGAATCATATGTCTATTTTGATGATATTTTGATCGATTATTATGGCTTAGGATGTTATAAAAAAAAGCATAGGTTATAATCTAATAACTGGTTTTTGATGTAACCAAATAATGGAACCTGATTTTCTAGGTTTGATTAAATACTGAATAAATATATAAAATAAAATAAAACAAAATAATTTAAGGTAGGTGAGGCAATTATAAAGCTGGGGTCATGAGATTCGTACTTTGGATCTCTAGGTTGGTAGGAAATTTTTTGATTGAGGATACTGGTATTCTGTTAGTACGTATTCATTGAAATTGTATGATTGTGCAGTCATATTAAAAGCTGTTAGATGTTCAGCTTTTTGTTTGAGTTTCCTAAACTGGGTATGCTTTTCAGGAATTTCCTGATTTAGTTGGATGTTTGTTTATTACTATTTTTGTTGATTTATGAATATGAGGAACACGGTGATTTTCGAAATCTGAGTTGATTTTGAAATTTGTGGAAGTAGTTACTCGGATTAGTTAGCTGATCATTTATTCTAGGAACACGCAACTGTTGGAAATCGGTTAACTGTGAAATGAATGAAATCATTTGATACTTGATCATTAATGCTAGGATTTGAATCATAGTAAAGTAATTTGGTGATGAAACTTTTTCGAGCCCTGTTTTAACGATTTTAGTTTGATGTTATGGAAATGGCGCTAAGTTTTGTTTGAATTGATTTTCTTAATATGCAGTATGGCTTCTCACATTGTCGGATACCCTCGTATGGGACCCAAGAGAGAGCTCAAGTTCGCTCTTGAGTCTTTCTGGGATGGTAAGAGCAGCGCTGAGGATTTGAAGAAGGTGGCTGCTGATCTAAGATCATCCATCTGGAAGCAGATGTCAGTTGTCGGTATCAAGTACATTCCCAGCAACACCTTTGCTTACTACGACCAAATTCTTGACACCACTGCCATGCTTGGTGCTGTCCCCCCAAGATACGGGTGGAACGGTGGTGAGATTGGATTCGATGTTTACTTCTCCATGGCCAGAGGAAACGCCTCCGTGCCTGCTATGGAGATGACTAAGTGGTTTGACACCAATTAGTAAGTGATGCAGGATTTTCTTTAAGTTTATTATAATTCAAGTTTTCTGTTCTGAAGATTTTCTCTGTGCTTATATGTGTTATGTTGTTTGCATCAGTCATTACATTGTCCCTGAGTTGGGCCCAGAAGTAAACTTCTCATATGCTTCCCACAAGGCTGTTGAAGAATATAAGGAGGCCAAGGCTGTATGTATTTGTTCATGTATCTTTTATTTATCCATTATGCTCTTTAGATAAGACTCCCTAATAAGTTAGGATGAAATGGATATGTACATTTTGCAAGCATAGAAGGTTAATTATCATGCTAGATGATCTAGACTTGATTAGTTTGTTATTGAAGTCTTTGCTAAATCTGATAGATTTGACCTGAATTTCAGTCATCCAGCTAGGAATGATAAAAGATGAATATCCTAGGTTTTATTTAACAAGGTACAAGTGTCAGTATGAATTCTGAAGGCTTTGGTCATAAAAAAGTTTCCACAACTGTTTGATTTACGATTAGTCTTGAGATTTCTCTTGCAAGAACTTCTTAGATATCCATTGACTTCATTAGTTATGTCACTTTCCTTTCACCTTTAAATTACTGCTCTCCTATCTAGCAAAAATTACTAAAAGCCTGTCTCCAAGAGGTCTTGATTGTCATGCACATAATTTATGCTGCCTCTTGTGCTCTTGTTGTCAGAAGATACAAATTGAAGATTCATGTTTCTTAAGTTCTGTAGTAGTCTCCATAAAGCAAGTTCAATTTGTGTTTAATTGGTGTAAATATGATTAACTCATCTCATCTTTTGTCCAACAGCTTGGAGTAGACACTGTCCCTGTTCTTGTTGGACCAGTCTCCTACTTGTTGTTGTCCAAGCCTGCTAAGGGTGTCGAGAAATCATTCAACTTGCTTTCTCTTCTTCCCAAGATCCTTGCAGTCTACAAGTGAGAATTGGCATTTTTTTGGTATATTTGTATTGATTGATATCCCTTCGCTAACATTTATGTTGTCTTCAGGGAAGTTGTTGCTGAACTCAAAGCAGCTGGTGCTTCTTGGATCCAGTTCGACGAGCCTGTGTTGGTGAAGGATCTTGAAGCTCACCAATTGGCAGCCTTTTCTGCTGCTTACGCTGAACTAGAATCTACTTTGTCTGGGTTGAATGTTGTTGTTGAGACTTACTTTGCTGATGTTACCCCTGAGGCATACAAGACTCTTATCTCTTTGAAGGGTGTTACTGGATTTGGGTTCGATTTGGTCCGTGGAACTAACACATTGGAATTGATTAAGGCTGGATTCCCCTCAGGCAAATACCTTTTTGCTGGTGTGGTTGATGGAAGGAACATTTGGGCCAATGATCTTGCTGCTTCCCTTGCTACCCTTGCGAGTCTCGAGGGCATTGTTGGAAAGGGTTGGTGATTTTACTTTGCATTTTAGAACAAAAAACTAAGTTGCCTAATAAAGAAGTTTGTCTAATATGGTTGTTCTTTGCTTGCAGACAAGCTTGTAGTCTCTACTTCTTGCTCACTTCTTCACACTGCTGTTGATCTTGTTAACGAGACCAAGCTTGATGATGAAATCAAGTCATGGCTTGCATTTGCTGCCCAGAAGGTTGTAGAAGTTAATGCTTTGGCTAAGGCATTGGGTGGTCAAAAGGATGAGGTAATCTTGCTTTCTAGTTCTGTTGGCAATTGTTTCTTCGGTTGTTAATTTTCATATTTGATCCCTAATTTCTCTTCACATCCTTTTCAGGCTTTCTTCTCTGCCAACGCTGCTGCTCAGGCCTCAAGGAAGTCCTCCCCAAGGGTTAACAATGAAGCTGTTCAAAAGGCTGTAAGTAGTTTTCCAGCATCTTTTGGTATTTGATACTTCCTATGCAGTGTATTATTGGTTGACATATTTCATGTTACTGATGTGAGCTATGTATAATGTAATTTAGGCTGCCGGATTGAAGGGATCAGACCACCGCCGTGCCACAAATGTTAGTGCTAGACTTGATGCTCAGCAGAAGAAGCTTAACCTTCCTGTTCTTCCCACCACCACAATTGGATCCTTCCCACAGACCGTGGAGCTTAGGAGGGTGCGCCGTGAGTTCAAGGCCAACAAGTGAGTTATCTGTGGCAATTTGAAATTAGATTAAAACTTCATCATTCATTTGATCCTTTCTAATACTGATATTGCTTGATTACTTGTAGGATTTCTGAGGAAGAGTATGTCAAGGCCATCAAGGAGGAAATCAGCAAGGTTGTCAAGCTACAAGAAGAACTTGACATCGATGTCCTTGTGCACGGAGAGCCTGAGGTTAGTTTTTTGTATAGTTGTTGTGATCAATTCAGAGTTTTGAAATGTAAGCTTTTGTTCTAATTGCCCCATATGTGCATTTTCACTTTTTGTAGAGGAATGACATGGTTGAGTACTTCGGAGAGCAGTTGTCTGGTTTTGCCTTCACTGTGAATGGATGGGTTCAATCATATGGTTCTCGTTGTGTGAAGCCACCAATTATCTATGGTGATGTTAGCCGCCCCAAGCCAATGACCGTGTTCTGGTCATCCACTGCTCAAAGCATGACTTCCCGACCAATGAAGGGTATGCTTACCGGGCCTGTTACCATTCTCAACTGGTCCTTTGTCAGAAATGACCAACCCAGGTATGATCCTTTTTCGCCTTGTAAACGAGAAATCTGATAGAAGCCTGCACTAAATTGAAGGTTTGGATTGTAGGCACTAGTTCCTCAAGTATTATGTTTTGTTTCTCAGGCACGAGACTTGCTACCAGATTGCCTTGGCCATCAAGGATGAGGTGGAGGATCTTGAGAAGGCTGGTATCAATGTTATCCAGATTGACGAGGCTGCTTTAAGAGAGGGTTTGCCACTCAGGAAGTCTGAGCACGGTTTCTACTTGAAGTGGGCTGTCCATTCCTTCCGTATCACCAATGTTGGAGTGCAAGACACCACCCAGGTAACTTTTGTCTTATTCTCCAGCTATTGCTTATTAGAATCAGGAAGGTCTTGTGAACAAAGGAACTCAAATACTCATCTATTGGCTTCATTTTGCAGATCCACACCCACATGTGCTACTCTAACTTCAATGACATCATCCACTCCATCATTGATATGGATGCTGATGTCATCACCATTGAGAACTCTCGATCTGATGAGAAGCTCCTCTCAGTTTTCCGCGAGGGAGTTAAGTATGGTGCTGGAATTGGTCCTGGTGTCTACGACATTCACTCTCCTAGGATCCCACCCACCGAGGAAATTGCTGACCGCATCAGGAAAATGCTTGCAGTTTTGGAGTCCAATGTCTTGTGGGTCAACCCAGACTGTGGTCTCAAGACCCGTAAGTATGGTGAGGTTAATCCAGCTCTTTCCAACATGGTTGCTGCTGCCAAGCAGTTGCGCCAAGAGCTTGCCAGTGCCAAGTAAGGGGGGATTTATGAAGGGGTGAGAACATACACAAGCTATGTTGGATTTATACGTGATTTTGATTTTGGCTTTGGAATTCTCAAATAATCACCTTAGAAGTAGCTGAAATTTAGTATGTGGCTCCTTGAGGAAGCCTTGTTTAGTTTTGTTTTGCGGGTTTTGGATTTTTCTTTGTCACCCATGAGAGTTCTGTCCTTGGTTGTTGTCGATGAGGATTGAGGACTACTCAATGTACCTCTACTTATGAAAATCTAAGGAATGCCTCTTTGTTCCACAAATTTCTTTTCATTGTCCTCACTGGAATATGCTTTTTGTTCATGAACGCTAGAATTTGTCGCACAGAACTAACAGAGCCTTCCAAATTCCAACCAGAAAAACGCTCAGACCTAAATTTAACTCTGAAATCGATTTGATCTGAAAATTTAAATTTTAAAATGATTTGTATTCGACGTGAAATCTACCTGAATGCAATGTGACTAAAAATATTCAATCAGGCATGACCTAATCAACTTGAAATCCACAATCTAATTCGACTAATTTTGACCTAATCAACTTGAAATCCACAATCTAATTCGACTAATTTTGACCTAAACTATAATAAACCAAAGTAATTGGTGTATTTTGTAAAATTTACTTCGTTATTTATTAAATATTTTAAATAAATAAGTTTTTGTTGTAAAATAAGAATAGATATGGGATAATTCTTATTATATATATATATGAGAACCCCTAATATGAGAACTCTTTTAAGTGTTCTAAACTAATGAACATTATGTTCTAAACCAATAAACATTATGTTATAAACTAGTGAACACAGTGTTCTAAATCAATGAACTATGTGTTCTAAACTAATGAAGATAATCTTCTAAACCTTAAAGCAATGAACTGAGTTAGGGTAGAATCAGTTTGGGTTGTTTCTTCATTGACCCATAGTGTTTGGGTATAGTTAGGAAACTTGTGTTCGGGTATAATGTTCTAAACCAGTGAACTCAACGTTCTAAACCAGTGGACATTGGGTATAGTTAGGAAACTTGCCTAAGCTTGTATTTCTTATACTGTTTTATATATATGATGTTCTAAACCAGTGACCTCAATGTTCTAAACCAGTGAACACAATGTACAAAAAGTTAAAGGAATGGCAATGTGCTAAATGCTGTTCCAAACCAATGAATATCATGTTCTAAACTAATGAACACAGTGTTCTAATCCATTGAACACAATGTTCTAAACCAATGAACATTATGTTCTAAAGTATTGAACATGATGTTCTAAAACGATTTGGAGTTCATTCTAAATGATTGATATAATGTTCTAAACTATAATGATTGATATAATGTTCTAAATTAACGCTGGCCAGTTGTTCTAGGTACTGTTGTATTATTTGAATGTTTTAATTTTCGTTTTCGATGTACTAAACTCTTGTTGCAATGTTCTTACCTTTATGTAGGAGCATTGAAAGACAACCAATTGATACTACACACAAGCGAAAAGCCGCTGATGTTGCTTTGAACAAGCAACAGAAGAAGAAAAAGGAGATCCCTACCACTCCCAAAACCATCAAGAAAAGGAATGTCCTTAACCAACGAATTCCACCGAAGCAATTCATAACCGATGTCTTGGTTAACCTCTTTGACCAACACAAAGAAGCAATAAAAAATATAGGCTTCGGGAGCTTCCTAGAGTTAGATTTAGATGGTCATAAATCTAACTTCGGTGCAAAACTGGTCAATTGCTTCGATGAAGATAAATCTGCTTTGGTACTCTCCCATGGCCAGGAGATACTAATATCAGTTGAAGATGTCCACCTAGTTTATGGTCTTCCCATTGGAGGGACCCATATTCTTGAAAAGAAATTTAAAGACCAAGACACAAAGGCAAAAGCGTTTTTGCAATGCTGGAGAAGTACCTTTGGCATTACTACTGGGAGTCCTACAAACTCAGCCCTCATTGCTAGAATAAAGGAGCTTTTAATGTCTGCAAGGAGTTCTTATGGAACTTTGTTGTAGCTGCTATCAATTGCTGTGTTAAATCCACAACAAACTGTTTAGTCAATATTAAGTTTTTGTCCTACTGCGAAGACATAAGCAATATCAAGACACTGAATTGGTGTGAATTCACCTACAAGCACATGGTCTAATCAATAAGTGATTGGAAAAATGGTTATACATTTTTCACTAGTCTACTACCATTTTTACTTGTAATTCTAATTTTTTTTTGCTTGTTATTATTGCTCTGATTATTGTTCTAAAAATAAAGTGGAATATTCTAAATATTTGTGCTATTTGTTCTAAACAATTTCACCTATTGTTCTACAGATTTCTTACTTTGATCGCCTCAAAAGAGGTAGTGTTGTTAACCCAAGGCAATTCCCTTTGATTGGAGTCTAGAATAAGGAGTTGATCCAATCAAGAATGAAAATTGAACTCGTAAGAGGCTTTGGGAAAGGGATCATTCTTGACAGAATGATCAAAGAGGAGAATGCTAACCCTGCATTTGGAGTATTACCTTCAACATCTTCTACTCCAAAAGACGTACTTGTGAGTTCATTTTAAACATTTTAATATTATGGCATGTGTTCTTCTAAATCATTATGTTTTAAATTCTTACACTACTAAATTAGATACTATTGTTGTAAATTTGGCAAATTGTTCTAATATGTCCTTCTCCATCCGTATAGGCTTTCTTGAACAGCTTTGCAAATATGGCAAAGGCTCTTGCTTCCAATGTCAATGACTTGTACTCTATGATTGAAAAAGCAAGCAGCTTATTGGGAGAAATCGAATGAGAGACGAAATGAATACTCTCGTTGCCAACATTTGGAACAAGTACACCTGAGTACAAAGCACTTAACGCCCGGATTTAATGAGTAGTCCCACCATACTCAGCCAAGACCAGCATCTTTTTGACGAGCCAACTTTTATGCAAGAGCTTAACGATGTAATGGGTAAAGCTTAGGAAAGATATCAACCTAAGGATGTGGTTGTTTCATCCCACCATAGCTTTGACCTTTTTTCTAAATCATAAACAGTGTCACCTCCCCGTCCTCTTATTACAACTCCCTCAGCTTCCCCGGTCCCCAACCCCACTGATGCACAGTTTTTAACACCTCCTGCTTCACCTGCCCCACCTCTTACTGATTCCCCAGCTCAAGCAGTTGCTTCTATTTCTACTCTCCCTGAACATTGTGCTGCATCAAACAAAGAAATGGAAGAGCAAATACACAAATTGACAAAGTCAATTATGCAAGATATTCCGAAGGAAAGGTAATCATTCTCTACTATGCTTTTGTCCTAATTCTGCTAAATTGTTCTAAAAGTCCATTCTTATTGTACTAAATTAGTGAACTTGATGTTCTAAACTAGTGAACTTGATGCTCTAAACCTCAACGGAATGAAATTACTAAATGTTTTATTTCCGTAATTCTTGACTAATGTTCTAAACTAGTATACATAATGTTCTATAAGAGTGAGCATAATGTTTTGAACTACCAAACATATAATTGTACTCGTATAATTTCATAAATTCACACATTTCAAAACCAACATAATATACTATAATGGTTAATTTAGAAAATATTTAGTAATCAACATAATATACTGTAATGGTTAATTTCTAATTCTAAACGCTAGGAAATTAGTTCAAAATAGTTTGGTGGGCATTTCCAAACTACAGAACATCATGTTCTAAATTAGTGAACTTGATGTTCTAAACTAGTGAACTTGATATTCTATTGTTCTATTTAATTGAATGTTCTGACCCAATTATAGGTATGAGCAAGACGTTGTGGTCGGGTTGAATGAAAAAGAACCACAACGTGGAAAAAGACGTCCACAAAACCTTTCTTTGTATCTACGCTCTCCATTCATGGTAAAGAATAAAACGACATCAAAAAGAGTCAATGCAGCACAACGAACAGTTGCTGAATATGCATTTTTAGAAGGCCCCGATAGGTACATGTTCTAATTTTATGATCAGTTGTTCTAAACACTACATTTAATGTTCCAATTCTTAACACTGGTGTTCTTATATTCAAATACCATTCTAAACTTATATTTTTCTTTATCCCCATGACTATAAGCGAGGAGTTGTACAATGATCATCAAACTTGGATTAGCAGGGAAGATATAATGTCACTTGTATATGACAATTTGATCATGAATAACATCATTGATTCATGGGCCTATATTTTGAACGTTCAGAATAGAAGGAGAAATGCTGAATCAAAGAACAGATTTTTCTTCACCTCTGAGCTTTGGGTAAATTATATTTTTAGAAAGTTGTTCTTTTAATAAACTTCAGTTATATCCTTTCAATCAATTTGGGTGAATGTTGTTCTAAATTATCTAAATTTTGTAAATTACAGATCATACTCTGTAGTGATAGGTACTTCCCTGCGTCCACTCCTTTCGAGGAAAAATACCAAGCCTTCGCAACAAGAATGGAGAGTGAACTCGAACACTCCAATGTCACAACCCTTGACAAAATGCAATTGGTAAGAACAATGAATTTCAATATGACAATAAATTTTTATTTATACTATAAACTATATGTTCTTATTATTACTATATTTTCAGGTGTTCTTCCCCATAGTAGCCTTCGAACACTATTACTTTTTCTGTTTCAACTTCATCACAAAGGGAATCGAGGTGATTGACAACAGATTCCTGGAGAAGGGAATCTCATTTACCTCGAAATACAAAAACTACCACAATACAATGGTAAATGTTTATTTACCTCAAGGAAATCTATATTGTTCTACTGTTCTTACAATACACTACAACTTTAATTACACTATTGTTCTACTGTTATAAAAACTATCTATATGTTCTAAACCAATGAGCTCAATGTTCTAAATCATTATACATAATGTTGTAAACCAATGAACATAATGTTCTAAACTAGTTAACTCAATGTTCTAAACTAATGAACTCAGTGTTCTAAACCAATCAACTCAATGTTCTAAACCAATGAACATAATGTTCTAAACCAATGAACTCAATGTTCTTAACCAATGTACATAATGTTCTAAACCAATGAACATAATGTTCTAAACTCAGTATTCTAAACCAGTCAACTCAATGTTCTAAACCAATGAACTCAATGTTCTAAACAAATGTACATAATGTTCTAAACCTATGAACTCAATGTTCATAATGTTCTAAGAATTAATCTTATTGTTCTAAATATTTACTTGTGTATCGTTATAAGACTCTAAATTGATTTTGCATTGTTCTAACCTTATGTTACAATGTTTGTTATAACACAGGCCAAAGCCTTTGGTAGACTTTTAACAGAGAAATAGATGGGCAATTGTGAACTCGTGTCTACTTTTAAAAATTCATTGAAAAAAATGAAATGGAGGGACAACAAGAACGCAAATGATTGTGGAGTGTTCATTTTAAAGCACATGAAAATATACCAAAATCAAAGTGGTTCACAATGGGACATAGGACTAGAAGCTACTGATGTAAGTTAATAGTGTATAGACTACACTAAGTCTTTTGAATTATTGAAATTTCCATTCTGACACATTGATTTCCTTTCATTATCTGTTTCATTCTGAAATGCTTAAGAAATTACGTATTGAATACTGTGGAAGAATCTTGACAAGCAATGAGAATCAAGTTAAAAAAGAAGTAATTTATAAGTCAAATGTGTGGGCAAAGGATCAGTTGAAGCATCAGGATGAATCGTGATGATGATTGGGGGAACTACAACAATGATTGATTGATTTCATTTTAAGGAACTCTATGAACAATAGTACTAACATTATATTACTATATTTACAACTACTTTTTTTATTGTTCAAATATAACTTTGATGTGATTAATTTTCAACATTTTTATTTTGTTCTAAACTAGTGGGTTGTTCGTAAATTTGTTCTAAACTCTATGGTCATATTCGTAAATTTGTAGATATATTGTTCTAAACTAGTGGGTTATTCCAAATGAGTGAACATCATGTTCTAAACTAATAAGTACAGTGTTCTAAACCAACTAACTCAGTGTTCTTAACCAGTGAACATAATGTTAACATATCAAACCACTAAACATTATGTTCTAAACTAATGAACATCGTGTTCTAAACTATTGAACGTAATGTTCTAAATTAATGATATAATGTTATAAACTAGTGAACACTCTAACCCTGTTCATTACCAACGAATATAATGTTCCAAACTAATGACATAATGTTATAAAGCATTGAACCAATAAACATCATGTTCTAAACCAATGATGAAGGTTCAATGGGCACTCAAGAGGGGGGGGGGGGGGGGGGGGGGGGGGGGGGGGGGTGAATTGAGTGTTAAGTAACCGTTGGCAATTTTTGCTTCTTTTCGGATTATGTGTAAGGAACCAGTTGTGCTGGTTCCCTTATGCAACGGAATAAAACAAGGCAATAAAGAACACCACAGACTTAACGAGGTTCAGCCAACTCTGGCCTACGTCCTCCTATCCTAAGTCCTTTATTAATCTACTCCGAAAAATAAAGATACAAAACACTCTACTGTTTCCCTATTCCGGGAACCAGTAAACCCCACACTCGACTCCGAATGTGCTTTGAACTTACCCTCGTAAGTTCCTAGTGTGTTTGAACTCACAAACACTCACCAAGTCTTCAACCTCTCTGTCAAAGACTTAATACAAGATCAAGAATTCTCAAATGATCTAACTCTCAAAAGTCAAATAGAGAAAAACGTTAACACACTATTATGCTCTTGTGTATCACTTAATAATTGAATTAGTGCTTTTAGCTCTCAAGGATCAAACTCTATTAAAATTACGTGAGAGCTCTGTGTTTGATTATTCAGATAAAGATGTATTTATAGGTTAGTCGGCCAAACCCTCAAATCATGCATATAAGATATATATGCGATTTTAGGATAAGTATTTATCCTAATTGATTTGATCATAAGATAAGATCAACTTAGGATAAGATACTTCCCGGTTTTTAGCTAACCAAAAACATCATCTTATCTTTTAGCTGCTTAGATATATCTTAAATCAATATATTTCGGAAAATATCCTTTTTGTAAAATCTTTGTAAAAACCGCAGCTTGAATAATCTGTTCAGTTAACCTGGTTCCCTGACCTGGTTCCCTGAACTGAATATGTTATGAAATTTGTTCCAAACCTTGTACCAAATTTCATAACGATATTTAATATACTAAAAGCACTTTATATACTCAATTATATAAGTTGTACTACGGAGCATTTACATGAAGATCCTAAATAACTCTTCGAGTGTAGTCTTCCTTCATGCATTCGTTAAGTCTTGAAAGCTTCCATGAATGAACTAAATTGTTGACCAAGGACCTTCCTTTAAGTTGATCGAAAGTCCTTTCAAGCTTCCAATCTTAGAAATCAACTTAGATGCATAGCTCATTTATCATCTAGTTGTTCTCTGTATAAAGATAAGTTAGTTCAACAAATATCTCATATAAGTAATAACTTATCTAGGGAAACAGTGTTCTATGTTAGCTGGTTCCCCCAACTGTATTGAACACTTTCAAAGACCTACTTCCCTTAGCTGTTTGTCATCATTCAAAACTATCGATCAGAACCTAAGGGACTCAACAAATTCCCCCTTTTTGATTATGACAAACACTTGAAGTTTCTGCACCTGTGAACCTACTCAAAAACAATAGTCAAAAACTTCAAGAACTCAAAACTCAATGGAACAAGTCAGTTAAGCCAACTGGTTCCCTAAACAGAAACAGAAAATAAAATAAAGTAAGTAACAAACTCAAACACAACTTAATCTAAACTAGTAAAGACTCTAGGCTTCAACTTCAACTATTTTCCCCCTTTTGGCATCATTAAAAAGATATGCAAAAGTAGCATCTTATGCATAAAGTAACGTGCTAAACCATCCAATGGCATCAACCATTATACAAATAAAGTGCTGCAAAAGAAGGTCAGAATAGTCAAAGTTAAGTCATGCCACCAATAGAGATCATAGTTTAATACAGACCAACAAAAGTGAACGATAGAGCCCAAATCCATATCAAAACAAGTTCATGGATTGGGAGAAATAAAAACAGTCCAACAAAATCAGTTATTCAGAATATTATAATAAAGGTAGGCTAAATGAAAAAAGAGGACAGATTCAATCCTTATCATCATTTTCATCATCTCCTTCCTCTTCTTCAGTGGCAGCCTCCTCAGCTGTTTCTTCCTGGTTCTCCTCCTCTTCACTGTCATCTTCCTGCTGGTCTACTTGCTGGTCCTCCTCAATTTGTTTCTTCTCATTTCCAGAACTGCCAGCAATCTGTTTCTCTAACTTGATCATCCTCATAATAAATGAAGTGGATAGACCTTCAACCAAGTTCACTAACTTGCTGAGCTGATCCCCTACAACATTTATCTTCTCTTCTTGACTCTCCAGCCTCTTAAGAATAACCTGCTGACCAGCTGGTTCCTCTGCCTTCTGTTTCTTCTTGGCAGGCTTAGGAGTCTCTACTGGTTCCTCCTCCCTAAACTTCAACACCCCAGCACTTATGATCAACCCCTTTTGTTTCAGAATACCTTTGGTAAACACCATTGCAGGAGTAGTTGATCCACTGAGAGAAACATTATTCTCTTTAAGAAGCTTAGTTATGTAGGAGCCATAAGGAAGAGAGTGGTGGGATGAATTATAGCAATTCATCATATGGTTTATCATTAGAGAAGGAAGATTTATCTTAATCCTTTTCATCAGCAAGTATATGAGCACCATTTCCATTATGCGCACAAAACCCCTACCTTGTGCTCGAGGGATAATCATCTTGTTGCACACAGAGTGAAGGACCAGCATCACTGGTTCCTTCAAGCTACCAGTTTTAAATGTTCCAGCTTTCTTTGGAACTTTTCCTCCAAACACAAAATCATGCACTTCATCTGGACTGACCCCTATAAGTGTGGGCCATCCATCTTCAGAATACTCATCAAAACCATCTCTGGGTATATTTAACAACCCAGCCAAGCTTGCAACAGACACATTTACTTCAATATCATTCACAACTGAACTTAACGATCTATCCAACATTTGTTTCAAATTCACATAAAACTTTCTAACACCATCAATATTAGCATCACAGACATCAAACAAAGGCATCCAACCCTTATATTCTAACAGCTCTTTCACATCACTTAACGCAACCTCATCAAAATAACCAACTAGTGTTTTACACCCAGATACCACAACCCTAGAACCTAAATCAGTCATACCAACAGATGGAGATTCTACTGACATACCTCTTGCAGACTTCCACGCTGTTCTCTTTCGTTTGGAACCAGCAGAGTCCATCGACTGTTCCTCTATTACTACTTCGCCAATCCTTTTTAGGGATGACCTGGTCACTCTGCTGCGAACCAAGGGTTCTGTAGTCCACTTTCTATGCCCAATGATCTGTAGATCATCTTCCTCACTACGAACTTCCTCCTCTTCCCTTTCTCCAACAGTGTTGAAGAGTTCTTTAGTGCTTTTAGGCTGGTCCCCTTGAGATGAGACAGGTTCCTTGATGATGGAATCATCAGCCTCAGGGGTCTTGGGTAAAGGTGCATTTTTGGGAGGTGGAGGTGAGGGAGATTTAGAAGATGGGGATAGAGTTGGTGATGGGTTCTTTGTGGTGGTTGGAGGTGAGTTGCTCGATGAAGTTGGAGCAGGGTTTGCTTCATTGATGGAGGCCTCCTTCAATTGAGTTGACTCACTTGCTTGAGTCTTCTCCTTTCTTTTCTTAGCTGGAGCCCTGGTTGATTTCCTACCCATTGTTGCAAATGAGCCTCACAGATTTGAGGGAGATGGGAACGAGTGAACAGTGATCAGGGTATCACTTTTGAACGAGAGAGAGAGATGAGTAGAGTGATGATGTGATGTGAGGCTGTATCAAGGTGTTTATATGTATTTATATCAATTGCACAGACATAGGATTTCCAATAACTAGCCGGTTGAGAGTCAAAGTAAATGAGAGAGATAATTTCAGAAATTGAAAATTTTAAAATTTGTAGTTATCTTTTTATAAAAGAGTCAACCAACTATAAATTAGGCAATTAAATATATTTGCCTCTTTGTAGGATAGGAATAACTGAAATAAGATAATTCTTTCCAAAAAGAAATTATCTTATAGTAATCTTCCGAAAATAAGATATTTTCGGATGACATATCAGAGCTGAACTGCTGTTTCCTCTTGCTGGTACCTGTACTGAACCAGTCATTCTATTTTCAGCATGTTTCAAAATAACTTCTCCTGTTTCTATGCAACAACAATCCACTTGGGGTTATTTACACAATATTTGCAAGTAAGAAGCATAGTTATATACATAATCGATACAAAAGCATACTTATTCTAGCCAATCATTGAAGGAAATAATTGAAGCCATCGCCTAAAGTCTAACTAGACCTAAAAGGACTCTTAACCTACAAAAGACTCTCTACATAAAGGCTTTGTGAAGATATCAGCTATTTGATCTTCACTTTTACAGAACAACATCTCCACCAATCCTTTCTCCACATTGTCTCTTAGAAAATGGTGTCTTATCTCAATGTGTTTGGTCTTGGAGTGTTGCACCGGGTTCTTTGAAATATTGATTGCACTAGTGTTATCACAAAAGATAGGAATACTTTTATAAATAACACCAAAATCTTTCAGCTGGTTCCTTATCCACAGTAGCTGGGAACATCATGAAGCTGCAGCTATATATTCTGACTCTGCTGTGGATAGGGCCACTGAATTTTGCTTCTTAGAACCCCATGATATAAGACAAGAGCCAAGGAAGTGTGCCATACCTGATGTGCTCTTTCTGTCAACTAGGAAACCAGCATAATCTGCATCTGTATATCCAATGAGATCGATGGTACTGCCTTTGGGGTACCACAAAAACAGATCTGCTGTTCCCACAAGATACCTGAGTATCCTTCTAACATCCTTCAAGTGAGACTCCTTTGGATTGCTTTGAAACCTAGCACACAAACCAACAGAAAGCACAATGTCAGGTCTACTAGCTGTTAGGTAAAGTAGAGAACCAATCATTCCTCTATAAAGCGTAGCTTCAACATTTTTTCCTTTAAGATCAGCATCCAACTTTGTGGATGTGGGAACAGGTGTATCATAAGCTTTATTGTTCTCCATGCCAAACTTTTTCAGCAGCTCTTTTAAGTACTTCTGTTGATGGATCATTATACCATCATTTGTTTGCTTAATCTGCAAACCTAGGAAGAACCCTAGTTCTCCCATCATACTCATTTCAAATTCACTCTGCATAAGATTTGCAAATTCATCACACAAAGTTTGATTAGTAGCACCAAATAAAATGCCATCAACATAGATTTGTACTACAATTAAGTGTTTCCCCCTGGTTCTTATGAACAAGGTCTTGTCTACTGTTCCTCTCTTGTAATCATTAGCCATCAAGAAATTGGACAGTCTTTCATACCAAGCCCTTGGAGCTTGTTTCAAGCCATATAATGCTTTATCCAACTTATATACATGCTGGGGAAACAGTGCATCTTCAAAACCAGGTGGCTGCTCCACATATACTTCTTCCTTCAAATAGCCATTAAGGAATGCAGTCTTCACATCCATCTGAAACAGCTTAAAATTCATGTGAGCAGCATAAGCAATTAAAATCCTAATAGCCTCTAGCCTAGCTACTGGTGCAAACGTCTCATCATAGTTAATTCCTTCTTGTTGATTGTACCCTTGCACCACTAGCCTTGCTTTGTTTCTGACTATAGTACCGAGGTCATCTAACTTGTTTCTAAAAACCCATCTAGTACCAATGACTGATCTTTCCTTTGGACGGGGAACCAGGTGCCAAACCTGGTTTTTCTGAAACTGATTTAATTCATCTTGCATAGATAGTATCCAATCAGGATCAGTCAATGCCATTTTATAGTCAGTAGGCTCTACATTAGACAGGAAAGAATAGAAAGCACAAAAGTTTTGAAAGACACTTCTTCTCGTTTGAATCCCCTTATTTATATCACTAATTATTTGATCAGTGGGATGAGAGGCCTTATATCTAAAACTTTTGACATTGATACTGTTTTGTGCTTCCTCATTAAGTTGGGAACTAGCATGTTCATGAATCTCTTCTCTTTCTGAAGAACCAGGAGAATTTACATTCATGCTGTTTCCTCTATCATTACTTACCTCAGGTTCAGGGGTGATACCTTCTTCTGTTCCCCCTGAGCTCATTACCTGTCTATTATGTGTGGAACCATTAGGATTTGGTTCCCCTTCAGAATCCTCATTTTCTCCATTTTCTTCTCTAGGCACTTCATTATTATTATCTGGTGGAGTATCTGGTAGGCCTAGTTCTGCTTGCACTTCATCTGAGGGACCAGTATACTGGTTCCCCGTGAAATCCATCAAACCAATCACTTCATCAGGTTGTACCTGCGCAATCTCAGACGACATGTTAAATTCATCAAAAATGACATGGACACTCTCCTCAACACAAAGAGTCCTCTTATTGAAGACTCTATATGCTTTGCTGTGAGAAGAGTATCCAAGAAAGATTCCCTCATCACTTCTGGGATCAAATTTATCAAGCTGGTCCTTCCCATTATTATGCACATAACATTTACATCCAAAGACACGAAAGTATGTGATGTTGGGCTTTCGACCTTTAAGAAGTTCGTAGGGAGTCTTATTTAACTTTGGTCTAATGAGACCTCTATTCAGTATATAGCAAGCAGTGTCAACAGCTTCACCCCAAAAACTCTTTGGGAGACCACTCTCAATGAGCATCGTCCTCGCCATCTCCTCAAGAGTTATGTTCTTCCTTTCTACAACACCATTTTGTTGAGGTGTTCTAGGGGCTGAGAAGTTGTGATTAACTCCATGTTCCCTACAATAATCAATAAAGTTAGCATTATCAAATTCAGTACCATGGTCTGATCTTATCGAGACCAGCTTCTGGGTGAGCTGGTTCTCCACTTGTTTCACCAATGTTACCCATTCTTCAAACGTTTCATCCTTTGTGTGTAACATCATTACCCAAGTGTACCTGGAATAATCATCAACCATAACACAGACATATCTATGACTTCTTCGACTTTGTACTCTCATGGGTCCACACAAGTCAATGTGTACAAGTTCGAAGGGTCTGCTAGTACTCAAAATAGTTTTAGGCTTAAAAGAGATTTTGACCTGTTTCCCCCTTACACACTCAGAACAAACTTTATCAACTTTGTACTTAATGTTAGGAAGACCTATCACTAAGTCACGTGCTTTAAGCTTGTTTAGAAGTGTTAGACTAACATGTCCAAACCTCTTATGCCAAATCCATTGATTATTTTCAGAAACCGCTCTCAAACAGGTGGACTTGTCTTGAGGGATCTTATCTAAGAAGGTGATGTAGACATCATGCTTCCTAGTTCCCTCACATACCAGTTCTCCTGTTTGTGAGTTAACTATGTGACATAGGTTGGCTTGAAACTCAACTCTATTACCTTTATCACATAATTGAGAGATACTCAAGAGATTATGTTGCAAGCCTTCAACATAATAAACATCATCTATTGTGTTAGAAAGTGTCTTACCAACCTTACCTAAACCAGTGATGGTTCCCTTGCTGTTATCCCCAAAGGTGACACTTCCTCCATCAAAGGCCACTAGTGAAAGGAATTGATCTTTATCCCCGGACATGTGTCTTGAGCAACCACTATCCAAATACCAATAGGTGTCTCCCTTCACTCTAGCCTGTAAGTTTGAATCAAACATTAGTTTTAGGAACCCAAGCATACTTGGGTCCCTTTTCAACAATATTAGCATCATGTTTATCCTTTCTTCTCCACACATACATTATACTCTTGCTGCTCTTATTAGCACTAATTTTCTTAGCTGGACATTCATGTATCTTATGTCCATTCTTACCACAATGAAAACACACGTGCATCTCTTTAGTCATGACATACTTACCTCGCTGATATTCTGTGATCCAGGTGGTTTCTCTGGGAGACCAGTTAGTCCTGGTTCTCTGTCTAGTATAACCAAGACCAAATTTTCCTTTGTTTCCTCCTGATGAAGTCAGAAGGTTCAAAGTCCTTTGTTCGTTCAGTAGCTTATCCAAATGTCTATGACTGTCATGCAATTCCCTTTCTTTTGTTTCAAGTGTTTTAACTAACAGCTCGTTTTTCTCTTTCAAAAACTCAAAGTTACTTTCTAAAGTTGCAAGTTGTAAGTTAAGATCTAAAGCCGCAGGGTCATTAGACATGTTACTAACTACTGATTGTTTTTCACTTTTTAATCGATTAAATTCAGCATGTAACTTACAGATAGTGCTTTCATATTCATTAATCATACTGCTGACTTCAACGCTGGTTCCAGTGGGAAAACTAGGGGACTGAGCAGCTTTAAGTGAAGCAATTTCTTTGTAAGAATTTTCTAAGTTGAAGGTCAATGTTTTAAAGGCTTTCAACAGAGAGGTTCTATTACAAGAATTTGCTTTACTTATGACTGTAGAGAAATCAGGGACTTTACTAATAGTTGATAAGTCTCTGGGGAACCAGGAGATCAGATCTTCTTCACCATCACTTGGATAGTTTAGTTCAGAAGATCTTACCCTTTCTAGTTCTACCTTGCACTTGTCCAATTCAACTTCTAGTTCAGCATTTTGATTTTTCAAGTTATGGCAAACCATTTCTAGGTGATCACAACTAGCAATAGCAATTTCACATTCATTGCGTTTTTCTTTTAGTTCTCTTTTGCCAGTTATATAAGTTTCACCTAATTTATAACATTCATCTAATAAATAATCTATACAAGCAAGCATATTTTCTCTATCATATTCATGCATATCTACTCTAATTTGTTCAAGGTTTACCTTATGTCTTTGTAGTACATCCTTCTTAGCCATTAAGCATTTCTTGAATGTACTGGTTCCCCCTCTGGTTCCCGGACCAGTGCTGTTCTCCTTGATGTTTGTGAAGGCAGTTAGACAAACATCAGAATTAGTTGTATCTTCTTCTTCATCAGATCCTGAGTCAGATTCTCCCCACATAGATGCTATCATGGCATTCTTGAAAGCCCTCTTATCTCCAGATTGAGATTGTTTGTCCTTCCATTTTGGACAATCACGAATGATGTGTCCTTTCTCACCACACTTGAAGCAACCTGAAGATGAAGACGAGTTAGATTTTTTTGTGTTTTTGAAATTCCTACCTTTGAAATTCCTCTTTTGATCACGAAGAGATCTTTCAAATCTTTTTGCAATCAGGCTGATCTCATCTTCTTCTTCCTCTACTGTTCCCTTCAGTGCCATGCCTCTGGCTGGTTCCTTAGAGTCAATCAGCATCTCATGAGTCATAAGGGAACCAATCAGCTGTTCCAAGGACAGGGTAGATAGATCCTTTGCTTCGTACACTGCTGTTACCTTAGCTGTCCATGTATCTGTTAAACTACGCAAAATTTTTCTCACAAGATCCTCATCAGAAAACATTTTACCAAGTGATCTAAGATCATTAACAATAGTCATAAACCTACGAAAGCAATCATTGATTTTTTCATTTTTATTCATGGCAAACAATTCGTATTTAGACATGATTAAATCAATTTTAGACCGTTTTACCTCACTGGTTCCCTCAAACGCAAGTTCAAGGGTGTCCCATATCTCCTTAGCACTACTGCAACCAGAGATCTGATTTGTTTCGGTCTCACCTATTGCTTGTTGTAGAATTGACATTGCCTTAGCATTTTTCTCCAGCAGCTTGTAATCAACAGTGACCAATTCGATATCCTTCTTGGGAACTTGTTTCCCATCAGCTTCTGTCTTGAGAATGATATTAGGACCATTTTTAACTACTAGCCAGCATTCATAATCAATACCCATGATAACATTCTGGATCCTATTCTTCCACCAGGCATAATTATTTCCATTAAACTTTGGTGTCTTGTTGTCATAACCAATTGCACTTAATTCTTGAGTACTCATTCTTAACTCCTCTAGATGTTACTCTTTCGAGAATCTTAGGCTCTGATACCAATTGAAGGTTCAATGGGCACTCAAGAGGGGGGGGGGGGGGGGGGGGGGGGGGGTGAATTGAGTGTTAAGTAACCGTTGGCAATTTTTGCTTCTTTTCGGATTATGTGTAAGGAACCAGTTGTGCTGGTTCCCTTATGCAACGGAATAAAACAAGGCAATAAAGAACACCACAGACTTAACGAGGTTCAGCCAACTCTGGCCTACGTCCTCCTATCCTAAGTCCTTTATTAATCTACTCCGAAAAATAAAGATACAAAACACTCTACTGTTTCCCTACTCCGGGAACCAGTAAACCCCACACTCGACTCCGAATGTGCTTTGAACTTACCCTCGTAAGTTCCTAGTGTGTTTGAACTCACAAACACTCACCAAGTCTTCAACCTCTCTGTCAAAGACTTAATACAAGATCAAGAATTCTCAAATGATCTAACTCTCAAAAGTCAAATAGAGAAAAACGTTAACACACTATTATGCTCTTGTGTATCACTTAATAATTGAATTAGTGCTTTTAGCTCTCAAGGATCAAACTCTATTAAAATTACGTGAGAGCTCTGTGTTTGATTATTCAGATAAAGATGTATTTATAGGTTAGTCGGCCAAACCCTCAAATCATGCATATAAGATATATATGCGATTTTAGGATAAGTATTTATCCTAATTGATTTGATCATAAGATAAGATCAACTTAGGATAAGATACTTCCCGGTTTTTAGCTAACCAAAAACATCATCTTATCTTTTAGCTGCTTAGATATATCTTAAATCAATATATTTCGGAAAATATCCTTTTTGTAAAATCTTTGTAAAAACCGCAGCTTGAATAATCTGTTCAGTTAACCTGGTTCCCTGACCTGGTTCCCTGAACTGAATATGTTATGAAATTTGTTCCAAACCTTGTACCAAATTTCATAACGATATTTAATATACTAAAAGCACTTTATATACTCAATTATATAAGTTGTACTACGGAGCATTTACATGAAGATCCTAAATAACTCTTCGAGTGTAGTCTTCCTTCATGCATTCGTTAAGTCTTGAAAGCTTCCATGAATGAACTAAATTGTTGACCAAGGACCTTCCTTTAAGTTGATCGAAAGTCCTTTCAAGCTTCCAATCTTAGAAATCAACTTAGATGCATAGCTCATTTATCATCTAGTTGTTCTCTGTATAAAAATAAGTTAGTTCAACAAATATCTCATATAAGTAATAACTTATCTAGGGAAACAGTGTTCTATGTTAGCTGGTTCCCCCAACTGTATTGAACACTTTCAAAGACCTGTTTCCCTTAGCTGTTTGTCATCATTCAAAACTATCGATCAGAACCTAAGGGACTCAACAAATGAATATAATGTTATAAAGTAAGTATTGAACATAATGTTCTAATGTATTGACCATAATATTCTAAACCACTTTGACATAATTTTCAAACATGAATCCAACATACTATATACAATTCATTACAAGTCTCAAAATATTCTATTTGGACAATTTCGGATAACATGATATCCAAGTTCCCCACACCCTCGACATAACCTTTTTCTCTTTTGACATTGCTCAATTGCTTTTTCCTTATCGCCCTTCAATCTTTTTGAAGTAGTTCCACTACTTTTTTTGCTCCTAACGTGCACTCTAGTCCCTTTATTTTTCGAAATTTTTGGAGGTCTAACCACTATTTCACAGGGAGTGCTAGACCCAGTCAGCAACTCAAGAACTTGTGATTTACTATGCCCGTTCTCACTCTCATCTGCAAATCTTCTTTTCTCTTCCAAACTCACCCTATACTCTTGTAAATACTTAACAAAGTCACCCATTTCTTCATTATTTCCTTCAACCACACTAACGCAACTATGAATCTCGGACCATAAATCATTCAACAAGCGCTTCCTATCGTCACCACTTGAACAACATCCCATCTCCTTACCATACCCATCAAACATTGGTTATTTCATAGCCATTGTTGTCCACCTGTTCAAAACATATTGATTTGGAATTCTATCCAACTTCTTTGCCTTCTAAATCCATATCATATGTCTGCATGGAATTCCCTGCCTACAAAACAACTTACAAGAACACCTCGTATCATAATTACTACTATCCATAACAACCTCATAAGTCCTTCCACCATTACATTCACTAACTTTTGCAATTTCCAACCCATTTTCCTTCCTTAACTCCTCTACACCACATTCATAACAAGCACTTATAACTTCCTCTTGAAACTCATAAAAAACATTAATGGTATATAACTTAAAACCATGTCTTTCAATCTCCATTGGAGTCTTACATTCTGGATGCTTGTGCTAAGAATCGTAATCATTTTGTGCTTGAGTATGTCTTTGTGCATCCATGGCACTTTCAAACCTTATAAAAAACTCTACTAGCGATACATATGGATTAACAAAGGATGAGAAGAAATTATTTTCACTTTCAAACCTTGATGTAGTTCTCATAATACTGCCCATAAACAAATCTCTAATGTACACCATAATCCACTTTGATCTCATTTCAAACATTAAACGAAGCCACTCATGATTTTCTAACTGAAAATCAACTAGCATCTTGTTCCATTTATCTTTAAATTCCTTTGCTTTAATTTCTAAGTTCCATACACAATCACTGATTATCTTTAGAAAATCAGTTTCTTGGGTAATACTTCTCCCAATCTTATCAGGCAACTTTTTCATAATATGCCACATACAAAATCTATGCTCACACTTTTCAAACACATTACTTTCCGTAATCTTCATTGCAGGATCTTGATAGGTAATCAAACACGACGGTTCCTTATGACCCATTGCTTTTAAGAATGTTCTAAAAAGCCATTCAAAAGATATTACATCTTCTTTGGCTATAAACCCAGCAGCAAAGGTAACACATCTCTTATGGTGATCAACCCCAGTGAAAGGCCCAAACACCATATTATACCTGATAATCACATTAAAAATGCTAGAGTTAAACAACAAATTTGGGACTTTGAATAGTAGAAATATATTTAGAACAATGGAGAAACTATTTAGAACACCATAAGAATCTTTCAGAACAACCGAATACAATATGAAGTCATCCTCTTAACTATAGATTAATAAAAGTACCTGTTAGTTTGATAAGTTGTATCAAATGAAACCATATACCCAAGAAGACTATAATTTTTCCTACATATAGGATCGGCCCATAGAGCCATACATATGCAACCATCATCATCAATATGATAATCGAAAAAAAGCAAACCAAATCAACTTTTTCCTCTTAAAATTATCCACAAACATTTGTGCATCGGCCCCTTCAATGTACGCCTTCAAGTCCCTATGAAATTTTTTTAAATCATACTTAGAGCCACCTACGTTCTTATAATCACCAACGTATTCTTTCATCATTCTCAACGTTCTCACGGGACCAACGTTAGCCTGCGTACACAATACAATGTAATTTTACAATAATTTTCATAAACCAAATATACTATAATTATCAACAATGAAATGTTCAAATTTAGAACAATTAATTGAATACTTTGGAAAAATAACATAAAAACTTAGAACATTTCTATATATATACTACCTTCGAATTATCAACAATCATCTTCTTGTGTAAAATGTTCAAATTTCTTCTCGCTTTTTGAAAATGTACCAAATTTGATGAATAAAGGGAATGGCTATATATTTCATCAATATTAAATACAACATAACTCCCATCAACACAAACCTTCAACACCATACGTGCTTTGCATCCAACACGAGTGACCAAACTTCTCCTAACAACTCCACTTCTATCTTCCCCTTTATTTTCACTTCTCATATCTTGCAAGTTACTCGTCTTTTTAGACTTATATCCAGCTTTATTACATACAAAATATTGAAAACAAACAACGCCATTCTTCCTTCTTTTTGTAGTTGATTTTCTAATGTTAAAACCAACCGAACTTGCATATGCCTCATAAAATGAAAACCCTTCATCAATACTTGAGAATTTCATGCCCACATATGGTTTTAACTCGCTAGAGAAAATTGGGATCCATACTTTCGAACCTCCAGGCGTACACACAGGTATCACTTCTGATGTATTACCCCTATTTTCACTATGATCACTATAATTCTCTTCATTGCCATTGCCTACAAAAACCATAGTAACTACTCCTCAAAACAATAAATGTCCAAATAAACTAAGTTAAAGTTATTATATCATAAAATTTCAAATTTTCAAACATCTAAAAAATATAAAAATATTCAAACATCACTAAATGAACATCATGTTCAAAACTTGTGATCACAATGTTCTAAACAAATGAACATCATGTTCTAAATTGGTGAACATAATGTTCTAAATTATTGAACATAATGTTCTTTAATTTCCATAATACGCTAATGGACTAAATATTCTTTAGTGAACATAATGTTCCACACTGGTGAACATACTATTATAAACTAGTAAACATAATGTTCTAAGTATTGAACATAATGTTCTAAACCTCAATGGACTGAAAATTTAGAAAAATATTGTTATAAAGTAATCAACATAATATACTGTAATTATAAACAATGAAATGTTCAAAACTACTAAATGTTCTAAACTAGTGAACATCATGTTCAAAATCAGTGAACTTGATGTTCTAAACTACTGAACATCATGTTCTAAACTAGTGAACATCATGTTCTAAATCAGTGAACTTGATATTCTCACTAGTGAACTTGATGTTCTAAACCTCAACGGAATGAAATTACTAAATGTTTTATTTCCGTAATTCTTGACTAATGTTCTAAACTAGTATACATAATGTTCTATAAGAGTAATCTACATAATATACTATAATGGTTAATTTCTAATTCTAAACGCTAGGTAATTAGTTGGCATTTCCAAACTACTGAACATCGTGTTCTAAACTAGTGAACATGATGTTCTAAACTAGTGAACTTGATGTTCTAGACTAGTGAACTTAATATTCTAAACCTCAACGGAATGATGTTACTAAATGTTTTATTTCCGTTAAACTAGTGGACATAATGTTCTATAGTAGTGAGCATAATGTTCTAAACTATTGAACATATAATTGTACTCGTATAATTTCACAAATTCACACATTTAAAAACCAACAAAATATACTATAATGGTTAATTTAGAAAATATTTAGTAATCAACATAATATACTATAATGGTTAATTTCTAATTCTAAACGCTATGTAATTAGTTTAAAATAGTTTGGTGGGCATTTCCAAACTACTAAACATCATGTTCTAAACTAGTGAACATCATGTTGTAAATCAGTGAACTTGATGTTCTAAACTAGTGAACTTGATGTTCTAAACCTCAACGGAATGAAATTACTAAATGTTATATTTCCGTAATTCTTGACTAATGTTCTAAAATAGTATACATAATGTTCTATAAGAGTAATCAACATAATATACTATAATGGTTAATTTCTAATTCTAAACGCTAGGTAATTAGTGGGCATTTCCAAACTACTGAACATCATGTTCTAAACTAGTGAACATGATGTTCTAAACTAGTGAACTTGATGTTCTAAACTAGTGAACTTTATGTTCTAAACCTCAACGGACTGATGTTACTAAATGTTTTATTTCCGTAATTCTTGACTAATGTTATAAACTAGTGAATATAATATTCTATAGTAGTGAGCATAATATTCTAAACTATTGAAAATATAAGTGTACTCGTATAATTTCATGAATTCACACATTTAAAAACCAACATAATATACTATAATGCTTAATTTAGAAAATATTTAGTAATCAACATAATATATTATAATGGTTAATTTCTAATTCTAAATGCTAGGTAATTATTTTAAAATAGTTTGGTGGGCATTTCTAAACTACTGAACATTATGTTCTAAACTAGTGAACATCATGTTCTAAATTAGTGAACTTGATGTTCTAAACTAGTGAACTTGATGTTCTAAACCTCAACGGACTGAAATTAATAAATGCTATATTTCCGTAATTCTTGACTAATGTTCTAAAATAGTATACATAATGTTCTATAAGAGTGAGGATAATGTTCTAAACTATTGAACATATAATTGTACTCAAATAATTGTACTCGTATAATTTCCACTCAATTACAATCATAATTTCCACTTGTATACATAATTTCCAAACGTATAATTGTACTCAATTCTAGAATAGTGAATGTAAAACAATTCCCACTTAATTCTAATACAAAAAAAGTTTAACACTTTCACAAACAAAATTAATTAGCAAGAATCACAAAATTAAAAGAGGTGCAAAAAAAAAATTTTACCTTGAATGAGAGAAGAGCTCTTGCTAGGAAAAACAAATGAGAAATCGATGCACAATAATGAAGAAAAGGATGAAACTATAAAGAAATACACAATGATGAAGAAAATACAATACTTTTGTAGAAAGAGTTTGGAACACGCAAAAGTCACTCTGCCAGGAAAAGTACGAAGAAAGTACAAAGTTTGTCTGAAACAACTCTGACAGCCGAAACATTTATAAGACAATGTTTAGATATTTACAGATTTGTCATCTATTTCTAATGCATTTTCAGCCATAGATCATCAAGCATCCAAGGGTCTTAGATGGGTTCTCACCAAAAAGTAGTTCTCACATAAGGGGAGGGTTCTGACATGATCCCTCCCCTATATATATATATATATATATATATATATATATATATATATATATATATATATATATATATATATAGGGGAGGGATTATGTGAGAATCCTCCCCTTATGTGAGAACCACATAGTGTATGAGAACCCATCTAAAACCATTGGTTATTGATAAATCTACGACTGTGATCATAAATAAATATAATGACAAATATGTAAATATATGAAACAGGGATGTTTATGTGCATTTGTTCAGCTTGCACATGTACCGATGTTCCATGGGTGCAGATTTTGTCAGTTGATTAAAATATTTGCTAGCACATGTAATTTGTAAAGCTACTATTTTTTTCAAATGTACTAAGCTACTTTTCCCCATCATTGTAATTTGCTTTCCTTTATATTTTCATCGTTTTAATCATTATTATACATTAATATTAGAATTGTCTTCTTCCCAGCAAGAACTCTCTTCCTAGTTCAGGTAAATTTTTTTTGCTCCTCCTGTTATTTTTTATTGCTTGTTAATTATTTTTATTTGTGAAAGTGCGAAAATTTTGTTGTACTAGAATTGAGTGGAAAATGTTGTAGTTTCACAATTAGTTATTCAAAATTTGGTGATGTTTAAATATGTTTTTATTTCGGAATGTTTGAAAGTTTGAAATTTTATGAAACACTAGCTTAGTACATTTGAAAAAATATAGAACATTAGAAGAAGACATTAAAATAATAGGAGACCAGTTTAGAATAATGAGAATATTAGTTTAGAAAAATAACATAAAATTTTAGAACAATAAGACATACTTAGAATAGAATTTATAATATTGTAATTTGACATGTAATTTGTAAAAATTTGGTGATGTTTGAATATTTTTTTATTTTTGGAATCTTTGAAATTTTGAAATTTTATGAAATAGTAGCGTAGTACATTTGAAAAAAATATATAACATTAGAAGAAGACGTTAAAACAATAGAAGATTATTTTAGAACAATGAGAATAATAGGTTAGAACAATAACACAAAAATTTAGAACAATAAGGCATACTTAAAACATTTGAACAGAAGTCATACTTGACATTAATTTGGCGATGTTTGAATATGTTTTTATTTCGGAATGTTTGAAATTTTGAAATTTTATGAACCACTAGCTTAGTACACTTGAAAAAACATATAGAACATTAAAAGAAGACGTTAGAACAATAGGAGACCAGTTTAGAACAACGAGAACATTAGTTTAGAACATTGAGTATAATTGTGTAGAACATTAGGACAAAAGGATAGATTTGTTTAGAACAATGAGAACAATACTTTACAACAATAACATAGGAGTTTAGAACAAAAACCCATACTTAATAGAATAATATTTTAGAACAATGAGAATAATAGTTTAGAACAATAACACAAAAATTTAGAACAATAAGGCATACTTAAAACATTTGAACAGAAGTTATACTTGACGTTAATTTGGCGATGTTTGAATATGTTTTTATTTCGGAATGTTTGAAATTTTGAAATTTTATGAACCACTAGCTTAGTACACTTGAAAAAATATATAGAACATTAAAAGAAGACGTTAGAACAATAGGAGACCAGTTTAGAACAACGAGAACATTAGTATAGAACATTAAGTATAATTGTGTATATTTGTTTAGAACATTAGGACAAAAGGATAGATTTGTTTAGAACAATGAGAACAATACTTTACAACAATAACATAGGAGTTTAGAACAAAAACCCATACTTAATAGAATAATATTTTAGAACAATGAGAATAATAGTTTAGAACAATAACACAAAAATTTAGAACAATAAGGCATACTTAAAATATTTGAATAGAAGTTATACTTGATGTTCTAAATAATAATCATATTGTCCTAAATATGAATTAGATTGTTCAAAAAATAATATCTATTGTTTTTAAATTGGTTTTTTTAAATGTTGTTGAGTTTAGGTCTATGGGGTGTTGTTAACTTTAGTTCAAAGCTGTAGTCTTTCTTTAATATTCAAAATTATGTGAATGTATTTTAGTTATGAAAAAGTAGTTTTAATAGTGTAAATCATTAGAATATAAGTTTGGACAGAAGGGTAGATTTGTTTAGAACAATGAGAACAATACTTTAGAACAATAACTTAAGAGTTTAGAACAAAAAGGCATACTTAAAACATTCGAACAGAAGTTATAATTCATGTTCTAAATAATGATTGTGTTATCTTAATTATGACTTAGATTGTTCAAAAAAGTATATCTATTATTTTAAATAGGTTGTGATATTGTTGCTTAGAACATTAAAACAAGACATTAGAAGAATGAAACATTAGCTTAGAACATTGAGTATAATTGTGTAGAACAATAAAAGAAAAGTTTAGAACAATGAAACATAGTTAAATCAATCGAACAAAAGTCATTGTATATGTGTATAAATAATTTTTATATTGTCCTAAATATGACATTTATTGTTCTAAGGAGTAGCTATTATGGTTTTTGTAGGCAATGGGAAATGAAGAGAATTGTAGTGTTTATAGTGAAAATAGGGGTAATGCATCTGAAGTGATACTTGTCTGTACGCCTAGAGGGTCCAAAGTATGGATCCCAATTTTCTCTAGTGAGGTAAAACCGTGTGTGGGCATGAAATTCTTAAGTATTGATGAAGGGTTTTCATTTTATGAGGCATATGCAACTTCTGTTGGTTTTAACGTTAAATTTACTACAAAATGAAGGAAGAATGGCGTTGTTAGTTTTTAATATTTTAGATACAATAAAGCTGGATATAAGTCTAAGAAAAAGAGTAATTTGCAAGATATGAGAAGTGAAAATGAAGGCGAAAGCAGTTGTTCGGAGAAGTTTGGTCACTTGTGTTGGATGCAATGCACGTATGGTGTTGAAGGTTTGCAATGATGGGGGTTATGTTGTATTCAATATTGAAGAAAGACATAACTATTCTCTTTATTTATCTAATTTTGTACATTTTCAAAAAGAGAGGAGAAATTTGAACATTTTACATAAGAAGATGATTGTTGATAATTCGAAGGTAGTATATATATGCAAATTTTCTAAGTTTGTATCCTATAGTTCCTAAGTATTCAATAAATTGTTCTAAAATTTTATATTATTGTTCTAAAAGGGTTATTCTAGTGTTCTAAAATTACAGTATATTTGGTTTAAGTAAATTGTTGTAAAGTTATATTTTGTTGTGTACACAGGTTAACGTTAGACCCGTGAAAACATTTAGAATGATGAAAGAATACATTGGTGGTTTTGAAAATGTAGGTGGCTCTAAGTGTGATTTCAAAACTTTTCATAGGGACTTGAAGGCGTACAATGAAGGGGCCGATGCGCAAATGTTTGTGGATAATTTCAAGAGGAAAGAGTTGATTTGGTCTGCTTTTTTTTTTATTATCATATTGATGATTGCATATGTAGGGCTTTATGGGATGATCTTATATGTAGGAAAAATTATAGTTTTTTTGGCGATATAATTTCATTTGATACCACTTATCAAACTAACAGGTATTTTATTGGTCTATAGTAAGAGTATTTTTATAAGGTTTTAATATATCTATAAGTATCTAATGTTCAAAACATCAGGATTAGACCTAAGAACATTAGTATTAAACTTTACAGCATCATTATTAGACCTTAGACAATAGAATAAATATTTATAACATACATGTAAATCTTTAGAATAAAAGAATAGAAGTTTAGAACAACTATATACAAGTTTAGAACAATAGAATGAAAGTTTTGAACATTAAAACAATAGTTTAGAACAATAGAATAAAAGCTTAGAACATTAGAACAATAGTTTAGAACAATGGAATAATAGTTTTGAACAATAAAACAGAAGTTTAGAACATTAGAACAATAGATCAGAATAATAGAACATAAGCTTAAAATATTAGAATAATAGTTTCAAACAATAGAAAAATAGAATAGAAGTTTAGAACAAGGAAATAGATCTTTAGAACAATAAAACAGAAGTTTAAAACATTAGAACAAAAGTGTAGAACATTAGAACAGAAGTTTAGAACAATAGAACATACATTTAGAACAATAGAACAGAAGTTTAGAATAAATGTTTTTAGAAAAGTACAACTGCAATGATGTCAGAACGTACAACCTTTTTTTTGGGTTTTGCAAAAGTGATTTTATCTCAGTATTTTTTTGAAAATGGATAAACGTGTGTGAATTTTATTTTAAAATTAAAGAACTGTGTTAGTTTTGTCATTATTTACGCTTTTTCCATTCTTTTTACTCAACCTCATCCGTTGGATTTGGGGATTGTATGATGTAAAAGAGGTTCTTATTATAGGAAAAGGTTCTCATATAAGAGGGGTTCTCACATGAACCCGCCCCTATATATATATATATATATATATATATATATATATATATTTATATATATTAAAATTAAAATAAGAAGGGTACTTAAAATGAGAAGGATGAGAAGACATATTGACTCTTCTTCATCTCATAAATCTAATGAATTATATTTTACGTACGCATAGTGACTCTTTTCTAACTCATAGTGACCAAATAATTTTTTTTACTTATAGTGACTATTTTATTATTATAGTGACTCTTTTTTTTTTTAATTATAATGACAATTTATTTATTATTATAGTAACCATTTTTTTACATGAAATCTCTAGCGTTGGATCTTACCATTTAAAGGGCCAAAATCTCTTTCTATTCTTCTTATTTTACGCACTCTTCTCATTGGATCTCTCCCCTATATATATATATATATATATATATATATATATATATATAGGTTATTATAAGAAGCCTCCTTAAAATAAGAAGGATGAGAAGCAATCTCATCCTTCTATTTATTTGATTAATGGCCACGAATATGCTTGCCCAGTTTTCTTTAAATGCTTGCCCGGTTCTCTTTTAGTTTCTTCTTGCCCGGTTCAAGCCTCAAAGTGAACTTGCTCTCCCACGTTTTTTCCATTCTCCTGATTTACAATCTTCACACATCACTTTCTCTCTCTTCAGCCAACTATCCATATTTTCTCTCTTCAATCTTGTCATTCTCTCCATTTGCTTATGATTTTTTCTTTATTTTTCTCCATTATCATTCTACGGTGTTTCCTTTTAGTTTTTAGCACATTTTTTGACGGTCTTTCGGTGGTGGTCGCTTCAATTGTTTTGGTGGTGGTGTGCACAAGAGCAATAACACTTCAATATTCAGTGGTGTTTTGGATAGTTACTTATAATATTATAGTTAATTTGTATTAATTGTTAATTATTTTGTGTTTTTAGTTTTAATTGTTAGATTTGTTCGTATTTTCTTAGGTTTTGAAATGGTGAGAACACGTGGTGGTCTACTTTCGAGAGACAGCGGTGGCGGAGGCGACGAAAGAAGAGGTCGTATTGCTAGAGGTGGTAAACAAGGTGTTGTTGTTGTTGAAGCTTTAGGTACAATTTTTATTTTACATTATTATATTTCTCAAGCAAAATTATTGCATAATATTATAAGAATTCTCACTAGATATTAAAGTATAAGCTTAATTGTGTTTTTGTGTGATTATTGTTGAACAATTTGTTAAAATCAAACATAAGTACATTATGTTATTCGGTTGTTGTTTTGGAATTGCATTAATTGTGATTGATTGTTGAAGAATATATGTTTGAGCCACATCATATTATACAATTGTTGCTTGTATGTTGATTATTATTCTTTTGTTGTTATTTTGTGTTAGTTTTATGAGAATAGTGACCTTTTTTATTTCTATGGTGACCTTTTTTTATTTCTATAGTAACCTTTTTTTATTTCTATAGTAACCTTTTTTTTTTATTTCTATAGTATCCTTTTTTTTTATTTCTATAGTAACCTTTTTATTTCTATAGTGACAAGTGTTTTAGACCGTAATATAGAACCCTCTTAATTTGCATATTGTTAAGTTTCAATGATCTTAGACAAGTTTATCTTTATTATGAGTCATCTGTTTGCACTTTTGATGTCATTGGTATATGAGCATATATCTTAGGTTGATGGTATTAAACTACTTTATGAGGAATAGGGAATAAGATAATATAGTATAGTATCATGCGACTTATTAACCTATTCTTAGATTGTATTGGTTTTGAATTTTTAAATGTAATTAAACTTTCTAATAATGTACATCCCTCAAAACTATGCATGCATTAAAGTTGTATACATTCATGTCTACAACATCAACATTTACCTATGTGTCCCTTCAATGCATTATCCAAGCAATGAAACTAAGTTTTTATGACAAACATGACCAATTTCCTCCACTATGAAAATGTGGCATTTGGATGGAACTTTGTAGAACACTAGGCATGGTTGGGGTGAAACAAAAGGAAGAAAGAATTAGGAATGGTTCTAGTTGTCTCTTTGGTCTTATGGATGTTTATGCATCTTGAAGTCCATTTGTCATATGAAAGCATATTTTAGCTAAGGGCTTGCTATATTTTTCTAGAGTACCATGATTCATAACATGGATTGATTTCACTGAATTGGCAAGATATCTGTCTAGTAGCCAATATCTAAGTAGTCTTTAGTGGAAATTTCTTAAGTATCATGTTGTTTTACTACTGAGTGGTGTTATTGGACTAATAATTTTGAGGGGAAAAGAAACCTTGTTATCCATCTAACTTTGATTGCACTGAAAAATGAAATCAGGTATTAGAAAAAACTAATGTGATCTTCAACATTTTGAAAATGTTTGATGGAAAGAGCTTTCTATTGTTATGAAAATGTCCTACATGCTCAAAGTTTGGTGACTGGCATATATAAGTCTCAGCCTATGACATTCTATTTGGAAAATATGTCTATTGAAACAAATGAAAATTTCCCATGGGTGAAGTGGAGTAGCGGATGAATAAGACATTTCATGGGGATTGAATGGGGTCTATGAGATTTCCTATGAACACTGCATTTTCTAATTCTACGTATTTATCTAGTTCTCCGCTTAATTTTTTTCACATCTTTCCTAAGCAAGGTCATGAAACTATTTACTTGATGAGAGACATATGTAAGAGCATTTGTTGTTTTCTGAGCCTTTATAATAGCACAATGGTAGGTATTTGAGAAAGTTTGTTTTGTGGAAGGTCCTAGAATAAATGAATTAGTGTTGGGTATTTCGGACTTCCATTTGGTAGCAAACCATTGCTCTTACCATTTTGTTTCTTTTTTGAGAAGTGGTAGCTTTGTTAATAATCATGATCTTGGCACTTTTAATGAAGCTAGCTGGTAAATTGTATATGGCTAGCTGTCATTAGATTTGTAATGATCACTAGAATTGAAGTTCAAATTATAAAGCTGATGTGCTTGTTTTAGAGCACGTTTACTAACCCATTGTAGTGTTAAGTCTCGCAGTTTTAGATTGCTTTTATACACATTACACTTGATTTCACCTTGATCTTGTCTTTGAGTTGTTTTAAGGTCATTTCAGGTATTTTCGATGATTTTAAGGTGAAATGCGACGTATTCGAGGCTTTGACACTATTATCAAGAGGTTAGAAGCATGTATCGTAGTTTGGGCATGCATTCCAAGTCATTCCTGAAGATCCCATCAAGTTCGAAAGCCATTAGACACTTTGAAGAAGTTGAAAAGCAGAATTCAGACTCAGATTCGACCGAATCTGACAACCAATCGGTCAAATGTTAGTCCAACTTGGAAGCCTTCACTTCATTCTCACTGGGAAGGCCGAATAGCATGCATTCGGGCAAATGAGCATCCATTCGGCCGAATGAATGTCCCATTTGGGCGAATCGTGCACAGAGAAGAAATTAAAGATAATCACCAGAGCTGCTAGAATGGGTGAATGGGGAAACGTTCGGGCGAACGGTGTACAATTTGGCCGAATGGGTCATGCATTCGGGCGAATTGACCTATCTTTGTTCGGAAATTTTTCTTCTTGTCTAGGCCGGCCCAAAGGCATTTTAGGGCATTCGAACTTCTTTTATTTTAAGTTATAAATACCCCACTCTCTGAAGAGAGGGGGAACCCTAATTTTCATTAGTTTTAGTTTGATTAGACTCTAAACCTCTCTTAGTTCATTAAGCCCTAGTTTTCCATTTTTTGTTTTCTCAACATATGTACTCCAAGATTTTGACTTTATTGTTTGGATTCTAATCATGGATATTGCATTCAATCTTCTTTGGGTTGTAAGTATCAATTTCCTCTTTTGAGTTCGTTTTATTGCAGTCAATGTTTAGCGTAATGTTTATCGCTTATCTAGATTAGTTTCTGCTTTATTTTTATTCTCATTAGTTTCTTTTGATAGTTATTATCTGTTGCGTTTGTTCTATTGATTATCATCATGCTATACATTTTAAACATGCGTGAGTAGTTCTCTTTGGGGATTGATTAGTGAAACCCTAGGAAATGCTATGTTTTTCATTGTCTAAGGTTACAAGAATGATGACAATAGGTAGCCCTCGAAACCCAATGTGAATCTTGTCCTGCAACTCCTTTGGAGACATAGGGTGATTATAGGTCATTCGATGTGATTTTTGGAATCACCAACTTCCTCTCGCATACTTGGGTGTCTATGCTAGTTATAGTTTGATTTCCTCTAACCTATCATGTTCTCTTTTGAAATCAACTTCCTAGGGTGAATCTAATCTCGTCCCCGTTTTTCTCCCTTTGATTTTCCTCTTTAGTTCATCGTGATTTATATTTTTGTCATTAGTTTTAGTTGCTTTTCAAATCAAAAAGTCCAGTTATGTTAAGAAGCGGAGTGTATTGATATCCTTTGTCCTCGTGGTTCGACCCCCTACCCCACTGTACTTGTGTGGTCTGTAGGTTGTTATAATTATTGTTTGGTTCATGGTTTAGCATAAACGACTGTTAAAAAATTGTTATCAAAATGGCGCCGTTGCAGGGGATAAGACGTTATATTTAGAGTCTTGCTGTTCTTGATATAGCTTCATTTTATTTCGTTTTTGTTGGTGTTTATCTTTGTTAGTCATTAGTTACCCTTGAGTTTGCTGTTTGCATGCTCCATAGCACGTGCAGGTCAAACCAACTGATAGTGCCGTATAATCCTGAGGTCCAACGTTTAAGAAAACAATGTCCAACAAAAAAACCCCCACATTCTAATCAAAGTCCATCCACATCCACAATGGCCGACGAACATCAATTGTTCAGTCAGTTCGGGACTCCTGGCTCCCAAGAGTTCCAAGGAGGTGTAGTGCTTCCTGTTGCTACTACGCCATACCAAATACACCCCGAGTTCTTAAGGATGGTCAAGGTAACCCCTTTTAGTGGATTAAGAAATGAATGTCCTCTTCAACATCTCGAGGCATTCTCTGATATTTGTGGACTTATCCCTCCTTTCCCCAACAACCCTGATTATGTCCGATTGCACTTATTCCATCTAATCTTAGCGAGGGACGCTAGAGACTGGTACAAATGCCTTGAGCTAAACTCTATCACCACTTGGGCCCAACTGAAAACTGCATACTTGGAAAGGTTTTATCCTACTGTGAGAACGCAGGATTGGCGTAAAAAGATTGCGTCATTCACTCAAGAAGATGAAGAGAACTTAACTACAGCTTGGAGTAGGTTCAAGAGGATGATACGTGCATGCCCTCATCATGAATATGGGGACAACCACCTGAATACATTCTTTTATGATGGCCTCAATGATACTACCAAGGCTCTTCTAGACTCAGCAGTAGGTGGCCAACTCTCCAAGATTCCATGCAACAACCTTTCCCCACTCAACCATATATACCTTATTTCAATTTAAATCAAAACCAAGGAAACTTCCGCCCGGGATATAATAGAAATGCTCAGAGTGGGTTCAACAATCCAGGTGTTCAAGGGAACCAATCGAGTGGAAATGCACCAAGACCAAGTTCATATAGACCACTAGGGTTTAATCAAGGGCCTAGAGGTGGTTTAAATCTTCCTTTCCCACCTATTCAATCTCATCATGGGGTTTCACAACCACAACAAAATCACACCTCAAGAAATGACCATTTAGCCTCCCAAGTAACTTCTCTTGCTTAGTAGAACTAGAGTCTCACTCAGATAAATTAGACTTTTATCCAGATGCAACAACTCCAAGCTCAATAAAAGTTGTTTGAAACTCAACTCGCCCAAATGGCTAGTCCTCCCACACCACCGCTATTCCCATCTCACCCTCAACCTAACCCATCCGTACAACCTCCACCTCAACACCCAAACCCAAACCAACACATTGCAAAAGCTATCCATCTGAGATCAGAGACTCAGTATGATGGCCCTTCATATGCAGTTGATGCACCTTTGGTATGGGTTGGTGATGAGACAAGAGTGGATGTGAATGAAAAAGAAGAGGAACAAGGTGAAAGGTTGAGAGTTGACAGTGAAAAAGGCGAACCTGAAAGGATTGATGATGAGGAAGAAAAGATAAGGAGTGAGAAGTTGATAGAGAATGAGGAAGAGAGAAAGAAGAGGATTGAGGAGAGAAAGAGGCTAGATCGCTTGTATGCCCCTCCACTTCCTTTTCCTTATAGGAGAGTGGACAAGCAACTTGATGAGAAATTTAAGAGGTTTTTAGAACACTTGCAAAAGATGGAGATGAAGATTCCGTTTTTAGATGCAATGGCACATATGCCTAATTATTCTAAGTTCTTGAAGGACTTGCTATCCAACAAGAAAAAGCTTAAGGAATAAGTAATCAGTCTCCCCCATCAAGTTAGTTCCATTTTACAAGCGAAAATGCCTATAAAAGAGCGAGATCCCGGTCCATACAACCTTCCAGTAAAGTTGGGGAATCTTGATCCCAAAGGGGCGCTCGCCAATCTAGGGGTTTTGATTAGTCTTGTGCCTCCATCCATCACCATGAAGCTACCCTTTAGCCTCAGACCTTCAAGAAAGACAATCCAATTGGCGGATAGGAGCATAAAAGTTCCATGTGAAGAGCTTGATGATTTACCTATCCAAGTAGGAGAACTAGTGGTCCTTTGCGACTTTGTAATGATGGAAATAGAAGAGGAACCTTATACTCCACTCATTTTGGGAAGAGTCATTTTAAAAACGCTCTGAGCGGTTATTTATTGACATGATGACACCATAACGGTGGAAGTAGCCCAAGTGAAGGTAGTCTTTAAAATTTCCCCGCTCTTGAAGAAGAACAAGTCTATCGCCTTGAAGTGTATGATAGGGAAGTTGATAAAAATCAAAGGGAAATAGAAGTCGGGTATTCAATTAGTGATGAGGATACTTATGAAGAAGATGAGCAGTTGGAAAACCAAGTGGACAGGGCCCAAGAATGTAAAAGCAAAGAAGCTTAATCCAAGACACTGTGTGAGGTTAAGGAAGGTATTGTCTATAAAGGGGAGAGTTCTAAGCCTTTTCCCCCAAGTAATTTTGAAACCTCTACCTCCTAGCCTTAAATATGCTTACCTTGATGATGATGAGGGGAGTCTAGTCATAGCGAGTTCTGAGCTTGATGACACCTCGTTGGAAAAATTTCTTGTTTTACTAAGAAAATATCGAGGTGTCAATGGGTACTCACTTGGTGATATAAAAGGGATTAGTCCAACTCTAGTTATGCACAGGATTCATCTTGATGATGAGCATTTCACCTTAATTGAGCCATAAAGAAGGCTAAACCCCAATATGAAAGAAATAGTTAAGGATAAAATCCTCAAACTCCTCAAGGCCAGCATCATCTACTCGATTTCAAATAGCAGGTGGGTTAGCCCTGTTCATGTTGTCCCGAAAAAGGGAGGAATGACCATTATCAAGAATGACAAAGGTGAGATGATCCCAACTAGAGCCACCATAAGATGGAGGGTTTGTATCGATTATCGCAAACTCAACAAGGCTACAAGGAAGGATCACTTCCCTTTGCCCTTCATCGACGAGATGCTTGAAAGATTGGCAAGGCACAAGTACTATTATTTTCTGGATGGTTACTCTGGTTTCTTTCAAATCCCTATCCACCCTAAGGATCAACAGAAAACAACTTTCACTTGTCCTTTTAGGAATTTTGCTTACAGAAGAATGCCCTTTGGACTATGCAATGCTCCATCCACTTTCCAGAGGTGCATGTATGACATATTTGCTAATATGCTGGAGGACTTCATGGAAATGTTCATGGATGATTTTTTTGTTGGAGGTTCGTCTTTTGATAGTTGCTTGACACCTTGAAAAAGTTTTGTTATGGTGTCAAGAAACAAATCTTGTGTTGAATTAGGAGAAGTGTCACTTTTTAGTCGTTTAAAGCAAGCTCTGATCTCTGCACCCAATGTGCAAGCTCCTGATTGGAGTTTGCCATTTGAATTAATGTGTGATGCCAGTGATATCTCTGTAGGTGCAGTTCTTGGATAGAAAAAGGAAGGAAAGCACCATGTCATATGCTATATCAGTAAAACACTGGATCTAGCACAACACAACTACTCTACTATGGAAAAGGAGATGCTGGCGGTAGTCTATGCTTTTGAAAGACTGCGCCAGTATCTGATATGTTCTAAGGTTGTAGTATTCACGGATCACTCGACCTTGAAATTCTTAATGACAAAAAGAGATGCAAAGAAAAGGTTAATATATTGGGTGCTCCTATTGCAAGAGTTCGATTTTGAATTGAAGGATAAGAAGGGAAGTGAAAATGTGGTAGCTGACCATTTGTCTAGGTTACCTGAGCTTAATAATGACTCCTTCCCTATCCAAGATGAAATGTTGAATAAACTTTGATGACAACGTTAGTCGTTGGGAAAGCCCCTTGGTTCGCAGATATTGCAAATTATTTAGCTTGTGGTGAACTACCAGAATTTGAATCAAGAGCAATGAAAAAAGCTTTCTTTGGGAAAGTCAGAAATTTCTTTTGGGATAACCCCTATTTGTTTCATGCTTGCGTCGATGGCATAACTCATTGTTCTATCACTGAAGAGGAGTTCCCCATGGTTTTAACTCACTGTCACTCATACGTGTGTGGCGGCCACCAAGGGCTAATGAATACGCTACTAAGGTCGCCACCGCGGGTTTCTATTGGCCCACCTTGCATAAAGATATTGAAACATTCGTGAAGATGCCTCAAAATTACATCCTTGAGTGTGAAGTCTTTGATTGTTGGGGTATTGACTTCATGGGCCCCTTTGTGTCGTCTGATGTGCTCATTTTAGAGCACGTTTATTACCTCGTTTTCGTGTTAAGTCTCGTAGTTTTGTATTGGTTTTATGCATATTATGCTTGATTTTACCTTGACCTTGTTTTCGAGTTATCTTAAGTCCATTTCAGGTACTTTTGATGATTTCAAGGTGAAATGCGATGCATTCGAGCCTTTGACACGCATATCATAGCTTGGGCAAATGTTTCAAGTCACTCATGAAGATTCCATGGAGTGCTGAATAGGAAAGAAGTGAAAAGAGGAATAGGGGGTCTCAGTTTCGACCGAATCTGAGACACATTCGACCGAATGGTTGCAGATTCAACCAAATCTGAGACACATTCGGTCGAATGAGTGACAGACCACAGAGCATTTGACCCTTGCCACTAGGAATGCCGAATAGAACTCATTCTGGCAAATGAGCTTACATTCGGCCGAATCAACATCCTCATTCGGGCGAATGCTGGACAGAGATCGATTCTTCGGATCCTCTAGAATGGGCGAATGGAAGACCATTAGGGCGAATGGGATTGTATTCGGCCGAATGAGACTTACATTTGGGCGAATGACAGTGTTTTCCTCCGGATCAACTACTTCTTTTTAGGGCCGGCTCATATACATTTTAGGGTTTTCGTAGGTTTTTCTTGTTTCGTTATAAATACCCCTTCCCTCTGATGAGAAGAGGGGAGAGCTAGGTTTTATACTTTTATGCACTTTTAGTTTTCTTTAGCCTCCAAATTCTTTTAGTTTTAGCTTTCGATTTTCAGTTTTCTCAATACTTTGTCGTTCGAATTCTGATCGTGGATAATATATTGAAGCTTTTATAAGTTTTAATTCCTTTGCTTTTAATTCATTTGTTTATATTGTTGCATGCTTAGTTTTATGTTTAACATTTATAAGCATAATTTCTGATTTTGCTTTCATTCTCGTGATTTCATTCCATGTTCGTTTCTTTGGCATCGTTGAATATCTTTATGTTTTTAAGCATGAATATGTGTGAGTAATTCCTTTAGGGGTTTTGATTGGTGAAACCCTAGGAAAGCTATGATCTTTATTGCTTAAGGTTGTAGAAACGATGATAATAAATAGTTTCGGAGTCCGATGCGAATCTTGTCCTGCCACTCCTTTGGAGACATAGGGCGATTATAGTTCGTTCGTTGTGATTTGTGGAATCACCAACTTCCTCTCATATTTTTGGATGTCCATGCTAGTTATTATCAAATTTTCTCTAACCGATCATGTTTGGTTTTTAAAGCTTCATTCCTAGGGTGAATCCAATCTTATCCCCGTTTTTCTCTATTTGACTTACCGTATAATTCATCGTGATCTGCATTCTCATTGTTAGTTTAGTTGATTTTCTAAATCCAAATAGTCCGGTTGTGTTAAGAGTTAAAGTCTTGATATACCTTGTCTTTGTGGTTTGACCCCCTACTCCACTATACTCGTATAGTTTGTAGGTTGGAATAAATTTGTTTTCATAACTTATCTTTTATATAACGACCTAAAATACCAGTTATCATCGTCTCATGGAAACCAATACATTTTGGTAGGGATATATTATGTTCTAAGTGGGTGGAGGGCATCGCCTCGCCTACAAATAATCACAAAGTAGTTATGAAGCTTTTTAAGAGCATAATCTTCCCTCAATTTGGTGTTCCCAAGATAGTCATAAGTGATGGGGGTTCCCACTTTGCGAAAAACGAGCTGAACAAATTATTGAAGAAGTATGGAGTCGTGCACAAACTCGGTTCACCCTACCATCCCCAAACTCAAGGATAGGTGAAAGTTGCCAACAGGGAGATTAAGTGAATACTAGAGAAGGTGGTTAACCCGAACAAGAAAGATTGGTCTCTCAAGTTAGACGATGATCTTTGGGCACACCGTACATGCTACAAAACCCCAATTGGTACCACCCCGTTCTGGCTGTTGTATGGGAAGTCTTGTCATTTACCAGTGGAATTGGAGTGTAGGTCTTGGTGGGCGATCTAAACCATTAATTTGGACCCTACCTTATTCTACGAGAAGTGAGCTGCACAATTAAAGGAATTGGAAGAACTGAGGCTAGGCGCATTCCACAACATGCACATCTACAAGGAACGAACTAAGCGTTGGCATGACCAATAAATCCTTCAATGAGAATTCCTTGTAGGAGATAAAGTACTACTCTTCAATTCCAGAGCAAAGTTATTCCTCGGGAAACTGAAATCGAGGTGGTTTGGGCCATTCGAGATCCTGCAAGTATTTCCTTACGGAATGGTAGAGTTGAAAGATCATCATGGAGGTAGTTTTATTATGAATTGGCAACGAATAAAACTTTTCCATGAAAGTAGCCTTCACGAAATCAACACCGTCGAGCGCATAAGATTAGTTGATGTTGAAGTTGAATGATTGGTGTAATCATTGGTATATAATGAGTATCTAAACTTTGAATCATCATTCTTTTAAGTTTTGTTAAGTTTGAGGCAGTTGGTTTTGCTTCGGTATTTGTTTCATATTGTTTTTGATTTATAGACCCGGCTGATTCGAGCTAAACGACGTTAAACAAAACACTTATGGGAGGTAACCCGGTCTTCTTTGAATTTTCTTGCTAAGTAACCATTGTAACATTTTTGGTTTGGGAGAGGACATATCCTTTGATTATTCCTGGCCTAAAAAAATTGAAAAAGCATTACGTTCAGCCGAATTGACATTCCATTCAGGCGAATGGACTTCGATTATAGACTCAAACTAGAAATTGGGGGAGTTTCTGAGAACGTCAAAAGGATAATCAATTCGGGCGAAGGAAATCCATTCGACCGAATGGAAGTCTCATTCGGGCGAATGGAGGTACAAACGAAACTGGGCAAGAGTTTCTAAGAACATCAAATGAATACTCCATTCGGGCGAATGGAGGTCCATTCGGCCGAATATCTAGGCAAGTTGGGTGAATTGTAGCAAAGATAGCTCAGAAATCCTTCGAAATTCGACCAAATAGGGCCATCTATTTGGGCGATTGGAGGTCCATTCGGCCGAATTAAGCTCCATTCGGCCGAATGGAACACCAGTAATATAAATACCCGTTCATTTTCCACGGTTTACTCACAAATCACTCTAAACTCTAAAAAACACTCAAGCAAGGTTTACTCACTCACTGACTCTCACTCACTCATTCTCACTACAATTCCTGCCTCTCCTTTATAAACATCAATCCACCACCATGGGACCTCACAGAAGCCAAAGAAATCCTTTTAAAAGATCAAAGAAACAAGGGGAAGGATCCTCTTCCGGTGTGGCAAGAGACAAACAACCAACCGGTTCTCAACCATAACCGGAGCATCAACAACATCTCCCAAGTCAAGAACTCTGGTTCGACGAAGAGTATAGGACTGTGGTCTTTTTATCATTAGAGCAATTTGAACGTTTTCAACGGCGAAAGGTACGCAAAATCAATTCTACCCGATACTTAGATCTTTCAATTCTATAACATATGGGTATATATGAAAACTTTGCTAAATTGTTGACTGCATGTGGCCTTTAGAATTAGATAACCATGTGGCACCCAACTCACAAGCTTTTAACATATGAGTTTCTCAGTTCTGTTAGCCCATGTTAGCATGAGAATAGGTTGCATTTGTCTTTTCGATTAAAAAATGCAACCTATTTCCTTGACTATGATGCCTTTTATACTGTTTTTGGTTTTACCCATGAACCTATTCCGGATAAACAACCGGATAATGCTTGTGTTTCTGAATTATGGCCTAAGATTGCCAGCCGACTTGTTTATCCCAATAGGAATATTTATGCTTCTGATGTGCAACACCCTGTTCTTAGAATGTTTTTTAAATTTTCTAGAGAGACATTGTTCCCTTCCCCTAGCCCTTACCTAGCCAGAACCCAAGAAGTGCACATATTGCACCAATACCTTACACCGCACAACGACACAGCAATTAGTATTCTAATGACACTATGGAAGTTTCTGAACACCACAACCACCCTTGATGTTAAAACTGACTTATGTGTTGGGGGGCATGTATACTGCATCGCTAAATTCCTAAATATGATTAATCCAATTGAATTTAGTGATAGATTTTCCAGTGCCACCACCCTCCACGAGCAGTGTCTCGTAAGGGTAGGCTTTATCTTCACTGACCCTTTGCGATGGCGGTACCTTAAAGACCGCACCATTCCCCTCCCCTCTCCAAACTTACCTCCCCTCTTATAGTTTTCGAACTCATACCTTTTAGACGACGATGTGTCGAGATACACAGTCGAGCCACCTCTTAGACCCCCTCCTTGTCCTCACACCCTATCCATGAGTGATCGTCCTCGGGCCTCCACTTCAGTTTTAATAGACCATGACGATTCAGAGGATGAATCTAATATTATTTCCTCCCTAGGTTGCATAAAGGCTAGACTTGACCAGGTCCTAACTACCCAAGCCCATCACACCGTCTGGCTTGATCACCTTGAGCAAAACTTTGAGTGGGCCAATTACCCGTGGTATGACCTAGCCTACCTCTCCCACATGGTTGGCAAAAGCATGGCTACTCCCTCCTGGTACCCTCGTCATGACAACTATAATGAAATATCCTTTGGGTTTGACCGGTTGCATGTGGGTAGGCGTAGGTTTAACAACTTTACCCCCTAGCTCCTAGAAGAGCTTCTGATGACTATGGGATGGACTATATAGGTGGGGAGGAAGAGGAAGATAAGGGTGATGACCATGGGGATGAGGGTTTCTTTGGAGATGAGTATTTTTAGACCTCCAGGCCTCCCTTAGCGCCGAGGATGGCTTCAGCCTGGCTTGGGGGGGGGGGGGTATCCAATGTCCAAAACTCATCATTTTGTTGCGTGTCTTTTGGTCTTTTCCCTGTTTGGCTACTGGTTTTACTGTTGTGTGTTTTTGCATTGTTTTGTTGTTTGGTTTTGCTTCTTGGTGTTGTTTTCAGGTCCTTCTACTCTCATCCTTGTAATGAGTTCCATATGCTGCTTTGTTTCACCTACTTCTTGGTAAGATCTTTTGCTTTTGCTTGAAAATCCAAAGTTGCTTATTTATATTATATATTTTTGTTTACTTTTCTTTTTCTTTCATATACTCTAAAAAATAAAAAAAAAAGAGAAGAAGAGAGAAAATTTTGAAACAAACATGCAAGCTTCTGTCATGCACTTACAATGATTATATGCAAACTCATGTTTCCCTAGCCCTGTGCCTATTGTGGGTCTGAATTTATCGATTGTTTTCCACTTAACTTGGTGGATCTGAGCTTGTTTGATTTATGGTTTGGATGACTACCTATTGAGGCGCGTTTGACTAGCCTGGTTAGGATTGAACCTTGTAGGACTCCATTGTGAGCCCTATATTATTGAGTGTTAGTTAGGGAATCTTAAGAATTGTGTCTGTTCTCCTCCAGCATAGTCTGCTTTTCTAAAGGTTAGGGATGATAACACGTTTGTAGTTATAGCTACATGGCCAAATTGCCTACCATGAATATTAATTGACTTTAGGTTAAGCCAAGTTTGTGCCTTTACCTTTTTCTTTGTAGCCACACTATTTAACTCCACATAAGCCAAATGTCCCCTCTCTTTACCTAGAGGATAGTCAAGTGATCATAGTGAAGTTGGTGTCCGTTGTATTGTGGTGTATGATTTCGGTTTGAAAAGTAGTTGTTGGTTGATATGATTCTATACATTACTCTTAGTATATTTCAGAAATATTAGCATGAAAAACACAAAAAGAAAAAAAAATAAAAAAAAGAAGAAAACAAAAAGAAAAAAAAGAGAAAAGAGAAAAAAAAGGAAAAGAAAAAAGAGGAAGAGAAAAATTTGAGAATAAGGTTGGTGTAGTGTATTATAGTTCATTATTGCGTATCTTGAGGATTTTGGGAGTGGCGTTGTTGTCGAAAGTTGTAGTTTTCTTAGTTTTATTACCTTTGATCACTTACTATCCTCTATTTTAACTCCACATCCCCAAATTTTACCCTACCTTGATCCTAGCCTATATTACAACCCTTTCCAAAACTGTATTAGTAAGATCTGTGCTGGAGAGAAGATAAGACACAATCCCCGAGATTTCTCCCTATTTAGGTGTTTAATTCCCGACTCATCTTTAGTCGGATGATTCTGAGCAAAACACATACCCTATCAAACACATGAGCGTATTAGAAATTTCCCACATCTCTTAGGAAATTACCTCGGGAATGTAGACTTGCGACCTCATTAGGTAGTGGGCGGAATGACCTATGTTGTAGCTCTCTTGGTGATCCTGAGACTGTGGAAATTATTGTTCCTCTTGATATTATGCTCTTCTAATCCCATTGTACCTGCACAACCATGGCTAGGGAAGAGTTTTGCACATACACGGCTTGTATTATCTTGTTTTTCACTCTCCTTGTTTTTCATTTACATCAGTAACTGTTTTTCCATATGCTTTCACGTCACCTTGCTAGTTCATTTGCTAGGGACTAGCAAAGGTTTCGCTTAGGAGAAGTTGATGTGCTCATTTAAGAGCATGTTTACTAACTGTTGTAGTGTTAAGTCTCACAGTTTTGGATTGATTTTATACACATTACACTTGATTTCCCTTGATCTTGTCTTCGAGTTGTTTTAAGGTCATTTCAGGTGTTTTTGATGATTTCAAGGTGAAATGTGACGTATTCGAGGCTTTGACACTATTATCAAGAGGTTAGAGCATGTGTCGTAGTTTGGGCACGCATTCTAAGTCATTCATGAAGATCCCACAAAGTTCAAAAGCCATAAGACACTTTGAAGAAGTTAAAAAGCATAATTAAGACTCAGATTTGACCGAATCTAAGAACCATTCGGTTGAATGGTAGTCCAACTTGGAAGCCTTCACTTCATTCTCATTAGGAAGGATGAATGACATGCATTCGGGCAAATGAGCATCCATTTGGCCGAATGAATGTCCCATTCGAGCGAATCGCGCACAGAGGAGAAATTGAAGATAATCACCAGAGCTATTGGAATGGGCGAATGGGGAAACATTCGAGCAAACGGTGTATAATTCGGCCGAATGGGTCATTAATTCGGGCGAATTGACCTATTTTTCTCCGAAAATTTTACTTCTTGTCTAGGTCAGCCCAAAGGCATTTTAGGGTATTCGGGCGAATTGACCTATTTTTCTCCGGAAATTTTACTTCTTGTCTAGGCCAGACCAAAGGAATTTTAGGGCATTCGAACTTCTTTTATTTTAAGTTATAAATACCCCACTCTTTGAAGAGAGGGGGAACCCTAATTTTCATTAGTTTTAGTTTAATTAGCCTCGAAGGCTCTCTTAGTTCATTAAGTCCTAGTTTTCCATTTTTTGTTTTCTCAACATATGTACTCCAAGATTTCGACTTTATTATTTGGATTCTAATCGTAGATATTGCATTCAATCTTCTTTGGGTTGTAAGTATTAATTTCCTCTTTACTTTTGAGTTCGTTTTATTGTAGTCAATGTTTAGACTAATGTTTAACGCTTATCTAGAATAGTTTCTGCTTTATTTTTATTCTCGTTAGTTTCTTTTGATTGTTATTATCTGTTGCATTGGTTCTGTTGATTATCATCATGCTATACATCTTAAACATGTGTGAGTAGTTCTCTTTGGGGATTAATTAGTGAAACCCTAGGAAAGGCTATGTTTTTCAGTGTCCAAGGTTACAGGAATGATGACAATAGGTAGCCCTCAAAACCCAATGTGAATCTTGTCCTACAACTCCTTTGGAGACATAGGGCGATTATAGGTCATTCGATGTGATTTGTGGAATCATCAACTTCCTCTCACATACTTGGGTGTCTATGTTAGTTATTGTTTGATTTCCTCTAACCTATCATGTTCTCTTTTGAAATCATCTTCCTAGGGTGAATCTAATCTCGTCCCCGTTTTTCTCCCTCTGATTTTCCTCTTTAGTTCATCGTGATTTATATTTTTGTCATTAGTTTTAGTTGCTTTTCAAATCAAAAAGTCCAGTTATATTAAGAAGCGGAGTGTATTGATATCCTTTGTCCTCGTTGTTTCAACCCCCTACCCCACTATACTTGTGTGGTTCGTAGGTTGTTATAAGTATTGTTTGGTTCAAGGTTTAGCATAAACGATTGTTAAAAACTTGTTATCAAGAGCCTTAGTTTTTTTTAATATTGACACACATGATGAGGAAATCATAGTTGATCTTAATCCTATATTTAGAATACCTCTGTTAAAAGGCTTTCCTAGTTAAGATTGCTGAAGTTTGTAGTTATAGATCACTTATGTCATATCTTATCTATTTTATACAGTTATGCCTACAAGTTTCTACTTTGACATTTCTGTAACATTTATAAAAGTTGCATTACATTTTTATGTTTGCTACTGCAAGTTTTTAGCCTTTTTAGTCCAGTCTCTACTCTGCCTCTTCGTGTTTATCCTCTTTTCTGCAACAACTTTAGGACATGACAAGACCCTAAGTTAAGAAATCTAGTGGGTGATGCTTTGTTGATGCTAAGGGTAGTTAGGACTGACCTTATCCTTGAAACTGTAATAACATGTATCTTTTTCCCCCTCCTTGTAGTTAATGATACTAAAATTGTACTACTCTCCTGTTTGCTATCATTGTCATCACTAGTTGTGTCATTAAGTTGATGATTAGTGTCCTATTTATCCTTGCTATAATTATCATCAACTTAGATTCCATAGTAACCTTATTAAATTTTATAGTAACAACTTTCACTAGTGGAAAAAATCACATATACTACACACCATATGCTCCGGTTCTTCATAAAACCGGAGTATAAGCTTATGGATGATTCGGTGTTTTTTTTGTACTTATAAATATGTTGATAGCTGCTGCGTTTTTCTTGCACCCGGAGCATAAAATGAATTTTAGGCTCCGGTTATCTAAGAAACGGAGCATATATTTTTCTGTTAATTAAAATAAGGACTTAAGGCTCCGGTTATAAACAACCGGAGCATGTATCTTATATGCGTGCAACACCATATAACCGCCCCTTCTTCAAGCCAAAATAATTCAAACCTACTGCGCAACACCATAACTGCACCTTCTTCACGCCCCCTTCTTCAATCTTGCAAATTCGAACCCCTTCAATTAACACCGCAACCGCATTCGTTAACAGCAACACCATAACCGCCCCTTCAATTAACACCGCAACCCCTTCAAATATAGTTTGGGTTTGTTGAGTTTAGGTAGGTAAGATTATTGTGGAAGTCGGAGTAGTCTGACATTGAAATTACAAGTAGTATTGCAACACAAAGTCGTGCATTATCATAAGCATGGCACCATTTGGTCCATGAAGCAGTTGTCTATCTTTTTGCATGTTGTTGCCGAAGAAAGCAGAAAAAGTTCTTTAGGTCAAATTTGATGACACTACATTATATCTGCTCTAATTTCTCAACATTGCGAATGAAGACAGCGTTTGTCTCACTGCTGGAAATTATCAAATCCCTTTCTATGAGAATGATGAGTGGATAAGACAATATGGACAGAAGCCGTAAGTTTATTGCTGTATACTTCCACTTTGTCTCTCTTCTCTAGAATTAATATTTACTCATTCTTTTATTTTCTCATTTTCCATGTTGATGGACTATGAACATTAGCTGTGTTTAGTATTTTTTCTTTTTCCTATCATATGATTTCTATTTAAATTTCTGGTCCCTAATTAGGCTATGTAATTTGGTACCAATGCTTATGTTTCTTCCATCGTATCTGATAGTCGTTCTGCATTCATATTTAGCATTTAATATAGAGATTTAGGCATGGTCAGTTAGATTTAAATGTATTCAAATCAACATTTGATATTTACCTGTAGTCATTTCTACATGTATTTTGGGTAGAGTAGTGAATGATGGGCCTGAGATTGATCATATCTACTCTTGTTTGAATTAGATTGTATTGCATGCATAAGGGGCACAATAACAGTTATTGTGCACCATGTTAGAGTTGCTCTTTTTTGTATTTGATTGGCCATGTAAGACTTGCCCTTTTATGTACTTAGGCAACTATTTCAAAGCATACAGTGACTAAAGCAACCCAACGGGTAGTTTATGCTATTGTGGGTCTGATAGTTAATATTAGATTGTGTGCAAGTAATTGTTTGTGCTGTTATATCCCGTCTATTACTGATATCTGTCTAATTATCTCTAAAGATTTGGAATTGTGAATTTTGGAACTCTATTGATCGTGTTGTATTCTTCAGGTTCCAATATAGCCTTCTCTACGAATTTTAACTTTTAGAGTACGACTGTCTTAATCTTGACCCTTCTGGGCTTTCTGTTGGGGTTGATATGCGGTAGTTGTCAGTATACATCCAGAACTTTGACATAGATCTGCCTTCTTTCATCCCCTCAGGTTCCCCGGCAGACCAATGATTATGATTGTGGTCTCTTTGTATTATACTATGTGGAGCGATTTATACAAGAGGCACCTGCAAGGTTGACAAGACAACTCTCATCTATGGTATGTTTTGATCCAGATACAGTCCAGACCATTTCTGGGTTTTCAGTTTCACTGTATTCTCTTGGCTAATTTTCTTTCATGTGCTCACTTGTCTTCAATATTCTTCTCAGTTTGCCGATTACATACGCAGGGCTAAGGCTACAATTGACAAGAAGAAACATTCTCTTGAAGCGGTTGCCACATATTTAAGCGCTAAATTTGTTCTCAAGACGCTAGGCCTTGGGGTATGCAGCTCTGTTCAAAGCAACTTAATAGCCTAGACTTGAAAAATATGTGTAGTACTAGTAATATTTACCTTACAGTTTCACAGGTGGCTGGTGGTATAACTTACCGGGTTATAAATAACACTACTTTGTCCTTCTCAAATGTGGTTGGGCCAATGGAAGAAATAAGCTTTTATGGACATCCCTTGACTCTCATTGCTCCCAGTGTTTATGGACACCCACAAGTATGTAGTTTGATGCATCATATGTAATATCATTTCGCTAAAGGATATCCAATTCTAGTCCTATACCAGATCACCAAAGTACACGAATTATCATACAACTGTTCTGTTGTACTAATTATGTGTGGTTCAGATTTATTTTAGCCAAGTTTGATGTAATATTTATCTTCCTGGTGCAGGCTTTGACAGTCCATTTTCAGAGTTACATGGATATGATGACTTTGGTTGTAGCAGTTAGTCAAAATGTGATCCCTGAACCACACCAACTTTGTGATGATATTGCGGAATCACTTGAACTTGTAAAGCAAGCAGTACAGAAGAAATAGGTCTTCAAGATATAGCATACATTTTCATGTCACAGGCTTGCAGCCCTACAGGACTACTACCCACTGAGACCCTGTGTGTTCGTCTGTAAATGCTGAAACAATCGAAGCCATAGACCTTGCTGAAATTTCGTGACAGCTACAATCTTACAGCTGTGTCTCTATACTTGGTACAGATAAACTACTGCTGAATGGAGCTAAATTTGGAGATCTCTAATCCCTACATTGTATAGTGGTGATGAGGGCACTGATGTGTTTTGTATAGAATAGAATTAGAACTGGAATCATGTCATGATATTGTAGGAAGTTATTGGGCAGGATATCAAGCCTTTGTACCCATCTTCCTTTTGGAGTATCAGGAAGCATGGCAGGATGCATGGTTGTGGTGTGTATGAAGTGAATGAAAGGCCCATCTATGTAGGTCCATAATAATTCCTAAAGTTTTCTTTTCGTGATTCTTTTATTCCATTTCATTTTTGTATGATCAGCAACCAGAAATCAAATAATGTAGCAAATGTATATATTTATATCTATATATATACATATTTAGTTGTTATGTATAATTTAGTTTGTAACTCTAATCATGTACAATTATATTTGAATCTTAGTTTTATATAAAGAGTATTGAAATCCTTTGAGCTTGCTTTGTTCTAATATTCGCATTGAATAATATTTCCAATAACAATAATTAGCATTTGCAAAAAAAAAAAATAAAAAAAAAAAATTAGACTTTATGCTCGGGTTTTTGGAAAACCGGAGCATAAAAAAAAAATAAAAAGTTTCCATTATGCTCCGGTTCAAACCGGAGCATAAAGATATTTGCAATATGCTCCGATTAAATCTACTTCGGGCCAAAACCGGAGCATAAAGCCTTCAAAAAACCGGAGCATATGTGGTTTTTTCCACTAGTGTTTACTAATTTATTTTTTCTTATTTATATATAGTAACTGTTTTATTCTTGTTTGATCCATGCAGAAAAGAAGAATGTTGATGAAACAAAGAAAAGAAAGAATGATGATGATGATTTAGTAGTAACAAAAGTTCAAAAGGCTATTCCTTCTTCTTCCTCAGCTTTAGCTAAGGTTATACATATGACTGATGAAAATGAATCAAAGAGGAATAAAATGGAAAAGTCTGTGAAAGATAAGAAGATGAGGTGCCAGGACATTGAAGTTGTAAACACTCTCAATCAACCAATTGCAAAAAGGTAGAGTATTTTTCATGTTCTAATATTTTTTTAGACATAGTATCTTTCGTGTATTAATATTTGCTTATATTATCTTTTTTTCTTTTTTATGACAGGGTAAGAACTACATTTAAAACAAAATGCAGGCCTTGACAATTAGTAAAATTGATTAGAGGATTCATAAATGAACAAAAACAAGCTGTGAAAAATATAGGGTTTGGAAGATTATTGACTATGGAGTTGACAAGGACTCCAACAAGTATGTTAAATTGGATTGTTGACTGTTTTGATCATGGGAGTCGAATGTTTAGTTTGATGCTGGTAGAAGCTTTAAAGTATCTGAGTTTGGTGTGTATGATGTGTTTTGCCTTCCCTTGAATAGAAATAGAGATGTTGAAATTGCCTCAAGAAGCGCAAATCTTATGAACCCTAATTTTCCATTAAAACAACATTTTAGATTTTTTTTTGTAATCAAAGAAAAAAATAAACCTATCCCCTTGGATTTAGTGGAGCACACGATTCCATAAATGACCGATGGAGATTATGCATTTAAGCAACTTTTTATACTTCATGCCTTTTCTACCTTTTAAGCTCCTACACACAACCATATGATTGATATAAAGATTGTTAAGAGTATTGTTGTGGTTGATCAAATTCTAGAATTTAATTGGTGCAAATATGTCTTAGATCAATTGTGTGAGGCTACCATGAAGTATAAAAAAGGCAAGGTACAATAGTTCTGTGGTTGCATTGTGATGCTACTAACAGTATATTTCCATAGGTTAAGATTTAAGATTGTTTGCTTATCGACTGATAAGAATGCTAGCTTAAGAATGAAGGAGGAAGGATTAGCTAACTTCATTGGAAATGGGATAGATTGTTGTTTCTAGTACATATCCCATTAGGGAGCATTTGAAGTTTATGAATAGACAAGTCATTGGATTATTTGATGAGAAAAATGTAGAGCAAGATTTTGTTGAAGGTTGTGATTCTGAGGATGGAAATCAGAACAGTTGAAATCTTGTTGAAAATGAAAGTTCTTTAGAGGATACTCATTTTACTAAAAGAATTCAGTTCATATTGACTGAAGACGAAATGTCAAATGAAGATATTCATCGTCTAGCTGAAGATGTAAGTTACATTTTTTGTTTTGTTGGGGAATTTACGATAATAGAGTCACAAAGATAATCGGGAATAAATTTATTCGAGTCGTGAACGAAATCACTTTCCCAAAAGTATAATTTTGACCCTTTAGACTACAACCCGGGTTATACGAAATTTACTTAGGAGATAAAACAAAGAACAATTGCAATTTCGTGTAGTAAAATTACAATACTATGAAAACAAGTTTTGGTATTTGAGATGATGATAAATAAATGTATCAATGCATAAAAGAAAGTAGAAAAAATAAATTCTTTTTTTCTTCTTCATCATATGAGTGATCTCATATATTTATAGTTGTATGAAACCAACCAAAAGGCACTTACCAAAAGACACCTTTTAATAAATACTTTAAGTATTTGAAACAATGTCAAAAGACATTTACTAAACCAAGCCTTTTCCATATATAATTATTTTTCCTTGATTTATTGTATACAACTATTTTATTCATATGTTTGTTTAAGTCATGACACCATAACCAAATAACTTAAACCGTACATAACATAAATATAATCAACCAAATACTCTAAATCTCCAACAATCATCCTCCATTTAGAGTATTAAAAATGATTTATTGCATCAACATCATCATAACAAAACAACCTTGTGCATAAATGAAAGTGTACTAAGACTTGAACTCCCACTTAGTGCAATACACATTCCAAGAATCCGTATCCATTTGGTATCGTAAAACAATTAAACCAAATTAAATACATATTGGACACTTGAAGATATTACACACACAAAGTTAAATACTTAAATTTATTATTAAATTGACACTTTAAGCCATGCCCATATCTATTCATAAGTACATCAAAGCTATGCCCCAAAAACTTCTTGAAGTGGCTAAACCTCTTACTTATATAGGTAGAATTCCAAAACATACTCTTATGACAAAGCACTATATCATGAATTCTATTAAGCTAAGAAACCTCTTATACATCACAGAATGATCGGAACTTTACCTTTGATGAAAAAACAAGTTCCCAATTATCAAAAGAGAAAGTTAATCTTATTAAACTTAAGACCCAACGTCTTATTGGGCGTTAAGTTAAGACTCCCTCATTTGTAATTATTTAGGGCTCCAATCCTACCGATTGCCATCTTCTCATTAACATCTTTAGCCAACGCCTTTGTGAAGGAATCAGCAAGATTAACATTTGTTCGAACATAATCAATAGTAATAACACTATCCTTGATAAGTCCTTGGATGTAGCTATGGCGTACACCAATGTGCCTTGAATTACCATTATACACTTGGCTATATGCCTTAGACAAGGTTGCATTATTATCATAATGTATCACTATTGGTGATATTAGTTTTGGCAACAAGGGTATCTCATGCATTAGATCCCTTAACCATTCAGCTTCTTTGCCAGCTGAATATAATGCAATGAACTCCAACGTCATTGTGGTGTACGCAATGCAAGTTTATTTCTTAGATTCCCATGAAATAGAACCTCCCCCATAAAGGAAAACTCATCCACTTGTGGATGAATTATATCTATTAGAGATCCAACTTGCATTCGAATATCCTTCTACAACTTAAAGATACCCTCTATAACACAAACCATAGTCTATGATTTTCTTCAAGTATTTCAACACATGGCGAACTGCTTGCTAATATTGCATACTAGGATTACTAGTATATCTACTTAATTAACCTATTGCATAAGCAATATCTAGTCTAGTACTTATCATGGCATACATCAAACAACCTATGGCTCTAGCATACTCCAATTGTGAAATTATATTACCTTCATTAGATAATAATTTTATACTAGGATCCATTGGTGTTGAATAAAGAAAGGTTGAAAATTTACTAACATTGAATTTCTTGATCACTTTCTCAATGTAATGAGATTGTGTCAAAATCAACTTTCCTTGTTTCCTCTTTATTCTTATGCCCAAGATGACATCCGCTTCACCCATGTCTTTCATGGAAAATTTTGAACTAAGGAATGACTTTGTCATTTGAACTTGTGACAAACTCGTTCCAAAGATCAACATGTCATCTATATATATAGACAAATTATAATACCATCACCATTATCATTAAATTTTCTATATATACACTTGTCTTAATTATTCAATATAAACCCATTAGACAACACAACTTCATCAAATTTTTGATGCCATTGCTTAGGTGCTTGTTTTAGCCCACACAAAGGTTTAATCAACTTGCAAACTTTATGCTCTTGGTCTTCCACAACAAACCCTTCCGGTTGTCGCATGTAAACCTCTTCTTCCAAATCTCCATTCAAGAATGCAGTCTTGACATCCATTTGATGGATCACAAGATTTTTAATAGCTGTAAGAGCTATTAAGAACCTTATAGTTAAGATTCTTGCAATAGGTGCATATGTATCGAAATAATTGATACCCGACTTTTGTGTAAAACCTTGTGCAACCAACCGTGCTTTGAACTTATCTATAGTTCCATCAACTTTCAATTTCTTTTTGAAAATCCGTTTGCACCCTATAGGTTTACATTTAGGGGGTAAAGTAGTTAATATCCAAGTATTATTTCTCATGATGGAGTCTATTTCATCATTACTTGCCTCTTTCTAAAATAAGGGATCATGAGATTTCATAGCCTCATTATAGGTCATAGGATCATCTTCCATATTAAAAATATATGAAAATTTTATTGAAATGGAATCCCTTGAACCTTCAACCAAGTACACATGAAAATCAGAGCCAAAATATTTTTCTTTCCTTGCGCTTTTACTTCTCTTAGGTTGAGATGATGAAGTAGATGCTTCCTCTAAAGCAGCTTGGTGATTCAAAACTTTGTCAATACTTGGAGTGATATCCTTTTATCTAGGAATTGATGAATATCTATTTCCATCAAATAATGCACCCCTTGACTCATTGGTGGTGTGAACCGACTAATAGTCATTTTGTTCTATTACATAGAACCTATAGGATTTGCTATGTTCCGCATATCCTATAAAAATGCATTTCACTCCTCGTTCACCTAACTTTTTATGTTTAGGCTCAATCACTCTTACTATTGCCCTACAACCCCAAACTTTGAGATGACTCAAGTTTGGTTTTCTTTTGTATCATAGCTTATATGGGGTTACCTCATTCCCTTTCATAGGAACTTGGTTTAAAATGTAACAAGTCGTTAAAACGACTTCCCTCCAAAATCCATCACTCAAAACTCGAATAGGATAACATGGAATTAACCATTTCTTGTAAAGTCCTATTCTTCCTTTCCGCTACACCATTTTGTTGTGGTGTATATGCCACAGTTGTTTCATGTACTAAGCCTAGAGATTAGAAATAACTTGGATTATAGTACTCTCCTTCTTTATCAGTTCTTAGTCTTTTTATTTTACTGTTAGTTTGCAATTCTACCTCATTTTTGTAGATTTTAAATTTTTCAAGGGCTTCAACCTTATAATGCAATAAGTAAACATAACAAAATCTTGAAAAAACATCAAATAGGTCATTAGACATACCATTGAGAATATGACCACGACAAATGTCAGCATCGTTTTCACATTTGTTCTAGTGTCCAAAATTTCATCTTCCTCTTCCAATGGCTTCGGAGTTGAAAGAACATAAGGCACATCGAGCGATATCAACAGAAAGTGCATATTATTTTCCATCTCCTAAAATCCACACCTTCAAATTTTTCCAATTTTTGAAAATTTGACATCATTTTCAACGGTAGCCATCTTGTTACTCCTTGATAAATTGAAGCACCGAAAATCCACTACTTCACCTTCATAGAGAGGCCACATATTCTTGGCTAGTCATATCCTTAATTTCCTTCACATAGATAGTAATCAGAGACGGGCATTGTAAAAATAACCGAGTAACATAGTCTTGCCTTCTGTCTGCTCACTAATAAGATCCTAAATTGTTAAGTATAGACAATGTTTATTATAATTATATTTTTAGATGACATAGTCACCTTTTTTGTATATATAGTAACCTCTTTTAATTAAACTTTTTAAAACTATTTACTTCGCTTTTTATTTTAGTTACAAATACATAGTCACCATTTACATTTATTTTTATATATATAGTGACCTTTTTAGAAGACATAGTCACATTTTATTTTCTATAGTGACCTTTTTTTATTTATATAGTAACCTTTTTTTATTTGTATAGTGACTTTTTAATTTTGTATGCAAAATACATAGTTTACTTCATAAAAACATTATTATTTATTAAAAATGAGTAAATATACTTGTTGTATAGTTTTTTATTTTATTCACATTTTTAATATATATTACATAAGAACCTTTAAATGCTTATAGTAACCTTATTGAATGCTATAGTTACATTTTGAATTTGTATACGGGAAATACATGAGCATCGATCTTCTTCTGATGAAGCGAGATACTAAAATGGTTTCAAGAATTCTATATGACAAAGATTATTGATTTGTTAGTAAAGAGAAAAAATTCTCAAAATGCTAAGAATGAAAATATTGGATCTTCTTCTTCTTCTTCTTCTTCTTCTTCTTCTTCTTCTTCTTCTTCTTCTTCTTCTTCTTCTTCTTCTTCTTCTTCTTCTTCTTCTTCTTCTTCTTCTTCTTCTTCTTCTTCTTCTTCTTCTTCTTCTTCTTCTTCTTCTTCTTCTTCTTCTTCTTCTTCTTCTTCTTCTTCTTCTTCTTCTTCTTCTTCTTCTTCTTCTTCTTCTTCTTCTTCTTCTTCTTCTTCTTCTTCTTCTTCTTCTTCTTCTTCTTCTTCTTCTTCTTCTTCTTCTTCTTCTTCTTCTTCTTCTTCTTCTTCTTCTTCTTCTTCTTCTTCTTCTTCTTCTTCTTCTTCTTCTTCTTCTTCTTCTTCTTCTTCTTCTTCTTCTTCTTCTTCTTCTTCTTCTTCTTCTTCTTCTTCTTCTTCTTCTTCTTCTTCTTCTTCTTCTTCTTCTTCTTCTTCTTCTTCTTCTTCTTCTTCTTCTTCTTCTTCTTCTTCTTCTTCTTCTTCTTCTTCTTCTTCTTCTTCTTCTTCTTCTTCTTCTTCTTCTTCTTCTTCTTCTTCTTCTTCTTCTTCTTCTTCTTCTTCTTCTTCTTCTTCTTCTTCTTCTTCTTCTTCTTCTTCTTCTTCTTCTTCTTCTTCTTCTTCTTCTTCTTCTTCTTCTTCTTCTTCTTCTTCTTCTTCTTCTTCTTCTTCTTCTTCTTCTTCTTCTTCTTCTTCTTCTTCTTCTTCTTCTTCTTCTTCTTCTTCTTCTTCTTCTTCTTCTTCTTCTTCTTCTTCTTCTTCTTCTTCTTCTTCTTCTTCTTCTTCTTCTTCTTCTTCTTCTTCTTCTTCTTCTTCTTCTTCTTCTTCTTCTTCTTCTTCTTCTTCTTCTTCTTCTTCTTCTTCTTCTTCTTCTTCTTATCTTGCTCTTTCCCAAACTCAACAGTTTTTTAATGAATCCTAGTGTTTTAAACATTATTGATGAAATTATTGAGTTGATTAAGTGGGTGACGGAAATCCCAGAATCATTGAATGAATTTACAACATTTCCTGTGAGGAATAGGAATGTAAATGATGAAATATTAGAGAAAGTAGTAGCAGCAATTCTTGTGGAAGACATGAATTTTAATGAAAGAAGTAATTGATGAGGGAGTAGCGATATTTCCTGTTGAAGACAGTAATGTCAATGAGTTAATTGGGAAAGTATTAACTGATCTAAACATGAATGAGCTTACACAAGAAATGAGTAGTAGTTGTAGTAGTGGATTTGATAGTATTTTGAAGTTTGGAAAAGCAAAGTGTTCAATTGAGCTACATGATAATAATTTGGAGAAGGTTCTTTTTGTTTCCGGCTTGATGAATATGAAATATATGCGGACTCTGCCTATTATGCAACAAGAAATTGTTGATTATGGTTTCATCAATGACTTATGTGTTAAGTTAAAGTAAGTAATTTGAAATATTTTCACTTTTCTTTCATTATTTCTTAGTTTTTTTATTTTTATTATTTCTTAATCTTTTTATATTTCTTTTTTACAGCGAATTGTTGGTAGATTTTGAGGATGTTCATAACATTCCAAGGCATTAGTTTTATTCATTAGGGGAACCTTCAGAATACACGTTTATGAGCATTGTAGATTGTTGGGCCTTATTACTAAATGAGAATCAGAGGAACAATAAAGAAGGACCCAAAAGGTTTTACTTTGGTGCTACCCAAAGTGTGAGTGGTGTTTTAATTGTTCATAAATTTTCTTTTATGAGCATTGTGTAGAAGTATTTTAACAGTTTTTTTTAATTTATTTCAGTGTGCTTTACTACAAGCATAAGAGAACAACAAAGCAACACAAGATGTCGACCATTTAAATGAAAGTTGGGAAAGTTGGATGAATCTGATTTACAACAATTTTGATTTCAAGAATGTTGAACTGGTAAGTTACCTTTCAATCATTTAATTAACAAGGATGAACATGCAAGGGTGAATCATTTTGATATCAATGCATGATAAAACAATGTGATTCGTATTTGGCATGAAGTACACCCTTAGACATTGTGATATATGGCATGATAAAAGTTAGGAATTTAAAGAGAAAGAACTAGGGAAGGAGCTGACAGTGGAAATCCTTTCCTATTTCATAGCTATGAACACTCCCATCAACACTATCCTTTCCTATTTCATAGATTTGAACACTTTACGAGTAAGTTGAGAAAAATTAACATGTTATCCTTTCCCTTCACCCATTATGGAGAAATCCACACACATATATTTTTTCATTGGAGTAAAACTTACAGTATTGTTTTGATTTTCATTACCATGAGTTCAATATTGTCAAATAATAGTCTCTATAGTTAATAGAATAATTATTATAGTAAGTTACTTTTTATTAATATTGTTTATGTTTGTTTAATATTTATGATTTTCTCTTTAATGTACAAATCCCAATACTCAGGAATAGTCATTACTTCTTACTACCAGGAGGAAGATAATAGAACCAATCTGTAGTTGTATCTTTAAGAGAAAAAGGAAACGCTCTTAATTGTATCTGTTCATCAGTCATTCCACTTGGTTTCATACTTGTGCATACCACATGAAATTCAACAAGGTGCTTATTCATATCTTCACCTTTCATACCATGGAATGTCGGTAACAGATGAATATAACCGGATTTGATCTCAACATTTGTGCCTTCTCCTAACTCCGGATATGCAATGCACAACGGTTGTTGGTTCAAATTAGGAGCTGTGAGTTCTCTCAATGTTCCATTTTCTGCCATCTTCTTCTCTTCTTGAATGTCAAAGGTGGATGGTGATTCACTGGAATTTGTTCTTGCCTCCTTTCGCAACCTGGAAAGAATTCTTTCAATTTCTGGGTTTAACTACAAAACTTCTTTGTTAGCAGAACGAGTACTTATCATACCCAAGAAGCGCAAAACAAAGAAAATAACCAAGAGCAATACTAAAATGAATTCTACGAGGATAAACAATTAAAAAGCAATGCCCTTCCCCGGCAACGGCGCCAAAATTTGGTGAGCCTCATCGTATGCTACCAAATAAAATCACAACTTATCTAACTTCAAATGAATTAGCTAGGGAATTCTAGTTCGTATCCACAGAGAAGAGATACCTAATAACTGAAAACCTATATCGAATTATCTTAGTAGAATAATAAGCTAAATAAAGGCGGGGGTTTGCAATAGCAAGATAGATTTAATAACCTAAGTAGAATTGAAACTAGTCGAATAACAAATCAATGGGAGGAACGATCTTGGTTAGACGAAATCCACTAATGAACTACAAGTTGATCATAGAAGTCTCTTCACTTAAACACCTTTAAATACCTTATGCAGAATTCCAAGATTCTATGTTCTCATGAAATAGCTAGAAATAACAAAGCACTCCTTTCCAACCCTTTCAATGAACAATTCAAGACAAGCGCTCTAAATTATTCACAAGAAGCAAATGGATAGAGAAATAAACAAGGATTGAATAAATTAACACAAGCGGTGTAATTTCTTCAATAATACTATTCCCCCTTCAAGTTCTTGATCATAAAGCATGCATTAACAACCTAAAGTCACTACTTTGGTAAGATTAACTAGATGCAAGTGAATCCAATAAATCAAACCTAGCAATTGATTAAATCAAATCATCAAATAACACTAGGGAATAATAAACATTTAATATGTATTAAGAGAAGAGAAATCTCACAACTTGCAGCCAAAAGCTTCAATCTTTAACCAAGAACATGCAAGTTTAAGCTTCCATGGAGTTTTTCTCAACCAAAGATCAAAGAAGATTCAAAGTTAAAAGCTTGTACAAAGTTCTAAAAAAGTGTCCCTAAAACCCTAGATTAAAACCACTATTTATATGTTCCCTTCTTAACTAACATAAACCAAAGAGACTTAACATAAGACGGCCTAAAACACGAGCTTAATTAAGGAGAAGGTCGTTGGAAAACACTGAAAACGCGCAACACTGGAATAGCCGCTGCCAGCTGCTATTTTGCCGCTACCAGCGGCTCTGGCAGCGTTCTCCTCTCTTCTTTTCTGTGAAGGCCACTGCTAGCTGCCCTCCTGCCTCTGGTAGCTGCTCCACCAGAATTATGTTGGCAACTTATCAACAAAGGCTTCCTTGCTCAAAGGTGGATCGTTCTTCATCGTTTCTCCAAATTTAACACGGCATCTCAACTCCATAATCTTCCTTAGTTGCACCAAGTGGGTTGAAACGGCTAAAACTTCCAAAAACCAACAAAACTCCATGAAGAACATCAAAAACCATCCTAAAACACCTCTATCAACACATTGGAAGATGACTTATCACCTTTTCTAAATTATCAAACACCATACCATCACAAGGCTTTCTATCTTCAGCACAATAAGGAAACCATTCTCTAGTACCATTTGGAGTAACACATGTTTCAATTCTAGGAGTTTTGATGAAAACTGGAGATGTAATTTTTGTTGTCACTAGAATATGTAAAAGAGTTATTATATAGAAAAAGGGTAACTATACTCATAAAAATAGTAACTATGATTATAACATTTAAACTTCCAAATTTTCACAAGTAAACTATTCAGTATGAACTATATATAAACAAAGAGTAACTATATTCCAAAAAAGGTTTAGAAAGCCTTCAAGTGTAAAAAGAGCAATAACTTTCCAACATTAACACCATCGATAAACATTCATGTCTTATGCTCTACCAAATAATAATCGCAAACACATTGACTCAACATATAGTATTTTTTTACGAGTAATTCTAGAAGCCAAGAACTAGATCACCAGCAAGTGTTTTAAAAAATTGTCATAATTTATGAAACATCATATGTAATTGATAAAAAAAAGTTCTTGATTGAATAGAAATAATAATCAAGATATCGCAAATCAATTAAAATCAAAATTTTACCTTCAAAAGTTATTGCTAAAGCATTAGATTCCTGATTCAAAGATTTTGCAGTTGATCCTTGATTCGATCCAGCAAAATTAGACAAAATATTTATTGTTGAAGAGTTTGAATTGACTTTGGTGTTTGATTATGATTTGATATGACAAGATTTTGGGTGAGATTTGTGAAAATTTGGGTAAGAGAGCGTGAGAGAAATATAGAGTGAGAGATTGTGAGAAAATATGGATTAGAGTCATTTTGGGTGAGATTAGGCACGAGCACGGCCACAACATTTTGAGAAAACTTATTCATGGTTGGTTTTTGCTGACCATTGGATATAAGGGAAATCAATGCATGAAATTGCTTCTCACTCTTCCTATATTAACTACCCTTCTTATTAGATCTTAAGCCTATATTAATCAAATGATGAGTTAATTTGAGTTAAGGATTATTCAATCAAGATGAGTGGAGAGTAGTTTATTTTTCATTGATTCATAGTTATGAAAGTGGCAACTCAATTATTCTATTCAAGGTACATACAAGTTACAAAAACCTTGCCTTTAGGAGCATGATATAGCGTAAAAGGAAATCTTAGTATCATGTCTAGGGAACCTTTTGGGTAAGATTTTTTGGTTATGTATTTGAAAGCATATGTTGTTTATTTTAGAAGCATGATTTAGTATTGTTGGAGACTTATGAATGATGAATTGTTAATACTAATTAGAAAAGGATTATCTATGATAAAGGAATCTTGATTGATTCAAGTGGAATTAATTTGCTAATTAATTCAAGGTTGTTTATTATTACTTCTTCATTATTAATGGTATGAATTGAGTAAAGGTGATTATCAAGTCTTAATGACGAGGTTAGTTGACTTTGTTCAACAAGTTAAAATTTAAGAAGGAAATCAAAGGGCAGAAACTACAATATAAAAGAGGTTGATTTGTGTAATTGACTTTTTGCATGTGTGCTCTTTGATGAATTGGGACCCAAGAGTTAAAATGTAAATCACATAAAGTGAAAGAAGGATAAGCAATAAAACTCTAGGCTAGTGCACGTATAGAGTATTGACAATCAGAAGTTAGGGCTTCATGGGGTATTATATGTGGCATTTCTTTGAGGTCGTTTGATCTACGAGTCTCTTTTATAAAGTTTTAAACTTAAATTAAGTTAGTTGAGATCTCATCTTATCATGGTAACGGAGTCACGTCTGCTTCCATTGGATTTATATTATTTTTGATGCTCTCTAACAAGAGAACATAGGGTTTATATATTTATTTTAATGTTCCTGATTGGGATATGGGGAGACAACATGGTCTGTTTCTTAATCTAAATTATTAATTAATCAAATGATGAGTTAATTTGAGTTAAGGATGTGTTAATCGAGTAGGTATGTCATGCATTTTACTGTTAAAAAGTCATCACATTTCATTTTGTTTTCGTAACCTTTATATACTCAGTTTTGCTGATTATGTGCTTTGTGTGTGATCTTTTGGTCATGGCCTTCACCTTTCAATTACCCTGTAATGATCCAATATGTACACATGTAATACTGGGGAGAAAATTTCTAACAAGTATCACAGGGATTTGCATGCATTGTTGAGATGAGTGGAGAGTAGTTTATTTTTCATTGATTTGTTTGACTTAACGTTTTCTAGAAATTTAGAACTGTTTTGGATTAGGTTTGGTGGATGTTTAAGATATTTTAATAAGGGTTGTAATGGTTCCAAATTGTATGTTTGATTGAGTTTGGTAATTTGAAGTTTTATTTGAAAATTTTACTGTAAAATTCTGATTTACAGCCTTAATGTTTAAATACGTTGCTCTAGCACATCAGTAGGTCTCTCAAGGTTTTAGTTTTTGGAGAGGGAGAATCAATTGAGTGTTACAATTGGAATATAGGATTACATCATCAATTAGTCAAATTATATCTCAAATAGAAGCAGTGATTTCAGGCTAATGAATTCGTTGAAGAAACCCTAATAAGAAGAAGTCAAAATACAAGAGCATTGATTAGTTTTTGTATACAAATTGGTAAAATTTGAGGACAGGATAGGATTTAGAAAGCAGAAGTGAGAAACTTTGAGGGTTGAGAGGAATACCTAAGCGAAAGAGTAGTTGCTAGTGGAGACTGATAGTAAACAACGTTGGAGTTGTTGGGTAGGGCAACTTTTAGGCTGGTTCAACTGAATCAAAGCAAGACGAGGTATCTTCTTCTAGTACCAATTACTCCATATTTTCTATTATTTTTTATTTTGGGTTGTCCTCTAAAAATTGTCTTATTTTCTTACAGATTTTTCATTTTGAATTCTAATTAAAGATTTTTCATTATATTTTAAAAAAATTACTTTTCATACTTGCATAATTTTTAGAACAGGGAAAATATATACATAATACTCCCTAAGAATACTATTACGAGATTGCTCCCGTTATATCTTGCTCCTCAATTGCCTCGTTATTATCCAAAACTATTCCGGCTATGTCCCGACTTTAATGTTGTATTTGCGTGTAATTTGAAATTTTGTAATTATTAAGTAATTTTATTTTATTTTATTTTTGTTATAGTATGTCATTGAATTATGTTATGTATAGTGGAGAATTATTTTATTTTATTATATTTTATTTTGGCATATAGCATTTAAGTTTTTCAATCATAAGCATGGCACTACTATGTTCTCTATTGATTTGATATCATTAGAGCATTTTATCTTTCACTTTCATAGACTTGAGTTGCCTAATTTTTTAAGGAGTTGATATCATAAGTTCTGTTACAGAGTGCTGTAAAAGCTTAATTAGCTGCACACAACTACACATGGTCGTGGGTTTAAGTGTTGGTGTCAATATCATTTTCTTTTTTAAGCAATAATATTGCATCATTTATATGTGACATGGTATTAACTATCAAGGCATTGTTAAGTAACATTAAGACATGATGAAATAATATATTTATTCCTTAAAGTTCAAATAATATTATAGTTTTTGGTATGAAAACATTATTGCATCATTAATATGTGACACGATGTCATGTAACATAAAAAATAGGGCGAGATAACATCTTGTGCCTAGGAAATAGATAAAAGTCATGGTTTTTTTGGTGACATTTGTAAAGGTATTTTACTAGACATACTTGACATTGTAGGATGATCTTACTAGCCATTTTTTTTGGGTGTGTGCATGTATGGTGGGAAGGAGGGAGTAATTTGTAGATTTATCTTTCATGTGACATTTATTTTGAAACTATTGTATGTGTACTTATTGCGGTTGAAGACATAATAGGCTACTAGTATTAAAATAGTTGATAATTTGACACTTAAGGTTAAAAAAAGTTTATGGAGAGTTTTTTCAACTATTGTGAAAAATAAATTGCTAAATCGAATGGGTGATCAAGTAATGAAGACACTTTAGTTACTTTGTCTAGAAGGACCTTTTCTTGAAATTTAAGGATGAAGGTATGATAAATCATTTTCAAAATATGAAAACTCGTGGAATGTGATTTAAAATATTTGTTTGAAAATTTTTAGTTCCCTTTCCCTTAAATTTGTTGTTGTAATTTGAATAGGTATATGATTAGCATTTGAATTTCAGCATTTTTTAGTTTATTGTTTAAGTAGTAAATTCAACTCTATACCCCCTTTCCCAAATCCTACCTCCGCCATTAGCTACGACCATTCCTATGTTTTAAGGACAATAAAGTTGATTTATCTATGGTGGTTTTTCATCCATAAAACAAATAATCGACTGATTAGTTAACGTGATCGTATTTCTACACCTCCTAACAACCACCACTTTGCAAACCATTTCTATGCAACACTGAAATCACCAACCATTTCGATCTATGAACAAATCAACCTATTTTACTAAACGAAACCCATATGTTGGGTTAAGAAGTAACTTTTATTATATTGAAAGGTTACTTTTACTAGAAATACAATAACTTTATTGTTTTCAATGTGTATATAATACTTTATGATAACTATAATATACCAACAAAGTACTATGACATTCATAAATGATACCTTAATGGAATATCACATATTACATTAAAATACTTAAAAAATCATAAGTAATATAATTAAATAAAACAAAATAATTACTTCAAATCCATATGATATTACCAAAACCTAACATATATGGTGTTTCTCCCAATGGATCATATATTGATGATCCTAGATGGTATTGGTTGTGACAAGTTGATAACCGGCTTTTAGCGTCGTTTACTAAAAGACTAGTTATGCAAACAATATTTATACGAACCTATGAACTATACGAGTATAGTGGAGTATGGGGTCGAACCACGAGGACAAAGGATATCAAGACACTCAATTCTTAACACAACTAAACTTTTTGGATTTAAAAACATCTAAAACTAATAACGAGAATATAGATCACGATGAATTAAGAGGTAAACCAAATAGAGAAAAATGGGGACGAGATTAGATTCACCCTAGGAATGATTCTTTCAAAATATAACATGAGAGGTTAGAGAACATCAAACAATAACTAGCATGGACACCCAAGCATGCGAGAGGAAGTTGGTGATTCCACAAATCACATCGAACGACCTATACTTGCCCTATGTCTCCAAATGAATTGCAGGACAAGATTCGCATTGGATTCCGAAAACTACTTATTGTCATCATTCCAATAACCTTAAACAATAAAGAACATAGCTTTTCCTAGGTTTTCACTGATCAAAACCCCTAAGAGAACTACTCACACATATTTAAGATAACAAGCATAATGATATTCAATAAAACAAACGCAACAAACATGAAAGGGAATCAGTGAGAACAAGAGTAAATCAGAAACTTTGCTAGTAAACGATAAACATTAGGCTAAACATGGAATGAAATATAACGAATGAATTCAAAAGTAAAGGATAGATTAATACTCACAAAATCTTCAATGCAATATCCACGATCAGAATTCAAACAATAAAATCCAAAACTCGGAGTACATATGCTAAGAAAACCGAAAATGGAAAACTAGAACTAGGAGAATTTTGGAGGCTAAAAAAAACTAAAGTGCATAAAACTAATAAAAGCTCGTTGTCCTCCTTTCTTCAGAGAGAGGGGTATTTATAACAAAGAGTAAAAGAGGTTCGGAAACCCTAAAATGTCTATGGGCTGACCCTAAAAAGAAGTAAAATTTTCGGAGAAAACACTATCATTCGACCGAATGCAATGCCTATTCGGTCAAATGCTTCATCATTTGTCCGAATACTCTTCAATTCGCCTATTCTTGTAGCTCCTCAGAATTCCTTTCTGTCCAGCATTCTCCCGAATGGAGGCTATGATTCGGCTGAATGGAAGCTCATTCGCCCGAATGAGCGCCATTCGGCTTTCCCAGTGACCATGGAATATAGGCTCCTATACTGAAGTGACATTCGACTGAAGGACTCTCATATTTGGTCGAATATGTGCCATTCAACCAAATTGCCCTTAGATTCGGTCAAATCTAAATCTCTGCACTCCTCTTTTCAACTTCTGATCCTTTCTAAACTCCGTGGGATCTTCATGAATGACTTGAAATGTTTGCCCAAGCTATGATACACATGTCTAAGAGTGTCAAAGACTCGAATACATCGCATTTCACCTCGAAATCACCAAAACACCTGAAATGACCTTAAGACAACTCGAAGATAAGATCAAGGTGAAATCAAGCGTAATATGTATAAAATCAATATAAAACCACGAGACTTGACACTAAAATGGGGTAGTAAACGTGCTCTAAAATGAGCACATCAACTTCCCCCAAGCTAAACCTTTGCTAGTCCCTAGAAAATGAAATAGGAAGGTGACATGAAAGCTTATGGCAAAACAGTTATAGAAATGAATGAAGAACAAGGAGAGTGAAAATCTAGACAATGCAAGTCGTGCATGTGCAAAACTCTTTCCTAGCCATGGGTGTGCAAGTACAATGGCATTAGAAGAGAATAACAACGTTTTACACATACTTGGGATCACCAAGCAAGCTTCATCATAGTTCATTCTGCCCACTACCTAATGAGGTCGCAAGTCTACGCTCCCGAGATTATTTCCTAAGAGATGTGGGAAATTTCTAATATGCTCATGTGTTTATAGGGTATGTGTTTCGCTCAAAATCATCCGACTAAAGATGGGTTGGGAATTAAACACCGAAATAGGGAGAAATCTCGGGGATTGTGTCTTATCTACACTCCAGCACATATCTTACTAATCAGGTTATGTCGAACAGGTCTGGAAAGGGTTGCAATGTAGGCTAGGATCAAGGTAGGGTAAAATTTGGGATTATGGAGTTAAAATAGATGATTATAAGTGATCCAAGATAATAAAACCGAGGACGACTACGCCTTCCGACAACCATGCAACTCCCAAAATCCGCAATAATGAACTCTAATACATTATGTCAACTTTATTCTAAAAATTTTCTCTCTTTTTTTCTTTTTCTTTCTTTTTCTCTTTTTTCTTTGAACTTTTCATGTAAATAATTTTGAGATACACTAAGAGTAATGTATATAGTCATATCATCCAACAATCACTTTTCCAAACCGAAATCCTATATCACAATGCAACGAACACCAACTTCACTATGATCACATGACTATCCTCTAGGTACAAAGAGGGGACATTTGGTTCATGTGGAGTTAAATAGTGTGGCTACAAAGAAAAGGTAAAGGCACAACTTGGCTTAACCTAAAGTAAATTCATATTCATGGTAGGCAGTTTGGCTATGTAGCTTTTACTACAAACGTGTTATCATTCCTAACCTTTAGAAAAATAGACTATGCTGGAGGAGAACAGACACAATTCTTAACATTCCCTGACTAACACTCAATAATATAGGACTCATAATGAAGTCCTCGAAGGCTCAATCCTCACTAGGCTAGTCGAAATGAACCTTAATAAGTAGTCATCCAAACCACATACCAAGGAAGCTTAGATCCCCCAAGTTAAGTGAAAAACAATCAATAAACTATGACCCAAAATAGGCACAGGGCTAGGGAAATACAAGTTTGCATATAATCAATGTAAAGTGCATGACAGAAGCTTACATGCTTGTTTATAGCATATGATGGAAAAAAGGAGGGTTTAGAGCATATGATGGAAAAAAGGGGTTGGAGCATATAATGGAAAAAGGAAGCATATGATGGAAAAAAGGGTGGAGCATATGATGGAAAAAAGGAAAACAAACACAAATATAACTAAATAAATAAATTTGGATTTTCAAGCGAGAGCAATCATACTAGTACATAGGTGAAGCAGCACATGGGACTTATTACAAACACCTGAAAACAACACCAAAAAGAAAAACCAAAACACAAAACAAAACAACACCAAGAAACAGAACACAAAAACACAAAAGAACGCAAAACTACACAGCACTAAAACCAACAGCCAAGACTAAAAGACACGCAACAAAATAGTGAGTAGTGGACAATGGATACCCCCCCAAGCCAAGCTGAAGCGATCCTCGGCGCTAAGGGAGGCCTTTAGGTCTACCACTACTCATCCCCTATAAAACCCTCATCATCCCCCTGGTCATCCTCCTCATTATCCTCCTCCTCCCCACCCGTATAGTCCATCCCATAATCATTAGAGGCTCTTCTAGGAACCGATGGGGTAAAGTTGTTAAACCTACGCCTACCCACCCGTAACCGGTCAAACCCATAACTTAATGATATTTTGTTATAGTTGTCATGGTGAGGGTACCAGGAAGGGGTGGTCATGCTTTCGCCGACCATATGGGAGCGGTAGGCCATGTCATACCATGGGTAGTTGGCCCGCTCAAAGTTTTGCTCAAGGTGATCGAGCCGGGCGGTGTGATGGGCCTAGGTGGTAAGGACTTGGTCAAGCCTTCACTCTATGCATCCTAGGGAGGACATAATATCAGATTCAGATTCATCCTCTGAATCGTCATGGTCTGGTAAGACCAAAGTGGAAACCCTAGGTCTGTCACACATGGAAAGGGTGTGCGGACGAGGAGGGGGTACAAGTGGGGGCTCGACAGCATATCTCGGCACATCGGCGTCTAAGAGATACGAGTCCCCAAACTTCAAGAGGGGAGGCAATTGAGGACAGGGAAGGGGAATGGTGCGGTCTTTAAGGTAGCGCCATCGCATAGGGTCAGTGAAGATAAAGTCGGCTCGTATGAGGCATTACTCGTGAAGGGTGGTGGAAGCGGCAAATTTATCACTGAATTCTATAGGGTTTATAACATTAAGGAACTCAGCGATGCGGTACACGTGTCCCCATAGACATAGGTCAATTTTTGCATCTAGAGTGGTTGTGTTGTTTAAAAACTTCCACAGTGTCATTGGAAGGCTTAGTGTCGTGTCATTGTGCAGTGTAAGGTATCGGTGCAGAATGTGCACTTCATGTGTTCTAACTAAGTGAGGGCTAGGGGAAGGGAACAATGTCTCCCTAGAAAATTTGAAAAACATATGAAGAATAGGGTGTTGTACATCAGATGCATATATATTCCTATTCGGATAAACAAGTCGGCCGTCAATTTTAGGCCATAATTTCAGAAACTCGAGAGTTATCCGGTTGTTTTTCTGGAATAGGTTCCCAAAAACGGCACAAAATGCAGCATAGTCTACGAAATAGGTTGCATTCCTTAACCAAAAAGACAAATGCAACCTACCTTCACGTTGACATGGGGTTAAGGAACTAAGAACTCATAAGTTAAAAGCTTATGAGTTGGGTGCCACATGTTAATCCAGTTCTCTAGGCCAGATGCTGTCAACAAAGCAACAAATTGATCATATATACCCATCCTTTGAAGAATAGAAAGATCTAAATAGCGGGTACAGTTAATTTTTCGTACCTTAAGCCATTGAAATCGTTCAAATTGTTCCAAAGATATGAACATCACTGATGGATGATCTTCATCGAACCATAATTCATGGCCGGGAAGACGGTTTTGGCGCTCTGGTTGTGGTTGAGAACCGGTTTGCTGTTCTTCCCGAGCCGCTCCTGAAGAAGATCCTTCTCCATGCTTCTTGGATCTTTTGAAGGGGTTTCTCAAGCTTTTTCTTGGACCCATGATGATTGATGAAGTTTGAGAAGTAATGAAGAGTTTTAGGGAAAATGAGTGAACGAGTGACTAAGGTGAAGCTTGGGCGTAGTTTAGGGTTTATAAAATTTTGTGAAGAAAACCCATGGAAATGAAGGGTATTTATAGAACTGGCATTCGGCCGAATGGACCTCCATTTGCCCGAATGGAAGGCCCTATTTGGTCGAATTTCGAAGAACTACGAAGAATTCTTCGTTGCCATTCGACCGAATCCCTTATGTATTTGGTCGAATAGACCTCCATTCGCCCGAATGGAGTGTCCATTTGGTGTTCCTAAGGGCACTCTATAATTACGTCTGCAGATCTATTCGACCAAATGGATGCTCCATTCGGTCAAATGAGCTTCCTTCGCCCGGATTTGACTACTCATTCGACATTCTCAGAAACTCCTCAATTCTTGAGTTTGAGTTCATGGTCCAAGCTCATTCGGCCGAATGGAACTATCATTCGGCCAAATTGAACTATCATTCGGCCGAATGGAGTGTTAATTTGAAGTTTCTAAGCTTAGAATAATCAAATGACTTGTGCTTTTCCAAATCAAAAATGGTACTATTATTATTTTGCATGAAAATCCAAATAAAACCAGGTTACCTCCCGTATGTGCTTTGTTTAACGTCGCTTAGCTCGACATAGCTAAGGTAAAAAAATAATACGAAACAAAAATCGGAGTTAAACTAACTACTCAAAACTTAATAAAATTCAAAAGAATGATGATTCGAAGTTAAGATACTCGTTAAAAGCCAATGATTATACCAATCATTCAACTTCGATATCATCTAACCTTATTCGCTCGACGGTGTTGACTTAGTGAAGGCTACTCTCATGGAAGAGTTTTAACCGATGACCATTCATAATGAAACTACCTCCATGATAGTATTTCAACTCTACCGTTCCATAAGGGAATACTTGCAGAATCTTGAATGGTCCAGACCACCTCGATTTCAATTTCTTGAGGAATAACTTCGCTCTTGAATTGAAGAGCAACACTTTATCTCCTACAAGGAATTCTCGTTGGATGATACCTTGTTTATGCCAACGCTTAGTACGTTCCTTGTAGATATGCATGTTATGGAATGCGTTGAGCCTTATTTCTTCCAATTCCCTTAATTGGGCGGCTCGCTTCTCGTAGAATAAAGTGGGGTCCAAATTAAAGGTTTGGATCGCCCACCAAGACCTACATTCCAATTCCACCGGTAAATGACAAGATTTTCCATACAACAGCCGAAACGGGGTAGTGCCAATTGGGGTTTTGTAACAGGTATGGTGGGCCCAAAGAGCATCGTCTAACTTGAGAGACCAATCTTTCCTGTTTGGGTTAACACCTTTTGTACTATTTTCTTTATTCCCTATTGGCTACTTCCACCTATCCTTGAGTTTGGGGATGGTAGGGTGAACCGACTTTGTGTACGACTCCATATTTCTTTAACAATTTGTTCAAATCGTGCTTCGCAAAGTGGGAACCCCCATCATTGATGACTATTTTAGGAACACCAAATCAAGGGAAGATTATGCTTTTAAAAAGCTTTATGACTACTTTGTGATCATTTGTAGGTGAGGCGATGGCCTCCACCCACTTAGATACATAATCGATCCCTACCAAAATATATTGGATCCCATGAGATGACACAAAGGGGCCCATAAAGTCAATACCCCAACAATCAAAAACTTCACACTCAAGGATGTAATTTTAAGGCATTTCATTCCTCATTGAGATATTGCCAACTTTCTGGCATCTCTCACAGCTCTTCACGAATGTTTCAACATCTTTGTGCAAGGTTGGCCAATAGAAACCCGTGGTGGCGACCTTAGCAGCAATGTTCATTATACCATGGTGGCTGCCACACGCGTATGAGTGACAGTGAGTTAGAATCTTAGGGACCTCCTCTTTAGTGACACATCGGCGGATAATGCCGTCGGCACAGGCATGAAACAAATAGGGGTCATCCCAAAAGAAATTCCCGACTTTCCCAAAGAAAGCCTTTTTCATCGCGCTGGACTCGAACTCTGGAAGTTCACCACCAGCTAAATAATTTGCAATATCTGCGAACCAAGGGGCTTTCCCAACTACTATCGCTGTCATCAAGGTTTCTTCAACCATTTCATCTTTGATAGGTAAGGAATCAAAATTAAGCTCAGATAACCTAGACAAATGGTCAGCTACCACATTTTCACTTCCCTTCTTATCTTTCAATTCAAAATCAAACTCCTATAATAGGAGCACCCAACGGATCAACCTCAGCTTTGCATCTCTCTTCGTCATTAAAAATTTCAGAGCTGAGTGATCCATGAAAACTACAACCTTTGAACATATATTGGTGCAGTCTTTCAAAAGCATAGACTACCTCCAGCATTTCCTTTTCTATTGTAGAGTAGTTGCGCTGTGATGGATCTAGTGTTTTACTGATATAACATATAACATGGTGCTTTCCTTCCTTTTTTTACCCAAGGACAGCACCTATAGAGATATTACTGGCGTCGCACATTAATTCAAACGGCAAACTCCAATTAGAAGCTTTCACAATGGGCATAGAGATCAGAGCTTGTTTTAGATGGTTAAAGGCATTTAGGCATCTCTCATCAAAGTTAAAATCGACATCCTTCTGAAGCAATTCAGTCAAGGGTTTAGCTAAAGTCAAAAATTGTAAGATGAGACGCCTATAGAACCCTGCATATCCAAGGAAGGATCGTACTCTTGTAACCGAGGTAGGTACAAGAAGGTTCCTTATCACATCAATCTTAGTGGGGTCTACCTCTATGCCTTTGAAAGACACTTTATGGCCTAGGACAATGCCTTCTTGGACTAAAAAGTGACACTTCTCCCAATTCAGCACAAGATTTGTTTCTTGACACCGTAATAAAACTTTCTCGAGATGTGTCAAGCAAGTGTCAAAAGAAGACCCTCCAACAGAAAAATCATCCATGAACACTTCTATGAAGTCCTCTAGCATATCAGCAAATATAGCAGACATGCACCTCTGGAAAGTGGATGGAGCATTGCATAAACTAAAAGGCATTCTTCTATAGGCAAAAGTCCCAAAAGGACAAGTGAACGTTGTTTTATGTTGATCCTTGGGGTGGATTTGGATTTGAAAGAAACCCGGGTAACCATCCAGAAAACAATAGTAATTATGCCTTGCCAATCTCTCAAGCATCTCGTCGATGAATGGTAAAGGGAAATAATCCTTTCTTGTAGCCTTCTTTAGTTTGCGATAATAGATACAAACTCGCCATCTTGTAGTGGCTCTAGTTGGGATCATCTCACCTTTGGCATTCTCGACAATGGTCATTCCTCCCTTTTTCGGAACAACATGAACATGGCTAACCCATCTACTATCTGAAATTGAGTAGATAATACCAGCCTTGAGGAGTTTGAGGATTTCATCCTTAACTACCTCTTTCATGTTGGGGTTCATCCTTCTTTGCAGCTCAATGGAGGAGAAATGCTTATCGTCAAGATGAATTCGGTGCATAACAAGGGTTGGACTAATCCCTTTCAAATCACCTAGTGAGTACCCGATGACATCTCGATATTTCCTTAATAAAACAAGTAATTTTTCTAACGAGCTGTCATCGAGCTCATAATTCACTATGACTGGACTACCCTCATCATCATCAAGATTGGCATTTTTAAGACTAGGAGGTAGAGGTTTTAAACTTACTTGAGGATAAGGTTTAAGATTCTCCCCCATATAGATAATACCTTCCTCAACCTCACATATTTGCTCATATCCTGCTTCTTTGCTCTTATATTCCTGAGCCCTCTCTAATTGGCCCTCCCTTTGGCAATCCTCCATTTCCCTATCATCTACTTCAAGGCGACAGACTTGTTCAACCATAGGTTTCTTTAAAAGCGGGGAAATTTTAAAGACTACCTTCACTTAGGCTACTTCTACCGTTATGGTGTCATCATGGCAATTAATAACTGCCCGGAGTGTTTTCAGAATAGCTCTTCCCAAGATGAGTGGAGTATAAGGGTCCTCTTCCATTTCTATCACTATGAAGCAAGGGACCACTAGTTCTCCCACTTGAATAGGTATATCATCAAGTTCTCCACATGGCACTTTTATACTCCTATCTGCCAGTTGAATCATTTTCCTTGAAGGTCTAAGGCTAAAGGGTAGCTTCTTGGCGATTTATAGAGGCATAAGACTAATCGAAGGCCCTAGATTGGCGAGCGCCCCTTTGGGATCAAGATTTCCCAACTTTACTGGGAGATAATACGGACCAGGATCTTGCTCTTTTATAGGAATTTTCCCTTGTAAAATGGAGCTAACTTGATGGGAGAGACTGATTACCTCTTCCTCAAGCTTTTTCTTGTTGGATAATAAGTCCTTCAAGAACTTAGCATACTTTGGCATATGTGCCATTGCATCAAGGAATGTAATCTTCATCTCCATATTTTGTAAGTGTTCTAGAAACTTCTTGAACTTATCATCAAGTTGCTTCTTGACTTTCCTATAAGGAAAAGGAAGTCAGGGTGCATATAAACGATCTAGTCTCTTTCTTTCCTTAATCCTCTTCTTCCACTCCTCCTTACTCTCTACCAACTTCTCACTTCTTATCTTATCATTCTCGTCATCCCTACCTTTTTCACTTTCAACTCTCGACCCCTTACCTTGTTCCTCTTCTTTTTCATTTTTATCCACTCTCGTCTCATCTCCCACCCGTACCAAAGGCGCATCAATCGGATATGAAGGGTCATCATACTGAGTCCCCGATCTCAGGTGGATAGCTTTTGTAGTGTGTTGGTTTGGGTGCTGAGGTGGAGGTTGTGTAGAGGGGTTAGGTTGAGGGTGAGATGGGAATAGCGGTGGTGCAGGAAGACTAGCCATTTGGGCAAGTTGAGTTTCAAACAACTTTTGCTGAGCTTGGAGTTATTGCATCTGCTGGATGAGAGTCTGATTTATCTGAGTAAGACTTTGGTTTTGCGGAGTAAGAGATATTACTTGAGAGGCTAAATGGTTATTGGTTGAGGTATGACTTTGTTGTGGTTGAGAAGCCACATAATGAGGTTAACTAGGCGGGAAAGGCAGATTTGAACCATTTCTAGGCCCTTGATTAAACCCTGGTGGTCTATATACATTTGGCCTTGGTGCATTTCCTCTTGAATGGCTCCCTTGAAAACCTTGGTTGTTGAACCCACTATGAGCATTTTTGTTATATCCCGGGTGGAAGTTTCCTTGGTTTTGGTTCGAATTGAAAGGAGGTTTGTATGGTTTATTTGGGAAAGGTTGTTGTCCATACCCTACTCCTTGTCCTTGTCCACCATAGTTAAGGGCTGCTACATGATCAGGATTATACCCATAACCGTCATAATTCATCACCTGCGGTTCTGGGTTATAACCTTCATAATCAACTGCAGCGACATGCTCGGAGTGCGAACCACCACAATAGGAAGTATCATGGTTGGTACCCCCCATATATTGCATATGCAAAGTGCTTTTCACGCACTGGAAGGGTGTTTGAACTACCGGCTAGGCTTAATTTGGACAACTTTTTATCAATAACTGCTTCTATTTTGGCACTAATGGTGTCCAAGTTAGTTGTGTCAATCATCCCTCTCAGTAAACCTTGACTCCTAGTTCCTCCCCATGCACTATTCTTAACAACTTCCTCAATTTTGGCTTTTACCTGGTTGCATGGAATTTTAGAGAGTTGGCCACCTACTGCTGAGTCTAGGAGTGCTTTGGTAGAGTCATTGAGACCATCATAGAAAAATGTGTTGAGATGGTTCTCCCCGTACTCATGGTGGGGGCATGCTCTAACCATTCTCTTAAATCGACTCCAAGTAGCACTAAGGTTCTCATCATGCTCTTGGGTGAAGGATGCAATTTTCTTACGCCAATCTTGCATTCGAACTGTAGGATAGAACCTCTCTAGAAAAAATGTTTTCAATTAAGCCCAATTAATAATTGAATTGGGTTCTAAGCATTTATACCAATTTTTGGCATCTCCAGCTAGACTCAAGTGAAATAGGTGCATTCGCACATAGTTTGGGCTATTGGGGCAAGGAGGGATAAGTCCACAAATATTAGAAAATTCCTCGAGATGTTGAAGAGGACATTCGTTTCTTAAACCACTAAAAGGGTTTCCTTAACCATTCTTGTGAACTGAGGATGTATTTGGTATAGTGTAGTAGCAATAGGAAGTACTACACCTCTTTAGAACTCTTGTGAGCCTAGAGTCCCGAACTGACCAAACAATTGATGTTCGTCGGCCATTGTGGATATGGGTGGGTTTTGAACAGAAAGTGAGGTTTGTTTTGATGGGCGTTGTCTACTCAAGCGTTGGATCTCAGGATTATAAGGTGTTATTGGTTAGTTTGACCTATGTGTGATATGGGGCATGCAAACGGCAAAGTCAAAGGTAACCACTAACAGTGAAAATAGCAAGCAAACAGTAAGCAAAAACGAAATAAAACAAAGTTATATCAAGAACAGAAAAAGTCTAAATATAACGCCTTGTCCCTTGTCCCCGGCAACGGCACCATTTTGATAACCGGCTTTTAGCGTCGTTTACTAAAAGACTAGTTATGCAAACAATATTTATACCAACCTACGAACTATACGAGTATAGTGTAGTAGGGGGTCGAACAACGAGGACAAAGGATATCAAGACACTCAATTCTTAACACAACTAAACTTTTTGGATTTAAAAACAACTAAAATTAATAACGAGAATATAGATCACGATGAATTAAGAGGTAAATCATATAGAGAAAAACAAGGACGAGATTAGATTCACTCTAGGAATGATGCTTTCAAAACATAATATGATAGGTTAGAGAAAATCAAACAATAACTAGCATGGACACCCAAGCATGCGAGAGGAAGTTGGTCATTCCACAAATCACATCGAACGACCTATACTCGCCCTATGTCTCCAAAGGAGTTGCAGGACAAGATTCGCATTGGATTTTGAAAACTACTTATTGTCATCATTCCAATTACCTTAAACAATAAAGAAGATAGCTTTTCCTATGTTTTCACTAATCAAAACCCCTAAGAGAACTACTCACACATATTTAAGATAGCAAGCATGATGATATTCAATAAAACAAACACAACAAACATGAAAGGGAATTAGCGAGAACAAGAGTAAATCAGAAACTATGCTAGTAAATGATAAAAATTAGGCTAAACATGGAATGAAATATAACGAATGAATTCAAAAGTAAAGGATAGATTAATACTCACAAAAGCTTTAATGCAATATCCACGATCAGAATTCAAACGATAAAATCCAAAACTCGAAGTACATATGCTAAGAAAACCAAAAATGGAAAACTAGAACTAGGAGATTTTTGGAGGCTAAACAAAGCTAAAGTGCATAAAACTAATAAAACATCGCTGTCCTCCTTTCTTCAGAGAGAGGGTTATTTATAACAAAGAGTAAAAGAGGTCCGAAAACCCTAAAATGTCTATGGGTCGGCCCTAAAAAGAAGTAAAATTTCAGGAGAAATTACTGTCATTCGACTGAATGCAAGGTCCATTCAGCCGAATGCTTCATCATTCGCCCGAATACTCTTCAATTTGCCCATTCCAGCAGCTCCTCAGAAATCCTCTCTGTCCAGCATTCGCTCAAATGGAGGCTATGATTCGGCCGAATGGAAGCTCATTCGCCCGAATGAGTGTCATTCGGCTTTCCCAGTGACCATGGAATATAGGCTCCTATACTAAAGTGCCATTCGAATGAAGGACTCTCATATTCGGTCGAATATGTGCCATTCGACCGAATCACCCTTAGATTCGGTCGAATTTGAATCTCTGCACTCCTCTTTCCAACTTCTGATCCTTTCTGAACTCCGTGGGATCTTCATGAGTGACTTGAAATGTTTGCCCAAGCTATGATACACGTGTTTAAGAGTGTCAAAGACTCGAATACATCACATTTCACCTCGAAATCATCAAAAACACCTGAAATGACCTTAAGACAACTCGAAGACAAGATCAAGGTGAAATCAAGCGTAATATGTATAAAATCAATATAAAACCACGAGACTTGACACTAAAACAGGGTAGTAAACGTGCTCTAAAATGAGCACATCACAAGTCACACCATTTTATTGGTGTAACAAACCTAATTTAAAGATTACGCACTGTCCACCATTTATGTAGCAGAAAATTAATAATAATGGTTTAAAAGTTCAAACCAAAACCTTATATCATCTTACTATAGCACCTCATAAACAAGAACTTTGTAGGGGGAAAAGCCTCTCGACTTCAGACTCGTCCTTTGTTGTACGCTAGAAAAAAGCAATTGGAACTATTGATTCAAATGATGATGGGATTAGCGAATATTTTTCAATCCTCTAGTAAATTTGTAAGTTGAACAATTAATGCGTTTATAAAGAGGAAAATCATACATATTAATCAAGCTTTCACAAAATACTTGTTACCTGAAGAGACATCCCACTAAACGAAAATAGATCACCATCATACAGTGCACATTAATAATGATCTAATAAAGGTAATCAAGCATTATACTCCAAATGTGAAGGTAATAAATTTAATACCTGAGACCTTTATTTGTATAACTGAGATAATAAATTTAGTACCTAAGATCTTTATTTATATATCTGAGATAATAAATTCAATATATGAGACCTTTATTTGTGTAACTAAGATGATAAATTTAATACCTGAGATCTTTATTTGTATATCTGAGATAATAGATTCAATATCTGAGACAATTATTTATATAACTGAAATAATAAATACAATACCTGAGATCTTTATTTGTATACTTGAGACCTTTATTTGTATAATTGAGATAGTAAGTTCAATACATGAGACCTTTAATTATATAACTGAAATCATAACTTGTATACGAAGGATTAGAATACCTGAGATCTTTATTTGTATATGTGAGATAATAATATTTCAATACCTGATACATTTATTTGTATATCTGAGATAATAAATACAATACATGGCATGATATCTTTATTTGTATACTTGAGATCTTTATTTGTATATCTAAGATAATAAATTCAATACCTAAAACATTTATTTTAATATATGAGATAATAAATTCAATACCTGAGATATTTATTTTATAATCAAGATATACCTAATTTAAAATAAGCGTGAAATGATCTTTTATACTTTAGTAATGTCACACCACTTGGCTGAGTGTTGAGTTCTTCATCCACCTCTAAAATGGTACATAGTGCATGTTCAAATGAAGGGATTGATGATCCTTATTGTCACGTAAATATGGTAGTGACAACTAAGGAGGAGAAAAAAGGTTAGGAAAGTAAAAGTAAAGATGATATATGGTAGAAATTCATGTCCACTACTTAAATAGAGAGTAGTTCAATTCAATTAACCAAATTAGTAATTTAGATTAGGTACTTAAATTGAATTTTTTATCATATTGATTACCAATATTTGATACATGGGATTGAAAAGGTTTGGTTCCATATAAAATGAATAAATTGAATTTTTCTATGGGTTTAATTTGAAATCATTCTTTAAGTACTGGGACTTAGTAACATATGCAGTAGAAAGTCTAATAAGAAAATCCAGCTAAGGATATGCTCTATTCACCTTATTTTCGTTTAGTTGAATTATTACTAATTAAATAATCTTGATTGATTAAAACTAATTTTATTAATTAAAATTAATTTTATAAATTGAAATATAGTTTTTCTAAACTCATTCTTAGTAAACTGATTTTAATTGATTAAATTAATTTTTCTAATTACAATAACATTTTTTTATTTATCTTCAATAATATCATTTTTAGACTATTGTTTTATTAATTTATATTTATTAAAATCCAATGATCTCTAATAATTTCCAAAAATAAAATTCCATTATAAAATTTACACACATCAATAAACTTCTACTCAATAGAATGCTAGGGAGTTTGCATTGGCATCGTAATGCATACTTTGCTTAATTCAAGATCTTGTAAATTAGCATATGACATGTACTTTATTATTGATATTCTAAAATGACATTTATTAATGCATTAATATTATACGGTATATGTCAAAAAAAAAACAATCATCTAAATAAAAATACAAGTCCTTCATTATCTTTACCTAAAAACGTTTCACTTTTCATGCTTGATAATGCATGACTTTAATAATTAACATATTTAATTAAGTAAAATTTATTCAAATTGGATATCTTGAAACTCCATTGAAACCATGTAACCAATTACAAATGACTATTTTTTAATGTAAAATTTATATTTTTCTAATAGAAAAAAGTAAAACATGAAGATAGTGCAAAGTTGTTATAATTAATATAACGGAGGAGTAATATTTGATGGTGAAGGTAGTAATATTTTCCTATAAAAACCAAAATTTTATTGATAAAAACTAAATCATACTAAGTATGATTGATATTTTGCACTTGTTTTTTTTTTCAATCTACAATATTAATTCTCTGATAGATAGATAGATAGATAGATAGATAGATAGACGACCTATACAAAAGAGATTGATATAAAATAAAATCATAACAGTTAAATCAAATAAAAATAGTGGAGCGTAAAATGCCACCCCATAATTACTCACACCGCCCCCTCAAATGACCATTTTGCCCTTTATAATTTTTGATCAAATCGAACATTTTGCACTTCAATTCTTATTTCACACTTCGCACTCCCGTAAATACAAACCTTATCACCATCCTCGACTCCCATCACCACGCTCGACTGTCGACCACCACGCCCAACCAAAATTCGATACCACCATATTAAATCCGCTTTTCTTGATGCCTAAAACCATCGAAACTATGGAAGAGCCGTCAACATCGCAAGTAAACTACGTTCACCAGAATGCCGTCAACCACCATGCCCGTTGGAATCCGATCAACGACCACACTAAAGTTGCCTTTCTTGACGTCGAAAACCATCGAAACTATGGAGGAGTTGTCAACGTCAACGTCAACGTCGCGGGTAAAATACATTCACAATTCCGGGGTAGCCGAAGGGCTAGCCGTCCAAGAAAAACGGTCATCGACATGTATGACCTCCAATCTTTAGTAGTGTGATAGTTTACATGTATGACCTCCAATCTTCGATAGTGGACCATCGACAAGTAAGTGAAAATAATTCATTACTTAATAGAGTTTAAAAGTCTTGAAAATTATTTACTTATTATTGATCCGACTTGATACATTAAATACTCAATAAAACATGACCCTTTAAAATACGAATCCATTAAAACCATTATTAATTAGACATTTTTACAAATGAGCCGAATAAGAGCCTTTATTAAAACAATCCCATTTAAACAAGTCTAATCACTACATGTACCAGCACGGCGCATTCAAGGTGGAATGCTGGTAGCCGACTTAACAAGTGGAGCGGGGCGGCTGAAATTATGGTACCAGCGCATTAGAGTATTGGACTAGACCCCAAAATGTACAACATATTGTTGATGCCTTTAAATTCCAACAGTCTACGCGCACAAGTCAACAAAAAGGTCACCCTTTTGATTATTCAACACCATCTCCTCTGATCCTCTCCCACCTACGGAGTAAGTGTTGCAACTTCCAACAAATCCAACACTCAGTTGAACTTCATATCACATCATATCATATCATATCATATCAGATCATTTCACATCATTTCATACCAAGTTCTTGATGTTGTCTCTTCAACTCGTAGCATCACATGCTTTGCTCCCTCTCTTCCTCTTCCAATGGTTTTCCTCACCTTACGCAGCAGAATCAAGGTGCACAAAAGGGTGTCCTCTGGCACTAGCATCCTACTACGTCTGGCCAGATTCCAACCTCACTTTCATAGCCCAAGTCTTAGGAACAACCGAAGATATCCTACTGTCTTACAACCCTAACATCCCTGACAAAGACAGGATCCAGTCTTTCATCCGTGTCAATGCCCCTTACTCTTGCGACTGCCTCAATAATGGGGGCTTTTTGGGCCATATTTTTCAGTACAAGTTTCAGAAGGGTGACACTTACGCTACACTTGCGCATACTTACTATGCCAATCTTACTACGGTTGGTTTAATTCAACGTTTTAATGATTTTCCTGTCAATAATGTACCTGAGAAGGCTCTTGTTAATGTGCCTATTGAGTGCTATTGTGGGAGTAGTGATGTTGATAAGAGTTATGGGTTGTTTTTGACTTATCCGCTTCGTCCTGAGGATAGTGTGAGTTCTGTTGTTCGGGTTGCCAATTTGAGTACGGGTTTACTGCGGAGGTATAACCCTTCTGTAAATTTTGATTCTGGTGGTGGGATTGTGTTTATTCCTGCTAAAGGTATAGCTTTCTGAAGATCATTTCCTTTTTTTGTGTTTGATTTGCTAGAAGTATGTGATGCTGTTAGTTTTGATTGTATTGGATTATTTGATTGAATACGGCAGTGATTGGTTTTGCGGTGCTTTGAGAAATGTTGTTTTTAAGTGAATTTTTCTTTGAATTTGAGAAAATTGGGATTGTGTTGTATGTAATTCTTGGGTTCATGAAATCTTTGGTAAAGGTAGGAACTTGGAGGTGATCACTGACCATATTTCTGGTTTCCGTTTTTTATTGATGAAGATAAGAACTTGGGTGTAGTTTTGGGCTTATGCTTTCTTTGATGAAGAATAGAAAAATTTGTTTGTGAATTGTGATCAACGATCAGTTATATAGGGTTTCAAGATATATAAAATTCCATGCTTGAATATGACAGTCCAACAACTCCGGCCACTAGTCAGTCAAGGGTTATGACTTTGATTTTTCTCTTGGCAAAACCAAAATTTTCTTCTCTATCTTTCTCCCTGTTTATACATAAGTTTTCTTGAAACAATTCCAACACTTTGAAATCCCAATTCTTTTTTTTAGTTTTTTTTTTAAATCCCAATTCTGAGTTTTATCTTTTACTAGTTTTTCCTGATGCTGATGTTGTCTCTTCTAAAACAATTATTTCTTCTTATTCTATGGAATAATTCATCTTTCTTTGTTGAATCAACATGCAATAGAGGGTGTCCATCAGCATTAGCTTCATACTATGTATGGCCTGGGGTGAATATCACATTCATAGCCCAAGTTCTGGGAACTACACGAGATGTTGTACTGAGTAATAACCCTAGTGTTCGTGACCAAGATAGGATTCAATCTTCTTCCAGAGTCAATGTTCCTTATTCCTGTGATTGCCTAAATGATGGGCAATTTCTAGGTCACATTTTTGAGTACACGATTCAAAGGGGTGATACTTATGAAAGACTTGCGCAAACTTACTATGCAAATCTTACATCTACAAGTTTGATCCAGCAATTTAATAGTTTTCCTTTAAATAATATACCTCTAAATTCCACTGTTAGGGTGCCTGTTAATTGTTCTTGTGGGAGTAGTGATGTTGATTCGAGATATGGTTTGTTCTTGACTTACCCACTTCGCCCTGAGGATAATTTGAGCTTTGTTGCTCAGTATTCAAATTTAACCTCAAGTTTGCTGCAGAGGTATAACCCAAATGTGAATTTTAGTGCTGGAACTGGGATTGTGTTCCTTCCTGCTAGAGGTATTAATATCGTAAGAGTGCCTTCTGTTTTGTTTTGTGATTGCTTTGGTTATATTTTATTTTTTTACTTTTTAAAGTTAATTAATTACTCATTCAAATGTGGAAGTGATTGGTTTTTTGCTGCTTTGTAAGGGTTTGTTTTCATTGATTTGGAGAGAAATAAGGATTGTATTGTTTGTAATTTTTTGGGGGTATGCATTCTTTGATGAAAGATAAGAACTTGGATGTGATTAGTGCTTGATTGTTTATTATTATTGCTCATATATTATGTGGAACATTTTTGTGATGTGGTTTTCGTTTTCCCCTCTTGGTATTGTATCTCATCATTAATTTTATCTGAGTCATAATGTTCAAGATGAACCAAATGAAATGCTTAATGCCTGGAATTGCAGTATTCGATATCTCACTTGAGCATGTTTGAATGAAACTCAGACGCTTAATATCAAATAGAATGGTAACTTGTACCTCGTCCTAATCCTTTCACATTGATGCTAAAAGAGAGGGGGCCTTTAGTCCATTAAGGGTTACATCTATATTCCCTTGGGTTGCAAACTCTTAATCTACCATAACTACCCACTTCAAAACCGAAGAAAGAGAAAACAAAAAATCAGTAGCATATTTGAAAGTAACTATGTGCTTGTGTGTGAGGCTGAGGTTGAGGCTATATTCGTCTTAGTCTTCCAAGTTAATAATGGTATCTTGTCAGGAGGACTTTCTCAGTTTCTTACTTCTGGGGAGCTTGCAGAATCAAATATCTCGATTTTTATGGCAATAATGATCTCCAACTAATTATCAGTAGAGTTCAAGGCTTTGATATATTGTGGCAATATATATAGGAGGATATACATCACATATTCACATGTTGTAATGATTTTTGTCAACGACGATGAGAACCAAGCTGGCTTAACAAGAGAATGATTCCTCGTATTCCTTGTCATGTAGTATTTCTTCTATGTGAAGGAATCTGCAAATGGAAAAAGATAAGCTAGAATTGAAGATGGAAATCCAAAGAGCATTCCAGCATGAATGTGATTTTTTTTGTATTCACATGTGTAATACAAAGCAATAACTACTCGTATTAAGCATCAATTAAATCAATTGAGGCTATTGGGCAGTGGAACAATGATAAAAATGGTTTCAGTTGAGCCCTTGAGCTAGACTTCCAATAAAGAAACTTTGACATTATGTCTTTATCTCATCCAACCCAAATAAGTGGTGAAGGCATATGATAATTTACAGTCAAGAAGTGTTTGGTTTATCATCTGCTTCATGTCCTGTCTTTGCTTTATCTTTGGCAATCCCTTCTCTTGAGGAGTTAGATCCAGGGCCAAAATAAATAAGAAAAAAAATATAAGTACACCTGTATTTTATGTCAATGCCTACATGGAATGTGCATGTGATTGTATTCCTGGAAAATGTTGTTGTTCGTTATTAGTAGTCCATAAATTTTCAATACCTTTTCATCAAGTTTTTTCATGTTATAATTGCAGATTTAAATGGACAATATCCTCCTCTGGCTGTGGCCTCAAGGTACATTTCGATGGTACTACTGTATGCATATATGTGGGGAAAGTTCCATCGTGTTACTGTTGGTTTGGATATTTAATTTGTGGGACTATCAATGATGTTTCTTCTAACTTTCCCTTGCTGCCTTTAGATGTTAGATATCTAGACCTGTGTATTTCCTCCTTTAGTATGCATATTTTTATGTGTACATACCAACTATTTGCACTACTCTCCCGCCAGTATCACTCTTTTTTATTGTAATTTTCTTTTGCATGTGGAGATATGTGTATAAATTCATCGTTGTAATTTCCACAATTCAGTTTTTGTCTCTCCTTTAGAAAGACTGCTCCTTTTAGACTTTTATCAAAGCTTAAGAAAGAATAGTTGAGTATTTTTGGATATCTAACCCAAGCTATTGCTAAGGTTGGAACCTTAAATATTACTAATTTGTATATCAATGTATAAGTAATAATTTACTACCTGCATTACAAATTGATAGGACATATATGGCTTTAATGGATTAAACTCGCAAGCTTTTATCACTGATTGTATCAAATTTTATTTATAGTCACAATGGAAAATAATGATTGATAAACATCACTTATATGGCTTTGACGGATTAAGCGCATGTACTTTTATCCTTAAGTTTTTAAGCTGACAAGGTTTCAGTACGGTTTGTCTGCAAAAGTGGAAATTTAAGCTATTATTTTGGAATAGAGGGATTATCTATCCTATTCATATTTTCTTAACAAACATAGCCCTATTTGACATGGACTTGGCTGTTATTGATTGCTATTAAGCCCACTTCAGACGTAAAACTGTTATATACTGGTCTGGTTGCTTCTGGATTTCCTTAAATTTGGGTAAAGTGTGTTGTCACTCTTGTCTGTCCATAGCACATATATCTGGTAAAGTTTTCTCCATGGAAAAATCCAAATTAATAGATGTTGAAGGGTTTATTAGCTCGTTGCTTACCAGCAACCTTATTTTATGTATTCAGGATGGTTAAGTTAATATGGGTCCAAATGAGGAGGAAGAAAGTGGGGTTATGATATTCATATATAAGTTGGTAAGTACTGAGCTATTGAATTAAGATATGTGACAGAAATCAGTGGCAAACATTTAAGAAAGAATTAAAATTGTTCCAGAAACAAGCAGTAATTTCTTAACTGAATTCGAATCCCAATGCATAATAGGTGTTAAAATGTCACTTGGAAGTTATTTGGTGTAATGTATATGTAAAACCAACCAAGATCTGTGGAGGGTATGTACATGATATGTTTGTTTGAATATTTGGGAGAGTGCGTGTTCCCAGGAATAGGCATTCCCAACCTTAGAGGTCTATGGTGTAGACTTTCATGAAGGGGAACTGTTTGAGTTTCTCATCCATGTTGATTAGTATTATTTTTAACTTGTTTTCTTTTTTGTTTTCTTTCTCTTTTGCAGCTCAGGTGCTTTGGTCCTTTTCATTGTCTCCTTTCGGATAGATCTTGTTGCTGTTATAGATGGCTGAATGAGATTTTTAACTCCAGCTTTAATGCTATGTGAAGTAATAGTCTCCTTTTATGCAAGCAGGACTTTCTGCTGGAGTCATTGCTGGTATATCTGTGGCAGTTGTAGCTGTGGTGGTTGCATTGGCTGGTTTATTTGTGCATATGAGAAGAAAGAAAATGAAGAAATCTGTACTACTCCTTGACAAGCCTGGAGATCAGTTAGCTCTGTCTGGTAAGAGTTGACTGATTTATTTGCAGCATATCATTACTATCTCAATAATGGGGAGGGAGGAAAGGAAGAATTAGTGGAATGACTAATACATTTGTATTGTTGTTTTCTGATTGGAAGTAAAGTTAGGGTATAGCTGGGGTATGATTTTCATGATTACTCTATTATCTGATTCTATACAGTGTACACTTTTTTTAACTAGATATTATTCATAGTAGTTCACTATCGACTTTGAATTCACTTTTGTTCCATAACCACGTGCAAATAGGAAGTCAAACGTTTTTTTTGCATTAGTCTTGAATTTATATTTCAAGGTGCAAGTTATGCTTGGTTTACTTACAATGACAGTTCATGGAAGTACCCTTAAAACTGCAAGTTCCTTGAATGCTGGAAGTATGGGTGTGACTGTTGACAAATCTGTTGAGTTTTCCTATGAAGAGCTTGCCCAAGCAACAGATAATTTCAGCATGGCTAACAAGATTGGTTCTGGTGGTTTCGGGGATGTTTACTATGCAGAGCTGAGAGGAGAGGTTTGTATGGCTCTTTTTACTCATAGTGGCTTGTTATCAGTTGATAATTGATATGCAGTTTCCCCATTGACATCTCATGAAGCAATTCAATCAGTGGAGTACTTAATTTTCTTGTGAAATTTTAACAAACCTTCTCATATAGTAGTTCCTAAAAAGAGATGTTCAAAGGGGATATTACACAATATTGGTTATCTCTTTGAAAAGGCTGCATTTCGTTCTCGTACTTCCAAAATTTTGGAGTTTACTTTTATTTGGAATGGATACAAATAGTAGAAAGTAGCCCAATATGGATTCTGATGTTGACTATTCCATCTATATAAACTTAAACATGAGTTGTGGCCTTGCGGGGATATCTGGGAACTATGGATATCTGCAAAGTTCCTGATTACATATGAAGCATGTGAATTTGCTACACTCCTTTATTATATTTTCACCTCTGAAATGGCTACCCGAGTTCAATTCAGCATAAAAAGTTCTTTAAACTTAAGATAAGTTTGGGGCCAATAAACTCACGTGTTTTCTGAAATATTGATAAGTTAAGTCTAGGATGTAATTTTCTGATTAGTTAGGGTAGGGGTACTTTAGGTAATGCATCAATTAGCTTGGGGAAGGAGGTATTATTTCACTCCTTTATTGGATAAAAAAAAATTCCCCTCCTTTATAATAGATAACTAGTGCCTCCTCCCCGAGCTGATTGATGCATTACCTAAAGTTCACCTTCCCCTACTAATCAGTTCATGACATAGGGCTGATAAGTTCTGCTAAGTTTAGATAAGTGAAGATGATTCTTGGATCAGTTAAATTCAGATGAAAAAAAGGAGACATACAAACAGTTTACTAAGTTATATGGGGACTTCCATGAACTGTCATCCCACTCTCCCATGAACCATTTTTGTGAGAAAACACCTATTAATGTTTGAATTATATAAATTATCTAGTTAACACAAAACACTTGCTGGAATTGTGTATTATTCACAGTTTAAACATCTGTAGTGGAAGGGACTAGGCATTTTGAAATAGAGGATGTATGATAATATCTATATGTGTTAGCCATATTTTCCAAGAGTCCAGATGCCCCAAGTTTCAAGCTAATGCCTAATCAAACAACCAGACCTTAGCAGACACTTGTATAAGTCAGGCAGTAAACTACCTGTATCATTGTATATCTGAGGTATTCACAACTGCCTTTGAAATTGTTTCTTTTTCATGTAAGCTAATTGTAACTTGTAATAGATTGTCTAGTTAATGAAAATTTACTTCATTTGGATAAAAAGTAGAATACTCCCTCCATCCTAGAATACTTGCAGCATTCTCCTGATTAAGCTGTCCATGATTACTTATAACACTTCCTTAAATGAAATGCCGCAGTTTTTTTTTATTATTTCTCTCAGATACATAGGGGCCCACTTCATTCACTTCTTTCCTTAAAAAGCATTAAAAATTAACACCCCCACCCCTACTTCCATTAAAAAAAAAAAAAACACAATTTTCCTTACACCTCACTGACTTTAAATAAAATAAAATACCCCAATACCAACTATTAAGACACTTTTTTTGCCTGAAATTTTGTGCCGGTAAGATTGTTGTGATTATTTTGGTCTCGAGGGAGTATGCTGCTACCACTACTTGAAGCCCCCCCCCCCCGGCACACACACATGAATTATTCGATTAGTAGTAGTACGTTATCAGCACATATGCTCTTTGCTGGTGAATTCTATTGCTCCTTATTCTTGCATACTTGAGCAATTTTACCTTGTGCATTGGAAAATAACTCTTTGTATATATCTGTTTCACTTCCCCTGCCAAGTAATGTTTTATGTTTTATCAGTCCAAAAAGATTACGAACTCATCTTTTCTGGATTGTTTTTTTGTTGAATTTTTATTTTCTTTTCCTCAAATTTATGTCTGAAAATTGTTTGCAGAAAGCAGCTGTCAAGAAGATGGACATGCAAGCATCTAAAGAGTTTCTTGCTGAATTAAATGTTTTGACTCGTGTTCATCACTTGAATCTGGTATTCTTCACTTCCTTCATGCTCTTTCTATATTTTTATGATGCATTTTCTCGCTGAGACTAATCTGTGGTTCATGCACTTTCTGCTATATTAGATTGGTTTTATGTATCCTCTTTATTTTTGTTTTTTTGTCCAACTCGCACACCAGTTTGATGCATGAACTTGTATCAAAGACTTATGACGTGGATCATGGGTATAATAAGAAATCTGAAGTTTAAGAATCCTGAGATTGCTTTTGTGTTGAAATTTGTTCTTGTACCTTTTTGGTTATGACCAACAGTAATTCCTAAAGGTGTAAATTGTATAGTCATTCTATCATATAGGGTATGAATCATTTTAGTAGCATTCTAGGAGGCTTTTAGTGGTATCTCCTGTTAAGAAGAAGTTCAGCAACTAAATTTTATGATTCTATTTTTCATATGCTTTGTCATGCCCCTGGTTCTGTAGGCAGGAGAGGAGTGCAGGGCAATGACTGATTTTGGAAATCTGGAATTGGATTTATCTGTTATATAAGTTCACCAAGAAGTTTTGAGCAGGACTTCTTTAGGATCCAAAGAGTCTAGCGTGCTTATATTCCTAGGCTTCTGAAGGTAGCATAGGGTTCTTTGTCAACAATCTTGATTTGTAATATATATTCAGAAAAACTTCTTTTTACAAATTAAATTGAATCCATCATATTGTTTATCGTTACCTCTTCTACTAAATAATAGGCTACATTTCATTATTATGGTCAAAGTTCATTAACTTTTAATCATAGTTTTTTCAAAAATTAATTTATGCAAATGTGCTAAAATACACCATATAAAGTACACTTTTAGGAGAATCTACCTTAGAAAGTTTTCTTTGTCAAAAATTACCTTATCATACTTTTAGTCATGTTACCACCACTTTGTAATGGATTCCAAATTCTCTGGACACAAAACCCTGAACGTTTGCTTCCTCCAATATCTGAATTTGAACCTCATCCATCAGCAAACTTGATGATCAATCTTGTACATAAATCAAAGCCAACAAGAATCTAGTCATTCAAATTTATGCATTCTACTGTTCAGGCCTTCTTTTGGAAAATTCCAAGTCTTCTAAAATGTAGACATGATTCCAAGTCAACAAGGGTAGAGTATCCTGCTATGTTTCTTGTCAGATATGCTTTCTGATTGACTATTTTATCAACGCCCTTCCATTTTGGGGAAGTCTTGATTATCTTTTAACTACTTATGAGTTATGACTTCGATAGCTGGAGATTATTCTCGTCGAATACTAAGTAAGATGCATCAAAGGTGATGCAAAAGTGTTGGCAAATGATGTGGAAGCTGGTGGGAAATTGGATAGGACTTAGGGAAAACACATCCCTTAGGTTGAAAATAGGCAAGCTACCTGATCTCTTAGCTCTAAGGCTATCACTTGACTTCAAAGCAATCTAATAGAAAGCTCAACTTCTGAAAAACTTCAATCTTTATTCATCAAAATCTGCTAAAATCTTACATTAGGACCTTATATTTATACTCAAGTCTAGTTACTCCTTATTTGACTCAAACTAAGACTCTTAATGACTTAAAACTAATTAGGATCAGATTAGGATAGAATTAACCCAATCTAAACTCTATCCCTAAATATTTGAATTATATCCTAAGGATTTTGGACTTATTTAAATTACAAGCTGGAACTAAAATTATAATCCTAGTTCGACCCAATATTTAACTAGCTAATTAAATACAACTTGGAACTTTAATTCGGCCCAATTAATCCTAAGGCTTAAAACTTGAAAAACCTTTTCAAGTGAAATCCTAGCTTAATTCGTTATTAGATTTTTGTTATTTTTGTATTTTTGAGTCTTAGTAATTTTGCTTACATGTTTTTACCTTTCGCTTGAAAGGGTTTTTCATGTTTTAAGCCTTCGGATCAATTGGGCCAAATTAAGGTTCCAAGTTGTATTTTAATTTGCTAGTTAAATATTGGGCCGAACTAGGATTATAATTTCGGTTTCAGCTTTTTATTAAAATAAGTTCGAAATCCTTAGGATATTATTCGGATATTTAGGGATAGAGTTAGGGTTAGATTGGGTTAATTCTATCCTAATCTGATCCTAAGTAGTTTTAAGTCATTACGAGTCTTATTTTGAGTCAAATAAGGAGTCATGGTTGGAGTCAAACTCAACTAGACTTGAGTATAATAATAAGGTCCTACTGTACTGTTTTAGCAGATTTTGATGAATAAAGATTGAAGTTTTTCAGAAGTTGAGCTTTATTTTTTTAGATTGCTTTTAAGTCGTGATAGCCTTAGAGCTAGGAGATCAGGTTGCTTGCCTATTTCCAACCTAAGGACGTATTTTCCCTTAGTCCTATCCAATTTCCCACCAGCTTCCACATCAAAAGAAATAAACTTACTGTATCTTCATGTTTATTTCCCTTATTGGCTTACTTACTATATTTGATATTGCATGCAGGTTCGCTTGATTGGATATTGTGTTGAGCAGTGTCTTTTCCTGGTTTATGAATATATAGAAAATGGCAATTTAAGCCAACATTTGCGTGGCTCTGGTGAATTTCTATCATTGTAAATATTCTTTGTAATGTATCTTAGCAACATGATGCTATCAATTTTTTTTTCTTTTTTACGTATCTGCAGGTAGAGACCCTCTGCCCTGGTCTACCCGAGTACAAATTGCCCTTGATTCAGCAAGGGGTCTTGAGTACATTCATGAGCACACAGTCCCTGTTTATATCCATCGTGACATTAAATCTGCCAATATACTGATAGATAAGAGCTGTCATGCAAAGGTTTGACTGATTAGTGATCACATTCTTTCTGTAAAGACAGCCATTCATTGTTGTCATTGCTTGTTTTCTCATCTTTGCAGGTTGCAGATTTTGGATTGACCAAACTGACTGAAGTTGGGAATAATTCTACTCCCACAAAACTTGTGGGTACATTTGGATATATGCCTCCAGAGTGAGAAACTTCCCTTCTAGTCTGACTGAATTTGAAAACCTGTCTTTTCTAGAGTTAGTATGTCTAATTTGGATATACTTGATTGTTAGTCTTCTGAATCAACTTTGCGCATTCAGATTCAGTTCCCTTGATATCTAGATTTTCTGTCACATATAATTATGAGATTGTAAGTGCCTGAAGTAGTCTATTTTATCTCTCCTTCCCCCTCTCTTAGTTGAGTCCAATTAATTTCTCTGATAGGTTTCATGTTGACACTTCTGATGTTTTGGGTAATTTTACTGGTAGTCCATAATTTTCTGCCAACCATTGCTTCTCAATTATTACATCAGAAACTCTTAGTGCTTTGTATATAAACCATAGCATTAATCTTAAATCATAATTTTGGGTTTTTAACTGTTACTTGTTTTACTCCAACAGCCATAGTCAAATTCTAACTAAAGACCATAATTCGTCATAAGTCATATAATCAGGCATTGTAAATTTCTAATGTTTTGAAGTATTCCAGTTCTTTTTCAAATGTATGTATTTGATTTCCTTTCCATTGCCTATTTTCGCTAGGCTATAGGTAATATACTTTTTTAGTGGGGGAATAAATTAGAATTTATGGAGGTCAATTTAGCATTGGGGGGAGACCAAGTGAAGTTGTGACTTTGGATGGTAAGAAGTTATTTGGATGCGATTGTTTTAAAAATACCTAGCATCAGTTTTAACATTGATTAAAATATTACTCATAGCATATTTAGGTGGCTCAAATGGAGAACAATTGATTTATTATGTGATCGTAAAATGCTCTCAAGGACACAAGGGAAATTCTATAGGACTTCAAAGAGACTTGCATTATTGTATGCGGCAGAATATTAGCCTTAATTGTGTGGTTGTAGTATATCTTTAAGGTTACGATGAGTATAGTAGAGATACATATGTAGAAGTGGATGTGTAGGGCAGAATCAGGAATGTGAATATTTAGAAAAAAGTTTCCGTAGCTGATATTAAGGATAAAATAAAGGAGAATATGTTACAATGGTAGAAGTTGATCAGATACGCGCATATGTAAGGAAGGTTAAAGGTTGATGATTGGAGTAATGAAGATCTCAAAAACACTTTAGGAAGGCCTTTGGCCTTGAGTTTAGGGAATTGAAAAAAGACATGAAGGAAATGGGTTTCTACAAAGACGTGAGTCTAAATAGGAATGAGTAAATGAGAAGGATTTTGGTGGATGATCAAATGAGATAGACTCTAGGTTCATGTAGCCAACCTTATCTTTTTGTGAGCAAGTCTTGGCGTAGCAGTAGATCTAATGCCATTTGTCAGCCTGGTGAACTATCCTATACCTTTAAGACACAATAATTTCTGGCCTTTCAGCCATATGACACCTTATTTTGTATAGGTTGCTGAAGTCACCTTCTTCACTTTGTTAGAGATCTTTCAATATATGGATACTTGTAGGAGTATTGTTTTTGCTGGTCAAGGCATTTGGCATTGATAATTCCCAGAGCATTGTCCTTCCCATTTTGTTCAAAGCAAACCTTTGAACCAATATTAACACTTGTTATGTCTGATCCAAGAAACAGGTTCAATGTCTTATTATTGGCATTATTATATGGCCTCATCCCCAGTTTCTAATCCATAACTATAGATTATATTTCTTGAGATAGTGATAAATTGAGGTAGCCTGTTGAACATCTGGGTTCACCTGGCAGACCTAACCCCAAGTAATACTTTTGCATGCAAAAGGAAAATCACATTCATATACTCATTTACAAGGATAGACAAGAATAGCATATTGGTGGTTGTAGTGAAAAGAAGCGAGTCATGCACGACACCTAAGCTGTCTGTAGGTCATTATGGGAAAATTTCTAGGGTTATGTAGAAAGTTCCATAGTATCCATCTTGCAGAACTCTAACAATATGTCGAATATAGGGATTTTCTCTATTCCTGATTGAGCTTAAAATTTTGTTCTCATAATATTCTAGTCTTTCATTTAGTCAAGTCATCTATATGTACTGCTGTGACATCTTTCCCACCATACATTGTAGAAAGCATTGATTTTTGCTGCTAAGTGCTGGTTTAAACATGCCAGAAGGCAAGAATATATATGCCCTGTTTCACTAATTTGTCGGCATCATTGACCTTTGTTATTTAGATGAACACTTACAAGAAGAGGGGTTGAATTGGAAGTGTGAGATTTAGTGAATTTTTGCGGAAATTAAAACTGGAACACATAAAGCGAAAGGAACATAGAGAAAGGAACTCAAAGTTTTTTTAGCGTGGAAACCTTTGTGCTCATCTCAAAGGAAAACCACGACCCTATTCCGGGATTTCGCAACTCTTCGCTATAAGGGAAAATCCCTAATACACTCTATTAGGATCTCTCTACTCTAGTTCCACTCAGAACCCGAAGTTCCTTTGGCACTCACTGCCTTCTTTCTCTTTTCTCTCTTCCTTCCCTAGACTTAACTCAAAGTCCTTACATACACACTCAAACCCTTCCCCTTAGTACAACTCAGTACTAAACTAATGAAGATTACAACTCAAGGTGGTGTATAAAGAGGTTTACAAATTGATACAAGGCTTAAGCATAAGTAAAAAGGATAACTGACTTAAAATTACTTTTCTTACAAAACTCTTTGAAGTGCTTGGTCCGTTGTGAATGATTTAAGTGTGAAATAAACTTTTTTATACTAGTGTATGACTTGGCAAGGCTTAGTGTACTTGAGTAGTCTACCGTAGCATAGTATGTGCTTGAGTATTCTACTAAAGCATGGTGCACTCTTGCGTGTTTCAATGCCTATACTGCCATTTTGTGTATGCTCAGTGTCAGACTTGCCATGTAAATGAATAAAGCAACTTTAGAAGATTTTTTAGGAAAATTTATTTTAATGAAAAGCAAATCTTCAAAAGGTGATTTATCCTATTTATAAAAACATCTTTTAGTTATATATAAGTAAACCCAAAAGATTTAATAAAGAAGATTTATTTCCCAAGAAAATCACTCAAGTAACTCTTAGTCTAGTTGGATTTTACTTAATATTTAAGCCTTAATGTATCAAATAAGATGACCCTCTTTACACTTACACAAAGCCTAAAGAATACTCATTCTAAGGCTTGCTCTAACGCTTCCACTCAGAAGCTTTAAGGTGAATTCCCACTCTAGAACTCAGCACCGCTATAATTAGAACTCACTACTACAGCGAATGGAACTGGAACTTTAACTTTTAAGCTTTAATAACGACTCAATTTAAACTTTTCTTTGCTTCATATTTTTTGTACACTTGACATCTTCATGGCTAAGAGTGATTTCCCTTTGGACAACCTTGCTCCTACTCTGGAACTTGTCTTTAGGCCTTCACAAAACTTAGAACAACAAACATATCAAATGTGTTTGCAATGTCATCACCAAAACATTAAGTGGTACAACAACCTTTTTGCCTATGAGATGAGATAATTCATTAAATAATCTGTGTTATATACAATCATTATACTTTTGTATTTCATTGCCCTTTATAGGTATGCTCGATATGGGGAGGTCTCTCCAAAAGTTGATGTTTATGCGTTTGGAGTTGTTCTCTATGAACTCATATCTGCTAAGGCAGCTGTAGTGAAGCAAAATATTGCTGGTCCTGACTCAAAGGGCCTTGTTGGTATGGTAAGCTTGTTTATTCTTCTGTAATGGGTTTATAGGTGGAAAAAGGCTTAGCTGAAAATCTGGAATCATGCAATTTCTATTTGGCTGTAGAAGTGATATTTATACAATGGACTCATCCTTACCTGTTATTTTTTCTTGGAAAAGGGGTAGGGGGATATGGCATGTTCATAAAGTCACTAAACATGCAGTAACTTGAACATTGGTATTACATTTTTCATCGCATCCTTTTATAGGGGATCAATCAATAAATTCAGCTAGATGATATGTTCATATAGATAGTACTATGGAATCATATGGTCCATTTGGATTCATCTTGTGTTCTGAGTACCAGTCAGAATGTTTGGCTGTTGAAGGTGATGGATTCCTAAACTTGCAGACACTAAAAAGACTGTACCCTAAGTCCCAACTCCCTTTTGTCATTACGTGATAAATCAATACGAAGTACATGTTTTGTCATTATTGCTTATTGTGTACGAGTATTGGCTGTATTGCATTAGAGTATAAGCAATCAATGCCTGAACCTGTCACTGGGTGAAACTGTGAAAGCAGTTAAAAACTCATTGGAGAAAAATAATAAAAGCAGAGGAGATGCTATAACAATATTGAGCATCTACTGAAAGATTCAATTCATTTGAAAGCTGAAGATTACCCTCATGTTTCTTGGTTGTTTCACAGTTTGAGGCTATCCTCAAACAGCATGACCAAAATGAGATTCGAAAGCTGGTGGATCCTAGACTTGGGGATGACTACCCTCTTGACTCAGTTTATAAGGTGAAGGAACTTGCTACTCAATTCTGATGAAAGTCATAAGTAATTGTCTTTTGAATGTTAAATCAATTACAACTGCATTTGACGGTTTGTTGCTGCAGGTAGCACAACTTGCATATAAGTGCACTCAAGATGATCCTCATCTACGGCCTAGCATGAGGTCTGTTGTAGTAAACCTAATGACTCTGTCGTCCACAACAGGTGAGTGGGACACTGGTGCCTTTTACGAAGACCATCTTGCAAAAACAATATCTGCACGTTAAATGACCTCATGTGACCGATGGATGTAAAGGAGAAAGCCGAGAAAGTAGATGATCTGATGAAATGTTAAGGAAACTAATGCAAACTTTAAATGCACTGTACTTGTTGTAATATGATCTTATAGCTATGGTGCCTAAACACTTGATTCTGTAGCAATTGACCCAATCAAGTTGCCTTGTTTAGATCAATATCTGTTAAAATTATTCAGTGGAGTTGTAAAATACAGAGTACTAGAGTAGTCCATTCTTTTCTGGGTGTGTAATTATGAGGTGGTATTTGTAATAAGAGTGAATTTATCATTTAAATAATGTATATATGATGAATCAGGTTTGCATTGTCGTAAATAATTGCAGATTCACAAGAATTCGCAGAGTGGACACCAAAATAGCCTCAGATAAGCGTATGGATCAATCTAGTTAGGGAACTCGATCTCCTAGGTCAAGTGCAGGTCTCATGCACTGATTATCCCATCAACTGATCAACCCATGAAATAGTACGAGATAAGTAAAAGATATTGTCAGCTTGTCACCGTTAAAAACATACTCCCTCATTCCCTTTAAGAAAGTATCAAGAACGAACCACTTTTTTATGGCCCAAGAGAAAAATGTGATGTTTTGTTCTTATTATACAATTTGGTCTAAAATTCTTAATTTAAAAAAAGATTTGGGACAATCTTTTAAGGACGCACTAGTAAGGAAAACGGAATTTTCTTCAAGGCGTTGACGGAAAAGAATAATTGTGAAGTGTTGCTTAAAGTGAAAACATATTCTTAAATTTGAGAAACTAACTCCGAGAAAATCATCCTTTCTTTCATATCGGGCGCATTGATTTTTGTTTACTTTTGTATGTCCTCATTATGTTTGGCTTTAACCATTCTTTTTCTAAACAGACCCCCATGTGAGGAAAAGCACCACAATGAGTCGTTAGCTTAAAGACTCCAACCTTATAATGCAAGGCTATTGCACACAATTGGAAAATTAAATGAATAAAAATAAAAAAGGATTGAATTTAGTGTAAGGGATAATTTAATACATATGTTGTGATTAAATTAGCCTTCATAACATGTAATCAAGTTGGTTAAGACCTTAATTTGCAAGTTGTCTCATATTTGAGGATTGAAGGTTATCGATTTTCATTATTGGTTAGGAGTTATGTTTAGTAATGTGCTAACTAAATAACCAAGGAGGGATTCATAATATAGGGTGTTAAATTGACCATGCTGATCTTAGTTAGGTATTTCTTGCTACTTTTCTGTTAAATGTAACTCATTAAAAAGGTTTTGTTTGAATATGTCTTTCAGAAGACCAAGTATGAGCCCCTTCAAAAAAAAATATAAATAAATAAGATTTCATTTTACTCAATATGTAGTGAGAGTGAGCAATAAACTAAGGTCTAATGAAAGAGAGAATATGATGAGGTTTAATTGGTTTGCCAACTAAGATGATGTATTTTTTTCCATAATTATGTAATTACATGCACTCTATAAAATATAAATAATAATGAGTACGATATATTATCTTATGTTACCTATTTTCTTCAAGTGTTTCACTTTATGAGCTAGCATAGGTATAACCTTTGGAAAAACTTGATAGACACCTTCACTAATAGCATAGAGTATTGGAATATGGACTCCAACGTGTTAGACATTATTATGGTTTATCATTCACAATGAAATTTTTCTAAGCCTAACCTTTATCCCAAAAAAAAGGTTGGCTACGTGACAAGAAACTATTTTGAATGGTCATCCACAAAAATGCTCCTCCATCATTATCTTCTAATTAGAGTCGTATCTTCTTTTAAACCCATTATCTCCATATCTTTTTTAACTCCCTCCATTCATGTAATCTTTGGACTGCCTAATCCAGTTGGAGGTCTTCATTCCAACACTCAACCTTCCTCAATGGTGCATTTATTATTTGGTGTCTAATATGCCCAAACCAACACAATTGGTTCTCCCTTAACTTGTCTTCCATATTTACTATTTCAACTTTCTTTTTCAGATACCAACATTTCTAATTTTATCCTTTTAAAGGGTTCCTACACATACACCTTAGCATACACATATGTGCTACACTCATCTTCTTGAAAGCTCAACACTCCAACCCATATAATAATGTTGGTCTTATTGTCTTCCTATAGAATTTTTCTTTTGATTTTAAGGGTATATTAAGATCACACGGTAGTCCTGTAGTTGCTCTCCATTTGAACCACCCAAATTTTAATTTATGGGTGATATCTTGATCAATGTCTCTTCTCCTTTAAAGAATCGATCCTATATATTTGAAACATTTGCTTATAGATAACTCATTCCCAATCAAAGTTGCACTACACTTGGCCTCCTTCCAATGCTAAAATGACACTTTATGCACTCTAATTTGCTCATGCTAACTCTGAAACCTCTAGATTCTCACCTTTATCCCCATTGCTCTATCTTAGCATTTACCCCCTTGCTAGTTCATCCACTAAAGCAATATCATTAGCAAAAAGTAAACACCATAGTATCTCATTTTATATTAATCTTATTACCTCATCTAGGACAGTCATGAAAAGGAAGAGAGTTAGGGTACATCCTAGGTTTAGAGCAGGATTAGTATTAAACATTTCTATTTATTTTCTCTCTCCACTTCTCCTTTTAACACATCATTTTCTCATTCATTTACCTCAATTACCCATCGTCTTCTTCCTCATTCTCATTATCTCCCTTTTATTTTTCCTACTTCAAAGAGTATTCTCTTTCATACTATCTTTCTTACTTTGCATATATATACCCTATGTTAACATTATTCATGAGAATCATATTTTTTTAAAGGAATCTTGCACAAGTGACAAGGAAGGCCTTCCACTTGAAAAGGAGGATTTCCTCTTTTCCTCTACCATTCCTCTTCAAGAGATGATCCTCTCTTACTTCCCCACATCCATGAGTACACTCTAATGAAAGAAAAAGGCACCCACGAGGATGGTAATTCCTCATGGATGTTGGTGCTCTTAACCTAATTACAGTAAGGAAGTCATCTGTCGCTCCACCATAACTTCTAACATTGGTTGTAACCTCCTGATACATATCCTTAACTAGGTCAATGTACTTACGTGATATTCCCTTTTTAGTCATTACCCATCAAAATACTTCTCTTAATACCTTGTCATACGCCTTCTCTAAATCATTGAGCACAATGTAAAAATATTTCTTGCTTGCATGATTATGCTCCATTATTTGCCTAATAAGGTCTATAGCTTTTCAATAGACCAACCTAACATAAAACCAAAATAATTTTCCGAAATACCAATACACGTCCTTAATCGTAGCACAATCACTATCTCCCATAATTTCATAGTGTGACTCATAAGTTCTATTCCTCTATATTTTAAACACTCTTAATCATCTCTTTTCTTCTTATAATTAGGAACCAAGGTGCTTCTCCACTAATTTTGTGGCATCTTACTTGTCCTCCAAATCTTGTTGAACAAGTCCATTAATATTAGTTTTCCTAGGTGTCTTCGAATCTTGATAGGAATATCATATAGCTTAACAACCTTCCTTAATTTAAACCTATTCAATGCCTCCTCCACTTCCATTTTTTTTTATCCTCCTTATATGCTTACAATTAACTAAGTTATCCTCAATATTGGTGTCTTATATACACCCCTCCATCTGCCTTCAATCTTATAATTCTGGACAAGAATTATTCTTTAATAGTAGTTCTTCACACACTTAACCATACAAAGATCATTGACAAAAATTTGTCTCCTCTTGGATATCCTACATATCTCATTTTTTCCTTCCTTATATTTAAATTTATCATAAACATCCTTATACACCTTGTCCCTAGCCTCTCGAACTATTTTTCTTGCCTTAACTTTAGTTTTCCTATATTTGCAATATTCATCTTTAGATTTCTCCATCTCCAAGTAACATTCACTCTTCTTCATAATTGCTGCTTTTACGTCCTCATTCCACTATGTTATGCCCTTATGCACCGGTGGTTTTTCGCATGGCTCTCCAATTATCTCCTTTGCTACTCCATAAATACATACTTTCATCTTTAGACAAGTACAATTAGGGTCCTCCTCCTAAACCCAAACAACTTTTTTTTACCAATCTTTTTACCACGATTTTTATGTTGACGCCCTTGAAACTCCATCATTCGATTCACTTCTCCCTTGATTTCTTGTGTCCTCTTAAAGCTTGATTTGATGCAAATATCCAAGAAACTACACTCTATGTTGGACCATGTTGAGTGACACTCTCATTACCTTGCAATCCAAGCAACTACTCTTATCCATCCTCCTTGTTAACTGATAGTATATTTAGGTTGCATTTTCCCCTCTCCGAAACAAGGCATATAACTGTGTTAAGTCTAAATGGTTTCCCCTCCTTCAATTTTTACTCCATAGTTGAAACCTCCATGCATATTTTCATATCCATAACGCCACATCTCCACATGATCATTCGAGTCTCCTCCGATAGAAAAACATCTTTGTTTGGGGAATACCTTTACCACTTCATCTATGTCTTTCCAAAACTGATGTTTAACTACTCCCTCAACATCATATTGGGGTACATATACACTCAAGATGTTCACAGTCTTTCTTTCACAAATGATCTTCACCTTTATAATTCTACCAGTATCCTTTCTATATATTTCAATGAAGATAAACAAAATATAATAAAATAAAGAAACTCTCCACTCAAATCTCCCACGTGAATATGACACTTTTAAACCTGTAAAAGCTACCAACCTTAGACGTTGGTGACGACCAACAATTCAAATGCGGAATTAGGTTTTTATAAGGTCAATTAAAGAATAGGCCACAACAAACAAGAAAGTACACACAATCAGCAAAGTCTACTACATATATGTTAAGAACACAATCTAAACCTAAAATACATAATTTAAAATTAACTATTTGGTCACATACAAGATCATCTGACTCATTTACTTACTAACAAGAACACTTTAACCTTCACATCATATAGAACTTTAGACTTTTTTTACTTGAACTACCATTATTAAGATTTAGCAATAAACAAGTTTGTTGTTTTGGCCACAAAGGATTAGTAAGGAATTATACAAAGTCTGAAACCAATACTAATGTTGCTATGTCACTATTATGTAAGTGACGAGATCCGAACTTCATTGAAAAAAGTTAATATCGTTATGTCACCCGATTGAAGCCTTGAGTCACCATCAATTGTTCCCAGCCCCTCCCCCTTTTAAACAACAAACCATTGTTAAACAAACACAACAAACACATGCCTAACATACAAATTCCCATTTTTATCTTTACTTAATAAATAGTGATCATGGAAGAAATTCATTACACTTCCTTTCCATGCTTGCTACTTCTTTGAATAATATTAACAACCAAGCTCAACTAATTAAACACAATATAAAAGACATATGTTTCCTTTCGTAAAGTCATTTCAAAACTTGTGACGCGAACGAACTTAAACTTTTTGTTACGCTACTTGGCATGAATTGCTTTTATGGAGTTAACTCATGCAACTTGCTCAACATGCATTTAGCTTCCTTCGTACTTGCATAATTAAACTCATATAAACATATTTACTTCATTCAAAACATTCCCATAAATAGGCATTCAACATTGCTTAAGAAGTAATATCAATCTCAAACATGATACTACATAAACAAGTAATTGAGCATTAATAAATATTTCTATGTATATATATATATATATATATATATATATATATATATATAATGAAATTCTCCACCTTAGCAATTCTAGAAATCACTTATGTTGCAATCCTCTCCTAAATTATAAAGGAAACTAAAATAATTCTCTATTTTAACAAACTAATATTAACTAAACTTGATTTAAAATCCTTAAACATAGTTTAATTTCCATAAATTTTGGTCAAAAAATATATTTCATTATTAGGGTACAATCCCTTAATTTAAAAACTTTAAATTCCATAGTTTAAGGCATAAAAACTCACTCTAAAGTTCGTAATATAAATCTGAAATTTTATCTACAATCATAAAATATTCATAATAAACTTCATATTTTAAAACTAGCAAAGTTTCAATTTTTTTTATAATGCTTATTGTAAATTAACTACTAAGCTAATGAATTAAAATAATGTAAATAAAACTAAGAGAGGAAAGATAAGGAGATAGAACAGTAGTCCTACAAGAACAACTAGGCCCACTGTGGGTTGGTGGTGTTGAAGGACAGATAATTGGTGGTAGCTGGCTAGTAGTCACTCATGGTTAGGGATTTTGTTTTAAGACTTTTTCCTTTTTTTCTTGCACAATCAAACAAATAAAATAAAAAAGGAAATGTTTTTGAAAAATAAAAACTAGAAAGTAGTAAAATATACACAATTATTGTGAAATTAATAGTTGGGTATTTATACTAGATTTGTTTAGAAAAGTTTTTAATGAATTGGAAAACTTTTCAATTAATAATCATTTTTAAGGAAAAAGATAAAATCTGATAAGAAAATTAATAAAATTCTTTTTTTTTAGTAGAATACTTTTATTTTTATAAATAAATACTTTACTAGCATGTGCCCATGTAATAACACAATATTAAATTTAATAAACAAAACTAAAAAAGTTGGATTATTAATATAGAATGTAGACTGAATTTAAAACAAAACAAATCTTTTATTTATGTGAAATGCAATGCATTTTTATTTTTATTTTTGTTGGGTTGTAATAATATCAATTATTTTAACTAAAAAAACTATTATCAATAGTGCTCCCACTTCATTTACTTACTCTTACTAATGTTTAATTTACCACAATATTCCAAAACCCAAACCAATGTGCACCCCCTCCAAAAAATATTTAATCCCTTCAAAGAAAAATATAAATATATACTACTTTGGATAATTAAAAAAATTATCAAATATAATTTATGAAAAAATGTACTTCCTTTATTTGTTTCCCCATATTATCTACTACTGGCTAATTTTTTAACAGAAAATACACCGTAGTTAATAATCTCAATATCTTACTCCCTTTTAGATAAAAGAAAAATATGGATTTTTTGTATCCCACCTAGAAATTTTTCTTTTAATTGTTACCAATATTAGTCGCCATTATTCAAAGTTTACTTGCAACATTTTATATTAAGGACGCTATTACTTTCCCGCATCAACTTCAATTTACGATTTTTCACAAAGAAATAAAATATTTCGATTTTTCTAAGGCAACTTGATGATTATCAAAAGTCTCTTACACCCTAAAGTCTTGCACAAAGTATCTTTTAGGTTGATAACCATGAATAATCTTGTTTTATCACACTTATCTCATAAGAATATTCTAGATAATCTCATATTATTATAATAAGTACACTAAGTATTTCATGATTCATGTTATTAAAAGTAATATAATTTAAAATATTATAATAGGACTAATCCTAATAAAAATAGTTTTCCAAAAATCTTATCCCGTAATCCAAAAAAATCACAAGAAAATGGCTACCAACTAATGAATACAGTGTACAAAAAGTCCATAATATTGAATACAAGTCAAAGACAAACTGTCCCAAATCCCAACCATAGACACTTCATCCAAGTATCCAATCCATAGAGATCGCAGCCTATCACAACACCACCATGGACCACCACTACCACCACCATCCCAACCACCATACAAACCACCAACAACATCCACCTCGATAAAACCTACCCAAATTCTTATTGTACTCCAGCTGTTAGTTGTAGTTATAAGTAATGTAAACACTTTTTTATTTATACTCTCCTTTATGTCTCCTTATAACTTCTCTTCTTCATTGAATCAACCAACTAATTTTTATTGATCCAACCATTTTGTTACCTATCTCTATTTGGAAAAGTTTGTATTTGTCTCCAAAATTGCAACTTATTTTCTACGATTTTGAATTATGATTTTTGACTTTTGTTCAAGGTTAAGATAGTAGAGACAAAATAACATAAATTATGGAATATCTTGCACGGTAAAGATAGAATGAGTAGGAGAAGATTAGATATCGAACAAACCAAGCAACATGGATTTTCATACCTAGTAAGAGACATCTTATATAGAACATTAGAACATCAACTTGATTGTCAACTTAATTATTAACCAATCCAACAAATACTCACCGGTTCCCTCCAAATTATCTTCCATCAATGATTCTCAATTAATCAATTCCTTCATCTAACCTACTGATTCAAACCCTTCTCATTGTTAGAACGACCACTGCGACTAGTCTAAGCGAAAACACAAATACCCAAAATCCCTAAAAAGTAGCTATCTATTCTGTATAACTAACAGTTTTCAATATTAAGTTCTACAACTTCAAATGTTCCATGATATAGGTTGTATAACAAACTCATAGTTATTTTGGGATTAACTGACCGTCTGCTCTATAAAAACAGTGAAAATGAACATCTTCTAGTCATTATAAACTCAATTTCTCAGAATTTATTGAAGATCCACATATTTATCGAACTCGAACAATGACATAGCAGGACATTATAATGCACACCAAAATCCCCAATTTCTCGACTTTGCAAATATAATCACACGTATAATTAACACTTTATTCAATCATTCAACTAACCCTCCCATTATATCAGAAGAGAACTCCAGCAATAGCTCCAACAATCGTCTTGCCGATTGAAAGAACCTCACCACAAGCGGCTGTCTTTACAACGTTAGTAACATCATCAATACTAGAGAGGTCCAGGGGACTGGGTAGGCCCAATACAACAGTGGTTTGGGACAATGAGCTTCTAACTCTTATCCAAGGTGTGGCCCATAGGGATGGAGCCCGTTTGGGCCAAGAACAGGCTCATAATGGTGGAAATTAAGGGGAAGAGTGATTGTAGAGATGGTTCCATTCTACCGTTTCTAGGGTTTGATGCTGGAGCTCGTCTGAAAGGTTGGAAAAGTGGGAGGATATGGAGGAGAGAAAGAGAGGCGGAAGGAGGGTGTGTGGTGGTTGAGACGATGGCAGAGGAAGAAAGCAAAATTTGCTGAAAATTGGAAACAAATAAAAACGAGGGTAGACAAAAAAAATTTAGTGAAATTGTGGTACCTGTTGCATTGATGATAGAGTCTTGTAGCATAAGTTATTTCGTCACATCAAAGTGTCGAGAGGAGTTGAAAAGGACAGTTGTGAATTTGTTGAGAAATGAAGAAAGTGCACAGAGGATGGTAAACATGGGTTTCATAGTTTACTGTTGTTGAAGTTTTCTAAACAGTTAGGAATGTTTATCCTCTTTTTTTTTTTAATCTTTGTTGAGTCCCTTAGGTTCTGATCGATAGTTTTGAATGATGACAAACAGCTAAGGGAAACAGGTCTTTGAAAGTGTTCAATACAGTTGGGGGAACCAGCTAACATAGAACACTGTTTCCCTAGATAAGTTATTACTTATATGAGATATTTGTTGAACTAACTTATCTTTATACAGAGAACAACTAGATGATAAATGAGCTATGCATCTAAGTTGATTTCTAAGATTGGAAGCTTGAAAGGACTTTCGATCAACTTAAAGGAAGGTCCTTGGTCAACAATTTAGTTCATTCATGGAAGCTTTCAAGACTTAACGAATGCATGAAGGAAGACTACACTCGAAGAGTTATTTAGGATCTTCATGTAAATGCTCCGTAGTACAACTTATATAATTGAGTATATAAAGTGCTTTTAGTATATTAAATATCGTTATAAAATTTGGTACAAGGTTTGGAACAAATTTCATAACATATTCAGTTCAGGGAACCAGGTCAGGGAACCAGGTTAACTGAACAGATTATTCAAGCTGCGGTTTTTACAAAGATTTTACAAAAAGGATATTTTCCGAAATATATTGATTTAAGATATATCTAAGCAGCTAAAAGATAAGATGATGTTTTTGGTTAGCTAAAAACCGGGAAGTATCTTATCCTAAGTTGATCTTATTTTATGATCAAATCAATTAGGATAAATACTTATCCTAAAATCGCATATATATCTTATATGCATGATTTGAGGGTTTGGCCGACTAACCTATAAATACATCTTGATCTGAATAATAAAACACAGAGCTCTCACGTAATTTTAATAGAGTTTGATCCTTGAGAGCTAAAAGCACTAATTCAATTATTAAGTGATACACAAGAGCATAATAGTGTGTTAACGTTTTTCTCTATTTGACTTTTGAGAGTTAGATCATTTGAGAATTCTTGATCTTGTATTAAGTCTTTGACAGAGAGGTTGAAGACTTGGTGAGTGTTTGTGAGTTCAAACACACTAGGAACTTACGAGGGTAAGTTCAAAGCACATTCGGAGTCGAGTGTGGGGTTTACTGATTCCCGGAGTAGGGAAACAGTAGAGTGTTTTGTATCTTTATTTTTCGGAGTAGATTAATAAAGGACTTAGGATAGGAGGACGTAGGCCAGAGTTGGCTGAACCTCGTTAAGTCTGTGGTGTTCTTTATTGCCTTGTTTTATTCCGTTGCATAAGGGAACCAGCACAACTGGTTCCTTACACATAATCCGAAAAGAAGCAAAAATTGCCAACGGTTACTTAACACTCAATTCACCCCCCCCCCCCCCCCCCCCTCTTGAGTGCCCATTGAACCTTCAATTGGTATCAGAGCCTAAGCTTCTCAAAAGAGTAACATCTAGAGGAGTTAAGAATGAGTACTCAAGAATTAAGTGCAATCGGTTATGACAACAAGACACCAAAGTTTAATGGAAATAATTATGCCTGGTGGAAGAATAGGATCCAGAATGTTATCATGGGTATTGATTATGAATGCTGGCTAGTAGTTAAAGATGGTCCTAATATCATTCTCAAGACAGAAGCTGATGGGAAACAAGTTCCCAAGAAGGATATCGAATTGGTCACTGCTGATTACAAGCTGCTGGAGAAAAATGCTAAGGCAATGTCAATTCTACAACAAGCAATAGGTGAGACCGAAACAAATCGGATCTCTGGTTGCAGTAGTGCTAAGGAGATATGGGACACCCTTGAACTTGCGTTTGAGGGAACCAGTGAGGTAAAACGGTCTAAAATTGATTTAATCATGTCTAAATACGAATTGTTTGCCATGAATAAAAATGAAAAAATCAATGATTGCTTTCGTAGGTTTATGACTATTGTTAATGATCTTAGATCACTTGGTAAAATGTTTTCTGATGAGGATCTTGTGAGAAAAATTTTGCGTAGTTTAACAGATACATGGACAGCTAAGGTAACAACAGTGTACGAAGCAAAGGATCTATCTACCCTGTCCTTGGAACAGCTGATTGGTTCCCTTATGACTCATGAGATGCTGATTGACTCTAAGGAACCAGCCAGAGGCATGGCACTGAAGGGAACAGTAGAGGAAGAAGAAGATGAGATCAGCCTGATTGCAAAAAAATTTGAAAGATCTCTTCGTGATCAAAAGAGGAATTTCAAAGGTAGGAATTTCAAAAACACAAAAAAATCTAACTCGTCTTCATCTTCAGGTTGCTTCAAGTGTGGTGAGAAAGGACACATCATTCGTGATTGTCCAAAATGGAAGGACAAACAATCTCAATCTGGAGATAAGAGGGCTTTCAAGAATGCCATGATAGCATCTATGTGGGGAGAATCTGACTTAGGATCTGATGAAGAAGAAGATACAACTAATTCTGATGTTTGTCTAACTGCCTTCACAAACATCAAGGAGAACAGCACTGGTCCGGGAACCAGAGGGGGAACCAGTACATTCAAGAAATGCTTAATGGCTAAGAAGGATGTACTACAAAGACATAAGGTAAACCTTGAACAAATTAGAGTAGATATGCATGAATATGATAGAGAAAATATGCTTGCTTGTATAGATTCTTTATTAGATGAATGTTATAAATTAGGTGAAACTTATATAACTGGCAAAAGAGAACTAAAAGAAAAACGCAATGAATGTGAAATTGCTATTGCTAGTTGTAATCACCTAGAAATGGTTTGCCATAACTTGAAAAATCAAAATGCTGAACTAGAAGTTGAATTGGACAAGTGCAAGGTAGAACTAGAAAGGGTAAGATCTTCTGAACTAGACTATCCAAGTGATGGTGAAGAAGATCTGATCTCCTGGTTCCCCAGAGACTTATCAACTATTAGTAAAGTCCCTGATTTCTCTACAGTCATAAGTAAAGCAAATTCTTGTAATAGAACCTCTCTGTTGAAAGCCTTTAAAACATTGACCTTCAACTTAGAAAATTCTTACAAAGAAATTGCTTCACTTAAAGCTGCTCAGTCCCCTAGTTTTCCCACTGGAACCAGCGTTGAAGTCAGCAGTATGATTAATGAATATGAAAGCACTATCTGTAAGTTACATGCTGAATTTAATCGATTAAAAAGTGAAAAACAATCAGTAGTTAGTAATATGTCTAATGACCCTGCGGCTTTAGATCTTAACTTACAACTTGCAACTTTAGAAAGTAACTTTGAGTTTTTGAAAGAGAAAAACGAGCTGTTAGTTAAAACACTTGAAACAAAAGAAAGGGAATTGCATGACAGTCATAGACATTTGGATAAGCTACTGAACGCACAAAGGACTTTGAACCTTCTGACTTCATCAGGAGGAAACAAAGGAAAATTTGGTCTTGGTTATACTAGACAGAGAACCAGGACTAACTGGTCTCCCAGAGAAACCACCTGGATCACAGAATATCAGCGAGGTAAGTATGTCATGACTAAAGAGATGCACGTGTGTTTTCATTGTGGTAAGAATGGACATAAGATACATGAATGTCTAGCTAAGAAAATTAGTGCTAATAAGAACAGCAAGAGTATAATGTATGTGTGGAGAAGAAAGGATAAACATGATGCTAATATTGTTGAAAAGGGACCCAAGTATGCTTGGGTTCCTAAAACTAATGTTTGATTCAAACTTACAGGCTAGAGTGAAGGGAGACACCTATTGGTATTTGGATAGTGGTTGCTCAAGACACATGTCCGGGGATAAAGATCAATTCCTTTCACTAGTGGCCTTTGATGGAGGAAGTGTCACCTTTGGGGATAATAGCAAGGGAACCATCACTGGTTTAGGTAAGGCTGGTAAGACACTTTCTAACACAATAGATGATGTTTATTATGTTGAAGGCTTGCAACATAATCTCTTGAGTATCTCTCAATTATGTGATAAAGGTAATAGAGTTGAGTTTCAAGCCAACCTATGTCACATAGTTAACTCACAAACAGGAGAACTGGTATGTGAGGGAACTAGGAAGCATGATGTCTACATCACCTTCTTAGATAAGATCCCTCAAGACAAGTCCACCTGTTTGAGAGCGGTTTCTGAAAATAATCAATGGATTTGGCATAAGAGGTTTGGACATGCTAGTATAACACTTCTAAACAAGCTTAAAGCACGTGACTTAGCGATAGGTCTTCCTAACATTAAGTACGAAGTTGATAAAGTTTGTTCTGAGTGTGTAAGGGGGAAACAGGTCAAAATCTCTTTTAAGCCTAAAACTGTTTTGAGTACTAGCAGACCCTTCGAACTTGTACATATTGACTTGTGTGGACCCATGAGAGTACAAAGTCGAAGAAGTCATAGATATGTCTGTGTTATGGTTGATGATTATTCCAGGTACACTTGGGTAATGATGTTACACACAAAGGATGAAACGTTTGAAGAATGGGTAACATTGGTGAAACAAGTGGAGAACCAGCTCACCCAGAAGCTGGTCTCGATAAGATCAGACCATGGTACTGAATTTGATAATGCTAACTTTATTGATTATTGTAGGGAACATGGAGTTAATCACAACTTCTCAGCCCCTAGAACACCTCAACAAAATGGTGTTGTAGAAAGGAAGAACAGAACTCTTGAGGAGATGGCGAGGACGATGCTCATTGAGAGTGGTCTCCCAAAGAGTTTTTGGGGTGAAGCTGTTGACACTGCTTGCTATATACTGAATAGAGGTCTCATTAGACCAAAGTTAAATAAGACTCCCTACGAACTTCTTAAAGGTCGAAAGCCCAACATCACATACTTTCGTGTCTTTGGATGTAAATGTTATGTGCATAATAATGGGAAGGACCAGCTTGATAAATTTGATCCCAGAAGTGATGAGGGAATCTTTCTTGGATACTCTTCTCACAGCAAAGCATATAGAGTCTTCAATAAGAGGACTCTCTGTGTTGAGGAGAGTGTCCATGTCATTTTTGATGAATTTAACATGTCGTCTAAGATTGCGCAGGTACAACCTGATGAAGTGATTGGTTTGATGGATTTCACGGGGAACCAGTATACTGGTCCCTCAGATGAAGTGCAAGCAGAACTAGGCCTACCAGATACTCCACCAGATAATAATGATGAAGTGCCTAGAGAAGAAAATGGAGAAAATGAGGATTCTGAAGGGGAACCAAATCCTGATGGTTCCACACATAATAGACAGGTAATGAGCTCAGGGGGAATAGAAGAAGGTATCACCCCTGAACCTGAGGTAAGTAATGATAGAGGAAACAGCATGAATGTAAATTCTCCTGGTTCTTCAGAAAGAGAAGAGATTCATGAACATGCTAGTTCCCAACTTAATGAGGAAGCACAAAACAGTATCAATGTCAAAAGTTTTAGATATAAGGCCTCTCATCCCACTGATCAAATAATTAGTGATATAAATAAGGGGATTCAAACGAGAAGAAGTGTCTTTCAAAACTTTTGCGCTTTCTATTCTTTCCTGTCTAATGTAGAGCCTACTGACTATAAAATGGCATTGACTGATCCTGATTGGATACTAGCTATGCAAGATGAATTAAATCAGTTTCAGAAAAACCAGGTTTGGCACCTGGTTCCCTGTCCAAAGGAAAGATCAGTCATTGGTACTAGATGGGTTTTTAGAAACAAGTTAGATGACCTCGGTACTATAGTCAGAAACAAAGCAAGGCTAGTGGTGCAAGGGTACAATCAACAAGAAGGAATTGACTATGATGAGACGTTTGCACCAGTAGCTAGGCTAGAGGCTATTAGGATTTTAATTGCTTATGCTGCTCACATGAATTTTAAGCTGTTTAAGATGGATGTGAAGACTGCATTCCTTAATGGCTATTTGAAGGAAGAAGTATATGTGGAGCAGCCACCTGGTTTTGAAGATGCACTGTTTCCCTAGCATGTATATAAGTTGGATAAAGCATTATATGGCTTGAAACAAGCTCCAAGGGCTTGGTATGAAAGACTGTCCAATTTCTTGATGGCTAATGATTACAAGAGAGGAACAGTAGACAAGACCTTGTTCATAAGAACCAGGGGGAAACACTTGATTGTAGTACAAATCTATGTTGATGACATTTTATTTGGTGCTACTAATCAAACTTTGTGTGATGAATTTGCAAATCTTATGCAGAGTGAATTTGAAATGAGTATGATGGGAGAACTAGGGTTTTTCCTAGGTTTGCAGATTAAGCAAACAAATGATGGTATAATGATCCATCAACAGAAGTACTTAAAAGAGCTGCTGAAAAAGTTTGGCATGGAGAACAGCAAAGCTTATGATACACCTGTTCCCACATCCACAAAGTTGGATGCTGATCTTAAAGGAAAAAATGTTGAAGCTACGCTTTATAGAGGAATGATTGGTTCTCTACTTTACCTAACAACTAGTAGACCTGACATTGTGTTTTCTGTTGGTTTGTGTGCTAGGTTTCAAAGCAATCCAAAGGAGTCTCACTTGAAGGCTGTTAGAAGGATACTCAGGTATCTTGTGGGAACAGCAGATCTGTTTTTGTGGTACCCCAAAGGCAGTACCATCGATATCATTGGATATACAGATGCAGATTATGCCGGTTTCCTAGTTGACAGAAAGAGCACATCAGGTATGGCACACTTCCTTGGCTCTTGTCTTATATCATGGGGTTCTAAGAAGCAAAATTCAGTGGCCCTATCCACAGCAGAGTCAGAATATATAGCTGCAGCTGCAGCTTCATGCTGTTCCCAGCTACTGTGGATAAGGAACCAGCTGAAAGATTTTGGTGTTATTTATAAAAGTATTCCTATCTTTTGTGATAACACTAGTGCAATCAATATTTCAAAGAACCCCGTGCAACACTCCAAGACCAAACACATTGAGATAAGACACCATTTTCTAAGAGACAATGTGGAGAAAGGATTGGTGGAGATGTTGTTCTGTAAAAGTGAAGATCAAATAGCTGATATCTTCACAAAGCATTTATGTAGAGAGTCTTTTTGTAGGTTAAGAGTCCTTTTAGGTCTAGTTAGACTTTAGGCGATGGCTTCAATTATTTCCTTCAATGATTGGCTAGAATAAGTATGCTTTTGTATCGATTATGTATATAACTATGCTGCTTACTTGCAAATATTGTGTAAATAACCCCAAGTGGATTGTTGTTGCATAGAAACAGGAGAAGTTATTTTGAAACATGCTGAAAATAGAATGACTGGTTCAATATAGGTACCAGCAAGAGGAAACAGCAGTTCAGCTCTGATATGTCATCCGAAAATATCTTATTTTCGGAAGATTACTATAAGATAATTTCTTTTTGGAAAGAATTATCTTATTTCAGTTATTCCTATCCTACAAAGAGGCAAATATATTTAATCGTCTAATTTATAGTTGGTTGACTCTTTTATAAAAAGATAACTATAAATTTTAAAATTTTCAATTTCTGAAATTATCTCTCTCATTTACTTTGACTCTCAACCGGCTAGTTATTGGAAATCCTATGTCTGTGCAATTGATATAAATACATATAAACACCTTGATACAGCCTCACATCACATCATCACTCTACTCATCTCTCTCTCTCGTTCAAAAGTGGTACCCTGATCACTGTTCACTCGTTCCCATCTCCCTCAAATTTGTGAGGCTCATTTGCAACAATGGGTAGGAAATCAACCAGGGCTCCAGCTAAGAAAAGAAAGGAGAAGACTCAAGCAAGTGAGTCAACTCAATTGAAGGAGGCCTCCATCAATGAAGCAAACCCTGCTCCAACTTCATCGAGCAACTCACCTCCTACCACAACAAAGAACCCATCACCAACTCTATCCCCATCTTCTAAATCTCCCTCACCTCCACCTCCCAAAAATGCACCTTTACCCAAGACCCCTGAGGCTGATGATTCCATCATCAAGGAACCTGTCTCATCTCAGGGGGACCAGCCTAAAAGCACTGAAGAACTCTTCAACACTGTTGGAGAAAGGGAAGAGGAGGAAGTTCGTAGTGATGAAGATGATCTACAGATCATTGGGCATAGAAAGTGGACTACAGAACCCTTGGTTCGCAGCAGAGTGACCAGGTCATCCCTGAAAAGGATTGGCGAAGTAGTAATAGAGGAACAGTCGATGGACTCTGCTGGTTCCAAACGAAAGAGAACAGCGCGGAAGTCTGCAAGAGGTATGTCAGTAGAATCTCCATCTGTTGGTATGACTGATTTAGGTTCTAGGGTTGTGGTATCTGGGTGTAAAACAGAAGTTGGTTATTTTGATGAGGTTGCGTTAAGTGATGTGAAAGAGCTGTTAGAATATCAGGGTTGGATGCCTTTGTTTGATGTCTGTGATGCTAATATTGATGGTGTTAGAAAGTTTTATGTGAATTTGAAACAAATGTTGGATAGATCGTTAAGTTCAGTTGTGAATGATATTGAAGTAAATGTGTCTGTTGCAAGCTTGGCTGGGTTGTTGAATATACTCAGAGATGGTTTTGATGAGTATTCTGGAGATGGATGGCCCACACTTATAGGGGTCAGTCCAGATGAAGTGCATGATTTTGTGTTTGGAGGAAAAGTTCCAAAGAAAGCTGGAACATTTAAAACTGGTAGCTTGAAGGAACCAGTGATGCTGGTCCTTCACTCTGTGTGCAACAAGATGATTATCCCTCGAGCACAAGGTAGGGGTTTTGTGCGCATAATGGAAATGGTGCTCATATACTTGCTGATGAAAAGGATTAAGATAAATCTTCCTTCTCTAATGATAAACCATATGATGAATTGCTATAATTCATCCCACCACTCTCTTCCTTATGGCTCCTACATAACTAAGCTTCTTAAAGAGAATAATGTTTCTCTCAGTGGATCAACTGCTCCTGCAATGGTGTTTACCAAAGGTATTCTGAAACAAAAGGGGTTGATCATAAGTGCTGGGGTGTTAAAGTTTAGGGAGGAGGAACCAGTAGAGACTCCTAAGCCTGCCAAGAAGAAACAGAAGGAAGAGGAACCAGCTGGTCAGCAGGTTATTCTTAAGAGGCTGGAGAGTCAGGAAGAGAAGATAAATGCTGTAGGGGATCAGCTCAGCAAGTTAGTGAACTTGGTTGAAGGTCTATCCACTTCATTTATTATGAGGATGATCAAGTTAGAGAAACAGATTGCTGGCAGTTCTGGAAATGAGAAGAAACAAATTGAGGAGGACCAGCAAGTAGACCAGCAGGAAGATGACAGTGAAGAGGAGGAGAACCAGGAAGAAACAGCTGAGGAGGCTGCCACTGAAGAAGAGGAAGGAGATGATGAAAATGATGATGACGATTGAATCTGTCCTCTTTTTTCATTTAGCCTACCTTTATTATAATATTCTGAATAACTGATTTTGTTGGACTGTTTTTATTTCTCCCAATCCATGAACTTGTTTTGATATGGATTTGGGCTCTATCGTTCACTTTTGTTGGTCTGTATTAAACTATGATCTCTATTGGTGGCATGACTTAACTTTGACTATTCTGACCTTCTTTTGCAGCACTTTATTTGTATAATGGTTGATGCCATTGGATGGTTTAGCACGTTACTTTATGCATAAGATGCTACTTTTGCATATCTTTTTAATGATGCCAAAAGGGGGAAAATAGTTGAAGTTGAAGCCTAGAGTCTTTACTAGTTTAGATTAAGTTGTGTTTGAGTTTGTTACTTACTTTATTTTATTTTCTGTTTCTGTTTAGGGAACCAGTTGGCTTAACTGACTTGTTCCATTGAGTTTTTGAGTTCTTGAAGTTTTTGACTATTGTTTTTGAGTAGGTTCACAGGTGCAGAAACTTCAAGTGTTTGTCATCATCAAAAAGGGGGAATTTGTTGAGTCCCTTAGGTTCTGATCGATAGTTTTGAATGATGACAAACAGCTAAGGGAAACAGGTCTTTGAAAGTGTTCAATACAGTTGGGGGAACCAGCTAACATAGAACACTGTTTCCCTAGATAAGTTATTACTTATATGAGATATTTGTTGAACTAACTTATCTTTATACAGAGAACAACTAGATGATAAATGAGCTATGCATCTAAGTTGATTTCTAAGATTGGAAGCTTGAAAGGACTTTCGATCAACTTAAAGGAAGGTCCTTGGTCAACAATTTAGTTCATTCATGGAAGCTTTCAAGACTTAACGAATGCATGAAGGAAGACTACACTCGAAGAGTTATTTAGGATCTTCATGTAAATGCTCCGTAGTACAACTTATATAATTGAGTATATAAAGTGCTTTTAGTATATTAAATATCGTTATAAAATTTGGTACAAGGTTTGGAACAAATTTCATAACATATTCAGTTCAGGGAACCAGGTCAGGGAACCAGGTTAACTGAACAGATTATTCAAGCTGCGGTTTTTACAAAGATTTTACAAAAAGGATATTTTCCGAAATATATTGATTTAAGATATATCTAAGCAGCTAAAAGATAAGATGATGTTTTTGGTTAGCTAAAAACCGGGAAGTATCTTATCCTAAGTTGATCTTATTTTATGATCAAATCAATTAGGATAAATACTTATCCTAAAATCGCATATATATCTTATATGCATGATTTGAGGGTTTGGCCGACTAACCTATAAATACATCTTGATCTGAATAATAAAACACAGAGCTCTCACGTAATTTTAATAGAGTTTGATCCTTGAGAGCTAAAAGCACTAATTCAATTATTAAGTGATACACAAGAGCATAATAGTGTGTTAACGTTTTTCTCTATTTGACTTTTGAGAGTTAGATCATTTGAGAATTCTTGATCTTGTATTAAGTCTTTGACAGAGAGGTTGAAGACTTGGTGAGTGTTTGTGAGTTCAAACACACTAGGAACTTACGAGGGTAAGTTCAAAGCACATTCGGAGTCGAGTGTGGGGTTTACTGATTCCCGGAGTAGGGAAACAGTAGAGTGTTTTGTATCTTTATTTTTCGGAGTAGATTAATAAAGGACTTAGGATAGGAGGACGTAGGCCAGAGTTGGCTGAACCTCGTTAAGTCTGTGGTGTTCTTTATTGCCTTGTTTTATTCCGTTGCATAAGGGAACCAGCACAACTGGTTCCTTACACATAATCCGAAAAGAAGCAAAAATTGCCAACGGTTACTTAACACTCAATTCACCCCCCCTCTTGAGTGCCCATTGAACCTTCAATCTTGAAGCTACATTTTAAAAAAAATTTCATTCAAACCTATGATTAATTAGTTATCCAAAGCAAAAAAAATTAATTTTTTAAAAATTATTTTCACCCAAAGCAACGAAAATGCTTAGATTGCAATTTGGAGGCCTCACGGTCACGTAAATAATAATAATATAGGATAAGTTTAAAGTAATATTTATAATTTTGCAAAATATATGTAATTGTTTGACACGATTAGTTTCAAAATTTCAATAATCGTACCAAAGGTGGTCTTTTTTTTTAAATAAAAAAATAACCCTACAAGGTTCTTCATCACATACCGCACGTCCGCACCCAGCTGATCCCGGGGTCCAAACTCCAGTCTCCCAGAATTTTTGCACCACCAATGGCAGCACCAGCGCTACGGATTATAGGCAAGTCATCTGTTACCCCTTCAACATATTGAACTAACCAACCCGACTCTTTAAATGCATTTACTAATCTATATATCTTACTTTCTCACTTAACAGATATAGCGGTTAACTTCACAGGTCAGGCATTTCATCAACTACTTGGTGTTCATAGTTCATCTGCATTCTTCTTCTCTCATTTCATGCTCTTTTAATTCTTATTTTATCTAAATTTTTGAACTTTATGCAATTTCATAGATGGAATGTTCAAGGGAATCTATCATGGAAAGAATTGCCATGCCCCAGATATTCAAGCAGTTTTGAGTAGAGCTTGGACTGCTGGAGTTGATCGAATCATCGTAATTTTTCCTCTTTTTTGTGAAATTTTCATGTTCTGTTTTTCATTGGCATCTGTTATTGTGGTCCTTATTTACCGTCGATTTTTTTTTTTATAATGAATTGTGCTGTGTTTAATATGAAATTATTGAATTTTGTGGCATTAATTCAAGTTTTGTTGGGCTTAGGTGACAGGAGGATCACTTGAAGAGTCTAAGGAAGCTCTAAAAATTGCTGAAACTGATGGTTTGGGTTTTGATTTTTTGTTTCTATATTGGTTTGGCAATTGGGTTTTGTCAGTAATAATATACGTAATGGTAATATATGGTGTTGATCTTTGCAGGGAGGCTTTTTTGTACTGTTGGTGTGCATCCAACCAGATGCAATGTATGTCATTGTTTGTTTTATGTTTCCTTTGTCAATTATGGTACCCCCTCCAGTAATTAGCTATTGGAATTACTATATGATGATCATGAAAAGTATTGAGATAATGGAGTGCTTGCTTAAGGTTATTGAGTGATTTCTTATGGTGGAATATCTTACTGTTTTTAGGAATTTGAAGAAAGTGGCGATCCAGAAGGGCACTTTCAAGCACTTCTATCCCTAGCTAAGGAGGGAGTGGAAAAAGGGAAGGTAGGGATCATTTCTATAATTCTGAAATCATGGTTGGCTTAATGGTGAAAATCTAATTGGAACTTCTTCATATGCTTATCTTATTGGGACTTGCTAGTTTGTTTGAGAAGAAAATTGAGAACACCTAAAGTAATATACTTTGATGTTGAATTGATTTATTTTGCTAAAGTGAACTGATACTTTTTCCATGTAGTTGGATTATATGTTGATTTCGACATTTGCATTACATCAGAAGTACAATGTTTCTTACATTAAAAAAAAATCTCCATTTGCTGTCAGCATCCAATTTTGTGCATTATTATTCTGGCTACGTAATGCTACTATCTTTCATCTCTGTCTTCTTGGAAGTGAGATGCTTACTTGTATGAGGTATCTAATTGAATATTATCTACCGTAGGCAAAACTTACTATTTTTCTTGATGATGGTAGTTGTTGTAATTAAACTTTTACTAAACTGAGACATATAGCTCAATTGACCTAGTATCATCATGTGTGATCTTTTTCAAGGTATAATAAACTGTAAAAGCGTATGCACAGATACACATCAGCTACAGAGTTAATTTGCTTGATGATATCATGTGGAGAACAAAATTTAGGCCTTTGTATACTTATTTTTAGTCCATCTGTCTCCATTGTATCAGTCATCTTCTTTTTAGATTTTGCTGCAGAAGTGATGCGTGGCAATCTTATACCTTAACTTGTTTTATTGGTCATTTTATAAGTATTGTGGTTAATTTATATTTTTGCTATGCGTGTAATAATGCCATTGTACGAATAAACAAACATATGTTATGGCAGGTTGTTAGACTTATTGCATAAACTAGCTCAATATTTTTCAGTTTGTTGTAATAATCAATTTGTCTGAATCATACTTTCAAGAATGACCATTCTTTTTGTCAGTTTGTAATATTTTTGTTCATGTTGACATTACATAGTTCATGCATCATATTCTTTTCTTGCTTAAACTGCTTTCTATGGGTGTTACCTTCATATCTCTATACACCTATTACTTTTTTTGGGTGTGTGTGTGTGTGTAATCCCATAGTAACCCCCATGACAGAGTTAAGACTGAAAATTCTGTACTGAAATTTCTAACACCTGGATGTTTGATTTTATGCCATCTACTAGTATGCTATGTTAGAAACTTTGAATCAAATTTGGGCCTTGGTTGATTTAGGCATAATTGTTCACCCCATCAATACTTAGGGATAGTTGGTCTTTGGATTGACTTTTAGCATTTCTTTTTTTTGCTTATTATGTATGGTTACTATTCAAGGAAGGTCGTGGCAATTGGTGAATGTGGTCTGGACTATGACAGACTTCAGTTTTGTCAAGCTGATATCCAAAAGAAGTACGTAGTCTTTCTGTTGTTATGACTGCTCTTTCTTTTCCTTGTGAAATTAAGTTATTTATTTATAACTGTGATCCTAGGTATTTTGAGAAACAATTTGAATTGGCTTATGCTATGAAGCTGCCTATGTTTTTGCATATGCGTGAAGCTGCAGCAGATTTCTGTGATATTCTTGATCGCAATAAAAACAGGTACATTGATATCCTTGAGCCATTCTTGTGTTATTTGAGCCTGAACTTACTGCATGCTGTTGCAGTGTTGCCTGTATTCCAATTTCTGGATATGACATAGAAGAGGTTGCAGTGCTGGACCTAGTGAAAGCCATTATTGCTTAGGAAAAACTGAATATAACAGTCTCAATTATGACTATCCTTCTTAAAACAGTTCCAACTTTTGATTAACTAGGAATGATCCCAACTTTAAGAAGTAATTCTCAAATTAGTCCCATATCTCGTAGATCCTGTTAAACTCTTTTCTGAGTGAAATACTTTTTGCTCTTTTTACCACCACTAGCTCACCACCCCTTCTCCACTGTCCCTCCCCAACATAGAACAATCCTTTTCATCTCCTCCACATCTGGATGCAATGCCATCTCCACTCAGCTTTTCGCACTGGCCGCCACACAGATGTAGCAACCTTCTCCTTTTGGCTACAGGCCATCACCATTGCCATGACCTTCACCATTCTCTCCTTTATTCTCCCATCACCAACTACTGCCATCTCTAGTTCAATGGAGCTACCACCTGCCTTTGGTTTCAGGCATCATCATCTCTCTTAATCACAGCCCTCCACTCCAACCTTCCCTATCCGCCACTAACACGATTGTGTTCATCATCATATATGTGGCAGTGAGAGGAACCCTCCTTCCATCAATATCATTATGCATAAATAAATCTCAACTTCCCTTTTTGTTCTTATAATTCCATTCTCCTATCATTCTAATTTAGAGAAGATTTTTCTTTAATTTGAATTTTGTATCAATTAGATAAGAATTGAAGGGGAAGCAACTAATTTTCAACTTCACCTATTTTCTTATGTGCTATGTCCAATTTCTAATTGCAACAATGAACCAAGGAAGAATCAAATTTGTCTTCTTCATTTAGTTGTGGAAGACAAGTTTAGGAATCAATCTCAAATTTATGCCCAAGTCAGTTAACGTTTTGCTGGAAATCAGATGTGTTTGGACAGATTTCACGCAATCACAGATTTAGCAAGACAGCAAACAAGTATTATTGTATGGATTTGTATTGATTTGGTTGAGAATTCACTTTGTACATTCCCTTTGTTCGAGAGAAAGGGGCTCTCCTAAGTAAGAAAAAACTTAACTGTATAATATTCTGTCCCCACATACATCAATTCCCTTCCCCTGAAATACAGTGTCAACCTTTCCCTCACTTTAACAGAAGAAGATTCCCCCCTTTTTATTTACATAAGTATAGTAATATATTCTCCAACTGCATGAATCCTCTTAGGAGTTTCCTTGGCCACGCTTCCAATCTGTCGATTTCGAATTCCTAGCAATTCCTGAGGTATTACTTCCATTAACAAGTCAGCCGAAAGAGATTCAGGTAGTGGATGAAGTGAAATCTAGCCCAACTGCTTTCTTTAATTGTGAAATGTGAGAAACCGGGTGGATTTTGCTATACTCTGGTAGCTGTAATCTATAAGCAACTTCCCTAATGTGTTGAATCTCCTGATAGGGGCCATAATAACGTGGTGATTGCTTCCTGACTTCCCTCTTAGCTAAGGAGTTCTGTCTGTATGGCAGCAATTTCAGAAAAACCCAATCTCCAATATCAAAATGTCCCTCCTTTCTCTTTCTATTCTCATAAGTTCTCATGTACTCCTAGGCCTTGATTTAATTGAACTTCAAATTGTGAAGCACTGCATATCTTTCCTTGAATTGTTCTTCAATTGAGGATATAGCTCTAGAGCCTTGAACAAACCTAATCAGATAAGGGGGATCTCTTCCATACAGTATTTTGAAAGGAGCATAAAGAGTTGAAGTGTGATAACCAATGTTATACCAATACTCTGCCCAATGACAGCCATTTGGACCATTTTCTTGGTTTATCCTGTACAAAGCTTCTGAGATAAGATTCCAGCCCCTTGTTTAACACTTCAGTCTGCCCGTTTGATTGAGGATGATAGGCTGTACTCCTAGCCAGCTGTGTGCCTTGTAGCCTGAATAGCTCCTTCCAGAAACTACTGAGGTGCAAACAATGGTGGATGGGAACCCATGCGACCTGTCTCCTTGAGAAAAATTTCAGCCACCACCACAGCAGTAAAAGGCTGTTTTAGGGGAATGAAATGGCCATATTTAGACAGTCTATCCATTACTACTAGAATGCTGTCCTAACCCTCAGATTTAGGTAGTCCCTATATGAAATCCATTAAGATGTCTTCCCAAACCTTGTCGGGTATAGGGAGTGGTTGAAGGAGACCCATAGGGCTAACAGTTGCAGCTTTATTTTGCTGGCTAACCACAGAACTCTAGACATATTTATCAATATCCCTCCTCATCCCCTTCAAATACCACTCTGAAGCTAGCCTTTGATAGGTCTTGAAATTAGGTGTGGTAAACATAGGTCGGGTCGGGTTCGTGTTTGGGTCACCTATTTTCAGGTCAGCTATCCCCCCAACCTGAACCTGACTGTTTAGCTTTTCGAGTTGAAAACCCAAACCCGAACCTGTTTCAGGTTCAGGTCAACCCGAAACTGACTTGATTTGACCTTTTTTTTACTGGAATAACCAAAAAGTCCAGAATACCAAAAAACCCACAACCGGACAGAATACCCATAGTCAACATGTCAACCTAATTTTTTTTTGCCTAAACAACCTAACTTTTTCAAACATGATTTTCAAACTAAAAGTTTTCAAGAAAACCAAATAATTTTAACAAGTCTAAATTCCTAATTAACTATTAAATACCAAAATAAAGTCTTAATAAATTACAAACCACAATTAAAAAGAAATAAATATTTTTAAATAAACTTCATAGTCTTCATGAGTCAAACAATGTTTGAAGAAGCAATTGGACTCTCATCAAAGTGTTGAAGTTCGGACGAGGTATGTGATGTGTCAACCTTGTCCCCCACTTTAAGCTCCATAACTGATTCACATAGTATTTTCATTTGAGGATCTGTATTTGCTATAAGAAAAAAGATAGCAAATTACAATCAATAATAATATAATATATGACATATACTTTTCATTAGTATGCCATATTATTTTACAAAAAATCTTCAAGGAGTTGACATTGTGATAGAGAATTAGAGATAAAATCAAATATGTAACAGCGCATTATCCACCCTCCACACACTTTTAACAATCAATAATGAATTACCCTTTTGCATTACTTGTTCGTTTGACCTCCATTAAAATGAAAAACATCACATGCAAGTCAATGTACACAAAAGGAGCTAACACTGAAGCATTTTGGATGGACACCGCATACAGTAACTATATAGCCCTCGGACCAATCCTTTCACTATTGTACACACATAGTCAACTGCTCCAAATCCCAAAAATCCCACGAAAAATTCTAAGCAAATAACCAATACAAACAAGCTAAAATCTAAAATTCAAAGAACAAGAAACAATACCCATATCCTACAATCACATCATTCACATGAAATTTACAGCACCAGATCAAACTAAAAAATTAAACTAAACTAAAAATTGTGTTATAATACGTACGAAATCAATAAAAAAAAGTCAAGAATGAAGTAAGTAACAAATCAACAATAGAAATTAACAACAAAAATTTTAGGCACATTAAGATTATTATCAAGCAAGAATAACAACAAAAATCAAATATAAAAACTATATTTTAAAAAAAAAAAAACGAAACAAAAAATAGTTAAAATATATTTGAGATTCGGCTTGAACCTTGAACTTTTGAAGGAGAGGAAGATTTGAAGATGGAGAACCGGAGATCTAAAAAAAATCGAACGTCAATCTCCTGAATGGCATTGGTCAACCTGAATGGCATTGCCAAAAACTCGTACTGACCATCATGGGTACGAAAAGTTGTTTTGGGAATATCATTCTCCTTGACCCTAATCTGGTGATATCCAGATTTTAAGTCTAATCTGGAAAAAATTTGTGCTCCGTACAATTCATTCAGCAATTCATCTATAATTGGCATAGGGTATTTGTCAGGCACCATACCTTTGTTTAGGGCCCGATAATCCACGCCGAAAACCGCCACGACCTATCTTTCTTTTTGACTAAAAGTACAGGGCTTGAGTAAGGGCTAGTTTAAGGTTGGATTACGCCAGCTTGCATCATATCTCCCACCAACTTCTCAATTTCATTTTTCTAGCACTGTGGATAACGGTATGGTCGGACTCTCACTAGTCAGTCCTAGTTCCCGCCTTGAGTATAATTGCATGTTCTATGGCTCTCCTCAATGGAAGTCCTTGTGACATGTCAAAGACTTCACGATATCTATGCAGGATATCTTGTAACTCCACTGTAATTACATGTGTCATCTCCCCTGCTTGCGATTCTCCCTACAACACATTCAGCTCCACTAAATACCCCTGTCCTTCCTTGCGAAGTGTTCGTATCATGGCTTTTAGGGACACGCTGCTGCGCCCAAGGAAGGGATCCCCTTGGAGTGTCACCCTATCTTCACCAATTTGAAATCTCATGACCTGGATCTTCCAATTGGTGGTGATAGTTCCCAATTTCTCCAGCCACTGAATACCTAATATTATATCTGAGTTCCCAAGAGGCAAAACAAGGAATCCTCGACTATGTTAGTTGCAGACCTTGCAGTATTACCCTAAAACATGTTCCACTCCCCTAAATTGAGTCCCCAATACCTAAAGTCACCCCAAAGCCTGAAGAGTTCACTACTGGGAGCCCTAGATATTCTGCAGCTTTGCTTGACAAGAAATTATGTGTTGCCCTAGGATCAATCATCACTATCACTTCCTTCCCTTCAATTACACCGGAAAGCTTAATGGTTCTTGGGCTAGTGAAGCCCTTGACTGAATTAAGGGAGATGGTGGGTGTTGTAGAAGGTGATTCTAGAGGTGTATCCCATTGGCTTTCTTCACCGTGTTCCTCTTTGTCTTCCCTACACTCCTCGTCATCCTCAAAGATCAAAAACACGTTTAACTCTTTCCTTTTGCACCAATGATTGCTACTCCATTTTTCATCGCAACTGAAGCACAACCCCTGCTCTCTTTTGTATTGTAACTCTTTTTCACTCAGTCTCCTCATGCTGCCTTGTTGCTGGAAGGGAGGTGGTTTTGGGTTATTTGCGGTGGGTGGAGCTGGATGATGATGGGTTGTATTTGTTAGAGCTGGAAAGGAGTGAATCACCTGGTGCTTGTAATTTGGGCCCAAGTTATTTTTTCATCCACCTTGGGATCGTGTATCCACCCGAGTTCTGGACCCAATCTTCAGCTTCTGCCCAGAGTGAGAGATCCATGGCATCATCTAGGGTGCGTGGTCTCTACAACCTCACCTCTGCACGCACATCATCCCTTAACCCATTCATATACTGCCCCATAGCTATCTCCTCGAACACCCCTGCTAATGGCGCCATAAGCTCCACAAATCTCCTCCTATAGGCAACCACCGATGTCCCCCCTTGCCGATGAGCAAGCCACTGTTCGTATAAGTTCCTAGAGGCATCCGATCTAAACTTGCGGAGGATAAGCCCTTTAAGCTCTTCCCATCTACTTATCCTCTGACGGCGGTTTTCCCATTGAAACCAGAGTAGGGTGTCACCATCGAGAGCTACTGCCTCTAGACAATCATCCTCACTGATTCATGATTGTAAAAATTATTGAAATTAGGTCAAGAGTCATTAGGTAGAGAAAAGAGTTCTTAGTCAATGGAAAAGATGCTGTAAAAGGATTTGCTGCATCGTGCTTTGCAATTTTTATGATACATAACATGCAATCTAGTGTATGTAGTTGCTGTTATTTTTCAATTAGCTGTGCTCTATTTAAATGTTGGTATTTATTGTCATTATCGCATTCTTGGTTTGCAGATTCTTTTCTGGAGTTGCTCATTCTTTTACTGGAAATGCAGAAGATCGTGATAAACTACTCTCTTTCAGTAATTTGTACATTGGTAAATACACTTATTTCTGGAGCAAGCTCTTATTCATTATGCTTTTCTACTAATTGTATATAAATATTGTGAGAATAGTGATTGAATATTGGCATGCATTGTTGTTGTTTACTGATTAGGACAGTCAAATAAGGCATTGCAGCTTGATATTTGCTTCGACCATTTCTGTTGTTGCGGATCATCTTGTGCACATTATATATTCCTGAAAAATTGTAATTCTTGGTAGGAGGCGAAACTAATAATTCTGCTACTACTTCTGAAGCTTGCTGAGTCCCAACTATAGGAACTCTTGGTAGGCTTGCTTGCTAGTCAAAGACTGTAGGTATGCTTTAGTTTGGAGCAACATAAACCTTTAATTGTTGCTCTTACCATTGTTTGTGCTGTGAAGTACAAGTGTTATTGCTCTTTATTATTGTCCACATAACTATCTCAAAGTTTCAAACCTTGTTTCCTTGTGTGTTTCAAAGACAAAAGCCTGTTTCCAATGTCGGGCTTAATAATTGTGACCTGGATTAAGTTGCTTAGTATTTGAAACCGGTGTTATTTTTAGTCTTCCAGCAAAAATTGTTATACTTTTGCTTTATATATTGTGAGGACTATTATGAGTTTTTCTTCAAGCACTATCAAAACCCTTGACCTGTGACTCTTTTAAGTTATGACTGTTACAAACAGGAGTCAATGGATGCTCACTGAAGACAGCCGAGAATCTTGAGGTGGTGAAGGGAATTCCTGTGGGAAGGATGATGATTGAGACAGATTCACCATACTGTGAGATTAAGAACACGCATGCTGGGATAAAAATGGTTAAGTCAACTTGGCCATCAAAAAAGAAAGAGAAATATGATCCAGAGTGCCTTGTTAAAGGGCGAAATGAACCCTGCTTAGTTCGGTTAGTTTAATTCAGTTTTAAAGTTACAACTTCATGTGGTCGTTCTGCTTTTGAATTTCTATGATTTATGTTCCTTAGCCATGGTCACAAGCATTAAATGCCATCAAATATAGTGTCTGCCTTTTCACGTATCTATGTCTCTACCTTTCATGTTTTCCCTTAGGGTAAGTTGACTTGTGGCATCTTCTCCTACTGTTCGCAGAAAAATAGAAAACACTTGGATGACTGGTTTGCATGATGTGGTGCAGATGAATCATTTTTTTTTTGTTAACCTAACATGCTTTTCTTATTCAGAAATGCTAGAAAGAATAATAATTGGTACTTTGGTTTTGTTCCAAGTTAATAAAGACTGATGCATACTAATCTTCTCCTTATGATGTTGATACAGCTGCCTATTGGAAAAGGGTGCAGGTTAACTCTTTAGATAACCATGTAAAAACTGGCTAGTGGACTTGTGGCATAAGCATTTTTCTGGTTTTAGAATTTTGTGGTCATAGAGCACAAGTGTACTGCTGATTTCTTGTCCAGTACACTGCTTTTATGCATCTTGGAATCCCTATATCCAAGTTTGTTATGGGTGTAGCTCTCTGGCACCCTTTGGGTACAGAGTTCTGTAGACTACATATAAGTCTCTGTAACTTGGCTTAACAATACTCTCAAATTGATGCTTTGGGATTTACTGCCAAACAGAAATCTTTTACCATGTTTGAATTTGTGTTTCCTAGAGTCCTCGTAGCTTATGACCAACTTTCATTTTATTCTTTTGTCATTTGATATTCCGTATCTGGTTATCGTTAGTCTTTTTTACAAGCATGAGCCACATCTGTATTGTAGGCAAGTCCTCGAGGTGGTTGCTGGCTGCAAGGGTATTGCCGACATAAATCAGCTGAGTCAGAATGTGTACCACAATACTTGCAGGTAGATCATCAGCATTCATTCATGCCTTTGAACTTCCTTGAAGGAAATTATTAAAACTGGAGTTTATACTTTTTAGCATTTAAGAGTTAAGTCTGACAAAGCCTCCATAGGCATTAGCAAACTAATGACTGCACATGAGAATGTACCTTTTTACAAAGTATTTCTTGCATATATTATTTGTGCTACTGGAGCTATATATTTTCTATAATTCTGGTAAACAAATATTTGCTCTGGACTGTTCTAAATCCAGTCTGTTGTATGGTGCAGGGTCTTTTATCCTCATGATTTGGACACAGCTGCTGATGCTCTACTCACTGGTGGTAAGGAGGATCTCTGAAGAAATCTCATTCTGACCCACTATACGTACTTGGTAGAATGTGGACGTATACTTATCCGCCTTGCCGCATAAAGAAGTAATGTCCTGTCATCTTAATCTTAGATTAAAAAGGTTTCATACCTAGAACCAAGGTCTGGTCCTTGCTTGAGTAACGAAATTATGGATATAATTCTGATGTTCACGTTGGATCTTCCCATCCTGGAATTTCAAATCTTTGGTCAAACCCCACATTTTATCTTATGAGTTGCAATACATTTGGACAAGGATTTTGCATTTTGCAATGCCATTAGTGCTTTAAAGTGATGGGATCTGTGATGCACATTTGGAATCACGAATTATTTCCTGATAGCTAATAAATGGGTAGTTATTCACCTTCTAAACCAAAACTTACACAAAGTAAAATAAGAAATTACATAGTACATAAAAATGAATCGCCTTGGAGATATTACTCAGCGTTCCACTCATATAAATGAATCACCTTTGGGTGGGACAAAAAACTCTACGTATTTCCTATAAAAGTGTTCCTCGAGTATTAAAAGAAAATTCAGTCAAATAATATTTCATCATAATTCCTTGTGTAAGGGCTAACAGAAGAAACCTATGCACTCTGCTCTGCATCAGCCTCAGTGTTAGAGCGACCCCTGTCAGATGCCATATTCAATCTTAAAGATCGTCCATCCAGTTCCTGGTGGCAAAAGTTGAAAAGTCAAAGAATAACCAATTGAGAACTATGTTTTATGATTCAGTCATGTTTAATACTGAAGATCCTTGAGGCAAATTTCAAACAGTGCTTACGACTCCATTCATGACATTGAGGGCAGATTCTGCGGCCTCAGCAGTTGAGAAAGTGATGAAGCCATATCCTCGGGATCTTCCGCTCCCTCCTCTCTCGTATATCACCTTGGCACTCAGAAAACCTTCTTGGTCTGCAAAGGCATCTCTGAGCCCTTGTGTCGTAACACCCCATCCGAGGTTTCCTGCATAAATCTTGTGAGGAGTATCCACGTAAATTAGGTTGCTGCTTCGAATATTTGGCCCCATTACTTTCCTCTCACCGCCTCTTGGCACTTCTGGTAAGTTCACCCTCGCAGTTCGTCCTCCAACTTGCTGCCAATTTTACTTCTCAAATACCAGGAGGGGCATTTAATAACAAAGTAGATAAATTTGGTAATGCCGATAAAGCAAGATGGTAATTTTCATTTATCTTTGGAACCGAAGTTGTTTTCGTCTTATTTTTGAAGCATTGAACCAAAGTCTGATGACTTCACAGATCTATGCATATCTTGGCACCTTGGCATTTGTATTACTACTTGTGACCTGTATTGTCCCTCAATGTTTCAGCTAATCAGCCAACTATAGTACTACCCACTTAACACCAAGCCACTCACGAGTACATAATGACATCTCCTGAAATCAATTTCAGCAGACACCAACTGACCAACTAGACAATCAGAGATCAATGCGCAACAAAAGTGGTTCCTGATACTCATAAAGTCTGAGAGGAAGTTTACTTATGTGAAGGTTCTGTGCAGTTTCCAGTCTCCCCTGAAATGATTGAATTTTCCTACCCATTCATATATTTAGATAATATGAAAAATCAGCAAGAACTTCGAATAAATCAGTTCTAGGAAATAAGCAGTCTGACACATTAAAGGTTCGTATACTGCTTCAGATATGCAGATTTCATTATACCATCCGTTTGACAGCAATGCTGCCAGGCTGCAGGACAAAGACCACAATGTCCACATTCAGGTGCAAATTTAAGGATTGAACATGGCTCTCCAGAGAATTTGGTCTGAGTAGCATGACTGAGTGTTAGATCAACGTATCAGGTGTCCCAGATCAGAACTAAGTCTCCTAGTGGCACCATCTGATAATTTAAACAGTTGGAAACATTTTCTTCTTTGTTAGGAGTATATTTTATTCGACAAGAAATCCTCCAAAGATCTATTATTGTGTGATACCCACTAGATACAGATAAATAAGGAATGAATCTAGATTTATACATCGGCCATAAGATCTTCAATACGCAAAATTTCGATCTTTTAAGTGATTCTCAGCTACAATATAAGATTATAATTTGTTAGCTCCAATACTTGCATTTACCAAACCAAAACGTGGCTCAAACAGAAAGAAAATTTCAGTTGCATCAGGAAAAGCAGTACAACAGACAAAAAGATTAGGAAAAACAAAGAACAATGAGGAACTTACAGAACCATCAATCATCCGAATAGCCTCTTTCGCCTGGTCAACACTTCCCATTGTAACAAATCCAAACCCTCGGCTCCTATCAGTTACCTTATCATATATAATCTGCAATTTTGTGGAGTGAAAAATAATCAGAATTCTCTATAAAAAAAAAAAAAAAAAAAAAACAATCTTTCACAAAAACTATGAAAAGAATATACCTCAATAGACTGTACTTGACCAGCTTCAGCAAACACTTCAGACAATTGATCTGAAGTCATAGAATACGGCAAGTTTCCTACAAATAGCCTGCAATCATCAACTGAATCAACAACCCCTTCACTTTTTTCTACTTCAACATCTTCTGCTTCATTTCCCTCTCTTTCTTGTTCTTGCTCAAATTCATCTGGGTTTTCTTCCAATTCATCGGTTATCGCCTCTTCGATATCGTTTACAATTGAAGAAGAGTGGCAGAGATGGATAGAGAAGAACAGAGGGAGAGGAGAGAAAATGAAGTTCTGGGATTTAAGTGTGAGAGTTTTGAGGAAGGGTTTACGCTTGGGAGATGGGAACTGGATGGATGAGAAGTGGGTGAAGAAGGTTTCAGAAGGGATCATACAGAAAGAAGATGAGGATGATGACGGCGTAACAATGGAGGAGAGTGCTGCCGCTGCCGCTGCCGCCATTGCTGTGCTGAGGAGAAAGAGGGGGAAAGTGGGTTGGAAAATTGACCTTGGTCGTTGGTTGGGATTGTTTCCCTCCAATATTTTGTTTGTGGATAAGATTGTTGATGTTTTACCGTTTACTAAAGATGGCCAGTGGGCCGGTTCAGCCCGGCCCGGCCCAAGCCCGGTTCGGCCCCGTCCAAGTAGTGGGCTGAATACGAATCCCCATTTTTCAACCCTAACCTATTTCAATTCGATTCGAGGAAAAAATCGGTTCGGCCCACAATTCGATTCGATTCGGCCCGGCCCGTTGATTCGATGAATTTGAACGTTGAAACTAGCCGTTATAGTGCCGTAGGATTTGCCCTATAAAAACACCACCAATTCGGTTTCCATCCTCACCAAAATCTCTCTCAACTCTCTCAATCTTTCAATCTCTCAATTATTACTAATTACAATTAGCTTAATTATTAGTACTAATCTTTTTCTTAATTACTCTCTTAATCTTCATTAGTGATCTTAATTAGTTGGTGTATTATTCTTAATTTAGTTGTTTATTACTACAATTCCTAAGAGAAAATGGATTCAAGGGGTAGATTTAGTGTAAGCAGTTCTTTCGATGATACTACGGAGTTTGCTCAAAACTTGGAGCAACAACTTTTCGGTACTCCGGGTACTCAAATTTCTCAAATTCCTGAAACTCCAACTTCGCAGATGCGTCCTTCTTCTACTCCACAAGGTAACTCTTAAACTTCTAATTAATGAATGATAGATTATTTGATTATGTTAGATTGAGTTCTTGATGTTTAATTAGTTAGATTACTTACTTAGTTATGCTAAATTAGTTGATAATGTTAAAGTTAAATTGATTAATTGTGTTAGATTAGTTAAATTACTTGATTATGTTATATTTGGTTGATTATGTTAATTAATTAGTTAATTAACTTATGAAGGTGAAGGTGATGGTGATGAAGGAGTACCTGAGTCTACTCAATGTAGAAAGAAACCTTCCAAAGTATGGCCATATTTTGAGAAAGTCCTAATGACCGACACTTCTTTTAAATGGAAGAAATTCATGTGTTATTGCTTGTTATGCAAGCAATTAGGAAAGAAGCCAATAGCCGCTTATTCATGGAAGACCGGTTATGGGACGGGGACCTTATCCCGTCACTTGACCAGAGTATACGGAATAAACCTCGATGCAACTGAATTCACAGGAGCAGCTGAATCTTCAACTCAGACACAACTATACGGGTATATGGGTTCCATGCCCGGAGGAGGTATGCCTTTTATGTATAATCGAGATAAAATGATTGATGAAATAGCTAATTTTGTCATTGCTGATGAATTACCTTTTAGCTATGGTGAGAGTCTAAACTTTGAGCATTTCACTAGAACCACTTTACAACCTGCTTATAGACGTGTCCCTAGGAACACGCTTAAACGCCATACCCAAACTGCTTATTATAAATATAGAAGTAGTTTAATAGAAATGTTTCGCACTTTTAACGGTCGTATTAGCCTAACTAGTGATACATGGAACTCTTGTTTTGGTGAACCTTTTTTTTGTGTAACCGCCCATTGGATTGATGATGAGTGGTATATTAAAAAACGAATCATTTGTTTTCAAGCTATGGAGGAGAGACATACCGGGTACAACCTTAAGGTAAGGATAATAGACTGTCTTAAAACCTTTCATTTACTTGATAAAGTTTTTTCCCTTTCATTAGATAATGCTTCAGCGAATACAAAATGTATAGATTATTTGATATCCGAACCAAGCTTAAAGTTGATAAACAGTGGAGAGCTATTACATGTTCATTTTTGTGCACATATTATGAACCTCTCGGTTCAAGAAGGTTTAACTGAGTTAACTTATTTGCTTAACCCTATTAGGAGTGTAATTAAATGGATTAGGATTACGGCCTCGGTTAGGAGGAAGTACGTGGCCTTGTGTAAGGAAAGAGGCCTTAAGAAGAAGCAATGGAGTCTAGATACACAGACCCGTTGGAACTCCACATATAAATTGTTAAAAGATGTCATTAAATATCGTGAGGTTTTGTCCATTATTTATAACGAAACCCGAGCGACTCCCGATGAACTTATTACTGATTTCCATTGGAATACCGCAATTTACATCCGTGACATTTTAGCAGCTTTTGACCATGCAACCAAAATTTACTCTTATATTTACGACCCTAACATTCATTTAGTTATTTTAGAGTGTGTAACCGTAGTTAGCACTCTTACCGAACATTTCAACATCGTTCAAATTAGTGATGTAATTACTAGTATGCTAAATAAATGGTATAACTACTTTAGTGAATTTCCCGTCATTTACGATATAGCTTCTATTCTTGATCCCGGGGTCAAGACTATAGGTTTAGAAAACTGTTTAGAATTTTATTATAACGCTTTAAGTTTACAATACGATGTCAATGCATATATAGAAAAATGTAAAGATGTTTTAGCTAGTTTATATGATCATTATGCTTCTGTTTATGCACCGTCCAAAAATGTATCGTCTTCTAGTGGAAATTCCGCTATGCGATGGCAGCCAATACTTGGTAGAATTTTAAAAAAATCAAAAACATCGGTTTCTTCTTCTTCACTTTATAATATTAATGACTATCTTTCTTACCAATATGATTAAGTGGTGGCGCGATCACGAACGACAATTTCCCATTTTGGCGAGAATTGCAAAGGATATCCTTGTAATTCCCGCCTCCTTTATTGCTTTTGAGTCTGCTTTTAGTGCAGGTAGACGAGTACTTGACGAAAAGAGATCCCACTTATCTCCCGAGTGCATAGAAATATGCGTTTGTAAGAAAGATTGGGATCAGGCGGAGCGTAGGACCCAAGGATTGAGGGAGGAGGACAACGACGAAGACGATCCGATGATGGACACAAGCGAATCAAGCGATAACCCAACAGGTGAAGGAGGTTCAGGGTCTGTCCCTAATTAGGCTAGGCACAACCGCACAAGCACCCCTCCAGGTACGTAACAAAACTAAGTGGGCTTTGATTTCTTCGGAATACGTAGGCAACTTAATTTTGAAAATCAATATTTAATTATTTAATTAAATTTTGATTTTCTAAATTAAGTGCAAGCCCTTTCTTCTTATCCCAACCCCCAAAACATGTTTAATTAAATTTTGATTTTCTAAAAAGTGAAATATGAAATATGATTTTAGTTTACTTATTTTAGTATATGAAATATGAAATATTGATTTTAGTTTACTTATTTTATTATATGAAATATGAAATATGAAATTAAATTTGAAATATAAAATATGAAATATGAAATATACTTTATTTGATTTTCTAAAAAGTGAATTAGTTCATTTATTTGAAATATTTTAGATTTTCTAATACGTAAATATGAAATTAGGTAAATATACGTAATTAGTTTAATAATACTTAATTAAGAAAACAAAAAAATAAAAAAAATGTCTTACTTCGGTTTGATTCGGTCATGATTCGGTTCGATTTGTTTCGTGATTTGATTTGATTCGGTCATTATTCGGTTCGATTCGGTCACGATTCGGTTCGTGATTCGTTTTCGATTCGGTACCGAATCAGAAAACCCCAACCCCAACCCTGTTCGGACCGACCCGCCCCTCAGACCATTCCGAATCCGGTCCCCTTCCCCCCAGCCCGACCTTATGCCAGGCCCGACCCCATGCCCATCTCTACCATTTATCATGGGTTCTTTTGACCCATAGAATGACCTCAAATTTACTAAATTAGTTCGCTAAATAAAATGATTAACAATAAACCAAAACAAAATGGAAAATATAATTATTGACAAAGGAAAAGAAACATAGCAAGGCCTAAGGCAAACACTACTTAATGAATAAAAATGTACATTCGCAAGTGTATTTTAAGAAATATTGCAACTATAAAAACAAATAAAGTAAGAAATAGCAATCTGTTAAAGGTAATTACTTATACTTTCTACAACCCATATTCTAATGTGATAGTACAATACAATCAAATATATTTTGTACATGACAGTTTAGTATGGCTAAAAATTTCATATTTTTCTTAAATAAAAAAACTTGTTAAATTGGTCTTTCGTCGTTATTTCAAAATGAGTAAGGTTGTGTTCTCTTAACCTAATTTGATATGGTCTGAATATCTCATGGCCCAATCTAATCAAATCTAGCATGATATGATATGTTCTAGTTTGTTTTGACCAAACTTTGATTGCATTTGTCGTTTAATTTATAAGACAACATCATCAAGTATGATCTTGTTTGATTCATGTCCACAAGTATTTTTCAAATATATAATTTTCATAATGTAAAGGAATATAAAATAAAAATATTTTATAACAAGCAAGATGGAAATAATAAAATCTAAGTTGATATTGAAATATCCCGATAAATTCCATTTTCTGAAAACTAAACCTTTAGGAAACTACCAGTGTGCTACCGCCACGTGTTCAAATGTTAAGGCTATAAAACTGAGTTTTGAAGCGGAAAACCAAAAGACTTTTGAAATAATATTAAACGTAAATCAAACTTCTAACATAACAAATTGGAACCACTACGACCCTTATTGCAATGTACCAAAATAATTTTCAACTCAAATCCAAAACCAGCAGTCTAAAATCAAACCAAACAAATGTAACCTATTATGAAATCCAAGTTAAAATAACGCTCCACTCAGCCCACCCATGCATGAATGTTTGATTAGATACCTGTTAATAATCTGCTCCCCAATAATACAAATGTAAGTATTAGATCATCACAATGTCTTTTATAGGCAAAAGTCATGACCAAAAGACACAAAGGACGTAATCAGCAAGTTGAGTACATACAGATTACAAAGTATAACGGTGGAAATAATAATTAAACAAGAATAAGTACAGAATTCAAGAACGTATCACACAACATTTTACTCAACTGTTATGATAAATTAATTATTTACTTGGATTAAACAATAGACAAGGTTGTCTCCCCCTTGCCCTGATTAGGACATCAAAAGATAAATAACTCATGCACTCCCGTCGAAGAGCATCAAAATACAATTTAAAAATTCAGATGGTAAACGGGCGCGACTATGTTACCATAGCTAGATGAGATATCAACTAACTCCAATTTCAAGTTTAAATCTTTATAAAAGAGAGACTCGTAGATCACACGACCTCCAATAAAATCCACGAAAAATACCCCGTGAACTCCAACCCCTGATTGTCAATACTCTAGACGTGCACCAGCCAGAGTTTTATTGCTTATCCTCTTTCTCTTTACGTGATTTACTGTTTAAACTCAATATACACAATCACCAAACCACGCGCATGCAAACATTACAGTTACACAATCAATCTATATTATATTGTAATTTTTAACCTTTTAATTTCAATCTCAATTGTTAAATTGTTGAACAAAGTCAACACCCTCGTCATTAAGACTTAAAAGATTCACCTTTACTCCCATCATACTATCAGTAATGAAGGAGTAATAATAAACAACCCGATGGATTAATTAACAAATTAATACCAATTTAATAAATCACGGTTTCTCACAAACAATACCAAAACATGCCCCTAATATAAAGAACATGAATTTTTTCAAATAGATAACCAAACAATCTCATCCAAAAATTCCCTAAACATGATACTAAGTTTGTATTTCACCCTAGATCATGCTCCTAAAGGTAACATTCTTCGTAATTTGTACGTACCTGGAATAAAATACACGGGTGGCTTCTTTCTTTACTAGTTAGCACCTTCAACAAAGTGTTCTCCTGCACCAAATTATACAACCTAAATCAATATACCATTACCCAAAATTTATAGCAATCCTACTAAGTTTTCTAGGGTTTCAAAACAATTCCAAAACATATTTTTAAGTCTCCTAAAACACAATCTAGTATCTCCAACACAATACTATAAGTATTCTTTGAAAACTTATTAAAATATATGTTATAAAACTCTATTTTTATAACTCTTAAAATCTGAAAATTTTTATTTTATGTAGTACACTCAAATTACCCTCAATTGTATCCTAAAATAGTCTTAATCTAATGTATATACTAATAGTATATACTTTCAAATTTTAAAACATAAAATCGATCTCCAAAAATTAAACCATGATATATTATGTATAATATTCTAAAAATTTATTTCAAATACCTTAATATTAAATTTTTAACCAAATACCTCATACTATAGTCAAAATTTTATGAACCAAACACTAGTATAAGAATCTAAGCCTTAAATCATAAAAACTAATATTTTTATACCAAAATATATGATCATAAAATCTGAAAATTTATTTAAATAACAACCCCGTAAAATTTAACATAGATGATCCTCAAAATATTTAAGATTTTATTTGAAAAACAAAAGCCTAGTATCAAAAACTCTAATTTATGGTACTAATATGCCTAGACATTAATATTTATGCATAAAAATCTTATGAAACTAGTAGTATGCACAAAATAAATTTTAGAACATAAGATTTATACACTTTCAATAAATATTTAACCCATAGTAAATCAATATCATAATCATATAAAACTTTAATAAGCATGTATACTAAGGCATGAATATTAAGGGAAAAAATAAGATAAAACAAAGGAAGAAGAAGAGAAAGGAAGGTCAGTGGTCGGTGGCTCACCGACGGTGGTGGACGGCGGCACAAGAGGAGGCGGCGACAGTGGGGGAAAGGGTCGGCTACTTCACTTTGAGGGAGGAGTATTGGGAGAGTGTTTAGGGTTTGGTGAGTTTATGAAAATAAATGGGATTAGGGTTATGTAGTATAGTTTTAATAAGAGAGTAATACTAGGTTAAGGTAGTTTAGTTTTGATAAAATAGTAGTACTAGGTTTAGGTAGTTTAGTTTTGATAAAATAGTAGTACTAGGTTTAGGTAGTTTAGCTTTGATAAAATAGTAGTACTAGGTTTAGGTAATTTAGGCTTAGTGGGTTTCTTAGGAAAAATAATATATATATATATATATATATATATATATTGTAGAAAAGAGTTTTAATTTTATGATTTAATTACAAAGAATAAAATATTTTGTAAATATGTATGTACATATATGTATATGTAAAGTATATGCATTATATTAGTGCATAGAAAAATATTTTCGATAAAATGTAATCGAAATCTCCTATTTATCGGGGGATTACATATATGATCTAAGTTGACTCTCTTATTACTAGATAATAAGTTTTTGCAAATAATATGAAGAGAACATAACTTTTATTTCGTACGATATTCAACACAATTGCATTAATTCCTATATTTATAGATAGTCGATGGGCTCAAACTGACCAATATAATACAATTATTTCAATTAGCCTAGTGAAACAACTCCTGATTTGTTGTTTTAAATTAAGCAAGATTTGAAAATTAAGTGTTGTTTATCAAAAAAATGATTAGCTTCCTTCTTCCCTAATCTTCAATATATCTCCCTCCTCCTCACCCCTAGCCCCAATAAAAGCAAAATAAAATTATAATTTCAAACCTCATAATCTCACTATGTCTAGAATTTTTTTCAAAAAAGCATAAGATATCTTAAACCAAAATACGACAATAGTAGTGTTTAAAAATAAGACAGGACAAAAAAAAGAGACTAGTGTCAAATAAGACATATAAAATATGTCTTAGCTCGAGTTTTATGAAAATTAGACTAAAGTTTTACCAAAGTGAGAGTGATTGAATTGACATAAAAATGAGACTAAAGTATTTAAAAATAAGAGTTAAATCGCATGTGGAGTTCAAAAAATAACAATGGGACTAACATTTAAAATGAAAAAAATGAGATTCTTGTAATAAACATGAAAATGAGACTTGACTAATACTTAAAAATAAAAATGAGTTTGTAGTAATAAATAAATAAATAAAAGTGAGTCAAGTTCTAAAAATGATACTTGAGTGCTTATAACGAGACATCTTTATTACTATCGTTTTTAAAATGATCTAGATTCGAGTTCAAAATAAAAATTAGATAGTTGTTTCTAAAAATGAGAACTGCATATTAACATGAGAGTAAAGTTATAAAATGAGATTTAAAACATAACACTAAGTAATGAATAAAAATCAGAGTTAAATTATAAAATAATAATGAGAATGGAATATATAAAAACAAACTCCATTGTTCAAAAATGAGAGATATATGTAATACCTTAAAATAACATACAAATCGTCAATAAGAAAAAGATATCATGTAACGCATTCGAAAATACACGATGCCACAAGTATGCCAGAGGGTAATGTGGTGGACAAATGGAGTGGGTTTATAGTTAAATCACTCTTCCCTCAAAGCATATACAATTGGCAAGATAACATATGTTAGGAGAAAACCTTCCATGTGTTTGCAAATTTCTCGTGCTGATTTCGAGAAGTTAAGGCAAGGGAATCCACTTTTTTTATAAATTGCAGACATCTTTGGGGTTGGTTCTTGTGTGTATATCCTTATTCTATATTCTAGAAAACTCCCACTTTGTAGCTTCCGCACAACTCCTTATTTATGTAGGAGCTATAAATATATTAATCATATTTTCTGTAATGTTCATGAATGGTCCAGAATATGACAAAAAGTTTCATCTATGGATTGTTGGGGACGGAGTTACTTCATTGGTTTGTACAAGTGTTTTTGTTTCGTTAATTTTTACTATTCTAAATACGACCTGATATGGGATTATTTGGACTTCAAAATCAAATCAGATTTTACAAGATTTGATAAATGTTAAGTCAACAAATTGGAATTCATTTATCAACCAATTTTTTTCTTCCATTTGAACTCATTTCAATAATTCTTTTAGTTGCTTTAATAGGTGCAATTGTCGTGGCTCGTCAATAATAATATATAATTTTTAAAACTCTTAATCTAAAAAAAAATTCGAATTTTTCATTCAATTCTATTTGAATTGGTTTAGAAACTTTTAGTTCAATTTATTATTAGCCCTTTTTGTTCTTAATTACTTCTATTCCAACTTGTTATATTCTAGTCAATCAAAGTACTTTAATTGTTGTTCATATTGAAATGAATCGAGATTGATAAGGAGTTAGTCAATGATACTCGAGCATGTACTTGTTTTGAGTGCTTTTTATTTTCTATCGAGATTTATGCCCCCCTCATATTGAGGAAAGGAGCAACCTCTAATGTGGCTGATATCGAAAGTGAGAGCCCTATCAGGACATGCTCGCTAAAGATAAAGGTCACTGTGGGAAAAAAGTCCCCTCCAATTTGAGATAAGCCAGCTTAAAAGAGCAGCAGAAGAGCAAAGCTCAAGATGAGGAAGTATCTTGTAGGAGAAAGGAAGAGGAGGATAAAATCATGGTAGATTTGACAAGTTATCAAGAGGCAAAGAGATGTGACTCTCGTTAAATTATCGCCAAGGAATTTGCAATGAATCCAAGATCTAGAGTAAGGAAAACGAGATTTGGTACTACCTATTACCACTCAAGAATGGAAAGTAGAAGGAAGAAATTCATGATAGCCAATTTTAATGCAAATTCAACGAAGAAATGAGTTTCACCATCATGAGTTTACTCTAGGTATCCTTCACCGAGAATAAAGAGGAAAATTTCCTCATTAGAAATTTATGGTCGTCTAAAGAAGAAACCTTTCGCAATATCTATCTCTAGTGCTAGCTATGTCACAAAGTAGTGTTTGCCTCAATCTAGTTGAGTTTGTTGTGTCGAGTCTTGTTTTTCAGTTTGTACGAGTTGTATCAATACTCTCCATGAAATAATGTATGACCGAGAGTAACGGGTTCATTTATGTTGTTTATTTTGTTTCACCATTGCAAATAAATAAAAAAGTCAATACTTCCTGACATCTATCATAAAGAAACAGATTTAAGAAGTTAAAAAGGATTCCTCAAAAAAAAAAAAAGTTAAAAAGGCACTAAAATTGATATCAATTACGTGAATCGTTAACTCTATTTTCATAAATTCTTAACTATTATCTATTATACCATTCATATATATCACGTTCTCCCTCACCACTTGAACTAGGAATAATTAAAAAAAAAATACCCAACTGTCTCACAGTATAACAAGAGGGGAGCCACCAAATTTCGTGCTCCATTTACTTGCCCAATTCAGAAGTGCAGAACTTAAACGGAGTTGACTGAGTCACCATCACTGCTCTCACTGTCACTGCTGCTGTGACTACTACCGCTACCACTTCCACTGCTGCTTCCACTACTCCCGCTTCCACTGCTGTAACTTGAACTGGAAGTGTGGCCCACCCTTTCCACTGCACTCACCTGGGCTCTTAGGGCCGCTGCAGCATTACCACCCATAACTCCATTGTCGTCATTGACGTCCACATTGGCAAACTCATCATCAGTGTCATTTTGCTGTGGGATGTTGATATCAATGCCAGTGTGAACTGTTTTATCTTCTAAACTATCTTTCACAGGCCCCAATGCATCATCGTCATCATCACTCATTATGTCCAGATGTTCTTCCAGATCAAAGTCTTTTGAATCCGGAGATACCATAACATTTGACTGTTGAGGAGGGGTACTTGCTGACTTGTCAACTCTAGGTGTTCCTCCTACATCAAAACCACCAAAACACATATAACTGGACTCTGGCAAAAATGTTGCATACATAATCATGCATGCACTGTACCAAGGCACAGAAAAGTAAAGTCGATAAAAGCCTGTAATGGATCTAAGTCTAAACTTTGATAGCCTAATTCAGTTATGCAAAACAACTTAAGGGGGGGGGGGGGGGGGGGGGGGGGGGGGGGGGGGGTTGAATGACAACAAAAAAAAGTATAATGCCCTCTTACCTGAATTCCCAATATCACCAATATCAATTCGCTCAACTTCGACCTGGCATTGATAGACAGAGAAGGGACACAAAAAATAAAGTCAGAACCATTCAAGAAAACTGAAAGAAATTCAGTATATCAGACTACCGACTGACAATCATAATGCAGCATATAGACCATATCTCTTTCCTGAAACTTAGAGTTAACAAAAAAATAAAATTAATATGAAAGAATGATTTAATAAACACTGGGTAATATGACTAACATCCTAAAGTTGAACCTATCTTAGTAGAGACATTCCAAACATCCTAAAGGTGAAACTATCTTTGTAGAGACATTCCCAAGTTTTAGAAACCTACGGCCCTTTCTCTAGATTAAAAATAGTCACAGAAGTTCACTATGGCAAGTTAGCCACTTCAACAGCAGACCTCCTTTTCATAATGCAGCCAAAAGAATACCTAGCATATTTGATCAATGATCCCATAAAGCTTAATCTTCAGACCATAGTCTCATCTTCCTTCAACTCCCAAACATGAATGAGACAAGTAGAAAATGAAGTTGTCAACATAAGAAGTAAATGAATCAAACATGATTAAGAAATGTTTTGCTAACTGGTCTAATTTTCAACCATCATCAGAAGGCATAGCCCCAAATGCCTAATAGGAGGTTCCCAACCAAGAGAAAGAGGGAGAGGAAGGGGGGCTTGTCTACAACATTATTACCCTAGTGATAAAATAGAGGATGCAACATTTCCTATAAAAAGAATAATTAATGATGCATAAGATAGCCAATCATAAATCCAGAACCGAACTGTTTCATTATTGCTTCAACTCTTCTGGCTCATCAGACATAGTTGTGTCATCTACACTGTGTTTCGGTCAATATCAAATTGCAGATTGGATATACAATTCATGTTTAATGAGAGGGGTATAATTGATGAATATGATGATTGATAGAGGTTCATCATATTTTGAAGCGACGTGTGTGTGTGTGTGTGTGTGGGGGGGGGGGGGGGTAGGGGAACTGAGCTTCCTAAGACAACAGTTTGACGAGGACAGGGTTATCATTCAAGGGTAATAGAGTTGAAGTCAGCAACAGTTGTTGAAGATCTGGAATCCTCCACTGGTGTCACCAACCCTAATAATTTTGAATTACTTCACCCTCCACAAAGCATGTCATTACTAATGTCAACTAGCTTAGTTCGTTAAAAAAAGCATCATTCTTTACTCCATAAATGCCTAGTAGCCACCTCCAAACATCCTTCATCATCAACTCAACACGTCACACTATCACTGATAAACCAACATATTACAATTTATCCAACAATGCAAAGAATCAAAACTAGCTTCTAATTGAAAGTACAGTGCAAGCATACAACCTCATCAAACACACGTGATAAACCCTTATAATTGAGTACACAAATCATCCTAAACATTACTACAATGTAGTGACTTCCTATCATTAGAATACCACAGCACAATGCACCAATGCCCCCATCTGAAACTCGCATTCTAATTCACACCCTAACTACCAATCTTAAACAAACAACGATTATATAATTATATGTAGATAGCGCCTAGAACAGTCAAATTTTCTCATGTTAACGAGTTATAAAAACTGATAATGAGCCGTAAATAACAGAAAACTACCGAGACGGGCAGAGACGGAGGCGGTGGCGGTAACGGAGCCGTCAAAGCAGACCGGCTATTAAAACCTTGAGTCTGAGTTTGAGCTTTACCGCCTCTTCCTAAAGGCGGCGAACCGCCATCAGCGGAGGAAGAAGCAGCCAATGAAGCGGCAGCGGATTCGCCAGGCAAGCGAACATGACGCAAGCGTTTAACCGCGCGGTGAAGGCGTTCAAGGCGGAAAGTTTTGCCATCAAAGAACAAAACGGCGTCGTTCTCCTTGTAATCTTCGCTAGTACCTTCGAAAGTAACCTTAGGTTTACCGGGCTGATTGTTGTTGAATTCAACGCTGATTTTGTTGTCTTTGGTCTTGTGGAGCGCGCCGGGCTGGGTTTTGTCGATGGAGGCCGGCTTGAACTCGTCTGCAAAGTTTAAACAAAGGAGAGTGAGATTAGGAATGGTGAAGTTGAAGGGAAAGGGAAGACAGTAATGGGTAGAGAATGTACAGCGCAGAGTGCAGAGTTTGGAGGACGGTTGGTGATCTTTGAAGGAGGATCCCAGGGTTAGTGCGTACCATCGATCTGAGGTTGGTGCTGTGCTTGCTTCCTCTTTCTTGTTCATGTTCATCGATTTCAACCCAATCTATCAATCAAGTCTTCCTAAAACAAGGTCTTTCATGTGACCTTTGGTGTTAGACCACTCTCGTGGCAAAAATTCCTCTATCCTAATGACTTTCTTCCTCTTTCACGTCACTTTTCCCCATAGATGAGAATTCTTTTCAATATTTATCCCACCAATTAGTAAAAAAAATTCAATCACTCTCTCTCTACCCATTTATTCTCTCTTACTTTCTACCATATCTCATTATATTTTTTATCTCGTACTTAACTATATCAATTATATTGATTATTACATTAACCATACATTTATAAATATTAATGATGTCCATTAACTTAATTAAGATTTTTATATTGATAATTAACAATAATTAATTTAAAACAATTAATTAATCGAATGTGATAATTATAGATTTTAACTTAAATTAATATTAAATCAACGGTACAACAATTGAAATTCCATATTTAGAAAAATCACAATAATTATGTTATATAAAAAATAGTAAAAGGAGGACTACAACAATGGATTCAAATCTGGACTACCATTTTACTAATTGTTTTAGCCATATTTTTGCCAAATGTTTTCCATTAAATCATGCTTAAGAGATTCATGTGTTTGTCTATTACGTATAATAGTTCTTTTCTCCAAGTAGTTGTTTATGTCAATTGGTTGTCCGGTATTGAACACGAAAGGTTCTTCATTAGTTACTATTGCACTTGTACTAGCTTCTGTTCTTGGTCTTGCACGCGGTTGAGGACGATTTTCATACGATTTGCATAATTCTTCATAACGCATATAATTATGCCGTTCATCTTCAACTATCATGTTGTGCATAATGATACATGCTTTCATAATGTCAGCTAATATGTCTTCATCATATGCAAGAGATGGTTGTCGCAAATCCTTTCGGGCTGCTGCTTGCTTACAAGCAAAAAGTCTTTGCTTATTAGTTTGAGGAAGAGTTATTCCTTGGATGAATGTAGCCCAATTTGGATAAATACCATCAGTAAGGTAGTACCCCATGTTGTATTGATGTCCATTAACCGTATAACGTATAGGGGGTGTTATACCTTGTAAAACATCGTCGAAAACAGGAGAACGGTATAGAACATTAAGATCATTGCATGAACCTGGAATGTCAAAAAAAGCATATCAAATCCATAAATCATAATCAGCAACGACTTCGAGTATGAGGGTTGCTTTGCCACTTTGTCCTGCATATTGCGCTTTCTATGCGGTCGGACAATTCTTCCACTCCCAATGCATGCAATCGATACTACCAATCATACTAGGAAATCCTCGACTTGTGTTTTGATGAAGGATTCGTTGTAAATCTTCATTAGTAGGACTTCTTAAGTAATCCGCTTCAAATGCTTGATTACCCTATAATAAAATGATGCAGTGATAATCTTGCCATTGTTTGACCGATACGTAGGTATTCATCCACAGCATCCGAAGCTAACCCGTATGCTAACATTCTCATAGCTGCAGTGCATTTTTGCAAGCCTAATAAACCCAGCCTTCTAGTAGCATTTGGCCTTTGTTGGAAGAACACATCATTTGCCACCACAGTGTCCATTATACGACAGAAAAGAGGTTTATTCATTCGAAATCTCCGCCAAAACATGTTTTCATTGTATACCGATTGAGCTCCAAAGTAATCATTAAGCAAACGACGATGCCCTTCTTCACGACTTCGATCCTCAGGAATGATAGTATCACCACCCTCATTCTGTTTATATTGTCTTCGTGGTTAAGGACGGGGAATTAAGGAGATTGATAAATACGGGATGACATAGTCATCAACCACATGATCAATCTCTTGATATAGTTCTTCATCAGAAGAGCTAGAGCTAGAACTGTTTTAGAACAACATTATTTTTAGCTTATAGTGTTTGAGCATAAGAAATTTGAGTGTAGGAATACCATTCTCTGATATACGATTATATACACAACTTGCCAACTATACTCCTACTATTCATGTATGCAAATTATTGTATGAATAATAAGAATTCACTAAATCTACCCCACGAAAAAAATAACACATGTAACATTTTTCAATGTTAATAATTATGACCATACATTTATGACTGAATGACAATGCAACATGCTGCAATTGATGTATATAAGTTATTGAAAGACAAAAAGACATGTTGCAGTTTAGCATGTGAAATTTGAAGTCATTGAATTTATCATTTGATGTATACAAGTCCCTAAAAACTATAATTATTTAAAAAGGTTCAAATTGAAAATCAAACAAAATTGAAAGGGAGATTGAAAATGTCCAGTACATGAAGATATTAATAAAGGAAAAGTAAAATAAACTTAGATTAATAAAAACATAATCTGATACATAATTAACACAAACTAGTACAAGATTATCACTCGAACTAAATTAAAGCATACAACAATACCAAGCAAATTAAAACGATAAAACGAATTTCCATATCTATAATCAAATTATCGGAATATAGTTCCATCATTAATCTCTGTTTGAATTGTTCTTCTTGGGGAGTTAGAGAAGTCTTTGACATCAACACTTGCAACATATCAAACTTCGATTTCAGTCTTTCCATCATGACTTTTTCCTTCTCCATTTGAACTTTTTCCTTCTCCAATTGAATATGTTCTTGCTCAAGCTCTAGTTGTTTTTCTTTCCTCCTTTCTCTTGCCCTTTCAAACTCCAATTTCTCTTTTCTGAGGTTGATATCACTGCCTCTAAGTTCCGAATATGTTGTTAGGCTTTGACCAACGGCCAATGCAACCTCATCTGATTCAACCCCCTTGGCTTTTCGTAACTTAGCCTTAGCTTTCTTCACACCATCTGGACGAGGTTTCCCAACAGACATGTAAGAACCACTAGCTGCAGCAGTTGTCTCCTCGTCATCAACTCTATCTCTCTTACCACTACCACAACTATCAGGATCAGAAGCTTGGGTAACCTGGACCCTCTATTTCTTCGACGTAACCCACCTCATTTTTCCTTCCTATTTATTGTATTTTCTCAACATCTCCCAAAAATTCTCAAACATAAAATTTTCTTATGAGAATTACGAAAAAGAACATGGGCAGTTCGAATTTCATCTACCTCATTCATACCGCTCCCCTTTAATCGCTGAGATTCTTTGTTGCAGGCAACCCACTTCATGGTGTCTTGTGAAAATCTTCTCTAACGATTCTCCGTCATTTTGATTGTTCGTTGTGGCAATTCATGTGGTCTGTTGGCCTGAGCTAGCTCGTAGGATGCATACACTTGTTTCCAAAAGTCGAATGCTTTTTAGCCAGTACCAATAATGTTGTCGGTACAATACAACATGTAGCTTGAAATCAAAGCCTCATCCTCTCTAATAGACCAATTTGACTTGGTTGACACAAAATTTTGTGGAGGTGGAGTTGGATTGAAGGACAACGGATGCGATATAATCGGCTCCAATGGGTATTGTGGTGTATTCAGAACATTTTCTTCACCGTCTTCATCTTCATTTTTGTCATATTGACTGTTGTTTCCCTCATACATGGGTATATAGGTTGGATTATTATTTCCTAAAGCTTGAATATAACTTTGGTAATTTTGTGGAGGGATTTGTTGTGGAATATTTTGAGATAAATTAGATGAATTCCCTCCCATTCTTTGCATAAAAGATTAAAATTAGGATGATTTATGAAATCATCATCAAAACCATAAACATTTTTAGAAAAATTAGGATCCATATTTTTTTGTTTTTTTTTTTGAAGATTTTTTTACTTACCAAACTTGCAGTAATAATAATACTTATAATAGTAGTAATAATAACAATAATAATAATAACAATAATAATAATAATAATAACAACAAAAACAACAAGAATAAGAATAATAATGTTGATCTTAAGTAAATATTGCAAAGAAATATAAAATTAATAATAATAATAATCAAAGTTAAGCAATTTAGAGGTATGAAGGAGAAAACAAAAGTTGTGCAAAACTATATCAATATGGATGTCTATTTATAGATCACAAAAATTCATGACCGTTGGTACAATTTTTTTTTATTTTCATAAAGTATATTTCAAGAAAATAGCCGTTAAAAATATAATTGTTGTAATTAAACAGATTATTCTGATTGGTCAGTTATTGACACTTGGCAGCTTATGATTGGACAGCTTTACACATCAGCAATTTTTTTTACAGGTGGGACCCACCTGATGAGGAAAATCAGATTTCCTCATTGCATGAGGAAAACTTCCTCATTGATGGAGCTACCCATTTTTCCTCATGCGTGATTTTCCTCATGCTTGAGGAAAAATTTGACCATTGGTGGGAATGGTCTTATGTCTATGTAACTATGCTATGCGCTTGTGTACTTGTCATCAGGGATACTCTTGTATTTTAAGTTCTCCGATCTGGGCCCGGTTTAACAATGTTCAAGCGGTTTTAAGTAAAATAATATCATGGTAACACTTCCCCTAAGGTTGTGAGTTGGGAAGACTGACTCGTCAAATTGAAAGTCTAGCAAATCGAGTTGTGAATAAAACACCTATCAAAGGTTTTAAGTACCTTATTACGGATAGTGATTCATAACTAAGTTAAATTCTCAAAGTTCTTTGTGGACCCATCTTTGTATGTTTTGTTGGTGCTTTGGGAACGTAAACCACGCATCCAAAGGTTTTTAGATGTGTAATACTTGACTCCTTTCTAACCATTAATTGTAATGGAGATAATTCATAATTTGTTCTTGGCTTTAATCTTATTAAGGTTGCAGTATGCAATATAGGCTGTCCCTAGGTAGAAGATGGGAGTTTAGATTTCATTATTAATGACCTAGAAATTAATTATAATCACTTTATAAATGCTTTTGTGAGACTATTTTGTGTGTGAATATGACCTACATGATGTTCAACATCTATCCTGATTGACATACAATAATCATTGAAGGTTTGGGACGTAACTTGTCCGACATTTTCAAGTCGGATTTTCTTAATAGGGTAATCCGAGAATTGAACCCTTAGGTGTGTGATTTGTCAAGGAGTTTTACGGAGGCTACATTCCTTGTTGATTGAAGACTAACTTGAGACCATTGTCTTGAAGCATTAATTAACACGAGAAATTATCTAAATGGTTTGCATGGTGAGTGAATTAGCTCACAAATATCTCCTTGGTTTATCTCCAAAAATGTAAGATTTTTGCCTTTAATTTTATTTTTATAAGGTATAATGAATGGTTTGCCAAGTGAACAAGCTTTACAATGAAGCTCATTAGGTTGTGGAGTCTATATATTTTGCAATAGATGTCCATTGAGTTTTGAATAATCTTTGACATTATACTTGTCCCTAGATGACCCAAATTGTCATGCCACATAATGAAGATCTCATTATTGTCTACCTTTTGGTTAGAGAACAAGTGATTCCTGAGGAGTATGATGACACCCTTTCATAGTACACCAAAGATTAGTCATAAAATAATGCATAACTTTGTTATAAACATATATTACATGGTAAAGATAAAAAAAACACAACAGTTAAATACTTTAAGAAAGTTTAAATTAAGACATGGATCACTTATGATTTTTAGGCATTCGATATGTCATCAACTAGGTATTCAACCACATTAAATTATGACAGTGTGGAAGTCTCCTCGATATAATTAATTTCACGCTTCCCTTTCCCTCTTTAGGAGACCATGTAAATATCTACAAGATGTTTAGTAGTAAGGCATTCCTTGGTCCAATGGCCTTGTATGGCGCACTTGAAACATTTTTCTTCTGGCTTGACATAAGATTGTTGGCGCCCTTTGCCCCTATATGGGCAACTAGAATCTTGGCGCCATGTACCTACTTTATTGTGTCCTCCTCTATAACTATGGTGTCCTTTGCCGCATTTATTAAAACCATCTCTCCTTTTAGAACAGTCTTTGTCACATCTAGTGGCATTTGATTATGCAGGAAGTGCACTCAAACTCACTAGTTTTTTTTTTATTATGGTTCTCTAATAAAACATGATTATTTTGTTCTACCATCAAGAGTATATCAATTAAGTTAAAAATTTTCTCACAACGCCTTTCGCGATATTGTTATTGTTGTACCACGTTAATTGCATGCATTTTTGTGAGAGTTTTTTCTATTATAGCCTTTTAAGTTACGAGCTCTCCACATAGCTATAGCTAGAAGGTTATGGAAATTAATCCTAAATTGTACTCACGTATTGAGGTAAAATCCTAAATATTTGACCATTTATGTTGTGCCCTTGGAGCAATTATCCTTTGTAGATTCTCATGTCTATCTTTGATATTTTCCCATTGCTATTTGGGATCCTCAACAAATATATATTCTGTTTTGAGATATTTGTGAATGTGGAGCTTCAAGTACACCAAGGCTTTTGTCTATTCAATAGGGGTAGGGTTTCCAATTTTTATGAGTGCATGTTCAAGGCTTTTGCGCTTTAAGATAAATTTTTGGATTAACTCTCGATTTCAAGTATCTTCGATTGGCTGTGTCAAGGGTTTCAAAATCCTTATTTGCAATTGATGACATTGTCTTTTTTTTACTACATAGCAATGTCATAAAAATTAGCAAAAAGTATCACATTAGAATGCTATCCTCAATGGTCCAATCATTCTTATCCGTATATAAGATTACATGTTCAAACCATTAAATTATTATTAGTTGATATTCAAAGGAAATAAATTAAAGACTGCAATCTTTTAATAAAAGTTGTATTTTATTTTATAAAAGAAATTAGTGATTTAAAACGTGATCTTCTTTAAGTAAGAGTATCCACCCAATGTTTTCATTAAGAAATAATTCCATAGCTAAAGGAATAGTAAGTTATATTTAGCTTAGGTGGTAAGGTCTTTAGTTTACCATTAGGAGGTATAAGGATCAAGGTTTGTTGGTGATGTGAATCTAGGTATTGAAACCTTAATCCACACAAAGGGATAGAACTAGATATAAAACCCTCTAAAGCTTACGCACCAAAGGTTTAAAATCTAGGGCGAAAGTTTAAGAATTGATTAAAGCAAAGCACCCTCAATTCCTACACTTCCTCACGTGAATCTAAAACTTTAAGCACCAATTCACAACTCTTTGTTACACACAAAGAAAAACAACAAACTCTATAAGTTTATTGAAGAATATATAGAAAAGAATCTCAAAATCTGATTTTTCCAAGCTTGGGTGCGCATCTATTTATACCCATAACTTGAGAGTTTCAATCAAATTATGACTAGGTCTCCTACTTCCAAAAGGACTCCTAATAACCAATAGGATAATGCCACCTATTTATTACATAATCCTACCAAAATTCTAACACTATCTTATCTTAATTAGAATTCTATCCTACCTAAAAAGATAAAATTACAAATTAACTACTCTAAACCTATTTTATTTAAAGTAAAACACTAAATATCCAATCACATGTGTGTAGCCACATCCATACCCATGCCATGTCACTTAAGTTGTAATAAAGCACTAACAAGATGTAACAAACACCGTTCAATTTAACAAGCACCTCCCCTTGTCATAAAATTTTTCCTCCTTGGTCAAAATTTTCAATCTACGAAAATTACTCCAAGATTTTAGCTTTTAATCAAGGCCTTCCATCAATCATCATCTCCATGGCTTCCACACATTATAGAATCATAAAACCTGAAAAAGAAAAGTTTAAAAACACACCTATGCCTAAAATGAGGAAAACCCTATCAACTGAAATGGGAGAAAACTCATAGGCAAAACCAACTTATTCCCTATGTCCACCAATCCTCATTCACATTTGCATGTTATCATGCACATGCAAATGCTCCCCTTTGATGCACCTAGAAGATTCTTGTCTCCATAAGCCAACAACTCTCCCATGGTAGCATCCTTCTTTGAAGTTTCAATCAATCCTTCGAAGTTGATATCCTTTATCATATTAGTTGGTGGCAATTCCCTTCCTTCCCCTCCCTCTTTTAAAATTTTCTTTTTATTAAATAATAACAAAATAAAAAAATAAAATTAATATCACCAATGATATTTACTTTAAAGTCATCCAATATGTAATGCAAGCTCCTTACTTCAATTTCCTTCTTTTTCTTTCTACCCCTTTTTTATTCAATTTCTTCTTAATCCCCTATTTTTTCAAACAAAACTAATTAAGATGAATACTTTTTTACGAAAAAATTCTATCCATATTTAGATTTGCGAGGGGTTAACTAATGATTTCATGGATATGGAGTATATCAAACAAGGAAGGAGATAAGAAGAAGTTTCCCACAACGATGTTAACTAGTTTCAGCGGCAGAAGAAAAGTAAAATAGCAATGTCTCCTAGTACAAAACTTTATTATAAGAAAAATTTGAGTCTAAATTCATAAGATCAAAAAGATTTATGAATCTCAAGAAGTAATACCATGCAAAAAGTTGGTAGAGAAGTGTAATACATTGAAAATATGAGACAAGTATAGAAAGAAAATTCATTTTATTTCTTTCCCACCTTAAATTGTGGATGATTTTGTTGTTTATTTGTTACCTTATTTGAGTGAAATAATCCGTTCATGTAGGTGGCTTGATTTGCAGTAGTTCTTACTCTATAAAGATGGTGTCAATAACAAAATTTAATTGTAAGGAGATTGCATAATCCTTGCCCTCCATAAAAGTGGCATGACTAGCAAAATTTTATTCACTTTGGTGGTATTTTTACGCTAGTACCTTCCTCGTCATCCTTACTTCTCTAAGTAATAGGTGGTCTTTGAATTTCAGGTGGCGGTTCTAGCGGATTATTTAGATTAGGGATGTAGGTTGGTGGGTTCTCGCTTGCTAGAGCAACAACCAGTGGGTTGTTGCGTTGGTGGTAACTTAAAATTACCTTCGCCGGATTCGTAGTACATGGTACATTATTATGCTCGATTATAAAATATATACTTGAAAAGGAAACATTACTCAATATGGTGTTAATACATTTGTATTGATAATCCATATGTTTGAGTAGTGATTGAAGAAAAAGAATTTTCTACCTTTTTTGGGCTTTAAATGAAGTCGTATTGATAACGTATTGTAATATAGGAAGACTTGAGTAGAGGGGTTCGGAAGCTTAGAGTTTTTCTCTACTCTTTCTTATTCATCTACAAGAAGGGTTATATAGAGTACAATAATATATGGAAATTCAATCACGAAAACATCCATTGCATAGCATGCAGTGTTCAATCTTGTTATCCAATCATCTACTATTTTTATCCGTTCACTTAAGTCATAATACATCATTATTATAACGCTTATGAAATTATATGCTAGTGTTTGGTTTGAGCAATAATTATTCCTCGAAAAAATAATTTCCAATGAAAATATTCATTAATTAATGTTTAAAGTTACTTTTTGATGGGAATGTTTAAAGTTACTTTAATACCCTATATATACACATATTACTTTGTATGTTTTTGTTATGTAGTGAAGTATGTACAAGATGGCAATTTGTGTGATTTCTATTAGTTTAAGTCTTGCATCACTATTTGACTAATACAAACATTCAATGTAATAGCTTTGATAATATTTTTTTATAGATAATGTCATTGGATTAGTATCAATGAATACTTTCTAGATATCAATTACTTTATTGGATTATTTTAGTTTAATCCGAATTTTGCTTGGTTTAAATTTTTATTAAGTTTGTTTTAAAGACTATCGATGGACTTAAAGCATTTTATATTTGTTGTACTTTAAGGTCTTTTTAAGGGATTCTGGGTATATTGAATAAAGAATCAATATTAGTAGTTAGTTTTATCGTTTCAAGACTCTAAAGAGCCGATTGAACCATTATCATGGGCATAATATATATTCTTTTAATTCTCTTTATTATATTTTATACCCATTAAAAATAATTTATAGAAATAGAGAATTAGAAGGGTGTTACATTTGAATACATATAAAAGGTTAACAAGAGTAAAATATAGATTTTTTGCCGGCCTAAAAAATAATAAAGTAAATTATTTAAAAACATTATAAATGTAATAAGCCTTACTTTACGGTTGTTGATAAAGAACATTAATCCTAAATTATACATAATTAACACATATTACACATCAAATAAAATAATTTGCAATACATGAAAAGGCCCGCAAATATACCCCTTGAATATCCTTACACGTCTCTACTTTTACTATAAAAAAAAAAGAAAATTTCAAGATAAAAGAATAACGATTTAAACAAAACTCAGAAGCTTAAATAAAGAAGATTGCAACTTGACAACTTCTTCAAGAAATTTCCGCAACTATAAACAATCAAATTTGTGAAACAATTCATAAGTCTACCCCATTAGGACATGTTCAAAGAATCAAGTTAACAAAAGTCGTGCACACACTATTCAACCCAAAATTACTTTTTAATGGTACTATTCAAAAATAACTTCACGTAACATTCAAGAATAACTAACTTTGCTCACACATAATCGCAAATCGCCAATTCTCAAAAGTTTAAGAATTAGCCCAATATAAAATGTAAAATAAAAACGACAAAGCAAACATTCTAAAATTATCCTTTATTAAGCTTTATCTGACTTTGGCTTATTACAATCTTTCAAAAGAATTTGATTAGGTTTTGTCATGGCTTTTAACTAATCCAATAGTTACTTTGTCTCTTCCTTTGAAGGCCAATGGGGCTCTGCAAAATTTGGGAAATATATCATCATGCAACCCTTAATATCACACGATGTGAATAACCCCTCTATTTTATTTTTGTAAATCCTTTTTTCTCTTCATTTAAGTGGCTTTTCATGAATCCTCATCCCCTATATCTGGGAGTATAAGCCTCTTTTTTGTCGTAACTCCCTCCATTCTCTTCTTTTTATTAGACTATTTGAATTTTATTAGATAACTTTGATTTGGTTCATTACCATTATGCCTTTATTGTACATGAATATTAAAAGGACAAGTTTAATAAAGCCCCTTTTATGTATTAAATTGCTAAACATCCCCCGCAATTACTTGAGATTGCCCGCAAATTTTACGTGAAATTACTGAAATGTCCATAACACTATTTTGATCAATAACCTAAATCACCTAAATTCATTTCACATAAAATACTCTCTCAAATTTATTTTTTCTCTCTGCCTCCATACACTATGTCTCGACGACCAAGGAAAGAAATTTTGAGGCGGATAGCGGTGGTAGAGGCGGCTAAGGTAAAGCTTTAACAAAAAAAATTTCATACGCGAGGAGGTTTGTATGGTGGCTAGTGGTGCATCTTGTGCGAGGCGCCTGGCCAAGGTGTCACCACCACAACCAAGGCGTCTAATCCAGACTCCTCGGCCGTGGTGGCGCCGCCTTTGCCAAATGCCTCCCACGAGACACCACTCCTTTTTTAATTTGTTATTTATAATTATATGTGTTATGTTAGTTATTTAATTAAATAATAGTTTTTACAATAAATTATAGTAGAAAAAGTATAATTTGTGAAAAAAAAGTTATGTTTATTTACTTTTTTGTTTTTATTGAACTCATAATTTGAAATAATATGCGTAATCATTATGATATATATATATATATAATTATGATTTAAATAAAATTATTATTTAAATAATATGTATTATTATTATAATCTAAATAAAACTAAGTGAAAATAAATAATTAATTATTTTAGTACTAGTAAGTAAAAAATGAATTTAGTCCTATTAATTGGTTTAGTATATGTATGTATTTAGTAAATTTCATCTCTTTATATTATTAAGTATGAAATATTATTTTTTTTCTAGAAATTTTAATGATCATAGTAAATGATTAATACGGATTAGTAAGACCATAGGCTTAGTAACAAATTATAGTAATCATTTGATATAAGAGCGCTTACAATGTGAGGTCATTTATTATCAAAAGTAAATAACATATATTTTGATATGAAATTTTGTATTTTCAAGTCAAACATTGGAGTTCCCTTTTAACGATTTATTTTATTTTTCTTGGTGTAATTAAGAATCAAGCTAACAACCATGAAAAGGAAAATATTTACCTGTTCACATGTTGAGACAACACTTCCAGGATGATTCTAGTCCTAGGCGTACACGTGCTTGCGATGTGTTTGCCTCAACCCGGAGGGAGAAGGTAGCTGCTCGATATGAGCAGTCCTAGTTGCAGAGGACGTAGAAGAAAGTGGTGATATTTGGGATGATAATGATGACTTTAAGGAAGAGGGAGATGATGATATGGCTGAGTATAGTATGAGGATATATTAGAGGTTGAATTGAAGGTGTTGGTACCGACCTAGGAATTAGTTTTCTTAAGGGTAAGGGTGGTTGGTTCGTTTTTGGGCAGGTTGATGGTATTATCATTCCTAGTTTTTTGGGTCGTATTGCTAGGTGCATCACCCTACAAGAGCATTTTGAAATGCTCGAACACACACACACACACACACACAGAGAGAGAGAGAGAGCGTGTGCAAATTTGAAGTTATGGTATGAATCGTGGATGGCTATTGGTTCTCCTATTTGTGCATGCTTAGATAACACCGGAGTATCCCACCTACCTTGGGCCATGTTCAACCATATTGATGTACTCTATTATCAGCCTTTATAGAGCGTTAAAAACCTGACACCAACTCTTTCCACTTCCCATTTGGTGAGATGACAGTCTTCTTACATGATGTGCAGGAGATCCGTAGGGTTTCAGTAAAGGGTAAATTAGTTAGTGAGAAAGTCTAATGTTAAGGATCTAAAGACTTACTGTGTTGAGTTACTTGTTGTGAGCATTGAAACTTTAGATATTCGTAAGTATTGGCAAGGTATTAGACTAAATATTAAAGTTGTTGATAATTTTTGTAGGAAGATGGTTCCACTTAGGCATATGAATACTCAGCTAACTGCTTATTTTCTTCTAGTCCTTGGTTTCTCATTGTTCCTAGATAAGAGAGATTATATGGTGAGGCCACGTGATATCTCGGAGGCGAGAGAGCATATTACTATGGGAACATACTCTTGGGGATTAGCTACTCTAGCATTCTTGTACCACCAGCTCAAAATAACCAGTTGTATCGATTGTAAGCAACTCACTGGTTCTCTTACTCTGTTGTAGGCATGGATCTATGAGTATTTTCCTACCTTTTGTCCCCAAACAGATTGCATTCCTGTTTAAGATGGGTATCCTCGTACTAGTTGCTAAAATGTCCATATTGCTGCTAATTCCATGGAGCGATTATGGGTTTGATGAGATGACTACGTAAGAGGTAAGTTGTCATTGTTGTTCTGTCCTAGTTGTATTTTATTTGACTGGTCAATGCTAATCATTGTTTTGTATATTGAGTGGTTGCCTTATTTTTGGGACCTAGGATAAAAAGGTACCAAGGACTGCATTCTTAGGTTACTTGTAGTATTGGGACATCATTGAGACCTATATGCTCGACTGGTGCTTCCGCCAACAAGGGTATGCACAGGTCATCCAATCTCCTGCTCATAGGCTTTATTACTATCGTCTAGAAGTGTCGGTCGAGTATAAGGTAGAGTGACTTGTTTCCATTGTGGAGAACTTGTGGATTTAGTTCCCGAGGGGTTCAAGAATATTCTAGGTGAATTGACGCTGGCTAAGGATTCGTGTAATGCGTCGTATATGAGATGGTTCACTACCAAGTCACACCCTCGCCTTGTAAGTTGCTTATTCTTATGATGTTTATGACTAAGTACATATTCGTATAACTCTTACAACATTTGTGTGCACTGGATGAACATAGCTATTCAAGTATTTGCTAGTTTCTTAGCAGCTAGAGAGTTGATGCCTAACAAGGAGGCAAGAACCTTGTGTGCTAGGTGGGGTACTATTATCGACATGTGGAATAGTTCATTGAATATGTGACAGTCTAATGATGATTCTTGAAGACCTATTTCATTTGATGTATTATAGCATTGTGGATAGTTTTAGCTTTCTATACTTGACTATTTAGTTTCTTTTGGATTACATCTTGGATTGTATTATATGATTATGGAACAAGTTATCATTGTTTTTTTCGGTACTTGGTAGTTCAATTTACAAATGAAACTATCGTAGGAAATCCATCCAATCCTTCCTAACTTCTTCAACTTATCATCATTTACACCTAAGTTATTCAACATTCTAATATCTTCCGTAATCCTTTCACAATCTCAATTATGTTTCTAACTTTTCCAGTTTAAATGAAATTCATCAATTCAACAACAAAGATAGTGATACACGTTAATAATGTATAGTACATAAAACAGTCTAAATACATGATAGTGATTTCCATAGTTCAATTCGTCGTCTATATATCTTTTCCCAACCAATAACACTCGTGATTGTGTTTACCCCATTTTAAAGCACGACAAAATACCAACCGCTAAGATCTCGATGCTGGAAAACTTTAATCTTAAACAAGCAGCCACAATCTTTCTTTTTCGTGTTGAACCTCTAGGCCGTTGACATATCTCAATCTACTTTCGTCGAAGAACGATCGCATTTCAGCAATTTATCATATCGATCATCTCGTTGTGTTTTCCATGTCGAAGTCGTCAAATAAATACCCAGTTAAATTGCAACATCCTTAACCCATTCAATTGCCAATTCTAATATTGTAAAATCCCTCTCATGCTAAAAAAATCCAATATAATCAACTCCATCTCCAACAAAATCTTCATTATAAAAGTACCCAAAATTAAGTATTTGAAATCAATTTTTTTTTAAAATAATAATAAACATAGGCGTCTTCAAAAGACGCTACTACCATGGTCGTGGTGGCGCCTAACTAAGACGATCCAGTATTATTCAGGTAGGTAAATTCAAAATTCTACCTGATTCTTGGGTGACGTTCTTGGTTGGTCCAACATCTTCAATTCAGTACAATAATAATTGACAAAAATGTGTTACAGATCGCGTATTAGTTAAATTTGGGAGATTTAATCTAATGACAACAAATATAGGAATTTACAATGTCATTGCTATAACAGTGAAAATAAACTTAAAACTCTTTTAAATAGGTTTGTAAAAAAAAAAAGCGTAAAAAGGTCAATTTGCACAAAAAAAGGGGGCGATCCCCAATAAATGCGAGCGACAAATAGTAACTCCAATATTTTATGATGATACACGTTTAAATTACATTATCCGAAGAAATAAAAAAAAATACAACAATAAAATTGGCAATTGTTGAAAAATCAAAGAACTTATTTTGTACAAAAGAAACTTTTATGATTATGACAATTATTATGGGATCTAGAACAATTTCAATACATAATACATGAGAAAGCCGAAGTTCCACATTATGTGACACAGTAAAATAATTCCTCCAATATGAGTGAATCGTTCTATTTAGTATTTACAGATCAGTTATTCAACCACCTCTCCTCCCTTGGTAGGGGTAGAGTTTTACACATCAGTTATTCAACCACCTCTCCTCCCTTGGTAGGGGTAGAGAGATGACCGAATTATGACTCGTGAACTCTAAACCAACAATGCAAATTTGAAAGTGTACAATGCTCATGGTACACTTGCTCCAAAAAAATGTACATAGAAAATATACATAGTATATATGTCAGTTATGTGAAATGTATATTTTACATTCCACATAAGTGACATGTGTACTATGTATATTTTTCATGTACATAATATACACTTTTTTAGAGCGGGTATACTATGAGCATGGTGCACTCGGGTGCACCTTCGAATATATAGTGCTTGTATGGCTAAACAGTTTACTCTTGAAGGAAGGAGAGAGTAACTGGGCTAATCTCTGTAATTAGTAACTAACACAAGAGAGTCCTACCAGTAATTATGAAGAAGATACAGAGATCATGTCCTTGAACAAAAATCAATAATACAAATAGTGATGCGCAAAAAGACTAATTAATCAAATGATCTCATTTTACATATACACCGTTAACAAACAAAATTACATACCAAAACATGTTACAGCTTTTCATACAAGAATGCCAGAGGATCGAAGGAGAGTAGATTGAGAAATTGTGCAATTGCAAACGAAGAGAAAACCACATATAGGGACATAGAAAAACTGCACCAGTGAATCAGAAGATGTTGTTGAATTGATCAGTGAGAGATTTCCGCAAATTGGAATATAGACCAACCAGTGAATATTGCCGCAGTTTGTCTACTTCATACCATGAGTTCAGAACTGCATAATGCTTATCTGTACCAGAAAAGGCCAATTGTATGCCAAGGCTGCAATCCACAGAGCCACCTTGATTCTTGCAGTCACTCATTCTGATTGCACAATCCTGATTATTCAGGCAGACAAACTTAGACTTGCTTTTACAAGATGCACAACCATCCCTTTTCCAAAACAAATTTTGCAGTCGTCCTTGCTTAAATTCTAGAATCTGCGTCCGTAAGAACAATACATAAGCTTCAGAAAGGACGTAACAAGAGCAGAAAAAGAAAATCATGACTTTTGTCATCCTTACCAGAGTAAAGCTGGTAACTATGTGGGTATTGTTTGCAACAAATGTAGGAATAGATCTGGCAGCATATTTTGAGCCAGCAAAAGCCACCATATAGCCACCAGCTGAATACTGAAAAATCACAATTCTACTAAAGTTTAAAAGTAATCATCATGGTAGTCCAATTTAGATACAGATATCCCTCGAAAAAAAAAAGATTATATAGCCACAAGACCACTTTGATTAGAATTTGTGCATCACAATGTCAAGCAACTCTTAGAGACAATACCATCACAGCAAGACACAATTATCATATTACTCAGTCAAATACTAGAGAATCAAAGCCTATCCACAAAACACCAAGCAAGGAAAACAGCACCAAAGTAAAATTATATCCACAAAACATGTGCACTTGATCCCAGACCTGTAGATATATAGTCTGGTTCTAATTCAACATATTCATTGCCCATGAGTTGGGAAGCTTGATGATGTTTACATTTGTCTGTTGAAGAATGACCTTGCAATCAGATGAATAGAAATTGAATATTGAGGTAGAATTTCAGTCAGATTTGATTCAATTAGAGGCCAGAGCAACAAAACTTCTTATACCAGCAAAGGGGTTAGACAGGAATACGGTGGTCATGGAGTGCTGACAGCTAAGAGAGAGATGTCAATGAAAGCCATAAGAGAGGAGGATGAGTCATGAGAGGGAAGTTCAGGGGAAAGAATGTTAGTAATATATATTTATGCAGCAATGAAGCTTATACGGAAGATTGTATATTTTTGTAGTATAGATGTGGAAGGAACCTTGGGCCAAATCCCAAGAAAGATTAATCACACCAAACAACTGATAATAGTCTCCTCCAGGAAAACACAGAACAGCCATTCATACACAAAATAGAACCACATTCATTATGCAGGAGGCTCAACACTTATTACCAAAGTTAGCATAAGGCAGAACAAATCAGGAGGCTCTGTAAGTTTCACCTTGGGCCAAATCCCAAGAACAGTTCATCACATCTAACAACTGATAATAATCTCCACCAGGAAAACAAAGAACAGCCATCTGAACACAAAATAAACCACAATCATTATGCAGGAGGCTCAACAATTATTACCACACTTAGCATAAGGCAGAAAAAATCAGGAGCTCTGTTAGTTTCACCTTATAAAGACCTAATTTGAAAGAAATAAGTTCAATAAGAGCCATCTAAGTTAATCCACAACTATAAAAATTTCTAACAAGTTGCAAATATTGTCAATTAAAGTACCACACATCTATAACACTTGAATATAAATAACCTCCTAATGCAACTGAGAGCTTGAAACTCAACTACCTATCCACAGTAAATTTCAAGGCAATTAGTTCCTTACATAGACTTGTGGCTATCTCTGAAGGCCAATGTGCCAAAAAGGTCTATCTACATTTCTCTCCCCCATCCCCCCGCTCCCTGATCTTTATAAAACAACGAAAACATTCAGTTCCAGCCAAAACACCTGAGGCACCAAAGAAAGTAACCGTCCATTTTTACATTTGCCAACTTCTTTATTGTCTCAAATTCCAAGTCCTAATCTTGAATGAACAATATGGCTAAAAGTAAACTACAAGAAAAGCGAAAGATTTCTCACAATATGTTTCAAATAATCACAAGTTTATAATACATTAGCTGAAAGAACAGAACTGAAGGACACCTACAGCCTTGGCTAGAGAAGGCCATTGAAAGTAACTGTCCAGCAATAAGTTTACTACTGAGAAGTGTAAGCATCCCTCTCAGAACAAAAACTAAAAGTATCTAAGTTAGCAATCCTTTTTACAGCCTATACTCCTTTATATCCCAAAATATTAGTACCAAATACATGGCCAAACTCACATTGCCCTCCCACATTAGACAGCTGTTGTGAAGCGAATAATGTAGTATAGAAAGAAAAGGTAGCTCATATTGTTACCGCATTCACTCAATACACCATCTAAATAAAATGTTACTCCGTCTCCACTCTCAATGCTGTAAGCAATAATTTGAAACTCCCATGCAAAAGCAGTTGTGGCAGGTAAGGCCTAAACTCAAACATGAGAGATAACTCCAATAATCAGGTTTCCTGATAGTAGCTAGACCATGGACCAAAAGCATGTCCATAAGAATATTCATCCGAACGACAAAGTGATGATACTTCCTAAGCCTGGAGTTTTGCAAAGCCGTTGGCCAGAGGGTAGAATACCCTTGTTCAATTTTAAACCCTCAGTATCCATAAACCTTTTCTTAAAGCATTGTGTCTTGGTCTTGTTTATAATCGTCCATTATTCATACATTCTCAAACAGAATCCTTGAAGTAATTTTCAAAAAAAGTAGAGAAGATTCTTTGTTAGTGATTGGTTTGAGAAGAATTTTCAAACAGCAGAACTTTGGTATAAAGAGAAGGTTAAGAAGTTTGTCATAATGGTTTCCAAAAATCCTCTGCATGACATGTCCCTCCACTCTTTAATTTCCTATGAAAAGGAACAAAAGAATGACCTCTGCATGACCAAGATTACACACATGGTGTGACTTTCTACCAAGCGCCGTTCAGAGTTCAGAACAAAAAAGTTCATGCCTTCATGGGAAAATTTTGGACAACTCTTTATCCCATTGTATAAATATGGTCACTAATATGCTTCAGATATCAGTAGGTTTCCAAGCATCAAGTCGCTATTTAACCCTTAGATGAGCTACCAAAAACCCAAGTAATGCCAATTATCTACATTTCACAACATCTTGGTCCACCCAAACAAGCCAGACTTACAGAAAAGTAATAAGCAAATGCAACTCATATGCCATAACTAATGAGCAGAATATTAGCCAGCGAAAGAATAAGATCAGGGTCTAGACTCCACAAAACAGAGTACATGCGATGATAGCTAGTTGGATCTCCTTATAAACTGTAATGGAAAGTGTGGTCAAGCATGCACCAATTGTAAGGGTTGGCTACATAATGTACGAACTGTAAGTAAAGAAGATGCCAAAAGGCAACAGATACGATAGTTACAGGAGACAAAACAGCACAAGTCTTACAAGAGAATGATATTGCCGAGATAAATTTATCATAGGTGGGAACACAAGAAACAAGCTCTGTAATCTTTGCAAGATTTGAGCAGTCTATGTGCCGCACAAATCACATTAAAAAAGCAAAGAAAGGAGGGAGGGGGGAGGGATGGCTAGTTGGCCACTAAGTTTAGAAAAGTTCATACCTTATGAAATAAGAAGCAAAATACAAAGCCTCTCTCTAGCATACGCACCTAGGTCATGTATATCATTACCAAGAAACTTTAAGACATAATATGTCATTTTGATTTCAGAAGAGCTGTTCAATCTATCATCACTAACATACATAAGATTCACAAGAAAGATCAAAATCTTCAAAGTCCATATAACAACTAAATTTACCAAATTTGAGGAACCGCTTGCCCAGCAGGGATTAAAAAAAAAAACCAATCTGCTTCAAAAATCTATGATCAATAATATCCAGTGATTGAAAAGATCCCATAACATCAACTGCAGTAAAATAAACAAGGGAAGTACTCACACAGCTTAAAAAAGCTCTTACTTACTCAAAACTTTGATTAGCACCATCCAAGTGCCTTGTATCTAGAGGAGAAAGTGACCACAGGAACACCAGAAACTTGTGGGGTGTTTTCAGCATCACAAGGCTCTAGAAACACTAGGCACCATAATGATATGAGCACGTTTAAATTCTAAAGGAAAGATAAACCATAGGATCAAACGACAAGGATTGAAAGGCATAATGCCTGATAATATTTCTGCCACATGACATGTTAGTCATAAAACCCAATGTTGAATATACTACAGCCCAACAAAATGCCTTTCAGCACCATTTCCTTCTAAATTATAAATCTCACGCCTTATCCCTTTGTTCTGGACTAAAATAAGAAGAAAACCATCAATTAACTTGTTACCCAGCCAATAAAGGAATGAAATACTGTGTCATTTTTCCTACTTCTACTAATTGTTACCATGCCTTCTCCTGCAGTAACAATGAACTCCACTATCTTTGAGCGCATCCATTCTCCCTCTCTATTCTCTACAGTCTCAAGTCCCACTTCTGTTGTGCTGATAACACCATCATCATCATCTCATTCCTTCAATGTTGAATTTTTATCTATCAACAAAGCAAGGCAATTTTGTCTATTCAACTAATAGATTTCCAGACAATCTCCAAAAGTATCGGATTTTTATTACAAATCCTCATCTAATCTATTTTCATTCCATCCCCTCCAGCCTCTAGAACACTCAAACCATACCCCCTAATTCCCAATCTTTTCCAGGAATGTAAAGATATACAACCTCCTAAACAATCACTTCTTAACTGCAATTCATTTTCCAACAATAAAAGAAACATATTCAAACCAATACGATCCGATCTCATCAAAAAAACTATCAAACAGTCAAAATCTCACACAACATAAACACAAAAATCAAACTTCAAATCAATCAATTCAGCATTTCAAGACCCTAATTGAAAAATGAGTAAAATAAGCGATCGAAACGAAGAGAAACCATACCGGGGAGAAGGAGGTGGTATTGATGGTGAGGAGGGACAGCTCATCAACCTTAGGTCGGAAAACCGCAACTTGAGAGCCACCGGTGGTGGAGAGAGAAAGCCGTCGGTCGCACGGCGAGAGCTGAATCGATGCGTTGTTGTTGAAGAAGAAGGAAGACCTAGATGAGAACGCAATGCCAAAGGTAAACCCATCGGTGCGCTGAACGGTCGAGTCGCGGCAAGTGGAGAAGACGTGGTTGTTGTCGTCTCCATGAACTGAGATTGAGAGTGCGGCGAAGAAGGTGAGTATGAGAATGCTGAGAGTGGTGTAGCTTGAAGATCCTACCATGGTGGAGGAAAAATCTGGAAGGTTGGTTGTGGAGGAGAGAGAGTGGGGGAAGGGGGTGGGTACTGGGTAGGGGTTTTGTTTGCTGCCTTTGCTGGTGGCCTGGTGGGAGGAGTGGTACTGCCGTATCGGTGTCCAACAGCCGGTTTTGGACAGCTGGATTCTTGAGCTTGAAACTTCTTTTTTTCTTTTTTTTTTTTTTTTGAAACGTAGCTTGAAACTACTTAAAAAGTAAAAAGTTGTAAAGAATGTTTCAATTCAAATCACTCGGGTGTCCGTATTTTTAAAAACTTTCATGATAGTCTTAACTTTTTGTTGGGATAACAAAAACTGACCCAATTTGAAAATCCGATACGAACCCGACTCGAAAATTACGGGTTAGGGTTGAAATTTTCGACACGAAAACTTAAATAGGTTGACACGAACCCGACCCGAAATTGAATGAGTTAGGTTAAGGTTGAAAATTCCAACCGAAAATTACTCACATAACCCGAAATTATTTTTGGGTCAAAATCAGGTGGAATTAACTCAAACCCGACCTTATAACCAAACTATATTAAGTAGATTAAAACTTTTCCTAATCCTCAATTTCAAATTAAAACCCTAAAAGACAATCAAACTACTATTGTCAACTTGTTAGTCGTTGTATCTCAACTATAAAAGTTTTCTTTTTCTTCAACCACTCTATTGAATAACCATATCTCAGGGGCGAAAAAAATTGATCCAACTCAATCCAAACCTGACCCGAAAATAGCAGGTAGGGTTGATACTTTCACAATAAAAACTTAAATGGGTTGACACGAACCCGACCCAAAATTAAATGGGTAAGGTTCGGAATTGGGATTTTCAACCCGAAAACTTAAATGGATCAGGTTCGGGTTGGGGGATAGTTGACCCGAAAAAGGTGACCCGAACATGAACCGACCTGATCCGTTAGTCACCCCTACTCACATATGTCCTTTCACTTTATAAAATTTCTAAATAGTTTATTTTCGATAACATTAAATACTCCCTGTCTCTATAAAAAGATCTATTTGACTTTATGAATTGCTAAATATCATTTGTAAATCTCTAATAATCACCCCGTGTTTAGTACGCAAATTACCAACATATAACCTACTTTATATATCGTATGACCTCATTTTCAACTGATATCATTTGATTTTCTCTAATTTTTCACTCGGTTTCTTTCACTCTTTCTCAATTATTTTCAATTCACTCACTTAAAATCTCTATCAACGCTTCCCAATTGCAATAGTTTTGAAAATTCATCTAAACTTCATTAATGACAGATGAGGTAAATTTCTTCGATAATTAGTAATGTTACTTAATTTTCATATTGTTTTGCGTGTATGTTTTGTTAATTTTGTGTAACTTAGAATTATTAAGTATATTTAGTGAGTGATTTGGTTTGATATATCATATCATGGTCTGAAATAAAGCTTCTCATGTTTAGAATTAAATATTCACCTCCATTATCAATTCGGAGAATTTGGATGTGCTTGTTATACTGGGTACTAACCATTTTGTAAAATAGAAGAAACTTATCAAAAACTTCATATTTTTTCTCAAGGAAGTAAATCCAAGTCATTCAAGTGCAATCAACAATGAATAGAACAAAGTATGAAAACCCATGTTTTCCAGTTCCGAGAGTTGGGCCCCACAAGTCTGAATGAACTAAATGAAATAGTACCTTAGTTCTATAGTGATTGGGTTTTTACTGTTGTTTATGACTCTTGATCCAAATACAAGTTTCATAAAAAAAATCTTTATTGTGCTTAGGAAGGAAAGGAAATAAATGATCTAATTAAATACCTAGAAGAGGAATGCACTAAGCGTCGATGCCATAACCAAAATTGATGATCCACCGTTTCGTGAGAAAGCATTATTTTTGTCTTGGTGAGCCACATAATACACATAGTACAACCCACCACGTTCAATGCCATGCCCAATTGTCTTCCCTGTCTGAATGTCCTGTACAAGACAAAAGATTGGGTAAATTAGTATTTGATAGTTTAGTTCTTTGGTCAAATGACTTATTGATAAAAGTTTATGAGATAATTTAGTAACATAAAGACAATTAGAGAGTGAAATATCATAAGAGAATCAGAAATTTTCGATTTCATTGAATCGGATATTTTCTAACAGTGTTATTTATTTTCCCAAAATCTTTTTTTATCATAAGTCATTGAATCCGTTGCACCACAATCAAATATCCAGTTTGAATTTTGTTAATAGATGAAGGTTTTGGGTCTTGGCTTGGGTTTGTAGGTGGGTTTTGTGAATTGTGCGAGTTTTGGGAATCAAGTGGATTTTAGGAATTTCGTGGTTTCTTTGTTTTTTTGGGTCGTGTTTTATCCATTCACACTTGGCTTCCATGCCTATTTATCTTCTATGTGGGTTACTTAAAGTTTCCTCCTTTGTCACTCCCCTTGATTTACTCATCATTCCCACCATTACTTGAGACTACTTCCTTAAGGTTGCTTGCTGCCTTTGTTTCGTCCATCATCTTCTTCTCCCTTACTCGTGTCTACAACGAGTCCTACTGTCCCGATTTTGTCCCTTTCTTCTTCAAGTCCATCCACCAATCTAGATATCTGACCAACTTGAAGCTACCTTCGCGTGTGTGCTTTGTGCCGCCCCAATAGGTGCACTTCAGGTGGGTCTTGTCCATGTCCCACTATGATGAAGCTTTATCAGGGCAAGCTCTTGATATAAAGCCACTCTCAATGCTCTAATTTTGGGCTGAAGAGGAGGCTACTCCTCTCATGATTCCCCTTCGTGTAATCTCTTACCAAATGGCACTGTATGCTACCTCCACTGTAGGCAATGGGTCTTGATTCACAAGATCCCGACGATCCTTTTCGAGTGAACCATCCAATCTTGCAAGAAATTCATATAACATGTTTTGTTGTGTTATTTGATTGTGTATGATGATGTTTTCTTAGCACTTCACAGGGTTTGGCATTCTTCTATCACTATCCTTCCAAATTGATTTAAGTTTTCCATAGTAATTCTTAATGGTAACCTGTCCTTGTTTAATGGTGTTAGCCTTTACAATGAGACCGAACACTTGAAAACCCTCCCTTCCATTGTTGAACATTGCTTTTATGCCTTGCCATAGTTCCTTTGCTATTAGAAAATCAAAAAATTGATTCACCAACTCAGAGTCTATGCTTTCAAGTATCCATCTGATAACCACCGAGTCTCTCGGAGCACATTGACTATCCTTTTGATCATATCTAGACAGAGGCGCGACGGTGATGTGATTGAGCCATACTCCTCGTCCATTAAGGGCCAATTGTATTAGCTTGGACCACTTAGGCTCCGTTTAATAGGGCGTAAAACATTTTCAACTAAAAATGATTTTCCATGGAAAACTTTTTACGGTGAAAAACTCATTTTCATGGAACTTTTCCGTTGTATAGTTGCATGCAAAATGATTTTACATTTAAACATTTTTCGTTGTTTGGTTGAACTGAAAATCAATTACTCTTATTAACTTTTCTAATTGTATTCTCTTGTCATTTTTTAACTTTTTTCCGTTTTATGTATTAGATGTTTGTCATAGCTAAATTTGTTATGCTATAACAAATATTTTTATTCGAATAAGATAGATACTTTAATAACATTTATTTTAATAGAGTATGGTACTTTAATAATAAAGACACGAGATTCGAAAAAGACGTACTTAATTGATGATATTCGAATAAGATAGAAATTGTGGATTTTTATCCCAAATTTTAATAGAGAGAAAGTGTGGATCAGAGAGAGAGAGAGAGAGGTTACCGAGACGATAAGAAATAAAGAATGCATGAATAGAGCTAACCATGGGCCGAGCAGACACGCAGGTCAAGCAGGCACACTTTTGGCACAATATAACATGAGTACGGTCATGACATGACACGACACGACACGACACGCTATGGGTGACAAAAAAAAATTTAGGCACTAGCACGCGAGCAGCGCCCCAATTTGGCACGAAGCACGACCTAAAACACGCTATTATTTAGTATTATTTAATATTATTATTAGTTGTAATATTATTATTACTACTACAATTAATATTACTATTATTTTTAATATTATTATATTCTTATAATAGAATTTATATTATCTAAAATTATTTTTTTTAATTCTACTATATACTTTATTTTTATTTTTTATTAAAAAATTAAGCCAGTACGAGGCACGACACGGTACACCAAGAACGTAGGTCGTGCTAGGCTATTGGCCGAGTTTTAGGGAAAGGTATCACGACACAGCACGACACCACCACAAGTAGACATAGTACAACACGACAAGAGGTTAGGCGCGAGCTGACACGGTCCATGACGGGTACGGTACGACCTGATAACCGGTATTTTAGGTCGTTAACTAAAAGACAGGTTATGCAAACAATATTTATTCCAACCTACAAACTATACGAGTATAGTGGAGTAGGGGGTTGAACCACGAAGACAAGGTATATCAAGACTCTAACTTTTAACACAACCGGACTATTGGGAGTTGGAAATTCAATTAAAACTAATAACTAGAAGATGGATGACGATAAATCACGAAATAAAGCAAGTAAAGAAAAACGGGGACAAGATTGGATTCACCCTAGGAATGAAGCTTTCAAAACCGAACATGATAGATTGGAGAAAATATGATAATAACTAGCATGGACATCCAAGAATACGAGAGGAAGTTGGTGATTCCACAAATCACAACGAATGACCTATAATCGCCCTATGTCTCCAAAGGAGTGGCAGGACAAGATTCGCATCGGATTCCGAAACTATTTATTATCATCGTTTCTACAACCTTAAGCAATAAAGATCATATCTTTCCTAGGGTTTCACCAATCAAAACCCCTAAAAGAATTACTCACACATATTCATGCTTAAAGACGTAAAGATATTCAAAGATGCAATAGAAACAAACATGGAATGAAATCGCGAGAATGAAAACAATTCATAAATTATGCTAATAAATGATAAACATAAAACTAAACATGCAAAGAAATGAATGAATGAATTAAGAGCAAAGGAATTGATTAAGACTTACAAAAGCTTCAATTTGATATCCACGAAAAGAATTCGAACTACAAAGCGTTGAGGAAACTGAAAACCGAAAGCTAAAACTAAAAGAATTTGGAGGCTAAAGAAATCTAAAAGTGCATAAAAGTATAAAACCTAGCTCCCCCTCCTCTCATCAGAGGAAGGGGGTATTTATAACAAAATAAGAAAAACCTATGAAAACCCTAAAATGCATAGGAGTCGGCCTTAAAAAGAAGTAGTTGATCCAGAGGAAAACACTGTCATTCGCTTGAATGTTAGTCCCATTCGGTCGAATACAATCCCATTCGCCCGAATGGTCTTACATTCGCCCATACTAGAGGCTTCGAGGGATCGATCTCTGTCAAGCATTCGCCCGAATAATGATGTTGATTCGGCCGAATGGAATCTCATTCGCCCGAATGAGTTCCATTCGGCATTCCCAGTGACCAAGGGTCAAATGCTGTGAAGACTGCCTCTCATTCAACCGAATGAGTCTCAGATTCGGTCGAATCTGAACCATTTGGTCGAATGTCTCTCAAATTCGGTCGAATCTAAGACCATTCTTTCCTCTTTTTCACTTCTCTCTTTTCTGAACTCCGTGGGATCTTCATGAGTGACTTCAAACACTTGCCCAAGCTATGATACATGTGTCAAAGACTCGAATGTATCACATTTCACCTTGAAATCATCAAAAGTACCTGAAATGAACTTAAGACAACTCGAAAACAAGATCAAGGTAAAATCAAGCACAATATGCATAAAACCAATACAAAACTACGAGACTTGACACTAAAACGAGATCATAAACGTGTTCTAAAACGAGCATATTAACTTCCCCTAAGCTAAACCGTTGCTAGTCCGTAGCAAACGATATAGGAAGGTGAAGTGATAGCTTAGGGCAAAATGAATGAAGAGACGAATGAAGATCATGAGAAGTGGAAATCAAGACCATGCAAGCCGTGCACGTGCAAAACTCTTCCCTAGCCATGGGTGTGCAAGTACAATGGGATTTATAAAGCATAATCAACTTTTTACACCTACCCGGGATCACCAAGCAAGCTACATCATAGTTCATTCCGCCCACTACCTAACGAGGTCGCAAGTCTACGCTCTCAAGGTTATTTCCCAAGAGGTGTGGGAAATTTCCATTACGCTCATGTGTTTATAGGGTATGTGTTTCGCTCGAAATCATGCGACTGAAGATGAGTCGGGAATTAAACACCTAAACAGGGAGAAATCTCGTAAATCATGTCTTATCTGCTCTCCAGCACTGATCTTACTAATCAGGTTAGGTCGAACATGTTTGGAAAGGGTTGTAATGCAGGCTCGGATCGAGGTACGGTAGAATTTGGGAATGTGGGGTTGAAATAGAGGATAGTAAGTGATCCAGGGAAATAAAACCGAGGAAGACTACGCCTTCCGACAACCATGTCAATCCCAAAATTCCCAATAATAGACTCTAATACACTATGTCAACTTTATTCTCAACCTTTTTCTCTATTATCTTTTTGTTTATTTTCTTTTCTTTTTCTCTTTTTTTTTGTTTTTTCTTTCTTTTTCCCTATTTTTCTTTTTTTGTGCTTTTCAAGCTTTTTCTGAACTTTCTATGTGCATACTTCTTTGAAATACACTAAGACTAGTGTATGTAGTCAAATCATCCAATGATCATTTCCCCAAACCAAAATCCTATATTACAATGCTACAAATATCAACTTTACTATGATCACATGACTATCCTCTAGGTAAAAAGAGGGAGTATTTGATTCATGTGGAGTTAGATAGTGTGGCTACAAAAGAAGGTAAAGGCACAAATTTGGCTCAACCTAGAGTAAATTGATTTTTATGGTAGGCACTTTGGCTATGAAGCTTTAACTACAAACGTGTTATCATCCCTAACCTTTAGAAAAGTAGACTATGTTGGAGGAGAACAAATACAATTCTTAAGATTCCCTGACTAATACTCAACAATACAAGACTCATAATAAAGTCCTAAAAGGCTCAATCCTCACTAGGTTAGTCGAAATGCGCATCAATAGGTAGTCATCCAAACCACATACCAAGCAAGCTCAAATCCCCCAAGCTAAGTGAAAATCAGTCGATAAACTCAGACCCAAAACAGGCACAGGGCTAGGGGAACACGAGTTTGCATAAAATCAACGTAAAGTGCACAACAGAAGCTTGCATGCTTATGATGGACAAAAGAAGGGGACACATGATGCAAAGAAGGGTAAAAACAAATATAAAAAAAACTAAATACATAAATTTGGATTTTCGAGTAAGCAATCATACCAGTACGTGGGTGCAGCGGCATGTGGAACTTATTATATAAATACCTGAAAACAACACCAAAAAAAAAAGCAAAGCGCAAAACACAAAATAACACCTAGAAATAGACACAAAACATGAAGCAATGCAACACTACACAACACTAAACTGACAGCCAAGACCAAAGGACACGCGAAAGAATGAGTAGTGGACTATGGATACCCCCCCAAGCTAGGGTGAAGTCGTCCTCAGCGCTAAGGGAGGCCGTTAGGTCTACCACTACTCATCCCCCATAAATTCCTTATCATCCCCTTGGTCCTCCTCCTCATTAACCTCCTCCTCCCCACCCGTATAATCCATCTCATAGTCATCCGAGGCTCTTCTAGGAGCCGGTGGGGTAAAGTTATTAAACCTACGCCTACCCACCCACAACCGATCAAACCCATGACTTAGTGATATCTCGTTATAGTTGTCATGGTGAAGGTACCAGGAAGGGGTGGCCATGCTTTCGCCGACCATGTGGGAGCGATAGGCCATATCATACCATGGGGAGTTTGCCTGCTCGAAGTTTTGCTCGAGGTGTTCGAGACGGGCGGTGTGGTGGGCTTAGGTGGTGAGGACCTGGTCAAGCCGTCTCTCTATGCGTCCTAGGGAGGACATAATATCTGATTCAGATTCATCATCTGAATCGGCATGGTCTTTCAAGACTAAGGTAGAAGTCCTAGGTTTATCGCGCATAGAAAGTGTATGAGGGCGAGGAGGGGGTACAAGTGAGGGCTCTACCGCGTATCTCGGTACATCGCCTTCTAAGAGATACGAGGCCCCAAACTGAACTAGGGGAGGTAATTGAGGAAAAGGAAGGGGGATGGTGCAGTCTTTCAAGTACCGCCATCGCATAGGGTCCGCAAAAATAAAGCCAGCCCGCACGAGGCATTGCTCGTGAAGGGTAGTGGAACTGGCATAATGTTCATCGAATTCTACAGGATTTATGACGTTCAAGAATTCAGCAATGCGGAATACGTGTCCCCCTAAACATAAGTCAGTGGTTGCATTCAGGGTGGCTGTGTTGTTTAGAAACTTCCACAGCGTCATTGGCAGGCTTAGGGCAGTGTCTTCGTGTGGTGTAAGGTAACGTGCAACATGTGCACCTCGTGTGTTCGTACTAGGTGAGGGCTAGGGGAAGGGAACAAAGTCTCCCTAGAAAATTTAAAGAACATGCGCAAAACAGGGTGCTGTACATCAGAAGCATAAATATTTCTATTCGGATAAACAAGCCAGCCAGTTATTTTAGGCCATAACTCGGAAACCCGAGAGTTGTCCGGTTGTTTATCCGGAATAGGCTCGTTATGGAAACCAAACACGGCGCAAAATGCAGCATAATCAAGAAAATAGGTTGCATTCCTTAGCCTAAAAGACAAATGCAGCATATCATCTCGTTGACACGGGGTTAGGGAACTAAGAAACTCATAAGTTAAGAGCTTATGAATCGGGTGCCACATGTTTATCCAGTTCTCTAACCCACATGCAGTTAATAGTGCAACAAATTGCTCGTATATGCCCATTCGTTGCAAAATTAAAAGGTCTAAATAACAAGTGGAGTTGATTTTTCGTACCTTAAGCCTTTGGAAACGCTCATATTGCTCCAAAGATATGAAAATTACCGTTGGATGGTCCTCATCGAACCATAATTCCTGGCCGAGAAGTCTTTGTTGGCCCTCCGGTTGTTGAGAACCGGTTTGTTGAGCTTCCCATACCGCACCCGAAGAGGAACCTTCTCCATGCTTTTTAGACCTCTTGAAGGGGTTCCTCAAGGTTCTCCTTAGACCCATAGTAGTTGAGGATGATTGGGAAGGGAGTAGAGGAATTTGAGAGAGAGCAAGAGTGTGAGGGGAGACGACCGAATTGTAGGTGTGAAGAAATATGGGTGTGAAATCCCGTGGAACGAGCTTGTATTTATAGGCCTGGCTTCCATTCAGCCGAATATTCGCCCGAATGGATGCCCTGTTCGGTCGAATGGCTATGAGCAACGAAGAATTCGTCGCTCCCATTCGACCGAATACAAAACCTTTTCGGTCGAATGTCACACCATTCGACCGAACGATCACTCCATTCGGGGTTACCAGCAGCTTCAAAGTTTTCCTCAGAAGATCTATTCGACCGAATGGAGGATACCATTCGGTCGAATGAAATCTATTCGGCTGAATATATCTCTTCATTCGGTATTCTCAGAGACCTCTCCAATTTTGATTAACTGCATTCTTAATGGCCATTCGGCCGAAGGGACCTCTTATTCGGCCGAAGGGACCTCTTATTCGGCCGAATGGAGTGCGATTTTGCACTTTCTGTGCGTTTAGCAATCAAAACACTTGCTTTCTCAAAAACAATCAATGTACTCTGAGTTAGTTTGACAAAAATCCAAATAAACCGGGTTACCTCCCGTAAGTGCTTTGTTTAACGTCGTTTAGCTCGACGTGGCTCGGGTAATTAAGACACAAGGACAAAAGTTAAACTAAGTACTTAAAACCTAACAAATCTCTAAAGAACAATGATTCAAAGTAAGGATACGCGATAAGTGCCAATAATTATACCAATCATTCGACCTTGACATCATCTAACCTTATAAGCTCAATTGTGTTGACATTGTGAAGGCTGCTTTCATGGAAGAGTTTTAACCGATGTCCATTAACAACGAAACTTCCTCCATGATGGTCTTTCAGCTCTACCGTTCCATAGGGGAAAACTTGTAAAATCTCGAATGGCTCAGACCACCTTGATTTTAATTTCCCGGGGAATAACTTAGCTCCTGAATTAAAGAGCAGCACTTTATCGCCTATAAGGAACTCTCATTGAATGATACGTTGGTCGTGCCAACGCTTAGTACGTTCCTTGTAGATGTGCATGTTGTGGAATGCTTCGAGCCGTAGTTCTTCCAATTCTTGTAATTGGGCGGCTCGCTTCTCGCAGAATAAGGTAGGGTCCAAATTTAGAGTTTGGATCGCCCACTAAGACTTGTATTCCAATTCCACCGGTAGATGACAGGATTTCCCATACAATAGCCGGAACGGGGTGGTGCCAATAGGGGTTTTGTAACATGTCCGGTGGGCCCAAAGAGCATCATCTAACTTTAGAGACCAATCCTTCCTGTTTGGGTTTACCACCTTCTTGAGAATTCTCTTGATTTCCCTATTAGCTACTTCCACCTGTCCTTGAGTTTGGGGATGGTAGGGAGAGCCGACTTTGTGCACGACTCCATAACTTTTTAATAATTTGTTTAGTTCATGCTTAGCAAAGTGTGAACCCCCATCACTTATGACTATTTTGGGAACACCGAATCGAGGGAAGATTATGCTTTTGAAAAGCCTAATAACTACTTTGTGATCGTTCATAGGCAAGGCGATGGCCTCCACCCACTTAGACACATAGTAAATCCCTACTAAAATGTATTGGTTCCCATGAGATGAAATAAATGGGCCCATAAAGTCAATTCCCCAACAGTCGAATACTTCACACTCAAGGATGTAGTTTTGAGGCAGCTCATTTCGCATTGAGATATTGCCAACTTTTTGGCACCTCTCACAGCTTTTCACAAAAGTTTCAACATCCTTGTGTAACGTTGGACAATAGAAACCTGCGGTGGCAACCTTAGCAGCAGTGTTCATTATACCATGGTGACCGCCACACACGTATGAATGACAGTGAGTTAGGATTTTGGGAACTTCCTCTTCAGTGACACAACGACGAATTTTGCTGTCTGCGCAGGCATGAAATAAATAGGGATCATCCCAAAAGAAGTTCCCGACTTTACCGAAGAAAGCCTTTTTCATAGCCCTTGACTCGAACTCTGGAAGTTCTCCACAAGCTAAATAATTCGCAATATCTGCGAACCAAGGGGCTTTCCCAACTACTATTGTTGTCATTAGGGTTTCTTTGACCATTTCATCTTGGATAGGTAAGGCGTCATTATTCAGTTCGGGTAACCTAGACAAATGGTCGGCTACCACATTTTCGCTAACTTTCCTATCTTTTAACTCGAAATCGAACTCCTCTAGTAGGAGCACCCAACGGATTAACCTCGGATTTGCATATCTCTTTGTCATTAAAAACTTCAGAGCTGAGTGATCAGTAAAGACTACAACTTTTGAACAAATAAGATATTGGCGTAGTCTCTCAAAAGCATAGACTACCCCAGCATTTCCTTTTCAGTTGTAAAGTAGTTACGTTGTGCAGGATCCAGTGTTTTACTGATATAGCATATAACGTGGTGCTTTCCTTCCTTTTTCTGCCCAAGGACATCACCAACAGAAATATCACTGGCATCGTACATCAGCTCAAATGGCAAATGATAACCGGTTTTCTAGGTCGTTAACTAAAAGACAGGTTATGCAAACAATATTTATTCCAACCTACAAACTATACGAGTATAGCGGAGTAGGGGGTCGAACCACGAAGACAAGGTATACCAAGACTTAGACTTTTAACACAACCGGACTAATTGGGGTTGGAAATTCAGTTAAAACTAACAGGCGGAAAATAAATGACGACAATTCACGAAGTAAAGCAAGTAGAGAAAAACGGGGACAAGATTGGATTCACCCTAGGAATGAAGCTTCAAATCGAACATGATAGATTACAGAAAATCTGTTAATAACTAGCATGGATACCCGAGAACACGAGAGGAAGTTGGTGACCCTATAGATCACACGAACAACCTATAATCGCCCTATGTCTCCAAAGGAGTGGCAGGACAAGATTCGCATCGGAATCCGAAACTATTTATTAACATCGTTTCTACAATCTTAAGCAATAAAGATCATAGCTTTCCTAGGGTTTCACCAATCAAAACCTCTAAAAGAATTACTCACTCATATTCATGCTTAAAAACATAAAGATATTAAAAGATACAGCAGAAACGAACGTGGAATGAAATCGAGAATGAAAACAAAATCAGAATTAATAAACGATAGACTTAGAACTAAACATGCAATGAAATAAAGCAATGGATTAAGATTAAAGGAAGGAATTAAACTTACAAAAGCTTCAAATTGAAATCCACGAAAAGAATCCGAACTACAAAGCGTTGAAGAAAAACTGAAAATTGAAAGCTTAAACTAAAAGAGTTTGGAGGCTAAGAAATCTAAAAGTACATAAAAGTATTTAACCTAGCTCTCCCCTCCTCCTCAGAGGAAGGGGGTATTTATAACAAAATAAGAAAAACCTACGAAAAACCCTAAAGTGCATAGGAGCCGGCCCTAAAAAGAAGTAGTTGATCCGGAGGAAAACACTTTCATTCGCCCGAATCTATGTATCATTCGGCCGAATGTAATCCCATTCGCCCGAATTGTCTTCCATTCGCCCATTCCAGAGGCTTCGGGGAATCGATCTCTGTCAAGCATTCGCCCGAATGTATAGTCTGATTCGGCCGAATGGAAGCTCATTCGCCCGAATGAGTTCCATTCGGCCTTTCCAGTAGAAAGGCTCGAGAATTCTGAAACTGCCTCTCATTCGACCGAATGAGTCTCAGATTCGGTCGAATCTGCAGCCATTCGGTCGAATGTCTCTCAGATTCGGTCGAATCTGAGAGCATTCTTCCCTCTTTTCACTTCCCTCTTTTCTGAACTCCGTGAAATCTTCATCGATGACTTCAAACTCTTGCCCAAGCTAAGATATGTGTGTCAAAGGCTCGAATGTATCGCCTTTCACCTTGAAATCATCAAAATTGCCTGAAATAAACTTAAGACAACTTGAAAACAAGATCAAGGTAAAATCAAGCATAATATACATAAAACCATTACAAAACTACGAGACTTGACACTAAAATGAGTTAATAAATGTGCTCTAAAACGAGCACATCAACTTCCCCCAAGCTAGACCGTTGCTAGTCCCTAGCAAACGAATTAGAAAGGTGAAATGACAGCGAAAGGCAATATGAATGAAGAAATGAATGAAGAGACTAATGAAAAACATGAGAAGTGAAGTTCAAGTCGATGCAAGCCGTGCACGTGCGAAACTCTTCCCTAGCCATGGGTGTGCAAGTACAATGGGATTTAAAAAGCATAATCAACTTTTTACACTTACTCGGGATTGCCGAGCGAGCCACATCATAATTCATTCCACCCACTACCTAATGAGGTCGCAAGTCTACGCTCCCAAGGTTATTTCCCACGAGGTGAGGGAAATTTCCATTACGCTCATGTGTTTATGGGGTATGTGTTTCACTCGAAGTCATCCGACTAAAGGTGAGTCGGGAATTAAACACCTAAGCAGGGAGAAATCTCGTAAATCGTGTCTTATCTGCTCTCCAGCACTGATCTTACTAATCAGGTTAAGTCGAACAGGTTTGAAAGAGGGTTGTAATGTAGGTCAGGGTCGAGGTATGGTAGAATTTGGGAATGTGGAGTTGAAATAGAGGATAGTAAATGATCCAAGGAAGTAAAACCGAGGAAGATTATGCCTTCCGACAACCATGTCAATCCCAAAATTCCCAATAGTAGACTAATACACTATGTCAACTTTATTCTCAACTTCTTCTCTAATTTCTTTTGTTTTTTTTTCTTTTTTTTTCTTTTTTTTTCTTTTTTCCTTTTTTTTTTCTTTTTTTTTTTCTTTCTTTTGTGCTTTTCAAGCTTTTTCTGAGCTTTCTATGTGCATACTTCTTTGAAATGCACTAAGACTAGTGTATGTAGTCAAATCATCCAATGATCATTTCCCCAAACCGAAATCCTATATTACAATGCTACAAACATCAACTTCACTATGATCACCTGACTATCCTCTAGGTAAAAAGAGGGAGTATTTGGTTCATGTGGAGTTAGATAGCGTGGCTACAAAAGAAGGTAAAGGCACAAATTTGGCTCAACCTAGAGTAAATTGATTTTCATATGTAGCTTTTAACTACAAACGTGTTATCATCCCTAACCTTTAGAAAAGTAGACCATGCTGGAGGAGAACAGACACAATTCTTAAGATTCCCTGACTAACACTCATCAATATAGGACTCATAATAGAGTCCTAAAGGCTCAATCCTTACTAGGTTAGTCGAAATGCGCCTCAATAGGTAGTCATCCAAACCACATACCAAGCAAGCTCAGATCCCCCCAAGCTAAGTGAAAAACAGTTGATAAACTCATACCCAAAACAGGCACAGGGCTACGGGAATACGAATTTGTATAAAGTCAGTGCACAACAGAGGCTTGCATGTTTGTTTGGGATATAGGATGGGGAAGGGGGGCATGTGATGCAAAGAAGGGTAAAAAAAAAACAAATATAAAAATAACTAAAATACATAAATTTTTTTCGCATAGGAGATAATACCAGTACTGGGTGCAGCGGCATATGGAACTTCTTGTATATATCCCTGAAAACAACACCAAAAAGCAAAGCGCAAAACACAAAATAACACCTAGAAATAAAACACGAAGCAACGAAACGCTACACAACACTAAACTGACAACCAAGACCAAAGGACACGCGAAAGAATGAGTAGTGGACTATGGATATCCCCCCCAAGCTAGGATGAAGCCGTCCTCGGCGCTAAGGGAGGCCGTTAGGTCCACCACTACTCATCCCCCATAAATTCCTCATCATCCCCCTGGTCATCCTCCTCATTAACCTCCTCTTCCCCACCCGTGTAGTCCATCCCATAGTCGTCCGAGGCTCTTCTAGGAGCCGGCGGAGTGAAGTTATTGAACCTACGCCTACCCACCCTCAACCGGTCAAACCCATGACTTAGTGATATCTCGTTATAGTTGTCATGGCGAGGGTACCAGGAAGGGGTGGCCATGCTTTCACCGACCATGTGGGAGCGGTAGGCCATATCATACCATGGGTAGTTCGCCCGCTCGAAGTTTTGTTCAAGGTGTTCGAGCCGGGCGGTGTGATGGGCTTGGGTGGTGAGGACCTGATCAAGCCTTCTCTCTATGCGTCCTAGGGAGGACATAATGTCAGATTCAGACTCATCGTCTGAATCGTCATGGTCCAGTAAGACCGAGGTAGAGGCTCTAGGTCGGTCACGCATAGAGAGGGTGTGAGGGCGAGGAGGTGGTACAAGTGGGGGCTCGACAGCGTATCTCGGCACGTCGCCTTCTAAGAGATACGAGGCCCCAAACTGGACTAGGGGAGGTAAATGAGGGCAGGGGAGGGGGATGGTGCGGTCTTTCAAGTACCGCCATCGCATGGGGTCCGCAAAGATGAAGCCAGCCCGTACGAGGCACTGCTCGTGAAGGGTAGTGGAACTGGCATATCTTTCGCTGAATTCCACAGGATTCATGACGTTCAGGAATTCAGCAATGCGGCATACGTGTCCCCCTAAACATAAGTCAGTAGTAGCGTTTAGGGTGGCTGTGTTGTTTAGAAACTTCCACAGCGTCATTGGCAAGCTTAGTGCAGTGTCGTCGTGCGGTGCAAGATAGCGGTGCAAGATGTGCACCTCGTGCGTTCGTACTAGGTGAAGGCTAGGGGAAGGGAACAGAGTCTCCCTAGCAAATTTAAAGAACATGCGCAAAACTGGGTGTTGCACATCAGAGGCATATATGTTCCTATTCGGATAAACAAGCCGGCCAGCTATTTTAGGCCATAGCTCGGAAACCCGAGAGTTGTCCGGTTGTTTATCCGGAATAGGCTCGTTATTGAAACCAAATACGGCACAAAATGCAGCATAATCAAGAAAATAGGTTGCATTCCTTAGCCTAAAAGATAAATGCAACCTACCATCTCTTTGGCACGGGGTTAGGGAACTAAGAAACTCATAAGTTAAGAGCTTATGAGTTGGGTGCCACATGTTAATCCAATTTTCTAACCCACATGCAGTTAATAATGCAACAAATTGCTCGTATATACCCATTCTTTGCAAAATTGATATGTCTAAATAACGAGTAGAGTTGATTTTTCGTACCTTAAGTCGTTGGAAACGCTCATATTGCTCCAAAGATACGAAAATAACCGTAGGGTGGTCCTCATCGAACCATAGTTCCTGGCCAGGAAGCCTTTGTGGACCCTCCGGTTGTTGAGAACCGGTATGTTGTGCTTCCTGAGCCGCACCCGAAGAGGAACCCTCTCCATGCTTCTTGGATCTTTTGAAGGGGTTCCTTAAAGTTCTCCTTGGACCCATGATAATTGAAGATGATTTGGAGGGGAGTAGAAGGATTTGAGAGAGAGCAAGAGTGTTGGGGGGAGTCGGCCGAATGAGAGGAAATGTTCGGTGTGATTTTTCGTGGAATGAGTTGATATTTATAGAACTGACCTCCATTCGGTCGAATGGGGCTTCCATTCGGTCGAATGGTGTCCTATTCGCCCGAATGGATAACCTGTTCGGTCGAATGGATAATTGTTACGAAGAATCTTCGCTCCCATTCGACCGAATAGGTCTCTTCATTCGGTCGAATGTGACTTCATTCGACCGAATGTTGGCTTCATTCGGCATTATCAGCAACCTTGTAAAATACTCCCATAAGATCTATTCGACCGAATGGCTTACTACATTCGGTCGAATGAGATTCATTCGGCCGAATTGAAACTGCATTCGGCATTATCAGGAACTTGGCAAAAATTGTGTTTAGCTCCATCTTCGATTTCATTCGGCCGAATGGACCTATCATTCGGCCGAATGGGCAGCGATTTCATCAAAACACTTGTGCCCTCTCAAAATCCATCAATATACTATGATTAAGTTGCTTGAAAATCCAAATAAACCGGGTTACCTCCCGTAAGTGCTTTGTTTAACGTCGTTTAGCTCGACGTAGCTCGGGTAATTAAACAAAGACAAAAGGGAGACTAAGCAATTAAAATCTAAAAAAAAGAAAACGGTAAAGGACGATGATTCAAAGTAGGGATACTCGATAAGGGTCAATGATTATACCAATCATTCGACTTTGACATCATCTAACTTTATAAGGTCAACGGTGTTGACATTGTGAAGGCTGCTCTCATGGAAGAGTTTTAACCGATGTCCATTAACAACGAAACGTCCTCCATGATGGTCTTTCAGTTCTACCGTTCCATACGGGAAAACTTGTGAAATCTCGAATGGCCCAGACCACCGTGATTTTAACTTTCCGGGGAATAACTTAGCCCTTGAATTAAAGAGCAGCACTTTATCTCCTACAAGGAACTCTCGTTGGATGATACGTTGGTCGTGCCAACGCTTAGTACGTTCCTTGTAGATGTGCATGTTATGGAATGCATCGAGCCGTAGTTCTTCCAATTCTCGTAATTGGGCGGCTCGCTTCTCGCAGAATAAGGTGGGATCCAAATTTAGAGTTTGGATCGCCCACCAAGATTTGCATTCCAGTTCCACCGGTAGGTGACAGGATTTCCCATATAAAAGCCGGAACGGGGTGGTACCAATAGGGGTTTTGTAACACGTCCGGTGGGCCCAAAGAGCGTCATCTAGCTTTAGAGACCAATCTTTCCTATTTGGGTTTACCACCTTCTCGAGAATCCTCTTGATTTCCCTATTAGCTACTTCCACCTGTCCTTGAGTTTGGGGATGGTAGGGTGATCCAACTTTGTGCACGACTCCATAATTTTTCAATAATTTATTTAGTTCGTGCTTAGCAAAGTGTGATCCCCCATCACTTATGACTATTTTGGGAACACCGAATCGAGGAAAGATTATGCTTTTTAAAAGCTTAATAACCACTTTGTGATCATTCGTAGGTGAGGCGATGGCTTCCACCCACTTAGACACATAATCAATTCCTACTAAAATATATTGGTTCCCACGAGATAAAACAAATGGGCCCATAAAGTCGATTCCCCAACAGTCGAACACTTCACACTCAAGGATGTAGTTTTGAGGCATCTCATTTCGCATTGAGATGTTGCCAACTTTTTGGCACCTCTCACAGCTTTTCACAAACGTTTCAACATCCTTGTGTAACGTTGGCCAATAGAAACCTGCGGTGGCAACCTTAGCAGCAGTGTTCATTATACCATGGTGGCCGCCACACGCGTAGGAATGACAATGAGTTAGGATTTTTGGAACTTCTTCTTCAGTGACGCAGCGGCGGATTATTCCGTCTGCGCAAGCATGAAATAAGTAGGGATCGTCCCAAAAGAAGTTCCCGACTTTACCAAAGAAAGCCTTTTTCATGGCCCTTGATTCGAACTCTGGAAGTTCTCCACAAGCTAAATAATTCGCAATATCTGCGAACCAAGGGGCTTTCCCAACTACTATTGCTGTCATTAGGGTTTCTTCGACCATTTCGTCATGGATAGGTACGGCGTCGTTATTAAGCTCGGGTAGCCTAGACAAATGGTCAGCTACCACATTTTCGCTACCTTTCCTATCCCTCAACTCAAAGTCAAACTCCTGTAATAGGAGCACCCAATGGATCAACCTCGGCTTAGCATCTCTCTTGGTCATTAAAAACTTCAGAGCCGAGTGATCAGTGAATACTACAACTTTTGAACAGATGAGATATTGGCGCAATCTCTCAAAAGCATAGACGACTGCTAGCATTTCTTTTTCAGTTGTAGTGTAGTTGCGTTGTGCATGGTCCAGTGTTTTACTGATATAACATATAACATGGTGCTTTCCCTCCTTTTTCTGCCCAAGGACAGCACCAACAGAAATATCACTGGCATCGCACATCAATTCAAATGGCAAACTCCAATCCGGAGCTTGCACGATGGGCGCAGAAATTAGAGCCTCTTTTAGCCTGTTAAAGGCATTCATACACCTCTCATCAAAGTGAAATTCAACATCTTTCTGAAGAAGTTCATTCAAGGGTTTTGCTAGAGTCGAAAATCCTAGGATGAGACGCCTATAGAATCCTGCGTGTCCAAGAAAGGATCGTACTCCTGTAACTGAGGTAGGTACCGGAAGATTCCTTATCACGTCAATTTTGGCAGGATCCACCTCTATGCCTTTGTAAGACACTTTGTGGCCTAGGACGATGCCTTCTTGAACTAAAAAGTGACATTTCTCCCAATTTAGTACAAGATTCGTTTCTTGACACCTTAATAGTACTTTCTCAAGATGTGTCAAGCACGTGTCAAGAGAGGACCCTCCAACAGAAAAATCATCCATGAACACTTCCATAAAGTCCTCTAACATATCGACGAATATAGCCAACATGCACCTCTGGAAGGTGGATGGAGCATTGCATAAACCGAAGGGCATTCTCCTGTAGGCAAAAGTCCCAAAAGGGCAGGTGAAAGTTGTTTTCTGTTGGTCCTCGGGGTGGATCGGGATTTGAAAGAAACCCGAGTAACCATCTAGAAAACAATAGTACCTGTGCCTGGCAAGTCTTTCAAGCATCTCATCGATGAAGGGTAAGGGAAAGTGATCTTTTCTGGTTGCTTTATTGAGTTTGCGATAGTCAATGCAAACTCGCCATCCCGTGGTGGCTCTTGTGGGGATCATCTCTCCTCGGTCATTTTCGACGATGGTTATTCCTCCCTTTTTAGGAACAACATGAACTGGGCTAACCCATCTACTATCTGAAATTGAGTAGATGATGCCGGCCTGGAGGAGTTTGAGGATTTCATCCTTAACGACCTCTTTCATGTTGGGATTGAGCCGTCTTTGAGGCTCAATGGAGGAAAATTGTTCATCATCAAGATGAATCCGGTGCATAACAAGGGATGGACTAATCCCTTTTAAATCACCTAGTGAATACCCTATGACATCTCGATATTTCCTTAATAAAACAAGTAATTTTTCCAAAGAAATGTCATCGAGTTCAGAATTCACTATGACCGGGCTTCCTTCATCTTCATCGAGATAGGCATACTTTAAGCTGGGAGGTAGAGGTTTTAAAGTCACTTTGGGGAAAGATTTAGGACCTTCCCTTTTATGCGTAATACTTTCCTCTACCTCGTAAAGATGCTCATATTCTGCTTCTTTTTCAGAATCCTGGGCCGTATCTAACCGGCCTTCCAACAGCTCATTTATAGTAGGGGTATCCTCATCAATCATTTGACACCCAACCTCTACTTCCTTGTCCTCACAACTAACCTCACTCTCCCTTTCACCTTCTTCAAGGCGACAGATCTGCTCAACCATAGGCTTCTTTAAAAGGGGAGAGATTTTGAAAACTACCTTTACTTGGGCAACTTCTACCGTTATGGTATCATCATGGCAATTAATAACTGCCCGAAGCGTTTTCAGAACGGCTCTGCCCAAGATAAGTGGAGTATAAGGGTCCTCTTCCATTTCCATTACCACAAAATCACAAGGGACCACTAGTTCTCCTACTTGTATAGGTATGTCATCGAGCTCTCCACATGGCACTTTAATGCTCCTATCAGCCAGTTGGATTGTTTTCCTTGAAGGTCGGAGGGCAAAGGGGAGCTTTTTGGCGATCGATAGGGGCATAAGACTAATCGAAGCCCCTAAATCGGCGAGCGCCCCTTTAGGATCAAGGTTTCCCAACTTCACAGGGAGGTTATAAGGACCGGGATCTCGCTCTTTCATAGGCATTTTCCCTTGCAGTATAGAGCTAACTTGATGAGGGAGACTGATTACCTCTTCCTCAAGCTTTTTCTTGTTGGACAGTGAGTCTTTCAAGAACTTAGCATACTTTGGCATTTGTGCCATAGCATCGAGGAATGGGATTTTCATCTCCATCTTCTGAAGATGTTCAAGAAACTTCTTGAACTTATCATCAAGTTGCTTCTCAACTTTCCTATAGGGAAAAGGAAGCGGTGGTGCATATAACCGGTCTAACTTCTTTCTTTCCTCAGCTTTCTTCCTCCTCTCCTCCTCACTCTCTACTGGCTTCTCACTCCATGCCTTAGCATTGATGTCCTCCCTACCACTTTCATCTTCAACCCCTGGCATTTTACCATGTTCCTCCTCTTTTTCATCATTGTGTACTCTCGTCTCATCACTCACCCGCACCAAAGGTGTATCAACCGGATATGGGGGACTGTTATACTGAGTCCCTGATCTCAGGTGGATAGCCTTAGCAGTGTGTTGGTTTGGGTTCGTTTGCTGAGGAGGAGGTTGTATAGAGGGGTTAGGTTGAGGGTGAGATGGGAATAGCGGTGGTGCAGGAGGATTAGCCATTTGGGCCAGTTGAGTTTCAAACAACTTTTGCTGAGCTTGAAGTTGCTGCATTTGTTGGATGAGGGTCTGATTAATTTGCGTCAGACTCTGGTTCTGTTGAGCAAGAGTTGTTACTTGGGAGGCTAAATGGTCATTGGTTGAAGTGTGACCATGTTGTGGTTGAGGAGCCACATGATGAGGCTGACTAGGGGGAAAAGGCAGGTTTGAACTATTTCTAGGTCCTTGGTGAAACCCTGGGGGTCTATACACATTGGCCCTAGGTACGTTCCCATTAGTCTGGTTCCCCTGGAAACTTTGGTTATTAAATCCACCTTGACCATTTCTGTTGTATCCCGGGTGGAAATTTCCCTGGTTTTGGTTGGAGTTAAAGGGAGGTTTGTACTGTTGGTTGTTTGGGAAAGGTTGCTGCCCATACCCTACTCCTTGGCCCTGTCCACTATAGTTAAGGGCTGCCACATGATCAGGGTTATACCCATAACCGTCATAGTTCATCACCTGCGGTTCTGGGTTATACCCCCCATAGTCAACTGCAGCTACATGCTCGGAGTGCGAACCACCACAATAAGATGTATCATGGTTAGTACCCCCACATATGGCACATGCAAAGTGCTTTTCACGCATTGGGGGGTTGTTCGAACTACCGGCTAGGCTTAGTTTGGACAACTTTTTATCAATAACGGCTTCTATTTTGGCGCTAATGTTGTCCAAGTTAGTTGTGTCTAGCATCCCTCTAGGTAATCCCTGACTCCTAGTTCCTCCCCAGGCACTTTTCTTAGCAACTTCCTCTATTCTGGCCTTTACCTGGGTGCAAGGAATTTTGGAAAGCTGGCCACCTACAGCTGAGTCTAGAAGTGCTTTGGTGGAGTCGTTAAGACCATCGTAAAAGAATGTGTTGAGATGGTTCTCCCCGTACTCATGGTGGGGACATGCTCTAATCATTCTTTTAAACCTACTCCAAGTAGCACTAAGGTTCTCATCATCCTCTTGGGTGAATGACGCAATTTTCTTACGCCAATCCTGCGTTCGAACCGTAGGATAGAACCTTTCTAGAAATGCGGTTTTTAGTTGAGCCCAATTGACAATTGAATTGGGTTCTAAGCATTTATACCAATCCTTGGCATCTCCCGCTAGACTCAGATGGAAAAGGTGCATTCGCACATAATCAGGGCTATTAGGACAAGGAGGGATAAGTCCACAAATATCTGAGAATGCCTCTAGGTGTTGAAGAGGACATTCATTTCTTAAGCCACTGAATGGTGTTTCCTTAACCATTCTTGTGAACTGAGGATGAATTTGGTAAGGTGTAGTAGCAACAGGAAGTACTACACCCCCTTGGAACTCTTGTGAGCCAGGAGTTCCGAATTGGCCAAACAATTGATGTTCTTCGGCCATTATGGATATGGTAGGGTATTGGACAGATTGTGAGGTATACTTTGAAGAGCGTTGTCTAGTAACACGTTGGATTTCAGGATTTAAGGGTGTAATTGGCTGGTTTGACCTACGCGTGCTATGGGGCATGCAAACACCTAAGTCAAAGACAACCACACACAGAAATGGAAACAAAAAAATGGAAATAAAATAAATAAGGTTATGCTAAAACAAGTTAAGTCTAAATATTACGCCTTGTCCCCGGCAACGGCGCCATTTTGATAACCGGTTTTCTAGGTCGTTAACTAAAAGACAGGTTATGCAAACAATATTTATTCCAACCTACAAACTATACGAGTATAGCGGAGTAGGGGGTCGAACTACGAAGACAAGGTATACCAAGACTTAGACTTTTAACACAACCGGACTAATTGGGGTTGGAAATTCAGTTAAAACTAACAGGCGGAAAATAAATGACGACAATTCACGAAGTAAAGCAAGTAGAGAAAAACGGGGACAAGATTGGATTCACCCTAGGAATGAAGCTTCAAACCGAACATGATAGATTACAGAAAATCTGTTAATAACTAGCATGGATACCCGAGAACACGAGAGGAAGTTGGTGACCCTATAGATCACACGAACAACCTATAATCGCCCTATGTCTCCAAAGGAGTGGCAGGACAAGATTCGCATCGGAATCCGAAACTATTTATTAACATCGTTTCTACAATCTTAAGCAATAAAGATCATAGCTTTCCTAGGGTTTCACCAATCAAAACCCCTAAAAGAATTACTCACTCATATTCATGCTTAAAAACATAAAGATATTAAAAGATACAGCAGAAACGAACGTGGAATGAAATCGAGAATGAAAACAAAATCAGAATTAATAAACGATAGACTTAGAACTAAACATGCAATGAAATAAAGCAATGGATTAAGATTAAAGGAAGGAATTAAACTTACAAAAGCTTCAAATTGAAATCCACGAAAAGAATCCGAACTACAAAGCGTTGAAGAAAAACTGAAAATTGAAAGCTAAAACTAAAAGAGTTTGGAGGCTAAGAAATCTAAAAGTACATAAAAGTATTTAACCTAGCTCTCCCCTCCTCCTCAGAGGAAGGGGGTATTTATAACAAAATAAGAAAAACCTACGAAAAACCCTAAAGTGCATAGGAGCCGGCCCTAAAAAGAAGTAGTTGATCCGGAGGAAAACACTGTCATTCGCCCGAATCTATGTATCATTCGGCCGAATGTAATCCCATTCGCCCGAATTGTCTTCCATTCGCCCATTCCAGAGGCTTCGGGGAATCGATCTCTGCCAAGCATTCGCCCGAATGTATAGTCTGATTCGGCCGAATGGAAGCTCATTCGCCCGAATGAGTTCCATTCGGCCTTTCCAGTAGAAAGGCTCGAGAATTCTGAAACTGCCTCTCATTCGACCGAATGAGTCTCAGATTCGGTCGAATCTGCAGCCATTCGGTCGAATGTCTCTCAGATTCGGTCGAATCTGAGAGCATTCTTCCCTCTTTTCACTTCCCCCTTTTCTGAACTCCGTGAAATCTTCATCGATGACTTCAAACGCTTGCCCAAGCTAAGATATGTGTGTCAAAGGCTCGAATGTATCGCCTTTCACCTTGAAATCATCAAAATTGCCTGAAATAAACTTAAGACAACTTGAAAACAAGATCAAGGTAAAATCAAGCATAATATACATAAAACCATTACAAAACTACGAGACTTGACACTAAAATGAGTTAATAAATGTGCTCTAAAACGAGCACATCAGCAAACTCCAATTCGGAGCTTGCACGATGGGCGCAGATATTAGAGCGTCTTTTAGCCAGTTACAGGCATTTAGGCATCTTTCATCGAAGTGAAATTCGACATCTTTCTAAAGCAGTTCATTCAAGGGTTTTTCTAGAGTCGAAAATCCTAAGATGAGACGTCTATAGAAACCTGCTTGTCCAAGAAAGGATCGTACTCCTGTAACTGAGGTAGGTATAGGAAGATTCCTTATCACATCAATTTTGGCAGGATCTACCTCTATGCCTTTAAAAGACACTTTGTAGCCTAGGACGATGCCCTCTTGAACTAAAAAGTGATATTTCTCCCAATTTAGTACAAGATTCGTTTCTTGATACCTTAATAAAACTTTCTCAAGATGTGTCAAGCAATTGTCAAGAGAGGACCCTCCAACAGAAAAATCGTCCATGAATACTTCTATGAAGTCTTCTAACATATCAGAAAATATAGCCGACATGCACCTCTGGAATATAGATGGAGCATTGCATAAACCGAAGGGCATTCTCCTATAGGTAAAAGTCCCAAAAGGACAAGTGAAATTTGTTTTCTGTTGGTCCTTAGGGTGGATTGGGATTTAAAAGAAACCCGAGTAACCATCTAGAAAACAATAGTACCTATGCCTGGCCAGTCTTTCATGCATCTCATCGATGAAGGGTAAGGGAAAGTGATCCTTTCTTGTAGCCTTATTGAGTTTGCGATAGTCAATGCAAACTCGTCATCCTATGGTGGCTCTAGTGGGGATTATCTCTCCTCTGTCATTCTCGATGATGGTCATTCCTCCCTTTTTAGGAACAACATGAACTGGGCTAACCCATCTACTATCTGAGATTGAGTAGATGATGCCGGCCTTGAGGAGTTTGAGGATTTCATCCTTAAGAACCTCTTTCATGTTTGGATTTAGCCGTCTTTGTGGCTCAATGGAGGAAAAATGTTCATCATCAAGATGAATCCGGTGCATAACAAGGGATGGACTAATCCCTTTTAAATCACCTAGTGAATATCCAATGATATCTCGATATTTCCTTAATAAAACAAGTAGTTTTTCCAAAGAAATGTCATCAAGCTCAGAATTCACTATGACAGGGCTTTCTTCATCTTCATCGAGATAGGCATATTTTAAGCTAGGAGGTAAAGGTTTCAAAGTCACTTTGGGGGAAGGCTTAGGACTTTCCCCCTTGTTCGTAATACCTTCCTCAACCTTGCAAAGGTGCTCATACTCTGCTTCTTTTTCAGTATCCTAGGCCGTATCTAATCGGCCTTCCAACAGCTCATTTATAGTAGAGGTATCCTCATTATTCATTTGACACCCAACATCTATTTCCTTGTCCCTATAACAATCCTCACTCTCCCTATCGCCCTCTTCAAGGCGACAAACCTGCTCAACCACAGGTTTTTTTAAAAGGGGAGAGATTTTGAAGACTACCTTTACCTGGGCTACTTCTACCGTTATAGTATCATCATGGCAATTAATAACTGCTCGAAGCGTTTTCAGAACGGCTCTGCCCAAGATAAGTGGAGTATAAGGGTCCTCTTCCATTTCCATTACTACAAAATCATAAGGGACCACTAGTTCTCCTACTTGGATAGGTATGTCGTCAAGCTCTCCACATGGCACTTTAATGCTCCTATCAGCCAGTTGGATTATTTTTCTTGAAGGTCTGAGGTCAAAGGGGAGCTTTTTGGCGATCGATAGAGGCATAAGGCTGATCGAAGCCCCTAGATCGGCAAGTGCCCCCTTAGGATCAAGGTTTCCCAACTTTACAGGGAGGTTATAAGGACCGGGATCTCGCTCCTTCATAGGCATTTTCCCTTGCAGTATGGAGCTAACTTGATGGGGGAGACTGATTACCTCTTCCTCAAGCTTTTTCTTGTTAGACAGTAAGTCCTTCAAGTATTTAGCATACTTTGGCATTTGTGTCATAGCATCGAGGAATGGGATTTTCATCTCCATCTTCTGAAGATGTTCAAGAAACTTCTTGAACTTATCATTAAGTTGCTTCTCAACTTTCCTATAGGGAAAAGGAAGCGGTGGTGCATATAACCGGTCTAACCTCTTTCTTTCCTCGGCTTTCTTCCTCCTCTCCTCCTCACTCTCTACTGGCTTCTCACTCCATGCCTTAGCATTGATGTCCTCCCTACCACTTTCATCTTCAACCCCTGGCATTTTACCATGTTCCTCCTCTCTTTCATCTTTGTGCACTCTCATCTCATCACTCACCCGTACCAAAGGTGCATCAACCGGATATGAAGGACCGTTATACTGAGTCCCTGATCTCAGGTGGATAGCCTTAGCAGTGTGTTGGTTTGGGTTCGGGTGCTGAGGTGGAGGCTGTATAGAGGGGTTAGGTTGAGGGTGAGATGGGAATAGCGGTGGTGTAGGAGGATTAGCCATTTGGGCCAGTTGAGTTTCAAACAACTTTTGTTGAGCTTGAAGTTGCTGCATTTATTGGATGAGAGTCAGATTAATTTGAGTCAGACTCTGGTTCTGCTGAGCAAGAGTTGTTACTTGGGAGGCTAAATGGTCAGTGGTTGAAGCATGACCATGCTGTGGTTTGAGGAGCCACATGATGAGGTTGACTAGGTGGAAAAGGTAGGTTTGAGCCATTTCTAGGTCCTTGGTGAAACCCTGGGGGTCTATACACATTGGACCTAGGTGTGTTCCCATTAGTTTGGTTCCCCTGGAAACCTTGGTTGTTAAACCCACCTTGACCATTTCTGTTGTATCCCGGGTGGAAATTTCCCTGGTTTTGGTTGGAGTTAAAGGGAGGTTTGTACTATTGGTTGTTCGGGAAAGGATGTTGTCCATACCCTGGCCCTTATCCCTGTCCACTATAGTTAAGGGCTGCTACATGATTAGGGTTATACCCATAACCGTCATAGTTCATCACCTGCGGTTCTGGGTTATACCCTCAATAGTCAACTGCAGCTACGTGTTCGGAGTGCGAACCACCACAATAAGATGTATCATGGTTGGTACCCCCACATATGGCACATGCAAAATGCTTTTCACGCATTGGAGGGGTGTTCGAACTACCGGCTAGGCTTAGCTTGGACAACTTTTTATCAATAACAGCATCTATTTTAGCACTAATATTATCCAAGTTAGCTGTGTCTATCATCCCTCTAGGTAATCCCTGACTCCTAGTTCCTCCCCAGGCACTATTCTTAGCAACTTCCTCTATTTTGGCTTTCACCTGGGTGCAAGGAATTTTGGATAGTTGGCCACCTACAGCTGAGTCTAGGAGTGCTTTGGTGGAGTCATTAAGACCATCGTAAATGTGTTGAGATGGTTTTCCCCGTACTCATGGTAGGGGCATGCTCTAATCATTCTTTTAAACCTACTCCAAGTGGCACTAAGGTTCTCATCATCCTCTTAGGTGAATGACGTAATTTTCTTACGCCAATCCTACGTTCGAACCGTAGGATAGAACCTTTCTAGAAATGCGGTTTTTAGTTGAGCCCAATTAATAATTGAATTGGGTTCTAAGCATTTGTACCAATCCTTGGCATCTCCCGCTAGACTCAGATGGAATAGGTGCATTCGCACATAATCAGGGCTATTAGGACAAGGAGGGATAAGTCCACAAATATCTGAGAATGCCTCTAGGTGTTGAAGAGGACATTCATTTCTTAAGCCACTGAATGGTGTTTCCTTAACCATTCTTGTGAACTGAGGGTGTATTTGGTAAGGTGTAGTAGCAAAAAGAAGTACTACACCCCCTTGGAACTCTTGTGAGCCAGGAATTTCGAATTGACCAAACAATTGATGTTCGTCGGCCATTATGGATATTGATGGGATTTGGACAGATTGTGAGGTTAGCTTTGAAGGGCGTTGTCTACTCACACGTTGGATTTCAGGATTTAAGGGTGTAATTGGCTGGTTTGACCTACGCGTGCTATGGGGCATGCAAACACCTAAGTCAAAGACAACCACACACAAAAAGAAAAGCTAAAACAGAAATGAAATGAAATAAAGTTATGCTAAGACAAGTTAGGTCTATATATTACGCCTTGTCCCCGGCAATGGCGCCATTTTGATAACCGGTGTTTTAGGTCATTAACTAAAAGACAGGTTATGCAAACAATATTTATTCCAACCTACAAACTATACGAGTATAGTGGAGTAGGGGGTCGAACCACGAAGACAAGGTATATCAAGACTCTAACTTTTAACACAACCGAACCATTGGGAGTTGGAAATTCAATTAAAACTAATAACTAGAAGATGGATGACGATAAATCATGAAATAAAGCAAGTAAAGAAAAACGGGGACAAGATTGGATTCACCCTAGGAATGAAGCTTTTAAAACCGAACATGATATACTGAAGAAAATCTGATAATAACTAGCATGGACATCCAAGAATACGAGAGGAAGTTGGTGATTCCACAAATCACAACGAACGACCTATAATCGCCCTATGTCTCCAAAGGAGTGCAGGACAAGATTCGCATCGGATTCCGAAACTATTTATTATCATCGTTTCTATAACCTTAAGCAATAAAGATCATAGCTTTCCTAGGGTTTCACCAATCAAAACCCCTAAAGGAATTACTCACACATATTCATGCTTAAAGACGTAAAGATATTCAAAGACGCAACAGAAACAAACATGGAATGAAATCGCGAGAATGAAAACAATTCAGAAATTATGCTAATAAATGATAAACATAAAACTAAACATGCAAAGAAACAAACGAATGAATTAAGAGCAAAGGAATTGATTAAGACTTACAAAAGCTTCAATTTGATATCCACGAAAAGAATTCGAACTACAAAGCGTTGAGGAAACTCAAAACCGAAAGCTAAAACTAAAAGAATTTGGAGGCTAACGAAATCTAAAAGTGCATAAAAGTATAAAACCTAGCTCCCCCTCCTCTCATCAGAGGAAGGGGGTATTTATAACAAAATAAGAAAAACCTACGAAAACCCTAAAATGCATAGGAGCCGGCCCTAAAAAGAAGTAGTTGATCCAGAGGAAAACACTGTCATTCGTTCGAATGTAAGTCCCATTCGGTCGAATACAATCCCATTCGCCCGAATGGTCTTACATTCGCCCATTCCAGAGGCTTCGAGGGATCGATCTCTGTCAAGCATTCACCCGAATGATGATGTTGATTCGACCGAATGGAATCTCATTCGCCCAAATGAGTTCCATTCGGTATTCCTAGTGACCAAGGGTCAAATGCTGTGAAGACTGCCTCTCATTCGACCAAAGTAGTCTCAGATTCGGTCGAATCTGAACCATTCGGTCGAATGTCTCTCAGATTCGGTCGAATCTGAGACCATTCTTTCCTCTTTTTCACTTTTCTCTTTTTTGAACTCCGTGGGATCTTCATGAGTGACTTCAAACACTTGCCCAAGCTATGATACATGTGTCAAAGGCTTGAATGTATCGTATTTCACCTTGAAATCACAAAAGTACCTGAAATGAACTTAAGACAACTCGAAAATAAGATCAAGGTAAAATCAAGCACAATATGCATAAAACCAATATAAAACTGCGAGACTTAACACTAAAACGAGGTCATAATTGTGCTCTAAAATGAGCACATCACGACCCGTGCCCACCTCTATGCATGAGCTGGTAATGCGCGAGTTGTTTGTTAGTTGGTATTTTTTTTGGAGTGAATGAATGTAAAATTGTTTTACTCTCAATTTTGAAGGAAAATATTTTCAATAGGGTGTAAAAAAATTTTACATTATAAGCTTTACATCCTATATTTTACTCCAAACCAAACAATGTAAAATGAGAAAACAATTTTTTACACCCTACTAAACAGATCCTAAGTGTAGAATTGGTTGGTTAAATCTTTCAGAAATATGAAAGCTGGTTTCATGAGTTAATTTGTTTTTCTCTAAATTTGCAATAATTGGCTCATTGGAACCATTTTCACTAGAGGTGAACTCATACTTGCATGCAAGTAAGTGTATGGTAAGTGATGAACCGTTTGTTCGGATATATTTTAGACCAAATTGGCTCTAATACCATGCAAGAATTTGATTAAAGGTTTTTCTATTATTTTTGTGTATTCATTGTACCATTGTTTATATACTACACTATATGCCTACTTTACAGTGTTTAAGTATGGAATGTAATCTCTATTTATTGCCTTAACTATTGTCTCATTGTTCTTACCTTGATTGAAGATTCATTGCCCTTTTTATGTGATTGCCTTGATGGAAGATTCATTACCTTGTTTGTATGGTTATAATCTTTAACTTTCTCACATATCACATCGACATGGGAGTTCAGAAACAGTACAAACTTTGGGAAGATCTATTCAGTATCAAAGTTCAGCGCTTGTCTTGATACTTACACCCTACTCCATCCTCGTTGTTGCGTTTTTCTATTTCTCCTATCCAAATTTATTATACTCTTATACTATTTCTACCTCTACAGTAAAGTTAACAATTATAAAGGTAAAGGGAGTGGAAATAAGTGAGCTTTCATTCTCCTTCCAAAGGCTGGTTTTTATTTAATTTATTAAGATAGGGAGAAAAATTATTCCTTCTAGTTCCCTACCTTTTCCTTAAAATCCTTCACCCATGTCATTTCTAAATTCTAAACAAGATAAAATTAGATGAGGTAGTAATATCATTAGAGAATTCCTGATAGCTAATTGTTTGTTACATAGTTTTCTTTACTACTTATTTAATTAGGGGATGAGAAGGCTGATGTAAATGAATGTAAAGATAGTCCATGAAAGAGAAAAAGACTTGAATTTGTACCAACCTTTAGTAATGAAAACATACATCAAGCTGAACAATTTCACATGTCTTCAGCACCTGTACAAAGCTCAAAAGACTTGTTACAAATAATAGAGAGCACCTTGTTGGGAGGAAGTTATGTATCTAGCATAATAACTTCCTTAATTTTCAAACTCATATATGCCCAATTCAATGTGGAACATGAGAGTGGCGTTTATATCTATAAAGAAGAATGCTTTGCCAACATTAGATGCCTCAGTTGTATCTCGGGTAGATGACAGTAAAGGCAAAAGACATGATGATAAAACACTCTTTTTAGTCTTTTTATTGAGGGAGAAATGACTAGCAATATTTTTTTAAAGTATGTTCTTAGTCTTTGTTGAACTCTCTAATAGTGTCAAGGATAAGTCTCATGCAGAAAGAATAAAAATAGTGTGTACTGTATAACAACTATGCAAAAGTTAGTTACAAGGCATTAGTGATCTATTACAGACAATATGTAAATAGCACTATATATAAAGCATTGTACTTTTACTCCTAATTATACCAGAAATAATAAAAACTCTCTCTCTAGATTTCTATTTTCTTTGTCTTCTTCATTTGGGTTTGCTGTCATTAGTGTGTCTTCTTTGCTCTTCTCTTCTCTACATTTTATCAATGACATAAGATTGATGAACTGAGCATCAGATTATTCACATGGTATCAGATCTAGTGACATTGATATACTATTATATTGAAGTAACGTGTTTCGAACCCTCTCTTGAATTTCTTGCTTTCTTTTAATCGATTGATCACAACTACTCTCCGATTGTTTAATTGTCAGAATTGTGTAATATCAGCCATTGTTGGTTGATAATCTTGATTTTTTTTTCTTCTTACCTGGTTTTTTGATAACTATAAGGCTTGGGTAAGGTGCAATGACATGGTTATTGGCTGGATTTTGAGTGTCTTAGGACCTGCGATGAAGAAGAGTGTATTCCACTGTTAAACCGCGAGTGAAATATGGAAGGATTAGGAGAATAGATACGGACAAGTTTTGTCAACTCAATTGTTTGTGTTGCAAGAGGAATTGTCCAATTTACAGCAAAGAGGATGAACATATAACATATTTCTTTACCAAGATTAAAGAAAAATGGGATGCTCTAAATGATGTAAATCCTTTGCCAGCATGTGAGTGTAATGGTTGATCATGTTGTCTGACAGCAAAGTATCTGAAGATGCAATAAGATCAGAGACTTCTTCAATTTTTGATGAAGATCAATGACTCTTACCAGCAAGTTCGGAGTAATATCTTGATGATGAATCCTTTGCCACATTTACATGATGCATATAGGATGTTGTTGCAAGAAGAGAAGCACAAACAGATCAGTAATCATACATTTTCTCATCAGGTAGGGTTAGCTTTTATAGCAAACAGAAGAAGGATAAATGAAGGTGTAATTAGAACTTCTGGACTAGGCCATAATAATAAGAGGACTTTTAATACGCAAGGTAGCAGGAATATCTCAAGATATAAGAGGAATCTTCAAATTTCTTGTGATCATTGCAAAATGACCGAGCATACCATCGATAGATGCTATAACTTCATGGTTATCCTACAAACTTCAAGTCTAATCACAAGAGGTTTACGAATGCATCGCAGTTTAATGAGTCTCAAGGATGTGATGCATTGAATGCTAAAGAAGGGTCTATTAATACTACTTTCACGAACTCAATATTCTCAAATCCTTAGCATGTTGGAGAAACAGAACTCAAGTACATCGGCTTCACAATCTGAGCATCAATCTTCCAATACAGCAAAGGTTTAAGTGGCAGGTAAAATATGTTTATTCACTCATTTTAATGTTGGGTGGATCATAGATAGCGGTGCCACTGATCACATATGCAATGATTTGATATTTTTTACTACCTTCACATCATTGCAAGGTGTTGACAAAAAGATAACCATACCAGATGGGAGACAAGTCTTAGTGACTCTTATTAGAAGCATTAAGTTAACCAATTACATTTCTCTCACCAATGTGCTTTATGTGCCCGAACTTCAGTTTAATCTGATTTTTGTTCAAAAATTATGCAATGATCTGAAATGCAAGATAATCTTTGATGCTAATACATGTCTTATATAAGAAAATTACTAGAATAAGGGGAGTGTTCTTGGTAAGATATTTGGTGGTCTTTACTATGCAAATGATATAAGTCTTTTCTCTAATCAGCTTGATCAATCTCGGCATCATCTTATTCACTCCAAGTTAGCTTATGTTGATTCTATTGGTTTCTCTGTACATAGTAGCATAAAGCTTTGGTATTTGAGGCTAGACCACATGCCATTCAAGCAAATAAAACATTGTTTACCATCTGTTGAAAGTAGTACCATAGATGATATATGTCAGATATGCCCCAAAGCAAGACAATGTAGAAAATCCTTTCCAAGAAGTTGTATAAAGACTATTGAGCCTTTTCAATTGGTGCACATCGATCTATGGGGTCCTTACAAGCATAAAACCTATAATGGTTTTTCAATGTTCATGACTATTGTGGATGACTATATAAGGAATACATAGGTGTATCTAATAAAGCATAAATTTGATTCTGTGGGGATAATTAGCAATTTCATTAAACTAGTAGCAAATCAGTTTACTTGCAATATAAAGTGCATCAGAATTAATGATGCAAAGGAGCTATGTAAGGGAAAAATTGTGAGTGTTTACAATGCACATGGAATCACACATCAAACAAGTGGTAGTGAGACACCACAACAAAATGGCATTGTAGAAAGAAAACACATACACCTCTTAGAAACTGCAAGAGCTTTATATTTCCAAGCTAATCTTCCTATGAGATTTTGGGGAGAATGTGTGTTATGTGCAACTCATCTAATAAATAGAATTCCCTTGTTAATTCTATCAAATATTTCACCTCATCAGAAGTTGTTCAATAAAGTCCTTGATATAAGCCACATCAGGACTTTTGGTTGCTTATGTTTTGTATCTACTACACTTGCTCACATATCGAAGTTTGACTCCAGAGAAGATGTTTTTGTATTCACTAGTGACTCAACACCTTAAAAAGGGTATAAGGTTCTCAATCTATCCTCAAAACAAGTCATGGTAAGCTGAGATGTGGTCTTTCATGAAAGACACTTTCCTTTCCATATCAGTGCAAAGTCTCCAACAACACAACCTTTTCAGTTCACTTGCCTAATGAAACTTATGCACATGTCTTTTTTATCCATTTATTGGTAGATACCCTGTCACAGAAACATCAACTTCCCTAGATGATCTGAGTACAAATTTAGAGAATATTGATAATCATGATTCCATTGATATAGAGATTCATGATCTGAGTACATCGATTCCTCAGTTTACTCCTAGAGTTTCCTCTAGGACCAAGAAGCAACCATCTTCGTTAAAAGACTATATATGTCAAGTTGTTGTTAATAGTTCAGATGATAGCCACTTGTGTAATTTGATTGATTTCAAGACTCTTCCTACAACACATAAATGCTCTATTAGCATAACATCTGATTTCAAGGAGCCTTGCTCTTAAAGTGAAGCATGTAAAGACCCTAGATGGGTTGCTGCCATGGAAAAAGAGCTAGAAGCACAACTCTACATGGGAAATTACGAATCTTCCAAAGCATAAGAGACCCATAGGTTGAAAATGGGTGTATAAAGTTAAGCTCAAGGCAGATGGGACTTTAAAGAGATTTAAGGCAAGGCTTGTAGTCAAAGGCTACACACAGAAGTATGGAGTTTACTCTGATGAGACATTCTCCCCAGTTGTGAAAATGGCTACTATCAGATGTATTATTGTTGTGGCAGCAAGCAAGCAATGGAGTTTGTTTCAATTAGATGTCAATAATGCCTTTCTCCATGGAGATCTCTATGAGGAAGTGTATATGAAAATTCCAGATGGCATTCCTCATTCAAAAGGTGAAGTGTGTAAACTCAAGAAATCATTGTACGGATTAAAGCAAGCTTCGAGACAATGGTTCGCTAAACTTCTAGCAGAATTGGTTTCTTTGGGGCTTCAGCAATGCAAGCATGATTACTCATCATTTTTCAAGAAATCAAATGGTCAAATTGTAATAGTTACAGTTTACGTTGATGATATTATTCTTACAGGGAATGATATCAACACCATAAACCAGACGAAAGCTCATTTAAATCAGTGCTTCAGTATAAAAGATTTGGGTAAACTTAGATTTTTTTTTTCTGGGATTTGAAGTGAGTTACCTTCCTTAAGACATTGTTTTAACTCAAAAGAAGTTCACCAGGGAACTCTTGTTTGAGTGTGGTCTTTCTACATTCAAAAATGTTGTTACCCCTCTACCTCTCAATCTTAAACTCAATGCTGAAGAAGGACAGATTCTGCAAGATGCGACCTATTATAGGAAAATGGTCGGGAAGTTGAATTTTTTGACAAACACAAAACCTACTCTCTCTTATAAAGTCCAGTTTTTAAGTCAATATATGCATATTCCTCGTACTTCTCACATTTCTTCTCTACATCACACCTTAAATTATGTAGCAAGTACCTCTGGGCAAGGCATATTACTTAAGGGATCTCAACAACTCACACTGCATGCTTTCTCAGATTTTGATTGTGCTTCTTGCTCTAATACTCGAGAATCTACTACTGGATATGTTGTTCAGCTTGGAGGTTCCCCAATCAGTTAGAAATCTAAGAAACAACCAACCGTTTCTAGATCATCCTCTAAAGCAGAATACAGGGCCATGGCTAATGCAGCGCGACTGAAGTTACTTGGTTGGTTAGACTCTTGACATATCTTGAAGTTGGAAATCTAAAACCAGTAACATTGTATTGTGACAATCAAAGTGCCTTACATATTGCTCAAAACTCGGTTTTCCATGTACGTACGAAACACATCGATATTGATTGTCATTTTAAGAGAGAAAAGGTTTTGGAAGGACTTCTTCAACTCACTTAGCTTCCCACTACATCCCAGATTGCAAATGTCCTTACCAAAATCTTACCTTCTGCTAATTTCAATGAGCTTCTGAATGTTGTGTATTGTATATTAACTATGAAAAAGTTAGTTACAAGGCATTAGTGATCTGTTACAGACAATATGTAAATAGCACTATATATAAAGCGTTGTACTTCTAATTCTAATTATAACAAAAATAATAAAAACTCTCTCTCTTTGGGTTTTTGTTTTCTCTCTGTCTTCTTCATTTGGGTTTGCAGTCATTAGTGCGTCTTCTCTGCTCTTCTATTCCTATGATCCACTCCTGAAGACATGTCTGTGCCACCATTGGAATTACTAGAAAGGAAGGCTATGAGACTTGTTTTCAGGTCATTTTTGAGGAAAATATTTTAGTATAAACTAAATCAAGCAATTTGTTTTAGAAAAGAAAAAAAAAAACAAAGAAAATATACTCGAGAAGCTCCAATACTCCATTTTTCTTGAGAATATAACTATTTAAATAAGATTTTATTTTTTCTAAGTTAAATTCTTCTTAGAAAGTTAAATAAAAAAGAATTGACAGACAAAGTAAAAGGTCAGTCACATTCAACAAAAAAATGGCTTCGCCCAGGCTCGAACTGGGGACCTTCAGTGTGTTAGACTGACGTGATAACCAACTACACCACGAAACCTAGTTATGACAGCATCGTGTCCATACAATTATATTATGTTAACTGACTCTAAACTTGCCACATCAGCACTGTTGGTGAATTCTATAGCACAGTACTGTTTTGAGTATGCTATAGATGGATGATTTTTGAGCATCTTGTCATTCTGCGTTGTATTTTTTATTACTGTAAATGAAAATGTTTTCATGGATGGTTGCTTAGATTATAGAATTTCACATTGTTGAACACGAGCTATTTGGAGAATTGACTACGTCTTGCATGTCAGCAAGCTATGTATTTTAATTTGTCAACATCACATTAGAACCCCAGCCATGATTTCTGACGTTCATGGGTTGGGCTAAATTTTTTTTTGACTTTTTTCTTAAAATAAAAATCGAAAACTAATCCTCACCCGAAAGTATTTCGAAATATGACCTTCTGTTTGTAAACCGCTGTCACTGACAACGGTTTTAAGAGAGTTAATATATTGACTTTATGGGACTTGAAATTACCTGGTGTAAAACCGCTGTCAAGGACAACGGTTTTACTTGAAGGTAAAATTGCTGTCTTTGGCAGCGGTTTTACATTGGTGTTTAAACATTTTTTGATGATGGAGAAATAAGCTGGAAATTTACTAAGTGTAAAACCGCTGTTAAGGATAGCGGTTATAAAAAAAATTATATATTTTTTTGGTAAATTGGTAAATTCAAGTCCCATAAAGTTAATATTAAGACAGATGTCACTGATAGCGGTTTATAAACGAATGTCATATTTCGAAATACTTTCAGGTGATGGTTAGGTTTCCAAATTTTTTTTTAAAAAAAAATCGAAAATAAAAAATTGGCTTGGGTGAACATAATCTCAAAGAAATATCACCGGGGCTCGTATCAAACACAGTTTTTATATTGTCTCACATACAAAGATGGGATCAGATGAAATATAAAATCATAAGCTTTGCTAAAGACACCAACAAACGATTAATGGATTTCATATAATATGGGAAGAGCAATGGAATGGTACTTTTTTTTTTTGACATGAGTTTACGTTTTACTTGATGTCTTAACAATTTGTTATTTCCAAAAGGCTATTTTTTTTTTATTTCTTCTTTAAAAATACTTTCAATAACTAGGAATGGAATGGTATAAAAGCCTATTCCTTGAGGGTATAGATTCAAATGACTATATCACTTTAAAATTGTTTTGCAGTATAGAGAGTTTTATAATATAGATGAATGAGTTGTAGATCTTTGGGGTTAAGGAGAGTATGAAATTTCAAGGGGTTTATGACTCGGTTGAAATACGGTTTGGGCTTTATCGGGTCTGCATTGAGTCATAAATGACATGTTATGGATTTATGACTCGGTATTTGATTATTTTGTTGTATTCATATTGGGTTATATGACTCATTTCAAGTCATCTCTTATGATAACTTATTTTTATATTTTAATTCATAAATTAGACAATGATGATGTTGATAAGTCATTGTAAAATAAAATATCTATGAGGTAACGATTATTAAATGTGTATTATTGTATCAAACTAGTATAGAATATGTATCTTTAGTGTATCAATGTATGATATGTATCATTGTATTATGACTATAATTTATATCAATTATCTACATTAATGCATATATATATCATATAAATATATAATCAATTTGATGATTGAATTATCCTATCAAATATGAACAAGTATCAAATATCAGATATAGACATATCTATCAAACAAAACTCAAATTCGGATAATCAATTGAGAATGATAGATTTAATCAAATCAAATCAATAGCAAACAATAAGTAATTTGATATATGCATAATTTTAATATATATACTTAAAATTTATAACGTACGATGTTAAGTTTATATATACATAAGTAAAGAACTTGTAATATATTCAGTTTGTATGGACAAGAACAAGTTCGCAAAAGTGAATAATATTGATTAGTTAAATTAAATTGCATGAATTCGAATCAAATATGATTTATTAGATCACTGGATCTTGAATGATATAAACTATGACGGATCCCTTACATCACGTGAAACTCGACTATTGTAATCGCCTTGGTCTCGATTATGGGGTAGTTCGTTTCGTGTATGGTAAAGCAGCGCTTTGAGGTGCTAAATCTCCTAATTATCTTATTATGAAGGATGGTTGTACGCATGTACTATTAGTTCCTGGGTCAACTAGATTGGGGGTTGACTAATTGATAACTAAATTTCATGTGTGTGTTACGGGGGAACGAACAGAGTGAACAATGGACTGAGTTTTGTTTTACCAGCTTATGAACAATGGACTGAGTTTTGTTTTACCAGCTTATCAAGTTTTATTGTTACTCTTTCCGTCTCTATAAAATAAATCATTTCTATTTATAGAGTCAAAATTTTAAATAGTTTGACCACAATTCTAATTAAGTTATAAGAAATAACATATTTAAATGTGATTTTGTTGGATGCATTTTAATATAAAATTTTAAAATATCAAATTTTCATAATTTTTTATCTTACCAATTTGAAGATAAGAACGTTTAACATCGTTTTCTTACAGGGACGGAGGAGTATAATTTTTTTTTCTCTTGGAACATGTAGTATATGGATATATGAAACAAGTTAAATTTCCGAACACTCTCTCTTGGAAATCAAGAAACTCTATTGGAGTTTATGATTTAGTAGGTTAGTTACTATTATAAATAGTCATTTTATAATTGTAGTTGTATAATTTTAGTAATACAACAATAATAGAAATGATATTTGTCTTTTTTCTCTCTTCCTCTCTTTGCTCGATCTTAAGCTCTTCAATGTCAATCCTCGTCGTTTATTATATGACAATTCTAAGTAATTAAACGTCTAAGTTTTAATCCTCAAGGCTTCAAAGCAACCACAAAGCATAATATTTCTCTCCGGAGTCAAAATTAATCCGGTTTCACCAGCATCCTACTTACATACCGTTCAATCTTTCATGCGTGAAAGCCTACCCTAATTAAGCTTCTAGATGGACAAAATTCATTACTATTTCAAAAATGCATGGCAAATGATTATAACTTGTAAAGGGTATGAGGATTGACAATTGATTTTTTGTGACTGATAAAATGTCGTGAGAATTTAATGTTGAGATTTGGGAATTGGGAGTGATTCAGTTTTGGACTTTTGGCGTAGAACCTGTAACATTTTCAACGTCCTTTTCATATCTTTCATTCTTATCACTTCCTTTTGACAAAAGGAAAAAAGTTACACTCGTATACAAATTCAAATTCTCTTCAACTAACGTACACCTTTACTTAACAAACTCACAACCCTTTGAGCATTAGCAACAAAGAAAATGGACAAGGAATTGCAATATTTTGAGTTAAATACAGGAGCCAAAATCCCATCAATTGGACTAGGAACTTACTCTACACCTGCTCAAATTGTTGATACTGCTATCAAGGTTTTCTCTTTGCTCATTATCTCTTCATTTCTTCGTCTATATTCACTTGTTTGTTTTTACTTCATAGATTGTTGGTTTTCGTCTTTGTTTAATATCATATATTATTATATTAATGGAATTAATGTTAAGCATCAGGGATAACCCAGTACTTATTTTGGTTAATTTTGAGGTTGAGATGATCATCTTGCAATTTTCAGTTAATTTTTAAGGTTTGTAGAATTTGAAGTATGTGTATTAACTTGTCAGCAGAGGGGGTTAAGGAAATAGTCCTTTGGTTACTAAATTGTTTTATGGATGCTAGTTGCTGTGTCAAGTAGAGTTGGGGTGATGTAGGTTTGTAGGGGGAAATAATCCTTAGGTTACTAAATTGTTTTATGGATAACTGCGCTAGCCAACATATTATGATCTATGCCAGATTAAGGTTGTGGTCAGACCTGACGACCTGATGAGTTGGGGGTTGGTAGCAGGTGATATGATATTGTGATAATCCATTGGGTGCTGCTATGATTTGCTCTGTCCCGGAATTAACAGACTTGACTGTGGTCATGTGGTGTGGCAGAGAATGGCTAATCAAAAGCATAAGTTTATGGCTTGCCTGGGTCAGTGAGGATGACTTGTGTCTCGTCTATGGGGATGCCCCAGACACTCGCAATCGTTTGATGTTTCAATATCAATATAGTTAGAACGGCCTCACCAACTTGGCTGGGTGTTTAGAATTCTATCCAGAGCTCTACAGGGTTGGTCAGATTGTCCAAATCATAGAAAAATGGAAATATGTTAAGTTGAGGAGTGATTATCACTGGCGAATGAGATGATTCAGTGTGGAACCGTGAAATTCCTCGGGCAGATATACTTGTAGAGCACATCGTAAATGATACTTAACAGAGAGTACATAACCTTAAAAATCAGAGAGCCTGACAGTGATGAGAATGGTTCAAATCTTTGTGAAGCAATCAGTTGGTGTATGCTGTAGGCCCTACTGTCTGTTCTTTCTGGTTCATGGCCAGAGTTGGGTAGGATGCCAGTTTTGAACTAAGTTGTAAATGTCTATTGGCAGTTGAATACAATGGCTCTAGATAACTTGCAGAAAATAGCTCATATAAGATATATGAAGTTAACATAAAGGTGAGCAAGTTCAGTACTTCAGTTCACGATCATATTCAGATAACCGCATTTTAGATATATTTGATACATTTTAGGTGTAAAGAACATAGCTCTTTGGTGTGGTTAGTGAGGCATTTGTTAGTGGTTAGTCTACCGGTACTCCCATTTTGACTTGTCTTTAGTCCTAATAATGTGTCCATTCAGTTCTTTTTTATGTAAGCTCTTATCGCTATGTCTTTTCTTACTTAAACATGGATTAGATCCTGGAATACTGGAATAAGTTGGAGGCCGTAGTGATTTCAATTTCTCGTATCAAGCCCTGCTTGTTGGTATACCGTACATGTGGATTCCAATCATTTTATTCTGTTATAACTTCCCTCCAACCAGCCTAACTTACTAGGAAAAATTGGGCGACTCCAGAGCATGAAAAATAATGGTCAACCAGCCGATGACATGCTGGATGAGACAAACTTGCAATGCAAATTATTGATCTGAAAAGCTTGGGTAGAGCATTTAGTAATTTAAAGTTGTATATTAACTGCTGTCACACATAATAGAGGAGGAGATTACTAAGTTTGGCTTTATATATATAGCTCAAATTATGTATCAAAATTTCAAATATAAAATGCTACATATAAGATTCTTATTGTGACCAAGTTGGAAAAAACAAATGTAATTGCTGGGGGCTCACTTTCAATTTCTGATGCAGTTGGGTTACCGACATATTGATTGTGCTCACATCTATGGGAATGAGAAACAGGTAATGATCAACTTAAAAGTCCACCTATATATTCAAAGTTTCTTTGATCTTCCTTGTTTGGACTGTAAGTATTTTCCCAACCTTGAAAATATATAGTGGTGAAGGAATAGGGATACAAGAGTTTTCCCATTTAAAAAAAATGGGGCGTTGACATGAGTGCACTTTCCTTGATTACTAGATAGGAGCTGTTTTAAAGGAGCTGTTTGAAGATGGCATTGTGAAGCGAGAGGACTTATTCATCACCTCCAAACTCTGGTTAGTACTAAAAAGTTTGGTTTGCCTGTAATTTAGGTGGGCTTGTTATGCTTGTGCTCTTCCAGCCTGCTTGGTTTGCATGTACTACTGTGATTAAGTTGAAATACTGGATAAGATAGATTTTGATGAATATGGAGGATGAGCTTTGATATTATCTAATCCTGTAATTATTGGACCTCCTTGTTTGTAAAGAAGTGGAGCTTAGTGGTATCAGCATCTGTTTCTTTTGTTAACAGGAACTATGATCACGAGCCAGAAGAAGTACCTAAGGCACTAGAAAGAACTTTGAGTGACCTTCAACTTGACTACTTGGATCTATATCTTGTATGTGACAAATTTTAATCAAGAAAATACCTTGGGACTGTTCTTATTATTAATTCTTAAGTTAAGGATTGAATAAATTCTGATTATCTATATTAATTCCATTTTTGTATGCTATGTTTGTAAAAAGATCCATTGGCCAGTAAAGGAGAAAAAGGGCTTACCTGGTAACAATCCCAATAGATACCTTCCTACAGACATACCTAGTACCTGGAAAGCAATGGAGGCACTCTATGACTCAGGTCGAGTCCGGGCCATTGGAGTTAGCAACTTCTCTGTGAAGAAACTAGAAGACCTTCTGAAAGTTGCTCGTGTCTCTCCTGCTGCAAACCAAGTTGAATGTCATCCTATGTGGCAACAATCAAAGCTGCGTGAATTTTGCAGATCAAAGAGCATTCATCTTTCAGTAAGTTCCAATCTAAAGACTCTTAGTAATACTTTTCAAATTTGATGTAGCCTGTCAATGTGGCACGAGGCTAGCCTTCTGGAACTGATTAGTGTGTGCATCCATGGGGTAATACTAGTTTGTATTGCTAGTAGTATCTAGGCATTTCAGTTTTGCACTTTAGCTCAAAGATATGGTATAGTATGTCCAATAAAATTCTGGTTTCTCAGGGATATTCACCACTGGGTTCTCAGTCTTCTGAAGCAACAACTAAAGGGCTGCTTGTCAATCCTGTTCTGAATATGGTTGCAGAGGAACTAGGAAAATCTTCCGCACAAGTAGCTCTTCGTTGGGGGCTTCAAATGGGGCATAGTGTATTACCAAAGACCTCAAATGAAGCAAGGTTGAAGGAGAATTTGGATATATTTAATTGGTCCATACCTGAGAGTTTACTCCACAAAATTTCTGAGATTAAGCAGGCAAGTAACCATTCTGCCTCCTTGCGTTATCTCTCAATATTGTCTGGTATTCTTTCTTTTGAAGGCTATTGAATTGGACGAATGCATATACATGCTTCTGATTTCCTTGGTCCAACGCTTACTTTGTGCACTTTTAATGCATGTTTTTCTCTTATGATGCAGGAAAAATTTGTTAAAGCTGCTGAAATGGTGCATGAGGCATCTGCTGGGTACAAAACTCTTGAAGAACTGTGGGATGAGCAAGTCTGAGCTCTAACTTTCATATTTGAAGTATTTCATAAATTTTACTCCGTACTTTACTCCACTTAGTGCCTTGGTGGACAAGCTAGTGTATCTACTTTGAAAAATCGTGGAAACTGTACATGTACTATGACAGGAGTATAAGATTGTACATTGGCATTTTGCCTCAGATTGTTGCTTGGAACTTTTTAAGTGTTGTCTAAAATCGATTCTGTTTTGAGTATTATCGAATTTTGTTGAATTATTTGCATTAAAAAAGTTTCAATGATTCATTATAAAATTTCTAATGAAAACATATACTATTTGCCATAAATATAATCTCTTCTTGCGGAATTTAAAAAAATAATAATTATAATCTCGTCTTGCGGGATGTGAATAATAATAATAATAAAATTATTATTATTATTATTATTATTATTATTATTATTATTATTATTATTATTATTATTATCTTGTGTTGCCATATAAGAAAATAAAGCAATTCCAATTTGATTTCCTTCTTACTTCCTATTTCATATTTTTCTTTGCTGTAGTAAAAATATTGTTTTGATTGAAAATTAATTTGGAGTCATAACTTATGTGATTTTTGAAACTATTTTAAAAAATAAGTACATTTTGATCCGGACTAAAATTGTTGCCCGAGGATGTACAAGAGAGTTTTAATCATATTAGAAAATATACATAATATGTAATATATCCTAAACATAGGATAATATTTTGTATATATTCTTAATAAATATATCTTTAATCTAGAAGGAAAATCTTCTACGTATATTATCCAATAAGAGGAAGATTATATTGGACTAATATTTACAGCTCTAGCAGGATATAACCCTCGAGAAATAGCCAATACTTCAAGGAAAGAAGATACGCTCGACACACCCTAGCTCTATCAAAAGAGCTACATCACTAGAAAATCCTAAACCAAAAAAAGTCAAGAATAAAGCATTAGCTTGCACAAGTACACCCAATTCATGGTTTTCATGTTGGTCAGCACTCTCCAACATAATTTTGATATTCTGTGAATTAATTAATTAATTTCAATAATAAAATCTTTTATTTAAATCTCTGTTGGAATTTATCCCATCATCATCTTGTAGGAGATAGATTTTATCATATATACAAATCCTAATCCAAATCCAAATCCAAATCCAAATCCAAATCTGATTACGATTTTACTCCGTAAACTTTATATATATATACTGATATATCAAACAACATCGATCTCTGCACATATTGATTAATAGGAGCATACTATAATCAACCTAAAAAAAAAGTGAGAATGTTACAGTATCTCATACAGCGATATAGTTCCTTGATGGCAAGGTTACTAAAATTGAAGAAGGTGATGCGGGAGCACACATTGCACAGTGTCTTGCTTTGTATTAATGCCTATGGAAGTCCGCCCATTGAAGTCCTCCATTGGAGTCACCCGAAAACCCTGCAAGTTCTGCAAATCGTTGGAAAAGTAGTGCAAGGCATGCATATTGGGTTAGGGCTGAAGAAGGAATGCACTGTTAGGGCATACACATTATCACCCTACAACTCCAAATATTATAGGATTCAAATAGGGCCTCCTCTAAATGTAAGGGCTGAAGCAAAAGGCAGAGATTTAGGGAAGATCCATCGCAATGATCAACTTATAGAGTTTAGGAAAAGATATTATACCCAAGATTTGGAGGAGCTCGAATGGAGAGTTGTAGTTATTAGTGCAACTCAACACCAAAGCATACTTTGTGATGATCGCACACTACTTGTATATACACCCAATGTTGATTCCTTTTCCGACGAAGATGAACTAGCCCGGACTATTGGACACGAGGTTTGTCTATCAATCCAAGTTTCTAACAAGGAAATAGCTTTTTTTATTAGAACTCTATATTTGAGATTATAATGTGTATATCTGATATATATATATATATTTTTTTTTGTACTTTTATGTCTTTTAATAATAGCTATATCTGGTATAATAATACATATGTGTAAGATGACTAAGCGTGAATTATATTATATTGTTGATAATCAATTTTATTGGAGATAACTAAGCGGATTTGTTGTTCGTGTGCCACATATTTTGTTGATCAATCAGATCGGACATGCTGTAGCTAACCACAGGCGTACCATATGGAGGAGCAGTACCTTCTTTAGCGAATTGTTGAAAAGACTTAAAAATGATGGCAATCGGCTAGTTTCATGGCAACATCTTATCAAAGCAATTTGGTGTTTCTTTGCCCGCAGGTATGTGTGCTAGCTCTTTATACATCCACAATACAATTGATGCGCACCATCTCGTAATATAAGTGTATATGTGTTGTGTATAGTATGTGAGTAGGAAAATTCGAGAGCACATCCTAATGCGATGAATTTTATATCTCTTGTTATTTTAAATTTTTTTTTTTATTAATGTTCAGTTACTTTAGAAGAGATTTCTATCTTTCTTAATGTCTATTAATTAAATTTCAGGCAAGAATATGAGGCGGATTATATTGGGTTCATGTTAACAGCTTTAGCCGGATATAACCCTCGAGAAATAGCCAATTCTTGGAAGAAAGATGATATACTGCAATGTGAGACAAATATATTATCGACACACCCTAACAAATTTGAAAGAGCTATGTCACTAGAAAAATCTGAAATTATGAACAAAGCATTAGCTTTCTATAGCGAAGCTAGGAATAATGAAGATAAGTCTACTTGATGTGATTATACCAAGTTGTCCATAAATGATGCGTCCGCCGAAGGGAACATTGGATGTAGTCCATATAGAATTTGATATTTATATTAGGCTTAAATTTATCAATTTAAGCTGTTTGTTGAGGCCAACTTTGTAAATTCAACATATGGGCCGCATTTTTGCCTTGCAACCCTTTTAAACACCGTCCTTTCCCTATTGTAAAAGGTGGGCCTAGCCCATACCAGGCTGGCTCGTACTTGGTCATACTGCACCAGCCTTTTTAAAAATTTGGCCCATGGTTTGACACAACTCAAGTGCCATCAGGTTGATTGTGTCATGGCTGGACAAGGGCACCCATTATTGTTTTAATTATAAAGTGTCTACTTTCTCTATTTCTTTTTGCTTGTTATATTTGGATTATATCTTATTTGATGATTGAAAAATTTAAATATGATTTTTTTGTTGATATATATGAATTAAAACATATCCGTGTAAGATATTGTTAGTTTTGTTTTGAAATATAATTTTTTAATATGTAAATTTTATATTTTTATAATATTTATTTATAGATATCATAGCTATCGTATGTGCTTCAAAAAAATGTTCAAAAAGAAAATGTATCAAATAAAAGGAAACAAACGAAGTATTAAAATCGAGATAAAATAATTTTGGCAATTTTAAATTGTATTACAAGAATATAATAATAATAAAACTAATAATAATTATTATAGTAATAATGAGAAGAATAGTAACAACAACTAAAAATAGTAATAATGATGATGCTAATAATAAATTAATAAATAAATAAAAATAGCTGAGGAACCAAGTCGTAACCTAATTCAATAAGTTGTAAATTGTTACCTTGAAAATTTTACTACCTGCTGTGAATGGTTTACCAAGTTGAATCAAGGTGATTATATAGTTGTCAAATATTACGAAATAAGATAGATAGCTAGGAAACTCATATGGTAACTTAATCTAAAGGATATAGGTATTGTTATATCAATTATAAATATTGTTATATCAGATATAAATAATTTTATATTAGGTATAGAAATAAAAAAGATATAAAAATATAGAAAACTTTTTGAAATATATATTTACATAAGATATAAATTAGGAATTTCTCTTCGTTTCAAGATATTAAGAAAGGTATCTTTATATAAGCCGAGTCTTTAGAATGTATGGAGACATGAATTCCATTTTGTGGTGTCATAGGAACCCGATACATGGGAAAAGGATTTTGATATTATAGTCTTCATTGACCTCGTATCCTACAATAACTGAGACTTGCTCACTTTGCTTTACTTTCTTCGTTGAGATCTTCCTATGAGTTGCCAAGTACAGGGCTGTCGTTTAAGTATGGGAATGACCTGTTACAAATATTAATGAACTCAAAAATCGCAATCCTCACATGCACGAATTGCTAGGCCACCTGCATCAAAGGCTTAATATCGGAACAAGCTAAGCAGTCACAATTTCATAAATAATAGCTATGGGCTGGTCTTGTCTCCAAGGATAGATGACTGTCAAACATAAAGGAGGGATTTATATATGCTACTCTAATTTTGAGGGATAAAGATAAGCCTACATAAAGAATAGATAAGGATTAGGTACATTTCTTTCAATTACCTCGCTCTTAAAGCTAAACACTTAGTAAATGAATAGATAAATTTCTAATTTATATTTGATATAAATATATCATGGGTATTTTCATAATTTCATTATATATGTATTTGATATAAATACCAATGAGAAGAGTACAAAAAAAAAATAAGAAGAATAAGAAGAGATTTTAACCATTCAAATGGTAAGATCCAACGCTAGATATTTCACGTAAAAAAATGGTTACTATAACAAAAAAAATGGTCATTATACTATTAAAAAGAGTCACTATAATAATAAAAAAAAAGTCACAATAATAAAAAGAGTCATTATTTCTATATTTTCTATATTTTTATATCTTTTGTATTTCTATATCTGATCTTCTAATATAATTTATATCATGTATGAATTAGGAAAAACTCTAAATGGATATGATTAAAAAAAATTACTTCACATATTTTGAGTACAAAATCTTTAAATGCTACCGATCTTGCTTAAAGCCAAACGCTTGATTCAAAATTCATATAACTAGGTTGAGATTACTAGCTTTTGTACGATTTTAAAACTTGCGGGTAGAGATGTTCTTGATCTTAGGATTTTTGATTCAGTGTTGAGTTTCAACTCTAGTTCTTACTTGCTTTCCACTCACTAAACTAAAAATTATTTCGCAAATATTTCAACGATACAACAAATTGTGTGATTAAGAAATGATTCATTAATTTATCTCATTTGACATAACAATGCAATTTATGTTCCTTTATAACACTTAATCGGTAAATTCTAAAGTTTGAAATGCGAAAATACATCCAATTATAAAACACGTGAATAATAAGCACATAGAAATAAAAATATGTTGAGGATCCATTTTGGACCCAAGACCCATTAGAACCAATGGATCTGGGTAAGGGTCTAAAATTTCAAGACCCAATAAATTTGGGACGGATATTGATCTAATTAAAAAATAATGGGTATGGGTCTAGATTTAATCAGACCTGACCTAGATCTAACCCAATGTCTTCCCTAAATACAAGTTAAGCCAATTTTCGACATCATTTGAGTGGGACACTACAAATGTTTCCACTTACTAAACTAAAAATTATTTTGCAAATATTTCAACGATGCAACAAATTGTGTGCTTAAGAAAGGATTATCTCATTTGACATAATAATGAAATTTATGTTCCTTTATAACACTTAATCGGTAAATTCTAAAGTTTGAAATGCGAAAAGATATTCAATTATAAAACATGCGAATAATAAACATATAAAAATAAAAATATGTTAAGGATCCATTTTGGACCCAAGACCCATCACACCCAATAGATCAGGATCTAATGAATTTGAGACGGATATTGATCTAATTTAAAAATAATGAGTACGGGTCTGAATATAATCAGACCCAACCTAGATCCAACCCATTGTCTACCCTGTATACAAGCTAAGCCAATTTAGGACATCATGTAAGTGGGACACAACAAATGTTATATTAACAGCTTCAATTAAGTAACCTAACTTGCCATTATTGTAAGATATATGGGCTTTTAAACTTTATGTTAGATAATTTAAAATAGGATCCACAGGTTGCTATAATTAGGCCAAAAAGAAGCGGCAATACAATTATTGCACCTAATCTAATAGAATTTGAATATAATTTCCCTGTTTGATAAACATGAAAAGCATATTATAAGTGGTTCTCTCCATATTCAAGTTGATGCCCCCTATATGTGATTCAATGTTGTCAAAAGATAAATTTTTAGGTGCTAGCATCGGAAATTAAGGCTGGAGAGATTGTCTAAATTAATTAGGCTCGTTAGTTGAAGACTACCGCTGAATATTGCTACTCCATTAGATGAGTACTGGTACTACACCTATAAATAAAATTGACAAGAACTAGGGCTAGAGCAAATGAGGTATAAAAGGTATAAAACCAATGCATAAAATTTCATGTAAAAGAAAAAGATTATTATAACAATATGGTCACTATATGCATAAAATGGACTTAGCCTATGGTGCTAAACCTGGAAGAACATAAACCCCATCTTTAGCCTCAAAATAAGGAACATCTAGAGCGAAAGGAGATTGGAGCTAGAACAATAGATTTATAATATAGAACATTAGTATAGATAGGTAAGAATAATAGTATATATTTTTAGAACATCAATATAGATAGCTAAGAATAATAGTATACATTTTTAAGAGCACTAGATTAGAATATAGATTAATGGCAATTTCAGAATTATATATAGAATATTATTATATATTTTTAGAATATTAAATGTAAAATATAGAACAATAGGTATTCTACATTCAGAATTATAGAATTTAGAACTTTAGTACAAATATTTAAATCAATAGTATTCATTTTAGACCAATAGATTTATAATTTAGAACATTAGGATAGTTTTTTTAAACATTAGAATTATACTTTAAGACAAGAGGTATAATATGAACATTAGTGTAGAGTTTAGAACATTAGTATAAATTTGAAAAAAAAAATAGAATGATTTTGTAGAACATTAGTATTAGAATACAGATATGTAGAACATTAGTATAAATTTATAGAACATTAGTATAAGAACAATAGGTTATACGAACAATAGATATGTAGAATATTAGTATAAGAAGATGATTTTTAGAAGCGGCGAGCGAGAGCGGATTAGGGGTTTGAAGAAAAACAAACACGAATAAAGACCTTAGCAAAGTGTTCACTTCTTTTTTGCCAAGTTTCATTTGATTTGCGTGAATTCCTTTAAATTTTGAACTATCATGCATTAGTATAGATTTTTAGAACATTAGATTTAGAATATAAGACAATAGGTATAATGCGAGCATTTAATATAGAATTTTATAACATTAGTATAGATTTTTAAAACGGTCGAATAGAATATAGCACAATATGTATAGAACAATAGTTTTAATATTTAGTACAGTAGAGTAATCAGATCAATAGTTTAATAATTTCGAAAAATAATTTAATAGATTAGAACAATAGGTTTTTATTAAAAATAATAGTTTTATATTTATAGAACATTAATATAGATTTTTAGAGCATTAGTATAGATTCTTAGAATATTAGATATAGAACATTATATTTATAGAACATCAAAGTATACATCTCGTTGACATTGGCAGCAATAGTCTTAGCCAACTTACCAAAACTTCTAAATATACCTATAAAACAATGATGGAAGTGAGAGTATTAGAACGACACTTATATATTATAGAACAATAGTACTATCAATTTAGTACAATATATATTTATTAAATAAACATGTTTTATTATTAACAATAGGTATGTAGTTTTGAACAATATTTTTATTATTAAGAACAATAGGGCATACCTTTTAAAACAATAGGTTATACTTTTATAACAGTAGGTATGTTGTTTTGAACATTAAGTTTATTATTAAGAATAATAGATCATACGTTTATAACAATAGGCTATACCTTTTAAAACAATGGGTCATACTTTTATAATAGTAGGTATGTTGTTTTGAACACTAAGTTTATTATTAAGAGCAATAGGTCATACATTTATAAAAATAGGTATGTAGTTTTGAATACTAAGTTATATTATTAAGAATAATTGGTCATACCTTTATAACAATAGCTATACAATATTAACATTATATATACAAAATAGAACATTAGCTATATAATATTAACCATTTAAAACAATATCAATTATTTTATAGTTTTCAACGAATAGGTATACAATCATATTATCATGAGGTCAGTTTAGAACAATAAGTACTTGTTTAAGTACATTATCATTAGAATTTAAAATAGTATTAATATAATTAAGCTTAATTACCATCATGTTTGCAAAGGCTTTTGATGTTGAAGGTTCAAAATCATTTTCTTTTATGCTCATTCTCTCAAGCATAATTTCCTTTCCAAAGCCCCTCTTTATCTCAATCTTCATCCTAGACTGAATAAGATCGTTATTTCAAACAGAAATGAGAGGGAATAGTCTAGCTTGGTGGGTGAAAATCTCCCCTCTACAGTCTATCAAATATGGAATCTACAGTTTTTATAACAATTTAATAGTTATTAGAATAATAATGTTAAGTTTTAGAACAACATATTATAACCAACAAAACATTATCAGTTTATAAGTGTATTACCATCAAAAAGGGGAGAAGTCTAGTAAAAAATGATGATCCTTCTTGCCATTCAGAAACTGATTGCAACATGTGCCTGTAAGTGTAAGCACACCAATCAAAAGTGTTTATTTTGATGATATCTTTACAGCAATATAAAATTTGACATTAATTGCTTAATTTGTTGTTGATCTAACACAACAATTTATGGCAGTAGCAACAAAATTGACAAGAAACTCATCACACACATTAACTTTCTTTTTCTCTTCAATTACTGAAATTAAAGATGAATTGTTAGGACTTCTATTTTTTAATCCAAACATATTCCTCCATCTTTGTAAGAAACCTTGGGCTTCTTCATCCTCATCAATTCTTTCATTAATGAGCTGACCTCCAATGGCTAGTCCATATACTAGGCGAACATCATCAACAATCACCGGTATCTCTCGGCCTTATGAGAGTACCAATGTTGACCTATTCAGGTCAAAGTTATTGATCAACTCAGTACATAAATTAGATTTGTGTGAGTCTAAATCTAGGATCAAGAATCCTCCAAAGGCAATTCTTCTAATTGCTTCCTTGTGTTGTTCAGGAATGTGCTTTAAGACAACCAACATGAATTGCTTAGGGGGAACTCTCTGATTCAATACATTAACATCATGAACATCCTTTTTCTTTTCTCTTTTAACTATTTTCCAACAATGTCTAATTATTTCCTTTTTTCACAATTGATTTTTCTAGTTTTTTCTGTTTTTCTAAACTTGGATGGACTATTAGTGCTTGTTCCTTTGTTTCTTTTTCTTCAAAGGAACACTACAAATGATACAAAATATGGAAGAAAATAAGTTATAATAAGAATAATTGGTAAAACATATAGGACAATACCTCTACAAAATAGAACAATAAGTTATAGTTTTAGAACAATATGCTAACAAAATAGAACAATAGGTTATAATTTTAGAACAATATGATAACAAAATAGAACATTAGGTTGTAATTTTCAGAACATTAATGCTCGAAAATAGAACTTGAGTTCAGTACACACAAATAAATAATGGAACATTGTATAATAATGTTTTAGAATATTAGGCTAAAAAATAGGACATCATAAAAGAATATTTAGAATAATTATAAAACAATAGAATATTGGGTCATGGATGGTTTCTTTAGAACAATATGTTAACAATGTAGAACAATAAGTTATAATTTTTAGAGCATTAACACTCGAAAATAAAAGTGGAGTTCAGTACACATGAATGTAACAAACATATAAATAATAGAACATTGTATAATAATATTTAGAACATTAGGCTAAAAAAATAGAACATCATACAATAATCTTTTGGATTATCATACATAATGTTATTTTCCTATTTATATTTTAAGATATTGAAAACAAAACCATACTTTTTGTTTTCTTGAATTGGTAAATCCACTGGGGGCATTGAAAGTATAAGGGAAGTCTCTTCGTTAATCCTTTGCCTAAAAAAAGTAAGGAATTATTAGAATTATATTATCATAATACAGTTTTTTGAGAAAAATGAAAATTAAACTTACAATAGGTTTTCAATGCTTTTCTTCTTGGATTCAATAGATTTTTGTACAGTGTTTACTTCGTCCATGGCGTTTGTTGTTGTCAAAAAATTTTGAATGAAAATTTTAATAGAAGATCCAGAATTTGTTTTCTACCAGTTTGATAAAGGAGATACTGATGATTTAAAGGATTTGACAAGGATTTGTAAAGTCTAGAACTCTGAAATAGAAAGCTAAAAGGTTGCAGCAGTTACTTTAGTGTGTTGTGTATTTTTAGGCACACTAAAAAATTAGAGGAAAACTTGCTTTTTTATTTATTTTTTGTAAATGTGGGAGCTTTTGCAATTATTACGTGGTTTTAGCAAAAAAATTTAGAACAAAAAGTTTAGAATATAATCTTATTCGACAATGAGGGATCTTGCAGTTATTAGGTTCTATGTTCAAGCATTAATGTTCTAAATATTATAATCAATATTCTTAATTTCTTTATGTGACTTATTAAATGTTATAGTATGAGTAAACCAATTAGAATAATAGAATAATTATTTAGAACTAATGAATAAATATTTTTGAATAATAGATACATACATTAAAACAACTTATTTCTCTTATTTGTTATAACCTCTTATTTCTCTTATTTGGTAAAATTACCCTGTTTTGAATTATTGTAACATTTATAGTAAACATTAATTAAATTGGTAAGAGGATTCGGAATATTCGTGTGAAACTCGTCCTTATATAGTATAGAGACTTCAGTAGTATGAAAGGGTTGTAGAGAAAGAAAGGGTTTCGGACAGAAGAATTTTAGAGAATGAATTCTTGTTATTAGGCCAGGTAGACAATTATTACATGAGAGTCATATATATAATATGAACTCTATGTACAAATTTGAAAGGGAGGGAAAGTAATAGAATCATAATTAACTCCCTAATAATCAAGGATTTTCTAACTAATATAAGTTGTCCCCCCCCCCCCCCCCCCCCCCCCCCCCCCCCCACACACACACACACACACACACACACACACTCACACACTCACAAGCTGGATTGATATTGACCACTCCTAGCTTGGACAATAACCTATTATCACAATTTAGGATAACTAGTGCTAGTGGATGAACACCTAAGTCTTTCAAAAGTCTGACTAGCTAAGTAATCTCAGATGCAACAGAGGCCATTACTCGGTATTCTGCTTCAAAATATCTTCTAGAAATAGTTGCCTGCTTTTAAGATTTGTAGGAAATTAGGGGATTTCCAAGTATCATGACATAAATAGTAACAGATCTTCTGAAATTAGGATATGCTGCCTAGTCACTATCTAAATATGCTTGTACCAGAAAAATATCCCATTATACCAGAAACATATTGAAGAACATGTTTCAGAGCATGAACATGAGAAATCCTTGGGGATTGCATGAACTCTCTAAGGGATTGTACTGAAAACGACATATCTGGTCTTGTGTTTGTGAGGAAATTTAATTTCCTAACAAAAGATCTATAATGATCTGGATGGCTGTAAAGATTATTCCCTAAATCCACCAAAAGTTTAGTGCTTAAAGAGAAGGGTGTAGGAGCAGGTTTCGACATATCAAATCCAGAACCATTTTGCAAAGACTTTGTAAACTTCTTTTGGGTTAGAATGACTCCATGATCAATATAGAAAACTTCAAGACCCAAAAAGTAGTGTAGTAACCCCAAATCATTGATGCTAAAAGCCTTGTCAAGATGACTCTTTAAATCATCTATTTCTAATTGCTTGTTGCTTGTGAGTAGAATATCATCAACATTGATTGCAGTTACCATTAACTCATAGTCCCTTTTTTAATAAAGAGAGAATAGTCATGTTTAGACTAATTGAATCCTTGAGCACAGAGAGCTTGTTGTAGCTTAAAGAACCATTGTCTGCTGGCTTGTTTTAGCCCGTATAGCAATTTTTGGAGTTTGCAAACTAGATTGTCAGGATTGGGAATCCCTAGTGGCATCTTCATATAGACTTCCTCATGGAGGTTTCCATGTAAGAAAGCATTATTCACATCTAATTGAAAATTGGACCATTTCTAGCTACTATTGCTATTAGCTTATAGTGCTCTAATGGTGGACTCACCATTAATGAGAATGTTTCTTCAAAATTGATGCCATATTTCTGTGTGTATCCTTGAACAACCTATTTGTCTTTGTAACTCTCAAGTGACCTGTCTTCTTTCAATTTGTCTTTGTAGACCCACTTACATCCAATGGATTTCTTGTTAGTAGGTAGAGGCACATCATCCCAAGTTTCATTATCCCTAAGAGCCTCCAATTCTTTTTCCATGGTAAACGCCTAGACTGTATTTAAGGCTGCTTGTTTGTATAAGGCAGGTTCTAAAATATAACAAATTGAGACCACCATAGCATGATGTGAAGCAAGACGATTAGATAAGGGCACAAGGTTACACTAGTGATCACTTAGGTAACAATGATAATTGCTAAGATAAGAGGATACTTTTGTGATTCTTTTAGATTTTCTAGGTACATTATGAAAGCTACTTGTATATCCTGTTACAACAACATCTAGACTAGAAGAAGGAGTTAGAGAAATGATGGGGTTAGTATGTTTAAGAGAGGTAGGAACATAAGGAGTTGTTGATTCTGGTATTTGAAAGATATCTAGAATATCATATTGAGACAGATCTATGACAGGAGTGTGGGAAGGCAAATAAATGGATGAGGGGAATGTATAGGGGAAATGATTTATGTTTGAGGATTATGGAAATGGAATGGAAAGTGTTGTTCATGAAAATGAACATCTCTAGAGACAATGATTTTGTGAGAGGATAGGTTAAGGATTTTGTAGCCTTTTGTTAGGTGAGTAGCTAATAAAAAAACATGGTGCAGCCCTAGGATCAAACTTTGACCTATGAGTTGGGGTTGTGGAAGCAAAACAAAGACAAACAAATGACCTTAGATGATCATAGGTAGGTTTATTTCCATATAATATCTCTCAAAAGGACTTTGTAGATTAATGCTCTAGAGAGGCATTCTATTTATCAAATAAGTTGCACATAAAATGCATTCCCCCTAGTATTGTATAGGTAGTTTTCTCTGAAAATGAAGTGCCCTTATTGTTTCTAACAAGTGTTTATGCTTTCTTTCCACAACACCATTTTGTTGTGGTGTATGACTACATTTAGTTTGATGCAACATGCCATGAGATTGATATAGGTGCCTGATAGGACCTTTAGTTAGTTCTAGAGTATTGTCTGATCTGATGCAACAAATTGCAGAGGCAAATTGAATCTTAAAAACTTGATAAACCTCTTAAGAATGTTAACAATTTTAATTCATAATTTCAACACAAAAAACCAGGTAGACTTTGTGTAGTTATCTACCATAGTTAAGAACATTGAACAACCATTATGAGTTACATTCTTATAAGGAACCCATACATCTATGTGTAGCAATTGAAAGCTCTTTTGAAATTTAATGCTACTTATTGGAAAGGATGATCTAGCTTGTCTAGATGTAGGACAAATTTTACATATAACATCATATTTATTTGTTAGGACAGAAAAAACAAGAAGGATTATCTTCAGATGACTAAAAGGAAGATGTCCTAGTGTCAAGTATCATAGCTTTGCAACTTCTTGAGTAGTAATGGCAGGAAAATGTTTTATAATTCTCCTTCAATGGTGATTTCACTTTGTAAAGTCTTGCCTCGACTTTATCAAGAACATGTGACCTTTTCATTGAATGTAACTAGAGAAAACACTTATCAATAGTGAAGACCACAGAACATTTTAAGTCATGACACAATTTGTTCATGGATAACATATTGTATTGGAAGTTTGGAACATGTAGCACATTATGCAGTGTGACAAAATAATTGAGGCCGGACACTCGTTCCAACTCATATTAGAACAAGATAGTAAGCAAAGGAATGTAATTGGCATTAGAGCAAGAGGACTAGAGTCATGCTCTTCTTCTTTAGTAATAGAATCACTCGGATGAAAATAAAATGGACTAATTGGATCCAAATGTGGTTGAATTACCGGAGAATTCATGATTGCAAATAGGAACAGGTAGACAAATTTCAAGAAGAAAAATGCATCACCAAGAAAACATAGATGATTATAATTAGATAGAAGAATTTCAGAGAATGAATTCTTGTTATTAGATCAGCTAGACAATTATTACTCGAGAGTCATATATATAGTATGGACTCTATGTACAAAGTGGAAAGGGAGTGAAAGTAACAGAATGTCACAGAATCATAACTAACTCCCTGATAATCAGGGATCGCCTAACTAATACAAGTTGTTAATAAAATACAATTGTTATAACTAGACAGATTGTGAATCTTAAGTCCAACGTAACATATATATATATATATATATATATATATATATATATATATGACCTCAATAGTGAGAACATTTCTTATGGTGAGAACTCATCATAACCATTCATTTTAATCTAGAGCGTCAATTTTATTCAATCATGCATCAACTTTCTTTCCTTCCTTTCCCATCAATACCAACCTTCCTTTTTCCCGTCAACACCCAGCCTCCTTTTCCCCTCAACATGTTGATAGAGATACGGACGTGTGTTTGGGAGACTCGTCTGTGTGGAAATAAAACTTAGATTTTGTTCTCTATTTTCAATTGATAGAAGGATGTGTGTTTTGAGAACGCGTCCGTATGGAAATTCTTTCAATTATTATTTTGTTTATTTGCGAAATGGGCACATATGTTTTTATATATATTTGGGACAAATGGACAAAGTTAATTTGTCCAATTGAGTCGTTTTCACCATAACAAAGGTTCTATATTAAGAGGTTCTTACCAAAACCTCAATATGTATATATAACATCAAATATGCCCAAATTGCAAATTAAAAATCCTACATGTGTCTCGAAAGAGATAACTGATTACTGATTCCTTGCTCAGTAAATTGTCAGAGCCCAAAAAACCATGGCTTATAAAGTATACATACAAAACGTTAACTAAAAAAAAAAGTCTAATAATGATTTAAAATTACCCATTTCTTGAGGCAGCAAGAGGAGCAACCTCAGCAAGGGGCGTGGACTGAGGGGTAGGCAAAGGAGAAGTCCTACAATTAGGACATGTAGGGTGTATCCTAAGCCAAGGATCAACACATTTTAGATGAAACACATGCCCACATTCTGGAAGTTGTCTCAACACATCCTTTCCTCTATAATCTGCTAAACATATTGAACAACTCACCACTGCCGATCCCTTCTTCTTATTGCTACTCTCTATTTGTGAATACAAATACTTAGGGTATGTCTTGAGGGTATCCTCGTCGATCCCCTGGATTGCCACCACGTAATGGTCGCCTTGTCTCGGCTCTTGCTGCTGCTCTTGTTGCCCTTCTGACTGCCTGGCTGGCCCCTCATCGCGTGCACAGAAGTAGGAAGCAAGGGTGATGGTTGTGATTAGTACTAGGATTCCTATGGACACCCCTAAGCCGTAGGTGAACCCCCCCACGGAGTCCTCTCTTTCGGAGAATTCTGCATTGTTTGGCACAGAATCCCTTATGGTGCTCGGACTAACACTTGCCGTGTTCATTACTATAGATTTTTAGGTCGAATGTGGACGCACTCTGTAGGGTAGTTTTGTAACGTAGTAGTGATCGATCAACGACGGGATTTTGAGTGAATTTTTGTAGGAGAGAAAGAAGGAAGGATTCCTACGTTCATCTTTAAAGATATAGCCATGGAATTGAAGAATAAAAAGGTGTATGAAAGATTGAGGAGAAAACGTTGTAATGGTGGTTATTTAGGGGAGGTATATACTAGATTATTTTGAAAGTCAACTAATGAGAAAGGCAAATGCATTGATGGAGTAATAGTCAAGGGAGAATGTATTTGAATTTTGAAGAAAGAATGTAATTAATTAGATGTCTAGTCTTTAGACGTTTAGATTACATGTGAAATTCTTATCTTAGGGCAAAGTTTATAATATGAAACTAATATATAGGTCAAATAATTCTATAGTTTATTGGTATTTGATGCATAGGTGATGTATGATTTGCTTAGCTTTTAGTGTTTCTTAAGGACCCTTCTTAACTCAGCTCAGAAAAACTTTGGTTAGATTTAATTTCCATCATTATTATCCACAATTAATATGATTATGTTATGGTAAATTATGTCAATTAGTTGATTGATTTGTCTTTTCTTTCTGGAAGTCGTTCGCGCAATTCACGTTCTTTAATGGTAGTAAATGGAGATATGGAATATATAATTACAACTTTGTATTATACGTTGTATTATATCATCAAGGAAACGGTCCAAACGATGCTGAATTACCCAAGTTGAATTTGCTTAACTTTTTTAAATAATTCAAGTAGATTGAATTGTTTGGTGCGTTATAATTAACTAGCAAGTGGCAAGCATGATTCAACAACTTCTTGTCAGGCTCACAGCTATAATTAACTAATTAAGCATATATTTCGGTTCAAGGTATGACCCGCATTCCAATATTGTATACACACGTAACACAACAAAATTATTATATCTTCGGTAAAAGTAGTGGCTATCCAATATAGCAAAAATTACCCCTCAAAATTAATAAAGATTGACATACGTTATGTTAAAAGATATCTTTTATTATATTGAGGGGTCACTTTTAGTGGGATACTTATCGTGTCACAGTGTGTACAATACTTTTTGTAACATAAAACATGTTCACATGCGCGACAAAGAACTTGTAAAAAACTTCTAGAGCAACTCGCTGGACAGGAAGTTGTATGTAGCTTTGTGAAGCCAAATGATAGATTAGAGCATCTGCAACAATTCATTGTTAGACTTGCTTACAAACATGAAAAAAAGCTAAAATGGTTGGGGAAAACTCGAGCTTGAGAAAATGGAAGCAATCAAGCATGTTATTATGAGTAGCATGGCCTCTTATTATTATTTTCTTGGCTTTCATCTACGAGGTACATTGATACTAATAAGTACGAAGTATAAGAAATGACACATGAGCTACTGAGATGTTGACACCGTTTTATTAAGTCGAAAAAGGGCGTAGTACGTTTATTATAATGTGAGGTTGTTTAGGTTTAAGTCAGGTTTTGTATCTATATTTGTGTTAAAAATATTTCCTTCGTTTTTCAAAAATTGTCCCATTTTTCATTTTAGCCAATTTCTCAAAAATTACTCAATTCTTTCAAATATTTTCTATATTGGGTTGTCCTCACAAAAATTTCTTATTGTATTTTTAAAAAATTAAAACAATTTTTAGGAGAAGGAGGGAATATTATTTTATATTAAAGTAAACGAGCTTTTTAAATCGGGCCAAAGTTCAAACTAACCAGCTCCAAAATATAACATTAGGATATTTTTTGAGAGGGACTGCTACTAATAAATAAAAAATTGAAAATAAATACTTAGAAGAATAAAAAATTTTGGGAAGAGTCCTAGGAGGCGCCAACTACCGTTCTCCAATCTTGAGTTCTCCTGCAGGCAGTAAACCAGTCTACCAATTTATACACTCCCTATCCTATGCTTCTTCTGCACTCTCTACTCAATCAACCCTTCATCCTCTCTTTCTCCAGAAGATGAAGATGAAGATGAAGATGGGTCAGCCAACAATCACACTTACTCTCCTTCTCTCGCTCTTTCTTCTATCTCCTCGCGCTCATGCCATCTATATTCGCTGTTGCGGTAGTCCATCTTTTTATTCCTTTAATTTGCTCTTTTGTGGCCTGGTTTCTTTTCTTACACGCATCATGCCCATCCTTCAGTTTCTATTCAATTTCCCTATGCTTTAATCTATGTCTTGTTTATATATATCATTATTTATGTATATATTTCTTAGCTTATGATTTCATGATTTTCCTTAATTTGATAGTATATCACGACATAAATCTGTAAATATGTCTTCCTTATTGCAACAACTGGATGAAAAAATCATCGAAAGACTCGGATTTGTTGAGCTTTTTTTCGACAAATATGCTTTTTTGAATTGCTTTTCCGTCCATGTTAAATATGGGTTTCGACTGCACCCATCACGAGAGATATTCCATTTACAACCTCCAAAAGGTTTCATCCTAAAACCATATGAAAATAGAAAGAGTTGTATGTGTTGAACATCTCACTCATTTAATTAATATGAGATGATTGCTCCCAACTTACGTGTGATTTTTATCTCTAAACACTTCTCTCATATGTGTTGGACTTTCTTTTAATGACGGGTGCAGTCTAAACCCGTATTTAACAATAGATAACATATGTCCAATATATATTTTGGAAATTCTCTCGATCTTTTCTCTTCATAATAGTTGTTATGGATCAGTGGCTCAGTGCTGTCATAAGTGGATTACTTTCTCCAAAGGCCGGACAATTAATGAAATAAAGTACATGTTGGCAGTTTGATTCGAAGAACACAGTCATGGTGGTTACCTATGGTGTCATTATGGCATTAACGTAACACCTATTTTTCATCCAGGTTGTGTTGTTAATATTAGGGGAAACGAGATATATGTCTGCAAGGCAGGCCTTAAGTATAGCTTTCACTTTGTGGGTTCTGGATAAGAAATACAATGATAGGGTCATAGGTACGTTGTTCTTGCGATCTGGATGAGACCTCTACCCCTCTCCGACTCTGAGTGTAAAAATCGGGCTTTGGCAGAGAATTTGGATTTTGTGCAATGATATATGCAGTGGGGTATATAATGTTAGGGAAAAAACTCATGATTTTCATAATTGTAAAGAAGGAAAAAGCAAAAGGAAGAGAGAAAGTAAAATGGGCTAATATAAACCCTTGTCCACAACTAGAACTTTATGAATATATTTATAAATACAGAAAATAAAAAATACTCTATTCGTTTTCTTTTTCCTTTCCTATTTGAAATAAGTGAGTTGACCATTAAATAAGCAGTGAAATTTCTAAAGTTTATATTATTAACATAATTAATAAATAGTGATCCTAACCAAATTTTTTTATCCAATTACAATATTAAACTAAAAAAAATGATTTCAAATGAGAACAACATTTTGAAATTTTCAAATGGAAAAAACGGAGAAAAACAAAAAACGGAAGAACTATATGACTCATAATATAAAAATAAAGCATAAGATTTTGACAACCTCACAAAGAACCACAAATCAAGGTTTATATATTAATGATATACAAAGCTTTGAAGTAAAAAATCATAATTATATTGTTGTTAGAAAGATGTCGAGGGAGAGAGATTAACTTTTTGCTACCTTTTCAAATGCTTATAATATGCAAGTCTTACAGTTTAGTAACACTTGGATTCTTTGCAGATAAGAAAGCTGATTATGATGTGAATATACACGAGGTTGAAATATCTCCTAATCCAGTTACCAGAGGCCAGCCAGCTACCTTCAGCATCTCTGCATCTACTGGTGATTTTTTTTCCTTTCTTTTTTAGGAATTTCAATTCGTTTACGTTTGGACATTGACTGCTCTACAATGTTGTATGATGATTGTGGTAGGTTCTTTGAACTGTCACAAAAATATTCACTTTAGGCTGCATGTTTTCAGTTTCTTGCCTAAATTATAATATGCTAGACATGGCATTTTTTGCTTATATAGTCATCTTTGTTTTTCTTTATGTTTCCCCCTTAGACCCTTTTTTTTAAGGAAGTTCCTAAAAAAAAAAAAAAAAGCTGATTTGCTTTTTTTTTTTTTCCAGTTTTGTTTATGTTTTGCTTAGACATGCCCCAAATTTGGTTATATAGTTGTATGCTTCATTTTTTAAGGAAGTCAATCATGAAGTTCCTTTAAGGGAGGAAGTATTAGTCCTTGACACTGATGCTAGTGGACATGGTGAAGCTACATTGTTGGAAGGATGATAATATCACTGGTATTTGGAAATGAACATAGTTGAATAAGTAATCATTAGCCAAGTAATTCGAAGATCTAAGTGTAGCACTTCTCTAGAATGCAGAGTGAAATACTCTGTAGAAAAAGCTGCCTGTTGAGTATTTTTTTCAATGAAAATGTTCAGATCTTACCTTGCATGACTTACTAGGAAGTGTAGGTAATCACAAAACACTGATGAAAAAGCAGGTCATTTATCTTCAAAGTTTTTTTCAGTTAAGAAAAACAAGAATAGATACTACAAGAACAAAATCAAGATTGTGTTTTTAGCTTTTATTAATTTTCAACGTTTTACATGTTCGGGTAGTTTACCCTTTGCTGAGACTATTTGCTTATGTACAGGACTCGAAACAAGAAGAAACTTACCCTAATTGTTCTGCTATAATTTATATCTTAGTGTTATATCTCTACTTAGTTTAGTTATACTAGAATACTTATTGTTTAACTCCTTCCCTACATTTTCAATATTCTTGTTAAGTTTCATGAACTGCCTGACTATTTACCTACCAAAATTTGCCTTATTTCTGTGGATGGTTGATCTTTTTAATGATTTAATTGCTTGCTTTGAGTATCAAATGTTGCTTACAGCAGACAAATAGTCCAACCAAAAATGAGATTTTTAGTGCTTTGTTGACTGTTCCTATACTGAAATATCTTTTTCCTATCTGTAACATCGTTTTGGTTGTGGTATCTCCTCAGAAAAGGCCATATCTGGTGGGAAATTGGACCTTGATGTTGCATATTTTGGATGGCATGTGCATAGTGAGACCCATGATTTGTGCAGTAAGACTTCTTGCCCAGTTTCTACTGGTGATTTCTTAATTTCGCATTCTCAGGTTTTGCCAGGATTTACTCCACCGGTGAGTTATCTTCTGCATACTCTCTTGTCAACTTTTTAAAACTTCACACCAAAACCAGAAGATGGCTCTATCCTATATTCTACCGCTTGCGTCTGATAGCCAGACGGCCTGACCTTGCTTTATGCCTGATGACTATGACTGCTAGAACTGAATCACTAACAACGGTAGAAATGTAGATACAAATTATTACTTATTCTCTAACACTGGGGACTGAAACGTTTTGGCTCCAATAGAATTTAGGTATTCTTAGTTGATGAAATTGATAGAGATACCACAAGGTCCTCAACTACAATACTCGTGTGCCGTGTGCATATGAATTCCTATTCCTTTGGGGAGATGAAGGCATTTTTTCCTGCTGCTTATTTTCATGATTTGATACATACATCTGATTTTCTTGCTCAATCTCACCTTCTAAATAAAATGATTGCATAACAGGGTACCTACTCTCTTAAGATGAAGATTCTGGATGATAACAACCATCAACTGTCCTGCATAGCCTTTGATTTTCGCATTGGACTCGTTTCTTCTGTAGCTATCATCTAAATACAATTCGTAGATGATCTACATTATCTTCTGATGTGAAAAAAAAAAAAAAAAAAAAAAAATTGTACATCAGAACCCCGTGGTGACCATTTTACGACAAACTTATATATATTGTGTCTTCCAAAAATTTCTGCAGTTTTGAAGTATATAAAGAGGTGATATATTTCATCGAGTAAAGTGTGATAGATATTATTTATGTGCTATAAACTGTTATTACGCCAAAAGCTATATGTTTCAGTGGTATTAGCAATGCTGCAGGGTTGTTTTATCTCAACACTTGCTTAAAAACATTCCAATTATTCATCGGAAGATATAACTGGTAATTCCAAAGAATCTCAGGGAGTAATGAATGGATTGGATAGGTTTACAGAATTAACTTTTTACCTACATGCTTTGAACTACATCAAGGATTTTTCATGAGGATGGGCCGTACCTCAGTTGGCTCAGTACCCAGACAAAATTTTTGCCCAAGCACGGCTCACAACTGAACACAATTTTTTCATGTTTAGTTGTGTTTAGCTTGTGCCTGTGCCTGGCGGAGGTTTTTTTTCGTGCCTGATCAGATTGTGTTACAGGAGTCTTGTCTAGTGCCATCTTAAACTGACTTGCTACAATAAAGGGTGGCGAGCTTTTGGAATTCAAAGATAGTTTGTCATCTCAAATTTTTGCACAAATCATATGATTTCTAGTGTTAGCCTCTGCATCATACGACACCCAGGAGTGACAGACTCCTTCCGAGCGCCAACTTCCGTTAGCTGCAACATTTAAAATTATCCAGAGGTCCGCTATGCTGTTGTTAACCTGCTGACAGTAAACTCTGTTCTACCAACTACACATCTCCATCATTTACTAATTCGTCAGTCTCAGTTCAAATCCTTTCTCTCAGTTGAGGAAGAAACAAGAAGATTGAATATAGCACTAGCAGATATAAGCAGGGGATGATGATGGGTCAAGCTGGTATCACAGTTTTTCACACTTATCCAATGGCCAAGACATTTAGACCCAAACCTATATAAATTTATGTTTAAAGTTATTTTGATTCGGAATCTAATTATAAAAATAGTTTTAAAAAAAAAACTTAAAAAAAAGGTCAATCACTCCTCTGATTAGTTATCTTCTATATATACTTTTTTGTAAAATTATCTACTTCAACATCTAGTTGTGTACTACGTATATTTTGGTTGACCTTATTCTACTAAGCCTAATTTCAATGACTGATTGAATTGCGAAATAAGACTATGGATCATGCACCCAACTGTGCACCCGAGTTAAAACGCACGGACATTACATATAAAACACAGGCACTCTCACAGAAAATGAAATGAACAAACATTCTTTTACCGGACAATGAACATTGGGAAGTGTAATGTTCATTATTTCCCACATAAGTGACTTCGTAATTGGGAAAAGTATAAATTTTTTTTGCAGAGGAAGTAGTACAGGTCCCAATGTTCTTTAAAAATTTGAACTTTTTGCATTGGGAATAGTAGACGTTCTGCTCACATATTTGGAAAATGAACATTCTGTATTTACGTAATAAACATTCAATATTAAACTAGTGAACATTAAGTGTTATAACAATGAACAGTAATTATTATGAAAATAAAGTTGGAACATTCTTGAAGAATTTTTTTTGACAATGAACATTACGTTTTCAGCAAATGAACATTTTGTATTACCACAATGAACATAATATATCACTTGAATGAACGAAATGAGATGTTAACGATCAGTTCAAAAAGAATGCATTGGGATGGAGTATTAATTTGCAATGATGATGATTGGAATTCTATTATTTTTATTTAATATTGCAACGATATCAATGATTGATACGTACAGAAAATAGAACTTTGCAATATTTTTTAAAAATCTATACTTTTGCATTGGGAATGTACACGCACCGTACACATATTTAGTATAACAAGCATATATATTTGTAGGGAATGAACATTAAGGTCAAATGCACTGAACATTAAGTTCAAAGACAATGAACATCACGTTCATAGACACTGAACATTAACTTCAAAGGCAATGAACATTACTTTCACATACACTGAACATTATATACATAACCACTGAACATTAAGTTCAAATGCAATGAACATTAAGTTCAAAGGCACTGAACATTAAGGTCAAAGACAATAAACATTACGTTTAAAGGCACTGAACATTAAGTTCAAAGGTAATGGACATTATGTTCATAGGCACTGAACATTAAGTACAAAGACAATGAACATTAAATTCAACGGTAATGAACATTACGTTCATAGACACTGAACATCAAGTTCAAAGGCAATGAAAATTACATTCACAGACACTGGAAATTACATACATAACCAATAAACATTATGTTCAAAAACACGAAACATTACATACATAACCAATGAACATTAAAATAAAAAACACTAAACATTATATTTGTAGGCATTGAGAAGAAGAGAAGATGAAGGGTTTTTAAAAAAAAAATGGGAAATAATGATTAGTACTTGGGAAATTGCATAGGAAATACAAATAGTCGTGTTTCATGGGAAAGGCAACTGTAATCATTTCAATACTGACGGTTTATGGGGAAAATTTTTAAAACTGCCAATGTTCATTGCCTTACACCTAGATGTCCATTGCATATGTTGACGTGTAAATTTCCTTGCGTTTTATGTGTAATCTCCATGCATTTTGTAATCGGGTACACGATGCTCACTGTGCATCCGAGTGGTCCAATTACTGATTGAATTGACCTTATTAGTAAAGTTATGATAGGAGCATGTTTGGTATGGAGGAAAGCAACAACAAAGAAAAAGTGGCTTTTCTATTTTCCTTCATTTGGTATGTAAAGATATGAATGATGGATATATTTCACAGGGATGAATGATGGAGAAATTTCATGCCATCCAATTTCTCTCCTCCCTTCTATCTTATTTTCCGTGTAAAACCATTTTTAGATCCAACATTTACTAATCGTAATAATTTTGTTGAGCAATAGAATTTGGAGTTAGTGGTAATGCATGGATCAAGTACAAAAACTAACAAGTTACTTTAAAAGTTATTACTCCCTCCAATTTTTTTGTTCTTTCCATTTACAATCAAGGAAGAAACCAAAGCATGAGTAAATATGGGTAAGATTTTTTAAAATAAATATAAAATAATTTAAAAAGAAAATCATATTTCCTTGAAAAGAAGTTGTAAGTGGGGCATACATTAAATAGTCATGGGACTAAGGTTATTTTCGTCAACAATTTTATTCAACCGAGATTATTTTATTCATAGTAAATTAGACTAAAATAGAATGATTTTATAAGGGAAGATCTTTTTAAAATTTCCAAAATAGAAAATACGGAAAGAACAAAAAAGAATAGAAGTAACTCGTTTCTAGTTTAACATCTTAATCTTATGGTGTATGGTTCAATTGGGACTTTAGGGCAGCAATCATAATAGGTGATCAAAAACTGCTTTTAATGGGATTTGGTGGTTATGAAAGGATAAGAAAAGCCAGACTGAGTACCTAACAAAGGTTTGGAAAACCATAGCTACACTTTGTGGACGATTCCTACTCATATAAAGGGTAAGAGAAAGGAGGGAAGACAAGCTTTTGCCCACATGCAAGTGTATAGCATGACCCCTTACCACACCTTGTCTCCCAGTTTTTGCTTTGATCCACTACCTAAACTCTCCAAATTCTATCTCAAGAATCCACCAATCGTACCTGGCCACATCTGTATGATTGACACAATCGCGCTACATGATTGGCCATTGCGCACATACATCATGATGAAATTGATCGAGTAGGGAGGAGATGCTCACTTGTCTCTAATACTACTTAAATTTGCCAATTATTATCAGAAAACTTGAAAAGCAGAAGAACACTAGCTGTTATAGTAAGACTTCCTGAACATAGAAAGCCAAAAGTATAGGGATAATAATCACATCCCTCTCACTTTCCTAACTAACAAAAGTATATAATTTCACATAAATGGATTAACGTGGCCAGACCTACCTATGTTACATGCATGCATCCATCCTCATCAGTCATTTTCTCAGTTCTCTATACTTAAGTACCGATTTTCCATCTTTTTGCGTAGTTTTTGGGCAATACCTTCATTTTGAAGGACCAAACAAAACAACTTCACAAGAGATGGAGAGCGTCAAAGGTAAGCTTCTAAAGAGGTTTGCGTCCTTCCCATCAGTCTACCCTTCTAAACAGCATGTTGTTTTCGTACCCCTTCTCAAATCCCCGGATAGATTGTCAAGTGGTCGAAACCTACAATACCCTACAAACTACACACAGCAAGAAGACGTTACAAATACTAGTCTTGTTTTAGGGAGCAAAAATGGACATGTCATATCAAGTGATGACTCACTAGTACCCGCCAAAGAAGATGATGTATTTGAAGATTGTGAATGTGGGTTTGATGATTCCATCCTTGATGAAATGGCGTCGTCTTCGTCTTCATCTTCCTCTTCCTCCTCCTCTCCTATCAGAAGAGACTACAAAGAAAACAAAGAAGTTTTCGAGGGTACAAAAAACTTGACAGGTTTTCAGGAGAAATGCCCTCCAGGAGGGAGTGACAAAGTCATCTTATACACAACCAGCATGAGAGGAATCAGAAAAACCTTTGAGGATTGCCATGCCATAAAGTTCCTCCTAGAGAGCTTTCGAGTAGTGTACTCCGAAAGAGATGTCTCGATGCACCTCCAGTTTAGGGACGAGCTCTGGGAGGTCTTAGGGGGCCGCGTAGTCCCCCCGAGGCTCTTTGTCAAAGGAAGATACATCGGAGGAGCTGATGAAGTTGTTATGCTGCACGAGGCCGGAATCCTAAAGAAGATGCTACAAGAGATACCATTCAGACCTCTGAGCTCCAACGATCAGTGTTGCCAGTGTGGTGGAGTACGGTTCTTGCTGTGCTCGGAATGCCATGGAAGTTGCAAGGTTTACAAAGGTGATCTAAGAGAAGAAGGTGCAGGTTTGTTCATCAGGTGTACAAAGTGTAATGAGAATGGACTGATCAAGTGTCCACCTTGCTCTTATTAGTTAGATAGCTAGTGCCTAGTACTGATAGAGATTAACATTGTTGTCAGATCATCTCATTTCCGACTTAGGATGCTTTGAATGATTGTATATATATAATGATCCCCAGTTCGTAGGAACTATTGTTGCTTCAAATTCAGAATGGAAACTGCAGTACGTTTTAATTAGATTATCATGAAGTATATATTTTTTTTAAATATATTAAGATTATAAATGTAGCATTTCATTGTATTTAATTATGTAATTGTATGATAGCAAGATCAGGGCGGATCTACTCTTACACATGTCCTCACTTGAAAGATCATAAGAACCGAATAACTGATCACATATCATCATCATATTGATAGCATGAAGCTAGGTTACATGTTCATCAATTTTTGAAAACCAAATTTTTTTTATCCTCCCTAATTAAAGAACCAAAATAGCTAATATTTTTCTATTATAATCTCTATTTTATATGAGATATTATTTTATTTAAACAAATTTCATTTTTGTAAGTGATCCCGCTAATAAAGTTCATGGATCCACCGCTTGACTTATATACTAGTTTTATATAATTTGTTATTTTAGTTACAATGAAAGGGAAATGTTTAGGGTGGAGTATAATATTTAGCAAATGTGCTTGTGAACAATCCACTATCCGCCTTTTAATTATATAACTTTTAAATGCTTCATAAAGTACATTTTTAAATATGACATGAAATTTAATTTATTTAACTAGTTAGTGAGATAAATCTAACATAATTTTATATGATAATACCATTATTAATATTTGAATCATAGGCAATATTTGGTCAATAATTTAAAATTTTGACCTTGAAAAATAAAAATAACCATTAAATTATGACAGAGTTTTTAAAATTTATTTATCAATATGCAATACTCCGCAATCAGCTAGTTTGTGGAATGGACTATTTTTGAGTCCATCCTCCAAGGAATTATTGATTGCCGGAATAATCCGACAGATTGGCACTAGGGCATACAGAGAATATACTCAAATGTTCAATCCTTGGTTCACAATGAAATATTCTCTGTTTTAACACGATTACACTTGCAATTTCCAATTAAACACTACATTAGTATAACGGGAGACATAGAGGAATCAAAGCAAGCTAATCTTGTAAAAAGATGAATAGTTTGTCAAAAAGCAAAAGTATGGGGGAAAAATTTCTTCAGCTTTACAACTCGCACAATTTTTGAATAACATGGCGAGACCCCACATTATGGGGTTTATTCATCAACACCACTGCTTGCTCAAATTATTACCTTAACCACCAAATTCTAGAATAAGAATACTAGGCACTTAGGCGGTCACTTGTTGGATTACGTGCCAAAAGCTATTTCGAACTTTCATATTTGTTTGCTATATTTAACTTATTATGATTTTTTTTAAAATGTTTTTTCTCTAAATTTACAAGATAAAAAGTTATGAAAACATAATATTGTAAAAATTTATATCTAAATGCATCCAACAAAACGAGGAAGAGTATTGTAGTAATATTAGTAGTAAAATTCTACTTCCAACAATAAATTGATACTCCAATGTACTATATAAATTGAAACTTTCATATTGATTTCAAAGTAAGATCAAAATTAGTCATCGTCTGATATTACTCAAACTTAACCTTCTTCATCATTTTAGCAATGTTTGGCAAGATCCATTAGGACCACTCCAAGTACCCATGTACCCAAAAAGAAACAAAGAGCAACCCTTTTGCAAGATGGTGCCCAAAAGTGAACTGACCACTTAAATTTTGGGGGAAATACACGAAAAAAAAAAAACAGAAAGTGTAAATGAAGCAAGACACAAGTACAAATGAATATCTCATCATTTCAAGCTACACAAAAGGTAATAAAACATTAAGAAAAAAGAATACTTCATTAGAGGATATCTGAATTTTAAAGTTCGAATATCAGTTTCCAAAAGGCCTAGTTTTCATTCCAAACTGAGCCTCTACAAGATTAACAAAAAGTCGTGCCAGGAAATATTACACAAGGAAATATAGTTCCATTTCCTACAGCAACAACAGGAGTCCAACCTAAAGAGCTTTGCTGAAAAATAAGCCATTAGGGAAGGCTCGAACGAGCTCATCTTCGCTTCTCTAGAGAGCCCGTTTGAACCCTTGCTAATCGAAATAGGGGAACAACAGAAAAAGCAGTTAGCGCAGTTAAAACCTTAGCTAAGATGTACACCAATTCTATGCAGTGTCGACTTCAGAAATCGCTATGTCGATTTCATGGGATGAGTTTGCAGTTGCAGCCACCACTTCCGCAGCTAATGGCACTTCAGCAGCTGATGACACATCGACAGAGGGAGAAGAGAGAAATTGTGTGTAGTGAAATTCAACCTGAAGACGATGCAGTGGGGGCGAAGATAATAGCCCTTTCTTGAGGTCTGCAAGTAGTTCCCTAATTGGAAGTGCTGCCATGAAATTCTTGATATAGTCCTTGCAAACCTCCTTACCTTGGCAAACCAGTTCCTCTTCCTCACTCTTGATGGGCTCTTCAGCTTTAGGCTCACCAGGACCATTTATTTGTTCGGGTCCATTCCCCGACATAGGCTGATCTGTGGATGCTTTCTCATCCAATGGTTGTGAGTTTTCTGGAAGTTTAACAATCCTGGTGTTTCGATCAAATTTCAACACATAGGCCTGATTGCATCCTTCAAAAAGCCTCTCCCCCAACGTGTCAAAGATATAATAAGCATCGGGTTCCACCTTGAGAATAAAGAAGTGGTCATTCCAACTAATAATGTAAACGTGAGGATTGCCAGAGCTTGGTACGTCCAAACTAGAACGGCTAATCTCGTCCCATATTCCATCAAAGGACATAACGCCTTGTAAAAAGTCAAATTTACCATCAACGGTTTCTTCAGGGTGGAAAAATCCTATAAAAGACTTGCCAGGGTGGACAGAAAGAGGACGGATCTTGGCTTGCAGAACAGTCTCCAAATCAAAATGCTTGTCAGGAAACCTTTCTCTATATGTTTCATTTTCACAGAGTTTCCTCCACTCAAGTGAGCCTTCTCTGATCAGACTATCAAACTGAGATCTGATAGGCATAATGCCACAATTATTATGGAACCAGTCAGCAATTACAGCAACTAAAGCAGTGCAAGCACTTTCCCCAGCTGCTCTCTCACTCCTTTGATCGATGGAAGCAAAGAAAACCTCTGCATAAAGTTTCATCTGTCCATCACGGCTCACAATTTCTTTATGTTCCCAGCTGCCTACAGCAAAGCTATCATCACCAAATTCTGAAATTGATGGCCGATCTGCTGCCAAATCATTGTCACTCTTAGGCCACTGAAAATTAATTTTTAAGTCAGTTATCATCATCATCATCGAACTAATACAAACAATTACAAACATTAACTAATAATATAAAGAACTGAAACAAATGAAAATTTGAACTCTAAAGACAAAAGAGTACAACAAATAAGAGAACTGTACTTACTCCAAATGAGATGGATTCATCAGAGCTGAGTTGCCGTCGGTCAAAGTCAATATCATCCCCACCTTCTTCAGCATAAGCCTTCTTCAACAATGGTTCTCCCTTAGCTTTAGGGGACCTGAAGATTTGCTTTCTCTTTCTCCAAGGAAGTATGCTACGTTTTGAACTCTGCACAAGAGGTGGTTCACTAGGCAATGAAGTTAAATCTTCTTTAACTGAGCATCCAACATCGGACTTCCGATGACTGTAGTAAAACCAATCTTCATCCTCGCAAGTGATCCGTGTACTAGGTAAAAGGGATCCTCCCACATTATTAGCATATGCCAGAGTCCCATAGCTAAAAGACTTCCTGACACTGGCATTCTCCTTTCCTTCATCTGTCTCACGACTCTCACCATCACCGAAATCATCAAATGAGTCCGAGTCAAATGGGTAATCTCCATCCTCACTCCTAGAAGAGCATCTCCCTTCACTGCCCTCTTCCTCTTGGCATGCCTTCTTCGCTCTTCTGGCAGAGACATATTCTGTCAGAATTTTTACTTTTCTTAAGCCAGCTTTCAGTGCAGAAAAATCATCTTTCTCTGATGGAAGTGTTTCCCCAGGCTGAGGAGGTGATGACACAGGAACAATAGACCGTTGTAACATATCTCCAGAATCCTGAGTAGTTCTAAGTTCCAGTAGGCTCAGTGATATCTGTCACCGCCAAACACACTCAATCAGAAAAATTGGACACATACAGAAACTGACTTGAAGATAACATGGGCTCATACAAGATAATAAATCGAAATCCAAAGATACAAATGACATACATGAAGTGAAGGACAGGGATCAGCAGCACTGCCTGAAAATGTCAGCGGAATGCTCAAGTCAAATTCTTTTTCCTCGGTCATAGATGCATACTCAGCTAGATTTAGTGATGCAGTTGCAAGGACAGAAACCTTGTTCTTTGGACCTGACTTCGAACCCTAAGACAGCAGAAAGGCTGTCAGATAAGCAGGCAAATAAATGCAATGCATCACAAAAATTATCAAAGAGGTGATCAGAAACGGCAAAAATAGGAAATAAACGGATAAAAAGACCAAAACACATGTCACATTCTGAACCCGTTAACTTCAAGAACATTTACCTTCTCAGTCAAGAGAACACACATGCACGGCAAAGGCAATCAAGCAGAGAAAGGGTACAAAGTTAAATTCCCACTTGGATTGATACAAGAACAAGCTGGATGAATCGGAATACATGTGTTTAGATTATAATTGTCCAACTGAGAATTGATTCATTCTCAAAGATTCTTTCCTTGTAGAATATAAAGAATACCAATAACTTATGTACATCAAGGAATAAGCATTATATTCTCTTCCAGATACTTCACAGAGGCAAGAAGCAAAGGCGTACTACATTAAAATTCGGCAAAAGACTTAAAACAACTCTGAACTTGCCTAATTAAGATATTTGCGATAAACTATGCCTAGATTAGTACTAGGAGTCTAGTAAAAGTAATTACTTCAGATCGCGAAAGTCAAAGGACGATTAGAGAAGGAGAACCTAAAAGATCCCAATAAAAAAAATAAAAAAAACCATTTAACACTAATTTTACACCAAAATACCCCATTAACGAGCTCTATCCCCACTAAACATAAATGTGTGTCAAAAACACTCTCGCATTAACACATATTGGCTCGGAAATGAAGACGAGCAAACCCTACACGCGACAGTAAGAAGTAAGCTTATTGAGCTACGAACTAATATCCCAAAAACATGTCTAATCCAAACATCAAATTCTATTTCTTCATAGCCACCAATTGTGCGGCATATCACATCCTGTGATTCCCTCACTCGGTGATTTCGGCCCAAATCTAGCGATGGGTCATTTGTCTCCTTTTTTCTACTGTTTTCTTCAATGCAACTTTTTCTTATTTCTAATATTAATCCAAGATTTCTTAATCAATGAACATGTAATTAGGTCTTAATAATAAGTACTGTGAAATTAAATAAATAAATATAAATATGAAAGTAACAAAAGAGGACAACAACAGAAAGTCGGTTAGATCAAACAATTATTAATGTCCATTTCACATCACATTAATCAAAGTAAACTCCAAATCCCCCAACCAAAGAAAAATAAAATAAAATTCCAATTTAATCAATTTTTTTAATTAAAATTCTTAATTAACCCATAATATAACACAAGATTGAAAACTAAAATTAATCAAATTTCAATCTAAAAAAATGCATTTTCTAATAATTAAAATGCGCTTCTCTCAAAAAAAAAAAAAGAGAGAGAGAGAGAAAGAGACTTACATGAAGAAGGGAGAAGCCAATCTCCCATGGAAGAAAAGAAGAGGAAACATTATCTTTACTATTATTAAGAGAAGAGAAATTGCAAACATTGTGAAACTCTTCATCCCACTCAAAAACGGCACCGTTTAGTTCACCTTCAACTTCTTTAGTCACATCCCTTTTCGCCGACCTCCTCCGCATAAGCGCAACCTTATTATTATTACCCGGCCCTTTCCATCGAATCTCAACGGTTAATCTCTTCATCTGCTGCTGCTCACCACCATCTTGATGATCTTCCTCTGCACCCTTCCGTACCTGATCAGCCCACCACCCCTCCAGTTTCTTAACTACTACCTTAACCTCGTACTTTTTGGTTAGCATCGGCGGCGGCCATGGTCTCCAGCGCATCATCTTCACTACCATTCTCTACACAAGACGCACAAAGCTTTGTTAAGTTGAGGTTTTTTTTTAAGAAGAGAGAGAGCGAAAGGAGAGAGGAAAGAGGGAGTGAGTGAGAGAAAAGGATTTGTTTGGTTGGGACTTGGGAGTTGGGAGGGTGAGGGGTTTGTTTTGTAGTGGGTTAACTAGGGTTAAGGAGGTTGGGTTGAGGTTGGGTTAAACTTAAGGTACGAGGCAGGGAGGGAGGGAGGAACCACGTGTGGTTAACGGTGTGTTTGGGGTTTGAGTTGGGTTGGAGTTTGGTTGGATTTGGTTCTGTGTTGTGTTGTGTATATTGCTAACTTTGATGTTTGATTCCGGATGTAACGGCGTTGTTAAGTTTAGCCAGGTCACCGTTGACTCATACACTACTCATTCGTCTTTCTTATCCTTTTTGTGTTTTTTACGGAGTACTCTTTTTATTTTTCGAGGTTTTGTCTTAGCTGTATAATCCCAATCTCTTATTGATTATTTTGTTCCTCTATTACCGTCTCACCATTGAACATGTTAAAATGGGAGGAAGCTCGTTAAGGGTTCTTAATTGGCTCGTTTGTAAAAGAGTCTAATTAATAATGGGTTTAATATATTGATCTTTTAAAGGGTCATATTTTATTGGGTCAATAATTTTCAAAATTTTAAAACACTATTAGGTAATGAATTTTTTCATTTATTTGTTGATGGTCCACTACCAAAGATTAGATATAATATATGTAAATTATCTTCCTCTATAGATAAAAAAAAATATACTTTCTTTGGACGACCTAGCCCGGTCCATTTTGCATTCTTTTGCCCCGCCCAGCCCAACCTATTTAGCATGTGACTCATCTCGGCCCTGATCCAACCCAATGCACAGGTCTAATCACTACTACACCACCTAACCCATCAACTATCATCGCTCACCGATGGCGGTGACTTGAGAATCCGCCGCTCATCTCGCATTCTAGTTTTAAAGTTTTGATTTATTCTTTTGAGGTTAGATTTGTACATTGGGTCCAGTTGGGGTAGGGATGGGTCACATGTAAAACTGGTTGGGTAGAGTCGAGGTAAAGAAGATGCAAAAGATGCCGTGTCAGATTGAACCGGTCCAAATAGAGCATAGTTCTATTTGTAGGGTGAAAGCTAAGTACGTTTGCTTATATCACCTACAGTCTTTGGCAATAAGAGGCATCCATTACTTGATAGCGTTTAAAAGCCTTGAAAACTATTAACCCATTATTAACCGACTTGACCCTTTAAAGATCTAATAAAATATAATTTTTTAAACACCCATTTAAATCCATTTAAACGGGTCAGCCAAGGGCCATTAGTGGAGTCCCTCCCGTTTGAACAAATCTAGCTACAAATTCCTCGTAAAGTAAAATCTTCCTATGTCTTTATAGGGATTGTAGTTAGTTTCTATCAATGTTTAGTTTATTAAATACTCCATATGATGGTAGATGTGCTACTTATTGGAGGAGTTCCTTTGGTTAGTTTCGTTGGAAAATTGATTGTGGATCTTGTGGCCAATAATTTACCCATAGCTTGGGATTTGGTGATTGTGAGTAGTATGATGGAGGATGGAAAATTCGTTCTTGCTTATGGGCAAGATTGCTTTTCTTTCTCTAGGTTAGGTATACTAGAGATACGAGAAGGCTACTCTATATCTAAATCAATGGAGTACTTAGAGTTCAATATGAGTAGAGTTGATGATTTTAAGTGAAAAAAGTCTATGTTAGCAACACCTTAGGGTCCATGTTGATGGCAAAAGAGACAGAAATTAACAATCAAAGGTCCCCAAACAAAACCAATGAATAAGTATGATAGGGAAGGGATAGGTTTTTATGGTTTGAGATTGGTGCGATCATTTCATTAAATTGTAGAGTTGTCAACAAAATCGACAATGTCTTATTCTCAACTTAGTGTAACAATGGCAAATGAATCTAGTGTTTTGAACAATTGTGAAATAATTTGAATCCTCCAACCCATTCCATCAGTGGCCAAATATCGTTTCTACCCAATAATACACCGTCACCATTGTTTTTTTTTTTTGGCTCCTTCGTTTTTTTACTACAGAAGCAAATGAACCTTTTTCTACTAATATAATGTCCTTGAAAAGAACATGTAAGACGTATCGTTATAAGTTTTCCCGTACAAAGCCACATGATGAGTTTCTCTGGCAATCAAGGCCTCTCAAGAATGTAGTTTCTTATTATTGTTTCTATAGTATGATTTGTAGTAGCTTGCAATGCTTATTGTATGTTTTTCCCCTAGTTTTGTACTAAATTGTTAACATAAAGTTTTGTATTAAACTTAAATGAGCATATGTAAAAAAAATCATTGGTTGTCTATTGAATTATTAAAATGTGAAGATATTTAGTATTAGGAAAGTGTTGTATTATCCGTCAAATAGAGATGTAAGATTGTTTTTACTATATTATACTCTGCATTTATGATTCCTTTATATTCCTTTACTATTTATTATCGCTAGAAGTGTTACATCAGATATAGAGAAAGGTATAAGTTAGAATCTAGCCTTCCGAAAATGACAATATTTTAAAGTATTACGAAAATAATTAATTTGTGATCAGTAATTTTTTTTTTTGGCAAGAGAGATCAACAATTATAAACACCGTTCGTATGAATAGTCCTTTGATCGTTATATGTACCTTAAGCAATGAACAAATAAAATTAGTCTTCAAAAAATTAATATTCTTAGGTGGTAGTTGGTAGTTGGTAGTTGGTAGTTGGGCACCATGGCACTGTGTGTGTATCCAAAGGTGGGAAATAGAACTTTCATAAGTATATATAAAAAGTTAAATGTCACCTAGAATACTGAGGCATTCCTAGATAATTAAGTTTAGTTCAAGTAGAGTTCATATCAAAATAATTTTACAAAGACTAAGACATAATCTGTTCAGATCAAATTCTAATAAATCAACTTAATTTCAAGAAATACAAATTTCATATTAGTTTCATACCACCTCTTTTTTTTTCATTTCTATTAATAAAGTCAAAGTTTAAAAAATTTGATCACAGATTATTGTTCAAGTCTACAGTAAAACCCGTTAGCCCTTGTAACTGTAGCAAGATCCTAAATTCCTACCCAGTGTTGTTACAGTATGCCTTGAATTTGAGTTTCTTTTAAGCTTGAACCCCCCCCCCCCCCCCCCCCCCCCCCACTTCCATCATCACTTTGTGGCTAAGTTTGCGTACGTCCCTGTCGAAGCCTTGAAGATCCATGCTGCAGCAAAGTGCACTGGCTTTTTTATCTTCAAAAAAATTTGGTCTTTTCTTATTGGCCTATTATTGTTGGCAGCATAGTGTTATTTGTTTGGTCATCTTTTGAACCTGTGGATTTTTCAATGGAGTTTACTTTTGTTGCTACTGTCTGAAAAACAATACCATTTAAACAAGTTTTTCAATGCAAAGCAGGTAGAGACTTAGCGTTGCATTACGTTCATAGATTACGACGCATAGTACAAAAAATAACAACTTTTTAAAGGCCAAATGTGGAAACTTAACTCAAATTGAAGAAAAGCAACTAACTAATCTTTAGAATTCATCAAGAAAATAATTGATGAAGGGTTAAATCTTATCAAGAATTCAAGAAACATCATCCAACATGAGTGCCACACAATTTGGTGACATCATTTAAAATATTCCCGAACCGATTTTCTAGCCTTATTAAGTTATATAAGTTTATATATAAAGAGAGGAGAGATTCAATAAAAGTGGTACTTGAAATGAAAGAAATGAAAGGGATAATAATAGATTTTAGCTCTTAAATTGGTTATTTTTAACACATGAAATTTCACGTAAAAAAAATAAGGTCACTATAACAATAAAAATTATCATTACAAAAGAAAAAAAAAATAACTTATTAATTAAAATATATTACTTGTGTGGTCATCTCAAATTTGTGATTCCCCGTGTAATTTTAAGACTTGTACCTCCGTAAAATTAAAAGAAGAAAACTACTTGTTTAGAGTATACAACTAGCATGTGGTTGTGTGTGTGGCAAAGCACGATATTTTACTAAAATTATGAATTTAATGAAATCATATTAACTGTTGTTTGATTAGCTTTTTAATCAAAATAAAAAGGTTAGTTTAACTTGCTTTTGAATGGGTAAAATACATTTTTTTCAATTAATTACATAGTACTCTTTCCATTTTCCTAAAGTCCTCTTTTATAATTTAAATATCTATCTGCTATGTTTTGTTACTTTTTTTTTATCACTTCTACCCCAATTTTTATGAACAAAACTATATTTAATAAATTCCTTATCCTGTATCCTTCTCCTTCGAATAATTTTCTGAATTTCTGTTGCTACCATAACAAGAAATCAGAGAAAATAATAGTTAATCTATTGAGGGTAAAGCTAAGAAAATTAAATAAAAAAAAAAACTTTGTATGTTAATTTGTTACCCGAGTATAAATAATGAACATCAACCTTAAGAAAACCATATGTGATGAATATGATAGTATATACATCACTCCTGAGAATTTTCAAGATACAATAAATTTGTTAGTTTTTCCACCCTAAGTTAAAAGATTTTATGATTTTACCATTAGTAATTACCACAAGAATAACATATGTGTATGTCAAAAAAAAAATATGGTAACCTTTTCTTCTTAATGGAGTTTGTCACTATTTCCACCCAAAGATAAATTTATACGATGTATATCTTTATCACCATTTAACAAGCATTCTTAATTCTTGAATCCAACTTAAAGATGAATAAGTAATATATGTCAGACAGTACCAATTTATTTTGATGTTGTTCGAGTTTTTTTCAAGACGTGTCTCTGCTTTAAAAGGGCTTTCATAGATTAGTTAACTTTGAAAAGGAATAGTTACCAAATATTTAGGGGAAGGTAATTAACTATTTTTTTAACGTCTAAAAACCAATCGAAAGAAAAAACAAAAATTAAAGCAGGACATGACGTAAGTGTCTGATTTGCTCTAACATGTGCGTACAGTATTTAAAATCGTTCTACTTATACTTAAAATAAACCCGAAACCGAGAAGAAAGAGTAATTAACGAATTTTAGTGACCAATGAATATGAATTCGAAACTAGGGCCCTTAGGAACAATAGGACACTTTAGGCAAGCAGTAAAATGGACGGCAAAGTGTCCCATGAGGATTCAAAATCTATCTTGTTCTCCCAATAAGCGTGTGGGAACATCTCATTCTTGCTTACAATTAAACATGATTTTGAATATTAAAGATCCCTTCCGCGTTTTACATTTATATAAACTTTATTTGTGCATTTTGTGGTGCCAAAAAGATGCACATGCAGTCAACGGTCCACCACCAATATCACTTGGAAACAAACTAAGGGGAAAAAATTAAACTAAAACTAAAAATAAAATAAGGTAGGCCCTCAAGAAGAAGAATAGAGTTGTAACGGACTAATGGTTGGACCACAATTTCTCTTTACTTTTATTTATTTATTTCTCTTTATTTTTTTAGTATAAATAAACTTATATTAATTATTTTAGAATATTAGAATATTATCTCATATGAACCTTTATAGAAAGTTACCTTTTCATATATTAAATTCGTTAAATTTTTCTAATTTTCTCTCTATGTTAAGCTACCTCATGACATTTAGGTTTTTTAGACCTTTTTTCTATAATTATTTCAATAAAGTATGTAATAGTGAATGATTTTGGTTTAATTTTTTGAGCATATTCAAGTAGTACAATTTGGAATTTTGATTTTTTTTTTAAAAAAAAATTACACGATTTAAGATGAATAATTAAGTCAATCATTCGACTACAATTGATGAATTAGATGAGAATCGTCTTCACGGAAAAAAATAAATTGATCGATAGGATGCATAAAATGTAATGATACGGGAGAGGGTATGAAGATTGATGATAAGAAACCATTGTAGTTTTGCTAAATTGAAGGTTTTACTCTATTCAAATATTATTTACTTATTATATCTTTTTTTGGTAATGATATGAAACAACAAGAAAACAACACTATCCTTTTCTTGCTGCAATAACTAGATTATGGGTTTTAAAAAAAAGAGAAATTCTCAGCTTCTAATTTAATGTCATGCACAATACTTTTTAGTTTCTTTGGACATCTAGTTTGATCTAGCAGAATATCCATAGCCTCACTACTGTCCATAGAAGCCAAACATCTTATATATATATATATATATATATATATATATATATATATATATATATATATATATATATGTATTAAGAAAGAGAAGGTAGTCATTCTTGATAATTAAATAAGACTTGAAATGGCACACATATTATTTCATAATATTAAGAAAGAGAAGAATTCATGACTAGGAACGAGGAAGAAAGAGAGGAATGCATTAAAAGGTCAAAGACCCTAATCAGGAGTCATGATATTGACACAAGACTTTGTTAAACATACCTTGAGCTTGAGCTCACATGCACGAAACGTTTGATTCATTATTTTCACCAAAAATAGCATTAATATTTTGAAGGGTAAAATTTTAAGCTACCCGCTACTCAAGTGTATTTAATGAACTAATTGACATATTTTATCATAATTAATATAATCATATTGTTAACAAAATTATGAAAATCCTACCAAATGCTTTGATGAGCTAAGTTATGCAAGGTCCTTAAGAAACACTAAAAGTTAGCCAAAACATATCTCACGGATTAATAATAAATACCAACTCATAAGATAATTTATTCTTTTACTCATTCTTCATAAAAACTCTTAGATACTCACCCGTCTTCCTCCAAACTGTCTGCCAACCTCCATACACCATTACCACTGCACGCACCACCTTGCACCAAACAAGTCTTTTTGATATAAAGAGAGCCGCAAGCGGCAAGAAAAAAATTGATGTAGACGGAATTTGATCATAGGTCTTGGATACCACCCTCCAAGATTTTAAGTAACTAAGCTAGTTGACATCCACTTGCACCAAACAAGTTTAGGACATGTGTCGCTGTGCATGGCTTCACCACTTCTTTTCAATTTAGTTTCCTAATTATCTATTGTTATGACCTAAAATATTATATGACTACTCTCAAATATCATATGTTTTTATAAAATAAAGTCATGATTTTTTTCATAATTATGGTTGAAAAATAATTAGGTTTTGATATTTTATTGAAATTCTTGTTTATTTGCATTTATATTACGCATCTCATTATTCATATAAAGTTGAGCAAAAAGTGGTTCATATTAGCTAATTGATTGTGCTTGTACTAGTACAAGCACTAGTAGAGAATTAGTTAAATACCGTGATTAATTAAGCCTAATTATTGCAATTAACAGTGTGAAGCACTTATTAACTAAGCAATAGAGTTATATGCAAATATTGCGGTTTTTAGGTGAAGCAATAAAAGTCACAAATGTTGCAGTTTTCTAAAATACATCAGCAAAAAAAAGGTGCACAAATGCTGCGGACTTACAGGCCATGTTCTATTGTTTTTTTTGGTTAATTAGACAATAGAACATGGCCTGTAAGTCGCATATATCTAATATTTTGAGATTTCTCAATGGGCTGTGCTAAGAACATAATTTAAAACAAGTATTAATTATTATATCACAAAATTTTTATATTACAAAATATACATTATAATTACAATTACAAAAGACCTAATGCTAACAACCTAATCTTGATAATGCTTAGAACTTATTGCTAAGATACCTACCAAAGGCTATACTAAAAAAAGATTGAGCTACCAATACTCTAATTAGATTTCTTTAATCTCACTCTCAGACTCTATGTATGGCGCTCTTCATGAAAAGTCTTGAAAATTTGAGAAAAAAATAGATTAAATTAGTCCAAAATGAGATTCTAGGCATGACAAACGCACCATCATTATTGACACACTTTAAAGTATAAATTTCTACATAGTTTCCTTGTAAATATGACTATTTCCATTTTCATAAAATCACAAGGTACTTTTTTACAAGCAACAATCACAACACAACCACAATATGAGTTTTTTGGCCTCATAGGTAGATTCTGGTAGTATGTTTCCCTCAGAAAGCATGTTTGATAAAACTTTCAACAAGTGTGTGAAACTTTTATCAGTCCAGTTGTGGCGTGCCTTTAAGTTGAAGAGTTTCATGATAACGCTTAATTTAGCATGTGAAGTACAAGGAAGATATAAAGAATTTTCTACAACTCTAAGAATATTATCAATAATATGAGGATGTTTTGTGTAATGGTCCTTTATATCTTGCATAGTTGCATCATCTCATCTACCCTATCCTCCTCCAATCTATTCTTATCCTCATTATACTCCTCATTTACATTAATAATATCTTCATTGCCAAGTGTCTTATCCCTACTTGTGTAGTTATTACTAGTGCTTGCCCCAAAATCTATCATTTCACCATGCCGACCAAGTCCACCTTAGATAATCTTTATTAAAACCTTGACAAGTTAAATGATCTTTAAGTTCATTGATGTCACGATACCCCCTCAAGTTATTACAATAATAACAAGGATATAAATATCTTGGATTCATTATTTACTTGGTGTCTAAGGGCAACTATATATAGCAAACTCCTCAGCCCCTTGTAAGTACTCCATTGAGATTTAGTTACTGTAAATCTAATCTCGATCCATTTCTAACTAGTTAAAATAAAGAGATAAACTTAAATAGATATTCAAGGCAATTCAATCATCAAAAATATTATTTTATATAGTAAGGAGCACATATATATAATCAAGTTATATCTAACTCTATTGAAGTTGTAATAATATGCTAATTCGTAGTAAGACACTAATTCATAAAATAATATGCTAATTCATATAGATAATGGGACTATCCAACAAATTACATTAATGTTTTTCACCCAAAAAATTCAAAGGATATTGATGATAGATTTAATAATGATAACACTTTCCACTAAAAAAAATCGATAGAGTTTCCTCTAAAATAGGGCTACCCCCAACAAATTCTATCATTGTGTGAACATGAAAAACACCTTCAATTAGAAGCCAATCAAAATGTCTTCGAAATGCACTTTATAGCACGACAAATGGATTGTCCTATAAATTTCAAAATTAAGTATTAAACAAAGTGGAATAGGGTATAAATTAGTTGACACAACAGATATGCATAATCATATAAGACTCTTGACTAGATAATAGTTTAAGAATATTTTGACTAGTTTTAGGAAACTTTCCTAAAATAATAATCTTTTGCTTAGCCATGAGGTAGTTTTTCCTAGTTTACTTCAGTATATTTTTATGTCTAAATTGATTCATAAAGGATCTAATTTTTTCTTTAATATTCCTAATCATACTTGTTTTATTTTACTTCTTATTATAAATACATTACTGACAAACCCTAAAACATCTTTTCCCTCACTTACACACCCTAAATAATATTTTCTCTCTCTTTTACCCACAAACTTAAAAACACACTCCTTCCTCAAAAGTGTTATTTTGTCAAAAATTAGCATATAACTAAGTCAACAAATTAGCACATAATTAATTCAACAAATTAGCACATAGTTAAGTACTTAAGTCAACAAAAGCGCATGACATAACCCAAAATGTGCATGAGAAACAAAAAAAATCCATAACCCATTAGCACATAATTAAGTCAACAAATATTTGAGTTACAAAAATTTTAATTACACCAAAAATCATACATCATAACCCACAAACATACGAGTACACCACATAGACTCAAGAGTGTTTACGGTAATTCAAATATTCAAACATAAGGTAATTCTCTAGTTCAAAAGGAGTGTTTAACCATGGACATTACCTTTCAATTCGAATTGTTTGGAGTGTAGAATTCTTCAAATCATAACGAGAAAGAGGTCAAATACATGATTCACTCTATTAGCACGAGTGGGAAAGAGTATGTCAATGGGGCTCACACAAGGACAAGCTTGAGTGGTATGGTGGTTCTGGAGACCAATATAGGTGAGTGTGAGTTATTGTGGGTGGGAGGAGTTAAGGCTATGGGGAGTTAAATTTATGGGGGAGTTAGGGTTATAGCGTTAGAGGTTAGCTAGCTTAGGCTATTTGTTTTTTTTTTATTAGTTGTTTGAAATGAATTGTGCACGCTGTTGGAGATTAATAGAGATAACATGAAAAACTACACTTTATGTGGTTTCTTACAACATTTAATGTTTAGGTTCTTATACATATATGCAAGTGCTTCGTATTTCAAATAACAACACCATTTGTATCAAAGCAGTTACACAAATTTTCACTAGTGAACTTAAATTCATGTGACTTGATACATTGGAAAAGCATGATTTGATAATTATTTGAAATTAATTTTTTTTTATGAAATATGGATGTTTTATGAATAATTCATGATGTATTAATCATTTCTTGATGGCCTAATATTTTGAGATGAGAATTTATAATTTTGATTGTTTTACACTCATAGCTAAACATTTTGAATAGTTATTTAGAAATTTTTGGAACTTTTTTTTTATGGTTGAGTAATTATTTGGAATTGTTTTAATCATGAGAAAATATTGCAAATTTTTTTAAATATTTTACATGATTATTCGATAATGGAGAACCTTTTTGGTATTGTTTAGGATTTGTTTACATGTTGGATTTATGGTTGAAAAATAATTTTTGCGTTGTTTAACCAATTTATGAAATTGAAAAATTGTTAAAAGAAAATGTATAATATTGTACTATGGAGACTGAATGTGTATAAGGCCATTTTGAGATTGCTTTATACTGATTCTACAATCATTGAAATTACTTACTCCATATAAGTTGTTCATCCTATTTTATCATGGAAAAATATTGATTATTATGTCTAGTGGAATTATTTGTTTCTCATTATGTGAAAATTGGTTTTGACAAGAGTATAAACTTTGTATGATCTAATATTTTTTTTCAAGTATAAGATAAGTAAAGGAGTTTCTAGCTTTAAGGGGAAACATACTTAGGAGGATTTTAGAAAAAAAATTAAATTGTTTATATTCCACTTAATTTTATTCCTCACTTTGTTGAGGACTATTATTAGATTTGGTCATGAAACTTTAAAGTATTCAAATGTGTTCTTTGACATTAATTAAAGAATTCTTATTATGCTCTTAAAGCTATTTAAATATTTATGGAATAAAACATGTTTCAAAATAAATTGACTTGTAGTCAATTATTTTACTTATCATATGCTTAAATGTTCTAAATTGTACTGATATGTATATTCTTTTTGTTTTGGCTACAACCAATTCATTTATATTGGCAGATTGATAGGAAGGAACACATTACAAAAAAGAGAACATGTTCATGAAGGGGTTTGGTGTGAAGAGAGTTTACATTCTTAATGTCCGGATTAAGAGATCTTGTTATCAAGTTTTAGCAAACAATGTTATTAATATTTATTATTCTTTTAAATTTAGTTTAATTAAAATTATAAACTTATTAATTTCATGGTAATTTATGTTGAGTATTGGTTGTAGTAATATTTATTGCCTTGTATTATTATGTGATAATAATATCTTTGTATTTTTTTGTATATTTAGATTAAAATAAGAGTATTTTCTAATAAGGAATATGGGGTGTTATAATTCATTCACCCAATTATAACTGCAAAATTGAATTTTTGAATTAGACCCGACCAGAATAGTCCTGATGTTAATATGACGTTTGTTTAGGCTTGACAGTAAATGAATCCGAACAGATACATAACCAATCAAAGAGAACTAGACACCTTATATGAATTTGATAACTCTCACTCGCATCAGATTCACAATTAACTCGACTCAACAGCAACCCCGACACACAATTAAACCCAATAAAAACGTAATTGACCTCAATCCATTCTAACAAAAAAATTATTGACTCTGACTCAATTTTAACTGAGATCTTATTAAACTTGACCAATTCTAATTGAGATATGATTTGACTTGATCCTAATCTAAATGATATCAGATTATGTATGGAATGTTTAATAATAGGTATACAAGAAAATAATATATTAAATAAAATTTGAAAATGCTAAATTCTTACAAAATCTTACTATATAAAAACTCCATGTAACATTGAAAACTTGAGAGTTTAACAAACTTACTTTTATATATAAAGTAGTAATGTAAACTAAGGTACATCTAATTGTTAAAAATTTCATCCTTATTTTCTTTTCTTATATTTTAATAGTTGTACTTGTACGGTTGAATCATGTTAAGTTTCTTTTTTAATTACCTAAACTGGTATGAAACCATTTGATCCTTATTTTACCTAAATCCAACCTCACTTGATATGGGAGATGTCCTTATTTTAAATTGGCTGATTCTAGTAACTCATTTCATCTTAATCCATACCTTGAGAGTTATGCGATTAGAATTTTTCACAAAACCAAGACATTCAAACTTAGCCTATACGTGAGGTTTAGGTTTACTCAATTCGAACATGACCCTGAACCAATACTCAATTGATCTGAATATGACTTGAATTCAATACTAAAATCTAATCTGAATATGACCCATAATGGTGCAAATGTACTTAAAAATTAATCTTGTTTAAGTTGAATAGAGATTGACCCGAAATAAAACTAATTTTGACCAAAAACTTAAATTTATTCGACTTCTCCCAAATCTGAAGAGATCCAACCCAATACGAATAGACACACTAACCGACATCAACCGAATTCGATGCCACCCCGACCAAGTATGTACAACCGATCCGAAACTAATCGAATGATATGATTTGACAACCCTACTTGACCGCTCGGTACAAAAGAGACTCAAATTGTTATTTTTCCAAAAGCCTAGTTTGACTCAACTCGGCCCATAGACTAATTTGAAAAATGAAAATTATTTATTTTTGAAAATCAAATTTAACCAACAAGAAATGGAACGAACTTCTTATTTAGGGAACAGAAAACCAACGCACATACATCTACAAGCCATCCCATACACCAATCACTATTTTATGCATCTTTATTTAAACTTTGAAGTCCGAATATATAAACCTCTTGTGAAATACACTCCATGTGTGACAATCCTCCTCCCCACATGGCCCCATTTTGCAACCGAGAATTATATAAACTTGCACCCTACCAACTCGCACACAATTCGTATCCCCTCACACACCTCACCTCCAATTAAAAAAAAATTAAAACTACACAGTACTAACAAATCTCCGATTAAGAGCATCATTATCAATGATGAATTGACTTCCTCATTGATGACTTTTGGGAGAAAGACACCATACTCATTGATGCTGAAGAAGAAGAGAGAATCCTATATTGACGATTATTATAAAGATAAAGCCTCGGCTTTCACAAAAATTTTGCTTAAAAAAATTCTCACTACTTTGGAAGTGGGTAATTGGTAATTAATACCCAAAATTATATTATATAGTATTTAAGTGAAAATAAATTTTATGGTGGAGTAAATAAAAAGTAGAAAATAGAGTATTAATGAGGATACTCATTGATGTGGGAAAAATAGAAGGAAGAAGATGGGGATGAGGAAGGAGATAGTGAGAAGTGATGTGGATGAAAGAGAATGTGATGTGTTAAAAGAGGATTGGAGAGAGAAAATAAGAGGAATGACAAAAGGAGTTGTTATTCTTCGCCCACGTTTTACTACATAACGCCCGCATTTTATTTACGATTTTAACATTGTTTTAATTTTTACTCTTTTACTCCCTCACTTTTACTCTCTAAAAATTGTTGGCAAACATCGATACCAAACATGTCGACGCCTCCGATTAACATAGAATTACACTCCTCAGAGGTAAAAAAAATTTTTTACGCTGAAATAGGCCAAAACGCCCATTTTAGGAGTTTTGACCATGATCAAACCGCTCATTTTGGGCGTAACGGCCGGTTTTAGCGTGAATTTTTTTACCTCATAAATTGGATTCAAGTAGTGTGATTCCACATTAATTGCAGACATTAACATGTTCGGGATTGATGTTTGACAAAAACAACAAAGACAATTTTTTGAGAGAGAAAGTAGGTGAAAATTAAAACAATGACACAAGCGTAAATAAAATACGGGCGTTAAGTAGTAAAACTCGGGCAACGTTTAGCGTCTCACATGAAAAATCCTCATTGAGAGCATGGGCAATGGGGGCAACTACTCTCCTCCAATTGCATTATCTCTCTATTTATGGGGTTGCCTTCCATTGTAGAAGATTACCTAAATTATAGGGATGCCATGAAGTCAAGGGGTTGCTCAAACTTTTCCTTTTATTTGTTTTTTTTCCAATAGATTACTAACACTTGTCATGTTTTCATGAACTCTCTTTTATTGTTAATTTTTAAAAACTATAAATCTTATAATGTGTATAAAAAATCTGATATTTTTTATAAAAAAAATAAAAAATAAAAATAAGGGCTCTATTATTTCTTCTATAAAATAAGCCTAATTTGATACATTTTCTCTACATCAAAATTTCATCCTATTTTTCTCAACTACATTAAAACTCCCTTATCAAATTATATTTTTCTCAATATGGATAACAATCATGAAATTTTATTCAATATGTTAATTATCAGACCTAATCATCTAAAGACAACTAATAAAATGACACTTAGTTCGACAAACTTAGTATTGTGGAGGAAATAGAAGTTTTGGAGAGGTTGTAGAGTAAAATTAGAGGGAATTGAGGTAAAAGAGAGAATATGAGATGGATGAAGGAAAGAAGAATAGAGAAGAGATGGACAAACTTATCATTGTCCATGCTCAAATAATCTTGCTCTAAATTATATTTTATTTTAAATTTAAAAATTATAATTCTGCGGTGCTTTTGCATAACCCTCTCCTTTTAAGGGATGACAATGGGTCGGGTCTAATTAGATCCAGACTCATACCCATTATTTTTAAATTAGACCCATATCTGCCCAGATTCATTGGATCCTAAAATTTCAGACTCTTACTCGGATCCACTGCATATGATAGATCTCGGTCCAAAATGGGTTCAAAATGGATTCTTAACATATTTTTATTTTTATGTGCTTTATGATTCACATGTTTTTATAATTTGATATATTTTCGCATTTCATACTTTAGAATTATTTATCGAGCAAGTGTTATAAAAGAACATAAATTGCATTATTATGTCAAATGAGATAAATTAATAAATCATTTCTTAAGCACACAATTGGTAACATTAAAATACTTACAAAACAATCTTTTATTTCAGTGAGTGGAAAACAAATAAGCACTAGTGTTAAAATCCAATACTTAATCAAAATTTCTAAACTTAATAGTACTCTATTTCAATGTTTTTAAGATCAATGTTCTTAATAGTACTCATAAGTTTTAAAATTGCACAGAAGCAAGTAATCTCCAAACCAGTTGAATATGTTTGCGTGGCCGTGATGACGAGAAACTAATAATCGCAAATTATACATCAAAATTATATGAATATGTTACCGGGTGAATGATGATGAGAAAGAGTTGAAGGCATGCAATAAAGTGGAAAATGGAGGATGGAGAGGAGAAGAGGGGGCAATGTGAATGCATATTTAGTTTTATTTCTAAATGGATCCTAAATTTTATTTTTATATTTTTAAAATATACGGGTCTATGGGTCAGATTTGAGTCTAAATTTTTTGGACCCGAACCTATGTCCGATTACAGGATATGTAGATTCATATCCAACCCGAATCCATTGGCCTAAAAAAATAGACCCATACCTTAAAAAATAGATTAGATTTAATCGGGACTAAATCAGGTTTTAGACCATTGCCACCCGTACTCCTTCTGTATCAACTCCGACTAAACCATTACCAAAAAAAAAAAGCCTCTGACGAAACAACGACGCTTCTATTCGACAAAACTCGTCGTATTTGTCCTGTACTTGCTCTGTCTTCCTCTACAAGCCACTCTCTCCTCTCTCGCTTCTCTTAACTCCTAGATTTTCTCCCATTCCTCCGCCATGGACGACGTCTTCGATCACGACGACTTCATCTCCGTCGGTAATGGTTATGCCGCCAACAACGATGGCGACGACGTCAGTGATTTCCTCTACTTTCACACCCGCCGCCGCCTCTCTTCCTCTCCGTCCTCCTCTTCTCTCTCTCTTCACCATGATCGTCTCTTCCTCGTCTCCGACAAGTATGTATTCTTTCGCTGTTTTGCTCTTTTTTTTGTCGCTTGGTATTGTGTGAGAGTGATGTGGATGTTGAATTGAATTTGAATTGCTGGTGGTGGAAGGATGCGAGTGAAGAGTGCTTCAGTGAAGTCAACTGTGTTTGTTACACTGCGTCTTCAGATGATGATGACGAGAGAAGAGAGAGCTGTTTTGATGATGACATTGTGTTGAATTTGTAGAGAGACGCGAATGTTGTTGACGGCTCCGGCCGCGTGTTTGCTTTGATTACCTAAAGCACGTGGTTTAAGGCGCTCAAATGGTGAGCAATTTTTCTTTTTTTTTTTTTTGAATTTGTATTGTCAATCGTTGCACATTTTTCTATTTATTTGTTTCGAAGTTACGTGTTGTAAATTGAATTTCTTGCGCGAATTTCTCTGTATGTGTATTTTTGGAATTTATATCATATAACGAAATCCGAAAGAGATAGGTTGAATCTTTGCTTCTACGCATTATCTTATTAATGACATTGCGAAATCAAAACGAGATAGGTTGATTCATTATTTCTTTGATCCTATTGATTAGAAGTCGCTATCAAAACCTTTGTACCTACTCTTTAGTGAGACAGCTGCGACTTACAATGGAAAAGTATTTGTATAACTGATCTCTCCACGCTTTGTATTGTTAAATCAATGATGAAAATCAATTTTTATTGTTTGTAGTAATTGTGAAGTACTGTCTTTTGAAATTTCATGAGATAGTTTAATGATTCAGTTTCTTTGTATGCATGAATTTGTTCAAGAGTTTAAAGCCTAGGTTAAGAACATAAGAACTTTTGTTGGTGAAGATTGTAAGTGCATTTATTAGGAAGGTTTGCATGGGTTTTTTTTGTAAAAGTGAAAATTTATGTAAGGACATACGAAAAAGTTGTAAATGCCATAAAGGCAAAATATTAGTGGTAGAATGAAGTGTAAGAGGAGTGAGCATACAATTCTCAGATCGGAGCCTTCGAGCCTTCGAGGGTTCATGACACTTGTCACATGGTGTAGTACAATGGTGGACCATGAAACTATCCTAGTATATCTTTCATTGGATAAAAGATAAAGAAGTACAGTCATATCTAAGACTAAGATTGAAGTCACCACTCTATTTAGGATTGAAGTACAGTCATATCTAAGACTAAGATTGAAGTCACCACTCTAATTAGGATTTTAGTTTCACTATAAACAAGCAGTGCCATCCAAGGTGTAGTAGAGCTAGGGGAGCTTATTTTCTTTGGGGTTAAGATCTTGTAGGAACAGGTGGTTACCACACATTAAGAGGATATTTTTTTTCTTGGAGGTTGGAAAGAGGATATTATAGAATATAGGCCACAACATAGAAGGTTGTCAAAGTATGGAGTTTTGGAGCCTTCCCTTCCAGTTGTGAGCTCAAATGATGGTAAACCTCTCAGAGTGCAAAGTCAAGTTCTTTCTCATTAGTAAGAAAGGCTAGAAAAGATCAAATGTAAGCTTGTTTCATGGTAATAATTATTGATTGTGCTTCAAGGTCAATCTACGCACTATTCTAGATGAAATATTCTTTTCTCACTTAGTTGACAATTTGTAAGGAGTTCATGCATTAGAGAGGTTTGATATCTTTTAAAGACTAACCTAGATGCTAATGCTTAACTCCCATCAATATTCAACATAATTCCTCCCTACTTAATTAGCTTTATTTGTAGAGCTACTAGTATCCTGACCACCTAACTTCTTTCATAGGCTACTAATAACAGAATAGCAGGTCATTCCTCTGTTGATTATAAACAAGAACCTGAATCCTCTGTTGTGTGAGAGGATTGATCTTCCTGTATACTTTAATATAGGGGAAATTGCCTTTGCATGTCATTTCCTTTTTTTTATGGTTGTCTTACTAAAGCAATTATCTCATGTGTTATATTTTACTTTAGGTTCTCCTTGAGTTACAAGTTTATGGATTGCCAAGTTTCAAGTTTATGGATTGCCAATTTTCTGCAAGGATGCGAATAAAAAAAAAACGGAGAATTCAATGCAAGGAATGTCGAGCAGTGGAGGCTCTTGTAGCAGCTGGTCACTGGAGATGAATGGAACTGTTGAAAATCAGAGTTCTTCTCCTTTTCTTAGTTCACAATCTCGCACTCGAAGATATGAAGAAACTGGTGTGCTGGGCTTGACTGGACTTCTAAATCTTGGGAACACATGCTTCATGAATAGTGCAGTTCAGTGTTTAGCTCACACTCCACAGCTTGTCGATTATTTCCTTGGAGAGAGGGGGAAGGGGAAGGTAGGGGAGGAGAGGTCTGCTATATGATTAACTTTCTATACTTAACTGGTCTTGTCATTAATTATCTAGTAGTACTTTTTTCTAGGAGTCTTCATTGAATTTTAATTGAGCTTCTATAGAAATGGCAAATACCCCAAGAATATGATGGTATCTATAAATCCTGGTAGTTGTGCGGTTGAATCTTTGGGGGTGAGCAACAACAATTTCATGCAGTTTTTGCCAACCTAATAATGTTTTCCTGATAGATCTGTAATTATGATATGTGAGAAAGACAGGAGTTCAATTCCAGATCTGAAAATCCCTGTCATGGATTGTTGCTTCATCCTGCATGCTACTGGTCTGCTGGTTACATATTTATTGATCATAAGTACTGGCGGACTATGGGAGTTGTGGCTAAGCATAAAGCTATGCACACCAGGTGGCCTCTGTGATCATTAGTGGTGTTCCTAGGATCAGTTTTAGGGAATGGTTAGTGTTGGAGGTTCCTGACTTTTTTGCATAGCACATGCTACTAAGTTTTTTTCCTATTAGGGGTGGAGTTTCTTGTGTTACTGTTCTGTACAGTGATTTCGGACTCATGCTAAATGTTAATTCCCTTAGTATCTAGGGGAAAGGTCAGGTCTTAACTTGTCGTATTTCACCTATCTCCTTCAACCTTAACAACCTGTGATGTAAACTGTTCTCTTTTTGTTTGTGAATCTAATGAACAAGGTGTGCAAGTCCTTAACTTGCTTCTCAGTTGTATGTTGTGAATATCTATCTCATCAACTAAACACTAATGACTACAGGAACTGCTGGCTTTTCTTTTGGATGAGCTCCACTAAGACTTGAATCGTGTGAAAAACAAGCTTGATGATACAGAAGGCCGTCAAGATGGCATTGTGGCAGATGAACTTTGGCAGCTTCACCTAGCTCGTAGTGACTCCATAATAGTTGATTGTTGCCATGTGAGTCTAGTATCATTTCTGGTTTACTAGCATTTAATTTCCCACTGTACTAGCCAAACTTGAAGCCATACTTGGCCTGATGCTATTTTAGGAACTTTCTATGAGGGTGTGGAGAGTTATATACAAATTGTTGTTGGATGGTAGTTTAGTGTTGACTAAAAAAAATATTGTGATTGGGAGATTGCAGGAATTTCTTCTCTTTTTGCCTTGTGGGCCATCTGAACTAAAGTTTACTAAAATATATTCTTCTTTTCAGGGTCAATATCGATCGACGCTGGTTTGTCCTATCTGCAAAAGGGTCTCTGTCAAGTTTGATCCGTTTTTGTACCTGTCTCTCCCTCTGCCTTCAACAACTATGCGAACAATGATTGTTACACTTTTGTGCACTGATGGAAGTATGCCGCCTGCACCCCTTACTGTAACAGTACCCAAGGATGGATGGTGCATGGATCTTATTCAAGCCTTAAAGCATGGCTGTTTCATTGCAGGATGATAAGACTCTCTTTGTGGCTGAGGTATGCTAAATAATTTGATGATGATTTTGTCGTTGAACTTGCCGAGCGGTTATTGATGTATGATTGTGTAGTAATCAGTGGTAGTATCTATTCCCTCCCATTATCTGACCCATATAAGATCGCAGCACTCTCATACAAAAGTGCTTTATTTATGGACTTTGTCATGCCCAATTAGTTTTTCATGTGAAACTTGTTTCCAATCATTTCAAATGGTGCATTGGAAAGTTTGTAATCTTTATTTTATGACTCTAAATTACACAACTGTCTGTTGATAGCTGCCAATTTAAGATTCAGTTTATGAAGTATTATCTGCTTAAAGTTATTGATTCCAATATATCTGATTAAGGTTCTCGGGCTGAAAATGGCCTGTCCCAATCTATTGGGTTATTCATTTAGTTTAATTTGGATTAATGAAATTTTTCTTTAGCATAAAATTGTCCCTATGGTTATCAGTCATCAAAAATTGTTTTTTTTGCTGGAAACCCTTGAAATCTCATACGGATTTCTGGACAGTAAGAAATGTCTCTTCAGACAAGTAAAACTTTTGATGTCGGCTGGATTGGGGGTAAACTTTGTATTAGCTTGTCGAGTGATGTTTGGAGCTTGGTTTGGGACCAAGAGGCTTTGCTTTCTTGGAAGCATACTTCTTCCTTGGGCAATGTTTTCTTGTATATTTCCTAGAAGAGTTAAGCGAGATTACTCTGATTGATGGCTAATCTTCATGTGAAAAATATTCTTCTTGAAGGTATACAATAACTGCATCCTCCACTTCCTGGAAGATCCATTTGATTCATTGGAATTGATAAGAGATAAAGATTGCCTTGTTTCTTACCGCTTACTGAAAGAGAGCAAGAACAGCCTGTTGGTGGTTTTCATGCATCAGTGGTGTGAAAGGTATATTCTCAATAATGCTTCCTGCTTGACTTAATGCTTTCAACCTGCAAGGTCATACCTGATTTTTTTTAAGCAGTATCCTTCTCTGTTTTTCTCACTTAAAATTTTAATAAACTTGTTGCGAGTTAGAAGTAATGCTTGTAATAGTGTCAATCTGAAATGGTAATTCTAGCAGTTTGCTTGTGGTACATTTTGTTTTAGCATGACTCTTTGTTTCATTGAAACATAATTTCAAAACAGAAAAGTACACTTTAGTGTGCAGACCCGTCCTTGTGGATTGATGTACTGTTGGGTGTTGGTTCACCTGTTATTTATTCAAAACCATAACTCAAATAAGTTAGAAATAACACACTGGAATTGAGCAGTATTGAAGATAAAAACGGAAGATTTGTCATCTTTCATCTACTTTCTTTTCTGATTTGTGGTATGCTGTATGGGCATGCTCAATTTGTAAGAAGACTCATTTTAGCAGCCCTAGATGTTATTGGTTTGTGCCGGCATAAGCTACTACAAGAAGTTCCGTAAATGAAGTTACTAAAAAAAGGGAATTTGAGAAACCCCTGCTATCAGGACCCTTTTCCACAATGAACAGTTTTTCCTTAGAACCTTGTGTTTCAAATCGCCTCAATGCTTTGCATGGACCCCTCTGAACTTACTTCCATGTCGTTCCCTCTCTACCTGGTACAGTGACATAAAGTTATGCTAAAGTTGGTTTCTTACTTCTGCATAAGGACTTTATCACTGATTGGCTTTGATAAATGATTGATGTGTTGATGACATTTTATATGATTAAAAGTATGATCCTTAGATCTAGAATAGAAATAAATTTCTACGTTGAACTTGATAATACTTCCTATTTTTTGAAAATATTGCGATGTTTCTTTGTATTGAAGTTTTATACATTTTGCAACTTTTTTCTTATTTGCTCATGATTTTCTCTCTGATCACATGGGTCCTTTTTGTTCTCTTTATCTCTTTCCTCATCACATGATCTCCTAAAATACTTTTCATCTCCTAGAGTCCTACATGTTGTAAATTATGATTTTCAAATATTGTTCCCCTTAAAGTGAAAAAATAAGCAAACAAGATTATAGAACATCCTTGTTGAGCTTGAAATCCTAGGATGGTAAATAAATCACTTTGAGATGTCTTTCACTTTTTTGTAAGTGTGCGGTTTCTGAACTTTTGGAAACTGTACATTGTTGGCGCATAGAGATTCCTGAGCTACATAGCTCTGCTAAGCCTTGTCAGCCACACTAATGGTCTCTTCCCGCTGTAACAAAATTGAGATACAATCTTTGTTGTTGGCTGCTTGTTAATGAATTGTTGAAAGAAAGGGTAAAGTTGCTGATACTTAAAATTTAACTCCACTTCAATCTTATTCAATTCTCGTGTACCTTATGTAGGCTTAATAACATTTATTTTTCTTCCCTTACAAACATTCATAGGGTAAAGTGAGATGGAGGGGAATAAATGGGGTAGTGGTTTTGTGTATTTTCTTTTTCAAAGAATATTTTTTGTTTATAATTTTTGTGTTAATCTCAGGGAATTTGGTTTTAGAATGGGGAGACAAAGCTGGAGTCTGTTTGGGATTCCTTTGGTGGCAAGAATTTCTAGTATCACAGATGGATCTCAGATTCATAATGCTTACATGAAACTGCTTTGGCCTTTTTTGAGTAGTGATGAAGTTGATATTGATGATACTGAAAATTCAGATAATGAGCTTGTTAAAATGTTAAGATAGAGACAGGGAGTTTGTCAAATTCAAGCAATTCATGGAGCCCAAATGATGAAATGGGAGATGATTTGCCTGGGCCTTCAGACTTTCTCTTTCACTTAACAGATGGACGATGTATGTTGAAGGGTCAGAAGATAAAGTTAGGCATATCACTGGATGTCTCCGTCGAAGCTAGAAAGGTCAATGTGCTTGTTAGATGGCTCAAACAAATGTTGAAGCAGTAGTATGTCTCTCTTCTCAGCTTGTTGCCAGAGGTTTTCAAACCTGTAATTCCTGCTTTGAAACATCAAGAATCAGTTTCCTTGTACAACTGCCTGGAAGGCTTCTTGAAAGAGGAGCCATTGGACCCAGAAGATATGTGGTTAGTTTATACACATCTTCAGTACTTGATTATTGTAGCAGATTGAAATGTAAGTGTTCTGTCTCAAGCTATGCCTCTCCTTGTCTCTCTGATCTCTATTATGATTGTCCACCTGCTTTAGTCTTTATTGGCTTAGATTGACTATTTGATTTATTTTACTTTAGATTATTATAAAAGGGTACTGTATTGGACAACTGAATTTGTACCCGTCTCCGAAACTTTACCATAGTCCAAGTAACATAGGTCAAAATCACAATAGGACACTAAAAATTGATATTACTGCTTTTTAGTCTCAGCAGAGAGCATAAATTATGTGGAATGCACTACCCTGAATGGCTCGGTAGTTTTCTGCTTCCGGATATTTTTCTTATACTCTCTTCTCTTGGTGCATTGTAGTTTATCATTCATTGACAGGAAATTCTCATGATGCGCTTGAGGTGCATCACTTGGATTGAAAAGGAGGAAATCATAGTGCCCCTTCTGTTCATGAATCAAGACTTACTATCTGAATACATTTTCTTCTAGAAGATGTCACCTAAAGGATTAGTGGCAATGAAAAGGAACGGCATAATTTGATGGTTATGTGGCAGAAATAGATGGTGAATGCTATGGCTTGATATTAATTGCCATATCCCATATTTGAGTGGTGTGATGATACTAATTGAAAATAAAATTTATGGGGTGATTTCTTCTGAGCAGAAGGTTTCCACCGTGATACTGATGAAAGGGTATAGCTATGTATACTAACCACAATGATGAATTCTCATTGGATACATGATAGAGTTTCTCACTGTTGCCATTTTATTCCTACAAGGCCCATGAAAGAGAATTGTAAAATTTAACATTAAGTTTAAAACTAGAATATATACTTATGTTTCAGACGTACTATTTGAGAAAATAAATATTTTTATTCCCAACAATAAAACATCCTTATTTTTGTGAATTAAACGACTTCATATACATGAACATAAACAACAATCTAATTGAACATTTAAAAAAACGGGTATTTTATTTTCTAAATTTTTAGACTACTCAATATATTGAATATTGCCTTCTAGCAACTGAACATTATGATTTAGAAATGAATAATTTACTCCAATAAGTGAACATTATTCTCTAGCCTTTATGTGAACATCTTATTTTAGAAATGAATATTAACTATGCAAGTGAACATTTTATTCTAGCCTTGGAGTGAACAACCTATTTAGATTATTACACATCTATTCTTCAAGTGAGCATGAGAATAAGCAAACATTCTAGATTAGAAAATGATAATTCCTCTAGTCAAAAGTGATCATCTTATTATAGGAAATGAATATTTACTCCAACAAATGAATATTCTACTCTAATAACAAGTGAACATCCTATGCTTAAAATAAGCAATACCAATAATCCTATTTTTCAAATAGAATATATTATCCCAATAAGTGAACTTTCTATCATAGCCAACAATTGAACATCCTACATTAGAAGTTAAATAGATATTTTACTCTACACGTACAACAATTAAACATCCTATTTAGGAAATGAATCCTTATCCCAACTAGTGAAAATTTTACTCCATCCAACATTTAACATCCTATTTTCAATAAATGAATATTCTATCCAAAATAACCAACAAACATCATAATTTATAAAATGGACATTATATAATCTCGACCTTAATACTTGAAAAAATGAGTACAATATCAAATAATACAAGAAGACATAGAAAGAGAAGCATCATTATCATTTCTAGTAGCAACAACAAGAATAGTTAAGTTTGTCAGTGAATCTCCATTACCAAATCAAAACCTTATTGTATTGAACCCTAGCCTATCCCTGATTTGACTTGATTAAATTTGATTCGTCCTAAATTGACAATGCATGTAATACTTCATACTTTTTTAGAATTATAAATATTTTTTAGTAGTTATAGATTATTTAAGAAGGATTTTATAAAATAAAATTATTTTATTCAGTAATAAGTTTATTTAAATATTTAATTAATATTAATTATTTACTAAGACCTTACTTAATTTAAGAAGGAGAAAGTTTATAAAATTGCTTTGGATAAAATTTTGTTATTTTAAAAGGATCTTTAGGAAAAAGATGGTTATTTAATTTTTTTTTTAATCCTTTTTGGAATTCTCATTAAATACAGTATAAGCACTTACAAAAATAGTCCCTTGTGTTTTCTCCTAAACCCTATATTTTATTCTAAGGTAACTTAATATTTTTAATTATGTTAAAACCTAAGACCAATTGTATTTTTTTAGGTAATTTAGGTTATTAGGTGACTGTTATGTTTCTCTTATTATATAAGAGGAGATTACTTTCTAGTTGATTTTGGCAGAGTATTAGATTACATATTCAAGGTACATACATGATATTATGTTTTCATGTATTAAAGTATGTTTATAAGTATAAGATATGCTCAAAGTTGCATGTTTTATTTTGTTTCATGCCTAGAGACCCTCATGGGCATTCCTTTGCTATCTCATGTGGACCAAGCAATAAACTCGTTCATTACTTATACATGTAATAATAAAAGTAGTGTTGTTAAAGGAACGATCATGGTTTCTATTTATTATTTAAATTAAAGTAAATTATCTTTACATAATAAGTTCAAGTATGAATCGTAACCTTAGATGTTATGCATTATTATTCTTGCATATAACCAACCATTTAATTGGAACAATGCATGTTAGGTTTAGATTGACTTCTTAACATGTATGTACTTAACTTTGTTGATTGTGTGTACTTTATTTTTGGTCATGGTATATTTATTTATAACCTTGTGATGAATCAATTCCAGAATTGTGTTGCAAATGAGTAATAATCATTTATTAGGTCAAGGATCAACTTTTGCAGGTCTTTGTTTAAGTCATATTCACATGAGAGAATTGTGTGGAGTATGTCTCTATTCTTATTTCAATTTTGAATATACTTTATTTGAATCATGTTTCTTTAGTTTGACTTATTGTACATTTTTGAATTTTAATGTCTTCTTTAAGGTTGTGCTTGAATGACTTACTTTATTAAGCTTAATTAGACTTTAAAGGGATTTTTTAAAGACTAAGTACTTTTAGATAATATTAGTACTTAGTGTTTCTGTTGTAAAATTTTGAAAAATCAATCGAATGTTTATTAATGAGCGTTAACATTCTTATAATTCTCTTTATTAGTATTGAGTATCAAGAAAATTATTTATAAAAGTAGAGATTATAAGGGTGTTACAATGCCTCTGTCATATACTATTCCTCTTCTATTGTTGTAACCATCTCCTCCATCTCCTTTTCCTTCGCCATATTCTCTTCTTCTTCCATTACCACTTGATGATAGTGTAGCAAAGGAAGGTAGTGATGGCGCCAGAAACTTAGCCATAGAGAGATGGAGGAAAATCAGGAGGAGAAAAAACACAATTGAAAAAAAAGAGCTGATACGTTTTTATAAATTTGTTTTGTGGAAAAAAAACTAATAACACGATTAATGCATATCCATATTTTAGTTGCTGGACTTGGTTCCAACATTAAATCACTACTTTAAGCCTGATTATTCTAAGCCCACTTGGAGTTGTGCTTCGAGAGTTAATAGTCGACACAACTTGATGATCAAAACAAGTTCTAGAAGTTATTTTTCTTTGATCATTGTACATCTATTAATTAACTAATACTAAAAAATAATATATATTTCAATATTAAATACTAAAATAGAATATATAAAAGAATTTTTTTCTCCCAAAATTTTCTCCAATTAACATTAATTACTCCATATGTCCCATATTAGTTTTTACATTTTTTTTATCTATACTTCATTAGCTTTTACACTTTCATTTTATGAAAGGACCCACAACTATTTTAATACATATCTCTTTCCATTACCAAAAAGGTTCCATCTCTCTTACATTCTATTAGAATTTATCCTACCATCTTCTAATACATCTATTACTTTTCTAATAAAATAACAATTGAAATCCAAATAAAATCCAAATAATAATTTATAACCTAAAACTATGTGCATTAATAAGTACCAAAGTAAATTTAGGATAGAGGGGTATTACGTTGGAAATATAAGTATGTCCTTATTAAAAATTGATTAATGAAAAATGTGTTTTAATGTGAGTTTTTATTTATTTTTTATGTAAGATTTTGTAAATACTTTAATATATGAATGTTTTAGAGATATTAACATGTGCTTATCATCTAAACCTATGAGTATTGATAAATATAAGATGGAGAGAGTATTATGTTGCAAATATAAATATTTTCCTATTAAAAATTAATTAGTAAAAAATGTATTTTAGTGTATACTTTTTATTTATTAAGAAATATTTTGGAAATAATTAAATGTATTAATGTCTAATATATATATTTCATATACTTGTATATAAGTTTAGAAACCAACCATGGCTTTGAAACTATCTTGTTCTTTCTATTCATAAGTGAAAGACTTGAAGTACCATGCATGATCTTCAAAAGTAGAGTAATATTATAGGGGATGCAAGTTAACTAAAATATGGGTAGATAGCTTAATGAATGAGCTACGATTAAAAGGTTTGGTTTTTTACAGCCCAACCCTCACGCTATCTTTATGAAGAGAAGAGAGGGAGCCTTTTCCTACTAAATCCTCTAATTTGCGCGAATCAATTAGGGTTAGCATCGCGGCTTAGTAACAATCTTCATATGTATTGGGCCCAAAAGGATCATTGAGACGTTGTCACTTAAGGTAGTCTGAAAACCTTCTTAGGTTGAAATCTTAAGTGACTCAAATTAGGTCTCAAATTATCAAAGATGGGTTCAGGATTGAGTAATTTATGTGGATTTATAGATGATGTACTTACAAACTTAATTGTGATGGAACAATATTAGATTAGTGGGTTCTCAAGGTTAGAACAATGTAAACATCTAGGTTTAGGTGATACTTTCTTTAATGTCCACAATATATTTTCTTTTTTCATGTAAAATCAATGATGTTCAAATTTCAATCCATATGTGTCCTTAAAACTATTATTTTAGGTTTCATAGGCTAAATTGGAGAATGTCATGAAGTGGAACTTGCCTAAGTCTCTTCTTCATTTGATAGGATAAACCTTCAAATTTGCATGTATAAATCATACATGACGTCTTTCATTTCCACACTTTTACACACTTTATTTCTTTATTTAAATTTATGCATTTTATTTGCACAAGAGCTTTACTTTGTTGTAACGATTATGGTCCGCCTTTATTTTGCATCTGATTCAAGACTAATTGAAATGCATCATGCCTTATAAGAATTTTTTTTAGAAAAACCATTTTAAAGACTCCTTAGATAAATTATTCAAGGTTGATGACCACCCAAAGTTTTCTCATAAGAAGTTGATAGCTTGATTGAAATGCAATGAAAATGAAGATGTTCATCGCCCACATCTAGGGATGGCAACAGATATTGGACCTGATCCGAATTAGTGGATCCATATCCATTTTTGCGGATATGGGTCTTCAAAATTTAGACCCGCTGATCTGGGTCCTGTGACTGAAAAATGGATTCAAGTACGGGTCTAACCATAATACCCAGATCCGGATTCATTATCCGTTTTTTTTATTTACTCATTTGTACTTTGTTGTTTTGTAATATTTGAGTAGTTATATGAATTGTATTCAAGTATTGAACTTATATCATTTGTTGGAATGTTGTCGTAGATGTAAAATACAGATTTATAAATTTGAAACTTATTATTGTCGCAAAAAAATAGGTAAAATATGTATGATCCGTTTTGGACCCGTTTGGACCGGATCCGTTTGTTTTGGATAAGGAACCTTACTTTTCATTCCCAGTGGATTTGGATTTGAATCTATCCTTAAAAAACAGATCTATATCCTTAAGGATCCTGTCCAGAATCAGGTACTTGATTTAAAGTGAGTAAACATAATTTCATAGTGGATCTCATATATACATATCGAATTCTATTAAAGTCCTATGTATGGTTTGAAGGGAGACCTTTCATATCTTTCAAGATCCACCCTATAATATGGAGTCAAAAGGCCAACATCAATGACTTTGTAAATAAAAGTACAAAATAAAGATAAATAAATAAATATGCAAGCTAAGCATAAATAAAAATGCAAGGAAAATGTGTTTAGACTTGATTAAGAAGAGTTCATCTTAGAAGGAAAATTCCTAGAGATTTGGTGTTAGAATTTTGAAATATGAATCTAGTATTAGAAGGAAGTTACTCCTTGACTAATACATCATTGAGTATGCATGGACATAAATAAATATGTGTTAGGTGTTCAAAAGATGAACATTAAAGGCGATGTTTCTTTAAATGATCATGAATTCAAGAAGGATAGTAAGAGAGAAAGATGCCTCATGTAAAGAGTAGATTGTCACCTTAATCAATCCTTGATTAGGAAAAGTTTTAACTTTAACCACGTGAGTGAACAATCACTAGTGATTATAGTAAGAAAATGGAAAAAGATGAAGGAAAATAAGTAGGTAAAGTAATTGAATTGAACGATTTTGGCTTTGTTCATTGTTGAGGATTGTTCCTTGTTTGGGCTCTTGATCGAGTGCTAGGAGTATTGATTTCCTTAGCTTAGGAAAGACTAGAGTGCCTTAAAAGGTCCTTAATTAGGTTAAAGGAAGATTTGAAAGTGTTTTATGAGTGATTTTGGTAGTGTTTGTAAGTTGAAAATTTTTTAGACACTTTGCTTATAAAAAAAAATTAGAGGTTATAAAGCAAAAAAAGTCTGAATTCTGAGCATCAAACGCAAAGATGAGCGTTAAATGCTAATTTCTTGCGTTGGCTACTAAAAAAGTATCTTTTTGGGAGTAACAGGTGCTCAAACTAGTCTAGGCTCGCAAATGAGGAAGGTCCAAAGAGTTAGGGGTTTAGCACTGTAACTCAGCATTTGACGCAAAACATTTGAGACTTTGAGTGTTCAGTGCTGAGTTCCAATGTTGGACATTACACACCTCAGTGATAGATGCTCAAACTTAGCTTTTGACATTGGGCTCCTTGGAGCTTAATTCTTACTTTCAGAATTAAGAAGCCAAATATTTGATCTTGTAAGATCAGTTTAAGGCTTTTTAGGTTGGAAACATGTGTTTTGGGGGACTAATTTAGGTTTTGGGCTTTAAGTGTCTGGGCCTTTTTGTGTTTATGTATTTTGAGTTTTGGGCTTTTGATGGTGGTTTGGGTTTTGGCCCACTCGATCTCTAACATGTATAGGACTTCTTGTAAGGATCGGCTTGTTGTCAAGCTACTATACTGGGAGACATACTTTGGTATTTATAGATATTAAAATATATTTAACCCTTCAAAAGGAAGAGTTTTTCCTCAAAAGTAAAAAAAAAAACAAAAAAGTCTCTCCTAAGTGGTTCCGTATCTCTAAATTGACATTAAGCAAATGTGGTGACGATCTCTTTACGGATAACCCCTTTCTCCACATTTGTATCTAATCCCAAAATAATAGAGATCAATGAAAATTGCCTCACTACTTTTGTACTGTCTCCATGGTATCTAGTACCATCTGAATAATCATCCACACATAATAAAATATGATCATCACTTAATGAACAAGCAGTTACAAAGTGAAATCGATCATAATTTAAATATTGTGTTATACTAATCATTGAAGAAACTACGCTAATTAAAATCATCTCGATGGCATTCTTGCTTCACACAAGGAACTTTCAAACACAAGCAACTTTTAATAACATTTCTTTCAATGTTTTGAGTAATTGAACGCAACAAACATCACCAACACCATCTATATTATCTTGAATGAGTATTATAATAAGATACATAAAAAGTCTTAAGGCCCACATCCAATTGCTTCGTATACTAATGATTTCTTTCGAGTATGATGTTATGACTTAAATAGTTAAACCATATTAAATTTTGAGTTAGTTTTGATTAAGCTATGCCTTAAGTTTGATTAGCCGCCTTCTTCGTTTTAAATTTTGATTGCAAGGTTGATAAAGTAAAAAAAAAAATACATTTTCTTAATGTTGTTGTTGGCAACTTTTTTCCTGCTTTTATATTTTTTGGACCGTTTATTTTTAAAAATTTAAATTGAATTGCCCCCTCCTGGAAGACAACAAAGTGGAGAACAATCGATATGACTTCCACCTTTGAGTGTTGGGCCAGTTTTATGGGCCCAGGTAAGAAATTTAGTAATGTGGCCCATGCAATCATCTTGGTTAGCATTAACATTCACGTAGCTGAATACGAAGTGTTGAGCAACGACGCTAGTAGAAAGTTGAACGAATTTATCTACAAAACTCAAAAGGAAACACTTAAGGTCTACTCCATTTTAATGTCTTTTTGTTTGGCGAGTAATTCCTCTCATTTTAAGGAAATTAAGTTTGTGTATAGCATGTTGACATCAATGACAAGTCGTCATTATACACCTTGAGAAAAGGCCTCTTTAATACTTCTTATAGCACTATGATGTACTCCGTATAATCATTTCTTTCGGAGAAAAAAATACTACCTTTGTTCCTTATTTATTATTCCTAGTTTTCAAAAGGAACAATTTCATAAACTATAATTCCTCGGTCCCGTTTTATTTATAGAGTCGAAAATTTAAAAAGTTTGACCACATATTCACATCATATAATAAAAAAATAATATATTCAAGTGAAACCTTGTTAAATATATCTCAATGTAAATTTTTAGAATATCAAGTTTTCATAATGTTTTGTCTTGTTGATTTGAATATAAAAATATTATAAATTATATCTTGAAAACCGTAGAAAATCAAATATAGTTAAAAAAATCAGGGACAGAAGTAATACCTACTTAGATTCTCAAATTTGAAAGATAATACAACCCCATATAGGCCTACAAGTTATATTCTCACCAAAACTAGACCTATAATCCGTATTGGTAGCAATTATGAATTATTTTGTTTGAGGCATAGCGATAGTTTTGACAAGATTTTATAATGAACAAAAAATAACAATAAACCTCCAATCACACCTTTATTGAACAATATAAATTATACGAGGTCTAAATTTAGTTGGAAGGTTGCTTGTCAAATACTCTTACTCCCCTTAAGAAAAGAAAAACAAAGCCTGCAACTGTACGAGCATGAATGTTTTTTCGGGCGACTGAGGCAAAAAAGAAATCAGTGTACAGTCACGTTTTTTTGCTCTTTTTCTCTGGTGCTGCGGTTAACCCATTTGTTTTCAGCTTTTGATGTATTCTCCATCATAGTATAATCAGGTGATAGTTACAAAAACTTTATAGTATAAATCGTATAAGAATAAGGTATAGTATAGTATTTATTCCATGTGATTCTCTGCTTTTAATTATAGGTCTTCAATAAGATAATGCTAGGAATTTGCATTGTGTCGTGAAAGCCAAATGTACTCTGGTGGACAAGCTAGTTTACCCATAACTTATCTATGAGTCGTCATTCACAAGCTTCTCATCTTGTGAGACTTGGAAAGAATAAATTAGGTCTATCAGTTTTAAGACTTGTGAGTCTTAGCTAATAAATTTGGTAATTGAATTGGAGTTGTTCAATTACTTTGGGTCATTGAATAAGAAATGCAACTAGAATTATGATACACTTTGCTCTTTAAGATATGATGTACTCTCTCTAACAATAAATTCTAGGGGTTGTTTGTTAATCAATGATACCCGAAAATAATTTCAAATTTTACACAGCATACTCGTAACGTTCTCTCCATGAGATTGACCTACAAAGCTGGACTGGTTGACATATAAGAGGTCTTAGCTTAGTAAGGTATCTGTTTTTCTATTCACCTAAATATATATACGGAGTATTTTTTAAATTATGTTCTTTCTTTGATGGTTGCAGTTCTAAAGTCTCAGCACTGCTCCTTAGCATCCTAATTTTTTTAATGTATATATTTATGCGTAAATCTCTTGATTATGAAACCAGTCTAAGGCCTAAATTATTATTTCATTCGTTCTTTCTTCAATTGCAACATATGAGATTTTATACTTATCGATACACATATTTAAATCGTGATATCTTTAATTATGTTTCATAAAAAATAATAAGATGATATTTTAAAGTAAAACAAATATTGAGACGAATTTTACAAGAATATGCATATACATTAAGAAAAAGTGCAAGGAAAGTGCATGAAAATTGGTACATTGTCATTGAAAAAAAAAAACTACGGAAGTGTGATTTACTCAATGAATCAGTAATTGAATGATGATTTGCCTTAACATTGTGATTGATTTAACTTGTATGTCCTTGTAAATAACTCTATGTATTTCCTTTTCTTTCTTATTTGATTTTCATTTATTCCGTTTAATGAGTATGGAGTAAATTAGTTCTTTTTATTTTAAATTATAGTTAGGTAACTATAATATGCATACTTTTTGTACCTAAAACATGTATTATGCTCTTAAAAGAATGTAAAATTTGAATTTTTACACTATTCACATACTATGCTTTTGACTATATATTGAGATATATATGCAATGCAAAATATAGTCATGTGAGATATTATTGAACTTGTCTCGATTACTACTTTAAGTTATCAACTTTTTATAATTTTTAATAATGAAAAATTTGAGATACAAATATTTAAAATTATGCATGATAAAGTGTAGAATGTAGGAAGTATATATTATGGACATTTATAGTTGATATTATACCTTATTCATCTAACATCACCAAATTTTTGAGTACTTTTTTTTTATTTTATCTAAAATGCATGTCCTTACTATTACTATTATCAGATTTTAACAGACCCATATATTACTTGATCTAATATTGAACTTGAAAACTAACATTTTGGTCCTTTAGGAGGATATTATAGAGAAAAGGACTAATAATGCTTTAAAATGTTCATTAATTAGAACCCCAAACCTTATTACCAGAGCTAAAACAAGCTGTTACGGCATAAATTAAACATGAAAATGTCATGCTAGTATCTAGACCAATAAAATATCTAATATGATTTTAAGTTCGAAACAGCACAAATTATACAGCACCAAATTAATAGAGTAACATCTCAGAAAGTTATAATTTAAGGTAATGAACAATTTTCATATAGGAAAAAAAAATGTTAAGAAATAGTAAAAAATAAAAGGGGAATAAACAAAAATAATACAACCTATAATCAATCCACGAAAATAATATAACCTTTGGGTTAACTATTTATAATATAATATTTACCCTCATTTAATTTAAAATAGATTACGAGATATTTTTTTGCCTTTTTTCTTCTTCTTATCTTGATGACAAATGTGTGCGCTAATTACTTTCTTTACAAGAAGTATTGTTAACTTTGATTACTAGGGATGAGTATAAGCAAAAAAAAAAAAAAAATAGACGAGAAAAAATCCCATAACCTATTTTAAAAATTAAATAAGGTCAAATATTGTATTATATTATATTAATCCAAAGTTGTATTATTTTAGATGGATCAACTATAAATTGTACTCCCTCTATTTTTTTTTTCTTCTTCTTCCCATTTGAAATTAGGGAAGAAACCAATATAATATTAAATATCACTAAGATTGTATAAAATAATTTAAATTAATCTAAAAATAAAAATAGATTCTATTAAAAAAATGATACAAGTGAGTTGAATATTAAATAAGTAGTGAAATTTCTAAAGTTTATAGCATTAAACAATGAAAAAATTAACTAATGAGCTACATATCATATGGAGTGATCCCAACCAAAATTTTTCGTCCAATCACAATATTAAACTAAATAGAAGGATTTCAAATGAGAATAACATTTTAAAATTTCTGAATGTGAAAAATGAGAAAAAATAAAAAAGAACGCATAGAGTATTATTTTTTATTTTATTTTTCAAAATAAACTAACCATGGTTAAAATATTGTTTAAGAGAGTAAATTCTGAACCCGGGCAGGAGCATCCTGCCATCCTAGCAGGCAATAAATTCCCCAGTCTCTGGCGCTCACTCTCTCCAAATTTCAACTCCTCTTCTTCTCTCTCTCCCTCTCCTTCCTTTGCACTCTCAACAAACCTCAAATCCTCATCTCCGGCGGTTATCATGACGGTATTCTCCCATTCCTCCGCCACTGCCATAATCGCCGGAAAACAGATATTTCCGGTAAACTATGAAGCCGAAATCTCACAGAACCTCCTCGATTCACTCTCCTCTGGCGATCTCAAATCCTCCTCCGAATACATCTCTGACTCATTCCTCGTCGTCAACTTCGTCGGCGCTGTCTCCCTCAAGCTCCGCCGCGCAGAGGTCCTTCTCCGTGATCACCTCCCTAACGAAATCGTCGTTGAATATGAGGAGTTCAAAAGTGACGTCACTCCTCTCTTCCTCGCTGCTCACTTCGGTCACCTCTGCCTCCTCCGCCAACTCCTGGTAATTCAAATATTTTCATATTTTTATTTCTAAATAATTTATTTTCTAGAATTATCAGCATACTTTTATGAACTTCGTTCACAACTCAAATAATGTCGTCGTCCTCTGAAAATTTGGGCACTAACAGCCAAAAAATTGCATGAATTCGACATTTTTCAATTCAAAATTGGAATTTGTGATTGCATTAATTTGTTGCAAGTCAACTATTACTCTGGCATTAGCTTATGCGATTTTGATGCAATACTAATTAATGTAGATTACTCCGTATACAATTATAAAATATACCTTTAATTTTGAAGTTGTTAGAATAATAAGTATACTACTCCGTACCCGGATTTAAATTTTCCTCGTACATGATGTATCTAGATTTTGTTGTCACGATACGTTAACATTGTTTGAGAAAATAAAAAGTACAAAAAAATTGACTTGGATTGCAAGCGCAGAGAGTGTAATGTGTTACAAACCTTACAATTGATGAATTGAGGAGTAAATACTGATTTCGCGGGTAGTTTGTCTTTAAATTTGAAGCCTCCTTTTTCTTTCTTTAATTTGACTTTAGATTTCTTTCACCATTTTATTTTTAATTGTTAAGGGTCGGTCGCTTGCCTTTTTGTTCTTCTGCGGTCCCACTAAGGAGTATCTCCAATTCAATCTGCGCGGATTTCGGTCGATTTTTTCCTCTTTGTTTCAAAGATTTGAATTTTTTTTCCTTTTATTTGAAAAGTTTTACAGAGTATTAAATACGAAGTATTTCTTTATTTTTTAAAGAAAGATGTCACCTACCCCAAACTAGACCCTCTTCTTATACAATGCATAGTATGTATGTTATGATACAATTATAATGCGTATTTTTGACTTGATAAAATTCATTGTGATCTTAAGTTTAATTGGAACATAGTGACAAGTTAGGCGATTAGGTATTTATTAATTCTAGTATTGTACTATCTGTATTTCTATTTATTTATTATATTTTTATTTTTAAAATCAAAGTTTTAAAAAAAATTGACCACAAATCTAATTATATTATAACAAATAATATATTAAAGTAAGATATTATTAGTTGCATTTCAATATAAATTTTTTAAATCATTTTTGAGAAAAATAATTTTTAATTGTGTCTAACAAATCCTTACAAATCATTTTGAGAAGGTATTTGAGGAAAAAAAAAAGTTATAGGTAGTAGTGCTAGTGCTAGTTCAGTAGTTTAGTTAGAGGACGTAGAGGAACGAAATTCTATTATCTCGAGCTCATCACCTTCTTGTTTCTCCCTATTAGTTTCAGCTTTTTAACAAAAAAAAAAAAATACGTGTAATATTTATTTTGAATTTTTGAGTTTCCATGATAATTTTTGTGCAATTATTCTAGTACTAAATGAAATAAATTTCTTGGGCTACTTGGAAGTTGCTGGATGGTTTGATGCAGCCTTACATAAAGCTTACTTGTTTCTTTTAGAGCATTAGTACTTTGTTTAACATTTAACACTTAACACTGTTACTAAGTATCAGTACAACTGATACGAGTACCCTTTTTTTTTAACTGAAAACTTAGTTACACCAAACATTAAACAAGAATGAATATGGAACTATTCGGCCACTTAGGAAGGTCTAGAAACAAAAGGGGGTGATCAGAGTTCAGAGGCATGGCCAAAACGGAAGAATAAGGATGCAAACTCCATTGGGTATCACAGTCTCGTATTTATAATAATCCTGCTGAACATAATGAATGCTCTATATCCCAAACTTTTACTTTTGTCCTTTATGTACCTCAACTGTCGTCAAAGAAATAAATTTGAGCTTTTCTTATGTGTTTTATCTTTATCTAAAGCTTTTTGGTCAAGATGCTGTGGAGAAGCCCCTACTCCCTACCAAACTAGGATCTCTGGCTTCATAGGAGTACATTGTGTTTAGGGGTCTCAAAAACTTACCCACCTGAAAGCTCATCCGAATGTGATTTGACCTGGATCTAAAATTTTTAAGGTCTAAATTCTCTATCTGCATTTGACTTGAGATACCTAAAATCGATTTGACTTGAGAAATTCAAACTCCGACTTGAAGTTAACCCAAATTCGATTTGACATGATAATCTAAGATCAATATCGTTCTATATCTAACCTGAAATCAATTTGAAAATCAATTTGACATCAAAAGTCCTGATAAGGGTGTAGTAATAGAGTCATAGGTATTATCTCTTCCGCTTGAGTTATATAATATAATTGAATAATCAATCTTTTTACTTTAGCTAATTATCATCTTGTCAAATCACGACATATATTATTGAGTTGCGGTTAATCTTAATGACCTAACAAGATCATGTCCCTTAAAAGGATTACTTTTTAACAAACCTGTAATGATAGAAATCAAATTAAACTGACCCAATTCTTATGGATAATGACTTGAACCCCATTAGACCAACAAAAAGCCATTTAGAACACGATTTGTTATCCGATTAGGGCCTTGTTTTGCAGTTGGTTGATGGTGCTTGGCAATCAATTATTGCATTGAATTTATTCGAATTGTTGTTTATAGTGGTTGGATTGACTGATTCTTGAGATATTGAATATTGTTTAAGGTGTTTGTTAAAATTGATGGTTAAATGTTACCATTAACTATGCAAAATGATTTTTAAGGACATGTATAATTATTTATATGATATACTATGTCATTATTTGTTATTCCATATGTTTCTTTATGTTTGTTCTATTCAAAATATTCATTCAAGAAGTGAGAAATTTTAATTTGATTTTTTTGTTGATATATATAAGTTAAAAATATTCATATGAGATCTTGTTAGATTCATCTCGAAGTATAGTTTTTAATATATAAATTATGCATATTTTTATAATAAGTATTTATATATATTATAGTTATAATATGTGACTTAGAAAATGGGTAAAAAGTAAATGTGACAAATAAGAGGAAATGGAGGGAGTAACAAATTAAACTACAAAATATAAATGATTAATAATCAATTATTACTAGTTATCCTAGAATAACTATCAACCACTAATCACTGTTTAAGGCATTACTATTGACCATTAGTTGGTTACTACTCTCTAATACTAATAGTGAATTGTTGATCATGTATTAATGATTTATTATTTTATAGTAAAAATTATTATTTACATAATTAAAATTTTAATTATTTAATTAAATACTAGTACAGGGTAATTATTTTGTTAATCAATTATTAAAAATTAGTTATTTAATAATTATTAACTATATAATTAATTAATGATAAATTATAAAATAATTTATTACAAAATAATCATTAATTATTATTGATTAGGGGTAAATTTTTTTTTACTAATGCTATAGTCAAATGCCAACACATAAAAATTAGTTCCACAAGCTTAAGAGTCGATTATTTTGCCAATTAAATGTCATGAACTAAACATGTTTTTTTTTACCTGTTTGTCTATATTAAAAAGCTAAAAGTCAAAATCCAACTAAAAAGCCAATCAAAAATCTCAAAAATCGCAAGCCAAGCGTGGAAACAACGTAGGTGGTCAGGTGGATGTGGATATGAGTAGATGAAAATAATTTGCATTATTTTTTCCATTATTAGTATCATAGGATTCTTCTGGTAGATGCTATAATCAGCGGATCTGAATATCTAATGGACATGATGCACATGAAGATCCGTAAGGCCCATATTAAATTGTTCCTCATCTATGAAGAGATATCCACGCTGTAATTTACATTACAGCTCTCCAATAGAGCCCTATATTACAATAGTTAAAAGGAGAATCGTACTTCCATGCTCCCCTGTTTCTGTTTGTCTAGCGTAATTTGAGTCTTCCTTTGTCTTAGTATGTAATATCTGGAAGTAATCAAATTGTTAAATTTATTCCTGTTCGATATTTTTGACCATGAAACCAAAAGTAACAATACTCACGTACAAAGTCCTTTTATAATGTTTGAAAGTCCAAGATCAAATTTATTTCCAATTTAGAAAATATAGGTATAGATTACATACAAGAATGTAAGGATGACATTATCTATTTTTTTTAATCCCGTCAACATTTACTAGATTTCTAAGAGTTTAGCCCTGTTCATGGATAGCAGAGTGTTGGAGCTGATGTAAACCAGAAACTATTCAGAGGGTTTGCTATTACCGCAGCAGTTAGAGAAGGGCATCTTGAGATTGTACAGGTATTGCTAAAGGCAGGTGCTTCTCAACCAGCATGTGAGCAGGCGCTGTTGGAGGCCAGCATTCATGGACGGGCAAGGTTCGTGGAACTGCTCATGGGATCTGACCTTATACGGCCCCATGTTGCCCTGCATGCTTTTGTCACAGCATGTGGCAGAGGATACACTGATGTTGTTGATACAATGATGAAGGTTCGGAATAAACTATTACATCATCATATAAATTTTTTTGGGCATCTACTTGATTTTCTCTCATGGCATTATTGTAGATGATCTGCATGCATGTACTACTTCACCCCTTTTGAATATTTGATCTAGGTTAGTTTTAAGTGGAAACCTTGCAAATTTGTTGGCGCAAGGCCTAATATTAAGCGTTTAGTCAATACTGAGTATAATTTGAAGTATATTTGAATTGGTTGACTTTTGAAAGAAAATATTGTTGTTCACATTCTAATGGGACATAGGTGACTCATGCTCTTATTTACATAGCTCACTAGTATTACACATTGCATTTGACATCCACTTGCCATATTCTCCGTAATTTGTTGCTTATATGCTCTTGGCAAAATAATGCAATCGATCTACACAAGTCCATTGCTGACATATTTTGGCAGTATTGGCTTAAATGGGCTATGTTGTATTATTTTAACTGGCAGAGTGGTGTTGATGCAAATGCAATGAACCGCGTACTTCTCCAATCATCCAAGCCATCTCTTCATACCAATATTGACTGCAATGGACTCATTGCTGCTGTTGTCAGTAGGCAAGCATCAGTTGTCCGTTTGCTGCTACAGGTGACTTTCTATCTTACCTTCACTGTCAATGTTTGTTACTGGTAATTGTCTGGTTTACCATCTGATTCCTTCCCTTGAACCGCCAATTGTTATGATGAAATTATTGATTTTGCGTAATGATAAGATCGAAATGGAACCAAGTAGAAAATATCTCCTGCTCCGTACTACTGGGTACAGTTAAATAATTTGGCCTTACTAAATCCCACAAGGGTTATTTGGAGCTGAAAACTCCTTCACACCACATGATCCACATGACACCTCTAAAAATTATTGCTCAACTTGAAGCTTGAAAATATTTCTATATTTTTAAAAATCTGGATCTTTTTTAAAAGTGACTATCAGTTTAGAAGATCTGTTTTTCTAGGTACCTAAACTATTTCGTTCTAGTTATGATTCTGCATTTGAGCGTTACTTACCTATCTTGATGGCGTCTCGATTGGAGACGAGACTCCTTTTTTTGGTGCATAGATGAGACATCTCTTTATATAGGAATCTGTTAGTTCTAAAACTGCAAATTGATTGACTTATTTTCCCCACGTAAGTGCCACATAACTAAATTAGACAATGACTTGGTCACATTAACAATCTTGGTAGTTAACTTGTTAAATCAATCCGATCGAGGCATCTAGCAACACACTAAATAACTACTCCGTATATTAATTGGAATCTAAATCTAATTGTAACATTATTAATTGATTGTCTCATTACTTAAATATGACTTGACTTCCTAACAATTAGCCTTTTCTTATAATGAGAACACAAAATCTTATATGTATATGAAATATAATAAGATCGTTGTATTTCAATAAAAGTTATTTTTTAATAGTAACTTATTGTATTCTGTTTTTATAGAATTTTTTTATAATGAAAAACTAGAAGTCAACAAATCAAATAAATATGAAATTTATTTTCAGTTTTTACTCACCAGGGCGATAATATGAACTAAGATGAAGTACAGTAAAATATGATGTTTATCAAATGATAATAGCACCTGGTAGCTTCGATCTAACATGTCGCACAACTATGAAATCACCCAATGAAATTGATCTTTTTAGGTCATCTCTCCCGAAATTCGTGATGGGAACCCAAAGATATTGCGATTTATGGCAACAATTGTTTGCAGTAAGTTTGTACTACTGAAGTCTGAAATACTGAATATGTGGCATGTCAAGAAAAATCAAAAATAAAATACTGAACTGGTTTTATTATAATTTTACTGTATGTAATACGTTAAGTAGTTGGGGTCCATAAATGAAGTTAGTACAGGGCACCAGGGTAACAATTAAACTACGTCTGTATGCGCAAGTGCGTAACCATACAAGTACAATGCATCTATCGACTGTGTACCGGATAAGAGAGAAGATAAACCTTAAGTTATACAAAAATCAAGAAAAGCATAGCTCAGTGGAAAATTGAAATTTTTTTTTACTTGCAGTGCCATTAACTGTGTATAACCTTGTTAAATTTCTTGAAGTTGCTAGTACTGTGTACGTGACATAAAATTACTTGACTCAAACCCAAGGTGTTCCTGAAATTGACCCGAAATGAATATGGCTTAACTGAAACCAAGTGACTTCTTCACCTAAACCAAATGATCACTTGACTAAAAGAGAAACTATCTGGGCAAAGTTCTCAGTCCCTATACGCACAAATTTATTTTTGATGATTTGTTACTTTAATTCTCAAGTATCTAATTCATTGTCTATTTTGGAATTTTTTTATTATGTATCATAAACTTTTGCTTCAATTTTTCTCAAATTAGTTTTAGGTTGGAAGGGGCAGACCGCCTACCGTATTTGGTAAAATATGATTCTACTTTCTATAGCTTGTGATTCCCCTTCGTTAATAATCTATAATTTCATGCTTACCTATATTCTATAGCATATATGCTATGTACGGATGTTCACTAGACTTTCCTACTACTATGGGCTTTCCAGAGTTCTGATATCTTCTTACTTTGATAAACAGGCTAATATAAAAACAGATATGATGGTGAAGCTTGGAGCATGGTCATGGGACACTGATTCAGGGGAAGAGATTCGAGTGGGTGCAGGATTAGCAGAGCCATATCCCCTCACTTGGTGTGCTGTTGAGTACTTTGAGATCAGTGGCACTATCCTCCGTATGCTCCTAAGAAAACACTCCCCAAATTCCCCTCATCTAGGAAGAACTCTTCTCCACCATGCCATCCTCTGTGCTAACATTGTGGCTGTCAATGTCCTACTCGACAGTGGGGCTGATATTGAGTGTCCAGTTAAAACATCCGAAACAGTATTCTGTCCCTTACACATGGCTGCTCGACTTGGATTACCATCTGTCTTCCGAGCTCTTCTTGAAGCTGGATGCGATATAAACTCGAGAACAAACTCTGGCGACACAGCTCTTATGATCTCAGCAAAGTACAAGCAGGAAGAATGCCTCAGGATACTGGCAGCAGCTGGTGCTGATTTTGGACTGATAAACAATGTTGGCTTTTCTGTTAGTACAGTTGCTTCATCAAATAAGTGGTCTTTGGGTTTTCAAGAAGCTGTTTTGCAAGTCATCAAGGCAGGAAAAGTTCCTCAAAGCAGTAATTTCTCAAGCTTTTCACCTTTGCTATTTGCTGCTCAAGCTGGCAATACAGAGGCTCTAAAATTTTTATTAGCACAGCCAAAGATAGATGTTAATCAAGCTGATGACAATGGTTTCACAGCAGTTTTGTTTACGGCCTTAAAAGGTCATGTAGAATCCTTTCGCTTGCTTGTATATGCCAAGGCTGATGTCAAGCGGTCTACTAAATCAGGTGAAACTGTGATCTCATTATCTGAACTTAGCTGTACGAGAGACTTGTTTGAGAAGGTGTTACTTGAGTATGCACTTGAAATGGACAACCGCTATGCCGAAGGATTCCATGCTCTACATTGTGCAGCACGGCAAGGGGACATAGGAGCCGTCGAACTTTTGACTAGCAAGGGTTACGATGTGAATGCTCCTGACGGAGATGGCTACACACCGCTTATGTTAGCAGCCAGAGAAGGCCATGCTCATATATGTAAGCTCTTGATTATGAAAGGCGCTAGTTGTGATGTAAAGAATTCCATAGGTGAAACTGCACTTACGCTAGCAAGGAAGAATGGTAAGAACAATGATGCAGAAGGTATAATACTAGATGATCTTGCTCGAAGGCTGGTATGCAGAGGAGCTTGTGTGCAAAAACACACTAAAAGAGGAAAAGGGTCTCCCCATGCTAAAATGATAAAAATGGAAGGGGCCACAGGAGTTTTAACGTGGGGAAAATCCAGCAGGAGAAATGTGATCTGTCGAGAGGTTGAAGTCGGCCCCAGTGTGCGTTTCTGTAAGAACAGGAGAGGGAAGGGTGATGCAGATGAAGCTGGGGTGTTTCACGTAGTAACAACCAGGAATAGGGAAGTGCATTTTGTATGTGAAGGTGGTTGTGATGCTGCTAAACTATGGGTAAGAGGGATCAAGCTCCTAACAGAACAAGCTGTTTTATGCTCAAAGCTGAATGGCGTTTGAATGCAAGGGCTCTAAGCTTGACGCCATTCAATTAGGTATGAGTTTCTTATAGTAGTGTTGTAATACTTCACCTCGAAGTATGTGTTCATTGTAAATATTTTCACAGTTGAAGAGCATCTAAAAAGGAAAGGTATTCAATATTATTTCGAAGCACTTCTTTGGGCTAGGCGAACTTATGCCAACAAAAGAAATCCCCAAGCCTTTTCCACTCAAATATGCCGTCGTACAGTGAGAACTGAGAGCCTACATATATTATTAGTATCATGAACACAAGTTTAAAACCCTAAACCTGAGAAATTCTAGAACCTATCCAATATGGCTAGACCCTAGAGTCGCCTAAATTTCGACCTCTAGTAAAACCGAATTCACTTGGACAAAGGTGGCCTAACTAACCGATATGACAAGATTTCCAAGATTGAAGCAGCAAAATCAGAATATCCAACATACCTATTTGAACATGTCAAGTATATATTCCAGAGAAACCTTTATTATTGTCCTTCAACCCATCCTCTTACAACAACCTTCACAGTGTACAATGATGTCGAATCTGCATCCTTGAAAACAATACCACCCAATCCAAGCTCATAGTATAAAGCCTATGTAAGCACTATAAGCAAATCAATTAAGGAAAGGTGTAAAATGCATTTAACCAGAAGAGATCTCCTTCTCCTTTGCTTTGCACATATCCTCGGCAGACTTGACAAACTTCTTAGTCAACTCATCAATCTAACAACGCATAGAAAAACCAACATAAAAATATAGGCAAAATGAGGAAACCCATATAAAACAACGCTAATGTTTGTGACTGCTTACTTCTTTCTCCAATCTTTTTGCACCGTCTTTAGGGTAACCAGCTTTCTTTATAGAATCCAATGCCTGCAAAACACCAAGCAGTTGTTTTGACATGAGCCTGTTCACAATAAAATGCTCTTGCAAGAAGGATTTTATTATTTGAAATGTGATCCACATTGTAGAATCCAAACTACTTAATGTAACATAGTTTTTATAATTATATTAAAAACACATTAAGATAACTACATTGGGCACCCCCACTCTGCTCACCACTGCCCTAATTTTTTTTCCTTATATAACTCACCTTTTTCTGATATCGTTAGACTTATTCAGAATAAAAAGGAACAAATAGAAAGAAGATTATCCCTGACTCAGCTTGCTATTACAATAAAACAGTAACATCAACATTACCCTAATGCCGCTGAAGAGACTGACTGAAGTAAAGAGGGGTTGGACATACACAGCTTTTTTCCCAGAAAATTACTAGCTATTGTACCTTGATTTGAGATGCAAGGACCATCTGCTACTCCTGATAAGTCATGGCATCAGAACTAGACTATGCCATAGAAGGTCATCTGCAACATATTTTGAACTTGCTATTCCAAAAAATATTAATCCATATCATTTGTTTAAACCCACTACTACATGTGACAGCTTCTAGCTCATTATCTTACCATATCAGCCGTTATGATCCTTAGTTAAAACCATAAAGCTGGTTGATACAACTGAATTTACACATATTACCCAAAATATTTTACCTATACATGCAGACACTCGATCGTTATACAAAATACTTTGTAACAAGATAAGGTTTCTTAATCTAAGTAGGAGGCCTTGTTTGGTACCTGGATTTTATTAGCTGTGGGTTTTCATGTGGGCAAGCAGCTCAAATTATGTTGGGGAAAATTTACTGTCACGATATGTTTTAGCAAGAGTGAGTTTAAGTAGCCTTTAGAGATAAATTGCTTGTGTTTTATACAAAAAATCAAATCAATTTGCATGAAAGCAACCAAAAACTGATAAAACTAAACCTCTTTATAAAGACCCAATAGAAACAGAAAAAATAGGAAAATTTGTTAAAAACTACACATTAAGAACCAGTTTAGTCAAAAACTACTGCATAAATATCATCGGTAAAAAACTACCACTTTAAAAAGTACCGTTGCAAAAGAGTACTGCAACTCTAATTCCGGCCATAAACTCGGTTTTCAGGCATGGACTAAGCACGTGCTAGTCACGTGCCTTTAATAAACAGCCCCATAACAGTTTTCCCTCTTCTTTTTTTTCTGCTCTTCTCTCTCCTCTGATTTCATGGTATGATTCCATTAGAAACCATTGCAGTTCAGCATCAATCAAGATGCACACTCCCATAAACTATCATACAGCCCAAGCAAGTTGATGGTGACACATTATTATGATTATACCAGTCATTATTTTGACCCTGGAAAATCCAATAATTGCGAGATAATAAATCAGACCTAGTTATCACATCATAATTATCATACTAAAACGCCATGTCATCACAATTTAAAATATATGAAAATTATTCATTCAAAAAAATCCACTTCCTAAAATCTTTGGCAGTAATACTTGATGAAAGATAATCTAGAAACGTTCTGCAACTTTTTGCAACAAATTCAAGCATAATAAGAAATGGTCAACCTTTGAAACCCAATGAAATATTGTAAAACTCAAAAAAATTTAATCTATAAATCAATGATTCAATCGACGAACCATAAATCACAAACAGAAACTCAATCGCAACACCATAAAACAAAAGCAATAATCAACAACAGGAAGTAAATAGCAAATTGAAGAGGATGGAAGCAAACCACGAAATTAGAGGAGAGAGAATACAGAAAAAAAGGGAAAAAAATTAGGGAAATAAGGGGGAAATTGTTAGGGGGATGTTTAGTTAAGGCACATGGCTAGCAAATGCTTAGTGAATGCCTGAATACCGAGTAAAAAACCAGAATCTGGGCTGTGGTAGTGTGGTACCCTTTTGCAATGGTATTTTTTAAGTGGTATTTGCCAAGAATTTTTAATGGTAATTTCTAATAAAATCTGGTTTTTCTGGGTAGTTTCAGACAAATTTTCCTTGAAATAATTTACCACATAAATCTAGAGTTACAAGGATGAAGCATACCTATATCAATTATTCAATTTAATGTGATGACCGTGTGTTGTAACACCAGTAGCCCTTATTGTGAAATAACCCAACTCCAGACTACTCTCCAGGCTTTTCCAAAGAAGAGATGACCCAAGCAACATTAAGAGAACTAAAAACACCTCTGGCTCACTACATAACTTCTCCCGGAGGCTGCTGGGCTGCTGGCCTCAGCTGAGTGTATAGCAAGAGAACCAGATGAACAGACAAGATCAAATAATACTTCTTCAAATGACTGAAAGTCTTTTCTAAATGGTTACAGTTGAGACATTTCCTCTCCCTAAATCATAAGCTCTTCCTCTTTAACCCACCTCAAACTGCATATTGGGTAATTATTTCAATCGACAGGGATTGTTTGTTGATACTCTCATTACCATCAGCATCTCAGCCAACTGGATTTGAATCCAAGATGCCCTTTTGAGACAATCCTAGTTCTCCGTCACTTTCCACCCTAGGACAAAAATACTAGAGAGAAAGGGCAAACAGCAAATGAATAACAAAACAAGAATTTTGCCTGTTTTAAATAATACACGTACCTTTTGGCGAGCTCTTCTGATGCTTTGCTTGACATCTTCACTTGATTTGGCAACAACCTTACACATGGCCTACAGAAAAGCCAATAACGAAAAAGGAATATTAGTCCCTTGAGCTTGATGGTTATTTCATTGCAGAAGCAATAAAATTAAAGACCCACCAGTATGTGCTCTTTGGTTAATCTGCCATCAAAACAAGCCGCAGAATCAGTTCGTTAGGAGTACAGAAATCTAACTTAGTATCATTAGAAAAGTTGTAAATGGCAATTCACAGTACCTAACAAAGACAAGGGACAAGTCACTTACGGAGGAACCACAGCTATTAATCGTTGACCATCTAATTTTGGATTTAAGCCAAGCGGAGATGCAACAATGGCTTTTTCCAATTCTTTAATGGTCTGCAAAAGTAGGCCAAATTCTCAAACATGATGGTTAACTGATACTTAAAGCAAGAGACATAAGTTATTGCATTAAAAATTATTAATCCCTTTTCTTTCTCCACTCATTCATCATGTTTGAATTCCTTATTCTCAACTGAATATAGAAGATGCATCAAGTTTCAAGCAGTCACAACCCTCACAGGTTAAGGCCAATGGAACTATGAGAGTTATTAGAAGTGCAAATCTAACAATAAATGATCAGATTGATGAAAAAATAGCTTATTAGCTTGTAACTAGAAGAAAACAGAGCAGAAGGGAAGAAAAGGGGGCATTAGAGTTGTGGTAGCATGCAGACATAAAATATTTTGCCCTTTAAAGGTGTAATTACTTACTTCTGGGTCATAAGGGGTTATTGACAGGGTTTTGGAGTCAATTATGGTGACAAGAGCTATTCTATTCAGATTCATCTTTGCTCCACCAGTTTCCACAATGATGTGGTCAAGCATTCCTGCAAGCAATAAAAAAATTATATCATTTACTTCAAGCAAGTTATCAATAGTAGTTAAGCATTCTTAGGGAGGACAGCAATGAGAACCTGTAGATGCTCTTCCTGTTCGTAGCTTAGTCATATCTCTTGATAATGCATCTAAGGCTGCTTCCATCAGTGAACTAGCAGTTGACTTTACAACAGGGCCAATGTCTTCAACTTGCGTTGTACTAGCACCATCATCATCCTCTAATGAAGTTCAAGCCGAAACTAATCATAATAAAGTCCATGATTCTAATCAACGGATCTTTTTAAAATAATAATGGTCGTAAAAGTGTCACAACTGATGATTAAAAGGTACTCTGCCTATACTTACAGAAATTACCAAGGAAATGCATCATGATGTAAGAGAAACAACTAAGAACTTATATCCAAAAAGAGACTAATTTCTAAGCCTTGTTGTTTTGTTGTCTCTTGACATAACCTTCTTGGAGGGGTTCTATCAATCTCATGGTGTTCTTTTGGCAAATCTTCATCTAATTTCATAAACTATAATTTAAAAACTGACCCAGCACAAAGCCATGAAAAAAATCATAAACAAACCAATCACACTAGAATTTTCATTTACAAACATATCCAAAAGTCAAAAAGTGGAACAGGAGGGTGAAATTCATGATTCATATTGCTAACAAATTTTGTAAAATATTAATTACTTTCAACACCCAAAACACAAGCCAATTTCCCCAAAACACATCCAAAAATAGAAACAAGCCAAGTTTGTATTTTCGGCAATCCCAACATAACAGGCCACATTCTATGTACTAAATTAAAATTTTCTCAACCACAGTACCTTTCAATCATACATTTATATACAAAACTCAGAAGAGATTACCCTGAAACAAAGTCGAGATATGCAGAGTAGCAATTCACAAATGAGGGAATCATACGGTACAGTAATAAACTCACCATGTCTGTCTTGTTTGTAGGTTACTTTCAACTTATGATTCACCATTTCAACTACATGTATTTTGCAACGAAAGGAGTCTCCCCAATACCCCCAACGCCACAAACTTTAGAGTGCAATAAACTAGTAAGGAACCAACCGATTCATTGTCAGAATTCCAGCAAATGCAGACAATTTAAGTGATAATCCCCAGGCGTCCTTTATGCGTATGTTATAATTAGCTTAACTTAAGTTAGTGATACAAATTGCAACCGTGGAAAATGGCAAGCAAGAGAATGAAGTTCGGGTCAGGTTTAATCGAATACTGAGCCAGGATCAGTGAGCCCATTTGTACAAGCCGTAGAAATGCATGACCATATCTCTTCAGGCCATTAAGGTTTTGTCACACCAAGGTCAGTTTTTGACAGCTCTCAAGTTATCTAGAACTATTATTCCTAATGCAGTTCCCCATCAATTCCCACTAAGTTTCTAAATAAGGTCCAATTAATTCAACAAAATATATCAAATCAATGAAACAAAAAGGGCCATAAATATAATAATGGAATATATGACATATAAAATGCATGAATCCAATGAAAGAAACGGGAACATACTTGACTTGCGTCCTTTGGCGTAACCGCGACGGTATTCTTTGAGGAAATCGGTGGAAGGGAAGGCGGTGGGTGCGGCGGAGGAAGGAGTGGTAGAGAAGGAGGAGTGGTGGAGATGAGAAGCGGGTATGTGAGAGATGTTGCGGCATTGGAGGAGTAGAGATAGAGAGGTGCGATGATGTGTAAGTAGTCTTCGGAGAGACATCGTGATAGAATTGCACGGTTGTTTTTCTGGGTTTTGCGAGGGCTTCTGTTGTGTTTTTGGAAATGGAGAGAAATGGTAGTGTCAAGAATTTGTATTTCATGTTCGTAGTTACTCTTCCTTAATTAAGAATGTTTTTTAATTAAAATAGGGCAAACATTTACGGACAGAGGGAATATTTGTTGTCGTTTCTTTAATTCTTTATTTAAACTGACCCATTTGGAGTAATCTGATCCATACTTGAAGTATTGTGCTTAGAATTAGATGGCTTGAAGTGTACTTAAAATTTGATGAATCCAAAATCGACTCAAACGCTAGTTGGACCGATTTTGAATTAACTGTATTTTATAGTGAAAAGGACAAGAGTATCTTAAGTGACATGACTTAAACTAATTTTCAATATATTGTAATATATATCCAAAATTACTTGACTTTAAGTGTTCGTTTTTGGCAAGGGGAACAACAAGAATGATTTAAAGTAGCTTCTAGTATTTTCTACGAAGTTATGCACTTTAAAAATAAGATTGTTAGAAACTTTAAAACAAGTAATAAAATTAAAGGAGCTTGCTTCCTTGACAATTTTTGTCATCAAGTTTCGCTTTAGGGCTTTCTTCAGTTCCTTTAGCCGTCCAAATTATCTACGCGTCTTCGAACCCGACTATTTCATCTTTCTCTTCACATGAAACATTCAAATTCCCTCTAAGCCAACACAATATCTTGATAGTCTTAGCTTCTAAGAGCTCATAAACTAGTGAAGGGGAGAAAAGGAGTAAGTATTAAGGTCGGAAACCCAATTGAGTTTTGGGTGGACAATTCGATAAGTGAATTGCCACTAAAATGCCTAATTTTTCATAATTCAACCTTCCCTTCTTATTGAAGAGAAAGAGAAGGGGTTTTCCCACACTAGTGCCCAACTACTTGACTTATAATAACCTTAATGATTGGCTTTAATCGACATAACAAAACTTTAAAATTATTTGTAAATTGCGTTGTAAAGCCCAATAGGCTAAATATGACTAATCGACTCAAGTTTCTACCTTTTTGGAATTAAAGAGATGAACGTTTTATTTCAATCTTTCTGCAAAACCTTAAAACAACTCTAACACCAAAGCTACTAGATCTCCTCTAATCACATTTGAGAATCTGTAAGAGGAAAAAGGGGGAATACCATCTAGATCTAGTGATTTCAGTGAATTCAAAATGAACATAGCCTTTGTTATTTACTCGAGAGAAAACGGTTTAAGAAGGTGATGGATATGAGACTCTTGTAAGTTGGGTACATCTCAAAACTATGTTGCTTTTCGTTCTCCATTCCCCTTGGGATCTTCTCCCTTGGTTAGAGCTGCTTTGTTTACTCAACACCCCTACATATTTGACTAGCATGTGTACCCAATATCCCTTGATGAGGATTGCCAGTTGATCTCCATTATACAACTTTTTGAAGAATTGAACAAATTCCTCCTTAATTCTCTTAATCTCAAACGTCTACATGTTAATTTGAGCTTTTAACACCATAATCTTATTTTGAGCTTTCCTTTCCTTTACAGATTTGAAAAAGAAGTGGGATATCTTATCCCCTAGTGTATCCCACTTAGACTTTGCGCTTTTCCTTTAGTACAACCACTGTAGAGTCGCATTCATATAGCTCTGGTTCTTGTTAGCTAAAACTACAAAAGCATCAAGAGCTGAACTAACATCATGTTGATCTTGTAGAAGTCTCTCATGGAACATATCCCAATAAATCCCTTTATCCTTTCTATGTAAGCTTTCTAAAGATAACCCAAAAATTCTTTGTCACCAACTCCATAATAGCGTCTGACTAGTTCTTTTTCCAGGAACTCTACATTAGATCTAGAACTTACACCACAAAAGCCCAAACTTCCACTCTATACGACCTTTTCTTCTTTTTAAGCAGAGGAGAAGCCTCAAGCATTATTGGACCATGATTTGATAAAGAAAATTAACAACCCTCACCTCTAGGAACACGTCTCTACATGATGCACTATAATAGCCCCTGTCTAATTGTTCAAAAATACTAGCTTTCCTTGATATGCTATTTGTCCGATCCATTTGTATTTGGCCCCATAGGTAGGAATTTCACTAAGACCACACTCCACTTTCCACTTTGAAAACTACCCTACTCTCCTTATCTTCTAGACTAATCTTATATTTGTTAATAGAATTCAACTTGATTAAAATTCCTCACTATACAATGTCTTCCCTTAATGCAATAACCAAACTACTTTCCTTTACTCCAAAATTTAGAGCTCCATAAATAAAGGACACATGTTAAACTTTGTTATTATTATACAACACACATCAGAATATTACATTTTTGGAGGATTCATTTACCTTAATCCTATATGAGCTTCTCCAACAAACCATCAACCCCCTGCACTACCTACTAGATTAACAACATTCCAACATTAGAAGCCTATTTTAACAAAATAGGATGAAAAGTCTTGAACATTACATTTAGTTTCATAAAGATATAAGACATCAATATAATATTACTAGCTATATTACCAAAAAAAAAAGGAATTATAGGGGTTATCAAAGACTCAAGTCCCCTGCAATTCCATGCTCAAATCCTCATTGGGTCCCTTGTGGCTTGTTATGGCCAACCATATCACCCTTCATCCTTGAAGAATCAACATCAAAACTTCCTTCTTCAGAGATATCTCCCAAACTGTTGTTCATGCCATAAATAAAAAATTCATCATCATCAGATAGACCCAACTTTTTGGCTCCAAACCCTCTATCAATTGAAGTTTAATTTGTTTCCTCTTCTTTCTTTCTAATCTTTTCTTCCTTTAGCTCTACACTTCTTCTTTTGATCTCTAAGTACCCTTGTATTTGAAATCCCCAAGCTCCGCTCCTATTGCTGCAAGGGCTTAATCGAAGCTCCTTCACAACATATCTACTAGCACATAAGACGCTTTTTTTATAACCCTTATCCCTCCTTGACCATCTTTCCCTTGATTTTCCTTTAATAACCTTAGCTTTATCTACTGAAGAAAGGTTACTCAAAAGCAAAATATGTTTCCTAGACTTCAAACACTTCAAAGAGATACATAAAGGTTCTTTAATTTAGGCATAGATGAATTTGAAGATTTTAGCTCCAAAGAAGATAAGGCTGACTGAATTAGATGAGAAAATAGTCTTAAGAGTCTCGAGGACTAGTAGGGGTGGCAAAAACTGACCCGACCCGAAAACCCGACCCGACCCCGACCCCGACCCGAACCCGATCCGATAATAACGGGTTAGGGTTGAAATTTTTGACACGAAAACTAAAATGGGTTGACACGAACCCGACCAAAATTAAATGGGTTAGGTTCAGGTTGAAAATTTCAACCCGAAAATGACCCACATAACCCGAAATTATTTTCGGGTCCAAATCAGGTAGGGTCAACTCGAACCTGACCTTATAACCCGATTATATTAATTATTAAGTGGATTTTAAAAGGCTCTTTAAAAAAAATTACGATTTTACCTAGTGTCCACTGTCCCGGCCCAAGCCCAAAATTTTGAAAAGGAAAAAAGTTACAAACCCTAAGCCTAAAGTCAGTCACTACTCAGAGTACTCACGCAGTCACGACCGCAATCACTCACTTCTCACTATTCACTCTGCAAGTCTGCATTCTGCTTACAAACCCTCACTCCTCAACTTACAAACCCTAAAGTCACTACTCACTCGGCAGTCAGCACTTCGGTCTTCGGCAGTCGGCAGTGCACTTTGATCTGTTTTTCTCTCACGCCTCAGCCGATCTCTCAAAGGTAATTTTTAGTTAATTTTTTTTTTGTTTTTTGGGTTTTTTTGTCTCTCATTCTCTATTTTTTTAGATCTGATGTTAATATGTTATAGAATTGTTATCTAATGATGTTATAAAGCAAACGTTATTGACTTGTTGGACTATCGTTGAATGCATGCACTCTTTAGGAATTGAGGTTATGAATCTGATGTTAATATGTTATAGAACTGTTATCTATCTGATGATAACATTACGAATTTCTAAAATCTCAAGCTTAACTTATACAATCATTACTTAACTGATTCTTTAATCCCTTAAGTAGTTAAGTGGACTCAAATGACACTAAGTCAAGAGTCAAGACAGCCAGAGGATGACAAAGTAACTAGTATGAAGGTATAGCCGTATAGACTATTCAAGCAGTAGTTCGTTTTGGTGTTGTCTCACGTAATTATAAAAGTATAAAACTATATGTGCTTACAAGAAAATGAAACGGCAATGATTATAATGTTTAAAAGTAACATTTTGCTCAATAATTAACATGACAGTAACTTCAAAATCTCATGCATGTAGACATGTAGTTCCATATGAAAGGTATAGTCTTTCTATATTAGGCATGCATGTGATATTCGATATTGGGACCTTATATATTGGTTTTCTTGTATTTATTGAAATATTATTTTAGTTTTTAGTTTTTACATAAAGTTTCCGTATATAACTATGTTTCCAGTTTTCTGGTATTTATTGACATATTATATTAGTTTCTACCTACTGTCTTTCATGAGGGAGCATTCTATGAATTCAAATACTGAGCAAGTAAATGTTTACCACGAAACCTTCAATGTCTTGTTTTAATTGTAATATTTTGTTATAATTTTTTGCAGTAATTATGGACACTCATGTTCAACAGCTTTCTTCTGGGGAAGAGGAGGAGATTGATTCTACACTGAAAGACAAAGGAAAGGGTAAAAACCAGAAAAGTTCTTCTGATAAACCTCGTGTGCTTCTTACTGGTAAGAAATGTCAATGTCGACTTTCTTCTGGTGTTTGGGCGCATTTTGAGTTTTTAGACGAGCTAGATGAAAACGGTAATTTGATTTGCAAATGTAAAATGTGTGGTGGATGTTTTAATGCTGATAGTAAGAATGGAACCGGGAATCTTCATCGTCATTTGAAAAAGTGTAAACAAAGGTCTTTTAGAGATGTTGGTCAAATGATATTAGAGAAAACATCCTCTAGTTTAGGAAGTAGATTTGTTGATTTTGATGCTGATCATTTTCGGGAATTATTGTCTCTTGCTATTGTGGAGCATGATATGCCATTTCAGTTTGTGGAGTATAAGGGTTTTAGGAGATGTTTCACTTATTTGCATCAGGATTTCAAACCTGTCACTCGAAATACTATCAAATCTGATGTGCTTAAGATGTATAAAAGGGAGAAAGAGAAATTAAAAGCAGTTTTGGGTTCAACTTGTAGTAGAATTGCATTGACTTCTGATTGTTGGACTTCTATAACCACTGATGGTTATATTTCATTAACAGCTCATTATGTTGATAAGTCTTGGTGTTTGCAAAAAAAGATCCTGAACTTTTCATACATTAGTCCTCCCCACACTGAAATTCATTTATGCGATCATGTGTATGGTTTATTAAAGGAATGGGGTATTCAGAAAAATATTTTTTCAATTACATTATATAATGCTTCTTCAAATGATGTTTTTGCTGAAAATCTAAAAGGGGAACTTGAGTTGATTTGTGGTGGGGGATTTTTTCATGTAAGGTGTTGTGCCCACATTCTTAATTTAATTGTTGAAGATGGTTTAAAAGAGATTGATGAGGCTGTGTATAAGATTAGGGAGAGTGCCAAGTATTATAAGAGTTCACAAGCTAGGAAACAAAGGTTTTTAAATTGTGTATCACATGTTGAAATTCAATCTACTAGAAGTTTACAACAAGATGTTCCTACTAGATGGAATTCAACTTACATGATGCTTGATTGTGCTTTGTATTTTAAAAAAGCTTTAATTCACTTTCAAAAAGTTGATGCCAATTATGTGCATTGTCCTTCTACAGAGGAATGGGGTAGAGTAGAGAAAATATGCAAGTTTTTGAAAGTTTTTCATGATTTTACACTTGCCTTTTCCGGAACCAAATATCCAACTTCCAATTACTACTTTCATAGGGTTTTGCAGGTTAGGTTGTTGTTAAAAAATGAAATGAAAAGTTCGGATCTTTTTATGCAAAGAATGGCTAGTAAGATGTATGAGAAATTTGGGAAATATTGGTCGGAATTTAGTACATTTATGGCTGTTGCTGTGGTGTTGGATCCGCGATATAAGTTACAATGTGTCAATTGGGGTTACATGAGGATATATGATCATAATACTATGGAATATGAGTTTGAGTTCTCTAAGGTTAAGGATGCTCTGCGGGGGTTATACGAGGCTTATGAATCCTCTCATTCTTCATCAAGCAAAGTTATTTCCGCTAGTAATGCTTTCGATGTTGCCAATGAAGCTTGTGATGACTTTATGATGGTAAACACTTGTGACTTGTTCCCTTGTACTTAAGATTATTATATGAAAATCATAAATTATAGAAGTTATAGAAGTTGACTGCATGTCTTGATAATAATCTGATATTCATATAATCTGAATTTTTATTTTATGATTTTTTTGTGTCATATTTCTCATGTAATATAATATTTGTATATAGGATTTTGATAGTTTCTCTATGGAACAATCAAGTGTGGCAATCAAATCTGAGATTGATATGTATTATGAGGAGCCACTTATCCATCGAGGCACCAACCTTGATATTTTGTCCTATTGGAGAACTTGTTCAGTCCGTTATCCAATATTGGCTAAAATTGCTAAGGATGTTCTTGCTGTCCCCGTATCAACCGTGGCCTCCGAATCAGCTTTTAGTACTGGAAGTCGAGTACTTGATTGTTATAGAAGTTCTTTAAAATCAGAAACAGTGGAGGCTATCATTTGCTTAAGGGATTGGGCCTTTGGGGAAGGTAATAAATGATTTAATATACTTCTAACTTTTATTTTTAGTATATATCATATATTATATTATCATTGATTGAAATTTACTATCTTTTTTCTTGTAGCAAATATGGATCCTCAAATGAAAGTACTATGTGACTCAGTTATGGAGCTTAAGGTGGGGGACAAGGTCGACACACCACATACCTCATCCGAACTTCAACACTTTGATGAGAGTCCAATTGCTTCTTCGAATATTATTTGACTCACTCATGAATATTGAAGACTATGAAGTTTATTTTAAAACATTTATTGTGGTTTGTAATAGTTAATTAGACATTTAGACATTTATTGTGGTTTGTAATAGTTAATTAGACATCCGACTTAAGGGTTTGTTATTTAGTATTGTGGTTTGTAATAGTTAATTAGACATTTATACTTGTTAGATTTTATTTGGTTTTCTTGAAAACTTATAGTTTGAAAATTATGTTTGAAAAAAAAAACAGGTTGTTTAGGTAAAAAAAAAACAAATTAAATCAGGTCTGAGGGTATTTTGGACTTTTTGACGAAAAAACAGGTCAAATCAGGTCAGTTTCGGGTTAACCCGAACCCGAAAATATCAGGTTCGGGTTTGGGTTTTCAACCCGAAAAGTTAAACAGATCAGGTTCGGGTATATCTGACCCGAAAATAAGTGACCCGAACACGAACCCGACCCGACCTGATCTGTTTGACACCCCTAAGGACTAGCCACAAAACATGACTCGACAAGGACATCAAAATGAGCATATAAGGGCTCCTTACCAATATGAGTATTATTCTTTAAGATGATGGAAGATTGGGCTTTTAGTGTAACACCACAATAGTTTTCTCTTTTCGAAAACCAAAACCCTGAGAGAATTACCGATGTGCTACTACCTTGTGTTCAAATATTAAGGCTTTATATCAGAAACTTACAGCGGAAAACATAAAACTTTCAAATAAAAATTCAAACTGTCAAAATTAATTAAACATACAATTCAAAACCCTTACGCCCCTTATTAAAATATCCAAAACACCTATGAAACCAAATCCAAACTAGTTTCTAAATATCTAGAAGAAGTTAAGTCAAACAAATCAAGGAAAATAAACTACACTTCACTCATCCCAGTAATGCATGTAATCCCCGTGATAGCTGTCAGAAGTTTGTTCCCCAAAATTACAAGTGTAAATATTGGATCATTATTGGGTCATTATTGAAAGGGGAAGGCCTTGACCAAAAGGTCATATACAAAGCATGTAATCATCAAGCTGAGTACATAAAGGTTGCGAAAATAAAATGAAACGTATTAACTCCATAACAGTAGAATACATGGCACATTTTTTTGCATAACACAATCCTTTACTTAAATTGACTCATAATTTATTTGATTAATAAATTGGATTAAGAAATACACAAGGTTGTCTCCCAATGTTCGAATCAGGAATATTAAAATAAATATATAAACCCCATGCTCTCTCATCAAAAGGCATCAAAACAATATAAATCCAATAGCGATGGGTGAAACTCTGTTACCATGATTAGATGAGATCTCAACTTACCCCTGTTTAAGTTTAAAACATTATAAAAGAGAGCTTGTAGATCATACGACCTCCAAGAAAAGCCACGAATAATACCCCGTGAAGCCCCAACCCTTGATTTTCAATACTCTAGACGTGCACTAGCCTAGAGTTTTATTGTTTATCCTTCTTTCACTTTACGTGATTTATAGTTTAACACTTGGGTTAATGGTTCCAATTCATCAAAGAACGCACATGTAAAACATCACAATTACACATTCAACATCTTTTGTATTGTAATTTTAACCTTTTGGTTTCCTTCATATACTTTTAACCAATTGAACAAAGTCAACTAACTTTGTCATTAAGACTTGAAAATTACCTTTACTCAATTCACACCATTAGCAATGAAGGAGTAATAATAAATATTCTCATGGATTAATTAGCAAATTAATTCCACTTGAATCAATTAAGATTCCTCAATCATACATAATCCTTTCCTCATAACTCACCAATGAAACTAGACCATGTTTTTAAAATAAAGACATGAATCCTTTCAAATACATAATCAAACAATCTCACTCAAAATATCCCTAAATATGATACTAAGTTTTCATTTTATCCTAGATCATGATCCTAAAGGCAAGGTTTTCATAACTTGTACATATCTTGAATAGAACAATCGGGTGCCACTTTCACAACTTTGAATCGTCTTATACAAAATATTTTCTTAAACCAAATAACACAACCTTAATCAATACCCTAATAAACAATTTTACACCAACTATACCCATTTTAAAAATTCTAAAAATCATGTAAATTAATGCTATAAACCTTTATTTGTAATACTTAAATTCAAGAAATACATAAAAATCAAATTTGTTTGATTATGAGAAATCCCCAAAGCATACAAAACACCAATCACAATGTTTCAAGTATGTAGTATATTGATTAGGATCATATAATACACATCATAAAATACTTTAAATATTCAACATAAAAATCTATATTTCATAGCCTATAAAATATAAAAATTTATTTTGAACATAACATCATTAGATTAATCACAAAATAATATTAGTTTCATAATATAATTAATAGTATATGATTATAAACCCTAAAATATAAAAACTAGTATATTTAACCCATAATTTCAAGTATAAATATTCTGAAAATTTATAAGCATATATAAGTTCATAAAACTTATGATTATAAATACTTTTAAAATATAATTAATCATTATAAAAAATAAAAAAATCATTGAAACAACTCTCCAAAAATCATGAATTCTAAGACATAGAATTAAGGTTGAGGGTGGACCCGCAGTGGCTGACAGGGCGGTTGGGTGGCGGCACAACAAGGCAACTTGCTTTTGTCTTCCTCTCTTTCTCTTTTTTTTTTATTTTGAGTAAATGGGCAATTAGGGATTTATAAAAAAAATATCAAAATTATTTAAATAAATAATAAAACACATTATTTGTAAAAATAAATCTTGTTTGGTTTATACTTGAATTATATATAGGAAATATTTCTGAAACGTGCAATTAAAATGTTGTAATTTTACGAGGGATTACATTTTGGGCAGAGAAAGAGAGCAATTTTGTTGGTAAATTTTCCTTAGAAGAATCTTGGGTTGATAGAAAGAAGGGGGGAGGAAGGGGATACTGTTGGGCTTTTAATAAGAGTGTGTTTAAACTCAAAATTCAAATGAGGTTGGAGGTAACATGCATCTAAAATCTCCCCTAAAGGATTGAAAGAGGTTACGTCTAGTGCAAGACCAAATGGATACTTTGGAATAAAAAGGTCATAAGTAGACAAGTGTAGGATGGAAAGTCGATTAGGAGGGGAAAGCCACATCAGCAAGTTAAGAGATTCATCATCTAACTGGTTAAGCCCTAGAAGATTTTAGAGTGACTTATATTCCTTCATTTAGATAGGAAAGGCATGGACGTATAGCGGGAAATGGGGATGGTATAAAGACTCGTCATTAAGCTTTTGCATGGATGGAGGAGGACGAAGAAAAGGATTATTCCATGTACATTTATATGGGGGATAAAAGTAAGGGATAAAACAAGAGGTAATTCCTACTAATTTCAAGTCAGCCAATGACACAAGTCTACCAATATTTGAAGAGAATCTAGCTAGGACCTTCAATCCATGTGAAGACTCATAGAAGCTAACCTTATCCTTTCTTGACTGTATGAACCAAGCAGGAGGAAAGTAGCAATGTTTTTCATGCTCCTGAGATGCCAGTTTAGTACGATCCATTGCAGTCATGTCTCTCCTCACTTTAACCCCATCCGTTGTTTTCCCTAGCATATTCAACAAAGTCCCTACAATAGCATCATAGACATTTTTCGTTATCTGTATTACATCAAGATAATGTCTAACCTCTAATTGTTGCCAATAAGAAAAAGTCTAGAACACAAACTTCTTTTTATAACCACCAGTAGACTTGCTTTTAGACCCCTACCAAAAATAGTTTCAATTCCTTTAGGTCGCTTATAAACTCCATTCACCCGTTGAGGAATACTTTCTCTCATCTATACTTTCCCATTAAAGGCTTTCTTCTTTTTTTGAAATGGGTGATCTTCATGGAGGTATCTAAGGAAACCCATGAAAACATGATTCCCACAGTACAACCTCTATATCTTCCTTACATTTTAGACTTATAGTCATCCCCTTCACAACGTACCCAAATAGATTTCCAATAGCTAGGAAATCATTGATCGTGCAAATGATCATGACACACAGAGTGAAACTAGACTTATTGTACGCATCAAATACACACCTATCTTCATCCCACACAAACCTCAAATATTTAATATGGGGGGCCAGATACACATCAATGTCATTTTTGGGTTGTTTGCGTCTAAAGATTAAAAGAAATAATATGATGTATCTATGCTTCATACATTATCAGGGAGACAAATTGTAGACGGTTAGATAAAACATCCAATTATTATAATGGGTACTCAAAATCCTAAATTCATAGGTTCATTCCATCCGTACAAAAACCTAGCCTAAGATTTTGATGTTCACCATCAAAATCCTTTAACTTCCTATCAATGTTCCTCTATTAAGGATAATTGATCGGATGCTTTAACAACTCATATTTCTTCCTCGGGTCATATTAGTGCAACAATTTCTCATTGTTATTATCAAAGTACATGCGCTTGAATTTTAGTATTATTGAAAGATACCAAAGAATTTTGGCCGGTCTCTTGTTCTTTTTCAAGTCTACCTCATTATGCTTAATCTTGTAACGAGACACTCTGTATACTATAAACTCCTCTAAATATGCATACTTATTTTGATATATCACACAGTCAATTTAACATGCATGGATCTTCTCATACTCCATCCCTATAGGAGACATGTGTTTTTTGGCTTTATATGTAAACACTAGTAGTTCATTGCCCTTCGGAGGCATTTATGATAACTTCCAATAAATCTGTGAAACACTTGTCAATCCAATAAAGGCTTCTCTAAAGCTCTCAGAATATTATCAAACATATAGGAACGTTTTACAAAATGGTCCACTATGTCATACACCATCTCATCTATCCAATCCACCTCCACTCTATTCTCATTATTGTTAACATTTACTTTCTCAAACTCATCAATGCTAACATTCTTACCTCAACTGTGACAATTGCTAATGCTTACCCTACTTTTTATCATTTCGACATGCTAGGTTTACCTCGTGTAGCCAACTTTAAAACCTTGACGAATTGAGTAATATTTGACCTCATTAATATCACGAAAACCCCTTGAGTTATTATATTTACATCAAGGATATAATTATCTTTGATTGATTGGGACATACTTGAAGAACTAGAAACATGAAAGGACATACTTGAATATGTAGTTCATTCATCGAATACATCGAATATATACATCACACTGCATATCTAACTCAATGACCAAATAACACAACATGCATATCTAACTCAATGACCTAATGACAACATACAATTTCCTAGCCCCGAGAAATTTGGCAGAGTTTCCCATGAAACTATTTTTAACATTAAATAATTAATAAATATAGTCCAACAATCAACAAGTATAGTCCACCAATCAACAGACATAGTCCAACAATTAACAAACATAGTCCAATAAACAATTTCTAAATAATAAGATATCTTCAACTAAGTATTGACAAACCTTTATCAAGGTCGTAGGTTGTATAAAGCTTCCTATGCCAAAATCTCTAGCCAACTCTCTTTTTAAGCATTTCACTCCTTCTTGGCCCTTTAATTAACCCTGCAAAAATTAAACTCCCAAATTTATCAATTAAGATAATCAAAAGAAACATTTTCAAGCTATACTTTTCAAATAAATTAAATCTCAATTCCTAAAATAAACATGCTGATTAGTCATGATAATATATTTTTTTTATGTATAAATGCTTTTACTTCGTCCCCCCAAAAATATCTCAACTTAACAAATTTGACTACATAACATAACAATACCCCCTAAAAGAAACTAATTACAATTAGTTAACTTTGAGGTTTTTCCCCTGTATAAATGTTAATTTTTTCTGAGGAGAATTCATCTAAGGAGATTGATGAAAGGGTCAAAGTAATTTTTTTTTGTATAATTGAGCAAAAGAAGTAGCCTTTGCAATGTACTCCTCCGTATATTATTTATATATGCAAACTATACAAATAATCTAGGAAAACATTAATTATATAAGTGAATTATATATAGTGGACTATATTGCGAAAAATCATTCTAAACCTTACAAATTTCATCAACAATATTATTTATAGTTTGGTTGCTTAATGTAAGCTAATTGATTCCATTCTCTTAATTAATACTAAATTAATGATCATTAGGTAAACCTTTTAGTTGGAAAAGAATAAACTCATCAACTAATAAAGTACCTTTGAAACTACTTATACATTGACTTATACATCAACGATACAATACTCTAGCTAGTAAGTATGCCTCAAATCTTCATGACCAAAAAGAAATAAGTTGACAATGTAATTTCAAATCTTTGCTTGGTCTCCCCATTTTTTAATTATGCAATATGAGGCAAAATTATCAGTTAATTTAAGCTTCATAGTTTCGTCATTTAGTATGGCACTTGCTAATGAAGACTACACTAAGCTAGGAAAAGCATATGTGTGCTCTATCTCATATAATTATATTACATAATCAATTACATAAATCATAGGCCTCTAAGAATTGGGAGATGCAACTATCACATATATACTTTTGCTCATACAATTAAAAATGTACTTTTGCTCAGATTAGGTTTTTATGTGTAATATATAGTAGCCTCTGGTATGGGTTATTTATCAAGCAATTATTTCTATAGTTTATGCCCAGAATTTTTTAAACTTAAGCGTTCGCGTTCATCTAAAACATGAAAACATCTCTGTGTAGTGTTGAAATCTCAATATTCTGGTATAGGTGGGAAAGGGAAACAAATGGCAATTTTGGCAATACAAAAGCCAATTCTGACATTTTCTAGCAGCTCTTGTTTTTTTTGGACATTTGCAAGTAGCACTTTGGGTTTGCTTATGATGTGTAGATTTTGTGAAATCCTTGTTTAGGTTCAGGTATGAGTTTGGCATTGAATGATAACTTAAATAAAATCATGTCATTAAATATAAAGTACAAGAAAAAACCCTATAAGAGGAATTGGTTATAGGTTTCTCCTACCAGTAGTCTTCAAAAAAAAAAAATATGATATCTTCAGCAAAAGCTTACTTCTTCCTGTACCTTATCATGTTTTATTGTTCAGCTAATGTTTCCTCGTACCGGCAACCAATTGACATCCCTTTGTGTTGTGGGGCTAATGAATCTCACTCAGCTCATGTTGAAGCAAGGAAGTTTCTGTGAAGCTCAAACAAGTTAACTTAACAAACAACAAAACCCAGTTAAGCAAAAGCCTGAGTTAGTTAGTTGTTGAGTTAGTTAACCAACAACTAACTATCGATAAGAAAGCTACTATTTTTGTCACAATGTCTTGACTATTGCTTGATTTACAATCATGATTTCTTGGTTTCAATATGGTATTACAGCAGATGCATGCTTGTTAGCTTTGTTAAAGAATCTTAATCAAAGATCAAGTTGCTTAGTTTTATTGGATTCTGGAAAGGGTCAACTAATACATAATTCCTTAACTCTTAAGTTGGATAGCATATTGATGAAAGCTATGTCCAAATAATCCCCTAGCTAGATCAAGATAAAGATCACAACATTGAGCATGTTGGGCTAACAATACAATTCCCCTTAATAGGTAATTTTTGTCCTGTCATTGCCTTACAAACCACATGGTTGTTACACCTTTGATCATATGTGTTTCAACATTAAACTATTTAAATGATACAAGAATGTCAATGGTGTAAATAATTTCATCAAAACTCCAAATGAATCTATAGTACTCGTTCAGCATGTTGGAACGATTCATTTAGGCTCCAATATCATACTCAAGAATGTGTTATATGTTCTTGACTTTCATTTCAATCTTATTTCTATATCTAAGCTTTGCAAAGACATGGACTATACATTGAGTTTCACTGAAGCTATCTGTTATATATAGGCCCCTTTCAAGAACAACCAATAGTGCTAGATAATCAAGAAAATGGATTATGCAGCTTGAGATAATATATTCCTGATTCATTCAACAATGCAAAGAACAACAAACATTTCACAATATAGCAATTTAAGAATAAAAGTTGTGGTACTTGAGACTTGGCCATCTAGCTTTTGACAAGATTCAAATGCTATGTCATGCTATCTCAACAAAAGAATGCATTTATGATGTTTTTGTCATATTTGTTCTCAAGACAAACCAACCACGCTACCTTTTTCTTCTAGTACTATTGAAAATACTAGGCCCTTTAAGCTAATGCATATAATTGTATGGGGACCATATAATATAAATAGTTACCCTAGATATAACTATTACCTCATTATTGTAGATGACTGACTACACAAGGATGACTTGGACTCATCTTATGAGAAACAAGAATGGTTCATCTTTTATTTTCAATCAAATGCTCAACTACATTGACACTCATTTTCAATCCAACGTCTTAATTATTAAATCTGATAATGCTTTAGATCTTTGTGAAGGAAAAATGAAGCAATTGCTTGATAGTAGAGGGATAATTCATCAAAAGAGTTGTAGTAGCACACCACAACAAAATGGTTTAGTGGAAAGGAAACATAGGCATTTACTTGACTCAACAAGAGCACTACTTTTCCAAGCAAAACTACCTTCCAAATTCTAGGGGATTACATTGTAGCAACTACTTATCTAATCAAGAGAATGCCTCAAAAGTCAATTGGCTTTCAGACTCCATATGAGAAATTATTCAAGAGAAAAACCCACCTTGAATCATCTAAGAGTTTTTGGTTGCCTTTGCTATGTCTCTACTTCTAAATGTTCAAGATCAAAGTTCAGTCCTAGAGCTACACCTTGTGTTTTCTTTGGATATCCATCCTCACACAAGGCTAACAAAGTCCTTGATTTTTTAACCAACAAAATACTGATATCAAGGGATGTTAATTTCTTTGAAAAACACTTCCTTTATCATTACTCTACATCCTTTATAGCACAATATACTCAACAATTTTTCCTTCCTATTGTTACTAACTTTACTAATGTCAGTCATTCTATTCCTACTTTGGATGTTGAGGCTTTCATTCAAGAATCATCTAGCATTGATAATACCATCTTGTCATCCTTATCTTAATCAAATGAAATAACTCCAAGCCCTCACCCATTTGCCCCTATTCAAAGATTAAATAGAATAACAAAACCACCTTCTCACTTTCAAAACTATGTTTGCCAATATGCTATAAACTCATTTCCTAGTCATTGGTGTAACCTAGTGTCTTTGTCTCATTATCCTTGAGAACACCAAGAATGCATAGCAACTCATGTTGCTCATGATGAACCCATTTCCTATGTTGAGGCCTCTAACAATCCTGATTGGATTGAAGCTAAGAACAAAGAACTTTAAGCCTTACATCAAAATGACATATGTCTCCCTAAAGGGAAGAAAGCAAATGGATTTAAAAGATCAAGAAGAATAAGGATGGAAGCATTGAAAGATACAAAGCTAGACTAGTAACAAAGGAGTTTAATCAAAAGTATTGTATAGACTTTGAGAAAACATTCTATCCTATGATTGAGATTCCTACTGTGAGATGTATTCTAGCTCTAGTTGCTTATAAGGACTGGCCTTTGTTTCAATTAGACGTTAACAACACATTCTTAAATGAAAGTTACATGAGGAGATATACATAAAACCACCAAAGGGCTATTACACACCTCATGGACATGTTTGCAAGCTAAAGAACTCTTTATAAGTCCTTAAGCAAGCATCTAGGCAATGGTTTGCTAGGCTAGTTACTGAGTTAGATACTCAAGGATTTAAGCAATCCAAAAATGTCTATTCTATATTCTTGAAACATGAAGATGGTCACATAACCCTGTAATTATATTAATGACATAATACTAATTAGCTTAGATATCAAAGCTTAAAGTCATATCCTCACAAGACCTTTAATATTACAGACATTGGTGAACTATCTTTTTCTTTAGGCATTAAAATCAGTAGATCAAGTCAAGGAATCATCATGTCCTAACTAAAATTCACAAGAGAAATACTTCATGATCTGAGTTTGACTTGACCAAGGCAGCCTTAATTCCTCTTCCCTCTACAATGAAGCTACTCCCTGATAATGTTGAACCATTTCATAATCCAATCTAGTACAAATGCTTAGTTGGGAAGCTAAATTTCCTAAATCAAACAAGGTCGGATCTTGCTTTTGTTGTTCAAACACTCAACTAGTTTTTGCATTCACCAATAATATCTCATGTTAAGGCATTAATACATATATTAAGATACGTAAAACACACATTTAGGAAAGGTATACTCCTAAAGGCTATGGGCACACTAATATTGCAAGCCTTTAGCAATTCCAATTGGGCATCCTGCCCTTCATCTAGAAAATCAATAATTGGGTATGTGATTTTACTTGGAAACTCTCCAAAAGCTAGGAATCAAATAAACAAGGCACTATATCTAAATCATCATCCAAGGAAGAGTATCGAGTCATGGCTCACAAAGCCAATGAAGTCACATGGAGCACTCCACATCGCTAAAAAACCAATTTTCCATGAGAGAAACAAACATATTGAGCTTGATTGCCATTTCACTAGGGACAAAGTCCTTGAAGGCCTTCTACAATTAAGCTACCAACTAACACAACACCAAAATCATTCCAACTACTCAACATAACCTAGTATTCCACAAACTTGGTATGATTCACACTAATACACCACCAAGTTGGGGGGGGGGGGGGGGGGGGGGGGGGGGGATACATTGGTGCTAATGAATCTCAATCAGCTCATGTTGAAGCAAGGAAGTTTCAGTCAAGCTCAAACAAGTTAACTCAACAAATAACAAAACCAGTTAAGCAAAAGTCTAAGTTAGATAAGTAAAGGGTCAAGATTCTAGGATATACATATATGTAAAACACTACATACAACATTTATAAGAACCTACATTCATCTCTCCATTTTTTCTCTTACTTTTCTACTCTTCGATTCCCTTTATTCCTCCAATAGATATTCTTCACAATGTCTTAACTTCTGTTTGATTCACGATCATGATTCCTTAATTAGTTTCAAGCCATAAGAGTTAAATATGTCTCAATATGTCATTATAGCAATAGGTAAAGTTGACTTGAAATGTAAATCCCAATCAATGGATTCAAGCTTTTGTTCTAGTAGATATTTGAAGGATCTTGATGATCATTAGGAAGAAGAGTGTGATCAACATAAAAATTAACTCAAAGGTGATCTATTGTAATAGATTGTAATAATGATTGTGACACCACATGTTATGGTGTAATCATCAAACAACGATCAGATCAGTTTGCGTGCAGTGCTGTAATGAAGGTACATACTTTGCCTCAAAAGCAGCTGCTTCTGCTTGCAACTAGTAATAATAGGTTTAGGATCCGACCCATCCTTTAAGGGTCTAGCTATAATTTTTTGAGACCTAATGGGTCTAAATCGTATGGGTCTAGATGTCATTTTGTCAAGTCTGTGTCCAAATCTAAAAATTTTAAACCCGAACCAAACTTATAGACTCACAAAATAAAAAAAAACAATATAAAAATGGAGAACTAACAATATTAAGTTTTATTATGCTCTGTCTTCTTGTTGTGTATGACTTTTTGAGCTGTAAAATTCTAAATTTTAAAAATTGAAACTATAATATGACGGATTATTTGTTGAGTTGTAATTTGATAATATTTTCTTCAATTCGTAGTTTTCTCAAGTATTAACTTTGTAAATTCATTTAACTAAAATTTTATTTAGATGGACACTAACAAGAGGGGGTAATTGTAATTGTGGGAAATTTGTTAATTTTTGCAGAATTTAAAACTACAACAAGCAGGAGAGGACACAAAGAATTTTAGCGTGGGAACCATTGTGCTCATTTCAAGAAAAGCAACAACCCTTTTCAAGGATTTTGTAACTCTCCGCTATTAACTTAAGGGATTTTCTCCGTAAAAAACCTCTGGGAAATTAGTCAGAGCCCTATGTATTGGTAAGAATGAGTGTCTTTAGATATGTAAGATCTTGGGAGAATCACCCAAACCATTGCACAAAAGGTAGGTTTTGGTACAAAGTTAGTAACTAATTGTATAAGCAAAGGACAATCTTTTTGGGATGGTCTGATTTTTTTGCATCGGGAATCATGACAAAGAAGACCAGAAATAATACATGGGAAAATCCTACAATACACCAATGAACATCCCATAGAACACCACTGAACATTAAACTTTAGAAGAATGAACATTCTATATTATTGAAATGAAGCTAAGACATTCGTTCAGACAGAATTTTACAATAAACATTATATAGTCATACACTGAACATTTAGTAGTACATAAATGAACATTTCAGTATTATCCAATGAACATTTATATACTTGGGTGAATTAGTTCAAAAAGAATTCATTGGGATGGAGTATTAATTTGTAATTATGTTGATGTATTGGGATTCCTTTTATTTAATATTCAATGATTGTTATGTAATTATAATATTTAATATTGTAAAAGTATTTTAAATTGTAATATATAAATATTGTAAACGTTTAAGGCAATGAATATTCTACTAAAATAAATGAACATTTAGTATAAAGACAATGAACATCTAGTAACATGTCAATGAACATTTAGTAACATTACTTGAGTGATTATTGAAATGAAGCTAAAACATTTGTCCAAACTAATTTTTACAATGAACATTATATAATCATCCACTGAACATTTAGTAGTACAGAAATGAACATTTCAGTATTATCCAATGAACATTTATATAACTTGACTGAATTAGTTCAAAAAGAATTCATTGGGATGAAGAATTAATTCGTAATGATGATGTATTATGATTCCTTTTATTTAATATTCAATGATTGTCATGTAATTGTAATATTTAATGTTGTAAAGTATTTAATATTGTAATATGTTTAATGTTGTTCACTATTAGGCTTATGAACATTCTACTAAAATGAACGAACATTTAGAATGAAGACAATGAACATTTTCTTACATTATAATGAATATTTAGTAACATTACTTGAGTAATTCTATTGAAAGTTTTTACAATGAATATTTTATAATGAGACACTGAACATTTAGTAGAACATAAATGAACATTTAGTATTATCCAATGAACATTTATTTTACTTGAGAGAAAGAGTTCAAAAAGAATGTATTGGGATGGAGCATTAATTTGTAATGATTATGTATTGGGATTCATTTAATTTAATATTTCAATGATTATATTGTTACGTATCAGTACCTATGTTTTAATATTGTAATATTTAATATTGTAAAAGTATTTAATTATTGTAATATATTTAATATTGTACACGCTAGGCTAATGAACACATGTATTGCTTGAATGAACATACTAGTGTGAACGAATGAGCATTAGGTATTGCTTGAATGAACATTATATATCAGTATAAAAATCTAAGAGATTGCATTGGAAAGGAACATTATTTTGTAATAATGATGCGTTGGGTTTTTTTTGTTTATTTAATATTGAAATGATTACGATCGACAACAGTACAAAGATCTTTTCAAGATTTACTTTAATATGTGAGATTTTGTAATGTTACTTTTGGCATTGTTAATTTTGTATTTTATTTCTGGTCTTCAAAGGTAAAAGCCTAGCCAACTCATTCCCTGTTCATATTTTGAATAATTAGAAGTGATTTTATTTTTTGTGAATGAACTACAATGACTTCGATTCCCTTGGGTGAAAACATTGATGATATAAGTGTTGGTTCTGTTGAGGAATGTCAAAGTGCTAATATTGAATTCAATGGAGGTATATTTTAGCATATTTAAGCATAATGTTCATTTATATATACAAATTAGCATATTTTTATCGATGTTTTGAATTCCCTTTTGATATTTTGGAAATGATTTGTATTCTTTTGAGTTTTTTTTGTTAATTTAATTATAACAGAATGTTCAGTGAGTTTTTTGAGTTTCTTTGTTCATTTTGAGTTTTTTTATCGTTAAATTTTGTATTAAATTAGCATAGTTAATGTTGATTTAATTAGCAATATTAATTTATTGATTTTTGTAATTAATTTTTGTAAGAGTCAAAGGCATTGAACATTAGGTTGGTAGGCACTGACCATCAAAGTCAAACGCAATAAACAATACACTTGGAGGAATGGAACTTTATATTAATAAGCACTGAACGTTATGTAAGCTTTGACTGAACATCAAATTTAATGCACTGAATAATTGTACACGTTAGGCTAAACATGTACACAACTGTATACACTAATCAAATGTACTAAACATTTAGTTTAAAATGCACTGGACATAAGGTTCAAATGCACTAAACATTAAGCTAGAGGGCACTAAACATTTAGATAAAATCAATGAACATTACTACGTTTGTTTTTTTGTAGAGAGGTTTGTAGAGTCCACAAAGTCTGAGCTTATGTACAAAGAAGTAAAATCTGATGAAGAAGATTACAAATTATATAACAATTATTCGTTCAAGCATGGGTTTGGCATGCGTAAAGGAAAGATAGAGACGAGGGCCGATAAAAAAACTACACGACTGCAGATATTTTTATGCTTGCAAGCTGGGTTTAGGAAAAGTTGTGACTTAGCAGTTTACCAGAAAAGGGACGTTCGAACTAGGTGCAAGGCATTTATTCAGTTTGATGTTGATAAGGATTTGGGTTTATTCATAATAACAAAGCATTACATTGTTCATAATCACAGTAGGGTGCCCGTGTCACAATGACATTTAATAAGATCCCACAGGAAGGTTTCGGATAATCAAATTGCAATACTGAGCAATTTCGCTAAGAGTGGAATACCTATTGTTGATGTTGTCCGCGTTTTGAAGAACGAGGCAGAAGGTGAAGCTAATCTTGGATTTCTTGCTAGGGATGCTTATGATGCGTTGAAAGGGCAGAAAAAGGCGAAATATGATGTGTGTGATGAAAAAGGATTAATTAATTACTTTAAGGAAAGGAGTAAAAAGGAGGTTGACTTTTTCTATGATTTTGACGTAGATGAGGAAGGTCATCTCGAGTCTTTCTTTTTTAGGGTTGGTCGTATGAAATTAGACTACGATGTATTTGGCGATTTATTACTTCATGACACGACTTATCACACAAATAAATATGATATGATTTGTGGTCCTTTTGTTGGAATGAACCATCAAAACAAGAATGTGATGTTTGGCATTGGATTCATACTTAATGAGAAGTCAGAGTCTTTTGAATGGTTATTTAGCGCGTTTTTGAGATCCATGGGTGGGAAGCATTCAGTGACTATTATGACGAATCAAGCATAATCAATGGCTAGAGTAATAAAGATTGTGTTCCCAAACACCCATCATTGTTTATGTACGTGGCATATTGGGGAGAATGCTAAAAAGAATATTAAGGGATTGAGGTCTACGGAGGGTTTCAATGTTATATTCAACATTGTTTTAATATACACTGATACTGTAGCTGAATTTGAGCACTATTAGTCAAGATATTATGTATATCATAAGCGAGGTTTACATTATGTTCATTATTAATGAGTAATTTGGTCATTAATAATGAGTATAGTGTACATTGGAAATTATAATATGTATATTAGGTATAATTAATATGTTCTTTTGAATGAGTAATTTGTTCATGAGGAAGGTTTTCAGTGAACATATCCTTAATTCCACTAAACATCTACTCAATCTTACTGAACATCTACTTAAACTCACTAAACATGTCCTTCATTCCAATGAACATCTATTTAGTAAATCTCACCGATCATTTAGCTTATTCCACTGAACATTTGTTCATTTTCACTGAACATTCACATAATTCCACTGAACATTTGTTCATATTCACTAACCATTCACATAATTCCACCGAATAATTCCTTCATTTCACCGACCATTTGCATAATTGCCCTGAACATTTCACTGACCATCTAATCCATCTCACTAAAAATTTCCTTCATTTTTAATGACCATTTACATAAGTGCACTGAACATTTCATTCATTTCAATGACCATTTACATAATTCCACTGAACATGTCTTCTATTTTAGTGAACACTTGGTTAATTCCAATGAACATCTATTTTATTACACTGAACATTTGATAAATTTCACTGACCATCTAGATAATTCCAATGAACATGTCTTCTATTTCCACTAAACATCTAATTTACTATATTTCAATGGATATGCAGGCTATATTCACTAAACATATCCTTGATTTGGCTGAACATTACGTGTAATTTTAATATACATAGTGTCTATTGTTTAATTTTGCAGCATGGTTACAAAGTTTGCGTGTTTCTCCAACAAATGGATTCAAAATATGTATCTTATCAAGGAGTTGTGGTGCCCTGCGTACTCCAAGGACTATTTCAGTGGAGGAGTAGTGTCATTCAAAGAAGTGAAAGCACTAATAGAGCTATCTCATGGAGATTGCATAACACTCATGGTCTTTGTGATTTTTATAATTGTTTCATTGGTGTAGTTGAAGAGTGGAGGAGTAATGAGAACATGGATGACTATAACAACATTACTGGTAACAGGCACTTGGTTTGGGCGGATGTGGGTATATTGGAGCATGCAAGGAAGGTTTACAATATTCCCTTATACATCCTATTTAAGGATAGTTTTGTAAATGATGTTCCTTGTATTGCGAAGGTTATCTAAATGCAACCTCCAACTTATGAGTATCATGTGGGTCATCCAAAAAAGGACATTATAAATCATACTTTTACATTCGATGATCGGATAATGACAATTGATTGCACATGCAAGTATTGTTACGAGGTTGGGCTTCTTTGTAAACATGCTCTTTGTGTTCTTCACCTCAACAATGTTACTTTTATCCCACAAAGATACATCCTAAGGAGATAAGTCTGCTATGTGCATAAAGGTGGATGAGAATGTGGTTGAAGGGTCAGGTGCTATACCTTCTAGAATTTGGAGGTTGAATAATATACGATGTTTTACAAAGCTAGTTGATGCTGCTCAGTTTGATTCCGCTGCTCGAGGAGCTGTAGAAAAGTGCTTAGTTGAGTTCAAGGAGAAGGTTGATTTCTATTTGAGTGGTATAACGAACAAGAGGGATATTAATGACTATACCAATGAGGATAATGGTGTTTTAGAACCCATTGCATATGGTCCACAGATAGATAATGATCAACATGTGCGTTATGAGAATGAAATAAATGACCCAATAAAAAGAAAATAAAAGGGTGATATAAATGATCGGCTTAAATCAACACAGGAGAAGATATACAACAAGCTCAAGGGCTGAAAACTTCAATCGTGGAAAAAAAGGACGGCTGTTGATACGATGAAAAATGAGGGCTACGTGTTCTATAAAGGTACTGATCATTATACATCCATCTAATGACACAACGTTCAAAGACAATGAGCATTATATTCAAAGGCAAGGAACATTAAGTTTAATGGTACTGAACAATAAGTCCTACGAGAATGAACATGAGGGTTTTATGCACTGAACATTAACTCCAAAGTCAATGAACATACTAAAATGGAGTGATATTGACATGAAAATTAGGGCTACGCATTCTATAAAGGTATTGATCATTATACATCCATCTAATGACATAATGTTCAAAGACAATGACACTATATTCAAAGGCAATGAACATTAAGTTCAATGGTACTGAACAATAAGTCCTACGAGAATGAACATGAGGGTTATATGCACTGAACATTAACTCCAATTTCAATGAACATTATGGTGCTAACTATAAGTATGGTTAATATTGCAGGATTATTTTGATGTACATGTAGGTGATACTCTTGCTCATCCATTGTCTGCTGTCCAAGAACTTCAAAGTTTCCAACACGATGAATATTTTGATGTCAATATCACTCTATTTTAGTGTGTTCATTACAAGTTAAACGATTCTGTACTTTTGGATAATTAGTATGTTCACAATGGATATTTTACATGTTCATTATGGATACGTAGTATGTTCATTATGGATATGTAATATGTTCACTTGAAATATAAATATATATATTATTTGATGCAAAAAGAAAACGAGTTATACTGAACATTTCTTATATAGACACTGAATATAAAACACAAAGGTAATGAACATTAGATACGTAAGTACTGAACATAAAAGAAAATGAGTACATTCACATACATAACAAACCATAATGTATTGTTGCAACAAAATACATCTAGAAAATAAAAACAATGTACTTTTACAATAAAGTATCATCCAAATGTCCTTTTCAATGCTAAGTAATGAACATCGCCCTGTTTCTTGTTCAAATCATCACCAAGGATCTCATATGTGTAGCGCAAACGTAAACCTATTAGTACTTAGAACTGTAAGTTAATAATTGATAAGGATTTAGAAAATGATAAATTGGAAAATATAAAATTCATAACAAATACTCATGTCATTATGACTTAGTCCACATTCCCACTTGGACTTTCCTTTATAGGTTTCCATGTATCGCATAACATATATTCCACAACCAACCTTGTTTCGATTTGATCTCCATGGCATCTCGATATTCCTAACCTTGACAGCATTGCAATTCTTCTTACTCTCATTATCTTTCATGTAAGTTGCAATACCATTCAACTGTTGGTGAACAAATATGATAAGCATGATATTAGTGTACAAAATATCATGCCCATTTGAAAAAATAGTTCAAATGCGATGAACATTTAGTTAAAATAGACTAAACATAACATTGAAGTGCTATGAACATTACCCTTGTTGAACTGAACATTACGCTCAAAACCAGTGAACATTTAGTTCACATGGGTTAAACATTTATGCTAAGAACACTGAACATTACGTTCAACCACTTATTAAATATCTACACTTAGATATTACACGTTTTTTCATGTTATTTGTGTAGTGGGTGATAACTAACTAGTCTTTGGGGATGATCATGGTATTTGTTTTCGAAAGAAACCCCTTCTGGAAGAATCCTGTTGTCAAGAAGGTCTAGGAACTTGTTCTTGACATTGACGCAGTACAAGTAAAAGTGACCAGACGCGTACACTGGGAAGAAGATGTAAAACATTCATTGAATTATATTAATGGTCATATACAGTTGCTAATGGAATTATCCACATTTAATTTGAGCTTTTTTTATAATATTAATGAACATTATACACGTAAGGAATGAATATACCTGGTGGAAGGTCCTTATCGGGGGTAACTTGTTATCAGGTAAATAATACTCAATGCTCTCTATGAATTGTGTAATTGTGAATTCATCTGTCATGGTTTGACTTGTTTCATCATAGGCATTGCTCATACACAACACATTCTATTTATAAAATGAGGATATGTTAGGGTCACATTTATATTATGGGAAAAATAGGTAAATGTCAAAGCTTACAAATGGATTGTTTGGGAAGAAAATCCTCCTCTCCTTTCTTTCTGTGTTGCGACTGTTGAGTATTGCAAGCCAGGTGTCTATAATCTCCGTGAAGATGTTTGCATCATTGGACATAATTGCTCTCGAGAGATGAATGTTTGTCCATCGTCATATAGTAACTCCCTAAGGTAGATGTAACGAATTATTGATGAGTACCGTATAATATGTTACAGTTATGCAATGAGTTGTCTAGGACTCTTACTCAGCATTGAGATCTTCCGCGAATGCGTAGTCGCAAATTGCTTATACTTCATCATCGTCACGATCAATCAAATTTGAATATTGTAGTAAGAATGGGATGAAAGCGCTGCAAGCATTCTCCTTTGTCTTTTCCTACCTAATGCAATGAATATCAATTTCAAATAGACTGAACATAATGTAAAAGTGCACTGAAAACATTACGTAGTATGAACAGGAGCACTGAACATTTTAAGCATATTCACTGAATAATTACTACATTTCACTGAACATTTACACATTTTTACTAAATATTTACTCAATTTCACTGAACATGTCCTTACGATCACTGAACATTTAATCTAGTTTCACTAAACATTTACTTATTTTCAGTTAACATTTACTTCGTTTCACTGAACATTTACTTATTTTCTTTGAACATTTAGTTATTTTCACTGAACAATTACTACATTTCACTGAACATTTATTTATTTTCAATGAATATTTACTTGATTTTCACTGAACATTTAGTTATATTCACTGAACATTTACTTATTTTCATTGAATATTTAGTTAATTTCACTGAATATTTACTTATTTTCATTAAAAAATTACTACATTTTACTGAATATTTAGTTATTTTCACTAAACATTTACTTATAATCACTGAACATATCCTACGATCACTGAACTGTGAATCTATTTCACTGAACATGTACATTTAATCTATTTCACTGAATATTTAATCAATTTCACTAAAACATTTAGTTATTTTCACTGAACATTTAATTATTTTTACCGAACATTTATACAATTGAACTAAACATTTACTTATAAGTATATTTTATCTATTTGAATGAACATTTAAGCACATTCACTGAACATTTAGTACATTTTACTGAACATTTTGTTATTTTCACTGAACATTTTTTTAATTTTCACTGAACATTTAGTTATTTTCACTGAACATTTATTTATTTTCACTGAACATTTACTTATCTTCAATGAACATTTACTCATTTCCACTGAACATTTACTTATTTTCTCTAAATATTTACACATTTTCACAGAACATTTACTCAATTCAACTGAACCTTTACTTTTTTCACTGAATATTTACATATTTTCACTTAACAACTACTCACCGTCAAAGAAAATCAACTTAATCTCAGTGAACATGTATATTATGCTTATACATATTATTTAATGGTAAAATAAATAGTACATATCTTCAACAGCAGTTTCTACATTTTCTGCCTCGTCTTGTGCCTGCCCAACTAGAACAGGGACTTGATCTCTATCTGATCATTATAGAAACGATTGTGTGTTAATATATATATAAAATATTCTATGATCATTATATATGCTGACATGTAACTATACCTTTCTCCAACGATTTCATCAACAGTTTCCTGTTGGGGTAAGGCATGAACTTGTTCATCCTACGCTTCTGATGGGAGTTGAACGGGGTCATCAGCATGTTCACTAACAATGTTATCACACATTAGGTTATGTGCTAAAAAGGACTATATTTTGATAAAATTACATTTTACCTTTCATTGAGGTTATGAATTGAGACTTCTTGATTGTGGTGATCAATTTCTTCTACATTAATTTGTTATGCATGGGCTTCATTCCTGAAATACATATTATTATGGATATAATGAACATTATATATAATTGTAATGAACATGAAGATTAATATACTAAACAATTAGCCGTACCTTGGGAGGACTGTACATGCATCATCCAAGATTGCCTTCCTAACGGCTTCATCTACTATTTCGCCAAACCATCAAGCATCGCATATGTCATCATCCTGGCTAACGGGGAGGACATCAATTCTCCACTAGCTTAAGTGATGTAGGTCAGATGGAAAAACAGTTCCATAGCATCTAAACCACATCGATGCGACATTCATGAGGGTGTTATCATTTATAAGACCTCCGGGGTAAAAATTTTCCCCTGCTTTCAAGACATTGGTGAGATTCACAAAATTAGCTACCAACTTCTCTGTCAGCGATCTCACCAAGCTATTGTATTCCTAAATATTAAACTAAACAGAATACAATTATAAATTAGAAATGCACTCCAAAATCACAGAAACTAAACACTTACCCAAAAGCATTGATCATTTAGTACAAGTACACCGAATATTACTTTAAATAAGTGAACATCATGTTATCATGTATTGATCATTAAGTCCATATAAGCTAAACATTATGATAAAATGCAATGAACACGAAGTCAACAACACTGAACATTTAGTAAGGGATAACTGAACATTTAGTTAATATTCACTGAACATTTATTAAACAATCACTAAACATTTACCACAAATGCAGTGAACATTCAGCTATCAACCAATGAACATTTAGTTTAAAACTACTATCTTATTCTAGGGGAATTATACCTCGAAGGTGGTGGGGCTGCGTTGTTTTTGGAAATGATGCTCTGCTTGTTGTTGTTGTTGCTCTTGCTCTTGTTGTTGGTGGTGCTCTTGTTGTTGTTATTGTTGTTGATCACTATCCAGCAGGTGGATAGATATAGGCACGTGTGGAGATTGTGGTACCTCCTTTCTGCTAAGCACACTGCTCTTACCAAACCCATACTTGAGTTCGGTGGCAATTCTTTCTTTCGCCAAAGGAACTTTTCAAATCGACGTCAATGGAAAGGCCCTTGGTACACTGTTACTAAATCTTTGGAGACGATCAAAGTAGAATATCTGACCTAGAACAATAATAATTGATTTTGGTAATGAACATTTATATTTGATTTAGTAGATTACCATCAAGAAGGGTAGGGGACCATTATAAAACCTTGACAGTTTACTCTTCCAAGCCATTGAGGACTCAGCCAAGCTTCTTAAAGTATAGTTACTCCAGTTGTACTCACATATGTGGTTCATGTCATAAGAAGTGGTGAGAAATCTAACAAAGACTTGTTGGGAATTTGAACTAGAGTTCATGCAAATGTTCACTACAAGAACTAAAAAGCTCCTCTTCCAGTTATCATCTAGAGGAACGTCATCCATCATCAACCTCTTTTCCATATCTTTCAAAGATGGCAATTTGCCTCCATAGTACATTTTGAACTCAAGCAAAAGTTGTGAGAGCTTCGCATCGTGGTAAGTTGCTTCCATGACTTTCTCCCCCTTCATTGGTACCCCTTACACCAAGTGTACGTCTATATCCTCAATGGCCACTAATCTGTTCCTATCCTTTAGAATGCACGCCCCGTCAGACTCAAAGTTGAGAACAAGGTCGGCTGAGAATTCAGGATTATTGGTAGGCAAATCCAGGTGTAGTATTCCCGCAAACCCCATGCTCCTGATTGCTTCTAGTTTGTCATTCTTGTTGGCAAGAGACTTGACAACATTTTGTAGTGGGATGAGTGTTTGTTGTTGAAGGTTTTAGAGCACTCAAGGGGGGGGGGGGGGGGGGGGGGGGGGTGAATTGAGTGTTAAATAGCCTTGGCCTATTTTTCTTACTTTTTCGATCTGTGGGAGGAACCAGTTGTGCTGGTTCCTATTAGCAGCGGAATGTATGTAAAGCAATAAAGGAAGACACACAATTTAACGAGGTTCAGCCAACTCAGGCCTACGTCCTCCTACCCTATGCTCTTTTATTAATCTACTTCGAAAAACAAAGAACACAGACACTCAACTGTTTCCCTACTCGGGGAACCAGTTCACTCCACACTCTACTCCGAGTGTGCACTCGACTTACACTTGTAAGCCCTTTTATGTTTGAACTCACAAACACTCTCCCAGCCTTTCAACCCCTCTGTTGAAAGCTTTTTATAGAATCAAACTCTCCTTTGATCTTGCTTCTAAAAGCTAATATGAGAGAAAAGTATAAGCTCTAATGATGCTCTTGTATATGACTTAATGAAAGGTTTTTGTGCTTAAGTGTGTATAATGCTCTTTAGACATGAACTCAGTTTTTCGTAAGAGCTCTACCTCGAATTAGGTTGATTAGATGGGTTTATATATATGATTACAAAAACCCTAGCTTTCCTAAAATCACATAATCTTTTGTGCCGCCATCTTATGTGAGTTTAGGAAAGTATTTATCTTATTTGACTTAATCATATAGATAGAATCAAATAAGATAGATACTCCTAGTTTTTAGGTAACCAATATATTCTCATCTAATCTACCATCTGCTTAATATATTTTCCAAAATCATACTTAGAAAATATTTTTACAAAATCTTTTCAAAAATACGCAGCTTGATATTCCATTCAGTAAACCTGGTTCCCTGAATTAAGTATGTTATGAATTCTGTTCTAGCTTTGTACTAGAATTCATAACATGACTTATCACACTTAAAACACTTATATCACCTACTCATATAAGTCATACTATGGAGCACATTACATGAAAAACTAGGTTAACAGTAAAGTACAAATATTCTTCTTTTCATGTAATCTACAAGACTTGAATCTTCCTTGGATGCTTCATCTTGAGCAAATTATCTTTCTTTGAATGTCTTCGAAAGGCTTCTATGCTCCAAGTCTTGGAATCAGCTTAACTACTGCACATATAACATGGTTAACATACAATAGATAATATGTGACTGCTTTACAGCATAGCAGTCAAGGAAATAGTTCCAACTGGTTCCCCACCAGTACATAGATAAATTCATACTTAACCATTTCCTGTAAATAGACAAGTTAGTTCATTTGATAACACAAGTAAATAATAACTTGTCTAGGGAAATAATATTCTGTTGTAGCTAGTTCCCTAACCAACTGTTCGCAATACTTGTGACCTGTTTCCTATAACTGTTTGTTATCATTCAAAACATCAAAACCTAAGGGACTCAAAAAATTCCCCCTTTTTGATGATGACAAACTAATTGAAGTTCCTGCAATCTAAGCACATTAAAAACATAAAAACTCCAATAAAGTACTCAACTAGGATTGAGTACATCAACAATCTTTAAGACTAAAAAAGGACACACACTGAAAGATTCTCCTAAGTTAACTTGACTCGACTCTTATTTGACTTAATCTAAAAATCCTAAAGGGCTAAGAAGATCCTAGGCTTCAACTTCAACTTTTTCCCCCTTTTGGCATCATTAAAAAGTATACTCAAGTAAAAATAAGATGCACAAATTATTAAATGTACTCATCCATGCAGTGGCATCAACCACTATTCAAGTTAAATGCTGCAAAAAAAGATTAGTCAAACTAGGCATGTCATAGTAGAAATAAAATTGTTCAAAACAAACACCAAACAAAGTTCAACAAATTAAAGACCCCAACTCCATATCAAAAGAACAGTTCATGGAGTGGGAGGAAGCCAACCAACATAATCAGTCATAAGAGATAGGGTAGGCAAACAAAAACAGAAAACAGAATCAATCTTCATCATTCTCATCCTCCTCTTCTCCTTCAGCATCGTGGTCTCCATCATCAGCTGGTTACTCATCTTCGTCTCCTTCCTCAGCATCATGCATCTCGTCTTCAGGGGGAGACTTTGGAGCAGCAGCACTCGTACTAGGTGCTTCTTGATCATGAGATCCAGCAAGCTTCTTTTCCAGATTATTAAACCTAGAACCAATAGAAGAGGATAATTCTTTGACCAGCCCAATGATGTTTTTAAGCAAAGTCTCCTGGTCCTCCAACCTTTTCAGAACTAGAGCCTGACCTACTGGCTACTCTACTTTCTTTTTCTTCTTTGTTAGAGATCTCACTTCCTCCACTGGTTCCTCTATCTTGAACAGCAGCTGATCCCCACTTATATCTAAACCCTTCTGCTTTAAGATAGCCTTGGTAAACACTGTAACTGGGACAGTGGAACCACTCAGGGGCACATTGTTAGATTTGAGCAGGTGGGTTATAAAGGATCCATAAGGCAAGGAGTGATGAGATGACCCATAACAGTTCATTATATGGGCCAACATTAATGCAGGAAGATTGATTTTCACCTTTTTCATTATCAGATACATCAATACCATTTCCATTATTCTCACAGTACCTCTACCTTGAGCCCTCGGTATTAAAACCTTGTTACACAAAGAATGTAGAACTAGCATAACTGGTTCCTTCAAATTAACAGACTTGAGGACCCCTGGCTTTTTGGGCATCTTCCCTCCAAACATAAAAGCATATATCTCCTCTGGTGTGACCCCAACAAGCATAGGCCACCAGTCACCCGAGTACTTATCAAATCCATCTCTTGGTATGCTTAATAGACTTGACAGAGAAGCAACCGATAAACTTACATCAACCCCATTCACACATGAACTTATGGACATATCAAGCATTTGCTTGATATTAACATAAAATTCCCTAACTCCAAACATATTTGCAGCACAAACATCAAACAATATTAACCAACCTTGATAATCAAGCAACTCCTTGAACTCAGATAATGCAGCAATATCAAAATACCCTTTTTCAACACAACACCCAGATAACACTAGTCTAGAATTTAAATCAATAGAACCAGTAGGAATAAATTCTACAGATTTACCTTTTGAAGCACGAGAGGTTTTAGCAGGCAACCTCTTTCTCTTGGTTCTTTGCACAGAATCAGCACTGTTCCTCCTGGGTGTCATCAAATATCCTTTTTACAGAAGAACGCGTAAAACGACCACTTCTCCTAACCTTTTCATCAGGTGATCCTTCCTTGAACCCAGTAACCTCAACCTCTTCCACTTCATCACTGTGCTCTTCAGCACTACTAACCTCCACCTCTTGACTCACAGTTTGCTGAGCTTCTGTCTCTTGTTCCCCCTGAGATGGTACAGGTTCCTTGATGACAGAGTCATCAGTTTCCGGAGGATGGAAGATAGGCTTAGGTTGTTTTGATGAGGGTTTGGTCGATTATGGTGGTGAGGAGGATTTTTGAGGGGAATCGGGGGTTGTGGTAGGAATTTCAGAAGGTGATGAAGCTACATTGGGTGATGAAGGTTCAATTTGGGTTTGTTCTTGTTGAGAGGTTGGTGGAACAACGATGGGGGTTCCTTTTGATTGAGTGGAGTCACTAGCAGACCCCTTTCCTCTTCCTCTCCTAGATGAAGCTACAGTCTTTCTTCCCATTATGACAAAGAGAAATTGAGAATGAAGATGATGAACAGTACTCTAATGTTGAGCAGTACGCAAAAGAGAGAAGGAGAATGATGAATGAGAAGTAATGAAGCTGCACAAAGGGTTGGAATATATATATATTTGAAGCATAACAAAAATATGGAAGTTCAAAAAAAAATGACGGTTAAACAATTTGATAAGTATGACATGTTTAAATTTTTGAAAAGATAGCTCTAATTACTTGCCATAAATATCTTAACCATCCTATAAACTAGGCAAGTGGTTGATTTGCCATTATCTTTATGGTAAATGACTGAAATAAGATTATTTCCTTCCAAAAGGAAAATATCTTATAATAATCTTCCAAAGATATGAAAATATTATTCGGAAGACATATCAGTGTTGATCTGCTGTTTCCCTTTCCTGATACTTGATTAAAACCACCTCATCCTGTTTCTGGCAAATTAGTTTAATTTCACCTGTTTCTTGCAACAATGATTTTTAATCCTTTTAGGATCTTAAAACATTTACATAAAACTTGAAGGATTTCGACATAGGTATGTACACATACTATACAAGAGAATACCATTCTAACCAATCATTGAGGGAAATAGATGAAGCCAAAGACTAAAATCTAACTAGACCTAGTAAGATTCTTAAATTACAAAAAGTTTCTCTACACAAGGATTTTGTGAAGATATCAGTTATTTGATCTTCACTTTTGCAAAACAACACTTCCACTAAACCTTTTTCTACATTATCTCTCAGAAAATAATGTATAATCTCTATATGTTTGGTTTTGGAATGTTGAATTGGATTCTTAGAAATATTAATTGCACTAGTGTTGTCACAAAATATAGGAACACTATTATAAACAACACCAAAATCCTTCAGCTGGTTCCTTACCCACAACAGCTGGGATTAGCATGAAGCTGCTGCAATATATTCTGCCTCTGCTATGGATAAAGCCACTGAGTTTTGCTTTTTAGAACCCCATGATATTAGACAAGAGCCAAGAAAGTGTGCCATACCTGATGTGCTCTTTCTATCAACAAGAAAGCCAGCATAGTCTGCATCAGTGTACCCAATAAGATCAATTGCACTCCCTTTGGGGAGCCACAAGCATAAGTCTGTTGTTCCCACAAGATACCTAAGTATCCTTCTAACAGCCTTCAAGTGAGATTCCTTTGGATTACTTTGAAACCTAGCACACAATCCAACAGAGAACACAATATCAGGTCTACTAGCTGTTAGATAGAGAAGGGAACCAATGATTCCTCTATAAAGTGTGGCTTCAACATCTTTTCCCTTTAGATCATTATCTAATTTTGTGGATGTGGGAATAGGTGTATCATAAGCCTTGCTGTTTTCCATGCCAAATTTCTTCAGCAATTCTTTTAAGTATTTTTACTGATGTATCATGGTTCCATTCTCCGTTTGCTTAATTTGCAATCCTAGAAAGAATCCTAGTTCTCCCATCATACTCATTTCAAACTCACTCTGCATAAGATTAGCAAACTCATCACATAATAATTGATTAGTAGCACCAAATAAGATATCATCAACATAAATTTGAACTATAATCAAGTGGTTCCCCCTGGCTTTGATAAACAGTGTCTTATCTACTGTTCCCCTCTTGTAATCATTCTCCATCAAGAACTTAGACAATCTTTCATACCAAGCTCTTGGAGCTTGCTTCAATCCATATAAAGCTTTGTCTAACTTGTAAACATGTTGGGGAAACAGCTTGTCTTCAAAACCAGGTGGCTGCTCTACATATACCTCTTCCTTCAAATATCCATTTAGGAAGGCAGTCTTTACATCCATCTGAAACAATTTCATATTCATGTGAGCAGCATAAGAAATTAAAATCCTAATTTCCTCTAACCTAGCTACTGGTGCAAAAGTCTCATCATAGTCAATCCCTTCTTGTTGATTGTAACCTTGCACCACTAGCCTAGCTTTGTTTCTGACTATTGTACCTAGGTCATCCAATTTGTTTCTGAAGACCCATTTTGTACCAATAACTGACCTATCCTTTGGTCTAGGTACAAGATGCCAAACCTGGTTCCTATGGAACTGATTTAATTCATCCTGCATTGCTAGAACCCAATCAGGATCAGTCAGTGCCATTTTATAGTCAGTTGGCTCTATATTAGACAGGAAAGAATAAAAAACACAAAAGTTTTGAAAAACATTTCTTCTCGTTTGAACTCCTTTATTAATATCAGTAATGATCTAATCTGGAGGATGAGAAGATTGATATTTGAAGCTTTGAAAAGAGAAATCATTTTTTGCTTCTTCATTTGATTGGAAACCAGCATGATCATGAATCTCATCTATTTCTTCGAAACCAGTAAGATTCATATTCACGCTATTTCCATTAACATTACTTACCTCAGGTTCAGGGGAGGCATCTTCATTCATTCCCCCTGAACTCCTTACCTGTTTGTCACTTGAGGAACTATTTGGTCTTGGTTCCTCTTTTGAATTGTCCTTATTTTCTTCTCTAGGCTCCTCATTATCATCATTTTGTGGAGTATGAAGTGAGCCTAGATCTGCTTGCACTTCATTTAGGGGACCAGCATCATGGTTCCCAGTAAACTCCATCAATCCAATCATTTCATTAGGTTGTACCTGCGCAATCTCAGAAGACATGTTAAATTCATCAAAGATGACATATACACTCTCCTAAACACACAAAGTCCTTTTATTAAAGACTCTATATGCTTTGCTTTGAGGAGAATATCCAAGAAAGATTCCCTCATCACTCCTAGGATCAAATTTATCAAGCTGGTTCTTCCCATTGTTATGAATATAACATTTGCATCCAAATACACAAAAGTATGCAATATTAGGCTTTCGACCTCTAAGGAGTTCATAGGGAGTCTTATTTAACTTTGGTATAATAAGACCTCTATTTAAAATATAGCAAGAAGTGTCCACAGCTTCACCTCAGAAACTCTTAGGGAGACCACTCTCAATGAGCATTGTTCTGGCCATCTCCTCAAGAGTTCTATTCTTTCTTTCAACTACACCATTTTGCTGTGGTGTTCTTGGGGCTGAGAAGTTGTGACTAAGTCCCTGTTCCCTATAATAACCAACAAAGTAAGCATTATCAAATTCAGTACCATGGTCTGATCTTACCAAGACCAGCTTGTGAGAGAGCTTGTTCTCCACTTGCTTCACCAATGCTACCCACTCATCGAACGTTTCATCTTTTGAATGTAGCATTATTACCCAAGTGTACCTGGAATAATCATCAACCATAACACAGACATATCTATGACCTCTTCGACTTTGTATTCTCATGGGACCACACAAATCAATGTGTACAAGTTCGAAGGGTCTGCAGGTAATCAAAATAGTTTTAGGCTTAAAAGAGATTTTGACCTGTTTCCCCTTAACACATTCTGAACAAACTTTATCTGCCTCATAAGTGATGTTAAGAAGTCCTACCACCAAATCACGAGCCTTAATTTGTACAAAAGTGTCAAGCTAGCATGTCCAAATCTCTTATGCCAAATCCATTGGTTATTATCTGAAACAGCTTTCAAACAAACAGACTTGTTTTGAGGAATTTTATCCAGAAAGGTGATGTAAACATCATGCTTCCTGGTTCCCTCACATACAAGTTCACCTGTTTGAGAATTAACTATATGACAAAGATTAGCTTGAAACTCAACTCTATTACCTTTATCACATAATTGAGAAATACTCAAGAGATTATGTTGTAAGCCCTCAACATAATATACATCATCAATTGCATTTGAAAGTGTCTTACCTACCTTACCTAAACCAGTGATGGTTCCCTTGCTGTTATCTCCAAAGGTGACACTTCCACCGTCAAAGGCTACTAGTGAAAGGAATTGACTTTTATCCCCGGACATGTGTCTTGAGCAACCACTGTCCAAATACCAATAGGTATCTCCTTTCACTTTAGCCTGCAAGAACAAATCAAACATTAGTGTTAGGAACCCAAACATGTTTGGGTCCCTTTTCAACGACATTAGACTCTTGTTGGTCTTTTCTTCTCCAGACCCACTTCACATGTTTATTGTTCTTATTCTCACTGTTCTTCTTAGCAGGACACTCATGTATCTTATGCCCATTCATTCCACAATGATAACAAACATGCATCTCTTTAGTCATTACATACTTACCTCTTTTGAGTTCTTTAACCCACGTGGTTTCCCTGGGGGACCAGTTAGTCCTGGTTCTCTGTCTAGTATATCCAAGACCAACCCTTCCTTTGTAACTTTTAAACATGTCTATGACTATCATGAAGTTCTTTCTCTCTGGTTTCAAGATTCTTAATCAACAATTCGTTTTTATCTTTTAGAAAATCAAAATCACTTTTTAAGGATTCAAGTTTTAAATTAAGTTTCAAAACCATAGGATCAATAGTCATGTCAACAATTACTAATTGCTTATCTTTTTTCAGTTTATGAATCTCGGCATGTAAATCACAAATAGTACCTTCATACTCATCTATTACATCACTAATCTTAACACTGGTACCTGTAGGGGAAACGGTGAACTGAACAGCCTTAAGTGAAACAAATTCTTTGTATATTTCTTCCAAGTTGTGAGCCAATATTTCAAAGGCTTTCAACAAGGAAGTTCTACTACAGGAATTTTCTTTACCTATAGCTACTGAAAAATTAAGAGATTCACTAGCAATTGATAAGTCTCTGGGGAGCCAGGAGGTCAGATCTTCCTCATCATCACTATGACAGTCAGATTTAGAAGACCTTTCCTTCTCCAGTTCCACCTTACACTTGTCCAATTCAACCTCTAGTTCAGCTACTTGATTTTTCAATTCAAAGCAAACTTCTTCTAGGTGATCACAACTAGCAACAGTAATTTCACATTCAACACGTTTTTCTTTAAGTTCTCTTTTTCCAGTTATGTAAGTTTCACCGAGTTTATAGCATTCATCTAATAAAGAGTCAATACATTCAAGCATATTATCTCTATCATATTCATGCATATCTTTCCTAACTTGTTCTAAGTTTACCTTGTGTTCGTGTAGCACATCCTTCTTTGCCATTAAGCATTTTCTGAATGTACTGGTTCCCCCTTTGGTTCCTGAGTCAGTGATGTTTCCCTGAATGTTTTTGAAGGCAGTCAAACAAACATCAGAGTTAGGTGATTCCTCATCTTCATCAGACCCTGAATCAGAATCACCCCACATGGATGCTATCATTGCATTTTTGAAGGCCCGTTTATCTCTAGATTTGGATTGTTTGTCCTTCCACTTAGGACAATCTCGAACAAGATGTCCCTTTTCTCCACACTTGAAGCAACCTACAGAAGAAGAGTTAGATTTCTTAAAGTTCTTACCTTTGAAATTCTTCCTTTGATCACGAAGAGTTCTTTCAAATCTTTTAGCAATCATGTCAATCTCATCTTCTTCTTCTTCCACTGTTCCCTTAAGAGCTGTTCCTCTTGCTGGTTCCTTCTCAGACTTAGAATCAATCAGCATTTCATGAGTCATGAGGGAACCAATCAGTTAATCCAGAGATAGAGTTGATAAATCATTTGCCTCATATATTGTTGTTACCTTGGATGTCCATGCATCTGTCAAACTGCGCAAAACTTTTCTCACAAGATCCTCATCAGAAAAGTTCTTACCAAGAGATCTAAGATCATTAATTATTGTCATAAATCTACGAAAGCAGTCATTAATCTTTTCATTTTTATTCACAGCAAACAGTTCATACTTAGACATAAGTAAATCAATTTTGGACCTTTTTACCTCGCTGGTTCCCTCAAAAGCAAGTTCGAGGGTATCCCAAATCTCTTTTGCATTGCTGGAACCTGAGATCTGGTTTGTTTCAGTCTCACCTATAGCCTGTTGTAGAATTGACATTGCCTTGGCGTTCTTCTCTAGCAGTATGTAATCAGCAGTAACTAGTTCACTATCTTTCTTTGGAATCCTGTTTCCCTCTTCATCTGTCTTGAAAATGATGTTGGGACCATTTTTGACAACTAGCCAACATTCATAATCAATTCCCATAATCACATTCTTGATCCTGTTTTTCCACCAAGCATAGTTGTTACCGTTGAACTTTGGTGTTATTGTCGTAGCCCATAGCGTTCAATTCATGAGTACTCATACTTGACTTCTCTAGATGTTACTCTTATGAGAAGCCTAGGCTCTGATACCAATTGAAGGTTTTAGAGCACTCAAGAGGGGGGGGGGTGAATTGAGTGTTAAATAGCCTTGGCCTATTTTTCTTACTTTTTCGATCTGTGGGAGGAACCAGGAACCAGTTGTGCTGGTTCCTATTAGCAGCGGAATGTATGTAAAGCAATAAAGGAAGACACACAATTTAACGAGGTTCAGCCAACTCAGGCCTACGTCCTCCTACCCTAAGCTCTTTTATTAATCTACTTCGAAAAACAAAGAACACAGACACTCAACTGTTTCCCTACTCTGGGAATCAGTTCACCCCACACTCTACTCCGAGTGTGCACTCGACTTACACTCGTAAGCCCTTTTGTGTTTGAACTCACAAACACTCTCCCAGCCTTTCAACCCCTCTGTTGAAAGCTTTTTACAGAATAAAACTCTCCTTTAATCTTGCTTCTAAAAGCTAATATGAGAGAAAAGTATAAGCTCTAATGATGCTCTTGTATATGACTTAATGAAAGGTTTTTGTGCTTAAGTGTGTATAATGCTCTTTAGACATGAACTCAGTTTTTCGTAAGAGCTCTACCTCGAATTAGGTTGATTAGATGGGTTTATATATGTGATTACAAAAACCCTAGCTTTCCTAAAATCACATAATCTTTTGTGCCGCCATCTTATGTGAGTTTAGGAAAGTATTTATCTTATTTGACTTAATCATATAGATAGAATCAAATAAGATAGATACTCCTAGTTTTTAGGTAACCAATATATTCTCATCTAATCTACCAGCTGCTTAATATATTTTCCAAAATCATTCTTAGAAAATATTTTTACAAAATCTTGTCAAAAATACGCAGCTTGATATTCCATTCAGTAAACCTGGTTCCCTGAATTAAGTATATTATGAATTCTGTTCCAGCTTTGTACCAGAATTCATAACATGACTTATCACACTTAAAACACTTATATCACCTACTCATATAAGTCATACTATGGAGCACATTACATGAAAAACTAGATTAACAGTAAAGTACAAATATTCTTCTTTTCATGTAATCTACAAGACTTGAATCTTCCTTGGATGCTTCATCTTGAGCAAAGTATCTTTCTTCGAATGTCTTCGAAAGGCTTCTATGCTCCAAGTCTTGGAATCAGCTTAACTACTGCACATATAACATGGTTAACATGCAATAGATAATATGTGACTGCTTTACAGCATAGTAGTCAAGGAAATAGTTCCAACTGGTTCCCCACCAGTACATAGATCAATTCATACTTAACCATTTCCTGTAAATAGACAAGTTAGTTCATTTGATAACACAAGTAAATAATAACTTGTCTAGGGAAACAGTATTCTATTGTAGCTAGTTCCCTAACCAACTGTTCGCAATACTTGTGACCTGTTTCCTGTAACTGTTTGTCATCATTCAAAACATCAAAACCTAAGGGACTCAACAGTTGTATATTAAGTGAGAGCATATCTTGTTTTGTCTTTGGGTTGGTTGGAGCATCTCATAACCTTTTGTTCTTTGAAGATGTTTGCACTTGATCATCCACTGGTGGATCTTGTGTGGATGTTTTTTATTTCTCACTTCACACACAAATCAAAATGTAATGTACATGGCATTAGAATGCACTGAACATTAATTGGAAATGCACTAGATCATTAAGAGTAAATAACCTTAATATTTAGAAAAAAAAAACATTAACATATAGAAAAAATGCATTGATCCTAACCTTTTCTTTCTCCTTTGGCGTTTTGTAGTTGGTGTCTGCTCATGTTCAATTCTAACTTAATCTATGTGGGCTGGCATTTCTTATACACTGCACAAAAATAAATGGTTAGTGAGAATTAGTAAATGGTTAGTGAAATGAGGGATTTGTTCAGTAGAATTATGTGAATGGTCAGTGGAAATGGACAGATGTTTAGTGGAATAAGCTAAATGGTCAGTGAAATGAAGGGAATGTTTAATGGAATTATGCAAATGATCAGTGAAATGAATGATTTGTTCAGCGGAATTAGGTGAATGGTTAGTGAATACGAACAAATGTTCAGTGGAATTATGTGAATGGTCAGCGAAAATGGACAAATGTTCAGTGGAATAAGCTAAATGATCAGTGAAATAAAGGAAATGTTCAGTGGAATAAGCTAAATGGTCAGTGAAATGAATGATTTATTCAGTAGAATTATATGAATGGTCAGTGAAAATGGACACATGTTCAATTGAATAAGCTAAATGGCCAGTGAAATGGAATTATGCGAATAAATATTTATAATTAATATTTGATCCAATTGAAATGAACATTGTTTAATGGTATTGATTCTAACCTTTTCTTCCTCTTGGAAGGCTGCTCAATCCGTATTTCAACCACAAGTGGGGTTGGTATTGATTGCTCACTGCACAAAATAAAACAATTAACGAACATGTCAACAAATATGATATATTAATCTTAATGATCAATGTCATTTCAAGTCCACTAAACATTTAGTTGAATCCACTAAACATTTACGTTATTTTTACTGAACATCTACCCAGTTCCAATGAACATTTACTTAATTCCATTGAATATTACTCTACTTTCACTAACCATTTACTCCATTCCAATGAACATCTATCCAGTTTCACTTAACATCTACCTAAATTTCTTAGCATCTACTTTATTTCGAGTGAACATCTACTCCGTTCTCACTGACCATTTCAATTATTCTAATAAACATTTTATTAATCTCACTGAATATCTAATAAAATCCGCTGAACATCTATTCAATATCTACTTACCATATACTCAATATCCACTGACCATCTAATTAAATCTGAATGATCATTTGATAAATTCCACTGAATATCTAATTAAATTCAATGAACATTTAATCAAATCCACTGACCATTTATTTAAATCCACTGACCATCTACACATTTAGTTATTTAAATTCAATGAACATTTACTCAATCTAATCCGTTTCACTGACCCTCTACACATTGTAAGTAACCATTTAGTAAATTTAAATGAACATTATGTGGATTCCACTGATCATTTAGCTTATTTCACTGAACATCCCTTCATTTTACTGAACATTGTACATTTTTGCTTACCATTCACATAATTCCATTGACCATTTAGTAAATCTCACTAATCATTTAGCTTATTCCACTTAACATTTGTTTGATTTAGAGATAATTCCAATGAACATTTCACTCACCATTTTACATACCATTTAGCTTATTCCATTGAACATTTGTCCATTTTCTCTGACCATTCACATAATTCCACTGAATATTATTCATATTCACTGACCATTCACATAATTTCACTGAACAATTCCTTCGTTTTACTGAACATTCGCATAATTTCACTGAACATTTCCTTCTTTTCACTGACCATTTACTAAATCTCACTGATCATGTACCTTATTCCACTGAACATTTGTCCATTTTCACTGACCATTTACAGAATTCCACTGAACATTTCATTCATTTCCCTGACCATTTACTAAATCATTTATCGATCATTAAGCCAATTCCACTGAACATTTTACTTTCATTTTACTGAACATTTGGTCAATTCCAATGAACATCTAATTAAATCCAATGATCATGTCCTTCATTTTCAATGATCATTTATTAACTCTCACTGAACATTTAGTTAAGTACACTGAACATGTATTTTATTTCACTGAACATTTGATAAATTTCACTGACCATCTAGATAATTCCACTAATCATTCATTTAACTCCACTGAATATGTCTTCCATTTCACTGAACATTTTAGTCATCTCACTGAACATCTAATTAACTCCACTAAATAAGTCCTTAATCTCAATGACTATTTACAAATCTCACTGAACATTTAGTTAATTGCACTAAACATTTGATCAGTTTCACTGAACATCTAATTCAATTCACTGAACATGTCCTTCGTTTCACTAGCCATCTACTCAATTTTACTGATAGTGTAATTTATTACAGTCAACTATATTTCCAGTAAACATTTACTCATTTTCACTGAATATGTATATAAATTCACTACACATCTAATCAATTACACTGACCATTTACTTAAATTCACAAAAAGTTGAACATCTATACAAATACAATCAATACAAATACATTGTATACCAAAAAAAATATAAAATTTGTTACTTAGGTATGTTTTCGGCTTGCTCTGCTATTTCTTCTAGCAAGACCGGATCTACAATGGGTTCAAACATGTATGTCTTCTTCTTCTTTGAATTTTTGGCTTGAATTATGTTTATAAGAGGCTCTTCCTCATTTGTATCAGCAACAACCCTTCAATTTGTGCATAGAATCATAAATCAACCATTTCACCATGAACAACCAAGAAAAAACGAAAAAATGACATAACTTACTTATCTTTGGCCCTAGACATAGTGTAGACTTGAGAGGGTTAGTGTTTAAACTTTGTGGGAAGCCAGAATTTAAAAATTAGGGAAGGAATTGGTGAAGGAAAGCACGAAGATGGATGGCTGTCAGTTCGAAGGAAAGCACCGGGAGATTGAAAGTGGAAGGGTTGGAAGTGGAAAGGTTTCTTTTTTATTTGGGAAATTGGGGAGGAAATGATGGCAGTTGCATGGGGAATACATAATAGCCGTATTCCGTGTAACACAGAACGTCCAGTCATCCCCAGTTATGACGATTTATGGGGGGAATTTTGAAACTACAAATGGTCACTAATTTGGGGTAAATGGTCAGCATATTATATCACGTGTAAAAAGTGCACTGTACACTTGTGTTTTGTTTATACTGTGTTGCGTTTTACACCGGGTGCACAATGTGCATCGTGCACCCGGGTGCAGGGTCCATATACTGCAAGATGGAGAAGAAAAAGAAGTATGCCTGCTGCTTTTTGTTTTGTAAAAATTTAGGGTCAGTGAAAAGGGTTTCTAATTTAGTTTAGGCCTTGGACCTAATTTTTTTTTTTGGGCAATAAATTGATCCAATTTTCTTTAATGTTTCTATTTTTTTATTCAGTTATGTTTTATTTTAATTGTAAGAGTTACATTTAACTTTTTTTTAATTTCCTATAATTTCTATTTTTTCTGTCGTACTCGTGTTTAGAAATTTTGATTTTGCCATTTTCCGTATCGGTATCCGTATTCGGATTTGTATCGATGCAATATAGGTCATCATCACCGGTCTCACCGTTGTTGATGACTTTACAAGTAAATTCATACCTTAATTCATGTATATTATGGGTTGCATTTTGTTCATAATTAGGATTGGATATTGAATTGGTGATTTGCTGAGAGATGGTAATATACTTGACTACTAAAAGAGATGGACTGATGGAGACTAGGGCCAGTAGTGTAGGCCCTAATTCATTCATTTTTAGTAGGGTCCTAGCTGGTTAATAGTAATAAATAGAGGTGGCCATGGGGCCGGGCCGGGCTGGGGGGGAGGGGACCGGATTCGGACCGGTCAAGGGGTCGGGCCATTCCGAATCGGGCTAGGGTCGGGCTAGTTCGATTCGCTACTGAATCGAATCGAATCGAAAATGAATCATGAACCGAATCAAATCGAATCACGAACCGAATTGAATCGAATCGAACCGAATAGATTACCGAATCGAACCGAATTGAACCGAATCGTAACCGAATCGAACCGAATCCTGACCAAATTGAACCGAATCATGACCGAATCGAAACGAATCCTGACCGAATCAAAACGAATCAAACCGAATCGAACCGAATTACGTTTTTTTTCTTAATTAAGTATTATTAAACTAATTACGTATATTTACCTAATTTTATATTTACGTATTAGAAAATCTAAAATATTTCAAATAAATGAACTACTGGACTAAAATAAGTAAACTAAAATCATATTTCATATTTCACTTTTAAGAAAATCAAAATTTAATTAAACATGTTTTGGGGGTTGGGATAAGAAGAAAGGGCTTGCAGTTAATTTAGAAAATCAAAATTTAATTAAATAATTAAATATTTATTTTCAAAATTAAGTTGCCTACGTATCCCGAAGGAATCAAAGCCCATGTAGTTCTGTTACGTACCTGTAGGGGTGCTTGTGCGGTTGTGCTTAGCCTAATTAGGGACAGACCCCGAACCTCCTTCACCTGTTGGGTTGTCGCTTGATTCGCTTGTGTCCATCATCATCCAAGGATCGTCTTCGTCATTGTCCTCCTCCCTCAATCCTTGGGTCCTACGCTCCGCCTGATCCCAATCTTTCTTACAAACGCATATTTCTATGCTTTCGGGAGATAAGCGGGATCTCTTCTCGTCAAGAACACGTCTACCTGCACTAAAATCAGACTCAGAAGCAATAGAGGAGGCGGGAATTGCAAGGATATCCTTTGCAATTCTCTCCAAAATGGGAAATTGCCGTTCGTGATCGCGCCACCACTTAATAATTGAAAAATTAGCATCGGTTTCATGTTGGTAAGAAAGATATTCATTAATATTATAAAGTGAAGAAGAAGAAGAAACCGATGTTTTTGATTTTTTTAAAATTCTACCAAGTATTGGCTGTCATCGCGTAGCGGAACTTCCACTAGGAGAAGATACATTTTCAGACGGTGCATAAACAGAAGCATAATAATCATATATACTAGCTAAAACATTTTTACATTTTTCTATATATGCATTGACATCGTATTGTAAACTAAGAGCGTTATAATAAAATTCTAAACAGGTTTCTAAACCTACAGTCTTGACCCCAAGATCAAGAATAGAAGCTATACCATATATGACGGGAAATTCACTAAAGTAGTTATACCATTTACTAAGCATACTAGTAATTACATCACTAATTTGAACGATGTTGAAATGCTTGGTAAGAGTGGTAACTACGGTAACACACTCTAATATAACTAAATGGATGTTAGGGTCATAAATGTAAGAGAAAATTTTGGTTGCGTGGTCAAAAGCTACTAAAATGTCACGGATGTGAATTGCGGTATTTCAATGGAAATAAAAAATAAGTTCATCGGGAGTCGCTCGGGTTTCGTTATAAATAATTGTCAAAACCTCACGGTATTTAATGACTTCTTTTAACAATTTATATGTGGAGTTCCAATGGGTCGGTGTATCTAGACTCCATTGCTTCTTCCTAAGGCATCTTTTGTTACAGAAGGCCATGTACTTCCTCCTAACCGAGGCCGTAATCCTAATCCATTTAATTACACTCCTAATAGGGTTAAGCAAGTCAGTTAACTAAGCTAAACCTTCTTGAACCGAGAGGTTCATAATATGCGCACAACAACGAACATGTAATAGTTCTCTGTTGAGTCCCTTAGGTTTTGATGTTTTGAATGATGACAAACAGTTACAGGAAACAGGTCACAAGTATTACGAACAATTGGTTAGGGAACTAGATACAATAGAATATTGTTTCCCTAGACAAGTTATTATTTACTTGTGTTATCAAATGAACTAACTTGTCTATTTACAGGAAATGGTAAAGTATGAGTTAATCTATGTACTGGTGGGGAACCAGTTGGAACTATTTCCTTGACTGCTATGCTGTAAAGCAGTCACATATTATCTATTGCATGTTAACCATGTTATATGTGCAGTAGTTAAGCTGATTCCAAGACTTGGAGCATAGAAGCCTTTCGAAGACATTCGAAGAAATATACTTTGCTCAAGATGAAGCATCCAAGGAAGATTCAAGTCTTGTAGATTACATGAAAAGAAGAATATTTGTACTTTACTGTTAATCTAGTTTTTCATGTAATGTGCTCCGTAGTATGACTTATATGAGTAGGTGATATTAGTGTTTTAAGTGTGATAAGTCATGTTATGAATTCTGGTACAAAGCTGGAACAGAATTCATAACATACTTAATTCAGGGAACCAGGTTCAGGGAACCAGGTTTACTGAATGGAATATCAAGCTGCGTATTTTTGAAAAGATTTTGTAAAAATATTTTCTAAGAATGATTTTGGAAAATATATTAAGCAGCTTGTAGATTAGATGAGAATATATTGGTTACCTAAAAACTAGGAGTATCTATCTTATTTGATTCTATCTATATGATTAAGTCAAATAAGATAAATACTTTCCTAAACTCACATAAGATGGCGGCACAAAAGATTATGTGATTTTAGGAAAGCTAGGGTTTTTGTAATCACATATATAAACCCATCTAATCAACCTAATTCGAGGTAGAGCTCTTACGAAAAACTGAGTTCATGTCTAAAGAGCATTATACACACTTAAGCACAAAAACCTTTCATTAAGTCATATACAAGAGCATCATTAGAGCTTATACTTTTCTCTCATATTAGCTTTTAGAAGCAAGATCAAAGGAGAGTTTGATTCTGTAAAAAGCTTTCAACAGAGGGGTTGAAAGGCTGGGAGAGTGTTTGTGAGTTCAAACACAAAAGGGCTTACGAGTGTAAGTCGAGTGCACACTCGGAGTAGAGTGTGGGGTGAACTGGTTCCCAGAGTAGGGAAACAGTTGAGTGTCTGTGTTCTTTGTTTTTCGAAGTAGATTAATAAAAGAGCATAGGGTAGGAGGACTTAGGCCTGAGTTGGCTGAACCTCGTTAAATTGTGTGTCTTCCTTTATTGCTTTACATACATTCCGCTGCTAATAGGAACCAGCACAACTGGTTCCTCCTACAGATCGAAAAAGTAAGAAAAATAGGCCAAGGCTATTTAACACTCAATTCACCCCCCCCCCCCCTCTTGAGTGCTCTAAAACCTTCAATTGGTATCAGAGCTTAGGCTTCTGATAAGAGTAACATCTAGAAAAGTCAAGTATGAGTACTCATGAATTGAACGCTCTGGGCTACGACAATAAGACACCAAAGTTCAACGGTAACAACTATGCTTGGTGGAAAAACAAGATCAAGAATGTGATCATGGGAATTGGTTATGAATGTTGGCTAGTTGTCAAAAATGGTCCCAACATCATTTTCAAGACAGATGAAGAGGGAAACAGGATTCCAAAGAAAGATAGTGAACTAGTTACTGCTGATTACAAACTGCTGGAGAAGAACGCCAAGGCAATGTCAATTCTACAACAGGCTATAGGTGAGACTGAAACAAATTGGTTCTCAGGTTGTAGCAATGCAAAAGAGATTTGGGATACCCTTGAACTTGCTTTTGAGGGAACCAGCGAGGTAAAAAGGTCCAAAATTGATTTACTTATGTCTAAGTATGAATTGTTTGCTATGAATAAAAATGAAAAGATTAATGACTGTTTTCGTAGATTTATGACAATAATTAACGATCTTAGATCTCTTGGTAAGAAATTTTCTGATGAGGATCTTGTGAGAAAAGTTTTGCGCAGTTTGACAGATGCATGGACATCCAAGGTAACAGCAATATATGAGGTAAAGGATTTATCAACTCTATCTCTGGAACAACTGATTGGTTCCCTCATGACTCATAAAATGCTAATTGATTCTAAGTCTTAGAAGGAACCAGCCAAAGGAACAGCTTTAAGGGAACAGTAGAAGAAGAAGAAGATGAGATTGGCATGATTGCTAAAAGATTTGAAAGAACTCTTCATGATCAAAGGAAGAATTTCAAAGGTAAGAACTTTAAGAAATCTAACTCTTCTTCTGTAGGTTGCTTCAAGTGTGGAGAAAAGGGACATCTTATTCGAGATTGTCCTAAGTGGAAGGACAAACAATCCAAATTTGGAGATAAACGGGCCTTCAAAAATGCAATGACAGCATCCATGTGGGGTGATTCTGATTCAGGGTCTGATGAAGATGAGGAATCACCTAACTCTGATGTTTGTTTGACTGCCTTCAAAAACATTCAGGGAAACATCACTGACTCAGGAACCAGAGGGGGAACCAGTACATTCAGAAAATGCTTAATGGCAAAGAAGGATGTGCTACACGAACACAAGGTAAACTTAGAACAAGTTAGGAAAGATATGCATGAATATGATAGAGATAATATGCTTGAATGTATTGACTCTTTATTAGATGAATGCTATAAACTCGGTGAAACTTACATAACTGGCAAATGAGAACTTAAAGAAAAACTTGTTGAATGTGAAATTGTTGTTGCTAGTTGTGATCACCTAGAAGAAGTTTGCTTTGAATTGAAAAATCAAGTAGCTGAACTAGAGGTTGAATTGGACAAGTGTAAGGTGGAATTGGAGAAGGAAAGGTCTTCTAAATCTGACTATCCTATTGATGATGAGGAAGATCTGACCTCCTGGCTCCCTAGAGACTTATCAATTGCTAGTGAATCTCTTAATTTTTCAGTAGCTATAGGTAAAGCAAATTCCTGTAGTAGAACTTCCTTGTTGAAAGCCTTTGAAATATTGGCTCACAACTTGGAAGAAATACACAAAGAATTTGTTTCACTTAAGGTTGTTCAGTTCACCGTTTCCCCTACAGGTACCAGTGTTAAGATTAGTGATGTAATAGATGAGTATGAAGGTACTATTTGTGATTTGCATGCTGAGATTCATAAACTGAAAAAAGATAAGCAATCAGTAATTGTTGACATGACTATTGATCCTATGGTTTCGAAACTTAATTTACAATTTGAATCCTTAAAAAGTGATTTTGGTTTTCTAAAAGATAAAAACGAATTGTTGATTAAGAATCTTGAAACCAGAAAGAAAGAACTTCATGATAGTCATAGACATGTTGAAAAATTATTGACTGCACAGGAAACTTTGAATTCTTTAATTTCATTTAAAAGTTACAAAGGAAGGGTTGGTCTTGGATATACTAGATAGAGAACCAGGACTAACTGGTCCCCCAGGGAAACCACGTGGGTTAAAGAACTCAAAAGAGGTAAGTATGTAATGACTAAAGAGATGCATGTTTGTTATCATTGTGGAATGAATGGGTATAAGATACATGAGTGTCCTGCTAAGAAGAATAGTGAGAATAAGAACAATAAACATGTGAAGTGGGTCTGGAGAAGAAAAGACCAATAAGAGTCTAATGTCGTTGAAAAGGGACCCAAACATGTTTGGGTTCCTAAAACTAATGTTTGATTTGTTCTTGCAGGCTAAAGTGAAAGGAGATACCTATTGGTATTTGGACAGTGGTTGCTCAAGATACATGTCCGGGGATAAAAGTCAATTCCTTTCACTAGTAGCCTTTGACGGTGGAAGTGTCACCTTTGGAGATAACAGCAAGGGAACCATCACTGGTTTAGGTAAGGTAGGTAAGACACTTTCAAATGCAATTGATGATGTATATTATGTTGAGGGCTTACAACATAATCTCTTGAGTATTTCTCAATTATGTGATAAAGGTAATAGAGTTGAGTTTCAAGCTAATCTTTGTCATATAGTTAATTCTCAAACAGGCGAACTTGTATGTGAGGGAACCATGAAGCATGATGTTTACATCACCTTTCTAGATAAAATTCCTCAAAACAAGTCTGTTTGTTTGAAAGCTTTTTCAGATAATAACCAATGGATTTGGCATAAGAGATTTGGACATGCTAGCTTGACACTTTTGAACAAATTAAGGTCTCGTGATTTGGTGGTAGGACTTCTTAACATCACTTATGAGGGAGATAAAGTTTGTTCATAATGTGTTAAGGGGAAATAGGTCAAAATCTCTTTTAAACCTAAAATTGTTTTGAGTACCAGCAAACCCTTCAAACTTGTACACATTGATTTGTGTGGTCCCATGAGAATACAAAGTCGAAGAGGTCATAGATATGTCTATGTTATGGTTGATGATTATTCCAGGTACACTTGGGTAATAATGCTACATTCAAAAGATGAAACGTTCGATGAGTGGGTAGCATTGGTGAAGCAAGTGGAGAACAAGCTCTCTCACAAGCTAGTCTTGGTAAGATCAGACCATGGTACTGAATTTGATAATGCTTACTTTGTTGGTTATTATAGGGAACAGGGAGTTAGTCACAACTTCTCAGCCCCAAGAACACCACAGCAAAATGGTGTAGTTGAAAGAAATAATAGAACTCTTGAGGAGATGGCGAGAACAATGCTCATTGAGAGTGGTCTCCCTAAGAGTTTCTGGGGTGAAGTTATGGACACTGCTTGCTATATTTTAAATAGAGGTCTCATTAGACCAAAGTTAAATAAGATTCCCTATGAACTCCTAAGAGGTCGAAAGCCTAATATTGCATAATTTCGTGTATTTGGATGCAAATGTTATATTCATAACAATGGGAAGAACCAGCTTGATAAATTTGATCCTAGGAGTGATGAGGGAATCTTTCTTGGATATTCTCCTCAAAGAAAAGCATATAGAGTCTTTAATAAAAGGACTTTGTGTGTTGAGGAGAGTGTACATGTCATCTTTGATGAATTTAACATGTCTTCTGAGATTGCGCAGGTACAACCTGATGAAATGATTGGATTGATGGAGTTTACTGGGAACCATGATGCTGGTCCCCTAAATGAAGTGCAAGCAGATCTAGGCTCACTTGATACTCCACAAAATAATGATAATGAGGAGCCTAGAGAAGAAAATAAGGACAATTTAGAAGAGGAACCAAGACCAAATATTTCCTCAAGTGATAGACAAGTAATGGGTTCAGGGGGAATGAATGAAGATGCCTCCCCTGAACCTAAGGTAAGTAATGTTAATGGAAACAGCGTGAATATGAATCTTACTGGTTCCGAAGAAATAGATGAGATTCATGATCATGCTGGTTCCCAATCAAATGAAGAAGCACAAAATGATTTCTCTTTTAAAAGCTTCAAATATCAATCTTCTCATCCTCCAGATCAGATCATTAGTGATATTAATAAAGGAGTTCAAACGAGAAGAAATGTTTTTCAAAACTTTTGTGTTTTTTATTCTTTCCTGTCTAATATAGAGCCAACTGACTATAAAATGGCACTAACTGATCCTGATTGGGTTCTAGCAATGCAGGATGAATTAAATCAGTTCCATAGGAACCAGGTTTGGCATCTTATACTTAGACCAAAGGATATGTTAGTTATTTGTACAAAATGGGTCTTCAGAAACAAATTGGATGACCTAGGTACAATAGTCAGAAACAAAGCTAGGCTAGTGGTGCAAGGTTACAATCAACAAGAAGGGATTGACTATGATGAGACTTTTGCACCAGTAGCTAGGTTAGAGGCAATTAGGATTTTAATTTCTTATGCTGCTCACATGAATATGAAATTGTTTCAGTAGGATGTAAAGACTGCCTTCCTAAATGGATATTTGAAGGAAGAGGTATATGTAGAGCAGCAACCTGGTTTTGAAGACAAGCTATTTCCCCAACATGTTTACAAGTTAGACAAAGCTCTATATGGATTGAAGGAAGCTCCAAGAGCTTGGTATGAAAGATTGTCTAAGTTCTTGATGGAGAATGATTAAAAGAGGGGAAGTAGACAAGACACTGTTTATCAAAGCCAGGGGGAACCACTTGATTATAGTACAAATTTATGTTGATGATATCTTATTTGGTGCTACTAATCAATTACTATGTGATGAGTTTGCTAATCTTATGCAGAGTGAGTTTGAAATGAGCATGATGGGAGAACTAGGATTCTTTCTAGGATTGCAAATTAAGCAAACGGAGAATGGAACCATGATACATCAGCAAAAATACTTGAAAGAATTGCTGAAGAAATTTGGCATGGAAAACAGCAAGGCTTATGATACACCTATTCCCACATCCACAAAATTAGATAATGATCTAAAGGGAAAAGATGTTGAAGCCACACTTTATAGAGGAATCATTGGTTCCCTTCTCTATCTAACAGCTAGTAGACCTGATATTGTGTTCTCTGTTGGATTGTGTGCTAGGTTTCAAAGTAATCCAAAGGAATCTCACTTGAAGGCTGTTAGAAAGATACTTAGGTATCTTGTGGGAACAACAGACTTATGCTTGTGGTACCCCAAAGGGAGTGCAATTGATCTTATTGGGTACACTGATGCAGACTATGCTGGCTTTCTTGTTGATAGAAAGAGCACATTAGGTATGGCACACTTTCTTGGCTCCTGTCTAATATCATGGGGTTCTAAAAAGAAAAACTCAGTGGCTTTATCCACAGCAGAGGCAGAATATATTGCAGCAGCTTCATGCTGTTCCTAGCTGCTGTGGGTAAGTAACCAGCTGAAGGATTTTGGTGTTGTTTATAATAGTGTTCCTATATTTTGTGACAACACTAGTGCAATTAATATTTCTAAGAATCCAGTTCAACATTCCAAAACCAAACATATAGAGATTAGACATCATTTTCTGAGAGATAATGTAGAAAAAGGTTTAGTGGAAGTGTTGTTTTACAAAAGTGAAGATCAAATAGCTGATATCTTCATAAAACCCTTGTGTAGAGAAACTTTTTGTAATTTAAGAATCTTACTAGGTCTAGTTAGATTTTAGTCTTTGGCTTCATCTATTTCCCTCAATGATTGGTTAGAATGGTATCCTCTTGTATAGTATGTGTACATACCTATGTCGAAATCCTTCAAGTTTTATGTAAATGTTTTAAGATCCCAAAAGGATTAAAAATCATTGTTCCAAGAAATAGGTGAAATTAAACTAAGTTGCCAGAAACAGGATGAGGTGGTTTTAATCAAGTATCAGGAAAGGGAAACAGCACATCAGCACTGATATGTCTTCCGAATAATATTTTCATATCTTTGGAAGATTATTATAAGATATTTTCCTTTTGGAAGGAAATAATCTTATTTCAGTCATTTACCATAAAGATAATGGCAAATCAATCACTTGCCTTGTTTATAGGATGGTTAAGATATTTATGGCAAGTAATGATAGTTATCTTCTCAAAAATTTAAAACTTGTCATACTTATCAAATTGTTTAACCGTCATTTTTTTGAACTTCCATATTTTTATTGTGCTTCAAATATATATATATATATATATATATATATATATATATATATATATATATATATATATATATATATATATATTCCAACCCTTTGTGCAGCTTCATTACTTCTCATTCATTATTCTCCTTCTCTCTTTTGCGTACTGCTCAACATCAGAGTACTGTTCATCATCTTCATTCTCAATTTCTCTTTGTCACAATGGGAAGAAAGACTGTAGCTTCATCTAGGAGAGGAAGAGGAAAGGGGTCTGCTAGTGACTCCACTCAATCAAAAGGAACCCCCATCGTTGTTCCACCAACCTCTCAACAAAAACAAACCCAAATTGAACCTTCATCACCCAATGTAGCTTCATCACCTTCAGAAATTCCTACCACAACCCCCGATTCCCCTCAAAAATCCTCCTCACCACCACAATCGACCAAACCCTCATCAAAACAACCTAAGCCTATCTTCCATCCTCCAGAAACTAATGACTCTGTCATCAAGGAACCTGTACCATCTCAGTGGGAACAAGAGACAGAAGCTAAGCAAACTGTGAGTCAAGAGGTGGAGGTTAGTAGTGCTGAAGAGCACAGTGACGAAGAGGAAGAGGTTGAGGTTACTAGGTTCAAGGAAGGATCACCTGGTGAAAAGGTTAGGAGAAGTGGTCATTTTACACGTTCTTTTGTAAAAAGGATATTTGATGACACCCAGGAGGAACAGTCTGCTGATTCTGTGCAAAGAACCAAGAGAAAGAGGTTGCCTGCTAAAACCTCTCGTGCTTCAAAAGGTAAATCTGTAGAATCTATTCCTACTGGTTCTATTGATTTAAATTCTAGACTAGTGTTATCTGGGTGTTGTGTTGAAAAAGGGTATTTTGATATTGCTGCATTATCTGAGTTCAAGGAGTTGCTTGATTATCAAGGTTGGTTAATATTGTTTGATGTTTGTGCTGCAAATATGTCTGGAGTTAGGGAATTTTATGCTAATATCAAGCAAATGCCTGATATGTCCATAAGTTCATGTGTGAATGGGGTTGATGTAAGTTTATCGGTTGCTTCTCTGTCAAGTCTATTAAGCATACCAAGAGATGGATTTGATAAGTACTCGGGTGACTGGTGGCCTATGCTTGTTGGGGTCACACCAGAGGAGATATATGCTTTTATGTTTGGAGGGAAGATGCCCAAAAAGCCAGGGGTCCTCAAGTCTGTTAATTTGAAGGAACCAGTTATGCTAGTTCTACATTCTTTGTGTAACAAGGTTTTAATACCGAGGGCTCAAGGTAGAGGTACTGTGAGAATAATGGAAATGGTATTGATGTATCTGATAATGAAAAAGGTGAAAATCAATCTTCCTGCATTAATGTTGGCCCATATAATGAACTGTTATGGGTCATCTCATCACTCCTTGCCTTATGGATCCTTTATAACCCACCTGCTCAAATCTAACAATGTACCCCTGAGTGGTTCCACTGTCCCAGTTACAGTGTTTACCAGGGCCATCTTAAAGCAGAAGGGTTTAGATATAAGTGGGGATCAGCTGCTGTTCAAGATAGAGGAACCAGTGGAGGAAGTGAGATCTCCAACAAAGAAGAAAAAGAAAGTAGAGGAGCCAGTAGGTCAGGCTCTAGTTCTGAAAAGGTTGGAGGATCAAGAGACTTTGCTTAAAGACATCATTGGTCTGGTCAAAGAATTATCCTCTTCTATTGGTCCTAGGTTTGATAATCTGGAAAAGAAGCTTGCTGGATCTCATGATCAAGAAGCACCTGGTACGAGTGATGTTGCTCCAAAGTCTCCCCCTGAAGAAGAGATGCATGATGCTGAGGAAGGAGACGAAGATGAGTAACCAGCTGATGATGGAGACCAGGATGCTGAAGGAGAAGAGGAGGATGAGAATGATGAAGATTGATTCTGCTTTCTGTTTTTGTTTGCCTACCCTATCTCTTATGACTGATTATGTTGGTTTGCTTCCTCCCACTCCATGAACTGTTCTTTTGATATGGAGTTGGGGTCTTTAATTTGTTTAACTTTGTTTGGTGTTTGTTTTGAACAATTTTATTTTTGCTATGACATGCCTAGTTTGACTAATCTATTTTTGCACCATTTAACTTGAATAGTGGTTGATGCCACTGCATGGATGAGTACATTTAATAATTTGTGCATCTTATTTTTACTTGAGTATACTTTTTAATGATGCCAAAAGGGGAAAAAAAGTTGAAGTTGAAGCCTAGGATCTTCTTAGCCTTTTAGGATTTTTAGATTAAGTCAAATAAGAGTCGAGTCAAGTTAACTTAGGAGAATCTTTCAGTGTGTGTCCTTTTTTAGTCTTAAAGATTGTTGATGTACTCAATCCTAGTTGAGTACTTTATTGGAGTTTTTATGTTTTTAATGTGCTTAGATTGCAGGAACTTCAATTAGTTTGTCATCATCAAAAAGGGGGAATTTGTTGAGTCCCTTAGGTTTTAATGTTTTGAATGATGACAAACAGTTACAGGAAACAGGTCACAAGTATTGCGAACAGTTGGTTAGGAAACTAGCTACAATAGAATACTGTTTCCCTAGACAAGTTATTATTTACTTGTGTTATCAAATGAACTAACTTGTCTATTTACAGGAAATGGTTAAGTATGAATTGATCTATGTACTGGTGGGGAACCAGTTGGAACTATTTCCTTGCCTGCTATGCTGTAAAGCAGTCACATATTATCTATTGCATATTAACCATGTTATATGTGCAGTAGTTAAGCTAATTCCAAGACTTGGAGCATAGAAGCCTTTCGAAGACATTCAAAGAAAGATACTTTGCTCAAGATGAAGCATCCAAGGAAGATTCAAGTCTTGTAGATTACATGAAAAGAAGAATATTTGTACTTTCCGCTGCTAATAGGAACCAGCACAACTGGTTCCTCCCACAGATCGAAAAAGTAAGAAAAATAGGCCAAGGCTATTTAACACTCAATTCACCCCCCCCCCCCCCCCCCCCCCCTCTTGAGTGCTCTAAAACCTTCATTCTCCACTTATGATCAATTGTAAGCTTGGTTCGGATTTTAAATAATCTATACATTTTGTATTAGCTGAAGCATTATCTAATGAAAGGGAAAAAACTTTATCAAGTAAATGAAAGGTTTTAAGACAGTCTATTATCCTTACCTTAAGATTGTACCCAGTATGTCTCTCCTCCATAGCTTGAAAACAAATGATTCGTTTTTTAATATACCACTCATCATCAATCCAATGGGCGGTTAGACAAAGAAAAGGTTCACCAAAACAAGAGGTCCATGTATCACTAGTTAGGCTAACACGACCCTTAAAAGTGCAAAACATTTCTATTAAACTACTTCTATATTTATAATAAGCATTTTGGGTATGGCGTTTAAGCGTATTTCTAGGGACATGTCTATAAGCAGGTTGTAAAGTAGTTCTAGTGAAATGCTCAAAATTTAGACTCTCACCATAGCTAAAAGGTAATTCATCAGCAATGACAAAATTAGCCATTTCATCAATCATTTTATCTCGATTATACATAAAAGGCATACCTCCTCCGAGCATAGAACCCATATACCCGTGTAGTTGTGTCTGACTTGAAGATTCAGCGGCTCTAGCGGATTCAGTTGCATCGATGTTTATTTCGTGTACCCCGGTCAAGTGACGAGATAAGGTCCCCGTCCCATAACCGGTCTTCCATGAATAAGCAGTTACTGTCTTCTTTCCTAATTGCTTGCATACCAAGCAATAGCACATGAATTTCCTCCCTTTGGAAGAAGCATCGGTCATTAGGACCTTCTCAAAATATGGCCATACTTTGGAAGGTTTCTTTCTACATTGAGTAGACTCAGGTACTCCTTCATCACCATCACCATCACCATCACCATCACCATCACCATCACCTTCACCTTCACCTTCATAAATTAATTAACTAATTAATTAACATAATCAACCAAATATATCATAACTAATCAATTAACATAATCAACCAAATATATCATAACTAATTAAACATCAAGAACTCAATCTAACATTCATTATTTAGAAGTTTAAGAGTTATCTTGTGGAGTAGAAGAAAAAGGACGCATCTGAGAAGTTGGAGTTTCAGGAATTTGAGGAATTTGAGTACCTGGAGTACCGAAAAGTTGTTGCTCCAAGTTTTGAGCAAACTCCGTAGTATCATCGAAAGAACTGCTTACACTGAATCTACCTCTTGAATCCATTTTCTCTTAGGATTTGTAGTAATAAACAACTAAATAAAGAATAATAAACCAACTAATTAAGATAACTAATGAAGATTAAGAGAGTAATTAAGAAGAAGATTAGTACTAATAATTAAGCTAATTGTAATTAGTAAAGATTGAGAGATTGAAAGATTGAGAGAGAATTTGGTGAGGATGGAAACCGAATTGCATCGGTTTATATAGGGCAAAGGCAACGGTCATCAACGGCTAGTTTCAAACGATCGAATTTGGGCGAATCAAGCGGGCTGGGCCGAATCAACGGGCCGAACCGAATTTTTTCTCGAACTGAATCAAAACGGGTTAGGGTTGGCAAATCGGGATTCGTATTCAGCCCGCATTTTGGACGGGCCGAACCGGGCTCGGCCCGATTCGTTGGTGGGCCGGTTCGAGCCGGGCTGGGGTTGGGCCGGGGCTGAACCGGCCCACTGGCCATCTCTAGTAATAAATGGGATACGATTGGCAAAAGTCGTTTCAAGTTTTTAGGGAGATGAGGAGTTCTGGGGTGAAGTGATAGGATGTTTTATAATGTGATGATTGATACTTTGGGGAAGTATAGTCGTATTGATCATGCTATGGATACCTTTGAGAAGATGAAATTGGAGGGGATTGAGCCAAATAATTGTACTTAGAAATTGGAATACATTAATTGATTGCCATTGTAAGGGTGGGTGCCAAGACAAGGCAGAGGAGTAGTTAAAGCAAATGCAACACATAATAAAATGATTAACTGCTACGGTAGACTGGAGAAATTAGGAGTTAAGGCTTTGATGGGAAAAATGCAGGGTCAAAGATTGTTCCTTTCTTTAAGCTTTTCAATATTTGTATCGGCTGATAATGCATGTATAAAGTACCATTCTTGATTTGCAGGGATTAACTGATCAAGCTTTTAGTTCATTTAGATTTTTGCGAGAAGATGGCCTCAAGCCAAGTATTTTAGCTCTAAATGCACTCATCAATGCATTTGGGGAGGACAGGACTGCCGAAGCATTTTCTATCTTACTGTATATTCCTTCATATAATCCTTCTCTATTTTTTTCAAAATCCGAGTACCTATGACATGACCCGAAAATTCGGGTACCTGAGTCAGGTCATGGGCCGTATTTTAAACTACCTGCCAAAGAGGGTACCTGAATTTTCGGGTGCCCGAAATCCAAATACCCGCTAATGAACACCCTTACATAAGAGGGAGGAGGAGGACTATGATAGTGCAATTACAAGTGTTAACCATTCCTAATTAACATCCCACGAAGTTCATCAACAATTTTGTAACGAAAAGCCTACACTTGATACAAAATAAATAGTAGACCTATGCATTAAGTCGGGTTAAGGTTATGATATGCCACATACCTTAGACCGAGAGCCAAGCCAAAGAAGATGTAAAATGGACTTGGCAGAGCCGAGCCAAAGAAGATGCAAAACGAGCCGAAACTAGAGTAGGCCGATCTAAAAAGACATTAACTTTCTTTATGACTTCTAATTTTTTGCAGTGGACCATTGACAAACAAGTGAAAGACATGCATTACCTCATAGTATTTAAAAGTCTTAAAAACTATTGACCCAACATAACTGTTTAAAAACTCAATAAAACATAACCCTTTAAAAAAACCAATCCAATCAAGCCTATAATTGATTTGATCCTTTTATAAACAAGTTAGTAAATGCCTTTAATGGGCTCCTTTTCATTTAAAGGGCTCTATTAAAGAGTAAAAGGATCAAGATTAGACAAAAAAAACCATTAAGAGTAAAAGTGAGACTTTTAAAAACCAGAGGGGCACTAAAGAAAATTTTCCACAAAAGAATAAAAAATACAACTTTGATACTCAGAAATGCTGACACATTATTACTCTTGCTAGTTACTAATTTCTCAAAGGCTGGACATGTTTACAAAAGCCACCAACGGAGCATACAAAAACATATGATGCACAATCAAACCATGCGATCAAATTTTCAAAATGCTACTACTATGTCCTCCTTGCTAGTCCAAGGAACACGGTAGCTGAAGCAATCTGCACCTTAAGATCTGCAATGTCAATATCATGACCACCCTCAACAAGACCCCACTTGTCCACCTGCCAGATTAAACATTGTTTAAAAGAAATTACAAATTTACAATGTTTTAAAAAAAAAAAAAGAAGTCTGGCACAAAATTCTGAACTTGCAACATATTATAAAATTCTTAAATGCAGCAAGTTATAGTTAGACATTGTTTGGAAGGAGGGGAGAGGGGAAGGGCTTGATTAAAATCGATGTAGGCAATGACACTAACCTGCAGATCTTCTTCAAGACGAATCAACTCAATGGCCTCCTCAATTTGCAATCTGCCACGAACTATACCGAGAGAAATAGTTAAAGAATGTGATGCGGATGTCAATGCGTCAATGGCTGCTAGTTCATAATCATCTGCTTTCTTTAATAGACTTTCTATGGCTTTTACCAGACCTTCATCCTGCTCACCACCAAAAAAACTGGTGTGCACTACAGGCTTGTAGCCGAATTCGGACTCCACCCACTTAAGTAGAGGATCTATTTTCTCAACTTGGCATTCTGCAGAGATTTCGAGAGTGATTATGCGATTAGGAGTAGATGTATTGAAATTAGTAATTCAGAAAATTCCGTAGGATCTATCAACATACATACCTTAATCACGGGACAGGATCAAGCCAGGTAAAAAACAATTAAGAGCACATTCAGATCCTCTCATCAATACAGCACACGAAGTGGACACTTAAACTAAACCTAGATTTATGGTCTGAATAATGACTGGATGCTTCTCCATATAAAATTTAAATCTCTATACTATAAGCCAACTCTTGAAGTAGTGGCATCAAAAGTGAAATCCAGTTTTGCCCTCCTCTTAGTGGCATGGCATCAACAACGCAAACTACTATTTTTACCCTCACATCATTCTTCCAAAAAAATGGATATATTTGGCTACAAACAAAATCAACAAGGTTGAAATTATCATCAATCAAATAGCCTCAATTTAAATTTCCAAACTCAAGTGCATTATAGGATTTTGTAAAACGTTAGGATGAAAATTATCATCAATCAATAAGGATACCATTTCCATTTTTTCTAAAACGGTAGGATGTTGACCTAATTGCTATTCATCCCAATATAGGATTTTCATTTTGCCTATAAAGGAGGCAAGTTGAACATGTTGATCTTATACACCCCAAAATGTGTTAGACCTTAAATTCTTTGTCAAATGCATATTCCAAAGATCATGGCTTTTAGACTTTACCCTAAATATTTGACTAGCCATCTGCCACCATATTAAAAAGATAACAATTTCATTTCTGAAAAATACACAATCTCTATAACAATTAGGTAGTACTCCTAATGCCTAATTGAGATATTATTATTTTTTAGAGTGTATTATTCAGATTCTTCTACTTTATGCACTTAAATTCTACTAATTTCTGGTCACTTTTCAGAGCTGACTATCGATGAAATTACTTCAATATAACGTTCTTTTATGATTTTAGCATTCTTATCAACCTGTTTAATAGTTGTATGAATCTACCTTTAAGCAGTTACAGATAACTAAGCTTTTTATTTTTTTCATTTTTTGCAGCCAATTATCTATTATTCCAATAAAAAGGTAATCTTACAAGCTTAGCTTATGTTCGAATGTCAACATTCTCATCTACTCTCTTACATTTGATAAAGGGTAAAATAATAATAGAGATTTTAAATATTGCTTCAAAAAATCATTTTTCCTTCGCAGATTTTTGTTTATTGCACTTTTCTGGCATTTAGTTGAGCTCTGCTTCACATCTCATCCTGTTACACCATTGATACATATGCATGCTATATAAAGGAGGCAAAAGGAAATAAAGAGATAGGCAAGTTAAGTTTCCAGATTTCAGTTGTTTTTATTCATATTAAATTGATCAACTATATAGATGTTATAGTTAAGGTCAATGTTGACCACAAACAATATCAACTTTTTAAAAATACCTTTACAATTATTGATATAATCTTCACTATTATTACTTCCAATAAATTTAACACAGCAACATTTGCATACAGGGCTAGAACTCAATAGTCAAAGACAATGAGCATAGTCAAATTAACGTTCCCTGAAAATTGGATCATGAATTTACTCAGAGCATTCAGCAACCAAACTACTCTAGTTTTTTATGAAAGCCACAATGAGTTGATGGCATAAATTATGAGTTCAGATGCGGATAAGGTTACCAACTGTGGTCCTTTGGTAAATGGCTTTTAGATAGCTTGTTAAATGGCTTCAGATTCAACCTTGTTGATTTGGTTTCTCAGTGAAAAGGAGAAAATGGCAGCAGCACCTTTTCATCACCTACTTATGGCTGTCTCGCCAAATAAATGGTTGTTTTGTATAAAAGTAGCAGTTAATTAATACCTAACTTTAGAGAGGGGGGAGATGGGAGGCAATGCTTAATCCCAGATGATAGAGATTTCACTCTCAATCACTAATCCATTAGGAAAGTTAGCTAGCTAATCACTAAAGTTACCAATTATCATTGGGATTACTAAAAATACTATGAGCTAGCTATAACAACCAACACAAACAGATAACATTACTAGTTGGTCAAACAAACCAAGTGAACAATCAACAGTCAACATTTGATTCCAAACAAGACTAGCAAGGCTTAAGGAGTAATTTTAAGAAGGAGGGAGGGATAGAGGATTCAAGAGTCATTTCCTTCAGGGGGTTATGAGTACTCCACTAACCCCTAAAGTAATGTATTTTCCTCAAAAATGACGGTAATAAATCAATAATTCCCCTTCCCACCCTCCTACCCAGTACCTAAACTCATATTCATTCTCTTTATTTTGTCTTCATTACACCCTTAATGCATTACTCTCAACTCAGGCATGCCCACAAGGTTCAAAATTAAACAAGCTTAAGTTGCTTCAAGCTATTTCGTCTCAATATATCACAACATGAACGTTTTACCTAAAAAGAACTTGCAAAACTCAATCATAGTGGTTTTATTGGCACTATTCCCTTTGTCGTTATGGAGTCATTTTCATAAACAAATGACCTTTTTAATTTGATCAGTGCTGGAAACAAAACACCAACATTCCACACATAAAACGAAACACAGAGGGCCCTTTTTCACCAACAGAACACTTGAAGGCAAAGCACCAACAATCCGCACAGAAGACGAACAAAGCAAGTCTCTTAGCATGTACTAAATATTACTGTTTATCAGTGAACTTTTATTTATTGATGTTCTCCAGCTTCACAAGCACACAAGGCCATTTCATACCAGTAAACACCTCAAGGCATAGTTTACCACATTCAAACTGGTGCAAAAGCAAAGATAAACTGATAAACATGGCATGTACGCATTACAACCAGAGAAAGGAAGAGAAAATACTAGTAGAGGGTGATAAAGTTCAGGGATCATACCATGGACACCCTTGGTTAAATCATTGTCACTTGGAGCTCGGCAAAAAACTAAGTCTTGATTGAATTTGCTCATCAAATTATCAATTATTTTCTGGCGAACGATAGGAACTCGTTCTAATGCAGTGCAAGCAAGCATCATCAGTGGCATTGTGAAGGGTCTTATTCCATCTGTTTGCTACAAATAATTCCAAACAAGCCAGTGTTTTAATTAACACCAAAATCCAACTCAATCAACATAAAATAACAAATACAAATCTCACACTTAACATATCAACACAACAAAAACCAATCTCATTATCTGTACACTTTCTAAGACCAGACAAAATTCCAATCATGCTCAACTTATATCCACAAATATACCCAATTCCAATCCAATATCAAAATGAGACTTACGAAAAAAAAAAAGATCGACATTTACAAACTATATATTTCAACAATGATCAATATTCAATCAACGCAAATTACAATACAAACTATATCTTAGGAATGCCACACACATTTTATATCCAAGCTCAACAAAAATGACTTGCAAGATATAATCACCATTTACAAATTTCCCATTCAACTAACAATCACCGGAAAAAGGTATGCTTTACATAGACATGAGTACCACCAATTGACGGCTTTGACGCGTGTTTTAGTCATTAGTTTAATTCCAATACCCAATTCACATCCAAACTTGAAAGTGAGACCTACAAGAAATGATCGCCATTTACAAATTGCCTACCCAACAAACATTTACTCAGAATCAATACACACAAAATAAATATTAACATTTATCAACACGAGTTTATGTCACTAATTCCGATACCCAATTCACATCCAAGCACAAAATAGAAGCTCATAAGAATTCAAGAAATGATCAGCATTTACAAATTAGCTACCCTACAAACAACATTTACTCAACTTAACAAGCATTTAATAACATCAATCGACGAGTGAGGAGGAAAAGAAAAGGGTAACCTGGAAATCCCACTCGGCGGCAACAGCCTTAGCAAGAGAGAGTGTAGGAAGCTTAAGCGGCCGTTTCGAAGGCGTCTTCAAAGTCCGATAATCAAGCATAACACTCCACCCATTGCCATCATCAGCTTCTCGAGTCGTCACCTTATTGTAGAATCTCCTCCCTACAATTGAACCCGACATGAACGACATCGGTATCGTCACCGTCGATGCTGCTTCCTTCTTCGATGACTTTATTTGTATGGTGTCGTCTCTGCCGTCGGATGAGAAGGTGAAGGTGTCCGATTCTTCAGGTGCGGGGCTGGTAGCGGGGATGGTGAAGGGACGGCGGTGGGTGGTGGTTAGGGTTCGGAGGGTTAGTGAGTTGATTGATTTTAGGGAGGATTTGATGATGTTTGATGCCATTGATTGAGAATTGGAGTTTTGGTGATTTGATTTGATTGAAAATGTTTGTGAGGGTTTATGAAAATGAATTACTGAGTAGTTTACTTGCAATGATCGTGAACTAGTGTTTGTGCAATTAGGACAACGGGGGACAATGCACCAAGTAGACTTAATCCGGTTGGAAGTTGGGCTGAGTTTGGGTCGAGTCAAAGGGTTAGTTTGCAACCCATTCTTCGTGTCGGACTCGGCCTAAGAATGTATTCGAATCTAAAGTTATTATTTATATATCCCATGTAAATCGGGTTTGCGGGCTTTGTAGGTCTATTTTACATTACTATACTTTGGTTAGCAACTAAACTTTGTAAATAGCAAGTTCCTAGATCTATCAATGATAAACAAATGGAATATGTAATAGTATAGAATGTAATCTGAAATGTTTAAGCAATTATGACATTCTATCTAGGAGAGACCAAGTCAAAATCTTTGTGTACCAAGGTATATTACACAAAAAAAAAAAAAAAAAAAAACTCATGTTACATATGCATATCTTATATTAGAAAGTGCATCATTAAGCCAAGTCAATAAGTCAGCCAAGAGTAGGATCCATCATTAGCGCAAGATTTATGAGAATATGAAGGTTTTAGTATTAGGTAGAATAAAATCGAATGAAAATCCCCTATCTGAGAATGAAAGTTTCTAGGAAGAGAATACATTGGAATCAAAATCCAATATACAAAGGTGTGGCTTTGGTAAAGTTGTAATGGCTAACCTCTTACGTAAGATATATATTCAACATGACTTTTAAAAGTTTGAAAGAAGCTTTTTAATTAAAATTCGGGCCAATCGGGTTAGACTTTTAGGGTTTCGGGCTACGCATCACTACCTTAATCTATCCCAAAATTTCCGGGCCAAAGTTTGCTTGCCCAAACCCTAATTTCGGGCTATTTTTTAATGCCCAAACCTAGACTTTTTTCGGGCTAGGCCGGACTAGGCTAGCGGGCCGGGCCATTGTTGATTAGGTATAGCACCCAGTTTGCTTGCAAATAATGAAATGCAGCTCCAAATGTACATTACTTGCATCAGAAATGTACAGAGAAAATTGGAAGGTACAACACGCAACCAAATGCACTGTCCCCACCAAAAGCAATTGTCAGACCTATTATTACGGGGAAGAGCGGTATATTATGACCTAGCATTAGACTTCAACATACTTTCATTTCCCTAAGATTTTGTTTTCGAAAATAAATTCTCTTCTCCTTCCCTCAAATTTGAATTATATATATTCCAATGCACACTCAAATTTAAATTATATTCCAATGTACACTCATATTTGAATTGTATTCCAATGTACATCTTATACAAATTCGATATACATTAAATATAACCTCAATGAACATAAGTATATTTGACATTACATAAATGAAAAACAAGTAGATGCATATTTAAGTGTAAATATTACTCTTAAGTAACTCTAATTTTGATAATATTTCAATATACATCTTATATAATTCGACGTACATTATAGGTAACTTAAAAGAACATAAATTTATTGATCCAGAAATTGCATGTGTATACTTTTTATTTATACATGTATATTTCATATCAAGAATATGTATATTTCACGTTAAAAGTATGTACATTATATATATAAATTTATTGGTCCAGAAAATTGCATGTGTATATTTTTTTATTTATATATGTACATTTTATATCAGGAGTATGTACATTTCACGTCAGAAGTATGTACGTTACATACATAAGCATTAAAACGTACATTTTAAGATAAATATATGTACATTGCATATTAGTAGTATGTAAAATTCACGTTAGAAGTATTTACATTGCATACATAAGCATTCCAATGTACATTTTAAGATAAATATATGCACATTGCATATTAGTTAAATGTACATTGCACGTCAGAAGTATGTACATTGCATAAATAAGCATTCCATCATACATTTTAAAATGAATGTATGTACATTATATATTAGTAGTAAATTTTTGACAGAAAAATAGGGTGGAAATCTGTTCAAATAAGTGAAAATTTATTTCAAATTCGAAAATGACCATAATCATTACCCTAGGTCTATTTTCCTTATTTCCTAAGCCCTATTACAATTTTCTTCTCGGTCAGTTCACCCTTTCCATTTTCACAAGGTCATTTCTTTCGGTTTGCATGTGATTTCATTGCCACGTTGGACAAGTGAAAAATCCCTCTCATGCACCCCGGGGCATTGTTTAATTTGCTTAATTAGGAGAGAACTATGGTAGACGAGATTTTGTTGTGAACTTGTTAATGGTTATATACATCAACTTGTTAGTGGTTTTAACATTAAAATAAGACTTAGTTCGAGCTTAGATCATATAATATTTTCAAAAAGTATTGTATACACACAACACACTCAAGTTATTGTGCCATCATTAAAAGTGATCTTTCAATATAACAAAGTTATCCCTCAACATGATAAATGTCAATCTTTATAACTTTGAGAGTTACTTGTATTATTTGAAGGGGTCACTATTACTAGGGACACAATTGTTATATATCAGGAGGTTATGCTATTGAAGATTGCAAAAGACCCCTTAACCATCAAAGAAGTGGCCCAATGCAATGCAAATATGGTGGAAAGTCAACATAAAAACATACTTATTTTAGTATGGTCTTTTGAGGCATTGACTTTCATTGACTTTCCTAATATGGAAACTTTCCAAATTGGAAAACTTTCTACTTTGGGAAAGTGGTAGTAGAAACTTGCTTAATATGTAAGTAGGGATTAAATAAAACGTTTTGAGCCCATAAAGGTTCGAACTTTAGGAGTAGGGCTTAAATCCGAGCTTGGTCAAAGTTGCTCTAAAGTTGGTCAAAGTTAGGTCAACATGGGTGTCAAAGTTTGACCAAAGGAGTTAGTCCATGTTCGAGTATTCCTAGATGTCATGGGAATTGGAGAGTTTTATTGATTCGTAATAACTTGATAAGTTGGATATGATAAGAAGACTTAAAGAGTTTGATTGAAGATGGAAGACTTGAAGATAGACATGCCTATCAAGGGATAAGAGATCCATTTGGTTCAATTTTTTCAAGGATAAAGCAAATAGAGTTTTAGCTAGTTGAGATGTCTTATCTTTTGAGTCTTTTCAATTGTAATGTAACTATATCTAGCCAATCATAGGAATTTTAGATTTCTATGCATTGTTCTATTAGGAAGTTGGTTCTTTAATATTTGTAGTTAAGTTTATCTTAAGGATAGTTAGCCAAAGACAAATTTTATCTTCTTTCCTAGGGATTCACATTTATTAGAGTCATTATATCCTACACTACTTGTTATTCACGTATTTAGGTTGTTATGCATGTGTTTAGATAGAGTTTTGGTGATTTTAAACTTCTTGTAAACCCTAGGGAGCTCCTACTATATAAAGGAGTCAAATGACATTGAATGAAATCAGATTTTAATGTTTAAACCTACTTGTCTTTGTGACATTTTGAATTCTCTAAGTTTTTGGATTAAAACTTGGTTTATTTGTTTCTATGCTAGCCCAATTATTTGTTGGTGAATTAGATGGTGTTCTTAGGAGACATTTTGGATTCATTGGTGGTGTATCTGTATCCAATCAATCCTTAAAGATAACCAACTTATTTATGATTTTTATTTCATGCAAATTCATACATAACATCAGAAAAAAGAATCAAAATACTTCATTTGCTTTTCTCGTTTTATGCGAATGTTCTTGAGAGTAAGTCTTGGACTTTGAAGCTTGTATTTTTTATTTGCACACCCAAAAATACAACAACAATAATTTTATTGTATTATGTGCGTATACAATACTACACTTAATACCTTTTATGTAGCTTTTAATCAATTCGAGAAGACTAGTTATTTTGTATTCTTATAATTTGATTTTAAGAATATTACATGAGAGTACATTTGTAGACATGAAATCGTGTCTCCCCATGTAACGGTTCGATAATGAAACAACCCTAATGAGTGGACTTAGCTTGGGTCGAGATAGAACTAAACTAGAGTAGGGAGTTGGGCGTCCAACGCCAAGAAAGGGCGTCAAACGCCTACCCTTTGGGCGTCTAGCGCCCATCTTTTTTCTAACTCAGCTCCTCCTCTACTCCTTTCCAGCTCATCTCCTATAAGCATCTAACGCCCAGCCTCAACATGCTCAACTTTATGTGCCACTCTAAAAGTGCTCCTGTCTCATTTCAACCCTCTTTTCAACCGAGAAAAGATTCCTTTCTTGAGCGTCTAATACACATCTCAGGAGTTTGACGTCCTAAGTTGGCAACAAATGTATTGGCTTGGCATTCAACGCTTAGGAAATTGACTCTTTTTGCCTATAAATACCCCCTCACTTTTTTACCAAAGAGTCGTCTTTTCTCACATGGTCGTCAGCCCCAAAGCACCCTCAAACACAAGCAAAGTCTCTTAAACATCCTTCATACTTACCAAGGATAAAGCAAAGCACATTTTGACACAATCAAGCAAGGAAATATTAAACCTTCAACACATATACAATCTAGACTCAAGAAAAAGGACTCTCCTCATCGATAAACACTAAAGACCCTTATCTCTTTCAATTACATTACTTGCTTTGTCTACATCTACTCCATTCACAAGCTAGTGCTTGATCTCGGTGGTTTAACATCCATATAAGGTCTTTCTCTAGCCTATATTTAGTGATGATTGTATCAAGTGCAAACCCCTTTCACATGAACATATATTTTAGATTTTTATGTCACTTTTCATGAGCCTTGATCAATCAAAGAGTCATCACCCCTTGATGATCTCTTATGATAACTCTAACAACTTGTTTTCAATGTCTCGTTTGGCTATAATGTGAAGGACTAGGAGCAACTCCTACTTCAATAGGTCAACTCTCAAAACCCTAAATTTGAGCACATCATTTAAAAAACCATCTTTATAGGTTGATCTCCACTTAATCTCTCAATGGCCCCTTCCCCTTGCATCTTATTTATTGTAATTCATTTACATTATGCAAGTTTTTGTTTACTTTAGTCTATGATGAAGATATTTGGACATCTCCATTCTCTTTAGACTCAATCACTCTTTGACACTTTTTATGAGCAAACCCTAGGTGTACATCATACTTGAATGTACATTTAGGAGTTATCCTTAAGGCTCATTTCTTGTTCAAGCATCATAAAGCATGTTTTGATCTTGTTAATGCTCTTTTATCAATGATGTTCTAAGACTAAACCACATAAGTCTTCATGAACTAGACCCATATTGCCTAAGTTAAAGTATGTCATGGAAAAAGGTCTCTTGAGGCCCTAGTCTAAATTTAATTAGTAAATCTTCAGCTCATCATACCTCATACTTACATTGCATTGTAACTAATCTAACCTATTGACTCTTAAATCTTGCCTCTTATTACTTATTTTGATTGTTGTGATTTCATACATAATCCTTATTTTATATTGTAATTGCATGACCACTTTTATCTTATGCATTAATTATCCTAGGATTAAAACTAATTTATTCTCATCTTAATGCCAATTATTTGCACAAATTCACAAATTAAAATAAGTTTCTCAATATTGGATCTTCTCATGGTTTGAAGACCACTTACTTGGGTCAATTTAAGATTCAAATTCAAGGGTGACCAAACAGCCCGAAATATGTTGGTGGCGATTCCTTGACCTATTTCAATGTCTCAAAGTCGCGTAGTCGATTCTTATTAATGCGAAATATAGTAGGCCACTAGTGGGGGAGAGTTTCTTCCTCTTTTCTTAACCGAAAAAGGGAGGTTGGATTGTAAAAAATTGGGCTCTCTAGTAGAGATTCACTCGTCGAATCATTCACCCGAAACCTAGTTGGGTTCCCTAACTTTAATTAGCATGTAAAAAGCCCCTATAAAATTACTTATAATGAGTTTAAGTAAAGCTTCAAGAACTAGTTGTAGGGTATTCCCTCCATTATATTTTGTTCTTCTCATTTAGAATATTGTAGATTTTAGAGCCAAACTTTAACTACAAATTCTCCCTAATCTAGATGAAAAAATATATTTAGAACTTTTACAAATTTAAACATCAAAGAATTTGAGCTTATGGAGAGTGTGTCATGCCTTGTTAGTAGTCGGTTGATCTAACCTATTAAATTCTGAAATATGATACTTGAGGTAAGTCTAAGTTTGAGTCAAGCTAGAGGATATTGGATAACTGAGGGTCCTTGTTTTGTAGCATAGAAGTAGTACCACTTACTAACTGTTATTGATAATTAGGTTACTAACCATCATCCTCAAATGTTAAAAACAAAAACAAAATCCAAAATTGTAGTTACTAACCATCATCAATTATCCATAAGCTATTAATGTCTAACGCTATCAAGTTTTTCTCAGCTACTTAGATACAACGTCCTATCTAGTCATTGTTGAATACAACGTCAATAAATCATTAGATTTCATCACCCGATATTTATCATTTAATCACGGGTAATATCGACCATGTTTTCCCCTCTTTCTTGACACACTTCCACTATTGTGTCGCCTTTCTTGTGAGGATTATCATTTTATTTAATTTTGTTTAACCATGAAATTAAAATTGGTCTTTTTTTAAAAAAAAATTTAAGGTCATGGTTTCTAAAAGTAGGTCTTTTTGATTTGCCTAATTTAGCTTAGTTTTTAACGATTGGTATGTTAATGACATTTAAATAGGAATCTTATTAATTTTATATTACTTTCAAAATTTAATATTTGTATAAAACTAAGAAATTTGGTAAGAAATAAACAAGGTAAGAATGTCTATTTTGGTATTAATTAATCTAATATTGTTTAGACAAAATCTAGTAAGAAGAAATAATTTTATTGGATTATTATAAGCACAACATAGCAAATCCAAGTTCAATTCCAAGTTTTCCAATTATAATAAAATGAATTATTGAGCCAAGAACCTAAAACATTATTGCAAATAATAAAAATAAATTTGTTGAGGGATTTTTTTTTAGAATTCTAACTTGGAAAACTAGCAAGAATATGCTAAAAACAGTAAAAGATTTATTAAGAGTTTAGAGAGAAGTGAGAGCCAATTTTAGATGAGTTTCTTATTTATATATCTATCTTTTGATAATTTATATGGTGTATATATAGGTAAACTTTGATTTCGGACTAGAATTTAGCTAAAATTCTTATAATTGAGTCTCAAGATCTTAACACGTGTACCTTGTTACGCATCTCTCAATTAGGTTGTTTTTCTTTTCAATCAATAAGGATTGGGTATGGCGTGTGGTCATATTATCCAATTGCTCTTAGCCCTTAGCCTGCCACGTGCCACATTTTGATTATATTGAGTCTCCCAAGGGAGCTTGGATGATTGAGATGTATAATGCTAGAGATGACATATGTAGGGTTATTTTACATCACATCAAAAATCAATAGATGAGATCTAGAGTAAAAGGGCCCAAATTGGCACATGCTCGTGTCTAAATAAACGTTGGATCACGTAGGAAGAAAGTTTTATTAAGTCCAACTTTATATTATGTGTGATAGAGCGGAAGAAAATTTGGTTAAGACAAACTCTTTATCACTTATGATGCATGGGTACTTCATCGAAGAAGCGAACCATGTATCAAGTATGGCAAGTTTTTTTTAATTTCTTAGAGGAACTTTACTCTTTCATAATTTATTTTTATTATTTTTATATTATCTTTTAATAGAAAATTAATCTAAAAAGGATATTTTGATTATTTTTTTCAATACTTCATTAAAAAAGTTTTTAATTCCACATCTTTCTAATATTTAACTGTTATTTAATTAGTTTTCATGTATTCTCTTTTTTTAAGCATCTTGCACATGTATCCATTGTGGTTCTTGCACTTATGCAACCTAGTTTCTCACAAATTAAATTTTGTATTTTTTAAAAAAAGAATTGAAACAATCTTCTAATATTTTTTTTGAATTTAGTGAAACTTCTTTTCCAAAAAGGTTGTGAAAAGAGGTAAACACAAGAAATGTCATAACTTATAAAATTTTACTTTCATTCCTTTAGTGGTTGTAGAGATAACAATTCAATCCTAATTAGAATCGAGTCTAATCATATCCAAAGGAAAGTTTACGCCAAACCCATTTTAAGAAACTTTGAGTCTGAATCGGGAAAAAAGAAGTTCAATTTTGATTAGGAGAAGGGAAAGACTCATAACATGTACTTTGTCCAACCCAAATATGACCTAAATAATTCTAGCTCATGCTTAATATTTAAAGTATATATATTTATCATTTAAATGGAAAAAAAATTTTAAAAAAACTTTTGATTTATTTTTACTCCTGACTCTTCTAGTCTCCATCAGTTGCCATAGCCCTATCATCACTCTCAACACTCGGTTCCTCACTCCTTGAATAATGAATAAAATTTTGATTTGTCACTCATATTAGATTAACTAGATGTCAACCTCCCTTAATCAAAAGATTCATTTTTGGATGTGTTGTGTTTTCAAAAGTTTCCCAAGAATCAAGGACCTCATTACTACATCTATCAATTAGGCTAACAATCTGAATAAGAGTATATACTATATAGTCTAGTTTAATAGTAATTCGTTATGTTAAAACCTTTTTTTATCTAGTATATGAATATAGTTTAGGTTTAGGTGTCAATTTTCTAAGAAGGGTTTTAAAGTTATTTTACTTGTAAGAGTCTTTGATATTTAACAATGCTCTAAAGTAAATAGATTGTCATGTTTGCTATTTTTAAATTAATGTTCTTTTTGTAATATTCAATCAGATAATTTTATTAACTAATTATATGCTAATTTATCCTGTGTTAGGTTCATTTATGTTTCATTTGCACACGAAAAAATAATATTCATAAGACATTGGTTGAAAATTTAAAGAGTTTTAATTTGGCTTAAAAAGTTCCCACAACAATTATTAATAACTAGACAACTAATTATGCAGTTATAGATATATTGTTGCATGAAAAACTTACACCAGGCATACTTATTTTGAGTGGCACCTATTTGCATATGAGATGTTGTGCTCATATTTTAAATTTAGTTTTCAATGATGGATTAAAAATAATTAGTGGTGCAATTGAAAAAGTCTATAGTTTTTGTTGCCTTTTGCACACCCACTCCAAAGAGGTATGAAAGTTTGAAGATACTTACAATTTTGCTATAATTTAAATGACCAAGACACTAATTTAGATTGTAAGATGGGACAAAACTCATGTTATGAAATGTTCCAAGTTATACTCTAGTGTGTAGAAGTTTTAACTTTGTTGTCTACTAAAGTTGATAAAGAAGGAAAGAAAAAAATTCGTTTTTTCCAACTAAGGAGTAGTGGAAATTGTCTAATGACATTTGTGAGAGGTTGATATTATTTAGTGTGATGTTTTTCAGTCAAAAATAATCTCACCATAAATTTGTAGTTTGAATGAAGTTTGTAAAATTAAACTTACATTAAAAAAAATGGTTGTCTTGTGGGAATAAAGTTATAGTGTTGATAGATTCAAAAATGATTCTTAAGTTTGATATATATTGGGGTATTGTTAATATGTTGTCATTGGGGGCATCGATCTTGAATCCTAGGAAGAAAAATGGAATATGTATCTAATTACTTTGGAATTATTCATGGTGATAGTAGTGATTATGAACGTGAGCTGGTAAGGTGATTCTTACTTGATTTGGTTCTTGATAGGATGATAGGATAGTTGTGGACGATAACAAGTTCAATCTTTTAGCTTGGTGGCATACCAAATCAAGTACCCTACCTTCTCTATGATAGCAAGGGATCTTCTTGCGTTGCCTACTGCAACTGTTGCTTCAGAGAGTGTCTTAAGCACCTATGGTAGAGTCATCAGTCCCCATTATAGTAGACTTCATCCATACACTGCATAAAGTTTAGTGTGTCTTCAAAGTTGAAGGCTTTGTTATTTTCAAGGTAATTATCCAAATCTGATTTTTTTTCTTAACTCTTCATTTTTATATGCTTTTTATTTATATATTTAGTGTTATTCTTGTATTTATTAGATTATACAAAGGATGCATCTTCACTTTGCATTAGTTTTCGAATATTGAAAATGTGGAGCATAAGAAGGTGCATTGATATTAGATGGAAGTTTTTTTTTTCAAAAAATGTGGTTGTGTTTGAAAGATAATATTAATATTGTTTTAATTTTATTAAACAATAAAATATTTTTATTATGTTAATGTATGGACATATAGTAGAAGAATTAGAGAGGTACATTCGTGCCTCTTAGTTGGAGAAGATTAGTGAAACTTCTAATCTTTGAAAAGAATCAGTCATGTTTGTGCCCCCTGATGTTGAACCCAAACAAGTCCGTGCCTCAAATTGGCACGTATGTGCCCCTCCTGAGTTCAAAATAATGTGCTACTCTGTTAGGCACATGCCTCAATGTGTTTAGGCCCAAATTTCTCCTAGACCTTTTTATATCTTTCCTAGGTCTTTTCTTAGTATAAATACTTAAGACATATTTCATTTTGAGGAGAATTAGACTATTGTTCTAGTATAATTTATTTGCGATGAATGCTTTGTATTGCTTCAAGAATAGTTTTCAAATTTCATTTCAATCTAAGTATATATTTTTTTCTTATAATTTTCTTATTTTGTTTTAATCATGTCTTCTCTAATCATTTGCTTTATGTTTATATGTCCTATGCAAGAGTTCTCTAGTCTAGGGTTTGGATGAACCCTAATATGCATTGATGCATATTTGATCTTAATTTCATATTAACTTTACTTATATTCAATTCTTTTATCCTAAGGTTAGGGTTGTTCTCATTAATCGACTAGATTTTTTTTTTAATTAATGTAATTAATTTTGCAATAATAGGTGGTTCATAATTGAGTTTGAAACCCTAGTTTAAGGTGTTAAACATCATCGTGAAAGTAGATGACAAGATTATTAGGATGCTTTGAATGTTGTGTTTGATGTCTCACTTTTGCATGATTCCACGACAGTAGGCATAATTGCATTAAAGGAAGTTGTTGATACTCAAAGCGATCCTCAATATTATCTAGGGAGAATTCGTCTTAAGAATTATTTAATTATCCGAGTTTAGAGGGATATTGAGCATTTACTTGCATTTATTTAATGTGAGGATTTTTAAACTTAGATGTCTTTAATTATCGAATAAAAATTTATTTTCATTTGCATTAGTTAGAACTAGCACTAGTATAATCATATTTTCTAACTTTGTTACCCGTTAGTAGAAATTCAAGTCAATTTACCTGTTTAATCCGCTAGTCTCTTGGGATTTGATCCCACTTTCTCGATTACAGCCGAGCTCGAGCTCGAGCTTGGCTAAGCTCAACTCAAACTCGAAAGCTCCGACTCAAGCTCAACTCGAGCTCGAAAGCTCGCGAGCTTCAAAATCAAAGCTCGAGCTCGGCTCGAAAAACAGATTATCAAGCTCGACTCGAACTCGAAGCCCGGCTCTTACACGAGCTCGAAGCTCAGCTCATATACGAACTCGAAGCTCGGCTCATACACAAGCCCGAAGCTCGAACTTTAACAAAGCTCAAGCTAAAGCTCAATAAATAAATAATCAAAACCCAACATTAATTTAGTCAATAATTATTCACTTGCTTAACCTTAAAGTCTAAGACTTAAGGAAGCATTTAAGAAAGCCCAACAAAAATTAAAATTTGTAGGCTGCTCTTATGCTAACAGTTATTATAGTCATTTCCTATTTATAGACCTCACCAGTGCTTAAGTTTTATTTACTCTTCAATGTGGGACTATGCATGTGTTGTTCTTTCAACAGGCACTTTCACCCTCTTGTTCTTTCTCTTCAGTACAAAGTGAACTAGCCTGCGACTGCGAGGCTTAGCCTGCCACACTCTCGCCGTGAACTAGCCTGCGAGGGGGGGGGGGGGGGGGGGGGGGGGGGGGGGGCTATGCAGGGGGGTCTATGTAGGGAGGGGCTGTGTAGGGGGGTTTGTGAAGGGGGGTCTGTGCAGGGGGGGCTGTGTTGAAGCATCTGTGCAGGGGGGTTGTGTAGGGAGGCATCTGTGCATAGGGGGGGTCTATGCAGGGAGGGGCTGTGCAGGGGGGGCTATGTAGGGGGGATATTATATGGCAGTATGCTGATGTGCAAAACTGAAGCTTGCAACTGAATTGTCCCCATTCAGCTTGGACACTAAGAACTTCTCGCAGTATGTCTTCAAATGTTTCACTTCATATTTCTCAGCTAGAATTAAGAGATTACAAGCCAGTTGCTCATCAAGGGATGCTTAAGTAGTGTACAAGTAGTTGACGAAAGCTCGCAGGGCATCGTAGGACACATCACTGATACTAATGGTGCTACTCTGACGCAAGTAATGGAGCTCCACCATGTTTTTGACTTGCTGCTGCTTACCACAAATGCTTCGTAACATCTTTAGTTCTTTATCCATCACTACACTACACTACACTACACATGTCACGATGAGTCATATGGATGAAGATTTTGGAACAAGCTTTATGGTTTGGCTAACCTTTGCGTAGTCAATTTGCCTCTGCAAATCTTTCATCAACTTGGTTACCTCTTCATTCTTCTCCTAAAGCTATATTGCATATGATTGCCTGAGAAATGGATGGGTGATGACATGATTAGGGAATTAATATAGAGCATTGGTCATGATTAACAAAGAAAGGTAAAATAGGAGTTTGTGTATACGTTCCCTTCCCATGTTCAATAGTTTCTTCAGATAGTGGGATTTGTAATGCATTGCCTTCCAATGTTCAATAAGTTGATTATTATGATTTTTTAACAATTTATAGTATTATAAATTATCCTTTTTTCTACAAAATAATAACAAAATTAGGAATATAGTTGATAAAGGTTGAGACTTGACCTGGTCAAACCCAAACCGGTCAAACCCGAATCAAATCTAGACCAAATTAATTAAGTAAATAACTGATTGAACCCAATCCGATTATTAACCCGAAACCGAACCGATCCAAAAATATTAAAAACCCGTTTCAACCCGACCCGACAGTACCAAATCCGTTAGTACCGAATCAAACCCGTACCGACAACCCAAACTGACACGCCTATTGATCATCAATCATCATATTTTTTTTAACTTTATTTAGTAGTACTTTAGATTCATCACGGTATATGACATATCATATGTATTTTGTTAAAAATTATAAGGTTAGAAACTTAGAAATATATGAATAATATAAGTTATATAAGTGTATAACTCTAATTTTGTTTAAATGGTTTCATGTGTCATAAATTTCTTAATTAGATCATATGTGTCATCATAACATGACACTTGGCTGAAAGTTATGCTGTAAAAAATTGACCTGACCCAAATGACCGAAACAAACTATAATTCAAGACAACATGTTATAGAACCGACCTGTAGTGACTCATGACCTTTTTTATTTTAAATATAAAATTAATCAAAAATATATTATTTTATGAATATACTAAATATAAAAGAACCGAGCTTCACATGGGCTTTTCGAGTCGAGCTTCTAACTAGCTTTCGAGTTAAGCTTCAAACAAGGTTTCGAGTCGAGCTTCAAACGAGCTTTCGAGTCGAGCTTCTAACGAGCTTTTTGAGTCGAGCTTCTAACGAGCTTTCGAGTCGAGCTTCTAACGAGCTTTCGAGTCGAGCATCTAACGAGCTTTCGAGTCGAGCTTCTAACGATCTTGATTCGAGCTTCTCACGAGCTTTTCGAGTCGAGTTGGACTTTGCTCAACTCGGCTCGTTATCTTATCGAGCCGAGTTTGAGTTCGAATCGAGTCCACTCGAGTCAAGCTTTGACTGAGTTTTGACCGAGTCGAGCTCGAGCTGCTCATGAGTAGCTCAACTCGATAAGCACCCCTACTTTTGATAGGTTTTGATAGCCTAATCATAATATAATTTTTTTATTTTTTAAATATAGTTTTTAAGGGAATTACAACAATAACGAAATTGCCAAGAAAGTAGTAAGAAAATCACACAATAAAAAAATTAAGCAAATTTCGAATCATAATGGAGGTCTTATGGATTAGATAAGATTTAGAGGTCCAAATTATTAATTATTTGAACTCGGAGTATATGGATTCAAACTCGAATCCAGAAGGAGGTCCGAAAACTTCGTGGATCGAAGTTGGATCTTGCTAGGTCTGAACTGAATCCGACCCCTTGTGATTCCTTGGTGGATAGTTAGACTTAGACATATGTCACATATGAATGTGTCGAATCGTGTTGAGGAAACGTGTTCACTTCAATAGTAATCGAGTCTGGTTGAAACATGTTGCCTTTTATTTTTCGGATTGGTAATTAACTCGATCAAGTTTAATCAGTTATTTGGTTACTCGAGTAAGAATATGATCATATTTGGTTTGGGTTCATGATTAATTTAGGTCAATCTAGTTTGAATTCAAACAAATTAAGATGATTTATGTTACATTTGGATGAACTTTTTGGTTGAGTCGCATCGGGTATTTTCGAATCAATATGATATGGATTTGGATGGTTTAAGACAGTTTATTTTAGGGATTTCTATTAGTCATTTATTACAAGTCATCTTGGTTTCGGGTTGAAATTTGAGTAGGTTTGTAAATCTTGTAGTACTTAAAATCAAGTTATTATTAATTCATGATTCAATTTTTTACTTTCATTTTGTTATGTTAATCTCATATCATAACAAGTTATGACCTCCTATTTCACTAGTTGCTACTATTTGATAGTTAATTCTTTAATAATGATGATGTATTGTATTTACGTTGTCATGTCCATAAGTAATTTTAAAAATAAATAAGGTGATGACTGATATTGAACAAGTATGTGATGTATATTATTTATGTGACGTTATATTATGATATCAACCATCTATGTATTAAATATGGATTAACATTGACTTTGTTGTACCGATTATTATGAACATTGCGTTCCTTATCCAATCGCCCAGTCCCTCAAATCTTATGTTATCGGCATAATTATTACAACTTTTTTACGATCTATATAATATTTTGAATTTCATTAAAACTTAAAGAATAATAACTTTGAAAAACACTTTTAAAGTTTAAGAATTTAGTGTCATAGTATGCCATGGGTAAATCAACTACGGAGTTGTTAACATGTTGGTTTTAAATTTGTAGGTTTGGGTTATTGGTCCTAATCAAATGGACATTATCAGTTAGTTGTCGGATTGAATCAGTTTCGTGCTTAATTCGGAAGGTGAAGTCAATTTCGGATCAAATCGTCTCCAAACTGATAGATGGCGGATTCGGATAAAAAACTTTTGAGTTGGCTTCAGATTTTGTTGTATAAGATCATAGTTTCAATTTTGAGGTTGTAGACCAGGTTGGATTCACCCGATTTGGCTCGATATCAGGTAGATTAGCCGTTTGGGTTGAACAGCTCCATGACGGGGAAATTCATAGAATACATCATCAGCTACAACTGCTATTACTCCTGCTGCTCTGTGTAGCTGTCTGTGACTTGTCAAGCACAAGAAGCAGTCCCACGTTGTGCTTCCGCCTTGATGGTAGCATTTTATTACTCTGACTAATGAATTAATCCTCCTGTTTTTTCTGCTGCTAATCATCATTTTCTATGAGATCTGCTCGCTTCTTTGTTATCTATGTCTTTTTCACTGTTCATTCCCACGTGATGTTCACTCTTGCCTTAGTCAGTCTCTCTAGTTGGGTCCTTATATTTGCCCAATCTTCCTTATATTTCACAAATTTGCAGGTTCTCTTATCTGGGTTCTTCTGCTTTTGCCTCCTCTTCAAGGTCCTACCTTTTCCCTTTCTTTTACTTTATTTTATGCTGTTACAACTTCATGAACTTGAGGCCTTGAGCTCTATTAATTTTCCATTTCCCTTTTCTCAGAAGTCAATGAGTTGAAATTGATTGATTTAAAAATGAAAATGTAATTTGGGGGTGTATATTTTTTTAATTGGTGGATGGTGTCGCAAAAGGTTGCGAGCTAAACACGATTTGGTACCTGGTGTTTGGGTATCACTCAAGACTTTAACTGACTATGCTAGTTGACCTCAACTTTAATTTGGGTTTATTTTAGATACTACTATAATTTGTAATTTCTCTATTCGGGTTTGTTGTGTTTCTTTACTTTTATGTGCTATAATTTGCCCATATGATTTTGGCTAGTTGTGGTAACTATTAACTGTTAAGGTACATATTTTTTTTTTGTTTTGTGATGAGGATAGTGTAATCTTTTGAGTTTGTCAGAATGGATAAAGATTGAAAGAGAATAGGAAACGGAAATGGGTACTTTACTACTTATTGGTCCTGCCATTCTTCTGTAACCAGTTGGTAAAATTGAGTTGGCATGCTACAAATAATGATGATGCGACGTTGTTATGAAGTTTTTTTAGTAAGCTCAAAATAGACCTTATATGGTGTACAGAAGAAAAGAGAGGAAATCAATGAATTTCATTTATGAATGCTTCAAGTGGCAAAGATGGTTGGGAGCTTGTACTTCAATTTTCTGTTAACTCGTATTTTGAAAGTGACTAATAATTATTGAGTATTGAAGTGCTACTCATATGTCCTGTATCTTTAAAATTTTGATAGGTTTGATTGTTGAAGTTTGCTACTTCATCTTTAAAGCCAGCCTGTTTTGGGCTGATCGGAGATGCGAAGATGCTGAAAAAGGGAAAAATTGCCTGTTATCGAGAAATATTGGATGAGACACTAGCTTCAGACGATCTTACTGATGGGAAGAAGCTAAAGGCTCTTGTTAAAGATCTGATTTTACGATCGTCGTACAATAAAACCATAGGTTGGCGTTCGTTAAGTTATTTGGTAATTTTGCTGCTATGTCAGCTGTTTTGAGTTGATGGAAGCCCTGAACATATAACAGCCAATGATTTTCGTGCTTATTTCTTTATCATCTTGCAGATAATATTGATAATATTACTGAACAAAGGGCCATGGAAGTGACAAATTTTCTTGAGATGCTGAGGAGTGCTTCCGAAAATTGTAATGCTCCTTCTCATGAGACTCATCATACAAGTTGGAAAGTAAGCAATTATTTTTCTTAGCTACTAAGGAAAATATGTGAATAAATTTGATAGATTATGTCATACCACAAGGGTTAGACAACAAAAATCATAATAGACTGCTCTGTCTAATGCCCATGATTTTTTATTAGAGCAACATTTGGTCTTTGCTGCTTCCTCATTCATAACCCCTAACTCCGTGCCTTGAATAAGCTTTTCGCTGAGGTGCGGGGCTGTGTGGGTATGTGACTGAGTACATAGAGGCTATATTTCTCTATATCTTTGATCTGAATGTGTTAACTGCCTACAACTTTGTTGAAGTGAAGCAGATTTAGTTTATTGAACCAGTTTAATTTAGTCCGTTACAATACAAGCATGAAGTTTTCTATCTCTTTGTTTAATATGATGTTTTATCAAAGAAATAGTTTAGTTTGAGCTGCGTAATGCTTTTTTATATTATTTTTTGAGAGAAAATGCAGAGCTCAATTAATCAGTAATGTCCAAAGTAGGCAGTAATACAATGCTTTGAGGGAAGGAACTAAAACATAGACATCCCGAGTGACCCTCCAAATTATCCCTAGCTACAAGATGGGCGACGGTATTACCGTGCCTTTTAACATGAGAAAAATGACAATTATTAAAATAGGCTCTAGCATTTCTGATATCATTATACACGTTCATTGGAGATCGGCCATCGAAATCCTTGCATAAACCGTTGACAACATTTGCAGCATCCGTCTCCACCCAAAACCTTCGTGCAAGGGAAACACCATGCCGGACAGCCTGAGCTTCAATTGTTTCGGGGTCTGCCATTGCTATGCTTTTGGTTGCTGTCAGCTTTCTCTCTCCTCTGTCATCTCTAATAACGACACCCTATAGGGGATGATGATCTTGAATGAGTGAATGGTATAGCCTTATGGATTGTAACACTTGGGAACTCCAGCTGAGCTTGAATAAATTGTTGGGCTATCTTGTTTTACTTAGCTCACTGTATATCATTTTCAATTTTCTTTTCGTTGGTGAATCTTCTTTAGTTTTGTCTTTTATACTTTTAGAACTTATCATCATTTGTTTTCGTTTTTATGGGTTGAAGTTGTTTGATATCATTTGATTAATCCTATCTAACACAGTAGCAGTGTCAGTTTGCTTATTCCAAGAAATATGGGCTGAATTTGTGTTTTAAAGTAATGGCGTACTCTAAACTGTTTGGAGTGAACTCTTGTCAGAGACCAGTTTACTCATAGTTGATTACATGGGAATTTCTTCACTTTATAGTTTCAGCGAATGTAGCTGAAGTATATGTACTTTAACAGTTGAAACAGGATACTGAAGATTACCGTGTCATGTATCGAGAGGGACCTGTAGGTTCTCCATTTCATTCACTGCTCGTGGAAGGTTATATAGATGCTCCTCTGGATGTTTGTAAGCCAAACCACCATAGTTATCTTTGATTAATCTATCTTGTCATCTTCATGCCATTTAGTGATTGGAACAAGTTGATAAATTAATGAAGTTACGCATCTTTGTAGGTCTATGTGTTTCTTGGGAAACAGCCCTCTATCCACGATGGTAACTATTATTGCTTAATCATCTTGTAGATGAAGAATACTTTGTCATTTGATGCTTGACTGATTCTTTCTGCTTATCATTCTAGGTTCCCTGAAATATTTATTCCCACTTTCAAGGTCACAGAAGCCAAGAGTTTGCAGAAGGTCAGGATTGGTGAACAGATATCCTTAGTGAGGTTTGTGATAAAACATTAAACAATAAGCTTCCCTGATTTGATCTCACTGATTTTTGTATGTGGGTGCTGAATATTTTTGTACTCTTTGGAAGAAAGGGTGAAGCTTTCGTGGCCAATGTCCAGTAGAGAGGGTCTTCTCCACTATTTTGCATTTGAGTACTTGGAAAATGATCTTGTTGTGGTTCTTATAAACACGGTAATTTCTTAGTGTACGCCAAACATAAGAATTTTCTCAACTCTAAATGTTACTCTAATATCAAAGGTGTATATTCAATTTGCTCTGCATAGATTCCTGATGCAGACAGCATTCAGTTGGAAACCCATGGCTTCACCAATGAGGGAATACCGAAAGCCGATAACACCGTTAGGATTGATTTAGTGGGAGGTTTCGCTTTGCAAAAAGTGACAGAAAACAGAAGTTACTTTAGGTGCGTTGTTATTACTAGGTGCTTCTAGGCTTTACTGATAACTGTATTCTACGTCACTGTGTGAATGTTGTTACTAGGTTCTTATAGATAATAATCAGATATCTGATTTATTGCTTAGATGTTATCTTTTATGTTAGAAAATCAAGTTTCTGCAATTTTTGAAAGAAAAAAAAATTGACCAGTCTTTTCTATAAGGTGAAATGGCCATTTAGAGTTAATTTTTTTCAGAAAGATAGATTTAGAAGAGCATATGCTCACAAGACTTGACCTCATTTACACTAAAAACTAATTTCTGTTCAATTTATAACACTGGAGCACGTTTCCTCCTCTGATTGTCATCAGAAATTATAGTCTCAAATTCTCGATGTGTGTTCTTGTCCCAACATTTTATACAAAGACCATCACATTAATTGGCTTAATATAGCTTGCATCAGAGGAGGTTCATTAGCTTAATATAGCCTGCATTAGAGGAAATTAGGCTAATGTGAAGCCCAAGTCCTCCTGGTTTGGTCATTCTTTCCTCTTTGTGACTGGGGATATTCTATTTGTCAAAGTCAGCTTATGCTGCATTAATAAGAGATGTGAAAAGAACAAGTTGAAAATATGGTATTTGGATTTTACTAAATTAGCATATAGAAAACATCTACCAAAAAAAAAAAAAAACTGTAATTTTACAAAAAAAAAAAAAAAAAAAAAAAAAATTGTGCACAAGTTTCAGTTCATATTTCACTATGGGTTGAATGTGAAGGAGATCATGTTAATCTGACATGATCTAGGAGAGAATGTGGTTTAGAGTTCTCGAAATAAAAAGTTCTTTTTTATTTTGGTAATTATAAACCAAAACTTCCTAAAATTGGGTGAGCTTCATGTGATTTTCGTATAACAAAAAAAGTCAATGCCAATAAAATGGAGCAGCTATTATCCACAAAAATAACTGAGTGCATTGATGACTAAGTAAATCATCATGGCACATATTTCATGGATTAATTGCTCTCACTGCAATTTTAATCTTATCACTTCATATGTTTACTTGAATTTTTTTACTTGCTGTATGCAGGACTATAGGCAACGTGGACATTAAACTGGATTTCGTTCCTCCATCACTTATAAATTTCATATCCAGACAAGTGATTGGCAGTGGTTTTAAGTTCTATAAGAAGGTAACAAAGCCAATTTTCTTATGCTCAGATTTTCGAGGATATTGAACTTCTCATAGATGGAAGTTAGATAGAGCAGTAGAGGTTGGTGGTGGCAAGATGCACCATAGGTTGTGTCACGGGGTAATTTTTTTCGATGTACCCTGTGATGGCGTTAGAAAATCTAACCAGCCTACTTACGGAATATCACTCTATGCACAATTGTGGCTCAACTCAATTTATCATTGCCAAATAATAAAAAGCGTACAATGCAGATTTTCTGGATGCCTTGGACACGCCCCAAGGTCTCCTTTATATAGACAGGGGAAAGCATGCATGAACATACACGAATATATTACAATAATGCCCTCTAGGCGGTTACACATTCTGTATAATGAATCATACACTAGAACATGTGTCCCATGCAACGTAACTGCCCATTCAATTCCGCCTTTGCCCCCTTGCCTCTCAGTCTCTGCCTTTAAGCATAACTGCTAATGCATATGCCATGCGCATGCATTCCCTTTGAACCAGTCAAAGCATAAGTGCCATCCATGTGCCGCGCACATGCACGCCCCAACACAGCAGCGACCCAAGCCACTGGACTTAGTCCATACCCAGCTAAGTTCCATGACTTAGTCCACCGCCGAGCTAGCTTCAGTCCACCGCCAAGCTAGCATCAGTCCACCGCATAGTCAACACTAGGTCTTCGTCTCATTGAGCTAACAACAACTCAGTGCGTCAGCTAGGCAACTCTAGGGTAGCTCAATTCAGCTCATGTAGCAACTCTAGGCTTACGAAGACATGGCATCGTAGCCCACACAATGTCCCATAACATTACTAGCTCACGAATGCCACACTCCGTAGCTAACTTTGTCTCACATAGCCTATGCCCACCACTAGCATAGCCCAGCTCCTACTAAGCATCGCTATATATGTATACCGTCATTAGTTCACTAAGGCATCAAGGCCGGTGCCATGGTCTTGTGCAATGGCCCACACCATGCAGCACTCCCCCAAGGCACCGCCTATGAGCGCCCATGGACCTCAGAGACCACCACCCCCTAAAGAGGCTTATTTAGCAGAACCTATCAATCTTAAGTGAACCCTCAATTGACAGTAACATAATAATGGGCTCTTAGACCCTTAAAGGTGTCTAAGGACCCAATCCAATTGCTCAATAAGACTTCATATTCATTCCTTAATGTATACATACATATTCTATGATATATTACACAAGGGTTGACATTCGAATACCTTAGACTATTTTGGACTGGTGCGCGCGTAACCACACCATAGGGTTAGCTATGCTTGACTTACTTGGCTTCAAACCATGAACCAAGTAGTGTTGTGCCACACAACACATTGTGTCTTTGCCTCGACACTAGGGAGTCTTACAAACCTCCCCCACTTGAAGAACTTGACGCCCTCGTCAAGTAGTCTTCAATCTGAGCCTCGAACTGCCACAACGTTGTATCACGTTCCCACGAAGCTTCAGCTTCTGGCAGTTCTTCCACAACACCAAGTATTCAACTCGGCGGTTCTTTTTACTCTGGTCCAACACTCGCCTATCCAGAATTCTTTCCACTTCCTTAGTGAATTGCTTCCGGACAGTAGGCGGATTCCTCTTCACAATAGGATGAAGTCCTTCCGTATCTTTATGATACGACTTGAGATAGCTCACATCGAATGTGGGGTGCACCTTCAATCTCTCAGGTTGAAACTGAGTTTCAACCTATAGGCAACAACACCAATTTTCTTAACAATCTCAAATGGACCATCATACCTAGGAATCAAGGACCTGTGCGTTGACTTTGTACTTATGTGATCTGGGGTGTAAGCTTCAGCAAAACTTTATCCCCGACACTGAATTCTAAAGGTCGCCTACCTTTGTCAGCATACTTTTTCATACGATGAGACGCCTGCTCAAGGCTATCACGCGCCTCATTCATCAACTCTTGATGACCCAAAGCAAATCGATGTGCTGCTGGACAGCCCGCATCTTTCCCCTGCTTTACGATTTCATGTGGACTCATAGCCAACCCATAGCCAACTCAAACGGACTCATCCCTGTTGAGGAGCTCTTATGCAAGTTGTAATTGAATTGCGCAGGATCACGCAACTTTAGCCAATTCTTTTGGGTAGCAGTCACATAATGCCGCAAGTTCTCTTTAAGCAATGCATTGATCCGTTCCGTTTGACCATATGTCTGCGGATGATTAGCTGTTGAGAACTTCAACTCGGATCCCAACATGTTAAACAAAGCAGTCCAAAAACGCCCCATAAACCTGGTGTCTCGATCACTTACAATGTCCCTTGGTAGGCCGAAGTATTTCACAACGTGCCCTAAAAACAGCTTTGCCGCTTCCTCCGCAGGACAAGCATTTAGTGCTGGAATAAACGCCGCATACTTTGAGAAACGATCAACAACCATAAAAGAACACATACCGTTAACATTAGGGAATCTATAGATGAAATCCATCAAAACAGACACCCAAGGCTTCTCTACAATGGACAATGGCTGGAGCAATCCCGCCTCTTTTCGCCTTTCAGTCTTGTCAACTTGGCACACATGGCATGATTTTACATATGCCTCCACTTTGTCATGCATTTTCGGCCAAAAATAGCTTCTCTCAAGTAATGCCAGCGTCCTTCCCCTTCTTGGATGACCCGCCCATGTTGCATCATGAACTGATCGCATCAATTCTTGGCGCAACTTACCCGAGGGAACATATAGCCTTCTCCCCTGAGCCATCAATAACCCATCCTCGATCCAATACCTCCGTACTGAACCATCCTTCACTGACCTATACAGCCGCTCATATTCATGCTTCTTTGATTTGCTGAGTAAAATCTGTCTCTACGCTGGACAGGCCGCAACGAACTCTTGCGCCTTCCTATTCAGCGCATCTGGCACTTGGTTATGCCTGTGAGGCTTGTGCTGCCATGCGAAGTCATATTCTTCAAGGAATTCTATCCAACGTGTCTGCTTAAGGGACAGAGTCTTCAGAGACTGGAAGAAAGTGTTAGCCACATTATCATTGAGAACCACAAACTTTGTTCCCAACAGATAATGCCTCCAAACTCTTAGGCAATGCACCACTGCCAACATTTCCTTCTCATGGGTTGAATATTTCTCCTCTGCCTCCTTGAGCTTTCGCCCTTCGAAAGCTATTGGTCGCCCATCTTGAACCAGAACCCCACCAAGGGCTCTACCAGTTGCATCGATGTGTACCTCAAACGGTTTATCAAATTCTGGGAGCTTAAGCACAAGCTCTGAGATGATTGCAGTCTTTATATTACTGAATGCTTTTACACATTTTTCTGACAGACACACGTCTCGCCTTTCCTTAGCAAATTAGTGAGTGTTGAGACCAACTGAGAATAACCCTTAATGAACTTACGATAGTAATTGGCCAAACTCAAGAACAATCGCAATTCTGAAACAGATTTGGGGTTTTCCCAATTCACAATGGCCTCAACCTTCGACTCATCCATTCTCACCTGCCCTTTGCTAATCAAATGTCCCAAAAACCTTATTTTACGCCTAGCAAATTCACATAATTCCCTTTTAACATACAGCTCATATTTTTTTACCTGCTCAAATACTAGGCGAAGATGTTCAACATGCTGAGACAAGATAAATAACCCAACACTTATCGAGATACTCATAAAGCACATCATTCATTAGATTGCAGAAGGTAGTCGGAGCATTGGTTAGCCCAAACGGCATTACAAGAAACTCATAACTACCATATCTAGTAATACAAGACGTCTTACCCTCATCCCCTTCCGCAATCCTAACCTGGCAGTACCCTAGATCCAACTTTGTGAAATAAGTCGCCTTGGCCAGCCTATCAAATAGGTCATCCGTTCTAGGAATTGGGTACTTGTTCTTGATCATGACCTTGTTCAGGGTACGATAGTCAACACACATTCGAAAAGTACCATCACTCTTCTTTGGAACAGAACAGGAGCGCCATATGGGGCCTTCAAAGGATGGATGAATCCAGACTTCAGCAAATTATCGAGTTGCTTTCGCAACTCGACCAACTCAGAAGTACCCATCCGATAAGGTGCTTTGGCAGGAGGTCTTGCACCTGGCTCCAGTTCTATGGCGTGATCAACGGCACGCCTAGGAGGTAATTTCTTTGGGAGATCCTCAGGCATGATCCCCTGGTATTCCTCCAACAAATCCATCACAACATCAGGCACCTCTGCCTGAACATCCTTCTTCGTTTCCACCAAGGCAGCAATGAACGTCTGTTCATCTTGCCTAAGACCTTTCTTATCCTGCAGCCCTTAGTAGTAATGGAAGAATTGGTTTTTGACGTACCTTGTACATAGCAAGGGGTTTTCTCATCCCCAATTAACACTCTACCCAAGTGAGGGAAAATGAAGGCTTTCGCAGTGTTGAAAAACTAGATCATAGTCATCCATAGATACGGCAAGCAAATCAACCGTGCCGCTCCACTCACCTATGGACACCTTCACGTCCTTAACCAACCCGGATGATTTTGCCGTTGAATTCACAACTTTCATTGTATGGGTAGAGGGATCCACTTGCAGCCCCATCTTCATTGCAATCTCCATCTTAATGAAATTGTGGGTCGCCCCCGTATCCATCATTGCCAACATCTCTTTCCCATTGACGTTCACATTACAATACATGAGCCCGTCAATAGGCTTAGAAGCTTCACCATTCATGGCACTTAAAACTTTCATCGTGCCCATTTGATGAGTCTCTTTCTCTTTCCCCTTGGAGGATTCTCCTACATTCTTCCCGCCTAACAACCCAAAAAGTTGTTGGCGTTTGGGACAGTTTCAGGCCAAATGTGGCCCTTTACAAATGAAACAACCATCAGAAAACCAGGGTTTCTTGGCACTGCCCCCATCATCTCTCTTAATTCCCAAACCCTCGGTCTTCTCAACCTTGGTCCAAGGCTTCTTTCCGAATTTGCGTTTCTGCCCCCGGTTGTTTGATTTCTCAAACTTCCCTTTACTTTTGCCACTGCTCTCCGTGGCAAGAGTATTAGATTTCCAATCCACCAGCGCCTCTGCCGCAACAATGGCGTTATTTAAATCATCAACCTTCTGTCGCCTTAATTCCGTTTGAGCCCAAGGCTTCAAACCTGACAAAAATTGAAACAACTTGTCCTCTTCACATAGAATGAATGTCAATCATTAAAGACAAAAATTCCTTGACATACTCGCGGATAGTGCCAAAGTGCTTCAAACCCTGCAACTTATCCCTGGCCACCCACGATGTATTATTGGGCAGGAACTGCTTTCGCAATTCCTCCTTCATTATCTCCCACGAGGAGATTTGGTCCTTCCCGGATGACCTATCCGCCTCCAACCGAGATCGCCACCATAATATAGCGTCTCCTGCAAGATATAAGGCAGCAATATCCACCTTTTGATCTTCCCTATGTCCCGACACTTTGAAGAAGTGCTCCATGTCCCATAGAAAATTCTCTAGGACTTTAGAATCCCTGTTTCCCTCGAACGCCTTAGGATCTGGGATCTTCATCATGTCTGGCGGACTAGAGGAAGATACACTGGGAGCACTAACTGCCTTCTTTAAACTCGCCAACTCCTCCCTCAAATAAGTGAGTTCGGAGTTTGTTTCCATCAATTTTTCGTGGAATTCCTCGGGAATTCCACCGACACCATTCACCGAATCCCGCTGCTTATCAATGACGGTCTTCAGCATGCTATTCATCTCCGTTAATTGATCGAAGATGACTTGAATGGACTCTCGGACCGTAGTGGTCGGAAGTTCATCCTCACTAGCGCATCCTAAGTAATTCTCGATACGCTGTATTTGAACCTTCGAAGATTTTTGAGGCATTCTTTCCGACCGATTCTCTGCTTCGTATAATCTACGAAAGAAAGGAAGTCTGCTTGGACTGAGCGCCATATTATCGAACCAAAACCTGGCTCTAATACCAAAATGTCACGGGGTAATTTTTTTGAACCAGTCAAAGCCCCAACACAACAGCGACCCAGTCCACGCCCAGCCAAGCCACTGGACTTAGTCCATACCCAGCTAAGTTCCATGACTTAGTCCACCGCCGAGCTAGCATCAGTCCAACGCATAGTCAACACTAGGTCTTCGTCTCATTGAGCTAACAACAACTCAATGTGTCAGCTAGGCAACTCAAGGGCAGCTCAATTCAGCTCATGTAGCAACTCTAGGCTTACGAAGTCATGGCATCGTAGCCCACGCAATGTCCCATAACATTACTAACTCACTAATGCCACACTCCGTAGCTAGCTTTGCCTCACATAGCCTATGCCCACCACTAGCATAGCCCAGCTCCTACTAAGCATCGCTATATATGTATACCGTCATTAGTTCACTAAGGCATCAAGGCCGGTGCCATGGTCTTGTGCAATGGCCCACACCATGCAGCACTCCCCCAAGGCACCACCTATGAGCGCCCATGGACCCCGCCCATGGACCTCAGAGACCACCACCCCCTAAAGAGGCTTATTTAGCAGAACCTATCAATCTTAAGTGAACCCTCAATTGACAGTAACATAATAATGGGCTCTTAGACCCTTAAAGGTGTCTAAGGACCCAATCCAATTGCTCAATAAGACTTCATATTCATTCCTTAATGTATACATACATATTCTATGATATATTACACAAGGGTTGACATTCGAATACCTTAGACTATTTTGGACTGGTGCGTGCATAACCACACCATAGGGTTACTAGCTATGCTTGACTTACTTGGCTTCAAACCATGAACCAAGTAGTGTTATGCCACACATCACATTGTTTCTTTGCCTCGACACTAAGGAGTCTTACAGGTTGCATAGTGAGTTAGTAGCCTTTTTTTCATTCTTATTATGTATAGAGCTTGTGAGCTACTGGATAACCAATTGAGAATCAAGATCATTTTTCTTTTGACGAGTGCAAGATCCTATTTTAGAACCTACCTATGTGTCCTGTGCCAAAGGGTCTTCTCTCATGGCCTGTCCTATTTCTTCTCCCTAGCAGATTTCCAATCAGTGTGCAAGTAGATTGTTTTGGCTGCCACACTGTATCTTGAAATCAAGTTTGAGCCATTGTTGCTGATATCAAGAATGGAATTCGGATTTGATATTTGAAGAGTGACTGATTTAGGGTGAACTTTCTTGACAAAGTAAGATGAAACTTGGGGAAAATTTGTTGAACTAAATTAGATGATTGGATGTTATTTTCCCCTTGGTTTTAGTTTGTTGGTAACATGCTGGAAGTTTTTATTTTTCGGGAGATTGTTCTTACTCATAGAGAATAATGGGCTTTCCTTCTTTCCTGAGTCTCAAAATAGCTATCATTTGTTGAAAAATTATAAAGAGGACAAAAAAAGATATTAGAGAATATATGAAGTTCAATAATGATAAAACTTGAAGCTTTATTTTAGACATAGCATGTAGGTCAACCTCTGTAACTATAGCCAAGATTTAAAACAGATCTTGTACCATAAGATATTCTAGACACATGCCGTTGTCCACAATAAGGATCGAGTAACGTGTTCTTCTATGCTTTTGTATCTGAATAATCTCTTCAGCAATGCTGACATTTGGTGTTATGGCAGATAGTTGCTTCTGTATCTAATGGAGATGAAGCTTTTGCCCAGGCGTTGACTGATCCCCTTTATGGTCGAATACGTCAAACTGTATACTCTAACAATGAATCAGATAAGAGCCTCAGAAAACAAGGCATTCAAGACTACACAGTCAAAAACAACGGGGAGCAGAAAACTGACATGAAAAATGCATCTAGTAAGGATGATGAGAAGATTCTTGGCAATGATCATTTTAATATATCTTCAGAGGGGTGCAAACCAATTGATAATGAGATTGAAGAAGAACAGATCAAAGAGAGTAATGGCCATGGTAGCAGAAACTTATTGCAGGACAAACCAATCAGCGAGATTGAAGAAGAGATGAAAGGAAGCGAAAATGGAATTGTGAATAATATTGGAGATGCAAAGGAAAAGGAATGCCACGGTTCTACTGGTCAACCTCAATCAGTGAACTTCAATAAAAATGTGCCAATAAGTCCTCAGGTGGAGAAAGCTCTAGGTACTTTGGATAAATTGATAAGAGTTGTCAAAGAGAATAGACTCAAAGGTCAGAGTTGTATTCAACCTGGCCCTAAGATAGATGGGGGTGCATCTATATCCTCAACAATGGATAAACATATGAAATGGGTAGATGAGCTGGGCACTTCAATGGAAGAAATGGATGGAACTACTGTCCATTTATCCAGGAATTACTTCGGCACAGATGGAATGAGGTAATTTACTCTTCTTTCTGTTTCAAATGGAAATATTGGTTTTTAGCAGATCTTTATTAAGATAGATTTGCACAATAGTCAAAAAAATTTTGCTTAAAAATTATTATCTTTTCTTGTATTGAGAATCTGGCAGCTATTGTGGGGGGTGGGGAAGGAAGCTTTGCCGGATTTTTATAGGCGCATGGTTGTTCTAGTTTCGTGAACCCTTGTCAAGCTTAATTACTGTTAAAGAACATTTTCTACTTGCTAGGTTGTTCCATCCTGTTGACCTCTGAAATCTTGCAACTCCTCAGACTATTTCCATCATAATGAACTCTTTGCCTACTAGTGTTGAGCCTGTGGTACATTTGTGAGCTCCCTCTTGTCCTTCATTAAAGGGATGCTCTAAAATTATTGAAATATTCAGCAAAAATGGATGCATCTTGTGTATATCCTAAATATCCTCTAATTTGCAGCATTTCTATTTTAAAATCTATTTTCATTGCCTTTTAGTTTCTAACTTCTCAGTTGAACAAGAAGGATTTTATTTGGATCGTTAATTTTGCGCCCTTGTCTATTTTCAGCTCTGAAAAACCAGATTTTCAAGCCCAGGAACAAGTTCCTCATGTGATATCTTTTGATCAAAATCCAGCAATCGCCAACGGGTCAATGAATTCTCCTTCTGCCGGAAGCAGTCCTGTTGAAGCAAGTCCAATGACCCTTAAAGTTAATGGCATTCATGAGAACAAGAAAACTGGTCAGCCAAAAAAATGGAGGCTATGTTGTTTTCACATTGCTTCAGGGAGGTTGGTCTCATGACAAACAGATAAAAGGACAACACAAGTAGTGAAGGTTCTGCTGTTCATTATATTTTAAAAAAGAAACAGTTCCATGTTCATTGTTGAGTTGGAGTAATTATCTGTCAAAAATATATACCATACCAACACTCCCCCACTATGTACACTAGATGATATAGTTGATGTATCATATTCTTAAAACTGATGTAGAAAAATAGTCCGTAGGATTTTCTCTTTTTTTTTTTGGAACTATTCTTGAATAAATGAGTTAGTTTGTGAGGATGTAAATTTATTATTATTGGGCATCCATTTGTATGTTGTATCCTGTATGACTTTCATTGAATATCATTATATCAAAGGGCATATTTTGTGTCACTAACAATTTTGGTCTTGAATTTGCAAAATTACACTTCTTTGTACCACTTTTTTTCTTCGGTACCCACCCAACTAGAGGGACTAAATTCACTAAGATATTAACAACGTACAAAGCACAATTTTGACTTTTCTTTACTTATCGGTACTGAAATGCAGACTTGGGTAAGAAATTTCCGTCTTCAGCAGAAGCAAATTTGTGTAGGTAAATGTGTCAATTCAGGTCCTCATATTGGATTTATGTTGGCTAAGGTTGGTTCAGATTGAAATAAGTTAAATTTACCTATCGTGTTAGATAGGATCATCTTGTATTATTAATGGTTCTAGTTGGTTACCTATTTGTTCGGGTTTTGATCGGGTCATCTTGGTCCATGTTTTGGAAATTTTTTTGGATTTGACTAAATTTTGTTTGTTAAAAACAGGTCGATCTTTAAACATTTCATATTTAAATATCCTGCTCAAATATATGTTAACTAAAAAAGCATCATGAGAAGTATTGGATTTGGTTGACAGCTAGTCAATCTTTGTAGTTAATTAGAACAATATAAGTTAATTTTCTGGTTGTTAATAGACAAGTATGTACAAGTAAATTTGTATTAGGACTTGGTCTGCTATAGATTAGGTTGTCTTCAAGTAGGGTGTAAATGTGGTATCACGAGTAGATTAATACTTACTTGCTGCGATTCAAATAGTGCTATATGCAGCGTCAAAATGCGTGCAGCAAATGGGAAGACAACAAATTTATATCTTTAATTTACGGCGTGAAAAATACACTGCATTATACTTAATGATTTGCGGCAGTTATAACCGCCGCAAATTAATCCTCTAAAGTTCATTGATTTGAGCTGTCAAAAATTAACCCTAATCCGAATTACATACCCAAATCTGCAATTACTTGAACCCAATCTGTACCTGTTTTATATGTGAAATTGGTAACATGTAAACTGATATAAACCCGACTTGATATTAATTGACAACCAGCTTTATATGATATTATTTGACCCAAACCCAATCCTGGACCCAACCCGACATAAATCGATAATCGACTTGATAAAGAAACAAATTAAAAATAGCACCCGACCTAATTAGAAATGAAATTGATTATAACCCAAGATAACCTATTATAGATCGACCTATTGTGACCCATGACCCGTTTTATTTCGATCAATCATAAGTCTTCGTATTCTCCATATATTTTTCTCTGTCTATCTGAATTTTTTTTTTTTTTTTTGACATGATTATAAGAAGTGAAGCGGTTGAAGGATTGAAGTTGTTAAATTGTCTAAGTGTTGAATTGGACTGCTGAATTGGGAGGTAGTTGTTTAATGGGAGAGGATGGTTGTTTAATGATTTGGGGGAGATTCTATCATTCAAATAGTAAACGAACTCTAGTTAGCTCTTTGGTGCTATGATCTAAGACTTTTACTTTCCAAGTTTCTCTATTTGTTAATCTGTTTTATAATTATTATTTCACCTTAGGAGAAGTAGGGGTAAACTTAAATATAGTTTTTTCATTTTGATAATTTTGTTTGGAACACTTATAATTTCTACAATATAAATATAAAACCAATACGTATGATCAACTTGCTAATTATATTTTGCATTAGATTCTTAAAACAATAAGAACAAGTTAGGATAATAATCATCTCTATTACATAGGTTAATTTTGAGGTGACGTATATTAGTTAAGAAGTCTAATTTGTTAAATTTAGAGCATCCATTAATGTTTTAATAAGCCAATCCCATTTTTAATTTTTGTGATATTTTATTGGAAAATTTCGGGGAACATTTTGTTAGGGACATAATGTAATCCTCCAAAAATTATAAGATTTTGATTACATTTTATCGAAAATATTTTCTATGCATTAATATTTCCTATATATATATATATATATATATATATATATATATATATATATATATATATATATATATATATATATATATATAGGGTTGAGATCAACTAAGAAGGCTAGCTAAAATAGGAAAAGTAAGAAGCATTTCCACACCTTGATTTCTTTGAGATCCAATGGTCAACAAAAAAGCAAATTGAACCAACTCTCATTGCATGCCTCGACCTCGCCCCATGACAGTCAGCAATCTCGTCCACGCTCTCTCTCGCATCGCTCTCTCTTGCATTGCTCTCTCTTGCCTAGAATTTCACAAATTTCAGAACTTCTCAAAATCTATCACTCGGTTCTTTGTTTATTATGAATTCTATTATCATCTCAGAATCAAACAACGAAATCAATGCAAATTCTTCAACAACAAATCTTGAAGGTAATCGTTCTGTTTCAATTGATTTGCGATATCTTAATTGATTTGAGTTATCTTGCTGATGATCTAGTTCTTCACATCTAGATATTCATGTTCTTCGCATCAATTGGTTAAAGGTCCTTCAAGATTAAACTAGGTCAAATACTGATAATTTTTTGATTAATTATAGGAAAAAACTTGATTAATATTACACTATAGGTTTCTATAACTAAAAAAAAATGTCACTATTAAAATTATAAATTCATTACAACAATGATTTGCTAAAGTCATACTATTAAAAACGGCCAAGAGTGAGTTCCTGGATTCACATACTGTTGTAAACGTTTTTTTTATATATAGTTACTCTTTGTTTATATAGTTCATAGTGAATAGTTTACTTGTGAATATTTGGTAATGTAATTATTACAATCATAGTTACTCTTTTTTTCCAGCATAGTTACCCTTTTTTTCTATATAGTAACCTTTTTAAATATTGTAGTGACAACAAAAATTACATCTCCAGCTTTTATCAAAACTCCTAGAATTGAAACATGTGTTACTCCAAATGGTACTAGAGAGTGGTTTCCTTATTGTGCTGAAGATAAAAAGTCTTGTGTTGGTATGGTGTTTGATAATTTAGAAATGACAGTAGAGTTTTACCATTGTTATGCTGAAATATGTGGTTTTGAACCAAGGTCATCTTCTACTTACAAAAGCAGAGGTATTATTGGTTTGAAGTATTTGGTTTGCAGCAGAGAGGGTTTTATGGTACCTAGTATTAAGAAGAAGGAAAGTGGTATAAAACGATATAAGAGAGGCACAAAACGAGTTGGTTGCAAAGCAAAGTTGATCTTAAAACTTAACAAATTGAATAGGACATACTGCATTTTCAGATTTGTTGAGGGCCATAATCATTGTCTTGCTACTCCTACCTGCTCTAGACAATATTTAAGACGTAATAGAAAAATGACCATTGTTCACAAAAGCTTCATTTTAAGCAAAGCAAGGGTGAACATAGGTCCTGTAAAATCTTTTCGCTTATTCAAGGAAAACATAGGGAGTTATCAAAATGTGGGAGCAACTATGAAAGATTTTAAAAATTTTCATAGAGATATGAAAGAATACATCAAAGGAGATGATGGGAAGATGTTGATTGAAAATTTCCTCAGGAAACGAGAAATTCATAATGGGTTTTATTTTGATTATGCATTAGATGAGGAAAACCATATCTCTATGCTATTTTGGGCAGATGCAGTAAGTCGCAAAAATTATGCAATATTTGGAGAAATGCTTAGCTTTGATTGTACATATGACACAAACAAATATTGTATGGTTTTAGCCCCTTTTACTGGTGTTGGTCATCATAGATCTTGCATTACATTTGGTGTTGGTTTGATTGCAAAAGAAAATGCAGAATCTTTTGAGTGGTTATTTAGGACATTCCTAAATTGTATGGGTAATTGTTCACCTACATATTTGATAACTGATCAAGATCCTGCAATGAAAATTGCTATTAAAGAGGTGTTTTCAAATGCAAGACACAAGCTCTGTATGTGGCATATAATGAGCAAGGTCACTGATAAAATTGGATGGCCGTTGAACAGTGATGAAGAGTTCTTGAAAGCTTTGAATAATTGTGTTTGGAACATGGATCAAGATAAATCAGATTTTGAGAAGACTTGGGAAGAAATTATGGCTAAGTATGACCTTGAAAACCATAATTGGTTCACATATATGTATAGTATAAGAGAAAAATGGATTCCTGCTTATTTCAAAGACATGATACTGGGAGGAATATTAAGAACAACCTCAAGATCTGAAAGTGTGAATAGCTTCTTCAATAACTTTTTACAAACCCTCACTTGACACTTGTGGAGTTTTATATGCGTTTTGATAGTGCCATGGATGCACAGAGATACAAGCAAGAGAAGCTAAATGCAGATTCTGCACACACAATTCCTCAATACAACACTCCATTGCGGTTGGAAAGACATGCATGTGATGTTTATACTCGTACCATATTTTACCTTTTCAATATGAGATTTATAAATCTTGCTTCAAATGTCATATTCTCAATATTGATAAGGATGATGAAATGGAAACATTTAGTGTTCTAGATTCAGTTCTTTAAAAACTTTCCAAGTTACATTCTCAGCTAGGGGCTTGACAGCATCATGTTCTTGTAAACTTTTCAACAGACTTGGAATATTATGTTCTCATTCTATTTGTGTTTTGAGTGCTAGGCAAGTAACAGAAATTCCAAACCATTATATACTTGATCGTTGGACAAAACAAGCTACAAAGAAGCCTATTTTTGATATGCATGGTAATATAATTGAAGAGTGTAAAAAAATGAGCACTATGGGTAAGCTGCTAGGTGATGTTTGGTCTGAAATATTTAATTGTGTAGCACTTGCTGAGAGAAGCGAAGATGACTTACATCAACTATACAATAATTTGAAGGAATTCAGCCTTAATCTACAAGAAAATGATGTCAGAATGGTAATGACCAAAGCACAAGAGATGGAGATCTTTGTTGGCCCTAGTGCATCTTCAACACTAGATATTCAAAATCGAGTTCAGTCAAAAAACAAAGGAAAGAGACATAGAATAGTTGGTGAAAAAGAGCAAAGCATTTTCCAAAGTCAGAAGAACAAGAGGAAATGTAGAGCTTGTGGGGCATATGATTACCATGACAGTCGTACCTGCCCTACAAAAAATTATTCTTAGCATACTAATTTGTTTGATTACTGTGATATTTGTTTGATTATTTTAGTGGATTTGTTTATACATAAATGAATATATAGATAGTATTATATATGAAGTACTTTTATTATTTTTGATAATATTACTGTGTCTTGTTATCTATGAAATATGATGGCCTTGTTTCTTGTTTTTATAAAAGGTCATTATAATAACAAGGTTTCCTCTATAACATTCAAATGCGTTCAGAAAAAAGGTCACTATAATATAAAAAAGGTCACTATTATATAATTATTAGTCATTATAATCCGGTGAATATATTTCTTAGTTCATAATGTAAAAACATTTTATTACATCAAATATGAAAAGAACAGGTCACTATAATGAAAAAAAGATCTCTATAAACTAAAAAAGGGTCACTATAGAAAACAAGTAAGATTCATATTACACCAGAGGTTTTTATAAACTAAAACAATGTTATTATTAAAATATTAGTCCACAATGATAATTTTTATACTTCTAATTAGTAAAAACTGTCACTATATCATTCATAAGCATTTTAGTTAAACGTCACTATAATAAAAGAAAAGGTCACTATACTAATAGGAAAGGTCACTATAACAACAATACCTCTATTACATTCAAAAGTATTCAGAAAAAAGTCACTATAATATAAAAAAAAGGTCACTATGATAAAAATATTAGTCACTCTAATGTGGCATTATAAAATATGATACAATACACATTAAAAAGGTTACTATACAATCTAAAAATAGAAATATAAGATAATTTATAATTTTAATCCAAAAAAAGCAGACTAAAAAATTAAAACATCAAATATGAAAAGAAAAGGTCACTATAATGAAAAAAAGATCTCTATAAACTAAAAAAGGGTCACTATAGGAAACAAGGAAGATAAATATTACACCAGAGGTTTTTATAACTAAAAAAATGTCATTATTAAAATATTACACCACAATGGTAATTGTTATATTTCTAATTAGTAAAAACTATCACTATATCATCCCTTAGCATTTCAGTTAAACGTCACTATAATAAAAGAAAATATCACTATACTAATAGAAAAGGTCACTATAACAATACAAATTCTCTATTACATTCAAAAGAATAAAAAAAAAGGTCACTATAATATAATAAAAGGTCACTATAATAAAAATATTAGTCACTCTAATCCAACATTACAAAATATGATACAATACGAACTAAAAAGGTTACTATGCAATCTAAAAATAGAAATATAAGATAAAGCAGACTATAAATTAAAATATCAAATAGGAAAAAAAATGTCACTATAATGAAAAAAAATGTCTATATAAACTAAAAAAGGGTAATTATAGGAAAACATAGTTTTAATATTACACCAAAAGGTTTCTATAACTAAAAAAGTGTCACTATTAAAATTATAAATTCATTACCACAATTATAATTGATATACTTATTATTAAAACCTTTCACTATAGCATTCAAATGCATTCAGTTAAAGGTCACTATAATAAAAGAAATTGTCACTATAATAATCTTAAGTTTCTCAAAATCAAGTATTATTATAATAAAAATATAAAGGTCACTATGATAAGAGTTGGGGTAACTCTAAGATAATTTGAAGTAACTATAACTACTACATCCGAAAAAGCTTTAAAAACACTTGTTCAATTCTATGCTTTCTTCGTTATTTTTTTTCCTTCTTTCTGCGACCTCCTTTGAAAGTATTCCACGTTTCATCCTGAATGCTTGTAACTCCTTTAACACATTTGATCATTGACGGTTCAAGTCACAAAGCAAAAGTGTTTCTCCTATTCTTGCTCGTGCTACATGCTTCAATGGAGCCTAACATTGAATTATATAAACACATCATAATTAAAAAATGATATCATATTATTAAAAACCTAATAAAAAAAATATTAGAAAAAACCGTAACTGCTTTCAGGATTGGATTGTCAAAAACATCTATTCCTTCAAAGTAGAGCATGCTAACCATAGTATACACAGCACAATCAAAATTACTTCTGTTTGACTTCCAAGGAGTGTCAACTTGTTCCATTTATATATTGACATTTTATCCGCATTGGGAATCTTGTCATCAAGAAATGTTGCCAACAAATCGGCCTACAAACAAGTTTAAAACAAATAGAACGATTGGACAATATATATTGAGGAATACAAGGAGAAGAACAAAAATGATGCAAGGATAAAATAAATACCATAACGTTAGACAATTCTTCAATTTCAGTTTGAGACTCGTCAGTATATTTCAAATTGTCAACCCATTGTATAATACCAATCTTCAAATTAACAACTAGTAAGAAGTAATGGCTACGCCTAAGTATTGGGACAAAAATCTGTACATTAAAGAGAAAATCATAAAAATCTAATGAGAGCATCCAAAAATCTATACAAACATAAACTATATTAATAAAAATAACTTACTATAATAACTGTTTTATTAACAATAATGAGTGAAGGAAAAGGATAAAATGTTAATTTCTAACAACTTAGGAAAGCTATGAAATAGGAAAGGATAGTATTGATGGGAGTGTTCAAACTATGAAATAGGAAAGGATATGCCAGTTCCTTCCCTAGTTCTTTCTTCTTTTAATTCCTAAATTTTATCATCCAATATATCACAATGTCTAAAGGTCTACTTCATGTCAAATCTAAATCATATTCTTTTATCATGCATTGATATCGAAATGATTCACCCTTGCATGTTCTTGCGGGTTATTTAAATAATTGAAGGGTATCTTACTAGTTCAACTTTCTTCAAATCAACATTGTTGTAAATCACATTCATCCAACTTTCCCAACTTTCATTTAAATGGTCCACATCTTGTGTTCTTTTGTTGGTCTCATGTGCTTGTAGTAAAGCACACTGAAATAAATTAAAAAACAGTTAAAATACTTCTAACTAGTGCTCATAAAAGAAAATTTAAGAACAATTAAAAAACCACTCACACTTTGGGTAGCACCAAAGTAAAACTTTTTGGGTCCTTCTTTATTGTTCCTCTGATTCTCATTTAGTAATAAGGCCCAACAATCCACAATACTCATAAACGTGTATTCTGAAGGCTTCCCTAAAGAATAAAACTCATGCCTAGGAATGTTATAAACATCCTCAAAATCTACCAGCAACTCAATGTTAAAAAAAAGATTATTAAATAATATAAATAAAAAACAAAAGGAAGAACAAAATAAAAGTGAAAATATTGTAAATTACTTACTTTGACTTAACACATAAGTCATTGATGAAACCATAATCAACAATTTCTTGTTGCATAATAGGCAGAGTCTGCATATATTTCATGTTCATCTTCATCAAGTGGGAAACAAAAAGAACCTTCTCTAAATTATTATCATGTAGCTCAATTGAACACTTTGCTTTTCCAAACTTCAAAAAACTATCGAATCCACTACTACAACTACTGCTTGTTTCTTGGGTAACCTCATTAATATTTAGATCAGTTAATACTTCTCCAATTAAATCATTGACATCCCTATCTTCAACGGGAAATGCCTCTACTCCCTTGTCAATTACTTCATCAAAATTCCTGTCTTCCACAGAAATTGCTGCTTCTACCTCCTCCACTATTTCATTATTTACATCACTATTCCTCACAGGAAATGTTGTAAATTCATTCAACGATTCTAGGATTTCAGTCACCCACTTAACCAACTCAACAATTTCATCAATAGTGCTTAAAACACTAGGATTCATAAAAAATTGTTGAGTTTGAGAAAGAGCAGGAGAAGAAGAAGAAGATCCAACATTTTCATTCTTAGCATTTTGAGACTTTTTTCTCTTTACTAACAAATCAATAATCTTTTCCATATAAAAATTTGAAACCACTTTAGTGTCTCGCTTCAACAGAAGAAGATGATCATGTATTTCCTGTATAGCATTTAATAAGGTTATAAGCATTTAAAGGTTCTTAGTAGCAGATAGAAGGCAAGCAAGATTACTATATAAATATAAAAAATAAAAAAAGGTCACTATAAATATAAAAAAGGTTACTATAGATATGGAAAAGGTCACTATGAAGTCAGTCAACAATTAAAAATGATTACTATAGAAATAAAAAAAGGTCACTATAGAAAATAAAAGGTGGTTATATCTTCAAAAAAGATCACTATACATATAAAATAAATGTAAATGGTAACTATGTATTTGTAACTACAATAAAAGTCAAAGTAAACAGTTAAAAAAGTTCAATAAAAAGGTCACTATTTATTTTAAAAAGGTGAATATGTCCTCTAAAAAGGTAACTATAATACACATTATGAATACTCAATAACTTATGATCACATTAGTAAGCAGATAGAAGGCAAGCAAGACTTTTAAATATATGAGTCACTATATATATAAAAAAAGGTGACAATATCGTCTAAAAAGGTAACTATAAATCTAGAAAATAAAAGAAGTTACTATAGAAATAAAAAAGGTCACTATAGACAATAAAAGGTGGTTATATCTTCTAAAAAGGTAACTATACAAATAAAATAATTGTAAATTGTAACTATGTATTTATTTTAAAAAGGTGACTATGTTGTCTAAAAAGGTAACTATAATACACATTAGGAATACTCAAAATTTTATGATCACGTCAGTGAGTAGAATATTAAACAAGTTACTATAGAAATAAAAAAGGACACTATAGAAAATAAAAGGTGGTTATGTCTTATAAAAAGGTCACTATAAATATAAAAAAGTGACTATATTTAGAGTTGTAAATACAATGTTTACTATACCTTGCAAAAAGGTTACTAAAGAAAGGACATAGTTTAGTATAGAAAAAAAAAAGATACTATAAAACAAAAAAAAGAATACTATGAAACATAAAAAGTAAACTATGAGAAAAAATTAAAATTAAATGAATTAAAAAGGAAACTTACATCTTCTACTAGACGATGATTATCTTCATTCGACTTTTCATCTTCCAGCAACATGAATTGAATTTTTTTAGTAACATGAATCTCCTCTGAAGAGGTTTCATTTTCAACATGATTTGAAGTATTTCGATTTCCTTCTTCAAAATTACAACCTTCAACAAAATCTTGCTCTACATTTTCCTCATCAAACACTCCAATAACTTGCCCATTCACAAACTTCAAATGCTCACTAATGGGATATGTACCAGAAACAACAATCCCATTCCCAAATAAGTTAGCTAATCCTTCTTCCTTTATTCGCTAACTTTCTTATCAATCCAGTGTTTAATTAAAGAAAGAGAAGTTGATAAGTGTTGAGTCCCTTAGGTTTTGATTGATAGTTTTGAATGATGACAAACAGCTAAGGGAAACAGGTCTTTGAAAGTGTTCAATACAGTTGGGGGAACCAGCTAAAATAGAACACTGTTTCCCTAGATAAGTTATTACTTATATGAGATATTTGTTGAACTAACTTATCTTTATACAGGAAACAGTGAGATGATAAATGAGCTATGCACTGGTAGGGAACCAGTATAAACTGTTCTCTCAAACTGCTTTTATGAAAGGCAGTTACTTATTTAGTATTGTACATTAACTGTGTTAAATGTGCAGTATCTAAGTTGATTTCTAAGATTGGAAGCTTGAAAGGATTTTCGATCAACTTAAAGGAAGGTCCTTTGGTCAATAATTGAGTTCATTCATGAAAGCTTTCAAGACTTAACGAATGCATGAAGGAAGACTACACTCAAAGAGTTATTTAGGAACTTCATGTAAATGCTCCATAGTATAACTTATATAATTGAGTATATAAAGTGCTTTTAGTATATTATATATCGTTATGAAATTTGGTACAAGGTTTGGAACAAATTTCATAACATATTCAGTTCAGGGAACCAGGTCAGGTAAACAGGTTAACTGAACAGATTATTTAAGCTGTTGTTTTTACAAAGATTTTACAAAGAGGATATTTTCCAAAAAATATTGATTTAAAATATATCCAAGCAGCTAAAGATAAGATGATATTTTTGGTTAGCTAAAAACTAGAAAGTATCTTATCCTAAATTGATCTTATCTTGTGATCAAATAAATTAGGATAAATACTTATCATAAAATCGCATATATCTTATATGCATGATTTTAGGGTTTAGCCAACTAACCTATAAATACATCTTACTCTAAATAATCATCTTGATGGCTCTCACTCATTTTTAATAGAGTTCTATCTTTGAGAGCTAAAAGCACTAATTCAATTATTAAGTGATACACAAGAGCATAATAGTGTTTTAACGTTTTTTTCTATTTGACTTTTGAGGGTTAGATCATTAGAGAGTTCTTGATCTTGTATTAAGTCTTTGACAGAGGGGTTGAAGACTTGGTGAGTGTTTGTGAGTTCAGACACACTAGGAACTTACGAGGATAAGTTTAGAGCACATTCGGAGTAGAGTGTGGGGTTTACTGGTTCCCGGAGTAGGGAAACAGTAGATTAATAAAGGACTTAGGATAGGAGGACGTAGGCCAGAGTTGGCTGAACCTCGTTAAATCTGTGGTGTTCTTTATTGCTTTGTTTTATTCCGCTGCATAAGGGAACCAGCACAACTGGTTCCTTACACATAATCCGAAAAGAAGCAAAAATTATTAAAGATTACTTAACACTCAATTCACCCCCCCCGTCTTGAGTGCCCATTGAACCTTCAATTGGTATCAGAGCCAGGTTCTCGAAAGAGTAACATCTAGAGGAGTTAAGAATGAGTACTCAAGAATTAAGTGCAATCGGTTATGACAACAAGACACTAAAGTTTAATGGAAATAATTATGCCTGGTGGAAGAACGGGATCCAGAATGTTATCATGGGTATTGATTATGAATGCTGGCTCGTAGTTAAAAATGGTCCTAATATCATTCTCAAGACAGAAGCTGATGGGAAACAGGTTCCCAAGAAGGATAGCGAATTGGTCACTGCTGATTACAAGTTGCTGGAGAAAAATGCTAAGGCAATGTCAATTCTACAACAAGCAATAGGTGAGACCGAAGCAAATCGTATCTCTGGTTGCAGTAGTGCTAAGGAGATATGGGACACCCTTGAACTTGCGTTTGAGGGAACCAGTGAGGTAAAACGGTCTAAAATTGATTTAATCATGTCTAAATACGAATTATTTGCCATGAATAAAAATGAAAAAATCAATGATTGCTTTCGTAGGTTTATGACTATTGTTAATGATCTTAGATCACTTGGTAAAAAATTTTCTGATGAGGATCTTGAGAGAAAAATTTTGCGTAGTTTAACAGATACATGGACAGCTAAGGTAACAGCAGTATATGAAGCAAAGGATCTGTCAACCTTGTCTTTGGAACAGCTGATTGGTTCCCTTATGACTCATGAGATGCTGATTGACTCTAAGTCTGAGAAGGAACCAGCTAGAGGCATGGCACTGAAGGGAACAGTAGAAGAAGAAGATGAGATTAGCTTGATTGCAAAAAGATTTGAAAGATCTCTTCGTGATCAAAAGAGGAATTTCAAAGGTAGGAATTTCAAAAATACTAAAAAATCTAACTCGTCTTCATCTTCAGGTTGCTTCAAGTGTGGTGAGAAAGGACACATCATTCGTGATTGTCCAAAATGGAAGGACAAGCAATCTCAATCTAGAGATAAGAGGGCTTTCAAGAATTCCATAATAGCATCTTTGTGGGGAGAATCTGACTCAGGATCTGATGAAGAAGAAGATACACCTAGTTCTGATGTTTGCTTAACTGCTTTCACAAACATCAAGGAGAACAGCACTGGTCCGGGAACCAGAGGGGGAACCAGTACATTCAAGAAATGCTTGATGGCTAAGAAGGATGTACTACAAAGACATAAGGTAAACCTTGAACAAATTAGAATAGACATGCATGAATATGATAGAGAAAATATGCTTGCTTGTATAGATTCTTTATTAGATGAATGCTATAAATTAGGTGAAACTTATATAACTGGCAAAAGAGAATTAAAAGAAAAACGCAATGAATGTGAAATTGCTATTGCTAGTTGTGATCACCTAGAGATGGTTTGCCATAACTTGAAAAATCAAGTTGCTGAACTAGAAGTTGAATTGGACAAGTGCAAGGTAGAACTAGAAAGGGCAAGATCTTCTGAACTTGACTATCCGAGTGATGGTGAAGAAGATCTGATCTCCTGGTTCCCCAAAGACTTATCAACTACTAGTGAAGTCCTTGATTTTTCAACAGTCATAAGTAAAGCAAATTCTTGCAATAGAACTTCTCTGTTGAAGGCCTTTGAAACATTGGCTTTCAACTTAGAAAATTCTCACAAAGAAATTGCTTCACTTAAAGCTGTTCAGTCCCCTGGTTCTCCTACTGGAACCAGCGTTGAAGTCAGCAGTATGATTAATGAATATAAAAGTACTATCTGTAAGTTACATGCTGAATTTAATCAACTAAAAAGTGAAAAGCAATCAGTAGTTATTGACATGTCTAATGACCCTACGGTTTTAGATCTTAACTTACAACTTGCAACTTTAAAAAGTAACTTTGAGTTTTTGAAAGAGAAAAACGAGTTGTTAGTTAAGACACTTGAAACAAAAGAAAGGGAATTGCATGACAGTCATAGACATGCGGATAAGCTACTGAATGCACAAAGAACTTTGAACCATCTGACTTCATCAGGAGGAAACAAAGGAAAATTTGGTCTTGGTTATACTAGACAGAGAACCAGGACTAACTGGTCTCCCAGAGAAACCACCTGGATCACAGAATATCAGTGAGGTAAGTATGTCATGACTAAAGAGATGCATGTGTGTTTTCATTGTGGTAAGAATGGACATAAGATACATGAATGTCCAGCTAAGAAAATTAGTGCTAATAAGAACAACAAGAGTGTAATATATGTGTGGAGAAGAAAGGATCAACAAGATGTTAATGTTGTTGAAAAGGGACCCAAGTGTGTTTGGGTTCCTAAAACTAATGTTTGATTTACTCTTGCAGGCTAGAGTGAAGGGAGACACCTATTGGTATTTGGACAGTGGTTGCTCAAGACACATGTCCGGGGATAAAGATCAATTCCTTTCACTAGTAGCCTTTGATGGAGGAAGTGTCACCTTTGGGGATAACAGCAAGGGAATTTAGGTAAGGTTGGTAAGACACTTTCTAACGCAATAGATGATGTTTATTATGTTGAAGGCTTGCAACATAATCTCTTGAGTATTTCTCAATTATGTGACAAAGGTAATAGAGTTGAGTTTCAAGCCAACCTATGTCACATAGTTAACTCACAAACAGGAGAACTTATATGTGAGGGAACCAGGAAGCATGATGTCTACATCACCTTCTTAGATAAAATCCCTCAAGACAAGTCCATCTGTTTGAGAGCTGTTTCTGAAAATAATCAATGGATTTGGCATAAGAGGTTTGGACATGCTAGCCTAACACTTCTAAACAAACTTAAAGCACGTGACTTAGTGGTAGGTCTTCCTAACATTAAGTACGAAGCTGATAAAGTTTGTTCTGAATGTGTAAGGGGAAAACAGGTCAAAATCTCTTTTAAGCCTAAAACTGTTTTGAGTACCAGCAGACCCTTCGAACTTGTACACATTGACTTGTGTGGTCCCATGAGAGTACAAAGTCGAAGAGGTCATAGATATGTCTGTGTTATGGTTGATGATTATTCCAGGTACACTTGGGTAATGATGTTACACACAAAGGATGAAACGTTTGAAGAATGGGTAACATTGGTGAAACAAGTGGAGAACCAGCTCACCCATAAGCTGGTCTCGATAAGATCAGACCATGGTACTGAATTTGATAATGCTAACTTTATTGATTATTGTAGGGAACATAGAGTTAATCACAACTTCTCAGCCCCTAGAACACCTCAACAAAATGGTGTTGTAGAAAAGGAAGAACAGAACTCTTGAGGAGATGGCGAGGACGATGCTCATTGAGAGTGGTCTCCCAAAGAGTTTTTGGGGTGAAGCTGTTGACACTGCTTGCTATATATTAAATAGAGGTCTCATTAGACCAAAGTTAAATAAGACTCCCTATGAACTTCTTAAAGGTCGAAAGCCCAACATCACATACTTTCGTGTCTTTGGATGTAAATGTTATGTGCATAATAATGGGAAGGACCAGCTTGATAAATTTGATCCTAGAAGTGATGAGGGAATCTTTCTTGGATACTCTTCTCACAGCAAAGCATATAGAGTCTTCAATAAAAGGACTCTCTGTGTTGAGGAGAGTGTCCATGTCATTTTTGATGAATTTAACATGTCTTCTGAGATTGCGCAGGTACAACCTGATGAAGTGATTGGATTGATGGATTTCACGAGGAACCAGTATACTGGTCCCACAGATGAAGTGCAAGCAGAGCTAGGCCTACCAAATACTCCACCAGATGATAATGATGAAGTGCCTAGAGAAAAAAATGGAGATAATGAGGATTCTGAAGGGGAACCAAGTCCTGATGGTTCCTCATATAATAGACATGTAATGAGTTCAGGGGGAACAGAAGAAGGTACCACCCCTGAACCTGAGATAAGTAATGATAGAGGAAACAGCATGAATGTGAATCCTCCTGGTTCTTCAGAAGGAGAAGAGATTCATGAACATGCTAGTTCCCAACTTAATGAGGAAGCACAAAACAGTATTAATTTCAAAAGTTTTATATATCAATCTTCTCATCCCACTAATCAAATAATTAGTGATATAAATAAGGGGATTCAAACGAGAAGAAGTGTCTTTCAAAACTTTTGCACTTTCTATTCTTTCCTGTCTAATGTAGAGCCTACTGACTATAAAATGGCATTGACTGATCCTGATTGGGTACTAGCTATGCAAGATGAGTTAAATCAGTTTCAGAGGAACCAGGTTTGGCACCTGGTTCCCCGTCCAAAGGAAAGATCAGTCATTGGTACTAGATGGGTCTTTAGAAACAAGTTAGATGACCTCGGTACTATAGTCAGAAACAAAGCAAGGCTAATGGTGCAAGGGTACAATCAATAAGAGGGAATTGACTATGATGAGACGTTTGCACCAGTAGCTAGGCTAGAGGCTATTAGGATTTTAATTGCTTATGCTTCTCACATGAATTTTAAACTGTTTCAGATGGATGTGAAGACTGCCTTCCTTAATGGCTATTTGAAGGAAGAAGTATATGTGGAGCAGCCACCTGGTTTTGAAGATACATTGTTTCCCCAGCATGTATATAAGTTGGATAAAGCATTATATGGCTTGAAACAAGCTCCAAGGGCTTGGTATGAAAGACTGTCCAATTTCTTGATGGCTAATGATTACAAGAGGGGAACAGTAGACAAGACCTTGTTTATAAGAACCAGGGGGAAACACTTGATTGTAGTACAAATTTATGTTGATGATATTTTATTTGGTGCTATTAATCAAACTTTGTGTGATGAATTTGCAAATCTTATGCAGAGTGAATTTGAAATGAGTATGATGGGAGAACTAGGGTTCTTCCTAGGGCTGCAGATTAAGCAAACAAATGATGGTATAATGATCCATCAACAAAAGTACTTAAAAGAGCTGCTGAAAAAGTTTGGCATGGAGAACAGCAAAGCTTATGATACACCTGTTCCCACATCCACAAAGTTGGATGCTGATCTTAAGGGAAAAAATGTTGAAGCTACGCTTTATAGAGGAATGATTGGTTCTCTACTTTACCTAACAGCTAGTAGACCTGACATTGTGTTTTCTGTTGGTTTGTGTGCTAGGTTTCAAAGCAATCCAAAGGAATCTCACTTGAAGGATGTTAGAAGGATACTTAGGTATCTTGTGGGAACAGCAGATCTGTTTTTGTGGTACCCCAAAGGCAGTACCATCGATCTCATTGGATATACAGATGCAGATTATGCTGGTTTCCTAGTTGATAGAAAGAGCACATCAGGTATGGCACACTTCTTTGGCTCTTGTCTTATATCATGGGGTTCTAAAAAGCAAAATTCAGTGGCCCTATCCACAGCAGAGTCAGAATATATAGCTGCAGCTTCATGCTGTTCCCAGCTACTGTGGATAAGGAACCAGCTGAAAGATTTTGGTGTTATTTATAAAAGTGTTCCTATCTTTTGTGATTACACTAGTGCAATCAATATTTCAAAGAACCCCGTACAACACTCCAAGACCAAACACATTGAGATAAGACACCATTTTCTAAGAGACAATGTGGAAAAAGGATTGGTGGAGATGTTGTTTTGTAAAAGTGAAGATCAAATAGCTGATATCTTCACAAAGCCTTTATGTAGAGAGTCTTTTTGTAGGTTAAGAGTCCTTTTAGGTCTAGTTAGATTTTAGGCGTTGGCTTCAATTATTTCCTTCAATGATTGGTTAGAATAAGTATGCTTTTGTATTGATTATGTATATAACTATGTTGCTTACTTACAAATATTGTGTAAATAACCTAAGTGGATTATTATTGCATAGAAATAGGAGAAGTTATTTTGAAACATGCTAAAAATAGAATGACTGGTTCAGTACAGGTACCAGCAAGAGGAAACAGCAGTTCAGCTCTGATATGTCATCCGAAAATATCTTATTTTTGGAAGATTACTATAAGATAATTTCTTTTTGGAAAGAGTTATCTTATTTCAGTTATTCCTATCCTACAAAGAGGAAAATATATTTAATTGCCTAATTTATAGTTGGTTGATTTTCTTGTAAAAAGATAACTACAATTTTTAAATTTTCAATTTTCGAAATTATCTTTTCTGTTTATTTTGATTCTCAACCGGCTAATTCTTGGAATTCCTATGTCTGTGCAATTGATATAAATACACATCAACACATTGATACAGCTTCACATCACATCATCATTCAATTCATCCTCTCTCTCGTTCAAAAGTGGTACCCTAATCACTGTTCACTCCGTTTTCATCTCCCTCAAATTCCTACTAAGTTGTGAAGCTTGTTTGCTACAATGGGAAGGAAATCAGCCAAGGCTCCAGCTAAGAAAAGGAAGGAGAAGACTCAAGCAAGTGAGTCCACTCAATTGAAGGAGACCTCCATCACTGAAACTAACCCTGCTCCGACTTCATCGAGCAACTCACCTCCTACCACCACAAAGAACCCATCACCAACTTCGTCTCCATCTTCTAAATCTCCCTCACCTCCACCTCCCAAAAATGCACCTTTACCCAAAACCCCTGAGGCTGATGATTCCATCATCAAAGAACCTGCCTCATCTCAGGGGGACCAACCCAAAAGCGCTGAAGAATTCTTCAATACTGTTGGAGAAAGGGAAGAGGAGGAAGTTAGAAGTGAAGAAGAGGATCTACAGATTATTGGGCAGAAAAAGGGGACTACAGAACCCTTGGTTCGCAGCAGAGTGACTAGGTCTTTCCTGAAAAAGATTGGCGAAGTAGTAGTAGAGGAACAGTCGATGGACTCTGCTGGTTCCAAACGAAAGAGAACAGCACGGAAGTCTACAAGAGGTATGTCAGTAGAATCTCCATCTGTTGGTATGACTGATTTAGGTTCTAGGGTTGTGTTATCTGGGTGTAAAACAGAAGTTGGTTATTTTGATGAAGTTGCCTTATGTGATGTGAAAGAGTTGTTAGAATATCAGGGTTGGATGCCTTTGTTTGATGTCTGTGATGCTAATATTGATGGTGTTAGAAAGTTTTATGTAAATTTGAAACAAATGTTGGATAGGTCGTTAAGTTCAGTTGTGAATGATGTTGAAGTGAATGTGTCTGTTGCAAGTTTGGCTGGGTTGTTGAATATACCCAGAGATGGTTTTGATGAGTATTCTGGAGATGGATGGCCCACACTTATAGGGGTCAGTCCAGATGAAGTGCATGACTTTGTGTTTGGAGGGAAAGTTCCAAAGAAAGCTGGAACGTTTAAAACTGGTAGCTTGAAGGAACCAGTGATGCTGGTCCTTCACTCTTTGTGTAACAAGATGATTATCCCTCGAGCACAAGGTAGGGGTTTTGTGCGCATCATGGAAATGGTGCTTATATATTTGCTGATGAAAAAGATTAAGATAAATCTTCCTTCCCTAATGATAAACCATATGATGAATTGCTATAATTCATCCCACCACTCTCTTCCTTATGGTTCTTACATAACTAAGCTTCTTAAAGAGAATAATGTTTCTCTTAGTGGATCAACTGCTCCTGTAATAGTGTTTACCAAAGGTATTCTGAAACAAAAGGGGTTGATCATAAGTGCTGGGGTGTTGAAGTTTAGGGAGGAGGAACCAATAGAGACTCCTAAGCCTGCCAAGAAGAAACGGAAGGCAGAGGAACCAGCAGGTCAGAAGGTTATTCTTAAGAGGCTGGAGAGTCAGGAAGAGAAGATGAGTGCTGTAGGGGATCAGCTTAGCAAGTTAGTGACCTTAGTGGAAGGTCTATCTACTTCGCTTATTATGAGGATGAGCAAGTTAGAGAAACAGGTTGCTGGTAATTCTGGAATTGAGAAGGAACAAGTTGAGGAGGACCGGCAAGTAGACCACCAGGAAGATGACAATGAAGAGGAGGAGAACCAGGAAGAAACAGCTGAGGAGGCTGACACTGAAGAAGAGGAAGGAGATGATGAAAATGATGATGATGATTGAATCTGTTCTCTTTTTCATTTAGCCTACCTTTATTATATTATATTCTGAATAACTGATTTTGTTGGACTGTTTTTATTCCTCCCAATCCATGAACTTGTTTTGATATGGATTTGGGCTCTATCGTTCACTTTTGTTGGTTTGTATTAAACTATGATCTTTATTGATGGCATGGCTTAATTTTGACTATTCTGACCTTCTTTTGCAGCACTTTATTTGTATAATGGTTGATGCCATTGGATGGTTTAGCACGTTACTTTATGCATAAGATGCTACTTTTGTATATCTTTTTAATGATGCCAAAAGGGGGAAAATAGTTGAAGTTGAAGCCTAGAGTCTTTACTAGTTTAGATTGAGTCGTTTTTGATTCTTTTTTCTTTTACTTTGACTTTATTTTATTTTTTTGTTTCTGTTTAGGGAACCAGTTGGCTTAACTGACTTGTTCCATTGAGTCTTGAGTTCTTGAAGTTTTTGACTACCTTCTTTTGAGTATGTTCACAGGTGCAGAAACTTCAAATGTTTGTCATCATCAAAAAGGGGGAATTTGTTGAGTCCCTTAGGTTTTGATTGATAGTTTTGAATGATGACAAACAGCTAAGGGAAACAGGTCTTTGAAAGTGTTCAATACAGTTGGGGGAACCAGCTAAAATAGAACACTGTTTCCCTAGATAAGTTATTACTTATATGAGATATTTGTTGAACTAACTTATCTTTATACAGGAAACAGTTAGATGATAAATGAGCTATGCACTGGTAGGGAACCAGTATAAACTGTTCTCTCAAACTGCTTTCATGAAAGGCAGTTACTTATTTAGTATTGTACATTAACTGTGTTAAATGTGCAGTATCTAAGTTGATTTCTAAGATTGGAAGCTTGAAAGGATTTTCGATCAACTTAAAGGAAGGTCCTTTGGTCAATAATTGAGTTCATTCATGGAAGCTTTCAAGACTTAACGAATGCATGAAGGAAGACTACACTCAAAGAGTTATTTAGGAACTTCATGTAAATGCTCCGTAGTATAACTTATATAATTGAGTATATAAAGTGCTTTTAGTATATTAAATATCGTTATGAAATTTGGTACAAGGTTTGGAACAAATTTCATAACATATTCAGTTCAGGGAACCAGGTCAGGTAAACAGGTTAACTGAACAGATTATTTAAGCTGCTGTTTTTACAAAGATTTTACAAAGAGGATATTTTCCGAAAAATATTGATTTAAAATATATCCAAGCAGCTAAAGATAAGATGATATTTTTGGTTAGCTAAAAACTAGGAAGTATCTTATCCTAAATTGATCTTATCTTGTGATCAAATAAATTAGAATAAATACTTATCATAAAATCGCATATATCTTATATGCATGATTTTAGGGTTTAGCCAACTAACCTATAAATACATCTTACTCTGAATAATCATCTTGATGGCTCTCACGCATTTTTAATAGAGTTCTATCTTTGAGAGCTAAAAGCACTAATTCAATTATTAAGTGATACACAAGAGCATAATAGTGTTTTAACGTTTTTCTCTATTTGACTTTTGAGAGTTAGATCATTAGAGAGTTCTTGATCTTGTATTAAGTCTTTGACAGAGGGGTTGAAGACTTGGTGAGTGTTTGTGAGTTCAGACACACTAGGAACTTACGAGGATAAGTTTAGAGCACATTCGGAGTAGAGTGTGGGGTTTACTGGTTCCCGGAGTAGGGAAACAGTAGAGTGTTCTTTGTCTTTAATTTTCGGAGTAGATTAATAAAGGACTTAGGATAGGAGGACGTAGGCCAGAGTTGGCTGAACCTCGTTAAATATGTGGTGTTCTTTATTGCTTTGTTTTATTCCGCTGCATAAGGGAACCAGCACAACTGGTTCCTTACACATAATCCGAAAAGAAGCAAAAATTATTAAAGATTACTTAACACTCAATTCACCCCCCCCCCCCCCCCCCCTCTTGAGTGCCCATTGAACCTTCAATAAGAAAACACCCTTAAATCTTAACCGATGGAAATATATAGTTTGTAGCATCACAATGCAACCACAAAACTGTTGAACCTTTCCTTTTTTATACTTCATTGTAGACTCACACAATTGATCTAACAAATACTTGCACCAATTAAATTCTCTAATTTGATCGACCATAGCAATACTCTTAACAATCTTTAGATCAATAGTACGGTTGTGTGTAGGAGCTAAAAAGGTAGAAAAAGCATGAAGTACAAAAAGTTGCTTAAATGCATCATCTCCATCGGTCATTTGTGGAATCATCTGCTCCACTAAATCCAAAGGGACAGGTTCATTTTTTTCTTCTATTCCAAAAAAATTTCTAAAATGTTGTTTTAATGGAAAATCAGGGTTCACAATGTTTGCGTTTCTTAAGGCAATTTCAACATCTCTATTCCTATTCAAGGGAAGGCAAAACACATCATACACATCAAACTCCGATAACAGTCAACATTGTGAATAGGACTAAAAAGGCTAAAAACTAGTAGTAGCAGCACATGAAAATGTAATGCAGGTGTCAAAACAGAAACATGTAGGCATAACTGCATAAAATTCTCATTACTTGAGTCCTTAATAACACATTGATAATTGCTATAGTCATACCTCATTAATAACATAGTACTAGGAACTGTGATGTGATTAACCATATGTGGATGCATTGTGGAGTTTAATTCAAACCCAAAGTCACCCTTTACCAATAAATTTGACATCAGGCTTAGAAAGATCTCAAATCACTAAGTTATTCAGCTCCATTCTCATAGGTAAACATTAAAACATACTTGAAGCGGGCAGGGAAGACAATGAAAAACTAGATAAAGAACTTGAGCAACAAAAATCTAGAAGCAGCTGCTGAGGTCTACTATAAACAAGTCACCTTGCTATCAATGAAATAAAAAAAGGTCACCATAGAAATAAAAAAAAAGGTCACTATAGAAAAAACAAACTACTTACATAAAACTAACACAAAATAACAACAAAAAGAACAATAATCAAGTGAACAATTGTTTAATATTATGTGGCTCAAACATATATTCTCCTACAATCAAACACAATTAATGCAAAAACACAAACAACAACCTATACATATTGTTCTTATGATTGATTTTTACAAATTTTTCAACAATAACCACAAAATAACACAATTAATGCTTATACTCCAATATCTAGTTAGAATTCTTATAATATTATACAATAATTTTGCTTCAGAAATATAATAATGTAAAATAAAATTTGTACTGAAAGCTTCGACGACAACGACACCACGTTTGTGTCTCTAGTAGCACGACCTCTTCTTCCGTCGCCTCTGCCACCGCTGTCTCTCGAAACAAGACCACCACGCGTTCTCACCATTTCAAAACTTTAGAAAATACAAACAAACCTAATAATTAAAATCAAAAACATAAAATTATAAGCAATTAACACAAATTAATTACGACATTGTAAGTAACTATCCGAAACAACACCGAAAATTGAAGCGCTATTGTTGTGCACACTGCCAACCACTACCGAAAACACCGCAAAAAATTGTGAAAAAACTGAAAGGAAACACCGTGGATGGAGAGAAGAGCAAGGATGAAGAGAGGAAAGCACTGAAAAAACTATAAAGCAAATGGAGAGAATAACAAGGATGAAGAGAGAAAAGCAAGGATTAAGAGCAAGGATGAAGAGAGAATGGAGCGATGGGAGAGCAAATAACTTCGATTGAACCGGGGCAAGAAGGAAGTAATAGAACCGGGGCACTAAAAAAAGGGGAGGAATTAATGAAAACCGACAATTCATTCGTGGCCATTGATCAAAAAAATAGAAGGATGAGATTGCTTCTCATCCTTCTTATTTTAAGAGGGCTTCTTATTATAACCTAAATATATATATATATATATATATATATATATATATATATATATATATATATATATATATATATATATATATATATATATATATATATATATAGGTATTAGTTAAAATGGGAAGGATCCTTAAAATAAGAAGGATGAGAAGACATCTTGGCCCTTCATCTCATAAATCCAACGCATGACATTTTACGTACATATAGTGACCTTTTTTTAACTTATAGTGAATAATATATATTTTTACTTATAGTGACCATATTCATCGTTATAGTAACTATTTTCAACGTTATAGTGATTATTTTCATTGTTATAGTGACCAATTTTTTTTACGTGAAATCTCATGTGTTGGATCTTACCATTTAAAGGGTCAAGATCCCTTCTCATCCTTCTTATTTTAAGCATCCTTCTCATTGGATCCCTCCCCTATATATATATAGAAAATTAATTTTATTAGTATTTAAATATTTACTTAAATCATAAAACCAATTCCTTTTTTTTACAAAAGATATTCTATCCCTAAGAAAACCACTAAGCCCAAAATACATTAAACATAGTACTTCTTAACTTCCTAAACCTAATCAAAGTTTACCTAAAGCTAAATACTTCAAGGTAAAGCAAAACACTAAACATTCCTCACTTTCTCTCCCTTTTGTGAACCTCCCTGTCACCGCCACTCTCCTTGCCGCCGCCGCCGTCGGATAGCCACCGGCCGTCCTTCCCTTCCCCTTCTTCTTCCTTTACTTTTGTTTTCTACCTTAATTCTTATTCCCTAGCATACATGTTTAATAAGTTTTTATATGATTTTGTCTTGATTTTATTATGGGTTAAATTTATAATGAAATTATTTAAATTTGTATGTTCTATAAATTATTTTATGCATCCTTTAAGATTTCATAATTTTTTATGCATAAATATTAATGGCTAGACATGTTGGTCTCATGAATTAGGGTTTGTGGTACTAGGCTCTTGATTTTTGGCATAAAAATATAAGTATTTTGTGAATCATTTATGTTAATTTTTATAGAGTTGTAGTTTAAACGAATTTTCAGATTTTATGATCATATGTTTAGTATAAAAGAGTTAGTCTTCATGATCTAAAGCTTAATTTCTTATGCTAGTAATTACTTCATAAAATTATGATTATAGTATAATGTATTTTGATAAAAATTAATACTATGATATTTGAAATAAATTTTCAGAATATTATGCATATTAGATCATGATTTAATTGATGAGATTGTCATGTTTTAAAGTTTGAAACTATATACTATTAGTACATACATTAAATTAAGACTATTTTGTGATACAATTGTGAGTAATTTGGTTATGCTAAATTGAAAAAAAAAATTCAGATTTTTAAATTCATAAAAAGTGAGTTTTATGATATGTATTTGAAGGATTTAGGTATATAAAAATATTTAGATTAATTAGTAGTACTATGTTACAAATAGGAATTTCAAAAATGGCATAATCTAATGAAAAATAATTTCCAGCATGGTATACTTTATTAACTAAGCTAAAACTAATTAAGAGTGTGTGTATTTAATGAATTTTTAACTAATACTTGTAGTATTATGTTTGAACTACTAGAGTTTGTTTTTGGAAAACTTAAAAATATGTTTTGTAATGGTTTTAAAACCTCAGAAAGCTTAGTATGATTGATGTAAATTTTGGGTATTGGTGTGTTGATATATGTGGTATTATTTGATGTAGGATATCAATTCGTAGAGGTGCATAGTTATAGAGAAAGTGGCCACTCGCTTGGTTTACTCAAGGTACGTATGAATTACAATGCCTTGACCTAGAAGCATGAGTTGGAATCGAAAATGGAAAGCTTGAAGCTTAGAATATTATTGATTATGCATTAACGAGTTGTACTCGTTACTTTGGATTGTATTGGATTATATTTTGGTATTGATGTATGATGATTAATGAGTAATCACTAGCACTAATAAGGATGTAATTATGTTTGGTTGATGAATCTCAATTGGTTCAAGTGGAATTAATTTGTTAGTTTATCCATGAGACTGTTTAATATCTCTCTTTCATTACTAATAGTATGAATTGAGTAAAGGTGAATTTCTTAATGATCTGTTCAACATGTTAAAAAAGTTAAGAAGGAAATCAAAAGGTTAAAATTACAGTATAGTAGAGATTGATTGTGTAATTATAATGTTTTCATGTGTGTGTTGTGGTGATTGTAAAAACCGAGTTTGAACTATAAATCATGTAAAGAGAAAGAAGGATAAGTAATAAAACTCTAGGCTAATGCACGTATAGAGTATTGACAACTCGGGGTTTGAGCTTCATGGGGTATTATCTGTGGCTTTTCTTGGAGGTCATGTGATCTAAGAGTCTCTCTTTTATAACGTTTTGAATTAAAATTGGGGTTGCTTGAGATCTCATCTAGCTATGATGACGGAGTTGTGCACATTTACCATTTGGATTTATACTGTACTTTGATGCCCTTCGACGGGAGTGCATGGGTTATTTATCTATTTGATGTCCTAATCTGGACATAAGGAGACAACCTTGTCTATTGCTTAAATCAAGTAATTAATTAATTTTTCATGTTAATTAAGTAAAATATTGCGTAATACATTCTTTCATACTGTACTTATTCTCTTTTTAAATGTTATTTCAATTGTTAACTTTTGTAATTTGTATGTACTTAGTTTGTTGATTACATGCTTGTGTGTTTTTTGTCATGGCTTTTGCCATTAAATGACACTGTGATGATCCAATACTTACACTTATATTATTGAGGAGCAGATTTATAACAGGTATCTAATCGAGCATTCATGCATGGGTGGGTTGAGTGGAGTGTCGCTTTAATTTAGATTTTCAGATTATTTTATTTACTATGATTGATTTTAAACTGTTGGTATTGGATTTGAGTTGAATGTTATTTAGGTAATTTACAGTAAGAACCTTAATGGTTCCAGTTTGTAGCTTGTTAGGAGTTTGTTTTGATGACTAATGTTATTTCGAAAAGTCTTTTGAGTTCCGCTGCAAAACTCTGTTTTATGGCCTTAACGTTTGAACACATGGTAGTGGCACACTTGTAGTTTTCCTAAAGGTTTTGGTTTCCGAAAAAGGGAATTATCGAGGTGTTACACATAATTTCTTTTATAATTTTAATTTATTTGTCAAGATAGTCATCTGACCCAAATTTGACCTGAAAGTCATGATAGAACATCCCACTTTATAATTATTTGACCCTAATTTAATTGAACATTTTTTAATGCTTTGTAACATTTATAAGGGATAAAATTTCTTCTGCAGTTTAATGTTTTGTCGTGCTAGTTATACAAGCTAAATCTGACTTGAACCTGAAGTAGTTGATTAAACGTATCAAATATTGATCTAAACCTGAAACTATTCGACTTCATAATTATTCAACCCGATAATATCCGACCTAAATATGACAAGTACCCGAAATCACCTATCACAAACCCGACTCGAATTATTCTTAGTACAATTTGAACTCGAAATTAAACTTGACCCGAATTGTCCAAACCGAATTCGACCTGTATCCGAAAGGGTAAATAATCCAACATGACTTGATATTAGCTAAACCCAAGCTAAGTCTGAACTTGACCCGATAAAGACTTGATTTGACATAACCCGACCCAAATATGACCCGAAACTTGAAATGACCTGATCTAAACCCAACTTGAGCACCCAAAATGATAGCTTTAGCGGCAATTTGTTGATAGAACCGCCGCATTTTGGAGTTTTTTTCAGCCTATTTTTCCCCAATACACCAACCTATTATATATATGAATATATTTACATTGCAATTAACAACCTATTATATATTGCAATCAAAATCATTACAATTCGATGTTTGAAATTCATATAAACACTAATTGGGCCATAAATTACCCATGGGATCTCAAAATTACATCAAACCAATAAGCGATAATGATACTACGACCTAATCTACAAATTGTCCAAAAAATATACAGTATTATCATCTTAATACCACAAAAGGTAAATTAATCTAAGAAAAATTGTTAGTGACATATGTAGCTTAATTGTTCCGGGCCACATCAATTTCTTCAGCGGAGAAGGGCTTCTCTTTGAATCTCCTTTGCATACCTAAGATTGATGAAAATAATTAAAGTTACATATAATACAATGTATTTCAAAAGTAAAGCACTAATATAATGTTTCATGTAAAACGGTGAAGGTTGGAGTGGTTTAGGCACATCATAGGTCAAAATGTTGTTTCTAAGCCATTTCTACCCAAGTAGTTTCTCTTTAACCTAAATGCTTCCTATCTAACCTATTTAGACTCAAATCAATGAATTTACAATGTTTTAGGCATATTTTTGGTGGAACATGTTCATTTCTACCCAAAATCTAGTTTCTTACCCAAAACCCTTCATATTTGAGCTATTTTTCGACTAAAAACAATGTGATTGAAGTGTTTGGGGACATGTCTTAGGTGGAACATGCCATTTTCTACCCAAAATCTAGTTTCTTATCTTAAACGCTTCATATTTTAGCTATTTTGACTCAAGACGATGTGTTTGAGCTGTTTTAGGCATATTTTAGATAAAACATGTTTTTTCTTCCAAAATCCTTGTTTCTTACCCAAAACACTTCATATTTGAGCTATTTTGACTCAAAACGATGTAATTGAAGTATTTGGGGGCATGTTTTAGGTGAAACATGTCATTTTCTAACCAAAATCTAGTTTCTTACCCTAAACACTTCCTATTTTACCCATTTTGACTCAAATTGATGTATTTGAAATGTTTTAGGCGTATTTTAGGTGACATGTGTTCTTTTCTTCCCAAATCAGTTTCTTACCCAAAACACTTCATAATTGAGTTATTTCAACTCAAAATGATGTAATTGAAGTGTGTGAAGCTACTCACGGTCCATATTTTGTTCTACACTTTAGACAGAAGAATCACTTGTGACTTAGGATAGAAGTGCATATTAGTACATTTCCAACACAAAAAACTAAATAAAAGGGAACTTTTGGTTAGCGTTATTAAGTGCTCATGCGGGATATTCAACATATCAATATAAGTATGGTCATTTAACAATTCAATTAAGACTAAAAATACACAAAATATTCATAATATGGATGATATGATATCGATCGGGAGCCATAAAAAAACAAATTCTATGCAAATACATCAAAGCAACACACTCAAATACAGTAAAAAAACAAAATTACAAAATACCAAAACAAAATGAAGAACTTACCCATTGAATACAGACCTAGGTCAAGAAGAGGGATGCGAGAAGAGGAGATTACGAGTGTTTGATGAACAACGAAGAGGGAAAACAAGACCTAAAAGCGCGCAGGAAAGCTCGGGCATGGATGGGTTCGTCGGCGTTTCGGGTTTAGTTTTCTTGTGGCGAATGAATTAAGGAAGAAGTTGAATTGTGGAAAGCCAGTGCTTGCTGAAAGTTGAGACGAATGAATTGAAGCCATTGTCGAAAGAAATAAAGAAGTTGAATTGTGGAAAGCCAATGCTTGATGGAAGTCGACACGAATGAATTGAATCCATTGTGAAAAAATTTAAAGCTATTATTTTGCTGAGAAATCTACCCTTTTTTCATATAACCTATTAATATGCGGTGGGTGGGTTTTGACGAGAATTGTTGCTTTAAAAAATCCGCCGTATATTAATAAAACAATAAAAATTAGAGGAAGTTTTAATCTAAATCTGCTGCATTTTAATACCAACATTAAATAATTAGCAACGTTTTTTCTAATACGCTGCAAATTAAATTAATTCTACAAGTGTATGAGTCTTAAAATATCGAATCAATCAATTTTTCAAGTCGAATTAATTAGTTAGTCAATGAATCCTACAACGCAAATTATAATTGATATTATGATATATTCTAGTTGTATTATTATTATAAACCTCATGTCATAAATACGGTGTATATTTTATGTAGTGAAACTCTAGTAAGAAGTATAGTTTTACACTCTATGCCCCATTTTTTTACCCAAATACAAAAAGTTACTTTTTAAAAATTAACTAAAAACTTAGACAAAGTAGGCTCGATTCCATTATTTGTAAATTACAATTGTCACTATAAATCACATAGAAACCAGGTTAAAAGAAGGGACAATTTAGGAGTTATACATCATGTGAGGTGCCAAATTTGATTGGAAAATAGTGTTTCCCAACATAATTTTACATTTTGAACATTAAAGCCAAACTTGAAAAGAGCTTCCAGCCTTTCTAAGCTCAAATATTTATGTGTTGCCCAACCAAAATCTCAAGCCATAATTTGCCCCCAATATAATTTTCTTACAACATATTCTCCTTCGTATTAAACACAACAATTAAAACAAATTAAAGGTAGGCATAATTTTTTGTCAGTTGCTTCTCTCATAACATAATCATCCCAAATAATATGATAGAGATCATTAGGTAAGTTATCATCAACCATTTATGGCAACCAATAAAGAGAAGAAGTAGATTTTTGAGGCAGTAGAAGATGAGGCAGCATGTAGACATGACCAATTGTATTTAGTTTTCGGACAATTGTAGTGCAATAAGAAATTAGTAAATTTTAACGAATTAAATCTAAATAAAAGAGCTTCATTCAATATTTAGTTTTCGGACAATTATTAAGGAAATTTAAGGAGATTGATAAATATTGGATTGAATTGGGTGAAAAAATGGTTAAAATGAGTTAGTAATTACAAGAAAATGTTAGATTGTAGCCATTGCATAATCTTCCGTTGCAAAAGCTAATGGCTACTTGTCACAATTTAAAATATGAAAGTATACTCTGAAAAAAACTGATAAAGTAGTGAAAGACTGAAAGCATCAAAGCACTTAAAAAAACAAAAGAAAATTGACGAGGCAAAAATAAAGAAAGACAAAAGAGATAGAGAACCAAGGACATGACTACGGGAGAAAGATCTATGGGCTGTGCTTGTGAGCCAGTAGCGCGTCAGCTCGGCCTGCTCATGTCGGGATTGTGCTCAAATGTTATTTGCTCATCTGTGGCATGTTCGAAGCATGTTCCTTCGTGAAACGTGACGGATCATGGCGGTAGTGGACCCGTGCCATGCCAGGCCGCCCGCGTGCCATCTTGGCATGTGTCCACCTTTAGCAGTAGATAGGGATTGGATAGATGATTTGATGTCTCTTGGTGGTTTCCTTAGGAAAAACTTTATTCACAACTCATCACATTCAGCCCATATGTGTTCCATCTCCACATAGAACATCAGCCACAACCAGTTAAAACAAGGCATCATAGGAAAACATATTATGAGTTTCATGCTCAAACAAGGGACAACATTTAGCAAGCCACAACAAATGCAACATAGGTACAATTCATTTCACACCAGCATTTAGCAACAACTAGTGGTAGAGTATAAAGAAAAGATATGACAAAGGAAGAAAGATTGTCAATCATAGCTCATTTCTTGAAAAATAGTAAAATTTAAAGGTACCACATGGATACATATTAAAACTTACAGGTAATTTAGGGTGTAGTAGATGGACAGCATAAAAAGTGTGTAAAGATGTGAAAAAGTTTGGTTTTGATGCAACAAATTAAACTATCCAAAAATTACAAGCAAAGGGAAAGGAGGAAAGCAAAAGTACTACATATAGATGAGCTAATGTTAATACCACTTAAAACTTTAGTCCATAAGTTCATAAAGAAAGGATTTCAAGAGTCATAGCAATACAATAAAGCAAAGTTTGACAGCCAAGAACAAGTTAGAAAGACTTAGGTGGTGTATGTCACTTGTCATCAATGCCAGCACAACATCAGTTTAAACACATGTATGATTATGTGCATGTTCACGAGAAATGGTTTTCTTATGTCAAAAATTAACCAAAAATTTTACTTAGCACCAACAGAAGCTAAACCATATAGGCAACCTAAGTCTACAAGATTCATAAGCAAAATCATGTTCCTAACAGCTATTACAAGGCCATAATTTTTCAAAACATGATACATATATTTTTAATGGATAAATAGGGTATTGGCCATTTTTAAAAGAAGTTCCAACTCAAAGGAGTGTTGACAGGGAGGCCAGGTAGTGACTTTAGATATCAAACCAATTAAGAAGAGTACACAACAATTTATCCAAGAGATGTTCATTCAGAAATTAATACCGGCAATCTAGTCAAAATGGCCATTAGGTTGAAGTGGCAAGATACAACAAGATAATGTAACACCACATATCATGATCTCAAATGCAGATTTTCGCGCCTCAACAAACTTAGATGGATTCCAAATGGAACTAGTATCACAACCACCCATTTGTCCAAACATAAATGAGTTAGACTTGGGGTTTTTCAAAGTTATATAAGCAATTCAGCATGAGCATGGATCAAGAAACATGACAGAGCTAGTTGAAGTTGTACATCGTGCATTTAATGATTTTGGCCGTAAAAAAATTAATCATGTGTTCTTAACACTTCATTATGTTATGTTTGATGAAGAATCAATAGGGAGATGGAATATGATTAATTATACTCTAGAGGGGGGGTGAATAGAGTATAACCGATTTTCGCGTTCAGGATCTCAAGGTCTTGAACTGGCTTTCAAAGGCGGAATATAAGCGTTAAGGCTTATCTTTGAAACTGGATGTCAAAGCCTTGAAATTGGTTTCAAAGGCTTTTGCTCAGGCTTTGACTGTTCGCTGCTTTGATTGATGAGCGAAGCAAACATAAAACATAAGCAATGAAGACAGAAATAAGATGAGACAAAACACGGAGATTTGATACGAAGTTCGGCAACTAATTTGCCTACGTCTCCGCCTAGGGTTGTCTAACCCTTAGGATTTAAATCGCTCTTTTATTACTTCCCTTAGAGACCTAAAGCACCCTAGAAGATCTTAATCCCCATCTTCTACTCCATAGCACCCCACCTACACTTTAGCATCTCAGATCCTAGTAATAAAAAGCTCTCTCTTTTTCTATACGTTTGAGTATTATGGGTATACTCTTAGTATAACACTCTCTCAAGATATTCTTTTAAACACTCAAGATATTATACTTTGATTTTCTCTCAATCTAAATACAAGATAAAGTTTATGGAACTAGAGAGAAAATAATGAAGCTTTGTTGATGTGCTTGTGACTGAAATTCACGATTAAAGCTTCTGCTCTTTTCTTTTTGTTTCGTTGTGTCTCACGTTGTCTCTCTGCCTTTCTTTAGCTTCAAAACTTGGAATATATACTGAACTTGATTTCAGGCCGTTGAAAGAAGGCTCAAAATAAGCTGCTGAAAAATCTGATTTGCCTTCAATACTTTCAGCAAGATTTCCTCCAATATGGTTGTAGAGAATAATTCATTTTGGCTGTTGAAGATTGATATCATTGAATATTTTACAGCAAGAATATTTCCACTTTATTTGCTGCACCTTGAAGATTCAAAACAGATTTCTTTTTCCATAACCACAATGCTTGAATTTTGGTAATAACCAAAATTAACTTGAATAATCTTCAACATATATGAGCATCACTTATTTGCTGAAATTAAGAGATATCTTTGATAGTAAAATCATGTATAAAATAAGTTAGGTTAGAGCATAAAATAAGTGAAATAGGGAAAGGATAAAACACAAGATTTAGGCAATTAGAAGATTCTTATCCTTTGACAAAGTGTTTAAACTTTGCTGACTGTTTTGAGACATGGCTCAAGCTTTTGAAGATGTGGCTCAAGCTTTTGAAGACGTGGCTCAAGAGTTATTATCGTCCTTTGACAGAATGCATAAAGCTTTTGCATTATAGCTTCCATTACTTCCAACACATTGTCAACTCTATGCATTTTGGTTTCCATCATGTTTTCAACTCTATTTGACTTTGCATTTTGGCTTCCATCATTAAACATAAAAACATTAGTAATCAAGGTGGAGTCTTCAATCTCCCCCTTGATGGAAGACAAAACATTATATGCAAACGTCAAAGAATAAAATGCATGACCAAAAATATTCTCCCCTTTAAATAAATAATACATAAATACTCTCCCCCTTTTTGTCTTCCGACAAGGTGGGAAAATATACATGTTGGATCACAATAAGACGTGTTCAAAATAACAAAAAGATATAAAACAGTAAAATCTTTAAAGACATGAAAACAAAAAGGTGTTGCTTAAAAAAGTCAAACAATCAAGGCTTTGAAAGCTAAAAATAAAAGACGCGGAAAACTTTGAAAACAGCTTCAAGGCCATGAGAATCTTTAAAATGAATGGAAAAAAATAATTTTTTAAAAAACATTGAAAGCAAAAGAAACAGATCCATCCACAATTTATGTATCCAAAACATTTCAAAATTCATAAATATTTGATAATTATCTATAGGATAAGTACCAAACATTTTGATCCAATATTAATATTAAAAAGTGAAGTACGTCAAGGCAATGACAAGAGTGTCAAGACTTTGACAACCGCATGCAAAAATAAACATATATAACTTACTGAAATAGCTCCCCCTAAGAGGATGCTTCCCCATTTAACATTCCAAGCTCAAGATGAATAAAGCTAAATCGTTCTTCGCTCAAAGGCTTGGTGAAGATGTCAGCGAGTTGCAAATCAGTAGAAATAAAAGATATAGATAAGTCTCCTTTCTCCACATGATCGCGTATGAAGTGATGTCTAACATCAATATGTTTAGTGCGAGAATGCTGAACTGGATTCTTCGTTATGGATATAGCACTCGTGTTGTCACACTTGATAGGTATGCCTTTGAAATCTAATCCAAGGTCTCTTAATTGTTGAGATATCCACAAAATTTGTGAACAACAAGCACCGGCTGCAATGTATTCTGCTTCAGCAGTAGAGAGTGCCACCGAATTTTGTTTCTTTGAATGCCAACTAATGAGAGATGATCCCAAGAATTGACAGCAACCTGAAGTACTTTTTCTATCCACTTTATAACCTGCAAAATCAGCATCTAAATATCCAACAAGTTCAAAGTTACTATTATAAGGGTACCAAAGACCGAAATCCTTTGTCCCATTGAGATAGCGTAAAATCCTCTTAACTGCACTCAAATGAGATTCTTTGGGGTTAGCTTGAAAACGAGCACACATACACACACTAAACATAATATCTGGCCTACTTGCCGTGAGATAGAGAAGAGATCCAATCATACCTCGATATTCCTTTTGATTTACTGACTTACCATTTTCATCTTGATATAAAAGTAATGATGAACTCATAGGAGTCTTAGCCTCTTTAGATTGAGTCATATTGTACTTCTTAAGGAGATCTCTTGCGTATTTGCTTTGATTTATAAATATACCTCCTTTCTCTTGTTTAACTTGCAATCCAAGGAAGAAGTTCAACTCACCCATTAAACTCATCTCAAATTCCCTACACATAATCTCAGAAAATTCTTTGCAAAGGGAATCGTTAGTAGCACCAAAAAGAATATCATCAACATAAATTTGAACTATTAATAAATCTTTACCTTTAGTTTTCACAAAAAGAGTTTTGTCAATCAACCCTCTTTTGAAATTACTTTCTAAAAGATATTTTGAAAGACGCTCATACCAAGCCCTTAGAGCTTGTTTCAAACCATAGAGCGCTTTGTCAAGTTTAAAAACATGATTTGGAAATTTCTCATTTTCGAAACCGGGGGGTTGAGCAACATATACTTCTTCTTGTAAATAACCATTCAAGAATGCACATTTGACATCCATTTGAAATAACTTAATTCGCATAAAGGAAGCAAAGGCAAGGAGCATTCGAATAGCCTCCATTCTAGCCACGGGAGCGAATGTCTCTTCATAATCTATCCCTTCTTCTTGATTATAACCTTGGGCTACTAATCTTGCTTTGTTCCTCACTATCTTTCCATTCTCATCAAGCTTATTTCTGAACACCCACCTTGTTCCAATAATTGAATGATCCTTTGGTCTTGGTGTGAGTGTCCACACTTTATTTCTTTCAAATTCATTTAGCTCACTTTGCATAGCTAAAATCCAATCGGGCTCTTGAAGTGCTTCATTGATATTCTTTGGTTCTACAAGAGAAACAAAAGCGTGAAATGCACACAAATTTTTAACATTAGAGCGTGTTTGTATACCAGCTTTTGGATCCGAAATTATATTATTTGTTGGATGAGATGAGGAGTATTTGAACTTTCGTGGCAGCATCAAAGGAGCTGATGTAGTTTCCTGAAGTATCCTTTCAAGGTCTTGAGATGGGTCTGAAGGCCTGGAGTGGCTTCTGGTATAATATTGTTCATCTGTTCAACACTTTAAGATGGAGTTTCAAGATCTTGAGGCTGCTGGTTAAGGCTTTGATCTAATTCATTTGCGTTTAAAATTGGCTCTTGCATATTCTGGGCAGATTTCTCCATTTCATCATCTAACGAACTTTCTTCTCCTTTTGTCTCAAATGAATATCCTTCATGCTTATTCAAGTTTAAACCTGTAAAACCATCACTCAAGATACCATTCTCGGTTTCATCAAAGATCACATGTATACTTTCTTCAACAACTTTAGTACGCTTATTGAAAACTCTATAAGCTTTAGAATTCAAGGAGTAACCTAACAGAATTGCTTCATCACTACGTGCATCAAATTTACCAAGGTTATCTTTGCCATTATTATGAACAAAGCACATACATCCAAAAGGTTTGAAATAGGAAATATTAGGTTTTTTACCTTTAAACAATTCGTAAGGAGTTTTCTTTAAAATAGGGCGAATCAAACAACGGTTTAAAATATAGTTTGCTGTATTAACAGCTTCTGCCCAAAAGTATTTTGGCAAATCATTTTCCAAAAGCATTGTCCTAGACATATCCTCAAGAGTGCGGTTCTTTCGTTCCACAACTCCATTTTGTTGAGGTGTCCTAGGAGCTGAAAAATTATGAGAAATACCATATTTAGCACAAAAAGTTATCAAACTTTAGTTGATCAAACTCTCTACCATGATCGCTTCTCACAGCAACTATGGGTAGGTTTTTTAATGTTTGTAATTCTTTGCAAATTTTTGAAAACTCTAGTAAAGCCTCTGATTTTTCACGCAAAAATGAAATCCAAGTAAAACGGGAAAAATCATCAACAACAACAAGGATGTATTGTTTACCTTTAGGTGATTTAACACGCATAGGACCACATAAATCTATGTGTAGAAGCTCTATTGGGCGAGAGGTACTTACAACCTTTTTGGCTTTGAAGGATCCTTTTGTTTGTTTACCTCTTGCACATGCTTTACAAAGCTCTTTTTCTTTGAAATCTAACTTTGGTAGTCCACGTACTAAGTCCTTTGAGAAAAGCTTCTTCATGGTATGCATATTAATATGACCTAACCTTCTGTGCCAAAGCCTTGAGTAGTTGGTCAAGGCCTTAAGACATTTTAAGCTAGTACTTGCAACTTGGTTAGTATGAAAAGCATAAACATTATTACAACGAGGAGCAATTAAAATAATTTTACCGTCCACCTTTCTTTGTACCTCGCATTTTTCTTCATCAAAGATGACTTTATTACCTTTATCGCATAATTGAGATATGCTAAGCAAGTTATATTTAAGACCTTCAACTAGGTACACATCATCAATGGTGTTTGATGTATTATCTCCAACTTTTTCAAATACCAATTATTCTACACTTTCCTTTATCACCAAGTGTAATTGTTCCAGCAGATTGCTCTGATACCAATTGAAGAATCAATAGGGAGATGGAATATGATTAATTATACTCTAGAGGGGGGTGATTAATTAAACTTTGCTGACTGTTTTGAGACGTGGCTCAAGCTTTTGAAGACGTGGCTCAAGAGTTATTCTCGTCCTTTGACAGAATGCATAAAGCTTTTGCATTATAGCTTCCATTACTTCCAACACATTGTCAACTCTATGCATTTTGGTTTCCATCATGTTTTCAACTCTATTTGACTTTGTATTTTGGCTTCCATCATTAAACATAAAAACATTAGTAATCAAGGTGGAGTCTTCATTTGAGATAATGAAATAACATGGAGGGAACAATTACAAGTTACCTCATGCAAGTAAACAAAGAATGGAAAGAATGGGATCACTCCCAAAAGTAGTAGAACTAGAAAGAAATTAGTAGAGGAGTGTATGTTATCAATGTTGCAACAACATAAGCAACTCACAAGACTAGATTACATAGCACACAATGAACAACATAAAGGTACAAGACATCATAATGAAGCTTATGTGGCACCACAGGAGGCAGATAAAAGAAATGCACATGAGTTGGAACAAAATGATACAAAGGGCTAATCATATCATGTAGGAAGCATTTTGGTCATATTGTAAATTAAACTTAAAAACTACACTAATAAAACACTTTTTAAAATAGTGTAGCAGCACTTGGCTTCATTCATAATAGTGTAGTGGCACATATATACTTTTATGGACAACTCATTCATCATTGAGATCTAGTACCTTATATTCAAAAATCACTTTATAAGCCAAAGTGTGCTCTAACATTGTTGTGAGACACCCTATATGCTTAAACATGCCTGCTATATGCATACATAATTGTAATAATGCCTAGGTCTATGTGCTAGTTTCTTAAAAACACTCCTTCATTAATGGAGACATGCCAACCTAAACATATTCCTAACTCTCTTTGAACATATCAAAATCACATGAATTCAACATAAAGGAACTACAATAATAATCCATATGTCCCCTTTTTATTACACCAAATAGCACACGTTAGTTTTTCAAATCCCAATCAAACAAGATTATGGTTAGGTTAAGGTTATCAAAAAGGAGGGATCGGGTTACAATAATAGGCTCCAAATGAAAAAAATATGAACCACACCAAAGCTAGCAACACAATGAGTTCATGATCTCACATAGTATATATTATAGAGGACACCAAACATGCTAATATAACCTTAGACTATCATGTTTAAAACACATAGAATAATTGCAACATCATGCCTAAACCAAAATTCAGAGTTGTATCATATGCATAGAGTAAATTTTTTGGAATTGAAGATAATAAGGACTAATAGCCAACCAAATCACTGAAAACACACTAAAAACAACAACATGCCTTAACCTAAATTAACAACCACTACAAATAATCATGTCAAATTTGAACAAATTGAAGGAAATACGGACTAAACCATCCCAAATCACTGAAAAACACACAAAAATAGCAACAACATCCCTTAGTCTAATATGACAACAACTACAAATGATTATGTGAAATTTTTGGATAAATTGAAGGAAATGAGGACTCATATCATCCCAAATCACTAAAAACAACAACATGCCTTAACCTAAAATGATAATAGCTAGAAATAATCATGTGAATTTCTTTGGAAAAATTAAAGGAAATAAGGGTAAAAACCATCCCAAATTACTAAAAACACACAAAATACAACAACAACAACATGCCTTAATCTAAACCAACCAAAACTATAAATGATAATGTGAATTTTTTTGGACAAATTGAAGCAACAAGGCTGAAACCATTCCAAATCACTAAAAATACACAAGCTTCAAAAATGGACAGGAAAGAAGTGTTTTGAAAGAGGAAAGAAAGATGGTGTTAGCAAGGAATACTCATTTAACAAAGAAGGATACATAGGTAAGGAATAATCACTTAAACATGTTGTTTGTAGCACCTTGGCAAGGAATAATCACTTAAACCGATGAACTACGAAATTTGTGTAGAAGAAATACTCACTTGACTACTCAAACTCTTCAATAGAAACTCTAGGAAACTCACTTAGCCAATTCTCTCAATTGAGCTAAACAAAGGATTCTCTCTTTTATCAAAATTCAACAACAATAAACATTACAAATGAACCTCCTATTTATAAAATACAAAATTAGCCAAGGATTTTAAAGGACTCAAGTAAAAGAAAGGTCTAAACTAGTCCAGAAGTCTAAGAATCCAAAATTAGTTAGAAAAATTAATTAGCAAATTCTCTTAATAAAACAAGGATCAAATAAGCTAGATTAAATTTTTTGAAATAAGATTAAAATTCCTTGGAATCCAAGAGAATAAAGTTGATGGAGAATTCCATTGGTCTTTCACTTGCTAGAGTCAAAAACACCTTAATTTAGCCAATTATGCTCCAAAACTTGCTTGTTCAATACTAGGCTCTTTCAATTCCATAACTTCTACTTAATTCCCCTTAAAATACGCTCTTCAATACAACAAATCACAAGGAGAAAAACTAAATGACCAAAAAACATGTTTTAAAAGGGATTCAATGCTGAAAATAATGCTTGTAACTTTCACAATAAAACATGGTCAGAAATAAAGCATAATGAAGATCCAACTTAAAGACTATTAACACGTTTCTCAATGATCATTAATGCAAATGAGCAAACCTTCCAAATCCTAGCCTTAAAACAAGTCCAGCTCCATAAACACGTCTAGAATAAATAATCCTTCATTTAGGCTTCATTAAGTCTTCAAATCAAACTAGTAGCTTCATTGAAATCATGCATGCCCAAACCTTATTGAAGCTTCAGTGCAACTCTTTTATTGAAAGCACCTAATACATAAGTTCTTTTAAGTTTAAATTAACTAAAAGCTTGTTAAATAAAGCCATACTTAATTTAAAACTTGATAATTCACACAAAGTATTCCTTATACCGAAATAAACAGTCCATACCTAACAAAATGGTATGAACAATAAAAAATACAATCTTTATTGCCATTTTATTAAAACTTGATAATTTACACAAGAAATATTAATTTCCATTCAATTTACTTTCAAAATGAAATACATGTCTAAAAAATTAACAGTAGAAAAAAAAAGAAAAGAACAGACTTTAAAAAATATTCAAAGTCCTCACTTTAAAGGTAAAAAATAATTAAACAGTCAAAAACATTGATAAAGAACAAAGAGCATGAACAACAAAATCAAAGAAAAACAATCAAATAGAGAAAATAATTGATTCTCATAGCAAGAAAATGCATCATAAACAACAATGCACGAAATATTAATTAGCGGTAATTACCAAAAGTAGTATGAACCTAGAAAATTAGAATAATATTTTTTGCCACAAAAACATATCAGTATTACCTACAACTTCAATGGATAAGCTACAAAAAATCATGTAATATCGTAGTTATTAGGGAAATATGCTAATGTGCCTAAATACTCTTTTAGATCAAAATTGCTTGAAACATTATTTTAGATTGAATATACTAATAAAAGGTGCTCAAATATTCCTTTTTACCCCATAACATATCTACTTCAAAAGAAAGTTGAGAACAAAATGCTTTGTATATATGTTTACAATGTGAGATAATACTTTGTAGATTTAATTTGCTTCAAAAATATTTCCAGGGTTTTTATTTCATAGGACACCAAATTATGTACTTCAAATACAAGTGAGCAAGGCCTTAGAGGAATATTCAATGTGTATGGTAGTGGTGGGACAAGAAAAAGACTATAACTTATATCACGGTAAAAAAGAGAAAAAGAAAAAATATTTTAAATTAAGCCACTATCAGATATATCACTTAATTCACCAAGCCACTCAACCAGCACTTATACATCTTCCTCTTCCACTTGTTCATCTTCATTCATCAACAACGTACATTCGGCAACCCACTATCGAAAATGTTGAAACTTTATTTTCTTAGTTTCAATCTGCTATGAAACTAGGAGTCCAGTTCATTTTCGAAAATTGGAAGCAAATGTGAATGTTCTCAAATGTTGCCGAATGTTGACATTTGGATGATGTTTCCAAATGTTGCCAAATGTGGGTTGCCAAATTTCCACCTCACAATTGCTATGAAATTGGAAGCAAAAACAAACCTCTCACTATCCTCAAAAGGGTTGCTTGAGCCTTGCTCGATTGGTCTCTGTATATATGTGTTATTATGTCAGATATAGGTAATATTATCTCATATATAGGTGATATTGTCTTGGGGGAAAAATGCAAAAGAAAAAAAATTCTTTACTGAGATTTCAGATATAGGTGTTATTATATTATCTTAGATATATTTGTAATTATCTCAGATATAGATGTTACTATGTTAGATATAGGTGTTATTATGTTAAATATATGTGTTATTATCTCATATCTAGATGTACTATGTTAGATATAGGTGTTATTATCTCAGATATAGATGTTATTATGTTAGATATATGTGTTATTATCTATGATATAGGTAGTATTATCTAAGTATAAAGTATTAAAATAATGATATCGGGTATATAAAATATCTCAAGTATAGAAATGAAATAATGAAAATAACCCTTGATATAAGTTACAATAATTTATATTTGATATGAATTAGAAAAACTCCTATATGGAATACATTGATATCAAAATTTAGATCATAAAGAAAAATTGTATTATTTGTTGCATCCTCAGGGATTTCTTTTTTGTTGTTACCTAGAAGGAAAACAACACAATCAACTTTTAAGATTCCGATTGATCTAGATAACACTTTTATATGCAATTTCAAAAAATATTCACACCGTGTAGATTTTATTTTAGAGATATAATTAATTATATGGGATGAGGCATCAATGGCACAGACTTGCACTAGAGGAAGTAGATCGACACCTAAAGGATATTTGTGATAATGAAAGGTCCTTTGGAGGTAAATTAGTCATTTTTGGTGGAGACTTCAAACAAATACTTCTTGTAGTTCCTAATTAAGGTAGAGTGCCAATAGTCCTAGCTACCTCTCACCGATCGAAATTCTGGAGGATATGTCTATTAATGCATTCAAGAATAAACATGAATTTATGTCGTACAACAACATCTGCTCAAGAATTACAATATTAACAAAAATTTGCAATATTGGATTTTGAAAATTAGGGAAGGCTTAATACGAGGAAAGTCAATTTCAGAACATGCAGAAGACAATTGGATTGAAATAGCAAGTTTTTATTCATAACGATCAAAATGGATTAAAAATCTAATTGATTTTGTTTTTCTGAAACTTTTAACAAGGTATATCAATTGAAAGTATTTTTAAGAACAAGCTATACTTGCACTGACAAACGATGATGTGGATGAGCTAAATACAATAATATTATCAATGTTACTTGGTGAAAACCGAAGTTATCTTAGTTTTGATTTACTGGGTTTTTTAGGAGAAGGGGATTTTTTATCAAATGGAGCCCATAGAAATGTTGAATTATTTGACCATGTCAAGACTTCTAAACAATTGTCTTAACCTTAAACTCAAAGCCCCAGTAATAGTAATGTGTAATATGAACCAATCTATAGGTTTGTGTAATGCTACACTCCTAATAATCACTAATTTGAGGCACAAGGTCATTGAATCAAGGGTAATCACATGTCCGATAGCTAGAGACTCAATACTCATACCTAGAATTGGCTTAACACCTTCTAACAAGAAGATAAACTCCCCATTAAAAAGAAGACAATTTATTTTAAAATTAGTATTCACCATGACAATAAATGAAAGTCTAGGGCAAACACCAAGACAATTAGATAGTACACCCGGGTGTACTATGAGTATGGTACACCCTGGTCAAGCTGACATATGTAAAAGAGAAAATTGGTGTAGCTGGCAGCATCCAACTGAGAAAAGAGCTCTTGTTCCTTGGGAAAATAATATTATGACAAGAGTTCTCCAATAGAGATAATTAATGATGGTTTGCTTCCCAAAAATAAAAATTTCAATGTACATCTTATATAAATTCAAAAATTGGGAGGGGAGTCACTATTTACTAATGTCAATTCAGATACAGTTTCAATGTACATCTTATATAAGTTCTATGTACATTGTATGTAATCTCAATTAATATAATTTTCTTTGTCCATAAATTATATAAAATGTTTAATGTACATAATACTCAACTTTAATGTACTTATTATATAAAATATTTAATGTACATAATACTCAACTTTAATGTACTTTATTCAGATTTCTAAGGTTCATAACAATCGAATTCAGTGTACATGTAAAAAAATTTCACCTCATAAACAGTGAAGAACTGAAAAGTCAGCTGTATTTATTGCTTTGCATTAATTGGGTTAATGAAAAGAAAACTTGCTTCCCAGAAATTAAAAATGACGGTTCTATTGGGGGGGGGGGGGGGGGGGGGGGGGGGGGGGGGACTATTTATTTCTCATGTAAATTAGCTAACCACATGATATACATTATTGCCTGCATTTCATTCTATGTTACCTACATTTTGTTCCGAGTGCACCATGAGCATGGTACACCCGGGTGCATTATCCATACGTTGCAGTGTCGAGAGTTAAATGTAATCCCCCATAAATTTACAAGATTCTTATTACATTAAAAGCACTCAAAGATATTTTATATATATAATTTTAGCATAAACTAAACAAGATTTATTTTTTTACGAAATATATGTTTAATTGTTTATATAAAATAATTGTTAGATTTATTTTCGGTAAAGGATATTTTTTATTTCTTTAAGCCATCAAACCCATAAAGCCAAATATTTATATCCAACCCATTAACCTAATTATTTTAAGTAAACCACCCTTTTCCCAAACCCTAATCACACTTCACTCAAAGCAACAAAAAAAAAAGAGAAAGAGAGGAGAGAGCATAGAGCAGCTGGTGCCCCTCCCCCGGCCACCAGCTCGCCGTTCTTATCATCTTTTCCCTCCTTTTCCTTCCTTTCTTTCTTAATTTTATGCCTTAAAATTCATGATTTGGGAAAATTATTTTAAGGATTATGTTGATTATTATTAATGGGTTAATTACTATATGTTAAAATTGTTTAAAATTATAAGTTTTATGAATTTTAATATGTTCTACAAATTTTCAGAGTTAATATACATGAAATTATGGCTTAAATTATGTCATTTTCATGTTATAGGGTTTAAAATATTATACTAGCAGTTATTTCATGAAACTATGGTTATAAATTTATAATATGATTCAATTATGATGAATTTGACGATGTTATATTTAAAATGAATTTTCAGATTTGAGAAGTTATTAAAATTGGGTTTTGTTGATGTGTATTTGAAGGATTTTATGATTTTGTGTAGTATATGATCCTAATCAATATACTACATGCTTAAAATATTACAATCAATATTTTGCATGCTTTGGAGATTTCCAGAATTTTATGAATCTAATTTTTAGTGTATTTCATGGATTTAAATGTTAAAAACAAAGGATTAAAGTGCATTTAGAAGTTTTAAGTGATTATTAGTATAATGCTACAATTTTGTATTACAAAATTGCAAAACTAGTAATGAATGAATTTTTCAGCAAGTTGTGATTTGTTGATCAAGTTGAAAATGATAAATGGGTTGTGTATTTTGATGAAATTTTGATCAGCACTTATAGTACTACCTTTGAACTACACCTATATTTTCGAGAGACTTAAAAACGTGATTTAAATGATTTTTGAAGCCTTTTGAAAATGGATATACACTAGTAGAGAAAGGTCTATATGCTGCGGTTTTCTAGCTTTAAATGTTGTGGTTATTGAGGCGAAACACATATAGGTGAAGCACATGAAATATTAACAAATGTTGCGATTTTTGAGACGCAGCAATAAAAACCATCATATATTGTTTTTTTTAAATTATTTTTTTCTCACAAATACTGCGGTTTTTACTAGAAAATGGCAACATTTATGAATAATAAAGGCTACGGTTTTATTAAAAAACCGCAACATCTATTTAATATTTTTTAAAAATATTTTTTATTCAGAGATCTATAAGTGTTGCGGTTTTCTAATATAACCGCAACATATAAAGATTAAATGATGTTGTTATATTAGAAAATTGTAGCATTTAATCTTTTGATACTGCAGTTATATTAAAAAACTGCATCACATAATTTTTTTTAAAATATGAGAACATTGCTATAATATACATCAACACTTATGAGAACATTGCTGCCAATCCCAAATTTCTTAAATAGAGGACTATGTTAGAGATAAAATGTGCTAAAATATTTATTATTAAATTCTCACTAAATTCTTATTAATTACAAATCTATTCTACTTGATCTAAACTAATAATATTTACATCAACACTTAATGTTAGCTTTTGAGATCTTAATTTAAGATAAGAATAGTGTATGGAAAAAGAATTCTAACATAGAGATGATCATAGTAATCTAATCTAATCAATAAAGACTAATCTAATTCTATAATATACAAAAACAAACGGGAAAAGCTACCTAATTAGAAATGTTGTCCAGCCCTAATGAATCCATCATCTCCTCAAGTAAGTATGGTGTTGATTTCGGAATTGCCTAGGAGGTTGAGAAAAGATAGGTTATTAGTATTACAAAACAGGAACATATCTACAAAATAGGAACTTTCAAGTGTAAATTTCGGTAGAATTTCCTCTGTAATTAGGCATATTTCCATTTTTATAATATAAAGGTACCTGTTTTCTCAATCAACAAGTATATAGTCTAACACAATTCATCATTCAATTCATTCAAAACACAATTCACCATTCACAACACAATTCACAACTTTCCCATCTAATTCCATTTAATTGTTCACAACCTTTCTCCATCTAGCCCCGTCCATCCATTCTCAACTTGAGCTATCTATAACTAGATGTCAAAAATTTATTACAAAAAAGAGGAATCGTACGTACTGTTGAAAGATCCTCACACGTAGCATGGTTTTGGAGGATATCAACCACAAAATGCATCAAAAAGTAGCCACACTCCGTGCCACCTTTTTGTTGAGGACACTACATTTGAAAAGCAGATAATATGTAAATCAAACAAATCTAGTTGGACTAGTTTAGGCATATTCTAAAGTCATACTTAATCTATTTGGACCGATATCTAAGCCAAAGTATTTGAGATTGTTTGTATTCATTTATGATTAAGGTTAACTGACTATTGGTTAGTCAATTCTAAGTCAATAAAATAATCATATAATTCAAAATATGAATACCTGAGCTGGAATCCAGTTCAACTTTACTCCTGTTCCATGGCCAGACTAAACTTTATAGCTCTTGAAAGCACTACAGTTGAAACAAAAAGAGTGGAGTCAATATCATACTATACTCTAATTCTAACTCTTGTAAGTCAAATAAAAGATGTATGCAACTCATATTTATGTATTTAATACACCCTTAATCGCTAAATTATGTTTTCTTTGGAGAGGATCGAAAAATTATATTGTCCTTTTTTTGTAAGGACAGAACCAGAAGTATCTACTGACGCCTACAAAATGATTGGTAAAATGGTTAAAATAGGGAAAATATAAGAACTATTCATACATGAAAAAGATTTAGAATTTCGTTCATACCTTTCATAGTACGGGTAGAAGATGAAACGCTTGTTGTGGTGTCTGGCCATTGAAGATACTAAGTAAGAAGTGATAAAATCCTGGTCATTTCCTACCATGGTAGCAAATATCCTAGCAGGGTACACGAAACCAAAGGATCCTAGTCCTTCTTGGACCAACTCAGAGTAAGCCCTAAAATAACAATTTCAAATAACAACATACACATAGTAAAAAGATCGAATTGAAAACATATAACATATTATATTATAGGAACTAAGGAGTAGGTTAAGGATCTTCCAACATAAACACTTGGATCACAGATACGTTCAACTCATCTTGAGTGAGAAGCTGAGTGACATCTTCTTCTATGATCATAATATCTTGGTCCTCTTTGTACTTGAATGTCATCTTCCCACAAACAAAGGAGATGAAGCTGTCAGTCAGAAGTCTAGACAATTGAGCCCTTATTTCTTGGCACCTATCACCGAGATGACTCAAGGCCATGTCAGTGATATCATTTGGGGGATGTCCTTCTTCATGGACTTAGCTATCTCGGGACTGCGGGCAACACCTTCAGATGCGTCCTTCTTTCCACCCATACCTCATGGGTGCTTCAAACAAATTCAAGAATTTAGTGAGAATAGCTACATTAGTAGAATATAATAAAGTATTAATTAGAACTTAAAAGGTTTTCATGCATTTACCTTAGTCATCAAAAGCTGAACTAAGGGTTTTGGCCCCTAAGCAAAGGTCACGTGGGCTTGCTCGAGCCTTTTGATGAAGGCAGAAGACGCTGATCTTGGCATGATTGGGAAGGATGTAAGAATGGTGGTCTTAGGTCTAGATGCATGGTTCCTAAACCAACAACAACTGCTTTATTCCCATTCACCATGTATAATAACTGACAAGAAACTTGCCACTATAATAAAGATGCCAGTATTTCAAGCATTTGAAATCTACGACTGATTTCATATGTAATTATTAGGTTATAAAAATGAGTACATACACTATAGATCCTGAAAATAATCTCCAACCCTCGAGACGCTACTAGATGGGAAGATTGGAGGGTCAAGTTGGATGCTATGTTCGTGTTCCTGGGTAGGTGGTGGCGGGATATTGAACTACTCAGCAAACAGCTTGAACTTCTCTTGGAAGTAATAATCCATCGTCCCCTCCATCTCCTTCATCGTTTGCGCTCAAACTCAGTGCTCAAAACCTCTCTCACAGCGTGCTCAATTCTCTCTTACACGTCCTCTATCCTCTTTAGGATCGAGCTTCTCTTCTCAGACATATACACATCTTTAAAGCCTACGCCTATTCCGTAACCAACCACTCGACCTGGGTGGTCTTTCTTGTCAAGGGTATGGGTTAAGACTTCATCCCGTGACTAAGAGACAAACTTTCCTAATTCCTCTCTTCATCTATATTCCTCTTGTGTATTTAACAAAAGTAAAGAAAACATCAGTTAGTGAATGATAAGTAAGTAATAAGATAAATATGGTACTGAAATAAGTTCAAGTAGCTTATAATGGAGTCCCGGACAATCGTAGTCTGCTCGTCAGGAACCACGAGATGTCCTTTGTCGTTAGGGACTGATCTCACAAGAAGCCAAGTCATTGTCTTGTATGGAAGACTCAAAACAACTAAAGAACAACTAGACGACGACAAAGAAATTAAAGGAATGAAGCCCTTTTACCGCCAGACTTCATTCATATCAGCATATGAGTGTTAACCCATATGATGAGATATAGGTTCTAGGCCACACTCCTCTTTACCTTCTCGCTTCTTTGTTGATTTAGAGGAAAAAAGTAAATAAATGTGTGTATAAGAAAATATCATTTTATTTAGGCAATATTATATACTAAGTTCATACGTTATGAGATGCTTACCATGAACTCCTCAGTAGAATACATCTCCACAAATGAGTTCAGTCTTCCTCGAAGATGAAGTTGTGGAGCTCCCAAGGTCGCTTCCTGGTTGGCCCTTCTTATTCCTTGTATAGGAGATCTAGCCACTCATAAGCTTTGCCATAAAGTCTCTCCATTTGAGGTCTTAAGAGGTGAGAACCGCTTACTTCTTCCGTGGATCCTCCTCGATCTAGAACTCTCTTTATATGATTTACAAACAAGAAAGAACACAATTAGATTTGATGATATAACAAAAAAAAGTCCAAATTAAATGGTATGTTGCGAATTTCAAATTTTACCTTGGCGTCTTCCCAAAGCATATCCTTCACACCTTTTGGGACTGAGCTCCAGTCCTTTATCAAGATAGACACCTTGGAACGACTGATCTTCCCCAAATGGTTCTTTTAGTTCTTGTAGTATGTCTCACGGGAACGTCCAAGTGTGTCCCACTTCAGAACTCTCTAAGCACCGGTGATGAACTTAATCCCTTTCGAGGGATCTCTTCCCTCTATTTTCTTCTTCATCTGCTGGGTGTCAACAGCAGACGATGGCTCAGAACCTCTCTCTTCTTCCATTTCTATGAACTTGCAACAAATAAACAAGTAAAATCAATATGAATTTATCTTATAAACAAGTAGAATTGAATATAAATAGAAAAAAGTAAAAGGATTTAGAAACTATATGTAATGTAAATCTTAAAAAATGATAGCTAACTAAATTGTTGAAATCTTGAAAATTGCTAATTAACAAGTTTTTAAGAAACATTAATAAGGATGAACTCATATTTTGTTGATTTCTGAGGTCTTATTATCTAGAACACATAATTAATCTTTACACCAAGAATATTCCTAAGCTATTCTCCTAATCTTTCCATTTTCTTATTAGTACCATGTGTTGGATTTGCAATTTTATGTTGAATCAAAGTTCTTGGATCTTCTTTATTACTCAGACTCCCTAGCTATATAGAATCCTTCATCATGGACATTGCGTATTAAAATATCATCAACATCATCAACAACTAATTTGAGGATATTCCATGTGGATAGCAGAGTCTCATCAAACTATTCATCATATTCATCTTCATCAACAACATTCCTAATGCCAAGAATTCGTTTATCCCCTTTAATAACAATCAACCAACTACAATCGACAAGATCGACCATGTAAAAAACTTGCTTTGCCTGTGAAGCTAAGATGAATGGATCGGCACAATGTCTAAACGATTGGGGTTTACAAGGGTTAAATACTCGTGTTCGTCCTTCTTTACCCGGCGGTTATTATCAACCCAATTACAATAGAAAAAAGGAATCTTGAAATGTACGTAGTCAAGATCATAAATATCCACAATAACCCCATAGTATGAACTTTGTTTGTCGATTAGTGTTCGATCCTTTGAACTAATAAATTCTGAAGACAAGCCAATGACCATCACAACACTGTTCTACATAGTTGACTTCTCATCTTAGTGCTTTGTGTAAAAGGAATAACTGTTGATGTCGTATCCCTCATACAACATACCTTGAACTCTAGCACCTTATGTCAACCATCTTAATGTATCAAAAACATCGTTGGGTGTGTCAGATATTTGAGCCATGAGTCTTTCTTTGAACCACTCAACAAATGTCACATTATGATCCTTTACCAACTACAAATCCCCTTTAGAAGGATATTGACTCCTTAGAGTGTTCATGTGCTCATCTAAGTACAGATAGACTTCACTCAAGTTTTGCAAATAAACAATTCGCTCTTATATTTCAAATCAAAACTAAGTGAAATCCTTTTTTAACTAATAGTTCCATAACCCTTAAGCCTACCTGCATGTTTTGATTTTGGCACCAGAATTTCATGCAACCGAGCAAGATATTATGCAATCCATGATGCAACTTCTTCAACAACTTTTCTTTATACTATATTGGCCTCTAGTTTGGATGGATTCATGACTCTACTCTTTAAAGTATCCCTCTCTCATTCAAAGGGATACATATATCTCCCCCAAACTGGCTCACATAGCTTAATCTCATAAACCAAATGAATGACCAAGTGAGGCATGATGTCAAATAAAGAAGGTGGGAAATACATCTCAAATAGACACATTGTCTCAACTACTTCAGCTTGTAAGTCATCTAATATCATTGGATTATTACCTTGCTATAAATAGCATTGAAGAAGATGCATAACCTTGTAATTGTGTATCTCAATTATGGAGGCAATATCTATCAAATAGCAACGGGAAGAAATTGTTGCATCAACTCATGACAATCATGAGATTTCATTCCTACTAACTTCAAATCATTCATTGAAACAATCTTGCAAAATTCGAAGCAAACACAGCTAGAACCTTAAGTTCATACAAAGACTCATAAAAGTTAATCTTTTCCTTCCTTGACATATGAACCAAGCTGGAGGAAGATACCACCGTTTACCATCTTCTTGAGGAGCCAATTCAGTTCGCCCCATAGTAGTCATATCTCTCCTAACTTTAACCCCATCCTTGGTTTTACCGGGCATATTCAAGAGCGTCCCAAAAATTGCATCACAAATATTCTTCTCAATGTGCATGACATCAAGGCAATGTCATACCTCCAAATGGCGCTAAAAGGGAAGAGTAAAAAACATAGACCTCTTCTTATAACCACCAGTCGATCTGCGCTTAGAGCTCTTTCCAAATACGATTTTAATGCCCTTCACCCGATCATATATTTCACTCACACATAGAGGGAGACAAGCTTCTTAAAACTCTATGAAGCCATTAAAAGCTTTCCACTTTCTTCTGAAAGGATGATCTTTTGGAAAGTACTTATGAAAACCCATGTAAACATACTTCCCACAGTTCTATAGGCGCACAACCTCTATATCTTCTTCACATACTAGGCATACAGTCTTCCCCTTCACAGCGTAACCAGAAAGATTTTCATAAGCTGGGAAATCATTGATTGTGCAGAAGATCATGGCATACAAAGTAAAATTTGATTTAGAGTAAGCATAAAAAACTGGACACCTTCCTCTCACAACAACCTTAAGTCATTAATAAGAGGGGCAAGATACACATCTATGTCATTACCGAGTTATTTAGGTCCAGATATAAGAAGCGACAACATGATGTAACTACGCTTTATGCACAACCAAGGTGGCAAATTTTAGATAGTGTGAAGAACTAGCCAAGTGTTGTACTGGGTGTTTAAGGTCCCGAACGGATTCATTCCATTCGTGAAAAGACCTAACCTAGGATTTTGATCTTCCCCAACAAAATCCGTGAATATCCTATCGATGTTCCTCCATTGATGAGAATTAGTCGGATGCCTTGATAACCCATCTTTCTTCCTCCACTCATCATGTCACCGCAATAATTTTGCATTACTATTATGAGTAAAGTTGCTTAAACCTTGTCTGTTGCTTAATCCGATTTATTAATTTAATAAATCATGAGTTAGTTTGAGTAAAGAGTTATATAATACGAATGGATATGTCATGCATTTTATATTTATGAAGTCATTACTTTAGCTTATGTTTTTTGTAACCTTTATGTTCTCAGCTTTGCTAATTACATGTTTTTTATGTGATCTTTTGTCATGGCCTTTGCCTTTCAATGACCCAGTAATGATCTAAATTTCACACTTGTAATTTTGGAGAGCAGATTCTAATAGGTATTGCTTGGATGTGTATGCATTATTGGGATGAGTAGAGTGAATTTATTTCTTTTTCTTTATGGGTTTAACGTTTTCTAACATTTGAAAATTAGTTGTATTGGGTTTGATGGATGGTTCGAATTTTTCAACAAGGGCCTTAATGGTTCCGAATTGTATGTTTGATTGAGTTAGTATTTTGAAAGTTTTATATTTTTCGCTGTAAAATTTTAATTTAAAGCCTTAGTGTTTAAATACATGGCGATAGCACTTCGATAGTTCTCTCAAGGTTATGGTTTTTGGAAAGAGGGAATTATAGGAGTGTTACATTATATCTCCTCTTGGACCATGATTTTTTGTTCGAACAAGAAAAAAAATAGCAACAAATTTAACTAACATTATTGTGTACAGGGAAATGTTTAGAGTTGTATTTCATTCATTAATTTTTAAATGTTTGTTAATTTTTGTAATAATATTTATTCTACATATAACATTGTGTTTTTATTTTCCTTACAGTACTGTGTATTTTACACATGATAACTAAAATGTTGATGTACTAATATGAAGCATATGGATATAATATATGTATAGAGACAAAGGTAGACACACTCAACGTTCATGGAATTTAGTGTTTATAGATAAAGAGGTTAAAAATCAAAAAGCTTGAATTCTATACTATCATATTCTTGTATCATGTTATAGAAAATAATTTATACCTCAAATCTGTATATTGTAGGGACATGAGGTGCAAATAACTTTATTCGAAAGTGAAATTAATAAATACATGGAAATAAGGAAAATTTATTCAATTACAAATTTGTATATGATGTCATTAGACTCTTCTTACAAATATGTAATGGATAATGTTATATTGAAGTTTGTAGAGAAATTGAACTCCTTGAATAACTCCTTCAAATATTCAAGACACAGAAAATATTCCTCAATATAACTTCAGATTCAAGGAGTTTGAAAATGTCCAAAAATAATTTCAATAGACATTACCCTCCACATATTGGTAAGAAAATAAAGTATTTTAGAATTATTTAATTACTTTCATCACGTCAATCTTAACTAAATTATTAATGTCCAGATATGATAGGATTGGTGATTTATGTTTTTAAAGTGTGACTAGTCAGTGAAGGTAGACGAAGAGATTTATTATTATGCACAAAGTAAGAGTATTAAATTTGAACACTTATATAATATAACTTTTTCTAAGATTTACATAATATGACATACATAAAATATTATTTCACTATTCTAATGCAGGAAGGAAATCATAAGATTGACCATATGGGATAGATTTATAACATATCAAGGACATCAACTATTTCATGAATTAAATCAAGTGCATGTCTTGGACGCATCTTTAGTTACTATTGGATATTATAATGGTGCATTTTATATAAGCTTTTGGAATGAATATAACACGTTTTCACCATAGGCATACATATGTCCACTGTCGAAAAAACAAGGTTGTTCATAAATCAAGATGTAGAACATACTGAAGATTTACATGGCTAGAAAGAAGATAAAATGTACTTCAAAGAAAAAATCTTCGATTACAATAACTTAATCTCACTAGTTAACATGTAGGTATGCTGATACGGATATATCCAAAAATATATTCCTTTCATCCAGTCAAGGTATAATAACATTTTTTAAATAGAGATGTTATTTCAAATAAAAAGGATCTATTTGGATCAATATTCAATGATGTCCAATGTGAGAAATTATAAATTATTACACTGTTTATTAATATATTTATGTAAGAGTCAGACCTTTCTAACTAATTTCTATTTGAACATGTAAAGTATTCTAGGTTTAATGCAACGATATTAAGTATTGATGCTAGGTTGTCAATTTGGTATGATTAATGTGCATGATACTTTGTGAAGGATGATAAATGATTAAAATGTCGCTTAATTTGCTGCCATGTTAAGTCATTGTATATTTCAAAATAAAATATTTAAATATTATATATATTTTAAAATCAAATGTTAACTTAATTTTTTTTTTTTAGATTTAGAATTCATGTAAAAAAATTGAAGACATCAAAGCAATAAAGTATATTACACTATTTGACAAGGAAGAAGAGATTGTTATGGATTGTCAATCTTCCTATATTAAAAACATTGCAAATAACGTAAGTCTATAACTTGCTTAGGAATAAGAAGATATCTTTATAGAAGATGAAGCATAAAAACGTCTAATAAATTCATTCACATTTATTCTACATGCTCCAAGAGAAGAGAACGAACAAATAAGAATTGCAGCAATTATGCGAAACAAATAGTAGGAAGAATATTATTATCTAAACCAACTTTAAATTATCCGATTAATATTTTGTAATTTCTTTATTCTGACTAAATTTTTAAGTTAATAATCAAATTTCTACAACTTCATTCAACAAATATTAATATCATGTTATGTCACAGACACATACTAGTTTTTACAAACATATTATTAATACCATGTTATATCACAAACACATGCTAGTTTTTGCAAACATATCATTAATATCATGTTATATCACAAACACATGCTAATTTTTACAAATATATCACCTCCATATCTACAAAACCGTGTATTAACAACAACAAAATTGTGAAATCATTGTATCTCTGCCAAAAAAAAAAAACAACCAAAAAATTGTGAAATCATTTCAAAAGAATTTGGTTCAAAATTAAATATATAACAAAATTCTGTTAAATATATATTTTTTAAAAAAACTAAAGCAACTCACGAAGAAAGCGGTGTTAACTGTTAAGGAGAGGAGGGCAATTGAAGTGAATCATTTGCAATACTAGTTTCTGGGTGGTTCTAGATTGTGCTGCAAGAAACAGGAGAAGGGATAACGCAGCTCAATAAATGGGGTGGGTTTGGAGAGACGACGGCGACGACAACGACAACGACTTCAATATGCCAGATTTTGAAAACCCTATCCCAAAGTGTAGCTCCGATTACGGCGAACATTGCTCCACTCGCAGAATCGTGCAGTCCAAATGCAACACAGAGGAGGTCGAGCCTGGTAAATTCGTCAGGAAATGCGAGAAAACCGAGCAGATTCTCAAAGATTGCTTCGGAAAGTCAGTCTCTTTCTCTATTCTACATATTTATAAATCCTTCGCTTGATTTTTATGTTTTCCCCCTTTTTATTGTGATTTTATTGATTGGCGAAGAATTGGGAATGCGCTGATGTCATTTATATGAACTTAGGTTAAGTATATATTTATGTGGTTATTAAGTTCCCTTCTGTTATCGTGATGTCGCATTGGAGTGTATATTTATTTATCTGTATATGTTGCAATAGTTTGGAATCTGCACCTAAGTCGTTGAATTGCTGCTTTAAGCTAAACGAGCTGTTAAATTAAGTCTGTGTTCAACAATTTGTGAAATTACTGGCTGTATTTGACATAGTTTGCGGACTTTGTTGTTGGTAATTGTGGCGAATTTATGGCATCTGTGGTTAGAATGGAATGGGCTAATCTTTTATGGGATGAACTTTTCTATTTAGCTTCTTTGTGGAATTAGACGGTCAGGGCTTTTAGTAGCTACAAAGTAATCAGTTTTTGGTCATTTTGAGGATAACTGGTTCATCTGTTCCTGTATTTCTGCTGTCTGCTCGTATACAAAGTTTTTACATTAGAAAAATAAAAGAATGAAATGCAACACCTGCCTTTTCCTGTGATTAGATCGAAACTACTTAATAGGGGTTGGTTGTATGATAAGATTGTTTTTTATGCTGCTGTTAGGAAGAAAGTTGTATTCATGATTTCTCGCTCTTCATGTCCTTTCTCCTTTTGGTTGTTTATGATATTTAAACTGAAATTATGGTCTGCAACCTGAAACTTAAGTTATCTACTACATTAGTACTATGTATGTTGTAGATGTTTTTTTTCGAATGAGCAGGAAAATTACTCTATGAATGTTGTCGAAAATATATACTTAAGAGTATTTATGGCATATAAGCAAAATAGTACTTTCTTCAATCGTTTATTAGTTGTTCCATATTGAGTTTAAGCATTGTTTATCTCATTCTAATTCACCATCATTAATTATGTTTCCATAAACAAGAACATATTTAGTTTCATGATATCATTTTTTTTTTAATAATTTTTACTTATATATAATTATAATTATTTAAGATCATGTGGGGGTATCGAAGAAGAAAGCGAGGGAAGTAGTGTCTTGGCAAACGTGTCAAGTGAAAGTGGGACAAGTAAAGAAGAAAACGGAGGAAAGTAATATAGACTTAGAGTGGAATTAGGTTACTAGACTTGGCTGAATATTCTTAGTTGTGTGATACTCTACTTCGTATCATGTGATTTTCCTATTGTTTTGTATCACTGTATCCATTCTTAGAGTCAGCTTAAAGGTCATGTAGAAGTGTTAGGGGTCATTTGTAATGAAGTGGGTTCACTCAAGCTGGTAAAGCAGTGTTAATGACAAAGAGTAATAAAAATAGGTGCAGAAAAATTGAAGAAGCAGATTTAGGGAGAATTAAAGATGATTGATTAATTTGCAGATAAAGAAAGGTTGCAAGATAGGGCTGTCAGTGCCCTCCAAGCTATCAATAATTGAACCCAATTCCCAATTCCTACTGCTCAGTGTCCTTCCCCCTTTTATTCTCTCACTCTTAGAATATTCTCTGATCTCTAACATAGGCTGCACTACAGAATTGATGTGACTAATTACCCAAGTTACCCTTCCCTTTCTTCCTCTCTACATGTGCACGATACGAGCCTAAGGTAGCATCATTACATCATTTTGTTGCTGCTTACCGTTTTTTTCTCCCAAATCCTATTTGTTTTAGTGAAAATCCGGATTAGGAATGATGGTTGTGTTATATGAAGTATTATAGGCTTCCATTTATATTTGGTGTGTTCTTTGTCATGTGTGAAATTGTGGATGCATCTGGGAAAATAACTTTGGGGGGATGCACGAATAAAGTACCTTTTGGATTTTTTTTAAGTTTTAAAAAAACAGCTATGTTTTGTATGTACTTTTTGCAGTTTTTTTTAATTGCAATACATGGGGATCTTTACTTTGGGGTCTTTCTACTGTAATCTGAGAGTAGTTTCAATCTGATGTATCTAGATTCAAGAACATTTTGAGATTTGGGTTTGTTATTTAGCAGTCTTTTACTTTTTTTTTTTAAAAAAAATAGTTCTTATCAATGAAAAAAGAACATCAATATTTGCTCAAAAAGCCATTCTTGTTGAGCTGTGCCTGGAAAGATGCTTGAGGTAAAATATTTTAAGACCAAGACTGGGGGTTGGTTATTTTAAGGGAACATGAATTGAAGAGGACTTCGCTAGAGAGATGGGAATATTATTTCCCTTTTCACTTTACATGTATTTCCAATTTTCTATGGTCCTCTGCAGCTCAGCCCCACAACCTTGTGTAGACAATCCTCTGCTAAACTGCCATGTATATAATGTGTTTGTTAGCTACATAATTGCATACTCCTAGGGAGAATTGTGAATGCATGGCATGAAGTAGATTTTCTTTTGTAGTTCTGTGCAGCGCTGTTATGGCCTTATGTTGATGTTCTTCTGCAAGTTTGGCTGCATGATTTTGGTTATGGAATATTGTATATATGACATGTTGGGAAGAACATTTTCCACATATTTCTCTTATTTTAGTCTTATTTTGTATTTGCGAGCTATCGAATTATTGTCTTGCTTGTATCCACCAGTCATGTTTAATCCGCCTTTTTAGTGGAGTCTTACCTGCTGATACTGATGGATCAAGGAGTAGCTACAGCCTTGACCGCTTGATTCCTTATAAAATCTCACACTTTTGTAGCATGTCTGTTTGACTTGGAAGTTGGAACTCATGTAATATCTGGTTTGAAATTTTTGTCTAGGCCTACTTCTCCAATCGCTTCACTTCTGTTTGGTGTTGGTCGATTTTTTTGAATGATTGAGTAAACTTCAGCATTTGATGTCTCTATTATGTAGTGGACTGGGTGAAATTTTTCTCTATTCTGTCCTATACTATGTGTTTGTGGAGTAGCTGGAAGTTAATATGCTACCTGTCTGGGATAGTTGGATGTTATGGGAACAGCCTCTCTATTAGCATGTGATTGCTTCACTACTAGGATAAGATTGTGTTTCTTGCTTCACTCTGCCATAACCAGGGGCCTACTATATTTCCTTTTTGGTTTGTCTTCTTTCTAGACTCTTAGAACTTTTTTTCATATTTAATAATTGACAATGAATTTTTCTATTAACAGGGGGACTTGATTAAGGCAACCAATTAATCTAATTGCCTGACTTGTCTATGGCATATGCTCCACTATATTTACTAAGAAACAAATATTTGACTTTTTATTGTAGGGAAAGTGATGATGAATTAGGAACTTTGGTCAATGCCAATTTAGCAAGTAGCTGGGAATAAAATGAAAAGAAATGGAGAAAAGAGGGTCATTAAATGAGTTATTTAATGGCTGATTAGTACTGAACACTAGAGTATTATCATGCCTGACATTTTGTCTATTTTATTTGGAATTGCAACAGGCCCACTGAGATTGTTCAATCAAACGAAGAATACACAGAAGAAGATGTCACTGATGAGATGAAGAAAGGGTCATCCATCGTGTCCTCTGATATGATGCGACCCTTTGAATTCCCTGGACTCCGCAGTGATATCGAGAACATGGAGCGCAGTTTCTTTGGGGGGCTCAGCCGTTTCTTTGAAGCTGCTGAGGCGATGACTAATGAGTTCAACCGTTTGATTGATGATCCATCCTTGTTTGGGGGTGCCTCTTCATCATCAAGGCGGCAGGAAATACCTGTGGAAGGTCGTGTTTTGAAGGAACCAAAGAAAATTCCAAACGATTCAGAGTTTGGGAATGTTGACATCACTGGACTGGCTAGGGATGTTTGATTCTATCGATTTTTGTACACGCACCTTCTAATTTGACTTGAATAGCATAATGGACACATGGTATACTCAGTAGTAAAAAATAAATGTCATAAACATATGGATCTCTGGCTCTCTGCTGGGCTTTTGTATAGTTTATCCCATTGCTAGTTATTTTCTGACACAGTTTGCGTGAATGAGTGAATGAGTGAATGAGTGATTGAGTTTAGTTGACCTAGAATCGAAAAACATTCTTGGTTTTACTTGACCTAAAGATAAAGCAGGAGAGGTGGAGGGCTGGTCTTTGGCAATAACTGGTCGTTTCCTTCCGAAGGTTCATGACCTATTACTCGTCTTCCTTGTGCTATGGAGGTGAAAATAACCGAAAACTCAGTTATTGACATGGGCATGGTCAGCTTATTGTTTGAAAAGTTGGAATAATTGTAAGTGTATGCTTTTGCTCTCTTTTTTGCTCTAGGACGTGCCGAGATGTTTCTCGACTTTGTCATGTAGTGAATATTATCAGAGTAAATGTGCAAAAACTCCGAAGACTACCAAAGCTTTGGCAAGTCTAAGCTTTTGGTAGTTAGATAGATGTAGAGAATGAGGAGCATGAAGAAGTTTTGGGGACTGAGAACCATCTTATAGTTTTGATATGTTTAATGTTTTTTAAGGAGTACTCCCTTTGTCTCTTTTTTTTTGCCCCATTTTTCATTTTGATCCGTTTTCTAAAAATTGTCTTATTTACTTAAAAACTTTTTATTTTGGGTAGTCTTACCAAAAAAATTTCATTATATCTTAAAAAAGTAGATAAAGATTGACATATGTTGTGTTAAGAGTTAATTTTGTTATATTGAGAGGCCTCTTTTATTGGGGATATTATAACTTTATTGTGTCTCATACTTTGTAATTAATGTTTATTGATGTTTATATGATCCTTACATATTGGTTGCAAGTAGAAAACTATGTTAGCTAAATTGTTTGGTTATAACTATATACTCCGATAAATTTATCGTGTTCGTGTATATATAATACTTTTTGTACATTGTGGTTTTATAGTGAATTTTCAAATTAGATTTATCTTTTAAAATGTCAATTAATTTATGATATATGAAATGATTGCAATTTAGACACATAGTATGGAATGGAGGAATACTTAATAGGTGATTGGGTGAAATTTTTTCATAATTGCATACTTGTTCCAAATAAAAAAATTGTTCATTGGATATTATAAGTTGTTTCAAATTTAATCTTGGTAATGTTTCTCAAATAAAAAAAATAAAAAAAAAAACTTGGTAATATATGAATATAATTTCCTAGAAGATCTCATCTTTCACCTGGCATATAGGCCGGCAACAAGCTAGGCTCCAAAAATTAAATTTCACAATACAACTGCAATACCGATCATCTTTCAAACCCACATATCCTGACCGTTGGATTTTCCCACACTTGTTTCCTGATTCTGTTAACTGACGCCACGTCGTTGGACTTTGTACGGTTTCTAACTGAAAAACCTGTAATTTTCCTTTCTCTTTCTTTTTCCAGCTTTTTCTCTCTTCTCCCAAAAATTACAAGACATCGAAGAAAATCAAAACACTATGCAGCTTTCTTAAAACGCCTTGAATTTTTTTCAATTCTTGTTGTGCATGATACATTGTGTATCTGTACTCTTTCCTTCATTTTCTTGATTATTTGTTGCTTTCACTTATGACATTTTGATTTTCTCATGTGGGTTTGAAAATTCATCTTAAATTATCATATTTACATCATCAACCCCTGATTTTCTTCCAAGATCGTGGCTTTTCAAAGTGGGTTGAAATTTTTTTCGTAATTGGATTGTTAATATTGGTGATCATATAAATTTGTGGCTCTTTGATATTTATTGAAGGGCAATGCAATGCAATGCCCGCTTTGTTGATTTGTGTGTCGACGCCAATTCGAGTTTCTTTGAATTAAATGAAACACCCTGAACCCATTTGAAGGATCAGAAGACAAATTGGACATTGATCATTGAATGGTGAGGTGAGAGGTGGGATTATGTATGTTTAGTATGAGATGGGGAACAATTGCATTTCAAAGCTTACTAAGGTTGGGTTTTGGAGCAAGCCATCTGATGGGACGATTGGATATGGTATAAAGGTTGATTACAAAGGAGAAGATAGGTCATTAGAAGTGCAGTTCAAGCCACCTGAGGTGGTGAAGATTGAGAGTAAATTAGGCCGACAGCAAAGCCAATGTGTAAGGCAAGAGAGTCGACTAGGGAGTCAGGAAAGTCGAGGGAATAGGCAAGCGAGTCAGATTAGGAGGCAACAGAGCCGATCAGGAGTGCAAGAGTACAAGGTGGAGAGTCAGGAGAGCAAGTTGGGAAGACAAGAGAGCAGATTAGGAAGGCAAGAGAGTCGAGCAAGAAATGTGAATGTAGGAGGAGATCAGGAGAAGAACAAGAAACAGCACGTAAATGTGAAGAGGATCGCAAGTGCAGGGCTGCAAGTACACTCCGTTTTGAGAAGGAAAACAGAAAATTTGAAGGAGTTTTACACTTTGGGGAAAAAACTTGGACATGGGCAGTTCGGAACTACCTTCCTTTGTGTGGAGAGGGCTACTGGAAAAGAATATGCGTGTAAATCTATTGCAAAAAGGAAGTTGATCAATAAGGAAGATGTGGATGATGTACGAAGGGAAATCCAGATTATGCATCACTTGAAGGGGAATCCTAATGTGATCACCATTAAAGATGCCTATGAGGATGGTGTGGCTGTTCATGTTGTCATGGAACTTTGTTCTGGAGGTGAGCTTTTCGATAGAATTGTCAAGAGGGGGCATTACACAGAGAGGAAGGCAGCTAGTCTTGCCAGGATCATTGTTAGCGTTGTTGAAGCCTGCCACTCACTTGGAGTAATGCATCGGGATCTTAAGCCGGAGAATTTTCTATTTGTGAAAGAGGAGGAGGAATCACCACTTAAGACCATCGACTTTGGGTTGTCGATATTCTTCAAGCCAGGTATACTCAAAGCTCTCAAGCATAGGGCTTTTTTAAAATTTTCTTTTCTGTGGACATCGTTCTCGTCCTTGAAGAATTTCTTATGTTTTTCGTCTAGTATTTTATACTTATACAAGTATATTTGTCTCATCTCTCAAATATTAGATTTGAATCTTCATAAAATTTCTGGCTTCCCAAGAGAAAAGAAGGCAGCTAGATCCTGCCTGCCATACCTGTATGTATGATAGATGTTGTTCTCTTTTTAAATTATTTGATGTAACTGTTATAATTTCTTTTTTTTATATGCTTGATTTTATATATGGTTACTCTAATATAAGTTGCAACATTTTTTACCCTGAAACCCATGTTATCATTTTCAGGAAGGATCCAGTTTGTTCAGACAATTATTTACATCTAGAGCTGTATCTGTTGTTTATGGATATGACCAGCCCCTCATAAGTTTCTAAAGTATAGATAAAATTACTTTGTGTTGATAATGTTAGTTAGAGCTGGTTGGTATCTAAGCTTCCGCCATTTCACTGCACTATTGGATGCCTTTTGATATTATATTATCAGAAAATCGAATTGAAACCTGTAAACTAATAACATTGAGGTACATAACTTGGAGGAAGTACAGTTATCCCATAAGAAACAGTTCTTCAGTAGTTTGAATTGTCATCAGGCTTTATTTATCCCCCCACCCCATGTGTGTTTCTATGCTGAAATATTTTCTTGGTTACAGGGGATATCTTCAACGATGTGGTTGGGAGTCCATATTATGTAGCACCAGAAGTATTGCGCAGACGTTATGGACCTGAGTCGGATGTTTGGAGTGCTGGAGTGATCTTGTATATTCTCCTAAGTGGAGTGCCTCCATTTTGGGCAGGTAAAAGAGTATAGTCTTCTAGTATTAAAATCACCCTTAATATGTCTCTACCTTGTTTTCCTATCAGAAGTGGCTGCTTATTATTTTTATTCTTTGTTCTATGCAGAATCTGAGGAAGAAATATTTGAAGAAGTCCTGCATGGTGAACTTGACTTTGATTCTGATCCATGGCCTAATATCTCAGATGGTGCAAAAGACTTGGTCCGCAGAATGCTAGTGAGAGACCCAAAGAAAAGATTAACTGCACATGAAGTTTTATGTAAGTGCTAAACAGGAAATCAGATTTTCTGGTTCCATTATAATCTTCTTTTGAAGATACATGATTGACTAAAAAAAAAATTTGACTGCACACCCATTGACAGTTGCGTTCAATCTAGATAAGATGATTGGAATGGCTTGTGAAAGCACTTGCAGACTTGTAGGGTAGATAAGAAAGACTCATATCCCAGTAGTGGTTCGGTTGATGTTGCTTTTACATGAAAAAATTATGATAACTGCATGCAACAATTAGGATCCATCCTGTACTTTATTATTTAGTATTAGAAGTGTCTGCAGGACTTGGTAGTTTGAACAAACTTCTGCCAGTTTGTATTCCATCCGCTATTTTAAGATTTATAAATTGATCAGAACCCTATTCCTTGATCATTGCCTTGTCATGTTTGCCAAGTTATGAGGAAATGATGCAACTTCCATGATCGGCTTGTCATTCCTTAGGACCTGAATATATTAGCATATCTTCTTTGAGAAGAAAGATGATTTCTATTTTTTAAATATATTCAATTGTTGATCAAGAATTTCACAACTTTCTCCTAGTTTATGTTGAAATGAAAGAAATCAAGGTATCAGTATGTTTTGACTCGTGAAGTTTATCCCATGGACTCTGAACGCCTTTCTGCTATAATATTTAAACTCCTGATGTTTGCTAATTATTATGAATCTTATTTCTGATCCTGATTAACTCTCAGGTCATCCCTGGATTATGGCAGATGGCTTGGCTCCTGACAAGCCTCTTGATCATTCTGTCATATCACGTTTGACACAGTTCTGTGCCATGAACAAACTTAAGAAAATGGCGCTTAGGGTAAGTATCTCCCCACCAGCCAAGAAAAGGAAATAAAGGGCAAGAAGAATCAAAAAGACATGATGTAAAGTGTGAATTTCAAATCGCCGTTGATCTAAAGTTTAAGTTTTCCAATGCATTTTTCAAATACAGGTTATTGCTGAGAGGCTTTCAGAAGAAGAAATTGCCGGGCTCAAGGAGATGTTCAAGATGATAGACACAGATAACAGTGGGCAAATCACTTTTGAAGAACTTAAGAATGGACTGAAGAGATTTGGTGCTAACCTTGAAGAGTCGGAGATTCATTATCTTATGGAATCTGTAAGTGTTCTGCTGGTTCATTGCTTTACAGTCCTGTCATGTAAGGTCCTTTACTTGATTTTCTCGGCATATACCTCCCAGACCCCTGTCAATATTCAGTATCAAAATTATGTCGCTTTAATTTCGTAAGAGAGAACACAGTCTCTGGTTTTTTATGAAACGCATAACTAAACTTGATGCTTTACTTTCAAATAACATATACTCTGAACTTGTGTCAAATTGTGGTTAGATGATGAACCTCTTGCGTGGAAAGTTAGCCATTGATCACAAACTTAAGATGATTGAGTAGCTTGATTCTTTTCTCCATAATACTTTGTTTTTGTTTAGTCCTTGTAGATTTCCTCAAAGGTTACGTGGTTATTAATCAATAAAAGTCTGTCTCCATAATGATATTATGTTTATGCCAGAAGAAGGTCACAAGTTATGTGGAAGCAAGGGTATGAGAGCATCACAAAAACCAACCCAAAACAATAAGCTACGAAACAAATATTTCGAAACTGTGTGCTGATAATTTGCTGATAAATGCTTAAACATCATGTAGTATAATTGAAGCAAGCAGCAGAAAATATTGTTCCTGCATCACTTCTCTGCAAAATTATGTTGAACATGTAATTGCAGTTTGGAATCCTAATTTTTTGGCTGACCAATAAATCTTGAAACTCCAGGCTGATGTTGATAACAGCGGTACCATTGATTATGGGGAGTTTATCGCAGCTATGTTGCATCTCCATAGAGTTGACAAGGAAGACCATTTATGTGCAGCCTTTTCATACTTTGATAAAGATGGAAGCGGATACATTACTAAAGATGAACTTCAACAAGCATGTCATGATTTTGGCATGGAAGGTTTTCATGTGGAAGACATCATTAGTGAAGCAGATCAAGATAAAGTTAGTTCCTAGTGTTATTTAATTATTTCAAGGGTCTGGTTTTCACATTTATGGACAAAGTAGAAAGTATAAATTGTTTTTTTTAAATATATTGTCTATATTGTTTCGCAAGCTTGTCTTACTAGCTGTTATCATTGCTGTTAAAATTTGCAGGATGGTCGTATAGATTATAACGAGTTTGTTGCGATGATGCAAAGAGGAAATGTTGATTTGGGTAGAAAATCGAAACCTTTAAGTGCAGCAGTTTAAGGAAGCACGTGAGGTTTGTTAATTTCTCTTGTTACCTTCGTGGTGGTTAGCTTCCAGCGTTCAAATTATAGTTGGTGTTAACTGGCATGCTATATTATATAAATTCATGCATCTCCCCAGTGCTTGCATTGTAGCATATCTTTTTGTTGTTAGTTATTGTCATGAAAGTGTGTAGTGCATCTTGTTATCTTTCTTAGAAGTTGTACTTACCTGCTGGATATTCTTAGTGCCGGTAACAGGATTTTGTTCTGGTGCTTTTGCATTGTGTGTTAAATATGCTTGGTATGATGCAGTAGCTTATATCTGATACATAAATGTTGCGCAGTTTAGGTAAAAATAATCATATCACCATCCCCAAATCACATTGCAAATTTATACTCATCATTGTTTCGAAACAGCTTTCATGCTTAATATATGAAATAGAAGTCTCAAATTCATTCTGAATTCCCTTGAACAGTGGTGAAAAAGAAAATTGTGGAACATAAGAACAAGTAGCAGCCTATGTTTTGTCTCATTTCATGATTTATTACTCAGCGCCTGGTTCTGATTATTTCAGCAAGAGTACTCTCAATTTTAGACTAAATTACTCTAGAAAATTCTATTTTATAATAAATTTAAGCATAGGAAGATTTATGTAAAGCTCCAAGAGTGATACCTCCCTTAAAATGTGGCAGAATTACAGGAAGGTACTCAGCCCCCTCTATCAGTGTCTGATGTTAGTGATATACATGATTTTGTAGAGTGTTACGTAATACGTAACGATAGTCCTTAGTCATCTCTTATGGCTGGTTTACTATGAGCTTACCTGAAGGTTTTGATCAAGTGCATGCAGATTTTGTGATTCATGTAAGTGGACATAAGATTAAGATTATGGTTAGAAAAAGGACAGTCTAATTCACTCACTGTACTTTCTTTTGACAAACTACTATACAAATAATTTGCACTAAAGTGGTATTTACCCTTAGCCATGTTCTTTTCACAGTGATGAAGTTGATGGGCGGGATAATCTGGGATCACGGTACAAAAACTTGAAGATGGTTTTGCCGAGTGATTCAACAGGGAAAGCATAAGAACCTTGGATCAGCGGCAGTTTATTCCTCATTCGTGTTGGCAAGAATTAGCAGCAGTTTGATAGTAAGGATAGTGTTTTTTTTTCCCAAGAGTTGATTGATAGATGGACTGAATAGTAAAAATCAGAGGCTGGTCGATCTCCACTGCTAGCTTATTGCAGAAAATGCAGAAGCCAAAGTCATATGCAACGGAGAATGCAGCTTCTCATGTACTATTGCTCCATTTTCCGGAGTGAACTGGTGTTGTTGTTGGAGCCAAAGTCTGAACAGACGTACGTAACAGTCTCTTAGATAAAGTTTCTGATGTTGTTGTTCTCAACCTGGCAGGCCCTTGAAAATTTGGACTAAACAAGACAGAAGTTCTTCAATATCAGAACTTTTCTTTAACAGTATGCAGCTAGGAATTGTATGAATATGTAGGTTTTTAATTGTAAAAGATGACTAAATTTAACATGCAATACGAGTGGAACATCATTCTTAGGCTTCTGTAGTAATGACAGCAAGTTCATATTCAAATGAAATGTAACATTTGGACGTGAAATGGTAGAGTTCAAGCATGTACATCGGGAGCTATATTACCTTCCATGTACAATTACAAGCTCGAGACTCAACAGTGAAACCGTTCTTTTAAGATTTCATACAGATTCTGTTTTACATATGTTTCTTTTATGCTTGACCTAGGTGAGAAATTTCTAATTTATTCCTAATTTAAATATATTGAGGGATATTTTTATAATTTATTAATTTCTATACCTGATATCATAATGGCTATATATGATATATGATTTTCTGTATTTTTATATATTTTGTATTTATATATATGATATGACAATAGCTATATCTGATGTAACAATACCTATATCTGATATTTCAATATACTGATATAATTTATATCAGGTATGATATAGAAAAGCCTCTTTTATGGATTAATTTTTTTAAATGTCACTATCAAGGACTTTTTAATGTTAGGCATTACCTCCAACTTTTAGAATTGAATCATAAAAAGAAAAGTGCCCTAGACATCTAGGGCTGTTTGATTAATGGCGTACCAAAGATACAATCAATCAAAATAAATAATTGGTAACATATAAAAATAATTACAATTCACGTAAATAGACAAGAACCTTGTTCTAGTCTACAACTAACTTTTTCTAGATATAGTTATATTCGTAACGTTCATTATCATTAGCATGGCAGAAGGAAGAGACTGAGGACTGTGTCATTGACAGTAATGCTTCTCCATAAACAGTTTATATTTTTGCATGATTTTATAACATGCATGGTAACAAGAATAAATTGATTAATTAGCTCCGATCTAGACCATATAACCAAGATACCAACCACTTAATAATAATAATAATAATAATAATAATAATAATAATATAATACTTAGGTCATTATGGTCAATACTTTACATATATATATATACATTAGTTATGTAAATTATGTCGATAATATTCTAATTTCAGTACTTAACATATTCTAGTAATACAGAAGATATTATTTGGATATTATTTTTACATATATAAATCCATGCTTCCTAACATCAATACATGAAAAATTATATTATCACCAATATATTTTAACTAACAACATCCTATATTACTATTCATTTTGTAAATGTATGTACTAAGGATTATTGGATTAAGGAATTCAACATCCTTAAAATAAGAGCACGAATCTCTGAAGATTTTAGAGGCAATTTTGGATACTATAATAAAATAGAAACTTAGGTATATTACATGAACTACAACAAAAAAAAAAAATAAAACTTGTTGCTGAGTAATAATGTATGGCTTGACTGATTCCTAGAAAGAGTATTATTTGGCCTTGGCTTCGATCATGATCTTATATTAGAGTAATAATTTGATGATTTGATCCCATGTCTCCATTTGTGGGTATCTCGACTGTTTGCAAAATTAAGGCGTATTCATTCTGTCTTTTTGTGCTGGGTGGGCTGAATTTCAGCTCTTCCAATTTGAGAACATGTAGCAATGTAAGAGTATATGAGAGAACCCTATGTCTGTGGCCTATGGTGTATACGAGTATGAATGCCAAAGGAAATGATAATTATTACTTTCATTTCAATTATATGTCAAATATTAGGATCCGAAAAACGAAAAAAAGATAAAAGATAAAAGATAAAACACCGTTTTAATTTCCTACACTTTTCTAAACTGTAAGTTAGTGGAATTGAGAGTTCTTGGCGAAAAGTGAATTTATCCGATTGAAATGACTCCCATCTTAGCGGATTATATGAACTTATTATTTATTGAAAGTTATGAATTGAATACAGTAAAGGGAGTATTTACGGGATTCAACTTATGGAAAATAATCTAAAGTCATATTCAATAAAATAAATTAAAGTATGATGAATATACCACATGCCTGAAATTTATGGGGTGCAAGTTTGCTACCACTACAACAAAAGAAAGCAAACACTAGAACTCATCAACTCAACACCAACTAATTATACTAAAAACAAAAAATAAATGGGTGCAAAATGATTGGACAAGAAACAAACGGCATGGATGTAATATCAGATGATTGATCGACCGTTGATTAAGATGACCTGGATTATCTATTAACTGACTGGCACTATCGTCCTCACGTTCTGACAGCTAATCTCCATTATGGAAGAGATTTTCTGTCTTTTGAAAAACAAAAAATTTCTTGAATTTATTTTGAGTATTTGGGAAAGGTTGGTAGACCGTCAAGATGATTGGCGGGACGTGAGACCTATCACGTTGCCAGTTTTGACCACGTCAGCAGCATGGTGGACCCGCAAACTGTCCTCGGATTTTTCCCACTTTTTATTTGTGGGAATCAATGTTACTTTCAACTTTTACCTTTCACCCTTGTGATTTTAGGAAGGATAGTCGTTTAGGGGTGTTTATAAACGATTTACTATATAGTTAAGTTTTAACGGTACGGTTAATTGGAAAAAGGCTAATCGTAACTGTGTCATTAAGTAACGGTATTGATAAACAGTGAATCGTTAATCGTTTTATTCTATCTTTAAGCACTTGTACACCTAATATTGTAAAACTATTTGAATGATTCCTTAACTCATTAGAGTCTTTTACAACAGTAATAACATATATTTACACAAGGTTTGATTATGCAAAAAAAAAAAAAAAAAAACTTGTGACATTCATTCATGTTTTAGCCTTTTAGGTTTAGTTTTTTTAATAAAAATAATAATATTAGTTAACCGACAGTTAACTGTTACAAATTTTATTACCATAACTGTTTAGGCTAACGTTTCAGTAACCGTAATCGTTAATCTTTATGGTTCGGTAAAATAGTCGTTAATATAAATCGATTATACACTATTAACGGTTACATTTATTTTGAACACCCCTACTGATATTTACATCATTCTCATATACTACATAGTACTTATTTTTACATTATTCATCTCTTATTTTTAATTCATTGTAATAATTGGAAAAGGCTAACCGTAACCGTGCCATTAAGTAACGGTATTGATAAACGGTGAATCGACATTTAACGATATTGTTAATGGTTAATCGTTTTATTCAATTTTTAAGCACGTGTACACCTAATATTGTAAAACTACTTGAATGATTCCTTAACTCATTTGAGTCTTTTACAACAGTAATAACACATATTTACACACGGTTTGATTATGCAAAAAAAAAAAAAAAAAAAAAAAAAATTGTGACATTCATTCATGTTTTAGCCTTTTAGGTTTAATTTTTTTAATAAAAATAATAATATTAGTTAATCGACAGTTAACTGTTACAAAATTTTATTACCGTAACTGTTTAGGCTAACGGTTCGGTGACAGTAACCGTTAATCTTAATGGTTCGGTAAAATAGTCGTTAATATAAATCGATTATAAACGGTTAACGGTTAACGGTTAACGGTTACATTTATTTTGCATACCCCTACTGATATTTACATCATTCTCATATACTACATAGTACTTATTTTTACATAATTCATCTCTTATTTTTTTTAATTCATTGTAATAATTAAGAAAAATAAATTTGCGGAAAGAATAAAATTGTTAGGAAAGTTGTCAAAAAATGCATAACCTCCCTTTATTTTCATTCAATCTCAATGTTTTGTTTTTTTCTGAGTCTAATAAAAACATTTTCAATGGAAAGTAAAATTATCATGTAACTTGTCTAGTTAACTACTCTCTCCGTTCTTTTTTGTTCTTTTTATTTGGAATATTGTAGATTTTAGAATCAAATTTGACTACAAATTCTCCCCAATTTAGATGAAAAAATATATTCATTTGGGATCGTGATAGATTCGTCTCAATGTATGTATATTTTTTAAATATGAGTCTTTTATAATTTTTACAAATATACAATTAAAGATATTTGAATTTTAATTTTTATCGGGATATATTTGCACAAAAAGCAAATGGGAAGAAAAAAAAATGGAGGAAGTATAATACATTTTCAAACAACGTTATACTCAAGTTACAAACCACTCCGATGGTAGTTTATGGGTTTGGTTCAATAAAAATTTTTTAAAAAAATAGATTAAAAATTTAATCAAAGAAGTTACAATGTAGTTCAATTATTTTTCCAAGTAGGATTGTAGGACTGCTTGGTTGAGTAGGTTGCTTGCTCTATCAACAAGTCCAATGGCAAAATACCTGCTTGAAATTTTAAATAATTTGCATGCATGTCTTCTATACACACTACTGGAGTTGCTCTCAGATTCTTGTAAGAAAGTTGCAAGTATTTCAAAGAAGTTCGTTGTCCATACTAAACTTGTTCCTTCACATAATTTCTTTGTATTTTTTTAGGATGATTTTATAAGCCTCACGCATTAAATTTGCTATTGGTTATGGGAGTTTAACAAATTGGATTATACGTAATAGAAGGTATTAGATGAGACAGTCACTTCATCTAATTAGTGTGACAAATTACAATATCAATCTCATCTTTTCCATTCCCAGCCTACTTTCCTAATTTCCACCATCATCATCACCCATCTTAATAATTGATATTACGACGACCTCCATTATAACCACTTTAGTCTTCATCTGCTACGTTGTAGATGCCGATATGTTGGGGGTGTAGGGGGCAGAAGCCCCTCACCCAAAGTTGGGTTTAGGGAGTAGCCCCGACCCAAAATCTTAGGCTTTATTATTATTATTATTATTATTATTATTATTATTATCAGTATACATATTTATTCTCTGTATTTTCCTATCCTAACGTCACTTTCATGATGACCATCACAATACAATATCCACCACCTACTTCGTTGCTGAAACTATAAAAGCAATTTCATATTTTAGTTTAACAATTGTTAGGAATGTTTTCTGTATTTGATGCTTCTATAGCTTCTGTAAAGGAATTGAAGGGTGAGAGAAGAGTAGAACAAGTTGTAACTGTTGACAAGAAAAAGTCTTAAAATGACAGAGTATACCTGATATCGATCATAATATTTATATCGAAAGTTATAAAATTTATATTTGATATCATAATCTCTATAATTGAGATCAAATTGTATATACATGAAATCATATTTCATATACTTGATATCTTATTTTATATAACTGAGATCATAATCTCTATACCTGAGATTGTAAGATCTATATATGATATCATAAACTCTATATTTGAGATTATAAACTCTATTAGAGATCATTTTTTTTATATTTGAGATTATAGCCTCTATACATGAGATTATAATATCCGAGATCATATTTTGTACAGAAGAGATCATAAACTATATAAATGATATCATAATCACTATTTTGAGATCATATTTTATATTTATGAGATCATAATATATACTTGAGATCATAATCGTTATATCTAGTTTTATAATTTATATATCTGAGATCATATTTTATATTCCTAAAATCATAATATCTATACCTTATATGATAATCTCTATACCTAATAATCTCTATATCTGATATCATAATCTTTATATTTGAGATCATAAACTTTTTTGCCCAAGATCATAACTTCTATTTTTAAAAAATGCACAGGGTAAAAAGTCACACCATTTAATTGGTGCGACTATCTATGCCAATATTTTCAAATCAAGATTCCATCTTCTAGTCAAAAAACTTGAATTTCAAAAAAGTGTCATACAAAATCCTAGTCAAATATGAAGTATATGGTAAAGCTAGATTTGGAAAAAAAAATGAGCAAAAGTTGATGAAAAAAAATGTGAGTTGTAAATTGCAATATCTTTAATATTTTTATTTATTATTTTAAATGGCCTATAGATGTTTTTGTTATTTTGAGAGCTAATTGTATGAAGATGAACACGTCAATTAGTCAAGAGTTCTACTCAAATAATTTTCCAATCTTGTGGTGATTTAGACTTTGTATGCATCTTATTTGCATGGGTATTTACAACATATATCGTTGTAAATTGCGTTTTTATATTGAGGAAAATCTTCACTACCAATTCATATACATAATGAATGGTAATGAACTCATAAGCCCTAAAGACCAAAAGTGAAAACATCAATAAAGATGGACACTAGGAATATTTTTGAATCAAAATAACATAAACTTTTCAACAATCTAATCAACACGCTTTGTACTAAACAATCGCATTTGCCTATGAATATTGTTAGGTTAGTGTAAGTAGGCGCTTATAAATAAGAAAGTTCTCGAGGATGATGAAAAATTGACAATGATATATACATTGTTCAAATTCTTTTGCATGATAGCTATGATGAGAATAAATATTTAATAGCATAAATTACTAGATATGATCATATGATGGGGGAGTGTATGACGCTAAATATGATTGAATTGAAGTTGAAAATGTGAAATGAGGCCACCAAAGTTGCACATGTATTTCTAAAAAGAATGTCTCACTTTTATGTTTGAAATCTTGAGGCTGGAATATAGGACATGAAATGACAAACAAAAGGGGAGACTTGAAATGATTTGAAGAAGAAGAAGAAGAAGAAGAAGAAGAAGAAGAAGAAGAAGAAGAAGAAGAAGAAGAAGAAGAAGAAGAAGAAGAAGAAGAAGAAGAAGAAGAAGAAGAAGAAGAAGAAGAAGAAGAAGAAGAAGAAGAAGAAGAAGAAGAAGAAGAAGAAGAAGAAGAAGAAGAAGAAGAAGAAGAAGAAGAAGAAGAAGAAGAAGAAGAAGAAGAAGAAGATTTTTATCTGAACTAAAAAAAATGACAGAAAGAAGAAAAAAGAAAACCTTTGGTGTAATCTAATAATTTGAGAAACATTGTGATTTAAAGGAAAATAAAGAGCTAAAGAATGGTCCTTACATCAAGGGCTTGAGTGCTAGTATTGCTATCACCGATTCTACCTAAATTTCTTTGCTGAAGGTCTTCGAGATTGAAAGTTATTGGGGAATAAGATGTAATTGTGGTTTGTTCATACTTTGGGTCTAAGGGTATGCAAGTGCTATGAATTGGTGGAAGAAAGAAAGTGTTTCTTGTGTGATGATGAATGATAAAGGTGGAGATATAACTAAGATTCCCCCTTTAGTAGGAGTTCGAGTGAGTGAGTGAGTGTGTAAAAGGAATGAATGATTTTCGTGATTGTCGATATTTGCCTATATTGTTGTATACCGTATGATTGTCGTATACTTAACTATGTTTAAGTCTCAATTTAGCTTAGTAATGTCAAATGGTTTGCTTACCTTGAAAATTGTTTATATGAAGGAGGCTCTTCAATTGAAAAGATTGGGGGTTCATAACACTCTAACGAAATTCTATTTATTCCAAAGTGTGGAAAGACATGGAATATCCTTTCATGAAGGTATTGACTCGTAAAAAAAAATGGGACTCCCAATGTTTCACAATCTGACTATAGAAGAGTTTTATTCCTCCCACTTGTTCTTTTGAAAGACTTCTGCCTTCCCAAAGCTAATGTTTACTTGAACAAACCATCAACTATCAATAGAGCCTTCTATGAAGATCATAGGCATGTTTGTTCTAATCTGCAGGTTATCAAAGAGTATATCCAACAACTGTTGGTCTTCCATAGTTTCAATTTTCCAACAATCGGGGAGCTTGGGTAAACTTTTTTTAATTTATGCAAATAACGCATGTCAAAAAAGGAAAGTTTTATATGGAAAAATATTAAGTTACTAGTGATACAAGTAATATAACCCCAATCAACAAACAAGATGGAGTAAAAGGAAAAAAACAAGTTTGTTTGACATTTGATAAGAACACTAACGTCAAGCCAAAATTCGATTGAGATCAAGCCAATGATACTCCCTCCACTTTAACCCTAATTTCCTCATCTTGATGGGAGTCTACATGTCTAATATATTCATACTAAACAAAACAGTCCAAATAGAAAACTAAAATATACAGGCCCTATTTTGTTCAGCTCTTTGAATCAGCTAAGATTAGACAGATCAAACAATATGAAATTCAGAAAATAAAAAAAAATTAAAAAAAAATTAGGTGAACAAAAATGTCCATAATTTATCACATGAGTCATATTCACAACTTCATAACCCGCAAGAGTGAAAGAGCAATTTCAGTATGAAGAAAAACATGTTTTAAGAGTAATTTACGTGCTAAGCAACAGCAGATAGTACTTTGTACTTACTACTTAGTAACAGTTAGTGCTTAGTAATGGAGTAAAAATAAATGGATCAACCTATCTGCCTATCTCATTCTCATACCATCCTACTACTGTTCCAGTTCCCCCCTTTGTAAACCCCGTCCTTAATCTCTCTGTTCTTTACTACATAGAGATACATAAAGTCCACCTGATTTCCCACTGCTCTTCCTCAACCGTTTTCCCATCCCCCCACTATCCTGTTTCAACAGCTAGTATTACTTTACGCCCTTCAAATTTTTTCCACATTTTTATCATTTTGAAGCTGTTTTTTTTTTTTTCTTTGTAGAATTGTGGTAGATCCATCTGACCTTCCTGCATAATTTTCTGAAACTTTGTTGAATTTCATTGAGATATTTTATCAAACACTTGGTGTTCATGACATAAATGATAGGCATCAAACATTGTATGCGTAGTTTTTTTTGGAGTTTTTCTCATGTGGGTCATTTCCTTTTTGCCTCTAATTGTGGCCCAATTGTCCCTTCTCAACTTGGCTTTCTTTTTTTTTTTTTTTTACATTTTCGCTGTTTCTCTATTTCTTTTGATGGGCATACACTAATGTGGTACCATATCACACTTTAGACAACATTAGTTTTCCTATGTCTTGTTGTAATCTGAAGAAAGGGAAAGTTATGTGATTGAATTGAATTGTGGGTGTGAATTTACTGTTGCTGTTTTTTTTTTTTTTTTGTAGGTGGGTTGATTTTTGTGCTGTAATTTGTATAGTTGTATGATGGAGGCTCAAAATGGGGTTCATGTTGAGGAAAGTAAGAATAATGGTGTCATTGAGAATGGTATTGATGAGAAGCCCATTGTTGCAGAGTTGGGGTTGAATCAAAGTGCTGCAAATGATGGAAAGGTCTCGGAATCGAATAAGGTTTCGAAGAATGTGGGGAAGTCTGAATCTTTAAAGGGGTCTAAGACCAAATCTGGTGGTCCAAAGGGATCCAAGGCTGGTGGCATTGAGATCTCAAAAGCTTCTAAGGTATAATAACATCATGTCACCTTTGCTTGTTTTGGGAGGGAATGGGGGGTTTGAATCATGCTTTTAGGATTTTATATTTTGAATGTTGAGTGAATTTAGTTTGCTGATGCGGATGCAGGAATCTGGTGCTGTCAAGAAGGTGACTGAGCTAGCTAATGGGAAGAGTGGAGTGTTGTCGCTTCGTAATCAGAAGCCGAGCTTAAGTCAAAGTCTATCATTCCCATCTAAAGGCGGTCATGGTAATCTGATGAAGAAAAGTGTTGATGTTACCCCTGTGAAATCCAACTCTAAACAATCATCACTAGCAAATGGGAAGAAATCCAGTGCCTCTTCTTCTGAGGCATCACTAACTTCAGATTCAGTTGTGGATCATTCGAATGGCCAAACGTCGAGTGAAGTTAATTCAAAGGAAACAAGCGCTATAAAAAATGAGACATCTGCTAAGCAAATATCTAGTGCATCTGCTCCACGCATCAAACGCTCTGTGGTAAACTTCGTTCTTCTTGTTTTGTGATTGTATTTGTTAATGTTTCAATGCCATTTATCAAAGTGCTTTGTCTTTGTCTTTTGTTTGTGTATCAGTCAGCGAAATCTGGCTCAAAAAATGCAAATGATGTCGGCCGTGCTTCCGAATCTCCTCTGTATGTATTGGTGATTGTGTAACTTTTCATGTTAAAATATGTCTACTGATAGAGCTTTGATTGCTATATTTTGCACATTGGCAACCAATGATTCTAATTGGCTACTAAATGACTTCAGAGTTGATGAATGTCCAAAACCTGTCAAAGAAATATCTCCTGAGGTCGAGGATAGCTATGAATCCAAAGATTCAAATCAGTATTGCTCCTACCCTGCAACTTGATTTTGTTCTGATGTTTATCCCACCAGAATTTATCTGATATTCTCTATGGGATGTCGTATGTTGACAGAAACCAAGATGATTCTGCATCAAAGAAGGCTGCTGGATTTTTATTTAGGTTGGATGAACGTGCTGAAAAAAGAAGAGAGGTATTCATGGATGTTGCGCGTTATCTTAATTGGCAAACTTTTTATGCTTTTGTTATGAACTGTAGTTACAAGTGATGTTTTGTTAAATCAATCAGTTCAATATGAAAATTGAAGAGAAGATCCATGCCAAAGAGGCTGAAAAACATAACTTGCAGGCCAAGTCTAAGGTATTTGGGAACTTGTTCTCTGTACTCGAAGTTGAACTATTTGCTTATGGTTGTCCAGATTTTTATCTGTCATTTGTTTTTAGTGCATCAGATCCATAATGAGTCTCTTAATCTATGTACTATGACATGTACAGGAGAGCCAAGAGGCAGAAATTAAGCGGTTGAGAAAGAGTTTGAATTTCAAAGCTACACCAATGCCTAATTTCTATAAAGAACCTCCTCCAAAAGTTGAAATTAAAAAGGTAGCTTAGTCATGCGATACTTTAATTGACATTTCTGTGATTGAATTTTCTCTGTTTTACATACTCAAATGCTGTATATCTAGTGTTCTAATCTGAGTATGTTAACAAATTCCAGCTGTCCACTTCAGTCATCTTCTTTGATGATAAGGCCTGGTTTTGTTTAGCCTCAAACAGGTTTCAGGAATAATGTGCAAAATTGTTGTTCTTGTAAAATCCATGTTCTCTTCACTGTCAGTTACAATGCCCAATCTACATTAAGTTCTCCATGCATTGCATATTTCTATAGATGTTCAGTACACAAGTTTACTCTGTTTAGGTATATTTGGGTGTAGTTTTTCACTTTACTCATAGGACGTGAGTATTGAAGTGTTGTGATTTCTCTTCTCTATAAGAGATTCTCTGCTTGTATTATGCTGTCCTTTATTACTTACTGTTCTTGCTGTGAATATTATGGGAATTAAACTTAGGTTTGCCACACATATGGTGTTTTGTGTCGGTGATAATGCTTGGACTGAGTCTCGTATCTTTTCAGACCACGCAACTCAGCTACTGCTTATAGGGATGGGTTATACTGACTGTGTCTCTTATACTTAAGGCTGTTAGTTTGCTGCTTAATATTTTCCTTGCATGAGCTGTATAATATGTGTGTGTAAATTTTAATCACACTGATTATTGAAAGCTACTTCCAACTTCTACATGATATCAGAATGCTTATCCATCCCTTCAATATTTCATATAAGTTGTCTTTCACTCCTTGTTACTGTTCACATGGCCATACCTCAATAGGAACTAACACAACCATCCAGACTCCTTGTTAATTCCAATTCTCAACTCAGTCACACATTTTCTCTAACATTATGTTGGCTCACAGGAACACAATCTATTTAGTATAGAGACAAAACAAAGGCTACATATGTACACAAGTAAAACTAATACATTTTTAGCATCCAACATCCATATGATATATTTATACATTTGAGCAATTACCTTAAGCTTAAGTGAGGGATTGCTGAAACATCTCGTTCTTGTAGTTTTGTATGCTTATGTAAAGTCCATACAACCAAAGTTAGTGCAACATGTGTATGGGCAGTGCAGACACATTGGAACCCTGGCTCATACCCTTTATTCTTCTGAATTATTGCTCTCTTGTAATTGTAGTTTATCTTACAATGTTGCATAACGTTAGCTCTCATTTCTACCTCCTTTTCTTAATTTTGACAATATTTTATTTATTAAATTTCGACAAGTGCAACATCTCCAGATTGCGTTCTTTTCTTGATTTTGATAGTATGCCACTTTTCAGATACCCACAACACGTGCAAAATCTCCGAAGCTTGGCAGAAACAAGAGCCCAGATGGAGGGAATGCTGCTTCTGAAGGAGGTAATGCTTGTATTAGCCCCCGTGTGAGCGATGTTGTGAAGAGAGTCCCTTCGAGTGGTGAGAGAAGTGTTGATGCTACTCAAAAATCTGCTAAGAAATCCCAAACAAAGCTTCAACCTCGAGAAACTGTTACTACCAGAAGCGAAGAGAAGAATGTAAAATCCAAATTGAAGAAAAAGGAAGTGGAAGCTGAAAATGAAAAAACTAGTGCTGCGAAGGAAGAGTCCCAAAGTTCTCCTGAGAGTCCAGTAGAGGCTACTGAGGAATCGAACCAAGTTGCTTCTATGGAAATTTCCCTGGACAATGGAATGATGGCAAATGCTACCAGAACCGAGGCCATATCCAGTGAAATCATGGTTGGGGGTTAAGGAGAGACCATTTCTGTTCATCTGGATGCTGAAACTTCCTGCAATGAGGTTGATGCTGTTGTAAAAAGAAGGGCATTTGTATATTGGGAGTTGTATATCGTTTATTATTTGTTATGCTGAAGGGGGAAAAGATGAAAAATTTATGTACCTGCCACCTTAAAGTCCAATATATTGTTGTGGTCCTTTTTTTTCTGTCAATTTGTATCATAGTTTTTGGGTTAAATATTTATCCTTTAAACGCTCGAGATATGATTATCAGATAGCATACAGACATTCCTTTTTCCATCCCTAATCACCAAATTTCCTGTTAAAAATTGTAGGATCTCTGCTTATTTTTAAATTATAAATGATGGGATTGAAAAATGCTGTCAGAATAGTTAGGAGTATACATCCGGTCATTACAATGTAATGTAATAGACTTCCAAAGAATTAACATTGACGTAGGTAGAGTTGACAATGAGTTGAATTGGGTTGGGTTCAGATTTAAACCAATTAATTTTGAGTTGAGATTTGTCACCCCAAATCCAAGTTGATTATTTTATGGGTTGAAAATTTCAACCTAACTCAACCCTCTATGAGTTGGATCAATTCAAAATCAAACTGTTTAAAAAGTAAAATAATTTTATAGTTTCTAGTTTTACAAATTCTAAGCAATGCATAATGAAAAGTCTCAAATCTTAACATAGTATTTGTACAATCAAATTAAAAAGTTTTATAAAACGTTACAACTTCATAATAATAGTTTAGTGACGAGACAAAGTTTTAACATAATAAAAGGACATTAACATTTCTAGGGGGGTATACGTAACTTTTGTAGGATTCATGGATTGCGGGAGGAAAAAAAGCAGGTTAGGGTTAAGGCAAGTACATACAGATTTATTTTTACACTTTATCTTTTGAGTTTAACCAACCCATAAACAAAAATCGAGCAAAACCAAACAAAAAAAAATATTAATGTTAGGCAGGATGAAAATTAAACCAAATCCAACCTGTTTTTTTATCGAGTTAGATTAGGTTGAATCATTTAAATAATCGGATATTCAACCCTTTAAAAATGGGTTGGGTTCAAAATTGGGTTGACGAGTTTGGTAAGTCCAATATCCAACATTTTGTTTATTCTTCGGCCCATAAACAAAGGTGGAGCTGGCTGGACTAGTCCACATTTTGTTGGAAAAGCACAAGGCACATAAGCTCACACAATACAATATGTGAACTTAGGACTAGGCATGGCATGTAGGCACAACACGATGGGCTTGAAGGTAAGCTTTTAACTACATAGCTATTAGCTAGTGGACCTGGTCTAGTCACTCTCCAAGATACTTAGACTTGGTACGAGACATGGTAAAGCCCATAGCTGTATTCAAATGTAGCCCAAGGTTGTACATCAAGTGATTTACTCTCTCTGAAAGGTCATTTTCTTTTTGGCAATGGAGAAAGATGATTTACTAATTTATGCATCAAATTCCTATATGTAAATTTTGGGTTCGTTCATCATAGATTTCATTGCATACAACATTTTAAACATTGAAGTTTTTTTTTGGCTAAACTTTAAATGGATATAACTTGAATATACTCGACCATCTGCCGGTTCACATCGCTTGTGTTTGGGTAGAGGCAAAATTTCGATGGTCCTAGATCATTTTGTTGAGTTTATGTTGTGATATAATCCATTTACCTTATATCTTGTACTAGTTGTGGCAACTCTCAGAAGTTAATGTGGAAGATGTTTATGTCCGGAGATTGATATGATTACTTATGAGTTAAGTTATATTTATGGTTGATGATATGTTGGTTGTCAATGGGTCGAACAAGTGAATTGATCGTCAGATGCTAGGATAGTGAATAGCTTGCACAAGGATAAACAACTAGCCTCAAGAGTGGTGTTCCGAGAAAACCCACTTCAATACCTAAATTAGGTGTTTGACTTAGAATCTTGAGCTTGTCTCATAATTTATGTTCAGGCATATCCTGTTCTTATTTTAGAGAATGTTATATGAATTTGTCAGCCCATATGTTAGTATTTCTAGGTTTGAGACTTTTAGTGGGCTTATGGATGTCATTGTAGTTGAGTTTTGTCATTGAAGCTTAGATCAATAAAGCCCATTTAGCACAGTTTACCTTTCACAAGCTGATCTTTGGCCCAGGACTAGCCACATGGACGTGGGCTTGCGATAAACTGACCCATACAGAACATATTTTCTTTAGGTCAGTCTTAGATTATATGACTAGTATGTACGGCTGAAGAATAAAATCTTTTTTTTTTTTTTTTTTTTTTGTTGAAAGAAAAATAAAGCTATCTAAATCAATAGCCTAACAATTCAAACTGATCAATCATATCTCGTAGATTCTAATTCAAATACTTTTAACAAGCATAATAGACCAATCACTTACTCTATTAGGCTCTAATATATTAACTATCTTTAACAAGGCATGTCATCTTAATCAAGTTTCAAACTATATCGTAATATATATAAATCAAACCAGACTCAATCTCGAACAATTTTCCATATATAAAGTTCTTCAAGGGCACTTTTCAAAATTCAAAGCAAGTTGGCCTTGAACTAAAGTCATTAGCCCTAAATTGGGCTCAAGAATTGAGCTTAACGAAGAGAAGGGCACAATACAATTGCTCCAAAGTATATGTTTCATTCACATCACGTACAAAACTCATGAACAATAGTCCTTGAAAAAAATTATCACTCGGGGCTTTTCAACGCCCATTCAAACACAAAAAGAAATCAAAGAATTGGGTTTCCCAAAAAAAAAAAAAAAAAAAAAAAAAATTACCACCAAATCAAAGATCCTACATTACATAATCACGATTAAGAACCTGAGGTAGATTCTTAATCAAGTTGGAAAACTTTGTTTCCCAAACTTGATTTCAAGTCCGACGACATCGTTTTGAACCTACGACTGCAAAACATTATGTTTTTATGAGCATATTAAATTAATTACCAATATTAAGCTTAATTAACCTCTCTAAGAACATGTGAAATCATACTTACAACTCTACATTGCTAATGATTTTCCTGCCTTCCTTTTTCTTTTTCCTTTTCTCGTTTTTTTTCCTTCTTTTTTTCTCCTCCTTTTAGATCTTTGACTTTTTTTTTTTCCCTTTTTCTTTATAAAAACAATTTAATTGGAATTTTTTTCATTGACTGCAGGACGCAAATTGTGAATCTTGTCCTAATGCTGCAGCTAATGTACACGCTATTTCCAGCAACTTCCCTGCAATATGAGTTATGCTTAGGCATTAGTAAAATGGCCAAAGTCAGCTCAATAATTATCAAAATCATGCATGGATAGTGCTTAATAAAATAGTGCTGTAATGCAATATTTGAACTACTGACAAGAATATCTCTGAGTGATTCACAGTTACTTACATATTTACATATTCCCTTTCCCCAAGATTAATAAATATTCGTCTACAACAATTATTGTCTCGTCGCTTGCAAGCTTTTTTTTTTTTTTTTTTTATCAAAAATCATATTCATAACTCTTTAGAATAAACTGTTTACTTAATTTCATAGAATTTCTAGACATTTCTAATTCCCTACTAGTAGAATGGCGTGAAGACAACTAATTTTAAAGGTGATTTCATTAAACTATATAAGCACGATTTTAAGAGATCGGTTACAATTACTTACAAGTAATTTAATCTTAAATGGAGGGAGTATAATATATTTTGTTTCTTTTAATAAAGCAAAACCAAAATGCGAATATCTATTAAACAAATTGAAGTACATTCAAGTTGTACAAAAGGACAGCACGATTATGACAATGGATCATACATGTAAACAGCTGCAAATATTTAATTGGGGGTAGAATATTAGATTGACTATCCAGTTTTCGGCTGGCATAATCTGTATCAGCAAGAAATGTGGATCACACACAGCTAAGATGTGCATATACAAATATATACTTCTACGTGGTCTACGTATGTAATATGTAAAGCTTTTCTTCACATAAAAAATACATTATATTTCATAAAAATGTGTAGCAGTTGAGGCTTTAATTCATCTCTACGCAAAGTAGTTCATTACAGCAGGCAGTTAAGTAAGCCAAGAGAAATGGCAAGAGTAAAGTTATAGTAATACAAAATTTCAGAAATAAATTATGGGATCGAATTCGTCTATATCACCCAAAAAAAACAATATACTTTATGCATTTGAATTATAATTGGTGTAACAAATAGTGGGTCATGCCAGCATATATTGAGTTGAGGCAGTGACAAAAACTCATTTATTTGGAAAGGAAAGCTCAATTTAATCTGAGAGTGGAATAAAAATCAGCAACTACTTTTCAATAATTTCCACGTTGTCCCACTCCCATCAATTTCACCAACCAATTGGTCAAAAAATAGCCTGTATGGGCTGGCATTAGGAAAAAATTTAATTGGACAGGTAAGATATTCTTATAAAGTAGTGCTGTTGCTATCCCATAATTATTGCTTTGTCCTAATATTCCACTTGATTTAATTTGAGCTATTGGACTTCATTCATTGTTCAACCCTCCCATTAATCGCTTGGTTTACTTGTTCTTGTTTACATTGTCGGTTGGTTATTTTTACAATACAACACTTATGTCCATGCAGGTAATTTGCATGATTTAAAAGCTGAATTTAGTAACTCCTCCATTACACTAAGACATATTATATTGTATGAATCCATCAGACTATCATATTTTCATCTACAATCTACATGCATGTGCAACTATGCCACTATATATAAGAAAGTTTACAAATTTTTTTTTATCAAAAGAGAGTGGCAAGTGATAAGTTAACGATTGATATAAACGAGATTTAATCATAAGTCTTGGATGACTCTTTTCAAGACTTTTATCAACTAAGTTAATTGACCTTCCCTTCATAAATCTTAATTAGTGTATAACGGACATCTGCTAATGTAGTTTATTTTGTAAATCTATGCATTACATAGTAATGTAGCAATCTATGTTTTTTGTCCACTACGGAGTTCTTTCACCAAAAACACAGAAAAAATTAGGAAACAAATTATTTATTAACCATGCAAAAGCGTGAAAGCTTAATTAGTAAATAATTCATGCAAAATGATTACTCATTAAAATAGAATAAAAGGGAGATTCGTTTAAGTTACCTCTTCTTTGCTTTGCGACGACCTTTTTTACAGCAGCCGGAGCCTTAACTTCCTCTGCCGGAAACAAAACACCGTCAATCCCCTGAACCGATATCCGGCCGTCTGTATATATATCCGGGTCAAATAGATAAGCTGAACCTTCACCCTGGCCGAACCGGACCGACCCATCAGCCTCCTCAGCTGCAATCTTGTGAGGCAAACGCAACGTTTCATAGCTGACTTTGCCAAAACGCCTCACTGAACTATACATGCTCTCTTCTGTCTGATACTCAGGTATTATATGGTAGTACATTATCTGCTCAGGAGCTCCAGGCTCACTAAGCTGGTCTGCGGTCAACTTGCCCATTGCCTCGTCATTGGGGGCTAAAACTGTAATTACATAACCTTCCGAGACGAGCCGCCCCATCTCAGTGGCTAGGGATGTGAGGTTAACGAGGATATCGGCGAGCTCGTTGTAGCCTCCGTAGTGTACTAGAGTGGTGATGAAGTCCTTGACCTGGCTAGCCCCGTCGAAATGGTGGTGGGGGCCACCAGGTCCGGGCGCTGGTGCCGGTGCTAGTGAAGGTCCAGGCGCCAGCGCTTCAAATACGGGAACAGCTGGTGGAGCGCCAGCTGGTCCCATCTTATTAGATCCTTTACGGCGGAGGCTCTTTCGAGAGTCCACCGTTGGGGCGCCGGTTGGGAGCATTGCGGAGATAGCGCGGAGCTCCCTGCGACGGTTGAAGTTATCGAGGACAGAAGGAGGGATGAGAAGCTTATCAATACCGTGGATTAGACCATCAGGCCGTACGATTGAGTTACCGTCTACCACCTCCACCGACTCCTCAACCAGCACTTTGTTATTCCTAAAGTTGAGGCGGAGATGGCGGTTGGACAATGCCCTCTTCCGAGTGGGCTTATCATGTTTGGTTAAGTCGACCCGGGAAGGAACGATATGGTGAAGAACGAGGCTCTGGAGGGACTCAAGGTTTCGAGGCTGAAGCAAGAAGTGCTTGAACTCAGGGTTCAAGTCCCGCTCCATAGCCTCATTCTTAGGAGCGAAGATGGTCAGGTTATGGTTCCCAACCAAATCCTCGAGAGAGTGAAGCAAGAGAGCCTTCTCCACAAGCTCCGCCAGCTCAGTGTAAGAAGAATCAAGAAGGGCCACAAGGATAGAATTAGAGTTGATCATCTGAGCCGTGCTAATGGGCTGCTGTTCATTGGCAGACGCCGCGCATACCAAAGAAAGTGATGAAAATATGAGGAGGACGATGAACTTGGCAAGGCCATGGCGGTGGGCGGCATCCATGGCGCCTAATGTGGGAATAAAAGTGAGAGGGATGTAAGAAGAGCAGTGGGTTTGTTTTGCTGTTTGGTCCGTATATTTTAGGTAGCCCTATGTATCTTGTGTTCTGTGCAAGCAACCAAGCAATGAGAGTGAAGCATGTGATTTAAGGCAGTGTCAGTTTGGAGTGATTGCTTCAGGGTGGACACGTGGCCATTTGTCAGAGAAAGGTTAACAGACTGTAGTCGTTGGACCCACACGCAAATCCTTAGCTCACAATAGTTTGTCCCAACACCAAACAAAAAAAGATGGATTAGTTTAATTGATTGGAAATCCATGCACGCACTTTGGAGTTTATGTTAATGAATGTGGTTTTGAGTCCTTACATTAACAAGCAATTCTTAATCCCTTTGCATTATTGGATTTCTTAAACGTGTCGAAAGATGCCGAGAACCTTCTTCTAGTACGTACAACTACCTTTTATGTATGTATTTGTGAAACTTTCATAAAGTATTCAATTTTTTAAAAAAAAAATTTAATAATTTACAAGAATTTGATTAAACAATCCACCTAATTGTCATTAACCTACATTTAGTAAGTTGTGTGATTCCTAACTTGAATCCCCGGGTTCTACCCTAACTTACCATCATACTTGTTGTATTGGTTGAGCACTGATAAACTAAGGATTAGTAACAACCTAATCACACATGATCTATTCCCTCCATGCTTCCCTTATTTTCTTTTTTAAAATAGAAAGTATCTTATTACTATGCGGGAAATACGTACACTGCTTCACAACAAATCCAAGCCTTAATTCAACTTAGATAAATATATGTATTTAATAAGATGAATGGTAGTGCGAGAGGGAATTGAATGAAAATTTAGTGGAAAACCTAACTACGCCTAAAATTATAACAAAAAATAAAGTTATTATTTTAGTTGTCCAAATAAAATTTTTAAAATAACTAAAAGCTCTTTCTAACTGTAGTAGCTAAATTATAGACTCTAAATGCACAGAATTTAGCAACTTCAATGCAAAAAAGAAAATGAAAAGATAAGCTGAATAAAATGAATGATCTCTAGGCGAGAATGGGTGCCTGGATGATTAGTTTGCCGGGTGCTACGGTTCATCTGTGTATAGGCTGCGGGTTCCGAGGGACTTTACTATTCGAAATCCAAACGTTGAATCCAGCCTCAAAGTTGTTCTTGACAGATATTTGATTGATGAATATACAAATTTAACAAACATGCTAATTCAATATGTTACATGAATAATGAATATGATTATGTACCCCCACTTAGATATGCACGTACCCCTAACTCCCATGCACTTTGACGACGTTAGGTAAATAAAGTACCAACACCCGACTTCAGTGCACCGACTATATTTCTAGATTATATATTATGGATCTTTGCTTCATTATTGTTCTCCAACACCAATACACAATGAGGTTGTTGTAATCGGAAAAATAAATTTTATGAAGTACTTGGTCATCTCATAATAGATAAAATTATGAGTAATTGTTTGATATTAGTTAATTACTCCATTCACTCGTCCCATTTTATTTGCTTCATTTGACTTTTTACGATCTCTAAGATACACGTCAAAATATTTTTTCTCAAAATTTGTAAGACAAAATAGTATGAAAATTTAGTATTTTAAAATTTAGATCGAGATGCATCCAACAACATTTTACTTGAATATATTATTTGTTATAATGTAATTAGAATTTATGGTCAAATTTTTAAACTTTGACTATCAAAATGGAAATGTAGCAACTAATATAGGACAGATGGAATATATCGTCTAATGTTTTGCATATATTAGCTATTGTAGTTTGTACATGGTAAGAATTCAAAAATTTGTTTAGATATTACTACTTTGTTTCTAAAACTCAGTGTTATTACTATAAAATTTTCATCTTCATTATATTGTTAATATATAGCTTAGTGAAAATGATCTTATAATTCTGTCTATTACCAACATTATATGTTAGAATTCAATTTGATTATGAATGTGATGATCGACTTATTTCAAACGAAGTCCTAAGATACTATTATTTATGTTAAAAACTGTTGATTAACAATAATTTAAGGTTGAGACACTTAAACTAATTTTATGATGGAGAAGCAGTAAAGAATGAGGAAAGTACAAGAAGGGAGTAAATGTACAACGAATTAATGACGCAAGAAATGCAAAATAGGAGCGTATTAGGCTGTTGTTCCACTAATCAAATGGGGTGTAATTTTCAAGTGTTGTTAATGAGATGAGCGTAGGGTTGTGAATGGACTAATGAATTCCTTCATGGCTGCTACTCATATATCTTTCCATCATCGACTATTCATCTGGTCAAAACAGGAAAACTATGACCACATTAGTTATACATTGTGTAACACAGAGTATAAAATAACATTATTTGAGATTTTATTACTTTTGTTTTCAAAATGAATAATTTTTATAAAATATAATTATAAATATTAATAATCAAAGTCGTGTTTTAGAAATCGTAATAAAACAAACGGGAAAATCTCTATGATCGTAACGGAGGAAGTAGTTCATATTACTTCAAATTCAGTACTAATAATACCGTGTAAGTATTAATATTGCGAAAGGAAAAAATAATTTAGTAAAACAAATTAAATACTAACCAAAGGAAGGTGTGTATTGCATTCTAGTAGGTGTATCATAACTGGTACTCCTAGTAATCATTTGTATATGAGTCAAAGTCAATGAATAAGGTGTACCAACTTCTGGAATCTACTCCATAATCGAAATAATTCAGAAGTTTCACGCATTTTATTTTAATATTTGCAACTTCGAAGGTTTCAGCTTCCTTGTGGTAGCTGACGGCGGGGAACTGGAGGTTGGCGAGAGGGAGAGAAGTGCATATAGTAAGAAAAACAAAAACTATAGGCTTCGTTACCAAATACGGCCACTATGTATTATAGTATATGTAATGTCTCTTAATAGTTACTTTGACCTCTAATTTTATTCTATAAAGAGAGTTATAAGGAAAATAATTTAGGCAGAATTTGATACAATTTTTGAGACCCCTCTTAAGACTTTTACGAATTAAACTAATTAGCATTAGACCTATGCATTGGGTCGGGTTAGGGTTGAAATGAGTCACATGAAAAACGGTTCGGGTCAGGTCGAGCCAAATGATATGCTAAATTGGCCGAGCCGGGCCAAAGGAGATACATAAGGGGCTGAGCCGGGTCGGGGCGTCCGAAGAGTGTATAATTTTTATCTGTAGAGGATGATAGTTTATATGTATCACTTCCAATCTTTGATAGTGGACTTTCAATATGTATATAGAAGTAATTCATTATCTAATACTATTTAAAAGTTTTGGAGATTATAGGATCATTATTGACCCAACTTGATCCATTAAAGACCCAATAAAACATGACCCTTTAAGAGACCGACCCATTATTGATTAGACCCTTTTTACAAACGGGCCAGTTTAGAACCCTTAACAGGGCCCCTCCCATTTGATCACCTCTAATTAGCATCTACTAACCTCTAAAATTTGTGTAAAATTTTGAATGTAAATTAATCACTCTTGTTATATTTTTTTGTCCTAAACAAGTTTATATGATCAAAGGTAGTCCGGCATGAAAAATGCAAGTTTGGCAAGATTTTTGGGTCTGAAATTCAGGCCCACTATGACCCGACTAAATTTATTGAATATATTTTAGGAATTGGGCTACTCCAAAACGTTATTTTATATTAAAATTTAATATAGCCTAAAAAGCCTGCTTATTTTGGCCCAAAATAGGGGTTTGCGCTGGCCTAAAACTTTCTTTCGGCCAGATGTATTGACCCAATATAAACAATTTTATTTTAGCCAACATGTTAAATGATCACCTCAAAGTTTACGTTATCAATCTGTGTAATACTTACCATTTGACAATACTTGATTCCATAATATTTTTAAGTGGTACCAAGAGCACAATCACAATCACAATCACATTCATTGCCTGCACAGATATTGTTCCTTCTTACTGGTTTGACAAGAATTTAGATCATTGCAGAAGATTTTCAGTTCCTTCAATTAACCATTTCTTCAAAAATCAATATTGTTCACTCATGCCGATCTGATTATAGAGCTATTTTTGCAGATTTTTTCAGTGCAGTTGCCTAAATTTTAGTCTGATATTCGATTTATTCAGTTTTGTCTTGAGCAACCTGCACACAAGCCTAATCTTTATGGATGCCAATGTCGCTTGCTAGCCCGTAGAATGCATAAAATCGGACATGGGTGTGTTCAATGCCATGTATAAGACGAAGAAATGATATACACTCCACTCTACAATGATATTAAAAGATAAAGGAAACCTCCTGTTGCGTCGCGTTTACTGATTTACAAGCATCCGTAATTGGATTATGGAAGTGATTCCCCAAGGAGTATACATATACATATATTATGCTACATACGTAATCGGGCAAACAATTGATTGACGTTCCACATGATAAAAATTCCAGCACAGCGCGATGAAAAGAGACACACCGTCACCTGAAAAGCACAAAAAGAGACCTGTAAATTTAGTTATCTGTACCACAAGAGCAATGTCCCAAAACAGTGGCTAATTAATTTTCTCATGCCTGTCATTGCACACCCAAAAAACTAAGACCCTGAAATTTTACTGGCCCATCTACTGATTAGTCAAGAATTCCATAATGTTTTAGACCTCAATAATGTTCAAAGACACTATTGAATGTAAGGTTGGGAAATCCTCACAGCAGATAGTGTACTGATGATCAGCATCAAGAAGCAACACTAACTATGCACAGCTTGCGTAAAACCAACACTCAGAGGTGATTTACAGATGGAATCGATCAATGGTGCAATAAAAGGGGTTTTAGATAGCTGGATGTTAACTGCTCACTGTGATCATGAAATCGGGAGAAGACTTGGTACAGCAATGTATTCAAGTACATGCAACTTTATTACTGAACTCCAAACATTTACCCTAAGAAGAGAGAACAGAAAAAAATGTACAAGAAACTAACAATTAGAGGAGTTTCTTCAATTAAAAGTTACTGCAATAATGCACTGTTACTCATATATTACGATATTCTCTTTGCTTGTTCTGTGATATCAAGATTGATCCATCTTAAAACCGTAATCTTGTTTACCATGAAACCTGTTAGTCTTCCAGGGAAAAGTATAAATGTTTAGGAGAACAATCGTAATGCTTGAGACAACCCATGAAACCTTGCGCAAAGACAACTAAGATTTCTAGCTCTGACACATGTGATGTGACGTCTAAAATGATATACAACCTTCACAGTTGATTTTGCTTTCCAATTACTGATAACAAACAAGTTCAGATGTTGAAAGGCACAAATATAGACTCAGATTTCTATGATGGCTTCCGTTATCTTGCTTTTGAGTAGAGGTGTTCAAATGGGAGGGGCCCCGTTAAGATCCTTGACCGGCATGTTTGTAAAAATGGCCTAAACAATAATGGGTCTAATGAATCGATCTCTTAAAGGGTCATATTTTATTAGGTCTTTAATGGATCAAGTCGGGTCAATAATGAGCCTATAGTTTTCAAGACTTTTAAACACTATTAGGTAATGAATTATTTTCACATACAAACCAATAGTCTACTACCAAAAATTAGAGGTGATATATGTAAACTATCACCCTCTATAAATAAAAAATATAATCTTTTTGGACGGCCCGACCCGACTCGACCGTTATGTATCTCCTTTGACTCGGTCAAAGTTCGGCCCATTTAGCATCTTCTTTGGCTCAGCCTGTTTTGCATGTGACCTATCTCAACCCTAACCCGACCCAATGCACGGGTCTACTTTTGAGTCCCTAGCTCTATGTGATGCCTAATTTGTAACACCTATATACACTCAAGAAGGCAGACTAGGTAAGAATCCAACTAGAATAGATGACCATAAGAATTAGAGGAAAAAAGGATGGTAGTATGATGGCATATTTGACTTAATAAGTAGCAGCAAAGAGTGTAGGCTCTCTATGAAGTTAATGTCCCAAATATGGAAAATTCTCAACAGCAAGGAAGCTTAATATGAGGCTGAACTTGTGGCATAAGCAACCGACATCTTACCATTACTCATTTCAGTTACTATTTCTGGTGCTCCTACAGGCATAACTTGATCGGGAGGCATGGCCTGATCCATTATTCACTCTTCTTTCTAGTCTTTCCATCAAGCGAGAAAGTCCGGCAATCCCAGAATCCAGCTCTCTCCTAACCTCAGAACCAAGATTGGCCATGGAAGGGTTCCGAGCAAATAACCTTTCTTTGAAGCCTCTAGTATTCCTTGAAATTGATTCCTTGTATCTTTACAATGATAAAAAGTTAATATCAAGATGCGGAGACAGAATCTCCTTAGCCGTAAAAAATAGTTGCAGAACTGCAATATCAGTGGGTTGGTCCGAAACACTACCTCATTGACCAGGCATTAAAGCGGGATCTTAAGGATTCTGACAATGACTGCAGGTCTGAAGGTTCTGCCGTGCTCTGATTTCCATGGTAAGGTTGACTGGCAAAGTATCTACATAGTTAGAACCAATGAAGAAAGAAACAGTCACAGACAATAGCTCATCCAATACAGGTAAATTTAGATCTGTATAATCAGATGGTGCTATATAATTATCCAATAGAAGAGATCAAGAACCAGAACTTTCTTAAGTTTATGACCAAACTTATATTACCATCTTACCACAAAAGAGAACTAAAAACAAAGAACAAAAAAGGCTTACATTTTATGATGCATACCACAACTCAGGGAATGAGGAGGGGGGGGGGGGGGGGGGGGGGGGACTCTGATACATGACTGTTGCGCACCCCAAGTTCAAGTAATCACTAATCATTGGGAGTTGGGACAAAAGTCACACAACAGCCATTTTCCCACCAGTCTCCATCTGCCCCACCCCTCCCTAGTTGTATTAACTATGCACCCAAGCCTATAACTCTTTAGCTTTCCACCATCGCTGCTACAACTTCATTTTTTCAGCCACCAGAAATACCTTGTCCTCTCCTCATATAGGTTCCTCCCTCCTCTATAAAACCTATCCCCCACAACTAACTTTACCCTTACCAATTCCTGTGTCACTCCAACCCATCATAATTGTTACCTAGGCTCATAAATCTACCGGTGAAACCCAAATCTCTGCTTTTATAGTCTCCGCGTCTAAACAGCAAATATGCCAGTGACACCAACTTCTAGCTTTGCTAAAAGTGCTAGAAATCAATTTTGTCTCTGAAAATACACATGATGAAATCTATTTTAAGCTAAAAACAGTCAGCAGCAAGGGTTCAACAAGAAAAAAAGGTCAATGAAGTTATGTTTTAATAAATTAGAATGCGGGTAAACTTCTTAATGGAAGTGGAAATGAAGATGAAACTAGAAAGCTGCAGCTCAGCGAGGGCTGAGTTTTTTGCATTTATTTCTTTCTTCTTCATTTCTTCTTCCACTTTCAATATTGCTTTTATATATAATTCTCACCAATGATTCATGTGCCATTTAAACAAATTTGGAAATTCACAAAACTTTTCCATTGGTCGACTGAGTCATCAAGTGCTGTTTAAAAGTATGGCACCTACGGAACCAACAAGCAATAACAGGGATATGGTCCTTATATACATACCGAGTTTCAAATACAATTCTTTGTCGACTTGCAGATGCAAAATTATATCCAACCCTATGAGCAAAACCCTCGTCAGTTTGTGGTGGAGAAAGTGATATTGATACTGGAACTTCTGGACTACTTCGACCAAGTATAGGCGCACTTCCTAGAGACACTGAAACTGAATGACTTCCACCTCCAACAGGGTTCAAAGAAGTCAATACAGAAGCATCACGAGGAGCATTGGGTGCCGAGAAAACAAAGAATGGATGTTGTCCTTGTGAAGAAGGCCCGCTCCTTTGGCCTTCCCTCCGGAAAAGATGTCCACTTCTCGTGGAAGCTGCAGCAGCCAAATGGTGAAATATATGCTCTTCAAGATCGACTTCACTAACATCCATAGGTAACTGCACTGTCTAGAGATATTTCAAAGATCTAAGGCACGCCTATGTCAAGTGCATTTAAGTGAAAAGATGAAACAAAGATAGAATCAACGCAAGACTGATAGAAAACAAACATGCACTTCAAGGTTCTCAAGGGTGGGATGATGGAATGCTGTTCGAATTCTTGATCTAGTAGCTCTTAGACTCTTCTCATGTTCTATAGATTCCAGCAACTGTTGACTGACCCTTGATACAGAACATGTGTCTGTTAAGGAATTATAAAAAAAACAGAAATGAAATTCAATCATTCAATGTGCAAAAGAGGAGCTAGAAACCTTGGTCCATCTTTCAGGCTGACTGGTTGCCAACATAAGGGGCAGTTTGAGCATCTATGGCACCTTCAGAATAAAACATGAGTCAGTAACATGTCAATGAATGCTTTCCATAACAAAAATAATTTGAAGTGCAGAGCCGTGCCCATGAAGGTCATAAAAAAACTAAAACAGCAACATTTTCGAGTATAATAGTTTTTTTAAAGGGTATAAGGCCAGAGACTCATAAGACGTCTTGAACAGATTTTGACCTACACATTTGTAGTTATGGCCTTATGGGCTCATGGATTTAATACCCTATAAAACTCCCACAAAAAAGCACTTAATGAACTAAGATTTCTATTACATTATACATGTCACACCCATAACATCCACAAGTATAAAGTCCTAAATCAAAGATCACAGCTATTGTTAACTATATACATAAGGATTTAGTGTCATTTTCAAATGTGGTGAAACACTATGGTCACTAATCTGATTTGATATATTTTATATATTTTGAAACCCTGGAGTGCCTAGGTAATTTTAGACCAAAACTCTTTAGCGGAGCATGATGGTACATATTTTACAGTATAATAGGCATAAGGATGAGCACATGTACTTAGTGCCTTTTTTGGCTTCCTAAAAGACTGAAACTACCTTTAAATGACATATTGATTTCCGGTACCGAGAGGGAAAGGTGGTTTGTACAGCCGCCAATAAACACCTTTAAACTAGATATGGTCCATCCATTTCACCTATAACTCTATGGACAATAAGATTTTGCAGCTACAAAAATTCCAAATACACTTTTTCATGGCAGCGACTTTCCAAGAATAAAAATTCTACACTAACCCCGAAATTCTGAAGTCAACAAACCAAATTTGCAGCAAAGAGAGCTACAATTTCACACAAAAAATGTATATAGTTTGCTATAATTTCGCTCAATACCATCTTATGAATAAATTTTGCAGCTCACTTATCCACTAATGCCTCACAATGAATCACATCAAATTTCAGAATGATTATAATCAACCCAAGCACAGCTTTGTTCGCTGGTTAATTGTGTTTGTCAGGCTGAGCTGCTGAGGACTTAATATAAATGCAATCCATAATGTTTGTGTGAAGAAACAAGCCTCATAGAAAGCTTTGTACCTGAGACTATTTGATACTTATCTTTTGAGTATTACTAAAGTCATATATGTACTGGTGCTGTCAAAGAAGGCTTCAAATTATTATGTTTTGGCATTATAAATGTCTTTAATTTTGATTCATATTAATATGATCAACTTTAGGCGCTTTGTATTGAGCGTTATAGGAGGGTTAACGCCAGGTGATAAAATTGGGGATTTGAGTCCATTTCCGTTAGAGCCAAAAGATTTACAAGTCTTACTTTGGATTATGTTAGACTCTATCAAGTGGTCATTAACATATCTGCAGCCACACATTGTGTTTTCAAACAAGGGTTTATCAAAGAATGTCCAAGTTATGACAGGGGTACAGTCATGTTTATCCGACTCTTGCCACATATCCACCATTTTATGAGTTTCTAAAGAGGTGTATAGGGAATATTTATTTTCAAGATAATGATACAATTTATACATATTGGCAGCAATTTTAAATTAAGTTTTTTAAGGCAATGAGCCAAGGAGATAGAAAAAAGGATATGTTAGCACAACACCAAGAGCAAATTGAAAGAATATCGGTAATATTGAAAAATTAGATGTTATCAAGCTGAGTTTAGGCTAGGGTCAATGAAAAGCAAGTGTAGGCATATGTTACCTAGCTAATAGATCAGTATCATTTTCATCCAGAATCTACAAAGTGGCTCTCCCCTAGTTGAAAAGTAGATTTCAAAACGAGTAACAAGAAACAATATAGAATAATATGTATGTGGTTAGAATATACAAGTAAAAGTGTTTAGTTTAGTACCATTCAAGGATGCAATGAAGGTGAAACTCATGCTTGCAATCAGTTACCTGAGATATTGAAAAAATAGGTGTGAGGAGGAAGGAGAATCAGAAACCAAATGTTAGGTATATTTATCGCAATACACAAAAATAACTCAACAGGACATTGGGCACAGAGATCTTAGGCTCATTTTGCTTCTGGTAAAACTCTCAAATTGTTTGATCAGGTCAGGTAGGTAAGAAGTTTCAGAGTTCAAGTCCGTTGAGGTTGGTAGTTTTAGTTTAGAATGACCAAACAAACTAAGGGACTCAAAGGTGCCATTTTAATTTCCATCCCGAGTGCAATATATATGAGTAATATCCTAATAAAGTTTACATAATTTAAGACCTAATAGTAAGTAATAATAGATATAGTCATTCATAGACATACCCAATCATGTAAATAATGTCTAAATTTAAGAAAAATCTTCCAATATATGAATATTATTGTGAAGGAAAGCCCTCAAAATCTCATTTAGGTTTAGATGTTATATCTAGTCAGGCAAGGTTAAACCCAAAATTTTCAGGTTCAGATAAAAACATCTTTAGGTAGCAGAATTTTGTTAAACCCACTTTAATTTTTTGGGTAGTTTTGATTTTCATATGTCTACCAGGCAAGGTAATACTCGGTACCAAATTCCAGAACACAGACAACAAAGGAGCAGGATCCAAAGAGGTGGCTGCCACAAGACTCAAATATTTCAAAGCATGCGCACATATGAAGAGGAACAGTGCCTTGTAAGGGCAACTTAATACTCTTTCAGTATTTACAAACTTCAAAGCACAACCACATTTTCACATCTTTGTTAGGATTTTCATAAATAAAAAATCTTACATCTACCATAGCACAGCATAGAAATATATAATAAACACAACCAGAAAGGCCCCATGGCCATTCTTTGAGGGGTTTATTGTAGCTAAGGTTCTAATCTTATTCTTTTGAGACCTATCTTTGCTTGTCACAAGGCTATAGTTTGTAAGAAATCCAAATGACAATGACATTCCAACTACTATCACCCTCAAATGACGCATTGGAGTAACGAACAACGAGACGTTTAACTCTGAAAAAAAAAAACAGTTTCCTTTTTGCTACCTCATGAAGGTAATTTTCTACAAATGCAAATGGTATGAAATTGGTCTTTTTCCTCCTCCTGTGTTAAAATAATGTTAAATTCTCAACTGATGAGTTTGAATTCCCAGAGCTTCCAGAATAAAATAGGTATTTTACCTGAACTGAGGAAATATATGGTCACCAGGCATTCGGTTTCAGTTTTATATATCTCTTCCATCCTTTTTGAAGACTTCATCTCCTAGCAAATAGGTTGGAGAGTTAAATCCCTTTCAATCAACTAAGTATTGAGGAAGGTCAAAAGGGAATAGAATAGAAATATGTAACGCAAATATTTGCTATGAAGCTCTAAGAGAATGGGCTGGGAAGCCTGCTGTAAGTTTGAGCTATAACAATAACAAGCTGTTCAAACAAGGTTTAAGGTGCATAGGTGAGAACTGCAGGAGTGCAGAGAGAATGGGAAAAAAGGACCTTTCTAACCAAGCTATCAAATGTTTCCTATAATATTTTTAGGCCTTCCTATTAATTTAGACCCCAAATCCTTGAGAGAATGTGCCCGATCTCTATGGATTTTTCTACCATCCTGAAACATTTCAGCAATCAGATCAAATTGCTCCATAAATCTTTAACTCATAAAAAATCACTTGAATGGATGTCTGAAATATTCTTCTTTTAAATCATATGCAAGTTCCAACCCCAATGACTAGGTATTATGAAAGAATCAGTTCACATTTTCATTTAAATTATGAAATAGGCACAGAAGGCGCTTAGATGTTTCCTTAAATGCTTCATCTCAACTTCAAAATTGATCCTTCCTAAACGAAATGCATAGATTTGTCGGTCCACAGACAAACATAGGCCCTGGATTTTAGAACAACAATCGCACTTCTAAGTTTCCATGCCTGATTCTATGGAAGGTAATAGCTCAAGAAGTCCTTATTTTATATATAAAAAAACAAGAGACCCAGAAGTTGTACATCATTGAAATAAACACAGATCTTTTGGGGAGGAAACCAATATGATAAAATGTTGTCCAGCCAAGACAAGAATTTGCTAGTGGAAAGCCACATCCCTCATAAAGTTTCAGCTCTATCAATATCTGGATTGATCTCACATTAAAATTCATGTAAACGTAAAAATCAGTATCAACTCGAGTGATATTTTGACCACACCCTGATATTAAGTCAGCACTGACAGTACATTACTATAAAATATGGAGAGACAATACAATAAATGCATAACAGTACCGTTGCAGGTTCACTTTGAGAAAATTCCTCAAGGCATATGCTGCAGGCATCATCAAACTCTCCTTGCACCTCGCCTTCTACAAATGTTCCAGTCAAAGCTGAATGAACATTACTCTCCCTAACAGCGTCCATTCCTGAAAGCTCCTGTTCCAAGTTAAACAGAAAGCACATATAACAGGGAAGATGGTAGAATCCAAAAAGGTGGTACAATAGTCTACAGTCATCTCCCTGGAAAGTGTTTGGCATGAAGGCCAGTGGCAGCAATGTGATTGACTTAGGACATTAGAAATTAGAATTAAGAAACCTTTGACACTTAAGGAGATCCATACGCACGCAGCATGCAATGACGATGACGTTAGCACAGTATACATGTATTATTATATAACCTATGCTTCTTCCTTTCTGGTACTAGCTCTCTTCTATTGTGTTTTTGGATGCTTTCCTCACTATATCTAGAAGAGAGAGCCTTCAACCATTGCCAAATTGCGATATATAGAACCCAAAACATTTGGATTACAATTTCCAGAGCTACCCTTCTACCAAAAGATACAAGTCATACAGCTGCCTTGATCGCCAATCAATACAAAATTCTTAGTTCACGTAACAGACAGGACAACCATGGCAGTCACTTCAGGTCTTTACCCATAAGTTTTGATAATTCCAGCCCTTAATGTTACGTTTTCGCGATTTTTAGGTCTTCAAACTGGGGTTATGCGTTAAATACTCAAATCATACATTCATACCCACGCATTCCATCATGAATGCATTCAGAATCACACATTGTCTCTCTTTAAACTGGGGTTATGCGTTCAATACTCAAATCATACATTCATACCCAGGCATTCCATCATGAATGCATTCAGAATCACACATTGTCTCTCTTTCTCTCCCTCAAATTACACAAAAGGACAATTCTTTGATTAATTTACTCCAATAACACACATTCTTTGGTACAATGATACATGCATAACCATCAATTTCAACACAAATGACCAAGAATTACCTCCACAAATTTTCCAAATAAATTCAAAATATATCAAATTCACCAAAATGCAAATTACACATCCACATAATAAATCATTTTATTTTTCATTTAGTTTCGACATAACAGCAACATTTGCTATAAAGTAACAATACCCAATTAACAACAAATATAATCATCAACATTTTCGAAGAAATATGAAAAGAATAAACTAAATATTATTGAAAATTCCCAACTTCAGCAAATTACAAATTGAAGAAATTCTAATAAGATTGGCTGATAAAAGAATTAAATAGCAGAGGAGAGTACCTCAGAAATGGCCCAAAAAAAGGAGAGATGAAGGCGGGAGCTGCAGATTTCCGACCAACTGTGAACGTCAGAGGTGAATTACATAAATTTTAGAATTTTTGGTTTTATAAAAGTTGGAGCCATATTTTGAGGAATTAACCAAGTTAATTTGGGATATGACATTTCATGACAGAAGGTAGCAATACCCAAAGTGGGAGGGAAAGAATTGAAACCACAATCCCAATTTTTCATGCTGTAACTGCTTCCAATTTTTATTTAGCTGTTAAATAAAAGTTCTTAGCTAAAGGTGAATGTTGGTCATGGCCGTGCAAGCTCGTGCTTGATCAGTTGATCTTTTACGGTTTTACCTAGGCTAGGTTAGGGGTGGCCACATGGCCGATCCGATCAGGATGGGCCAGGCTTGGCCACGGGCTGGGTTGGTCTAGCCAGGAATGTAACCGGACCATATGGAGGCGGGCAAGCTAGTTACAGGCTGGGCTGGGGGAGCTCAGCCCGTAACGAATTTAGTTGGGGTCGTTTGGGGTTAGGGTAAGTGGGTCGGGCTTGTTTAGGGGACGAATCACACGGCAGGCCGAACTAGTATGGGCTTGGGCTGGGATTAGGCTTGGTATCCACTTGACGATTTTGCAACTTATTCACAAACGTATATGCATTTAGAAGAGTTCAATTGTTACGAAAATAATTAAACGTTTTTATTCACATAATTACATTCATTATAAACTTTTATTCACATAATTACATTCCTTATAAACTTTTATTCACATGATCACATTCATATTTAATATATTTTCTCGATATTTAATATATTTTTTTATATATTATCGAGATGTTATCAATATTCATTATATATATTCACAAAAATAGATAATCATACTAAATTTCTTTGTTTTAATTTTGTTAGTTTTGGGAGTGGGAAAAAAGTGCCTGCATTTAATTTTGGATCAAAATTTGATTTTGTAATTAATTTTTAATTTCCAAAAATAAGTTGTCTACGTGTTCCAAAGGAATCAAAGCCTATATAGTTCTTCTACGTATCTAAAATGGTGCCTAGCCAGCTGGCCTAGCTGCGGTCCTTGAGCCGCCTTCACCTCCATTCGATTTCTCAATTGTCTCCATCAACATCCAAGGATATCTTCGCCAATCTCATCTCCCTCAATCCTTGGGTCCTTCTCTCCGCGTGATACCAATCCTTTCTACAAACACCTATTTTAATACTTTTGGGGGATACGGGGGATCTCTTCTCGTTGAGCACTCGTCTACCTGCACTAAAAGCAGACTTGAAAGTAATGAATGAGGCAAGAAATACAAGGATATCCTTTGTAATTCTCGCCAAAACTGGAAATTGTCGGGCATGATTATGCCACACTGAATAATTTAATATTTTTCATCTATTTTATGTTGATAGAAAATATAACTGTTAATAATATACATTGAAGAAGAAGTAAAAGAAGAAGCCAATGTTTTAGATTTTTTTAAAAAATTCTAGTAAGTGTTGAAACTTTGCCGAATTAAAGATGATACATTTTGTGCAGGAGCATAAATAGTTGCATAATAATCATATAAACTAGCTAAAATAGCCTTACATCTATTCATGTACGCATCAACATCTTACCTAAGATCTAGATTACTTTAGTAAAATTCTAACAAATTTTCTTAAACTTGAGCCTTAACTCCAGGATTGGGAATAGTATCTATGCCGTAAATAACAGAAAAGTCGTCTATGAAGTAAGCGTACCACTTACTTAACATGCTCGAAAGAACAATATTGATTTGAGGGACTTGGAAATGCTCGTTTATGATGTTGATGACCGAAACACACTCTAATATAACTAAATTAATGTTAGGGTCATATATTTAGGAGAAAAAATTTCGGTTGCATGGTTAAAGACTGCTAAAACATCACAAATAAAAGTAGCGGTAGTCTATTGCTCATCTATAATAAGGTCATTGGGATTCACCCGAGCTTTGTTGTAGAGAATGGTTAAAACCTCACGATACCTAATTGCATCCTTCAATAATCTATAGGTTGAGTTCCAACGAGTTGGTGTATCAATACATCATTGCCTCTTCTTAAGGCCCTTCTCTCTACACAAGGCCATATACCTCCTTCTAATCGAGGGCATGATCCAAATCCACTTAATTACACTCCTAATAGGGTTAAGCAATTGAGTCAATTCACTTAAACCTTCTTGGACCAACAAGTTCATAATGTGAGCACAACAATGTACGTGCAAAAGTTCACCCCTATTCAACAACTTCAATCTAGGCTCACCCTTCAAGTATTCGATACCTACTTCCTTTGGGCATTTTGCCCATAAACTTATGAAGTTGATTTTGGCTTGAATATTCTTCTTTGATTCCGCTACTTGGAGACCAATTCCTTATACGACAGAACAATGTCCCTGTCCCATATCCGGTCTTCCAAACATAAGTTGTGGGTGGCTTAGCACATGAACTTCTTTCCTTTGGAAGAAGGGTCGATGATTAGAACTTTGTCATAGTATGGCCACATCTTTAAAGGTTTATTTCTACATTGAGAGCTCTCGAGTGTAGAAGTTCCATCACCACCATCACCATCACCACCATCGTGATCACCATGAGCTATATATGAACATTCATACAATAAGTTCAAATTGAAACTAAAACTATATTTTATGTAAAACTAAAGCTAACATTCATATAAACTAAACTATATTCAACTAAACTAACATTCATATAAACTATACTATATTCAAATCAATTAACATTCATATAAAATTATAAACTAAACTATATTGAACTAAACTATATTCATATCAATTAACGTTCATATAAAGTTATAAACTAAACTATATTCAACCAAACTAACATTCATAGAAACTAGACTATATTCATATCAATTAATATTCATATAAAGTTATAAACTAAACTATGTTCAACTAAAACTAACGTTCAATTCATTTAAACTAAACTATATTCAACTAAACTAGCATTCATATAAACTAAACAGTATTAAATTAAATATAATTTTATAAAATTAGAAGTTTAGAGCTTACTTTGGCCACTATTAGTAGGTTTTATCGTTGAAGTTGGTGTTCGAGGAATTTGTGTACTCGAAATAGGAACTCTAAATATATGTTCCTCCAACTATAGAGCGAAAGTATTGGTATTTATTTCATGTGATTGAAATAAATCATCGAACAAGTTGCTAGAATTACTAACTCTTAACACAAATAATTAATAAAGAGAATATAACTAAGTAAGAAATTAATTAAGATTAAGAGAGTAATTAATAATAAGATTAGTAATAATTATTAAAGTAATTATATTTTAGAGTAATTAAGAGATTGAGAGAGATTTGAGTGAGGAATGAAGACTAAATGGAGGGGTTTATATAGGGGAAGCTCAACGACTACTTAACGATTAATATTAGAAGGTCGAATCGATTCTGCGGGATGAGCTGTATTGGGTCGGTTTCGAATAGAAATTTTTTTAAATCAAGTTGAATAGAGTCCGAGTTTGGAAATCCAGATTTTTTTTCGGCCCACCCAGCTGGGAGGCCGAACCGAATCCAGGCGGGGCTGCTAAAATTCGACCAATGATCTGACATAGCCCACGTACCTGGCGTGTCATACCCTACTAGTTCTTAATAATATTGAAAAAAATAATTTCAAACAATTTATATTGTATTATAAGAATAGAATAATTAATATTAATAATAATAATAATAGTGTGTCTTAGGCATAGGCTGTGCATACGTGTTGTCCCTCATGCTAAATTTGCGAGTCGTCCACAGGCTTATGCCCAAATTTTTTTTGCTATCCACGGCACTACTGTGTGCCCATCCAACATATCATGCCGAATTGGGTCACAATCATGCTCGTGCCGTGCCAAAAACATGTCATGCCTATTTGGCTCAAGTGTCAGCTCGTCCTATGCCAAACCGTCTATATTCAAAACAAAAAAATTTCATAATGGGAGGGAGAGAAAATTAGTAATTTGGAAAATTCATCATACCGAATTCATTTTAACCAAATCTAATCTAAAAAATGTACATATAAAGGGGAATATTTCATGAGTATTAAAAGAGTTCATATATCATCACCATGTCAATTTATCTAAAATTTAAGTTTATTGAAAATAACAAAAGGTGATAAAAATAAATTTAAAATAATAAAATGTTCAACTATGAGAAAGTGAGATAAAATAACTCAACAAAAGATAAACCAAATTGAAATAAGATTTTGATTCATTGAAAATAAGTCTAGTATAAAGTATATAAAATTGAATAGTGTTAAATATGGTCTTAGATATAAGTAAGTGAGAAGTTAAAAAAAACAAATTAGTCCTTACTCTCATAGATTGATAAAAAATTATGGTTTTTGCTATTTTCAAGCAATCTGCATAATGGAGGACAAAGAAAGGAGTATAAGGCAGGTAGATGTATATAGGAAAGGGTTTGTTTACTCATATACGGAGTACTCCTTCTACCCCTTACAATATGCTCTAAGTACAAAGTTTAACTTTATTAACTTGGACCAAAAATCAACAATAAGTGTTGAATAAGTTAAAGCATTAAGTAAAACTAAGTGTAGAGATAAAGTGGGCCACTATTAGCCCAAAAGACTATTAATTATAGCATGTCTGTCCAAAATTTGGGGGAAATTTGTATTTCCCTCCAAACTTTTCAAGTCTTAAACAATATCAAATTTAGAGCCAAAATTTCAAAGCTTTGCCAAGTCCATTTCTCACGTTCAGCATTTATAAGGGTCCCCTTTAAAAGGAGATTGAGGAGAGATAAAATCATAGCTCATCAATACAAAACCCACAATCTTCGCAAAATTAAATGGTTACAACAACCTAAAATTTAACATTAATACGTTCATAAATACGATTAAAATTTAACATTAAGTCAGAATAACGAAGTGGATCCTTGTTGAACTATTGTGACTTATAAGAGTCCTCACGTAGGTACTTGTGTAAGTGATGACCATGTAAGGGGTACAAAGCACTTGAGTGCTTCCTTGATTGGGAACCATATCAAGGAATGTGTATAGACATACCTTACTCTTAAAATTTCCATGATCATGGCGATGGTGCAGGATAAGTTCCATCATACCATTTCTTACTCAAAGGCATGGTATGGTAAACAAGCAACAATCACACAAGTATATGGTAGTTGGGAAGATTCTTACGAACACTTGCCATAGTTCATGCAAGCTTTGAGGGATACTCATCTTGGGATATCGGTTGAATGGTGTTACAAAGTAGATCGAGTATGGTGGGTTCAATGTATTCAAGAGGATATTTTAGTCCTTTAAGTTAGTATCAATGGGTTTAACCATTACTTTCCAGTTATTAATATCAATGATACTCATCTTTACAGGAAATACATGGTGAAATTATTGACGCCATAGATTTTGATGGGAATAAACAACTCTTTCTACTTTCATTTGCCCTAGTTAAAGAAGAGATTGAAGATAGTTATTTGTGTTTTATGACATGCATTAGGCACCATGTCAGTTAGAGACGTGGGTTGTGTGTCATTTCAAATAGACATAATGGACTCATTTATGCTATGAACGAGTGAGACTGTGGGTGGACACCCCCTAATGCCTACCATAAATTTTGTATCCGTCATGTGGCCTTGAATTTGAATATTGTGGTAAAGGACATAGATGTGAATAAAGCCTTCATTTGAGCCCTATTCTAATGCAAAACTACAAAATGCAACAAGGGTTTGAGACACATAGGCAACAAGAACATACTGTTTGCTGAATATATTAACGATATGGTTAATGATAAATGGTTGTTAGCATATGATGGAGGACATATATATGATTATGCACCGATGAGCATAGTTGAAGTGTTTAATGGTGTACGCAAAGGAGCTCAATTTTTACTAGTATATATAACTGTGGAGTTAACATTTTACCATGCCAACAAGTAATTCGTTAACAAACGAACACTTGCCACAACATGAGCATCAAAGAACTTTTCGTATACAACCTATGTTACTGGGAATTAAGGTGAATAGAAATAAGTCTAGATTCCACACAGTCAAGCCCTTTGACATACAAAGAGGTGTGTATGAGGTAAAAACTGGTAAGGGCAATAGAGTGAAGCAGAAGGGTGGTAAACAATGGTTTATTTTAAAAATGTCACATGCTCATGTAACAAGATCTTAGTTTACCACTCCATGTTCTCATGTATTAGTTGTTTGCACCCATCACAACTTATCCTATGCATCATTTTTGGATCCATATTTCCTATCCACCACTTACCTTAACACCTATGAGCCTTGTTTCGTTATCCTAGATCCGACATAGTGAAGGCTGTATGAGGGTCTGAAACTCATTGCAGACGAAACTAAAATTCAACTGCTAGGTCGTCCATGATCTAAGAGATTGAGAATTGAGATGAATGATTACACAGATAGAGGAGTCGCTCGTAGTATTTTCCATGTGAACATCTATAATCAAAGAAGTTATCCTTATAGACCTTAGAGAATCACTAGATCTTAGTGTATGATGTGTTAGTGAATAAGAATACCTTATATGTTTCAGTTCTTAACCTAGTTTCTCTTACGACATTTACATTTTATATACACTAAGATGGCAGTTCCTGGCCTAAGAGACCCATCCATCATGTGGTTTGGTATGCATCACTGTTCAGTTCCACTTTAGAATGGAGAGTTAGACCCTACTTCACATCTTACAACCCTACATCCTAGGAGAACATTGGAGTGAGAGGTGGACGAACAAGTACTTCATTACTTTTAGTTGGCCGATTTGTATGGCATGCATCGATTAGGACATATGTTGTTGGACAAGGGTCTTATCACAACTCTTGTCAAGCGTTAGCGACTAGAGACCCATTCCTTCCACTTATTGATCAAAGAGGGGACCATTATGTTATGAGATGTGGCCATCCTCACTCATTTTCCTATCTCGAGCCACCTGGTCACCGGCCCATTTGTTCCAGTGGAGAGTCTTGGTATGTTTGAGATGATGTTTGGCATTCCTCCTCCAGATGGCACTATCACTCATGTCAGGATCAGTTGGTTATGTGAGATATTCAGTTAGATTCCTGACAACATTATTGACGCAAGGAGGTCGAGAGATACGCTAGGGTGTATTGTTGGTTTTTCATAGCCCTATTTCTATTTGGTGACAAGTCCAAGAATAAAGTCAGTCTTATCTACCTTCCATTTCTTGATCACAACTGGTCTGACATTGGTTACTACAATTGGGGTAGTGCCACTTTGGTATGTTTGTATAAGGAACTCTATCGTGCTGTCACGTTAAGGGGCTATGTCATTTATGTAGATGTAGCTGGTCCCCTTGTTTTACTTAAGGTGTTGGCTTCAACAACACATCTTTTATTCATATACAAGATTACTTTGAATTTATTTTCCATTAACATCTATGTGAATATGTTGTTAGGTTTATGTATGGAAGCATATGACATTTTTTTGATTGGCAGTTTATACTTACCTTCATTGGGATCAAGATGGAGATCCCAGGCATCTATACACAAAGCCCCTTCGACTAGGAGCAAGACAGCCACACAATACAAGGTGGCTAAGACCTAGATTCATACGAGTTCACCTGGCCATGGGAGTGAACTCCTTAGAGGCGCACTAGATAGGATGATTGATGACAAGTTAATTAGTTCAAATTTATCTATTTTATTTACTTTGATATATTAGAATTCACTACTAAATTAAACTTATCCTTATTAACTTGGATGATTTGGGAACCCTATCCCAATGTACCAGGATGAGTGGTGGGTCATGACTCCATTTATCTGCTATCACATAGTAGAGACGTACTTTCTAGACCGAGTTATGAGACAATTTGGGTTGCGATAGACCATTCTAGATGGCGCTAACACAAGATTGACCGTCGAGGGAAGGTGGCGAAGAACTAGGATGAGGTGCATGCCCATTGGATTGATTGTTGGGACACACGACTAAATCACGTCATTAGGGGAGAGCCTATTCAAGGAAATATGGAGTCTATGATCCATATCTTATATGGTTTTATAGTATTACAAGGCAGTACATAAGTCCATCATTTGTGCCATTTTAGCCACATTTCTAGCAGCACATTTCTATCCCATTGCATGTTATGGTATGATTTTTATTATTTCAAAATTTGTATGTTATTAGTTATTTTATGTTTAGAATCCTAATTGTTTCTTTATTTCTAGATTGAGCGATTATTGGTTATTCGTGACTTTTGTCATGATAACCGCAACTTGCCTAGTCTGGCTCTTTGTAGACAGGGTGATAGAGATATGTTCTAGAGGATTAGAGAGCGTTGGTGAAGGGTGATGAGTATACGCATTTCAAGGTCAGTCTGCCATACATTGCACACCTACCTCATCTCATGCGCACGAGAGCCCTAAGACTCTCGACATTACCTAATTTCCATATGGGTGATACCATTACATATGATGTGGATTCTATAAGGTTAGCTATAAGAAACCAAGTAGGAGTAGCTCTATGAAATCGACTACCTCTTGGAACGAATTCAAGAGTTATTAAATTCCTAAGACCACATCCTAGAACTAAGTATTTAAGCACTTAGTGTCAAGACTACCTTTTAGAATTGAACTAAGCACAAGTTAAAAACACAAACACGTTCTCAAACTCTAAGTTTGACTTCTGAAAGTTTGATATATGAAAATTGAGTATAAGGCCCCTATATTTATAGTGGTCATGCTAGACTCCTACTTGGCTTAGGACATGTCCCAAGCTCAAGTTTATTTAAATACAAACACCTACTCCTTATTTATCTAGAAGACTAATGTATCCTAGGTCAGTAAGGTTTTAACTTCTATTCTAATTAGGATAAAAATTCTAAGTCAATTAGGATTAGTAGAAGACTTTTCCTAAATCAACTAGGAAATCTAAAAGACTAAAAATCACGTGGTTACTATTTTAACTAGGAATCTTACAAAGACACATTCATTAATCTAAACAACAATCCTAAATAAACTAAGTTTACATATATTAGACTATGAATACTCAAATAGTCAGCCCATGTTCCATTCCTAATCCATGTCCAATTCCAAGCTAGCCATGCCAACTCTTTGACCCAACAAGGAAGCCTTCTAAGTCCAAGTCCAAGTCCAATCAAGTCCAAGCCCACATCCATGCAAGCTCAAGTCCCATTGGTCCAAGTCTAGGCTTATGTAAGCCCAAACCCATATAAGCTCAAGTTTGGCCTAATCCCATATAGGCCCACTTTCAAGCCCTATAAGCTTTAATTATTCGGATTCGTCGGCCCTCGTATAACAAGTCTTCCTTCTTATATCTGTATTATAGGATGATTCATCCACGTATAGATCTCCTATATATCTATTTGGATATGTTGGGATTGGACTTCATACCCAAAAGAGGCAAGGTACACCATATCCTTACTTAGACACTTTACAAGGGTCATACTCCAAGGCCTAGTTCGTAGGATTTACATGTTATGTACATGGTAGTTCATATGTTTATGTAAATATATTACTAAATCCTTTGTAAATATATTTTTGGTTATTGTACTTTGTTCTTATCCATTCATGTTTTGTATAAGAAAAGTCAATTCCATGTTTTAAATGAAACTTGTGTTTGATAGGTTCTAGGTTTAAGGGCTTTGTAAGCACCTAGGTTGGATTGGAGATAATATTTTATAACAATGTAAGGCTTATTTCCTACTAAATATGATTCAAACTCTTCAATCAGGTACAAATGTGACATTAGCACATACAAATATGTCAATCTAGCAGGCAAATGTTTCCAAAATCTTCATTGCGAGCGAAAACCTAGTAGTCTTCCCATTTCTTTTTGCATATGTCAATTGAAATGCAAAAAAAGCCTAATGCAGCTTTAGGAAACCATCCCTTCATCGCACATTCATTTACAATCAATGACTTTATCTCTAATAAAACTCTATAATACCAAAAGAGAATTCTTAAACTTATCATCATTCTCATACTTAAGTGATATTCTTTATTTTTGTAAGTGAGTATATGAAAGTTGAAAGTTGTTAATAAGAATATAAGTCCTAATGGGACTAAATTTGTTGATGAAAGTTGTCAATGAATATCAATACCAAAAGTTGTTGATGAATATTAATACCAAAAGTTGTTGATGAAAGTTATTAAACAAAGGAGCTCCAAAACTTCATGTATGCGTGGGACTAAAGAGGTTAAGGCTTAAGAAATGGATATACAAAGCTTATAGTTCTATTAGAAGGGATAAGAATTGAAGAGCTTGTGCAACTCCATATATCATGTCAGTATGATTCAATATGCATGGGACTAAAGAGAAAGATTCGGTTTTGAGGTCATGCCCCGACCTCTAGGCCTAAGCTAAAAGCCCAATTCCTATTTCGTTTAAAGTCATTTCCAAAGGCAGCAACTTCTATTTGAGTGAAGTCATTGCCTTTGGCAACGATGTCTATCCGAACCTAGCAAGAGGTTATTTTTCGAAATAGTTTAGTGGTGAGGTTAATTTTTGAATTTTTTAAAAAAAGGAAAAAAAACATTTTTCTTCATGGTAGATCACTTCATCAACTTTCGAGTCTCTTATCATAAACTTGCATAAGATACTGCCCAGCAACCTTAATAACAACACCCTTACGCGGCAGCTATGATGATGACTTGTCGGAAGCCTAGCTTATTCATCTGCTTAATCGTAGTACACACTCTTGACTCTTAAGGATGGAGTTTTGAGGCATTTAGCTTGTTTTCATTTGAAACCAAGGGTTTGGTAACAATATTTTTGGTACGTTTGGGCTTAGTAAAGTTGACAAATCTTGTAACTAATAATTTTATCAGGTTTATTTAATGATGGGTACAGAATTGTAGTTTTTGCTTTATTTATTGATTCCATAGCAAGGTTACTTCGATCTGATTCAAGAAGAATAGATCAGTGGACATTAAGATTGAAGGAAAAGTAAGGAAAATATTCTTTTGTTTAATGTGATCGGATTGATTGATGGTAAGTTCACTTTTATATTAAGAAGTTAAGGTAATATTACTTGGTCGCTGAGATTTTTTTTTTGGCAAATGGACGGATACAAAAACTACTTGCTAAGATATTTATGCGTATAGGATATAAGTAAACTCGAAACTTGGGGTCCAAGTAAGGTCTTTTAGTTTTTTTTCAAGACATATTCTTACATAATTTTTGCGGGTGAGTAGATCAATGAGCTTCAAGGTGAGTTTGTTTATGTTGGATCACTTGGATGAACTTCATGTTTTAATTTAGATCTATTGAAAAATTTATATTTAAAATAGTCCCTTTAGATCAATTCAATAAGATGGTAAAAAGTTGTACTCTTTCTTCGTGAATAAGTGGTAATTTGTTGATCATTTACATTCTCACCGTTTCCATTTGGAATTAGATCAATTTAATAGTTGTAGTACAAAATGAGTGGGGCACTTGTAGTTAGGCAAATTGTATTATTATTGATATGACACTCAATCGATTTCCAAAATTATTTTTTTAACCACATATATAAGTCTTACACATTCCATGCTCAAATAATAATTATAAAGATTATTGCTAAATTTAGACAATTTTAATTAATAATTATACAAATGTATATTCTTAAATTCATACTTTTTCTAAAATAATTTCAAATTCTCAAATTTCTAGTTAATCTATAATTTTTATTTTCTTTATAATAACTCATTTGACTAAAAATTATTCATTTTTCACAAAATTGCTCATTCATTACCCGAGAACACCGTACTCTATGTACTCCCAGAACACAAAAAAATTTCTACATTTTGAGTCCCAAATTACAGGTTTTGGCAATAAATATTGGCTTGATCTTAGACCCGACCCGATGTTCAGACCCAAAATGGGCAATTTTATTTTGGGCAAAAAGACCAACCTGACATATAATTACCTCCAATGTAAAGACCATCTAAAAAAATACAATTACACACACGTGTGTTTGTGTGTGTGTGTGTGTGTGTATATATATATATATATATATATATATATATACCTAACTGGCATGGCACACTATACACTCATGTATTCTCCAAAAAAATCAACCAACCCTACCCCTTCATTTTCAATTACAATAACAATGAACACAAGAGAACAATTAAAACATATGCCCTTGAATAATCTATTCTACCCCTCCAAAGTCCAAACCATTGTAATAGAATCAAATCTGAATAAAGATGGAAGGAAATTAAAAAACCAAGAGATAAAAAATATGAATAATCTAAACCATTTTATATATTGTTATTCCTGCTTTATTATTTCTCTCTTTGTGAAGGGCTTCTCCAAAAGCCAGTAGTGTAGAATCTTTCCCACATCTCTTCTTCCAATTGCATCAAATCATTATCAATAACAATGTTTCCATCACTACCAGCACTCCTACCCTTCACAGCCACAGTCCCCTCCTCGATTATGGACTCCATCTCTTCATATTGGCTACTAAATCCGCAAGGGCTGGCCGTGCTCGAGGCAGCGAATGATGGAAGGGGAAGGAGCCCTTTTTTAATCATTTTCCTCCTCCGACGCATTCTCAACGCCTTCTTGCATATGCCTGCAGGAACCTTGTACACAACAAGAACTATCAGATTAACCAAAGTGCAAGGACAACAACACCACACGGCCGCGCACTCTGCTGTGGTGCCTCCGGCCATCTCCGCTAGTCTCACACCGGTAGCCCGTGGTGATAGCCGGGATGGTTGCAGGAGGGGTTGTCTCCTCCTGTTAACAACTGAACCCATCGGTCGGAGGATTATCTTCTTTTGAGTCATATTGTACGTGCGTAACTAAATAATTATCATAAAAAAACTTGCATAATATTTTTTGTAATGAGTAATTAATCGAAAGTTTCCCGACTCCTGAAAAATTTTCAGGAGTCGGGTTATTGAAAATGGCCTTTTGGATTAATTATGAATAACTATTTGAGTATACAAAAATAAAGTGAAACATAGTTGATGATTAACCTTCTCATAGGCGGATGTAGAGAGATCGTAATGTGAGGAGTGGATGATAATGAGCTCCTAAATAGACGTATAATCATTGGGTAAAATGATTAGTTTTTCCTCCCTATTTTTGTCATCTTATATTATGAATGCACTATAAAAATTTATGATCCTTAATTTATCACTAAAATAGAGTGAGAAAGGGAGGAGATGACAATTCTTGGTTGAAGTAGTAAACATCAGAAGCAATTCCAAATCATGATTTTTTTTTAGTTTTGTTTTTATATTTTAAAAATAAGATTTGGTTGAAACTATTTTTAGAAATGAGCTTCTCTCATCTTTGGATAAAAAACATTGTCTGAAAAGACGATTTTATTTTATGTGAAATTGTATGGGACAATGGTTTTCTTTATGTATAAATTAGGTTGAAGTTTTAGGGGGCTTGAAGGGAATTGTTGTCACAACCACCTCTAATCTTTATGCCATTCCATACATAATCACACACATTAACTATTGTGTCAATTTAATTTTCTTTGTAAATATCTATTTTTTATTGTTATATATACAATCACTTTCTTATGAAGGCAATAATTAGGTAAAATTCCAAATAAATATTCTTTTATAGACTTTTTTGGAAAAAAAATACTTAGGCAAATCTATTGGGTCATATGAGCACTCGTTTTGTTTAGTAAAGTTGCGATCTACGAGATGGTATGCTCAAAATAAAAGATACATTAATTTTCCTTTGACAAGCATCTCGAGGGTTGTAGAAAATTCAGAATGGCGTATTTCCTAACTTGAGAGTCTGATTGGCGCTATTTTTTTAAACCCTTTATTTATTACACCATTACACAACTGTGTTGCCTACTAAGTCCCTTTATTTAAAATTATAGAAATCTCAAAAAACATTATTAGAGAAGGCGTACATTTATCTCTGTGACCCAAATGAGAGATTTTCTTTTTTTTTTTTGAAAATTGTGTTTTTTTTAAAGATCTACTCATATGTGAACTCCTAGTGAAAAATCTCCCAAGTATTTAGGTATGAATATCATTGGCCATGATAGCGATTTCATGGAATATGATTTCAACTCAATTAAATTCAAGCACAATCCAAAATCGTTGTCAGTGACAACCATTGATACACGAACATTGGAGAAATTTATTTTTGAAAATAATTTAATACGATACTTATTTTTTGGAATAAGATAAAAAAATAAGATTAAAATAAATTTTGAAATCAAATATTTTGGAGGATTTGGGGTATAATATGGCTTTTTAAGGGTCTCTAAAATTTAAAATAGGTCAAAATATAATATTTCGTGCTTTTATGGAGTACAATATTATAGAGGAATTTCTAATTCATACCTGATATAAATATATCAAGATGCATTTTTGTAATTTTATTTCTGTATTTGAGATCATAATGTCTATACCTGATATGTGTTTTTCTCTATTTTTATATCTTTTATATTTCTATATCTGAAATAAAAATAACTTTATCTGATATAACAATAGCTATATTTGATATAACAATACTTATATATGAGATTTAAGTATCATGATATAATTTATATAAGGTATGTATTAGGAAAACCTCGAAAAATATATTTCATAAATGACAATACAATACTTCATGGTATCTTGGTCATATACATATTGAAGGGGTATTCTACTATCTCATACCAAGGGCTAAGTAATATGGTAAATATTGTAACATAATGTGCTATATGTATGAGAGCAAAAGCAATCCAAGAGGATGATAATTAAACCCATTTATTATTACGAACACAATAATCACAATTTTATGGTACTTATACAACCTAACGTAATTTTACACACAAAATTTTATATGCACATGGGATATACATAAGGTTATTATATCCCAACAAAAGTTATCCTTTAATATAATAAAAAGTTACCCTTCAAAATAGATAAAGAATGAGATTTATTGTGTAGACTATTGATAGATAACTTTTATTATATTGAGGGGTAATTTTTGTGTGCATACAAGATCTTTTGAATTTTACCTTCTATCCGGCTATCCTATGATACCACCCTTTGCTCATATGAAGAGTCGTTATGCTCATTTAGGGTAAATATCACTAATGTGAAAAGATGCAAATTTATTCCTATATTAGGAAATATCATACAATGATACAATACCATGATCATAATCTTATGATTTTTATGTCGTTATATTCTTTAACTTTTTTTTTGTTGTTGTAGTAGTATAGCACGTAACACTCCTTATCCTTTCTAGCATACGAATAAAAACTATATACAAAATTATGCCTCTCTCATAATGATGGTAATTCTTTGTAAGATTTTTAATGCTAGGTTGTTTACTCAAGGAAGTTTATCTAGTAGAACATCATCACTAGATATGGTCTACCTAGGACCTTGGTCTTTCTCAGCAGGCAAATCAACAATAATACCCCTTTGTAAGGTTGGCTGGCTAAATATGGGATCAATTTTTTGCTTATTCCTTGTTATGAAACCCATAATGTTTGTAAAGATGAAGCAATCAATAAGCAAATACTCTGGGAACTACAAAAGAGGCTTGATGAGCAAAAAAGCAAATCTTTAAAAGAGTTACCTCTTACCCTCTGGATAGTCAAATCAACAATTATAGATTTAACAACCAACCACCAAAAGTATGAGAATCAAGCCATAAAGATTAGGTCTAAAAGTATACAAATCATGTTATAAACCTGAACAGAATGAGAAAGTTGTGAAGATAAGTTTGGATCTGTTTGAGGAAAGATGAGACAAAGAAAGGGATAAGAATGGTAGCCTACAAATGAATTAGTTTGCGTTACAAGAGGAAGGTCAAGTAAAGACCTTTAAAAGTAGGGGATCTAGTCCTGAGAGCAACAACCATGTAGAAAGACCGGACCTAAGGAAAGTTGTAAGAAAAATGGGAATATACCTATCAGTTTACCAAATTGTCCTCGATAAAAGTGTATCCATTATAGAGAAAAGGACAAAAATGGCCAGATTTTGATTATTTGTGGCCTAAGCACCTTTGAGAGAGTAGCTAGGGTTTTTCATATTTTTCGCAAATATATTAGAGAGGATGATTAATTTTTTTTAATTTAAAGAGAGTCGTAAATAGCAAGACAACAACTGATATAGATGAAATTTGATCCCTGATCTTAAATACCACATTCCAAGACTTTAACCAAGTAAACTAGTTGACATCCACAAAATTATTTACTATAACTACGGATATATATATATATATATATATATATATATATATATATATATATATATTATAATAAGAAGCCCTCTTAAAAATAAGAGGGATGAGAAGCCATCTCATCCTTCTATTTTTTTTTATCAATGGCCACGAATGAGTTGCCGGTAGTCATTAAATGCTTAACCTTTTTGCCCCTGATTTTCTATTAATTCCTTCTTCCCCCGGTTCAATCGAAGTTATTTTCTCTCCTACTTTCGCTCCATTCTCTCTTCATCCTTGCTATTCTCTCTTCATCCTTGCTACTCTCTCTTTATCCTTGCTATTCTCTCCATTTGCTTTATGGTTTTTTAGTGCTTTTCTCTCTTTATCCTTGCTCTTCTCTCCATTCACGGTGTTTTCTTTCAATTTTTATCACAATTTTTTTGCAGTGTTTTCGGTAGTGGCCGGCGGTGTGCACAACAATAGTGCTTCAATTTTCAGCGTTGTTTTGGTTAGTTACTTACAATGTCGTAATTAATTTGTGTTAATTGTTTATAATTTTGTGGTTTTGATTTTAATTATTAGGTTTGTTTGTATTTTCTTAGGTTTTGAAATGGTGAGAACACGTGGTGGTCTAGTTTCGAGAGACAGCGGTGGCAGAGGCGACGTAAGAAGAGGTCGTGCTACTAGAGACAGTAAACGTGGTGTTGTTGTCGTCGAAGCTTTCGGTAAATTTTTATTTTACATTATTATATTTTTCAAGAAAAACTATTGTATAATATTATAAGAATTCTAACTAGATATTGAAGTATAAGCATTAATTGTGTTATTTTGTGATTATTGTTGAACAATTTGTAAAAATCAATCATAAGAACAATATGTTATTCGGTTATTATTTGTGTTTTTGCATTAATTGTGTTTGATTGTAGGAGAATATATGTTTGAGCCACATTATATTGAACAATTGTTCACTTGATTATTGTTCTTTTATTGTGATTTTGTGTTAGTTTTATGTAAATAGTTACTTTTTTCTATAGTGACCTTTTTTTATTTCTATGGTAACCTTTTTAGTTTCTATAATGACCTTTTTTATTTCTATAGTATAGAACCTATGTACTTGAGCAAGCTTTCTTTGGTCTATTACTTAAAAACAATTAAGTGACAATACTAAAACAATAGGACCAACCTAAAAGATAGCCAGATCCTCCGAGAAACATTATATACAAAGAATTACTAGTGTATGCATATAAACTACTCTGTATATCCAAAGTGCCCTAATCATGAAAGGTGTTGCATTAACAAATTCTATAATAAATAGTCTGTATACAAAGTTTCACGCATGCTTTTCTTTTTCACCCCCTAGGCCTCTACTACATCAATTAGCCTGCACAGGATTCATAGTACTTGAATTAGCAAGTTTATGTAATATACCTTTTTAGTTGATTAAGTTCTAATTGCTACTTGCTAACAAGAGACACCCAACTTTCCTGAAAGGGGACTGCTTAGATGGAATCCCACTCCATTTTGTTTTACATTAAGATGATCATCCCTCATCCGAGAATAAAGTAATAATTGTCTATACTTGTAGAAATACTCTATAGTTATGTTTTCTAAATCAACTGTAATCTATAGAAATATACTCTTGAGCCTTATAAGACAAGAGTGAAGAGTGTGTCAAAACTCAAAAGAATACAATAATGTTGCTATATAATGTTGATTATATAAGGTTAAGACATTTATGTCAGATAAAAGGAGCATTCTGCGTAGTTTAAAAGTTGTTTATTGATGAAATTTGGGTATTCCTGCTATTGCTTTGGAGTGTAATTTGGTTCATTGAATGTATGAAGATTGAAGATTGGAAACCCAAGTATGAAGAAATTAAATAGGCTCTTAACAAGGGAACAAGTCATAAGTTTAACGTTAAGGCTAAACCATGGATAAATCATAGTAGTTGGGCGTTGGTGATGACTGGTATTATATGCCTGATTTAATAGATTGCGAGATGATCAACTACATATATATCTGAGTCCAATTTCATCACATTCCAATAACATAATTTAGCTCGATTGATTGGTTGTAAGCTTTTTATGCAAATTGAGCCACATTATATATGTTTGTGTTTTTGCATTAATTGTGTTTGATTGTAGGAGAATATATATTTGAGCCACATTATATTGAACAATTGTTCACTTGATTATTGATCTTTTGTTGTGATTTTGTGTTAGTTTTATGTAAATAGTTACTTTTTTCTATAGTGACCTTTTTTTTTATGGTGACCTTTTTAGTTTCTTTAGTAACCTTTTTTCTATTTCTATAGTATATAACCTATATACTAGAGGAGCCTTACAAAGGACATTTTAACCTATCATTTCTAATTAAATATAGTGTTTATTCCTCTAGTGTTTATTTTTTATTTGATACATGCAGAAAAGAAGAATGCTAGTGAAACAAAGAAAAGAAAGAACGATGATGATGCTGTATTAATTACAAAAGTTCAAAAGGCTATTCCGTCTTCTTCCTCAGCTTTAGCTAAGGTTATACATCGAACTGATGAAAATGAATCAAAGGGGAATAAACTTGAAAAGTTTGTGAAAGATAAGAAGAGGGGGTGCTAGGACATTGAAGCTGTGGACACTCTTAATCAACCAATTGCAAAAAGGTAGAGTATCTTTCATGTTGTAATATTTTTTTTAGATATAGTATCATTCATGTATTAATATTTGCTTATATTATCTTTTTTTCTTTCTTTTTATGACAGGGTAAGAACTACATTTAAAACGAAATGCAGACCTTGCCAATTGGTAAAATTAATTAGAGGATTCACAAGTGAGCAAAAACAAGCTGTGAAGAATATAAGGTTTGGAGGATTATTGACTATGGAGTTGACAAGGACTCCAACAAATATGTTAAATTGGATTGTTGACTGTTTTGATCTTGAGAGCCGTATGTTTAGCATTGATGCTGGTAGAAGCTTTCAAATATCGGAGTTCGATGTGTATGATGTGTTTTGCCTTCCCTTAAATAGGAATAGAGATGTTGAAATTGCCTCAAGAAGCGCAAATATTATGAACCCTGATTTTCCATTAAAACAACATTTTAGAAATTGTTTTGGAATAGAAGAAAAAAATGAACCTGTCCCTTTCGATTTAGTGGAGCAGATGATTCCACAAATGACCGATAGAGATGATGCATTTAAGCAACTTTTTGTACTTCATGCTTTTTCTACCTTTTTAGCTCCTACACACAACCATACGATTGATCTAAAGATTGTTAAGAGTATTGCTATGGTCGATCAAATTAGAGAATTTGATTGGTGTAAGTATGTCTTAGATCAATTGTGTGAGGCTACCATGAAGTATAAAAAAGGCAAGGTACAACAGTTTTGTGGTTGCATTGTGATGCTACAAACAATATATTTCCATCAATTAAGATTTAAGGGTGTTTGCTTATAGACTTTTCTTCCTTTAATTAAACACTAGACTGATAAGAAAGTTAGCTTAAGAATGAAGGAGGAAGGATTAGCTAACTTCTTTGGGAATGGGATTGTTGTTTCTGGTACATATCCTAATAGTGAGCATTTGAAGTTTATGAATGGGCAAGTTATTGGAGTGTTTGATGAGGAAAATATAGAGCATGATTTTGTTGAAGGTTGTAATTATGAGGAAGGAAATCATAATACTTCAAATCCTGTTGAAAATGAAAGTTCTTCAGAGGAGATTCATTTTACTAAAAAAATTCAGTTCATGTTGCCGGAAGATGAAAAGTCAAATGAAGATATTCATCGTCTAGCTGAAGATGTAAGTTACCTTTTCTGTTTTTAATTTTAAAGTTATAAATTTTTATTTTTGCTCATAGTATCCTTTTTATGTTTCGTAGTATTCTTTTTTTGTTTCATAGTATCTTTTTTTTTCTATACTAAACTATGTCCTTTCTTTAGTGACCTTTTTACAAGGTATAGTAACCATTGTATTTATAACTCTAAATAGAGTTAATGTTTATTGCAATTAACTTTTTAAAACATATAGTCACCATTTATATGTATATAGTGTCTTTTTTATTTAAATATACTTTTTTAATTATTTTAACTTTTTATGGTTAACTTTTTTAGAGAACATAGTCACTTTTCTATATTTATAGTGACCTTTTTATAAGACATAGCCACCTTTTATTTTCTATAGTGACCTTTTTTATTTCTATAGTAACTTCTTTAATTTTCTATATTTATAGTTACCTTTTTTAGACGACATTGTCACCTTTTTTTTTATATATATAGTGACTCATATATTTAAAAGTCTTGCTTGCCTTCTATCTGCTCATTGATGTGATCTAAGTTATTGAGTATTCATAATGTGTATTATAGTTACCTTTTTAGACGATATAGTCACCTTTTTAAAATAAATAGTGACCTCTTTTTATTGAACTTTTTTATCTGTTTACTTCGCCATTTATTGTAGTTACAAATACATAGTTACCATTTACATTTTTTATATGTATAGTGACCTTTTTAGAAGATATAGCCACCTTTATTTCCTATAGTGACCTTTTTTTTATTTATATAGTAATCATTTTCATTTGCCTACTGACTTTATAGTGACCTTTTTCATTTCTATAGTAACCTTTTTTATATTTATAGTGACCTTTTTTATTTTGTATATTTATATAGTAATCTTGCTTGCCTTCTGTCTGCTCATAAGAACCTTTAAATGCTTATAATCTTATTAAATGCTATACGGGAAATACATGAGCATCTTCTTCTGTTAAAGCGAGACACTAAAGTGGTTTCAAATTTTTATATGGAAAAGATTATTGATTTGTTAGTAAAGAGAAATCTCAAAATGCTAAGAATGAAAATGTTGGATCTTCTTCTTCTTCTCCTTCTTCTTCTCCTTCTTCTTCTACTTCTTCTTCTACTTCTCCTTCTCCTTCTCCTTCTCCTTCTCCTTCTTCTTCTCCTTCTTCTTCTACTTCTTCTTCTCCTTCTTCTTCTCCTTCTCCTTTTCCTTCTCCTTTTCCTTTTCCTTCTCCTTCTCCTTCTCCTTCTCCTTCTCCTTCTTCTGCTTCTTCTTCTGCTTCTCCTTCTTCTACTCCTCCTTCTTCTCCTCCTCCTTCTTCTTCTTCTTCTCCTTCTTCTTCTTCTCCTTCTTCTTCTCCTCCTTCTTCTCCTCCTCCTTCTGCTCCTCCTCCTTCTGCTCCTCCTCCTTCTTCTCCTCCTTCTCCTTCTTTTCTCCTTCTTTTCTCCTTCTTTTCTCCTTCTCCTTCTTCTCCTTCTTCTCCTTCTCGTCCTTCTTTTCTCCTTCTCGTCCTTCTCCTTCTTTTCTCCTTCTTTTCTCCTTCTTTTCTCCTTCTCCTTCTTCTCCTTCTTCTCCTTCTCGTCCTTCTTTTCTCCTTCTCGTCCTTCTTTTCTCCTTCTCCTTCTTTTCTCCTTCTTTTCTCCTTCTCCTTCTTTTCTCCTTCTTTTCTCCTTCTTTTCTCCTTCTTTTCTCCTTCTCCTTCTTTTCTCCTTCTCCTTCTCCTCTTTCTCCTTCTTCTTCTTCTTCTTCTTCTTCTTCTTCTTCTTCTTCTTCTTCTTCTTCTTCTTCTTCTTCTTCTTCTTCTTCTTCTTCTTCTTCTTCTTCTTCTTCTTCTTCTTCTTCTTCTTCTTCTTCTTCTTCTTCTTCTTCTTCTTCTTCTTCTTCTTCTTCTTCTTCTTCTTCTTCTTCTTCTTCTTCTTCTTCTTCTTCTTCTTCTTCTTCTTCTTCTTCTTCTTCTTCTTCTTCTTCTTCTTCTTCTTCTTCTTCTTCTTCTTCTTCTTCTTCTTCTTCTTCTTCTTCTTCTTCTTCTTCTTCTTCTTCTTCTTCTTCTTCTTCTTCTTCTTCTTCTTCTTCTTCTTCTTCTTCTTCTTCTTCTTCTTCTTCTTCTTCTTCTTCTTCTTCTTCTTCTTCTTCTTCTTCTTCTTCTTCTTCTTCTTCTTCTTCTTCTTCTTCTTCTTCTTCTTCTTCTTCTTCTTCTTCTTCTTCTTCTTCTTCTTCTTCTTCTTCTTCTTCTTCTTCTTCTTCTTCTTCTTCTTCTTCTTCTTCTTCTTCTTCTTCTTCTTCTTCTTCTTCTTCTTCTTCTTCTTCTTCTTCTTCTTCTTCTTCTTCTTCTTCTTCTTCTTCTTCTTCTTCTTCTTCTTCTTCTCCTGCTCTTTCTCAAACTCAACAATTTTTTATGAATCCTAGTGTTTTAAACACTATTTCTGAAATTATTGAGTTGGTTAAGTGGGTGACTGAAATCCCAGAATCGTTGAATGAATTTGCAACATTTCCTGTGAGGAATAGTGATGTAAATAATGAAATAATGGAGGAGGTAGCACAATTTCCGTGGAAGACATAAATTTTGATGAAGTAATTAACAAGGGAGTAGAGGCATTTCCCGTTGAAAATAAGGATGTCAATGAGTTAATTGGGGAAGAATTAACTGATCTAAACATTAATAAGGTTACCCAAGAAACAAGCAGTATTTGTAGGAGTGGATTCAATAGTATTTTGAAGTTTGGAAAAGCAAAGTGTTCAATTGAGTACATGATAATAATTTGGAGAAGGTTCTTTTTGTTTCCCACTTGATGAAAATGAATATTTATATGCAGACTCTGCCTATTATGCAACAAGAAATTGTTGATTATGGTTTCATCAATGACTTATGTGTTAAGTCAAAGTAAGTAATGTAAAATATTTTCACTTTTATTTTGTTCTTCCTTTTGTTTTTTATTTATATTATTTATTAATCTTTTTTTTAACAGTGAGTTGCTGGTAGATTTTGAGGATGTTTATAACATTCCTAGGCATGAGTTTTATTCTTTATGGGAGCCTTCGGAATACACGTTTATGAGTATTGTGGATTGTTGGGCCTTATCACTAAATGAGAATCAGAGGAACAATAAAGAAGGACTCAAAAAGTTTTACTTTGGTGCTACCCAAAGTGTGAGTGGTTTTTTAATTATTCTTAAATTTTCTTTTATGAGCATTGTTTTGAAGTATTTTAAATAATTTTTTAATTTATTTCAGTGTGCTTTACTATAAGCACATGAGAACAACAAAGGAACACAAGATGTGGACCATTTAAATGAAAGTTGGGAAAGTTGGATGAATGTGATTTACAATAATTTTGATTTGAAGAATGTTCAACTGGTAAGTTACCCTTCAATTATTTAAATAACAAGGATGAACATGCAAGGGTGAATCACTTCGATATCAATGCATGATAAAACAATGTGATTCAGATTTGACATGAAGTAGACCTTTAGACATTGTGATATATGGGATGATAAAATTCAGGAATTTAAAGAGAAAGAACTAGGGAAGGAGCTGACAGCTTGTATTCTTTCCTATTTCATAGTTTGAACACTCCCATCAACACTATCCTTTCCTATTTCATATCTTTCCTAAGTTGTTAAAAATTATTTTATCCTTTTCCTTCACTCATTATAGTTAATAAAACTGTTATTATAGTAAGTTATTTTTTATCAATATAGTTTATGTTTGTACAGATTTTTGGATGTTCTCATCAGATTTTTATGATTTTCTCTTTAATACTCAGGCGTAGCCATTACTTCTTACTAGTTGTTAATTTGAAGATTGATATAATACAATGGGTTGACAATTTGAAATATACTGACGAGTCTCAAACTGAAATTGAAGAATTGTCGAACGCTATGGTATTTATTTTATCCTTGCATCATTTCTGTTCTTTTCCTTGTATTGCTTAATATATATTGTCCAAGCATTCTGTTTGTTTTAAACTTGTTTGTAGGCCGATTTGTTGGCAACATTTCTTGATGAAAAGATTCCTAATACGGATAAAATGTCAATATATAAAATGGAACAAGTTGACACTCCTTGGAAGTCAAACAGAAGTTATTTCGATTGTGCTGTGTATACTATGGTTAGCATGCTCTACTTTGAAGGAACAAATGTTTTTGACAATCCAATCCTGAAAGAAATTACGGTTTTTTCTAATTTTTTACTAGGTTTTTAATAATATGATATCATTTTTTAATTATGATGTGTTTATATAATTCAATGTTAGGCTCCATTGAAGCATGTAGTACGCGCAAGAATAGGAGCAACACTTTTGCTTTGTGACTTGAATCGTCAAAGATCAAATGTGTTAAAGGAGTTAATAGAATTCAGGATGAAACGTGGAGTACTTTCAAAGGAGGTTGCAGAAAGAAGGAAAAATAATAAGAAAGCTTAGAATTAAACAAGTGTTTTTAAAGCTTTTTCAGATGTAGTAGTTATAGTTACTTCAAATTTTTTTAGAGTTACCTCAACTCTTAATAGTGACCTTTATATTTTATTATAATGATACTTGATTTTAAGAAATATAAGGTTACTATCATTGCTATTAAAGTTACAAATTCCATTTTAACTGAATGTTTTTGAATGATATAGTGACATGTTTTAATAATAAGAAGTATAGCAATTATCATTGTGGAAATGAATTTATAATTTTAATAGTGACACTTTTTTAGTTATAGAAACCTTTGGTGTAATATTAAAAACATGTTTTCCTATAGTTACCCTTTTTTAGTTTATAGAGACCTTTTTTTTTTATTATAGTGACCTTTTCTTTTCATATTTGATGTTTTAATTTTTTAGTCTGCTTTATTTGGAATAAAATTATAAATTATCTTATATTTCTATTTTTAGATTGCATAGTAACCTTTTTAATTCGTATTGTAATATTTCTTAATGCCGGATTATAGTGACTAATACTTTTATAATAGTGACCTTTTCTTATATTATAGTAACCTTTTTCTTAATGCTTTTGAATGTTATAGAGGACTTGGTGTTATTATAGTGACCTTTTCTATTATTATAGTAACCTTTTCTTTTATTATAGTGACCTTTAACTGAAATGCTTATGAATGATATAGTGACAGTTTTTAATAATAAGAAGTATAACAATTATCATTGTGGTAATGAATTTTTAATTTTAATAGTGACATTTTTTTAGTTATAGAAACCTCTGGTGTAATATTAATCTAGTCGTTTCCTATAATGACCCTTTTTTAGATTATAGAGACCTCTTTTTTATTATAGTGAACTTTTCTTTTCATATTTGATGTAATAATTTTCTTTTTACATTATGAACTAAGAAATAAGATAACCGGATTATAGTGGCTAATAATTTTATAATAGTGACATTTTCTTATATTATAGTGAGCTTTTTTCTGAACGCATTTGAATGTTATAGAGGAAACCGTGTTATTATAATGACCTTTTGTTTAAATATAGTGATCGTTTTTCTGAATGTTTTTCATACACTGAATGTATAGTAACATTTCTTAATGCTAAATGCTTTTTACATTTCTTAATGCTGAATACTAAGAAATAAAAACACCCGATTATAGTTACTAATACTTTTATAATAGTGACCTTTTCTTATATTATAATGACCCTTTTTTGAATGCTTTTGAATGTTACAGAGGACTATGGTGTTATTATAGTGACGTTTTGTTTAAATATAATGACCTTTTGTTTAAATATAGTGACCTTTTGTTTTTTATACACTGAAGAAACACAGCCATCATATTTTCACAAATAACAAGACACTGATGATAGTCATTATGCATTGTTCTTCAACTCCTGTGGCTTTAAAATATTTCGAAACAATGAGGTTAAATATTTAAAATAATATAAAGTAATTCATATATAATATTATCTATATATTCATTTATGTATAAACAAATCCACTAAAATAATCAAACAAATATCATAGTAATCAAACAATTTACATACCTAAGAATAATTTTTTGTAGGACAGGTACGACTGTCATGGTAATCATATGCCCCATTTCCTCTACATTTCCTCTTGTTCTTCTGACTTTGCAAAATGCTTTGCTCTTTTTCCCCAACTATTCTATGTCTCTTTCCTTTGTTTTTTGACTGAACTGGATTTTGGATATCTAGTGTTGAAGATGCACTAGAGCCAACAAAGATCTCCATCTCTTGTGCTTTTGTCATTACCATTCTGACATCATTTTCTTGTAGATTAAGGCTGAATTCCTTCAAATTATTGTATAGTTGCTGTAAGTCATCTTCGCTTCTCTCAGTAAGTGCTATATAATTAAATATTTCAGACCAAACATCACCTAGCAGCTTACCCATAGTGCTCATTTTTTTACACTCTTCAATTATATTACCATGCATATCAAAAACAGGCTTCTTTGTAGCTTGTTTTGTCCAATGATCAAGTATATAATGGTTTGGAATTTCTGTTACTTGCCTAGCACTCGAAACACAATAGAATGAGAACATAATATTCCAAGTCTGTTGAAAAGTTTACAAGAACATGATGCTGTCAAGCCCCCAGTTGAGAATATAACTTGGAAAGTTTTTTCTAGAACTGAATCTAGAACACTAAATGTTTCCATTTCATCATCCTTATCAATAATGAGAATATGACATTTGAAGCAAGATTTATATATCTCATATTGAAAAAGGTAAAATATGGTACGAGTATAAACATCACCTGCATGTCTTTCCAACCGCAATGGAGTGTTGTATTGAGAAATTGTGTGTGCAGAATCTACATTTAGCTTCTCTTGTTTGTATCTTTATGCATCCATGGAACTATCAAAATGCATATAAAACTTCACAAGTGTCAAGTGAGGGTTTGTGAAGTTATTGAAGAAGCTATTCACACTTTTAGATCTTGAGGTTGTTCTTAATATTCCTCCCAGCATCATGTCGTTGAAATAAGCAGGAATCCATTGTTCTCTTATACTATAAATATATGTGAACAAATTATGGTTTTCAAGGTCATACTTAGCCATAATGGCTTCCCAAGTCTTCTCAAAATATGATTTATCTTGATCCATGTTCCAAACACAATTATTCAAAGCTTTCAAGAACTCTTTATCACTGTTCATCAGCCATCCAATTTTGTCAGTGACCTTGCTCATTATATGCCACATACAAAGCTTGTGTCTTGCATTTGGAAACACCTCTTTAATAGCAATTTTCATTGTTGGATCTTGATCAGTTATCAAATATGTAGGTGCATAATTACCCATACAATTTAAGAATGTCCTAATTAACCAATCAAAAGATTCTGCATTTTCTTTTGCAATCAAACCAGCACCAAATGTAATGCAAGATCCATGATGATCAACACCAGTAAAAGGGGCTAAAACCATACAATATTTGTTTGTGTCATATGTACAAACAAAGCTAACCATTTCTCCAAATATTGCATAATTTTTGCGACTTACTCCATCTGCCCAAAATAGCATAGAAATATGGTTTTCCTCATCTAATGCATAATCAAAATAAAACCCATTATAAATGTCTCGCTTCCTGAGAAAATTTTCAATTAACATCTTCCCATCATCTCCTTTGATGTATTCTTTCATATCTCTATGAAAATTTTTAAAATCTTGCATAGTTTCTCCCACATTTTGATAACTCCCTATGTTTTTTCTTGAATAAGCGGAAAGATTTTACAGGACCAATGTTCACCCTTGCATTGCTTAAAATGAAGCTTTTGTGAATAATGGTCATTTTTCTATTACTTCTTAAATATTGTCTAGAGGTAGGAGTAGCAAGACAATGATTATGGCCCTCAATAAATCTGAAAATGCAGTATGTCCTATTTAATTTGTTAAGCCTTAAGATCAACTTTGCTTTGCAACCAACTCGTTTTGTGTCTCTCTTATATCGTTTAATACCACTTTCAATCTTCTTAATACTAGGTACCATAAAACCCTCTAGACTGCAAACCAAATACTTTAAACCAATAATACCTCTACTTTTGTAAGTAGAAGATGACCTTAGTTCAAATCCACATATTTCAGCATAACAATGGTAAAACTCTACTGTTTTTTCTAAATTATCAAACATCATACCAACACAAGGCTTTTTATCTTCAGCACAATAAGGAAACCACTCCCTAGTACCATTTGGAGTAACACATGTTTCAGTTCTAGGAGTTTTGATGAAAGCTGGAGATGCATTTTTTATTGTCACTGCAATATTTTAAAAGGTTACTATATAGAAAAAAAGGGTAACTATGCTCGAAAAAAGAGTAATTATGATTGTAATAATTAAATTACCAAATTTTCACAAGTAAACTATTCACTATGAACTATATATAAACAAAGAGTAACAATATTTAAAAAAAAAACGTTTACAAAAGTATGTCAATCTAGGAACTCACTCTTGGCCGACTCATTTTACCTCAAAACAGCAGAGAACTAACATTTTCATCACCTCTTCGAGCCAAGCTTGAACTTTTATTATAGTAACCTTTTCTTTTATTAGAGTGACCTTTAACTGAATGCTTTTGAATGATACATTAACAGATTTTAATAGTATGACTATAGCAATTATCATTGTTGTAATGACTATAGTGACATTTTTTTAGTTATAGAAACCTCTAGTGTAATATTAATCAAGTCTTTTCCCATAATTAATCAAAAAATTATCAGTATTTGACCTAGCTTAATCTTAAAGGACCTTTAACCAATAGTAATTTTTGGCGAGAATTTCTAGATGCGAAGAACTAGATCATCAACAAGATAACTCAAATCAATTAAGATATCGCAAATCAATTGAAATAGAACTATTACCTTCAAAATTTGTTGCTAAAGCATTAGATTCATGATTCGAAGATTTTGCAGTTAATCCTTGATTTGATTCGACAAAACTAGATGAAATATTTGTTCTTGAAGAATTTGCATTGATTTCGGTGTTTGATTATGAGATGGTAAGAGAATTCATAATGGACGAAGAACCGAGTGAGAGATTTTGAGAAATTCTGAAATTTGTGAAATTATGGGCAAGAGAGAGCGAGGCGAGAGAGCATGAATTTTTGGGTGAGATTGCTGAATGCATTGGCGATGTTGGGGCACACAATGAGAGCAAACTGGTTCAATTTTTTTTCCTGACCATTGGATCTAAAAAAATCAAGGTGTGGAAATGCTTCTCACTTTTCCTATATTAGCTAGCCTTCCTAGTTGATATCAAGCCTATATATATATATATATATATATATATATATATATATATATATATATATATATATATATATATATATATATTGTTATAGTTTATGCTGCCAATATTATTACGCGATGCCTGGTATAAGAGCTTATAATCTCAATTAGTGTTTTCTGTATTTCTTGTTTAGTTTTTACTTTACAAAGCTATGTATATATGATACTAATGCTTACTAATTTTCCTTGATTCAGGAACCTATTCCTACTAGGATTGTATATCTAAACCTGCTTATTTGCTTATTGTAATTTAATTGTAATTCTAACTCTAAGTATTTGTAATTTATTCAACCTTTTCTACACTCCCTCTCAAGTTGGTTTTTTGGATCCTTAATACCCAACTTGTACAACACAATCTGAAATATAGAGGCTCCAATTTCATTGGTCAAGATGTCGGCATATTGCTCACTTGAACGCACAAAAGGAAGACTAATTATCCCTACATCCAAGTTATCTTTGAAGAAGTTTCTATCAACTTCAAAATGCTTTGTCCAATCATGCTGAATTGGATTCTCAGAAATTCTAATCGCAACTTTATTATCACAAAAGATTTGACAGTTGTTTTTTGGAGGGAAGCCAAGTTCAGAAAGAAGCTTCCTTAGTTAAAGAACTTCTATAATTCCTTTTGCGATATCCTAAAACTTTGCTTCAGTGCTAGACATCTCAATGACCTTTTTCTTTTTACTTCTCCAAAGTACTAGGTTTCCTCCATCTAAAGTGGAGTAGCCTGAAGTAGACTTCCTACTATCCCCATCTTCTAGCCTAATCTGCATCAGTATAGGCTTAAAGACCTAGGTAACCATTTTTCCTAAACATAACTCCCTTTTCTGGTGTACCTTTAAGATACCTCAAGATTCTATAGGCTTCCTCCAAATGTTAAGCCTAAGGTTTATGCATAAACCTACTCACCACCCGATTGCATATGTAATATCAGGTTGAGTGTGAGACAAATAAATAAGCTTTCCCACAAGTCTTTAGTATTGGGTTTGGTCTACTACCTCTCTATCCTCATCAATTCAAAGATCATGGTTCATCATCATTGACGTTTCGGCTGATTTACATTCCGTCATACCAGTTTTTGCTAAAAGGTTTAGGATATATTCTCTTTTGGAGATGAAGGTCTTGAGATTTTACCTAAGGACTTCAATCCAAAGAAAGTACTTGATTTTTCCCATATTCTTCATTTTAATCTCAAAACAACCTTTTTTTTACAAGCTTATTTCTTCTTCATCATTCCCTGTAATGATCATATCATCCATATAAATGATGAGGCAAGTAATTATGTCACCTCTTCTCTTTAGAAATGACGTATGATTGGAATTACTCTGTTCATATACAAACCTCTTCATGGCTTATGTGAACCTCCCAAATCATGCTCTTAGGGACTATTTAAATCCATATAGAGCCTTCTTTAGTTTGCACCCTTCTCCTTTTGAGAATTCTTGAGAAAAAACTTGGAGGGGGAAAGCATTTTTTTCTTACATCAAACTGGTGCAGTGCCCATTCTTCATTTACAGCTACTAAAAAGAGTACCCTTAATGTCTCGATTTTTGCCACTAGAGAGAAGGTTTCTAAGTAGTAAATTCCATAGACCTGTGCATAGCCCTTAACTATAAGTCCTTCTTTGTACCTCTCAATGCTTCCATCGGCTTTGTATTTGATAGTTAATACCCATTTATAACCTACAATTTTCTTTTTCTTAGGGATAAAACATTTCTCTCTAGTTTTATTTTTTCAAGGGCTCTAATCTATTCTTGTATAGCCGTCTTCCAATGTTTACTTCCAAGAGCATCTTCAACATTTTCCTTTCAAGTACGGTTCAATTTTTCCTTTTTGCTACCCTTTTTTGTTGAGGAGTGTCATGACCTTTAGTTTGGTGAATAAGTCCATAGGTGGAAAAGAATTTTTTCATATTAAGTTTCACAAACCCCCTATTGTCAATTCTTAAAGTGTGAATCTAAGTCTAGAATTAGGTAAAGATCATATTATAAAATTTGACAAAGACATCATAAACTTCTGCTTTATGTTTTAAAAATATACCCAACTCATTCAAGAGCAATCATAAATAAAAAATAACATAATGACAAACCATGAGGTCCATTATTAGGTGTTGGACCCCAAACATCGGAATGTATAAGCATAAATGGTTTTATAGCACGATTAGAACTAGGAGAGTATGAATGATTATGACTCTTTGTTAACACACACGATTCGCCATTTAATAAGATTTGCAAGTACCCTTAAGAGAATGACCAAGTCGGCGATGCCACAACCAGAGTTATTGCTTTACTAGATCCATGAGGAAACAATGCATTACCTTGTTGACACACCTCATCCACATAGTATAAGTTGTCTTTCTTAGTACCATGCCTAATGATCTTCCTAGTTTGAATATCCAATACAATACAAAAATTAGACCCCATTAGAATAGTATATCCAAGTTCTTTTGTCCACTGACATATTGAAACCAATTTATTATTTAGATTTGGAACAAGGAGACAGCTATTTATAGTAAGGGTAGGAAGAATTTATATGGTTCCTTCTCCCTCAATTGGCACACACTCCCCACTAGTTGTCTTTATCTGACTCTTATGGGGGTTAATGGAGAAAAACCACCCGGGTCATAAGACATAGTATGGGTGGCCCCATAATCAAATATCCATCTTATACCATCTCGAGTTTTATTTTGAGTCAACAAACAATTCCTATTTGCCTTATTTGGGCCAGCAACACAATTTGGACTGAAATGGGTTATATTTGATTGTGGATCAACAAACGTGGGTTTATTAGGGTTGCTAATTGCCCTTTTTAATTAGGGTTTGCCCAGAGCCGGCCTAAACCAAGTTAGTAGGTTTGGGGTTGGATGATTTAAAAGGTTGGAAAAAACCTTTTGAGCTTATTTGAGCCGATGCCCAGCCGTCTCCTACCTATTGTCTCACTAGTAGAGAACTATCTAATTTCTTTTCCTTATTTGTTGTGGTTAATGAGAAAAAGCAAAGCAAATAAAATAAGGATGAAAGAATTGAACATTTGTGCTGCGATTAAAAAAATGAAGCAATAATATGAATCAACTGTTGCGATCATCTTAACAAACCGCAACATTTGATGATTAGCCACAAATGAAAACCGTAACAATTAAGCCTAAACCCTAAAACTAAGCTATAGATTTCTCTACCTCTAGCATTAGAAGTTAAAAAAAAAAACTCGCTAATCCTCTCTATAACTTCTGACGAATTTGGCACCACCTTTTCCTCCATCCATAATCTACCCACAAACACTCGCCCAGCTAGCATTGGTCCCCTATAACCATTTTTAAGCTTATTTTTAAAAGTAATTTCAAAATTGAACTCCGAATGAAACTATTTTAAAAAATAATCTTCATTTAGATTCCGATGAAAGTCGTTGTCAGAAATAGCGACTTACTTAGTAAAATTTTCTTTCACGGACACCGACTTTTACTTGGTTTAAATTAAGACAAAAAATATTGAAAAAGACAATTAAGAAGTTGCTATCATAGACGACTTTCAATGGAGCAGATTTTTCGCCTCAATTGAAGTCGTTGTCACGGACAACAATTTGCTAATTGCCTTTTCAATTTTTTTTTTGTTTTTTGGCCTCCTAAGATAATTATTCTGAAAACCAGTTCAACAACCATCTTGAAATTACCACAACTCAAACACCATCACTTCAATCCTCCTCCAACTTCCACTCCAATGCAAAACCTTCCATTTCATCTCGAAACATTTCAAAACCAACAACAAACAATTAAAATATATTATTTATGATAACTTCATACACAAAATTAGTGATTAAAGTATACACATTTTGTTATAAATTTAATAGATCTTAATGATATTTATACATAAACTACATTCCAAGCAAATTACACATAATGTAAACAAAGTCTAATGACTAGGTCTAGGGACCTGGAGTATCACCCTCGAAAATGGTTTCTAAGGGAGGTGTCGACGTACCTTGACTCTGCTGGGTAGACATCGCCTCAATCTCCCTGGGGGTGTATCTGAAGATGGCCTGCGAAGATCTATATGATGGCTTGCCCTAGGTGGTAGGTGATGCCTGAGTCATGCCAAGTGAGAGTAGCCTGATCTGACTGCACCGTCTGGAATATTCAAATAAGATGACTTTGGCTTATCCTCTACATTCCTCCCTCACACATCTCTATGACTTTATTCGACAGCACGTGATCACTAAGATCTCTATATTGGTGGAAGAAGTCATGGATGGACAGTAATTGCTCAGTCTAGAATGAAATCAATGAACATAGTGTAGCTTTTATATAAACAAAAGACAATAGAAGGATAAACTCTATGTAAATTCATCAACGTACCATAACATAGAGCGAGATGGATTCTAGTGTAAAGTAGTGTGTAGGTGGTCGAAATAATGGGCTAATGAAATGTCGAGTGGTAGTACGATACCATATTAGATATGAATCATAGTAATCCATTGACATTTGTCAAAGTCACCCTCAACAAGAAACTGTAGGCATCTGTTCCAATGATCTATATACTGGAAATGCTAAACTGACCAATCAGTGGTTGCCTTCCTACGACAATCTATGTCATGTAAGGCAGCGTATGTCTCGGGCAAAGGAGGTATAAGCTGCTGAAGATGAAACTGTCTCATCACTTAATCTTGCTTATGCATCTTGACATCAGAAAACCAAATGATTAGCACACAGCCACTCCAGGTCGCCACCCCCATTGTCAGGGTAAGGGTCCCAAACCATCTTAAAAGCATGAGTAAAGAACAAAGTCAACAATCAAGTAGCAGTTATATGCATTTCTAAAGTCATATGTCTTAAAACATAACTAGTCATTAGTCATCCTGTCAAACATATCTCTTAATGAGTTCACTCCAGTCGATTGGTGAACTCGTGTGAGTCGATCTACGAGCCATCATGTCCCGTATGACTCTCCCTCTACTGGGTCCTCTGGCTGAATATGGAGTAACATCGAGGCTCCATCCTATCCTAGTCTATGACGTGTAGGACACGTCAATTGATAGAATAATATATGCTCCCATGCCCAAAGCAGAAGAATGATCAGGAGCCCGATAATCTTCGTAGCTAGTCTTTTGGCCCTGACTCTAACTTCTCGACAAAGGGAGCGATATAAATATATCAATGCATGTAGCACTACCCCAAATATAAGATCCAATTACATCCCAATCTCTATCTAGAAGCTGCAAGTAAATGAGTTACACCTCATTCCTTGACTTATCAACAAAAAGAAAATAGGAAATGAACAGCCAATAATAAAGACGATCATATCACTAGATTTTAGTGTTGTCTACGTTACCAAGTGGCAGGTGGCCAAACTGCTTAGTCAACCAAACTAACTTCACTATTGAGCCTGCTATGACACCCTATGGTGGTGGTGTCACTCCGAACATTATAAACCCAACTAAACAAGAAAACATAACATAACATTCTAAACTTAACTAAACAAGTAAACTAATTTCAACATATCCAAAACTAACATAACATACTCATTCATATCCAACTAAAATAACTAAACAAGTATGGCTAAACAATCATTCACAACATCTTATTTTGTATTCAATCAAACCTAACATAACTAAACAAAGTATCCAATAATCATACCTAAATCTCTAAACAATCATTAATATCCAATCAAACCTAACATAACTAAAAACAAACTTATTTCAATATCTCTAAACCTAAATAAACCATTGAAATAAACTAATTATTATACCTAAATCAGCTTAACATCTTTAAACCTACTAATAATCATACCTAAATCTCTAAATCTAACTAAATCATTTTATACACAACTAATAATCGTACCAAAATCATCTCAACATCTCTAAATCTAAATAAATCTCCATTTTATAGCTTCCCACTAGGTCTTACCCATATTGGATAATTATCTACTCACTAATCCAACATCGTGTGTATTGTCGGGTAGAGTACACACCATAGTATACATCAAATAACGAATAGCCGAAGAGTAAGGAATAGAAGACATAAATTCCTTGTCCTTCTCTGTAGTAGAATAAGCTTTCTTACTAACCTTCAAATAAGCTCTAAGGGGTGTACTAACCGATTTTGCATTCTTCATATTAAACCTTTCAAGCACTCATTTAATATACTTCTCTTGTGATAACCACAACTTCTTAGCCTTCTTGTCACGAGCAATCTCCATACCTAAGATTTGCTTTGTAGGACCCAAATATTTCATTTCAAATGACTTGGACAAGTCCTTTTTGAAACTAGAAATCATCCCTGCATCTTATCCAAATATCTGTATATCATTTACACACAAAAGAATGATGATGAAGTTACCTTCGGGAATTTTCTTGAAATACCCACAACGATCGGCAAAACTCTGTTTATAACCATTACTTGTTATAAACAAATCAAATTTCTAGTACCATTACCTTGGTGCCTATTTCATCCCATAAATACTTTTCTTTAATTTGCAAAAAATATTTTTATTCCCTTTTACTTTAAATCCTTCATGCCGCTCCATGTAGATCATACAAGTCACCATGTAAAAAAGCAGTTTTCACATCAAGCTGCTCTAACTCCAAATCAAGACTTGCTGCTAAGCCCAAAATTTCTCTGCTAGAAGTTTTTTTGATAATAGGAGAGAAAATCTCATCAAAGTCAATGCCCTTTTTTCTGATTGCATCCTTTGACCACCAGTCTAACTTTCTGCTTCACAATTTTCTCACCATTTTTCTTGTTTTTGAAAATCCATTTGTAATTCAAGATTTTTTTAGCTTTAGGAGGCTTCACTTGCTCATAAGTCTCATTATTTTTCAAGGAATCCTCCTCCTTCATAGCATAGAGCCACACATTTTTCTCATCAAGAGACAATACTTCTTTATAGTTCTTTGGCTCTCCTTCATAAATAATAAGAATGAACTCTGAATTTGGACACTTTGTTGAAGGTTTGTGTTCTCTTATCGACCTTTGAACATATATATCTTCAATTTGAGGGTTAGAAGGATCCCCCCAATCATGAACCTATTCACCATGTTTTACAGCATCATAGTGTTTATCTTCATGTATCTCTTCCTCATTTAATGAAGACTTAGCAAAATCACCATCTTAAACATTTTCTAGTATATTTGCATAAGGTTGTACCTAGCTAACCAGCATCACCATCAAGTGTCATCTCAACAATGTTATATGTTGGCATAACCACAAAGGGAGTAGAAGAAGAAACATCAGTAGTATCAAAAGTAGACTCTAAAGTAGAATTGTACCTCGTACTCAAAAGATTTGCACCCATCTCATGCTCAATGAATACTACATCTCTTTTTCTTACAATCTTCTTCTTCTTAGATCGTATAGCATAAAACCATACTCTTCATCACCATAGCCAACAAAAATGCATGGGTTAGTCTTAGAGTTAAACTTTGATCTTTGGTCTTTTGGCACATTCATGTATGCCTTGCATCTAAAAACTCTCAAATATGAATAAGAAGGGTTATATCCTTTCCACAATTTGTCTGGAATATCATGACCAAGAGGAATCAAAGGGGATCGTTTAAGTAAAGACACAGTGTAACACCCTCATAATTCTCTGCTTTTCTGAAATATTTTTCTCAAATTATCAAACCCAAATAAAGAGAATTATAAGAACATCACTACCCCATGAAAATAGTTTTATCGACTCTTTAGAATTTTGCAGCGGAAACTTTACTAATACTACTATAACCTTTTATTCAAAATATCAAAGTAATTATAAAGTATTTTAAGAACACAAAAAACACATCTTTAAAATTCATCCTCAAATAAATAAAATACAAACTAAGCAAGACAAAGTGATGAAATAAACAAAGTCTCCACTTAAGTCCCCCATATATCTATGGCACTTCTAGACCTGCAACAAATCTTAAATGAAATCACCCGTAGTTTTGTTTGAAAATCACCAATTTTGAGTTAAGTTTTGGGGACAAAACATCTTTTAAGAGGGGTAGATTGTAATCTTTCGTAAATTTACGAGATTTTAAATTGTATTTTATTCCAAGTATAATTCTAGTATAAATCAAACAAGAATTTTTTATAAAATATGTGTTTAATTATTTACTTAAAATAATCATGAGATTTATTTTATTAAAGATATTTTTTTATAAGCCATCGTAAACCCAAAAGCCCAAAATATACCCCACCCGCTAACCTTATTATTTATATGTAAACCATTTTTTCCCTAAACCCTAATCATAATCTACACAAAGAAAAACACAAAAAAAAAAGAGGACAGAAAATCCTAGGAGAACCGACAGCCACCAGTCTCCTCCTTGTTACCTGCTACCGTCACCCCAGCCCAGCACCTATGTCGCTGTTGCCTGCCGGTGTCTCCTCCTTTCCTTCCTTCTTTTCCCTTCCTTAATCTTATGCCCTAGAATTCGTTATTTTAATGAACGTTTTGATTGTTTTCAATGGTTAAATATATGTTAAAAGTGCATATAGTTATAAGTTTTATGAATTTTATTATGTTCTACAAATTTTTGGAATTTTTATATATGAAATTTATGGTTTAAATTATGTAGTTTACATGTTTTAGGGTTTATAATCATATACTATTGATTATTTCATGAAACTATGTTTATTTTGTGTTCAATTATGAAAAATTTGATAGTGTCGTGTTCAAAATAAATTTTCAGATTCTATGGTTATTAAAATTGGATTTTATGTTGAGTTTTTGAAGGATTTTTAAGATTTTATGAGTAGTATATGATCCTAATCAATATACTATATGTTTAGAACATTATAATCAACATTTTACAGGTTTTGGAAATTTTCAAAATTAAATAAATCTAATTTTTATGTATTTTTTGGATTTAAGTATTAAAAACCAAGTTTCAAAGCATTTACATGATTTTTGAGAAGCCTTTTTAAATGAGTATAGTTTTTGTAAACTTGTTTGCTAGGACATTGATTAAGATTGTGTTATTTAGTTTAGGAAAACGATTCATAGAATGTGATTCGTAGTTGTGAAAGTGGCAACTTGATTGTTTTATTCAAGGTACATACAAGTTACGAAAACCTTGCCTTTAGGAGCATGATCTAGGATAAAAGGAAAACTTAATATCATGTTTAGGGGACTTTTTGAGTGAGATTATTGGGTTATATATTTGTAAGTATTCATGTCTTTATTTTAGAAGCATGATTTGGTTTTATTGGTGAGTTATGAATGATGAATTGTTAATACTAATTAGAAAAGGATTATGTATGGTTAGGGAATCTTGATTGATTCAACTGAAATTAATTAGTTAATTCATCGATGAGGTTGTTTATCATTATTCCTTCATAACAAGTTATACGAATGAGTTAAGGGTGATTTTCATGTCTTAATGACGAGGTTAGTTGACTTTGTTCAACATGTTATAATTTAAGAAGGAAATGGGTTGGAATTACAATATAAAAGAGGTTGATTTTGTAATTGTAATGTGTTTCATGTGTGTCTTTTGATGAATTGAAACACAAGTATTAAAATGTAAATCACGTAAAGTGAAAGAAGAATAAGCAATAAAACTCTAGGCTAGTGCACGTCTAGAGTATTGACAATCAGGGGTTGGGGCTTCACGAGGTATTATTCGTGACTTTTCTTTGAGGCTTTGTGATCCACGAGTCTCTTTTATAAAGTTTTAAACTTAAATTAGGTTAGTTGAGATCTCATCTAATCATGGTAATGGAGTTGTTCCCGTTGCCATTGGATTTATATTGTTTTTTATGCCCTCTGACGAGAGTAAGGGGTTTATATATTTATTTTGATATTCTTAATTAGGACATGGGGAGACAACCTTTTTTATTTCTTAATCCAATTTATTAATCAAATATATTATGAGTCAATTTAAGTAAAAGATTGTGGTATGCAAACAAATGTGCCATGCATTCTACTGTTAGTGAGTTAATACATTTCCTTTTGTTTTTGTAACCTTTATGTACTCATCTTTGCTGATCACGTGATTTATGTGTGATCTTTTGATCATGGCCTTCGCCTTTCAATGACATTGTACTGATCCAATATTTACACTTGTAATTTTGGGGAGCATATTTCTGGCAGGTATCGCAGGGATTTGTATGCATTATTGAGAGGAGTGGAGAGTGGTTTTATTACCTTGATTTGTTTGAATTAACTTTTTCTAGAAATTTAGAACTGGTTTGGATTTGGTTTGACAGATGTTTCGGATATTTTAATAAGGGATGCAATGATTCTATATTGTATGTTTTATTGAGTTTGGCATTTTCAAAGTTTTATGTTTTCCGCTCCAAAATTCTGATTTGAAGCCTTAACGATTGAATACATGACGGTAGCACACCAATAGTTCTCTAAAGGTTTTCGATTTTGGAAAGGGGGAATTACCGGGGTGTTACATTGAATCTTGGTGATGACTGCTCACCAACAACACAAATGTGAATTTGGGTCGTCACAAGGTCAATAAAGGAATAGATCATGACCAACAATAAAGTACACACAATCAGTAAAGCTGAGTATATACATATTAGGTAAATAACTTAAACCTAACATGAATCATTCCTAAAACAAATAGTTGGTCACATACAAAAATACTTGGTTAAACTGACTAATAAAACACTTTAACGTTAAAAACTACTATTAGCTTTAAACTCATTTTACGCTATTAATGGTTTATCAATGAATGAGTTTATGGTTGGATCCATAGGGGACTAGTAAGGAACTGTACAAAGTCCGAATCCAATACTATTATTGCTATGCCACTATTATGGAAGTGATGAGATCTCAACATTATTAGAAAGATAAGTAACATCGTCATCTCAACTAGTTGGAACCTACTATTACTTAACATGAACTACTATCATGGAAATAATTCACGCAAAATATTTAAAACATGTATCAAAAACTTCCTTATGCTTGTAATTTATCATACAAGCGTATTAACTCTATCAAACATGTCAATACACATGCATTCAACATTGCTCAAAAATCAAACTAATCCTAGGCATGACATTATATAAAAAAGAAATTGAGCAACAACAACTTTTATATATATACAAGTATTCCAACATGTACATACCATAACTAGGTAATTAGGTTATGCACTTTAGCAACTTATAAGTCTCCTAAGTAGTACTCTTCTCCTAAAATAATAAAATAATTCAATCAATCCTCTATTTAACAAATTTTACAGAAACTTACCTATAACTTTCATAAATTAGGGTTAAAATCATATTTCAATATTACTGTACAATATCTTAATTTAAAATCCCAAAATTTTATAGTTTATGTCATCAAAACTAACTTTAAAAGTCATTATATAAATCTAAAAATTATAAACTCGATTATAAAAATATTCACTATGAATTTCATATTTTAATACTTGAAATATTTCTAAATTCCTCAATATAATCATACTGTAAAATATTTTACAAAAACTAAATAAGGTTAGTGTTTCTAAAAAATAAATCAAGTAAATGCCTTTGAAAAAATAAAAACTAGAGAGTAGTAAAACATACGTACCTTTTGTAAAGTTGAAATTTATGAGAAAGTTGAGTATTTATTCTATTTTAATTTAGAAGAGTCTTGAATAGACTTTTAAGAATTTAATGATCAACTTTTTCCTTAAAAGAGTCCTAATTAGCCTATGAGACTTTTAAGAATTTAATGATCATCTTTCTCCTTAAAGAGACCTAATTAGACTAGGAGACTTTTAAAATTTGATGATCATCTTTTTTCTTAGAAGAGTCTTCTTAAATTAGGGAACTATAAAAAAGAATTCTTTTGTAAGTAGAAAACTATTTAAATTCTTTTCCTTTTAAAGATAAAATACTTTATTTTTTAACTAATTACTCTATGAATATTAAAATTTCTATTTGTAATTATTGAAAAATACATAGTATTACACACAGCACAAAATAGTACTTCACCCCATAATGTCTTAACTAGATTAGACATTTTAAGCATACTCCTCACCTTTTCCACAATATTTATGTTCATCATCTCTGCAATTCCCTTATGTTGCAATGTACCAAGATATGTCCTCTTGTATCTAATGCCATGATGGGAAGAATAAGTCTTGAACTCTTTAGATGTATATTCACCACCATTGTCAGTTCAAAGACGCTTTAACTTTCTATCTATCTCCCTTTCTACCATGGAATGGAACTTGTGGAATGTCTCTAATACTTGGCTCTTGTTCTTCAACATATACACCAAAGTTTTTCGAGTAGTATCATCAATAAAAGTGATAAAATAACGATTTCCACCAAGGGATTCCACTTTATCGGGACCTCAAACATCGGAGTGTACTAACTCCAACTTGACCTGCTTCCTGGTAGACTTCCTAGAAAAGGAAGCTCTATGTTGCTTCTACCGAACAATAATCATTAGGGTTAAGTGCAACAGATTTATTAAATAGGAATATGAGAGATTGACCTACTAATAATTTTATTACTCTGTCACTCAAGTGTCTCAATCTCCTATGCCACAAGTTAGGAGAATTCTTTTCTTCAATTACATTCACCTCACCAGAACATACACTCATGTATGTCTTAAACAAAGTGTAGCATAGCTCTCCACGAGTAATATACATTGAAGCCTTAAAGAGTTTCCATCTTCCATTGCCAAAGATGTACCAATAGCCTTCTTTGTAAAAAATATTTATAGCTAACAATTTAAGGCATTTTCACACTACCAAAATCTCCTCCTTAGTAGTAAATGAAGTACTTTGTATTAGGACTACAATGGTATGAAGCTCTTGAATCTACTAGTCACTCTGAATCTGAGCCATCAATATGATGACACTCTTTGGTCATACAAACAAACCCAACCACATCCTCATTTTTAAATACAATAGTTGTGGTGTTTTTGTCACTTGCCTCTGTTAGTAAGTCTTGCTTCTTACCTTGCTCTTTCTTCCATTGATAGCAAAACTTATTCAAAGGACCATGTTTGTTGCAGTTGTGACATGTCCTAGTCTCCTTTTTTTTCATCTCTAGAATTGGACCTTCCCTTTGAGTTACCACAGCCTTTAGGATCCTTACTCTTTCTTTTTCTTCTGTTCTCAACAACAAGAGCATGTGAATTATCAACTCTCATCTCCTTTCTTCTTATTTATTCATAAGACAAGCTTTCTTTGATCACATCCAAAGGTAGCACACCACTCGGAGCAGAGTTACTAATAGTCACAACCAAGACTTTCTAACTATCTGGCAAAGAACTCAATAGAAAAGAAGCCTGCAATTCATCATCAAGAACAATCTTCATAGTCGTCAGCTTGCAGCTTGTGAATGATGTCTTGTGTAATACCCTATAAATTTACACAATTTTAATTGCATTTTATTTAAAGTATTTAGGAATATTTTTCTATAAATAATTTTAAAATAAACTGAGTGAGATTTTTTTGTGAAAGATATATTTAATTGTTTATTTAAAATAGTCGTTAGAATTTATTTTTGATAAAATATTTTTATTAAGCCATCACAACCCCAAAAATTCCAAAATATCTAACCATTTAAGCCTTATTATTTTTCTAATAAACCATCTTTTCTCTAAACCCTATACATAATTAAATCACACAAGAGAGAGAGAGAGTCAGCCTCCTTGTTAGTGTCGTCGTGCCACCGCCCAACCACCGCCTGCCTGCTGGTCTTCTTCCTCCCCTTTCCTCGTTCTTTTCCCTTCTTTCTTCCTTATTGTTTTTCCCTAGAATTCATGATTTGGAAAAGTTATTTATAGTGTTTGTATTCATTGTTTTTAATGGGTTAATTATCTATTAAATTATTTACAATTATAAGTTTTATGAATTTTAATATACACTACAAATTTCCAGAACCATTATGCACAAAATTTGGGTTTAAATGATGTAGTTTTCATGTTTTAGGGTTTAAAATCATATACTATTAGTTGTTTCATGAAACTATGATTATGTTATAATTTAATTATGATAAATTTGATGACGTTATATTCAAAATGAATTTTCAGATTAAAATTTAGGTTTTATGATGAGTATTTGAAGGATTTTTATGATTTTATGTGTAGAATACTAGCATAATCAATATACTATATGCTTATATCATTACAATCAACATTTTGCATGCTACAGTAAATTTCCGGATTTTTATGAAACTTATTTTCATTGTATTTCTTTGATTTAAGTGTTAAAAACAAAGTATTAAAGTGCATTTATATATTTTAAATGATTATTAGTACAATGCTACAAGTTTGGGTTATGAAAATTGCAAAAACTATTGATGAAAAGATTTTCCAGCATGTTGTGGGTTGTTGAACAAGTGGAAAATGGTTAATGGAATGTGTATTTTGATGAATTTTTTTTATCAACACTTATAGTACTATCTTTAAACTACTAACCTATGTTTTCGGGAGACTTAAAAAAAGTGTTTTCAAATGATTTTGAAACCTTTTAAAGTTGTGTACCATTGCTGTAAGTTCATTTGTTTGGATATTGATTAAGATTTCGTTATTTGGTTTAGTAAAATGATTTGTAGAAGGTGATTCGTAGTTGTGAAAGTGGTCACCTGTTGTATCTATTTAAGGTACGTACAGGGTATGAAAACCTTCACTTTAGGAGCATGATCTAGGATGGAATAAAAACGTAGTTTTGTGTTTGAAGAACCTTTTGGGCTAAATTGTTTGGTTATGCATTGAAAAATTCATGTTCTTTTACTTTAGAGGCATGATTTGGTATTTATGTATGAATTATGGATGGTGATTTGCTATTACTAATCATGCAGTGATTAAGTATATTTGAGGAAAGTTGGTTGTTTTAAGTGGAATTAATTTATTAATTAATCCATGAGGTTATTTATTATTACTCTTTCATAGCTAATGGTATGAATTGTGTAAAGGGTGATGTTTAAGTCATAATGACGAGGTTAGTTGACTTTGTTCAACAGGTGAAATTTTGAAGAGGAAATCAATGAATTAAACTCTAGTATAAAAGAGGTTGATTATGTATTTGTGATGCATTATATGTGTGTTCTTTGATGAGTTGGAACTAAGGTAATAAATTGTAAATCATGTAAAGTAAAAGATGGATAAGCAATAAAACTCCGAGCTAGTGTATGTTTAGAGTATTATTAGGGGTTGGGGCTTCTTGGGGTGTTATCCGTGGATTTTTACTTAGAAGTCGTATGATCTATGAGTCTCTCTTTTATAAAGTTTTGAACTTAAATTGGGCTAGTTGAGATCTCATCTAGATATGGTGGCAGAATCGTGCCCGTTTATCGTCTGGATTACGAACATTATTTTTGATGCCCTCTAATGAGAGAGCATGGAATTTACTTTTTTTATTTATCTAATGTCCTTAATTGGGACATGAGAAGACAACCTCGTCTGTTACTTACTCTAAATTATTAATTAAATAAATCTGGAGTTAAATTAAAGTAAAGGGGTTATGAAATAAGAATGGTCATGTCTTTTATTTTACATTTTATTAAGTCATTGCATATCATTATGTTTTTATAACTTTTATGTACTCAACTTTGCTAACTATGTGCTTTGTATATGATCATTTGGCCATAGCATTTGCCTTTTAATGACCCTTTAATGATCTAATTTTTATACTTGTAATTTTTGGGAGCAGATTTTTAACAAGTATTGCTTAGATGTGCATGCGTTGTTGGGATGAGTGGAGATAACTTATTTCCTTTGCCTTGTTTGATTCGACGTTTTTCTAAGCATTTAAAACTTAGTTTGGATTTTATTTATTGGGAGTTTTGAATTTTTGAAGAAGGCCCTTAATGGTTCCAATTTGTATGTTGAATAGGGATTAGTAAGTTGAAGGTTTATTTTGAAAGATTTCTATTTTCCGCTGCAAAATTCTGATTTAAGCTTTAGCGTTTGAACACGTGGCAGTAGCTCTTCAATAGTTCTCTCGAGGCTATAGTTTTTGAAAAGAGAGAATTATCAGGATGTTATTATGATAAAATTGAAGGCAAATGAACCCAATATAGTTCATAACAACTTACAACCCACCAACAAGTTCATACATAAGAGAATCAATAAGAAGAGAAGATAAAGTGAAGATATCACCAAAAAGAGGACTCTGTCTTGATCAATCTCTCACAAACTGAGACTCAAAAAAACAATCAAAATGTTAAGAACGAAGATCTATGTCTCTTGAACAAACTGACCAAATTCCAGCACGATCCGACGGTTGAAACTCTAGCATTATACGTTTTTCGTGAAGGTTGTTGCAAAATCTACAAAAATAGCACCACCTCTCTAACTTTTATCTTGTGTCTTGTGTGTATCTCTTTTTTTCTCTCTTTTTCCCTAACCCTCTAACTTCTCACTTGAGTTAGTATATGTAGTGAAACTCATGCTTGGTCTACACTCTTTTCAACCTTGGCCTGCACACATACACATAGCACCGTCTGCACGGATTCGATCTGCCCACTCACTTCAGTCACTTTGGTCGCATCTGTGGTCAGTGCAACTTCTCTTTAGCCTGCTCACACACTAGCTTGGTTTTCCATAGAGAAGCCACAAGGGGCTGGACCCATAACACCATCTCAGAGTGTGTACCATAAGACAAGAAGTTGCATCCTTATTTATAGTGTATTCCTTGGTTTGAGAGTGAGCCCAATATTCATCTAGATGATTAAGTTGAAAGAATGAAGTTGGAGACATTTCTCCGGAATAATCTCCATATTTTGCTTTACTCCCAAGACTTATCACTAGTTAGAAGATGAGCAAGCCACACACATCTTTAGTTCTCCTAAATCTAGCCGGGAAGAAAGAATCTTAACAAGTCTTTCAGGAGGCCAGCGATCATCTTCTATCCTTGTCTTCCTCCCATTTCCAATCAGCATACTTTATCCCTTATTCATCAGAGTACCGTAGTAGCAATACCTGATCAATATTATCTTATAATCAAGATTGGAAGAAAGCTTATGGATTCTCTAAGCCAGGAGCTTGAACAGGAAGGCAAAGTTAAGATGATAAATGTTCTTCATCCCCAGTCCTCCCTTCCACTTAGGTTACTCCAACACTTCACTCTTCTTCCCATAGATCGGCTTTTTATCAGAAGACCTTCCCCACCGGAAACGGAGAAGGCCGAGTTAATCCTTCCTAGGATTTTTTTTCTTCTGAACCATAGATAAGTAAGAATGTGGGTTGCCAAGGCAACCTCCATTAATAACAATTTGGAGGCATTTCTACCAAACTTCAAACTTGAGATCACACCTTGATTTTCCAAAGATATCTTTCTCCTAGACAGAACTTCCATGCATAGGATCAATAGATGATAGGGTAACAATGATCCCCTTGTCTCAGCCCTACTTTTGTTTCGAAGAACTGGTCGAGAGGGTTCGCCATTGACAAGAATGGAGTATGATATTGTTGTTATGCATTCCACGATGATCCACTAAATCCAACAGTTAGGGAAATTCATTGTAGCCAGAACTTCTTTAATGAACTTCCAACTGATTCCGCTGTATGCCTCATTCATTCAGATCAACTTCAAGGACAGCATCATAAGTTCTTCCTTTCTTTATCTAGCACGTCAATATCTCAGTTAAAATCTTTCAAACACTATCACCATCTGGAATCATGATGATATGCCGTCGCATAATCTCTCCACTTCTGGTTTCGGTTATCCTAAGAATGCTTACGTACGCGTTCATTTTGGTCCTGAAACATCATGGCAAGAACATCAAGACTGCTTAATCATATTAGGCTATTGTAATGGATATTGCTTTGCTTCGAAGGGTCGGGTTGGGAGTTTTGGTTGCATAACCTGCTCACTTGGAGTTTAAGCATATAGTTCTCAATGTACAAAATCATCTTTGCGTGGAAATGAATGGATTAAGGTATGATTATACAACAAACAATTACAAAATCTTGGATTTATTTTACAAATCTCGAGATGAATGATCATATATTAGATTAAGTTTTGTGTTTATAGTATAAAAAACGAGTCTTTGAAAATCATCCAGCCTAGCCTTATCCTGCCTTGCGCAGAAACAATGCCTATTGTTTAAGGTTTTCTCTAATAATGCATTGCATTGGCCATTGGGTGTCTAGGTTTGCAATGCCAGGAACTATCTCAGGTTCAAACCTTGTAACCGAAGATTATTGCTGTATACAACTGCCGATCGTGATTATGGTAATTTGTTTGATCGATACAGTAACTTTGATCCTGAATCTGAATTTTTTTCCTGCAATGCCTTGTGCTTACTCAGGGAATTCTGGTAGGTGTAGGGTATTCTTCTATAAAGGATTTTTATCATATTGATCTACAAAGTCCAAGACCTTACGAGGTTCAAAATAGGTGACCTGCTTGACAATGAGGATTGGATAATGGTTACCAATACTACATCTATGTAATGCAATAGATTGGTTCACTATTTTTTTTTGACATATTTAGAACGAACTTAAAAACTCATAATCTAACTATCTAAGCAAAAGTTGAAATTATGTTGTGCACTAACAGCTTTACAGTGAGCTTTATTAACTCTATTTTTACTTACCTTATGAGTACTTACTTTATGAATAATACACTCTTAATTCTTAATATAGTATATGCTAAATTAATGATTGGAGGGTCTTGCTGGCGTAGGTACAAAATTAAGAGAGTCGAGTCTGATAGAATACGGACTTTGTTCCAGTTCTTACTCTTGCACCATTGGTTCACTATTTCGCTTCACTAATTTTATGCGTGATCGTTAAGAGTTCAAGAAAGTTTGAAATCTTTTGTTTTTTCTAAAATTGTACTCCGTAAACCTTGTTGAGTTAATTTCTAGTCAATACACTCAATTGGTGGGTTAATCATCAAGTCCTGTTCATAATAATATGTTTAAAGTTTTAATCAATCACCCTTACAACCTTCGTACCTATGTAATTCTTAGAAGTTTTGATAGTATTGGCTTGTATTTGTTTTAAAATTATTTTATCTTCGATAGATTGGATAGTTAAGTTTATTCATTCCTATGATCCTGACATAAAAAGAATATATCATCATAAAACAGGGTAACAAAGAGCCATAATATTTTATTGTTTCAAGGTTGTGGATTAGGGTGGTAAAAATTGAACCGAACTGAAAACCCGACCAAACCCGACACGAAAATAGCGGGTTAGGGTTGAGATTTTCGACACAAAAAAACTTAAATGGATTGACATGAACCCGACCCGAAATTAAATGGGTTAAGTTAAGATTGAAATTTCAACCCGAAAATGACACGCATAACCCGAGATTATTTTCAGGTCAAAATTAGGTTGGGTCAACCCGAACCCGACCTTAAAATCATACTATATTAAGTAGATTTTAAAAAAAAAAATTACTTGATCAGTCACCCACTCTGCCCAAACCCTCAAACCCAAATGAAAACCCTAAATAACAATTAAACTAATATTGTCAATTTGTCAACCGTTTCATGTCAACCCTAATCAAAAATTTGAATAACCATGTGGACATGCTCTTATCACTGCTATACCCGTTCCAAATTCCAAATTGGAAAATTTTATTATTATTTTTTTTCAAGGTCGGGGACAAAAAAAACAAGTAATCGGTTTGGCTTCAACATAAAAGGGGAAGAAAATATAAGACTTGTGAAAACTTTGTTGTCCAATAGATTAGTATGTTTCAAACTTTTTATTTTATATAAAACATAAATAACATTACACTAAATTTAGATAATGAATGACACAGAAAAAAAATGGGGCAATTACTTGTTATTTCTTGTACAAACAACGGAACAATTGACTATTTCATTTCTGAATCCTTTTATTAACGTCATCTCACATTGTTTTTACTAAGAATGACCTGATGAACATATGGAACCGTAGGTTGTTCTAATAGGGGAGAAGGAATCAAAAAGATTTTTTTTTTTTTTTTTTACATATCTTTTAATCTAATTTTATTTTATATTTTCGTGGGAAGGAGTACCTCGTCGTCTAGGCAATCTACAAGATATCACTTGATCAGCAAGGAGCGATATGCAAAGCAGCTCCTTAGATTGGCTTATAATTAAAAATAAATAAATTATTAAAAAAAAAAAAGTTTTTGAAATTCACACATTAACCAACAGTAAAGACAAAAAGCTGCATCCCCAAAAAGTGAAAGGATTTTAGGTTTCTACACTTCTACATATAGTTCAGCAAAACTAAGTCATACTGGATACTCATCCTGCCATCAATTAATCAAATCTGAGACGTCTGCCTATAGCTCCTGAAAAGGAAAACAGAGAAACTGCCTATAACTAATCCTATGTAGTGTACTCTTAAAGCACAAGGTATTTCAATTTTTCTAGGTTGCTTCACCTTATCCCAGGAAATTCATTATTACCAAATGGAGAACTAGATTGCAAAGAACAAAGTCTGCAAACGCTCGCTCTGGAGCTAGATCCTGCCATGAAACATAGAAATCATTAGAGAGCAAATTAAATCTGCAATCCATATAATTCCTCTTAGGGATGACAATCTTTCATAAGGGGGGTTTAAAGTACTTCCTAGAACTACTCAAATACATAAAGAGGAGCTAAAAAGACTGCAAAAATACTCGACTCATGAATCGGGACTGGTTTTATATTTTCATTTATAAGGATACAAATCCATATAGAAGGTTGCAAACACAAATCTAGTAAACCCTCTTTTCAAATGATGCCTTAATGAATCAGGGTTACAGTAATGAGATTACATCATAGAGCTAAAATCAGATGCTCTTCCACCATTTGTCTATGAGATAACTGGACTGATCATCCAGCCACAAAGAGGAAAAATATCAGAAGTTTCTTCAAATTCAATTTTGACTCCCTTCCTTCCCTAAAATAATCTGACTTCAGGAAGGAGATGAAAAATGAAGAACACTTGGTAGATTTCAGTTCGTCTATGAATAGAGTATATTAATACAACCCAACTTATCCACATCCCATACCATACCAGCACCTATAGATGTTAGTTAACAAGCTTAAACCCCAACAAACATTCTCCAAATTATGCCCACATTAATAGACAGATTCAACAGGATTTTTAGATTTTGTTGACATACTGACCACCAAGTACACTAGCTATCCCACCAAGAAAAATTAATGAACACCAATTTCTTGAGGGCTACAGACTATTAGACTCCTATATATGAGTCATATGACCAAGCTCATGTCCCTTTGACAATTGTCAAGGTAAACAATTTGTGAATACAGAACCTGACACAAAATCTGAGTAGGCTACATGTGAAGGTTTCTTCAGCGAGGGTCAAATACCTGGGTTCTATTCCCAATTGTGTTACTGCAGCATATCACACTATCAAGCAAATAGGAAAGCTCTTACATGGGAGAATGATTGGAGTCGTGGATGCGGCTGCTTATTAAACCTTCATTACGTAGCTATTTAGAAAGCTTTCATATGGTAGGGATTGTTGATTTGAGGGTTGACCTAGGGGATGAGGTATGCAATACCAATACCATAACAGTCAACAAAATCAATACACCATAAGTGCGCTACTTAGTATTAGAATTATTGGAGGCAAAATCATACAGAACAATATTGCCCCAGAGGGCCCTCCCTGCAACCCTTTTCAACACTATGGAAGCTATGAATCCAAACTTTAAATCAGATACAATGATTCATACTAATTGAGAATAGAATTTCAACCGGTCATACCCTGCTCTCTAAAAACAATTTTTTTTTTCCAAACAGAGGCTTTTCATGCCAGAGTAAAATTCTTAGATCAACCCATAATAAGAGTTCTTAAGACAAGAAACCATACCTTAAATTCTTTGTTTTCCTTGTTCACCTGAATGCGAAGACATACTGCGAAAAAAAAATATTTAGTAGGTTTCAGCTCCAAGGCAGTGTAAAATTCCTATGGTGGAAAAAAGATAGATTAGGCTTACCAGCAAGAACAGCTGTACCAATACAAGAAAGAACACCAGACAGAAAGGAGTTGAATGGAAAAGATCCAACTACTGCCATATAAGCCACCTGTTTTGAGACAAATTAAGGGTGCCAAAGATATTGAAAGAGAAACAAATGTGTTAATTCTACTACACAAGAAGATGTAAATTTCAAGCAACAGGTATGATAAGTCAATAGTAACTACTCATATTAGATTATTTTACTAATTAGCGCAGCAGGAAAAGCTATTACATTAAGTCAATTTTTTATTACATACCTTGGAAATCTATCATGCACACCAATATCAAGTAGACTATTTTTATCTTAAATGTAATTTTTGTCTTTTTTGTAATATTAGTCACTCTACTATTAGCCTATATTAGAAATTGCAACAACTGAGCAGCAGCAGCTGTTCTGCAGCTACGCATTAAAAACTGAAAATTGTGTGATACGATCATCAGAGGAATAATGCTTTTTAACATTAAGTAAAAAAAGGTTTTGCTCCTTTGCTTTCCCAAAACTTAATGGCCCATGATATGATCAGGGAAACTTAAGCTTAATAAGCACTTATAGTCTTCTCCAGCCTTACAAACTCAACATAAAAGAATGAAAGCGCACAAGTTTCATAACTCTCCCAGTGCAGAGCACAAATCATCCAAAAAAAGCACTTTCCTAATCTTAAAAGCTAGATCATATCATAGTCATCAATTCTTTCAAAAATCATACAGAAAGCAAAAGATTAGGCTTTTCCCTACTAAAGCTAGAAGGCCCACAATATGATCAGGGAAACCTCAGACATTATTGAGAACATAAATAGCCTTTTCAACCCTTATGAACTCATGGGTATATGGGATAGTGATAGCTGATAAGAGGCAAAAGGGTTACGAATAAATGTTCATAAGGGACAAGTGGGTTACTTGTATGGGGAACATTCCAACCCCCTCCCCCCCCTAACCCTCAAACACCAAAACCAAACAAAAAAGAAACGCGTAGCCTGATACTAGAAAGATGGATAGATATCCACAATTTGCTAGCAAAATCAACCCCTCAACTTATCATCCATAATCACATAATACAAAGGATGGATCTGTGAAAACATATTCCACTTCTCAAACTGAACATACAGAAGCATTGTGCACGAAAGAAAACCTAAACATGCATGGGGTATTGTAAACTCAAAAGGGAATTCCTCTGTCAGCTAGATACCCAAGCCAAGCTTCAAGTGAATAGTATTGAGGCACAAATCTGACACTCATGATACAAACATTGTTAGTCAGGTCATCCATATCATAATTATAAACCATATACTTTTATAAATCAGGATGGTCCAAGGTAAAACCTAGAAAAAGTAGAATTGAAGTATATGTAATTTTACAGGGAATGTTGCACATGGATAATCAAGATAATGAATCTCGAGAAACATGTATATATCTTCATTCATTTTTCATAACCTCTTATATTGTAAAGGATACAAAGAAAGTTAAGGGGTAACAAAACTCAACACACATGTTTGCCGATAAAAAGGAATTACCTAGAATATTCATATGGACATGGGACAGATCAAACAAACAAACAAGAACTTGATCACCATTTCTTATCATTTTGTATCAAACAGGCCGACGAGGTTCTTCATCATTTTAAAAACCTATACTAGAACTGGAACTCTGGAAGTCACTTTTTCCTCAAGTCAAAAGTCTCAAAACCCAAGTCTCAATTTACACAAGTTCCTCAAATCCTCTCCCACACTTGTCAACACAGGATCTCACATCTACATAACCAAACTTTTTGTATACGGACTAGTGACTACAGTCATAGACATCTTAAAAAAGAAGAAATACAAAGGTATGCAGCTATGGTGTAGGTAACCTTGACCAAATCAAATACGCATGCACATAAGAAGTGAGACGTAGATTTTCCCACATAGACAAAGGCACATAAGTCAAGCCAATTTTGCAAGTGAGACCAAGAATATTATGCTTTTTGTCCCACAGATAAGATCTTAGCTGGTTTTGGTACAAATCTAAGAGCAACAGTTGAATGTAAATTAAATAAATGGGCATGGTTGGAGAGGAGGAAAAAAAGATAAGAAAAGTATATAGATAAAGCAAGAAAAAGGGTTGATGAGATGGAGAGAGAACAGTAAAAAATAATACTGTCCCACAACTCCCCAAGGCCACCATATTGTTCACAATTCCCTTAAATAAACATCTCAATTCATTTTTCACCTTTTTTCTTTTGAGTAAAAAGAATTGTTCTATCGCCATAACATCAAACCTTTTTCTCTCTTAATCACTCTACTATTTTTAACCCTTTCTTCTCTTATTCACTTTCAAATTTTTATTCTAATTCAACAACTATTCTTACCTCTTTATTAAAACACCTAATACACCCAATATCCCATCTATGTTCTAACCTCAAAAGTCGCATCAAAACATATTAGACACGAGAAGTATAAAATGATAAAACTATACTACCTCTAATTCAAAGTAATTGCACCATTTTGACTTTCACGTTTCCTAACGAGTGAATTTGAACATCAAATTCTGCGATAGTCCATTAAATAAGCCAAGATATCAAACTACAATAGATAATATGATTGATCACACATTCAAATATGCAAGAAATGCATGACGAAGGGGATAGATATGCTATTTACCGACTCAAATAGGTAGATTATCGGCTACCATAGGCAGAAGCTAGGTCATGGCTGCGAATCAAAAGGGCTACTCACAAGTTTCCTAAGAATGCATTCAGTTTCAATTCAATGAAAGGCAAAGGGAAATGAATTGTTAGCAAAACTTCTTGTCCAACAGAGAAAAAAAAACCTTCTGTAGTTCTGTACATTAACAAAACAAAAATAAGTAAGAACGGAATTCACAGAAGTAAAAAGCAGGATCCCTCATGAAGAGCTCGGTCAGAAACTACATTCCATTTCAAATCAGATGATGGTATATATGCATCCAGCTACATTCACCCTCATTCCCTTTGATAAATGGAAAAGAAAAAAGAGAAAGGAGGAAAAGAAAGAAAGAATGAAGTCAAAAATACTCCATACATAATATGATAATTCCAAAGAATGAGAAACTTCATAGCAAATGCCATCTTCGATTGCACATAACATTAAGTAAGATACACTTCTCCGTAAAACATGGATCACCAACAAAACCCAATGAAAATTTCTGCAGTATCTAGAAATTTCCCAGGACAAACAACTTGAACTATCCACAACATCCCGTAAGGCTATAACCCAATAAGCCTAACCTACAATAAATTGCAAATGGGACGACAAAAGACTAAACGAACCTAGAACTTAAAAAAGCAACACTGCACTTCCATCATCTCCCATATGGGACACAGCTAGTATCCTACTCTCGCATACTAGAGTCCGACTATGAAACATTGAACCCTATACACCATCCTTGGCCACAACAATATCTGATACATAACACGAAAGGCATCAATGTATACAGTTGTACATCAGACATCAACTTCCGCAACTAATCCCAATATACAACGTTCTCAACCAGTGGAGTAAAATAAAATCTACAGACATCAAGGTTTAACATATGCATCAACGCAACATAGTTCGCTAATTCGTAGAGAAGCAGAAAATCTTACGATTAAACCGTAAAACTCTAATTGCAATCAACCCCCCAAAATCCGATACAAAACTAGATCGAATCAATCAAAAGGAGTGAAAAGAAGGAGAAGAGCTAGGAAAGGATTGCCTGAATAAGAGCCGTGGAAATGGCAAAGACGACGTAGAGATCGACGATCTGAACAACAACAATTGCAAAAAAAAAAAAAAGTAAGTTAGAAGATGAAGATGAGGGGGGGCGGCGTGATGATGATGATGATGATGATGATGATGATGATGATGATGATGACGACCTTGAGATTGGTTGGAGTATTAGCGTAAGAGGAACGGAGGGACTGGAACAACGCTTGAGCATCCTTGGTTGTTGACTTGGCCATTGCTTTCTCACTGTTATTACAACACGTCTGCTTAGTGAGGTTGCTTTGGTGTGATGGTTGAGGATATACTGGTGTGACTGTGTGAGTGGCGTCTAGTATCTACGGACTACGGTTTGGTTAGGTGTTAATTAGTTTTAAAATCTCAAACTTCTTCCTAATTGGTTAAGTGGTTAAGGTTGGTGGTTTGTGAGGATGAACGTATTAAGAATTTTGGATCAATTTTTATTATTATTCCTAGAAAAATTTAATTGGCATGAAAATATATTTTACTTGGATTACATTGTTTTTACATGAAAAGATAGCCTAGAAAATTATTTTCAAACCGATAAAAAAAATAATTAATTTATATTTCAACAATATTTAGGGGATTGCACGAAAATTATTAGCATTGGAACCTTTATCTAATTAGGTCCATTAAATAAGGTTTTATTCTCTTCAATTTTTTTTAACTCGTTACGGTGAAAATAATCATTTTCATCAATTTGGTAATCAAATATGGACAAAAATAATTACATTCCTAGTCAAATTAGGCTATTCAAATTACACTTGAAATATTTGGTGATAGAGAATATTACATCCAACAAGGAGATACTATGTGCTTCTTCCACATGCTCTTCCACAATGCAAAAAGCACCACCTTCCACAGTGCAGATTGCATCCATCTTGATGAAAATTGAACTAGGTTATTCTCCCTTCAATCACCTTTCCGCTTTTCTAGCTCATCGTCTTTGAAATTGAAATGTTGGTTGTTTAGTTCTTATCGCTTCGTAATTGAAAATAACAATGTTAGGGATCACTAAGCATACAATTGTACTTTACTATGGTCATTCATCTTGTCACAAACTCTAAACAGCCCAAGGTACGACTTTATCGGCAAGTTTTGAGTTTGAAAATGATAACAAAGCTAAGAGCATAAATAATTGTTAACTTTAAATGGTTTGTGGACCACAAACCATTTTTTTTGTCCTCTTAATAGTGAAAAAATAAATGTTCATGCATAAAATGTTGGTGGAAGCACTCGGTCACAATTGTTTGTGCACTGAGGTGGACGTGGGCCACAACTGAAATTTGGCTGAAATAAGATCAAAACACAATGTTTTAATAAAAAAAAGGATCAAAACGCTACGTTTTGACTTGTTTTCAGCAAAAACAAATCAAGACGCTACAGCTGGGAACGCGACACTTGGTCAAGTCACGTAATGACACGTGTTACAATAATTTTATATAGCACACCACTATTTACGTAGCGATTCAGTACCGCAAGCCACTATACGTTAGTAGTCTTGCACTGTATCGCTGGTGGCAGTTTCGTATTTAGTATAAATATTATATTTTGACAGCAAAAGTTCTAATAGCGTTCCATATATGGTTCTTATGGTCCAACTGTCCTACAACAGTTCCACCAACCATATATTGAACAATCGAAGCGTGAAGTCGCCAAATTTGTAGGCCGGTGAACCAGACTCAAGATATCACCTACGCAAAATTCACTAAAAAAGACCTCAAAAACGGACAGGGAGTATGAGCTTAGTAATATAACTAGGCTATCACTGTTATACGCATTTTATTGCTCAAAACAGAAACATTTTACATAGTTTGTATACTATATTACTATCTCATGTAATTCGATAGTTTGTATATTATCTCGTGTAATTCGATGATAATTGTAAGCAATTAAGCATTTCGCAAAAAAAAAAAAAAAAAAATTATTATGAGGACAATTATAGCCCATCCATTATAGCTAAAACAGTAAAGAGTTTCCAGCCAAAGGTGAGAAAACTACAACATCCAGGAGTGCTGAACTTTGGCAGCATACCCGTCCAACCATGTTTGATGCACATGCTCCCATAAGAGGTCACTCAAGGAGTCGGCCACCTGCACAATAAAATAGTCAAACTTCAGGAACTTGCACAGAGTACAAATGAGTACAAACTTGCACAGAGCCTTGCACTTGCCTTGGATCTCAATAGAGTTGTAACTACACCACATTGACGCTCTTCACCTGAAAACCGAAAGGTATATGTTAGTTCATCCAAAACAAATCAGGAAGCTTTGACAGTGACATAAAATGATCACAAATCAGGACAAACATGAAGTTGTTGGTGAACAAGACGTCAAGACCCCTTCAAAGAAGAAACTCTTCACTCATTCAAATGGTAAGCTCAAGTTTGGGGGTATTGCAGTATCATTCACAGGCAGAACCACAATAAAAGAAAAAAAACAAGGGCAACCTCTTCAATAAAGAGGATCTGAAAAACTTCACCAGTCAATGTGTGAAGGTCCTACTTACTATGCAGTTTATGGGGCTTTTTCTTGTGTGTGGGTGTCCGTGTGGGTGCGGGTGTGAGTGTGGGGCACCGTTCTACCCTAGCATGAGGTATATGAATAAAAATTAGCCAATTGACCAAAATGGAAAGCATGGTAGAAGCAAAAACCTTTGGAGAGGGTGAAATGGATAAATAGCCAACGTGAACACTCGCCCATTTGGCTTTTACTATTTTGAGCTGGAGGCCAATTTTCTACAATTCTAGAATCCAGAAACCGTAATGCCCATTGCAGGCCAAATTTCTGTGTATGTAGAGTTAAGAAATAAGTCATTTAACTTAAAACAGCTATGTATAAACTATATTCACTTTCTTTCATGCTACGTAAAGAATATATTAACTCCATACAATAACCAAGGTGAATTAGAGAGGCCAATAAAGTATCCATATCTCCTCATCCCACCCCCTCCTCACTCCCCTCCACACACACACACACACACTCCCCCAACAAAAAGGGTTTAGAATAAACAAGCAGAGGCTCACAAAAATAAATGAGTTGTGAAAGCTATATCCACAGTTGAGAATTCTGATGTCTGAAACAGACGACATTCCTAACAGCTTGGATCTACATGGACAAACAGATAGCACTACTACTACAACAACGTTATCTTCTGAATCCCACACCAGTACAAGTAAATTTCAGCAATATTGTCCACGCCCAAAATTTAAGAAATCTATCAGGATAAACAAACAAGGTATCCTGGGAACAGCCTATTAAAAATACTTCCATGAACCTTGAAAGACAAAAAACAACCAAACTTGTTCATTTCAGATTTCCTAAAACGTATACCACAAATAAAATTTATGGGGGAGCAAGAGGGTATAACAAATTTGACAACTAAAAATGGTGAAGGCTTAGACTTTATTCTAGCTCAGTCAACAATTAACATTCACATTCCATATTAAAATTTTAAACCATAATAACTGATCAGTTACTAATTTACAAGGTGAGGATAGGCCAAAAACAATAACATACACCAGTGATCAAAGTAATGGAAAAAGCTATATGGATCTCACAAAGTCAGTCAGTTTTGATCAACCGGGCATATATGGCTTGGACACTGAAGCCATGGAAGGAAGGGAACAATATGAGGTAATAAAATTCATCTTGGAGAATGTTTAATTCTGAAATCTCCAATGATATTATCAAATTAAATGCTACTAATCTAGCTATACAATTCAATGCAGTTATATGAAACAATTAAAGAACACACAACTATATAGGTATTATTATATTGTTGTCACATAATGGCAATCTGCATTCAGATTGAAATTCAGAGTAACTTTCCTAAAATCAGACAATTTTTCAAAGATTTAACACCTAATATTTCATCACCTTAATCCTAATCCTATACCACATACAAGCCTGTAACATCTGTGATAGCAAAGACACATCCCATTTTATTCTTCTCTTTGCCATAACCTAGTTCTCTCAAGAGATTTACCAAACCAAACCATACATGATCAAGTGTTTTATCACCTTCAACTTCTATCACATATGACAACAAAGAATGTCAAAGTCATGTTCATCATTCTTGCCATCTTCTATGTACTATGCAAAGCTAACCCAGGGAAATTAATTTGCCAGGAAGAAAACAAATTGAATCGAAATAACCAAAATATACAAGTATAAATGTCAAATGAAAACAAGAGTAAGATTCATCATAGCATTATGTGGAGTAAACATGTGAAGTAAAAATATTTACAAAAGGATTGTCAGGTTAAAATTATTTAAGAGAAAGGTCTTACCAGATGATTCCCACTTATTAAACCTCACAAGCCATGCATCATTACATATCCTTGTTGGCAAAAGGCGATCAACCCAAACCCGGTACTTGGTACCCCGACGATCTCCATAGCATTTTTTTAGTTTTTCTATGCTATCATGAAGAGAGAGCTCCTCACCAGATGGATGGACAAAATCCCCTGAAGGATGCTGTAATGGTAGTAATGCAACTAGAATGAGATAGGGTGTATATACTAAAGACTAGAAGCATATAATAACACAAAAGAAACAAATAACTATAGACTATGATATAAAGAATGGATCCACCAATTTGGTTTTAGCAATTAGCTCTTAAGATCTAGATCAGAAGATTCAGAAGACCTGCTTAACAAGAAAGTTAAATGTAGTCCCAGATCAAAATAATAAGGACGATAGAAAAGACAAAATATCTTATAGCATTCGTCAATATATTTTCCACATTCCTCAGGAAGCACAGGGGAAAAGGCTATTAAATTTTAAAAGAGTACCCGGTATATTCATTTTCAAATCTACATAGACCAAAACTGCCTAAGCATTCCTGTTGCCCAAGTTTGCACAAGAGATTATCAGAAAATTGGAAATCGGGTATCTAAAAAAGACGGCACTTCTAAACAATTAATTTGCGGTCAAAATGTGAAAGGAATTATTACACGTAGGAAAAAAACTTAAAACTAACCCAACCATGTTTAAAATAGAGTTTATCACAAATACAAAAACAAATAATCATGAATATCTTTTCTACCTCATATAATATATATGGAACCTGTCCAACTTAGGACTACAATGCCACTGCCCTGTTACGGCTTCTTTAATATGCAATCATTGAAAAAAAAAAAAAAAAAAAAAAGCTCGGATACAAAACAGCGCATAAAAACAATCCACATTCAAGTAAAAGAAAGCATAGCCAATGCCACCCTAAATTAAACAAAAGCATTACCAACTTTTTTTCATAACATGAAGATCACACCAACAGCCTTCAAATGTCAGCAACAAAAATTATAAACAAACATTTTCTAGATACTAAATAATTTGGCCAGTAATCAAATCTGAACATATATACCCATAAGACTTATCAACTTTAAGTTACAGATCAAAGACTTAAAGGAAATAGCATGTCCTAATAAGCTCTCTTTTTGCAATGTGTCACAACAGAATATCACCATGCTCTTATTTAGGAAAGAACGAAAGATGGTTGTATAATCAATAAATCTAGTCAATTGAAACAAGGTAACAAGTAACAAAAGGTGCAAGTAAATTATATAACTCCCAGTACATTTTGCAAAGCACACTTGTACTATGAAGGTAGAATAGGGAAAAGGACTACAATGCAGAGTCAGCAAGTTGTCTCAGGAAGGAACGTCATAAAAAGGAAGAACAAGAAAAAAGTCACTTAGATAATGTAGCAAAAGATTAAGGAAGATGAGAGAAATTAATGATCAGTATGATAATATGCCAGTTTAGCATAGCATCAATGGGTAATTGCAAAATAAACTTAAAAATAAGATTAGGAAAGGTAAATCAACATACACAAACTGATTTGAGGCTTGCATAGTAAGACTCAGAGTTTTCAACTTCACCACGTCTCCATCTCTCATAAAACAAGTAAAATTTGACGATTTCATGACCCGGGTTCACATTATCCAACTGACATTCCGTAAAATCCATAGCATCCCTGGGAGATATGCTAGGACCAAGGTTGAAGTGACCAATAGCCTGAATTATACCAGCAGCACATCTTTCAGTAGCATGGAGAATTTTGGGGTTTCCTTTTGCATTTTGTGCATGCCATTGCAGCAATTCCTCTTGAGCATTGCTAACCTGCGTTCATTTACTACTGCACAAGTCATCACATCTGCCTTTGGGAAATCTGAAACTGTGACAAATAAGAGATCTAGCAACCAACCATGACACCATAAACATCAGGAATGCTGAAGAGCTCAGCATCATTTCCAGAATCCCCACACACAAGGGTATTGATCGGTAGTCTTCCTTCAGACGTGAACTTCTTATGCAAATACGCAAGGGCTTGTCCTTTTCCAGCACCTTGTGGCAATATATCCAAGTCGATTCCTCCACTGTAAATTATCTTTGCATCAAGCTGGAAAACAGTAGAAAACCAAAAAGAAATAAGATATGAAAAAGCTTAAATACAAGATACTCAAAATAAGAAATGAAATCTGTATCATTACCCCACGCTTTTCCAATCTCTCACCAAGAACCTTCATCACTTGTTGTGCTTTCTCCTTCTCAACATAAAAACTAATTTTGTGAGGCCGCTGCTCAGACTCAGCCTGCATTAATTCGGACTCTTAGCAATACAAAATTGTCCATGCAAGAAAGACTCTTCCATTCTCATTTATTCTACACTTCTACATGTCCAACTAGTTGAAACGGTCTTGCAAAAAAAAAATTCCTCAACCAAAAACAAAAAACAACCTCCTAAAAATAGTCAGCCTCACATAAATGACATATAACTTTAAACATATACCAAAATATACTCCTTGTTGAATAGAAACATTTCAACCCAACAATGTTCTGTCTCCATTCAAGCACGCAAATACAGCAAATTTAACTAGAGGTTCTATTCGTTGAAATGGTCAGGCAGGTCCATTCCTATATTATACTCCATAAACAACAATCATATCCTCAAAACAGTCAGCCCAACCAACATCAAACTCACAAAGACAACTTACAGCTTCAAACAAAGACAGAAAAACACTCTCAGCCGACAACAAACATTTCAAAACAATGAAAAGTAACATAATCCTGTCTCCATTCAAGCAAACAACAACCACAAAACCACAACCAAAATAATAATTATACCTGAGTCTTAAGCTCATGAAACTTGGCAGCTTCTTCAATAACAACATTCCTATCCCAACTCCGACTCAAGAACTCCACCCAACCATCATCTGGCACCATTTGTTTCCCATAAGTAATCTCAGTACCCACAGACATAATAGTGATATCAGGAGTCAACATAGGCTTCTCCTTCCTCAACTCCTTATAAAGAGTCGGCGATCGCCCCGTTGAAAACACCAGCAGCGAGTCGTGCCGGTAATTCGACTCCCACAACGCATTGAATCTCAATAACGAAAGATTCTCTGGGTCATGATGATCAACCTAACACAATAACAATAATAAACATAATTATAATAACAACGACGACAATAACAATAATAATAATAATAATAATAATTATTATTATTATTATTATTATTATTATTATTATTATTATATGACAATGACATTAATAATAATAATAATGATAATAATAATAATAATAACAACAACCATAACAATAATTACAATAACAGTGGCAATAACAATAACAATAACAAATTAACAATGACAAAGACAATAACAGTAACAATAATAACAATAACAATAACAATAATAATAATAATAATAATTAATAATAATAACAGCAATAATAAAAATAATAATAACTCGTCATTTTAAGAAAAATAAAATTTAGACAAAATTTAAGAGATTGAACATTCAAACAGGCGTACCATTGTGTGATCGAGATCGGATACTATCATCAAACGAGCGGAGGAAGTAAGGCGATCCATTTTTATGAACCCTAAAAACATGAAATTAATCGGTTAATAAAATTGGATAAATTAAAAATGACAAGGGAGTGGAGGAGAGGGAGATGAGATGTTTACCTGAGAATGAAAGGAGAAAGGAGGGATTATGAATGCATATATGGGTTGAGAGAGGCGAAATTGTGTGGTGAAAGACTGAAAGGTATTGAAGGGAGTGAAGATGATAAAATTAAGGGAATAATTTTGGGAATATGTGAAAATATGGGAACCAAAATAATAAAATATTCTCTTTGGAGTCTTATTCCTATTTGTTTTTGTACGGAATCTAAAATAAAATAAAATTTTAAATATATTTAACAAAAATATATATTGAAATGAATCTTTTAAGACACATGTGATTATGTTTTTCCTTATATATATTAGGAATAATTCATTGTTAAAATTTAGCTATAAAAATCCATACATTTCAAACGAGAAGAAAAAAAGAAGCAGATGAATTATAATTTTGGGCCCTATAATTCTCGATTACTACTCATTCCGTCTCAATTTATTTGCTACAATTTTTATATTAGCATTTACTCGTACAATATTATGGTATTAATATTTGTTAAATGAAACTGAAGAAGTCTGATTATTAATGTAAAATGTAACTTGAATAAAAAAAATTAACAAATGATTAACTGGATGATTTTAAGTTGTTAATATGGAGTATCTAGATTTACATAATAAAATTATTCCTCCCATTTGTTTTAAAGAATGGTTGCAACTAGTGTTTCTTCATTATCTTCTGTAGGAATGTAGAACAAATGTGTAAATTCGAAGGTGCACCCGAGTGTATGGGACGCATGGTGCACATGTCCTACGTGGCTTGGGTGTCACATGCAACCGAGTGAAATGCGTGAAATGGGTATGGGGAAGTGGAAAGACTTGAGGCGACCAAGGGAGGAAAAGTGTGCAGATATTGTTGTGGAGATCAGAAAAGTAGGGAGGTGCAGCAGTAGGATAAGATTTTGCAGAGATTTTATTTTCAGATGCAACTTGAGTAATGATTACCAATATTTTTGAATTTGAATAAAAAATTTCATATATTTGAACAGATTTCACTTATTGAAACGTCATTTATTTCTTTGTCAAAATTTGTATGAAAGGCTTGGCTGGTTAGAGGGTGATTTTCTTGAGGAGCTTTGTATTTTCGGAGGAAAAAAATGAGCTCTAATTTGGTATTTGATGTTGATGAAGACTTCCATGAAAACAGTGGAGGTAAGTATTTTGGGATTAATTAATGTTTTCGTTTGGTATTGAATGTACATGGGGCTTGTTGTTAATGTACATTATATATTAGAAAAATGTACATTATGTGATTTGTGTTGTATAGTTCGCAATAGCAATGTTGGTATATGAAATTTGGTATGATGGATATTTATGTGATTTGTGTTGTATAGTTTGTGTATGTTTATATGTTTGTATAGTATTTGTTGAGTCCCTTAGGTTTTGAGTGATGACAAACGATTACAGGAAACATGTTACAATAAGCATTGTAAATAGTTGGCTGGAAATCAGCTGGAATTGAACATTGTTTTCCTAGACAAGTTATTACTTATTTATGTTATTCATTTAACTAACTTGTCTATATGTAGGAAATGGTTGGATGTAAATTGTTCCATGTACTGGAGGGAAACCAGTAGGAACTGTTTCCTGGACTGCTATGCTGAAAAGCAGTCACATTCTCCTTATTGTACATTAACCATGTTACATGTGTAGTAGTGAAGTTGATTCCAAGACTTGGAGCATGAAGGCCTTTCGAAGACATTTGAAGAAAGATACATTGCTCATAATGGAAGTATTCAAGGAAGATTCAAGTCTTGAAGATTACATGAAGAAAAGAAGATTTGTACTTTAATGCTTAATCTAGTTTTATCATGTAATGTGCTCCGTAGTATGACTTGCATGTTTGGGTAAAATAAGTGCTTATAAGTGTATTGAGTCATATTATGAATTCTGGTACAAAGCTGGAACATAATTCATAACATACTCAATTCAGGGAACCAGGTTCACTGTACGAAATATCCGAGCTGCGTGTTTTGAGAAAAATAAAAGATTTTGTAAAAATACTTTTTCAAAGAATTATTTTGAGAATATCCTAAGCAGCTGGAGATTAGATGATTATATTGTGGTTACCTAAAAACTAGGAGTATCTATCTTATTTGATTTTATCTTTATGATTAAATTAAATAAGATCAATACTTTCCTAAAATCACGCTATTATTTGTTCATCAAGATTACGTGATTTAAGGAAACTAGGGTTTTTGTATCCAAGTATATAAACTCATCTAGTCTCTCATATTCAAGTAAGTCTCTCTAAAATTAAAGGGGAGTAAATTTTGAGAGCCATATACACTTAAGCACAAAAGCCTATCCATCGAGTCATATACAAGAGCACTCTTAGAGCTTAATTATTTTCTCTTAATTAGCTTTTAGAAGTAAGATTAAAAGAGAACATTTGATTTTCTCAAAGCCTTCAACAGAGGGGTTGAAAGGCTGTGTAAGTGTTTGTGAGTTCAAACACAAGGGGCTTACTAGTGTAAGTCGAGCGCACATTCGGAGTAGAGTGTGGGGTATACTGGTTCCCGGAGTAGGGAAACAATAGAGTGTCTGTGTTCTTTATTTTTCGGAGTAGATTAATAGAAGAGCATAGGGTAGGAGGACGTAGGCCATAGTTGGCTGAACCTCGTTAAATCTTGTGTTTTCTTTATTGCCTTTCGTACATTCCGCTGCTTATAGGGACCAGCCCAACTGGTTCCTCTTATAGATCGAAAAGAAAGAAAAATAGGCCAAGGCTACTTAACACTCAATTCACCCCCCCCCCCCCCCCCTCTTGAGTGCTCTAAAACCTTCAGTATTAAAGCGGTATATGACTTTACATTTGATAAATGTAGATGAATTAAGAAAATGGACATCAGGCATATTAGAAATATACATCAAGCATATGACAAATGTACATAATGTGTTTAGAAAATGTACATTTGTGTGTTGTGTAATATTGAATGGGGCAAGGTAGTATTGAATGTACATGGGGCTTGTTGTTAATGTACATTATATATTAGAAAAATGTACATTATGTGATTTGTATTGTATAGTTCGCAATAGCAATGTTGGTATATGAAATTTGGTATGATGGACATTTATGTGATTTGTGTTGTATAGTTTGTATACGTTTATGTGTTTGTATAGTATTAAAGCAGTATACGACTTTACATTTGATAAATATAGATGAATTAGGAAAATTTACATCAGGCATATCAGAAATATACATTAGGCATATGACAAATGTACATCAGGCATATCATAAATGTACATAAGGTATATAATAAATGTACATCAAGCTTATTATTTTAATATACATCATGCATATGATGAATATAGATGTATTAATAAAATGTGCATTAGAAATGATTGTAATGTACATAGTGCATTATATAAATATGTGGATTGTGTGAATTGGTTACATGGGCAAAGTTGGTATATCAAATTGTGAATGATATGGTTTTGGATGAATATTAGAAAAATGTACATCATGCATGCTTATAATGTACATATTTTATTATTAATATATACATTGCATGAATTGGTTATATGGGCATATCATAAACTGTACATAATGCATTACTGTAATGTACATATCATATAAAAAATATGTACATGAGGCATGATTGTAATGTACATAATGTGTATAGTTTTGTATCTTTGTTCTTTTGTGCAATAGGGTTTAAAGAGGCTGCTGATTTTGAGCTTATATACAAAAAAAGTAAAGTTTGATGATGAAGCTCATGAATTATATAACAGTTATGCGTTTAAGCATGTGTTTGGCACACGTAAAGAGAAGCTAGAGATGAGGGCTGCCAAGAAAACAATACGACAACGGATATTTGTATATTGTTATGCATGGCTTAAGAGAAGTATTGTGGAAAAGGTTTATCAGAAAAGGGAAGTGAGAACTGGCTGCAAGGCCTTTATTCAGTTAGACGTGGATAAGGATTCGGGTTTATTCATATTTACAAAGCATAATAACTCATAATCACAATAGAATTGATGTGTCAAAACGACATCTAATAAGATCCCATAGGAAGATTTTTGAATGAACAATGTTCATTGATGTGTGTGTTGTATTATGTTACCTAACTATGCATGACTACTTTAATGTTTCCGAAGGCAAAGCAGTGGCTCATCCATTGTGTGGTGACTCGGATCTTAGAAGTTTCCAATATGATCAATATTTTGACTTAAATGTGACGCTATGCGGTGAATGAGTTTGCTTATGTTCAAGTTAATGGCGGGCACATGTTGTTATTTTGTTATTTATACAAGCGTCATAAATTTTTGAACACAGACATTGTAAGCTAGAAATGTTCATTACCTTATGTAAGAATGTACATTTCTTACTTGAACAATGTACATTTATGAATTTCATCAACTGTCATATGTACATGTACATTCTTGATCAATAATATATACATTTTTAATTAATTATATGTACATTATTAATCTAGTTAGTATGTATATCAAGCGTTGCAAGTTTTTGAACGTAGACATTTATATAGCGTAAATGTACATTAATTGATATAAAAATGTACATTATCTACTTTTGGAATGTACATTTCCTTCTTGTAGAATGTACATTTCATAAAGTATTACCTTTTATATAGAAGCACATTACCTGATAAAAACATGTAATTCTTAATCAATAATATATATATTTTTAATCAATTATATGTACATTATCAATTTAGTTAGTATGTATATCAAGCGTTGTAAGTTTTTGAACGTAGACATTCATAGAGCGTAAATATACATTAACTGATATAAAAATGTACATTACCTACTTTAGGAATGTACATTTCATAAAGTGTTACCTTTTATATAGAAGCACATTACCTGATAAAAATATGTACATTCTTAATCAATAATATATACATTTTTTAACGTAGACATTCATATAGTGTAAATGTACATTAACTGATATAAAAATGTACATTACCTTCTTTAGGAATGTACATTTCGCACTTGTAGAATGTACATTTCATAAAGTGTTACCTTTTATATAGAAGCACATTACCTGATAAAAACATGTACAATTCCAATCAATAATATGTATATTTTTAATGAATTATGTGTACATTAGCAATCTAGTTAGTATGTATATCAAGCGTTGCAAGTTTTTGAGAGTAAACATTGTATAGGTTAAATGTACATTACCAGATATAAGAATGTACATTACCAGATATAGGAATGTACATTACCAGATATCAAGCATTGCAACTTTTTCGAACGTAGATATTTTCAGAGAGTGTTATTTTTGAAGCACATTACTTGATTAAAATATGTACATTTTAAATCAATAATATTGTCAATTTTTTTGAATTATATGTATATTGGCAAACTAGTTAGTATGTACATTTCCCACTCGAAGAATGTACATTTTCCTGATTAAAATATGTACATTGTTAATCAATGATATGTATATTTATATTGAATTAAATATACATTAGCAAATTAGTTAGTATGTACATCAAGTTTTGCAAGTTTTTGAACGTGGACATTGTACTACTTAAATGTACATTAACAACTTCCGAAATGTACATTTACTACTTGTATAATGTACATTTTCTGCTTGTTGAATGTACATTTCATAGAGCGTGATCCTTTATATAGAAGCATATTACTTGATAAAAACATGTACATTTTTTATCACTAGTATGTACATTTTTAATGAATTATGTGTATATTAGTAATCTAGTTAGTATGTATATCAAGCGTTGCAAGTTTTTGAGAGTAAACACTGTACAACTTTAATATACATTACCAGATATAGGAATGTACATTATCTAATATAGGAATGTACATTTCCTACTTGAAGAATGTATATTAGTTAATATTTTATGGCTTCCTTATGTACATTTTATAACGGGTACATGTACATAAAATAATATGGTCATGGATAGTGCATAGGTAAAATATAATGTGAAAATGCATGGTAATATGTATATTTTTAATGAATTATGTGTACATTAGCAATCTAGTTAGTATGTTAACTTTTATATTGAACATTACCTGATTACTTTAATGTACATTTCATAGAGTGTTAACTTTTATATAGAATATTACCTGATTAAAATATGTACAATTTTAATCAATAATATGTACATTTATATTGAATTTTATGTACATTAGCAAACTAGTTAGTATGTACATCAAGTTTTGCAAGTGTTTGAACGTGGACATTGTACCGGTTAAATGTACATTACCAACTTTAGGAATGTACATGAACTACTTGTAGAATGTAAATTCCTACTTGTAGAATGTACATTTCTTAGAGGGTTACCCTTTATATAGAAGCATATTACCTGATAAAAACATGTATAATTTTTATCATTAGTATGTACATTTTTAATGAATTATGTGTATATTAGTAATCTAGTTAGTATGTGTATCAAGCGTTGCAAGTTTTTGAGAGTAAATATTGTACAACTTTAATGTACATTACCAGATACTGGAATGTACATTATCTAATATAGGAATGTACATTTCCTACTTGAAGAATGTACATCATGGTCATATGTACATTAGTGGCTTGCAAGCGTAAATATAATGTACGGTAGGAAGTCTAACACACCAAAATGTTGGTTAAGTAATGAGATCATTTGCGGGTAAATCCAAGTGTAGCAGGCCAGCAAACCCCATGTCTTTAATGGCTTGCGGTTTTTCGAGCTTGTAGGCAAGAAACTTGACAACCTTTTTAATTGGTTCCAATGTTTGCCTAAGACAGAGACGATTTGAGGTGCTAGTTGTAGGCCTTTTACGCTTCTTCATGGGTTGTGGTTCTTCGGGTGGGGCCAGAGTCTCCTCTGCTTTAGGGTGTCTTGATGTATCTTTGGGCTCACTACAATTGTAATAATAAAATAAATATTTACACTCTCTGTACATTAAATGTAACCCAAATGAACATAACTATATTTGACATTACATAAATGGACAAACAAGTTTATTGGTCCAGTAATTAAATGTGTATATTTTTTTATTCAAGTATGTACATTTCGTAACTAGTTTATATACATTTTTCGTCAGTGTCATGTACGTACATTGCACACATAGAAATATAATGTACTTAAGATAATATATGTACATTGCATACTAGTTAAATGTACATTTTAATATGAATGTATGTACATTAAATATTATTCCTATGTACATTTCTAAATGATTACAAGTTTCCGCAGGCCAAAAAAGTATACCTTAGATAAAAAAAGGTCATTGGTGCTTAAACTGAATTTGTAAACTTTTATATTCATATATGTACATTTTTTTACTACAGATATGTACATTTCATGACTCATAAACGTATATTTTATGACTCATTGATTTATATATTTATGAATGAGACATGTACATTTCGTAATTGATACATGTATATTTCGTGATTGCTATATGTACATTTCATAACAAGTACATGTACATTTCAAAACTAATACATGTACATTTCATAGCTCATAGATTTACATTTTCATGACGACACTTATACATTTCACTATTGGTATTTGTACATTTTATGGCTTGTATATGTATATTTATCGATTTAATGTACATTTCCTGTTAATTACATGTAAATAAAATATGTAAATTCCTCTATAGTTATATGTACCTTAAATCATAGTTATGTGTACATTACATACACACATATACCAATGTACTTTACCAATTTATATTTCATGAATGAGTACTATACCAATATACATTTCATGAATGATACATCTACATTTCATGAACGATAAATGTACATTTCTTGACTCTTAAGTACATATATGTACATTTTCTGATTGATATATGTACATTTTATGAATGATACATGTACATTTTATTTTTTGGCTCATAGAGTTATATTTTCATGAACATATATATTTCACGATTCATAGATGTACATTTTTCGACTTATACATGTACATTCCTATATAGTGATATGTACATTTCAATATAGTGATATGTACATTCCAATATAGTGATATGTACATTCCAATATAGAGATATGTGCATTACATACACAATGATTATAAGTTCTAAGGACAATATTCTAATACTATACCATTGTACATTACACACACATTTGATGTACATATCCAGAAGCCTCAAGTATTTCATAACAAGTAAATATACATTTCAAAACTAATACATGTACATTTCATAACAAGTACATGTACATTTTATAAATGGTACATGCACATTCTATCCTTGGCTCATAGAGTTACATTTTCATGTATGAAACACATACATTTCACAATTTATATATGTACATTTTTCGACTTCTACATGTACATTTCAATATAGTGATATGTACATTCCAATATAGTGATATGTACATTCTAATACTAATACTATACCACTGTACATTACACACATCTTTGATGTACATAATGATTATAAGCTCTACATATACAGAAGCCTCAAGTACATTTCATTTTAAGTATATGTACATTTTGTTATTGGTATATGTACATTAGTAATGGTTCTATACTTCAATTACAAAAAATACATTTCCAATTTGACGAACCATTCTTCAATTACACGACCGAAATGCATTTCAACAAGTTTTTTTGCAATTTAATTTTAGAATTCCACTAAAAATAGACAAATGAGAATTACTTGGAGACCATCAATTCCACTTCTTCTCCAATTTCAACAAGCAAGGAAGGGTCGACAATGGCTACTTCGGTCATGTTCTTCCTTTTCGTCCTTCTTTTGGTCACCATTTGAGTGATTGGTTGGTCATTAGTGGGATCAACCACAACCCTACACCCAAGATCAAAAAAATGTACTCAAAAAACATAAATTCAAGGGTTTTGCAAAATAATTACTTAATCCCAAAATGGTAATGGCAAAATTCTTAATTAAAAGAAATTAAAAAATAAAATATAAATACTTACTTCTTCTTTGAGCGACCCATAATTTGAGTTGGAGAAAAATTGGAGTTGGAGAAAAATTTAAGTTGGAGAAAAATGAAAAAGTTTAATGGAGTATGGAGTACGCAAATTCGAAGGTGTCTAGTGTTTTTTTTTTGGGTTTGAAATTCCAATGTGAAGAGGGTAGGACGAAAGCGTTGCGGAGAGGAGAAGTTTAGTTTTTTGAAAATAGAAATGATTGTGTGCAGTTATAGGATTATTATAGCTTTCCTTTCCCATAAAAGTAGACTGACAGTTATAGATTACAGACTGAAAGATTGGAAAGGCAGCGGACAACTGGGGTTGAGTGTGGGGATATGCATTTTACTCAGCATTATAAGTTGACATTTACATGTACATTTTCAATGTACTGCGTGTACATTTCTAACTGCGTTTTGTTCATTACTGCATGCATTTTGGACCGGGTGTACCATGGGCATGGTACACCCGGTGCAACGTCCATACATTGGAACAAATGTGAATGAATTCATTAGATGCTTCTGTACTTTTTTTTCTATGAAGATGTCTCCATATTTCTAAGCATCAAATGAATGTTTGTTAATTTTTGTATTTATCTTAATGAAATTGACAAATTGTAGACTTACATTATACGTAAAGGTCTTCTTTGCCAAATAGTATAATATGCTTTGTTGCCTTGATGTTTCTAATTCTTATAGGTACTCTAAACCTGGAAAAAAATGAAGTCAACATTTTGTTGAAAAAAACATAATATTTTAATAATTTTTATATATATTATGGATCAATGTCGTTGCAAACTAAGCAACATTTTAGAAATTTATGGGCCTTCACAAAGTCTCGTGCACATGATTCATACCAGATTAGGACACTAGTGCCAATACTTAAAACTGTTGCACATACCCTGAAATATTTAACCTATTGGGATACAAAATAGTTAAAAAGTTTGACTCTCGCACAAAAAGATTATAAACTATATAATATTTAGTAATTTCTTACATTGGACGTTACTGAATATTAATTCAAATAGATCATTTTTGCTTGGAATAACATTTCCATTATAAATATGTTATTAGCCCTTGACTGGAAAGTAACATATTTTAGATAAATCCATCTTTAGCAAGTAGCCTTAAGTTGAAAACATGTTATATTCTTTCCAAATAATTTATATTAGAATAATAATATTTGGTGGTTTGAATTTATCGAGTCTCTCCATTATAATATCCTATAGTAACTAAAGATGCAACAAAAACATGTACTTGATTTAATTTTGGATTAATTGATCGCATTAATCTAACCTTGTCCGATTTGCGGATATTAATCCAACCTTTTGTATATTTCTGGTTGCACCTACCTTTAGCCACTCTTTGCTTTCACTAAACCGGTTTACCGATGGCCTGAATAACAAGTTAATTTATGTGACGTGGTATATGCAATTCTATTTCCCACTTAAATTTTCTTTTTCTATCATACTAAGCTCAGTTATAAATTTGGGGTCAATAAAATATAAAAACCAAAAAACATAAAAAAAAAAAAAACAAGATTGTTTCCCAAATCTTTACTTCTCGCCCTTTTCTTCATTTCTCCCACTCCTCATCCCACCATTGTTTCCCAAATCCAGAAGTTTTTTCTCTAATCACCTCAGCAATGTCCTTATCAAAATGAAGCGCGTTCAACACTTCAACATCTTTGAACCATTTGTCTAATTATTTACGTTCGTTGAATTGATTTATACTAGTGGTACTTGGAATTTGTAATTGATAATCTTGTTGGGGATGGAGACTTTATTCATCATGTTTTATTACTCCTTTCTCTATTGTGGTTGTGGACATTTTGGGCTAGGCCTGAGACACTTAATCTTGTATCAGGGTTTTACTCTGTAGAGTCAGGGATTTTGTCTGAAAACTTAATTGTGTCTGGGATTACTGATCTTGGCCAATTTTTTTTGTAACATTTGTATCCCTTGTTTGTTCTTTCAGGTACATGATTTTGGGTTCTTTCGGTATGACCCTCAACACATCCGGTTCTTGAGCTATGAAGATATACCTCTTGCCCCTGAGGCTGCTTGTGTTGGGCTTGAAATCAGGGTTGTTGGTAATGAAAATGGAGAAAAGGTACCTGCATTTTTTTCCTGAGTATGAACTTTCAAAGTTTCAGTTGCTGAAAAGTACAAAGATTGGTATTTTTTCCTTGGTAGCTTATTGTTATTGTTTTTTTCTTTTTCTTTTTCTTGTTCTTATTCTTATTATCATTATCATTATTATTTAAAATTTTTTTTTTAAATTTGTGACCTATAATTTGTTATTCTTTCTTATGCGGCGATGCTAGAGGTTTACCTTTTACTCACCCAAATTTGAAAGAAGCAAAGTAAGAAATGTATTAGGAATTTTTATTGGGATTAGCAACGGTCATTGAAGATTAGTTTTTATTTAAAAAGATTTATTCTATCAATTACCGATTTATTACCGTCAATTGAATACCACATTTTAGAGGTGGCTTAGTGAAAGCAAAGAGTGACTAAAGATAGGTGCAATCAGAAATAAACAAAAGGTTGGATTAATATCCGCAAATCAGGCAAATGTTAGATTAATGCGGTCAATTAATCCTTTAATTTTTGGAATAGTTAATATCCTTGATTAGTTGCAAACCTATCCCATAAGGTTATAAAGTCTATCTTATGGTTTCCTTTCTCCATTAGAATAGCGAAATAATATTTTATATTTGTCATAATACGTAGAATCTAGAAAAGTTATATTCTATAAATTTTCAAAAATAATACACTTACTTTGTGTTATGTATAGTAATACATCTCTTACTGATTTGTCAATCATATCACATTTGTTCAATAACAGTTTAGTTAAGATTGATGTGATGTGAAAGTAATTAAATAATGTTAAGATATTTAATTTTACCTACCAATATATGAAGGGTGTTCTCTACTGAAATTATTTTGGACATTGTTAAACTCCTTAAAATTGAAATTTTAAAGAGGAATATTTTCAGCGTCATTGAATATCTCATGGAGTTTAGTTTTTTTGTCCAAATTTTAATCTAACATTATCCATTACATATTATTAAGAAGAGTCTAATGACATCATCTTAAAATTTATAATTGAATAAAGTTGGCCTTGTTTCATTATTTCTTTGTATTTATCAATATCACTTTCGAACAAAATTACTTGAACCACATCATCCTACAATAGATATATTTGATTTATAAAGTTTTTTTAATAACATGATACAAAAATATGATAATATTGGATTTGGGCATATAATTTTGTTACCTCTTTTATCAATAAACACTAAATTCCAAGAACGATGAATCCACCTCTATCTTTGGAATGATTATTAACCAACATTAATCGCACCCTTATATTTTCTTTCGAAATACCTGATGTGATGAAAAGACATGGTATATATATACTATATCCATATCCTTCATAATAGTACAAACATTTTTGTTATTATGAAGAAATACAAACACAATGTTTTATGTAGAATAAAATATTATTAAAAATTACCTACACTTATAAATCGAAGAATGAAATTAAATCTAAATGAGATTGTCTAACACTTCCATGTATATAATATTCTTAGCTAAATTTATTGCTATTTTTTCTTATTTTGAATCAGAAATCGTAGTACAAGAGCAATTGTATGTAACTCTTACCATTACCACATAAAGCTGACTATATGACTGAACACTAGTTTTGGTAGGTAAATGCCAAGTGTCTTCAATGTTTTCCCTTGAATTTTATTTATTTTCATTGTGAATGCTAATTTTAAAGGAAATTGTCTTCTTTTTAATGAGAATTTTATTTTCTTGTTAGCAGGCGTTAAGTCAATTCTACGTATGAGTACTAATAACCCTTGCTTCAATGACTTTATGCCCTAACCTAGTGATTATTAGACATGTTCCATTGTACAAACCTATTGATTGGTTTATATTGCGCATAAGTATTACAAGGGCTCCTACTTTTAGGTTTAGACAATGATTTGGAAGTCCAAAAAAGGTTAAAGAATTTAGCATTTTTGTGGGCTCCATATTTGAAAAAAAATCATGCACTGTCTCCTTGATAACCCAGTAAATCAGAACTAAAATAACTGCAATTTTTACCAGGTAACATTTATAATAATCTTGAACTAGCTCATCCACATCATCATTTATCGGTGCAAGTATAGCTCGTTCTTGAAAATACTTACAATACAACTGATGTACCTTGTAAGAAGTTACAGGTAAACAAAATCAATTAGATTTTTTAACCCATTTGATCGTTATGACTAAGAAATTGCTCTTGTATTTCTATCCAATTGGCTTCTGCATGTTTCAAAATTGATATATTGTCCTTGTATTATGCCTTTCCCAAATCTCAAATCCAATCTAAAAATTTGTGTTGTTGTTGTATCTCTTGAGGTGATGTTGCTAAATGACATAAATGCATGTATATTTTAAATGCATTAACTGACATTTCCTCCAAAATTCTGATTATTGTAAGGTACATGAAGTATTTGTTTGAAATATCCACCTAAAATTACTAATTTACCTCCAAAGGACCTATCATCATCATAAATATCCTTTAGTTGTTGATCTACGGCCTCTATTGCAAGTCGGTGTGTCATTGGTGCCTCATCCCATATTATTAATGAATCCTCACCAATTAGATTTGCACGATTTGAGTCTTCATTGAAATTACATATAGAAGTGTTACCTACATCAATTGAAATCTTAAACGTAGAACGTGCTATTTTCCCTCTGGATAGCAACAAAGAAGCAATTCCTAAGGCTGCAACATATAATACAATTTTTCTTTCTAATATAAATTTTGATATTAATGTAATCCAAAGTTATATTTTTCCTGCCCCACCACTACCATACACAAAGAATATTCCTCCATGTCCTTGCTTACTTGCAAGCATTATTGTGGAATATATATTGTATTGCTTTGTGCTTAGTCCCTGTTGTAATTTCAAATTTAATTGCCTCTTCACACGCATCATAATCTAGTTCATCATTTAGTAATTGATTAAATACACAATGTGTTTCTTGTAAAGAAGGGTAGGACAACATAACTAGATAATCTTTTCCCGATTTTTCATCTATATTCAACACATTACAATTTCTTGTAGACCTACGTGAGTCTTAGTTCTATATGACTTGATTGTCGTTGCATTAATCTTTCTAAATCATCAGTAAGACTCACTCAATGTTGTTCCCACAATCTCCTAGAATCATTTACTTCGGCAAACATCAATATCAAGCTAATTGTATTTCTTGATTGTCATTGCATTAATCTTTCCAAATCATCAATAAAACTCACCCAATGTTATTCCCATAATCTCCTCGACTCACTTACTTCTTCAATCATTAATATTGAGCTAAACATATTTCGTAATTGTGCACCTGTGGCCCAATTAAATGCTTTTTTTAAAGTTGTATTCCACTAACTATCATCACTGAGCAAACCTAATGTATGATATGCTACCTGAATGTATTGTATTCAACACCTCTAACTATGCATATATCTTAATAAGATTTCGCTCCACATACTTTCGCCAGAAGAAGTCGTAAGAAATATCGTTCTGCAGAATTTAGATGAACATATGGTAATCTTCCAATACTAATCCTGACCCGTTCCTTGGTTTCCATCTCCTTGATTCTCTTTCCCATATAGAATATTTTGTGAATTCTAGGTAAGTGTATTGGTTTGCCTCAAGGTAGTCTTTGTTAGCTTAGAATCACATTGTCAACATTGTTTGTTGCAAATCTTGGTTGTAGTAGGACGTGGTGAAGATTGTTGTTATTGTGAAAGAGAACAAATTGTTCTCCTTGTAGATAAAGTTGTAGTAGCTTTGATGGTGGATATTGGTGTTATAAATCAAATTCAAAATTATCTAGCTTGCTTCAGTTACAAAAACATACAACATCTAGATATTGTTGATTTCATCTACCCCGATCATTTTTTGCCCTTCATTGTTGGATTGTGATGGCCTGGATTACCCCCCTATGACCAAAGTCACTCAATCATGTCCTTTGTGAACATACTTTTATAGGTACTTAACCACACTTCGTGCTGCAACACACACCACATTGATATGTGCATTATATTTAACACACAGATCTCTATTATTATATGGTATAACCCAAAGATTGTCTATTTCATGATCATTCACAATTATAGGATCTTTGCTAGGTCTTTGTCCGTATCTCATGAAATCATATCTACCAAAAGTTGTCTCATTACATAAACTTTTTGGATAACCCTTAGAACATCTTCCATTTTCTAAACGTAGACCACATGGTTCATAGATAATGTTCTTAGTAAAGATTTCAAATGCATCATGTTCTTCATCTTTATTTAGTATTTTCGCGTTAATGAAGTTGTTGATATCCTCTATGCATGTTGGTTTATCCTCAATTACTAATGTGAATTACCCATAGGCATGGGGAAGGACTCGTTTTGAAATTCAATGACATGTAAGTATGAAAGAAAATGATTTATGTTATATAAGTATAATTTCAGTAAGTGTATAAAGTATGTAAATGTAAGATTCTAACTTACAATAATTTTATTATAGAGTTTTCTTTCTTTGAAATTATGAAGGAATTCTTTAATTTAAGCTTGAAAACATAAACAACAATGTCTGTATAAGAATCATGATTCCCATATAGGAATGAGCCACAAAACTTATCCTGTTTCAAGCTCCGATATCTTATGAAATGACTCCTATACAACACCCTTATCTTCACTTCACCTTTTATACAACAAGAAAACTGGCAGAAGCAGCCTGTCAGATGCTGATCTTGGATGGATCATGGAAGAAAAGAAAGCTAGAGGGGGGCAAAATCTCCATAGAAGCTGGTATAGGATGGGTGATTTATAACAACAAGGAAATCCATGCACAAGGCACCGAGAAGATTTGGGCATCAACACCACTCTAAGTGGAACTCCATGCAATGCTCATAGGACTTCAATACACTTTGGATAGAGGCTCGACATGAGTAGTCTGAACGGATAGAGAAGGAACCTTCAGAAATCCAAGGTCTGAAATATGATATCCTTCATATTAATAACTTTTTTTATTTTTTCTTTCGTGATAAAGTCGATAGAAACCATGTTAGCTTAGCTCATAAACTAGCTACCCAGACTAGGAAAGGGCTATTTGTATAGTAGTTTTAGTTCATTCTCCTAGCCAAAAAAATTATGAGATTATTTTTTCTATTTTTTCAAGGTACTTTATTTCGGTTAAAACTATTATAAGGGAGATTTTCTCTCTATGTTTTTTTGGTGTTTGATAAAGATTTATTAAATCATTTTAAAATTATCTATCATGTTTTCTTTTGGTCTTTCATTATTCTAAATATTACTTATGTGAGTAGAAGTGGTAGTAAAAAAAATATGTGGTTTACTTCCTATTTTCTAGGGAATTTGGATAAGGTCATGGAGAACATGTATGAAGCATTTCCTTGTTTCAAGGACTTGTCTGGAGGCAAGGTTGCTACTTTTACATTATTATCTATATAACTGATGTAGGCTAGACTATAGGATTTGTAGAGTGATATATTAAGCTATCACATTAGTCTAAAGCACTCTTGAGTCTTCTGAGTTTTCCTTGTCCAATTCCTTATCATTTAGTGTGCACTATTTTGGTAAGAAACGTTGAAGGTTATCTTTTGTGTAACTATTTAACCATACCTACTTGTTTTGTAGTAGTTATTATACTTAGACTTTAGGGAAGTATAGAGTGAAATGTTATGGGAAAAGCAAGTTGTTTAGGGAACATCTGTGTCTAGTTGTGGAAAGTAGAGGGAATTGAGCAAATTAAATTTAGAGGGAACCAAAACTTATTTTGAGTGAACGAATTAAACTAGGATGTGCAATTTGTTTGATATTTATTGATAGTATAGTTTGGGTAAGAATCCCTTGGGGTTGTAGTTTTTTCTTTTGTGCATCCAGAAAATTTTCCACGTAAAACAATTTTATTTAATCTATGGAATTTCATTTAATTAGCTGTTTTTTATTTTTTCACAAAGAGTACAAAAATGAGGAATAATTCCCTGTAAATACAATTCACCACCCACTTGTACACTTCTCCGACCAGTGTACTAGAAATTCAGGCTACAACCCAAAGTTTAACACCTTAAGACTGTACAATTATCCCATACAACTACCTTCACACTTTCCATATAACCTTTAATAAAAAGGCTAGTTGCACACATCTAAAATGCAATATTAGATTTTAGATGAAAACTTGAAGGTTAAAAATAATTACCTAATGAAGGGAAGCCTCTAAATTTCTTCTATAATGGTTATTCCACTTGATATCTTATGATTTTACATCTAAAAAGTTGAAGTATTAATTGATACTACATAAGTTTTTTTGTCTCATTAATTTCGTCCATTAATTTTTGCTCCATTTTCATTTATGCAGCCAAAGTTTAAAAAGTTTGACTATAAATTCTCATAATTTTATAAGTAATAATATATTCAATTGAGATTTTATTGAATGCATCTCGTTTTAGATTATTTTAATATCAAATTTTCATAATTTTTTGTCTTACAGATTTGGAAATAAAATAGTTTTAAGTCGTGTCTAAAAAAATAGTAAAAAGTCAAATAAGGTAAGAATTTAAGGATAGAAGGAGTAATAAGGAAAACAATGGTAGATGGAATCAATAGTGTAAATAGGCAACAAGAGAATATTTATTTTATTTTTGCGAATTTTGTGTGAAATGTTTCTGACCCAAATCTTTTACTAGCTTATGAAAGTAAGGTAAAAGATCTCCCATTTTCTATAAAATTTCCAAAGTAATCATGTTACCCTGGCACAAATTCTATTTGCTCTTATCCCATTAATAGAGTCATCTTGACGCCCGAAACGATTTTCAATAGTATTGTTTTGTTGCTTTCTTTTCTCAATTTTCTTATTTAATGTTTTGTTGGTTTTCAGAGAATGGAGACAAAGAAACCAATTGAATCTCATCCCTTCTTATTGCCATGTGTCTTTATCTACTTGAAAATATAAAAAAATTCGATAAACTTTTGGTAGAGAAGATGATTTGATCACGGTTCGAAGATCAGATTTATTATAATTAATTGAATGATTAAATTAATTTAAGCATAGCGACTAAATGACTTTTTTAGAATCAAGTTTTTTTAAGAGATAAATAGATGTTTTGGATTTGCAGAGAGTTTTATTAACTTTTCCGGTATATAACAACCTTCATTTGAATTTTATTGTAACATTTTTGTAAGGTAAGAAAATTAACATTTTCGTGGAAAACCAGAGTTAGCACTTGGCAGAATAGCAGTACAACACAATTTGATAACACAAATCCCACTTTCACTCCCCTTTCGCAGTCTCACCACACCTATCCCATATTCACAATGCAATTCCTCGCTCTCTCTCCTCCCTCAATCCGTCGCACATCTCCCAACCCCATCAATTTCACCAACATAAACCCACGAAATCACATTCCCACTTGTTTTTCTTCCAAATTCACATACTTTCACTTCAATTCTTGCTCATTCAGTCTTCAAAAACCTCTCAAATCATGTAGTGTCATCAAAAGTAGTGTAGATTCTGGGTTTCATGACCCAAAAAACCCCAATTCAAGGAAAAAATTGAGGGTTTATTGTGTGAATTATGGGAAAATGGGATTTGGGTTTTATAGGATGAAGAGAAAAAAGGTGGGGATTCGTTGGAATTGTAGAGCAGTGATGAATGTTGATGAAGCAGTGACGAGGGAGAGTGGTGGAGGTGAAGAAAGGGAGGATTTTGATGCAATTGTTATTGGGTCCGGTATTGGTGGGTTGGTTGCTGCCACTCAGTTGGCTGTGAAGGGGGCTAAAGTTTTGGTTTTGGAGAAGTATGTGATCCCTGGTGGTAGTTCTGGGTTTTATGAGAAAGCTGGGTATACTTTCGATGTTGGTTCGTCAGTTATGTTCGGGTTTAGTGACAAGGTTTGTGCCCTTTCATTCTCTTGTGTACTTAATTTCTGTTTGTTATTTGGTAGTGAAGTATTTCGTCATTAGGGTTAGGTTAATTTTATTGATATTATGTGTTTTTGTTATAAATTTATAGGAATGAGGGGCCTTTTTCGATTTTAGTGATTGTTGTGTAACCACCATGTAATCTGAATTGAAAATAGAGTAAGAGAGTTATGTTGGTGATGTTACTTATTTTTGGTGTATGCAATTGTGTTAAGAATTGGACCAGAATGTATTGCAACTTCTGCTGGAGCAACATACGAGTGAAATTATGAAGAATGTGGTCTCATTAAACATGTGCCTAATGTGTTGATTTCTGAACGTTGTGGTCCCTTGACATTGCACTTGACTTTTGTATTTCTTTAATGTCTCCTTGAACTCTTACTTCCTCCGACTTCAGTATTTTTAAATCTGGTATTTTGGTTGGTTTTTGTTTGAATTTTTGATCTGTAATTATCACACTTAGAGCAGTTAGAAGGTTTATACTATTACGTTGCTTCAAATACTTTGATACGAAATATGATTGTACAACTGTGTAGAGGTTTGACATCCAAGTTATTCCTTAATTTGTTATATTCTGCCTCACCAGTATAGGCATCTTCGTTGATGTGTTGCTTTTCTGCTTATAGTTTGCAAGTTGCGGCTTCTAAGCATTGTAAACGGTGACCATCTAGTGTATTCAGTTTACAAATGTGGTACTGATACTAAGTTATAAGACTTTGACGGACACTTGTGAAGCATGCCATCTTGTGATACAGCCATTTTCTTGTAGAGATTTCTATCAATTCTATGGTGTTGTGGCCTTTGGTCTGCTTATGAAAGTGTAGAAAAAATATTTCACAGAAAACAAATGATCATAGACTTGCTTTTATAAAAATTATGGATGTTATTTGATTTCAGACTCAGTATTGAAATTTGTTTCTATTATGTGAATTCATTTGCAAACTGATATGAACATATTATGTTTAGATTGTTAAATCAGGAATCTAGAGGTTTTACTTATGCTCACCCATGGTGAATTGTTTTGATAGCAGATCAAAGGTTACTAATGCTTTCTACCTATTAAGAAAGTAGTTTCCTCATAACAGTGGAAGTTATTTATGATCAATTAGCCTTGTGATAATGTAAGAGAGGGTGAGAGAGAAGATAGACAGAGAATGGAAAATAAAGTTGTACAAAATCTTACAAGTTATAATGCATTTATCTTTTCATTTACTTTTCTTTTATCAGGTTAGTGTAGTACCTCAGTACTTTTTACACTTTATCGATGCATTGGATGTGGACAGGGTAATCTGAACTTGATCACCCAATCATTAGCTGCAGTAGGATGTAAGATGGAAGTCATTCCAGACCCAACAACTGTTCATTTTCACCTCCCAAATAACCTCTCTGTTCGAGTGCATAGAGAGTACAGTGACTTTATTGCTGAACTAACTACTAAGTTCCCCCATGAGAAGGAAGGGATTCTCAAATTTTATGGGGATTGTTGGAAGGTCAGTTTTGATTTTCGTTTTTATGGCTTGTCTTTAGCTCAGGTTCTTCCATTATCGACCATTGGTAGAAATCAATAGTATGTTTTTCTCAGATCTTCAATGCCCTGAACTCATTAGAGCTGAAGTCACTTGAGGAACCAATCTACCTTTCCAGGCAATTTTTTCAGAAGCCCCTTGAATGCTTAACCCTTGGTAAGTACTTAACTACTTACTTTAGTAGTTAGATTTATTTTCAATATTTTCTGAGGATAAGTCTAGGAAGCCAGAACTATGGGTTTCTACTTTCTAGTAACAGGAAAAATCTGTTGGCTCTGCGGGGAAGGGATTATGTTTGAGTTACTCTAATTTCATTTCTCATGAAGAGCATTCAGAAAAGTTTTCACTGTTTTGAGAATTACCTTTGTATTTGTGCGCTGCTACTTAAACTAACTTGTATTCTTAGTTATGTCCATTTAGATTTTGATAAACTAAAACGAATTTTTTTGCCGTAAAGTATATGGCTTGACTAGTGTCCATATCCCATCGGCGGTGCTGTGTACTTGTTGCTCATTCACTTTTTTGATTAATTGGAGTTAAAATTATGGCTTGTCTCCATGTCTGATTATGAAAAGATGTGGAGAATTTCTTAGCTTATTAGAGTATATAAGGTAATATTATTGAAAGATAATCAAAGAGTGAATTAAGTACCAGACTTTCCATTGTTCTTGAATTCCATTTATTAAGAATCACTTTTTACGCCATTTGTTGCTCATACTTGTAGACATGCTCAATGAAAGCCTTTATATGATCAATCCCTCTTGCCAATAACAAATCTTGGTGCATTTGGAATTGACTCTTAGGTGCTACTTCTGCCATAAAGCATATTGCTCCATGCTTATTGTTTAACTTCTCACTACTTGCATTTGCAGCCTATTATTTGCCTCAAAATGCTGGAGCAATTGCCCGTAAGTACATTAAAGATCCTCAACTGTTGTCCTTTATAGATGCTGAGGTAAGCCAAGTAAATTTTTCACCTTAAATGTTCAACCCATTTGGTATACTTCATAGCAAGTAGAATAACATTTTGATCTGATGGATAAGCAATGTGTACTTTCTACAGTGTTTTATTGTCAGCACTGTTAGTGCTATGCAAACTCCTATGATAAATGCAAGCATGGTAAGATATTTCATTTGCTTTATCAATTCCAGGTACTTTTAAATTTATTTTATTTAATATACTTTAGGATAGGTTTTATGTGATAGGCATTTTGGAGGGATCAACTATCCTGTTGGTGGCGTTGGTGAAATTGCCAAATCTCTTGCCAAAGGTCTTGTTGATCAAGGGAGCCAAATACTTTACAAAGCAAATGTAAAAGACATCATTCTGGAGCATGGAAAGGCTGTAAGTTCCATATCAGCTCAAGATGCGGGAATATGTTAGAGTGGGAGATTTGAAGGGTTAAGTACTGGATTGGTGCTTATAGCCTTTATGTATAAATTTTTCAGGTTGGAGTAAGACTGTCTAATGGAAGTGAATTTTATGCAAGAACCATCATATCAAATGCTACTAGGTGGGATACCTTTGGTAAGTTTGAACTAGGAGCTACACTTTCATGTTTACTCAAAATTTGGTGTTTGCAGATTTTTGAATCAGTAACACCAATGGATAATCTTGGACTGTAGGTAAGCTTTTAAAAGCCGAGAAACTTCCAAAAGAAGAGGAAGATTTTCAGAAGTTATATGTGAAAGCTCCATCCTTTCTTTCAATACACATGGGAGTCAAGGCTGAAGTCTTACCTCCTGATACAGATTGCCACCACTTTGTTCTTGAGGTGATGACACGCAAATTTTCATAGTGATGGTGCTATTTGAGGAACAAATTAAGTGATGGTGTCGCTTCTTTATCTGGCAGAATGACTGGAAGAACTTGGAGGAGCCTTATGGCAGTATATTTTTGAGCATTCCCACCATTCTTGATTCTTCCTTGGCTCCTAGTGGGCATCACATTCTCCACATATTTACAACATCCTCCATTGGTGACTGGCAGGTGCACCCATTACCATGTAGATTTTATCTTAACTATATCTTTTATTTTCTTTGGCCACTTTAAGTAATGATCTGTTCCCTCTAATATCTTAAGTTAAGAACGCTAAGAAATCCTAATATACGTGAAGGGTTTGGGGAATTCTGAAATTCAGGGTTTGTATGTCACAGGGACTGTCTCCAGCTGACTACAACAAAAAGAAGGAGCTTATCGCTGATGAAATTATAAGCAGATTAGAAAGGAAGCTGTTTCCAGGGCTTAAATCTTCCATACTATTTAGAGAGGTATTGTTACAGAAAAACCAGCTCTCCGCAAATCCTTGAATAAAATATCATTGTTTTGTTCAAAACTGCTGCTTGAATTTGTTGTTTTAATTTTGGAGAAAAACTAGGTCTTTCGCTTTTAAACTGTAATACTGGCTTGATCTAAGACTATTTCATAATCATTGCCCTTTCCTGCTTGTATGTTTACATCTAGGGTTGAGTTGAATTGTTTGAGTGATGTGGTGCACAAATGACACAAAATCTAGTGCATTATGAGACAGATGAGGATAGAGGCATGGGGGAAAGACAGAGAGATGAAAGGGGATTCACTTGGGTTAGAAGATTTTGGATGGATATGCTGAAACTGTATTTGGATAGGAAGTTTCTCTTTTTTGTGTATGGCATAAGGGAATGGAACGGAAAGGTTTGGAGGGACTTTTTCTTCCTCCTTTGATAAGCCAAATCTCTATCCACCATTGGAAAGATTTGGGAAGAAGATGGAAACTGATTCTTTCCCTCCCATCCTTCATTTCTCTACCTTCTTAATTGCCTTCCCTCCCATTCCCTCCATAATGCTAACCAAACACACTGTAAGAGACTGGCGAGAGATTGAATCACTTGAAAGGCATCGGGTCTGACGACTTGGCAGGTCTGATGTTGCTGTTAACACTTTTAGTAAACTACTAAAATGTTTTAGTAAACCACTCTCTCTGTTTTATATTGTTGTTCCTGTTTACTTTTTCACAGTTTCCAACGCACATCTTGAGTACTAATATCTTTTATTACGTAAGACAATTTATGGCCAGTCAAAAATGTGAAAATACGCATCAAGGTGAATTTCTTATTTATTGGTGAGTAGTCTGAGTTCGGTCAAAATATTGTCTCTTTGACAGAAAGATTCCAACTACGAACATCTATATACAACGAAGGAACTAGCTCCTCAAGATAAAGGCTTTATTATTTTTGTAAAGGAAATCTCCTACTTGGTATCCTAGCTAGAGCAAACTTTCACTTTGAAGATCTGCGTTTTTCATGTTCTCACTTTAGTGACTTGAGATTGGAAATGGAGTTTTAAGACATTTCTACCTTTGAGCGAAGGTTCTAATGATGACGTGACTATTAGGTCATTTGCTTGACACTTTTTATTTTTGGTCATCAAATAGGGAATATCATTATGAATTATACGTATTTCTGAAAGGGAATTTCATTTACCTATGGGCTTCAAAATTGAGAAGTCTCTATTTTCAGTTTACCTATTGTGTGAACAAAATAACTTCATGAAATGTATCCTTTCTTCTTTTCTCTCTCTATGGTTGCATTTAGAATTCTTAAATGTATCCTTGTTGCAGGTTGGCTCTCCAAAAACACATAGGCGGTTTTTGGCTCGTGATAGTGGCACATATGGACCTATGCCACACTCAATTCCCAAAGGCTTACTTGGAATGCCATTTAATACAACGGTAGCTTAAAGTTATAGGGTGTGACATGTCAGGGTTAACACCTATTTCTTGATTTGTGATCTGGTTTTCTGTTGTCGAATTTGCAGGCTATAGATGGTCTTTACTGCGTTGGTGATAGCTGCTTCCCAGGGCAAGGAGTCATAGCTGTGGCCTTTTCAGGAATAATGTGTGCCCATAGAGTGGCTGCTGATATTGGTTAGTATTTTCTGGACTTTCATGGTTATTAGATGAAGTTCTGGTACCATCTCTAGTTAATTAAGGCTCAGTTTGGTTCGATATAAAACATTTTCAATGTAAAATGATTTTCCATGAAAACGATTTTCAGGGGTAAACATGGATGTAAAAGATGTCCTTTTATGGTTTGTTACATGGAACTTAATAGAGAGAAGGGAAATGAAAAGGTAAAAGAGAGGATAGAAGGAGAAGATTTAAAGGGAGTTAATGAGAAATGAGGAAAATATGGCTTCCCTTCTATTTAAAAGATAAATGTTTTCTATAAAGGAAGGTATATATTTCCCCCCTAAATGTGACTGAAGATGCAGAATCGACCTGTATGGTCTTGGTTATTTTGTTAGCGTTAAAACGCATATGGGGAACAGAAAGACGTGTTTGTGATTTATATGCTACATCCTTTGTTGACTTGCATATTGTGAACTGTCATACTTTGTATGTAGGGATTGAGAAGTCCTCCCCTCTTTTAGATGCTGCTCTCCTTCGCTTGCTTCGTTGGTTCAGAACATTGGCCTGAATACTTGGATAACTGAAGCATAGCCATTGGGTGCATTGCATAGGCTGAATACCGATACATTGTGAAATTCCAGGTGAAGAAATTTTGAGACGTCTCACCCGAAGAAATGGGTTAGTTACTGGTCCAGAAAAAAATCTATTACCTCATTGAGCCCACAATTGATTCTTTTTCAATTTGATTATGCTGAGGTGAAATCTTTTGTACATTTTTATTCTGTCAGTCTCACATCAACTGACATTTCATTTGTTAACATAGTAGCTTAATACATGATTCTTGTACATGAACTTGTACCATGAATTGTACAAAAAACAGCATTTGCGCCATACATATAAGAAATCTTTTTCAGCTTTTTTATGCCCAACTAGACATACTCCATCTTTGTCTTCTTTTCATTGAATACGCTAATCAATGGAGCACTATCATTAATGCATAGGATAAGTTGAGAGAATTTGAGACTTATATGACTTGAATACAATACAGCTTATCTCAAGATACATTTTGCACATTATCTCTACACTTACAGAACAATTGACACGTAACCACTCGATACTCTTTTGTTGGACTGTATTACTTAATGACTTCAAAGTACTTAGAAAACTGGAGTAGGAAAATCTTCTCTGCTTGCTTTGCTGTCTCTCGCCATTTTCACTCTGCCTAATAACACTGGTAGGCTCTGGAGTCGGTATAAATGGAGGGTGCATTGGTCGTAATTTGATGACGAGATCAGTGGATCCAGCTTATTGTTGTAGCCGCATTCTCCTGAGGGCTATGTACGCTAATAGTCGGTAGCCGAAGACCATGGCTGTTAGAGAACCAACCTCCAGTAGGCCACTGTCAAATTTCATCCAACTTGGGGTTTGTATATGATTCTCATAGTGTACTTTGAGAAGCAGTCTGTATGTGTGGTAGTTGAAAGAAAGATAACGAATCCAAGATATGAATATTGGAACTTTCTGCAGATGAGAAATAATTATTAGTAAAACTAATGTGGTCAATTATGTGAGGACATGGGATTATTTCTTATTCAATATAATTATGTGCCAAGGGAGTACGTCTTGTAATTAAACATTGTTTCATGCTTACCTTCACAAAGTAACCTCCAGCCAACATGAAAGTCATAACTGTTACTGAACCTAGAGTTGTTGCCTTCTTTATATCCATTAGTGAAGCACCTATTGCCAGTCCAAGTCCCTGCCATTGCAGCCAGTCATATACAGTTTAGCAAATGATTTTGAACAAATGATATCTGGAAATTAACTTTGGGAAAGATATAATTGCAATAAGATACCTGTGCAGCTACAATGCAAAGGAATACTGTCAGCACTGTTAGGAAAAACGTTCCAGCATCAAGCCTGAGGCCTGCCATGAAGTAGACTACTAGCAGAAAGAGAACAGGAAGGACGAGATCAAGTGGTAGGTCACTTGTCGTCCTTGCAAGGAAGTAGGCACTTAATCTATACATGTCAGCTGCTCTTTCTTTCAGAAGCATGGCTCTCTCTTGAGGGAATGCAAAAATTGCTGTGAAGACTGGAAAGAAACCCCAAAAAACAGCAATAAAAAAAAGCAGCCCTGCCTGCAGAGATTGAAAGATCCAGTATCTGGTTAGAATGTCAATCTCCATTGTATGAATGACTGACTCAATGGTTTTATAGACAGTCTAGTGAAGTAATGATATGAGATTAACATTCTGCAAGGAATGAGGTATCAAGTGAAAAAAGCTCAGTATATCAACTAGCTATCAGTGAAACCTAATTGCAGCATTTGGTATGTAATTGGAGTCTACCTGATCCTCTAGTCCCTTTTCGCTTTTGCTATCTGAGCGCCACCAAAGTAATCCTAGTACTACTGCTGTGGCCAAAACTTGAGTTATCCGAAGCCAGCTAAAATACTCATGCTTTCGTTCTTTGAATCCTCTCCTGAATAATATGGAATATTGTTGCCACCAGCTTGCTCCCCATTCTCGCTTTGCAGAAGATAATTTTGACTTCATTTCTTCGTCGATTGGTAAAGGAGCTCCAAGCTTCCTCTTTTCCTTCTCTGCTACTCGTGATTCGTAGGACTCCACAAGATACTGAAATAAAGTTTCATGAGAAAAATTTGCTATTATACCTGGCTAAAATTCCCTTTCTCCAAAAGACTAAAATTACATATTCCAATCGCTACTCTCACTCCTTATTTTCTCCAACTTCCCTTTAGTAAAGTCTTTTGCTATGTCTAAAAGAATGTGATTATTACATTTTGATGGAGAAGCTTTATCACATTCATATTCACATAAACATGGAACATGAATAATGCACCCTTTCATTTATAGATACTGCATAGGTTATAGTATGGTTTTATTTTCTAAATGTATGAATTTTTAATTGAGCACTGTCAGTTGGGCTTAATTAACCTTTCTCTGTATTATATATGAGGCCTTTACAAATTCAAAGTGTGTCTCATTTTCCTTTTCGATGCCCTTTCCAGCCTACTTGTTTTAGTGTCTGAGAGGCAGGGATGACATACCTCATGGATCACGGCGGCAGATGGTTTGCCATTTGGTTTTTCAGTTTCTGAGTCATCCATCTGTACTTTGTCTTCAAGTTCTGATGGTACAGTCACATCGTTTACGTTCCCGTTAGCAAGGTCTAGCAGGAATTCTGCTGGATTCATGGATATCAGAGGGGTACACCCTATGGAAGAGAAATAGTTCATCACTTGTGATGCCTTTCCAAAATAAAGCAAGCTTCCTTTCCCAAGAAGGATCAGCTTGTCAAATTTGTGAAAAAGCCTGCTTGATGGTTGATGGATTGTAGTTAAGACTGTCTTCCCATCCTGGAACATGTTAAGAGAAAAATGAGAGGCAGAACCCTCGGTGATCTATTTTACAAAGCATCTGAAATGTTCCATTCGATTGACTCGAATTTCAATGATCTTTGCTTGTATGAGAGACATTTTCCAGAATATACTTCATTAATTGCTAAAGCTACCATTTTGGTTCATAAATTGGGAGGGGTGTTTGAACTTTGAAGTATCTTTGAGGTTCTAACAGTATGATATCAGTATCAGTTGTCATTTTGTCTAAAAAATGCATGTATTTGGAACTCTTGTACACTAATGATTTAGCAAGTAATTGAGAGTGGCATTTGTTACAGTACCTCAGCTATATCTTGCAACACCTGAATGATCCTTAAGGCAGTTGTTGAATCCAAGCCTGAGGTTGGTTCGTCTAGGAAGAGAAGAGAAGGGTTGATTAGGATCTCATTACCGATACAAACTCTCTTTCTCTCTCCGCCTGAAACTCCACGAACAAAGGAACCACCTATCATTGTGTCCTGACACCTACACATGTTCACACAATATCAGTAGCTCCTCTTTTAGAAAGGTTTTGGTATAAGAAATCTGAAATCCTCCGTAGGATTCTCTGCTCCTTTTTATATTCACAAACCTTTGCAGTCACAAAATGAAGGTTACCTCTCCAACCCTAGCTCGCAGATAACATCAATAGCTCGTTGTTCCTTTTCCTGCTTCGTTAATGTTTTTGGCAGTCTTAGGTATGCAGCATATACGAGGGTTTCTCTCACAGTAAGGTGAGGGTAAAGAACATCATCTTGAGTCACGAACCCTATCCTGCCAGTGTCATGAGTTGAATACCTCATCAATCTTGTTAATTTTAATCTGTGAACTAATCTACTCTTATACTTGCCTGCTTTTCAGGAACTTTGAGTATGGTTGATCATTGTAAGTAACTGATCCTCCAGCTTTGGGCTCAGTTAACCTTCCTCCGAGCACATTCAGAAGCGTTGTTTTCCCACTTCCTGAAGGTCCCATCAGAGCAAGCACTTCTCCCGGACTCACCGAACCTGTTATTCCATGTAAGATTTCCTTCTCTTCTGTCGTCGTTAATCCTTTGAGAACAACCTTGTACGTTACTTCTTTGAACTGCAAGATTTTCAGGCAATAAACAACTCGTATCAGTTCCATCACACAGGTATGAAGGATCAATCTCTCCCATGTACATTAAAAGCCACCCCACTAGAAGTTGGACTCTCATCACTTCCCTACCCTTATTATGAATAAAAAGAGTACGAGTGTTTCTATTCTAGTTCTATCATTCGAACTTTTCTTCGGGGGAAGGGTTATTGGATGTCTTGTACAATACTACCATACTAAACAAGGTCTGTACAAGATTGAACCTGACCATGATATTTTTTTTCATATTCAATCCAATCGAATTCCGTTGATCTGTGTGTAGTTAAAATGTCCAACCCCCAGGGCCTGTTCAGATACATAGGAAGTGAGTGAAAGAATCCATGTTGCCTTTCCGTAGCATAAATGCAGGCTGATCAACACTGTGGTTGATGATTGTTTGCTGACTATAGGATCAAGATATTAAAAGAAAAAGGGTGCTGCCTGCAATATATGGAAATACCAGTGTTACCTTCAAACAGACTGGCAATGTTGGTTCTGCTTCAATCCTCTTCTTACGTGTCCCTGATTCTAGATCCTCAGCTGCAACAACCAAAGTGCATGCTTTTTGTCATTTAACTTATCAAACCGACATAGATTTCCTCCTCATTTTTCTGAATGCAGTAGCTAAGCTATATGACACTATGTGGCGAATCAAGCGAGTACAGTCATCTGAGCTCGAAATCAAAAAGCATTATTTTACATATTGTATTTGGCTCCGATCATAACCTCACATTAAACACCAATGATGATTAACTGGCCGGAAAAACTTCCGATCATTCTTTACATTTCAATCTTCTTACTTATTTTGGCCGGTTTGCTTTCTTTTTCTGTGTTTTTAAAGCTGTTGATCTCTTCATGAGATGCCTTAGCCTGGTCTTATGAATACTTTTTGACTATCCCTTCATCCGAAAAATTAACCCGCAATATAATATACTATTTTTTATTTTCTTTTGTTTGTCATATTTGCTTTATGCACAAAACTCATATTATAGATATAATATCTATAAATACGTATTATAAAAAATATCAAATTGGCATATTAAAAAATTATACTTCAAAACGAATCAAACAAGATCCCACATGAATATATTTTAACTTATATATATTAATGAAAAATCATATTTATGTTCTCACTCTTTGATTAGAATATTTCAAATAGGACAAATAAAAGAAAACGGATGAAACCGAATATGATAGTCACACAAATAAATAATCTTTATCAAACGAGCATATGCACTCATCATTGTCTCATGTCTCATGACACACATGGTGAGTAATTGGTTAGTATTGCTAACTTCACTTGCTGACCTTTGCAATCCAAATAATGGCCATAGCCCAAAGTTGAGTGGACGTGTGTAAAGTTTGGCCTTAGTGGGCGTTGTATTGTAGCCATAATGGACTCCATTTTCGTCAGTGGATTTCAATTCTTACCTCTAACATATATTCATTCTTCTCCAAGAAGTTTAGATTAGCTTACCAATCACCAATTTCAAACGTTGCTAGGTTACAAAATCAAACACCAAAGGACTAATGTTGACTTACAATCATGGTAGCTTTGAAATAGTAGACTTGTATATAAGACGGTTGAGTTTGACAAAGACGGATGACTATGCTCATATTTACAATCATGATTCATATATATATATAAAAGTTAAAATAAGAAGGGTATTTAAAATGAGAAGGATGAAAAAATATCTTAGTCTTTCATATCCTAAATTCAACAGATGATATTTTATATACAAAGAGTGATTCTTTTTTAACTCTTAGTCGCCAAATAAGTTTTCACTTATAATAACTCTTTTTATTATTATAGTGACTCCTTTTTATTATTATAGTGATCATTTTTTATTGTTATGGTAATAACTTTTTTATATAAAATCTCTCGTGTTGGATCTTACTATTTGAATAGTTAAGATCTCTTCTTATTTTAAGCACTCTATATATGTTTATATATTGATACGGAGTAATAATTGAGTTATTCAACTTCACTCGTTATAGTCTAGAGTCAAGTACAAGTTATTCTCCAGCCTTGATCCAAAAACAAACAAATAAAAAAGTCAATAGAGGAGAAGCACTGCTAACACAAAAACAAAAAGAGACAGTTGTGAAGATGTGAATATTTGTTGATGATAAGCCTCAAGTTTTGGTTTGTTGTGCATGATGTACGCAATGTACGAGTTGATAATTCGACCTCAATTAGTTTGCACTCAATGAGGTTTTCTTCTGCTGTCAATTTTGATTAAACTATACTAATTCAATGTCTTTGATATAGTATTCTGCAGATATATAAATAAAGAACACAACCTAGAGGATCTAAGAAATGGGGAGTGTACTTTCAATCTCTGCATCATCCACAAGGTAGGAAGGGATCGGGTTTCAAAGGCCCATTCTCAAGCTGGTAGGATCAGAGGATCGTCTCGTTCTTAGAATACTAGGCTTGTTGTTCAAGTTTGGTTGTTTCATGTTGCTATTGCTTATATTCTTATTAGTTTATGAAATGTAAAAATAAAAAAATTTGATAAAAGACGTACAAAATTTTGTGTCCGTGATTAAAAAATTTTACACCTCATGTTTTTACATTCACAGTAGTGGTACTGTCCCGGATGTACAACAGTCATTAGACGTGGGAAAACATCAAAACAAAATAAATTTGATGAGATCTTGACGTAGTGCAATCTATACACATTGTAGTACATCGCAAGGGTGTGTCCCAGTCAGTACTAAATTGTTTCCAAGTGGGTTTAACATTAAATTAAAAAGAGGTCCCTCAATTACGAAGACTTGAGGTGGAAAACCAAGGAAAACTCGCGAGTTGCATATGAACTGTGCAGCAACTAAGGAATTTATCATTGAAAATTAAATTTTAAAAGTTTGACATATCATAAAACTTAGAAAAAATAAATAAAATTATGTGGTCCTAATTAATTTGGTTTTATATTTCTTGGCCATATGTTTTTGGAACGTTAATAATTGGAGAAAAAAAAAGGTGCCAGAAGTTTTTCCTCCTCTAGGTGCATTTTAGATTAATGTGGGACAGTGGATCCCCACCTGCACTGCTGTACATAGATGTTGATTTCACATTAAAGCGTTGTGATGGCTGTTCTTGTTTTGTGGGTTGCCATCAACTGTTTTATTTCCTCTACTCAGTATTACTGTCGAATGAACATCAAGACCAGCTTCTATTAGGAGATTTTAGGACCATTCCATCATTTTGCGCAACATTGGATTAAACTTGTTTCGGGTCTAACAACTTAGTTGTCTTTTTTAAGATTTTTTCTATCGTTAAGCAAAAGATCGTGCTGCATACATGATACAATAAGATTATCGTGTTTCAATAAAAATTACCATTTAATATAACACAACATATTTCGATGTCTATTAACTTTGAGGGGTAGGTTTTGTTATGGGGTAACTTTTATTAGAAATACAATAACCTTATTATATCTCTATATGCATATAAGATTTTGTAATCTTTAAATTGGTTTCCATAATCCCTTCCTTAGACGAATATTTGACTCATGCTCTGAATAATTGATGTTTCCTTGGATGTACGGTTAAGAACTTGAACTTATATTAATATTTCCCATACAAGTGTATTACATCTTGTCGATAAATTTTTTGATTTAATCATCTATTTTTAAAACTAATGTTACAAAAATTTTAAAAAGTACCGCCATCATTTGGGTTTCTTACACTTCATAAGATATCGTTGTTCTTTCTTAGCAACCCTAATCCTATTTTAATTCGATAATTCATTACAAAATCTCATTTTCGATCAATTAAATCAAGATTTTCTTCAGTCGAAAAAAGAAAAAGAAAAAGATAATGTAATCAACACCATGAAACAATTAAGTTGCCATCTAAAAGATTAGTATGTTCTAGGCATATATACTTCACCTAATCAAAACGTACCATTATTTTCTTTATAATTAGCACAAGTCTAAACTTTGGCAAATTTTACTTAGCAAATCAAGATAGACATTAATCAAACATAAGACTATATCTTTAAATGCCGTTTAAAGAAAAAGCTTGATTATAACTCCGTATAAATTAAAGTAAGGAAATGTCCTCAATTTTCGTGGAATAAGAAAAAGAAAATGAAATATGAGACATCCGTTAATTAGCTACGCTTTAATATCCGTTAGCATAATTTTATTAAGAGATTTGATCAATTTATTTTATTTTGAACGACTTATACAGAAAATATTACCCCGTAAATATGATTTAACAATACGAATTTAAAGACAAGGGATGACTTACGAATATCATCATCACTGAAGGGCTTGGAGTCGGCAATATCCTCTGGTGGAACGCTGAAGCCAGTGAAGGAGAAGGAGAGTCCCAAGCTCGCACTTGAGGCTCTACTAAGGGCAGCCCCATTGCTTAGATCATCGACGTCAATCTTCAGTTGAGCGCTCCTTGTCTTCCTAATGTGAGAGTTATTGTAGTACCTACTGCTGCTGGTTCCACCAGGGGAGGTTATCCTACGACTCGATTTTCGTGACCCACCGTCTGTTGTGGCCCAGGCCGTACCATCCCCTGACGGCGGGGATTTCATTGCTGCCATGGCCGCTGCCATGGACTCCACTAGCTGGTCAGATTTTGTACGAACTAGGCCCATCGTGGAATTCACCTTGTCCATCATTGGTGCCACACGATAGGGTTCCTACATACAGGGTAGGAAGCGCACGCCATGCACACCAAATTAGAGTGACAATTTATATATGCATTTAATAATCTAATAACTCGTTATTATATATAGATTCTCTATATATATAGCTATAAAAACAAGTACGTAGATATGTTGATAAAAATAATGGTCATTTGGTGCGAAATTATAAACCTTATACCATTAAGAAGGAAAGAAATGAGGGATAGGTAGCTGTAGGTTACCTTTTTTGGTTTGGTTAGTGTTTGCAGGTGGCAAACTTTGAAAGAAGAAGAAATTTATGAGAGAGAGAGAGAGAGAGAGAGAGAGAGAGAGAGAGAGAGAGAGAGAGAGAGAGAGAGAGAGAGAGAGAGAGAGAGAGAGGGAGGGAGAGGGGAAGGTGGTGGTGATCTCTTTGAAGAGGGAAACTGTGACAACTTTTGTGGTGCAACCCATCCTTTATAAAGGGGCATTTATGAAGAGGGACCCCAGACCTTTATCTTAGAGAAACACCCTTTACTCCGTATCACATTTTTGTATTTACTTTTTACATGATTTTTAAACTATATATTATAACTATAATATGTATAAGTACATATTATGAACAAATATAAAATTTGTATATTAAAAAAATAATATTTTAAAACAAATCTAATAAGATTTCATATGGATAATGTTTTAACTTATATGTCAGTGAAAAATCATTTTTTTATTTTTTATTTTTCAAATGGAATATTCTAAATAAGATAAACAAACGGAAATGGAGAGAGTATAAATTTTGAGTATTTCAATAATACATTTAGAATTGTATGAAGTATTTGGATTAGATCTTATTTACGGTCTAGGTCTTATTTTCTTTAATTTGGATTTAAATAAATTTAATCTAATTTGAATCAGCGTACCAATCCAATTTTATCTCTAGCACATTATGTAAGTTTTTCACGAAGAAGCCACATACACTATTGCAGACATTATAGATTAAGGATGAATTTCATTCACCTAATTTCATTTATTTATCTTAGAATTTAGGAGCCTTCGTTAGAAATGACCTTTAAATACCAAAAAAAATTAAAAATTAAGGATTATGTAAAAAAAAAATGTGGTGAAAATTAGGTCATTTTTTGCCACATTTTTTATAGAAAGCCTTTTTCCCACAAAAAATATATATAGATTATAATTAGGTATAAAATAAACTGTTATAACCATTTTACGTGCCAAACATATTAAGATGGTTATTATCGTTCTAATTGTAGGAGGGCTCGTGGTGATCTTGTTGTTCATTTCGTTCCTACATAACTACAATTAGCTAAGGTCTGACTAATGATTTTGATTTCAAAAGTTAAGTATGGTTTTGAATTTAGAAAGTTCAATATGGCATGCGCTTCTCTTTTCACAATTGAAGTGGTATAATAGGTTGCCTACGTAAATGTGCGAATTTCGCTGCATTGTGTGCTACTACTTTTATTTAGGTACTATATGACTACTTCGTTGGTTCTAAATGAGTATATGGCTACTTTTTATTTGAGAGACCTCGCCATTATAACGATGTCACCTACATTACTATTTCCTCACTACATTTTGGTACTATGACTACTTCGTTGGTACTGTTTGTGACTTTCAATTCGAAAGATTCGGAAAATGTCATCGTAATGTATCGATCGAGCTGTTAAAATCAGACCTGACCCAATAAGTTACCCGAACCAAATACAACCCGACACGAAACGAATCTGAGCAAGCAAATAACCGATTTAACCCGACCCGACTGACCCAACCCGAGAAGTCAAATTGGCCCGACTTAACCCAAACTGAAAAAAACGGACCCGCGATGGATTAACCCTGAATCGACCCGTGGACCCAATTCGACACCCCTATTGTATAAGGAATTGTAATATGCGTTTAGACTACCTTTAGCAACGTAAACTAGCTCTTTAGGTAACATTATATATATGTTGTTTTCCTTTTCTAAAATTATTTAATGCTTCAATAATACTCCACTCATACAAATGTATATCATTAAATATTAGTTAAAATTGACTGAGTAGCATAGTGGCATTGACTGATAAAATCCTCTTGAAAAGCATAAAATTCCACAAAGATATGAAGAGTTCCGATCAATCATAGTGAAGAAGTAGGGCCATCCATATCGTACACGTGTTCGGACAATTTAATGGAAGGTTGTATGTTGAATCTCATCATTATCCTGGATCGTCATGTCAAAATCAAAACAATTACAAGTTGAAAGGTCACACAATGAATCAAGTAAATCAACATTATACAGCATTAACACTGGCCTTTAGAATTTAATGTTATTTAACCTTATTATAAAAACTCGATGGCATGGCTGCTATTTTAATTGTTGCCGCCTAATAATAAAATTGAGACAAAAGAATGGACGAGTAGCTCCAAGACATGCAACTCTCTCTTACGTTGCATGCACGAGTTTTTATCATGACCTAAACAATTACCTCCTAACTAGGGAATTTGAAACAGGTAAGGAATTACAGAGGACCATTTGGATTTTAGCCTCAAACTAACTTTTCCTTGTTTCTCAACCTTGGCGATAGCGATTTACTTTGTATTTCTTGATTTCAATTATAAGTACTCTCATTTTATGAGGTGCTTCGACTACATCATCAATCTCATTTTAGTTGTCATGCTTTCGTCGTAATTGTTTAACTTACTCTCTCGATTATATATATAAGGGCGGGTTCAGGTAAAAACCTCTCTTTATATAAGAACCCATTAATATATATTAACTCATCTGCAACCGCTGATTAAAACAATCCAATGGTTCATTGTGTTTCAACATTTAATGAAAATAGTTAATTAGCAATATTTAATTAGCGCGCTTCACATATGTAATTAATGATAACATTTAATTAGCCTTAATTATTTGATTATAAAATTTGATTATTTATAACGAAATTTCTAGTCGTGTTCAGGTGTTCTAAAATTAATTTCTACTCTTGCAAATTTTTGTTCTATTTTTCTAAAGTTTTTTTCTACTTTTATGAATTTTATCTTTACTGTTCGAAATTTGAGTTTATTATTATAACATTTAATTTAGAATATTCTAAAGTTTAATTATATTGTTCAAAATTTTAGTTTTATTAATCTAAAGTTTATTTCTATTGTTCTGAATTTTAGCTCTATTGTTCCTAGTTTTAGATCTATTGTTCCAAAGTTTAATTCGATTGTTCTGAAATTTAATTTTATTGTTTCAAATTTTAGTTCTGTTGTTTAAAAATTTAATTCTATTGTTCTAAATTTTAGTTCTACTATTATAAAGTTTAATTCAAAAATATTCTAAAGTTTAGGTCTATTGTTACATATTTTTGCTCTATTATTCTAAAGTTTAGTTATACTTTTCTAAAATTTTGTCCTACTATTCAAAATTTCTATTCTATTGTTCTAAAGTTTAATTCGATTGTTCTGAAGTTTAATTCTATTGTTTAAAATTTTAATTCTACTATTCTAAAGTTTAGTTCTACTGTTCCAAATTTTTATTTTATTGTTCTAAAGTTTAATTAAATAATATTCTAAAGTTTAGTTTTATTGTTCTAAAGTATGGTTCTTGTGTTCTGAAATTTAGCTCTACTATTTCAAAGTTTAGTAATATTTGTCTAAAGTTTAATTCTATTGTTCTAAATTTTAGTTTTATTATTCTAAAGTTTAGTTCTACTATTCTGAATTTTTTATCTACTATTCCAAATTCTAGTTCTACTGTTCTAAAGTTTAATTCAAAAATGTTAATGAGTATCTTTCCTACTAACATGAAACCGATAAGAATTTCCAAATTATTAAGTGGTGGTATGATCATGAACAACAATTTTCAATTTTAGCGACAATTGCAAAGGATATCCTTGCAATTTCTGCCTCCTCCATTGCTTTCGAATATGCTTTCAGTGCAGGTAGACGAGTGCTTGACAAAAAGAGATCTCGCTTATCCCCAAAAACATTTAAATATGTGTTAGCAATAAGAATTGAGATCAAGCAGAAAGAAGGACCCAAGGATTGAGGGAGGACAAGAATGACTAAGACGATTCTTAGATGTTGATGGAGACGAGCGAGGAATCCGATGGAGGTGAAGGCGGTTCAGGGACCGCCATAGCTAGGCCAGCTAGCTAGGCACCAATCGTAGTACGTAAAAAAAACTACATGGGCTTGATTCCTTTGAGATACATAGGTAATTTAATTTTGGAAATTAAAATTTAATTACAAAATTAAATTTTGATTTTCAAAAATAAGTGCAAGCCCTTTCTTTTTTTCCCCACCCTTAAAATTAACAAAATTAAAACTAAAAATCAAATATGATAATGTCGTTTTATGAATATATGTAAATATGTAATGAATATGAGAATATCTCTTGATATTATTAATGAATATATATAAATATTGAAAAAATATATGAAAAATGAATGTGATTTGGTGAATATAAAAAGTTTATAACAAATGTCATTATGTGAAATAAACGTTTAATTATTTTCAAAACATTTGATTTCTTCTAAATGTATATACATTTGTGAATAAGTTGCAAAATCGTCAAGCCCAACCTTATTCGGTCCCCCAATTCGGTTTGATTCGTCCCTAGCTCGGTTCGGCAAACCTACCCCAGCCCGCCCTGACCCCAGTTGAACAGGTACGGACTAAGCTCTCCTAGCCCAACCCATAATAACCGAACTAGCCCACCTCCCTATCAGGTCTATTCCCCGTTCAGGCTAGACCAGCCCGGCCCGTGCCCAAGCCTGACCTAGCCTAACCGAACCGGTCCCTTGGCTACCCCTAGTTGACATCCACAAATCTATATATATTTTAACATAAAAGAACTTATACAAGTATATAAATGTCAAAAAGAGAATGATGAAATAGTCAAAACTCCTCCAATGCATGAAGCAATAACAGTCATAATAGTCATGCAACAAGGTATACAATTATGGAGCCCGATGATGATTTAATCTACTGAAAAAATATTATATACTTTTGCACATGCACACAATTATGTAACAATCATTAATTATAAATTGATGATATTCATGCTTGAAAGTGCATGTTTTTTATGCGAAGAGTCGTAAGGAGAAAGTCAACAACTAATATAGACGAGATTTAATTTCAAATCTTTGATACTACTCTACAAGACTTTAACCAACTATGTTAGTTGACATCAGCTTGAAATATATGTTGTAGTTACAAACGTACGATGTCAAAGTATAAACTATAAAGTTGCAAAATACAACGTGTCAAATGAATATGATAAGTTGGTGGCCATTAGGGCATGACCAATCGCCCACCAGTGACGACAATAAAATATCCAATTGCGTCTCTTGGTCAACATCATCCATCTTTGAGCTGTTAGTATTCACAGCCACCCACGCATGCATATCACTTCAATATTCTGTATCCTCAAACTTACTATTTAGTATTTACTCTAGTGATATAGGCTCTAGGCTCCAGGCCCTAACTTTCTTATGTTTGTACTCCAATGTTGACATAAATTCCACTTGGTTGCCGCATATTTCAACTGTAAGATTATAATAAGTTGAAAGTAATTCTTTAATTCTAACATATCTTTGATTGATTGTTCGTGGGAATATATAAGGAAAATAAATTCTCAGCAACTCTCGATCCTTTTGTTTTTTCATCAACTTTTTTTGAAATTTTTCAAAGACATGAAGGAAACTTTATGTTTTTGTATGAACTTCTCGTGAATTACAAAATAGAACTTAATTAGTAACATAATGTGTACAAGGATTGCACCTAGAGCTATCAAAATCAGGCCCGACCCGATATATTGCCAAGATCCGACCTGATTTGACCTGAAATTTGAAAATCCGAACCCGATTTGTGTTCGACCCGTTACAGACCTAACTTGAAGATAATCCGAATCTGATTAAACCTGACAAATAACTGATATGACCTAACTTAAAATAATTCGTCGCTTGATTTCAATCGACATGTTAAACGAATTGAATATATATAGTAATAAAGATAATTGATATAAATAATGCAATGATACAATGATATACTAAAGATATACATCCTATATTCATTTGATACATACTACACATTAAGTAATCATTACCTCATAAAAATATTTTATTTTGCAATGACTCATTGGCATCATCGTTGTTCAATTTATGGTTTAACTATCATATAAAAACAAGTTATAGCATGAGCTAACCTATGACTCGAGACAAATGCAACAAAATAGTCAAATACCGAGTCATACATCGATAATAACATGTCATTAATGACCTGATGCGAACCCGCAGCCCAACCTAGATTTCAACCAAAATTGAGGCGACTTATTACTGTAATTGACTTGACCCGAAATCTACTCGAATTCGAAATAACCCGTTATAACCCGTTTAGGAACGGATCAGGATTGACCAAAATCGATTTTGACCTGAACCAAATACAACATGACCTGAACCTAAACCGAACCAGAGTAAACAAATAACCGATTTGACCCGACCTAATTGACCAAATTATTCCAATTTAACCCGAAACTTATAAGTACCAATCCACTATGGATCAACTCAGAACTAAACTCCAATTGACACACCCTATGTCATTACGCTCACACATTTTCCCATTACAATTAGTTACTAATTTGATGATGTTTTCAGTACTCCATAGTGGATACCGAGGAAACGTAGAGCCAAAAAATATCTTTTTGGAGGAAGCACATAAAAAGGCTGATAAGAAAAAAAAAACCTCTTTCTCTCTCTCCAAATCTATAGCGTAAGGGCGGTGCCGGCCTAACCAAGTAAAGCCTCGTGACAGGGACGACAATGCTTGGGACTGTGGGACATATACTCCTACCTTTCACTTGGTTTTTTCCTTCAAACTTCACTACGGAACATCTTCGAGTTTTTTGTTAGACTCTACGAATTGAAGAAATTTTTACAGTTCTCATCTACGGTAATTTTTATTTGACATTGATACCTGCCGCCCTAAGTGTTAACCATAAATTAATATCGCCCTCCAATTTTATATTTTATTACAAATTCATGCATTGCTAGCTTGACTATGTTTAATTCATACAAAGTACCTAAATATATTTCCTCTTACTAGAATATTATATTTAATTAAGTCGAGGACAACAAGGGCTTAATTGCCTATATTTAGAATAATTTCCCTATGTAACACAAGAAAATGCTAAGTAAACTTTTTAAAATCAAATTACATGTAAGAAATCTAAATCAAATAACATTTTTAATGCAAAATTCTAACTAAATTAGCAATTATATTAACCAATAATTCAATTAATTAGCTAGTGTGCATTAAAAAGTTATTTGATTTAGATTGTTTATAATTAGAAATATATAAATAAATATTAGTATGCTCAAGTACAAAGTTTACACAAAAACTTGAGTATAATGAACCATCATTTGAAATTAGCTAATTGAATGACCGGTTTCTAGATAAACATGAGAAAAAGAATAATAAATATATACTATTTACGTAAATAATAGACAGAGACATTCCTGTAAAAAAGGTGTATATATATATATATATATATATATATATATATATATATATATATATAATTTTAGTTAATTTCACATAATTTATGGAAATCCTCCCTAAGTTTATGACGGAATTTGTTTTTAGTTGTGGCAAAATGAAAGAATTCGTACTAGTTAGTAGTACGTATTAGTTTAGTAATGGAGGGTTAACGTTTTGTATATGGGTTCTTTGACAAGGAAAGGCAAAGAGGCCAAGTTTCATCTATTGCCCGTATGCCACTTGTCCAGAGTGTAATGCGCGGTGTCGCACGTCATCAAGATTGGCGGTCGTGAATGGGGCCTATGAAGTAATTAATAATTAATTACTAATGTTTATGCTTCCACCTATATCACCGGATCACACATTTGGCATGTGCTCCCATTTTCCCTATTCTTATTGTTGAATTTAAAAACCAATCACAACTTAGCTGGCATCGTGGCACGTGCATTCCCCTCATAATATGAAAAAGGTAAAGAAAGTGATTTTTCACAAAATGTGGATTATTTTTTAAAAAAATATAATTTGAAAAATTGGTATCGGACTAAAATCATTAAAAATTGATTTTTAATCCGCCTGAATTGGGCTGGCCTGAATACTCTACGCATGAATCGTTGCATGGGGCAATGATTTTATTCTGAACCTACAAAAGCTCGTTTTTTAAAATATTTTTGTCCGAAACTTAATTTTCAAATTATTTTTAAAAAAGCTTAAAAAATAATCCATAAAATACCGTATTTGTAGGACATTTATGCTTAAACCCTTATCCTTCACAACTCACTCTCTATATGACTCAAAGTTTTTCTAATGATATGGGTACGTGAATATCAATTAGTATGATCAATTAAAGTATTAAAAGATAGTATTTAAAATTTGGAATTGAAATCATTATTATTGACAAAAATCTTCATTAGAGCAAGGCTAATGATGATGACGGTGGTATATAAATAATGATAAAGTCAAGCTTTAATCTCAAAAAAATGGACTAACTACACGAATCAAGAGTTTATCTCACATGCTCATCCATAAATATATTCCTCCTCCATTCCCTTTTACTTAGAACCACATTTTCTAGCAAAATCAATTTTTTTATATAGTTGTTAACTCCCTCTGTTTAAGCCATATTTGATTTGTTTCAACTGCATTAGAGATCTTCATTATCCCAACCCGCTACTTTATTTCAAACGCAAAAGTATTTTGTTATAAGTGATGCTTTTGTTATGTAAAAGGGGGGTCATCCTCACTAAAACCCAGAATAACCCTTATAATGGGATGTCTTATAAAGGACCCTCCTATTTCAATCCTTCTTTGTATTTGAACATCAACAACATACACCACCTTCTTCAAGACAACCCACAACATCATCCTTCAAGGATTATTTCCTTGAGTTAACTATATTTTCACTAGTACAATTGCTTCAATTTTTTATACAATGAAGCAATTGAACACCCAATGCTTCGGTTAAGCCTACTCCCGCAGCATTTGAAGAAGCAATCTATGGGATTAGAGCAAGTGATTCGGTTTAGCTTAGAACTGAAGCACTTTTAGCTTTAAATGCTTTGGTTCAGGAAGGAACTTAAGCACTTGTAATGTTTAATGCTTCAAGTTTACCTAAATTGCAACACTAGTAATGTGTAATGGGCCTATGCTTGTAATGTAGCTTTTATTGCTTTGGTTTAGCCATAAACTATAGCACTTGTAATGCCTAATGCTTTGGTTTAGGGCTAATTTGCAGCACCTAAACACGTCCCTTCATATTCCCATATTCGAATTACATGCGTTGCTCTAAATCTTTAATTGTGCACACACAATTTTATTCCTTAGATTCTTCAATTCTTTCGAACATTTAATCCTCAATTCCTTGTTCTTCTCCTTGTACTTCTCCTTAAACGTATTACATTGGAAGAATTAAGGCATAGCTCACAATTTCCTTCAACCCCCACTTTCATTCAACATACGCAACTCCTTCAATTCAACTTAAAAAGAATTACACAAGCAATTCAAAGTCTCCTTCAACTCCCATATATTTGCATTAGAGCAAATCAAATTAGAGCATTGATTTGGGAGTAGAACGCGTATGGATTGAAGCAAGCTAGCACCGTGCATTGGAATTTCTTTTTTCCCCTCCCAAATTCTTGATCTCCCCATCTAGGTATGCTTTCGAATTCGGGTGGGATTTGTATGTGTAGATTCATGCAATTTGCGGTAACTTTGCATAGAATTTGGTATTTTGTGTGGAATAGCTAGGATTTGTATGTATATCAAAGTGTCACACTATGTAGTTGCTTAATGTTCTTGCTTGACTAAAGAATTAACAATCTTAACATACTCTCTTGAAATTAAGAGGTTCACAATTACTTATTAGAATGCTTGAAAAAAGGTCGTGAACTTTCATAAATAATGTCGTGAACTTTCATAGAAAAGGTTGTGAACTTTCATAGAAAAGGCTGTGAACTTTCATAGATCATTTTTGGTTTAATAATTACTTTCATCATTTTTCGAAGTTCAGCACCAAATAGCACAATGAGTGCATTATTTGAGTTCTTTGTGAGATTGTGACTCTATAAGCGCATTATTTGAGTTTACTGTGAGTGTATGTAACTAGTTCTAGTCTTTAAGATTTATGGACATGATTATAAAATAGGATTTCAAAGTTAACTAGTTCAGCATCAAAAGTGAGGAGTACCGAGTATGTAAGAATGACAATAACATCACAAGGTACTTTCTGAATTTCAAAAAGTGAGGAGTGTTTTAAACTTTAAAAATTTCAGAAAGTGAGAAAAGTTTTAGACTTTTAGAATCTTATTCTCTTGCTTACCTAATATAATCATATCACATTTGACTAAAGCATGCTAATCCATAAGTACTTGTATATGGCTAGATTCCAATTTGATACAAGAAATGAATATTGGATTTATTTTATTTGTTTTCAATTGATGATTATTCTCATCATGGAGGTGGTTAAGTGGTTTGGCCCTTGTATTATGTGGTACGACCCTTGTATTATGACTATATTATCATTATTGATGTTTGTAAACAAGTACCTAGTCATATTAAAATTTGGGAATGATAGATCCTATTTACAAACAAAACTCTACTGAAATTTATACTTGATCTCTTGTATAGAATTTGTTGGTGTATTTACATTATCATGCATTATGGTTCCACTAGATTCTTACTAATTAAACTAGTTTATATTCCATTATTTTTCAAGTTTTCTTAAGAAAACATTGTACTTAGATGAAGAGCTTAGCAAAATTCGAGAAATTTGGGCGGAGTATTTCCTAACCACCAAGAGTGATTGCTAAGTGATGAGAAGTGAACATTATGGTATGTAATGGGAAATATGATATGTGATTTCCAATGTCAATCTAGTGATATATTATAAATAATTGCATAATTTTGTAAAGTATAATTTCAATCAATCTTGTGATATGTTCTTTGTTTGTATATACATTGTGTCAATCTATTACTTATGAAATATATATTAACCTCTTATGTTATGTTCTTGTTAATTAATTGGTAATAATATTTATATATATTATATATTTTACCATTTAAAATGTTTTTTACAAAAAAAATCTAAATCCATTATTTGCTTCGGTTCAAAGCAAAACTGAAGCACTTGACACATTAAGAGCTTTGGTTTTCCTTTGTACCAAAGCAAATAATGGTTTAGTATGGAGATTATTTGATGTTAACCAAAAATTAATTGCTTTGGCTCATTGGAAAACCGAAGCACTTACTCCATCAAAGTGCTTTAGCTGTTATCAAAGTGCTTTGGTTGTGCAACCAAAGCAATTGATGATTATTTGCTTTAATTTTGGAACCAAAGCAATTGTAGAATATTTACTTCAGTTCCTGAACCGAAGCAATTGCACCATTTCATAAGTGCTTCACCTATATAACCGAAAAAATAAGCAATTTGAACCAAAGCAATTGAACGATTTTCTACTAGCTCTTCCTCAAAGTGATCCTGTGTAGGGTGATACTCCAGATTAGATCCAACCCCCCATAGTGTTATCATCTTCATCATCTTCTTCTATCAAGGCCCCGCCCTTTCAAACTCATGATAAAACCTAGGTGAAGCAAGTAAACCTTAGGATTTTAGTTTTGAAAACTTTACACGATTCCCCTAAATCTTATTAGAATAATAACATAGAGATGATGGATCATACAACACCAAAAAACCACCACGATATAGACTTTCCAATCTACCTCTAATCAATCTATATGCATCATAACTAGAAATTAGGCAATTTGAAGTATTATGGCCTACCAATCCACACTTTTTATAAAACTTAAATATGCCCTCATACCTAATGTATATCCCCATAACTTTTCCATGATTTGAGGGAAGAAAACAACCCATAATAAGTGACTTAGACAAATAAACATGCATAAGAGCTCTACATTATGGGATTCTAGGAGGGAGATATGCATTATTCAATATTCCCCACAAACTCAAAATGTTGCAGAGCTTATACTACCCATTCACAATCAAGCTTACGCATAAATGAGCATTATTAAAATTGAGATTTCTTAGGATAACTAAACCTCTCTCTATGAAATGAGATGCCCATCAATTACCCTAGTTTAAAGCTCCTATGACGTGACATCACTTGGGTGAGAGCAAATAAAGCCATAAAACCGATTTTTTTTTATTTCTAAGCTTTTTTAAATTTTTTTTTTGCAAAAATAAGCTACTTTCCAAACTTATTTAAAAATAAGCTAATTTTACTTCGGACAAAAATCATTGCTCCAAGCAATGATTTATAAGAAGTTGGAATAGGGGAATGGAAGAAACGTGGGCCAAGGAAAATCATTGTCTTGGGCAACAATTTTCAGTTAGGAGAAAATCAGTCAGGGCAACGATTTTTCTTGGTTCGGCTTTCTCCTATTCCCTTAATACGACTTACTACAAATCGTTGTCAAGCAATGATTTTTATCTGAGCCTAAATTGACTTATTTTTAAACTACTTTGAAAAGTAGCATATTTTTGCAATTTTTTTAAAAAAGTTTAGAAAAAAAAATTCCATAAAACTGCCCTATTATTTGAATATGAATTGTTCCTTAGGTTTTCCACTTTGAATTTACCCCAACTTTCACCATATCTTCACTTGGGGCCTTGGGGGATTAGAACCATAAAATACACCTATGACGGATGAATTCCAATTCGGTTGAGCCCGGAGGCGCTCATGGGCAGGGGGAGACACCCAAACCCCCATATGGTTATTTCGCCAAACTAGAGGAGATTCCGACCATTTGGCCCTAACTTGAAAATTTAAAACAAAGAGACGAGCCAGAAGCAAACTAGGAGACACCTAAAGGACAACAAAAAGAAGAAACAAAAGAGACAAATTATAAAAAACATTAGAAAAGTGAGAATATTTAAGAACTGAACCGATAAATATTAAGAGTTCGTTTTATGTAAACCCCTATCAAACTTAGGAAATAGTAGGATTCACTAACCCTAACGACACAAGTAAGACAAATTTAATGAGCAAGACAAAGAGAGAATTAAATCTTGGGCATAGAATCGGAGTGAAGAGAAGATTCAACACCACGAATTGAAGTTTTGGGAATTAAAACCCTAGAAACCTTCTTATGAAAAGACTCTCCCACTTCTGGAGAGAAGATTTTCATCAATTGCTAAGTTTACTATATGAAAATTAGGTAAAATCCTAAACTAAACATTTTTCTGAGAGACTCTCTCCATCTCATATTAGTTGCTACATTTCTATTTTGACAGTCAAAGTTTAAAAACTTTGACTATAAATTCTAATTATATTATAACAAATAATATATTCAAGTGAGATTTTATTGGATATATCTCGATGTAAATGTTTAGAATATTAAGTTTTCATAATTTTTTATCTTACGAATTTTGAGAAAAAAATGTTTGAAGTTGTGTTTTAAAAACCGTAAAAAGTCAAATGTAGCAAATAAAATGGGACGAAAGAAGTAATATTTTTCACTTGTCATGTCATTTGTGATTCAAAGATTTGTTTGACACTGTTTTACTAAAATCAATCGCATGGTAATTAGTGTCGTTTCAATGTCCATCCCCAGCCTGCACTTAAATGCATGATTACTTGAATTATTGCAAAATTAATGCTTATCCCTTAAAAAGATGGAAATTATTGGTTGCTAATCAACTTATTAATTAAAAAGATGACAAGATAAAGGTGCTGAAGACATACTAATACTGCCACGTGTAGAGTAAAAATTAATGGGATGAGTACACGTTAACATGGCTGGCAGAAGCGAGCAGACCACCTCAAAATCAATTGGAGGCTATATATGCTTCCACGTGGACTTTATGATCACGCACTTAGCATGTGCTACTCACCTTCTAAATATTTTTAATAATGTTGTCAATCACTATTGCTAGTTGCTATTAATAGTATTATTCATTTTTTTGGTAGCTCTCACGTGCGACGAACTCATCGATAGTGTCTTTCGTTCTTTCTTTTTTGGCACAATAAATTTAGTATGGCCAAACAATTAGTTCATTGGTATAAAGGTTTTCAATACATCTTATCTCTAATTACTTGAATTATATATCAAAAATAATATTCCTGAAAATGCCCCATACTTTAACTTTAACATATATAATTTATAGTCTTATTAATTTTCTGTCTCATTAATTTTATTGAACTAAAACTTAATAAAATAAATATATGAAAATGAGACAAATTATTAGAGATGGATCGGAGGTAGTACTTAATACGTATTTCATCAAACTAAGTTACAATTATACTTTGTACTTGAGATTTACTATAATAATAGTAATTTTTTTTACAATAATTTTAACTTTAGATGGTATTGGCTGTGACAAGTCATACACTTTTATTGGTGATACAAACCTAATTTAAACAATTCCAAATCCGCTGACAAAACTTGTAAATGATTCTATATATTTTGTATATCTTACATATACATTAGTATACCTAAGAGTTATTTTTGTAAATCTAATATTATAATTTTCCAGCCTGAATATTAAAATGTTTACATCTTAGATTATAATTCTATACCGAAATCTTTATTTGTATACCTGAGACATTTTTTTGTATACCCGAAACCTTTATTTGTATACCTAATATCTTTATTTATATACCTGAAACCTTTATTTGTATACTTGATATTTTTATTTGTATACCTGAGACCTTTATTTGTATAAACGAGATCTTTATTTGTATATTTGATGTAATACCCCATATTTTAGACATTATATTAAAAACGTTTATATGCTAAGTTATATTTAAAATTAAATGTACATTATATATTAGCATTTTAAATAAAATTATTTTAAAAACATTTTAGTATAATTAAATAATTTAAAAAGTATTTTGGCCCAATTATAATTATGGACCACTATTTATATATTTATTTTATAATTTTATTAAGAAAATAATTTAATTTTATAAATAAATATTTAATTCCTTTATTATTTAATTAAATTCCCAAAAAATCCTTCAAAATATCCCGAGTATCCACTTTTATACTAAAATATTCTAGAAGATTTTAAAATAGCAAAAAAAATTCAGTTTAAGATATTTATAAAGATTTTTTTAATTTAAAACCGATTATGTCAAAAAAATCAGATATATTTACCAAAAAAAATTGCCCTTATCTAATCTTGGCTAGCTACCATAATTAGTATTTTAAAAAAATTTTAAAATTATTATTGTATTTATTTTATTCTAATTTAAAGGATAGTTTTAGTTGAAAAGATAATTTTAATTAAAAAACAATGAATTTAAAAAAAAAGTAAAAAATAATAAATTCTAACCGTATCATATCCTTTTGTCATGGTTGGTATTTAAAAAAAATTATTATTATTATTAAATTTTATCTTTTTTTTAACTAATTCTAATTGGTTTTTTTTAATTAAATAATTTTAATTGGTTAAACTATTTCATAATTAAATTATTTTTAAAACAAAAGATTTTTATGAAAATTGGAAGGATAATTATCATTTTAAATTCATACTTATCTTTTAGGTTTTTGAATTCTAAAATTTATCTTAATTTCTACTATAAATAGACCTTTAAACCTCACTTAATTCTTCACACAAAATCATTAAACCCTTTTTACTTCTTTTAAACTTTGTCCCTCTCTCTAGCCTTTTTCTCCATCCGTTCGGCCACCTTGCACCACCAACAACCACCAACCACCAACCACCGTGAGCCTCCTCTTTCCCCTAACTATTTTAATTGTTTTACAAATTGATTAGTTCTTAAATTTTTTTCTAAATTTAATTAAAATTTCAATATTTTATGCATATTATTGTGTTGTATTATGTTGATTAGTTCATGTTAATTGATAGGACGATCATCTTAGTTCCTAGGAAGTTCTAGAATTTAAGGTACGTATATATGTTAAATATTTTTATGTGCAATTGAATGTTTTGTTGAATTATATTGTGTTAAGATATTTTTATTATGTATTTTGCTAAATAAATTATAATTGAAATTTTATCCATGTGCCATTTTTTTAAATATATGTCGTTTATATATGATTATTTATTTGAAATTCTGATTATAAAAAAGGATTACATACATTTACCTTATTTTATTTAATATGTATCATGTTTCAAAAGGGCCGAATGACATTTGAGATTTAATAATTTTCAATGAGCTTTAATACTTAAAGCAAGGTCTTTGTATTTAAAGGAATTATAAAAGGAGAGTTATTATTATTATACGTTACCGCTTGATTTTATAATCACAGGTTCATGCTTCAAATTTCACTTGTTGGCAAATAAAAAGAAACTCCAAGGATAGATCCGTGATGTGATAACTAACTTGGAGGGTGTGCACACTTAGGATTAAGGAGTAGATATAAGAAGAGGAAATTATTTTTATTGAGTAATTTAATAATTCAATTTGTATGGGATTATTATAAAGAAAGGTTTAAAGTTTATTGGTTATAAGAAGGCATGTTTAAAATAAAGGCGTTTAAAAAGTCAAAGTATTTCTTTTAGCATGTATATGTACACAATGTTTTTTAACACTGACACATATTTTGTTATTTGTTTTGTGTTCACCCTACTTATCATTTATGGTGAGTAGGTTTGTAGGAATAAATGTGTATGAGAGCATTACATCAAGGGGCACATACTAGTTAGGAGTTTTCATAATTTTTCTTGTCCATCTTTTGCACCTTTGGATAATCAAAATTCATTTTTAATAAATAAATCAAGTTTTACTTCCGTTGTAATATAGTAATTAGTTAGCACAGTCGAAGCGTGGTTACACGTGAGGGTAATACCTACTAAAATTATTATTATTATTATTATTATTATTATTATTATTATTATTATTATTATGTGAGTAATTTGGAGGTGTTACACTTGAGACCTTTATTTGTATACTTGAGATCTTTATTTGTATACCTAAGACCTTTATTTGTATACCTGAAATCTTTATTTGTATATCTGATATCTTTATTTGTATACCTAATATCTTTATTTGTATACCTGAGACTAGGTATACCTAAAATTTAAACCCGACGGATCCTGGCCCTATGACTGAAAAACGGATCCGGGTACGAGTCCAACCATAATACCCGGACCCAGATCCGTTTACCCTTTTTTTTTAATTTTTTTTGTTATTTGTATGAGGCCCAAATTCAAACCCTAAATCCCTAACTTGATCTCGGCGACACTCTCATTTGTCTGGTACTCTGGTTGTCTATCTCACAATCTCACATTTTACTAGTCTCCAGTTCTCCACTCTCACGGTCTCACCTCAGTGCCACAACTAGGAACACCGAACACTGCCTTTGCCGCTTCTCCCTCTTCGCCACAACCTGGTCCGTCGTTTCTTGGGCCATTTGATTTTATTCATTTGTACTTTGTTGTTTTGTAATATTTGATTAGTTATATAAATTGTATTCAAGTATTGAACTTATATCTTTCGTTGGACTGTTGTAGTATAGCAAAATGTAAATTTATAAATTTGAAATTCAACGTTGTCACAAAAAATAGGCAAAATATGTAGGATCCGTTTTGGACCCATTTTGGATCTGGATCCTTACTTTTCATACACGAGGGATCTAGATCTGGATCTAGATCCATCATTGAAAAACGGATCTGGATTTGGATCCATAAGGACCCGATCTAGATCCGGTCCGTTGCCATTCCTACCTAAGACCTTTATTTGTATAACTGAGATAGTAAATTCAATACTTAAGACCTTTAATTTTATAACTAAAATCATAACTTGTACACGAAGGATTAGAACATAATTTCTACAAACTGAGATGATAACTTTTATTTCTTATATAGAAATGAATATACATGATGAATTAATTTCTATACCTGTGATCTTTATTTCTATATCTTACATATATATTAGTACATATCAAACATTGAGATATACAATTTTAATAATGTTATACCTTTTTTCCTTACCCTTTCTAGGTGCAAACCCTAAGAATTTTTAGTTCTATCTCGAATGACTCAATGTTTAACCTCAAAGCGTTGCCGTTCTTAGACCTTGACGTCGCCGGGAGGAGACTTGAATGACGTCATTTGAGATCACAGATACGATAATAGATGAGGATAATTTCGGCATAATACATCAGTGATGAGAATTGAATTGGTGGAGGTATTGGTGATGATCGAGTTTACGATGAGGAGATAAGAAGTCATTGTTGGCGGTGAGGAGGTGAGGCAAGAGAAAATTACGAGTCCTTTGTGAGGTTAGAGTTACAAACGTGAGCAAAAGGAAGAAGAGATTAGTAAGGGGTAAAGGGAAGGATGAGCAATCTTACTAAGAATTTGATGAGTCTGTCTCAATCAATATTTTCAATTTTAACTTAGGGGTAAGGAGATAATTAAGATGGAGGCAGGACCTAAGAATTAATTAGTTCATGGATTAGGAGAGGGACCAATACCTTTTTATATTTTTCGTAGGGTGGCCGACCAAGTAGTGATAAATTTAACCCATATTCCAAATTTCTGACAAATAATTTGTTTAATTAATAAAAAAATCAAGTTTGTGAGGTCCCTTTGAGAGATACGTATGGAGTAAGGGGTAAACTCGATGTTGAAGGGGGTGATAGATGATTCTAGAATACATACCTTCAAACTTGTTTTGCTTTTAACTCTATTATTTCACCACTATTTTTTGAATAGATTAAAATCTTGTCCTGATCAATTTTTTTTTTCTTTGACCTTCAACGTAAGGCTGAGATATGTTGGTACTTTGTTAAAACCTAATCTTATTTTCCGTCTCGATTACTCTCTTCGTCCTTTTTATTTGGTATAAATGACTTTTTACTGTTTTAAAGGTACAAATCAAAATATATTTTTCTCTCTCTAAATTCACAAGATAAAAAATTATAAAAACTTAATATTTTAAAAATTTACATCATAATAGCACCAAAAACACTTGAATAAATTATTTGTTATAATTATTTATAGTTAGAATTTATAGTTAAAGTTTTAAAATTTTGACTCTAAAAAATAACAACATAGTAAATAAATAGTAACCAAGGATTATGAAATTAAGAAGAGAAACAAATAAGAAGTTGTATTTTAATATATGGTTGTTTTATATATAATTATATATGTTGTGTTGTCCATCATCACATGTGAGTAATAGTAAAGTAAAATATTTTTAATTTCCAAATGTCTCGCTCATACTTTAAAAAAGTTAACGTACATACTTTTTAGGTTTCATATATATATGAGGCCACTTTTTAGTACGAATTAGTTACAAAAGAAAACAGTCAACTTAACACTAATTTAAAACAAAAAGGGTGTCCAAGTTACAAGCCTTATCCAGCAGGATTTATAATCCAACCTGGTAAGAAAACAACAGGCTGATCTGAAAGATAAAAAGCTGAGTCACAGTGAGTTAGTAATAAGTCAACACTATCGAACAGGCCATACACTTAACCTTCCTGTAAAGGCTTGTTGAAAAGGATGGCTTATTTTGTAGTTTACTGAGTCATCATGCATTCATGCTTAACAAAATACTTGGTTTGTGCTCTAAATAAATAGTGTTAGAGGTAATCAAATTCATTGTTTGAGTTGCACTCAGCAGCGTATCCAAACATTGTTCGTGTATATACAGTGGTAGATTTAGGATTTTCCACTTGGTGAGCCACAATCGATAATCAAATATGTAATAATTTTTTGTACCAAATTAAATGACATATAGTTTGTGTGTATCTCTTTACCAGTTTTTCTCATACGAAATAATACCATTAATTAGTACAAAGTACGAAGTGAAGTATTATGAATATAGTTTGTGTGTATTACATCATAGAAACTTGTGTGAGTTAGTCTTACGAATGTAGTTGTGGCAAGATATGTAGGGTTTAAGTTACCGGAATGATTATTCATCGTAACAAAAAATAAAGAACTAACAATTCTATTGCCTTTAATCGTTGCTTAGCCATGTAGTTGATTGGTGTTTGGGTAAAAAAGCATTAGACCAGGCTATGCAACAGGTATTCGATCGAAAGGATCAAATATTCCCCCTCTCTCGGGACTGTTGCCCCCTCTAGTTGCTTAGATAGATGGTGCTTGGAAAAAGGATTCTGGAAATTTGTTACGCGCTGGATGCGAGACTCATTGGATTAGGCAGATCTACGACGGGCTATGCTTCATTTGCCTTGCACTCCGAGGCTTTGGCGTTTCAACTTGCATTTCAATGGGGTTTACTTTGATTCAGATTTTAACGGACTCCTCTACTTTGATTTCAAATCTTCGTGCTGATACTCCGGACATGTTAGAAGTTGCCAATTCCATTAGGCAAATAAGTTAGTTAATTTAGTTCACTCTTTGGATGAAAAGATTAAGAATCTCATGCTCAAGATTTATCAAAGTGACAAGACTATACAAATTTGCAAAGACCATATGACCCATCTTTCTAATATTAGAACAAATGTTCAAGAATGATTTTTTGATTTGATGGATAGGAATGTAAAATTAAAAGTAGCCAATAATAGACTAAGGAGTGAAAATATAATGCTTAATGTGGAGTTGACTTAGTACAAACTTTTAAAATTTAGTCTCACCTTAAACATCATTGAAGTTTCAATTGACTGCTTTAACAAAGAACTTGAAGCTCTTAAAATTGATTTACAGAATACAAAAAATTCAAATGAAATGCTTCAAAAGGAGCTTGAGGTGTATTGTGGGGTTCATCGGGATCCTAGATTAGAAAACTAGTCACACAACATGGTTATAAAATCAAATAAAGTAATAGAATAAGACATAATTAATAACAACAAATAGAATAGAATAATAGAGAGAAAAAATATTAAAATTTGAATATAAAGTAAACCAAAATTTGCTGTTGACAAGGCTAAAGTACTGCTTCAAATCTAAGAGCTTGAATGAAATATAAGAGAATAATTAGGAATTAGAAAATAAGTGAGAGAAAACTGGAAAAAAATTTAATAAAACCTAATGAACGCCGTCCTCCAAACCTAGAAAAGCATTAAATTTATATACAAAACAGATGGGCCAAAATAGAAGTTGCGTAGAAAACCGGCCCAACAGAGGGGACTCGATTGTGTCTTCTTCTTAAGCTAAAATCAAGCGTAAGTGAAACCGTCTAAACGAGAAAGAACTTGACCGAGTGTTCTACACCCTCAATTGTGTGTCTTCTCTTTCTTCACTTTTTCTCCTGGAAATCACTTTCTGCCTACTTTGATGTATCCACTCGGTTGAGTCCTCTGCACTCTCGACTGAGTCTATCTGTTTCATACTCATATTTTTCTTCTTTTTTTCATCCTTAGTTTGGCTAGCGAATAACCATTTCCTATAGCTTCATGTTGCTTCATCTGGATTCCTGAGACTTTGTAAGATCCTTCGTTATATCTTGAACTCATTTTATTGGATCTTGAACACGTCCCGTGAGATCTTAAACTCGTCCCACGAAACTGAGTCCTCATGAATCCTGAAAAACATCACAAACACTATAAAAACTCGTGAACATATCATATAAAAGTAAATAAGCATAATTCGATTAAAAATAAACTAAAATGCAATTAACTACATGCAAATAGCCCTGACATACCATAAATTTATAAGTATAATTGAGACTTATCAGACCCAAATGCTCCTTTTAAATTAGCAAAGCTTAATAAATCGTGACTTCTTATACTTTAAATCTCGACCATCTATAGCCCCCTAAATGGTCCCTTCGAAATAGTAAGACTAGATTGAACCATGATAAACAATGCTTATGGCAAGTAAAGTTTACTGAGATAAGAAGAAGTAAAATAAAAAAGTAAAAACTAATAATAAAAGTATAAATAACTTATAAATTTTTAGAGTTCTAAATAGGTATCCATAACAATTTAATTTTATAATCTATTCACTTGTTGTACACTCAACGTTTGCATCTACAACATTGGATTACTCTATTCTTTATAATTATCATGTTTAACACATAGACTTAGCAGTTAGGTTTTTCTTTTTCTTTTTCTGACATAGAATAAAATTATAAAAACTAAATTACATCCAAAATATTATGGCCAACTCTATCTCGTAGCGACAAAGTCTTAGACAGAAACCTAGACCCAAACCAAAAGGATCGATACTCTTTATGGTTGTGTTATAGTGGTCGAATTTATAGGAGAGTGAAAAACGCAAGTGAAGAGGTAGAGTATTTGCAATTATACAATTTGATAACATTATTAAATTAGTTTTGATTTCTCTCTGTTGTTTTGAAAATAGTGTACCCCACGAAATACAAAAAGCATATGAAAAAATTTCAATATTAAACATTTGTTTTTGACATATATATATTTTTGTGTGTATATATATATATATTTGAGGTTTTAGTTTGAATTTCTTTTTTTATTTCTTCTTGAGATTATTAAAGATATAGAGGTAATTTTATAGACTTGTTTGTGTTGTGATTGATAGTTATATTTACTTGAATATATGATGAAGTGTAGCTATTAATCTAAACTAATAAAACTGAAATGATATATAGTTTAGCGTAGGATTATTATCGGCGAGATAATGAATTAGTGGTGTGTTGCTTGTATAGTGGTTGAGTGAGACCTTGTCGGCGATTGCCTTATCGGATACTAAAGTGATTGAGGCATGAAGTTGAATTTTAGGAGGTAGGAGAAATAATGAAATTTGCAAAATTTGTTTAAAAAATTAAGCTAGGAGCACCAACACAAATCATGAAAATGATAGTTATATCTATCTTACAAGAAAGGTCATAGATATGAAGATTGTGAGTGGCCATTATTTAATTTTTTTTTCAATTTTTTTTAGTGTAGTGGTTAGAAATACAGGTGAATTATATGAAGAGAGAGTGGTTTATTAGTTATTCTAATTTCTTATAATGTTTATAATTTTTTTTTCCTATTTTGAGTGTTAAATATGGGTGAAATGATATGAAGAGAGGGTGATATTTTTAAATTAAATAAATAAATAAAAAATTAGGATTTCATAATACTCAATTAAGAATTCCGATATCTCACGTTAACATATGACTTTAAATAATAATATAAGATTTTACATAATCATCTGCAATTACCTTTTTTGTTAGGTGATTTCATTTCCAAAAGTTTACAATTTAGTTATCCGAATAAGGTTAATTTTGGATCTTGAGTTGTAAATTATTTTTCAACACTTACTTTTCTCTGGTGGATGCCAGGTCTATTTTTGGATTGGATCAACTTTTGACATCTCTAGTCACCGCCATCAACCAACATTTGATTATATATATCTCACAAACATTAATAAAAAAATAAATCAAACCTTAACCAGTCGCCAATAGAAACACTCAATCAAATCAACTACAAAGTACGCAAAAATAGCCAATTATCAAACAAGGCCATCATCGTAATCTGCGGGAGGAAATAATTGAATACCGAAGAGAGATGGGAAATCCAAAAAATAAGTGGACCCCAAACGAAGAGCAGGCACTAAGAAACGGCGTCGATAAATATGGCGCCGGAAAATGGGTTACGATTCGTACAGATCCTGAATTTCATCGAATCCTCCATTCTCGCTCCAACATTGACCTGAAGGTCCTCTTTCAAAACTCTAATCTTACATTCAGTGTTTAACTGTTAAAGATTTGATAAAATTTATGTTTTAGCATTTACTTGTTCACGAAGTTATTTAAGGTTTTCAAGTATATATATAAAAATTCTTATTTTGAGATTTACAAAGTATATGATTTTGATAGTCGATTAATCAAATTTGTGGCAATTTTTCTGAATTTGTATTGGCTATTACAAACTGATGAATTACGTCTTTTGAGTCTATCGATTTACGTGACGCTTGTGGTTTTTAGGGTTTATAGCAAGTTTGTGCTTCCATGAAGAGTGTATATACGTTAATAGACGTACGTACTGGTGCCTCCGATTTCACAAATTCTTGGAATTATCAATTCAGTTAGTGCAATGTGTAAAGTGTGGACCGTCATTATATTGGTGATTTGTATGAAATAATTCGGTTCTTGGTATGAAATATTAATGGTTAAAAATATCACATAAAACGCAATCAAATAGAATTTTGTGCAAAAGAGGATACTTATGATTTGGTTGGGTAGCAATTGATTTTTCTTCGTTGGTTGAGTCATTGTTGCCGGTGAGTTGTTAGTATTGTGGTGTGAAAATAAGATAAGCTTTGTTAATTGGCTTACTCATTGTATAATCCACTTGCTACATCACACATCTGCTGTGTTTGATAGCATTACTCAAAATAGTCAAACATGATGTATAGCTTATTGTTGCACTGCTGACACAGGACAAATGGAGGAACTTGACGGCTCCAGGTCATGGCTCTAGGGTCAGATCAAAGGTGGCTCCTAGTCAAGGCTCTAAGGACAGATCAAGGGTTCCAAGGACGATGCCTAGTCAAGATGCTCCTGCTACTTCTGCTGTCCCAGCCCAAACTCTTACTGCTTTTCCTGTCCCCATTGCAATGGAGTCACCAGCTGCTCATACCAAGGATGAGTCCAGCGAGAGCTTATCTGAAGCAAAAGTTGATTTCAGGTACTAGCGAGTATCAAAGCTTATCGACCTTGTGGGTGTTAATCCGCTCTTTTGGCTTTTATTTTTTCCCTGGCCTGTAGCTATAACAAGCCAATTATACATGCTTTATTAGCTAATTAAAAGTACTTCGGGGTCGTATTCACAGGGAAAAATAGAATGATTATGTTCGAGAAAGTCCTAATTTATACATGATATAAATTTGGTAATTTATATCACAGGGGATAAAATCAAAAGAAAAAGAAATGTTTTATTGAACTAACGTGTGGAAACGGACATTATTATTGTTCGGAAATTCTAAAAGATGCAGAAGTATATGATTAAGGCCCATACGTAAATGACAACTTTATTTTCTAATATGTGAAAATGGTGAAATTATGTGCAACTTTATTTTCTAATACAACTTCATATTTTTTAAGTACAACTTTATATGCATATAGTACAGTGTTGATATCTCAGGTATATACTTTATTTTCTCAGGATCAAAATTAATATATAATATATAGGTGTTATGATCTTATAAATTAAAATTACTATATTTGAAATAAATAACAATATCAAGTATAGAAATAATTATTTTAGAATTAGAAATTAATATCTCAGATATAGGTGTTTAAATCTTAAGAATACTCAACAATAGAAATAACGATCCCAAATATAGAAATTATTATCTCAATCATATAAATATTAAACTTAAGTATAAAAATTATTTTCTTGAATATATGTATTTTGATCTTAGGAATAGAACTTGTTATCTCAAGAATATAAATAAAGGTGTTAGTATAGAAATAATGATCTCAAATATGAAATAAATCATCTCAGTTATATTTGTTTAGATCTTAGGAATAGAAATAATAATTTCAGGTATAGAAATTAATATCTTACATATAAGTGTTCTAATCTTATAAATATAAATTGTTATATGAGGAATAGAAGTTATCAACTACGCAATGGAACCTATTCATATACTTTTGAAATTTCCCCAAATAAAGGTGTTCTAACACCGTTAACTACAAAATGTTAACGTCCATGCACAAGAAGAGTAGAAATGTATTCTGTATGACCTTGACCTGACTGTTTTGCTTTTGTGATAGGTACGACAGAATGATCTTTGAAGCCCTTGAACAAACTAATGGATTGGATATTGGTTTAATTTTAGCCTATATCAAGGTGTGCTACACTAAATCCTTTGGTTTTACATCCTTTCTTCTTACTAATAGCATGGACTACATTCTATTTGCAGACCTTTTCTCCTGGTAAACCATATTTGTATTTGACATCCAGCGAAAGAGTGAAGTTAAAAACAACTCTAGAAAGGAGCCCTGTTCTTTAGTTATTAGCTATGCCATGCGCCTGTTTGACTTCTGCCCTTGTGACCTTGGTGACACTGCAACTTGTGAACATTTTCCCCGATTCCATATCGAATACGCTTCACAATATATTGAACATCCATTTGTTGGTGAGTAGTTTGACGCAAGGCCTCGAACAAGTCTAAGGAGTCTGAGAGGACTATGATTTCTCTGAAATTCCTACAGAGGGCTCATTCTAACACATAGAAGAAGGCTAGGGCTTTACTATGCAGGCAAAACTAGCTAAAGTTGTTGTCCTTCCACTACTTAGTGCACTTGTGGTTAAGCTACTAGAGGGAAACCATCCCATGCTAGTGCTTTTATCTTATTTGCACATGTGTAGTCTGTCTAGAGCTGAATGCTGAGACCCTCATAGTAGTGTTGGCCATTGGAGGTGGTATAGAATCCCAGAGAGAATTGCGGCCGTCGACTAGTGGTATCCCCTTCCAATTCCCACTAGATGGATTCTCCTGCATTGGAAGAGTTCGTTGGTGCTGAAGCACCGCGTCATCCTCCTGAATCCTGTAGCTAGATAGGTCACTGTTACATGCCTTCCATGCATATGCTCCACACGCTACCAATGAAAAGAGGAAGCTTGTGTGGTTACGCAGTATCTGAGTCATGCAGTAACTAGATGGTTTAACTAATCCACCCCCTAAGGGGTATGGAGTCATTGTTGTTGGAGTCAATATCCAAAAGGCTATTAGACCAAAAAAAGGTTTGTTTTTTGGCAAGCTCTAAATAAATGGGACAAGGTTTCCTCATGTTGTTTACAGACACTAGGAACTAGATATGAAATTTTGTTTAGCTAGATTAACTTTTGATGCGAGTCCATCGTACCAAACTTTCTACACAAAGAATTTCCATTTAGGAAGAATATCAAGGAGCCACAGAACTTTGACAAAGGGGTCCTAGTTATGGGGGGCGACTCCTATCCATCTCAAGTGATATGGTAGAGGATGTCAACTTCGAAGGATTGATTGAAGCTTCAAAGAAGGATGCTACCATAGGAGAGTTGTTGGCTTATGGAGACACAAATCTTCTAGGTGCATCAAAGGGGAACATTTGCATGTTCATGATAACATGCAAATGTGAATGAGGATTGGTGGACATGGGGAATAAGTTGGTTTTGCCTATGAGTTTTCTCCCATTTCATTTGATAGGGTTTTTCTCATTTTAGGCATAGGTGTGTTTTTAAACTTTCCTTTTTCAGGTTTTATGATTCTATAATGTGTGAAAGCCATGGAGGTGATGATTGATGGAAGGCTTTGATCAAAAGCTAAAATCTTTGAGTAATTTTTGAAGATTGAAAATTTTGACCAAGGAGGAAAAATTTTAAGACAAGGGGAGGTGCTTGTTACATTGAACGGTGCTTATTACATCTTGTCGGTGCTTTATTATAACTTAAGTGGCATGGCAAGTGACATGGCATGGGTATGGACGTGGCTACACACATGTGATTGGATATTTAGTGTTTTACTTATAAAAAAATAGGGTTAGAGTAGTTAATTTGTAATTTTATCTTTTTAGGTAGGATAGAATTCTAATTAAGATAAGATAGTGTTAGAGTTTTGGTAGGATTATGTAATAAATAGGTGGCATTATCCTATTGGTTATTAGGAGTCCTTTTAGAAGTAGGAGGCCTAGTCATAATATGATTGAAACTCTCAAGCTATGGGTATAAATATATGTGCACCCAAGCTTGGAAAAATGAGATTTGGAGATTCTTTTCTTTGTATTCTTCAATAAACTTAGAGAGTTTGTTGTTTTTCTTTGGGTGTAACAAAGAGTTGTGAATTGGTGCTTAAAGCTTTAGATTCACATAAGGAAGTGTAGGAATTGAGGGTGCTTTGCTTTAATCAATTCTTAAACTTTCGCCCTAGATTTTAAACCTTTGGTACTTAGCTTTAGAGGGTTTGATATCTAGTTCCATCCCTTTGTGTGGATTAAGGTTTCAATACCTAGATTCACATCATCAAGCTCTGGATAAAGGCATAATCAAACTTAACCGAGAATTTGAAGGAATGATGCGACTTCCAATAGAGTAAGTCCTCTTTATCTTTGGAGGGGAGTTTCATTGCTTGGATGGAGAAAGCATCAGCTTCTTCAAAGCTATTTATAACTTTTCACATTCCAATCATGAGAGTCAGGCCAAATGAAGTCTTTAACCAACCAGTTTGCCGTTGTCTGTAATCGGACTTGAGACTTGACTATGGAAATCCTACCATCCACCCAATTAGCATTACATACGCTAACCTTCTTCTCTTGACCTAATTTTCTATGCATAACCCTAACGAAAAATATTGTCAACCCTTGTAAATCCCATCATGCCAAGGGAATGCCCAGAAGATCGCTGAGGAGAGGGGCTTCTCGTCACAAGAGAGCAATGGTACTTTGCATTATACACCCTGGACACTAGAAGCTATGGGTTAGGGTGAATTCTACATAGATGTTTTATTATTAAGGCACTATTCAGCGTGGGGATTCCCTGTTTATGCAGTGAATTCGTCGGCTAGTGGATGAAGAGGCACTCGCCTAGAGAAATGAGAGACAATGGTATTAATCTTGGAGGCAATAAAGAACATATCGATCAAAATTAGTTGGCCGAGTGAGAGAGTGGGAAGGTGCCCCACGCTATTATTTTTTTCGCTATACATTCCTCTATTGGCTCGAAAAAGGCACCCTTTATCCCTTTAATATCAATAGGTACACCCAAGTGAGATATCACATTACTCACTTCCCCTGACTTTGAGAATGTTCATAAGTTCCTCTTTATTTTCCTGGTCAAATCAACATTTCGGCTAAATTTCACAAAAGATTGAGAGATTAATTTGTTGTCCTGAAACTGTACAAAACCTGATAATGACTTTGTTCACTTCCTCAAATAAAGAGATAGATGCTCTGTAGAAAAGGATAGCATCATCTGCAAAAATGAGGTGGCTAATAAGATGGGCCCTCCAAGAGACTTTAAGGCCGTAGAAGAGTTTTAGGTCCAGACTCATCTACAACATACTAGAGAATAAAAACAAATAAGGGGACAAGGGTCACCTTGACAAAGCCCCGAGCTAGGCTTAAAGTTGTGAACCTAAGACCTTGGGAAGAAGTATCCAATAAGAATTTTACCAAGGAAGTTTCAATTTACTCTATTCTAGGCCTTGCTCATGTCAATTTTGATAGCCATGAAGGATGGGCCTTTCTTTCTCTGGTTTATGCTGTAAATAAGCTTGCGACTAAGTAAAGTATTATCCGTCATTAATCTATCTAAGATGAAGACATGTTAAAAGTGAGAGATTATACTTGGGATGATAACTTTTAACCGGTTGACCAAGCACTTGGAAAAACACTTATAGATGATATTACATAAACTAATCGGTCTTAGTTGACAAGGAGCAATTGATTCCATTCTTTCAAGAGGAAAATGGTGTCAAAGAAACTTTGGTACCCAGAAGTTGTTGAGTCACCAACCACATCCCAGTGAGTATGATATAAATCAGCAGTAATACCAACCACATCCCAATGAGTATGATAGAAATGGCGAACATGGCCTGCTTAATCTCTTGACGTGAGCCTCTCCTCCATGTCGGAAGCCAAAATTTGAGGAAGACAAAGCTCCTACAAGATGCCATCAATTCGCTGCGTAAATTCCTCACTTTCGTCGCCTAAGCTAGGAAGACCTCCTGTAGGGAGGCAATGATGGCCTCCAAAAACCGCTCCTTGACCAGTGTGCCAATGGCCATCCCAATCTTTTATTATCACTATCTCATTACATTTTTGCCTCTATTTCATTCTTACATAAATTAGTTTAGATGTCGTGTCCCCTTTACACACCAGATTTTACTCTACTCTTTGTTGCCAATAACCTAGATGTAGATTACAAAGGCTTAGTTGGTCCTGAACATTAGCAATGTATGAACTAACTTAGGCCCTCAAAGAAACATTGCTTCCTTGTTTTGATAGATTGGATGTAACTTCCCTCTAGTTTATACTATGAAACTTCTTGTGGTCAAAATATCACCTCTTAAGTTTGTACTTGATAGAATGCAATCTCCTACTTAGCACAAATATTTGGCTTCCAACCAGAAAGTCATCCTATCTAGGTTCCCTTAATAAGGAGTTTTGTTTGATAGAAACCTAGACCCCAATTCTCTAGTTGGTAAGGCCAATTCTTTCCTTTGCAAAGACAAGAGGACTTGAACAAAATAACAACATGGTTAGAGCATAATAAGGGTTAATTGACTATTTTACTATTCAAGAACATCTCCATCCAGTCCGAAATCATATAACCCCTATCCAACTATTCCATGAGAAGGTCGTCATGAAGTTGTTTATTTGACCAAGTATATCTAGTTCCCAAAAAAGGAACTTCAACTAAACTTATAGCAACTCTCCACCTTATAAAATCCATCCAATCCCTAATGTTAGGTGAGACACCTATCTTATCTATAGAGTATTCTACTTGGTTCATATCCCCTACGACTAAGGATCTATTATAACTTAAAAGGATATTTTTGATTTCCTGCCAAATGAGAGGTCTATTAGACACTATAGGTTCCCCATAACAAAAGAGAAAGCTAAATACCCTTCTATAATAATCAATAATATTACAAAGCATAATATGCTTTTAACTAAAAAAAAAGACAATAAAGGGAGTCCAACGAACCACTCCTAGCCCACCTGAGGACCCAACCATATCAACCTCAACACAAAACAATGGTGGGTTATTACCAAACATTGATTTAACCTTACCTATAGTACACTTAGTTTCATAAGGAATAAGAAGGAGACTTGCTCTTAACAAACCATTATAAGGGAATTGTAGGTTCCACAAAATCATCCTTATGGGTGGGTAGGGGGTTGTGAAGAGCCAGCCACCCCCAACATTCTTTTCCCACTAAGATCTTCAATAGGCCCCTTCCTAGACTTCTTAACTTTGAAGCTATGGCGAGCTAAATCACACTTCCTCTTACCACTCCATGAAGCCCTATCAAAACTTACAACACCATGCCATTTGATGTTATATACTGTTGCCATGTCAAGGTTTGTAATGGCTTTCCTCACATGCTTCATTGCTTCCCCATACCGCCTCCACAAGCCAAACCCTCCTTTAGTTTTCCACTATTAGAACTTCAACCTTGTTTTCTTCATATACCATGCATCGTTCAAGTCACCAAGAATCCTGGTAAAGTCCACCAAAGTAGTGTAGCCCAAGATCGATCCCCATCTGCTCTTTTTCCCCATTAGGTCCTTCCTACTAGCATCTCCATTTCCATTAGCTTGAGAATTATTCTAGGAACTTTAAAGTTTTACTCTTCCCATGGGAGACAATGAAGACGACTATACCTGCATCAACTTTTGATCCTTGCTGAAGGTGTAACCAAAGTCCTTAAGAAGCAAGCAAAATGAAACTGAAATTAGGACGAATAGAAGTTTTAGGACAAATATGTCCTAGAAAGGGGCTAGTGTAAGAAGAAAAGTTATTCTTATGGCCAGTGCTTCCACTATGGGAAGTGGAGTTATTTTGCTGGAGGTTAGAAGACACATTTTGCCTCTGCTTGCAACTTGTCTCCCATATAGCTGCATAGGAATGGTTTTCCCACATGTTTTTAGTAATTATGGCTTGAAAAAATTCTCTCTCAGCCCTTCAGATTATGGGAGCAAACTAGTTAGGTTGCATCATAAGTTCAACTCTAAGTTAGGATGGAAATCAAGGGCCTCTACAATAAGCACTTCCATAAAATGAAGGACAATTATAAACATGACCATGAGATTCTTCAAACTGAGCATCCATGTTAATTTCCATGAATGAACTCAAGACAGGCTCCCTATCGTCATCATGCATCTCAACCCCAAGTATCTGCGATCTCTCTCTTGCCTTAAAGGTAGAATCCTCAAACCATGGTGCCTTGACATGAAAATATGGTATTAGAATATAGTTATCTAACTCCGTTTTCACAAGGAGAGCATGGGTGTACCCATAACACTATCTTTTCAGGTTCAAATGCTCGCAGGTGAAGGAACTATTAGCATTAAAGTTAAAGGGCAGGTAAGGAGCACAAGGGTCATCACTTCTATCAAACATACCTTCCCTTCCTTCTTCAAGGATAGGTGAATCAACCTTTGACTTACCCTTTAAATTAGCTTGAAGATTGATCTTTACTGGCTACTCGAAGACCTCTTCCTTGTCAGAGGTGTTGTGAAGCATCTAGGAGAAGTGGTCCTTGGCATGGAAGAAGTCTTATGAGTCAACTTCAGCACTTGAACTTATGTCATGCATGTAAGTAAGCCTAGAATAAAAGCCGTCATAGGCATAATGGAGCTTTGAGTGTTGGTCTTGGTAATGATCCAATTCCTTGAAATTAAGGCGCATTTTTCTCCCACTCCATCTATCTGGGATCCTTATATTTTGTTTGCATATTAAGGGACTGTAGAAGTGCCATAACGAATCTTTATGCCTATATCCTCTAGCTTTTAAAGCCTTCTCACTTGCAGCCTTCTCCTAGCTCCATATCATAACTTCTCAAGCTGTATTGCCTAGTGTAATGCCCACACAACCACAATTTTATAGAATTTATAGATCACCTCATATCTGAAGAACACCTAAACCACAACTCCTTTCTTAAGAGGAATAAAGCACCATGGAACAAGAGGCTATGACAAGTCTAAATGAAGTTGGACACAAGATTCTAACTATTGGAAGGTTGATTCCATCATGGTCTATAAGCTCAACATGACCCACATGCTTTAAAGTGTTAATGGGCCAATCCATGTGAAGACAGCCCAAGGGTAGTCCTGTCACCCTAACCCAAATTCTATCCATATTAAAATTAATATGAAGAGGGACAGTGTTGTGCATTGCACTTGTCTAAAGGTGAGGATAAATCATCCTTCAAGGATTGTAGAATGTCTCCAAATGGCCATCCAAATCCACCTTGGAATAACAATAAAAGATAAATAAATTCCCTATTCTTTTGATAAAAATCTCCCCATTTGATTTCTATTGGGTATGGACCAATTCCTGGATAATGGTTGGAGATGGAGGGAATGCAATATCCCTAAAGAAAACCCCTAGGACGTAGTAGCCCCAATCTATGGTACCCACTGTACTAGTGTTTCTAGGTGGGGTTAATGAGGATCCCCATTATAAAGAAGGTAGTATGGCTATGCATAGGGGATAATGAGGAAATAAGATGGGAAGAAGGAGCAAAAGGCAAAATACTATATAAAGGGAGAGCCGGAAACCCTAGAAAGGGGGAGAGGGAGAGGGGAGAGAGACACTACACTAAGCTAAAAATATCTAGTATCCAAGAATGGTAGCCAATCGGGGAAACATTGCGTCCAATAGGGAGAATAGAAAGAACCAAGAAGCCTTGACACAAGCAAGAGCACTAATTGGGGAGAGATAAAATAATATTGGAGACATTGCAAACTATTAGGAAACTTGAAAGATTCTGGTTAAAAAGGAGGTACTTTAATTTACTCCTTCGATGTTGATTGGGTAGTAAAAGACTGATGGGCTTCTAACTCACTGAAGGAACGAAAAACTCTCCGTTGAGAGAAAACTTCTAAAAACTATAGAGAGAAAGAACTTTCTTTGGCAAACCATCTTGGTGGCTAATCTTTGAAAGGAGATTGTGTCAACTGTAGGATTAGTTGAGCTTGAGCTCGATTAAAAATCGTTTCAAGTATGAGCTCAAAACCATTTTAAACTCATTTAAAAGCTAAATAATCTTAATTATACCCATATTGGGAAAATAAGAAGGCTAACTTGAAGCTTTAATAAGCTTAATTTATTTTAATAATCTTTAATAAGTTTTACTAAGTTTTAGCTTTAATAGTTAGATTAGAAAATTGCTTCATGCCATCTATCATTTAATTTTTTTCCCAATGTGGGATATTGAGTTTAAATATAAAACTCTCTCCGACCATCTTTCATTTTAAACTAATTTAGGACTTTGATTTGCTATATATAAAAAATTCAAGCTTTTTGAGTCGACCTTTGATTTGCTCAACTTGGCTCGTTAATTATCGAATTGAGTTTGATCTTGAGCCGAGTCCAGTTGAGTTGAGTTTTGACTGAGTCGAGTTCGAATATTTTGCGGGTAATTCAACTAAATAAGTCTCCCTAGTCAACTGTCTCAATACAAACCCTTTATATTCTAGAAAATTATATCTGTTTTTGAACTGTTGATTCATGAATTCTTATACGAGTGTCGAAATTTGGTATAGATACAAGAATTTGACATAAGATATTTCACATTGTTATCCATTTAAAGTGTAGAAGATAAAATTTGGTAGATTTATTGACTTAAATATATACTTCCAATATTTAATGGGTTATTTGGGAAAAAATATTATGCAAAAGTACCAATTTGTATTATTATCTTCTTTATATGTGTGGGTTATTCTCTCTACTATTGTGAAAGAGAAAACTGATATAATAGGTATTGTGATTCAATTAAACTAAAGAGTTATGCCTGAAAAAATTTAACAAACGCACTATTTGTAGGATGTCTGAGTTCTTTACTATGATGAAGTCTTATGTCAAACATGTGATATTTATTGTCTCTAAGATGTATTATAATGCGAGATCAGTTGATCAGGTTATTTGTTGGCCAATTTTGCTCTTGGTTATTTACCTCGAAATAATTATGTTTGGTTTCAATGTGTGTGACTTCTGTAATCTTTCTTCCTTCTATTGCCTCTAATGACCCTTTCGGTTTCTGAGTACTTTTTGCTTTGTGATAGTAACTGCCCATATGTAATCAGTTATGGGAATTTTTTTAACCTTTTTTTTCAAAGTAATTCGAGAGAAAATCCCGTTCTCAAAATATTTCGAAAAGTAACCCTGAGGCTAGGTTTGGATGAAAGTCGCTGTCCAGGACAGCGACTTTCGCCTGGCTGAGTACTTGGCCCAAATCAAACTCAAACCCTAAATCAAACCTCAAACGTAAACCAAATCGTAAACAAAACCTCAAAACACAAACCAAACAAACCAGAGGCCTCTATTTGAATATTTTTATAAAGTTCGACAGAGTTTCCTCTATTTATGGACTAATCCCAAATTTATCCATATTGGATTCAAAACTTGTCGCAAACAAAAACATATCGGATTCAATATCCAATACCAACATAAAACCAAATCCGACACAAACATCATATCCAAATATGTAGTTCACCTATATCTTGATACATTGTTTAATTATGGAAATACACATAATAAAGAAAATTCATTTATACAAATATATTAAAATCTCCGTATATACATAATGAATAGCATACATATTTATGTACAACGTTCATGATAAAATGTAAAGATATATACATCTACGCCTAATAATAAAACTATGAGTCAGGAGTGTCAGCCTCTTCAATGTCATATAATTGATGGAACGGAGTGCTCTGACTCTGACTCTGTTGTGTAAAATCACAACCAAACTAGCCCATAATATGAGCCCAAGGAGCCGTAGGAGATCTGTAGGAGGATGTACCCTGAGTGTTGTGGTAGGGGACCAACGTCATCTCCATAGTGAATGGTATGTCGGGGTGGGCCTGGGAATACAAGGCTACATCGTGGATGTCCTGTATAGTAGCGGAATCTCAAAATGGTCGAAGTCGTCGTCTTTGGCTAATAGAGACCATCCCTTTGTCGCACAACTCCTTGACTCGATCAAATTCCTCCAGAAATTTGTGACAAACCTCGCCACAATAATCACTGATAGTCATCAACCTGTCCATCTGAAAGAACAAAAAAGTTAGAATTACAAAGCATAACATAATAGAATCAAATAACATAATTAAAAAGGGAATCAGACCATAATATATAAGGGAATGTACACAGGTGCATAATCAACAGGTGCCTCCTCTTGGATGGCCGATGGGGATATATGATGCCTCGTAATCATCCAGTACCACATGAGGTATGGATCATAGAAGCCCATGGTACCCTGAGATAAAATACCGTGGAATACCCTTTGAAGTCGTGTATCCCACTGCCCAATCCACAGTAGATGTTCTATCTAATCCGTTCCGGACTTCCCCCGATGATCTATATCATGGAGATGGTCACTAGTGTCATCCTCAGGAGGCACCTCCCGTCGAAAAACGAATTGTCGAGCGACGCGACTCGGCTAACGCAACTCTACGATGTCGTAGCAGATGAGTGGCACAGTCACTCACCACTCAACCTTGTCTCTTAGATGTGTTGGATACGGATCCCAGATCATCTTCTAATACAAACAATAACATCAATAATTAGTATACATATGTACCGACGTACATCAAAATAATACAACAGTATGTTAATTACCTGATTATCGCTCATCCTATCAAAGGAGTCTTTGTACACCTTCACCCATGTGGCGAGGTGAATAAGAGTGATGCGCTCGACCAACCACCTCAACCCATATGGCTCTCTCTCGGCGGGCTCCCCTGGCTGAATGAATGCCAGCACGACTCCCTAACCCTCTGCCACTCGTCGCCGCCGCGTAGAAATAGCTGGACAACATAACGAGATGTGCTCTAAGGCTCACAACTATAGGTAAAAACAATTTAGAATGAAAGTATTCATTTGAAAATAAATGAAATCAACGAGTAATAATGGAAGACTAACCTGAAGAATGACCAGTGGCCCTGCAATATCGGTAGGAACGACCCTGCCCCTCATCATGACTGCTCAACACTGATTCTGGTATAAATGTGCTAGAGTTGCACTACCCCAGCTGTATGAGCTAATGGTGGCCCACCCTTCATCAAACAATAACAGGTAGATGGTCGAGATCTCGCTCCCAGACTTATCTCCAAAAAGTACAGTGGAGACAAGTACCCAATAGTATAATCGAGCATATAGCTCAATAACATAATCTGCCGCGTCATCGTCTTGGAGATCGCTGAAGGTCTCGCGTAGCCAGGTGAGCTTCACCGCGTTCCCCTTTACAGCAGTGTTCGGGACCTCTACATGGAAGATCTTCTCTATCGTATCAGCTGGAGAAGGAGCTGGCACTCCGGTGACTAGATGACCTGTGATCAGTAAGCCCGTTAGGATAGCCACATCTCGCAGTGTCACTATCACCTCTCCAGGCAGGTGGAACAAGTGTGTCTCCTACCTCCAACGCTCGGCTAAGGCGGTGATGAGTCTGCGGTCTAGGCGTAGCTTCCTAAACACGTGTATACCGATCAAGTCGGTCATTCTGAGGTAGGCCTCGATCCTGTGGTCCGACTCCCAAGGGAACAACATCTCATAATGTTGGCATGTAAGCGACGCTGATGAATCGATTGTGCCGCTCCATAGAGCAACGGAATGACGCCTTGCCTGTAAATAAAGGATCGATGTATCGAGAGGGTCTGGGTACGCCATCCTGCAATTCAAATAAGAATCAAAATCATCAATATTAGTCATACTATAGAGTCTATAGGGATTAAGTGAAAATAACCATGTAGTCGTAAGTGCATTAGTAAATCAAAATCATTAATATTAGCCTCTTACATTGGTTAGGAAGAGTGAGTATTTAAGACAGCTGCGTTGATTATGTCCAGTTGAATGACAAACACTACGAGTCATAGATCAATTGGTGTTGTCATCCATTTTATTTCTCAATCTCTTGGACCTTGGACGACCCTTAGGTCGAATCCTGCTCTCGTCAGCAACTAATCTAGGCCTTGTGTATAGCCTCCATCGAGTCATATCGTTAATAGGCTGTAGACGGTGTTCATAGGTATGCAAATAACTACTAGAAGTGAAATGATCATCAACAAACGCTCCCTCAGATATATGATAGTTTAAACAAACAGCTAATACATGCGAGCAAGGGTAGTGGTACACCAAAATCTTGTTGCAATTACACGTCACAATCTCGAAGTTCACTGTGTACTTCTTACCACCCTTATGCCTCGTCCTATCACCCTTCCTAATAGTTACCTTGTACAAACCTCTGGTGATATCAAATGGTTCAAGAGTATGATATCTAGCTTTGCTTATATTTTGCTCAATCTTGTCCATGATGTAACTGGTGTAGGGAAGATTTGTTGTGGTTCGTTGTCTCGCGATTTCTCTATGCTTAACAATCCACTTTTTCACCCGATAAAATATTAACTCTACAATTGTAGTCATTGGCAAGAATCTAGCACCTTTTAACACACCATTAAACACCTCAGCCATCTTCGTTATTGCGTAGCCATACTTATGCCCACCATCATGTGCTATGGACCACTTCTCAATAACCATATCACCAATGTAATCAGCTACATCTAAAGAGATTCGTGAACTTTATTTATGCGATCTACTGCACTTCGCTGCTTTGCGTTGGAAAGTTGCCCGAATAAATGCTTCCTTAACAAATGCATTCTTTATGTGCGTGTTCAAGTTCGATGCAACATGTCAGATGCAAAACCGATGATATGCATTGAGAGGTGTCCACCCACTATTTTGCTCATTCATGGCGGATACTGTTCCAGCATGTCTATCTGAAATGACACAGAGGTCTTGTCGACGAGTGACATGATGCCTAAGACAAGCCAAGAACCAAGACCAGCTATTTGCATTCTCTTCTTCAACTAGGGAAAAAGCAAGAGGAAATAACTGGTTGTTACCATCAACATCAATCGCAGTCAGTAGTTTTCCTAAGCACTTCCCATAAAGATGGGTACCGTCAACGGAAATGACTGAAAACCATCTATGCTTGACTTGAAAGCCTAGAATACTCTTTTGAAGACATTGATTCCAAAATACTGGAACTTGTTACACCATTCAACAGCCATACCTAGATGAGAATCTTGCAATGCTTGCATAAAATGTGGAATTCATACACTCCTTCAAATAACTCCCAATTAAGGGCTAACTCAGGTGCCTCGCAGCAGAATTGTGCATGCCAGATACACAAGAATATGAATGTGCACCTTTGTAAGTGATAATGGTCTAATACGGTAACTACAAGTTCTTCCTACGTGCTTGCAGTCTCCAACCATATCTATTCTTACATATCAACTCAATGATGCTTCTATTTGATTTATATGTCGTGTATGATTGATTTGTACGAATGCAAAACAACTGAATTACTTCGATGAGTTCTATCAAATTCCATGTTCTTAGCAAATTCACCTCCTGAAGAAGTCCTTGGTATTGCCAACATTCTCCATGAGTTGTCATCTCTAAAGTCAGGGATGTTCCCATAGAAAAGGATAGAAGACACGATCCCTTCCCTGTCTACTTCTCCTTCTACTTCTTCTTTGAGATCTTCTTCTTCTTCTACTTCTTCTCCTTATGATCCTCCAAGTACTTCCTTCTCCTCATCGTCTCCTTATTCTTGAACTCGTTCTTCTTCTTCACCGTAAGCAGAAGAAACACAAGCCTGATTCTCATTGACAACTATATCATGATCCCCATTATCACTTCTTATGTCACTAGTTAACTTGAATTGATGTGAAGAACTACATGACATTTCTAGATTGTGATCAGAATTTTGAGCAATTTAGGGAATTTGATGATTTTGGAGAATTTGAGGAATTTGTGAAACATTCCAGTTTAGGTGTGAAGGAGAAGGTTGTATATGTAGTGTTTGAGTATACATTTCCATTATATTTGTGTATGAAGGAAACAAAGGCTTTGAAAAATGTATTTGTTGTTGCGAGTCAACACGTACTTCATCAACATATATTTCCATAGTTGTATGGGGATAATCTCTATGACATGACCACATGATTTTCATTTTATACTCATCTTTAAGTGGCATGGCTACTGATGTAGTCTTACTTAGAGGATGTTTCATTTTCAAACTCAATTCAACGAGTTCGATCATATTCACACATATTGTACACCATATCAAGTAACTGATGGAAGGAGGTATCATAACTTGCCATAATAGATATTATATTACCCCCTTTGTACTTTACCATGTCATTCTCCTCAACAAGAATTCCACCCCAACGATGTATCAAATAATGCAATTGATTATCTATAACGCATACTCAGTCACACCGAACTAACCTTGTGTTCAAGAGAATACACCATAAAAACAATTAAAACAAACAAATAAGAATTTCTATAAATTTTGGCAGAGTTTCCTCTATTTTAAGGACTAATCCCAATTCCATGTATACTTTATCAACCCTGTCACAATCTAACTTCAATATCCATATCCAACACCAACACAATAATATCTATATCCAACACCAACATAACATAACATTAATACCTATCAAAGTTTTAACTTGAATAGTTTAAGAAAGTAGTTTATCTAACAAAGCTTATTATCACTCAAATATGCATTACATTACTCCATATCACCAAACTTTATTTCATTTTTATTGTTGCTTAACCTTATTTATAAAATAGGGAAATTACTTTACTCTTTTTTATTATCTCAATGTCTACATCCTCCTAATTAAGGGTAAACTACTTTTTTGTTTAGTTCCCCTTATTTCAGACTAATTACACACTTTAAACTTGACAAATTAAACAATTAATAGCTAAAATAAACAACAATATACAATAAACAACTAAAATAAACAACAATAAACAGTATACATCAAAAATCAAGAATAAGTTTACCAATTCTCATTTATGAAACAAAATTAGGGAATAAAGTGAAAAATACCTTATGAGTTGTGGAAGACAGAGTTGCACATCCAAGTCGCCGGAGTTGCGCCGCCAAGCCGTTAGAATTTCGCCACCAATTCGCTAGAATTTCGCCGCTTGACTAAGAATATGTATGTGTAGAGTGTGTGAGAGAAAATTAGGGTATAGATTTAGGTTTATGGTAAACAAAACTATGGTAAAAAAAAGGGAAAAGGAAGCATACATATCGGAGCGCCGCCAAAAGTCGTCGTCGGTGAGTGAGGAGGTGAGGAGTGAGTGATGGAGGTGGGTGGATGTGAGGAAGGAGGGAGGAGCGATTGAGGAGCGTCGAGTGAGGGAGGAGGAATTAACGAGTGAGATCTATTTCGGGGTTTCTAGGCAAGGTCATAGGCAATTAAAGTCGCTGCCCCGAACAACGACTTTCATAAATCATGAAAGTCGTTGTCCGCGGCAGCGACTTTCAATTTCCTATGACCTTGCCCAAAAACCTTCTCCTGGCCTTTACTCAGCTCAAAGTCGTTGTCCTAGATAATGACTTTCATCTGAACCTAGCCTCAGGGTTACTTTTCAAAGTACTTTAAACACAGGGTTATATCTCGAATTACTTTGAAAAAATGGTTAATTCCAGTTATGGTGTTTTTAAATTCAACATATAGACCCAAAAGCTAAAAATCTCATCACATACTCTTTTCGTCCCTTTATATTTGCTCCATTTCTACTTATAGAGTCAAAATTTAAAAGTTTAATCACAAATTTTCATCATGTTATAAGAAATAATGTATTCAAGATAGAATCTTGTTGAATGCATTTCAACATAAATTAATTTTTTGAATATCAAGTTTTCATAATTTTTATCTTACTAATTTGGATATAAAAACATTTAAAGTCGTATCTTGAAAAACCCTGAAAAGTCCAATGAGGCAAAAAAATTAGGGACATAGGTTGTATCATGTTTAATTATGTATTCATTTTGAAGGTTCAATGAGCACACAAGGGGGGGGGGGGGGGGGGGGGGGGGGTGAATTGAGTGTTAAGTAATCGTTGGCAATTTTTACTTCTTTTCGGATTATGTGTAAGGAACCAGTTGTGCTGGTTCCCTTATGCAGCAGAATAAAACAAGGCAATAAAGAACACCACAGACTTAACGAGGTTCAGCCAACTCTGGCCTACGTCCTCCTATTCTAAGTCCTTTATTGATCTACTCCGAAAAATAAAGATAAAGAACACTCTACTGTTTCCCTACTCCAGGAACCAGTAAACCCCACACTCTACTCCGAATGTGCTTTAAACTTACCCTCGTAAGTTCCTAGTGTGTTTGAACTCACAAACACTCACCAAGTCTTCAACCCCTCTGTCAAAGACTTAATACAAGATCAAGAACTCTCTAATGATCTAACTCTCAAAAGTCAAATAGAGAAAAACGTTAAAACACTATTATGCTCTTGTGTATCACTTAATAATTGAATTAGTGCTTTTAGCTCTCAAAGATCAAACTCTACTAAAAATGCGTGAGAGCTCTGTATTTGATTATTCAGAGCAAGATGTATTTATAGGTTAGTTGGCTAACCCTAAAATCATGCATATAAGATATATATACGATTTTAGGATAAGTATTTATCCTAATTGATTTGATCACAAGATAAGATCAACTTAGGATAAGATACTTCCCGGTTTTTAGCTAACCAAAAATATCATCTTATCTTTTAGCTGCTTAGATATATCTTAAATCAATATATTTCGGAAAATATCCTTTTTGTAAAATCTTTGTAAAAACCGCAGCTTGAATAATCTGTTCAGTTAACCTGGTTCCCTGACCTGGTTCCCTGAACTGAATATGTTATGAAATTTGTTCCAAACCTTGTACCAAATTTCATAACGATATTTAATATACTAAAAGCACTTTATATACTCAATTATATAAGTTGTACTATGGAGCATTTACATGAAGATCCTAAATAACTCTTCGAGTGTAGTCTTCCTTCATGCATTCGTTAAGTCTTGAAAGCTTCCATGAATGAACTAAATTATTGACCAAGGACCTTCCTTTAAATTGATCGAAAGTCCTTTCAAGCTTCCAATCTTAGAAATCAACTTAGATGCATAGCTCATTTATCATCTAGTTGTTCCCTGTATAAAGACAAGTTAGTTAAACAAATATCTCATATAAATAATAACTTATCTAGGGAAACAGTGTTCTATTTTAGCTGGTTCCCCAACTGTATTGAACACTTTCAAAGACCTGTTTCCCTTAGCTGTTTGTCATCATTCAAAACTGTCAATCAAAGCCTAAGGGACTCAACAAATTCCCCCTTTTTGATGATGACAAACATTTGAAGTTTCTGCACCTGTGAACATACTCAAAAGAAAGTAGTCAAAAACTTCAAGAACTCAAGACTCAATGGAACAAGTCAGTTAAGCCAACTAGTTCCCTAAACAGAAACAGAAAATAAGATAAAGACTCAATCTAAACTAGTAAAGACTCTAGGCTTCAACTTCAACTATTTTCCCCCTTTTGGCATCATTAAAAAGATATGCAAAAGTAGCATCTTATGCATAAAGTAACGTGCTAAACCATCAAATGGCATCAACCATTATACAAATAAAGTGCTGCAAAAGAAGGTCAGAATAGTCAAAGTCAAGCCATGCCACCAATAAAGATCATAGTTTAATACAAACCAACAAAAGTGAACGATAGAGCCCAAATCCATATCAAAACAAGTTCATGGATTGGGAGGAATAAAAACAGTCCAACAAAATCAGTTATTCAGAATATAATATAATAAAGGTAAGCTAAATGAAAAAGAGAACAGATTCAATCATCATCATCATTTTCATCATCTCCTTCCTCTTCTTCAGTGGCAGCCTCCTCAGCTGTTTCTTCCTGGTTCTCCTCCTCTTCACTGTCATCTTCCTGCTGGTCTACTTGCTGGTCCTCCTCAACTTGTTTCTTCTCATTTCTAGAACTACCAGCAATCTGTTTCTCTAACTTGATCATCCTCATAATAAACGAAGTAGATAGACCTTCCACTAAGTTCACTAACTTGCTGAGTTGATCCCCTACAGCACTTATCTTCTCTTCCTGACTCTCCAGCCTCTTAAGAATAACCTGCTGACCAGCTGGTTCCTCTGCCTTCTGTTTCTTCTTGGTAGGCTTAGGAGTCTCTACTGGTTCCTCCTCCCTAAACTTCAACACCCCAGCACTTATGATCAACCCCTTTTGTTTTAGAATACCTTTGGTAAACACCATTGCAGGAGCAGTTGATCCACTAAGAGAAACATTATTCTCTTTAAGAAGCTTAGTTATGTAGGAGCCATAAGGAAGAGAGTGGTGGGATGAATTATAGAAATTCATCATATGGTTTATCATTAGAGAAGGAAGATTTATCTTAATCCTTTTCATCAGCAAATATATAAGCACCATTTCCATAATGCGCACAAAACCCCTATCTTGTGCTCGAGGGATAATCATCTTGTTACACACAGAGTGAAGGACCAGCATCACTGGTTCCTTCAAGCTACCAGTTTTAAACGTTCCAGCTTTCTTTGGAACTTTCCCTCCAAACACAAAGTCATGCACTTCATCTAGACTGACCCCTATAAGTGTGGGCCATCCATCTCCAGAATACTCATCAAAACCATCTCTGGGTATATTCAACAACCCAGCCAAACTTGCAGCAGGGTTTGCTTCATTGATGGAGGTCTCCTTCAATTGAGTGGACTCACTTGCTTGAGTCTTCTCCTTCCTTTTCTTAGCTAGAGCCCTGGTTGATTTCCTTCCCATTGTAGCAGATGAGCTTCACAGATTTGAGGGAGATGAGAACGGAGTGAGCAGTGATCAGGGTACCACTTTTGAACGAGAAATAGAGAGGATGAGTAGAGTGATGATGTGATGTAAAGCTGTATCAATGAGTTGATGTGTATTTATATCAATTGCATAGACATAGGATTTCAAAAAAAATTAGCCGATTGAGAGTCAAGATAAACGGAAGAAATAATTTCAGAAATTGAAACTTTAAAAATTGTAGTTATCTTTTTACAAAAGAGTCAACCAACTATAAATTTGGCAATTAAATATATTTGCCTCTTTGTAGGATAGGAATAACTGAAATAAGATAATTCTTTCCAAAAAGAAATTATCTTATAGTAATCTTCCGAAAATAAGATATTTTCGGATGACATATCAGAGCTGAACTGCTGTTTCCTCTTGCTGGTACCTGTACTGAACCAGTCATTCTATTTTCAGCATATTTCAAAATAACTTCTCCTGTTTCTATGCAACAATAATCCACTTAGGTTATTTACACAATATTTGTAAGTAAGCAACATAGTTATATATATAATCGATACAAAAGCATACTTATTCTAACCAATCATTGAAGGAAATAATTGAAGCCATCGCCTAAAGTCTAACTAGACCTAAAAGGACTCTTAACCTACAAAAAGACTCTCTACATAAAGGCTTTGTGAAGATATCAGCTATTTGATCTTCACTTTTACAGAACAACATCTCCACCAATCCTTTTTCCACATTGTCTCTTAGAAAACTGTGTCTTATCTCAATGTGTTTGGTCTTGGAGTGTTGCACGGGGTTCTTTGAAATATTGATTGCACTAGTGTTATCACAAAAAATAGGAACACTTTTATAAATAACACCAAAATCTTTCAGCTGGTTCCTTATCCACAGTAGCTGGGAATAGCATGAAGCTGCAGCTATATATTCTGACTCTGCTGTGGATAGGGCCACTGAATTTTGCTTCTTAGAGCCCCATGATATAAGACAAGAGCCAAGGAAGTGTGCCATACCTGATGTGCTCTTTCTATCAACTAGGAAACCAGCATAATCTCCATCTGTATATCCAATGAGATCGATGGTACTGCCTTTGGGGTACCACAAAAACAGATCTGCTGTTCCCACAAGATACCCGAGTATCCTTCTAACAACCTTCAAGTGAGATTCCTTTGGATTGCTTTGAAACCTAGCACACAAACCAACAGAAAACACAATGTCAGGTCTACTAGCTGTTAGGTAAAGTAGAGAACCAATCATTCCTCTATAAGCGTAGCTTCAACATTTTTTCCTTTAAGATCAGCATTCAACTTTGTGGATGTGGGAACAGGTGTATCATAAGCTTTGCTGTTCTCCATGCCAAACTTTTTCAGCAGCTCTTTTAAGTACTTTTGTTGATGGATCATTATACCATCATTTGTTTGCTTAATCTGCAAACCTAGGAAGAACCCTAGTTCTCCCATCATACTCATTTCAAATTCACTCTGCATAAGATTTGCAAATTCGTCACACAAAGTTTGATTAGTAGCACCAAATAAAATATCATCAACATAGATTTGTACTATAATCAAGTGTTTCCCCCTGGTTCTTATGAACAAGGTCTTGTCTACTGTTCCCCTCTTATAATCATTAGCCATCAAGAAATTGGACAGTCTTTCATACCAAGCCCTCGGAGCTTGTTTCAAGCCATATAATGCTTTATCCAACTTATATACATGTTGGGGAAACAGTGCATCTTCTAAACCAGGTGGCTGCTCCACATATACTTCTTCCTTCAAATAGCCATTAAGGAAGGCAGTCTTCACATCCATCTGAAACAGCTTAAAATTCATGTGAGCAGTATAAGCAATTAAAATCCTAATAGCCTCTAGCCTAGCTACTGGTGCAAACGTCTCATCATAGTCAATTCCTTCTTGTTGATTGTACCCTTGCACCACTAGCCTTGCTTTGTTTCTGACTATAGTACCGAGGTCATCTAACTTGTTTCTAAAGACCCATCTAGTACCAATGACTGATCTTTCCTTTGGACGGGGAACCAGGTGCCAAACCTGGTTTTTTTGAAACTGATTTAATTCATCTTGCATAGCTAGTATCCAATCAGGATCAGTCAATGCCATTTTATAGTCAGTAGGCTCTACATTAGACAGGAAAGAATAGAAAGCGCAAAAGTTTTGAAAGACACTTCTTCTCGTTTGAATCCCCTTATTTATATCACTAATTATTTGATCAGTGGGATGAGAGGCTTGATATCTAAAACTTTTGACATTAATACTGTTTTGTGCTTCCTCATTAAGTTGGGAACTAGCATGTTCATGAATCTCTTCTCTTTCTGAAGAACTAGGAGGATTCACATTCATGCTGTTTCCTCTATCATTACTTACCTCAGGTTCAGGGGTGGTACCTTCTTCTGTTCCCCCTGAGCTCATTACCTGTCTATTATGTGAGGAACCATCAGGACTTGGTTCCCCTTCAGAATCCTCATTTTCTCCATTTTCTTCTCTAGGCACTTCATCATTATCATCTGGTGGAGTATTTGGTAGGCCTAGCTCTGCTTGCACTTCATCTGAGGGACCAGTATACTGGTTCCCCGTGAAATCCATCAATCCAATCACTTCATCAGGTTGTACCTGCGCAATCTCAGAAGACATGTTAAATTCATCAAAAATGACATGGACACTCTCCTCAACACAGAGAGTCCTTTTATTGAAGACTCTATATGCTTTGCTGTGAGAAGAGTATCCAAGAAAGATTCCCTCATCACTTCTGGGATCAAATTTATCAAGCTGGTCCTTCCCATTATTATGCACATAACATTTACATCCAAAGACACGAAAGTATGTGATGTTGGGCTTTCGACCTTTAAGAAGTTCATAGGGAGTCTTATTTAACTTTGGTCTAATGAGACCTCTATTCAGTATATAGCAAGCAGTGTCAACAGCTTCACCCCAAAAACTCTTTGGGAGACCACTCTCAATGAGCATCGTCCTCGCCATCTCCTCAAGAGTTCTGTTCTTCCTTTCTACAACACCATTTTGTTGAGGTGTTCTAGGGGCTGAGAATTTGTGATTAACTCCATGTTCCCTACAATAATCAATAAAGTTAGCATTATCAAATTCAGTACCATGGTATGATCTTATCGAGACCAGCTTATGGGTGAGCTGGTTCTCCACTTGTTTCACCAATGTTACCCATTCTTCAAATGTTTCATCCTTTGTGTGTAACATCATTACCCAAGTGTACCTAGAATAATCATCAACCATAACACAGACATATCTATGACTTCTTCGACTTTGTACTCTCATGGGACCACACAAGTCAATGTGTACAAGTTCGAAGGGTCTGCTGGTACTCAAAACAGTTTTAGGCTTAAAAGAGATTTTGACCTGTTTTCCCCTTACACATTCAGAACAAACTTTATCAACTTCGTACTTAATGTTAGGAAGACCTATCACTAAGTCACGTGCTTTAAGCTTGTTTAGAAGTGTTAGACTAGCATGTCCAAACCTCTTATGCCAAATCCATTGATTATTTTCAGAAACAGCTCTCAAACAGATGGACTTGTCTTGAGGGACTTATCTAAGAAGGTGATGTAGACATCATGCTTCCTAGTTCCCTCACATACCAGTTCTCCTGTTTGTGAGTTAACTATGTGACATAGGTTGGCTTGAAACTCAACTCTATTACCTTTGTCACATAATTGAGAAATACTCAAGAGATTATGTTGCAAGCCTTCAACATAATAAACATCATCTATTGTGTTAGAAAGTGTCTTACCAACCTTACCTAAACCAGTGATGGTTCCCTTGCTGTTATCCCCAAAAGTGACACTTCCTCCATCAAAGGCCACTAGTGAAAGGAATTGATCTTTATCCCCGGACATGTGTCTTGAGCAACCACTGTCCAAATACCAATAGGTGTCTCCCTTCACTCTAGCCTGTAAGATTAAATCAAACATTAGTTTTAGGAACCCAAGCACACTTGGGTCCCTTTTCAACAACATTAACATCATGTTTATCCTTTCTTCTCCACACATACATTATACTCTTGCTGTTCTTATTAGCACTAATTTTCTTAGCTGGACATTCATGTATCTTATGTCCATTCTTACCACAATGAAAACACACGTGCATCTCTTTAGTCATGACATACTTACCTCGCTGATATTCTGTGATCCAGGTGGTCTCTCTGGGAGACCAATTAGTCCTGGTTCTCTGTCTAGTATAACCAAGACCAAATTTTCCTTTGTTTCCTCCTGATGAAGTCAGAAGGTTCAAAGTTCTTTGTGCATTCAGTAGCTTATCCAAATGTCTATGACTGTCATGCAATTCCCTTTCTTTTGTTTCAAGTGTTTTAACTAACAACTCGTTTTTCTCTTTCAAAAACTCAAGGTTACTTTCTAAAGTTGCAAGTTGTAAGTTAAGATCTAAAACCGTAGGGTCATTAGACATGTTACTAACTACTGATTGTTTTTCAGTTTTTAGTTGATTGAATTCAGCATGTAACTTACAGATAGTGCTTTCATATTCATTAATCATACTGCTGACTTCAACGCTGGTTCCAGTGGGAAAACTAGGGGACTGAGCAGCTTTAAGTGAAGCAATTTCTTTGTGAGAATTTTCTAAGTTGAAAGCCAATGTTTTAAATTCCTTCAACAGAGAAGTTCTATTGCAAGAATTTGCTTTACTTATGACTGTAGAAAAATCAGGGACTTCACTAGTAGTTGATAAGTCTCTGGGGAACCAGGAGATTAGATCTTCTTCACCATCACTTGGATAGTCAAGTTCAGAAGATCTTGCCCTTTCTAGTTCTACCTTGCACTTGTCCAATTCAACTTCTAGTTCAGCACTTTGATTTTTCAAGTTATGGCAAACCATCTCTAGATGATCACAACTAGCAATAGCAATTTCACATTCATTGCGTTTTTCTTTTAGTTCTCTTTTGCCAGTTATATAAGTTTCACCTAATTTATAGCATTCATCTAATAAAGAATCTATACAAGCAAGCATATTTTCTCTATCATATTCATGCATATCTATTCTAATTTGTTCAAGGTTTACCTTATATCTTTGTAGTACATCCTTCTTAGCCATTAAGCATTTCTTGAATGTACTGGTTCCCCCTCTGGTTCCCGGACCAGTGCTGTTCTCCTTGATGTTTGTGAAGGCAGTTAAGCAAACATCAGAACTAGTTGTATCTTCTTCTTCATCAGATCCTGAGTCAGATTCTCCCCACATAGATGCTATCATGGCATTCTTGAAAGCCCTCTTATCTCCAGATTGAGATTGCTTGTCCTTCCATTTTGGACAATCACGAATGATGTGTCCTTTCTCACCACACTTGAAGCAACCTGAAGATGAAGACGAGTTAGATTTTTTAGTGTTTTTGAAATTCCTACCTTTGAAATTCCTCTTTTGATCACGAAGAGATCTTTCAAATCTTTTTGCAATCAGGCTGATCTCATCTTCTTCTTCCTCTACTGTTCCCTTCAGTGCCATGCCTCTGGCTGGTTCCTTCTCAGACTTAGAGTCAATCAGCATCTCATGAGTCATAAGGGAACCAATCAGCTGTTCCAAGGACAGGGTAGACAGATCCTTTGCTTCATATACTGCTGTTACCTTAGCTGTCCATGTATCTGTTAAACTACGCAAAATTTTTCTCACAAGATCCTCATCAGAAAATATTTTACCAAGTGATCTAAGATCATTAACAATAGTCATAAACCTACGAAAGCAATCATTGATTTTTTCATTTTTATTCATGGCAAACAATTCGTATTTAGACATGATTAAATCAATTTTAGACCGTTTTACCTCACTGGTTCCCTCAAACGCAAGTTCAAGGGTGTCCCATATCTCCTTAGCACTACTGCAACCAGAGATACGATTTGTTTCGTTCTCACCTATTGCTTGTTGTAGAATTGACATTGCCTTAGCATTTTTCTCCAGCAGCTTGTAATCAGCAGTGACCAATTCGATATCCTTCTTGGGAACCTGTTTCCCATCAGCTTCTGTCTTGAGAATGATATTAGGACCATTTTTAACTACGAGCCAGCATTCATAATCAATACCCATGATAACATTCTAGATCCTATTCTTCCACCAGGCATAATTATTTCCATTAAACTTTGGTGTCTTGTTGTCATAACCGATTGCACTTAATTCTTGAGTACTCATTCTTAACTCCTCTAGATGTTACTCTTTCGAGAAGCTTAGGCTCTGATACCAATTGAAGGTTCAATGAGCACTCAAGAGGGGGGGGGGGGGGGGTGAATTGAGTGTTAAGTAATCGTTGGCAATTTTTACTTCTTTTCGGATTATGTGTAAGGAACCAGTTGTGCTGGTTCCCTTATGCAGCGGAATAAAACAAGGCAATAAAGAACACCACAGACTTAACGAGGTTCAGCCAACTCTGGCCTACGTCCTCCTATTCTAAGTCCTTTATTGATCTACTCCGAAAAATAAAGATAAAGAACACTCTACTGTTTCCCTACTCCAGGAACCAGTAAACCCCACACTCTACTCCGAATGTGCTTTAAACTTACCCTCGTAAGTTCCTAGTGTGTTTGAACTCACAAACACTCACCAAGTCTTCAACCCCTCTGTCAAAGACTTAATACAAGATCAAGAACTCTCTAATGATCTAACTCTCAAAAGTCAAATAGAGAAAAACGTTAAAACACTATTATGCTCTTGTGTATCACTTAATAATTGAATTAGTGCTTTTAGCTCTCAAAGATCAAACTCTACTAAAAATGCGTGAGAGCTCTGTATTTGATTATTCAGAGCAAGATGTATTTATAGGTTAGTTGGCTAAACCCTAAAATCATGCATATAAGATATATATACGATTTTAGGATAAGTATTTATCCTAATTGATTTGATCACAAGATAAGATCAACTTAGGATAAGATACTTCCCGGTTTTTAGCTAACCAAAAATATCATCTTATCTTTTAGCTGCTTAGATATATCTTAAATCAATATATTTCGGAAAATATCCTTTTTGTAAAATCTTTGTAAAAACCGCAGCTTGAATAATCTGTTCAGTTAACCTGGTTCCCTGACCTGGTTCCCTGAACTGAATATGTTATGAAATTTGTTCCAAACCTTGTACCAAATTTCATAACGATATTTAATATACTAAAAGCACTTTATATACTCAATTATATAAGTTGTACTACGGAGCATTTACATGAAGATCCTAAATAACTCTTCGAGTGTAGTCTTCCTTCATGCATTCGTTAAGTCTTGAAAGCTTCCATGAATGAACTAAATTATTGACCAAGGACCTTCCTTTAAGTTGATCGAAAGTCCTTTCAAGCTTCCAATCTTAGAAATCAACTTAGATGCATAGCTCATTTATCATCTAGTTGTTCCCTGTATAAAGACAAGTTAGTTCAACAAATATCTCATATAAATAATAACTTATCTAGGGAAACAGTGTTCTATTTTAGCTGGTTCCCCAACTGTATTGAACACTTTCAAAGACCTGTTTCCCTTAGCTGTTTGTCATCATTCAAAACTGTCAATCAAAGCCTAAGGGACTCAACACATTTTACTAGTTATGTTTTCCTTGTACACCAAACAAGACCTTTCTTGTTGTTCACTATGATTCTGCAAAAGTTTGGGCCAATACTTTGATCACTATATGGGGTTAAAGAGCATTTTATTCCCTAACAAATAATGGTAAAATTTTGCGCAGAAGTCAAAATGTGACAGTAAAAATGATGGAGGTAGTCTATGCTCTAGTAAACATCTTTAATCATTTAATGTAAAATACTTAGCACAAGATGGCAACCGAGAGATCAGGAAAGTAATTCCTCATTGTCTGCAAACTAGTGTTGGATATGTCATGTGCTAATACTCTTACTTCAACCCAATTTTTTGACATCTCGTGGATAAATAGCTTTGGCACTTCCCCTTCCTTAGGAGCGGATTCAGTTCGTAGAAGATATGGACCCCAGAAGGAACTTTTGGGATACTCTTGCAGGATTTCACACATTTGGATTCTTCGATGATTTGCAAATTCATTTATATATTGATTATAGGTCTCATTTTTTTCGTCCTCGTTAATATATGGTTGGAATGGAGAGTATACTATTTCAGTAAGTTACTTGATATTGGAAATAATAAATAAACCTTCTACCATTTAGGCGAAATCCCAATATAGCGAGAATCAGGACTTTGTTGGGTATTTTAGAACGAGTTTTTCCTATTTAATAACTCATACATAAATTATATCATGGTATTGAAATATCAGGTATGTATTGTTATATTAGATATAGATATTGTTATATAAGTTTGAGGAACTGATCCCCATTGTCAAATGGTTTTAAGGTGAAACTTTTTTAATCTTGTAAAGTGAACTATCTTCCAAATCCATATTTAAGGCTTTGCATTACTTTGTCACTAGGATCTGTTGGGTTTGTGTTGAAGCTAATGAAATATCTTCCTTTTTCGTTTTCCGTTGGCTGGCACGTCGAACTCTATCTTGAACCTTACTGCAGTAACAATATGGTTCCATTAGGATTACACGTTTTTATGCTATTATAAAAAATAGTTTAAACATCTATCATTATTCTGAGCAGGAGAGGAGCGAAGTACCAGTGCCACAGAATTTCAAAAAGCAGTTAGGGGCAAAGTTGAGAAAACTCGCTGAACAGGAGATAATTGTTAAGGTAAAGCTTATAAGTTACATGTATTGTTGGGATAATTCTTTTGAAAAATTCCAAGTAAAAATGTAGACATGATCTCTGTTTTGCCGCTAACAATTCTGCAAATGCGCACTGCATTCCTCATTGATGTTTATGTTGCTCTTACATAGAAATGAGGAAGTTGCACAAATCACAAGATATCTGTCCCTTATGGAATCCATCAATTCTCTCATTTGCCTAGTACTTGCAAGTTGCAACTAGCTAGCTTAAATAAATTGGACTAATATGCAAGCAGATTCATCATTTGCATCATAAAATGAACCACCAATCTCAAATGTTCTTAACGCTGCTTTCTAAATAGTAAGAGCTAGCAGGGTTATACCTCAGTAGTAGAGAAAAAAATATGTAAATATGATGATGGCTGTTTTAATGACAAGAGCATATATTTAGTACTACAATGGTTTTACTAAAATCTACATGGTTTGAGATTGTAGGTTGGTACCCACTACATGCTAAAGAGCAATACAATGGAGACAGATAAAAATTATCAGAAAGACAACTTTGCGGAACCTTTAGCCGTATGCTCAAAGGCTGTTGAGGTTGTAGAAGATGCAGCAAAGACTGCAGCCTATAAGGTTATGGAAGCAGAAAACATGGAATTTAAGGCAGCTGAGGCTTTTAAGAACTTGGAGATATATTCAAAGATTGCTGAAGAAACTGAGTCAATTCTGCAGGTGGCGCAAGAAATCTTTGACAGATGTAAAGTTTCGCCTTTAAGCTCTTCGTTTGTTTTCCTTGGGTTGCACGGATTCACGTGTGATCTGTTGTTTTCCGTATCTGTATCCGAATTTATATTGGTGCAAACATAGTTCAACATTGTGTTTCGCTTTCCTAATTATGCAGTAATTCAACAACTACTTCATCTTTGTTCTTTCTTGATAGCAGGTTCTCATGGTGAAAAAGTAGTTGTTCGTGAAGGTCCAAGGGGATTAACATGTTGAAAGAAAGATGGTGTTTGGTTCGCGGCTTCCTTTCTCCCATAGAGTTGGTTGTTGCTGTTTGGCATAGCATGCTCTGCTCCTCGGTTGTCTTTGGCCTGTTCATTCTTGACTATGTAAGGGCCCGTGATCGACAAATCTTACAAATTGGGGCTAGAATATAAAGTAACAAATTTGATAAATTATCCTAAATTCTGATAAATTGATACATTTTCGACTTGGACTTCAGTTGTTTGATCTAGAAGGACTACTGCAAAACATTTTGAATACCGTCAACCCAATAATCTATAATTTACATGAAATTATGTTGTTATCAAATATGTCTTTACTGCGGCTTATGTTGACTTTCTTTATATGAATATATAATATGTACTCTATATTGCATAATCGTTAATGAAAAAATCCTAATATATACTTGATACAAATTTGACAACTTATATAACTATTTAATAAAAGTAAAAGAAAAAAGTGTTTTTTTTATTTATTTATTGAGTTTTCAGATATAAGTGGTATTATCTCACGTATAGAAATAATGATATTATGTATTGAAAAAACTATATCAGATATAGAAATTAATAGTAATCTCATGTACAGAAATAACGATTTCATGTATAGAAATAATATCTCATGTTACGAAAAATGACTTTTGATATATGTACAATGATTTATACCAGGTATGAATTAAGAAAGTCTCATCGGTAACCAATTTTATACATTTTTTTACATAGGTAAATACAGTGTGATGTACGATTTGATAATAAATTACTTTTGTTAAATATTTCAATAATAAGAAAATTTTCATTTATTGGTGAAAACTTATAGGTTTTATAGAATTGTCGTATAAAATTTAATTGGGATAATACTTTTTATCTTATTAGATGAACAAATAATTATAAAAAAAAAAGTAGATATGAAACATGAAATAAAAAGAAGAAATAAAGGGAGATTTATAGTCACACAATTTTCTATGTATAATATTTTTCAATCTAATATTAATATAAAGTAGAAAAAAAAAAGTAGATGACATCATCTTTAAAAAAGAGAGGAAATTTTTTAATAATAGCGTGACACATGTTAAGTATAATATCAGCAAGTGTTTTGCTTTAGTAATAATTATAAATAGATACTTAGTTGATGTAACGGTATATTTTGTTTATTATCTGAAATAGGCATGTGCCATATAGGATTTGCCTCGAGTTTGACTGTGCAAACTACACAAGAACTCTACTAGTGAACTCCTACATATACATCATCTCGTTATATAGAATGTTAAATATATTTGCCTTGGACATAACTAGTGCTCCAATACGTCTAGCTTTATTTCCCAATTAGGGAGACAATTGTACCCAATATCACTTGTTTTTATTCTTGGGGTTATGGATGAGGCTGGCTTTGTATTGCATTTTGTTTTGAAGATTTTGGGCACTTGGCATATTAGATTGTTGATAAAATAAGAAGCCAAGAGCCAACCTCACTTCTTCTGAGATTCAGATTTGTTTTACTTGTGGATAAGCTAAGCACATTGCTTATAAGGGCACTAAAGCTAATACAAAGTTTACTGGCTCTTAATTTTAGGGTTTTTTTTTTACTTTTGATTGATTAAGGATTGGATTATGTTGGATTAGTATAGTATTGCTTTGATATCTACAAATTAAACGGTGACGTTTTGGTGTTGTATATTATCATTTTTATTCCTTTCGCTCCTTGATTAATCGAACCTACTCATTAATTTAATTGATTGTGTGGAGTATATGGATATTAGACCAATGGTATGATTTATCAGTTTAATATGAGAAATTTCTAATTTATATCTAATATGAATATATTAGGGGTATTTTCATAATTTCATTTCATTATTTGAGATCATAATGTATGTACCTGATATATATTTTTCTGTATTTTTATAACTTATGTATTTATATATCTGATATAACAATATCTATATTTAATGCAACAATGCTTATATATGATATCTCAATATTCTGCTATAATTTATATCAGATATAAATTAGAAAAGCCTTCGTTAAACATTGATGGTAATTTTCAATGTTAGATAGTTTTATTGATTTTATTACTAACGGTAGTTATCAATTGTTGCTGAACTGGAGTAAATTGTAAGACAACCATGCTTGATTGAAAAATGAATTTTGAGACTATTGCTGTGGTAATCTATATGTAATATATTTAGACCTTGATGGTTCAGACTTTCAAACCCATGACACTAGTAATATAGGCAATGGTGGTGTCCCTGTAGTCCAAGCAACACATGGATTTGAACTCAAAGGAGAATGTCACGATAGTATGAAATTTTAACAACACTGGGTATATATCCTTTGGTGACCGTATCATAGATTTGGAACAAAACTCAGAAAAAAAAAAGAATGATTTTAAGAAAAATGAACAACATTGAGACAATGGACAAACATAGAAAGAAACTTAAAATTTTGAAACCAAATGAACATATTTAATTTAAATGAGCAATTTTATAGAAAATAAACAAATTTGAGTGAAATGAACAAATTTTTTGAAAGAAAACTAAATTATTCGGGACAAAATGACAAATTTTGAGAAAAAACGGACAAATTTTGATAGAAAACTAAATCATTTGGTACTAAATAAACAAATTTGAGAGCAAAACAAATAAATTTGAGTAAAAATTGAGCAATAATTTTGGTGCTTATTTTTTAAATGAGAAAAAAAATTAGTGCTCATTTATAAAGGGAGCAAACAAATTGGTGCTCATTTGTTAAATGAACAATAATTTTCAAATTAAACAATAGTTTTTATACTAATTTGTTAAATGAGCAATGATTTATGATATAAATAATAATTTTGGTGCATATTAATAATTTTTATGAAATAAGAGATAATTTTGGTCTCATTTATTGTATTCATTTGTTAAATGAGAAAAAGGGTGACTATATCTTTAAAAGGGTAAGTTTATTATCTTTAATAAGAATGAGTATATAAAAAAGAATAAATAAATAAATTACTTTTACAAGACACAACAAATAGCATTTGTAGGATTCGAAACTACATATTTTATTCAATGCAATATGCAAATATAAAGTGTTCGACTATTTGAGCTAGTCCACTTATATGCAACACACTTGGGTAAAATATCTATATACTTTTCCTGCAAATTTCTAGTAACTATAAAAAACAACATTGTTCAAAAAACTCGGCAATATTTTCTTTAAAATAAGAACAATTACCAAAATTTATGCACCTATGTTTATAATAACCAACAAGTGCTTCGAAATCTATATATATAACTACAGCATTTGTATCAAAACTATTGACTTTCACAAATGATTCATGAAGTCTTTAGCATTGGAGAATGTATGGATTGTTCCTCTAGCTGTTTTGGAATTTGAATAATATATGTATTATTTATTATAAATATAGATTATTGATGGTTTTAAACATCAATCATGTCTAATTAAAGATTTTCTTTGAAGGACATCATTTATTTATGTTTAATTGGACTTTAACAGATTTTTTTATGACGTTAAGCATTTTATAATAATATAATAGTTCATTTTTCCACCTCAAAATTTTAAGAGCCAATCATACCATTATCACAATGTAAACTTTAAGAGCAAAACATACCATTATCACAAGACGATTAAATTATTGTAATTTTTTTAATGTATTTTATGTCCATTAAAATTGATTTATAAAAGTAAAAATTATAAGGGTGTTACATGTTTATTTCCATATATAAAAAAAAAAAAAAATTGAAATCCCAAATATCAAGCTAAGTGCACTATCCATATTGATTATGATATGATGTTTAACTCTATTAAAATGTTGTAAATTGGTTGAGATTAGTTATAGAGAGTATTGCATGAACATGGCTTAAGTAAGTGTAGATTGCTTCAAAACACACATGCACTCCTAAGTGTTTGCAAAAATGTCTCAACAAATTCTTACTTACATATCCCAATAGTAATATATAAACTAAGCAGATAAATCAACAAGCCTTTGTCATTATTGTTGAAATTCTTAATGCATACGAGTTGTATGGGGAATAAACTAAATATTTACACATTTGGTCATTTCATGTTCAAACGGTTCATGTTAAGCTACTTGATATTTAGATTCTAATTAATTAAGGAGAAAGTAGAAAGGTTGCCAATTTTGAGTTGGATTTTATGAAACAATTATGTATTTATTTCGCAAGTGAACTCATGAAAAAGGAGAAAAACGATTAGTTAATCAATAATTGTTTGTACACTATCAATTGCTAGTATGCCTTAAGTTGTCATTGAACCATATGATACTTGTATATAAGTTTTCTAATAAAGCATTAAAAGTTGCATCAACCAATCGTACTCTTAGAGCACAAACATTTTTCAAGTGGAACTACCCCACTCCTAATATTGTTTTCATCACTTTGTAGTAAATATGTCAAGTAGGAAATAATCCTTGAATTCCATATAATTGCAATAATACTTTTTGGTTATTATTTAAAGATTTTGTCATAAAATAACCTAATCTAAGATGAAAGGTAAAATATGTCCTCTACCACTGTAGCATTTGTTTATTTTTGTTATTTCATATGTAGAGCGGTCAGTTTTTAACCCGAGTCGTAAACTTGACTATATTGACCCGGCCTGATTTAACCTGAATTTCTTTATAACTCGAGAAGAAAAAACCAGTAACCCAAACCGACCCGATCCGATTTCACCCCAAAAACCGATATAACCCAAAATAAATCCGACCTGCTCCAATCCGAATATAGCCCTATCTAAAATGGCTCGATCCGTTAACAATTCAACCCTATAATAAATCGACTAGTGATGACCTAAACCCGATTCAACCCCATAACAAACCGATAAGGCCTAATTGATAGCCCTAAATTTAATTTAAGATGACATGTTCAAATCCAAACTATTGTTGATAAGGTGAGAGTTATAAGTCCTAAATTGTTGTTAGGTAGGATCACACAATTTTAAGATTTGATCCGATCCAATGATCAAATCCTACCAATCCCTTCCTATCAAAATAAAATTACGATCCTAATAACATTCATCATTGTCAAAGAATTAACAAGCACATAATAGCAACTAAATAACCATGAACTTAAGCTAACTTGTAAAATGTGATTTACAACATAATTGTAAAATTGTAAAATAGTCATGAATCAAATTAGATTGTCTCTAAATGACTCAAAATAAACTATATTAACCTATCCAAATTAGACTCAGCCCAAAGTCGAGCCAAATCCAAAACAAACTTTCCTTAACCTATTTAAACACGAGCGTTGAAATCTGAGCCGCTCAATCACAAATCATAAAAGCCCAAATCGAACCCGATCTGAATCAATTAAGTAAATAAGAGATTGAACTTGATCCGATTATTGATCCAAACCCAAACCTAGCTGATACAATAGTACATAATCCATTAGTACCGAACCCGTACCAATAACTCGAATTCACACCTTACTCACATGTACGTGTTAAATAAAACGACATCAAGTCGGCAAGGGTAAAAAAGGGAGAAGGATCTACTAGGCACTATATTGTGATATATTATCTATACTTATCATTAAGGAAATATTTTTTAATGTTGCTTATTACGTGAAAATAGCTCGCGCTTCACAATTATAACAAGATTAAAATTCTTCTATTAGCCATTGATATAGTTTCATAAAGAGAAACGTAAGATCTTAATATATGATCGTTTAAATAAAGTATCATGCCATCAAAAATAAATATTCTAGAACCCCTCAAACGTTGCAAAAGGCTAACTTAATCACGTTTTATGTGACTATATTCTTATGAATATGCTTATTAAGACAATTATGCACAACATAAGTTGAAGAATACTACAATTGCTTCATGGAGAAATATATGGTGTCTTTCAAAGATGCTATTTTCCTATTGAAGGATGGATTTTACCCAACTCCTATGAACTCAATACATTATAATCAATTTGAAAAAGTAATATAAGTCTTCAAAGGGTTATGGCAATCAACCGACTAGGAAATTCTTCTACCTTGCTCCTCTTGCATCTATGCTATGTTACACACCCATTTATGTAAGAATAATCCTCATATAACCTTTCTAAATATTATCCACCCTTATATGTTAATGTACTTTCAAGATTAAGATAGGGAACTCATCACTATTCCTCCTTGATAGGAACAAAATAACACAGCTCAAACTGAACCTATTCAATAAGAATAAGACTAGAGTTCCCTTAAATCCCCGAACACAATTCAACCTAAGTCATATAAACATCAAAGCTCTCACCCAATGGAAAATTCATAAGTTTTATTGACAAAGGAACTCAAATCAGGTCACAACTTAGAAAGTTTTGTGCCTTTTATTGCTTACTTACCCATCAAATAACCAACAAATTATGAAGAGGTAATAATTGATTCTGATTGGATTATAGTAATAGAAGGGGAACTAAATAAGCTTAAAAAAATAAGTTTTGAATATGGAATCAAATCCCAATGGTCATAGATAATTGGCCTAAATTGGGTTTTCAGAAATGAAATTTGATGAGCATGGAAACGTAGTTAGGACAAAGCTTGGCTCTTTGTGAAAGGATATAACCAATAAAAAGGAATCGACAATGAAGAAACGTTAGCTCCTATTTTTAAAATAGAGTCTATAAGAGTTGTAATATCCTTTGCATTATGTATGAACTTTAAAATGTTTTAAATGGATGTGCATTCCAAAATAGATATCTACATAAATATGTCTAAGTTGAACAACCACTAGGCCTTGAGAATTTAGAGTTCCGAAATCAAACTTTTAAACTACCTTTAAACTAGATAACACACTTTAAGGACTAAATTAGGTCCCCAAGTAAGATATGAAATACTCTCAAAAGTTTCTAATTAAAAATTATATTAAATGAGAAAGAGTTTCTATTTTTGAAATTAAGAGCAACTAATTTAGTGATATTATATTTAGTTCTACAAATGAGGGTTTGTATAAGAAAAAAGTTTCAGATCTCATGAAAAACGAGTTCTAATTAAGTATGATGGAAATACTTACTCCAACCTAGGTCTAAAAATTTGGAAAATAGAACAAGGCATATTGACACATACTCTAGCAAAAATACATTAAGGAAATGATCAAAAAGTATGAAATAGAAACAACCAAAATATATCATACAATAACGACTACAACAACAATATCAACGAAGATACAAATAGTAAGATGCAAATCAACCAATGTACCAAGATATGATTGGTTCCTTATTATATTTAAGTAATAGTATATCAAATATAGCTTTTAGTGTTAGGGTTCAAAAATAATGTAAGTGTTGTTAAGAGGATACTAAGAAATTTAAAAAGAAAAGATAATTTATGTATGTAGTATCCTTAATATTATAACTTAGTTCTTAATGCTTATTTAGATACAGATTATGCCAAGGATTCTATAAATAGAAAAAATGCACTTGAAGAATGGTCTAGTTCCTAGGTGCTTGTGTTGTATCTTCGGGATCTAAGAAATAGTTAAAGTTGAATATGTTAAAGCTTCATCCTATTGTTCTCAAATGATACGAATCAAACAAGTGAGAGATTTCATAATCAGATTTGACTTTATTCCTTTCTTTTGTGATAAGATAAGTGTCATCTGCATATCCAAGGAACCAATGCATCACTATATAGTCAAACATAATAACATAAGGCATCATTTCTTAAATCATAACACGAAGAAGGGGTCAGTGAAGTTAAGTTTTTTGCGCAACTAATGATCAATATATCAATATCTTCACAAATCCACTAAGTAGAGATAGACACGAGAAACAGATATTAGGACTAGGTATGATCAAAATTAGATAACGTAATTTCTAGTTAAATTTTGATGGATCTAGGTTTGTACAAGTGTTTCAAATTATGTCAAGGTATTTGGGGGTGGGGGGTGGGGGTGGGGGTGGGGGTGGGGGAGAATGTAGAGTTTGATTAGAACCCTAAACTCTTAGATTGGTACAATGACAACTATTGTCACCCATATAAACTTGTCAAAGAGGATTTGAGGATTCGCTTAGATATGATAATCTTACCCTTGATTTTAACTGTATATTATAAATCAATCAACAATTTCATCATGCAATGCAAGGTTCATGGAACTAAAAAGACTCTATATACATGTATATTATAATTTTGAAATATTTTATGTATAACATATGCATTATATATTTCTATCTTTTAAGTATCAATTTACACATCTATCATTATTAAACACTAATATGTATAAATACCCTAGACCCTTAAATATCTCAAACCACACGAATCAATTTCAAAAAAATTCAGTAGCAAAGTTTCTCTTTTTTTTCTCACACTTTCTCTAATATTCATGGCTTCATCAACTAGTATTATCAGACTCACTGGCTAAAACCTTAAAACCTAATCATTTTAATCAATGGAGTCCTTCTCACATAGACCACTTAAGTCGGTCCCTTGTTCTAAATTGATCAAGACTTTCTTTATGAAGGAACTTGGGAAAGAAAAGAACATTTTGAGCATGTGGATCATATGTGATAAAAAAGATCAAATATATTGTTGTCACAAGAAGCAAATGTTTAGAAAGTGCTTTAAAGGTTCAACATGGAGAAATCAAAACTAGTTAGTACTCCTCTTGCTATGCATCTTATGTTGAGTTCTCAACACTGTCCTTCTACACATGATGAGAAGGAAATTATATTGCAAGTTCCCTACATTTCAACCATGAGCAGTTTAATGTATGCAATGGTTTGTGCTAGACTTAATTTAGCTCATGCGGTTGGTTTGATTAGTAGATTTCTCTCTAACCTGGGAAAAAAGCATTAGAATAAAGTATTGCAGACTCCACCTTGATTACTAACGTTTTTATGTTTAATAATGGAAGCCAAAATGCAAAGTCAAATAGAGTTAAAAACATGATGAAAACCAAAATGCATAGAGTTGACAATATGATGGAAGTATTAGAAGCTAAAATGCAAAGTGTTATGCCCTTTGTCAAAGGATGAGATTAAAACATTTGAGCCACGTCCTCAAAGAAGATAGCAAAGTTTAAAGCACTTTGTCAAAGGATAAGAATATTCTAATTGCCTAAATCTTGTGTTTTTATCCTTTCCTTATGTTGCTTATTTTATTCTCTCACCTAACTTATTTAAACATGATTTTATTATAAAATATCTCTTGATTTCAGCAAATAAATGATGCTCATATGTGTTAAAGATTCTTCAAGTTAACTTTGGTAGTTACCAAAATTCAAGCATTGTTGTTATGGAAAAAGAAATATGTTTGAAGCTTCAAGGTACAGCAAATAAAGTGGAAAGATTCTTGCTGTAAAATATTCAAATGATATCAATCTTCAACAGCCAAAATCAACGATTCTCTACAGCCATATTGGAGGAAATCTTGCTCAAAGTATTGAAGGAAAATCAGATTTTCAGCAACCTATTTTAAGCCTCCTTTCAACGGCTTTGAGATCAAGTTCAAGTATACATTCCCAAGCTTTGAAGCTGAGGAGTACGTGACAAAAAGTGAGACAAGAACAGAGGCTTTAATAGAGAATATTAGTCACAAGCTACATCAACAAAGCTTTATTATTTTTCGCTCTAGTTCCATAAACCTTATCTTGTATTTAGATTGAGAGAAAATCAAGTACAAACTCTTGAGTGTTTAAAATAATATTTTGAGAGAGTGTTATACAAAGAGTATACCCATAATACTCAAACATATAGAAAAAGAGAGAGAGCTTTTTATTGCTAGGATCTGAGATGTTAAAGTGTAGCTGGGGTGCTATGGAGTAGAAGAGGGGGATTAAGATCTTCTAGGATGCTTTAGGTCTCTAAGGAAAGTAATATAAAAGCGAGTTAAATCCTAAGTGTTGGACAACCCTAGACGGAGTCGTAGGAAAATTAGTTGCCGAACTTTGTATCAAATTACCGTGTTTTGTTTTATTTTATTTCTATCTTTATTGCTTATGTTATATGTTTGTTTCGTTCATTGATCAAAGTAGCAAACAGTCAAAGCTTGAGCAAAAGCCTTTGAAACCAATTTTAAGGCGTCGACATCTAGATATAAAGATAAGTCTCAATGCTTATATTCCGCCTTTGAAAGTCAGTTTAAGACCTTGAGATCCTGAACGCAAAAATCATTCATACTCTATTCACCCCCTTCTAGAGTATAATTGGTCTTATTCCATCTCCCTATTGATTCTTTAGTTATGTTAATCATAAGGTATCTCCATAGCACTGTAGATTTGAGGCTATGCTTTTGAAGTGATAAGCCTATTCTTGTTGGCTACTCAGATTCTGACATAATAGATGATATTAACTCAAGAAAATCTAGTTTGGGTTATTTGATTACTTTGATAAGGGGTAAAGTATCTTGGTATTCGAGATTACAAAAATGTGTGGGGTTGTTCTCCACTGAGTCAAAATTCATTGTAGCAAAAGAGGCATGTAATGAGCTTCATCATATGAAGTGTTTTGTTAATCTTCTTGGATTTACACAAAAATGGTATGTGTGGTATTGTGACCGTCAAAAGAAATTAATCTTGCTATGAATTTCACCTTTCATGCAAAGTAGAAGCATATTAATGTGAAATATTATTTGATTCATGATGTTCTTGATGCTAATAAAAATATTCACAGGGGCGATAATTGTTCTGACATGATGACTAACACATTGCCAAGAGGCAAGTATGACACTTATTGTTCGATTATCGGAATATAAACCACTTGTACATAGTTAGGCGGGGGAGATTTATTAGGCTACAGGTCCCTTCCTATGTGGAGAAGCCTTTTTATTATATGTTATTTTTAGGCGAACAAATTTGATTTTTGGCCTCATTTTTTTAAGAGCTTATTCGAGAAGCTATGTTTAATTTGTTTGGTTTTAGAATGCTCTCATGTATTGGGAGAGGAGGAGTAAAAAATTTGTGTGCATCTCACTTAATGTCAGCTGAGTGAGAAAAAGAAGAAGAGTGTTTTCAAGTGTGAAAGATTGAAAAACAAGGGTGTACACTATACATAGAGCAGCCCCTTGTTCACATTTTTCAGAACCTAGGTCGCTTGTGGTCCAATATAGCAGAAATTTGGTCAGCAAATTTAGGCCATTGTGGGCTTTAATTTGAACACTGTAATTGTTGATTGATGCTTCGATTCATGTAAAACAAATAGATGTTGATGTTGTATCCCTCATACGACATAACTTGAACTTTAGCACCATATGCCAACCATCTTAATGTATAAGAAACATTATAAGGTGTGTCGAATAATTGAGTTATGACCCTTGCTTTGAACCATTCAATAAATGTATTATTATGCTCCTTTACCAACTGCAAATCATCTTCCTAAGGATATTAACTCCTTACAATGTTCATGTGCTTATTTAATGCAGATGGACTTTACTAAGGTTTTGCAAAATAAAAAAATCCACTTTATATTTCAACTCAAAATTAAGTGAAATCCGATTTCGATCATTAGTGCCATGACCCTCAAGCCTCCCTGGATGTCTTAACTTTGGCACCCTAACTTCATGCTCCTGGGCCAGATACTAAGCAATCAATGATGTAACTTCTTCAACAACTATTCTTTGTACAATACTGGCCTTTGGTTTAGCTTGATTCACGACTCTGCTCTTTAGGGTACCTATCTCTCATTTAAAGGGATACATTTACCTCCACCAAATTGGTCCACACAATTTAATCTCAAGAACCAAATTAATGACCAATTGAGGCATGATGTCAAAAAAAGAAAGTGGGAAATACATCTCAAATCGACACATGGCCTCAACTTCATCAGCTTGCAAGTCATCTAACATCAATGGATTTATTACCTTGCTACAAATAGTGTTGAAGATGATGCACAACCTTGTAATTATGTATTTCACTTGTGGAGGCAATATCCCTCGAATAGCAACTAGAAAAAATTATTGCATCAATACATGACAATCATGGGATTTTATTCCCACTAACTTTAAATCATTCATTGACACAAGTCTTGTAAAATTCGAAGAAAACCCAACTGGGACCTTTAGTCCATGCAAAGAATTGCAAAAGATGATCTTCTCCATCCTTGACAATGCGAATCAACCTAGAGAAAGATACCATCGTTTACCATGTTCTTAAGGATCCAATTCAGTTTTCTCTATAGCAGTTATGTCTATTCTAACTTCAACCCCATCCTTGGTTTTACAGTGCATATTCAAGGGCGTCCTAACAATGACATCACAAATCTATTCAAGAGCGTCCTAAAATGAACTGATTGACATTGATACTCTTTTTTGTTTATTGTTATGTAAAATCTGATAAATTAACAAGTATTGATTTTTTAGTGTTGTTGTGAGTATAATGATTCATTTTGGTAGTTGTGGACTATGTGTCCAAGTGGGTGGAAGCCACTGTAACACCAAAGGCCGACTCCAAAACTATGACGAAATTGTTCAAGCAAATTATCTTCCCAAGATTTGGAGTTTCTAGAGCTATTATTAGTGATAGGGGATCCCATTTTCATGAGAAGAAATTGAATAAGCTACTTGAGAAATATGGGGTCTATTATCATACTGAATTGGCATATCATCCACAAACAAGTGGCTAAGTTGATATATCCAGTAGAGAAATCAAATCCATCCTTGAGAAGACTGTTGCCCAATCTAGGAAGGATTGGAGTAGCAAGTTGCATGACACACTATGGGCATATCATATTGCTTTTTAAGACTCCAATTGGTACCTCTCCATATCAGTTGGTGTATGGAAAAGCATGTCATCTTCCAGTGGATTTGGAATCGAACGCATTATGGGCCATCAAGGAATTAAATATGGATGAAAGGCTTGCAAAAGAAAAGTGACCTCTTTAGTTGAATGAATTAGATGAGTTACGCTTGAGAGCCTATAATAGCGCCAAGATTTATAGGAAAATACTAAAAGATGGCATGATAAGAAAATTTTGAAGGACTTCCAAGTGGGTGACAAAGTGTTATTTTTCAATTCTAGTTTATGGGTTTTCCCTAGAAAGTTGAAGTCTAGATGGAGTGGTCCATTCATTGTCAAGATGGTGAGTAAGTTAGGGTTCGTTGAGCTTCAAAACAATAAGGGTGAGAAGTTCAAAGTCAACAGACAACGTCTTAAGCACTACTATGAAGGAGACTTAGTTGTGTTGGTGGATGAGATCAACTTCTATGACCCCAATTCTCATTGAGCACATGAAAGCAAGGTCTAGTTTAAGACCATAAAAAAGCTCTTTTCGGGAGGCAACCCGAATTTCTAACTCTTGTTTATCTTTAATTTTAGTTGTTAGTATTAGTTTGCTTTATTTTAATCTTTGGATTCACTTGAATTCATCTTTTATTTCTATTCTATTTTATTTTATATCCCTAAAGAGCTAATAATGTGTGTTTGTCATTGTCTGTGTAAGAGGAATTACAAAATTCTGATCAGCCCAATGGTTTTCCATTGCCCGATGGATCAATTTTTGGGAAAAAGGGTGAAATTCTGATCAGCTTGATGGCTTTCCATTGCTCGATGGATCAATTTTTAGGAAAATGGTGAAATTTTAATCAACCTGATGGATTGATTTTTTGGAAAAATGGTGAAATTCTTATCATTCAAATGGTTTTCTATCGCCCGATAAATTGATTTTTGGGAAAAAAAAGGGTGGAATTATGATCAACTCAATGGTTTTCCATTGCCCGATAGATTGAATTTCGAAGGAAAAGGCAATTGTCTGGTTAGCCCAATGGTTTTCCGCCATTCTTTGGATTGATTTTCGAAAAAAATAATAGAAATCCGATTGGCCTGATTGTTTTCCATCGCCCGATGGTTTGGTCTTTTAATAAATAGTGGAAATCTAATCGACCCAATGGTTTTCCATCGCCCGATGTATTGATCATTGAATGCATGGAAGGAAATTCTGATCGGCTCGATGGTTTTCTATTGCCCAATGGATTGTTCTTCAGATGTGAGTGTAAAATTATGATCGGCCTAATGGTTTTCCATCGCCCTATGGAGTGACCTTATTTATGGTGAGAATTTGATTGGCCCAATGGGTGTTTCTACTGATTTTGCAAAAAAAAAAAAAAAAAAAAAAAAAAAAAAAAAAAAAAAAAACTTAAATCTGAAAATCTGAAAAGTGAAGCAAAAAGGGGGAAAGACTAACACATACGCACTTAAGAAAACCCAGTACACCTATACCCCCAGCCACCTCTTTAGAAGACGAAGCGACTACTGAGTAAGCTTCCTCTTTCCCTTTCTCGTATTTTTATGCATTTCCACATTGAGGATATTGTGTTTCATCTAGCTTGAGGGAGGGATACTTATCTTTATTGCTTTCTTAAAAAAAATATTAGTCGTTAGTGTGTTTCTTATTTTCCCTTAATGTTACTATTGGATTATTTAATTAAGTATGTTTCCCTGTGCCCTATGGTTAAATTTTTTTTTTGAAACTTGTGATTGTTAAAACTAATCATTGAAAACTCTTGGTTTCTTTACTGTTTCTTTGGTATAATTCGAACATGAGTTTATGACCCTTATTGTCTATTGTTTGGAATAGGGAAGAGTTTAACTTGTAAGGATTTGAGCCTTAATTTCAATTTTATTTATTTCCTTCTTGTGTGATTAGTTTATAGTGTGACACTAATTTTAATCTTGGCTTGATATTGGTCTAGCTAGCTATATAATTGTATGATGAGCATGATAGAAGACACTCTTTTTGTTAGGAGTCGTGCTACATTGATTTTAGAAGACAAGACTTTCCATTTGATCCCCTATGTTGAGCCTTTACCCTTTCTTTCATGATTAACCACATTACAAACCTTTTGACCTCAATTGATTAACCCAAGTTTAGCTTGGGGGAGCATTTTAGTTTATTGGTGAGTGATGTTGCATTATTAACATCTTGGCTCATTATTGGAGCTTGATGGAGCGTTTTTCTTCTATTGGAGTTTACTTTTTTGAGTTGTATCACCAACATCTTTTTCAAAAAAAAATATCTATGTAAGGCAAAAAAAATTAAAAACAGAAAAAACAGAAAAAAAAAAGAAAAAAAAGAAAAAACAAAGAGTTTCAATCCTTTCACTTAGTGGTACTTGTTTGCTTTGCAAGTTGTAAATCTATCATATATATGATGATGATATAATGGTGCTTTACAATTGTTTAGCTGATTTGGTAGTGTTGATCTTGGAGTTGGTTGTAGTTGCTTTGAGCCTCATTTTTAGGCTATGTTTCATATTGGATTTTTCTCCCTCAAAATGGACTTTTTAAGCTCACACATTCCTAAATATTATCCTACTCTTGACCTAAGCTCCATTACAATCCTGATAAAGACCTTCTTGATAATCATGCTTTTATATGTGTCTTATAGATTCAATGTCTTGCCAAGGTTGTAGAGTATGTGTATACATTTCAAATCGAGTTTTCTAGAATGAGTGTTAATATTTTCCCTTTTAAACACACGAGTGTTGGTAAGATGGGAGGGTGTTCTATTAGTATCCTAAGCCTCAAAATGATTCATATGCACATCTTTTGCATATTTATGGGTGGAGAGCTATCGAGTTTATTTTATACTCACCACAAAGAGAGGAGTGTCACAAGTGAGAACTCTTTCCTTGATTCCTAGTCCTTTTTATTCAATAAGGCTCGGTTTCTCTTGAACGATTTCTACTCTTGGATAAGCATTAGACCATTTGAATGCTTTGACTTAGAGGATGTGGTCACAAGTGCTTCGCGATGTTGCTTTTGTAGGGTGAAGCCTACTTATGTTTTGAGAATCTCGTCTTTGTTGCTTGGGGACAAGCAATAGTCTAGCTTGGGGAAGTTTGATGAAACACAATTCTATAGAGCTTTTAGGCATTTTTAGGTTACATTATTAGAGCATATTAGTTCATTTAGTTTCATTTTAGGTATCATTCGCATAGATTATCCATTTTGTGCTCTATTATGCTTTGTTTGTAGTTTTCCTAATATTTCTAGTAGTTTTTATAGTTATTTGAATGCTTTTGAAGCGATTTTGGATGAGTTGGATAATTGTTGCAAATATAATCGACGAATTTGAGGATTTTGATTGATGGATTCACGCTCGTGAATAATTTTATTTATTATCAAATTCATATGAAGTTATTTTGATTTCCACAAAAGTCAAAAATAGCTAACAAGGTCAATTTGAGTTGAAAATAAAGAGATATAGAAGTTGAAGAAGAACAAATCTGACACATGTTCACTCTTTTAATCATAACCCAAGTTCTAAAGATCTTATCTTTTAAAAAATAAATACAGTAGAGACTTTTTATTTTATTTTCCATGGTGAAAAGCCCTAGTTTCCCCATAAATCAAGAGTTATAGAGGTACTTTTTATTACTTTCTTTTCTAATTTATTTTATTTATTAATTTGATTTCTATTATCGTTGTTTATTATTATTACTTCTTTATTTCCCATTCATGAATTTTATGTTTATGATTTTTATTGTATTAGTCATGAATTGTGAGTTGATCTCTTTCTAGGGTTTTTGGGATCTATGAACACTTCAATTAAATAGTTTTATGCTAATAAATTGGTTTCATATTTACAATTGAATACCTATTTTTATCATTGCTTACAATTGGATTATGGTCATGTTTTGTATGTTGGGTAATTGTTGAATTTGATGCCGAGAGATAAAAATACCACAATAAGACCAAGGAATAACAGGCTTGACAAATCTAGGCTAGAGCGAGAGCCGCTAGAAGAGTCTTAAGGGAGTCTAAATTCGAGAAAATTAGTGAGCCGTAGTTCATTAAATTCATAAAACCCATTGGTTGTCATTTCTCAATTAACTTTTTTTTTTCATGGTGAACTATTGCCCTAGGCTTTAGATAATTTGCATCAAGTCTTCAGTTAAGTTTTCATCGTTAGTTTCTTAGCTACTCATCCAACCAAGACCCTTTATACAATTTAAACTTTTAAGAACTAATAGAATTGCAATGCTTCCCTGAGGATACAATCCCTACTTCCCTAGTTATATTAGTTGGTATTATCGGTTTCTTTTTGAGAGGTGTACAACAGCCTGTTCACCGGCTATGTGTCTGTCATGGTCATCAAGGCTGAAACGAAAAATATCATTAATCACATTTAATCCTTATCCTGATAATATCAGTATCTAGAAAATTAGGACAAAAAAAGAGTTGACATTAAAAACAAACATTACCACAATTAGTAAGACCTTCAGTTCATTGACAGTAGATATGCAGATTTAAGAAGAATGCATGCAGGAAAACTTATCAGATAGCGAGGAGCAGATGGTAAGAACTGTGAAACGGCATTGAACATACTTACTGTTTTAACAGGCATTTAAACTTGTACAGAAAAAATTGGCTGTCCTTTCTCATCAAAGTGATCTTAATGTTAAGAAGTAAGACTAATTGTAAAGCCCCCTTGATCTCGCTCTTCAGCAAATTTCTAGCTGAGACCAAGAGTCGAAGACTACGAACAAAAGAAAAATTATGAAAAACTAATTTACCGGTGGTAATTACAGTAAAAACCTACGGAAAAAAGTAGAACTACTTCTTACTCATCCTTGCTCTCGATCTCTACAAACCTTTGGGACTGAGGTTTACAACAAAAAAGTCACTCCATATTCTAGGTGCTGTTCAGAAAATCATTGAGCCAATTACATACTAAGCTTCACGATGAACATAAATAGTAACTCTTCTACCAGAATCAGGCTTTAGGAGTGCCAATTTTCACGTGAGCCAATTTTTTAATGGAAAAGCCAGTGTCTTGCATCATGGCCACAAATTCACCATAGTCAATATGCCCATCCTGCAACACATGGGAATTCTTTAATAAGCCACTAAGAAAACATATGAAAGTTTTATTCCCTTCATACGACAAAAAGGAGCAACAAATGTATGCTAAGGGATAACCAAGTCATTTACATTATCCTGATCAGCTTCACGAATCATCTCATCCAATTGTACATCCTCCATACCAAACTGTTCACAAGCCTGCTGGAGCTCATCCTTAGTGATATACCCACTCCCGTCTTTATCGAAGTATGAAAATGCAGCAAAGAGGTGATCCTCCTTCTGAACTTTATTTAGGTGGAGCATTGCAGCCAGAAACTCTCCATAATCTATTGAACCGCTGTTGTCAACATCTGCCTGCAATAATGAAAGATATATGTTCAGTTCTGTAATAGCTATCATTACCATTGTTATCAAGTTTTTGCACCATGTCAAATTGATTAGCATTAAGCTTTGAATACTTTCAGATATTAAAATGAGCAAATAAGAACCACGATAGACAAACAACAGTGTAAGGGACAAATTTTAACATGAGAGTTTTGCAAGGCCATAAATTCTATCCGGATATTTTCTTCACACATTTTTCATACCAATATACAAGAAAAACTGAACCTTCGATCATTACTCATGTTGCTTTCACAAAGGTTAAAAACCAATTTATAGCTGGACAGGATAAATGTCACTGGAAACTGATCAGGGGCAAAATTAATTCCAGATGTCACAAAGACCCTCTTTACTAGGTAGACATCAAAATTGGGGTTTGATGGCAATTTTGTTGACACTTAGCTATAAATAATGTGAGAACCATAATAAACTCCTAGGAATATGATGGCAATGTTTTCTTAAATCTTATCTTCATCTCCTCTCTGCATCCATCTGACCCACCCTCCCCAGCGGGTTGTTACTCTGTATACTGCCTATTCAAAGCAATGATATTCACAGAGAGAGACCTGTAAGGAATATTGTCATGTGCTCCTTATTGAAAAAGTGATGCCATAATCTGGATCTAGAGCCAAGAACAGTATATGTCACAAAGAGCCTTTTTACTGTATTGGTTAAACTGCAGTGTTGCTTACTTTCCTCTGACCCGAATCAACTGAATAAAACCTTACTTAAACTTGGTATTGGATATCCAAACAAAGGCTACGTGAAACAATGCTCTTTTCTTTTTCTGAATTCTATTCCATAGCAGAGTTCTGAAAGATTGATGCCTTCCAAACCACAATCTGTCTCAGAACATATTTTAATGTGAACTCACTCTACAGTTCATGAAAGCTAAAAATCTAGACTTCCACACCATTATGAATGAGGACCTGGTAGAGGACATTAATTCTTTGTAGGATAATTATGAGAAATATGACTTTTATTGGTCATATACCTGCATCAGATCAAACATTAAATGCCTGCCTTAGATCAAACACAGCACTTACAAAAATTTTCATAAAACACTAGTAAATAAGAGAGACATTAGTAGACAAGGCTTCACATTAGCATAGAGTACCCTGGTTCAGAATTTTCATTCCTATGCCTATTGTATCTCTCATTCTCCAGTCATAATTCAAAGTCCTCTGTGCTCAAAAGAAATAATGTCCAAAGCTCCAACTCTGGATAAAAAATTCTGATATTATATTCCTCTTAACGTCTGTAGCTTTGATTACAATATGTAAATTAAAGGAAATGGAAGTTCAAGGAAAGATTGATAATTGGAGGATAAGAGATAGGACAAGAAGCCGTATACAGTCTGCTAAAATGAGATCTTGATGCTAAAACAGGAGATGTAACTGAGAAAAACCATCAGCAAAGTCATAGGACATTGGAGATGTCAGCAATACAGAAGGCAAAAGAGTTCCTATATGGAGGCTTAGTGAATGACTAGTTTCAGTAAGAGAGGGGAAACCAATCTTTGAGTCCATTGCATTCAGTTGACACAACATTAAACAGGCAACAGTTAACATCTAATTGTTCGCTTTGGTATAACAAATGATGTGTGTAGCATAGTCTCCTAAAACTTAAAGTTCCAAATCCCCTGTTATGGTCTGCGTCTAGATTAGAAAGGATCCAAATTCTCTGCTGCAGACGTTTAGACTTTAGATATTATACTGCCTTCACCAGAACTTACAACTTATGCAAGAGGGACCTTTTCAACTCACATTGCAACATCCTAAGGACATTTTAGACTCACATTTTTATCTCATGTTCAGAACATTTTTGTCTTTGATAGTCAACATGTTAGCTGTGAGAAATACCACTTTACAAAATTTATTATTAGAGAAGTTAGATCCACATTGTCCTTATGCTGAACAGTTCATGCAATGTTGTAGAACACACATATAACTGAGTAGGAGAAAGTTAATGATTAAATCTTTGTAGTTTTTGGAATTTAAATGACTACCCTTGAACAATGTAGCTTGAGTATAACTGAGTAGGAGAAAGTTTTCAGAACTAAAATCTTCCCCAAGTAGTCAAGGAAAGTAGATTTTAAGAATATTTTAAATAGCCTAATGTTTTTCTTGTATTCCTTTGATGCGGAAGGAGCATATAAGGTAAATTGGCCGATTATTAGAGAGGTACATCATCTCATGTGGCCTACCAATTTACTGTCCAAACAAGTCAAGGCAATTAGGTGTTTTAAGTAGTTTAATGTTTCATCTTATGTTCATTCAAGAAAGGGGAAGCATAAGACGTAAATTGGTCAATTATTAGAGGTACATCATCACAGATTCACAGATAACCTATCAATCTACCATCCAAATATGAAGTCAAGCCATTACTACATTAATAGTCGGAGCTGCTTTAATTCCATAGTTTTCTAAGTAAAGAGCTTAGGAATATAAACTTCGAGGACATAAATCAATGTTTCATATCACAAAAGTTTCAAATATAAAGGCTTTAATATAACATACACCAACTTACTATGTATCTTCAGGCAACTTTCCTATGACACCAAGCTACAATAGGCTGAGGGGTTTTTAGATTTTGAGTTTATAGTGTGATATTCAAAAATTGTCCAAGGATGACTCTAGAGGGAGATGGAGATGGAGATGGAGAGGGAGAAGGAGAGGACTATTAAGGCACTTTTGTAAGCATAAATTCAATCTAGATAAGCTCTTCAAATTTTTTATTGAATGGTATCCTCTACGTCAAGGTCAAATGTTGGGTTAGGGAGTAATTTTTATTCCAAGGGATTTTTGGCAAAGGGTCTACCAGTCTATTTCCTCATCTTTATGGCCATTCCATCGTGCACGTCCTGATTTTACACTAATTTGTCACAGGACTTCCATTTCAGGAGAGGTCTGCAGGACTAGTCACATACTAGACAGGGAGATCTCACAATTCCAAGCATCTTACAAAATTTATTGCCATGTTAAAATCTTGTTTTCTGAGATCTTCCTGATCGGAAAATATAAGCAATAGTTTCTTCTAGTTGTAATGAACCCACTACTCCACCAACATAGACCACACAGAACAGTCACCTAAGAACAGATTGAGAAGGAAGAAGAAAAATAGAAAACAGAGAGAAACAGAGAAAATATCAGAGAGGAAGCTTGCTTATTATTGATAACCAGATAGGACAAGGACAACGGCTGGCTTTCAAGAGGCCAGATCTCTCCCACTACTAGACACTCCACATAATTTACAATACCTCACTACAATGCACTCTCCTCTATTTTAGCACACACACACTTTCCTAGATCTTTTTCTGAACTACTGACAGCTAACAAAAAATACTAACAATCAATATGGGATAAAAGGGAAGTACAGAAAAATTAGAAGCTCCTATTGTTGCTCTTGCCATGTCTGCCATATGTGTGGACCACTGGTGGATTAGGTCTAGGTAGAGTCATGACATTACCCTGCTCCCAAAGACTCACCTTGTCCTCAAGGTGGAACCAAGGAAAACCAGCATCAAGTTCATTTGCATCTTCCCAGGTAGCATCAAACTCTGCAGCTTCTCCCACTTATCAACACAGCAGTTCTGATCCCATCCCCTTCCTTGCTGTGCCGGACATTCAACAGGGCCTCTGGGATGGTTACTAGCTCCCAAAATGTTCTTTGAGGCTATACTACAAAGGATTTGGTAAAATCCAGCATAGCCACGCCCAGAACAGGAGCAGACACCATGGCCTGTTTCAGTTCTTCAAAGGCTGCTGCTGTCTCCTCCGGCCACCCAAACAAGTCTGTTCTCAACTGGTCAGTAAGGCATAAGGTCATGAGAGCATAACACATGATGAACTTCTGATAATACCCTGTCAGGACCAAGAATCCACAAATTACCTGAAGTCTTTTGAATTGCCCACTCTAGCATTGGTCTCACTTTCACTATATCCACAGCTACACCATCCTTGGAGATGATATGCCCACAATAGGCCACCTCAGACTTCCCAATGTTGCATTTTTTCATATTTGCATACAATTGATGAACAGCCAATAACTCCTGCATCAACTGTATGCGTTCCACATGCTCTGCCTCATTCTTACTACAGACAAGAATATCGTTAAAATATACGGGTAAAAACTTCCGCAAATAGGGACAGAATATACCAATCATCAGCGATTGGAACGCTGCTGGAGCTTTAGTCAACCCAAAGGGAATGACAAGAAACTCATAGAGTCCCTCCGGAGTGTGGAAAGCCATCTTGTGTGTGTCCTCTGCCTGACTAAATTTAATGATATCCCAATTTGAGGTCAAGCTTGGAAAATAAAGTCGATCCACTCATTTCATTCAACAAATCATCAATGACGGGAATATGACACTTGTCAGGGACACTATATTGAGTGTTCGGAAGTCTATGCAAAAATGCCATGAGCTATCTTTCTCTTTGACTTGAGGACGGGCTCAATGATGGCATGATTATTCCTGCTCCCTACATCTTTCATATCAACTTCTCGGTTTCATCCTTTGGGAACAGTGAGTAACGGTTAGGCCTCAAACTCATCGGATTGCTGCCTTTTTTTTGCATGTTCATATCCCCGCGGCACATCAAAAATCAGCTTGTGTGCTGAGGTTACACGAAAGAACACCAGCACCAGAGATTTGAGGTGACGTTCTCTAACCATAACCTACCTCCCTATTTTCTTAAAGAATGTATCATTGATTTGAGAGAGACTTAGACCTTACAGCAGAGGATCCCCATGAATAGTATAAGTTGTTCCCTCTTGCTGGAATTGCCTCAATTGATTGTTCTAGTTTGTTAGCACCCGGCATAAAGCCACTGGGTCCTTAGTATAACATCTGAAGCCTAACACGAATGGGAAGACCCTAGTAATTGAATCTGCACCCCCTTACATTCTCTGGTCCTTCACACAACTTCCCCATTGCTCAAAGGCACAGCTAATTCTCTCGAATCACTCATTGGAATTTTCAACTCTTCCACATCTGCCGAGGAAACAAAATCTGAACCCTGCGGTTCTGTCACAGTGTACTGAAGCTCCGATTAAATCTTGTGTTGGGAGTAGCGCACTAAGAACTGAGACTCTTGATTCTCCAGAGTCAGATGCAGAGTTCGAGCCTTCAACTCCTCACTTTTCGAGGCCTGTGTCCTCTTCCTGTTGTGAGCGTAATTGTTGGATCTAACTATTGGGTCCTCAAACCAACGGTCAAACCCCTCCATGTATAATCATTATAAAATCGAGGGAGTATTTGAAAGCTTTGAGATTAGGAGACGTGATTGAAAATGATGTTTACCCTACCTTTCTTCCACAAATCTAAACACTAGCCCAAAAAAAAAAAAAAAAAAAAAAAAAGAAAAAATGGAAAGAAAACTAAAGACACTTTGGTGTCTACATTAAATGATATTTATAAGAAATTGTGATAAGTATTATGGCTTTTGAAACTCCTAAAATCAAATGAGAGGAAATCAAAGATAAGTTAAAAGGAAACCATCACGCCAAATTAATACAAATTTTGAATCTAAAGAGGGATTGTAAGGTTAAGGATAAAGAAAAAATGAAGCTCTCAAAAACTAGAGTAGGTTGATGTCCATTGTCAACCAAATAAACCTACTTAGAGCAGGATTTTCTAGTCAATAGTGATGGACCAGCTTCTAATAACTTTTCTGGAAGAGTTTAAAATAAATATTTCTACACTTGTAAGGATCTCTAAAAATTAACTTTTTCAGAGAACTATTTCCATGTCATAGATCAAAGGAGAACCATGAGAAACATATATGGTGAAAGGAGCCTATTTTGTCAATTCTTTCTATTGTAAGGAGAAAGACAAAATCCTTCTATATAGAAAATGCCAAAAGCTTGGTCATGAGGAAATTATTTGTTAGCACTAAGGTTAGCCACAATACTTCAAATTTTTAACAATTTTGACAGTTAGCAAAGAATTGTTGGTTCCAAAATGATGAGTAACCAGCCATGGCACAAGTTTGGCATGGAAGATACAGCAAGTTAAGAATTGTGGTTAGCAATAAACCGAGAAGAGAAGTGCTCCAATGAAATGGTGTTAGTGATTATATGCATCAACAAAGATACGTAGATGAAGTGACATGTATCATAAAGTGATTAGGTATGTTCATCATTTCGACATATGTTTGAAGCAAGAGGGTGTGTCAAAAGATGCTTTAAAAAATCAAGGTTTATACGATACTGATTTGGTGATGAATCTACTCTTATTTGACACCATTGTTGGAGAAAGAATAATAAAAATTCAGTCATTCATGTTCAATTATTCACATACTCCAAAATCTTTTATACGCTCATCAAGAAATCACACATCACTAAAAATGAGCATCATAACCAGAACATGAAATAGCTCATGAACCCATAAGTCAACCAGACGGGAATCCTATGACCGTCTAATACCTATTATCGATATGCACAAACTAATCAAATCCCTTAAATCATGGATCCATACAGTAATTTTGAGCATTATTTTCTACAATCGCTAACCTAACTCAAAATTAAAAGGAGGACTCCAGCTCCAAAGAGGTAAATGATTTTGTCAAACGTTGGTCATCCCAAACAAATTAAAATTGCAACCATGTACACACATAAGGAGAGATTTGGTCTATGAGTTGTGAGCTATGACGTAATTAATCTTGGAGGAATTGGTACTTGCATCATCTTACCTCTTTTTGTGCAATAGCCTTTTAAGGATGCACAGGAAGCTGAGGACTTCTTCATATATTCTAAGAATTTCAAAACTCATAAACTCTTAAGTATTTTCATTTTAGGAGTAATAAGGAGATGAGATCCTAATGTGAGCACAGGCCCTCCCTTCCCAGAACTAGGGCAGCCACCCAAGACCTAAGGATGGAAAGCCCAAAGTTGGTTTAAATGGATTGATAAGGGAAAAGAATAAAACAAAGAAAAAAAAAAAAAAAAAAAAAAAAAAAAATAATAATAATAATAATAATAATAATAATAATAAGGATAGTCACTTAGTCCTATGGTTAACAAAGTGTCACACAATCATCCTCCTATAGCCCAATAATTCATAGTGCAAGATTTCAATTTCCAAAAATATTTGAATCTTTTCCTTGAAAAAACAGTCATTTAATGACAATCCCCAACTATTGCTCTTTCTAATTCTCAGGCTAATTGAATTCCATAACCAATCACCAATATCTCTTCTTTTTTCTAACTTTTATCTCACTTCTTAATTTCTTAAATTTTGTATGATTTGAAAATCAGATAATTGGTAAAATTATTTATGTGGTTTACTCGTTGCTTGTGTTCATTATTTCTTCCCATTTTCATATTTATGTTTCTTGTCCATTAAACGGTACAAAGTACGAGTATTTGTTAGTATTGAAATTTTGGAGGATTGGAATCAAGTAATATATTCAATTATGAATATGTGAATTGTTCAATATACTCCATTAGCAAGCTTATAAGCTTTGAAAATTTAGTAGAGGGGTATTTGAATTATGTTTTTTTTTTTAAAACATAGTAAATTGACAATAATTTCAATAAATTTTTCTACCATCTTTTTATCATTCAAATCAGGATTTGGACAGCAAATTTGGTGAATTTTTTATTGTGTAACTTCATAATTAGAATTGCATACCCTTAAAACTTCATATTCTTCTCAACCAATAGGGCCCCAATATTAGTAGTTTAATCATATGCCTCTAAAATGTTTGGAATGGACCTCTGTGAACAGAATAATTTACCTTTAGAATAACGTCTGATTCAGCTTTTTTCTAGAAAGGGCCTGTTTTCAAAAGCTCCCCTTTCTCTTGCTTTAAGAGACTTATCCTCTTATGCTACGAGCTATGTTTACTAAAATAGAAATGTCTTGTAAGCCCCTAATCTACATTAAATATATCCTGATTTTCAAATGTGCATAAAATGTAATGTACCATGCAGTACATAAACCAAATTCCCAATGAGTTACAGCTTATCTGAACTATACTTGCATCCTTATAGTACTAAAAAATATATAATCATTTAGTCTACCTGGGGCCTTCTCCGGACAGACATTTTGTTAAAATAAAGCTGTTCTTTCCTTTCCTATGTGTTCGTTTTCAGTCAAAAGAAAGCTACATCTCTCTCGGAGTTAAGCATCTACTCTTCTTGACACAACCTATAAGACTATCATTTCAGATTTTAACTATTTGGTGATGATACAAAGCCACAGAGAATAGAGTATATACAAGCTTCTTTTGCAGCATTCAGATAAAAGACATGTTTCATTTCATCACCAATGAGAAAGATATGCAAAGCTAATGAAAGACACTAAAGAGCTGCTTCTATATAAATCTGAAATTGGTATAACTCACCGCTTGCATTAGCCCAACAATTTCAGAATCCTTGAGACTGGCACCAACTTTTTCCAATCCCTTCTTTAGCTCCTCAAGGGTGATACTTCCGCTATTATCGGCATCTATCATTTTGAACATTTCTTTCAGACCTGCAATCTCCTCTTCAGAAAGATTCTCAGCAATAACCTGCAAAGGCCATTGATGAAGACCCAATAAATAAATTCCCATGTAATTTAATTGATTACTAACATATGAGTTTGATACCAACGTGTAATAAACTAGCTGAACTTAAACAGATTTAATACAAGAAATGCAAAAAAAGAAGTTGATAATTTGATAAAAAGCTGGAATTACAGAGAGAGTGAAAGATAAGAAAGTTTTCAAGTGGCTTGTTTCCCACCCGAGGCTAAACTGAACTCTCAATAAAACTCATCAATCAACATGCCCCCTTCCTAACTGATCTCCTATATATAGCTATCGAATGCCCCCTTCCTCAAGCTAACTCTATAGGCTGTTTAGCAATACCTGAAGTACATCTCCTCAATACTAGATGCATTACACAACAGTGCCACATTAGCTCATCTTATGAAAATTAGGAACTTAAAGGAATCTAGGATATTCCGTAAGACCATACCCTTTTCTGATCTAATACATATTACAAGTTGAAAAGTTTTTGTGAATATTAAGAAATTTAATCTGAATCTGCTACTTGTATTGATTTATGATACCAACTTTCCATATTAAACTTTCCATTTTCCTTAATAAGCTGTCCAAAAAAAATCATTTTCACTTTAAGTTTTCTCCCTACGCTACCATCAACTACTTTGTATTAATCTATCTACCTAATTTCAATTTTTTTTTTGTTCAACATTTTACAATATTTCTCACTCTCCTTACCAAAGCTGATAGGAAATCTAAATTAGAATGGAAGGAGCATTATGAAAATTTACCATTGTACAGATTTTACAAGAATACAATATAAGAAAAAAAAAATTTAAAAATATCTATGCAGATAACTTCAAGTAACCACTATAGGTCTATACTCTATAGTTGAGGGAGGATGAGGTAATTTCCAGAAAGAGGAGTGTAGGAGTACAATCATACATTGGAATTGCTAAGGAGATTGTTCCATATCCAAAGTTGACATAGCTAGACTCTTTATTTCACCCTACCCGTGTCGGACCTTGACACTCTGACATGGATGTGGACACTCGACACTTCATCTAGGACCAAAACTATGCAACATTTTCAAAAAATAACCGAGTTGGACACTTGGATACGTACCCGTGTCTGACACTAGTACACAAGACTGAGTAACATAGCATAGCCGATCTTTAATATCAAAAGGCAAATGATATGCTTAAGTACTAGGAAGCTGTCAGTAGCATGTTAGTCAAATATTTGAAAGAAACATCCTCCCCATTGTTACTTCAAGGAGAAGAGACACAGGTCACCCTCCCCCTTACCTCACTCTGCATAAGAACTTTTTCAAAGACATTGGGATAATGTTGATATTGAAGAGTATATTTATGAAAGATTTAGTGGAAGACATGTATAGTTTTCAGATAATTGCCTTAACGACATGCTCATGTTCAAGATTATGCAAAATAACATAAGCTACGTTCCATTAGAGCTTGTTTCACATCAATTTTAATAAAGCAAATCAATACGATAATAACTCTTGGAAATAAAAATTATAACATACCCTTATAGCTATCTTTTTAAGCTTGTTCATGGCAGAAAACTGTTTCAACCGAGAAAGGACAGCAGAATCAAGAGGCTTATCAGGAGCCACACCACCAATCTGAACCCAAGGGTGGCCTGTCCAGAGTCCACAAGAAGAAACTCAAAGATAACATTTGTATACAAAGTAAATACATTAGCTACAGTACTACCCACAGCTTTTCACTAGTTCAGCTTGTTACAAAAGTTCTGCTTTAACAAATATAGGATAAAAGTGTTATAAAAAGGCTCCTGGTGATCAAGCATGAGAAGAGAATAAATATTTTGGTGTCATGTATGAATTATGTAACTAACAAACTGACTTAATCATGCTATATATATTGACTCTCGTTCCATGTTGTCTTTTTTCTATTTAATATTCTTTTATTATTTTCTAGCTAAGAAACTTGTACATTCTTATTTTGAGCCCTCTTCAAGGTAAGAAGATACCTTAATAATCTCCTTTCTTGATCTAATCAAATAAAACAGCAGAGCGGGATGCATGTTATCAGTGGCATTTACATCAATACAGGTAATATTCTATTGCTTTAGGCTTTAGCAATAGTATATAGGAAAAGAATCACTGGACCCTAGCAATAAGGGGCATGTCAAAGCTAGATCTGAAGACTGATACAATGGTGTGAGTTGCATCCGGCAAGATTATACCCAGAGAGCAAAAATGACACAAGAAGCAAGGGTAACGTTCTTACCAATCCATTTGGAACCAGGATTAAGATGCAATGGGTATGAAAGCTAAGTGGAAATTCTAAATGCTGCTTAAAACACTTAGGAATTTATCTGATTCTTAAGGCAACAAGGTGATTATGAATAAAAAAATGTAAGACAACAGTGGTTATTAGGAAGTAACCATTTCATATTACATGCTTTGACATCATGATTTGTTTAGCTTACCATGTTACCAGGTAGAGGACTAATCAGAAAGGCATACATGCTAGATTATGTGACAATCAAAGGAATTAATTAAAATCAGCAAACATTTGACGGCCGGTATCATATTGGTCCAAAGCCAAACATATGCAGATAGCTTAAGTAGACTTTGTAGCAGAAGAGGAGTTGGAAAAAAAAAATTAATTAACAAAAGGTTTATTAGGGATTCCTGACAAGATCACTGGATGGGATACCTACAGCTTAACAACTAGTAAAGCAACATATACTTGAGAATTGAAACTTAAACAAGTAACCAGGAACAAATCTTGTTTATGGAAGAAGACTTTCTTAAATACAACCTTTCCATCAAACAACAGAGAAAGAAGTAAGCAGCAAATATTGGATTTACAAACATTCCTATTGAAAACATGGTTTTCTTTGTAATAGATCCATACACAGATACATGCCATTATTTGTTTCATAAACCAATATTTTCTAAGGCATTCTCACTATGAAAGACAGATACTGATGAAAATAATAATTATAGAGTTTCAAAATTACAAACATTACTATAAAAGACATACAAAGTGTATTTCAACAAAGTGATGTAAAAATTACGATAAAACCACTTTTGCCTTCTTATTTAAACTACTAACTCCATCCAAATGACGATTTCAATTTTAATGTTGACACAAATAAAGGGAAATAAGCTAGTGTAAGATAAAGAGAAAAGTTGCATAGAAAAATATATTCAGATATTGAAATTTCTCTGAAACAGATCACAATGCAATACTTAATACTTTCCTATAAAATAATAATAATAATAATAATAATAATAATAATAATTCAGATTTCAGACCATACAAGTTCAAAAGCTTCCACTCTAAATTCCCAGACTATAAGAACTTCAGTTTAGATGAAAGTTTCACGAATAGAACAACTCAACATCCATTACTCTCATAAATAAATTCTTTAACTAAAATCATGACTGTGTGAGCCACATGAAATACAGTTTTACTACTATCATCCCGAACAGGAACAAGGGACTTCAAATTCTGATAGAGATACAAATCTAGAAAAGAGAGTGATGTGGTCCACTCACCCTGAGGAGGAGCACCGGGACAAGAAAGTAAAAGGCAGAAATCGACAAATTTATGCCTTCATCCCCAGTCATTTTGCATTAGGGGTAAAAGAGTGTACATGCCTTCTGCCCAGCTAAGGAGAGAAAAGATTTTGAAAAGTTCCATAACATCAGAAAAAAAAACCCGGAAAGTATAGTGAGCAGAACCCAAACTGATGCAAGGACCTAGACTATATTTCTACTTTTCTTGTTTTTTAAAGATAGACCAGAACTCTTACATGCAATAAAGTCCAACAAAGTACCTCAAACACTAAAGAACTCTGCCAAAAGTATATGTTCATCCTCCCAAACCCACTCACTTTAACCTCAAAACAGCCTTCAAATGATGGATAAAGTCAAGTTCGATTTCACCAAATGCTTAAATTAGTGTTTTCACTACTGAACCCACAGGGCTTACCACTATGAATACTTACTGACCCCAAATCAAACATCATTTACTGAATCTTCTCAGATGGAGTCAGTGACTATGATATGAGGTGAAACTTCTTCAACTTTAAGAGAGGTTTTCCTTCGACAAACATAACAAGTGTCAGACACATATCCAGTGTTGGACAATTAATGGATAACTTGCCTGTTGTAGTTTTACTATTATCTTATCAGATACATAATCTTGTTCACCTTTTATCAAAAAGAATATTATGACATTGTTATAATTGAGATTTTCATTGCAAAATAAGAAAGATAATTTCACCTATAAAGAATAAAGTCGTATAGAGACAACAGTAAGTGATATCGTTCAATTTAAAAGAAAAAAACTAGATGGAAACTCTAAATTATCGATTTCTTTGCTATCCAACCATTTTCTTTTTTCTTCCCTTGCAGTCTGTCCACCAGAATATTGACATGGATCTGCTTCTAACATATTTTTCTGAGAGCAGATCCAAGCTTTTTATTTAATTAGTTATTGCAGTAGGTAATTACAAAGTACTTATTGCCATCATTAACAAAGACCTTGTCTAGGTCATCTGCAAATTAAAATAGAAGAAAGAGCTACCAAACCACTTGAACTTTTTCTATAATTTTTGTTTAACGTTCAGACCAAAAAGCTGACATGCAAACTGCTTAAAAACTGAAATTTACTGTGTGAACGTATACAATTGCAGAAAAGTTGACTGCTAATTGCAAATAGTGACCTTCAGCTTTATCTAAGCTTATGATGTGTGTAAATCTTCTAACAAAACATAAACATAGATACCGATTCTTAGGAAAAGCTTTAGCAGTTGTAAATCATGAAACTCACAAAGAACTTGATGAGCTGTCAACCGCTTCTTGGGGTCCCTTACAAGCATTTTTTTTATCAGGTCCTTAGCATCATCAGAAATGCTAGGCCAGGGTTCAGAAATAAAATCAAGATCACCTTTCAGAACTTGCTCAAATATTCCTTGCTCCGTTTCTGAATCAAATTTCCGAAGAAATGCAACAAGTAAGCTAAATGCAAATAATAGCTGTTCGGAAATAGAAAAGCTAGGAAGAACAAGAAATAGATTCAGCTGAATACCAACCATCCCAGAATGGGGGAACACCACTAAGTAATATGTAGATGATCACACCTGCACTCCACACGTCACATTCCTGGCCATAAAATTTCCGCAAAACTTCAGGTGCCACGTAGTATGGACTTCCCACTACATCTGTGAATGTTTCACCTGCATCATGCCTCCATTTTTAGATGTCTCAAATCAGAAACTAAAAATGATCACCAGCAGATGCTGCCATGCTGATAGTAAGGATCCCACCCAAGAAGGGGGATGCTGACATTAAACTGTTTTAAGGGACTTAACAACATTAGGGTAGCAATATTCCTCTAGAAAAATGACATATTGTCAAACCAATCTCAAGAGCTATGACAATCATCAATGAGTTTATTCAGTTTTAACAAACAAGAAAATAGAACGCTGATTCCTGTAAGCAACATTCATTGAGACAACAGTAAGATGGACTACAGTTTGGCAAAGTTGCCCTAATAAGTTGCATCAAGGAATGTAGTGGTCCAAGGATATAATTAGGAAGACAGACCATCAAAAGAACTTAGAGATGAGAAAGAGTGACCTAAATGACTGGAAACATTGGCATGACGTAAGGACCAAGTCCAAGTCTTCCTAAACCAACCAACAACTAGACAAGTTTTCAAACATCAAATTCTAGAAGACTAGAGTCAAGGTGATGATCATAGGAAACAACAGCTAGCTAGGTTTTTTCATAGAAGGATCCAAGAATCAGTCAACAAGGTCTCTTGGTAACAAGTACATTCCAGATATTTATGAAAGGCTTCGTACCTACTGTCAGAAATTTCGGGTTAAGCTAGCTGCTAACCTGATACTTTCCAATATTTTCTAAAACCTTTTATTTAATACTATAAATGCAGTATTCATTATTTTAAAAAATATCTTCAAACAAGAAATCCAACAAAACCAATCCAAGACAGGACTCATATGCCAACATCAACTAGAGGTATTTTCTGACATTGTAATAGCACATAACAAGCAATATACCAGCTAAAAACAGCCCTACCCACATTAGCTGGGAAAACAACAGAATAATAGCTTAAATGGAAGGATCTGGAAGCAAAATCATTCACTGCTAAAGCTTAAACCAACTCCGAAATAGGTAACAAAATTTGCAATCAAGAAATTCAATACCATGAAATTAGTGTAGCTATACCTAACCTTACTTATGTGCATCGCACATCTAGCGAAACACAATCCCACAGCTCCACGACCTTCAATTTTTTTTGTTTCTCTTTCTCTCTCATTTTGTTTTCTGGGTAAGGAGGCCAATTTTGTTTAGGCAAGCCTCAAAAATAGAGCAACTACTTAAGCAAATCCTTCTAGAGACCATCACTTGATCTACCACCCATGCAATTCTTAAAACATATGCATAACTCCACCTTTTACATTTTCTTCCCCTTTTGATAGGTAGACATATACATAGTCCACATATATAAGGATCCTAGCCTCATATCATATTCCAAGCCATCATATGTCCTACTAAATGTCACACCATCTGGCAAAAAAATCACCCCCATCACTACATAGACTAATAGTCTTATGCGAAGCCTACACGAGTTGATTTCACAAGAAGGTGCAAAAATCAATGAGTATAATCAAATATTCAACAAACGTAAACAGTATATCAAGCACATATTAAATTCTTAAAACTACTCCAATCACAACAAAATCTTGATCAACTAAAACATAAAGGGTAACACAAGAAGATCATCCTAAAGCTGATCCACGCATGACTAGTACTCCCTTTTACCTGGCTTAAAAAACACGGAAAGCCCAAAATCAATAGTCTTCAAAGAAGACTCCTCATGATGATTAACAAACAAGAAATTCTCAGGTTTCAAATCCCTATGCAAAACCCCTAAGGAATGGCAAGCCTCCACCACCCCAACAATCACCCTAGCCAACTCAGCCGCCTTCCGCTCTGAGTAATGCCCCCGCTGAATAATCCTATCAAACAACTCCCCCCCGCCACACAAATCCATCACCACATGCACAGCCACAGCATCCTCATAGGCATCCACAATACTGATCACGTTAGGGTGTCCCGCCAAATGATGCATGATCTGAATCTCTCTCCTCACGTCCTCCACATCCTCCGATGACGTCAGCTTCCGCTTAGCGATTGACTTGCACGCGAGCTCTTTTCCCGTGCTCTTCTCTACGCATAGGAATGTTGTACCGAACTGCCCCTGGCCGAGTTTCCTGCCCAGGGTGTACGTGTCCTTCAGGTTGCCCGTTTTTCTGCCTAAGACGGAGTCTAGTTTGAGACCCACGCTTGACATCCTCCGTACGTGGTGGGGGACGGTGGTGGGCGCGGTGGGGGACGGTGGGATGGTGATTTTCTCAGGGGCGGAGCTTTGGATAGGATTGTTGTTGTCATCTTTTTCGGGAATGCTGCCAGTGTTTTCGAGGTGGGTGGAGGAGTCAGAGTTGGTGATGATGGGCGGAGAGGGGGAGGATTCCGGGAGACGGGGACGCCAAACGGCTGCGGAGACGGATTCGAAGAAACCGGTTTTACCTGTTGTGGGACCTATGCATGTGTTCCCCATCCAGAAAATAATTGTTTTTATGTTTGTGCTATAGAGTGAATAAATAATTACCGTTTGGGTATGGTAAAGTTAAGTTTTGTTAATCATAATTATTTCATTTGGGTAATTTTTCCCTTAAAAAAAATTGGGTAATAATTATTTTTAGTAATATTTTCAATCGGAATTTTTTTTAAAGATAAAATGAAAAAGGTTAAAATACTATTGGATTATTATTATTGGCCTTGTGTACAAATTAATTTATAATTTATATGAGACAGTGACCATCTTACAAAAATTCTTGTTACAAATAAAAAGATCAATTTATATAAAGGAGAAAATTGTCCTACTTCGTAATCCAAACTTTTTCCATATTTTTCTTTAGAATTAGTGTTTAAAATTAACTATACTAAATATATTAAGAACTACTTATGATTAGTTTACTATCGAATAATGACTAGTGAAATGGGCTAAGAAATAAGAAATAAAAAAAAAAAGTCTCTCTCTAGGGTTTCAAGACTCGAAGTCATTTGATGGTGTTCAAAGTTCTAGTTTCCAAGTTTGATCTGCCCATTTTCAATGTTGATTTTAAGTGTAATTAAGTATTTAGTTTTTATTCGAATATGGAAAAATAGTTAATGAGTAGGAGAAATTGAAATTGATAAACGAATAGAAAGTGGTATTCAAGAAGGATTTTGAATATGAAAATGATGTAGGGTGGAAGGAACAAATTCTCCTCTCTTTTGGGGAAATTGTTCACTTTGATGCCTTTCAATATGAAGACGTTAAATAGGATACTAATTCGATCTGGTATTTGAAGGTAAATTTTTTTTGGACATGATTTGAAGGTAAATGTTGCGAACTTGCGATTTGGATGGTTGAAATTGATTTTACCTATTGTGGGATGGTGAGACCTACACATGTATGCCCCTTTCAAAAAATAAATTTTTTTGGAGGCTTATTCAGAGTAGTTTGATCAAAGAATTATTATTGAGGTATAATTAAAAAATTATTTAATCATCGTGGTTTCATTTGGATGATTATTTTTATCAGATGAATAATAATCAGGAAATTTTCAATTGTAACTTTTTATTTTAAAAGGGTTGAATTTGGCTAATTAATTTAGAAAGTGAGAGTAGGAGACTTTTTATTTTCTAGGTAAAAGTTGGCAGTGATTATTATTATTATTATTATTATTATTATTATTAATTTAATTTAATTTAATTTTACAAAGTCATGAGGTTATATTTGCTCTTAAAGATTGTGATACTTCATACTTTGTAGTATTTTACAACAAGGAAATGATGAGAAGTAAAAGATGGTATTTTATTTATAATAGAGAACATAGTAATTATTTTTCTTGAGAAGGGGAGTAACTATAAATAATTATTGGTAATTTAATTGTGATATGGGAAATAATTTCATTAGTGTGCTTAAGGACTAGCATGACTGTATTAAAATAAAATTATAAAAAAAGATATGTCACGATTCAACATTGAAAAACCTCAAGAAATTATTGTAGCTAAGTTTTAACACCTTCATATTCCTCCATGAAGAATACTCATTATTTTAATAGAATTTGGATAAATATATGGATGTTACTACCGTGTGATAACGTAAGACAATAACTACTTCCAACCAATACTTAACATAATCATGCAACATAATCACTAAGTGTAAACTTTCATTAAACTCAATTCAAAGATTAATAAATATTAAATGTTTTTTTCCAAAATTGAGTAATAATATCCATTTACCAAAACACCAAGAATGTGAACTCTTGCTCTCAATACAAACTTCTTGAAGATGTCTCTACTATAATGAAATACAATTAACTCGTTAATTTATCCACATAAATGTATAAGGAAAAGGAAAACTAAAAAGTAAATATGTATTAATAAAAAAAAAAAGAGTATATTTACGCATATTACAAATAAAATAATTGATCACAATTCAAGTCTTTTAAATTTATTCCATAAATATCCAAATAGTTTCATTAGCATAATAAAGATTCTTGAAACATTTCAAACAATATATTTGAATAATTCAAAGGTTTCTGCCCAAATCAATAATAATTCAATCTCATCAAAGTCAGTGAAAAAACCAAGTGGAATAACTAATTTAATTTTCAAAACCCTTCTAAATGTGCACACATCCCAAGGTATTAATTCCCTTACATAACCTACGCTTGAGGAAATACTAGATTACATAAAATTAATTTTCAAATAACTTCAGGAGATATAGTAATATCAAATTAATATTTTATCTACATAAAATAAAATAAATATAACTTGTAAATGATTTTAGTGAATATAAATTCAGTCCAAAACAATTTCATATGCCCTTATATAAATTTCGCCCCCATAATAAAAAAAAATGGTATATTATTTTTGCATTTTTTTAGTTTCATAATTAATCAATATCTCATATTTTAATAGTAAATAAAATCATATTTATACAATATTTATCAAAATGAATATATATTTTTTACAAATATTCAAATCTTTTATAAAATCATAAATGACAATCACAAGTACGTTAATTAAAATATTTAACTCTCAAATATTTCCTTCAAGCCGTAAATCATTCATAATATTCCTTTGATAAAATTTATTCATAAATTCCTTTGATAAAGATCTTAAGATCATACATTAACCTTCCCCCATTAAATTACTCCAAAATTTTCCCACTATTAGAATATTTTATAAATATTAAATTTAAAAATATATTTTTCATTAATCCATAAAAACCCATTATATTAACTAAATGACTAAAACTTTAGAAACCATATACTTAATTACATAAATGATGTAGAATTATACTTCAAAATAATCTAAAATACAATGTAATATCCACAAAATTAAAGACTTTTATAACCAATCAAACAACACTTTTATTTAAATAAGACAAATCCTTCAAACCTTAAGGATGTTACTACTACATTTAACCTCATAAGAAGTTAAGTGTAAAGAAAATTAAAACCTTGAAACAATCAATCCAATATTAAGTGATCTAAGTGGCTAATAAAGAAAAACTACAGCCCAAATCCTTGAAATAAAATCCAAAATAAATAACAAAATTAAAAATGTTATTATGTCCTGATTAGTGATCAAATGTGCGTCCTTATTTATAGCCAAGTACGATTACCAAGCTATAGAAATACACATAAATAATAAAAAAAAAAGAGAGAGAGACAAGCTCCCAAAAGTCAGATTAAATCGAGTAATTCCAATTCTATCCCGTAAGACAAATATTTTTATTTCGAACGTTTTGCACACATAAGCACAAACATAAGTAAAGAAAAATAAACCAGTTTATTAGTTCCATTATAAATGATCATATAACATGTCATCAAAATAGTTAAGGGTGAAGAGAACCTTTGTAGGCTGAAACTTGTATCTCGATTTATAGCACTTACTAAAGGTTGTCATCCAACCATGGCCTATGTAAAAGTACATATATGTCTTTAGTGGGCAGTCTCCCTACTAATCTTTAGTGTAACCACAATTAACTGCACACAAATAGTACTAGAAGGAAGTCAAATAACAATTTTTAAGAGTATAAGTCTATTATAGTCTAATAATTAACCACAATTGTGCACAAAAAGAACATCCAATGGGGTAACTTGTTCTTCCTAGTGTATACATTTTCCTTCTTAAGTTACACTTTTATGTTCTTAGTGTTTCATCACCACATAAGTTACAAGTAGAAAACAAGTGCTCAAATTAATTACATTTTGGTATTGTTAAGTATTATTAGGTCTCCACCTTATCATCACCTTTCATATCCTAAACAATTCCATAGCTCATATCCTAAATAATTCCATAGCTCAATAGATTCCACTTGACACCCACCAATAATCACATTTTCTGAAGTATCAAAGTTCATATATAAAGTCATTAAAAAATCATATGAGAAATCAAATAATTATTTTTCCAAAAATAGTTATAGTGGTACAAATAGTTTCACTTATAATAAGATCAATACCACATGCCATGCCATCAAATAGTCATATTATATATCCCTAACTTAAAGTACACATAAACATAAACAAATTATTTTTCCTAATGTGATCCTTCAAAATGATGTACATTGAAAATTTCGTGCACCTTAAAATCACAAACTATTAACTGCCTTTCGAGTTACTCTCATATAGCTATTATGTTCAAATAACAAAAATAAGCTTAAGTTAATAATGGTACTTAAAGTTGTGCATGTACACATTGGTCAACTAACTAAGTTAGAGCATCAATCTTCAATCAATCTTGAGGTAGGACGATGTGTGAATGTACAAACTCTTTGCAATTTTATATTCAAATCATATAACTTAAAAAAATATTATAACATTTCATAAAACCAAGGTGGGATTTTAAAAGTGTCTAACATACAAAACCATTAGCTTAAATAAACCTATTTTTCATTTATTTGAAATATAGATAAAAACATTACATAATAGTATTCAAGGTATTACAATCTTTCCTGTAAAGTTGTGATAAGTCATGAGCTAGCTTGACTTGTTTCCTATCAACTTTTGGGATCAGACAATACGTGAACATCTTACCCTTTTTTTTTCTTCAGTGGTTTGCACAATGTTAATCTATGGGGTTGAATGAATTAGATTAAAGTGTAACCTCCTAGAAACTTATACCTTCTAGAAACTTAGAGAAATATTCCATTTCATTACGCCTAAACAAGCCATTGCTTTAACGTGAATAGATGAGATCGCTAGAGTTGTAGTTCCTCCTATATAAATTTCCTCCTTTGTAATGACATAGACTCCATTAAGGATGGCAACAGACTGGATATGGACCGGGTCCTTATGGATCCAGATCCAGATCCGTTTTTCAAGGATGGATCCAAATCCAGATCCTCCGGGTATGAAAAGTAAGGATCCAGATTCAGATCCAACAAATTCGGGTTTAAAATGGATCCTATATATTTTGCCTATCTTTTTGCAATAATAATAATTTTCAAATTTATAAATCTGCATTTTGCATCTACTACAACAGTCCAACGAATGATATAAGTTCAATACTTGAATACAATTCATATAACTACTCAAATTTTACAAAACAACATAGTACAAATGAATAAAATCAAATTTTTTCAAGTATTTAGAATAAAAATACGAACAAGTACAAATGAGTAAATAAAGAAACATTAATGTAAGCATCATAACACCTAAAGTCCATCTCTCAAAAGAACTAAGAGGGCTAATCTTCATCATCATCACTACTAATATCATCAACTTCCTAAAACAAAGAAACAATCAACCAAAGAAAAATGTTAGTGATCGACAAAGAATAAAAATTATGTGCCTTAACTATTAGTAATAATTGTTAAATATTACCATATCAATGATATCCACCTCTTGTGCATCAATATCACCCTCATAATCGTCGTTAAAAGTGGAACATGAAAGTGATCCTTCAAAATTGTCTTAAATTAGTTACACAGTTACATTTTATTAGGTGAAAAAAATATAATAAAAGTAGGGAAAGAAATATAACTAAGTAAACATTACCTTTCACATCATCAACCATCCAACTTTGTAAGCACATCAAAGCCTCCACGTTTGAGAATAAAGTCGAGAACGAAGGACACTAACCACTCTTCCACCCATATTAAATGTACTTTCCGAAGCGACCGAAGAGACCGAAGAGACCGGGGATTGCAAGAACATCAAATTCATTATCTTCTGGCATAGTGGCACTTTCTAAGACTGATCAACCTCACTTCTCAAAGGTGTTGTTCTTACTTTTTGTCTTCTTGATCTAGCAAAATCATCTTCATCCCCACACTCATTAAACCCTCTCTCTAATGATGATTGATCATTTATTACCTTATTCTTACTTTGGAACTCATGGACAAGACTATCAAGGGTCTTTTTTACTCTTGTTATTTCATCATTTGCATAATTTCCATATAATTTGCCAAAATAATGAGCCACACAATCTAGTTTGTTTCTAGAATCTAAAATGGCAGCAATAGCCAAAATTTCATTGATATGTGACCAATATTTGACAAACTTTTCAACCATACTCTTAGTCATTGTCCTAATACTATCATTGTCATTAGTTTGTACCCAACTATTTAAAGCAAGTCTGATCTCACAAACAGTTTGAAAAAACAAATTAGCAGTTGAATGATTTCTTATATAAAAAACCTTGGCGGCCTTGTAGAATATTTCTAACTTTTGACAAACAATAGTAGCCATAGTCTAATCATGGTCACTAGGAACAGAAAACTTAAGCCTTTTATTTAGACGTTTCAACTTATTAAAAACATCTTTGAAAGGCAAACTTGATTCTAACATTAAGTAAGTAGAATTTCACCTAGTTTTACAATCAAGAACCACCTTTTAGGTTTACTCACATTCAAAAGAAGACAAGCTTCCTCAAATTTTTCAATTTTTTTAGGGGTGGACATCCAAAAAGCTATGCACTCTCTTACTTTGACAATTGCATGATCAATCACTTGTAAACTATCTTTCACAATCAAGTTCAGAATATGAGCACTACACCTCATGTGCAAAAAAACTCCATTTAATATCAACCAACTACTTTCCAATTTTTCTAACAAGACATGGATTATTGCATCATTTATGGTACAATTATCAACTACTATAAAAGAGATTTTATTTTCCAAAGAATACTGAGACAAACTATCCATTAGAATCTTAGCAATAACCCCCTTTGTATGTGAAGTAACAACCATATATCCCTTTTTTGGTTGGAGGCAGCCCACATATCAGCTGTTATTGCCACTTTACCCTCATTAGCATCTAACAAAACCTTAAGAGAAATTCTCTCATTGTTGTACATCTTCATCACATCGCCCCTCAATGTGTTCCTTGAAATCATCTTGAAATTATCATTTAAACTCTTTACAAAGCTTCTAAAACCAACATGATCCACAATTGACAAAGGATACTCATTTATTACTACCATCTTAACCAACTCTTGCCTTGAAACATCTTGATCAAATATCATTTTCTTTTGCTTTTCCTTAACCGCTAAAGTATTAGTCCCATCGAATTTGGTGTTGATCTTCAATTGTGATTGACCGATTGTAAGTTTAAATGCTTTCCCGGACATGAAGTTCTTGCGTGTTTGAGAAGGTGGGAAGTCCCACTACTTCCCGAGTAAGAGAGTACCCTTTTGCAATACTTAAACTTTGCCTTTTGTATTCCACTGATTTTAACCACATCAAAATGTCCCCATGCTTCAGAAGTTAGTTTCTTATTTTTCTTAGCAGTACTTGATTCATTTTCTTTGCTAGTACCATTCTCAAACTCAAAAAACCCCTCTAAATCCCCTTCCTCATTTGGATTAGACAACACCACAAATGGTTCTTCATTAGGTTGGCTGGAACCTTCATCACTCTCTTCATAATTTGATTGTTCATCCATAATCTGAAAAAATTATAAAGGATAAAAATTTGTCTTGTATCAATATTTATCAACCAAAAAATTCATCACCTTAGAACTGTTAAATTATTTTATACGGCATAGCAAGTATGGATCTATATATCACCTAACTACCATAAAAAGTTAAAGTTACAAAGATCAACACCCCACATAATAAAACCTTAATACATGAATTAACATCATGATTTTGTCTTTAATTATTAAACTTATACTCGTATCATTGGCCAATGTCTCTTACGTATAAACACATTTCAGTATTTACGTCTTGAAATATCACAAGCAAACAACCTAATACTTGCAACCTTTAACCATAAGTTCACGATGATTATGTTGATTCACAAAAACAAATTTTTCGGTAATAAAAAAAATCCAATTCTATAATAAACCATTATTACCTGGTTAACAGTCCTAAATTAATTGTGAAATTAGTAGTCTAAGCTGTTTAATAGTGTACAACCACACAAGCTAAATAACATAGCTTAAAATGCCGTAAAAATTTACAAAATGCAGTAAGACTTTTTAAAAACCATCAAACACTAAACCTACCTTTTATAAAAAAAAAATTTATGAGTTTTAAAGCATTGTTAGGTTAGTTTTAGTATATAAAATTCATTATGTACTTTGATTATATAGGTGAAACATAGATTAATGATGATGTAATCTTGAAGGCAAATTAAGCAGCCTTTCCAACACTATAAACAAAACGACAAGTATAGAGTTTAGAAAATTTCACTTCATTGTTCACTAAAAGATACATTGATAAACAAGAGCAAAGTTAGAATAACTTTAATTGGTAAAATATGTGTTAATAACAGTAAGGTCCACGAGATGGAAATATTAGAAAAAAAAATTCCTACCTGTTTTTTCTGATGAACGAAGGAAAGCGCGAGACAGTGAGGTCGTGAGGGAAAGCGCGAGGTGACCAACTGGACGTGGGGAACCGGGGAGGCGGGGACTGGTCGACTAGGCTGAGTATCAGAGAATTAGGGATTTAGGGTTAGAGAGTTTGAGGTGAGAGACAAAGTAGCCAGCCAACCACCGAGAATTTAAAGACTTGGGATTTAGGATTTGAATTTGGGCCAACTGTCTCTAAACATGAATTTGGGCCTCTACTCCTCAAGTCAGCCTACTACCTTATACAGAAAATAAATAAAAAAATGGGTAACAGATCCAGATATTATGGTTGGACCTGGATCCGGATCTGTTTTTCATTCATAGGACCCAGATCCGTCGGGTCTAAATTTTGAAGACTTATATCCGCAAAACGGATATGGATCCACGGATTCGGGTCGGGTCTAATATCCATTGCCATCCCTAGACTCCATCTTGTGCCAGCACGTTTATTAATTTTTCATCATGAGCCATCCAATTGTATATGACTAGAATTAAGACTATGGTTTCTTTGCTCGATTACAACTTTAAAAAATCCTATGGGTATTAAGGTAGAACCTCTTGTGACATTTGCTGATTCAATTTGTCTCTATTCTTATCAATGTAGTTCCGGTGTTGTGATATTGCTTAATTGAGGTGCATTGTGAACTCAACTTGGCACCTATTCCCTATGCTAAAAACTAAACAATCACTTACTAGCCAGATACTCCAAATGCTTCCAAATAAAGAAGATAGTTTTTCCATTCGTGAGCTATCTAAGGAATTATAAAACTAGATATAGTGATGGATCCATTTCCTCATATAGAGTGATCCATTGGCTTTTGAATTAATAGTTAAGGGCTTAGATGGCATTGAGTTGAGAGAAGTTGTGACCCTCAACCAGGCGCTCTTAATGAAACAACTATGAAGAATGCACCTAAACCCGCAATTCACAATCTCAAAGATATATAATGTCAGGCAACCTTTCTCTCTATCTATAGGGAGATCCAACCGGGGAAAATTCACAAGCCTTTCTTTAGGGATATTAGGAATTCAAAAAGTTGAGGATGCATGTCTTCAAGGGTATGCTTAGAAAATTGGCACGAGAGAGAAAATAAGGGCAAAATGGGTGGATGGACGAACCCTAGTAGCTAAGAATGAAATCAATATTAGAGTGGAAACAGACTGGTTAGTTAAGGACTTCTTAACTCTGAACAGCTATGATTGGGATAGTGCAAAGGTCCGGGCCAATTAATATAGAAGATGCAAGGGCTATAGTAGCCATGGAGGCACCTTCAATAGATGCGGGAGACTTCATAAATTGGAAATTGGCTACCGTCTGGACAATATTCAATCAAAACAGGGTATGCCTTCATACATTAGCAATAATAGGAGAGCTAGGGCATGAGGGAGTTTATCCTTTTTAAACTCCTTGGAGTCTACATTTTTTTTGAAATGGAAGAATTTTGTCTGGAAATTTTGGTCTAATGGGTTGGCAACAAAGGATAATTTAGGGAAAAGGGGCATTAAAGTTGGTCAAGAATGCTTGCTATGCGAGCTTTACGATGAGACTTTTGACCATATCTTTAAAGAATGTCATAGGGCCATTTCCTTCTAGATGTGTATCCCCCTCGCAGGAGTTGTTTCTCAATATGGACATATTCCCCTTTAAGAATGGGTCCATAGTCATTTTCAATTCCATTATAACTCGAATAGTTCAAATCCAAAGGGCCTGACACATTTAATTACACAGCTCTAGAGCATCTGGAAGGTAAGGAATAATGTTGTTTTTAATGCAGGAAAAATAATGGGGGCTGGTCAAAGTGTATCCTCCAGGTTTCTATTGCACATCCGTTGCCACCATGAAAGGGGGCCAGCTAGAGTTCAAATCTAGATTGACAGGTATTGGTGCAAGAAAACAAGATCACAGCCACACTTGCATACTCTCATGCTATGGAATGGGCTGTCTCGTGTAACCTCTAGAGTGTTGGTCTACTTACAAACACATTTACTATTGTTAGCACTTTGCGACGAAGTGTAAAGAAACATATGGATACATGATACACCCTTGATCGCATCTTCCAATGCAAGAAACTTTTCATGACTTGTAACATACCAAAATCATGAGAATTAGTTCAAATGGCACATGAAATCACAAATATATGTAGACAAACAACTTACATTTCCTTTAGTTGCTTTTAATATGTTTGTTTTTATTTGAATATCAAAAATTAATAAATAAACTATCCTCCACAAATAATTTGCAGTATCATATTTACAATTCTAAAAAAACATTTATGCCACCAAATATACTATAACAAGAGGTACTTTCATCACTTGAAATAAAACTGCAACATTAATACAATAAAAAAGTAGTTTAAATGTAAACTTGTTAACTTTGATGATGGAAACAGTTCGTGTGTACTTTTATAGTGAAAAAAAATGTGGAGTCTCATAGAGCTATATAAGCTGAAGACAAGTCCAGCTAAACTCAAAAACATTTCACATAACAAAAAATATACAGTAATAAGTTGACATGTACATTGTTAAATTATATTTGAGTCTTATGAGAGTTATGACTACCAATTCTCATGGGAAACCATGAAATCACCCAATCAGAGAAAAGAAACAAAAAAGGAAAATCGCAGCTTGAAACTACGTTCCATATCATATATAAATAGCGAATGATTTAGCAATTACTACAATGTCCATGAGATAGGGCCACATAAAACTTAACCAAAAATCATGAATACATACTCATTTGTAATTTTCAAGTTGTGAATTTGACCCCTTCCCCTCTAAGGACTTGTACACCATTAAACACATAGTTATACTGATTCCATTAAACAGTGAGGATGAGACATCTTTAGGAAGCTTATTCAAACCACGAGGGAGAGAAATCACACACTGATGTCTCTAGTAACTGCCTCCCAATCAACATCAAAAGTTTGGTTTAACTTCAAACAGGATAAAGAGCGGCTACGTAAGAACCATTGGAATACTTCAAAGCCTTCAAACATGCGGAATGTAAGCTATTATTGACCACAGCTGCTGAGATACCAAACGTATAGGAGTCTTCTTGTGAATCTGCAGTTGTCTCATCTGAGTTTGTGTTGGAATTTAGGCTTATGGCCTCAAGAGCAGCGTTTAATCCCATGGAGTTAGGATCTGTCATAAAGCTGCATGAAGCCAGATGAGAGTCATTTAGCGCGTCAAATATAGTTCGCAACATTATCTTGCCCCCTAAAAAAAGGATAGAAAAGAAGCACACACCTTGCCTCAAAACTCCTCCCCTCAGAGCCCATAGCCGCACATAAGGAGCAAACTATCCAGGGAGGAAGGTAGGCATCCTTTAATTCAATACTGTAGCAGATGCTACTCTTTAAAGCAATCGATTCCCCATCCTTTGCCACCAATCCTTTAGACTGCAAAGCATCGACTCTCTTGATCTCTTTGCATCTCACCTGCAATAGAACAAATTACAAGCTGAATACAAAAAAAAAAAAAAAAAAAAAAAAAAAAAAAAAAAAAAAAAAAAAAAAAAAAAAAAAAAAAAACAGTAGAAATGGTTTTGAGGTAAAGACTGTCTAGATTGATTACGACCACTTTAATATCAAAGAAATAAACTATAAGCAACTTCAATAGTTCAATTCCATGCTTTTTACTACTTTACTAGTAGAAATGGTGCTTAGCATCTAGGCAGACTTTTTACTGTGTATGATGAACTAATGACAATGCTACAACAGTACAGCCACAACAAAATTGTTTGTTAGGAGAGAACTTAGTTCAAGTATTGCATTGGGAAAACTGTCAATTACAAACTGTTGATGAATTTTGCACGAAAATCTGTCTGTCTGCGACATTACCACACTAAGAAGTGAAATAGAAGAGCAAGAGACAAATTAGCATTTTCATTGACATTATATATACAACTTTACACAATAATATGTCTGGTGAAAATTGCAAAAAATAGTTTACCTGTGGGGAAGAAAGAGCAGCATTCAGAAAAGGAATGGGAGCACACAGCACAGGTACATCCATATTGCTCAATGTAGTCAACAAAGACCTGGAGAAACAAGCAGTGCCTAACTGACATGCTTAAGGAAATCTCAAATGTAACTACCAAATTCCAGGTTTAAGATGTACCTATAATTTAACAGAAAATCATAAAGTCCATGAACACTATTATTTCCATTGAATGCTAACAAAGATTTTGGGCTGTTGTCCAGATCAGGCATCGAACAAAACCGTTTAGCCTGCATAGGTTGATTTCAATAACAAAAGGCATAATTAATCAATAAATACATAAATAGATAGATAGATAAGAGAATCAGAGATGTCTGACTTGCAATTTAAAGTCAAATATATCAAAGTTCAGAAAGGAACCTGTCCTAAGTTGTGCTTCTCAATCTCTGAGAGCTCAACCAAGTCTTCCCTACTTATCTGCTCCACTTCAGAAAAACACAAAGGCATGGTGAAAGTGATATCCTGGTGAGAAAACAAAGAAAGACACGTTAGCATGGGTAAGTTCAAGTAGAATAACAGGCCTTATCGTTATCATGGATAGGAGGCATAAAAGCAAAGTTTAAACTTCACAATTAAAATTAACAAAAATAGAATCTCGGTGGATGGTAGGACGCACTAATATATGAGATATGTAATGCACAAAATCAATATCACAGTGGCTTTAAATTTGCGTATTACACATGAATAAGTAACAAGTAATAAAGTCTTTTTGGAAGAGATTGCATCTGTCTCAAAAGTAAATAATTGTCCTTCAGGTAGAACTCAGGTTCCGTATTCAGATTAATTAATCCATCTATGTCAAGACATATTTCAGTCCCATATTCAGATACAAATAAATTAAATGACCTGTCTCTTCATTGTGTCAGGATGAGATCTATGTCTGTAACTCAATTCACTTCGTTAAATTACGCCTCAAGATTTTTCATGTGAGATTTATACTATATGCTAAACTTCTGCTGCAATGAGCACATTCTTCTGCAACTTATTGTTCACTACAAAACATCAAAAGCAGTCAAGAATGCCATCCTTTACTAAGTAAATCCCTTAACTGTTTGCAGGCTATGTTAAAACAAGGCCAACACTAATCTGAGAGTCAATTCAAAAACTAGCTAACCAAATCAGGTTCTCAAATCATTACAGCAAATGAGATTAAATTCAGAGGGAGGAAAGATAATCTATTCAGATGAAACAATCACAAAGAAACTTCTAGGATATAAAATTATAACAGAATTTTGAAAAGAAAAACATGATGGCCCACCAGCATGTTACTATAATAGATCTTGAAACTTACTTAGTTCGATGATGCCATATAATAAAACTTAAGAGCCTCACTAAATGACAGTATCTTTGCAGGTCCAACCTTGATAGATGTATTTCATAAGCTTTACATGTTAACTGAGACTATTATATGTTAACTGAAAATATTATCCTTAATCCATTTATTTTAAATGGTAAACTTGGACTTCAAAATATATAGCATGTTCTTGATTATCAGTCAAAGACACTTTCAAAGAAGTTATAGGAATAACTCAAAAGAGAAGCAAATCAAAATGTTGGCATGATTACATTCATTATCATGTGCAACCAAAGATCAGTTCTCAGAAAGGAGACTGTAGGAATACATTAAAATTATTAATGCATTGATCCCGAGCTAAGTTTTTCCAAACAGGACTACATTGAGTCTAAAACTATTCTAGCGAATAACAAAGATTTAGATGAATCTAGTCCCACATATCCAATATATATCCTTAGTTAAACCTTAAACATCATAAAGAGATTCTTGTGCACTCGTAAAATATCAAATTGCATTTTCTCATATCCAACCAACATTACATTTAGCATAAGGGGGCCAAAAATTATTTTCATTTTTAATATGGAAACTAAACACATGTTGAACTTGTTTAAGTAGGACTGCCAGGAGGGCCTGAATTTCTTTTAGATTACAACTAGTCAGATCACTGAACACTTATGTCAAAAACTGGAAGCTGTACATTTTGTAGACTCACCATGAAAATCTCTCCAGCAGACTTCAGTTACCATGTTTTGAAAATAAGAAAATTTTCTCATAAGGATATTTGGAAATATGAACCTCGACATTATATGACATGGAGCAATGTAAGTAATTTGAGCTCAAGATACTAATCCTCTCAACCAGCAAGAAAACTAAAGCCCCAAGAAAACTAAAGAAATGCACACATTTAGAAAATTCAAATGACATCTAACTATTTACAAGGAAACGTCATGACTTCAGAGTTCAAGATACAAGTAATATCTTCTCACTACGCATTGCACAGAGAGCCTATTGCAAAGTGTCAAACTGAGCCACATGCATCAACTGCTCGAGTGCTTTTGAGTATAGAAGTCACTCAACAGATAATCCTCGAATACAACTCATCTTATTTAGAAAATGAAGAGGGAGGACAAGGAAATTTCTAACCATAAAATTTCTTGATATAAAGTCAAAGGTACATGAATCAAACATTATCAGAGCATTCAACACTAAACAATTCCACAGAAAAGCAGAAAATCTTCTAGTGCCCTCTTTGATTCTCACATAGTTTCCATCTAAAATTTGACTTTGGATCTGTAGTTCACAAACAGATGAAGATGCTTCTAAATATTACGACAGAATGTTGATATGATTCCACCAGGGAGCAATAGCAAAGCAATTCCAATCAACTTTTAGCAAGCTAAAAAAATTGTAAAAATGGCATGGAGTCATGGAGGACTTGCTAGATGAAGACATAGGGCAAATTTTATTGCAATGCAGGAAAGAAAGGCAAAAGTTGGGACAAAATCCATTAAACAGGTGAGGCTTAACTCACATGCTCCTTCAACAAGGACCTCAAACCTCTTGTTGATTGAGAAATAAATGCATTGCATGTGCGTTTGACCTTCCCTGTGCATTCCACAGCGGTGAAGATCACCACAAACTGTGAGGTGCAAACTGGAAAATAATTAACAAACTAAAGATTAGAACATGGAATAATCAAAATAATGAAAAAAATATATATATGGGCCGACACAAAACACATATTGAAAAGATAAAGCCAAGAATTTAGACAAATTGCCATTATTGCAGAAAATTGTACAGATTACAATGGTAAGCGAAGAGCAACGTGTGCAACCATGAGGCCTACAAGCTTTCATACTGAAGAAAACTATGTCGCGTGTTCATGTCTACCAAAGTATCAGTATCCAATATCCAACAAAGGGTAGGTCTATATCTTACATCGGGGGTCAACAAATTAATATTTTTGGTTATCACATCTAATTCATGTACCTAACCACATTTCTAGGCTCACCTCACTCAAATTACTTTTAGATGAAAACAAATTTTTATCTATACAAGCATTTATCACTTATTAAAACATTGGGCTAGAAAATGGTGCTTGTTAATATGAACTGGAAATTAGATTTAATTGGAAGAAAATTAAGAGTAAGAAGAGAAAAAATTGGGGGAAAAAAATGCTTATATCAATGATGCAATGAAATCATATACTATATGACATACAATCTCAGGCCTTTAAGTGGCTGGACACTCCATGCCTTAACATCCTGAGTCTCAGCATCTTATGACAAATGGGAGGCACATTAGACGCAAATTCAATCCATAATTTGCTACATTTTCCTTTTACCATGAACCTCTCTTCACTTCTCTCATTTCCATCTTCCCCAATCCCTCTCTACACTATCATTTCCATCCTCAACTTCTGCCTTTCCAAGCCTTAATTGGGTGCACCTCAAGAAACTTCTCTTCATGATAATCATGATATAAGGACAAGTACAATATTGGTTAGGTAAGACATTAATCACCTCTACAGCCCCACATATATAAATGCTTCCTAAGGTCCAATAAAAACTGAGACGCACACTCTAAAGAGACAAGCATTAACATCCAGTATGTAGTGAAAGTGAAAATTAGGCTCTCGACGACATTTATTGTAGTAGCTTGAAACATAATGCTGTAAATGTGCAAATGAATACTGAACTGAGAATTAATATTACTCCATTCTTTACTTTCTAGAATGAAATTTCCACACCCCAATATCATATAATTGATGATTTAAAAGGAGCCAAGATACAGAAAGAGTTAGATGCTAACCATAAAACACATTGCACCCACTCTTCCGTAGCATGTAGTAGAGGCTTCTAAAGGAATCCTCCCAAGCTAGTTGACGTTTCTCCAAAAAATCTATCTCAGCTGCAAATGTAATGATATCATCAATACAAGTACACATAATAAACAGAGATAAGTATCTATGGGACCTCATGTAAAGAGGGGGGAAGATTTTGCCACTACACTAAAAATAAGCACATTTACCTCCTCCTGAAGATGAGCTCAATAGTGATATTACAGAGGCTGGCAATGAAGACTGGGGGTATATCCATGACTGAAAATTATAAGAATCTCCAGATGTTGGAGTGTTGGAGGCAGACCTAATACTTTCATTGCCATAGCAGCCAGATTCAAACGAGAATGAGGCCATTCCATTGTAAGTACCACCCACAAATAACCTGTGAAACCTGAAATTGCCAAATGTGAGACAACCAAATCAGGTAGACAGAAGAAATTATGAAAAAGCAAAGTAGCTCTAACATGGAAAGCTTGAGAAAACCCTCTCATGATTATAGTGAATCATAGGGTGTCCACATCTTGTTTACCTATACCTCAAGACATATTAGGTCAATGTTCCCTCTTATATAGACACTATGTTGCATGGATTCGCGTATGACCCATCGTTTTTCGTACTTGTATCTGTGTCTATACACGGATTTGTATCGATGCAACATTTCACTAGCAATTAAATGATTCCGTACTTATACCCGTATTGGTATCCGTATCCAGATTCGTATTGGTGCACCATAGAAGAGACATTTACCTAGCTCAAATAACTAGAACTGTTAAATTGTATGTCAAAAAGTGATGATGCCTCTAAATTGTATCTAAGTCAAAATTTATATTAGTGTACACTATGGGCTAACAACTGCGGTATCCGATTAAAGAACATCCTAATATACTCAATAATCTTTAGACCAATACAACACAGAATATGATATTGGTAAAATCACTGGGATTAGATATTACAGACACCAGTACCTAAAAATCTCATAAACAGTAGTCCACAGCAATACTAGAAATATCCATGGGTAGTAATTTTTTTGACAACCAAGCAAAAGGAAGAAAATGTCACAGTTAACACTTAATAGCAAGCAAATCATCTCCATCAGTAGTACAACCTAAAAACTAGTAAAAGAAATTAGATTTCGGTACCTATCCACAGGTGACGAGGACACAATACGCATGGCTGTTTTCAGGGTAAAATCAAGAGGAACTTTTGTTCCAGGAATATGTATTTCTGAACAATAGTTCCCCGATGTAGATTTTACATCCCCAGCCTTTCCAACTGAACTTGATGGAGAGCACGAACCAGATTTCTCATGAGCAGCTAGTCCTTTCAATGCTTTGTCCTAAAGATATTGAAGAAGTTTATTTAACATTACACAAATATAAATCATGTTGCATAACAGTACTTACTGATGTGACAGTGACTATACCACATCAACATTGCCCTGCTGTGTAAATCTGTCGCTACCAAGTGAGAGCTCAGTAACACTACAAAACTTGTTTTGATTGCCTTTTTCACCAGTTTCACACTGTCGCAGAACACAGTCAGTTGCCTTAGCAACTGACACACCAAAAGAACTTTTAAAAACACTCTTTTCCTGAATTACTAGATTTTCCTGCATACAAGAGATCAAGCTACGGAGATTAGTGAAATAAAAGTGAGAACAATCCCATGCACTAAAACTAGGCATCCAGAATAATAACTCTTAAAACTCCATCAAACTACAACCTATTGTAGAACAATGAATGAATGAATAAATTCACAAGCAGACAGTACTTCAGTCACCTTAGCATTTGATTTCCCAGAAAGCACATTAAACCTGCTGCTTGGTTTTCTAGCAGGATATACTTCATCCAGGCGCTTGTCTACGTATCTTGTATTCTTTGTGCCTTGTGGCTTATTAGTCCCAGAACCCACGACATCTGTATCCCTGGGATAAAGTATCAGTCTGACCATTAAGTCTTAAGCAATGTAATTTCTCAATGAAAACCAATAACAAACAAAAACTAAACCAGCAAGCATAAGACAAGGATAACATACTCTGAAGGCAAAGTAGATTTGTTTACAAGCTCCACTGCTATTTTCCGCTTTAATCGCTCTCCCTGCAGTAGCCAAACAAACAACTGAATCAATCCGTTACTCCCTCAACCCCTAATTTTTTGCCCCATTTGACTTTTCAAGGTTTACATGACACGATTTTTGAACATGTTTATCTCCAAATTCTTAAAAAAAATATGAAAATTTGATAAAATTTACATTGAAATGCATCAAACAACATTCCACTTAATATATTATTTTTATAACATTATGAGAATTTGTAATCAATTTTTTTAAACTTTGACTCCATAAATGAAATTGGGGCAAAAATTTAAAGACGGATGAAGTAATAATTAATGCAACTAAATTACACATTAATATATACTACTGTTAATCGGGAACTTAAATGCAACATGACACCCCCTTAAGGCCTCATCTTATGTTTCTTTATCCTTCTTTTGGCCTCACTTACTAGTTCCACATCAGACACATCATTAAATGTCTGAAATGATAGGAATACAGATACGACACTAAAATTCCTTAAACCTTTTCAACAAACCAGTAAAGTTACCAAATCTGTAATAGTAGCCTTCAGCCCTTCACACATGGAAACTAATTAAACACTTTTAATGAGAAACATACATAATTAAGTAAGGAGTTCGTCCAATTGGCTCACAAATCTGTCATCTAACAGCTATTAATGACCAAAAGACGGATTTTTTCATCACTTATATGAATCATCATCAAAATCTGGACTTGAATAAGTTGTGCACAATTCTGTCAATTCATTAAATCTTGGATTCTGCACAGTCTATACTTGACTTGTTTATGGCCAATTTTTATTTTTATGTAAAGAGAGCAGCAAACGGCAAGATAACAACTGACATAGACGGGATTTGATCCCAAATCTACCACCCTCCAAGACTTTAACTAACTAATCTAGTTGACATCCATACATTACTTATTTAGCTTTTCTTCGTCCTTGCAACACATAACCAGCGAAAATACAGTTTGAGTACCGAAAAATATGTTCTATTTCATACAGTTAGTTAAAGACAACTTTATGTTCATAAAAAGAAATAAAACTACAAAACTTTGACTCAAATTAACGGCATAAACGATAACCTAATCACAAAATAAAACACCAAACTCAATATAAATAGAAACACAAAGCACGAAATGCGCCTGAAACATTTCAAAGAAAACTTAAAACGGAAATAGGAAGTACATACTCTGAGTTCGGAGGGGGTCTTTCTCTTAAGCATGGGCTGAACATTCATCGCACCGCCACGAAAATCGGACGGTAAAGAAGGCGGTGCAGCAGCAATCTTGACAACTTTGGCCATACCAATATAACAGCGAGCCCTACTCACTAACTGCAATTTCATATTCAACTAATCAATAATCAAATCAAAATGAGCAATAAATTAAAATTAAAGTTCGTTGAAAATACCTGATTAAATTGGGAGACAGAGTAGGATTAGACAGAAGAAGGAGGTATATCTATGAAATTAGGACAGAGTTTGCCCTAAAAGAGGGAGTTCAGGGAAATCTGGGCATGAGATTGAGTAGGGAGCAGAGAGGGGAATGAAGAAAAGGGGGGTGGAATTGAAATTGGGGGAGGGGGAAGTGAGGTGTTCTTGAAATTGTTTTTTTTATTTAATAGACCTAATGTGTTTTGAATTGCATTTTCATCGCGTTTCCCTCCCGCCTGCTTTTTCAATGTGTCGTCGGGTTTGCTTTGGGTGACTTGGAAGTTGGAACTAGGACGTGGACCTTGGCTTAATGAATCGATAATATTATTTTAAATGAATAAAAAAAAATTCAAGCCTAAAATTCTAAAACAATAAAATCTAAAATTCAAAGTATCAAACCTAAAAAGCCTCGACGGATCTATTCAGCCTATTCTCCCATTTTCTTCCAAAATTCCAATTCAAAAACTCAAATCTTATTTTCAAGTTGCCAATTTGCTTCAAGAGTTCAAGTCTCTCATGTTCCTCATTCCCATCGAGTCTCCCATGTTCCTCATTTCCATCAAGTCTCCACTTATCTAGACTCTAGGTATGGACTTGTTCGGATGATCCTGTTTTTCAATTTGTTTTGTCTGCGTCTTTTTTAGCCTTCTATTGCACAATGTGATAGTGATAGTCAATTAGTCATGTTTTTTGATAATATTCGTACAACAAAGAGTAATAAAACAAGTATAAACAAGAATAATGTTCCTAAGCTTAAGCAAAGTACCAAAATTTCCAGCATTGGGTTCTTTATTTCCTACACATTTTTTTGGAGATTTATATTACTTGGCTCTTCCAAGGGTTGCAAATCCTAAACAATATCAAAGAAGTTTAATGACCAAAATATCTTCAACAACTGAAGATCGAAGAGCCAAAGCCAAACAATGGAAAAATAAATTAAACGGTTAGCGGTTAATCACTAACCGTACCGTTAAGTGACGATAACCGGTAAATCTGTTACTGTTACTTAAAAGTACAATTATAATCATTTTCAATAACCGTTATAATGGTTAACCATACCGTTAAGGCTTAACGGTACGGTTTACCATTCATGAACACTCCTACCTTACATATCAAGTTTCTTGAAACTTAAAAGAACAAATTGGAGTCGGGTTGCTTCCTAGTGAATATCTTCTACCAATTTCCTCAAATCCCTTGGTGCTTTAATCGGTCCATCAAAGTTTGAACCACTTGAACGTTGTCCGTCCTTACTAAGCAAGAGTCTCCTTATTTTGACCTTCCTTCAAACCGTTTTTGATAGCTAGCAACACTGAATGGAGAGCTGATTGAGTCAAAACTCTCTCACCTCCCCCTTCATTTCTACCTTCTACATTAAGGATGAAACCCCCCTAATCTAACTTCAATACAAGTTTTATGATTTTTCTTTTTAACTCTCTTCCAAGCTCTAGCTACTTCGACAATGATTAGTTGTTTTCCTTGAAGATTTCCAACTATCCAATTGAAAATCTCAAGAGGTTTTGTGGTTTGAATCTCTAATGATCTCCCTTCGTCATCCTCTATCAATATACTCCGATTTTACCATCCTTCAAAGTATGAGGAAATTGCCCACCAATTGAAAGTTGACCCTTTAAAACATACATTATTTTTGTGAAGCCAAATACACCAGCATAACAAAAGGAAATCTTCTGCTCTTCTTTGACAATGCTTCTCTTCCTTAAGTAGAAAATGTAACTAGTTCTTTGCCCAAACATTTATCCTTGGCTTGAGAAGTGTAACCCTTACTCTTAATGAAGAAGCTACCCATATTTACTTAGTCACAAATTCTTCCCCTTGGAAGCCACAAATCCTCCTTGATTTTTGTTTGTCTACCATTCCCAATGATCTTACCCATTCCTTCCTTCATTGATCTAACCATAAAAACTAGGCTTCTATAGGCCCAAGAGCTTGCCCCTATTTCCCTATTGTCTTGCACTCCTACAATGGCAGAGGTTTTGTATTTGCCCACTATCATTTTTATAACCAGAGTATGCTAAGATTGATACATTCTCCATGCTTGTTTAAACTATAGAGAATGACTAATATGAGCTATATTTAACATTCCCAATCCTCCTTATTTCTCCAAACCCAGCCACTCCTTCTTCCTCTAATAGATTGACTTTCTATCCCCTACAGATCTCCACCTAAAACTTAGGAGTAAAAAAATTCATTTTAGAAATCAGCTTCTTTGGTAGCAATTATAGTGAAATGACATGCGAGGCAATAGCTACTAGTATGGCATTAATCAGATTAGAAGTCAGTTTCTTCATCATCTACTCATAAGTAAAATCTAGCCTATTACATAATATTTCATCAATCTCCATAAGGATTCCTAGAAGGGATCCTAGCATGGATTTATTTTTTACTCTCAATGGCTTACGCATGAACTTAATGAATTTGATTGGAGTGTCGAGGGAAAAAACACGAATGATTTCTCTAAGCTGACTATCTCATCCAATGTTTTATAAAATGCATCCTACACCTTTCTTATTCTTCCACATAACTTTGGTGGGGCCTTGAAGAAAAGAGTACATCATGAGCAAAAAATAAATGTGAATTTTTTTGGGCATCTCTCCTAATTTTCAACCCTTCAATTTCCTTTCTCTTTTCTAGAATTAGGATATGAGAAAAAAGGACCTACATGCATAAGATAAAGACACTATTAGAAATTATTTAATCTGCGACTATTTATTAGTGGCGTATTAGCAAACTAGCCACAAATTAATATTAATATGTTGCGAGTTAACATAAGAACCACCTCAATTTAATGTTAGACATATTAATATGCGGCGGGTTCAAGGAAGAACTGACACTAATTAAGACATTGGTATTAATAAGCGACGGTTCTTCCTTGAACCCGCCACATATGAATGTGTATAGAAAATAAATAAAAAAAAAAACATTCACCAGCACTTATTCACACCAAGCACCTCCATTTCAATTTGCAGCATCACTAACAAAACCCAACAACTTTGCCTCCAACGTAACCCAACATCCACCAGCAAAACCACACTCTAGCGCTACCAACTAAGCATATGCCACCAACCCAGAAATGTCTTCTCCCTCTCTTCCTCGTCGTGTTATGTCCACCATGTCCTCCCCCTCATTCGTTGTGCTGCCACGTCCTCCCCCTTATCCACCATTAATGTCAATGTTAGTTCTATTTTCAGACATGGGTATTTAAATTAGGGTATGTTTAATTTGAATTACTCAATAGGTACAAATGTTTAGGGTTTAGTATAGATGTGATTAATTTAAGCATAGATGTTTAGGATTTAGGGTATGGCTAGTTCAAGCATATATGTTTAGGGTTTAGGATATGGTTAGGACGCCCATATATGTTTAGGGTTTAGGATAGTTAGTTCAAAAATTAGGCTAAAATAAGAAAGGGAAAGACACTAGCGTGGTCCTTGGGTCTTATCATGTGACTTTGGGAGGATAATACCTAAATCATAGTCAAAAATTTAATGCATTTAAATGGATCCATATCATCTTAATGGGTCGATGTTTGTAAATTTTTGGCTGCATCAGTATCTTTGGAATGAGTAATTTCATTCTAATTTTTATAATGAATATGTGTCGATCAAATAACAACTACAAGTGTGAATGCCATATACTATTTTGTATAGTGTACAAGAGTATTCAAGCACTAAGCATAAGTCAAGTTTTCATAGTGAATGAATTTTAATAGAAAGTCTAATTAATTTCAAAATTCTAACTAATGAGAATAAAGATTACATCACTATGTCACAAATTGTCATGCGTGTTTCCATTTTGACTAGTAGAGAAAGTGAAAGAAACAGAGCCGATGATGTTAATGATTTGTTTGAAGTTTGGATATTGATGCTAATGTAATATGGAAATGGTTAGATAAAAAGCCGGCTTTGGGTTTCATTCAAAAGTATAAAATAAGAAACATATTCTCCTTTATCAATTTATCACTTTTATTAGAATATAATGTGAATTTCACCTCTATGGCAACTCTCTTTGGTGATATTCTTTTTTTCTAAAGCCTCAATCATAGTAGAAGCCAAAATTGCAGTCTCTATCTAGGTATGGTATTGTCTACTCCCTTTGATGTGCTATTTTAATAAATTCTAGAAGGAGATAAATTACTATACTTATTATTAGAAATTCCTTAAGTTAGCTAGATGTAAAATGGCATTGTGTGTTGGTTATGATTGTATTTAAATGAATATAAACATGTTTAAAAATTAATTTTTAAAAATGGGAAACATTAGGTTTACAAAGGAAACTCTGTCAAATTTTTTGTAGAATTTGTAGTAATTTACATAGCATAGAACAGAAATTGCTAGAAGAGTTTAGTTACTTAAACCATATAGTGTTTGTGGGTCATTGTGGAGTTTGCTTAACCTTATTTTCGGCAAGCCACTTGAGGACCCTTTAGGTGCATATAACCATACATAAACTGAGTGTTGATTAGATTGTTACTTTCTCTTACATGTCAAATATGACATAACTCAAATTATAGATCGAAATTAGATGTATGGTAATCGTGCTTCATTAGAGTTCATGAATAGATTTGAGGAATGTTGTAGAGAAGCATTGAAACACCAAAATAACATAGGAGATGATGAGTTGTGTTGCCCTGGTGTTAATTGTGACAATATGCATGCAGTTAGTAGTATAAGAGAGTCGAGGTACCATATGGTTTGGCGTGGGTTTAGGCAACAATACCACATGTGGGTATGGCATGATGAGGTTCCTACTTGTAATGACATGGGGTTGTGTTCTAACAAAACTCATGTTCATCATGTTGAGTTAGAGCATCATGATCAATTAGAATCTGATGACGGGGAAGAAGTTGATGACGAGAACGAAGCTTATGGAGAGGATGAATTGGAGGATAATAACCCTAATGATGAAGATCGAATAGATAAAATGCTTGAAGGGGTTGAGGATCAATTTGGTAGTTAATCTTGTACTTTTGACAGTTTTGAGAAGTTGCTAAGAAAATATTGTATCCTAGTTGTACCAAATACACTAAGTTATTCGCCATATTAGCGTTGTTTAACTTTAAAGAGAAATATGATTGGACTTATACAAGTTTCTCGGCCTTGTTGAAAGTATTAAAGGACATGTTTCAAGAGAGAAGTGATTTGTTTATATCCACGTACTATGCAAAAAAGCTAATGTGTCCCTAGAGTTTAGAGTATAAATAGATTAATGCATGTCCAAATGATTGCATACTATATCAATATGAGTATGCTGATTTCATTTAATGTCCTAGATGTGGATAGTCATGCTACAAACTCTCGCATGGGGTAAAGCCTGAAGTGGGGATTAAAGGTCCCTCGGCAACGGTTTTATGGTACCTCCCCATAATACCGAGGTTCAAGTGCTTGTTGATAAGTATATTTATTTTTACTTTTTGGTGTTAATTTGAACTCCTTATAGGATGAGTTTTTGACAATTTCGGGTTAATTTGAGTCATTTATGCTAAAAGTCCATAATCCTAGTTTAGCCGTAATCATTTCGATTATTGCTAATTTTTAGGCTTTTAGTATAAATGTATATTGGTGACAAAAATATGGTAGAGTTAGCATTGATTTGTAGATGAAATTTGGGCCAAGGAAAGTGAAAAAGAAGATTAAAGAGTTGAAAAGAAAAAAAAAGTAAAGTAAAAAAAATAAATAAAATAAAAAAAAAAATAAATAAAAGGAAAGTGGATCAACTCCTCACGACAACCAAGAAAAAAAGGGAAGGCAAATTTTGAAGTACTCCAAAAGCTTCACGGCAAACAAAGGGGATTTTGCTTTTTGTTTTCTTTTATTTTTATTTATTTATTTTATTTTCAGATTTAGTAATTAGTTTTCTAGGGTTTTTTGGGGAGGGTTTTCTTTTTCTCCATTCATTATTCTATTCTAGGATTCTAGGGTTTTCTTCTCCTCTCTTCCTCCTCTCTTCTTCTTTTTCTAGGTTTTAGTTTTATGATTTTGCTTATGTAATTCTCTCTCAAAAATATTATTACTCTTGAATAATTAAATTTTATTCCTAGTTTCATCATTAATTTCAATCTCAAGTAAGTTTTCTCTAGTTTTTCTTTAGTTGATTTTATTTATATTTATTTATTCATGCCTCTTTGTTATTTAATTTAATTTCCTTATAGTTTTATGATTTCTATATCTATGCTTGATTTTATTATTGTTCATATGGATTTAATTATGATTAGTAAGTAATTTATTTTCTAGGATGTTAATATATGAACCCTAGCATGTGTTAAGTGGATTCTAGTATCAACTCAATGTCAAATTAAGGTTGGTTTATTAGGTTGTTAAAATTGATCATTAGGTTAAATTCATTGGTTTAATTAGTTAAGAAGCGACGGCTAAGATTAATTATTTCCTTTGTCTTAATGATATTTGCTAATTAATCAAGAAGCGAGAGTTGAGATTAAGAGGGCTACACCTAATACAATTAGATTAATCAAGAAGCGAAAGCTGAGATTAAGATAATTGAAGGGTTGTTTGATTTGATCATTGATGTTGGTGCACTTGATGATGGTTAATGCATGTTAGTGGGGATGTGTTAATATCCTAGGCCTTTTTATTATTGATATCACATTTTAATCTTTGCAAATTTTAGTTATTAGTTTCATTAAACAACTCGTTTCTAGTGTAATCTGGTTAAATTGAGCTAAGTTGACACCCTATATTAGCTTTCTAGAGGACGACTCGTGATTGTACTGCAACAGTCGTGCACTTGCGGTTATAACTAGTGACTAAAAAGTAGTCATCACTTATTTTTTATTAAGGGCGATGCAAAGAATTTGAGATGGCACGCAGAAAAGAGGAAGAAAGATGGGATGATTCGACATCCTGTTGATTCCTCCCTAGTGGAAAACAATTGATGAATTTTTTAAGGCTTTTAGCAGGGAAGACAAAAACCTAAGACTTGTTCTCTTCCAGGTGGAATGAATCCTTTTGATACCTTAAGCAGTCATCATAGCACATGGCTAGTTTTGTTAGTGATGTATAATTTGCCTCCTTGGTTGTGCATAAAACGTAAGTATGTTGTGTTATCGCTTCTAATATCAGGGCCCAAGTAACTTAGGAATGACATTGATGTTTATCTTGCTCCGTTCATTACAGATTTGCAATTGTTGTGGGATAAAGGTATATCCGTGTATGATGCATATGCTAAAGAGACTTTTACACCACATACCATGTTGTTTTGTATCATTAATGACTTCCTAGCTTATGGAAACTTGTCGGGTTATAAGGTGAAGGCACTAGTAAAATAATAATCAATTGCGGCTACAGATATGCGGCGTAATACGAAAAAAGCCGCATTTTAATTAGAGAAATTAATAATATGCAGCGGGGTAATCCTAGAACCGCCGTATTTCAATTAAACTGTAATAATATGCGGCGTATTTAATTATAAACAGCCGCATTTTAATCTATGCCATATTAATAAGTGGCGGGTGTAAGTTACCCGCCGTATTTTAGTCTTCGCCTTTTAAAAAAAAAGCACGAGCTTCCAGCAATTCATTTCTACACTTACCTTCTTCATTGCATTTCTTCTGTAACGTTACTACCTCACCTTCTTGCCCTAATTCGTGCCTCCTCCTTACCTTCTTGCCCTAATTCATGCCTCCCCCTCACCTTCTTCATCTCTTTGTGTCACCCTACATATAGTCGTGCCTCCCCCTCAACGTGCCGCCAGCATAACCCAGTCACCAACGTACATAACCCAACCACCCCACATTCGTGCCTCCCCCTCACCGTGTTGTGCTGTCGTGGACTCCCCCTCATTGTCTCTGTGTCGTGCCACTGTCTCCTCCAAGGTTGGGCTTTTATTCATTTGTTCTTTCATTATGCATATTAGAGTGGGCAGTGGGAAGTGTATGATTTTGGATTGTGGGTTTTGGGTTTTGGCTTCGTGTGTTTGAAATGTATGATTTCATATATTGATTTTTTTGGGTTTTTGCTTCGTGTGTGTGAAATGTATGATTTCATATATTGATTTTTGTGGGTTTTGGCTTCATGTGTGTGAAATGTATGCATCCTATTGTGTGAAATATATAAATCGATCAATGTATATGTTTTAGGTCTTAATAATCGATATATGAAATGGTTGTTTATATACGTTTCGAGAATTAAATATGTGAAATAGTGGTTTGTATTGAAATGCATATACATAGGTTTTGATATTGAAATGCATATACATAGGTTTTGATATTGAAATATTGATTTTTTGTAGAATTTGTAGTGATTTACAAAGCATAGAATAGAAATAATATCGCTAGAAGAATTTAGTAATTTAAACTATAGAGCAAGTGTTTGTGGGTCATTGTGGAGTTTGCTTAACCTTATTTTCTCAAAGAAAGCCTACCCAATTTGTGTGGATGATATGGACTCAACATACTTACCATATTGTGGAAAACATGTGTATCTTATGCATCGAAGGTTCTTGAATAGGTTTCATCCTTATCATAAGTGACAGAACTCATTTGATGATAAAGTTGAGAAACGTAGAGCCCCTATACCATTGACTGGAAGTGAGATATGTGACTTTGTGCAAGGAATGGATAATATGTTCGGGAAAACTATAAAATCTTGAGATGCTCAGGGGTTATAGAAGAAACAATCAATCTTTTGGAATCTTAAATATTGGAATTATTTACCCATTAGACATTGTCTTGATGTCATACATATAGAAAAGAACGTTTATGATACCATCTTAGGAATGTTGTTCAATATACCTGGTAAGACTAAGAATGGTCCTAATGTTAGGAGAGATAAGTAGACAATGAAGATTAGGTCCAAATTATGGCTAGAAGACAGAACGCCTAGGAATATTTTGAGTGTTTGTATGGGATCAAGGTTCCTAATGGGTACTCATCAAATTTGAAGAAATTTATGTCCATAAAAGTATGAAATTTATAGATACAAAGTCTCATGATTGTCATGTTATGATGCAAGTGTTTCTACTCATTGCCATTTTCTATATTTTGCCCAATCATATTAGGGATTCCATCACTAGACTTTGTTATTTTTCAATACAATATACAACAAGTAGTTTAATCCGACAAATTTGGATGAGTTACATGTTAATATTGTTACGACCTTATGTCAACTAGAGATGTATTTTCCACCTTCGTCCTTTGATATTATGGTACATCTAGTTGTTCATTTGGTTTGAGAAATCAAGTTGTATGGTCTAGTGTTCCTAAGATGGGCTTATCATTTCAAGAGATACATGGGTACTTTAAAGAAAAAGATGAGAAACCCAACACACCCTAAAGGTAGTATAATTTAAGGTATAACCACAGAGGAGGTAGGTGAGTTTCTTGGTGAGTTCTTATCTAAAGGGGAAGAAATTAGGTTATTAAAATTGAGGCATAAAGGGAGGCTCAAAGGGAACGATATGGGTTCTAAGGAGGTGTTAATTTCATTGTCAAAAGAGAGACAAGCTCATTATTTTGCACCATATCACAGAAGTTCATCATTACTTGGAAAGGCATGTGAATGTATTGAGGTTGAAGTACTTATCTAAAGGTAAATGATCATTGATGTAAGAACACAACAACACTTTTATTGATTGATTTCATGATCAATTATGCATGAATTGTCTAAAACGGGCCTCAAAATTTCTAATACAATCAAGTGGTTAGCTTATGGTCCTTGGAAAACTGTTCGATCTTTTAAGGGGTATGATATCAATGGATATACCTTTTATACTGAACGTCGAGATAAGAAATCAAAGTTTATTCAAAATAGTGGTGTTTCAATAGTGGCTTCTTCTTGAGAATATGCTAGCTCAAAAGATAAAGCACTAGTTGATGCGACCTTGTTTTACTATGGGATAATTCAAGAGATATGGGAATTTTAATATTATAGCTTTAAGCTTCCTTTTTTCAATGCAAGTGGGCAGATAACAGTCAATGTGGTTCGGTGAAGAAAGATGAATCGAATTGGACGTTAATCAACATGAGTCATATGCGGGATACGAAGGAATAATTTATACTTGCATCACAAGCTAAACAAGTATTATACATAATAGACCCCAATAACCCTTGATGGGCGGTTGTTTCCCTAGTAAACGAAAGATCCTTGGAATTGGTGTTGTCACATATGAGGAAGACTATGATGACTTTGATGACCTCCCATCGTTCTCGATGGCATATAATGATGATATGGATGGACCTAAAACGGAAACAAATTATATAAAGATGGATCACCATGAAGGAGTTATTATATATGAGTAGTACTCATTTTCTAGGTATTATTTTGTAGTTACTTTAATGTTTGCTTCATTTTCTTTCTTGATATGATATTGAATGATTCCCTAACTCGATTTGCGTTGTTTTCTTGTTCTTTGATGTAGGTTTGATCGTACATCATGGGTAGTGACAAAGATTTCAGTGTTGATGAGGACAACATTGATTTCAAAGTCCACTTGGAGACCAATCAAGGTGGTCCATAAGAGATAATTATTGAGTTAGAAGCTCAGAGAATAAACAACATGTTCAAAGAATATAAGAGGATGGCTGACAGAGCATGCTTGGAAGGTGATGAGTCAGCCATGAATGTTGACATTCTCTCTTGCTTGGGTGCAGGGAGAGGGAGGGGGAAGGATGGTGCTCGTTGCTTAGGTCGACCCAAAGATCTGACTAGGAGCCTTAGAGTGTTCGAGCCTATGCACTTAGAGTTTGATTCTTTTATTCGGCCCATTGGTATATGGCGTTTCAAGTACGGTCAGCATATTGGCCTACTTATTCGAAAGTTCAATATCAACTGGGTGTGGTCAGGAGTAAGTGAGGGCCTTCGGCAGACCTTGTGGGTGGACACAATGGTACACATTCCTAACTTAATCTTAATTTATTAAATATTGTGTAATATACCTTACTGAATAAAATTTCTTAATTTCTTTATTTCAGGCTTTGTTCCACATTCTTGACAACCCCTAGCTAAGGAAGCTTTTTTTATTCGCAATCGTCAATAGATTTCGGGATTTCAAATCTAAGTTGGTGACTAGTTGGATTACCGGGATGAGAAAGGTATCCAAGAAAGAAGCTAACAGGTTGCGTCACGAAATCTGGAAACATATTAAGGAAGAAGATTGGCCAATCTTTGTTAAGAACAAGACATTAGAAGCTGTAGTGGTAAGATAAATACTTTTATATATTCAGTTTTAGAAATTAATTCAAAGGTATTTACGACCCTTACTTACATTAACAGGCCAAACATGAGAAGGCCAGCAAAAGTGCATGGATGAACATTCATCCTCATTACCTTGGACAATACAACTATAACGACGCAAGGCGACATTTGATAGCATAGGATTTCTATCCAACTTGTGCAGGAACTTCTTCCACAGAATCAAGCACCTCAGTCGGAGTAGTTGGTTAGATAAACCATGGAGATGACTATTATTGTTCAAGGTACAAGAAAGATAAGAAAATTAGGGAGAGAGTTATTCTAAGCAAAAGAGACACAGGTTGTGGCTAATAAATACGTAAGAATTCTTTCTACAAATCACTAAAGTTTCTAGTACTTCTGATTTCTGACATTCATTTCTAATCTTTAGAGTTTTGAGACAAGAAAATTCAAGGTAAATTCGTACTAATTATGAAATATCTCTGAATACAGATGTAATACCCCATATTTTAGACATTATATTAAGAATATTTTAGTACAAAATAAATAATTTAAAAATTATTTTGGCACCAATCACAATTATGGAACTTTATTTATATATTTATTTTATAAATTTATTAAGAAAATTATTTAATTTTATAAATAAATATTTAATTCCTCAATTATTCCATTAAAATTCCAAAAAAAAAAGCCCTCTAAAATATCCAAAGTATCCACTTTTATTCTAGAATATTCTAAAAGCTTTTAAAACATTATTCTTAACAAAAAAATATATTTTAATATATTTATAAAGATTATTTTTTAATTTAAAATGGATAATGTTGAAAATATGATATATTTACCAAAGAAAAAAAAATATATATATTTAAAAAAAAAAAAAATTCGACCATATCTAATAATGGTCAGCTACCATGATTAGAATTTAAAAAAAAATAATTTATTATTATATATATTTAACCCTAATTTAAAGGATAATTTTAGTTGAAAAGATAAGTTTAAATTAAAAATAATAGATTTTCAAAAAAAAAAAAAAAAAATTCTATCCTTATCCTATCCTTTTTCTATGATTTATATTTCAAAAAAAAAAATTTATTATAAAATTTTATCTTTTTTAACTAATTCTAATTGGTTTGTTTTGAATTAAATAATTTTAATTGGTTAAATTATTTAATAATTTAATTATTTTATAATTAAAAGATTTTTCTGAAATTTTGAGGATAATTATCAATTTAAATTCATATTTATCTTTTAGTGTTTTAAAATTCTAAAATTCATCCTAATTTCTACTATAAATAGACCCTTAAATATCACCTAATTCTTCACACAAAAATCATTAAACCCTTTCTCTTTCTCTCAAACTTTCTCCCTCTCTCTCAAGCCACTCTCTGCATCTCTTCGGCCATCTGGTGCCACCAACAACAACCAGCCTCTGTGAGCATCCTATTTCCCTAACTATTTAATTGTTTTAATTATTTTGTAAACCGTTTAATTCTTAAAACTATTTCTAAACATAATTAAAGTTTCAATATTATATGCATAATTATTGTGTTGCATTGTGTTGATTAGTTTATCTTAAATTGATAGGAGGATCAACTTGAAGTTTAGTAAAGAGTTGTTAGAAAGTACTAGAATTTAAGGTACGTATATGTGTTAAATCTTTTTATGTGCAATTGAATATATTATTTTGTGAATTATATAGTGCTAAAATATTTTTAAATATATGTTTATATATGGCTATGTATTTGAAATTTCGATAACAAAAAAAAGGGTGATATACATTTACCTTATTTTATTTAATATGTATCATGTTTCAAAAGGGCCGAATGGCATTTGAGATTTTATAAATTTCAATGAACTTTAATAATTAAAGCAAGGTATTTGTATTTAAGGAGTTATAAAAGGAGAGTTATTATTATTATATATTACCGCTTGATTTCATAATCAAGAAGGGTTCATGCTTCAAAGTCCACTTGTTGGCAAATAAAAGGAAACTCCAAGGATAGATCCGTGATGGGATAACTAACTTGGGGGGGTGTGCACACTTAGGATCAAGGAGGGGATATAAGAAGAGGAAATTGTTTTTTCTTAAGTGTTTTAATAATTCCATTTGTATTGGATTATTATAAAGAAAGGTTCGAAGTTTATTAATATATAAGAAGGCAAGTTTGAAATGAAGGAATTTAAAAGTCAAAGTATTTCTTTTATCATGTATACGTACACAGTGTTTTTACATTGACACGTATTTTCCTATTTGTTTTGGTTCGCCCTACTTACCATTTATGGTGAGTAGGTTTGCAGGAATAAATATGCATGGGAGCATTACATCAAGGGGCACATACTAGTTAGGAGTTTTATAATTTTTCTTAATCAAATTTTGTACCTTTGGATAATCAAAATTATAATTCTTTTTAATAAATAAATTGAGTTTTTCTTCCGCTGCAATATAGTAGTTAGTTAGCACAGCCGAAGCGTGGTGACACGTGGCGGTAATACCCCTAAGTTACTAAAATTACTATCATTATTATTATTATGTTAGTAATTTGGGGGTGTTACAAAGTGGTGTCAGAGCTCTAGGTTATAAAAGATTAAAATTTGAAATAATAAACCTGTGGGTAGACATAGCAATGGGCATGTAGGATAGAGTTTCGCATTCTCATGCATAAAATAAAGTATTTTTTCTTACAATAAATTATTTTGTTTTGGAAAGATGGAAATGTTGGTGATCAAGTGTAACACTCTCTGTCTAAGGAAGGTTTGACCGACCTGGGAGAGTGTTCCATTAAGTAATGGTTTCTGGCTAGGAAAGGCTCTCGTAATGGTTTCTGGCTAGTAATGGTTTCTGGCTAGGAAAGGCTTGATTTAACCGCATAGACATCAAGTACACTATTAAAAGTTTCAAAATTAAAATAGTTGCAAAATAAAAGAATTTCAAGCATACTTAAATACAATCAAGGATGGTCTAATAAAATGACCAATCTGGATTACTTGTTGCAAATTTAGGTTATAAACTTTCTCAAGGATAGGAGAAAGTATGTTTCCTGTGCATGAAATCAAGAAATTGTGAATTATGTGCTTAAATGTATCCAATTTTTCATATGCCTATCTATAGTCAAGTAAAGCCAAGTATTTTAGTAGAGAAGTTCGTTACATGCAAAATTTATTTGAATAAACTCTCGAACCACCCGAAGTGGCCTTAGGAGGACAGTCAAGCACCTAACCGCTTTAACTCAATCTCTAGCTCAAGTAATGACTAATCAATTGAATAGGCAGCCAATAAATGACACTTTTGGAGAGATTTTCAAAAGAATTTCAAGTAGTAAACCTTCGAGTTATAACGGAAAAGAAGACCCAGCTAGCCTAGAGAACTGGATTAGGGAGTTTGATAAGCTTTTTGATGCTGTACATTGTCCCGAGAATATGAAGGTAAATAGTGCAGTCCTCTACCTTAAGGAAGAAGCTGACTTATGGTGGTCTCAATCTAAGGAAAATATCGAAAGAACTCCTGATTTTGGGTGGTCAACTTTCAAAGAAGCCCTTAGGAGTAAGTTCTATCCGCCTTACCTTAAGAAACAAAAGTGCATGGAATTTACAAACCTTAGAATGGGAGGCATGACCGTTAATGAATATTATGCTAAGTTTATTGAACTTATGAGATTCGCTCCAGAGGTAGTCCCGACCGAAGCCATGAAGGCGCAGAGATTTGAACAAGGCCTAACCTTAACCTTACAAGGGAAGTTAGGAGGGGTCACTTTCGAAACCTTAGATGAGGTGTATGGGAGAGCCGCTCACTTGTATGGGATTAGGGGAAGAGAATTAGAGAACCCAATCTTAGGGGAAAAGAGAAAGGGAAATGGAAACTTCTATGGAGGTGATAAAAGAGTTAAAACCAATGGGAATTTTCAAGGGAAAAGAGAATTTAAGGGAAACCTTGGAAAGGGAAGAGAAAACCAAGGGGAGAGTGAGAAGTCTAAGAGAATTTTCCATTGCAAAAGGTTGACAAGAATCACCCCGGGAGAGACTGCGAAGGAAACCTTGTAACCTGTCGTTTTTGTCAAAAATTGGGACATCGAGAGTATGAATGTTATAAAAAGACCTCTGGTGGTCCTAGTGTCCCTACTCAAAATGGCAAACCTCCTCAAAATGGTCAGCCTAGTTCAATCCAACTAAACGAGAATCCTAAACCTGCGTTAGGTGCAAATTACAATCCTCCTAAAGGCCGAGTATTTGTTATGAATAGTCGTGAGGTTGGATCAACTTCTGAAGTAGTAGCTGGTACTTTCTCTATCTGTAAATTGCCTGCAAAAGTTCTTTTTGATTCTAAAGCATCTCATTCATTCATTTCTAAGAGTTTAGTAGAAAGTCTAAAGTTAGAAGAATCAGAATCCATTTCTTTAGACGTGGCTTTACCGTCTGGGGAAGTTATGTGTTGTACTAAGTTGCATTCTAAAATACCTCTAGTAATTGCCGGAGTTGAATTTCCATCAGACTTAATAGAATTTGAAATGGGTGACTTAGATGTGATCTTGGGTATGGACTGGATGGGAAATTTTAAAGCTCGAATTGATTGTGAAGCTCAGAAGGTATCATTGGTTGGACCTAATAAGGTCAGGGTTACTTATCGTAGAGAAGGGAAGAAACCTGGATTGAAGATCATCTCTGCCTTACAAATAAAGAAATGTGTTCAGAAGGGCTATCCTTTATACCTATGTAGTGTTCAAGAAATTCGAGAAGGAGAAGATGGAAATAAGCAAGATATTTCAGTTGTTTGTGAATTTCCGGACATTTTTCCAGAAGAGATTCTAGGAATACCTCCAATAAGAGATGTTGAGTTCACTATAGATCTAGTGCCTGGAACAGGACCGATCTCTAAGGCCCCCTATAGGATGGCACCAGCTGAATTAAAGGAGTTGAAAGCTCAATTGGATGATTTACTAGACAAAGGCTATATCAGGCCTAGTTCGTCACCTTGGGGAGCCCCAGTGTTGTTTGTCAAGAAGAAAGATGGAAGTTTGAGGTTATGCATTGATTATAGAGAATTGAATAATGTGACTGTGAAGAATAAATACCCACTTCCGAGGATAGATGACCTATTTGATCAGTTAAAAGGGGCAGGGGTATTTTCTAAGATTGACTTGAGGTCTGGATATCACCAGTTGAGGATTGCCGAGCAAGACATCTCAAAGAGTGCGTTTAGGACTCGTTATGGACACTATGAATTTATAGTAATGCCATTTGGGTTGACTAATGCACCAGCGGTGTTCATGGATTTGATGCACCGAATTTTTAGGCCTTACTTAGATAGGTTTGTGATTGTCTTCATTGATGATATTTTGGTGTACTCAAGGGATACGAAGGATCATGAAAAACATTTAAAAACGGTCTTGACAACTTTGAGGGAAAATCAGTTATATGCGAAATTTTCTAAGTGTGAGTTCTGGATGGAAAAAGTATCCTTTTTGGGACATGTGATATCTAAGGAAGGGGTATCCGTGGATCCAGCAAAGATTCAAGCAGTAAGTGAATGGCCAACACCGAAGAGTGTATCGGATATTCGAAGTTTCTTGGGATTAGCAGGCTATTATCGGCGATTTGTGAAAGACTTTTCGAAGATATCTAGACCCATGACCAGCCTTATGAAAAAAGAGTGTAGGTTTATCTGGACTCCAGAGTGTGAAGAGGCATTTCAAACTTTAAAGGATAAGTTAACATCGGCACCAATCTTAGCCTTACCAGATGGAAGTGACCAGTATGAGGTATATAGTGACGCATCCAAGTTTGGGTTAGGTTGTGTATTGATGCAAAACAGAAGGGTGATAGCCTATGCCTCTAGGCAACTGAAACCATATGAAGTTAACTACCCGACTCATGATTTGGAGCTAGCAGCGATAGTTTTTGTCTTAAGGATTTGGAGACATTACCTTTATGGAGTAACTTGTAAGATTTATACGGATCATAAGAGTTTAAAATATATTTTCACCCAGAAGGAGTTAAACATGAGGCAAAGGAGATGGTTGGAGCTTATCAAAGATTATGATTTGAATATTCAATATCACGAAGGTAAAGCCAATGTGGTGGCAGATGCATTAAGTAGGAAGTCAAACCATTCGATGAATGCAATAATTTTGCCTGATCAGTTATGTATAGAATTCCAGAAAATGAACTTAGAGGTAGTGGAACAAGGGGGAGTACAAGAATGTATTAATTCCATGGAAATCCATCCATCCATTTATGATGAGATTCGGGAAAGCCAACTGAAAGATGAAAAATTAGAAAATATCAAAGAGAAAATCCGGGAAGGACATACCCTAAACTTTACGATTGCTGATGATGGTAGTATTAGGTTTAAAGGAAGATGGTGTGTTCCATCCAATAAAGGAGATTTAAAGAATAGATTGATGGAAGAAGCTCATAGTTCACCTTACTCTATGCATCCTGGAGGAGATAAGTTGTACAAAGACATGAAGAAGACATTTTGGTGGCCCAATATGAAGAAGGAAGTAGCCGAGTTTGTTGCTAGGTGCCTTACTTGTCAGAAGGTAAAGATTGAGCATAAGCGTCCGCAGGGTAAGATTCAACCATTGGCAATTCCTTGTTGGAAATGGGATTCGATCTCTATGGATTTTGTAGGAGCTCTACCTAGAACAAGGGCCGGTAATGATACTATTTGGGTGGTTGTAGATAGACTCACTAAGACTGCCATTTTTATACCCATGAAGAGTACTTGGACAATGAACCAATTAGGAAAAGCTTATGTGAAATTCGTGGTGAAGTATCATGGGGTGCCTAAGGACATTGTGTTTGATAGAGATTCGAGATTTTTGTCCAATTTTTGGAAGAGTTTGCAGAAAGCAATGGGAACGAAGTTACTTATGAGCACAGCATTCCACCCCGCTACTGACGGTCAGACTGAAAGAACCATTCAAACCTTGGAAGATATGTTAAGGGCATGTGTGATGGAGTATCAAGGGTCATGGGAGGATTACTTAGACCTAATCGAATTTTCTTATAATAACAGTTATCATGCCAGTATTAGAATGGCACCTTTTGAGGCACTTTATGGAAGAAAGTGTAGGAGTCTAGTGTGTTGGAATGATATAAGTGAAACTGTAATACTTGGACCAGAAATGATCCAAGAAACTATTAAACACGTGAAGATGATCCAGGAAAAGATTAAAGCAGCACAAGACCGTCAAAAGAGCTATGCAGACTCCAAGAGGCGAGATGAGGAATATGAAGTTGGAGAAAAGGTTTTATTAAAAGTTTCTCCCATGAAAGGAGTGATGAGGTTTGGGAAAAAGGGAAAATTGAGTCCGAAGTACATTGGACCCTATGAGGTGTTGAAAAGAGTGGGCAAAGTGGCTTATGAGTTGGAACTGCCTAATGAACTAGAGAAAGTGCATAACGTATTTCATATATCTCAATTGAAGAAATATGTACCGGATGCAAGTCATGTGTTACGTCCCGAATCAATAGAAATGGACGAAAATTTGACTTATGAAGAAAGACCAGTTCGAATCTTGGATAGGAAGGTAAAAGCACCAGAAACAGAGATGTAAAAATAGTGAAAGTGCTATGGTCAAATCATGAGACCGAAGAGGCAACTTGGGAGGCAGAAGATGAAATGAAGAAGAAATATCCAAACCTATTTTTTAAGGTTAGTAGTCGAGTCACGGGGACGTGATTTTCCTTTAAGGGGGGTAGAATGCGATAGAGTTTCGCGCTTTGCTATTTTCAGGACATGCAAGAGTCGAATTAGCTTCATATGTCACATGCATTGCATTCAAAAGTTTCTTTAAAATGTTTTCAAAGTTTTGCGGACAAAACTTCTTTTAAGGGGGGTAGACTGTAATACCCCATATTTTAGACATTATATTAAAAATATTTTAGTACAAAATAAATAATTTAAAAATTATTTTGGCACCAATCACAATTATGGAACTTTATTTATATATTTATTTTATAAATTTATTAAGAAAATTATTTAATTTTATAAATAAATATTTAATTCCTCAATTATTCCATTAAAATTCCAAAAAAAAAAGCCCTCTAAAATATCCAAAGTATCCACTTTTATTCTAGAATATTCTAAAAGCTTTTAAAACATTATTCTTAACAAAAAAATATAGTTTAATATATTTATAAAGATTATTTTTTAATTTAAAATGGATAATGTTGAAAATATGATATATTTACCAAAGAAAAAAAAAATATATATATTTAAAAAAAAAATTCGACCATATCTAATAATGGTCAGCTACCATGATTAGAATTTAAAAAAAAAATAATTTATTATTATATATATTTAACCCTAATTTAAAGGATAATTTTAGTTGAAAAGATAAGTTTAAATTAAAAATAATAGATTTTCAAAAAAAAAATAAATAAATTCTATCCTTATCCTATCCTTTTTCTATGATTTATATTTCAAAAAAAAAAAATTTATTATAAAATTTTATCTTTTTTAACTAATTCTAATTGGTTTGTTTTGAATTAAATAATTTTAATTGGTTAAATTATTTAATAATTTAATTATTTTATAATTAAAAGATTTTTCTGAAATTTTGAGGATAATTATCAATTTAAATTCATATTTATCTTTTAGTGTTTTAAAATTTTAAAATTCATCCTAATTTCTACTATAAATAGACCCTTAAATAACCTAATTCTTCACACAAAAATCATTAAACCCTTTCTCTTTCTCTCAAACTTTCTCCCTTTCTCTCAAGCCACTCTCTGCATCTCTTCGGCCATCTGGTGCCACCAACAACAACCAGCCTCTGTGAGCATCCTATTTCCCTAACTATTTAATTGTTTTAATTATTTTGTAAACTGTTTAATTCTTAAAACTATTTCTAAACATAATTAAAGTTTCAATATTATATGCATAATTATTGTGTTGCATTGTGTTGATTAGTTTATCTTAATTTGATAGGAGGATCAACTTGAAGTTTAGTAAAGAGTTGTTAGAAAGTACTAGAATTTAAGGTACGTATATGTGTTAAATCTTTTTATGTGCAATTGAATATATTATTTTGTGAATTATATTGTGCTAAAATATTTTTAAATATATGTTTATATATGGCTATGTATTTGAAATTTCGATAACAAAAAAAAGGGTGATATACATTTACCTTATTTTATTTAATATGTATCATGTTTCAAAAGGGCCGAATGGCATTTGAGATTTTATAAATTTCAATGAACTTTAATAATTAAAGCAAGGTATTTGTATTTAAGGAGTTATAAAAGGAGAGTTATTATTATTATATATTACCGCTTGATTTCATAATCAAGAAGGGTTCATGCTTCAAAGTCCACTTGTTGGCAAATAAAAGGAAACTCCAAGGATAGATCCGTGATGGGATAACTAACTTGGGGGGTGTGCACATTTAGGATCAAGGAGGGGATATAAGAAGAGGAAATTGTTTTTTATTAAGTGTTTTAATAATTCCATTTGTATTGGATTATTATAAAGAAAGGTTCGAAGTTTATTAATATATAAGAAGGCAAGTTTGAAATGAAGGAATTTAAAAGTCAAAGTATTTCTTTTATCATGTATACGTACACAGTGTTTTTACATTGACACGTATTTTCCTATTTGTTTTGGTTCGCCCTACTTACCATTTATGGTGAGTAGGTTTGCAGGAATAAATATGCATGGGAGCATTACATCAAGGGGCACATACTAGTTAGGAGTTTTATAATTTTTCTTAATCAAATTTTGTACCTTTGGATAATCAAAATTATAATTCTTTTTAATAAATAAATTGAGTTTTTCTTCCGCTGCAATATAGTAGTTAGTTAGCACAGCCGAAGCGTGGTGACACGTGGCGGTAATACCCCTAAGTTACTAAAATTACTATCATTATTATTATTATGTTAGTAATTTGGGGGTGTTACAACAGAAGCTTAAAAGTTTTCTTGTTGACGTCAAATCGGCCAGTGCTCAGTTCTATTTACGCCATCAAAGAATTTGTTACATGTAGGGGTGTCAAATTGGGTCCATGGGTCGGTTTTGGGTTGACCCATTGCGGATTGGTTCTTATCGATTTGAGTTAAATCGGGTCAATTTGTTTTGTCGGGTTGGGTCAGACAATTTTCAGGTCGGGTTAAAAAGATTATTTGCGCGCTCGGGGTCGATTCGGGTTCGGGTAAGGTTGTATTCGATTTGGGTCAAGGTCAGTTCAGGTAAAATCGTTGCTTTTTGAACGGGTTATAAAGGGTTATTTCGGGTTCGGGTAGATTTCGGGTCAAGTCAATTATGGTAATGGGTCGCCTCGATTTTGGTTGAAATTCGGTTTAAGCTTTATCGGGTTCGCATCAGGTCATTAATGAAAAATGGTTGGTTTCAAGATTATTAAAAATTGGATTTAAATAGGTCGGACAAGATTAAGTCACATTCACATATATTCAAATTATTAATATATGGAGTTAATTCGGGTCACGAGTTGTTATAAATCGGGTCATATAAATTATGTGTCGGGTTCAATCGATTTTGGGTTATCTTCAAGTCAGTTCTATAACATGTCGGGTCCCTAATGGGTCGGACACAAATCGGGTTCGAGTCTTTGAATATCGGGTTAAATCGATTTCAAGTTGACTTCACGTCGAGTTGGGTCGGTTTTCGGATCATAATCAGATCGGGTCTGAGTTGATTCGGGTAACTTATCAAGTCTGATTTAATTTTGACAGCTCTAGTTACTTGCTCAACAACCTAGCTACATGGCTCCGAAAAGAGAAATTCGTCGGTGAAAATTATTGGGTTAAATGATAATTTGCCGATGGGTTAAACACTACAGTATACGTGTTGCACCCCTTTTATTTATCTCTTAGAATGGGTTTCGTGTATATTATATATCACTCTCCCACACACGAGAAAGCACAAGTTATATTGAGAAATACAAAAATACTATCCTTGGCGTGAAAACTGCGTAAGAATCATATCATACGGAGTAGTTCCTTCGCACCAAAAATAATACTCTGAATTTTTTTGACTCTGAAATTGATAATGAGCACTTGAGCACTTGAGCAGCAGTTCAACGTAGTCAATACATAAATCTGAACTATACAAGAGAATTGGTCAAAGCACCTACCTCAAAAGCTAAAATTTAGAAAAAGCAAACTGCACACTGGCCTATATATCACATGATTTTTGCTTAAGAACCAGCTAAGCATATTCAAACCCCAAACCTTTACATTGGAGGGGCAGAAGGGGAGAAAATGAATCAAAAAGAACGCTGCACAAACAACCATGTTCCAGAAATCCAGAAACAAATACTTATCATAAACGCAAAGCCCAAAAACCAGCTCAATATTGACAAAATAGCTACGAGTTTGCTGGTAGCTCAGCTTATCTAACTTGAGAGGATGTAACACATCTCCAGCGTTTGTAACGTGGGCTTTTATCCAAGAGCATTAGCAGACCCACATTATTGGCTGTCAATTCAAACATGTACCTGGAAGTACCCATAAAAAAAATTAGGAAGAGCGGGTGAAAATTGTTACAATAATCAAAAGAAAAATTAAGAAGCAACCTAAAGAAAAGCAAGAGAAGTTTCATTCTAGAGTGGCTGGCCCAGACGGTTGAAAAGCTTTTGTTGCTAACCATGTACGAAGTTCAAAATCATCTAACATGAAACAACATGCATAACGATTATGTCCATACAATAAGATCTATCTTCCTTCTTTACCATAAAGCTTTAATAGTCCACATACTACAAAAGCTCCAGTCTTCCATATCATGAGTCCAACCATAATACCGATGATCATTCTCAAAGAAATGGGAAGTTGAAAGTATTAAAATTTCACCTAATGTCATCCTTTTGTGTAAAAGATTTCAGTAAATGATCAAGTACATAAGAGTAATACTATAAAAATTTAGTAAATAATACAGTATCTCTATAAGAGTTTCATGTATTATTGGTTTGCTTTTGTTTCTCATAGATAATTTGGCCACATAATCAATGTGAATTCAAACGACACAACTATTTGATCTAATACTCGTAGTCATAGGCTGAAAAATATATACAAGCTTTAGACCAATATCAAGTTAGATGTGTTCTCAAGATAATGTACTAATAGTAATATAACACTATAATCCAATCAACCTCCCTTGTTCTTTATATAGCCTTCAAGATAGAATCTACTAGCTAGATGTCTTCCATAAAACGCAGTCAAGAATGGATAAATAGTAAAAGAAATCCAGAGGATAAGGAGAAGACAAACCATTTATAACTAGAGTATGGTGAATTTGATAAGAGATAGAAGACAAACCAAAGATCCGTATCAAAAGAGTGAAGATCTTATATGCTAAAAGAAACATGCACAAGGCGTTCATTTCTAAAGTATGGGGAACTTGATTGGAAAGATAAGACAAACCAACCACCCGTATCTAAAAAGAGATAAACTTACTTGCTTTGACGTGCTTTCTTTCTCCAGAAAACGAACGACAGGATCCACTGAACATGAAGCATGAAAAGCGTCAGGACTCCAACCAGGAAAAAAAAGGAATTAGTTCTTTATACTCACTGCAATTGAAATACTTTTGAAATCTTTAACATTTCATCAGTTTTAAAAATGAGATTATCAGTGTAATTCAAGCAACCATTTGAGATCAGAAAAATAGAGGCAGAAGAGAATCATAAATATTGTACATGACCTGCATAAAGTATAAGTATCCAATGCAATCAAATCATGAAAAAAAACAATGACAACTAGCAAAAGGCAAGAAGAGGGAGAGAAGAAAACACAATAAGACAAAAGTGTTTATCAAAAAAGGTATCAAGAAGCACAAATATTTTCAAATCTCAATCAAATATCTACTGGCCCATCAAGGATTACCACATTAGTATTATAAAACGAGGCTAGAAATTTAATCATAGTCAGAAATTTGAGTTCTCTAACCAAATGACAAAAACAGAAAACTAGATAGTAATGCAAACCAAAGTGCAGTTGGGTGCACAGTAAATGGCAAATTTGAAAAATAATAGCAAAGGGATAAAAACTTAGTCAAAATGTCACATAAAAATTATATACTCGGATGCAGTTCTCAAGATAAGAGTACATAGAAGTATAGTACATCTCTAGGTTTATAATTTCACATACAATTGTCCAAGAAGATGTCATACCACTAGGGAGAAAGGGTAGGGCTTGAAACTGCGCAGATAAACATCTACAACCAAGATTTTCGTACAAGATAGGTAAATTACAAGCATGCATCTCTTATACAGCCCATAACAACAGGCCTTAGCACTAACAGTTGGAAATGTCCACAAAACTCCAGCCATGGTCAGTTCCCAAAGAACAATGATAACAGAAAACTAGAGCAGCATGAAATGAGATCAAGTCAGATAAAATGTAAGTTGCTTCTGACATTTAGATCAAACAGCATCACTACAATAACGAATAATGTCACATCAGGGATACGTACATGTTATACCCCCAATAATATTTAGTAATTAGTCCATAACATTTCATTAAACAAGCGTAACCCTCATACTAAACCAGGGGGGTACAAGAAATGATAGTCCTCTGACCGATTAATTTGAAGCATCAGAGGGATCAAATGATCAATGATAAAATTTGTCAGTGAAAGAGATCAGCTATAGCACAATTAATTATTTTTTTGGCAAATAACTATACAGTTTATCAGTACCTGCAGGGCTGAATACTATCTTTAAAAAGTGTTTTCAGGGCAATTATAATGAAATAAACAGACATGTTGGCAGAGAGTTATACAATAATCACCATGATAAGATCAATGGTATGCACTGAGGTTTACCTTAAACAGTGAAACTAAGGAAAAGCTCTTCACAATAGATGACTTCTGAACAGGCATGCGCCTTGCAGGGGTCATATCTCTACACAGCTGTTGAGCAATTTCTCTGAGTAACATAAACTGTGCTTTATCAGTCTGCATTGACATGATTGTCTGCCTCATTGATTCTCTATCAGCCTCAAGAGCTTGAAGTCTCAAGTATAGCTTCTTAACTTCAGGATCGCCGAAGTCTCCACGACCTAGAGATTTTGGCGATGATACATACTCATCACCCAACTTTGCAGCAATCTTGGACTCCACACAATTGTTATACGGTGCCCCAGGATGTACAGAATCAATGGTATAAACTCTATCACTTATATCATCTTCATAGTCAGATCCGAAGTCTGACTTTATTGATTCCTCAGCAACACAATCCAGTTTTTCAACAGTTCCAAACCTTGGAGAGTCCATTATCTGATCTGGCCCCATATCCATACCAAAACCCAATGCTGAACCTGAGCTATCAGTTGAAACCTTCCTTGAATTTCTAGACTGCCATGGAGACTGACCAACAACAACCTTCTCCAGAACATTTCTAGAGCCAAAGTCCCCATTCATCTGATCACTGCGAGGGGTCCCTTCCAATTGATTGATCCTGTATTCCAAACTCCTCAGATCATCATTTCTTGGAGTGTCACCAAATGGGTAGTTTTCAATATCCACGACATCATCTTCAAGCTCTAATTGCTCTTGTGTTCCATACATATTACACCTTAATGGAGGATAAGAATACATATGAGACTCACCAGGACCTGCCAAAGCAGTAGCAAAACTTTCATTGCGACTATAATTGCCATTCAAACCCTCTGCTTCAGATTCCGTCAAGCCAAAGCTCATCATTCTATGCTTATAGGATTGAATTTCACACGTAAGGGCCTGAATAGTTTGTTCTCTTTTGTACAACACCTCCTCCAAAATAGAAATCTCCTGAGAATCATGTGACATCTTCTCCTCAGCAAACCGCTTAAACTGCCGAGCCTCCATTTGCACCTCCGCCTTCTCCCCCTGCAACCTCAAAATCATTGACATAGTCTCATTAGCAGCAGACGAAGCAGCATTCCTCTCCTCCTCCAACTCCAGACACAACTCCTGAATCGTAGCCTGATGACTCCGCAGCGTCTCCCTCAACATGGCACACTCCTTCTCCATCCCAACCCGCGCCACAGGAAGAATATCAAGTCCGGGGATATAAAACTTGCTACTCTTATCAAACTCATTGTGCTTCCTCTTCACTGACCTTATCCAATCCCCACCCGACGAAGAGCTAACCGTCAGAGAACAACTACACCCGCAATCACAGCACCGTTCCTCCAAACTCTTAGAAGGGAAAGACACACTCCTCTCCATTTATTAATATCCACACCAACCTCCGACTGCATTCACACAAACAAACCTCTCTCCCACTCAACTTAACCAAATAACCTAACAAATTAACAACCACTCTCCCTCTGTTCGGGTTTCAATATCTCAAAACCCGAAACGTGGCTCTTCCGAAGGCCACAACCTCTCCCTTCCTAACCGAATCAACGATCCCTTCGGATCGTCGTCGACACGTTCAGAACTCCTAAAACATTCAACATTTCATCAACAATAATCCGTAATTAACGAACTAATCGTACAAAATAAGATTAAACCTAATCAATTAACAAGACCTTGAGCTGATAAGACCAAATTAAAATCTAATCTAATCAAAAGACGTCGATGTCAGAAGGGAAGCCTCAACAACACGCATTCGTAAATAAAATAATTGACAAATTCAAAGGGAAAAAAAACTGGAAATTAAACAACAATAACAACGTGACGAGCAAAAAAAAGAGGATGGAGAATGAAATCGCATACCTAATAATATAATAATAATGATGATAAATTATATCATATGATATGATATGATAAAAGAGACGGGGTTGGTTAGGAAAGTGATCAGAAGGCGTCGGAAATCGAGGAAATGGGAGGAAACTTTTATTTTAGAGAGAGAAAAATCGCTTTCTCTTCTCGAGAGGGGAGAGAAAGAGAAAGAGAAAGCGAGGGAAAATGGAAGGAGAAAGGAGAGGAAAGGAAATTGTGTCGAGAGAGGAGAGAGAATTTTGGGGAGAAGGTTTTTTTTTTTTTAATTTTTTTTTTTTAATTTGATGTTTGAAATGGAACCCTAGGTTTTAATTGATTTAGATTGTTTTGAATTGGGAAAATTTGACATGTTTGTTTTTATATTTTTGCTTTTTTTTTTTGGGGGAGGGGGGTTTGTTTGGTAGTTGCCAGTTGGTTGGGTGTCTTGGTTGAAGGGATGAGACTGATGCTGGAAATCGGGGAAATGATATGATTTGGTGGAGATGGAGGTTCTGTGGAATCAACCCAATAACCCATCCTCATGTACAGATTACATAGTACTGTACTTTGTATTTATTCTTTTTATTTTTTTAAAAACGCTATTTAAAAAAAAAAAAAAACCGTTACAGAGTATTGTTTGATAGAGGTACTAGAGGAGTTGTTTGGATAAAGTTTGACGGACGTTTATTAGATTTGGTTTTATACAAATAACTAAGCAATATTTTTGGTTTATTCTCGAATAACTTCTATTTTAATTAAATATAGATTAATTGCAATTACAATTTTATATTAGTAGGGTTGGGTCAGATGCAATTTCGAGTTAATATAAGTTTGAATTCGAGTAAAATGATTTAAATTGAACTAGTTATTGACCTAGGTGATAGCATAGGGCGATTGTTTATGATATAATGTTAATTTTCTTATTTTTTTTTAAAACATTAATTTTTTTATTAGTGAGAATTGAAAGGTTTGATGTGTTAATACATATATAGAGTAAATGTAGTAGGAAAATATGCCATAATTATTAGTGTGTGTTACTAATACAAATTCATTTGGTGGTTCCTTGTTTATAATTCCTTCTTCCTTGTTGTAGCATGTCTCTTACAACACTCATTACTTGTCAAATCATTATTATATACAAAATGTACATCGATAGTATGAAATAATGATTTAATGGTGTCGATCAAGCGGTAAGTGGTAAGTCATTTATAGGATAAATGAAAGTTTATAGATATAAAATTGGTAATATATATATGGCAATAATTTGAATGATGATGAGCATGGAATGTCATTGATCATGTGACATCTTCTCAATTTGAAATAAAAGTGACATGTGGTTTTGATAACATGTTGAACCTTAAAAACTCTAGTAATAAAATAAATTGATATAACTTAAATAGATACTCAATTTGACTTGTATTAATGATTAGTGTATGAGAAACAAGTTCATCATATCTTCAAAATAACGAGGGTTTTAGGTGGAATCACCAAGAGCTCTAGAATAGAGACTCTATAGAATGAAACCAATATCCATGAGAGAAACCTATATAATTCCACATTTCCACCACCCGAAAATGGAAGTTATACCACCTATAAGAAAAAAAAAATCTAGATCTAACCTACACTGAAAATTTCACAATAGAACCTTAAAAAGATTAGGTTGAGTCTAGACTTAATAAAAAAAAAATCAAAATAAATAATGTTACTAAGGTCAGCAACAAAGAGTATGAAAGAATAATAAATAATGATGTAAAAAAGATTTAATTATAAAATTGAGAATCATAACCCAATATTCTACCAATAACACTAGACTAGCTTGTTGATATACATAAAAAAAAACATTATAGAATATTTGTTCATGAATTTACCTTGTATTATTGTGGAAACTTTTTATGGTATCGATCTATTAAGCAAATTAAGCACTTGAGGAGTTTAACACAAAAATAGTCATTTGATAATTGAGCCCTACTCCTAATTTACAGGAACTAGGAAATTAAAACAACTAGCTACAACTATATTTATAATATATTATTATATATGAAAAAAGAATACGAAATTTCGAAGATAACTTTACAAGAGGGTAGTATACATTTAATCATTTGACTACACCAAGGCTATGACGCCCAGCTATCTAAGCAAAATGAATTATTTATAATGCATAATCTATTGAACTATTAGGTGCGATTGGTGGAATTTCATGAACGCTTTTTAAAACTTAAAACAAGATTTCGTGCATACAAATAATATAAATAATATCTTAAGAATATAGATATACTTTTGATGTGTGTTTTAATATCGAATAGAACGGAGATTGAACTACAAATGTATGATTTGACCTGATTGATCTCCTATATATACTAATCAACCACACACATAAAACCCAAACCCTACTCCTATCAGGCTATTCTACCCATTAAATAAATGGGCTTGGAGAAACCCAATCTATCTTCTTTTATGATGTAACCTTATAAGACCCAGTTAGTTGTAGGCCTAATCACATTAAACTCACATATTACAATTGTTTTCTACCAAAACGTTAAAATATTAAAACAACCGAATTAATTATCTGCATAACAATCCCAATATATATTTATTAACTATGTAAGATCGAGTACACTTCCTAATAACCTATCGTCTTTCTTTTAAATTACTAGTGAGTCATCAACCAAGGAAAAATCGAGATGATTGGAAAAATTGTACTTTTCCTTGGATTATATAAAATTTTTCCTTGAACTATGAGGAAAAAATTGTGAAAATAGAGGATGTCATAGGAAGTTTGAGGAGGAAGTTTTGCTCCCATAGTTCGAGCACCTTGAATCCCTCATAAATCGTCAACATAGTTGTGAATTAATGATCATTTTTAAAAGTTTTGAATTAGTTTTCAGACGCTCTAATTTTTGACCTTATGTTTTCTTGGATTATATATTCACAAGCTTGCGATTTGGCCATTCCTCTAGTGAAGAGCATTATAGCATTAGCAACCATCTCCGACGTGTGCTGCTATACTTTGTTCATCCAGCTTGTCCCACAATCGTATTCACCCTTTCATTTTCTGACATCCTGTCCTATATACTTGGGTTTTTAATTAATTTCAAATCGTATTTTTTTTCCTACGACTGTTCCTTTGTCCTTTGAGTTGTGTTCAAAGACCTCATATCCCAGCACTAGAGCGTACTCAGTCCAACCATCGGCTCATGACCCATTATGCTCTTTTTTATTATTAGCAAAGATGGTTTATACGGGGTTATTGATATGCATCGTCTAGGAAAAGGGTTCGCGGATTAGCTTGTAAATTGAGGTGAGATATAACTAGGGATGAAATTTATTCAGTTAAAAACCGAAAATTCAATTAACATCGAATCCAATGGACAATTTGATGACCCATTATGCTCTTTTCTATTTTTAGCAAAGATGGTTTATATGGGTTATTGATACGCATCGTATAGGAAAAAGGGTTGCACATAAGCTTGTAAATTGAGGTGATATAACTAGGGGTGAAATTTATTAAGTTAAAAACCGAAAATTCAATTTAAATCAAATACAATGGACAATTTGGTTTGAAATCTTTGTACTTCGGTTTGAATCTAATTGGAATTTAAAAAAAAATTGAATTTTGGATTGAATTTGTTTGAAAATGTTTGGATCTAACTAAATCGAATATGACCTAATTTATATATTGAGCTACAATATACTAGGCCCACTTAGAGTTTTTGACATTTATGATTTGAATGTATAATTGATTTGAATTGGATCCAAACTCTAAACGATTTGGATTTGATTGAAAAATTCAAAACCAAATTATATTGGTTTGGATTCGGATTAGACTCTAATGCAAATCAAAAATCGAACTTTTATCCCTTGACACAGCCATTTAGGATTGTGCCCCTTTAATACTTAGTTGAATAATGGAAGAGGATGTTAGATTGTTAGGAGTGTAGAAAGCTTTGTAATTTAGTTCTTTACTCCATATTTGTTAACAGTTGTAACTTGCTTTCTTTTCCTGTTGCTTTCAATTCGTGGTTTGTACCTCATTTGAAAAAAAAATACTCCATAGTCCGTAGAAGTTAACAAGTCTTACAATGATTATAATGGTACTAGTTATACCATGGCATGATAAAAGGAAAAAAAATAATGAATCTTATAATGTTGATGATTATTTTAAATTAATTTGGATTAGATAATCACTTAAAAGTAATCCAAAAATATGTTAAATATAACTTTATTCTTGCAATATGTATGAACTATGATGACATTCATGATAACTACACTAAACATTATATCATTGATCCATTGTTTGGTGTCATGATTGAAAAAAGTTGTCAACTAAAGTATGACTATAAACAAAAGGAAATAAGCTTTATGTGGTTCGTACAATATGGCCGTTTCAATTTATATTACACCATTTGCTATGACCCTTTATAGATTGTATTAGTACACCACCTAAGCCAACAAATATAATATGTTTTATAGGTACTACAATACTGCACAACTCATGTGATGGTTCAAATGGTGCATAGTTGATCATTCTTGTGTACTGAAAACGAGCCACAATCATATAATGCTTGTGTTCAAGGTTTTTAACTATGTATTACTACATCTATCTCTAAATGTTAAGTTTTGGAGTCGATTCAAATCACTAATAATTAAAGCTAAAATTTGTAGAAACAAGGGAATGACAAATTGGCGGTATAACTTTCTTTCTAATGTTAAATTATGTTAAGCGTTATAAACTACGTATGACACGACATTAAATGAGATCAAAGTTTCTTTGGATAGCATTTAAAGAACTTTGGGCCCAAGTACCCATGATCCCACCATTGCCTTTTCTTTTATGTAACTAATTTTAGAGGGCCGGGGTCTACGAATGTTACAACTTTTACAAGACTACCAGTCTAAGTTCTTCATATATAGTGCAACTTTTATGCCAATCCAATATGAAAAGAACCAATAATAAAATGAGTAAATGATAAGGATAAGATTTAGAAGCAAAAGTTTGCATAAAAAAATGACAGTTCGCTAGCAGCAAAAGCTATGGAATAATGTAATAGCCACTTTTAAATACCCAAATAATGTAGAATGTCATAACTATAATCATGATATTTTGGTTTTCCAACACCAAATGAGAACATTAATCCAGGTATGATCCCATATTTTAAGAAAATTGGGTCAAACTAATAAACTGATAGTTATTTTGGGAATAAAATGTATCTTTGTTATTGTGTATGGACCTTTGGCTCTAAAAGTGGGAGAGTAGAATTATTACCCTCTTATATTTTACTATTATAACAATTGTTAAGAATTTAAATTATCACAATGAGTGCACCACACATGTATCATAGATTCATCATTCAAAAGAACTTATGTTACAACATGATCGAGAAGAGTCAAATGGGGTCCTTGTATATATTATGGATTTGAGCAAGATTTTGGTTTTATATTTTCTTACCAGATTTCAAATGGGCTAGATCAGATAGCTTTTGTAGAAAGAACAGATTATGAAAAGATTAGGTTACAAGATCAAGACAAAGATAAGATTACAAGATAGAATTAACAAAAGATAAAGATGAACAATAATTTAATGTATTTTATCCTCCTGAAAACAAGGAGAAGAAGTTAGACAACAATAGTGTATAAGCATAGCATTGTACCGTATCAAAATCAACAAAATACAAACACATTTTCTTAATCTTTAATCTTCTATATAGTATCAAAGAATGGTGTTTTTCTGGAAAACACTGATCAAAGCTTCATCACTTATCATCCTAAATACCTCAGATGTCAAATAATATCAAAAACCAGAACAAAGAGGTGATTGAATCACAAGTCACCATAGACCAGTTGTGAAAATTGCTATAATAGTTAAACCCCAACAAAACTGGTCTAGAGACTAGTAATCAACCGGTGTGTTTGAGTGAAAAACTCAATCACATGAATCAAATGATGAGAAAGAAGCATACCTGGGACGCTAGGACCACCAGTCGCGATCCAATCATAGCTCAGCCTCAAGTTGGCCTTAGGGACGAATGCATATCATTTGGTCCACCCCCTATCATTCACTTTTAGATCTAACTCTAAGGCTTGTCCGCCTACATTCAAAAAGAGGGTGTACCACCTCTCTTTGATGATCTTTAGGGAGTAGGAGAAAGCTAAATCAGACACATTGAAATGAGAGGTCCACTCTTTAGTTACTACTTTGATTACCTTAAAAATTCTTTAAGTCCATGGAATTATTTGGTTTGGCTTAAACCCATAAGTACCCATAAATTCCTAAACAAGGGGAGAGAAGAGAAAATGGTAACCCAAAAGGAAAGGGTATTCATATACCGCAATACAATCATTAGGACAGTCAGAGCTTTATCGATCATTGACTATGTAAACTTCTATCCCCGTTAAACCTGCTAGCGCCTTGAAAGATTCTACATATTTGAAGGTCTGGATGGTGCTATACTCAGATGCCATCGCTTTCTGAAGAACTCTTTTTTCTCTTTTCACTTGCGTCATTTTCTTAATTTTCGCATTAGAACCCTTGATGAACCCCTAGTAGCTATTGTTTTTCTACCCATGAGCAATTGATGGGGAAGATGAAAAGACTGAGAAAGGACAATTACCTAATGTGGCTAACAGGCAAAATTTGAGGAGACGAAGGCGTGTTCAAGAGAAACTGGCAAAAGTGATGTGCTACACAATGGTGCTTGCTTTAAGTAGTCAGAGAGCAAACTGATGTTTCTAATGAATGTGGCAGTTGCCTTGAGTCCAATGGTTGATTTGAAAATTTGAATTGCAGAAATTTTTTCTTCCCAAATTCCCATTTTCAAAGGGGTAAATTATTGGGGTAGAATCTTTGTTGCAGGACATGTGGCTAAGCGACGCGTCGAGGAAGTTAGGCAAGCGACATCAAAGGGCGACAATTATCAATTACTTGTTCAAATAATATTGTGAAGACTCATTGAACCTGGACGCTAATCTGAAGACGCTCGCCAGTTATCCCACACCCTAATAATTTGGTAATTGAGTCAAGGTCAAAAATCAACATGGGATAAGCAATAGGAATCTGCAATAGGTGGATAAGCATGGCGTGGAAATAGGAAGGAAGTGGTTACATATTTGACTGTCACTTGAACCGTAAAATGAGGAAACAATGCAGTATAAAAAGGGAATAATAGTAAGGATTAGCTACACAACATAAGTCCACCACTTGACACTAAGCATCGAGTTGTCCTCTATCCACAAATTTTATTCACTTTGATATTCACATTTACATTTCTATCCAATACCATCTGTAATATGTAATCATCAAGGCTTAGTCCTTAACATAGTGCAAAGGCGGCTTAATTAAGTCCCCGTGGTTTTTTCCGATTTGGGTTTTCCGCATCACTAATTTGTTGCGTCGTTTGCATTTCAACTTTTCTTTACAAAATGTTTGTCGAAAAGACCTTTGTTAAGCGTAGCTAGTTGTTCCACGATCCTAACCTTAAATTGTCACTTAGTTAGCAATTTGGACGTGTATGGGTTTATGTAGGAGTTACAAAAGAGTTGGAAGAATTATAGCAGTCGTCAATAAAGAATCTGGGTGGAAGAAACTTTGAATATCGCAGATCCTTCTGCATAACATTTGTAATCACGACTATCTTAAGGTCATATCTTTTATTTAAAACCTTTGTATAGGCCCATAATATATCAAAAAAATGGAAGGAAATTAATAAAACAACCCATGGCTATAGAATCAATCCTTCAAAATGAGAATTGAAAAAATTTAGAGTCCATACAGTAAAAGGTATTCAAATCGAGACCAGTTTTACAGAATTGTTCATAACTCTTTTGTATCAAATTGAAATTGCGCTTATAATATATCGTCCAAAAGCTTGTAAGATGAGCTATCCAAAAGTAAATTTCATGGATAAATATATGGGTTTACAAATGTATAAGTTTGATATTGATTTTTTTGGGCACATTTTTTTATTAAAGAAATGTGAGCCCATTAATATTAACATTCTTGAAGTGTTTAACAGGTTATGGACCAAAGTGGGTCTAGTAGCAAGTTTAAGAAATATTTTCAACCTATTCTCCTAGTTTATACAAGGTTTGATGATCTTGTATAGTTGAACCAAAGTTTGATTCAGGGATGAGATATAAATTAGTTCGTAAGCCTTAATCAACACATAAGAATCTCTATTCTGATTCAACCATATGTCACATAATCCTTGACATACATACAATAATATTGAAACCCTAAAATTAAATATAAATAAAAATCTATTATGGTAGCTAGGTTTGATTTAATGCACATAAAAGATTAAATATTTGTGATCACTTTATAAGTAATCATATTAAAAGGGCCTTAAATAGGCTACTCCTAATTATTTGATTTTAATCGCGATTTCAAATATCATTTTTTATAAAGTGTAATAAATAAATGTGAAAACATGCATGTACAATAATAAATTAAAATATAAAGTAAAACATAAAAACATGAATTCTAACATGAATAGTTAAAGTAATTAAATAATAAATCATTGCCAAAAACAATATTAGATCAAGCTAAAAATATACTTGATACACTAATAAATCATATTAAAAATTAATGAAAAGACAAAAGAGGTAAACAGTTCTATATACAAACATACCCCAAGAACTAATTTTATATTTCTATAAATTCATTAAAATGTAGTTAACAATAAAGAAAATAAAATAAAACTAATTTTTGTATTTCTAAACTATACCTTGATTTCCTTGATTGTAATACAAACTAGAGAGTGAGAGTTAAGATTGCTTCAAAATATAAGTGTTTCTAGAACTTGAGGGAAATGATGGTTGACTATTGATGATTGATGAGAATATTTATTGGTAATTATTGATAATTCTAGGTGATTAGTAAAGGGATCGAAGTAGATTATTATATATAGGGACAGAGGAAAGAGAAGTGTAGAAAGTTGGGATAAAACTAAAGCGGTGAAGATTAAGCGATGCTCAAGTAGCTTTTGCTTGACATGTAAATATTTTGTGCATAGCAAACTTGTTGCACGACGTGCAATTCTATTCATGCTAAACTTGGATCATCGCCTATTTACTTGTTTTGCGAATTTTGATGCATGTTTGTGTCACACGTGGCGTAATGCTCTGCATTAAAATAAGCGTTAAAATAAAATTTGAGTATTTCTAGAATATTATATTTTTGAGTTTTTTTAATAGACCATGAGTTTAATAACTAATTTAATAATTATTCTACGTTATGCCCGAATACGCATAATGCTCCTTGAGTTTATAAAAGTAAATAGTTCATTTTAAGCATGTTTATGGTTTTAATTAAGGAGCACATACCTATGTAATATTAATGATACGTTAAAAGAGGTTTTAGACTAATTGAGCTCATTAGAGGATTTAAGTAATCTCTTGATGCATTCTAGTAGCTCGGACCAAATAGACAAATTTGTACAGTTAAATTATTAGGTTATAAAAAGGGGAGATTTGATTTAGATAACTACACACTTAATGAGAGTGTGTACGTAAATGTGTAATTATAAACACACAAAATGAGAGTAACCAGAAGATTGAAGGATTAAGTAGATTACACCTTGAGAGCAAACTCGATATTAGAGTAAGGGGTATTTTAATATTAGAAAGTGGAGAAAATCCTAAAATACATTGGATGTAATATTGTTGTTGTGGAGGCTGTCATTGTACTCCTGAAAATCATTATTAGTACAGTTACACTATGGTGATTCAAACAGTGATTTTCCCCCTATTATTAAGAGGGACTTTCTAGATAAGTTCTCGTGTGTTGTTTTATTGCTTTTGTAATTTTTTCCAATAATAATTGTGGAAAAACTAGGCCAAGAACACTTGAACACTTCATACTAATAGCTACACAAACTATTATAGTCCAATTTTATACATTTCAAAGTGTCATTTAAAGGCACTTTATCATGTACTTCTACAAGGCTTCATACAAAAAAGTTAACATGCATTTAGTTAATTTTTCAGCTAAAAATGCACATTAATTCCAACATTGTTTATATTATGTTAGAGATAAGTATTAGACAAGAGTCTGATTTCGTAGTTTAGCATTTGCTTAGAAAAACCCTCTAATTCTTCAATAATCAATCCATTTTTGATAGTCATAGAGTAGTCAGTTTCTAACCAACAAACTAAACTGTCCAAAACCATGAAGCTGAACTCAATCCGAGAATTCAAATTTATTACTAGGGATGACAACGAACCGGATCTAGACCGGATCATTATGGATCCAGATCCAGATCCGCCGGGTATGGAAAGTAAGGATCTATTTCCAAATCTAACGGATTTGGGTCTTAAATGGATCCTACATAATTTGCCTATTTTTTTTCGACAATAATAAGTTTTAAATTTATAAATCTGCATTTTACATCTACGACAACATTCCAACGAAGGATGTAAGTTTAATACTTGAATACAATTCATATAACTACTCAAATATTACAAAACAAAAAAGTACAAATGAACAAAATCAAATTTTTACATGTCTTTTCAATAACAATACAAACAAGTACAAATGAGTAAATGAGAAAAAGGGTAACAAATCCGGATCTAGGTATTATGGTTAGACCCGTACCCGAATTCGTTTTTTAGTCACAAGACCTGGATCCGACCCGAATCGGTCGGGTCTAAAATTATAAAGACCTGTACCCGCAAAAACAGATATGAATCCACATATTGGGGTCGGGTCCAATATTTGTTGCCATCCCTATTTATTACCTTAGTTGTGATGTACTTGATGTTAAAAAAAAAGTCATTTAAATATTTTCTTCGACAAGCCAATCCATATTTGGGTATTGGGATAAGAACAACTTTCTATATTTTATTAGTGTACTCCCTCTATACGTAATTGTTTGCTCAATTTGACTTTTCACAATATTAAAGACACGATTTTAGACGTTTTTATCTTCAAATTCATTTGACAAAAAACTATAACAACTTGATATTCTAAAAATTTATATTGAGATGCATCCAACAAGATTCCACTTAAATATATTATTTCTTATAACATGATGAGAATTAATGGTAAAACTAAATAGGACAAAAATTAAGAAATGAAGGGAGTAAGCATTTGCTTTGATTAGCAAGTCAATTTTCGGCCTCCAGTTCCATCTACGAAAATCGGGGAACATAATTAAGTGTATGACATCTATATGACATTAGGACCATATCCAAAAATGTTCATCAAGTCATATAATTATCGTGTGTCAGTTATAGAAGTTGCTCGTTAATTGTATAGTCTATTCTTATCCAACTCTGTAGTATGTACTTTGAGAGCTCAAGCTTAGGAGCCGTAAGAACATGTTTTGTCGGTAAAGTACTGTTCAATTCGAATTCTCTTGTGCCTGAAGGGAAAAGTAAAACTCGAGCACGCCAACATTCTAATCCTTATTTAGTGGACACTATCATCTGCTCTTACACACTTGTTTCTATTTCTTCTCAAAAAGTTCAAGTTAATCTCATCGTCACAATAGATTTTGTACAATCTGTTTATTTATTTATAATTCAAATGAGGCTAAAACAATAGAAATGAGCAATTAGGGTATGATTAGTAAGCATGCGTGAACTATAGAAACGGTAATGAATATGTGTGAAATAGTGAAAATTACCTACGTTTATTGGATAAAACTGATATTGATGGTAATAGACGATTAGACGGTACAAAAATTATATCAAAAATAAAAAGATATTTGAATATGTGTGAAATTTTATTCCAAATTACTTGTAAGCATGTAAAATTATGACGTTGTTCTAGTTCGTCATAAACTTACATAAATGTATCACTTTTACAAAATTAGTTTTTATGAAATTTGATTTCTAAGCCAATTATATATTAATATATAAATACTAAATTTTATCTAAGAGACAAAAATAGGTTACTTGGTAGTTAATTAATGAAGAAAGAATTAGTAGTTGGTTGTTGAGGGATCAACTGAAGAGCTATCCTTGAGTTTGAATGGATGAAAAATCTGCATAAGAGACAAGTAAAACTAGCCTCAAGGGTGGTGCTCAAAAGAAAGCTTATTTGATTCCTAAATCAGTCAATAATTTTAAGATCAAATGATTTGCCTTAGTGTTTGTTAAATTATTTATCAATAAATGTTTAGAGAAAATGTTTGTGTTTTTTAGTGAAGAATCGAATAATTTTGTCCTTAACACATAGTGTAGATAGTACCAAGGGTATGTGACGACGATGTGGGTTCAAAGGTGCCATTTTTCCATCCAAAATATAAGCCAATTAGGCTTGGCTCAATAATTCCCTCTCATGCAATGGCGTTCCAAACAATGCATTTGGACCAAACTTGTTGGGCCTGCAAACCATGGGTTATCCATAAGCCCAAATGGCTTTGTTTGGCCCATGGTTGAACGGTCAACCTGTATAATTTGCCCTCAAGACCCATTAAACTAGTAACGAACTAATGGGTGTGGTGCTGACCGGGCTGTCGAAACTCTATCAAAGATACATAGCTACCAAAACTAATACAATTCGAGCAAGTAGGGTCGAAATCCCAAGAGACTATTGGATTGATTAGGTTACCCTAAGAATCATCCCTACTAAGTAAGAGTGAAAATGAGTGGTTATAAACTAAAGCTTACTCTAGAAAACAAATAAAGACTAAGGTTATGAACAATATGATAAAAACATCTAGGATAAATCCCTACTAATATGGATAAACATAATTTATACCCGACCCCTCAAATTCAAATCAATAGATAACTCCTAAAACAAATGCTCCCCAAACAATACTATAGACCTCTTTCGAGTATCAATAGCTTCCCTCTAATGTAATTAAGCCTAATTTTATGGAGTTATATATAGAAAGACATTAAACACAACATTATCAAAGTCTCAATGCTTATGACATTTACTTTTGTGATTGACACTCGCATCTAGCATTTCTAGCACATACTCGGGTGAGTTCTCTAAACACTCATCCGAGTTCCTTCAGTTTTTACACTTTTCAGCTCGAGCCTTGGTTTTGCCAATTTGTAACCTTAAACTCAGATGAGTGCTCTACAAGGACTCGTTTGAGTCTCCTCAATTCAAGCTCGTGAAACCTTATGCTTCACTCCTTTGCTTTATGGTAGCTTAGCCATTGATCATCAACTCTCAATTGCCTTATGTTGCTTCATAATGACACTTGAGACCTCGTGGATCGCTTCATGACATCTCGAACTCATATGAACACCTCAAGATTGCTCTAGTATTCCTGGAAAAGATAAAAAATACTACAAACACCCGTGAACGCATCATATGAGAGAAAAGGATCTAAAACCATCTAAAACTAGATAAAATGCAACTAACTATATGCAAATGGACCTAAAACACCCCTAATTCATAAACTAAAATGGGACTTATCAGGTTCTATTAAGTAGATATTTTTCACATGCACAGGATGACTTGGCCTTTACTCTTAAGGCTGCAGACCATGTAGGTAGATTAGACCGTGGTCACTACTTGCTCTTGTTTGGCACTTAATAATTCTATACTCAACTAACCAAGTTTCAAACTATTTCAAAAAATATTTGAACAAGCTACTAATATTACTAGTTTTAAACGAATATTCGAACAAGCTACTAAAACAATCGTTTTAAACGAATATTCGAACGAGCTACTAATATTACTAGTTTTTCCTCTTGAAGCGATTTCTTTTATACTTCATAGTAGTTAATTAAGAATGAGAAAGTAACTAATTAAGAAAACTAATTAAGATTAATTAAGAAAAAGATTAGTACTAATTATTAAACTAATTACATTTAGGAGTAATTGAGATATTGAGATAATGAGATATTGAGAGTGAATTGAGTGAGGATGAGAGCTTGAATTGAAGAATATATATAGAGAATTGTCCAATGGCTATATAACAGCTAGTTAACGGTTGAATTTTTGCCAAATAAATTTGGACCGGGCTAGGCTGAATCGTATTTTTTTGAACCAAATTGAATAGGATAAGGGTGTAGATATCCGAATTCATGTTTGGCCCACAAGCTAGCGGGCCAAACAAAATCCAGGTCAAGCTCTTGCTGGGCCAAGTCAAACTTGCTGAAAACTGGGCCGATTTAGGGCGGGCTAGGCTAAACCAGCCCACTGGCCACCTCTATCTATAGCCCAAATGATTTTTGACCATACTTGATGGGTCAACCCATACCGTACAAAAACTATTCACTTGTTGCAACAAGTTTTTGTGTAAACAATTCCTGTTGACTTCCAGGTCAATTTAGTGTAGCAAAATAACAACAAATCAGAATTCAAAAAAACGTTTGGTCAGAAGGAAAGGCTAGCTAGAGAAATAGTGGGAGCTAGGAGAAGTCCCTGTCAAGTCTCAAAATTCCTAAGAATTGATATAATTGTAAAGACTACATAGTGACTTATCATATGCTTTGTATTACATTGAAGCAATGGAATGATTCGAGGGTCAGAAATATTATACTCCATAGTTTTTGTCTATTCCATACATCACTATCAATTCTTTTTGGCCTTGGCTTAATGGCTGCCCACTACTAAGGAGAGTCAAAAAAGAGGGAAGTGGGTTGATTTAGACTTGACTTATCTGAATGTATGTATAGTACAGTGTAATGGCTGGAGTAAATGGTACCAGCAGTTTGTTTCACTGTCTACGCCCACTTCACTCCACAGTATGTACAACGGGCACGTGTTTTCTCCACTTGGTTGTCGGTATGATCAGTTGATCACACTCTATAAATAAAAACTATACTCTCTTTGGACGGCCTGACTCGGCCCGTTATATGTTTCCTTTAGCCCGGCCCATTTTGCATCTCCTTGACCCGCCCTGTCCCGGCCCGTTTTGCTTGTGACCCATCCTGGTCCTAACCCGCCCCAATGCACAGGTCTCATTCATAGTAGATAGCGAGCTGATATTACACGAAAGTTGTGCACATATCACTATACACTGATTATGTTTGGATAAACTCGTACCACAAATTTTCAAAATTTATAATCATACTATCATAGATGAACTCGTACCATGAATCTTTTGATCATAATTTGAAAGAGTTAGTGCTAATTGTACATACTACATCACCTCAACATGGGAGTCAAGTGCAAGGGCCACGCCACAATGGAGTGGAATTCATAGCTCATGTACTTATCGATATGTTGTAAATTAATGAACACATGCATTTAATTTGCTGATGGGACCATAAATTAAAATAGACTAATAATTAATATTCATCACATATGCACCCTTTTTAATTCTTGGATTAAAATATCATATGACTAATATCCATCAACCATCATACACTTTTACTTAAATGCCCTTGGAGTCAAAATGTCTATAAATAGCTTGGCCTTAGCTTAGCTTCCACAAGAATCATATCAGGTTATCTCCTAAAATTTCCTAAGAAAAGAGGATAGATAGAAAGAACAAGAGATTTTGGTAGTTAGGGTATATACTCGGGAATACCGAATATGGGGTCCTTAGCGGATGTGGTGGAAGATTGCTTTGGAGTCCTCCAATTATATAGCGATGGATCAGTTTATAGGGCAAATGAATCCGATATTGAGTTTGGAGATTTTCATAAAAATAAGAGTATCTATGAAATTGTTGGGGAAGATTTTTTTGTTGAATGGGAAGATTGCTTGTTCGATGAGCAAAACCAACTTTTCTTACGAGTTTACAAGCCTAGTAACAAAAATAGCATCGTCAACAAAAAGTTGCCAGTTTTGTACTATATTCATGGAGGAGGCTTCTGCCTTGGCTCTCGCACATGGCCTAACTGTCATAACTACTGCCTTCGTCTCTCCTCCCAACTTCAAGCTCTTGTTATTGCACCCGACTACAGGTTGGCCGTCCACTTTCCCTGCACATTACTCTCATTTCTTTCACTACTTTTTCGTGCGATGGTTGTATTGTACGTATACTATAGATAATTAATCAATAAACCCCATTAAATAAAGTTGAATTTTGTTATTGGAAATGACTAAACATATTGTATAATTTATCTCTCGTTATATATATATATATTTTTTTTTTCTTAGGGGTTTGATTTGAAAAGGAATTTTATGAATTTTCTTTCTAAAATACATTTCTTTAATATTACCAATAATCAAGATAGTAAATTTATAAGTAATTTAGTCTTCTATATTTTACTCACTCTATTTTTATAATCTTTTTTAATTGAAATCGGGGAAAAATCAAGAAAAACTTTTATGAATATTTTTTTTCATGAAAAACAAATAATTAAATATAATGATTATTTCTTATCATATGATTTTATGAGTTAAAACAAAAGAAAACTATTATATAGAGAGAAAATGACATTGAAAAAGGAAAAGTATAAGAAAATAAGAATTTATGAGAATGGTCACAAAATTTTGTCTAAATTGGGATAGATTCAAAAAACTGCCTAAAACAAAAGAAAATTTTTACATAGACAAAAAAGAACATTGAAAAGGGAAAAATATGTAAATGAATGAGATTGAAATATGTGAATGTGGGAGTATTTTAGGTAAATGGATTTTAAAATAATAGTTTATAAAAATTGTCATAAAAATTTGCCTAACGTATAATAGATTCAAAATTGGAAGAAGTTTATGATATTTTCTAATAACAAATATAAAAGGAAATAGAGGGAATAGGTAGTCTTGGATAAAAAAAAAATATATTAATGAGTTTAGGGATTATATTTATCACCATTTCGAGTTATTATAACTGTATTAGGTTACTCCAAAGTGAACTCAACAAACTTTTATTAGTATATCACAGCATACGAAGTATCAAGTTTCGACAAAGTTTTTCTCAATAAAAAGTTACTAAAGATGAGTCAAGTACAATCTTAAAGCCAAACATTTGGCCATTAACTGAGATAGTTCATCACCCCACTTTTGTTCTAGAATAGCATTATCTCAAGTGGATATTACTATTAAGGACTTGCTACTTTTGATATATATGCTCCCATTCTCCATTTTTATTATACAAGTGTCAAATGTACTGCCTCAAAACATTTCGAAAATCACAAGTTTGATTGGTTATGATCTCAGATATAGAAATGAAATTATAAAAATGTCCTTTGATATTTTTATATCATGTACAAATTAGGAATTTGTCATTATCATTCAAGTTTGTAGACAAAACCAGGTACGTAAATGGGTTCTAGATTATATTATCTTATAGTTAAATTAATCACTTTTATCTAGTAATATGATTAACACATCTTAATTATATTATGGAGATAGATATACAAAAATAATACATTTAGAAGTGTAAATGCAAAGTATTTATTTCGTTGAAGATGTAATGCTTTTAATTGAATCCGAAATGGACGTACTCAGCTAAAAAACAATGAATAAGAATCTGTTGTTGTATTTCTGATGATTAATTTGATGTACAAAGCTCCGGTTTATATACATGACATTAAGATAGTTTGTTTCCTAGTAAAACTCAACTCTATCTCTATCCTTTGGTAATTCTATCCTATATAGTTATTAGTCTTCTATCTTTTACTTAATCTAATCCTATTTTTTGTTGTTTCTATCTTCTACATACTCCATTAAATAAAATAATCTTTCTAAGCTAGCGCTAAAGACGTACGTACATTTTTGGGGTCCATTTGAATGTTGGCTTAGTCTTCTCTAGAATCAATCATACGTAGTTGTCCAACTTTTGGCATATTACATGGAATGATATTATTGCCTTTATTGGTCAACCAAATGTTTTGGAAAATTATAATAATAAGTCCAGGAAATATGTACGCATAATAACTATTAACAACGCATCCCATAAAAAGCCAAAAATAATTGGCAAATTATTTACTAAGTAAATAACGATAAAATACATTGAGGTGTCAAGTGGGGTCTATGGGTCGATTTAGGGTTGATCTATCGTGGGTTGGTGGATATTGGTTCTGCTTTTCGAGTATGTAGTTTATTAAATCGGGTCAAATTTTAATGGCTCTAACATAATCATCTAATAATTATAATCATCATATTTGTCCAACCCTTTTATCTCTAAAATATGTATGGAGTAAAAAATTATATGAAAACTCTAGGAGTAAAAATGGATAGATGATAGTTCATCCTCATATTTTATTCAACCATTATTGTAGGGGTTGGTTTGCAAAATCTGATCGCAAATTGTTATTCCCTAGTAAGGAAACGTAAAGTTTTCATTACTCCATATAATATTTGATCCATTATAGGGAATATAGGTAAAGCTGATATTATTCAAATGAGACTTTCATAATTTATACCTAATATAAATTATATCAGGATATTGAAATCTCATATATACATATTGTTATATCATATATAGTTATTGTCATATTAGATATAAATATTATTATATCAGATATAAAAATACAAAAAATATATACCATGTATTGACATCATAATCTCATGTATAAAAATAAAATTACAAAAATACCCTTGATATATTTATATCAAGTTTAAATTAGGAATTTCTCTTATTCGAATTCCTATATCATACATAAAAAAAGGTATCTATTTATATCATTTTACTTTATTGTATTACTGTATGAAAAATTTCAGATATTGCATTTTAGAAATAAAAATGGATGTCATATATATACAGCACTACAATGTTGTAATTTCAATTTATAATATTTGTCATGTATTGAATGAATATAGAATATTTTGTACAAAGGATATAACAAAAAAGAAATATATGATCCAATAATGTTCATGTCAGATACTCCGATCCGTATGAAGTAGGAATTTTTCCAGCTTAATGTAGAATGCATGTTTTTGGAACAATCAGGCTGGCACCAGAACACAGGCTTCCAGCAGCAGTAGAAGATGGATATAGCGCAGTAAAATGGCTACAATTACAGGCTAAACAAAGAAAGGAAGGTAGCCCTACCTATTATTACAACGATCAACTAAGTACATGCAAATTGCTGGAAGATGGAGTAGACTTTGAAAAGGTTTTCATTATGGGAGACTCTTCTGGTGGTAATATAGCCCATCATCTAGCAGTCCGTCTAGGACCCAGATCGCCCGGACTTTTTCCGATCCGGGTTTGCGGGTATGTCCTTTCAGCTCCATTTTTTGGTGGGTCTCTTAGGACCAAATCCGAGGCTGATGGTCCTGAACCTATTCTTACCTTGGACTCCCTTGATAGGTAATTTTTGCTGATTCTTATGTTTTACACTTATATGACAAATATAATATATATACTCTCTCCGTCTCTACAGAAAAGTTTCATTCTATTACTTGGAGTCAAATTTCGATCAAATTTCGATATTTCTATATGCTAATGAAGGACCAATTATACGGAGTATTTGAGGATAAATATTCATAATTTATAATTTATAAAGTACTCTGTAGGTAATACCACAAGGATTATAATTGTTGTCACTGTCACAACTTTCTATTAAAAGGCATGATGACTCCATTCTTAAAAAATGAAGGTATCACTTAGTTGTGATAATGTCATCCACACAGAGTTATGAAGTCCTTGGTATAAAGTATTATCAATCATCTTTCACACTTACATAAAGGACAATCCGAAATCTTCCACTTCATCTAAAATATCTTTTAGAAGATAAAGAGAGACGTTAGAAACCATATGCATGCACCTAAACCTTATTATTTTGAAAATTTTCTAATTTATACCTAATATAAATATATCAAAGGATATTTTTATAATTTTATTTTTGTATATGATATTATAATGTCTATACCTGATATATATATATATATATATATATATATATATATTTGTATTATTATATCTTTTGTATTTCTATATTTAATATAATGATATATATATTTAACATAATAATATCTATATCTGATATAACAATACTTAAATATAATATTATAATATCTTGTTATTATTTATATCAAGGATGAATTAGAAAATTCTCTTACTATTTTATCAAATTAACAAACTGTGGAGTAGTAAAGAAGAAACTATTTGTGAAAAAAAAAACATAGAAATTTTTTTATTTTGGATGGGAGCACTTAGTTTTAAAGCAAAACCTATCATATAATATAACGTGTTTATTCATTTTAAATTAAATCTCAAATTACTTTTCATCAAAGGATGTGTAATTCTTAAAATTTCAATTAATTAGTTAAGTAGAAATATGATATCTTTTTAGCTAATAGCCTTGGCTGGTTTTGTTTAAAAAATGAAAAATAAAAAATTTGTTCTAAGGACCATTTTACTTTAAAAAAAATAATTATAAGAAGCCTTCGTTTCAAGATAGAATATTAACACAAATAATGAAGTAGTCGTAGTCTCGTAATAACATATTCCATTTCTTTAAACAATAAGCACATATTGAGCACTCCAACTTGGAAACCACTTATTAGTTATACCAAAGTGAAAACGTACATATTGAGCACTCCAACTTGGAAACCACTCATTAGTTATTTCAAAGTGAAAACGTCTTAAATAATCAATTAATAATATGACTTGCCAAAAATAGATTGTGACCTTCGACAATATCTCAAGTACTTGTAATGTAACGGTAATCCTTTTAACTAACAATTCATCTTAATCTGATACAAAAGTTAAACGATAAACTATAATTGGAGTCAAATCATCTTTCTATTCAATCATTCCATCTCCAATAAAAGCATAAGTAATAGCCTTTATGATTTCATTGAATGGCTACAACTTAAGCTTTTTGTATGATCCAATGAATATGACAAATGATTGATCACTACGAAAGTCAAAAATTTTATTATATATAATATATAGGTCTATTATTAGATTATGAGCTAAAGCCTTTGCAGGTTAGCTAAAGAGCTTACAGTCAACTGTCCATTTAAGAAGTTTGTCCAAAATATATGAGGAGTAATTGAGTCAAGTCCAATAGCCTTAAGTCATAATACATCCAACAAGATGGCATATGTGAACCCATCACCTCTTGGTCCATTTATTACCTATAAATAACACATTTATGGGCAAGAGATTAGGTATATTCTCATTATATTAATTCAACAAATAAAAACACTTTAAGCAAAGGGTTATCTCAATTTTAAGCAATATTTAATGAATTAAATATCAAAATGGGTTTCCTTGGACACCCCCCCTAGGCCAATTGTTCAATATCTTTGTGCGTGGTTTAAAGAAGCTCTTTCACTAGGCCTTATCCAACATCCTTCACCTTACACCTTTCTTTATCAACATGCAATTGGTTTTGATCAGTTTATAAAGGGGAATGATTTTGCATTAGAAGGAGGGTCTTCTAAGAAAATAAGTCAAGTATCTTAAATCTTTGGATCATGGTGAACAATATGCATACATTGGTACAAAATCCACTTGGAAATTTCCACATATGAGGTGTCAAAAGATGCTAACACACCCTACCTAGAGGGTGTTGAACCATCTAACAGAAGCAGTCGGGCCAAGAAAACCCGTGAAGAAGGAAAAGCTACAAAGAGTCCCAAGGCATCTCTACCTCTTGTAGGAAGAGGGGCTAGTTTCCTCATGAATAGTAGCCCCCTAAGGCTGAGCCTGTCATAGTCACACTTAAGGGAACTGATGCAACCAAGCCTTATTTAAAGCATGAGAAATAATCCTAACTTTAGTCAAAAGGCAAAGCCTATTGAAGAGGAAAGGTCTGTTCAAATAAGCTCCTAGAGGAGGCAAAGTTATATTAAGTATAAAAGTACATAAGAAGATTCATTTATCCTTAGATGAGTTTGAGGAGAGATCCAACAGACTAGGAAGAAACCACATGGACTCTTATCTGATACCCATTTGGACACAAATTGGAAGGAGTCCTTGTGAGAACCCATGCCTAGAGAAGAAGGCACTCTCAACCACCTATAGAATATGATGAAGAGTACTATTGGAGACAATGTAGCAGAATGAGGAGTTCATGATACCATACAGAGCTTGAATCGTAGACCTAAGAGTCGTATAGGACCTATAAATCCCAAGTGCCACATTGAGCACTCTACCGGCAACAGAACTAGATTTGAGAAACAACAAACCAAGGTCTAGGGTTCAAACTAGACTAGGTCCCTAAGGTTCCTAGATCCCATGAAGTGACCATAGAAAGAACTATCATGCTTTCCACACAATCTCAATTTTGTGCTTAACTCTTAGGTGAGCTTGCAACCAAAATGAAGCTGCCTAATCATGTTAAGTATGATAAAAGGGGAGATCCATGAAACCATGTAGTCTCCTTTGAGATCATCAGACTCTTTTTGAGAGATTACACAAATACTACATAATGTAATTATATTCCTAGCTACGATGCTAGTTGGGGTGGCACAAGATTGGTTTCAACATCTGATGCAAGGATCCATCTATAATTTCTCTAAGATAGCTGAAAGTTTAAGTATCACAGTTTTCATGGTGAGCAAACTTCAACATGACTTCTTCAATTAGTTTAGCCTTCCCCTTCAAGCTGTTGTAGAATTTTTGAGCACTAAGTGACAACCATACAAAATCACCCACGCCAAATGGTGTTTCATGTTAAATTTTGAAGCAATTATTCTTGTCTTTTAGCTCTCCTTCCATTTTTATATAATTCCCTAGATTCTTAAGAATCAATGAACAATATATAAGGAATAGGATGAGAATTATATGATGATATAGTGTTCTTTGGACTCATTATTTTAGTAAAGTCTTGGAATCACTCTTTGCTTTATTAGAATTCACGTACTTTGGTAGAAGAGGTTTTAACCCAACTCTTTGACCTTTAAAATCTACCATGTAGATGTTAGACTTGCAAAGATGAACCGCATCTTGATCCCAGTGCCATGATCTACCAAACAACAAAGAACAAGCATCCATAGGAAGAATGTCTCACCAAATTTCATCTTTAAACTCACCTAGTTCATAAGAAACCCTAGCTTGCTTTAAAACCTATAAATCTCCTTCATGATTCACCCAATTTAACTTATATAGTTATGAATGGTCTGGTTGCTCAATATCTAAGGTAATACCATTGTTTTAGAAGCAATGGAAGTGCAAGATCCACAATCAATAATTAATGATCAAGGAACAAGAACAACCCTTAACCATACAACATGTTTGAAATAAGTTGTCCTTTCATATACTTAGAGAGATCATATTCGTTTAGGTTCTGCATCACTAAGGGGGCATGTCACTGGTGCACAAGGCACTCATAGAAGGGATTTATCGTCCAACAAAGAACACAAACACAAAGGCTCTAGTCCCTAAGTGTGAAAAATGTCAAAAATTTGCTCATACCATTAAACAATCGTCCATGGGATAATTTTATGAAAGGAATTAAGGGATGAATTATGTATAAATTTAGTCACTGGGATAATTTTTAGATCAATCCGATAAAGGATGCAGATTAGTCTGATTCTATGAAAAGAATCAAGGGATGAAATACCTAAAATCCAATCTTCAGACTTTGAATTTTAGATCACATATTAGTCCAATTCTATAAAAGAAACCAATGTATAAATTGTCTAAAATTACAGTTATCAAGCTAATTTTTACATCATCCTAATGAATGGTGATAGATGATTAAGGCATTAAATGCAAGGGGAACATTTATCTTAAGGAGCCAACCAACAGCTAGGTAAAAATGGCTAACAATTAGAAATTATTACAATAGATAGAGTGGAGCAACAAGCTTGGGTAGTACCTAATAAATCTTTGCTTATAACTTTGGAAAGTAAGAAACATAAACTAGGGTGCATATAAGAAATATTATCATATTTTCTTTCATATTTACAAATAAGCGCAAGGAATCAAGCAGGCCCAAGCTAAGTTTCTATCATACATACAAGTTATAAGTAATTAACTATAGAAAGAGTTACTATAGACTAAGTTATTTATAAAGTAACGAAAGTAAAAAAAATAAAGGAAAGAAGATAAAGGCAAGCAAAAAAATCATTATTCCATAAATAAAAGGATAACTACATGGACCTAACAATTAATGAGAAGGAGGCTATCTTACAAAATATCACAAGATAACCCTCTATATTACAAGTTTGGAAAGCAAAAACAAAGTTCTAAGAATTACAAAATATATTCAGAGCTAAGGTAAAAAAAATAGAGAAGCAAAAGTCAAACTAATAGAGAAGCATATTTAGCCATGGTAAGGTATCACACATTAACCATGGTGTGTCATTGTATCAATTTATTTTTTTTTCTTTTTCTTTTCTCTCATGTAAATATTTTGTGAAGAGAAATTATTCAATCTTTTTTCCTCTCTTTCTTAGATTTTGGAGATTATCTTTACAAAAAGGAGACGATAGAGATCATCCATTAGCAAATCCATTTGGGCCCTCTAGTCCAAATCTCAAAATGGTGAACCTTGATCCAATATTTGTTGTAGTAGGTGGCGAAGAGATAATGAAAGACAGGGTAGAGTACTATGCAAAGAAATTAAAAGAGCTTGGCAAAGACATCACTTACGTTGTTTTTGAAGGGCAACACCATGGTTTCTATACACACAATCCTTGTACCCATGAGTCCAACCAACTCTCTCAACTCATCAAACAATTCATTTCAAGGAATTGAAATAACCCTCTTTCTTACTTGCCTTTTTTCACCCCATTCATATACTTTTGAGCTTCTTTTACTCCTCTTTCCATAATTAGTTGTTATGTTATTAGTTTAAAACATCTTATCAATGGGACTGAAAATCAAGTTGGTATTTTTTATGTGTTTTGTATTTGCCTAGCATTAATATGATTGTTGACTCTTGTAAAGATAGTAGGCTAAGAATGAATTACCAAAAAAATGTTCATGTAATGTGCTATGGTTCAATAATTGCTTAGTGTTGATTTAACTAGATTTTGGACTACGGTATACTCGTGCATTTTGGTAGGTGATTTAATCAAATTGTTTACCTCTGATGTCATAAGTTGGAGGTATCTTATCTCAATCAATGTATTAGATTATCCTCGTTATTTTTTTACTGGCTATTGCCAATGGTTTGAATGTTCACAGCTTGAAAGTAAGAGTACAAAGTATTTCTCTTGAAACATAGTAAAATCAAGATAACACAATGCAAAAACGAAGTCTTTCAGAAGATGGGACATCAATGTTCCTCAATACAAAATAATTAGAAAGACATTTTCCATTTACTGGTTACATGATTCCAAAAAAGATAGTGACTTTTCAATCGTGAAAGGTGAGTAGTTCCCTTGCTTACACCGAGTTCTGTATAACATAGCAACAGACATTGGCTACAAAGTATTATGATAATTGGCACAAATGCAATACGGCTACACAAATTAGGACGTTGCTGCAAAACACAGAGTTACGCTCTTATAAACAGACATGGGGAGGGATTAGCTTTCCAGGATTCATGATATTGTTGGGATCCAGAGCTACTTTTATCCTTTTCATCGTCCTCAAATTCTCTATCCCAAGCTCTTGTTCCAGGTACTGTAAACCAGAAAGGAAAAAATATTCAGATAATAGCACATAAACCAAATACTCCTTTCTTTCTAATTAGGATCTTACTAATACAGGAAGGTATTGAGAAGAAACCTTGCAAGAATTCAAAGAAAATTAGACACTAGTATTCAAGGAAAGTCGTCAATGATACAAGGTGGCTCAAACGCAATATGGAGGAAAGAAATCTTCAGCAAGCATGTACGAAAATTGTTAAGAGACTAAATGCTACATTAGGTCAAAAGAAATAAGTCCATCACCTTCATTTTTCCAGTACCAACTCCATGTTCTCCGGTACAAGTTCCTGGGCAATTGGGGGAACCAGTATCAGTAACATACGCTAAAAAGCTAGTAGAGTTCATAATAATCACTGAGTCTCAGAGCCTCCAAAAGAAATTACCAAAGATATTGATATAGAGTGGCTTTCCCTTTTTGTTTTTATTAATTTTTTGTTCTTTCCTATTTTATTTACTTTTTTTTGGGGGAGGGGGGAGGGGGGATGGTGATGGTTTAGTCTCTCAGATTGTACCTTCCATTGAAAGTGCTGTCTGGACCATGAATTGATTTAGTCTCTCAGCTTCTCGTCTGTGCTCTTCTTTGTTAGGATCAAACAAGATAATGGTATGGAAGTTTCCATCACCAGCATGGGCAAGAACAGTGCTGTTTGCATAGCAAAAAGAAAAAAAGCCAAAAAAATTGGACTGTTCAGCTGGAAGGTACGATACTCTAAGCAACTACAAAAGCCTAGCTAGCTCAGCAGACCAAGCAGCAGGAAAGTAGTAGATAAATTACCATACTAAAGGAGATGCATCCAGTACTTCTTTGGACTTCGATATTAACTCTGCTAATTGCGACAAAGGCACACAAACATCCTGGGAGAAGGTTCATGATAACGCTTAGAGTTTTGTATCCAACAATTTAACACATCAAATCAGCTACAATAACATGCTACTTCAATATAAAAGGTGTGAAACATGAAAATAATATTATATTACCAAAAAAATTGGTTCAAACATTGCATCAAATTCCTTCAGAAAATACAGTTTTACCCTCAAAATGCATAAAATAAAAAGGACACAGTGATAATGAAGGTGATGGGGACAGACCTCATTTTCAACTGTGATAAAAGGTCAATTAGGCCTGGTAAGGTAATAATCAACTAACCGAAATCATTGCCTCAAATGCAGGTTCCATAGCAAAGCACGCCCAGAGTGCTTCCTTTCTCATCTGTCATAAATTTAACATACTGATTAATTATCTCACATTTGGTTGTTTTTAAGCCTCTGTTCATCTTCCTGATCCTACTTTTGTGTGTGTGTGTACGAGGAGGATTGGGGGGGGGGGGGGGGGGGGGTTGGTGGGGGTGTTTGGAAGGGTTGGATAGCATTTGCTTGATACTGACACCATAATTCCAAATGTTACTTCATACACATGAGAAATATGATATTCTTTCTACTACATAGAGTAAAACAATACAGCAGAAAAATCAAAGAAAAGCAGGCAAGAAGTTTCCTACTAGGATAGAACAGCTATATGTTTTATCAATTTGTTTACCCCAAAAGTTGACTAGGATGGATATCTGCTCAAAAGTTGTGACCAAACACAGATTATAAACTGATCAACAGAAGGAATTACCTTCCAGAGTTCTTTCTGAGCTTCAGGTTCTTTGGCAAAAATAAAATCTGAGCCATTGTGCTCAGAAACAATCTTCTGAACTAGCATTGTTTGTTCAAGTGAATATGCTTCTGCAAAAAGAGGAAGAGATGAGATGTCATCACTCACCAACCAGTTAATGCAATTTTTTTGTTATGAAAAAGACACAAAACTGCAGGATGAAAGCACTATCAATAACATTTAGAAGCATTCAACCTCTAATGAAAAACATAAAGCACCAACACACACTACAGGGAATTCAAAATAAGCAAAGAGAAGAAAATCAACAAATACCTATCCTGACTTCACACAAGCACAAATACCACCACCTAGACACAGTACAAACATGCAAATACATTTCCTAAAACATTTCCATCCCACCACCTCAGACTCCATAAGAAATATCTAGCAAGTGACTACTGACACACGAGTTTCATGCTTGCTTTAATGAAAAACAATGCCAAAGAGTGCATTGTCTAACAACTATAAATTCATCCAAAAAATTTCATTTCATTTAACAGAAAATCATTTCCTTCATCCTGACAAATTGTTTGGCTATCCATTGGCCAAAATGCTATAAAAATTACATATCAATCTGCTTTATTTGTCTAAGGAATAACAACGGAGGCTACATGTAACGAAACAACCAATATACAGCACACTTTCTACAGAAGCAAATACTAAAGAAAATCGGAGACTGTTAGGCCAAGCTTCTAGAAAATAAATTATGTTTCCTACAAGTAGTCTTTGAGATACTATTTTCACATATATTCTAAGGTGTCTGGCAAAGCTAATTTAAGAATTGCTTTTAAGAAACAGAAATACCTTGCACTGTTCGGCCATACAAATTTATTAAAGTAAATTGTTTTTTCAAGGTTAACAAAAGGGGTTTCTTTTTTGCAACTTAATAGCCTAAAATAATCTGATGAACTGTCATCATGACTACACCAACCTTAACTCCATCATCAATCATCATCACCATTCACCACCTTCATCTTTTTTCCCTTACTTTGAATCTTTTTCCAAAACCAAAATTATGCTCAGCCACCACTAGATGAAGGAATGATTCCTGTCTGTCTCTTACCTTGATTCCTATTTTCTTTCCTATTTGTACTTTGTTCACATATGAGATAAGGCTCATGGCACATTGTCTTTCTAGTTCTCATGTTTCTTACTTCGATTCAGATTTGAGAACTCCCTTTACAAGACCAGATCCGTGCAAAACCTCTCTCAATTTCTTAGCCTAATTGCTCCATGGATGTCCTCCACCCAATCTACAATGTCTATTGGCTGACAGCTGTTGACCTGATGATGCTCACCTTCTGAAAGAGAGAGTAGATTTGTTTGTAGAAAGAGAGGTATGTTTTACATGGAGATGAGAGGGAAAGGACTTAAAGAATGAACTAACAATCTCACAGATGGGAGCATGGTGTTTTCAGATGGTACAATGAGTCGATCTTCATCCTATAGAGGGTTTATAGCCCAAAACAAAGTTAGATTAATGGGGCTGGTAGCTCCCCAAGATACTCTTTTAAGAAGGTTCAAAATGGAGCTTTTAGAAAATTTTGTAGGCTTTGATAGAGCTTGTTTCGAATTCAAAACCTCATGTCTGTCTTAGTTTCTATTTTTTAACCCAAGGGGATGTAGGAGCTTGGCCAAATAGCATTTAAGACATTTTCTAGTTAGATATTTACATTCTCACGGTCTCACCACACAGAACAGAGTTTCAGGAGAAAGATGAAATGGAGAATCCCACAACCATAATATCATACACATTGCACTTTTTATGTTGGAAAAATTAGATTCTGTTCTGTGGGCTCACAGTCCTTTAAAAACTGCCTCCAATCAACAACAATTACATCAAAACTGGAAAGTAAAAATCAGAACCCAGATCGAGTTAGAGAAAATAAAACTAACCTGTTCCAACAAACTCAAATAACAGAGTCGGTGTTTCTGGCAAATTTGATCCATTAGCAATATTTATTGCCCTTACTTGAACTTCATCCATCAGTTCTACCCTAGATGCCTGGTTTTTGTGAGAATACTGTTAGTAGACTGACAACTGAAAGTTTGTATAGATTGCAGACAACCATGAATGACATAAAATGAGATCAAGAAAAGTTTACCAATTTGGGACAGAGTACAACTTATTGAACTATTCACAGCCTCCAGTTTTTAAAATTTTAAAAATAGCACATAGGATTCGAGGAAATTTAAGGAAACAAAACTTAAAGAGTAAAAAATTGAGCCTTTAGCCATACTTCTTATTCAGGTTCGAAGAAGGAATTTTCACACAGATTCTTCAAATGAAAGCTTTGTGAAAACCATTTAGTAAATGAGATAGTACATTAAGAAAGACCTCTATAGGTTCTATACAAGAAAGACAATGTTATGTATTGAAACCAATTTAAGTGTCATCAGAAAAGGGATTCGAGATGAGGAGGCAAATCCTTTTCATAATACCAAGTTAGTTTTCAAAAAATTACCCTTTCAAGTGAACAACTTTTAAGGAGTTCAAAAGAAATACAATTTTCAAATTACTACTCTGTACATCCTGCCAAATTACAACAATCTTCCAAAACAACTGTGATTAGGTATGCTTCGGAGGTTCAGAGGATGAACTTCATCAACAAAGAATTGTAAAGTATCATGATCATCACAAGTTTCCTTATTTACCTGTATTCCAGACAGCATAGTAGCAATAGCAACATCAGCAGCATCCTTAATTGTAGGAAAGTTACACCTTGCAACCTGAACATATCTTAATCAGCCATCAAGTCTAAACATCTCAGAAGCTCTACTGCATTCATACTTGAGAACTGAGACAACCACAAGAAGCTTTACTATACAAGGCTTAAACTATATAAGCATATTTTGTACTAGAAGTTCTGGTAGCCAAACAGTTAATGATGAAACCAGCCCTGCTTTTGTGATAGGATTGGACAGTACCACATGAGACTTTACAAGAAGCCCAAATATTAGGGATTCTTAAGAAAAACATGACCACCTGAACTTTTTACAAATCCAAAGAAAGAAAAACTTGCTTCAAGGAAAACCTTTCAGATAATCAACTTCATGACACTGCATAACATGGTGTGAGATTAGAATAGGGACGTCTGGAATTTAATAAAATTTTAAATTCAAGGTAACAACTTGAACACTGTTCAAGATATTCAGGTTCTCAGCGGATTGCCAAATATTTAAGAGAAAAGAAATTGAAGCTATTCATTCGCAACTTATCAAAAGCAAAAACAAAAACAACTTGCTTAATAAGAAAGAGGACAGGCATTGGGTACCTATATTTTTAATAGATAACTTACAACTCTCCCAGCTAATGGTTAAGAAGATTCTCCACATAAAAGTACATGGAGTATAATTAATTTCAATACTCCAACTAGTATACCAACAGCTTTAACCGTTATAAAAACTAAGTCTATATAGAATGACGAAGATTCATTACTCACTAAGTCATCGAATGAATGCTAAACTGTCTTAACATGAAACAAAACGAAACTATAGCTACATTTCTAATTACTTCGAACCAACATGTGTAGCTTCAAAGACTATTTAAATAAAACAACTTCTTTTCCATACATTCTCCCAGTATACATTAAATCCTGAAGATAAACTTACAGTTCCAGGACATAAAAAGATGGCTTATTAACTTTGTCCAGAAGACGACAAACAAAAAGCATAAGCTAGTACAAAGTCTATAAAAGTACAAACTCTTCAATTAGACCAACATGACTGTGCATCAAGTCTCCATGTCTAACCAAAATTCAATAGGCAACTGATTGAGTGCAAACATCAAAAGAGAAAATATACTAGCAAACTCCATAATAATGCCAAGCATTTCAAGCTTTTGGAAAGAAACCTCTCCACAATTGTTCCATGCACCTTAAGCATTCATTACTATAATATGCAAAAAATTTCCAGGTCTTAAGTGAAATTTCATTGGCAACTGATTGAGCCCAAACATCAAAAAGAGTATATATACATGTAAAATTCATAATAATGTCAATGATTTAATGCTTCTAGGAAGAAATTCTCTTTCATTCTCTCTGACTCTCTGAGCAATAGAAGAAGCTAACATTGAAAATTTTTAACTTTTAACTTTAACTACCATTTCCAAGATAGTTTCTCACAAATACCCTGATTTTATCTAAGATGGAAGCCTGGTTCATCTACTTTCTACCATTAACTTCAGGACAGGATAGAAACTTTGAACGTAAAATGGTCGCTTATTAGGCTCTTTTGTGATGAGACAGGCACCCGCACTACACTAGGAACGAATTAAGACAACAAACATTTAGACCTCCTCTTAGTTTAGTGTAGGATCTGTGACAAGAACTGGCAATTTTCATTGCATAGATAAAGATCGATTTCCTTTTTATTTCCCACCATTATTGCTTCTTTTCCATCATTTGATTTCATTCTAAAAAGACATTCATTATGTACATGTTCATCAGTGTGTAGCTCTTCTTACAAATCATAAACACCACTTGTGCCTCAGTAATCAGATTTCAGATTAAATTCATTGTGGATTATAACAAGAAATATGAGAGTCTTATTTCTTAAAGGGGGAAAAACAATAAAGCACCATACTACTTTAAGGTAAAGCAAGGTCAACAGCATAATTATCAGAGTGGAAGCTTGGCTTTTGAGGCAAAGATATCTTATAAGTCTATCTTAATGCTTGATAACTAACACTGGATAGAAGAGGGAATCAGAGGAAACAATCAAGAACAGAAAAGATATTATCAATCCCTTTGTACAATGTTTACTTTGACATTTTACTCAGCTTTAAAAAATTATTTGACTTCCATTCAAAATATTATATCTGCATTGGATAGTGATAAAAAGTTAACTATAGAAAATAAAAATCCATATGGGCACCAAAATCCTCTCTCCAATGGAGAGAGCATTGCAAAGTATAGAAAATCAGACAGAAAATTTATATTCTAAATGTGAGCTCGCATGTACCACAGAGTACTGAGGGATTTTCTGAAGGCGCAGAGTGACTTCCGTAATCACACCCAAGGTTCCTTCACTTCCAATTACCAGCCGGGTCAAATCATACCTGACAAGTAATCGTAAAGAATATTAGATGTCACTAGATAAAACACGTGTCAAGTAAGAAGCTTGTAGGAGAAAAGGAACAATGAAAAGTCTGCAGATGGATGAAAGCATGTTTTCAGACTGCTGAGAAGGGTTTTCCTATGATTACAATTGTAAACTATGCATGAGCTACTAGCCAAATCGGTTGTTTTACTAGTCATAAGATGGGTTTACTGCATTTCCACAGAAACAATTGCAATCATAAAAGGTTTAAAAGTCTCTTCCAGACCCTGGTCGAATATGGAGTCCTAGCAAGATTGGATTAACTAGGATTTTCAAGCTTAAAAGAATAGACTAAGGGATTTCTACCCCGGTTTAACCTTGTATCAATCTAAGTGCGCTTTTAGCTAGTATCCTTAGTCTCTCTTCTTTCGAAAACCCTTCATTTGATGAGGTTACTAAGAAATAAGAAGGAAAACAGAATCAATTTCATGAATTGTATCAGCTCCCAGTCCTTCCTTTCTTTCAAACTATACATTAGGTCCCAGCGGTCTAGTTTAATTGTTTGTCATGAGGAGATTAAAGGCGATGATTACATCATTTTGCTCTCAATTTATCTTGTATCCAGTTAGTTTCCCTAATTTGAGTTCACTCATATCCACCTCACGACCTCAAAGATGAGAAATGACCATCCTTTTTTTGCACCAAAATGGAGTTCACAAAAACACACATCTTTGCAACATCCTTTCAATCCAATCAAATTCAATAGAGCAGATACCTGAGAAATTATTCTGGTCCCTGTTCAAAGATGGATCCATGTGCAAACTTAATCTCATCCTCAAATAAAATGCTTGCAACACAGTGACCACCAAAGCATATATATTGGGACTATTTTATCATCTACAATCTCCTCTAGAAGTCTAGAAGTTAACAGCTCAGGAGCAGGGGTCATGAGACAAGACAAATCTCACTTTTACAACAATCTATTAAATATAATATCAGCACCTTACAAACTGTATGACCTCAGGGAGTAACAAAGAATTGAGCTTGTTACTTGCAGCTTCTGTTCACACCATAGAGCAGTCTTACCTAGCTGTTTAGCACAGTTAAACCCCAAAAGAGCTAAGCTCATCTTCAGTAGTCAGAGACTCAGAGCTCTAATCAACTTTAATGCCCATCCCTAGTCCAACATAAATGAAGTTCTTCCCTCAGGTGTAATCCAAATTTCTTCCATTGGTTGAATTTTTTATACCCCTTTTTAAAGCTACACTTGACTGCATGATCCCCCAGTTATTCAATTCTAAACCTCTGAAGCTGTAGCAATCCCTTGGAATTGCATTTCAAGTTGATGGGAGGAAAACCATGTGATTGCCTTTAGGAATTTTGCGTGTTCTCCTTAATATTTTCTTATATACAAGAGAGATACTCCTATATCCAGTTTTTTCACCCTAAACAATTTAATGTGTAAGAATCCCTTTAAGATGAAGGCTCACCCACTCTAGTCAGATTTCCAGTTTCAACAGACACCAAACAGCATCAAACTCTGTACAGAGAGGGGAATTGTAAATTTCCTTCTCCTACTAAATGTGCCATGGAACACAGTATTGCAGGAGCATCTTTTCTTGAAATGTCTTTTCTTTTGGTATATTTGAGTAGTCTAATGGGTATGGAGAGTCTTGGGTGCTCCCTGCAGTCTGGAGACTTTGGTTGATAAGCAAGTTGTGAAATTCACAAGTCACAGGCAAGAAATGAAAGCTATACCAAATAAAGATGGTCATGAACTTGTCGATTGAAGCGTTGGATATAAACGACATGTGTGCTACTGTGATTGGAGGGTGATTTCTTAAGGACCCTCAGAATTTATATGGAGTAAGGCATCCTACATAAGTACAAATATTTTCATTCACTGGTTTAAGGGAAGCTCCCCATGAAGGCTTGAGTGTTCAGTGTCTTCATGCCTCAAACTTAACTTTCCCTCTAACAGATCTCTCTTAATCTTAAAAAAGAAGTTTATTTTTAACAGCAGGTGTATCAACCTGATGCCAGGTTTGCATGAGAAACAAGAGTAAAAAGAGAGACGAATCCAGCAAAAGCAAAGAATCATGATTAATTTTACAAGGCCTAAAATTATGAGATGATTATAACTGTTTGCAATAATGCACTCCAAGTAAAATGAAAGAACTAAATAAATTCTAGCAAATGGAAGGAAGTGGAAAACAAACCCTGCAGAACTCTTTCTAGCACGATTTCCTGTCTTGACAACATCTCCATTTGCCAGGACAACCTAGATAAAATAAAGTATTTTTATCATCCTAATTTTTCATCTTTTATATATATTTAAAAATATATAAAAAGTAACAAGAGCAAACCTTGAGACTGATGACATTTTCACGCATTGTTCCATACCTACATGCTAAAATAAGCTGTCAGCATGTATGACGACATCATAAAATACAACAACATTTCATGCTGAAGACATGAACGACGAAATGAAAGCTATAACATATGAAGATGGTCGTGAGAATAGTTCAATTCACAGAGACACTTAGTTCCATTTTGATTGGGCATGTTTTCCAGTACAGAACTTTGACCATTAATATCTTTAATATTCTATTAATAATGATAATGAGTAGAACATACTCGGAAATATAGTGAGATAATCTAACAAGATCCCATTTCTTAAATGTATAAATAACTAATGATGATCAATGTGGAATATGTGAATAGTGCAAAAAGTCAACTAAAACCAAGAGCCTATATCATATTCAAACGATATAAACTTATCCCTAACATTAAAGAAAAAATCATAAAATTGAACACCTGATTTAATCTCCACAATGACTGAAGAGGTCAAACAAATAATCAGCCTACTGTACCCCAAATATTTCTATCACACCAGGTGACTACAAGTCAAACTTTACAAAAAGAAAATAGCATACATTGGTACGGTAAATTAGACTATTAGAAAGCTCTAGAGTCCAGAAAATACTTGACAAGGTCGCCAAGACAGCCATATTAAAAGTATAGTTTGCTCATAGAGAACAATCAGCATGCAAATAAAATATTTAAAAGTGTAATTGGAAGATTAGGGTTTCCTTCTGTTTCACCTAAAAACTCCTTATTTGAACTAAAACTACGTGACATGAACTTGGTAGCCCTTGTCTATACTTATTTCAAACATACAGCTTATTATTCCTGAAACTTGTTATTTAAGTAAGAAGAACAAGGCTAAATAGTCCTTCAGCTTTCTGCGTGGATGTTGTCTAACATCTGCCTGACCAGGGAAGACCCTTTCTTATTTTTGTCACACAACATAAAGAAGTTGATTCCATGTCAGCAAGGTGAAGCAAAATTCCCTTCAATCAACTGTATATCCTATCGGATGTCAATCAAGAACCCCCTTTACACACAACATAAGGACATTGCCCATCTTAATAAAAGTCATTTTTGGAAATAATGTAGGTTATCAAATTGTTATAAACAATGATTGACTTCTTTTCATGCTTTATAGTGGATTGGAGCCTGCATTTGGATTCCAACAGTTAGTTAATTAAGATTTGGCTTTGCATATGTAGGGTTTCGGAACCAAATTGAATTCAGAGTTGAGCTGTGTTTTCTCATTAACGTGATAGTCAGAGTTTCATTTATTCATCTGAAAATCCCATAGAGTAAGTCCAACACAAATAGCAAATTATAGTTTATTCTTAATCTGAAACCAATTTCACAAAGGCCTTAATTTTCGTCTTTATTCTTCACAAGATCGTCAAAATCAAGCGCAAAATGAAAGAAGACAATGGCAAAAAGTTTATGCAGCCAAAAATGCAAACAAAAATAGCCGTTGAAGTACTTCATCTACTAAATGATCTCACAATTAACCATAAGATTTAACCTTGATAGTTTGTAAGTTAACCATAAATGACCGGGGTACCAACCTCACAGCTAATGAACCAGAGCATCGTGTCGCACACATACCACCAATTGAAGCACCTGGACCTGTTCATTAACAAAAGACAAAGTAACGATTGATCAATATTCATAATAGTCTCAAAAAATAAAGCCACACAAACCATAAGAGATTTGTCATTCAAAGAGATCCACCAAGACTTCAGAAATGCAATATGAGGGTGCAATGATTGAATTAAAACTATAACAAAGCTCTAAGTGGTCTTATATAAGATGAGTACTATTTATGATTACATAATCTGTTCTGCATCCCAAAAATCTTCAGCGGAAACTTAAGAATACCAGAGTGATGAGTTGCCCTTTTCATCAACAGTCCGTATTGTATCTTCCATACTTTCCTTCCTCCAATACTTCATCCTTGATCACAACAAAGAAATAATGTCTAGTGCACCTTAAAGTTTCTAAAATCATCTTTTCAAGCATAAAGAGTATCAGTTACACAGCTTTTATCTATCTTTTTTCTCGTTCAGTATGAAGGAGAAATAATGTATTTTTTCTTAGTGTAATGTAGATAACGAACAATTGCAACAAACTTTCTCCATTACCAATGATACAAAGAATTTTCCATAGAAGGGGTGGTAAAAACAGAACATTTTTGTACACAAAATTTACCAACAAAAAAAGCACAAAATAGCATTACTCCATAAGAGCACAGCAATATCACAGTCAGCTACTTGTTCAGTCCAAAAGAGTTGACTGCTAAAGAGGGAGCACAACAATAATGATATTTATATCAGGGAGATTATAGATGTCCATCTTGTTGATACACCTTACGAATAAGTTCCCTCCAGCAATATCATTTTGGAGAAAACATTGAGCTCATGTTTTATTAGGTTGACTCCTAAATTCATATTATTAATAACCCCACCCATAAAATCTCCCTTATAAGTACAATCTTGATCCATCAAAAAAAGATAAACAGGTCCCACTCCTACTGAATCAGACATTGATATTCTTCTATAAAGATATTTCATACCAAATTCCTACAAAATTTACCCTGCCCAATGTATCTTCCTCATATCTACATTTTGGATCATTCAAATTAGATAAACAAGTGTCACTGCCTTTTCCGTTCATTCATCACCAAGCATGTATTTAGAAATTGTGCAGGAAGTAGAAGCAATAATTAGTACTCCCTGTATCCCATATTACTCTTTACACTTTTCTTTTTCATCCATCCCAAAATACACTTTACACTTCCATATTAGGAATGGCCTCACAAATATGTTAATACCTCTCTCCTTCCATTACTAAAAGTTTGGTCCCCACACTATCTCTCATTCCATAAGAATACCACCCCACTAACTTCAATCACATCTATCTTTTGAATAAAGTAACAACTGATAACCAAACAACTACTTATCACTTAAAATCTCGTGCAAAAGTTAGGGTCAAGAGTAATAAGGGATGGAGGGAGTGCATAAACGATTGAGAGATTCAAACTATAAGGCTTACATGAGGTGGAATGCAACAAGACACAACGACTACATAAGTACAAAGGACACTGAAAACAACACACAGAACAGAGAGTAAATAGTTACCAGGATCAAGAGGAAAAAATAGTCCATACGGTTCCAAGAATTCATTTAACTCCAACCACCCAATACCAGGCTCAACGACCACATCCATATCTCTGACATGCAATGCTTTGACACTCTGCAGTCAAATAAGGTTTAAGTTCTTATCATATATACAAGAAAATTCTTATGTCTAACCAAATAAATGACAATATTCTAACTAACATCCAGAGAATAGGCCCTTGTTTATTTCATGTTCCCTGGTTTTGAGCACGTGGTGGTTGAATCGCTGAATTTTATCTTCTTTATCAAATTCAATACTTCATTCATTATTCTCTATTTGTGTGATATAAACTTCTATCATAGCTTTTAGCAGTAAGATATCGAACATCGAGCAACAATTTTAAGCATCAGGAAATACTACTGAACCATGAACCCCATAACCTATTGATAGTGGTCAGAAGCAGTCAGTTTTAAGAGGCATCTGAGTGCTGACATATTTTCACCAGATGTTCCACACACAATATGCACTATTCTTGGATCTAGGTTCTTACCAAGTCCAATCAAATATCTGGACGTGAATTTCACAATATAAGAACAAAAGAAAAGAAAAGAAAGACATTCAAACAAGATATTGCCTGGAGGATCACCCTTTCTTCATATAAGAAGTTAGAGAATTATATCAGATATATAATCCTTATCGAGAACGAGCATTACCAAAAGAGGAGGAAACATAGTCACAGACTCACAGTACATACTTTCATTTGTGACATGTCAATACAAATCCCTCCATGAGGAGACAAAGTATGACCCTCAATAGATGTGGCTCCACCATATGGTACAATAGGAACCTGCTCATAAAATATGAAGGAATTTAAGGCAAAGATTCCTAAGGATACAGGAATTGTAGAACTATGTGTTTCTCACAAGAATAGGCCATAATTAACATATAGAATTTAGCAAGATAACTAGATGAAAGTATAACAGGGATAATTACTACCACAAGTTTTTATCTGTCAATAAGCATGTCAAAGGAAAACATACCTCATACTTGTTGCAAGACTTAACAATCAAGGAAACTTCCTGCTCAGACCTGCAAGTAAAAAGTGATAACATTTCTGATTTACAGGATAAAAAAGAGCAGATCCTATTTCTATATATAAAGAATAAAATTATTAAATCCAAAAAGGGAGAGTTACTTATTTCCAGCCCATACAACCTACCTACTGGACCTTGCATTCAGAAATCAAGCAACAAATTGTTGGATTAGATGTACTGTTATAGGGAGTACAATCATAAACTGATAATTACTTAAATAGACTTCAGCAGTTTTAACTCTTTCAAGGAAAACATAGCAATAATAAAATACAATCACATAAAGTAAGTTATGGTACAATACTACAACATTGCAAATATGTAAACTAATTTGAATATGCTAAAAAATGCACAGCGGACCCAATAATGAAATAATCAAGAGACTCCAAGTTCAACTGTTCAAGTAGAAATGGAAATTCCTTGACAGTCATTCTGCCTAAGATACTTCTCCTAATTTGCCTCAATTGGACGGAATTTCAAATAGTAATAACCAAGCTTGAAAGAAAATTGATGAATGACATGTTCCACAGCAGTTGTGGGAGGAAACCCTGCTTGCTACCAAATATACGAAATTTTTGATGAGTAAATCCAGGGTCTCAAAACTCCATATTATGCACCAAGGTCTACATAATTTATTATTGTACGCTGCCGATAACAAATACTAAACAGATCATCATTCCATATTGTAGATCTCCATCATGGCATTAATGGACTAAAGCTCCAGCTCCAAGCACTAAGTGAGAACATTGGCAGTGATGCTACATTCTCCCTAATATATTACATTCAAAGTATGCCAAACACATGCACAACTGTATAGCCTAGGGGAACAAGCAGACTTCAGAGCAATCAAATTCAGGGACCCAAGTTGAAATCCATCAAACATATCAGATGGTCAATCTTAACATTTTCACAACAGAGCATGCTTATTTAAGAAACAATAAAAAATTTCCCACCCCACTATCATGAAACATCTCATACTCATAATTGGAGATTTGCCAGAAGATCTTTCATGTGGGAAAAAGAGGAGTAAATGCAGTCTTAAACTAGAACAAGAGGATATCCAGCTCATAGATTATCTCAGATGGAATAACTTTAGATGCCCTCAGATATACTAATTGATGATAAATGATAAATTGCTAAGCAGTGTCTAGATGAGCAGAAGGAAGATTTCAAACCTTGGGAAGAGGACAATATCGGGAATATTGACAGCTTTATGAAAGCTGTTTTGTGGCTTTCCATGCAAGAATCTCTCATCATAATCCATTGTCATGTTCTCCTGTCAAAGCAAAGTGACTGATATAATCGTCCATATAACAAAACATTTCACTGGCTTGACTTCAAATAGTTTACATTAACCCTCCTAATTAGTGACTACAATGTATCAGAAACTCACATTAGTAAGGCAGCGCAAATCAAAGGACGCACAATGTAAAAACTACATTACCTCTAATAAAAGAAAAAAAAATTGCTGTTCATCATACAAGTTTCAAGTAAAATTCAACACACGAATATTTGTTATTGATTTAAGTAAAACTATATTAGTATATTTGTTACTTTTACCTGTAATTACATCTTAGCTATGGTAACGTTTACTCAAAGGTTAACTTTAAAACCAGAATATTAGTTATTGATTTTATTGCTAGTTGACAAACAGGATTAAAATAACTAATTTTATACTCATTACTTATCCAATCTTTAAGGTACAAAGTTTGAACTCACAAGACCAAAAATCAAAATAAATAATAAAACAGGTTCACAACACTTTCAACATGACATTATGATAGGGTGGAATATAAACCACTTCTGGAAGAGCTCATCCTTGCATGACTTTCAAAAACTCAAACAACAGAATCCCAAAAAAATATAATTTAAGAAAATGAAGACAGAAATTACACCGAACCATAAGAGTAAAAAAAATTCGGGAAAAAAAATACCCCACAAATAGCCTTCAAATCATTGATGAGCTCTTCTGGAACAGTTCTGTGAGAACCCTTCACCACAAACTCAGTGCTTCCTTTACCATCAACACCAACACCTCTGAACATTGATTCAACAACCAAAACCAACATCAACAATTGACATTAGCAAAAATCAATTAGAAATTAAATATTCATCAAGTATGTAGACACTTCTAGTGGAGGCCAAGTAACATAGTTTACCTATCAATTCAAATATAAAATCACTCAACAGAATCCAAACCAATACTAACTTCATGCATAACTTATCAATCCAAGTATCCAACAACCAAGACTCAAACTTCACTCAAAAAATTACCCAACAAACTAGGAAAGAAGACAATCATTCAACAATAAAAACTTGAGATCATCTCACTGCTTATTAGGATCAAAACCGTCAGAAAATGATGGATTGGGTTGAAATTGGAGCAAAAGTGAAGCAGCAGAGATGGGGACCAAGCAAGAAGACCACCATTGAAATGGGTTCCTCCCCTTTGAAGAGAGAACCTCAGAAACAGCAGTTGAAGAGGTGGAGTGGGTCTGAAATTGGGATGCTCGAAGATGCGAGAAGATTGTTCTTGAAGATGACCGCAGACGAGAGAGCCACCATATGAATGCCATTGCTTTGCTTTGTTTCGATAGTTTGTGTTTGGAGTGGGAGAGCGAACTGAATCACTGAATGCAAGCGCGTATCTTTTCCTCTCTCCATCCCACAGTTTGTGTTTCGATAGTTCTACGTTATCATCTCGTGAAAAAACTCTGAGCATAAATTTTAATTATATTATAACAAATAATATATTTAACTAAGATGTTTATGAGGCTAACGCGTGTATACTGACGAGTAGGGTAGATTTTTCAATTTTCAACCTGAACAGTGAAACTGATAGTTAGGGGTGTTCATTAGCTGGTACCCGCTTTGTCGGGTATTTGAAAATGCGGCCCATGACCCGACCCGAGAAATTTGGGTACCTGGATTTCACGGGTCGAGTAATGGGTACCTGCATTTTAAAGGTATCTTAAATGGGAACCAATCATCGATGCTTTGGTTACAACATGTCAAAATTAATGAATTTTTTAAATCCTCATTAAACCTTTGTGAAAATTTTGATATTTGCTCGTAGTTTCTTTCACAAAAGTGTGTATGATGAAGTTTTACTCTGAACTTATTGTAGGCTTGAAGTCATTGTCAGAGTCACTAGAGTCAAACTCGAATAACTCAGGAGTGCACTAGCTATCACACTACTTTGAGGTCATTTTAACAAGGAACGAGGTTGAAGGCACACCATTATTTTGACTAATTAAAAGAGTTAACGTAGATGGCAAGTTCCTTGCCTCTGAGGCTCTGAATGTCTGTAATAGATTACTAAGGGTATGTTAGTCCTCTATTAGTCTGATATCTACGACTTGCTTGCGGAGAAAGATAATCAGCTTGAACTCCATAAGGGTCCTTTTATGTTTTAATTGTTATAGTATATATTTTTGCTCAATATTGCTTCCAGGAGGTTAAAATCACGAAGAACTCCAATGAATATATCATGAAAATGTGCAATAAATATATTTGCAACACATTAGAAAATCAGCTTATGAAGTGGGATCGGATGATACTTGCTTTGACAGCCACTATTTCATCAAGAGAAAGGTGTAAAATTCTGGTTGAACATATGCTGTAAAATGAACTGGGTCATCGGTATCCGATTGTAATATATTGTGGCCCATTATCCGACCCTCATTTAGTCATTTTTAGCGGGTCGGGTACCCAGCCTGAAAAATATAAAATATTATTGAATTACCCAGTAATTACCCGTCGGGTATTCGGTAGTCGGGTCGGGTTTTGTTGAACACCCCTACTGACAGTACCGACCCTATCCGTTTTGATCGGAACTGCTTTACAACCCGAAATGTATATCCCGTGACCCGACCCAAATCACACCTAGAAACCGATTTAACCCGATTTAAAATGACCCGACTGTTAACAACCCAACCCTATAGTAAACCGATTTGTAACAACTAAATCCCGATTCAACTCGACAACAAACTGATAAGGCCGAATTGAAAGAAGACAACATGTTTAAAATTAACCTGTTTCCAGTAGTAGAGTTATCATACTCAATTCACATTTCTCGCAAATTATTAGGATTTTTAACAAACGACCTATTATTTTGCAAAATTTGAACTTAGAAGCATCAATTACATATTTATATAGATCATGCACTTATTTTCATGAATATCTAACCTTAAATGCTGAAGTTAGAGAGTGATATAGCTTTTTTACTATGAATATTAAGATTAAGAATATTTTCTTCACTATAGGTCCATCGTTTGTAATGAGTTTGACCATAAAATCCAAGATTACATACATAAAAAATGGTTACGAGAATTGTCGGCGAGAAAATATATGAAAGTAGACATATTATGGACATCTACATCATTATGAAAGTTTAAATATCAAATTGTTAAGTGTTAATGTGAAATACATATGTTACATTTTAATAAAGAAAAAACAAGATATTCTACAAAATTAATGATAACCACATAAAAATTTTAATTATGCATTTAGAATTTTTATTTAAACTAATTTGTGGAAACTGAAAAAAATTGTTAATTGCAGAAAAAAAGTTTTAAGACTATCTAATAAATAGACTTTCATTCGTCATTAATTGGTATCTACTTTATCTTTTCGGACACGTAAACAACTAAGAAGGCTCAAGTCTAATACTGTTGTTGATTAAATTATTTAAATTCTAAGTAGATTGAATCATAGAACTCGTAGTCTCGTAATTTCATTAGTATCTTACTATGATACTTTACCAAGATACAAAAACTTAGTCTATTGTATATCACTTATAGATTTATAGTTAGTTAGTTCTTATCACTTAATCCGAATCATTTGATACTTAGTTGATTTTTAGGCTACATACTTGATTGAAATGTTAACGGAGATCGTTAGATGGTTTTAACGATTTTGCATAAGATTAGGGTAATTTGCAAGAAACTATCACGTAAAAACACTATCTTGTGAAAAACTACCACATAAAAACAAACTTGTGAAAACTACCACATAAAATAATCCAATTGCACGATACCACCACAAGGTGGTTTTCTAACCTTTGACGCGGTTTTGCTCATTAACTTCCACGTGGATGATACATGTCTGACTTTACTTTTTATATTTTTTTTTTCTCCTTTAGCTATTTCACATGGATGACAAGTGTCCAACTTTACGTCATAATTTGCAATAAACTACCATATAAAAACATCTTTTTGTGAAAAACTATCACCTAAAAACAATTCGGTGAATAATTACCATATTAAAAAATTTAATTATACGATACCACCACATGGTAGTTTTTGGGTGTTGACTGGCACGTGGGAGGCATGTGTGGCCGGCTTAATTTTATAACTTTTTTTAAACTAAGAATCCTTCATTAAATTAAGTCAATTTACGCAAGGTTAAAAATGCTCTGTAGGAAATTTGAGAACAGAATTACATAATCTCCATAGGGACGAATTAATCTAGCTATAGAGTGGGCGGCAACATTCCCCTCTCTTTTAACATGGTTGCACTCAAAGAATTCAAGACTTTCTCCAAATAATCTAATATCATCGAAAAACATGTAAATTGGACTAAAACCTTTGCGCATGTTCCTAATTTTTGTGACCACTCCCAATGCATCATATTCCAGAATCACCCCCTTGGCACCTATTTGCTTCACTAACTTCATCCCCAAGCAAGTCGATGCTGCCTATTGTCTCTACCTTCCATTGCACCATCATCCTCTTGGTATTCTCAAAATGTTTCCCAAATCATCACGAACTACAACACCTAGACCTACGCCCTGTTCTATAAACAAAACCACATCCGAGTTCAACTTTATCATTCCAACAGGGGGGTAGAACAACTAACGTTAGGGGCTAGATCCTGTCTAAAACTCCCACAATAAACCTTCATTGTGTATCTCCTATAATCAGTTACCATGCTCCCTAAGCCTTTCAAAATTTCCTCCCTATTCCCCCAATAATTTTCGAACACTCTTTTATTTCTAAGAGTCCACACCGCCCATGCATATGAGAAAAAATCACATAGCTCAATCTTGGATGTATTACCAACCTTATCTCTCACAATCCAGTTAAAGTCATCTGTATGCACCACACCTATAACACGAGCAAATTTTGACAAGCTCTAAACCTGCCTAGCCAAGGGATACTCAAAGATAGCATGTACAATGCTTTTAGTAGCTGATGAGTGATATAAATCTAACTCATTTGTATCTTCCTAGCAGAGGTTCTTACTCTTTTAAGCCTGAGTTTGTCTAGTTTTATCCTATTTTGCATCACTTTGTGCATAGTCTAGGCTTAGGAGCATTTCTTGTTTTTATATCCTGTTTTCCTTAATTTCTCATTATCTTTTCTACTTTTATGCATGTTTTCGTGGCTTGATGCAGGTATCTAATGAGCTCGAGCATGACAACCAAAGAATGAAGATGCATAGTAGAAAAGTCGAGAAGAAAAGTAAAGAGGCCGCTCAAAATTTGAACCAAGAGGCCTCTAAGAGAAAAAAGGCCTAAGCGGTGCGCTTGATTTGTCACAAGCGGCCACTCAGTTCAATGGAAGTGGATAGGCAAAGAGTTACAAGCAGACGTTGAGTGGTTTCCAATAGGGCGCTTATTGGCCTAAGATGTCGCTCATGGTTGTACTAAGCGGTCGCTTAGTTCACTTGAATCCAGGTGTTGGGCTTATGAGCGGGCGCTTGACTCTAAACTAAGCACTCGCTCAGCTCTATTTTGGCAATTCCATGCTTCACTCAAACTCTTCTATGGGGATGTACAAGGGGGCAGCAAGGCACGGGAGAGGAGAGATTGATTATTCATTCATTAGCAATTAGTTTTAGCCTAGTTTCAGACCTAGAGAAATAGCTTAGGGTTTCTTCATTTTTCTTCCACAAAACTTTAGATTATTAGTAGATTTATCATTGGGCTTTAGTAGTTTTCATGGGATTTGTGATCATCAATGGTCAGACATGAGTTCTCAATCAATATATCAGTATTTTTTTCACTTTCTCTTGCTTTATATTTCGTAGTTTCAATTTATTTTTTGTTTTTGTTAATTTATGTTTGATTATTATTAGTTTTTCACATAGTTTTGTTAATCTTTGTTTGTGATTCGGTAGTATGTTCATCTTTATTCATGTTGTAATGTTTTCTAGTATTAGTCATGAGTAGTTAGTTAGATTAGTTAGGGTAGAGGGCAAAAACCCAATCCCGAGTATGGATGATGTTTAAAATATGGAGTTGGTTTCTTAATGATGTGTGATTTTATGTCAGGTTTTGGTTAGAGTCTAGATTGGTCATATAGATTTCTTCCATTTGATTTCCTAGGTTGAAGACATTGAGAAATGCAGATTTAGGTAGTGACCTGATGTTAAATGTTGTTGACTTGAAAGTATTAATTGTTGATTTGAATCTATTGTGTTGCTTGGATGCTTTAGAATACGATTAGGCAAGAAATCCCAATTCTATTGCCCTTCCTTGAAGATGATCGCGAGGTTGGTTCTTGGTTGAAATCCCTTCCTTGCAGTATGTTTAGGTTTGATTCATAGGTTGGTAATAAGTTAGTGAGCCTTATATTATCTCATTTTGAGTCCAATTCCCAGTTTTAGCTCATTCGTATTAGGAATTAGTGTTGAATCCTAAACCCCTACCATTTCTACCTTCATAAAACAAGTCTTTTAGACCCTTGCAATAGATTTTAGTTAGATTTAGCCTTAATCTTTACTTTAGTTTGAGCTAGCTTGTAGTTGAACTACTTGAGCTCGATAGATATTAGAAGTCATTCCTTGTGGATTCGATCTTTACTTGACCATTACTTGTAATAAGTAAAGTCAACGTTTTGTTTATAGTAGGTGTCTTGATGACCGATATCTAACCCTATCTATCAGTAGCAACCTCTCACGTCGGGCATTTGTTGTTCTGGCAGACCTTGCTTCCGTGGAGATTCTCCTTAACAGTAAGCACCCTCGCACTAGCTCTCCAAGCAAACACAACAAGAATTAAGCTTATTTCCAACGGAAATTATGCGTCGGAAAATAGTGAATTTTCGTCGGAAATGGTCATTTTTGACGGAATTCCGTCGAAAAATGTCTGTCGGAAAAAACCTTTTCGGAAAAAGGTATTTTCCGACGGAATTGCGACGAAAATGTCCATTCCGATGGAATTTCCGACGGAAAAAATGCATCGGAGATTGGTGACTGGGGGATGAAAATTTCCGTCGGAAATTTCCGACGGACTGGGTAATCCGTCGGAAATAATGCATTTTTCGACGGAAATAATCCGTCGACAAAGGGGTAATTTTCCGACGGACCATAATTCCGTCGGAAAATTTTTTTTTTTTTTTGCTTCCACTTCCCCCTATATATTGACCTGTTCTTCGCTACTACAATTTGTTTAAAACATAATAAAATTTCATTTGAAAATAAATCAATCAATATAAATTAATAATTATAATTATTACATTCAATTTGGATAACCTAAATTGTATCTCAAATTATGTACAATACGTGAAAAGAAACAAAAAGCGACACGACGGGAAAAGAAGTCGGGCCTCCCCCACAACCGGGGTCGTCATCCCAAGGGTCTCGCGGCTGCTGCGGTGGCATCGTGAAACATGTGAATGGAGTGTTGAGTCCGGTCATGCAACTCAAAATCTCGTCCATCATCTCTTTGTTCCTCCGCTCAAGTTCCACCATTTGAGCCTGCACTTGAGCCTGTACCAAGGCCTGCATTTAAGCTTGCACCCGAGCCTCGATCTCAGCCACAACAGACGACGGCGGGTGGTACTGCTGAGAGAACCCAGATCCTCGGGACTGGGATTGATAGTACAACTCAGCACCTCGACCAAGCCCCCTTACTCGACCTTTCTTGTTACGCCTGCCTACTGCATCCCAATACAGTTCATCCTGGCTTTTGGAAGACTCTTGACTGCTTGCTTCCTCAACCATTTTATGATATGTTTCTGCAGAAAATTGACGAGATATATTAAGAAATAATGATGTTTCAAGAGAAAAGAGGTCAAAATAAAGGGTTTTACCTCGCCTATTTTTCACATTTCTTATCAAACTAACCTATAACTTACACTAACATACCTATATAGCCTAGTTACAAGTGTTCATGCATTGAAAACGAACCTTAGAAGCATTCACTAAGTTTTGGGACGATGTTCGTGATTTTCAAGAGAAAAGGGGCCAAAAAGGGTTTTACCTCACCTATTTTTCACATTTCTTATCAAACTAACCTATAACTTGCATTAACATACCAAAATAGCCTAGTTACAAGTGTTCATGCATTGAAAACGAACCTTAGAAGCATTTCACTAAGTTTTGGGACGATGTTCGATGATCTTCGCAAAACTGTATGAATTCCTCTACCCCTTTCAAGAACTCAGACTTAATAGAACGCCCATCCAATCTATCATACACCCAGCTCTGCTCTCTTCGTTTCATGATTCTAACTTCAACGGGTGTATATCTAAGCGAATGATTATGAAAATTATTCATTTAAAACATTTTTAGAAGATTGAAATACTAAACTAACATATATACATTATACTAAACTAAACTAACATGCATACATTATACTAAACTAAATGAAACTAAACTAACATACATACATTATACCAAACTAAACTAACATATATTATACTAAACTAAACTAAACTAAACTAACATACATACATACATACATTATACCAAACTAAACTAACATACATTATACTAAACTAAACTAAACTAACGTACATTGTACTAAACTAATAATATACATTATACTAATATAAACTAAACTAAACTAAACTAACATACATTATACTAAACTAATATACATTATACTAAACTAACATATACATTATACTAAATTAAACTAAACTACACTAACATATACATTATACTAATGAACTAAACTAATTAAACTAACATAAAAACATAATTAACATATCAATAACCAACATACATTATATTAAAAATTAAACTAATTAAACTAACATAAAACATAATTAACATATCAATAATCAACCTACATTATATTAAAAATTAAACTAATAAACTAATAAACTAACATAAACATTACATTAACATTAACATTACATATTACAAATTAAACTAATAAATTAACATAAACATAGACATTAACATTAACAAAACTAACTGGATTATTAATGTCGGGTTTTGTGGTTGTGGGATTTTCGGTTTTCCGATTGGGGGTGGGATGACGGCGGCCGGTGGAGTGGTGGGTTGAGGGTGGTGAGGAAGCGGGGAGAAGTGTGGTGGGTTGAAGCTCGAAATAAATAAACGAAATGAAGAAGACGAAATGACGAAGACGCATATCAGAATTTAGATCCGAAAACCTTCCGACGGAATTTTCCGCCGCAAATCCGTCGGAAAATGGTATCCAAGGTCCAAACCATTTTCCGACGAAATTTTTTGTCGGAAATCCGTCGAAAAATGGTATCCAAGGTCAAACCATTTTCCGACGGAATTTCCCGTCGGAATTGGCTGTCTCCGACGGTTTCAAACCGTCGAAAATTTTCCGGCGGATATTTCCGTTGGAAATTATAGAAATCCGTCGGAAATTCCCCAATTTTCTGACTGACCCTTTTCCCTCGGAAAATATGCGTTTTTCCGACGGAATTTGTCCGACGGACGTATTTTCCGTCGGAAATTTGCTTGATTCTTGTAGTGAAAATGGCTCAGTTTAGGTGGCCCACCCATGTTCCATATTCTCTTCTAGTACTTCTTCTCATCCTCTTTGTGGCTAAGCCTCCACCACGCCTCAACACCTATCCTTCCCAGCTAATACGCTGACTTAATAATAAAGATCCCATCCTCATTCAGACCCTAAAACCTAACATCTTTTGGAAACGATGGCATTAGTGTAACACTTAACACCCATCTAGCATCATCTTCCTCTATCATAGTCTTCACTTTCTCGAGATCCAACCTTCCTCTTTCGACGTCGATCAGATCTGCTACTCTCATAGAATCATCACGTAATCCATGTCGCCTCGACACCATTATATCATAATCCAACGGGAGCCATGCATCATTCCACACCCCTACCCTCTGCCCATTCCCAATTCTCCATCTCAATCCCTATAAAAGAAGACTTTTTGCACCTCAAATACTTCTCCAAGAATATCTAGGGTTGAAGTCCCTCCTTGTCCTCAAAGCAAGAATTCTTATAATATTTACCTTTAAGAATTCTAGCAAGTATTAATTGTGGATCCTAAATAAGTCTCCACCCTTGTGTAGCTAACAAGACTAAATTAAAAACATTTAGGTCCGTGATCCCCATTTCTCCCATTAAATTTGGCAAACATAGATTTCCTAGGACTTCCAATGCATTTTCCAAGCTCCATTATTACCACCCCACTAGAATTTGGCTAACATGGCATGAATTTCCTCTATTAGTCCCTCTAGGAGATGGAAAACACTCATCACACATGTGGGAATTGCATGTGCCACTACTTTGATAAGAATCTCCTTTCCTAGCTTAGACAAACATTTACCCTTAGAAAGTAACCCAAAAAATGCCTCAGCTCACAATAGAAATAGGTAATAGGCTATCGGGTCTCCCAGATGTTGACCTTTCTGCGGTTGTAGCTCACCAATAATCTCCCCGTTAATCTTGAATGCAAAGCAAACACTATTAAGGCACAACATCACCCTCTCCCTCTAGACTGCTAAGAATCCCATTTTGTCCACTACCTTATCCAAAAAAACTCATTCAACACGATCATAAGCTTTGCTCATATAAAGCTTAAAATCCATCGTACCCCTCTTTCCTTCTTTACCAGCTTTCATGCTGTAAAAAATTTCATATGCAATCGGCACATTATTCATTATAAGCCTTCCTAGCACAAACGCGCTCTGATTGTTAGACACAATAATTGGGAGCAAGGTCTTCAATCTATTTGCTTCAGCTTTGACACTATCTTATATAGGACATTACATAGGCTAATCGGTCTAAAATCACTCATTTTTTTGGTTCCATGCATTTAGGGATGAGAACTATGCATGTTTTATTAGCCTCCTTCAAATTGCACTCCCCCTTCCATCAATTCACCAAAAAACTTACCACATCCTCCTCCACAATATGCCAGAACTTCTGATAGAAAAGCTTATTTTTATATTTTATTTTTTCTTTAATAATTGAAACTTTGAGAGGATCCTAGATAACGTAATTTTTCCATTCATTCTTTCACTCATCATTAAGAAGATGTTGTCTTCTCCGATACCCAAATGAATCTTCAGTTTTCTCATCATATCTTTAATACAACGTGTCTTCTAATTTCACTTATGTGATGACTACCAGTATCTTCCCAGATACAGGACACTACCTAGGTGAAGAAGTTTTCAACAACTTTAGAAAAAATTCCTCTTGTTTTGGCAAAAGAAAGGGCTAATACAAATTTCTCAGTAGATCTTCAACTAGTATACATTATATTCAAATAGGATGCACTAATCCTATTGCTATCAACATCTTCAAAGAGCTTTATCAATCTCCTCGACATCTAGACATCATAATGCGAGATATTAAGCATCAGATTGAGGTATACATTTTGAGCAGTATCAAATATTGAAGTGTGCCATTGAACAAAATTATACCAAATAATTTAAAAGAGGGAAATAATTAAAAGGAAAAAGAGAAAAAAAAATTAAGCCGGCTACCCATGCCTCATGTGACTCTCACGTGCCAGTCAACGACACAAAACCAGGTCATTTCCTAGAAAACCACCATGTGGTGGTATTGTACAATTGAATTTTTTAATATGGTAGTTTTTTCCAATATTATTTTTATGTGATAGTTTTTTACAAGATGGTGTTTTTACATGGTAGTTTCTAAAAACGAAAAAAATTCGGACACGTTCATCCATGTGGAATGGCTAAAGGAGAAAAAAAAAATAAAAACTAAAGTTGGACACGTGTCATCTACGTGAAATCCACGTAAAAGTCAACAATGCAAAACCGGGTCAAATGTCAGTAAACCACCTGATGGTGGTATCGTACAATTGAATTTTTTTTATATGGTAGTTTTTCACAAGTTTATTTTTATGTGGTAGGTTTTCAAAGATGGCGTTTTATGTGATAGTTTCTTTCTAATTACCCATAAGATTATGATTTTTGGATATGATTATTAATAAGTCAATCAAAATAACAAATTAATACCTTTATACTTTATTTGTATTGGTTTCCAATAAGTTGATGATTATGATTTTGTAAGATTTATAGTTTTATAAATTTTCTTTTTTACTTACAAAATAAAAAAATTAGGCATATTGTCGATAAGGTTGAGAGTTATAAAATTAAATACAGTATTATGTAGGATCGCTCAATTCCACGATTCAATCAGATCCTGCCATGCCCATCATATAAAATTATGTTCTTAACAACACTAGTTATTGTCAAAGAATTGACAAATGCATAATAGAAACTAAAGAATCATGAATTTAAGCAACTTGTAAAATGAGATTTACAACATAATTGTAAAATAATCATGACTCAAATTGAAGTGTTTCAAAAATGATCCGAAATAAACTGTTTTAACCCGTCCAAATTAGACTCACCTAAAGTCTAGTAAAACTCAAAATAAACCATCTTATCTCGTTTAAACCTGAACCATTCAAACCCGAATCGAATCCAAACCAAACCGATTAAGTAAATAACCCATTGAACCCGATCCAATTATTAATAAGAAATCGAACCGTTCCGATCGGAAAACAATTAACAATTCGTTTTAACCCAAGATGATAGTACTAAGTCTATTAGTACCGAACCAAACCCTTACCGACAACTCAAATTGACTCCCCTAGGGTAGGGGTTTGTAGAAAAAAAATCTCTACCGTTAACTAGACATAACAATTCAATCTTACAAGTTTTTTACCAAATTTTTAATATTAACTGTTAACGGTTATGATAACGATCCTATCCTATCATATCCTATATTATTGATTTAGAGTAAAAATTAATAAGGTGAAGGCAAAACCTAAGTCATACTTTCTTAGAGCACAATTGATTTCCTATGGCCATATATCACCTTCCAACCCCTTTACCTTGTGTCCCTTCTGTTCCAAACTTACAAAATTATACAACGCTTCCCTTCATCTTTTCTACAAAATTGCATTTTTTGATAACTGCAAGTTAAATTTTAAAAAATCTCCATATTCATAGTCAATCATAAAATCCCACGAAAGTGATACTCTCTATTCTTCCAAAGTAGATTAGGTAATTTTTTTTCCTTTCTTCCAAATTTGATTTTACAAAATTGCATATAAAAGATGAATTTCATTAAAAAAAATTTAGTCCTTTTGTGTCATTAAGAAGGGGAGCATAATGTGGAAGTTAAAAACACTAGAAGTCTATCATGTAAGTTCATCTTACCTATGGTCATTGGATAGAAACATTCAAATGCATTTTGTGTTTGTATTTGGTTGTGGAGAAGATGGTAAAACAACCTACACAATGAAGGGTGTGTTGCACAATCAAAGAAAGTGTTTCTTTTGCATAGATATATGCTTAAATAGTAGATTGATGAATTCTTTTGTGAAAAAACAAAGAAAGCATTGCTAATTTGCCAAATTCTTCTACCCCTCGTGTTCATTAAGATTCTACTTGTATACGGCGCTACCTTTAACTCAATCTTGCCTACGACTAAATTAAAGCATTCTCCTTCTTCTCAACTACTTAAGTTATAAGTGTAATTCTCAAAAATGTTTCAATTTATAGATGTGCGACCTATATAGGATGTAGAATCGACTATGAGTCATAAACATATACAAAGTATGTAGTTGGTTGATTGTTATAACAAGGTGGAATGTTAGATGGAATAAAGAAAGAAGTAAGTTGTATGTCCCTAAAATCATCCTCTCCCCTCTATAGGTGCTTGGGCGTGCTACCCAATGGATCCTATGGGCACCCATGGGGGCTGAGTAACACCTTTCCATTATAGAAGCTTATATAGCAATTTTTGGCTACCTCAAGTAAATCCTCAATTCACAAAAACATAATAATGGAGGATCGTGAATCAAAACAATATTGGTTTGAGTTATAAATTTTGACCCTACGAAAATGGATAATTGAATGGGTTGGACGTGTTACTTCTTTTTGGAAAGCCCCAAAGGTTTCGAAACATCCAAGGGCAGTCTAGTACCCTTTAGAGGGCTCTAAGCCTATGGAGAAGTCTCTATGTAAATATCTTGTACATAGGAAGTCTATAGAGGCTTCTAGAGAGTCGTGTATAGCTTATATGTATAGTTATATAGAATAATATAGAATTAGGATGTTCGAGACTTGGGAGCAAGAAAGCATATATAAGCACAATCTCAAGAACCTTGTACTTTCTCTCTCTAAGTAATATAAGCACACTTTTAACTAAACTTTATCTCTCTCTAAAATCCTTCTTCCTTAGCATTTTCATAGCTCACTTTGTCTAGCTACATTGGGCATAAGCCTTGATAATGCTATGACAAGACTATGACACTAGAGGCTGCATTCATATGACTTGTTGAATTAGTTAGCACGTGACAAGTGGTATCCGAGCTACAACGTACGTTCCAAGGGAAGATAGTCATTGTACATAAGTGTGTTAGCCAATTGAAATTATTCTTATTGATTCAAATTAGTTCATTGATTAAAACTTATTTTTTTGTTAACTGTGGAAGCGAAAATGTGTCTCCCTATATCACGTTCTAATGACTAAACAACCATTACAGGTGGGCCTAACTTGGATTGAGGTTGAATGCACAGAAACCCAAAATAACTTAAAACCTCAAAGGTCCTAGACTTATAAGTTTTTCCCAAACACAACTCTAAAAAAATCCTAAATCATATGCTTAATCCCTAAGCAAAACTCAAAAATCATCCTAAGCTGAAAGTGCTTGGAGCATTAACTATTGAACTCAGTTTCAAGCAACCAAAAGCAGAGCGTCCAATTCCTAAACTCAAAGCTAGACACTCAGAAGCCCAGGCATCCAATGCCCAATTCCAGCATTGGACGCCAAAGCGTAGCGTGCCACTAGAAGAGCTCCTAGTTCCTTGTAACCTTATAAATTCTTGAGCAAAATATGCCTTTTCATTTTTTGATGCTCAGCATAGGCGCTAAAGGCCATGCCTTGAGTAAGACACTCAAACTCAGCGTTTATCGCCCAGACGATCTTTTTTGCCTATAATTACCTTGAATTTTTATGGGCATAAGTTCAAAATTTTCAAAAGACTTAAACACTATTACTGTAACACCCCGATAATTCACTCTTTCCAAAAAACCTTAACCTTGAGAGAACTACCGAAGTGCTACAATCATGTGTTCAAACACTAAGACTTTAAATCAATATTTTGCCGTAAAAATATGAAACCTTCAAATTAAAATCTTCAAAACACTAAACTCAATCAACATACAATTCAAAACCATTAAGGCCCTTATCAAAAATTCAAAACAACCATCAAACCAAATCCAAACCAATTTTCTAATGTTTTGAAAAAAAATACGTTAAATCAATAAAGCAAAAGAAATAGTTCTCTCCACTCATCCCAACAATGCATGCACATCCAAGCAATACTCGTCATAAATCTGCTCCCCGAAATTACAAGTATAAATATTGGATCATTACAGGGTCTTTAAAAGGTAAAGGCCATGACCAAATGATTACACACAGAGCATGTAATCAGCTAGGCTGAGAACATAAAGGTTACAAAAATATGATGACTTCATAATAGTAAAATACATGGCATATATATTTGTATAACACATTTCTTTACTCAAATTGATGCATAATTTTTTTAATATATAAATTGGATTGAATAATAGACAATGATGTCTTTCCATTTCCCAATTATGAACATCAAAATAAATAAGTTAACCCATGTTCTGTTATCAGAGAACATCAAAAAACAATGTTCGTAATCCAGATGGTAAACAGATGGACTCCTTTACCATAGCTAGATGAGATCTCAAATAGCACCAATTTAAGTTTAGAAATTTATAAATGAGAGACAGATCACACAACCTCTAAATAAAAGCCATAGAGAATACCACATGAAGCCCCAACCTCTAACCGTCAAAACTCTAGACGTGTATTAGCCTAAAGTTTTATTCCTTATCCATCTTTCGCTTTACGTGATTACACTTTATTTTTTAAATTCCAACTCATCAAAGACCACACATATAATGTAACACAAACATACAATCAACCTCCTTTTATATTTATAATTTAATCCTTTGATTTCTTCCTCAAAATTTTACCTGTTGAACAAAACCAACTAACCTCTTACTCAATCCATACCATTAGTTGAAGGAATAATATTAAACTACCTCATGGATTAATTAGAAAATTAATTCCACATAAATCAACCAAAATTTCTCAACCATACATAATCCTTTCATGATTAGCATTAACAATCACCATTCACAATTCATACAACATTACCCAAATTGTGCATCCAAGATGAAAGAGCACAAATTCATCAATGTATAACCAAAAACTTTCACCATAAGGTTCCCTAAACATGATACTAAGTTTACATTCCATCCTAGATCATGCTCCTAGAGTCAAGGTTTTCATAACCTGTAAGTTTTCATTCCATCCTAGATTATTCTGAACTACTAATCGCCTTCTACGAAACGTTTTCCTAAACCAAATAACAAACCTTAATCAATACCCTAACAAACAAATTTACAACAACTATACTCATTTTTAAAGGGCTTCAAAAAACATTCTAAACATGTTTTTAATCACTTAAAACATGTAAATGGCCTTAAATATTTTATTTTTAACACATAAATCCATGAAATACAATGAAACCAGATTTATAAAATTCTAGAATATATCCAAAGCATGCAAAATATTAATTATAATGTTCTAAGAATATAGTATATTGATTAGGATAATGTACTACACATAAAATCATAAAATTCTTCTAATATTTAACACAAAACCCAAATTACCTAACCCATAAAATCTTAAAATTTATTTTGAACATAACCTCCTGAAATTAATCACAATTAATTGAATCATAAGATAACCCTAATTTCATGAAATACCTACTAGTATTATATTTTAAACCCTCATGAAAAATAACACATTTAAACCATAATTTTATGTATATAGTTTTTGAAAATTTGTAGGGTACATTAAAATTCATATAACTTATGGTTATAAAATACTTTTGACATTGAAAAAATCATGAATTTTAGGCATAGTATAATTAACCTTTGAAAAAAAAATCAAAACAAACATTATAAATAACTCTCCAAAATCATGAATTCTAGGCATTAGGGAAGGACAGAAGGGAAAAAAGCAGGAAGTAGGAGATCGACAGCTAGACGACTGGTGGTTGGTGGCAAGTGAGGGTGGTGCTAGGTAGCAGCAAGGCAGTAGGGTGGCGGCACTTCCACGACTCTCCCTCTTCTTTATTTCTCTCTTTTTTGTTTCGTATTTTGCTTTGAATGAATTGTGATTAGGGTTTTAGGGAGAAGTAGATCTACTAGTAAAAATAATAAGGAATGGGTTGGATTTAATTTTGGGCTTTTAGGTTTATGACTAAAATAAAAAATATCCTTTATCAAAATAAATCTAACAATTATTTTAAATAAATGATTAAACATAGGGTAATTTGCAACAAAATACCACGTAAAAACACCATCTTGCGAAAGACTACCACTTAAAAACAAACTTGTGAAAAATTACCACATTAAAAAATCCAATTACACGATACCATCACAAGGTGGTTTTTTGACCTTTGACCTCGTTTTGCGTCGTCAACTTCCACGTGGATGACATGTGCCAGGCTAAATTTTTTTTGTTTTTCCTTTACCCAGTCCAAGTGGATTACATGTGTGCAGCTATACTTTTTTTTCTTCTTATTTTTTTCTCCTATAGCTTATAATTGCTTTCTATGGCTTAGATCCCTTACTTTCTACTTAATCTTGTACTCTACTTGACCATCAATTTTACTCGACCTTCATCTTCTCCCTCTTTTTCTCTTATACACAAAGTCCACAATTGACGAATATATGTGAAATTCGACCAAGGTAATTAACAAAATCCTTTCTTATTCCTTTACTTTTTCGTATTTCTTTTATTAATTAGGGTTTATATTTCTACGAAATTGAATCTCGTTAAGCTTGGTCTAATTTCTTGCTTTTGATCATGATTTAGCCTTATTTTCGTTAGATTTAGGTGTAATTTTGCTATTTTCGGAATGCAAAGGAGTAGAGGAGGAGATAGTAGTGTAAAATTTACCTTTTCCCCTTTCTACTTAAATGGGATGTTGACAACTTTCAATACTTAGCAAATTTAATGCTAGATGCAGCCTAAAATTTGATGTACTTAATCTTTTGTGAAAGAAATCAAGTAGTAGAACATGAAACATAAGCCAAAAGATAAGGGTCCATCCATAGAGGAAATTAAAAGTTAAAGGAGAAAAAAGAAAAAAAATTATAGCTAGACATGAGAAGTAATCAATGTGGCATCCACGTGGATTAGGTAAAGGAGAAACAAAAATTTTTAACTAATACATGGAAGTCAACAACACAAAACTGGGTCAAAGGTCAGAATACCAACTTGTGGTCATATCGTGCAATTGGATTTTTTATGTGATAGTTTTTCACAAGTTTGTTTTTAAGTGGTATTTTTTCACAAGATGGTGTTTTTATGTAGTAGTTTCTCGCAAATTACCCTTAAACATATATTTCGTTAAAATAAATCTTATTAAGTTTATCCTAAAATTATATATATATATATATATATATATATATATTTCCGAGTACTTAAAATGAAAGTGTAATCAAAATTTTATAAATTTACAGGGGATTATGGTTACTCTCCCAAAATCACTCCTCAAACATACTCAAAGTACCTTTTTGCCTTACCAAGGTCTAATCCAAGGCAAACCTTTGTCTCTTAGCCTAAGGAAACATAAATCATTCACTTATTTAACCAAGAATCAAGCAAAGGAATCATTCTCAAAGGTAACTAATCGAGGACCCTTCTAAATCTACATTTATTTTACTTTGCTTTGTCTACTTTTACCCCATTCACCCCTCTTCTTGATCTCCAATGGTTTCTATTTACTCAAGGGTTTATATGATGATTCTAGATGATGCAAACTTCCCCTACAAGAACTTCCAATTTACATTTACGGTTACATGATGAGCCTTAATCAACCAAAGCGACGTCACTCTTGATGAACTCTTACGGTTAGGTCAACTCACGTAATTTCTATTTATGCACTATTTATCGGCCTATGATGTTATTGACAAAGAGGAACCTTCTTCCTTCACTAGGTCAAGCCTTAAAAACCTTGTTTTGAGCACCATTTCTAAGGATTCACTCTCATGAGATGGACTTTTCTTCATCTTAATGTTATCCCCATCCCTATTATGCACTTTTTTCTCTTCTATATAGTCTATTATGAAGAAAATGAACATCTTCAATATCTTTAGAGTCACTCAAATTCCATGGCTTTTACATGAGCAAAACCTTAGATGTTCATCATACTAAAATGAATGTTTAGGAGTTGTCATAAAGGCTTATTTACTAGCATCATAATCATATTTTGATGCTATTTTGATTCTTAAAATCAATGATATCATGGGGCTAAATTACATAAGTTCTCTAAAACTAGACTCTTTCCATAATTGAAGTATGTCATAGGAAAATCCTATTTAGGCTTAGTTCTTCATTTGATGATTAAATATTCAACTCCCTATATGCATAAGCTATACATTGTATTATTTACTTGCTTTATTTAAATTAGGGGTGGCAAAAACAAACCTAACTCGTTAATCCGACCCGAACCCTACCGAACCCAACTCATTTATAAAGGATTGGGTTGAAATTTTCAACTCGATTAACTGAATGGGTCAACCCAACCCAACCCGATTAATAAATAGGCTAGGTTAGGTTGAAATTTCCAACCTAATTTCAACCCGACCCGACTGGTTTATTGTTGGGTTTGATTTTTATATATGGGTTGAGCTTAATTAATGTGGGTCATTAACTCAAGTCATAATTACCACCAGCCAACCCTAGATTCTACTTTCTATTTGTATTATGCCGCTCTTCACTCTTAATCTTTGATTTTTCAATTTTTCTTCTCTTCGTGCCTTCTTCGTCACTTGTCAGTGCTCTCTATCTCTTTTTCACTTTTTAGTGCTATCTACCTCTTCTTAAGATTTGAGATTTTTATTTTGCATTACTTAGAACTTGGAAAATTAAAAACTCGAATGACTTACTTATTAGACCGGTTGGGTTGGGTTGAAATTTTCAATCCAATTAATAAACAGTTTGGGTTGACATATGTCAACCGAAACCTAAATGGGTTGAACCCGAACCCAACCCAACCATTGCCACCCCTAATTTAAATATCACATTTTAAATATTGAAATTTTAATTCCACACTTTTTCTTATGCATAATCCTTATTTTGCTACTATTTCTAATAACACATTTGTTTTTAAACCTAATCCAAGACTTGAAGTTCAATCACACCCTAAATAAGATAAGCTTAGACTACCGGGCTTAGGACTTGTTAATCTTGCGAACTCTTAAAGATGTGTTCACTTTAATCTAGAGTTATTTGCATAAGTCTTAACTTGCAAACTTGCCTAATCTAAAATTGTGCTTATGTTGTTTTTGCATGAGTGCCAATGAACTAGCAAATAACTTTATCCCATCTTAACGAGAATGCTTGCATATCATCTTGGAATTGACGTTTTCTCATTCTCGAACCCATCTTTGGTTCAATGACCATTTACGTGAGTTAATTTTGGGATTTTAATATAATTGGGTGACCAAGCCACCATAAATAGTTTGGTGGCAACTCCTCTTGACCCTTCGAACCCAATCCATACAAGGATAGCTAAAAGTTGTGCAACTGATCCTTAACAATTCGCACAATTAGTAGGACATTAGTGGGGGAGGACCCTTCCCTTTCTCTTCACCGAGAAAGAATGGCTTGTAAGAAATAGGGCCCTCTAGTTACGGCTCACTCTTCGAGTTGTCCACCCAAAACCTACTTTGGGTTTATTTGGCCTTTTCACTCCTCTATAATGATTCACTATTATTATTTATGTATGAGATTATGAATTTTTTAAATTGATTGTAACTTATTTTACTAATTACAATTGTTTTTTTTTTGGTGAATAGAACAAGGCCTAACGGTCCGTTCTATTAAACTCATTTTGTGTTTTTAAATTTAATTAAACTTATTTAATTTTATTCTATCTAAACTTATTGGTTGAAAACACCTAAGGTATAATACAAAAAATTTCTATAAAAAATCTAAAAGTGCCATTAAAATCTGAAATTTATTTTTTTTCTCCAAATTTATTCTGTTTTGCTAACTCTCAAGTACCGAAAAAGACTCCCCAATATAATATTTTCAAATAGTAAGGGTAATTTTGGAATAAAAAATAAACTGCGGAATCTGCTCCTTCTAATCTCACCGTTCGTGGGCAATGGAGTCGATCAACTCGTCTCTTCTTGAATTCACCAAAATCACCACCTTCACGAATTAACACACAAGCCCCATTAAAAGTTCAACCACACGCATACGCACATCCTCCACAGCTCCACTCCGCCACATCCTCCTCTCCCGTCACATCTCTCAGGTGAAAATCTTGGAACTCAATTCCCTTATTATTTTCAAACAATAATCTTCAAATTTTGAGAAATTGAAGAATCTCATTCCATATATTTAGTAATAATAATTACTCCATTTTATCTTATGCATCATCTGTCCTAGCATTCTCTGTTAATGGTGTGATTATGCTAGACTAATCCTCAATGTGCTACCTTTTTGAAAATTTGTTGATAGTAAACCCTAATGTAATTAATTCCCATCTTTGACTATAGCAAGCTGTTACTCATGTGTTAATATCATAGTTAGTATTGATTATAGGTTTTTGTCACCACCTCGTGTAGTTCAATCAATCATTTATGGGAAGTGATGGGTGCTAATGTGTTATGTCATACTCATTACTCACTATTGAATCTTGGTGTTCGTCGCCTCGTGTAGTTCATTTGATAATGTTTGTGAAGTTTCCGCTTCAAGGAATCAAGAGTTTTGAGTGTCACACCATTTATAGTACTGTGTGTTGGTATGAACCTGTCAATTAGCGGAGCTAAATCATTTTTCTAACTCTGGCTTATATGTTGCACATTTGTGTTCAAATTAGTATGAAGTACGAATGTGCAATTAGCGGAGCTGGAACATTTTTGCAAAATCTGGCGTATATGTATATCTTGCTTATGAGTTTTTGCGTAAATTGTTGCACATTGGTGATTTAATTAGTATGAAGTAAGAGTCTGATTACGAGAAAGTTTCTTGCAAGCTTCTTGATTGTTCAGTTTTGTGAGACTGTGCTACTTTTTTTGTTTGTATTGCTTTCGAGAGATGGTCTGATTAAGGAAGAATCGTTATGTAGCTCTATAGGAAATGGTGGAATCAAAGCGGAAGCACTTGGGGGAAGCAGATTTGAAAAGTAACAACAATGCTATGGAAAATTCTTCAAATATTATAGTTGATTCGGATTTTTGTGCAGAGGATGGTTGGATGATTGTTAAGAAGCAGAGAGTTAACATTCTGATCCCTCGTCTTCCTAGTATTAAGCATTCTAGTGTACCTATTCTTAAACAAGATCAGCTGCCTGGAAATAAGTCATGCAATGTGACTAATACTTCATCTGAGCTTCCACCGGAGAAGCCTGCGGAGGTATGTCATGCGGAGAGTAATGATGGGTCCATGGCATGGTCTCCGAAATCAAATACACAATCTAGTACCAAAGTTAATTCCCCTGCAGATAATGCAGTTTCAAACCCAAGCCCAAGTAAGCCTGGGTTGAGGAGATTGGCTTCTGAAGATCAAGTAGGTGCTTTGAGATCTTTTTCAGGAAAGCCAGAAACCCATCTGAAATCTTATAAAACGTCTCCAATGCTTGTCAGACCTTCCATGTTTTCAGAACCATCTGTAGTCTGTAACTTATCTACTTCCACCATAAATTTTAACAAAAAGATTCGGGCATCAAATCTTGAAAGAAACATATCAAGTGCCGGCGGAATGAGCAGGTGGCTTTCTTCTCTTGGACTGGAGCAATTCGAGGGAATTTTTCGTGCAAGAAATGTGAATAAATATCATTTAGTGGATCTGTCTATGAAGAAGCTAAAGGATATGGGTGCTCATGCTGTTGGACCAAGAAGAAAGTTGATTCATGCCATAGAGTGTGTTAGTCAGCCTACCTTATAACAATCTTCAGAATCTATTTATTAAGACACTGATTACTGATTAGAGAATCAAAATTTATGTCCTTTAATATGATAAGATTGATGACATTCCAATTTTGTGACAATAGTTTGTGCAGTCTTACCTAAAATGTACTCTATGCAGCTGATGTTATCTTACTGAGTGTAAAACAACATAACAGTATTATGGTTGTTTGCATCAGATTATTATGTTACAGGCGTCGTTTCTTTGAAGTATTATTTGGTTTTTGGCTACACCATAGAAAGCTCCAATTTTTTCCAGTACAATATCAGCCTTGTAAGTATCCAAGCAACTCTGTTATACTTTTCTCACTCGACTTTAAGATTCTGCATGCTTCAATTACTGATCATGGCCTAAAGCACTATATCAATACCTTTACCTGCTACATGAAAGCAGCTTGTAAAGTTTAGGGATGCTAAACTTCGACCTATCTCTGGCACTAAAAGAGAGAATCCTACCACTCAAAAGTGAGAATCCATCTGAACATACCTTCTGATTCCTGCAGCAATCTCATTATTTCTGCAATTCTGTATCTTCTATGGAGTTTATAACATATGAACTTCCGAAATTTTCAAATTATTACTTGGCTGAAATGTTTGTACAATTTTCATGCTTAGAGTCTTCGGGCTTATCTGTCTTTTTTACCTTATCTTACATGTGAAGGTTTTAACATCGTAGGAAAAATAAAAATTAATTTACTGTTGTAAAATTGTTGAGGTGGGTATGGGGCGTTACCCTTCCTTTACCTTGAAAAGATGGGGCATTCCGAGAATTGAACTCGGGACCTCTCGCACCCTAAGCGAGAATCATACCACTAGACCAAATGCCCATCAACTTATGACTAGATTACATTAAGTCCAAATAAATGAATACGTATCTAGATTTTTGTTTTTTCATTTTAGTAGAAATAAAAGGATACAACTTTTGGATACATCTCTTAAGATTGTTTAAAGCCAACACTCTAAAACGTATCTCAAAGACTATCACAAAAAGATAAACATAAGCAAAGCTTATAAATCTAATTTGATAATAACCCAAAGAAAGAAACACTCTTTATATACTTATCTAGTAAATATACAGAAGCAACTTCAGAGAAAATTACCAATTATACAATGTTCTAACGCTTATAAAGCATGTAATAGCCCAAATTTAAAATAATTTATTTAAATAATACTCTGTAAGTATCTTTGTTTAGTTGAATGTATTTTTAAAGTGTGATTTATTAGTGAAAAAATTTAATTTTAATTCGTAAAATACTTATTGTCTAAACTTAAACTTTTGAAACTGAAATGACTTGACAATCTAAACTTTAATTGATTTCAATTTACATGTAATTAGAAAAGTAGAGACAAAATTGTGAAACTTTAAAAGTTTGTTCTTCTATTCATATACTTATAATTTTTATAATTAACTTCATATTGTTAATTATTTAATTCTCTGTAAATGTTAATTATATTATAAAGTATTGTACGATGTCCATAGAATATTAGTGTGAGTAGGGGGTGTTTCATACCTGTAAGGCGTTGTTAAATATTGTTCCTAAATATTTACCTATCGCCCATATTTTATATGTCATATCAAATTTGGCCTTATTCCATGCATATAACCTTTATTAACTCTCTTTCACTCACTTTGTTTTTCACTCTCACCTTCACTTATGGAAGGGCGTAACTCCTAGCCTAGACATTAAATTGACTTATTATTTTAAACCCCTTATGAGAGGCTCATGTACATACTCGTAAAGCCGCTAAATCGTTCGATTTGTGAATTAGGAGATCTACTGAACAAACTTCAAGGGGACGTAACTTTATCTATGGGCCTCCGAACGACATGGATTTTTTAAACTACTAATTTTTTTGAGTGTACGACGCCCAAATACCCATAGGAGATATATCCTACCAATTTTGCCAAAAATGCCTCTAATAGGAGAATTGTAAATTTTTTCTAATTTTACTACCTAGTAATTTTAAAAATAGCTAAATTATACTAATTAAGTGAACTTGTTCATACTTACTAATTAATACTAAATACATTAACATAAATTAATTATTTTTATTTTTTTAAACAAATATATATATTTTATTTTTTAAAACAAATAATTATTTTTATTTATTTATACTAATGATTTTATTTTTGAATTTTGTAAAAAAAATTGAAATTTTCATAAAAATAAAGTCTTAATTTTGTAATTTTTTTTATTAATTATAACTATTAAAGGAACCGTTCATTTTGGACAGTTATGCCATGGTTGGACATTTCTATATAATATCTTTATACACGAATCCATGTAAGGGTAATTCGGTTAAATAACGTATAAAATACGCATTTTATACAAGCGATAGGTAGAGATTTATAGGTGATGTTTAGAGATTCACATCTCTAAGAGAATATGAGACTAGCTACAAACACTATTTTAACCTTATCTAATTTCCCATGATCATGAAACCTAACCTTTTGGTTTCTAATTAGCCACTCACTCATCTCCCTTTGTTTTTAACACACACTCTTTTCCTTTCCTTTAAAAACGCATACTCACTAGGACACCAACCTACACACCCTCTCTCCCCTCACCAGCATCAATAATATACCACCCATCACCAACACCCAACACACTCACTCAACAGAGAAACAACCATTAAACTTATAAAAAAATTATACAACCATTGGCAGGCCTACCCAAAATAAAACTACATATTAATTAAGTCATTCTGATACAACCTTTACCATAATTTCATTTAAAATAGATAACTATTTTTAACCTACAATAATAAGTGACCTATTGACGAGGATGAGTTTGTTGTTGGTTAACAAGTGCTCACCCCTTTTCCTTCATCTTTTTCCTTCATCTATCCGATCTCATTGCATCAACAAAACTCAAGAAAAAAACATCTCCATTGGCTTCACCTTCCATACTCATCCTCCTCCTTCCTCTATTTTACACCCTCTCCTCCAACTCCATCGTCAACACCACTACTTCCAACATCACCACAATCGCCACCTTTTCATCTTCCTCTTCCCCAGTCACCCACCTTCCTCCACCACCACTTCGTTGACCCACTTCACTTCACATACCACATTATCCCCCGACGTTTTACATTCTTTGAACTCTGCTTCTTTTCAGTTAGGCCCGTCTACCCACACTCCTCATCACCAACAATTCTGTTGTAAACTACTCCTTGAGTGGGGCTAGAATCACTCACCCTAACCTATTCCAATGCTCCATTGTGTCTATGCATGGTGGTGGTCAAAGTGTTTTTACTAATAATACACATCATTCATCTTTTAATTATGATTTTGGTGGTATCTAGATTATTCCTTCAAGAGAACTATCCAAATTAGGGTTTACTATCGTTCAATATCTAATTTCCCTTTTCCATGAAATGAATTCGCTAAGACCACTTTCTTCCATTATTGGTTTTTGCATGCTATTTAGTATGATGTGTAAGATGAAACTCCACCCCTTATTCTCCACTATTGATTCTCTCTCCAAGCATCTCCGATTAGCTAGTCTCCATCCTAATATGTATTCTCTTTCAATTCTCATGAATTGCTTAACTTCTTCATCATTTTTATATTCTTAAGCTCGGATATCATCCTGATATTATTAAATTTTACTACTATAATCAATGGTTTCATTCATACCAATCAATTGAAACAAGTTGTACAATTGTTGGATAAAATTGTCAAGATTGGCTTTTAGCCCTGACTTGCCTTTCTATGGTACTATGTTCAAAGGTCTTTGTAGATTCGGTGATAATGCGGTAAATTTTCAAGATTGGCTTTTAACTGGTTGAGATATCTATTTAAATTAAATTATGATTAATTTTGTATTATAAAGTGTTAATCAATAAGTAATATTATTTTTTTATAAATTTTTCTTTATTTTTAGTCTCTCAACTATATTAGATTTCAAAACCGTCATCAGTAATACTAATATTATACGTTATCATAAATATTTTCATATTTTAAATACTTATATTTTTATTAATACTATTATTATTAACATTTTCAATTTAAAAGGTTAATGTTATTATAAAGAGACCATATTACTTTTGTAACTAATTCTTATACACAATACTATGTCATATTCGAAATTTAATAAAATAGATTATATTTAAAACTAAGAATATTTCACTTATTTTTTAAGTTATTTGTTAATTTAACTAGTTACTAACACATAGCTTAGTTTCCTACATTACAATATTCGAATCTCGGAGTTTATAAGAAGCAACCCATTAAGATAAGAAGAATGATAAAAGCTTTCGAATGTGCACACTTGTTCATCCAATTAACTTGAATTGGAATGAGGTAGTTTTATGGTTAAAAATGATGAAACATTACATCTAGTTAAAATGAGTTTTGAGAATGTTTAAAGATAAATTGAAATTGATTTTATGTTGAAACTTTTGCTTTAAATGTTTACAAAATTTATATCTTATAGTTTTTGTGAGTGATTGTTGAAAATGAAAGATGGGTTGTAGTTATTATATCTATGATTGTAATATAATTTAATTAAAAGTTTGAAATGGAAATAGGAGCCAAAGCATAAAGGAGACTACGTCGAAATTTCGAGAAATTCTTTATTTATATGGTGTATAGTACTTAAAAATTATAATTAAATAAGAAGCAAATGAAGTGTTTAGTTTTAATTAGTCAATCAAAGCTAAGGAATTATATAGGTTACTATCTAATTTTCTAATCTTTTTTTGTTTAAGAAAATCAAGGTTTTAAGAGACTTAAATTTGAACTTAAGAAAAGGAAAGTTTAGACATGAAATCCTGCCTCCTTGCCTTACGGTCTAACGAAGAATCAGCCCTTATGGGTGGACTTAGCTTGGGTCAAGATTAAGTATGTGAAAACCATAAATTATCTCATAACCGAACCCCTGAAAGGTCCTAAACATAAACCGAGTACAATATGTTTATAAAATGACATTGTGTGTTAGTTGTTGTTGTATTTAAAATACTAAGAGTATACTATAAAATATTGTGTATAAAATGACATTGTGTGTGTGTAGCTTAGTATTTTTTACTTCTAAACAATATGTTTATATGCATTTAAATACAACAACAACTAACACACAATGTCATTTTACATCTAGCTACGTAACTTAAGGAATTTCGTATAATAAGTTATGTAAATTTTACATCAATGGGAGTAGATAATGCCATACATAGATAAGACTGCGGCTTCGGCTACTACTATGACTGAGTCTTTAGAAAACAAGAATATCACTAAAGAAAGCTGGCATAAAAGACATACAAGAAAGAAAGATAAATTTTAATTTATTCGAACTCCGTGTATAAAATAAAAGAGAAAAATAAGCAGAGCATAATATAGATTGACTAACTATTGTAATTGACCTACTCTAGCGGTACATTCTTAATTCCTAAATATTTTCCATTAAAATATAATATTATTTTCTAATATACCTTTTTATCACACTTTATCTTCCTTCCTTACTAATTACTCCATAAAGTTGAAGTATCTCAGAAATATAATCAAATTACTCAAAGTTAGAAGTATTTATGTTTAATTTCCATTAATATAGTTCCTTTAAAATGTGAACTACATAAGAGGTTCCCCAAAAATAGCCCTAATGTTTATATTCTATTCCCTTTACTAGATGTAAAAATGAATAAACACTTTTGTTCTTATTTGTTTCCAAAATGCCAAAAAAGTAAACAAAATAAAATAAAATGAAAGAGCATATTGTATAGTATACTGACTATCTTACTATTGAGAGCACTAGAAGTCTAGAATTAGTTTCAACTTTCATGCCTCAGCTTCCAACAAAGTGGACGAATAGTGCTCTTTAAGACAATGCATAATTGATATTCTAACAGCTTATATATATTCACCTGTTATAAATGATTATATATATATATATATATATATATATATATATATATATATATATATATATATAGGTAAAAGTTAAAATAAAAAGAGTACTTAAAATGAGAAGGATGAGAAGACATCTTGGCTCTTCATCTCTTAAATCCAATGGATGATATTTTATATATACATAGTAACCCTTTTTTAACTCATAGTGACCAAATAATATTTTTCACTTATAATATGACTCTTTTTATTATTATAGTAACCCTTTCTTTTACGTGAAATATTTAGCGTTGGATCTTACCATTTTAATGGCCAAGATCTCTTCTTATTTTAAGCACTCTTCTCATTGGATCCCTCCCCTATATATATATATATATATATATATATATATATATATATATATATATATATATATATATATATATATATATATATATATATATATATATATATATATATATATATACACACACATACTATGTACATCTTATTCTCCTCGAGTGTCATTATGAAAGTACCTAATACTGAGATACTATAATCTTTATGTTTAATTGAAAGTTTAAGCCTTAATGAAATTCAAATCCCTATATACAACTAGGATCTCTTTTTAAATATACAACCATTCATGTCAATTACCACCGCCTATCAAACAGGGGCAAAAGAACTAAACAATATGTTATTTTAAGAATTATAATATAATTCTTAGAAAACATTAACAAGAACACAATTAATATCAAAGACAAACTTGCTTAAGGGCTAATGGAGACATATGTAGTACTCCGTATAATGTTAGTACCTTGGTTAAGGCTAAAAACACTAATTAATCACTCAAACCAACTTCACCAAAACAAATCTTCTTATACGTATAAAACCCAAAACCCATAAATCTTTTTAATGCACTTAATCAAGACTTTGCCTAAATAAGATTTTATTGGATAACCGACCATAGGGACCCTTAAACTTGTGGATATTAAACAAAGTGATCACTTAATTTAGACTTGTATGCATAGTACTTAACTTGGCAACCAATTAAATTAGGGTGTGTTTTATCTTATACTTTGCATGTTTTCCTAGGAACTAAAACTTAGTTCTTCTCTATCTTAAAGTGAATTTTAAGCATATTTTTCTTAAGTTGAACTAGATTGCTCATTTTGGAACCTCTCACGGTTCAAAGACCATTAACGTGAGTCTTTTTTGGGATTCAAACCTGATTGGGTGTCCAAACCACCCTTAAGAGTTTGGTGGTGACTCCTTGACCCTAAGCATTTTTACAAAGTCGCATAGCCGATCCCTAGTGACACGCAAAATATGTAGGGCACTAGTGGGGAAAAGTCCCTTTATTTCTCTTCCCCGAGAAAGGAAGGTTGGATTGTGAAAAACTAGGCTCCTTAGTGGGTGACTCACTCATTGAATCATCTCTTCGAAATCTAGTTGGGTTCGCCAACCTGTTAAAAGTCTTAAAAATGCCCTTACATAAACTAACTTTTAAAATAACATTTAAGTTATATAAAGAGATTAACTAAGGGTATTAAGAGAAGTATAATTATAAAGGATGAGTAACTACCAATGAAAAAGGGGAGTGAAAGTCTCATGAAATTTTTTATCTAAGAGGGGAGTGAAAGTTCCAACAAGTATGGCTCTATAAGGGAAAGGGGAAAAAGGCTTCTGTTGAAGAAGCTGAGTGAATCTTTTGTAAGAAAATCGTAAATTAGAATCAATGTTTACATGAAGTGAACAATTTTGTCATGAAAAGGGGAGAAAAGTTTGAGAGACCAAGAATCCTATCTTACAAGCAATATGAGGGAGACGACAACCCCATTTTTGTGAATTATTAATGAAAGTTATGAAAAGCTTAAGAAAAGTTAATTCTTTAGTATTTTCATTGCTATTTTTTTCTACTTGCTTCATCTTTTAAAGATTGTGTTTGTTACTGAACGCTTATTGATTTTTTTTTAAATGGCGGTATAAGACACAATGTTATTATGTTTTGAGTTTAGGACAAAGTCATTTCTTATGAGTTATGTAATATTATTTTAGGAAAGTTCCACTAAAAAGTACACTAGTGGAAAAAATGCCAAATACTACTACATATATGCTCCGGTTCTTTATACAACCGGAGTATATGTTTATGAATTATTTTAGAGTAATTTTTTTGGGTGTAATTGTAGTCTTTATGCTCCGGTTTAATGGGACCGGAGTATATACCATGTTTAAGCTCCGGTTTAAAGGAATCGGAGCATATATGTTTGTATTGCTTTGCTGCTTCATATACCGCACGCCCTAATTTAATTTGCAGCCTCCTCCTCATCCCTAACCTTCAACGTACACAGCACCTCCCCCTAAACCTCCATTTTCACTCACCCAAAATCGCAAATTACAAACTTTGTTGTCCCTAAACTGAAACCAAATCTCCCCTTCATCACTCGTCTCTCCCAATATCTTCGGTTGGTAATTAACAATTGCAAGCGTGAAGGGCAAAATTTCTGTGAATATTTTTGATTGAAAGGTATGTACCCGGCCAATTGCATTCGTGTATTGAAAAATTTCTTGGAAGTTTAATGGCATTGTTTCAGTGTTTATTTTAGTTTTGCATTTTATGGAACAATATTTGCATGCGTGAATCGATATGGAATTGTATTTGGTTAACAACAACACTACGAATATATATGATATACTCTAACTTCGGTTCAAAACGGAGCATAAGATCATTTTGAATATGCTCCGGTTATATCTACTTCGGGTCAAAACCAGATCATAAAGCCCTTAAAAAACCGGAGTATATAAGGTTTTTTCCACTAGTGGTAGTTTCAGGTTGAAGAATTGTATGCTCATCTTTCGCTAATTTTGTTCTTAAAGAAACAATTGTCTAAAATTGTAGGAATCTCTAGGATGAGCCGTTGAATTGCAATGTTCTTGTTTAAGATTCCAAGCTTCCGCGTAAGTGAATAATTAATGTACTTTCAGAATTTTCTTGTTAAGTTAAGTGGAGATTTGTTTAAGCTATTCAAGAGAAATTGTAGAGAGTTGTGGGCCATATGTTTGTAATCTAATATAAGTTTATTTATTTCTCTTTACAATTTGAGTTAATTGTGTTCTATTCGATGATTCAAGTTATTTATGAATAGCTAAAAAGTGTGAGTTGTTACATATCCATTAAGTAACAAGAGAGAAGAGTGATTGTTTATACCTAAAATAATAAATTAAAGAGAAGAATACTTAATAGAATTGAAGAAAGGATTTATGATCTCACACATAATGTTGTATGTGGTATAATTATAAACACAAAATCATGTCTCCCCATCTATGAACCCTAGATGAAAAAGTGACAAATGAATGCGATATCGAGTGGACCAAACCCACAGCAAACTCGAAATGCTCAAACTTAAAGCCCTAAACATAAAAAGGCCCAAAATACAAAGCTCTAAACATGAAATTGCCCAAACGTGTAATACTATGTATTTTTTTAGAAATTATAAATATTACTTATAATATCTAAAAAGTATATGTTTAGAAAAAATACAACATTTTTATTTTTTAAAAGATTAAAAAGAATTTAAATATTTTTTTGATTTAAAAAGGATTATATCTTTTCCTTCTAAAGAACAATTGATCATCAATCTAAAAGTTATTTGTCTAGAACTCTTCTAAACATATCTTGTATAAATAACCTACTGCTCTCAACTTTATAAGTTTACAAAAGATATGTACATTTAACTGTTTTGTAGTTTTTATTTTTCAAAAGCTTGTACTTAATTTATTTTATTTATTAATTAAAAAAATATATATAAACCTTAATCATAATTATTTTTGTCATTTACTTCTCAACATGTAAAAATAACTTTACAAGTATTTAACTAAATCCATAATTTATTATATTTTCTGGTTGTATTGATAAATTTCTATATTTGTTGTATGAACTTTAAGAGACTTTTTATACCCTAAACTATGAAACTTTGAGATTTTAAATTATGAGATTTTTTCTAGTATTGAAATATGATTTTAACCATAATTTATTAAAATATTATAGTATGTTGGAGGAAATTTAAAATAAGTTTAGCTGCAGTATATTTATTAAATAGAGGATTAATTGAATTTCCTTTATTCTTTAGGACAAGAGTACTACTTAATCGATTTCTGCTAATGTATGGGATTGTTTATTGACACTCATTTTTTCTGATTCGGCCGTTCGAACTATTATTTATCATTTATAGACGTTGATAAGATCCTTCCATTTATATTTAGAAGCACCTTAGGATGGCATAACCTTAAAGTTAAGGGCAAGGTTCAAATGAGGAAAGGCTTACGGTGGAAACCTAGGCACCCAGAGACGAGGAAGGGTGTATTAATTGACGAAATGCTTCAGAGAGCTGAAAATAAACCGAGATCCGGAGATTCCCGAATAGGTGAACCTTTTGAACTTCTGCTGAATCCATGGGCAAGCAAGAGACAACCTGGCAAACTGAAACATCTTAGTAGCCAGAGGAAAAGAAAGCAAAAGAGATTCCCATAGTAGAGGCGAGCGAAATGGGATCAACCTAAACCGTGAAAACGAGGTTGTGGGAGAGCAATACAAGCATCGTGCTGCTAGGAGAATTAGTAGAGTGCGGTACCCTAGATGGTGAAATACATGTTTATGTAGTATCATGCCTAATATTAGTATTGCTTCTTAAGCAATGTTGAATGCTTGTTCGTGGACATGTTTTGAATGAAGTAATATATTTGTATGAGTTAAATATATAAGTATGAAAGGAAAATTAATGCATGTTCTAAGCCTATTGCAATGTTGCATGAATTATTTCTATAATAGAAATTCTTGTCAAGTAGTAGCAAGTTAAACTTCATTTATGTCACAAGTCTTAAAATAAATTACAGGAAAAGAAAATTATGTCTTTTATGATATATTTTATTAGTTAAGCATATTAATAATATTATTTAGCAAAGTAGGAAGTGAGAAAAGAAAATGTCATGAATTTATTCCATGAATAAGCAAAGATAGAAATAGGAATCAATATGATGAGCATGTTTTTGTTGTGTTTATTTGAGTATGATTTTGAGTCCTTTAAAAGCACTTATCACTTAAAATGAAAGAGGTTATGTAATAAAAATTGAGAGTTAAATTCACCTTGAGTGTTGAATAATAGGCAGGCACTTAATGGTAGCTCAAGGCTCTATTCACGTGACATGATGATGTTACATTTCCTTCTAATAGCATTGGGGTCACATAACTTCTATAATAGTGAAATAGGGATAATAGTAATAGACTCGAACTTTGTATCGTTCCTTACTAATCTTCTATGGACTAACCAACAACCTTGTTCATTGCTTAAATATTAATTATAGTAGTTTAAGTAAAGGAAATCTAAATTTCTAGTTATATTTTTGTGTTCTTATTAGTAAATTTGAAGCATGAATTATATGTTTGGTTTTACATGTGACAAACTATGTATTTTGGATTGATACATGTTAAGTTCAGGTTGTATTCTTAACATTTATGTACTAATCTTTATTGATTTTATATACTTTCTTGTTGGTTATGAATTATTTCTTAACTGATCCTGTGATAACCCAATTTCACAATTATATTGTGGGTGGGCAATCATAACTAAGGTTTAAGGTTTGCGGTATTTGCAAGTTTAGAGGTGTCATTCACATGGGAGATTTGAGTGGAGAGTTTCTTTACTTTATTACATTTTATTTACCTTTGTTAATCTAAAATTGTTTGGTTTTAGATTTTGTTGTGTTGGATGTAAAGATAATATTTTGAGGACTTTTCTATTATATTCTTATGGACTTTGAAAGAACTTTGAGTGCTTTAAATAAAGTTTTATAATAGTAGTAGTTAGTTTTTTACTGCAAAACTCTAACAAGCCAATCAATCCGCTTTCACGGGAAATGATGTTCTTATAATTGTCTTTATTTGGTTTATTTATGCGAAAGTGATTTATAAAAGTATATAGAATAATGAAGGTTTACAAAACATGACCCTACTACCCAAACCTCTCGAAGTATTATTATGAAACTAATTGTTCCACACTAAAAAGACGAGTGTTCGACACTCCAAGGCTTCATTGTCCAATGCAAGCTTTGAGTGTTAGACACTTCGATCTTCAATGTTCCACAATTAGTCCTAGTATCGAATAGTGAGTTTTTCAGCGTCCATCATTTTTACGCTTGGCCAAATTTAAGCTCATCTTACCTTTAAAAAGATGTATTTATGAGCACCACGCTTTGAGTTGAGCATCTTTCATTATAATATGATGGCCTTTAGTGTTTGACAATGAGCCTATAATTTGACACTTAAAGCTAAGGTTTGACACTTAGCCTAGTGTTGAACGCTCCTTCTAGCATTTGACGCTCGATCCTAGTTCATTGTGCTTTATTATTACCCCTATTTTTTATTAGCAAGGGACCTTTTTCTCAAAAAATTTCCAAGACTTCCTTCACCTTTCTTAACAATAATACTCTTAAAGTCTCTCCTTAATTTACTCTTACTAGGATTTCTTAAGGTTATAAGCCTTCCAATTTAAAGGATTGCTAACATCCCCTCTACTCGATCAAGAGCCTAACAAGACAATATCCTCTATGATAAGCAAACTGATGATCCTAACAGATTTATCTTTCTATTCTGTCTTCTTTTACTCTTTAATCATTAGTGACTCAAGTGGTTGTAACTTTATGTTTATTAGTCAATGATTTATAGATGACTATTCATCTTTAATACTTAACCTATTTTTCTTCTTCTTTTTGGGTTCATGATCTCATCGAGTAGCATCAAACTTCATGGCCATCTTATGATCAACTCATGCATTTTTATTTCTTGTCTTTGTTTATTTAAGTCAAACATGTGATGAAGGAAGAGTAACTTATCTTCATCATTAGACTCGAACATTGAACATCAAATTGAAGTAATCATCCAACTAAGATGCATTATCTCCTCTAAAGCTTACAATCAATCTATCCCTCTCCCTTCATTTTTTTATTCCTTATTTTTTTTATTTTAAACCCATGATGTGATATGGAGAATAACTTCTCATTCACTAGATTTTACTAAGTCACATGACATATTTTTGGAAGGTCGTTATTCTTGAATGATCTATTTTAGTCTTCAAAAGCCCATTTATTTTTCTCTTTCATGTTATAAATCATTCTTTGATATTCTTCTCCACTCTCCCCATTTTATTTTTCTTTTAAAGCATGCATATTAAAGGGGACATCCTTATTCTCACTCAAACTCTTTCTCATTTTCTCCTTTTGGCTCATTAATTTCTCTTTCCTTCATCTAATTTTCACTGTCTTCATCATACTTTTGCTTCAATTTTCTAACATTTAAAGGAACCATCTCCCATCCCCTTTATTTTTCTCTCTCCTACTTATATACATAAGCCATCATATATTATCATTCATGTCATCATATCTAATAATTAACTTTTATTTAATTATTAAGAGGTAAATAGTATTTACCTTATAAATATGCAAGTTATTAATTGTAAAATACATTATTTATTAACAAAAAAATCACGCGATAAGATATTAAAAAAATTGTTAAGCAAGATATTACTCATTTTGCTCTCTTTTTTCTTCCCATTAGTTTTTTGTGCAAATATCAAACTTAAAATATAAGTATCTTCAATTGTGCATTTGTAAAAATTTTAAAAAACTAATACTTGGAAAATAAACATTGAGAAAAATCTATCAAGATTCCAAATGGATATCTTTTTCATCTAAATTGGGCAGAATTCATAGTCAAAGTTTGATTCTAAATCTATAATATTCCAAATGGGAAAAAAAAAGAATGGAGAGAGCTAAAATGAGAAATTTAGGATGCATAAATTTAAAAATGATAGTACATAAAACTTTAAAAAATCAAGTACATGAAGATTTAAATTGATAAAAACATAAAATTAGTGCTTATGAACTTTTGCCACAAGTGGTCAACCAAATCGTTCTTCAAAGATATATTTTCCAATTGTTCCTGGCAAACTCATGTGGATCTATAATTTTCATAAGTATAATGCTCTTCTTTCATAATCATATTGTTGATAATAATACATGCCATCATGATCTACCACAAACATCAACACACTCAATGCCAAACCAAGTCTTTGATTAGTTGCAAACCAAGCTTAAAGTACACCAAATGCTCGTTCTACATCTTTTTTAGAGCTCTTTTTTAATTGAGTGAATAACCTTTTTTTATAGGGTACTAGAGCAGTTATAGCTTCGATAAAGGTTGCCCATTTTGCATAAATCTTGTTCATGAGAGAATATTGCCAAAAACTTTTGTTTATAGTAGAGTATCTCAATTCACATTAATATGCACATGAGGAGCTTGACCATTTAGACTATAGTTAAAAAATAAGAGAATGCTAGAGTACGTATATGTTATTGTATGATCCTGACGTCCTACAAGAAGCATGCTAAATTCATGAATTCATAGAAGCAATAGATACTAAGATTATTGTCGATGTTCTAGATCTTCCTTGATACATCATTTCTAACTAGTGGGACAAATTTTCCATTCCTAATGCATGCAAGTGATGCTCCCAATCATATATGGAAACACTCTACCTATCCCTTTTTTAAAGAGACGTTAGAGATCTTTAAGTGTTTTCATCTAAAGGTATTCAATAGATAATGGAGCTATCACATGTAAGACATGTGTAAGACACTCTTTTGACATTGTAGCATCAAGTTTTACAAAAATTTGCACATTCGTGTGCTAATATACTTATAGCCACTGTGTATTTTTTAAGAAATGTAGCACCTTGCTGCATACAACACCCTAATGCCACCACTTCCCTCCACACAGCCTTTCACCTCCATGGTAAAACACAACGACTTCCCCTCATAAAACCCCTTCAGCTCTTCGTTAATCTGTTTCCTTCCCTTAATAGGTGAGGCTTTTAGCTAAGTGCCCACCCATGGCCATGTGTAATAGACTCCTCCAAAATCATCACACAATCTTTCTCGCTGTGACCCATAACACCTCAAGCAAAGCAAAAGAAAGGTAAACGTTCGTATTATAAATTTACCTAATTGATCTTTCCTTCCTTCATTTTGATGTTTTAATGTCTTTGCAAAGGTTTCGTCACGTCTAGCATTACTTTTACTCGTCTTCTCTTCTCGATTGAAATCATGTCCTCCTCAATATCAAGTACCTCCCCCATGTTTTCCATGATTTCCTTTATGTTCTCATCTTTTCAGCACATAAAAGGTAGATTTTTGACTCTTACCTAGAAAGGCGAGAACATTAGCTCCACCTCTGTAGGTTGCTGTCTCCATCCAATGCTTTGAGAATTAGGAGTTTCTGCTCAAAACACCAGATTTTCCCCTCAAGAACCTTCTCAAGATCTCTCCAATTGAAGAATTGGAATGTGTATAAATTTATACCCAGGTTTTGGATCAAAACCTTACCCTTTAATCCCCATGATTGAGTTATTCTTTTCTTAAAAGCCTCCACGTTTACTCCACGATCCGTAAGCAATATGCCAACAAGAAGCAATGAAACCCTAGCTTCTTGATCATTCATATCCTCCACATCCTCCTCTCCTACCTCTATTGATAAGTGCACATACTTCTCAACAATCTCATCCGCCATCATGCCGACAAGAACCACCCGGAAGCCAGCGGTAGCAAACCCTAACTAATTAGGTAGGTATCCTCCCTCACAAGGTAAGGCACCTTCTCTCTCAAGGGAGTAATTGGATTTGAAATTTACTCTCTGGGAAATTGTAGGATTGATGTTTGGATCCTCGCATATGACTTTTATTCTCCCAATCAAAATAAAATCATAAATCATTTATTACAAGAATTAACAAAACGAAATAAATACTTCATATATATGACTATGTCATATGATTCTCCTTATATTACTTCACATGAATCACATAAAACAAATAACTAGTCCACTAAACATCCAACATTCTACACACTCAATCTCTTCCATGTTAATGTTACCATAAATTGATATTAAACACCTCAACAGTTGAATAAAACATGTTTGTTCCATTTTTTCTCGCTGAGTCTTTTAATTAACTTACATTAATTTATATATACAATCATGGTATTTGAAAGCTGCCTTGCCTCCTAAGGATGAATCCAATAATTAAGGCAATGTTCCTTAAAGTTTTGTGTTCTTAATATTCTTCAAAATGCGTCAATTGACAATTCTTTTGAAATTATACTTCAGATTCTTCAAAATTTGCCAATTGTTATTGATTTTTTTCTATATTGAAATGATCTAGGAAGTAATTTTGGATAAAAATGCGCTATATTTTAGCAAAATTGCAGAAAAAGGAGATTTCTAGCAAGAAGGGAAAAAAACTATTTTAAGAAATAAAATTTGGCTATGATTTGGAAAGGCAGTTTGCAAATAAGAAATCATTATGGAAGAGTGATTAAGAAAAGTTTGAGGAGATGTGCAACACACAAGCCTAAAAGAAAACAAAATAATGATTTTATCATAGAAAATTGGAAATATATAAAAAAAAGTTAATATTATATATTAATAATGTCAATGAATTTGAACTTTTGATCTAATATTACTTCACACTATGTTATTTAGGGATTGCAAAAGAATTTTAGTAAGAAAATCGTCTATGAGTTGGTCATATTTATTATTTAGTTATGACATGGCAATCATATATAAGTAAGATACAAATTAGTAAAGTAAGAATATTCTTTCCTACTTCTGTTTATTCCCTTATTATATAATATTTAAATGAAAAAGATTTTCCAAAGTATTTTATTTAAATATAAGTATCGTTCCTTTAACTTGGCTATTAGTCTAACTGTCCAATTTCTAATGTTTTTAAATTGTATTTAAATATTTATTAGTTGTATTTTTTCTTGGACCTCACTCTTACTTACATATTGGTAGCTAATTTTTAAAAATTCAAAAAAATTTAAAATATCGATCATACTCTTGAAAAGTTCTATAAATATATATTTAGTTAGATTCAAATTTATAGCATCAGTTGGTTGAATCGCTTGGTATTTACTTTACCTAGTCCTAAAGCTGTCAGAATTACACCCGACCCGATAAGTTACCCAAAACCGATCCGGACCCGACCTAATTATGACCCAAAAAGTGAGACCCGAAAACTAACCCAACTTGACCTAAAGTTAACCCGAAACCGATTTGACCCGATATTCAAAGACCCGAACCCGATCCGTGTCCGACCTGTTAGGGACCTGACCCGTTAGGGACCCTACCCGTTACAGACCCGACCCGACCCGACCCGAAAAGAATCTGAAACCGATTGAAACCGACACATAACCGATATTACCCAATTTATAACAATTCGTTACCCGAATTCACTAGATGTGTTAATAATTTGAATATATGTTAATATGATCTAATCTTAACAGACTCATTTTTACCTAATATCTAATAACTTTGAAACCAAACATTTTTATTAATTTAATTATTTAATAAGTATATTTATGAAAATAAATTTTTTTAAAGATTTACCAAATATTCAAATAAAAGCAAAACCATCATGTCTATGCCTATGAAAAGTGAGAATAGATCCTTCCAATTTGGGGTTTCATTGTTTCATAAATCTCATTGACGTTCTTGTTTTTCCAAAATGACAATCATTTTCTTACAACCTACTCTTTAAATAACATTAAATAAAAAACTAAAATATAGTATTTATAGAATTCCGCTATAACCCATATAGGAACCGATTCGATTTTACCAGAACCGACCTTGACCCGAATCCGAAATAATCCACTATAACCCGTTCAGGAACCTACCCGATTGTACCCGAACAGACCTTGAACTGAGCCGAATACAACCCAAATTGACATTGACCCGAACCGAATACAACCCGACCCGAACCCGACCAAGCAAATAATCAATTTAACCCGAACCCGAACCGACCCGATAGGAAAAATTGACCTGATAAGAACCAACCCGCGATGGGTCAACCCAAAACCGACCCGTCAACCCGATTTGACACCCTTACCTAGTCCATTACTTAAGCGACTTGAAGTTCGATATACTTGATTTGTAATTGTTGTAATATCTGTAAAGTTTCAATAAATTAAAATTTGTAATAATCCAATTAGTTTTATGTATGTAAGCCTTACTAGTTTTTTTTTATTTTTTTTTATTTTCTATTTAATAGGATTGAAGCCAATCTTAGGTTTAAGCTATCATATATTGGTCATTGGGTCATGAAAATAATTTCTCCTGATTTATATCACTAAGGATATCGATATGAAATGATGGTATTTTAAAAAAAAAAAATACTTGATTCAATTGTTATATATAGTAGTAAGATTTCAATATCTTATGGAGGTTATATTACTATTTATCAATATTCCCAACGGTGAGCAAGACCGTTATGATTCTCTCAATTTTGATGTGGTAATGGTCTTCAGGATGTTGAAATCCACCCTTCATGGATTCTGCATTAGCTCGCTCTAGTGTTAGGAGTTAATCTATGTTCTTGCCTCTGTCAACAGGAAAAAAACGGCACCGTTTTGTGGAAGAGAAAAACTAACTTCACACAACAAAATACGTTGGTATATTTCGATCCAAAGACGTCAGAGTGCAAGTGTACAATTACGAAGAAATTCTTTAAGATACACAAATTAAAAAACGCGCCAGGTAGGGGTCGAACCTACGACCTTCTGCTTAGGAAACAGACGCTCTATCCACTGAGCTACAGGCGCTCTATTGTAAGAGTGATGAAAGTTTAAATCAGAACAAATCGACACATCCAAAATTCCCGCTGAAAATTTAAACTCCTCCAACTCCTTGAAAAGTCGAAACCCAGAATTTAAATATTTATTTTTGTCCTACATTTTTTTGGGGGTTGTAATGAAGTTCTTTTCATTTTTTTGGGATTTCCTGGGTGTTTTTATTGAGAAATTAGGTATACCAAGAAATAGTAATTTTTTTACTTTAGATTGCGTGGGCTTTTGGTTAGGTAATGCAAAAGAATTTTTTTCATTTTTTTTAAGATAAAATTTTATTTTTTATGTGAAACTTTTTGTGTTTGATATGATCTAGAATATGAGCAAGTATGCATATCACGTGATGGGAATGGAAGGAAGTGAAGAATACGAGATAACGGCCTTAGTAGAGTTGTAAAGTGAAGTTCTAGAATAAGAATAATTATATAACAAATTCCCTGAAAAGTAGCGAGGTTGTTATGGTTATGATATGTAATTAATTGAATCTGACTATTATATAAAGTCAAAGGGACTGAGCTGACATGTAGAAAATGGAGGTTAATTTGAAAAGCTTGATTGAATCTCAAAATAGAGAGCTAGTTGAATCTTATACAATCAGTAATGAGAATATTGATAAAAGTACGAAATCAATAGCAGACCTGAATGATTTGGTCATAGGGTTATCAATGCAAGTGACTAAGTTTGATAGAACAGGGGAATGAAAAAGCACAGGGAGTTGGATGGATGGATAGATGTGAGAACAGTGCTAGACAATTTTACTCTACTAGCTTGACTAAGATAGCGTTTCCTAGGTTCAATGGAGAGTACTTGAAATCTTGGTTGTACAAATGCAATCATTTTTTTGATTTAGATGATGTCATAGATGAGCAGAAGATTAAGCTAACAGCCCTTCACCTTGAAGGGAAGGCCTTACTTTGGCACCAGACATATGCTAATGATAAAACCCCCTACACTTGGCCATGTTATGTGCTAGATATAACCGATAGATTTGGAAATATTTATGATGATCCCATTGCTGAGTTAAAAATAGGAGATATTCAAGGGTACCATGATGCCTTTGATGAGATTGCTAGCAAGTTGAGTATGCCCCCCTTAAAAAAAACCTTTCCTCCACTTTTAACTATACCCAAATAACATCAAAATACAGCCTACCTCACCCTAAACCCCCCACCAGAACAACCCCAGAAACCTCTATAATTAAAGGACCCTTACATTAGCAGAAATGAATGAGAAGAGATATAAGGGGATCTACTTTTGGTGTGATGAAAAATTTGAACCGGGTCGTAATTGTGGGGGGGAGAAGACCTAGGCTATTTCATATTAAAGCAGAGGAAGAAGGGAAAGAGACTCATCAAGAGGGTGAAGAGAACAATGTAGATGATTCCATTTGTGCCCAAATATCCTTACAAGCGTAAGATGGACACTGTATGTTCCATACTCTGAGAATGAGAGGATTAGTAGGGAAAAAAAACCTTACACATACTCTTTGACACAAGGAGTACTCATAATTTTATCGATGCTTCCACAGCATTGAAGTTGAGAAGTTAGGTGGAGGGAGTATCTCCTATGCGAGTAAAGGTTGAGGATGGTGAACAGTTGAGGTATGATAAGGTTATTAGAGACTTTGAGTGGAAGATACAGGGTTACACCATCAAGGAAGATTTCTTGTTGCTTCCATTGAGTGGCAGTGATATGGTGTTAAGGGTGCAATGGTTCACTACCTTATGCCCAATTCGATGGGATTTTAAAAACCTCACCATGGAATTCAAATTGAGCTCTCAAAAAGTCAAGCTCAGAGGAGCTACTACTAAGAAGCTCAGAGGAATTCACTCCCAGCAGATGGTGAAGGTGATAAGCAATTATGGAGAGTTGTCAATGGTCCAGGTCATTCCCAAGGAAGAACAACTTCAAATCCAGCACATAGAAGCTTAGTGAGAAAGGCCATATCCTTAAGCGCTATAGAGGTTGTTGGATGATTATGATGTAGTCTTTGATGCACCTTAGGGGCTTCCTCTTAACGAAGGAAGATTTGACCATAAGATTCCTTTGAAGGAAGGGACATATGCTATAAATATGCGCCCTTATAGATATCTTTCAAGCCAGAAAATAGTGATCAAGGAGTTGGTTCAAGAGCTCTATGATTAAGGCATAATTAGGGATAGCAATAGCCCATTTTCTACTCCTGCGGTTTTGGTGAAAAAGAAGGATGGCCACTGGAGGATGTGCGTGGATTATAGGTCTCTCAACAAAGCTACTATCAAGGATAAATTCTCCATCCCTGTCATTGAGGAGCTGCTTGATGAGCTACAAGGTACTTCCTATTTTTCTAAGATAGATCTCAAATTTGGTTACCATTAGATTAGAATGAATGAGCAAGAAATTCATAAAAAAGCTTTTAAAACACACTTTGGCCACTTTGAATACCTAGACATGCCTTTTAGCTTAACTAATGCACCTTCCACTTTTCAAGGTCTTATGAATTTTGTATTTAAAGATTATCTAAGGAAGTTTGTATGGTCTTTTTTAATGATATACTGATATATAGTTCTACCTAGGAAAGGCATCTAGAACATATTCAATTGGTTCTAGATGTTATGAAAAGAAACACGTTGCATGGTAGCTTAAAAAAATGTGTTTTTGGGTTTACTGAAATAGTCTATTTGGGGCATGTCATATCCGCTGAGGGTGTGAAGACTAAACCATAGAAGATTTAAGCTGTTCTTAACTAGCCTATTCCTAAGAACCTCAAGCAATTAAGAGGATTCTTAGGACTTACTAGCTATTATCAAAGGTTTGTGTAGGACTATGGAAAAATATGCAGGCCATCGACAAAAAAGGAAGCTTTTCATTAGAATGATGAGGCAACTGCAGATTTGAAGAAATAAAAAGAGCCATGACCACACCCCCTGTGTTATCTCTACCTGACTTTGGGAAACACTTTAAATTACGATAGATGCATCTAGCAAGGGGATTGGTGCGGTTTTGATGCAGGGTGGACATCCCATTGCTTGTGTTAGTAAGGCATTATTTGAAAGAAACTCCAATTTGTCATCCTATAAGAGGGAGCTATTGGCTATCATTTCTGCTGTTCAGAAATGGCAACTTACCTTGTACTAATGCCTTTCATCATTCGAACAGATCATCATAGTCTAGAATACTTACTAGAACTTAAGATAGTGACACCATTTCAACAGAAATGGTTGTCTAAATTGGCGAGCTTGGACTATGTAATTGAATACAAGAAAGGAAGAGAGAATAGGGTGGCTAATGCTCTATCAAGGATATCAGAACAATAGGTTATGCAAATGTTGGTCACTTCCATACACTCCTCTCTATTGGAAGAAATTGAGAAATCTTGGGAGGAAGATTCTAACATGCAGAAGTTGATTAAGGAATTGCAAGAGAGGCTATAATACCTAGAAAGATCAACAACTTAGGAGGAAGGGGAGATTAGTTATTGGGGATAGCAGAACCTTGAACGATAAGATACTGGTTTGGATGCATGAATCAACCATAGGGGGCCATTCGGGAATAGGGGCTACTCTAAGAATTGAGGTCTTGTTTTACTGGCTAAGTATGAAGAAAGATGTGACGATGCACATTAAGAGCTGTAACATATGTAAAAGGAGTAAATATGACTCTAGTGCCTCTTCTAATTCCATTTCTAGATAAAGTGTGGGAGGCATTGGCTATGGATTTCATAAAGGGTTTACCCAATTCCCATGCCAAACAAATGATTTTGGTGGTAATCAGCAGGTTGAGTAAATACACTCACTTTATTTCTTTATAACACCCCTTCACAACTATCAAGGTAGCTCAAGCATACATAGACTATGTCTATAAGCTACATGGATTTCCTAAGTCCGTCGTTTCAGATAGGGATAAATTTTTCCTTGGTGAATTCAGGAATAAACTGATGTCTACTTTAGGCATTCATCACAAACTTTTGACAGCTTATCACCCTCAGACATATGGTCAGTCTAAAGTCCTTAATACGTGCCTTGAAGCCTAACTTAGGTGCATCTGTGGTGATACTCCTCAAGACTGGGGAAAATGGCTACCCTTAACTAAGTATTGGTATAACACCAACTTCCATACTGCAATACAGATGACTCCATTTGAGGTTGTATATGGATAACCGCCCCCTCTTCATATTCCATACTTATCTGGCTCTAGTAAGGTAGATATTGTAGACGGAAGCATGCAATAGAGAGAGAACACTTTGCTCATAATTAAGAAACATTTGAGCACTGCCAAGAATCGAATGAAACAACTTGTTGATAGACACATAAGTGATAGGAATTTTGAAGAAGGAAGTTGGGTCTATCTCAAGCTCCAACCATATAGGCAGCAATCCCTGGATTAGAGGCATAACTAGAAACTTGCCATGAGATACTTTGGTTCGTATCAGATGGAGTTTATGATCTTGAGTAGGAGTTCAATATTTGATGGCTCAATAGTCCTCATTTTGTAATGGGTCTAATCCCAATGGATCTTGAACCAATGGGATTAGATAATTCAACTGATTTTCCCTTTATCTCCATAGTACATGTTGTCGTTAATCATCCTTCATAGTTATCGTCAAATCCATGTTTTTACACCTTTCATTTCTCTGGTGAAGCTGAAGCAGTATGGCTAACTCACTGAACAGCCCCTCAGGACTGTTGTGTGGATTATGAAGATCACTCCTGTGTATAGTTTGCATGTACGGGCTCCAGATCTTTTATTCATCCTCCTAGAAAACTTATAACCAATCTAACTTCTATGTGAAATTAGCATTGATATAAAGTTATTACGCTAGATGTTAAGAAGGGAATACCAGTCAGTCCACAGATGATCACCCGTGAGGGTTGCAATGCTATTTACTAAAATTTATCTTAAACTTTCTTAATTGTATTAAAATGAAAGGATGTCGGTGTCCCAAGATACAATTCAAGATTGACTTGATTGTTTGAATTGCTGTATTATGTTAACTTGACATTGCAGGGACTAAAGGCGATCGTATGTCCTGGTGCTAATGCGTATGAAGCGAGCCTTATGTGAGAGTTTGAGACTAGCCAATGGATTAATATCTTACAGAATGTTGTAGGACACATGTCATGTTGGAGCAAAGTTGTGGACGTGTTTGAGATTGGAAACATACGAGTAATTTGCATGTACATGTCGAATAATCTTAAACTTAATTGATGACTTGAGCTGGCTAGTTTCTCATTTATCGTTGTCACAGATTTGAAGCTAGTAAAATATACGCAGAAATTTCTATAGCTTCACCTTTCATTAAATTACGTCAAGTTGACTAGGCCTCTAGCTGTGACTGGAGTGAATAAATTGTTTTTTTTTTTTTTTTTTTACATTCAGTGAATAAATTGTTATTTCACATAAATCAATGTTATATCAACTTCTACTGTAAACGATTCCAGTACTTCATTTAGATTTAATATAGGGTGTAAAACGTTTTTCCTGTTTCTTCATTTTACATTGTTTGGTTTGGAATAAAATATAAGATGTAAAATTTGGAATGTAAATTCATTTTACACCCTATTAAAAATATTTTTTCTCAAAAACTAAGAGTAAAACAATTTTACATCCATTCACTCCAAAAAATATATCAACTAACAAATAACTCACGAATTACCAACTCATACATAGAGGTTGGAACGGGTCGTGTCGTGCCTATTATGGACCGTGCCAACTCGTGTATAGCCTCTTGTCTTGTCGTGTCATGTCTAATTGTGGTCATGCCGTGCTGTCATTCTACCTTTCCCTAAAACTCGGCCAATGGGCTAGCATGGCCTACGTGTTTGGCGTGTTGTGTCAAGCCACATGCTAGGCTAATTTTTTTAACAAAAAATAAAAATAAAGTATGCAATAGAATTGAAAAAAAATAATATTAGATAATATAAATTATATTATAAGAATATAATAATATTAAAAATAACAGTAATATTAATTGTATTAAATAATACTAAAAAATAGCGTTATTCGAGCCGTGCTTTGTGCCAAATTGGCATGTCTTTTGCGTCCTAGTGCCTAAATTTTTGTTGTTGTCCGCGGCCTGGCTGCGACCCATTCCATGAACAATGTATCGTGTCATACCACGGCTGTGCTTGTGTTCTACTATGCCAAAAGCATGTCTGCTCAGCTCGCATGCCGGCCCGGCCCATGCCCAGTTTACTCACGCATTCTTTATTTCTCATCTTCTCGATAACCCCTTTCTCTGTTCCACAATTTCTCTCTTAAACATTAAGGGAAAATTCATAATTTCTTTTCATCTTTTTCGAATATTATTAATTCAATACATTTTTTTTCGAATATTATGTCTTGATTATTAAATTATCAATCGATATCTTGAATTTAAACTAATTTTATCCATTTTAGTCAAAAATAAAAAAAACCCCTAAATTTCCTTTGATTTAATTGAATCATGAAAATTTTCTCATGTAATGTGAGCAATCAATAGTTTACATGAAATTAGAGTAAAAATTTTCTTTCTAATAGAATTTAAAATGTAAAAATACAAACTATTACATTACAACCAGTTAATTAGTATACTTATTTGTTTGATTTGTTTATTCATGCTGAACAAGATTTTTTAAGATTCTCTAGTTTTATAACGATATTTTGTATAATGTAATATGTTATTAAGAGATCAGAATAAATATATTTTAAATTTTATAAAATAATAATTGTTGTAGCATAACAAATTTAGCTAATGACAAACAATTAGAAAAAATAACGAAAAAAAAGAGTTACATAAACAACAAAAGAATATAATTAGAAAAGTTAATAGGTGCAATTAATTTTCAGTTCAACCAAGCAACTGAAAATGTTTAAAAAGTAAAATCATTTTTCATTCAACCAAATAAAGAAAAAGTTCCATGAAAATGAGCTTTCCACCATAAAAGGTTTTCCGTGGAAAATTACTTTTACTTGAAAACATTCTACACCCTACTAAACGGAGTTGTGACAACATACTGGAAATTCTGGAATCTATTTCGGACTCCAAAGAAAAAAGTCAAGTAAAAATGTGAAAAGAACGCAATGAAAATGGACAAACCAAGCAGATTTGGTATTGAAGAAAAAGCACTTCATTGCATGTATAATCAACTTAAACTACAGTCGCAGGTACTGTTCTCTTTACATGATCCCCGAAAAATAGGCATTCTATGCCCTTGCAATCAATCAACCATTATACAAGACCCATAATTCATGGCACTAACCCAAAAGGAGAGGAAAGAAAAAGAAAATGCATAACAATACTATAATCAATTTACAAGCCTTTCCAAAAATCTTATATACTTCTAATATTACATGGGACTCCATACGATAACAGCCTCTCCTAGGAGACAGAACTGACTTCGAACAGGAGATAGAGAACCATCAGAATAAGCTCAAACTATATTGTAAGCACCACAGGAACTGCCCTAATGAAAACACGCTTCCAATAGCCTGGTTGAAATGCATCCCTGACACAAAAATCTTCCACTCGAAAAATAGGCTAGAAACATGCCTCTAATGTATCTCCACTTGTGCTACAGTCCCCTTAGAGCTAATCATATAGACATACTAGCAAGAGGCATTAAAAGTGTTTTGCAGGTCTACGGCTAGCATATCAAATCAGTTATAAATTTTTACTGGCTTCTCATATGTGTGACGGTTCTGCACGCGGAAAAATACATAATCAATCACAGATCACTAGTATACCAACAAAGAAACTGACAAAAGCCTAATGAAAGAAAATGAATATCCAAGGTAATTCAACGGGAAAAAGAAATCAAGATATCAGTGTGAGACTTGGTTCTGTCTAAATGCCCACAGGTTAGTTTTACCTGATTTGCTGTGTAAGCCCTTTTTGGAGTGGTATCAGTATGTTCCAACCCCAAGTACTGCTCCCAGGCACCATAAACATCTCTCCTCTGTAACCATGAATAAAATACAACAGAAATATCAGAGGATATTCAAGCCAAAAAAATTAAATTATTTTGCTACAATAGCTATATTGGAAAAAGTATTATCTCAACATATAATAAAAACTACATCCTCATCACCAATGTACTAATGTACTGGAAATCTAACATCAAACATCCCCTCAAGACTGCATCAGAAGACGATGAATAAAAACTACACCAGGTGGTGAAATTGACAAACCTGGAAACGGCTGGACACAATGTCAGTATCCTGCAAATACTCTGGCCGACCCAGAGAACAAAATGCAAACTTCCACTGCAAATGTAATTCAATGGTTAAGCAAGAATGCAACAAGAATTAAAAACTGCAGAATCCAGCAGATTAACATTAAAATCTTTTCATTACATCCATACTTTAGACATTTACTCTGAGCCGTTGATCACTTCTATTGGGAGAAACTAAATCCCCAATATAAACGGCTAGGATCAAAACAAAATGAGTCTGATAAGAAACTGAAAAATAGTAACAAAATATAATACAATCTCTGGCAACCTTAGCAGGTGAGAGGAAGGTGGAACAACCATACCTTGGAAAATTCTTCATCAGGAACACGCAGCTTCTTCTGTATTCTCACTTTAATTTCAGCTACTGTTTCACCTTCATGAATTACCAAGAAAAAAGGTTCGCCAAAGTTCTGCAATTGCTGAGGCAAGAAATACGTGATTATCAGTACCCAGATTCACAAATTACTGATCAAACAGAAGAGCTAGTTAATTTAAAAGGTTGAATGGATTTAAGTATCTTTCGCAAAGAAAAATCTTTCCGTACCATCTGATTCTGTTGGGTGTCCTTGGTAAAATGGTAGACATGAATCAAACGATCATTGGGTTCAAGATTTTTTTCTTCTTCAGGAATCTGCAACCAACAAAGCACAAACGACAAACTGCATTAAGCCAATGTGATCGGTAAAAGGAGGCTTAAAATAGCAATTAGTGACGGATATGAAGCACTAAGTTCTCAACAAGAAAAGACTTGCCTCCTCTGCACGCAATGTCCAGTACTGATCATTTATATTTTCAATTTTTTCATTAGTGGGAAAAATCTGCAGCCACAAAGCAGAAGATTAGTTTGCTTTCACTAGATATCCACATCTGATAAACCAAAGTAATTGATGTTGGAGGTACAGCTAAATTAAAAAACAAAAATTCAGTAACCAATTGATAAGGCTCAAGTATTACAAATTCACAAGCCACTCCTCAAACCCACACCCTCGTGCTTTCAATAAATGATGGTGGGGTTAAAAGCAAGTACCTTGTAGATCTTATGGTAGAAAACTTCAAGTAATCTGAGTTCCGCATCAGTATGTGACAATTCCACCTGTTTTGGACAAATAAATGAAAACCTTAGAATTGTCTTGCAAAGAAGTTACATCACCTATTGTTTAAAAATTGTTCTGCCTCCTTTTTTGACACTCATCACATGCAAAGCAGCTTTAAGCAAAACAACTAAAAATCCTGACATAAACTCAGCTAGGTTTGGTGGAAGCAACTGGCAACTATTCATATTGGTCAATATTGTCTTACCTTCTAAAGTAACAGTCATTGCATACAAATTAATGTCATGCAAGAGATTTCAGTAAACCAACTCCAATCCCAGCATTGGTTCTAATTGGGGCTAGATTGGGAGGGGCACAATCTTAACCACAAAATTAAAGAAAAGGTTTACAAAAGAATCTCAAATAAATATATCAATTTCAAATGAGGTAAAATTAAGTATTAGAAGCAACTGGAAGATATCTAGGAAGGATAAAAGATAACTTATAATCGGAATCAGGTTCAGTTATCCAGCCTGTTTACTGGCAAGAATTTTATTGTTTGTCTCAAAGTAGATAGAAGCTCCGGTTAACATAGACAGCTCCAAAAATTTCTCGTTCTAAGTTAATTACATGATAAAGTACACAGTAAATACTTTTCACCATTAATCTGTAGACCACAAGATAAGGCACTGCTAAAAAGTAAAGGACATAGGCCAAGTAACAGTGAAGTAATACGAAACGATTGAAAATAAATTGGGGTTACTTTTGTTAAAGACAGCCATAACCCGATTTCTGCAATATTTTCAAATTACTTCAACTCCCACAATCAATATTCAACCTCCCCCTTCTCACCTAAAATTACTGATTGCTGGATTCTATGTAATAAGGGAAAAATTATCTTTTAAATCAACAGTAGCCACGTAAAACTGTTCATTTAACCCAAATCTCATGAAGGGGAATGATCATGAAGAGAAAATATTGCGGTACATGTTAGGGCTGCAGAAGTGAAATCCTGCAGGCATTACACTAAATATTGTATCCATGGTGCAGTATATTTACAAATTGGAAAATCCAAATTATGTCTACCTTGATTTGACTTACAATCCCACTTTTCCCACTTCTCCATTCCCCTAACCAATGCCTCTTGGTTGTTGGCATTAAATATATCCAAACAGCTGTTTAATCTCCTTAATCCCATTCCACCTCAACTACAAATCTTATTAAGCTTAATGTTGCATCCACAGTGATGATCATTTGTGAATTGGAAAATCCAAATTATGTCCCTCTTGACTTATTTTACAATCCCACTTTTCCCACCTCTCCATTCTCTGAACCAATCCCCCCTGATTATCGGCATTAAATAAATCCAAACAGTTGTAACATCACCTTAATACCAATCCCCATCAACTACAAATTGCTTCATTACATATTCCACCTTCTTCCTACAGCACTACACAACACACGAATATCTAACACATAGGTATCCAAGCTTTATCTTTCTCAAGTAACAAACCAACAGACCTGTGTACCAACAAAGCCCAATTAATTGTTCCTCTTCACCATTTAAGCATGGTACATTCACTAAATACAGAATTCAGCGCTATTCACTAGATTCTATTCATAATATTTGTCAATAGCTTACTTCTACTAAACGATAGATCCCAAATAGACCCTCCCACCGGATTGAATTTGGCTTGATACTTTTAACTTTTGGTTGGTGTAGTTGATGAATACAACTAGTCGGATGAATTGATGTGAATGCAAGAGCTAAGAGGTAAACTTTTAGAGACATCCTTGCTCGGACCGTGACAAAGGGACAGAAGAAATAGATATAACAAAGCTACTTGGATACTCTAACAAAGGTCCTTTCAAATCTTCACCTCACCATGGAACTAACAGGAAAGCCGCATTCACACAATATATTTCAAATGTTCTTCAACAGAGTATGAGAGAAACATCTTGGTCAATATCTCCATTCCTCTAGACAATAGGTCCAAAATACTAACACTTACAAACAGGTTTAATACTCTTACAAAATCTCACATATCTTGACCAAAATCTGCCTGATTACCAAACTCACACTCCAAATATCCCATCTTACTTCGTCGCAGCAAAGCCCTTAAATACCAAACTCCTGTCTCCATAATGATAACATATCATAATTACCTGCTCTAAAGAAGTCAAATCATTCTTAGACAATATGCTCCATGATACTTGATTGTGTATGAATTTTTCAACACTTCCGTAACCTTTGGCTAAGAGAAAAATTAAGAGACTCAAGCTTCTTAAAAACAAAATCTCTCAGGGCGAAGTAGATTTATAAAAAAATGTATAAATATGGAGTTGGAATAGCTAAAACTCATACCAACTCTCAGTTTTGTGTGAGAATATTCCAACTTCCAAACCCAAACCTAATCTCTAGTTTCAAAGGTCTAACTATCATCTTTTATGAAAACAGAAAATCACAAAAATACCCCAAAGCAATATCAAGCTGCATTCTGGAACAGAAGATAGCCTGTCAAGAACACTGACTTTACCATGAGTCACGACTTGGTATATTAGATAGAGGCAAGCTGGTATTACTTCTAGATTACCAAAAGCAAAATGATCATCAAAGGAAAAAGAAGTAACATTTGCAGATAGTAGATATTAAGCAGAAATTTCCTCAACATATCCACTAGACAAGAATAACATCACCAATAATGAATCTAATCGTTACTAAAGTAAAATTAAATCCTTAACGAATAAGAGTTCGGCTCAAAAGAAAATGAGAAAATCTAGCAGCTCAGACCTTGGTGAATTGAAATTTGATAAAAAAATAATGTAACATAATTACAGTGTCCGAATTTCAGAAAATTAAACAAGATGATTGATGATTCGTTTTTACCAGTATAGATAAGACCAGATAGTAGTCAGAGTTTATTACAGCAGCAGAATCCACCAAACAGCAATATTTTCCCACAATGTTTAACAAAGGTATTTCCCACAGTTCATACAGATACACTAACGTAACAGTTTGCCAGAAGGCAGAGGAGTATTTGATGATGCTGTCAAATACGACAATTCCATCATTTCCTAAGTATCAGATTCTACAAAAGAATCAAACAGCTTAATTCCCTGATAGCAAAGGGAGAAGTATGTGAATAATACTCTGTCCAGAGTAGGCGCTGAAATAAAAATGCCTATTTATGAGAGGAAGCTGTCATAGTGGACACATGTTGACTAGGATGTCAATTTCAGAGTTTTCCAAACAGTTCCTAGGAGGTATTGTGACAATATCTTTAAACTTGATCTATAAAATAATAAATATTTTTTACACACTACAAACAATATACTATTGAAGAAAAGTAATCATTCACTAACGAACACATGGTTATTATAAAAAGTGATTTTAAGTACTATATTAGTATATTACAATTCCTAAGCATTTCAAATTTCAAAACAAAACAAGGCTTCAATCCGACACAACTTCTGATTCAAATTTTTGATTACCACATCATGTTATTTTACTCTCAAATCCCATTTGACATGGTGACTCAGAGAAAGCAGAAAATAAAGGCAGATACTTGATGGGTTGATTATAACACAGCACTATACAAAAAACAAGTAAAAAATAAACCAAAAAGAAAACGGCAAAATGCACTCACCTTTGTCTTAAGCTCATCAATAACATCCCCCACAGTACTTTGCTTCGGTAATCTAATATTGTGAATTACCACCTATAAACCATTGAATTGGAAACAAAAATCAATATCAAATTGGAAATGGAATTAAATAAGATTGATCAGAAAACCCCTCTTAATCATGAAGTACCTCATCTTTTGTAGCATGATGAAAGGCTACTTTGAGATTTTTTAGTCCTTGTAATTCTGGTAGAGGAATGTCAAGTACTTCATAATACAAGACATCAGTAGCCTATCCAATAAAAATACAAGTAAAAGTTAAAGTAATACCTGACAAAAAAAGTATATCATAGAATATATATAATAATGACCTTTAGTAGAGCAATTGGACCCGCTATTGCAAGACCAGGCAATTAACCAAGACAATTAGGTATGGATTATTCATTTTTCCTAAATGCAATATCCATTACGGACCAATTATAGCACATCTTTGCCCATTGAATAAAAAGTCTATCTCATGTGATCATCCATAAAATTTCTCGTCTTACATTTCCTCCTATTTAGAGTTATATCTTCTTGTAAACTCATTTTCTCCATATCGTTAACTCTCTCCATCCATACTATTTTTGTCCGCCTCGTTGGCATCTCACATATTCAAATGCTCGTAACCGATTTCTCTGATCTTATCCTCATTATTCACTACTCCACCCTTTTTTCAACAATCCACATTTCTAATTTTGTCCCTTAAAATGTTTGAACAAATCCATCTTAATGCACCTAAACTCATCTTATTAACGTTCTCCTTAAAAGCTCAATATTCCAATACAATAATGCCGGTCTAATAGTCGTCCAATAGAATTTTACTTTTACCTTAAGGACACACTGCATTCATACAATGGTCTAGTGGAAGCTCTCCATTGGAGCCACACAAATCTTATTCTATGGGTGATAGCTTATGTGGTAGATCAAGTTAGCATAAACATAAACTGATTCTCCTTGACACATATCATTCTGTAAAGATTTTATTATAGGCTTTATAGCTTATTATAAAAATCAATCAATAATGACTTTGATACTATTTAAAAGAAGAGAAAAGAACAAGAGCTCCACATTCATACCAGTGGACTCCAACATTAGAAACAAACCAAGTTAAATTGAGACTTATTCACTGTTATCAAATAATAAATCTTTGACCCTCTTAAGAATTTCCTGTTATGGCAGGACAGCTAAGCCAACTTCCTTTCTCTCATACTTCAGTTTTCAACTATCATGGAAACCATCCATAATAAAACTTTAACTAGAGTAGGTGACCTCCATTCAGCTTAAACGCAACTATGAATCAGTTGCCACATCACATTAAAAGCAAGATACACCCAATTTTCCTTTAAAAGCAGTGCCATCCTCAGTAATTTAATTGCTACGAAGTTGCACTATGGATAAGAAACTAAAGATAAAATCCCCCAAAAAATCCTAGCAATTTACTCTCATCCTCCCAGATCTGAGTAAAACAAACTTCCACGTCAAACAAATGAGGGGAAAAAAGTGTCAAATAATCAGCAGTGCATGGGAAAGAGAGTTGCACAAGTAAAGTAGTGGACCACCAACCTAGTTTGATATTGGATCAATGAAGGTTCGCAATAATAAACTGATTTAAGGGAGATATGGATTGGACCACTGACATGAAATGGATCTGGCAGGCTTGGATATTGTCAAGATAATTTTACTTTACGTATGCCATTCACAAGTGCCCATATGTGTACAGGTTTACTAGAAGCATTAAAGTAGTTATTTGCAAGCTTGAGACAAGTGTTGCACATCAACGCTTGACAAATACCTGATTGTAATGAAGCAGCATGTCAGTCAAATGATCTACTCCTCTGTACTTGATAGGCTGTGGTTTAGGCTGCTGTGAGTAGCAATTATGAGATGTCAACCTAATCTTTGAAGGATCGTCAAGACCAAGTCTCTGAGCAACTCTTTCAACAACTTCATCATATGTATGTACTTTTGACCTTAATAATACAAAGAAAAGAGGTTAGATTACTGTCAAAGACAAGTAGAAACAGATAATCTTAGGAAAGACAAACTCACAATTCTAAAGAAAAATCATCATCTTTGGGTCTCTCCAGAGATCGAAAATGGACAACCTGGGAAGTTAAATCAATGAAGGATTAAGTTAAAAGGCATAAAGTGCTCCTTCCCATTTAAAAGGTAAAATTAAAATTTGCTATCACTATCACATCTACTACATAAGGCAACGCCGAAAACAAAATAAAGGTACAATGCTAGGATGCTGCTAACAAAAGTGAAGTGCATGCATTATCAAAAAAAATCAAGCATTCCCGATAAGAGATCATATCGCAAAGATAAAGTAATTCTAGAATGAATTTGTAGAATAGTCAAATGATTAACTTAATTAATAACACCTAAAAAAGTGCAGATAAAGATATGTAGGCAAATATGCAAAGGGATTAGGAATGACCAGAATAAGAGCTGAGAAACCAATCATACACACAGACACAAACACTTGCTCATTTGTACCCATACATGTATATAATATCATATCGATATCCCATTCCAGCAAAAGTCCTCTGTCTAAGCCAGGAAAGGGAAGTAAAAATTTAAAGAACACCTTACAGTAACATTGCTTATAAAATTCATAAAACTTTGAAAACTAACCAGGAGAAAGTTGCTTTTTTTTCCCATCCAAATCATATTTACCAAAACAAGTCTCTAAAACTTGAAAGCCCCATCTGCCTAAGCCCCAAACAAAGGTAGTGCTCCCTCTTTTTCTAAATTCCAGCACTAGCCTTATTTAGCTGTTTATAAATAATCACAATACATCCTAATATGGCAAGGTCATCGAATTATTTCATGTTTTCCTCTCACCATGAACCCCCGACTATAAAGGGAGGACCCATTCATTTAACTGAATACAAAGTTCACCCACTTGCCCAACTTTCACAAAATAATACAACTTTCTATGCCATTACCAGCTCTCCTTTATGAGCCATACTAAATGCAGCAATTGTTTAGGGGAGGAGAGTAAATAAACAATCAATTCCCACAAGACAACCCCATGATAAAGTGGCTCTTTACAGATGAATGAGTTCCATCCCAACTAAAAAGACTTCCATAACGGCACAACATCACAAAACTCACAACATACAATTCACCTTCTTGCTACCAAACCCTGCATGCAAGAAAAAGTAAGGGAAAAAAGCACGAATAAAGACAAAGAAGTTCCTGTCCATAGCAAACTAATTCCAATCTGGTTTAAAGGACATGCAAGCACATATATCAGCATGATCTGCAAAGGGAACGAAATCTGGCCAAGTTAGCCAACCTTAGATTCCATTTAAGGAGATTGCTAGAACTATTAAATTAAGACAAACCTGACATTCAGAAAACACTCACAAAGAGTAACACTAGTCATCCACTTGAAACAAGGCCAAGATAACATGCAACACATTTAAAGAAACTTGCCATGAAATCATTCAACCACACCTTAAAATTTTCGACATCAAATAAAATAAAATCCAAATCCTCAATCATTTATTGAATGTTGTACGCTCCATCTTGCAACAATGCATTACTATACTACATGAATACATAACATACTCCAAAAACACAAGGACTGTGATCACTCCATTCTCTAATAGGAAACTTAAAATTCACCTCAAGGTATTTAATCAGTTAAAAAAACCCTCAATCTACACTGAAATATTTTCATGCTCACTTTTCAAATATAAAAAAAAGGAAAAAGATAGAGCATCATACAAGCAACAAAGTGCATAATCGACTTCAGCTGCGTCAACTGCAAAGAGAAATATTCCATTTCTATTCATCCCCAAAAAACAATAATAGATATAGAAGAAATAAAGTGCTCATGATTAGTTGCAGTAAATCCATCTCAGTAACAAACTGAGCACCTAATTTATAACAAGGATTTCAGTAAGAGTCAAGGTGTTGATAAATAATTACACAGAATAAAACTAAAGATAGTGATTTTATACATGTAACAGATTAAAATATATTCAAACTATTCAGGACAAGTTTCTTCATACCTGACGATTGTGCACATACTCTAGGTATGCTGGTACATCAGGATAACGGTATTGTTCGTCACTATCAACAGGAGAGATTCTCTGGTAGCAGATGATGTCACCATCTTCTAACTGGAAATCACAATAGAACAATGACATAAGGATATATACTTGAGCTAAAGAGAGCACAAAGATCATGACATTACCTGGCTCAACCTAAATGATAATCTCTTATCAAGGTGCTCACACATGACAACTGGTTCAAACTTTATCTCCTATACATCAAAATAAAGGAAAATAAAGCCTTAAATAACCAGTGCTTTGATTCTGAAGCAGGAAAAATGCCAACGCACATACTTATTAACAGGACATAGAAACAAAATATTTGAACATGATATAACTACAGACACTAACCTCAAAAAGTTCAATCTCTTCATCAGGGGCAAAGCCAGCCATCTCATTTAGTTTAGCCAAAATTTCAGCTGGTTTACCCGTACTTTTGACAAAAATCCTACCTACATATCTGCCAAGATGAAAGCAATTCATAATAGCTAGAACAAGACCAAATATAACACTTTGAACTCTTGGAAGACACATCATAGAAAGAAAAAATAGGTTACCGGATTTCTTCTTTTTCAGGATCATACAGCTTGAAAAAGAGTAAAATTTCATCTTTAGTTTTATCTGGAGGAGCAATTGGGTGAAGATCCTGAGGAAGCCAGCAAATAAAGAAGAATTATTCATGCATCCAACAAACAATATACTCCTACAGTCCTAGATTTGTTCTATTATAGCTATGAAAAATCCACAGTTTAAGGGGGATATCAACCAATGATATTGCATCATAAAAAATACTTAATTAGTTTCCAAGGTAACCTGAAACTAAACACTCCTATGAATTCTTTATCAACTGAAAAGCTCTTTATGGACTTTAGACTCTTGAACATCCTCTGTTTTTTTTATGCAGTTTATGCAATCCAATCTTTGGGTGTTTTCCGTAAGGAGAAGCATAGTCATATAGGATCTTGCTGGATCTTTCTTTGTATATACTCTTTTTTTAATTACTCACTTTGTACTTCTTAACTATTTACACACCTTCACTTGACCATATTTTGCGATATGTGAGGCAAAACATAATCGTGTGGACTCTTGTTAGAATCATCTTAATAGATACATTCAGAATATCAACAATTTATTCTTTACACTCATTAATGTTAAAAATATACATGGCCAAATTTGTGGCTGGGAAGCAAATAAGTCAATTTGGGTGAAATAAAATATATATAATAACAGAGGGACTATTCAATCTATGAACTTTCAATACTTTTTTATTATAGATGATGAAATATATTAATATTCAAAGCCAAGCATTGCCAAACGTGCCCAGACAATGAGGTACAAGTCATACAACTTAGAAGTAGATGAAGTATTGGGGACAACTAATGAATTTTACCAAGTTTTAATCACTAATTTTAGAAGAAAACAATATTTAAGACATCCCACAATGAAAGAAAGGCAATGATTCTAAGATGGAATTTTTAATTCAATGAAATATCAAAATACACCAGTGATAACCAAATATGTGTAGGAAAGCATACCGGCCCTATCTCTACTTCCAGAAACAACTTTAGTTCTGCACTGTGCATCTTATTTGATGCCTCTCTCAATTGCCCTACCTGCAAAGTTTAAAAGCCACTAAGTTCCATAAATGATCACAAAAGCTTTACATATTGAAAATTACAACAAAATGAACTAAGCCCCATATGACCAATACAGTTATCGTCTAATGAATATTCTAAAAATTATATACATAATTAACCTTACAACATGGAACTCGAAAAAAAATAACTGAGCATGACCTGCTTAAATCTATATCTTACATTTTTACTATACCAATTAAAGAAGGAATGAAGATGAGGCATCATACAAAGATATCAAGGTCGAAATGAAATGTACGAATAGCAGAAATTAACATTTACAGCAATCAGCAAAAAAGGTTTCAAGACATAACCAAAAAAAAAAATTCAAGCAGTTAAGAAACATAACAAAATGGCTACTTTCCTCTACAGTCTACAGGAGAACTCCATTGGGGGAAAGGTTCCCAAATAACATGACAAAGAGAAAAAAGATGGAAATAAATAATAATAATAATAATAATAATAATAATAATAATAATAATAGTCTGACATCTTAAAACTTGGCTTTGATGGAAAGATTTGCATCCATAACTCCCTGTCATCAATCAGTAGAATTGACTAGGCAACAGATAACCCTCCTCAAACAAAGCTTGATCTCAACCCATTAAAAAAATTTAATAAATATATAAATACCTTAAACAGGGAAAAGCAAACTGCTTGTCAGTACTCTTTAGCGTGTGACTACAGAAGATATATTTTAATCAGAATAAATCCTATTCCCATATTACTATTTTTATATAACAAGGTAATGAAAATAATGAAAATATCTCCTTTTGACAGATACATAATGCTTTTTTACAATCATCAAGGGATTATTGACTCAACCATGAACTTCACTCCAGTCAGTTTAAATATTTTTCAATCAGAAAAGTTTACTTACAGGTTGGGACTCTTCCAATGGCGTCAAAGGTCGATTAGGACGATAAGTGTGGTTCTGGCGTTTTGCCCAGATCCAATAGCGCTGAAATTGAACAGGTATACCTAATTCTTTGGCAACCTCCTCCTGGTCAATTTGCGTGGATGATCAGAAAGACTAACAGTAGTTAATACTTGCTCTCATAAGCATCAAAAACAAGGCTTCAGCAAACGAAAGGAAAAACACACTATTTACTTTGGTAAGAAAATGAAAAAATATGTCCTGCCATATCATAGCAGTCCAAGTCTAAAGCTCAAGGATTGTGGAACCAACAATGTATTTCATCAAGTAGAAAAAGGTTAATTCTGTAGACTCCAGTAGCAAGAAATTTAAAACACGTGTCATCATCAGATGAAATAAGCAAAAAAGAACATTCCACGTAACAAAGAGCTTCAATTCCATATAGCATTTTTTAGCATAGTTATCACCAGATGAATCAAAAATGAGACAAGACACCATCAAAATTTCTGCACAACAGGCTCAGGCTAATGAGGAGTTTGCGAATGCAAATTCCCACAAAAATAAAACAGAAACTCTCCGAATGTACCTTAACGTCAGATTCTCCATATGCACCTTGACATAAACAAACTCATATCAATACATTATGTGCACAAAATTCTGACCATTTAACCTTTATCACTGATGAGGGCTATTGCTAGTGGTTTTCACCAAAAAGAAGAAAACCACACCTGAAATTTTTTGGACCAAGAGTAATCTGATTATAGCAACTTACAATAATATTAACCCCCACCAATCAGGATATTATAAATGCCAGAGTACAAAGACCAATACGTAGCAACCTAATAAATTCATTTTATAGTTGGGGGGGGTGGGGGGGGGGGGGGGGGGGGGGGGGGGGGGTGGGGGGGTGGGGTTTGAGAAAAGAAAGGAAACAATTCAATGAAAAATAAATCAACAAATTACCTTGAAAAGATTAAATGGCATCTGCTTCTGAACACGAAAACTGCGCACTTTGTCATGATCTACAAGATCGAAATAAATATCCTTTCCAATCTGTTCTGCAAGGTCACAATCTCGTGCAACCTAGAAGTATTAATTAATTTCTTAAGCCATGTAATGAATGTAAAGCGAAGTTAAAACATAATGAACGACGAATACTAGCATAAAAAAATAAAAACCTTGATGATCGTATAAAGATGCGCCTGTGCTTTATACTTCCTCTTATCTTCCTTCTCTTCTTGCTCCTTCTTCAACCTTGTCTAAAAGAAAAGAAACCCAAGGTAATGTCAGTTGACATCATGACCGGGTAAGCATAAACTTCAAATTATGTCTAGAAATAGAGAAAACCTTACCCTGAGGTGTTCTGCAATGTCCTTCTCATCCACATTACAAACTACTTTGTCCTTGTCACTTTCACGTATATACACAAGCATGTAAGCATTTGAATATTTTGTAAACTTGAAAGGAGCATTATTAAATCCCGGGTTTGTTGGCGGCAACTGTTAAATTTCCATAGCAAAAATAAAGGGAAAGATAAAAGGTTAGGTAAAGAGTTCTCTTTCCACGGAATTCCAATTCAAACATGAGATGGAAAAGCAGCAAAATAAACATTGAGGCTGGCAACATATACCTCTTCCTCACCACCATACTGTTCTTCTAAAGCTCTCTTCACATCTTCTTTCGTTACCCGCTCATCATCAAATTTGTACCTGATTAAACGATTAAAAAATATCTTAAGCAGTTTCAGTGATTTTTTAGAGTAAAAAAGATATAAAACATAAACACACCAAAGGGGTGTCACCTACAAAAGGGCCAAGGACAAGTAAACACATGTCCTCGAGCTATCATGAAGCAATTTACCAACAGAGAGGAAAGCTTTCCATATAAAAACGAAAAATTAAATATTTAAAGATCTATGCAAGTCATGCAGAGAAACTAGATAACGAGGGCCTATCATCATTTACCAGCAAGTACTGAACTAGAAAAGTTCACAAAATTAACTTACAAGTACTAATGTCAATAGTATTTTGAAGAGAGCATATGACATTATGAGATCTCATGATGGACAACAATAATAGCCAAGATTTTCTATACTATTTTTCTTGCATTACATCAAACCATAGCAAAGCGAAAAAAACACAAAGACACGAGCTTAGAGACTGCAAGTCTTAGTCCATTCCAAAATCCTTAATTCGATAAGCCTTCCATTACCAATACAGATTGCTCAAAGTACACCCTTCCCTACCCTCCTTCACATCAGAAGGTGTACAGGATCTGTGTCAGTAGCACAAGGGATAATGATTTCCCTGGAAAATAATCAGCAGCAAAAAATGACAGGGAGGTTTTTTAGCAGTAACTCGCACATTGGGAATGCTCAAAAAGCAATTTACGGGCTAGTACTACCTCTATATTCCACAAAGAGTTAAGAAGTTTCCAGCATTAAAGACAAAGTCAAAAGATGTACATAAATATTCAAGAGGTCTTACATACTCTGTCCCAAAAAAAACTATGAGATATAAAATAAAAAGACACAAGCACGAAAGTGAAATCCAAGGACCAAAAAATTAAAACGGGACACAGGATAAGAAAAATTGGGGATAAATCAGAATTCTATTAGGATTAAAAAAACTCACCATTGGTCAGAAAGAGTTGGCCTAATAAATGCATAATAATGTCCGCCATGGACTCCACCACTATGTACCAAAACACTGTTAAAATGGAGAAAAGCAAGGATTCGTAAACAATTATCACAAACAACAAAAATAGAAGTGGAAAAAAGAAGAGGAAACTACCTGTGAAGTGTATAAAAGTTTCGAACGCTCTTATCTGCTCCAGGGGCTAGATATTTTCCATTTTCTCTGTCAAGGTCTAGCTGAAGAGGAAACTCATAACGATCGTTTATCTGCATCACAGCAGTAAATCATATTGATTTTCTCAATTTTAGTAACTTAGCTATCTCTAACAGCAACATGAGTTTAAACCATATCCAAAAAACAAAAAAAAAAATAAATCTCTCTGATTAAGAAAGTATACAGCATAGTAGACATTTCATAATAAATTATATCACATAGTAGAACAGAATAGTCCAACAGGAATATAAAGCAAACACAACCAAAAAAAAGCCCTAGCTCACACTCCGTGATAGAGCCACAACCACAGTGCTTTCAACTGAACTCCTAATTGTGGTAATACAAATAAATAACTAGAGATAATACTCCAATCTACAGTACACACAAAACCAGACGCACATGGATAAAGATGCATCACTGACTAATCACACACAAGGGACTTCTTTACAAATCCAACTTGACAACACCATAAAAGGCAAAGTTTGATACAATTGATAATTACACAAAAATTACTCTCGAACTCCCAATATGTCCACCTAACCATCTTTTCTTACACCATATTACAAGTGACATAACAAATTATGAAGATATCAAGAAGTATTAAAGTAGAAAACCAAAGAGAAATTACAACAAAACTCTTCCCACATGGTCCTCTTTGCTTCTACCAATAAACACTATGAGCATGTCACAAATATTCTACTCACTTTTCACAGATACCATAATAGGCACAGACAAGGAGAAATGCTTAAAAAAAATCATTTTTCCGGAAAAAAAAAAAGCCACATACATGTCCAGGCAGCAACAGAAGAGGGTTTTAACAAGCTAAATCAAGAAAATCAGGAGGAAGAAGTTTCTATGAAAGAGTAATTACCTTCACCATAGTGTCCCTCATAAAGTCATATTCAAACCTCTTGAGTTGGAGTTGAAGCACCGGAGGGAAATCAAGGAACAGAACACCTTTCTTAGCATCCTGAAACAATTTTAAAATACAACAAAAACATCAGACAATAGCATTTAAGAGGCTAAGCTGCATAGAGGCCAAGACCATATGGTGTAAAAAATATTTTGGCATAAAGGATCATCCCCACAAATTCAAGATACCCCCATAGTAGCAAATGGCCATTAATAAAGCCATGAACCACAAGATTTTACAAAAAGAGAAGCCAATAAACTACAGCAATGTCCAAATTAAACCACTTAGTCAGCAGACGGTGACAACATAAATCTTAACGCATTAATAAAAGATGTAATGGACATCAGTGGTTCCTATTCACCAGTTATTGTCACTTTCTTCAGCATTATAATACATGATCCATTAACGACAACTTTTGAATCTTTTCATGTGGACATGTAGTTATGCCCCTCATTTCATTGCAAATTATTCTTCATTCTTTTACATTTCCAACACAAATGTGTTCCCTTCTTTGTCCTTCCTAGAAATAAATCCATTACCTTGTTTTATATCTTTCAAACTCAATGTCCTTCCCTACAAAGTAACTGTTTCCTTAACAGTTCCCTTCCATCATATTGGTTAGTTGAATCATTTTAAAATAATGTGAAAAGTCAACCTATATAAACATTTTATCAACAGGAGAAATAAATCCCCACAAGATATTTTTGCACCACAAAAAAAATATTCAACACATGGGTAAACTAGGCTCCAGATTATTATATGATAAGTCAAAGAAGTCCATCACAAACAGTCACATTGATCACAAAATTTACTCACTTGAAATTACGGACGGTTTTTGGCACTAGTCTGAACTTCTCTATACTAATTAGCCCCCACCTGAATATTTTGACCTATCTGGCATTACAACCTTCTCCTTCAGAAAAATAAGAAACATTGACGGTAATGTTTTACTAAGGCATTGTTTGGTTACAAGCTGTTAGATATTTGCATTAGCTGTTTTTACTTGGACTAATTTTTAACATTAGCTATTTATACAAAAGCGTTTAATAAAAAGCTGTTTAATGTTGGGCATGTATTGCATAAAATGACCATTATAGACATGGGTAAAAGTAAAGCCGCATTTACCTAACCAAGAATAATTAGTCATTAAAAAACTCTAAATAAACAAGTTTTGTTTTGATGGAAAATTAACAAATTCCTTGATTGTTAGGTTGTAAATATAACTTTGACAAATTCATGTAAATTTTGAAATTTTATTAACTATTCAAGGGTTTGGTAATATTTCCCCATAATCTCAAACACAAATTTAGCAAAAATATAACATCTTTTAAGGGAAACAAAATCTAATATAGAAGAGGAATTATAAGTAGTACTTCTTCCTTTTATTTTTACTAACAACACTTTGATTTTTGTACTATCATAAGATTGAGCTTTGATCTTCTTTGGTGAATTATCCTTAAGAAAAAATAGTCACGTGGAATCTTGTTAAATTTGTTTTGATATATGATTGTATATATCAACATTTTATAATATTTGCTTATGTATAATTAGAAATATTAACAGTTAAAAGTGTGCATTGGCAAATTAAAAAACAGAGGAACTATAATCATATAAATTTACATCAGTATTCCTCGAAACCCTTTTTTAATCCCTAGCCCATATTCCAGCTCCAATATCAATACCACCACAGATTCTTCTTTTATGATGAGTCTTTTTTCTTGTTTTCTTTGAAATTCAATCTACTCTATTCATCTCCCTCAAAAATCACATCTGCAGAACTTGAGATCACTCCTGCAAACTCCATTCTTCCTATTCTATCCACCTTCTATGATATTCCTTTAAAATTTCTCATTGAAAATCAACAATAGTTAATAAAAAAATTCATGTACTTCCCCTCAATAAATGTTTTTTTTTTTTGGAGGGGGGGGGGGGGGGGGGTGTGGGGTTGAGTTTCAAAAAATTGGATTGAAGTAGAGGAGCAAGTATGTCAACGCTTCTGATTTCTCAACCCTCTATCCCCAAAACGCTCTTATGAAAAGCTTTTCATGAATAAACAGTTTGGGAGAAAACAGCTTTCCAGAACCTCTTGTAATCAATCACTTGTAAATTGCTGTTTGATGAAGTCATACCTATGATGAGGCTTAATTAGCTAATTTTGGCATAAAAGCTCCTAGTCAAATGCAGCCTAAATGTTTTAGATAGTCTTAATGTTTACTAAGGCCAATAAAGTAAGGGGATATCTGCTGTTTCCGGGAAAAACAATTCAACTTGTAGCCTTAGTCAAATATCATGGCATAAAACTCAAGTCTTAGGTTGTTTGGGTGTACACCCATATAATGTACAAGTGCGTGACTTATTTCTATCAGCTCAACAACTCAATGAAATACAGAGTTGAATTGTTTTGGGAAGATTTGGTTTGAAACTCATGTCAAGGATGTGCTTGTTGCTTAGAAAAGACAGATGATGAAGAGCTGAAAAGCAATGAAGCAAAAAAAATAATACTCAACTTCATTTTGGCATCCTACAAATCCATCAAGTACCCATAAAAAACCCGGTTTTCATAAATCTGAAACCCTGCAATGGATCAGCCTCAAAAAAAAAGTGCTAAGAGGAGACCAAATTTGCTTGCGAACCTTCCACACTGTTCCTTTAACCATAATAGGCATAACGATTTTCAAATCCAATAGCATTTAGCCTAAATCTTGTCTTAAACTACTCTACCAGTATCGACACTCAAACAGTAGCATGTTCTAAGGATTTAGATTAGAGCAATGTATGAAAATTTTGCAAAGCATTTAGTCAAAATAAATAGCAAGTCTTGTTCACAAAGGTTTAAGTCAAAAGTCTTCTCAAGAGCAGATTCCCCTTATAATCCACTTAATCCAAACATGTAAAGAAATAAGCAATTTGAGGATGCATCCATATTACCTGTGCAAGGAAATAAGATAGGGGGGGGGGGGGGGAATAAAGACTTGTAATAAGGAAAAATAGATACAAACTCGAGGCAACCGATCCAGTAAGATGTTTGCAAAACAGACAATTTACCTGTAAACCATGTTCCTCAGCATGATACTTGTTATCACCTTCCAGACGTTCAACTTCCACATACTTATCAAATGAATCATACACATCTCGGCAGCCTTTGACATCCAGCTGAAGATCTGGCGATAAGTATTTCAAAATAAGAACCATTGTTACAGTCGTTCTATCAACAACCAAGAAATCCCTTAATAATGAAACTTGAATTTATGAAAATACCATAAAATGATTCCTTCCTCGTGGATTTATAGTCTACATTGACACATTCAATATAGTTCATATGATGCCCTTCAAACAACTGTTGAATAGTTCCCTCCACAGCAGTCCCCTGTTCCAATCACACAAACATAATATTTTGGCCAGTTAAAATATACTAAATCTTTGGCAACAAAATCAGCATGATAATATACCTTCATCTTATCTTCAAGCTTCTCGCACAAAACTCTATTGAGTTCCTGCACATCATGTTGCATAAAAGAATCATATGTGTCCCATCCAAAAGACTTAGTTAATTCTTTCGTTGAGACACTTGTATCATTGTATTGAAGCTTGTAGAATAAACTTTGCAAAGCCAAAGGGATGCTATTAGTAGGATTATCATTCTCAGTAGTTGGCATATGGTAGACAGCCTGATACACAAAATACAATGAGCTATATGAATACAATACAGAACCTCTAATAGGTCACAATAATGAATTTAAAAAAGGGAAAAAGGCAAATAATAAGGTAACCTTTCTGAAATAAGGAATATGATACAGAGTTTGCAGAAGAGAATTCATGTAACAAGTTGCTCCCTGGTTTTTAAGACCAACACAACCAGTCTCTTTCTTTGAGTCATACGACCACTGATCCATGACACGACGAACAGCAACCTCAGCTTCGATCACCAGAGTATCATTGATAAGATATCCCCTAGAAGGATCATATACATCACTGAGAGGCATAAAAGATGTGAAACCCCAATCACTCTCTCTGCCATTAAACTGATGCTGTGTCTCTGAAAAATCCAAAAGAAGCAAAATTAAATCATATCAGGTTTCCTATGATAGTGTAGCATGTCTAAATAAAAGAAAAAAAATCCATCAACTCCTCCCCTTAAAATAATCGAGAAAACTTACATAAACAAATTCATTATCCATCAAAAACAACAGGCATCAAAGAAGGCAAACTGCAAAACTTCCAACTTCCATGAAATTTCTAGAATATCACAAAATGGTCCACTTACAAAACAAAAGCTCAATCCCAATCCTCATCACACTCTTGCACCAGAAAGGCCATCTCCTCATTCCACACTTTCCTTGGGGGATTTGAAACCAATTGCAATCAGAAATACTAGAAAGCAAATAAACACATAATGACCTACGAAATCCATCCCTAAAGTTGATGTTGCAAGTACTGCAACTGAGTGGCTATCTCTATGCTTCTTAGCATGCATCAAAATTGGTTTCAACTTCAACCATGATATACAACCAAAATGACAGTAGCCGATCTCTCTTACATTTACTGGTAAATCAGCTCCTCTCCCAATGCTACTTCCCTTAGTCAACTCTTTTCAAAGCCAAACAATAAAAGAACCCATTTTGATCAGCAAGTCTCGTTCGAAAATGAATCAACTAATTTTGGTAAGAAAGTAAGAAAGAAAATATACATCAATTTTTGATTTGACTATTTAGGTCAGTCACTAAGCAAACTCCTCCCTCCCTCTGCCCATGCTTTACTTCTTCATGACTGAGTACATTTGTGTAGGCATGCATGAGTAAACTCTTTAAAATCTCACAATACATTCAAAAATGATAATTATGGTTCCCATTATAAAAATAAAAAAATAGAGATGATAACATTGAGTATAGTTATTGTATTATTAAAATCACAGTAGTCAACATCTCCATAATACAAGATGACATTCCCCAAGAAATAATGTAATGAAGAGGTCCTAAAGTCAATATATGTAGACTTCCAGTTACACTTGCTATTACCAAGTACTAAATGGCAAGAAATTACTATTAGATAAACTATGAATCAGATAATATTGGCTTAAGAGGACTCCATTAATCAACCTGTATTAGATAATGACGATGAAAATTACTTCCAAGCATATTAGACCATCCACTACCGAGAGTAACCAGGCCATAAATAAACATCCCAAAATTATTCATTAGGTCCTTCTCACCCAACACCTTCCAAGGTTTTTTGGGGTATAAGGGAGCAGAAGATAGGCAAAAAAAAATGAACAGGCATATTAGAACATCCACTACCTAGAGTAACTAAGCCATAAATAAACACAAGGTCCCTCTCACCCAACACTTTCCTAGGTTTTTTGGGGCATAAGGGAGTAGAAGATAGTAAAAAACGTGATCAGGGGAAAGCCTCGTTGCCCCAAGGGTTTCAATTCTATTTCACGAAGACCGGGTATATTTGAAGTCAAACAGTTCATAGTGAACATTGATAATCTTTCCTAGTCAGATACAGTAACTCTTTCATAGGAAAGCATAATCCAGAATGGCTGGAAAAATATTTATTTTTTCCTAATGGCAGTAATTGCAATTTTGTTGATGTAAAATCCTTCTTTGCCAATAGTTCATTATGGCCTTTCCTTATCAAAATATATTGTTGAAACTACATGGCACAAGGGAGGTTCCTTATCTGATCAATCCTCTCAACTTCAGGGTTGAGATGGTGAGATTGCGATCAGAAACAAACCAAAACATGTATATGGAGATGCAATGAACTATGGTATAAAAAGCTCCCTTTTGTACAGTAGTATTTACATACTTCTATTACAAGCAAACTTTTCCTTTTCTCTCTACATCAGATCAGCACTTATTCTCTCTATCATATCACTCTATCTTACTATTCTAAGATCAGTCAATATGATACAATATCAAATGTTTTTTTCAAGTTTATCACCAATTTCTGATTTTGATCTAGACCCATAAATGAAAATTTTAAGCAGCAGAAGCAGTAGAAAGAATACTAGCTCTTCATGAATGCTCCTTTGGAAGTTCCCAAATGATTGTACTCTTTAATCAAAAACGCAACGATAAACCATTTGTATTACATGGTAAACTCTTTCCTCTGCTAAAACACTAAAATATTTTGTCAAAACAACCATGCTGAATTCTTTCCTCTTCTAATTCTCAGCCAGTTGGATATATCCAACATAGATAAATCCACTATTTCTTATGGAAGTGCCCGAATGATTACACTCTTATATTAATAAGGCAATGATAAACCAGTTGTATTGCACAACTAGTACCAAGGAGCATCCTAAATTATTTCCTCTTCCAAAACGCTTGTTTATTTTGTCAAGACACCATGCGGAATTTTTTTCCTCATCTGATTCCCAGCTAATAACATATCCAACATAGATGAATCAACTTCTGTGTTTGCCTAATAATTTTTAAAAATCAAAACCAATTATTTATGTCCATTCAAGGTGTCAAACACATGTCCAACCCCAGTACAGCCCCCGAACTGGAGAGTCACAGTATCAAACATCTCAGTTGATTTAGCATAGCGGAGCATTGGTAATATACAAAATAGTAGTATCAAACACAAGTCAAAATCTGCCAAACTTAACTATGCCACAGCTACTATGAGCTTCTAAACATCTTTCAAGTTAAATCCATAACATAACTTACATAAAAATAGAGACATATTATCACAGGAAAACCATCCCGACAATAAAAATAAAGACTAGAGAAGAATAGAGCAAACAAAAAAGGTGGAAACCACAGTTAATGTCCAGCAAAAACCTTTTCTTATTGTGTACTTCTGATGAACTTGATTGACCACTGACAAGCTAAAAGCTGCATATCTACTCCAACCATACGGCAATGATGGAGAATCCGCAACATCGAGATACATTGAAAGATAATCCACATTATTCCCTTTGGGGAAAATCAAAATCCGCCTATCACATAAAAGTAGTCAAAAGGAATATCAAAACAAACAAGATCATAAATTAAATTTAGTAAAAAATTAAATTGAATTACCATTTAAAACCACCGACAATGAAAGCATCAGAGTAGTGCTTCTTAGTGTTCAACCTAGGGAAATTTTCAATAGTCCATGTAAACTTAGAAGTGGGGGGTTCCTCCACTGCCTGATTCTCAGCCACATTATTAGCATCTGCTTGTGATGCAGCTAAAACCCAAAATAAAAATAAAAAACAGAAAAAAAAAATAATTAGCTTACATGATCAAGAAACAAAACTCTAAAAGCCCAAAAGTATATCAGAACAAAGCAATTCTCCACACTTTATATATTAGCAACTTCATTAGACTTCAATCTCACTCATCCCTCCCTAATGCCCAACATAAGTTCATGTCTATTCCGGGCTAATCCCTGGCATAAAATAACAACAAAAGCAACAGTCCACGAGCAAATTCTATAAATCAAAGAGAAGAAATAAAAGGCCAGTTAAAACTGGCTATATGGTTCAAAAAATACAATCGTTTTGACAGATAAAACACCAAAAATGATGAAAATGCGAATGACACACTAACAACAAAGGTTGAGCACAAACCAATCACATCAAGTATCGCACTGAACATAAAAATGCATTAATACTCCACAAATAACACATGATAGTACTGTAACATAAATCCTACATCATCCCAAAGTGGACACATAATGATCAAAAACACCAAATACCATGAAGCCACAACACACAAAAAAACTAATCCGACCAAGCAGAAATCCGACTTCACTAGCCCTAAGCAATTGAATTCAAAGAAAATGCACTAATCCCATTCAATAAGAAAAAGGTCTACAATTAAGAACGAAAGCACGGACTTTCCATGGGTTGAGGACCTTCGACGACGACATCGGAATTGGGCACGAGCATCTCCTCATCGTCCTGCTGTACAACAAAACCAAAAACTCATCAGAAATCCTTGATCCTACAAAACCCTAGACCGCCAATAAAAAATCACGAAAACCTGAAACTCGTATTCGCAACAAACCGAAACAAATAAAATAAAATGCAGAATAATCCGCGTTGAATTTAAACAAGATCAAATAATACACATCAAAACATAAACAGAAAAAATGCGGAAAATCGAGATTAATAAGCTGAAAAAAAAAATGGGGAAATTGAGACGCTTACATCGAGAGGAGGCTGAGTCATCATAGTCATGGATAGATGTGAGGTGAGGTGAAGCGAAAAGCGGCGGAATCGTCGCCGATCAAGGGCGGAGGGAGTGGAGAAGGAGAGGGTGGAGCAATCAAGATGGAATTGAGTTTTTCGGTTTGAGCGAGTGTGTTAGTCTATGGAGGCAACGAAACTCTTCGACTTATGGTTTTTATTTTTAGTTCTAACTTCTAAGTGCTAACGCTCTCCTCTCCTTGTCATTTTCCACACGGCTGTGCGGAGATACGTATACGGTATACCGCGACTCGTGGTTCGTCCGATACTCCTAGGTATGGATACCCATGATTAAGAAAGTTGAATTGAAAAAAAAAATTTTGACTGAAATTGGGAATTATATTACAAAAGTACCTTTTATAAGGTCAACCTTCATTTTATTTCTGAAAAATCTCACATTTTCACATTTTGTATTTTAAAGGATTTATTTACCAATTATGTTGAAGTGATAACTCCACTTTATTTATTCATGTTCCAGCGGAAATGGACTTATACTTATAGCAAAAATGGACTTATAACATTCGTGAGTTCATGACCTCCATTAAGTACTCTATATCAAATCGTGTAATTTAAGTGTCTATCATATATAATGAAAAATTATAAGGAGTGAACTTTAAACTTTCTTAAAAACATTCTACTCTAAAATGATATGTTTACTTTTTTCGTATTCCACATGGTGCCTACTTTAATTAGGCCCCACAAGTATATTACAATTAACTTACCGCACTAACCATTCCTCTTGCCTTCCCTACAAGTTAGTTATATCTATGCATGAAGAATAACAAAAATTCAAATATTCATCCCATAAGCTCCTCATGTTCAAATCATTCACAAAAAAGTTACATCATATAACAAAAACGCAAAATATTCAATAGAATAATGACTTTTTATTTCAAAGTATGAGATATGCTCGCAAATATTTGTCATTTCAATGCTTAGAATTACTTTCAAGTCTATCATGATTATAATTGTATATTTGTGATATTTATTATGTCTTATTCTTATGAGGTTTCTTTTTTCATGCTAACCATGAGATTTTCTTGGGATTTAACATGCTCTCTACTAAAGCAAAAGCACTAAGTGACTATATTAGTCTACTACATCTATAATATTTCATTAGAGGTGTTGCCCCTTTCACATTTTAAGAGCTCTAGTGTATCTCCATATTTTGCAATTCGGAAGAAAAGTGTACCCATTACCACATGTATAAGTATATATCAAGGTATGTTCTCACATACTCGTCAATTTGAGTGCTCGGATCCGACTAGACCTTAACCGCCATACCTGCGGCACATAATAAGCTTTACTTAAAATCTTTAAGTTGTTCTTTATTTATTAGTCAATTTCCTTTTTTACTGTTGTTTGACATTTTCTTTGCCTTTTTCTTGGAAAATATTTCCTAGTTAAGGAATTTCATCAAACCATAAAATAACGGTTTACTACCTAAATTCCTCAAGTAGTCTCAAATTCCTATTGAGGGAGATAACAAATCTCACATTATTTTCCTAATTTATACTACTAGTCTCTTTTGATACACTATTAAAGCTACTTAAAGTCTCTCAAGAAATACCTAAGTAATTCTTCACATACAAATATTTGTACTATACTAATCTTGAAACATATTCTACTCTTACCTTAAGGATATCACTTCATAATCCATATACATTAAGTGAATTGAAAACAACTTAAAAATTAATCATATTTGCACGTAATTTTAATAGATTTTATAACAACATTCTAGTAAATTATTTTGTTGAACGACCTTTATAAATTGGACTATCCACCCAATCGGGTAAGGTTTTAAATCTATGTACACATATAATTCTTATATATTATGCCATGTCAGGCTAACATTTCTATTAGTACCACTAATTAATCAATCTTATCCTGCTCATTCACAAATTCATACATAATATAACATATATCATAATCAACAAAATATTGATGCAATATACTTCAATTTATACATCATGGAACATGAGAAAATGAACAACACAATGACAATCTCAAATAAGGTTTACTAATATCGTTACCTTGGCAATCATGCGATTAACATATTATTAATTTTCTTAATAACTTTTAGACTAAATCTAGCTTTTTTAGAACTTAACCTTTAGTGATTATCACTAAGAATAAGCCTATTATAAATAATGTTCTTTTAGAAATTTACAAACTCTATTAAGATTTATAAGCCTATATGGTTCTTTGTTCCATATGAACCGTTGTAAGGCTAACTTATTTATGCATTGAGTTACGATATTAAATGCTTTAGTTAAGTATATACTTCAAATATATAATGACAACTTTTTTTTCTCTTACTTACTAAACTCCATCCTTAGTTATTACTCCTTTTATTCAAGGCTATATTCATAGCTATTTATCATTCTAAGTGTGACTCCACTTTTCTTTTAATTATGGTTCTTAAGTTTTTTTTTTACCATAATAACTCAACAACCTATTTAGTTTGATCATTAGTGATTTAAGTAGTTATCATTTACCATTTATACTTAAGATTCCCAAGGTTTAGTTTCAATCATAATATAAGTTTTATTAGCTAGTCCATATAAACTAACATAACTTCATACTTTACCATTATTTAAAGGATATACCCTAAGATTGGTTGAGCATTACATATGGTAATTATATAAATTTCATTAGGCTACCCTTAAACACTCTAAATCGATTTTTAAGAGGTATTAAGGGGTCCTTAGTTTAGTCTCATCAATGTCATATAAAATTCAATACATAACATGGAAATTCAATTTCTATATAAACTATGTATTTCACATATATTACTCATCTGAGTTTCATTCATCACTAACTTTTAGCTAACCAAGTTATCAAACCTATAACTCCTATACAATGAGGATTTTCTAGTCTTTATCATATGAATATTAGTTGATTCTTATTGATTACACTTGACATTGATTCATGAACTTTTCATATTCATTCAACGACATGTGTCATTTCTAGATTTCTAGAATCAATTTTTGCATTTCCAGCATCACATTATAAGAACTATCTCTTAAAAAAACACGCTAATTCATTTATGTATGCTAGAATACACACTATACCAAACTTAAACACTTAGTAGAGTACAATTACTCATCAAAAAGTATTAGCATAATCACATATCGATTTTCATCACTTACTAAAGTTACAAAAACTAAATGTTGAATCTACTTAGTTTTACATGGTTAGAACTTCAACATTTGTATGATACTTAATCAAGACAATTTGCTTAATTGAACAACACACCACAAATTCAAATACCAATTGGTATTCTTGAATCTATAAGAAGTAGAGAAGGGAGAAGAATCAATTGCCTAATTTTATTGGTTTAATGAGTTGAATTTTGAGCTTCTCTCCTCATCCATCAACTATGGTGACTGCCTCCTCCTTACCCAAACACCAAGAAATAGATCACTAATCTAAACTAATCAATTTAATAGTTTATCAAGAATTGGGAGGGTTTTATACTTGTCTTAAATGAATTAAGATTGAAATTGTAATACTATGTACAATTTCTATTTTTTTACTTGTAATAGTAATCAAAACATGCTTTCTAATTCATATTTTTAATCATTAATAATTTTAACGATACATAAGTAAAAAATTATAAAAAGTTGACATATTAAAAAAATATATCAAAACGAATCTAATAAGATCCCACATCACTATATTTTTTCTTAAGGATAATTCACTAAAAAGATCAAAGTCAAACTTGTAAATAGTGTAAAAATTAAAGTGTTTAAGTAAAAAAAGGGAGGACATATTTTTAAGTAATTATAAATATTAATTTTAATATATGTGAAGAATTTATTTTAAAAAAAATTATTTTAAAAAAGAGGAAAATAACTTAAAGATTTTTCTAATTTGGAAAAGATTTTATCATTTCTCTGAAAGAAAAAAGATGATCATCAAATTTTAAAAGTTTTCTCGCCCATTTAGGACTCTTTTAGTCAAATATAGTATAAATACACCAACTTCCTTCAACTTTAGAATTTTACAAAGGTACATATATTTTACTACTTTCTAGTTTTTTTTTATTAAGAATGTCTTGATTTATTTTATTTATTAGGTGTAAAGAAATATAGAAACTTAACCCTTATTAGTTTTGCAATTTTATTTACACCATTTATATTAAAAAAGTAGAAACTTTACAAGTATTAAAATCATAAGTAGAAACTTAACCCTTATTATGATTTTTAAAGTGGGTTCTATTCCCTAAACTATAAAATTTGAAGTTTCAAATTAGAGATTATAGCCTAGTGTTGAAATATGATTTCTATGCATCATTTATGCAAATTAAACCATGTTTAAGAGATTTTAAATTTTATTTTACTTGTTGTAAGTTCGATAAATAGAGGAGTAATTATGATTCTTTATTTAGGAGAGGATTACTACTTAGAGGATTTATAGAGTTGCTAAGGCAAAGAATTTCTTTATGTACTTGTTAAAAATACTTGTATGTATATAAGCATATTCATAAATGTTATTGTTGCTTAATTATATGTTTATGTAGTATCATGCATGGGATTGATATTGATTTATGAGCAACTTTGAATGCATGTTTATTGGCAGGTTTGAAGGAGTAAATATATTTTTATAAATTTAATATGCAAGCATGAAAAATGTTTGGCACATGATGCATTTCAATAATAATCATATCAAGTAGCAGAAAGTTTAAGTACATTCATGTCATAAATCTTGAAATAAACTACATGGAAGAAAAATTATGACTTTTTTTGGCATTGGCCTTATTTGAGGATTGTTAATAATTTTATTACAAAAAGTAGTAGGCAAGGAAGAAAAGTGCCATGAATTTATTCTATGATTATTATTGGCCAAGTAAATATAAAATAGACTATTTTATGATGAGCATTTTTTTATCGTTTTTGTTTAAGTATTAATTTTGAATCTTTTAAAGCATTAATCACTTAAAGTGAAATAGGTTAGGGAATAAAACTTGAGGGGTGAATTCACCTTAAGTATAGCAATGGAGGGGCACTTGGTTTCAATCCTTTTTCTTTAATAGAGTTGGGATCATGTCACTTCCATGCTATTGATATAGTAATAATAGCATTGGTTTCGATCCTTGTACAGTTCCTTAGTAATCTCTTATGGACTAAGTACCAAACCCTTTTATTGTTAAACTATCAATAATAGTTTATGTAAAGTAAGTCTAAAGTTAATATTTGGTTTCTAAAGTTAAAGTATTCTTTTTAATAAGTTGAAGTATGTTCGATTATTCTTGCATGTGACCAACTATTTATTTTGGAATGATGCATATTAGGTCTAACTTTTAATCTTAATATGCATGTACTTAGCTTTGATGATTGTGTATACTTTCTTGTTAGTCATGACCTATTTCCTAGGATGACCCATTTTCACAGTTGTGTTGTTAGTGAAAAGTCATCACCAAACTCTAAGGTTTATGGCATTCATAGGTTTAAAAGCGCCATATTTACATGGGGAATTTGAGTGGATAGATTCTTTACTTAATTGCATTTTGTTTATCATCGTTGAACTAAAGTCATTTGTTTTGGATTTTATTGTGTTGGTCTTAAAGATTATGTTTCAAGGACTTTGTTCATTTTTGCTTATTGACTTTTTACAAACTTTATAAGTACTCTGAGTGTTTTGAATAAAGATTATAATAGTAGTAGTTGTTAGTTTTCTGATGCAAACTTTGAAGAGTTGATCAATTCGTTTTCACGTGTGATAATACCCTATAATTCTCTTTAGTGAGTCTATTAATTAGAGGAAATAATTTATAAAAATAGAGCATCATGAGAGTGTTATGGAACCTTTAATATTCATCCATGGTTTCCCCTCTAGTCAAGAATAGCTTAAATTCATCAAAATTCTATTTTTCTCCATGTTGTGGTTGGCTGCTAGCATAGCCACCACAACAAAGCTCAACGAGTAGCAAGGGAGGTGCATAAATGGAATGATGTGGTATGTGAAGCCTCTTCCTTCTTCACTTTCTTTCTCTCTTTGTTTTTCTCACTTTTGGTGCACTACCACCTGCCAACAACATTGGGAGACCATCAAGGGATGTTAAAGGTGGCTTTACGTGGCTGTCTCTTCCACCTTTGCAACACTTTTTTTCTCTCTCTTTCCTCTCTTATAGGGTGATGTACACTCTTCCTCCTCCTCCTTACTCTCAATTCCCTAATTAGATTTGATGTAAAGGATTTTTGGATAGAAGAATTTAGGTGTTGAACCCTATTAATAAGAGTAAGATGATAAGATATCACCTCCCTTAAGTAATTTCTATTGAGCTATAGTTTGGCAATGGTACAAATTACTTTGTGCCTACAGGGTTCCTCTTCTTAGATTTTCCTTCTTAGTTGAGTTTTTAAAAGTATTCGGGAAAGACTATTAATTAGTACTTTCCCATCTCTATTCCTCAGGTGTGGATATAAGTAGTCAACCATAGGTTTGCCTTTGTTTACTAATTTAATTCCAAGTCAACTATAATACTAATGTACTAATACCCCACTTACTAACGTATTATACGTGGATATACTCCATACACTAAGCTAATACATTTAATAGCAAATAAAACCTCCTGTTGCTCAAACAAGCATAACAATATTTCGCATAGTTCATACAATAGCAAAGTATAACAATCTCAACTCTTATATTAGAAATAAATTAATTTCCATCATGTAATTATAAATTTCTTATAATTATAATCTATTATTATTTAGAAAATAATTCTTAATACTTTAAGTAGTAAATTTTACTTATTTACAAACACCCCATTTACAAACAATAATATGCAACGATCCATTTAAGCTCCACAGGAATCTGATCCAAATGAACAAAAGAAGGTGATTGAGCTTTGATAAGTCCAATTTATGTATGATTTAGGGGTGTTTTAAAGTCGTTTCATGTAGTTTAGGTGCATTTTAGGTTTATTTTAGTTATATTTAGCTCATTTGCTGTCATATGATGCGTTCATAGGTGTTTATAGTATTTTTTATCTTTTTTAGGAATACTAGAGTAATCCCGAGGTGTTACATGAGTTCAAGATGTAGTGGAGTGATTTATAAAGTCTTAAGAGTCACTATGGTGCAACTCAAGGCCTTGAGAAGTTGTTAATCAATGGCCGAATCATCATGAGGAAAAAGAGTTGAAGTGTTCATTGCATGGAGCCTACAGAACGGAAACTCAGATGAGTATTGCTAAGGACTCGTCCGAGTTTAAAAGCATAACTCGTCATAAGCTTGGTCTCAGATGAAAAATTGAAAAAAATAAGAGGGACTCGATCACGTGTGTAGAACACTCGCCCCGAGTCCATGCTAGATTTGCCTTTCTCTCTTTTTTGATCACATGAGAGGGGACTCAGGCCAGTGTGTAGAGCACTCGCCCGAGTCTAATTTCCTTGGACGGTTTTTAGCAATTTCCTTATTTTAGCCCGATGTAATCCTATATATATTAGAGCACATTTTTCTAGGTTTAAAGAAGACAAATATGTTAGTTTTGCATAAGTTTTTTTTGTAGTTTTAGCTTTACCTTTTCAAGCACTTTGAAGATTCAAGCGTTCTTAGTCTTTGTAATTCATGACTTCCAGTTTGTTTCTCTTATCGGTTCTTGTACTTGTTTTCTCTTTGTTCCTTAGATTATTTTGTGTTATCAATCATGTCTTCCTTGATTAATTTCTATATTTTAATGTTAAATATACGTGAGTAGTTTTCCTAATCTAGGATTTTGATGAACCCTAATACATGTTAGGCATAGATGAACCTTGAAAACTGAAACCTCAATTTATAATTTAATTCCTTTTATCCATGATTGGTTTTAATTTCAATAAATAATAGACATATTTAATTTATGACATGGATAAAGTTCAATGGTGAAAGTCGGTCCATAATCTAATTTAGAATCATAGGCTAAGATGTGAGTGTCAATCACGAAAGTAGATGTCATAAGCATTAAAACCTATTGAATGTTGTGTGTTAATGTCTTTGTATTGCATGATTCCACAAAAGTAGACTTAATAGTATTAGTGGGAAGGGGGGGTGGGGGGTGGGGGGGGGGGGGGGGGGTGCTATTAATACTCAAAAGAGATCTTTAGTAGTGCTTAGGGCGCATTCGTCTTAGGAATTGGTTTATGAATTGAATTTGAGGGGTCGGGTGCATATTCTATGTCATATTAGTGGGGATTCGTTATCCTAGTTGTTCTTAAATATTGATCATAATTTTAGTTCTAATTTTCTATCTAGCTTAGTTTAATTTATTTATCATCTCATTTTTTATCTTGCCTAATAGAGATAAAATCGTGGGTAGCTTAGTCAATCCAATAGTTTCTTTGGATCTTGACCTTACTTACCTAAACTACATTAGTTTAGGAAGCTAGGTATTTTTTATAGGGTAGCGACAACCTGGTCAACCTACACTAAGATTAGCCAACCAATCCGCAACTTTATTTCCTTCTCTAGATACGTGTATCACCTTCTCTTCCTAATATAACATCTATAGTAAAGTCTTACAATGATCGATTATATGTGTACAATCACCACACAATATCTCAATATTGGCTAAGGCTTGTACCCACACTTAGTTGTCTAGTTGAATTTCCATCTTAGTAATTTTGCAATCTCTTGCCAGCAGTAGACCTCTTCTAAGTGCAAGGCATTCTACTCTGAATGCTTGGAATTACCCAAAATTAGCTACAAATGTTGAAATGATAGCTCCTTGGTGATCCCTGATGATGCTTCCCCCTGTACTAGGCCCTAGTGCTCCTTTGGTAGCTTTATCTATGTTTAAGTTATACCATCCTAGTATTGGCCCTGACCAACTAATGTGAACTTCTTGTTTTATGTATGTTGGCTTAAAGTTATCACTAGATTGTCTATAGCGACTAATCATTGTCTCATAGCACCTGACTTGAAGGAATGTTCCTATATCACGGGGAATTTATCTCTACGCCCAAATATTATTAAGTTCCTCTAATTTTAGATCCACTTAATTATGATGTAGAAAGTTATAGGCCATGCATTGATTCCATGCCCTTTTTTGTATCTGCATTTTCTAGAAACCATGTGCAAAAGTCATGCATATAGAAGCTTTATTTCTTGGCAAGATGTCTAATCTTTGTCCATACCAATTTAGTGTTATCACAACTTCTTAGGAGATGCAGAGTATCTTCACGTCTTTTCCACAAAGTGTACACAAGGGTATAGGTTCAAGTTTTCTTTTGTATTTGTGGACATTAGTCATCAAACAATCGTGGCTATCTAACCATAAGAAACATCTAATGCGCTGTTGTACTGGGGTTTCTTGGACTGTTTGCCAAATATTATCATACAAGTCTGAATTATGCTTCTTGACGATGGACATAAGTGAATTAATTATAAAATTGCCTTTAGGAGTTCCATTCAAAAAAAGAAAATTAGCTTTATTAGGATCTTCATACACTTCATAGGATTGAATCATGTCAAGGAAATTCTAATCTAGAAGAAAAGTAAAATCTTCCCACTTCTAGCCGCATCCAACTTCCCACATGTCCTCTACCTTGTTGTTATCTACTTCTGAAAGGAAATTCTCAAGGGTCATGGACATAATATTAAAGTCACTAACCCACTTATCATATGAGAAACTAGTGCCCTTTCCATTGCCTAGAGCCTTTCTTATCTCTACCCATAAGTGATCTACATTCTCAGTGATGCCATGCCATACATTAGAGCTACCCTTTTTTTGGCACAAACATGTCTAGTTCACTTTTTCCTTGGTAATATTTATAGCGTAGAACTCTAGCCCAAGATGCATTTGCATTACTCAACATTCTCCATCTAAGCTTCGATAAAAAAAGTTGCATTAGCTTATCTTGCTAAATTGATACATAAGCCTCCTTGCTTTATTGACTGTTGAAGCATTTCCCTAGAGATAAGGTGAGCCTTCCTTACATCTTCGTTCCCACCCCATATAAATTTTCTTATTTTTTATCAGCATCATCACATACACTCCTTGGAAGCTTGGTAATTTGCATTAAGTAGTAATCTAGAGTATCGATTAGGGGTGTTCATAATCGAAAAATGGATTTTAGAGTACCTGGTAGACCAGGTACCCACTTTTTTGGGTAGTTTGAAAATCGGCCCATGACCCAACCCAGTTTAAGCGGGTACCCGCTTAATGGGTACTCACTTAAATTGGGTCAGGTCATAGGGTACCCGACTTATGTTTTAGGTGACAAAACATGAGGATGCCCCTGAAAGTGCATGGAAGAATTAGAACAAGAGGTTAGACGATGACCTGATGCTTAATGGTGCTTTTTTTAGGCCTCAAGCATAGGGGCTATGCCATCAACCCTTGTAGGCTCAATTACTGCTGCTGCTGGTGCACTTACATGTAGAAAGGGTTCTCCCTACTGACCCACACAACTTCACTAAATTTAGTTAATAGTAGCAAGCTATTTCAACTAAATTAGGTTCAAGTTGGACCTCAAATTAATTGATAAGACAGCTTAATGAAGGGAATGGGATTAAGTTACAATTAAGGGAAAAAACATAAGGAATCCTTCAGTAATAGAAGCAAGTGTTGATGTGTTGATATATGTATTAGTTATTTATTTAATGATATATAAAAGTACTTGACCACTACACTTTTTAAGTATATAGCTTATGCTTATTGCTCTCCATCTCTTCCCTAATTTCTTTTCCATGTTTTTTAGTTTTTCATTTGCTTGATAATTTTTTGGCAACTCTTTCGGCCTGAGAGGCGTGAGAGGAAAGAGTAAAACAACAAAATTAGATTTAAAAAAATTATTTCGGGTATCCGGTACCGGATTATATTTTATCCGGCCCATGACCTTACCCAAAAAATCAGTTTTTTTATAAAAAAATCGCGACTATTTATTTTTGAGTCATTGGGTAATTGAGCCAGGTAGTTTTGAATGCACCTAGACTATTGATAGTGGACTTAATAAGGATTATGTTAGCCGATGAAAGATACATAGTTTTCTAGCCATAAATCTTCTATCTATTTTATCACAAAGGTGTTTGAATGTCCCCTTAGTGACTCTTTGAGAGAAGGTAAGCATTCCTAAGTACTTCCTAAGATCATAAATTTTTCCATATTTAACACCTTAGTGACGTCATCTTATATTTCTAGTTGAAAATTGTTGAGTCCCTTAGGTTTTGAGTGATGACAAACGATTACAGGAAACAGGCTACAATAAGCATTGAAATAGTTGGCTGGAAACGAGCTGGAATTGAACACTGTTTTCCTAGACAAGTTATTACTTATTTATGTTATTCATTTATCTAACTTGTCTATATGTAGGAAATGGTTGGATGTAAATTGTTCCATGTACTGGTGGGAAACCAGTAGGAACTGTTTCCTGGACTGCGATGCTGAAAAGCAGCCACATACTCTTTATTGTACATTAACCATGTTACATGTGCAATAGTTAAGTTGATTCCAAGACTTAGAGCATGGAGGCCTTTCGAAGACATTCGAAGAAAGATACATTGCTCAAGATGGAAGTATTCAAGGAAGATTTAAGTCTTGAAGATTACATGAAGAAAAGAAGATTTGTACTTTAATGCTTAAATCATGTAATGTGCTCCGTAGTATGACTTGCATGTTTGGGTAAAATAAGTGCTTATAAGTGTATCGAGTCATATTATGAATTCTGGTACAAAGTTAGAACATAATTCATAACATACTCAATTCAGGGAACCAGGTTGAGGAACCAGGTTCACTGTACGGAATATCCAAGCTGCATGTTTTGAGAAAAATAAAAGATTTCGTAAAAATACTTTTTTAAAGAATTATTCTAAAAATATCCTAAGCAGCTGGAGATTAGATGATAATATTATGGTTACCTAAAAACTAGGAGTATCTATCTTATTTGATTCTATCTTTATGATTAAATCATATAAGATAAATACTTTCCTAAAATTATGCTATTACTTGCTCATCAAGTTTACATGATTTAAGGAAACTAGGGTTTTTGTATCCAAGTATATAAACCCATCTAGTCTCTCATATTCAAGCAAGTCTCTTTGGAATTAAAAAGGAGTATATTTGAGAGCCATATACACTTAAGCATAAAAGCCTATTCATCGAGTCATATACAAGAGCACTCTTAGAGCTTAAACATTTTCTCTTAATTAGCTTTTAGAAGTGAGATTAAAAGAGAACATTTGATTTTGTCAAAGCCTTCAACAGAGGGGTTGAAAGGCTGGGTTAGTGTTTGTGAGTTCAAACACAAGGGGCTTACTAGTGTAAGTCGAGCGCACATTCGGAGTAGAGTGTGGGGTATACTGGTTTCCGGAGTAGGAAAACAGTAGAGCGTCTGTGTTCTTTATTTTTCGGAGTAGATTAATAGAAGAGCATAGGGTAGGAGGACGTAGGCCATAGTTGGCTGAACCTCGTTTAATCTTGTGTTTTCTTTATTGCCTTTCGTACATTCCACTACTTACAGGAACGAGCCCAACTGGTTCCTCTCATAGATTGAAAAGAAAGAAAAATAGGCCAAGGCTACTTAACTCTCAATTCACCCCCCCCCCCTTTTGAGTGCTCTAAAATGTTTAATTGGTATCAGAGCCAAGGCTTCTCACAAGAGTAACATCTAGAGGAGTCAAGCATGAGTACTTAAGATCTAAATGCTATGGGTTATGACAATAAGACACCAAAGTTCAACGGAAATAACTATGCTTGGTGGAAGAATAGGATCAAGAATGTAATCATGGGAATTGACTATGAATGTTGGCTAGTTGTCAAGAATGGTCCCAACATCATCCTCAAGACAGATGCTGAAGGAAACCTGGTTCCCAAGAAAGACAGTGAATTAGTATCTGCTGATTATAAACTACTGGAGAAGAATGCCAAAGCAATGTCAATTCTACAACAAGCTATAGGTGAGAATGAAATAAATCGGATCTCAGGTTGCAGCAATGCCAAAGAGATTTGGGATACCCTCGAACTTTCTTTTGAGGGAACCAATGAGGTAAAAAGGTCCAAAATTGATTTACTTATGGCTAAGTATGAGCTGTTTACTTATGAATAAAAATGAAAAGATTAATGATTGTTTTTGTAGATTTATGACAATTATCAATGATCTTAGATTTCTTGGTAAGAACTTTTCTGATGAGGATCTTATGAGAAAAGTTTTGCGCAGCTTGACAAATGCATGGACAGCCAAAGTAACAGCAGTCTATGAAGCAAAAGATCTATCCACCTTGTCTCTAGAACAGCTGATTGGCTCCCTCATGACTCATGAGATGTTGATTTATTCTAAGTCTAAGAAAGAACCAACCAGAGGTATGGCTCTTAAGGGAATAGTAGAAGAGGAAGAAGATGAGATTGACATGATTGCTAAAAGATTTGAGAGATCACTTCGAGACCAGAGGAAGAACTTCAAAGGAAAGAATTTTAAGAAGTCTAACCTCTCTTCTGCAGGTTGCTTCAAGTGTGGTGATAAGGGACATCTTATTCGAGATTGTCCTAGGTGGAAGGACAAACAGTCCCAATCCGGAGATAAACGAGCCTTCAAGAATCCTATGATAGCATCCATGTGGGGTGAGTCTGATTCAGGGTCTGATGAGGATGAAGAATCACCTAACACTGATGTTTGCTTGACCGCCGTTACAAACATTAAGGGAAACAACACTAATCTAGGAACCAAAGGGGGAACCAGTACATTCAGAAAATGTTTGATGGCAAAGAAGGATGTACTACATGAAGACAAGGTAAACTTAGAGCAAGTTAGAAAAGATATGCATGAATATGATATAGATAATATGATTTCTTGTATTGACTCTTTATTAGATGAATGCTATAAATTGGGTGAAACTTACATTACTGGCAAAAGAGAGCTTAAAGAAAAACATGTTGAATGTGAAATTGCTGTTGCTAGTTGTGACTACCTAGAAGAAGTTTGCCATGATCTGAAAAATCAAATGGAAGAGCTAGAAGTTGAATTGGACAAGTGTAAAGTGGAACTGGAAAAGGTAAGATCTTCTAAACCTGACTATCCTGGTGATGGTGAAGAAGACCTGACCTTCTGGTTCCCTAGAGACTTATCAACCACTAGTGAATCTCTTGATTTTTCAGCAGTTAGAGGTAAAGCAAATTTCTGTAGTAGAACTTCTTTATTGAAAGCCTTTGAGATATTGGCTTGCAATTTGGAAAATTCTCACAAGGAAATGACTTCACTTAAAGATGCTCAGTTCACCGTTTCCCCTTTAGGTACCAGCATAGAAATTAGTGATGAAATAAATAAATATGAAAATACTATTTGTGAATTGCATGCTGAAATCTATAAATTGAAAAAGGGCAAGCAGCCATTAGTTGTTGACATGACTATTGACTCTATGGTTTCAAAGCTTAATTTACAACTTGAAGCCTTAAAAAGTAATTTTGATTTTCTAAAAGAGAAAAATGAGTTGTTGACTAAGACTCTTGAAACCAAAGAAAAGGAACTTCATGATAGTCATAGATATGTTGAAAAATTATTGACTGCACAGGAAACTTTGAATTTTTTAATCTCATCGAAAGGTAACAAAGGGAAGGTTGGTCTTCGATATACCAGACAGAAAACCAGGACTAACTGGTCCCCCAGAGAAACTACTTGGATTAAAGAATTCAAAAGAGGTAAGTATGTTATGACTAAAGAGATGTTTGTTTGATATCATTGTGGTATGACTGGACATAAGATTCATGAATTCCAGCTAGGGGAAATAGTGTGAATAAGAATAATAAACATATGGAATTAGTTTGGAGAAGAAAAGATCAACAAGAGCTTATTGTTGTTGAAAAGGAACCCAAGGATATTTGGGTTCCTAAATCTAATGTTTAATTTGTTCTTGCAGGCTAAAGTGAAGGGAAGTACCTATTGGTATTTGGACAGTGGGTGCTCAAGACACATGTCCGGGGATAAGAAGTAATTCCTTTCACTAGTAGCCTTTGATGGTGGAAGTGTCACCTCTGGAGATAACAAAAGGGAACCATCACTAGGTTAGGTAAAGTAGGTAAGACACTTTCAAACGCAATTGATGATGTGTATTATGTTGAAGGCTTACAACATAATCTTTTGAGTATTTCTCAATTATGTGACAAAGGTAATAAAGTTGAGTTCCAAGCCAATCTTTGTCACATAATTAATTCTCTAACAGGCGAGCTTGTGTGTGAGGGAATCAGGAAACATGATGTTTACATTACCTTTCTAGATAAAATTCCTCAAGACAAGTCTGTTTGTTTGAGAGCTGTGTTTGACAATAATCAATGGATTTGGCATAATAGATTTGGACATGCTAGCTTGACACTTTTGAATAAACTAAAATCTCGTGACTTGGTGGTAGGACTCCCTAACATCACGTACGAGGTAGATAAAGTTTGTTCAGAATGTGATAAAGGGAAACAGGTCAAGATCTCTTTTAATCCTAAAACAGTTTTGAGTACCAGCAGACCCTTCGAACTTGTACACATTGATTTATGTGGTCCTATGAGAGTACAAAGTCAAAGAGGTCATAGATATGTTTGTGTTATGGTTAATGATTATTCCAGGTACACTTGGGTGATAATGCTACATTCAAAAGATGAAACATTTGACGAATGGGTAGCATTGGTGAAGCAAGTTGAGAACCAGCTTTCTCACAAGCTGGTCTCGGTAAGATCAGACCATGGTACTTAATTTGATAATGCTAACTTTGTTGATTATTTTAGGGAACAAGGAGTTAGTCACAACTTCTCAGCCCCCAGAACACCACAACAAAATGGTGTTGTTGAAAGAAAGAATAAAACTCTTGAGGAAATGGCGAGGACAATGCTCATTGAGAGTGGTCTCCCCAAGAGTTTATGCGGTGAAGCTGTTGACACTACTTGCTACATACTAAATAGAGCTCTCATTAGACCAAAGTTAAATAAGACTCCCTATGATCTCCTTAAAGGTCGAAAGCCTAATATTGCATACTTTCGTGTCTTTCGATGCAAATGCTATGCACATAATAATGGGAAGAACCAGCTAGATAAATTTGATCCTAGGAGTGATGAAGGAATCTTTCTTGGATATTCTACTCAAAGCAAAGCATATAGAGTCTTTAATAAGAGGACTTTGTGTATTGAGGAGAGTGTCCATGTCATTTTTGATGAATTTAACATGTCTTCTGAGATTGCGCAGGTACAACCTAATGAAATGATTGGACTGATGGAGTTGATGGGGAACCATGACCTAGTTCTCTAAGTGAAGTACAAGTAGTTCTAGGCTCTCCTAATGCCTCACCAGATGATGATGGTGAAAATCCTAGAGAAGAAAATGAAAACAATGAGAATTCAGAAGGAGAACGGAGACATAATGGCTTTCGAAGTGACAGATAGGTAAGTAGTTCAGGGGGAATGGATGAAGAGGCCTCCCCTGAACCTGAGGTAAGTGATGTTAATGGAAACAGCGTGAACGTGAACTCTTCTGGTTCTACAAAAGAAGAAGTGATTCACGATCATGCTGGTTCCCAACCTAATCAAGAAGCAAAAAATGATTTCACTTTCAAAAGTTATAAGTACCTACCCTCTCATCCCCCAGATCAGATCATTAGTAACATTAGCAAGGGAATTCAAACGAGAAGAAATGTTTTTCAAAACTTTTGTGCTTTTTATTCCTTCTTGTCTAGTGTAGAGCCAACTGACTATAAAATGGCTTTGACTAATCCTGATTGGGTTCTAGCAATGCAAGATGAATTAAATCAATTTCATAAGAACCAGGTTTGGCATCTTGTATCTAGACCAAAGGACAGGTCAGTTATTGGTACAAAATGGGTCTTCAGAAACAAATTGGATGACCTAGGTACAATAGTCAGAAATAAAGCAAGGGTAGTGGTGCAAGGGTACAATCAACAAGAAGGAATTGACTATGATGAAACTTTTGCACCTGTAGCTAGACTAGAGGCCATTAGAATTTTGATTGCTTATGCTGCTCACATGAATATGAAATTATTTCAGATGGATGTAAAGACTGCCTTCCTAAATGGCTACTTGAAGGAAGAGGTATATGTAGAGCAGCCACCTGGTTTTGAGGACAAGCTGTTCCCCCATCATGTATACAAGCTGGACAAAGCGTTATATGGATTGAAACAAGCTCCAAGAGCTTGGTATGAAAGGTTGTCTACATTTTTAATGGAGAATGAATATAAGAGAGGAACAGTGGATAAGACATTATTCATCAAAACCAGAAGGAACCACTTAATTATAGTACAAATTTATGTTGATGATATTTTATTTGGTGCTACTAATCAGGTACTATGTGATGAGTTTACTAATCTTATGCAGAGTGAGTTTGAGATGAGCATGATGGGAGAATTAGGATTCTTCCTAGGATTGCAGATTAAGCACATAGAAAATGGAATCATGATTCATCAGCAAAAGTACTTAAAAGAGTTGCTTAAGAAATTTGGCATGGAGAACAGCAAAGCTTATGATACACCTGTTCCCACATCCACTAAATTAGATTCTGATCTAAAGGGAAAAGATGTCGAAGCCTCACTATATAGATGGATGATTGGCTCCCTCCTTTATCTAACAGCAAGTAGGCCTGACATTGTGTTCTCTGTTGGATTATGTGCCAGGTTTCAAAGCAATCCAAAAGAGTCTCATTTGAAGGTTGTTAGAAGGATACTTAGATATCTTGTGGGAGTAATAGATCTGTGCTTGTGGTACCCCAAAGGTAGTATAATTGATCTTATTGGGTACATAGATGCAAATTATGTTGGCTTTCTTGTTGATAGGAAGAGCACTTTAGGTATGACACACTTTCTTGGCTTTTGCCTAATTTCTTGGGGTTCTAAAAAGCAAAATTCAGTGGGTTTATCCACAGCAGAGTTAGAGTATATTGCTACAGCTTCATGCTGTTCCCAGTTACTGTGGATAAGGAACCAGCTGAAGGATTTTGGTGTTGTTTATGATAGTGTTCCTATCTATTGTGACAACACTAGTGCTATTAATATTTCAAAGAATCCTGTCCAACATTCCAAAACCAAACACATTGAGATAAGACATCACTTCTTAAGAGACAATATGGAGAAAGGTTTGGTGGAATTGTTTTTTTGTAAAAGTGAAGATCAGATCGCTGATATCTTCACAAAAACTTTGTGTCGAGAGTCTTTTTGTAAGTTAAGAGTCTTATTAGATCTAGTTAGATTTTAGGTCTTTGGCTTCAATTTCTTCCCTCAATGATTGGCTAGAATGGTATTCTTTTTTATAGTATGTGTATATACCTATGTCGAAATCCTTCAAGTTTTGTGTAAATGGTTCAAGATCCCAAAAGGGTTGAGAATTATTGGTGCAAGAAACAGGTAAAATCAGGCTAAGTTACCAAAAACAGGGTGACGTGGTTCTGTATAGGTACCAGCAAAGGGAAACACCAGATTAGCTCAGATATGTCATCCGATTAATATTTTTATATTTTTTGGAAGATTACTATAAGATCTTTTCCTTTTGGAAGGAAATAATCTTATTTAAGTTATTTGACCTATTGATCAAGGCAATATATCACATGCCTAAATTTTAGGTCGGTTGAGATATTCAAGGCAAAGAATCATTGCCAAAATTGATTTTAATTTTTAAATTTTGTGCCATTGCTCTTCTTGGCTTAACCGACTTATTTTTTTTTCCTCTCTTTTCTCCTCTTTCTATGCTATATATATGATCTCTAACCCCTTGTGCAGCTCACAACTCTCATCATCATTCGAAATTCTCTCTCTTTCTTGTGCTCTATTCAAAATTCTCTGTTCACAACGGTTACTGTTCATCAGCATCATCTTCAATCCTTGATCTTCAACTGCATAATCGCCATGGGTAAGAAATCAAGCGCATCCAAAAGAGGCAAGGGAAGGGGACATGCAAGTGATTCCTCGCAATCTTAGGGAAACACTGATGTGACTCCTCACTCTCCTCACCTTGATTAAAATCCAACCAAACCACCACCAAATTTCACTTCCACAACTTCATCACCTACAAAATTACCAACCACCATCCTCGATCCACCATAAGAATCTACCTCACCACCAAAATCAACCCAACCAAAATCACACCAAACCGTGCTTGTTACCAATCCTTCAGAAGTTGATGGTTCCATCATCAAGGAACCAGCTCAGTCTCAGGGGGAACATCAACATGAAGCACGAAGAACCCTAAGCCAGGATTTGGAAGATATCAGTCAGAGTGTAGGAGATGATGAAGTAGAGATCACTAGTCACAAGGAGGGGACATTCACTGAAGAAGTCCTGGTACGTGGTAGAGTAACTCGGTCTTCAGTGAAGAAGATTATTGAGGAAGTTCCGGAGGATCAATCCACTAGTTCTGTTTAGGGAACCAAGAGGAAACGGGTACCAGCAAGAACCCCTCGCACTACAAAAGGTACATCTGTAGAATCTCTAACTACTGGTTCTACTGATTTAAATGCTCAATTGGTTCTTTCTGGTTGTCGAGTTGAGAAGGGATATTTTGATGTGCCTGCTCTGTCTGAGTTTAAAAGTTTGATTGAGTATCAAGGATGGATGCCATTGTTTGATTGTAGTGTTGCTAATGTGTCTAGAGTTAGAGATTTTTATTTGAATTTGAAACAGTTGCCTGATATGTCTGTTGGTTCTCGTGTGAATGATGTGGATGTGAGCTTGTCTACTGCCACTTTGTCTAGTATGTTAAGGGTGCCTAGGGATGGGTTTGATAAGTATTCTATTGATTGGTGGCCCGTGTTGGTAGGGGTCACTCCTGATGAAATTTATGAGCATTTGTTTGGAGGAAAGATGTCCAAGAAACCGGGTGTCTTTAAATATGCTAATGTGAAGGAACCAGTAATGCTGGTTCTGCATTCGTTGTGCAACAAGGTCTTGATCCCATGGGCTTAAGGAAGGGGAACAGTACGCATCATGGAGATGGTTCTGATGTATCTCATGATGAAGAGAATTAAGATTAATCTCCCCTCCTTGATGCTGGATCACATTATGAATTGTTATGGTTCATCTCACCATTCTCTACCTTATGGTTCTGTCATTACTCAATTGCTTATGGATAACAATGTTACTATGAGTGGGTCTATTGTGCCTGTCACGGTGTTCACAAAAGCAATCCTAAAGCTAAAGGGTCTTGACATAAGTGGTGATATGTTAAGTTTTAAGCTTGAGGAACTAGCAGAGGAGATGAGGCCCCCATCAAAGAAGAAGAAGAAGGTAGAGGAACCAGCAGGTCAGGAAATGATTCTGAAATGGTTGGAGAATCAGGAGGATATGCTGAGAAAGATTATCAGTTTGGTTCAAAGCTTGTCATCTTCTTTCAGTACCAGGATGGAGCATATGGAAAAAACGCTAGCTGACACTCAAGCTCAGATGGCTCCGGGTATAGGATCGGGTACTCCACAGACTCAACCCAAGGATGAAGAGCCTGGTGAAGAAGATGAGGAGGATGAAGAGGAACCAGTTGCTGATGCAGACAATGATGCTAAGTACGAGAAGGAGGAAGAGGAAGAGAATGATGATGAGGAGTGATGCTGGTTCCCGCTCTTGTTTCCCCTCCCCATCATTTCTATTCTAAAATAACTGATTCTGTTGGTCTGTATATTTCTCACCCAATCCATGAAATTCCTTTTAATATGGATTTGGGTTCCTTTTGTTGAACTTTGTTGGCTTATATGGACCATTAATTCTGCTATGGTATGAACTGTTTGACTAATCTCTTCTTACAACATACTACTTGAATGGTGGTTGATGCCACTGTATGGATGAGCACATTTAACAATTTGTGCACATTACTTCTACTTAAGAGTACTTTTTAATGATGTCAAAAGGGGAAAGTAGTGTACCAAAGCCTTTGATAGTTTAGATTGTGTCAAGTAGCTTACTTTGATAGTTTAGGGGAGTCAGTTTGATAGTTAGTCTTTGGAACTAGTTAGCTTCACTAACTTGTTCATTTGAGTCTTGAGTCTATTGGTTGTACTCAAATCTATTTGAGTACTTAATTGGAATTTTTCTAGGTTTCTAACTTGATTGGTTGTAGGAACTTCAATTAGTTTGTCATAATAAAAAAGGGGGAATTTGTTGAGTCCCTTAGGTTTTGAGTGATGACAAACGGAAACAGGTTACAATAAGCATTGCGAATAGTTGGCTGGAAACCAGCTGGAATTGAACACTGTTTTCCTAGACAAGTTATTACTTATTTATGTTATTCATTTATCTAACTTGTCTATATGTAGGAAATGGTTGGATTTAAATTGATCCATGTACTGGTGGGAAACCAGTAGGAACTATTTCCGGGACTACTATGCTAAAAAGCAGTCACATACTCTTTATTGTACATTAACCATGTTACATGTGCAGTAGTTATGTTGATTCCAAGACTTGGAGCATGGAGGCCTTTCGAAGACATTCGAAGAAAGATATATTGCTCAAGATGGAAGTATTCAAGGAAGATTCAAGTCTTGAAGATTACATGAAGAAAAGAAGATTTGTACTTTAATGCTTAAATCATGTAATGTGCTCTGTAGTATGACTTGCATGTTTGGGTAAAATAAGTGCTTATAAGTGTATCGAGTCATATTATGAATTCTGGTACAAAGCTGGAACATAATTCATAACATACTCAATTCAGGGAACCAGGTTGAGGAACCAAGTTCACTGTACGGAATATCCAAGCTGCATGTTTTGAGAAAAATAAAAGATTTCGTAAAAATACTTTTTTAAAGAATTATTCTAAAAATATCCTAAGCAGTTGGAGATTAGATGATAATATTATGGTTACCTAAAAACTAGGAGTATCTATCTTATTTGATTCTATCTTTATGATTAAATCATATAAGATAAATACTTTCCTAAAATCATGCTATTACTTGCTCATCAAGTTTACGTGATTTAAGAAAACTAGGGTTTTTGTATCCAAGTATATAAACCCGTCTAGTCTCTCATATTCAAGCAAGTCTCTTTGGAATTAAAAAGGAGTATATTTGAGAGCCATATACACTTAAGCATAAAAGCCTATTCATCGAGTCATATACAAGAACACTCTTAGAGCTTAAACATTTTCTCTTAATTAGCTTTTAGAAGTGAGATTAAAAGAGAACATTTGATTTTGTCAAAGCCTTCAACAAAGGGGTTGAAAGGCTGGGTGAGTGTTTGTGAGTTCAAACACAAGTGGCTTACTAGTGTAAGTCGAGTGCACATTTGGAGTAGAGTGTGGGGTATACTGGTTCTCGGAGTAGGGAAACAGTAGAGCGTCTGTGTTCTTTATTTTTCGGAGTAGATTAATAAAGGAGCATAAGGTAGGAGGACGTAGGCCATAGTTGACTGAACCTCATTAAATCTTGTGTTTTCTTTATTGCCTTTCGTACATTCCGCTGCTTACAGGAACTAGCCCAACTGGTTCCTCTCATAGATCGAAAAGAAAGAAAAATAGGCCAAGGCTACTTAACACTCAATTCCCCCCCCCCCCCCCCCCCCCCCCCTCTTGAGTGCTCTAAAACCTTCACAGTTGTTGTGGAATGAAGGTATATTTATGTACGATGCATATGCTAAAGATACTTTTATACTCCGTGCCATGTTATTCAATACCATTAATGACTTTCCAGTGTATGGGAACTTGTCAGGGTATAAGGTGAAGGGAAAGAAAGCCTACCCGATTATTGTGGATGATATGGACTCAACATACTTGCCATGTTATGGAAAAGATGTGTATCTGATGCATCAAAGGTTTTTGAAAATGTTTCATCCTTATCGTAAGAGAAAGCCCTCATTTAATGGTAAAGTTGAGCAACGTAGAGCACCTATACCGTTGACTTGCAATGAGGTTTATGACCTTGTGAAAGAAATGGATAATGTGTTTGGAAAAACTATAAAACCCAAAGATGCTCAGGGGTTATGGAAGAAACTATCAATCATTTCGAAACTTGAGTATTGGAAGTATTTACCCATTAGGCATTGTCTTGATGTTGTGCATATAGAAAAAAATATTTGTGATGCCATCTTAGGGATGCTATTGAATATACCTAGTAAGACTAAAGATGGTCTTAATGCCAGGAGAGATATGCAGATAATAAAGATTCAATCCAAGTTGTGGCCTGAAGACAGAACTCCTAGGAATGGAAAAGGTAAATCCACGTATCTTCCTCCAGCTTAATACACTTTGTCTCGTGCAAAAAAAAGGATAATCTGTGAGTGTTTATATAGGATCAAGGTTCCTAGTAGGTACTCATCAAATTTAAAGAATTTTATATCCATGTAAGATTTGAAATTTGTCGGTATAAAGTCTCATGATTGTCATGTTATGATGCAAGTGTTTCTACCCATTGTCATCTTCCATATTTTGCCCAAGCATATTAGGGATTTAATCACTAGAATTTATTCTTTTTTCAATACAATATGAAGCAAGGAGCTTGATCCATCATATTTGGATGAGTTACAGGATAATGTTGTTATGACCTTATGTCAACCAGAGATGTATTTTCCACCTTTATTCTTTGATATTATGGTACATCTAGTTATTTATTTTGTTCGATAAATCAAATAGTGTGGTCTAGTGTTCCTAAGATGGGCTTACCCTTTTAAGATATAATGGGTACTTAAAGAAGAAGATGAGAAACTCAGCACACCTTGAAGGTAGTATAATTTAAGGTATAACTACGAAGGAGGTAGGTGAGTTTCTTGGTGAGTTCTTATCTAAGGGGAAGCAATTGGGTTATCAAAATCGAGGCATAAAGGGAGGCTCGAAGGGCCCAACATTATGGGTTTAAGGAGGTCTTAATTCCATTATCGAAAGAGAGACAAGCTCATTTATTTGTTTTACACCATATGATAAAGGTTCATCCTTACTTACAAAGGCATATGAATGAATTGAAAGTGAAGTACCCTTCTAAAGGTGAATGAGCATTAATGCAAGAACACAACAACACCTTTATTGATTGGTTTCATGAACAAGTTATGCATGAATTGTTTGAAACGAGCCATAACATTTCTAATATAATCAAGTGGTTAGCTTATGGCCTTCAAACAATTGTTCGATCTTTTGAGGGGTATGATATCAATGGATATACATTTTACATTGAATATCGGGATAAAAAATCAAAGTCTATTCAAAATAGTGATGTGTAAATAGTGGATTCTTCTCGAGAATATGCTAGCCCAAAAGATAAAGCACCAGTTAAGGCGACCTTGTCTTACTATGGGATAATTCAAGAGATATTGGAATACTATAGCTTTAAGGTTTCCTTTTTCAATGCAAGTGGGCAGATATCAGTCGACGTGGTTTGGTGAAGATAGATGAATCAAATTGGAATTTAGTCGACATGAGTCATATGAGTGATACAAAGGAACCGTTTATACTTGTATCACAAGCTAAACAAGCATTTTACATCAAAGACACAAATGAGCCTCAATGGGCTATTGTTATCCCTAGTAAATGACATATTCTTGGAATTGGTGACGTCACTAATAAGGAAGACTATGATGACTTTGATGATCTCCCACCATTCTCAATGCCATGTAATGATGATATGGATGGACTTGAAACAAAAAAAATTACAATAAGAATGGATCATCATTAAGGAGTTACTATAGATGACTAGTACTCATTTTCTAGGTATTATGTTGTAGTTATTGTAATATTTTCTTTATTTTCTTTTCAGCCCTAATGTTGGATGATTTACTAACTCGGTTTGCCTTGTTTTCTTATTCTTTGAAGCAGTTTCAGTCTAACATCATGGCTAGTGACGAAGATTTTAGTGTTGATGAGGACAACATTGAGTATAAGATTCACCTGGAGACTAATCAAGGTGATCAAGATGACATAGCTGCTGAGTTAAAAGCTCAAAGAATTGATAGGATAATCAACGAACATGAAAGGATAGCTGAACTCGTAGTAGGTTTAGGGGATAATGAACCCATGAACGTTGACATCCCCTTGTGTTCAAGTTTGGAGAGAAGGAGGGGGAAGGGTGGTGCTCGTAGCTTAGGTTGATCTAGAGGTCCGATTAGGAGCCTTAGAGTGTCCTCAATAGCGTATTCCCTCTTAAATATGCCCCAACCACTTGAAATACTTTAATTTTAGTCAATATAGGTCAAATAAGAGCGGTTTTTTTTTATAGAAAATGACATATTTCCCCCTTGAACATGCCATAAACACTTAAAATACATCGATTTGAGTCAATATAAGTTGAATAGGAGTGGTTTTGGGTAGAAAATGACATTAACACTCGAAATACATCAATATGAGTCAATATAGGTCAAATAAGAGCGGTTTTGAGTCAATATTGGCTTATTTCCCTTTAAACATGCACCAAACACTTCGAATAAGACGATTTGAGTCAAAATAGGACAAATAAGAGTGGCCTTGGGTCGATAATGACATATTCCCCTAGAACATGCCCCCAAACACTTTGAATAAGACAATTTGAGTAAAAATAGGTCAAATGGGAGCAATTTTGGGTAGAAAATGCCCTTAACTCTTGAAATAAAATGATTTGAGTCAATATAGGTCGAATAGGAGCATTTTTGGGGAGAAAATGGTCTTAACACTTAAAATACATTGATATAGGTCAATTAGGAGCAGTTTTGAGTCAATATCGGCATATTTTCTTTGAACATGCCGCAAGCACTTCGAATAGAACGGTTTGAGTCAAAATCGTTCAAATAGGATCGAATTTGGGTCGATAATGTAGTATTTCCACTAAAACATGCCACAAACACTTGAAATACATTGATTTGAGTCAATATAGGTTAAATAGGAGCTATTTTGGGTAGAAAATAACATATTTCCCCTATAACATGCCATGAACAATTGAAATACATCAATTTGAGTCAATATAGGTCGAATGAGAGTAGTTTTGGGTACGAATTGCCCTTAACACTTGAAATACAACGATTTGAGTTATTATAGGTCAAATATGAGCGATTTTGGGTCGATATTGGTGTATTTCCCTTTAAACATACCCCCAAACACTTCAAATAGGACGATTTAAGTCAAAATAGGTCAAATAGGAGCGATTTTGGGTTGATAATGGATATTTCCCCTTGAACATGCCCTAAATACTTTGAATAGAACACTTTGAGTTGAAATAGGTCAAATGGGAGCGGTTTTGGTTGGAAATCACCCTTAACACTTGAAATGCATTGATTTGAGTCAATAGAGGTCGAATAAGAGGGGTTTTGGGTTGATATTGGCGTATTTTGATGACTACTTTTTAGTCACTAATTATAACCGCAAGTGCACGGCTGTTGCAGTACAATTACGAGTCGTCCCCTAAGAAGCTAATGTAGGGTCAACTTAGCTCAATTTAACTAGATTACGCTAGAAACGACTTGTTTAATGAAACTAATAACTAAAATTGCAAAGATTAAAATGTGATGTCAATAATAGAAAAGCCTAGGATATTAATACATCCCCACTAACATGCATTAGCCATCATCAAATACACCAACATCAATGATCAAATCAAACAACCCTTCAATTATCCTAACCTCAACTTTCGCTTCTTGATTAGTCTAATTGTATTAGGTGTAGCCCTCTTAATCTTAGCTCTTGCTTCTTGATTAATTAGCAAATATCATTAAGATAAAGGAAGTAATTAATCTCAGCTCTCGCTTCTCGACTAATTAAACCAATGAATTTAACCTAATGATTAATTTTAACAACCTAATAAACCAACCTTAATTTGACATTGAATTGATATAAGAATCCACTTAATACATGCTAGGGTTCATATATTAACATCCTAGACAAGAAATTACTCATTAATCATAATTAAAGCCATATGAACAATAATAAAATCAAGCATAAATATAGAAATCATAAAACTATAAGAAAATTAAATAAAATAACAAGAGTCATGAATAAATAAACACAAATAAAATCAATCAAAGAAAAACTAGAGAAAACTTATTTGAGAATGAAATTGTTAATGAAACTAGGAATGAAATTTGATTATTTAAGAGTAGCAATATTTTTTAGGGAGAATTACATAAACAAAACCATAAAACTAAAACCTAGAAAAAAGAGAGAAGAGAGGAAGAAGAGAGGAGGAAGAAGAAGCAAACCCTAGAATACAAGAAATAATGAATGGAGAGCCCAAAACCCCCTAAAAAACCTAAAAAAAACTAATTACTAAATCAGAAAATAAAAAAATAAAAAGAAAAGAAAAATAAAAAAGAACAAAAAGGAAAAATTCCCTTGAGTTTGCCGTGAAGTTTTGGAGTACTTCACACTTTCCTTCTTTTCTTCTTGGTTTTCGTGCGTCATTCACTTTCTCTTTTTTCTTCTTAAACTTACCTTTTTTTATTTCTTTTTTTCTTTTTGGGCTAATCATCTTTCTCTTTTCTTGGCCCAATTTCCACCATTAAATTAACACTAGTCCATCATATTTTGTTATTGAAATGCATTTGTACTAAAAAGCCTTAAAAATTAGCAATAATCGATATAATTAAAGCCAAAATATAATTAGGGACTTTTAGCATAAATTCGGTTAAATAAACCCAAAACCACTCGAAACTCACCCAAAAGGAGTTTGAATCAATGCCAAAAAGTACAAAAAAATGTACTTATCAAACTCTTCCATGCTTAACCCTTGCTCGTCCTCGAGCAAGCTCAAGGTGACTAGATGAAAATAACGAGCTAAACATGGTCTCCAAAGCAATAATCACTCCTTATGTTTCCCTTCCTAATCTTCACTAATCCCGGTGTAAGCTAAGCAGTCCAATGAACCAAACCACTTACTCCCCCATGCTTAGATTACACAACAATACACAATGAACACAACAAAAATTCCAACCAAATCAACAAGATCAACAAGATATGACTTGCTAACAACATAAATAAAATGAGAATTTTGTTGTGAAACTTCCTTGGCTACAAACTTCCTTATAACTCCAAGAAATGAGAATCAAATAGCAAATTCTATCTACTTATCCCTCCAAATGATGAAAAATTCCCGAATTCCTTCCTTATCACTCTGTCTCCTTATGACACCAACTCCAAAACAATTGAGATGCAAAAATGGATTTCTCTCTTTTCTTTTGTCTCTCATTTTGCCTAGGAGCCCTTTCGGGTTTTCATCCTAGCCTCTCATTTCTTTTTCATGTCTCACAACTCACCCACTCATGATAAGCCACTCTTTTTCCTGAGTTGCCCTTTCGGGTTTTCAACTTAGCCGGGCCCCCAAATTCTTGCCTATGTCGCCCTTTCGGGTTTTCGACATAGCTGGGTTTGTTGTTTTCATTCTTTTTTTTCTTTTCATATATTTTTTTCAATTTTTTTTTCAAATTTTTTTTTTGAGATAATCAAAGGAAACTTGAATATAAAAAGCAAGTATGTACAAATACCATGATATACTCCCCCCCATGCTTAGATGAAGCACTGTCCCCAGTGCTTAAAGCAAAGAGTAAATAAAGCAGGGTATAGAGTATACCCATGGCTCTACCGTAGAGAATTAGGAGATGATACCGGTGATTCATCTAGGCAGACCCATGTGAATGTCCTTTAGCATGGACATCATTGAATTCATTTGGGCCTTTAATTCTTGTTGCTCCATCTTAATATCATTGCTCTGCTCTTGGAATCGAGCAACAATATCGGGGGCAGTGGAGTGTGAAGAAGAAGATGATGCCTTTGTAGGAGCAGGCTCTAGAAGCAGGGGAATAGGAGCAGGGGCCTTAGTACCAACCAATTTCCAATTCCTAGGTACACACAAATCTAACCTCTCAAGGGGAGGTAGTTCAATCTCCATTGCTCTAATTTCCATAGCAAAGTTCCATCCCTCTTAGAACACCAACCCATTGCCTTACAAGAAGCATAATCCAAGCTATCGCTCCCTAATATGTGTCCTTCCTTAAGGAGGTGATCCTTGTAACCCAAATGAAGAGCAATACGGATGATAAAAGCACCTTGGACAATGGAAAAGCTACTAGTTTTTCTGTTGGCCATATGTTCCATTTGTTTGACTAAGAAGGCACCAGTATCTATTTCCTTAGCTTGTAGCATATGGTGCAAAAAGTATAGGTCGTCCTTTTGCACCAACCCACAACTGGATGTCCCTAAAACAGTGCTAGCTAATAGACTTTGGACATAGCGAATAGCAGGATGATGGATAAGATTAGCTGCACTATTCTTAGGGTCGTAGATGGGCTGAAGGACAGTTAAGGATTGCCAAACGGGATCTCCTAGCCAATAAGCAGAGGTATGTCTCGGACCACCAGTTGACGAACCAAGTGCAGCATTTAGTGTGTCTAGATCCCATCTATACTCCACATTGTATAACTGAAAAGAAATCAACCCATGCTCACAACCCTCACCAATATACGTGTTTACTGAAACGGTACTCAAAAATTCTAGTGTAGCTCTTTTGTAAGTGAGGGTCTTTTGAGTGAAGCGAGGACCCTAACATATATTTGAGAAGAGCCAAGCAACATCTCTTTCAATATTGAGGGTTTTCAAAACATCATCATCGCAAAACCGAGTAGGTACCACTCCACGTACAAACAACCGATCGTATTTGTCTCTATGGGCCGAGTCTCGAGAGACTATGTCATAATAATCAACTGTTACTCTAGATTTCTTCACAAGCCTAGATATCAGTTTTGCTTTAGCCTTTGAGGAGGAGGGCTTTTTTGCATTATTAGTACTCTTTTTAGCACGACCCATTGGATTCTTTAAAATCAAGCCCGAAAATTCACAAATCAGAATCACCCAGTCAATGAACCACCAAAACTAAAGATTTCTCAACACCAAACCAAGAATTTCCTTAACACTACTTCACCAAAACAGTGAATTATCACTACTCCAACTCTTTAATATAATAATCAAATCACCAAAGTGGAGAACTTCACATTAATCCAAACAAAATACCAATATACCATAATATTAGTATACCAAGCTCAATTCACCAAGTTACATCAACCTATGAACAAGCCACTTCAACACTATTCAATCAAGCTTCATAAAGTCATAACATCAAAACACAAAATCCAATATCAATCCATAAAACCAACATATCATAAAAACAGTGAATTCAATAATAAATTCAATTCCAATACAAACCAAACCATTAAAACATGGGGTTTTATAAAGTTAATAATAAGAAATTAATGGGTGAAGAAATTATGGTGTTAAGGAGTAATTAGGGTTTATTTTTGTTTATTAAATAAATATATAGAAAGAGAGTGGGGGAGGAGTACCTGGTGTGCCGATTGTGCGGTGGTGGGGAGCATGAGGCGGCTGGTGTACGTCGGCGGTGGTCTGGGCAGGAGGCGTCGGCGCTGCTGCGCGACGGAGGCGAGCGAGTGAGAGGAGAGAGCGTGCGAAGGGAGACTCGGGGCTGTTGTGGGTTGTCGGGTGAGGGGATGCGAAGGGAGAAAGGAGGGTAGGTGAAGGTGTTGCGGTGAGGCGGGTGCGCGCGCTAGGCTGCGGGGGTGTCGGCGCTGGTAGTGGTCGCTGGCGGAGGGGAGGTAGAGAGGTTAGGGTTTGGTGGTAATGAGAGGTTAGGAGTATTAGTGTTTAGAAGCTTAAAAGTAATAGTTATGAAAAATTTCAGTTAAGATCTAGAGTTACTCTAGAAATCAATAGGATCTTCTAGAGTTGCTCTAGAAATGGGTTGTCATTCTCTTCTTAAACATAATATCCAACAGCACACTTCTTGACTTGGTCTAGAAATTTTATAATTTTCTAGAGATGCTCTAGAAATGTTCTGACCCATATCCAACAATCATAACCAACATACCATCTAATATCTAGAGCTACTCTAGAAATTTTTTGAAATTCTAGAGCTGCTCTAGAAACTTGCTGACCCAAATTTTTCATAAACAACCAAACGTGTCAGCTTATTTCTAGATGTGCTCTAGAAATACTCATATGATTCTAGACCTGCTCTAGAAATATGCTGCCCCCTTTTACTCCAAATTACTCCAAAACATTCAAGTTGTCTCGATAAATTGGTGATAATAATTGACTTCAATCTCCAAATGCATCATACTCAAACAACCTACAAGAAAAACAAAGACAAAAACCAAGCATAAAATCTGCAAGAAAAATAAACTAAACCAAAAGACATAAAATGATGGGTTGCCTCCCACCAAGCGCTCGTTTAATTTCAATGAGCTTGACACCTTACCAAAATTAGTTTGGAGAGTCAATAGCAAGGCAAAGAACTTCCTTGCTTTCAATGGGTACTCCCGAATCATACTTTTTCAATCGAATTCCATTCACTTTGAATGATCCCTCATTCGAACTAACTTCAAAAGAGCCATATGGAAAAACCTTCATAATGGTGAATGGCCCTGACCATCTCGAACGGAGTTTACCAGGAAAGAACTTCAAACGAGTATTATACACTAGCACATAATCTCCAACTTCAAGATGACACTTCTCAATGCGCTTGTCATGCTAAATCTTCGTCTTTTCCTTGTAAATTTTTGAACTCTCATAAGCATTCAATCGAATCTCTTCAAGTTCATTGAGATCCAATAAACGCTTCTCACCAGCGGTTTTTAAATCAAAATTCAATGCCTTTACCGCCCAATGAGCTCTATGCTCCAACTCCACTGGAAGATGACATACTTTTCCATAACAAGTCTATATGGTGTTGTACCAATAGGAGTCTTGAAAGTCATTCGATAGGCCCAAAGAGCATCATTTAATTTTTGAGACCAATCTTTTCGAGAACGATCAACAGTCTTCTCCAAAATAGCCTTAATCTCTCGATTAGAAACTTTAACTCGCCCACTTGTCTGTGGATGGTAAGGTAGAGCAAATCGATGATGAACACCATACTTCTTCAAGAGGGCTTCAAACTTACGTTTAATGAAATGAGTACCATTATCACTAATCAACACCCTAGGCATCCCAAATCGAGGAAATATGACATTCTTGAAGAATTTACTCACCACCCTAGCATCGTTAGTTGGAGTAGTAATCGCTTCCACCCATTTTGACACATAATCATAAGCTACTAGGATGTATCTGTTTCCATATGAAGATGGATAAGGCCCTTGAAAATCAATTCCCCAAACATCAAAAATCTCAACTTCAAGAATGAAATTAAGAGGAATTTTATTGCGCTTAGAGATATTCCTTATTCGTTGACAACGATCACAACTCTTATAAAAGGCATGAGCACCCTTGTGTAATGTAGGCCAATAGAATCCACTCTCTAAAACCTTAGCAGCTATTTTAGAGGCCGCCGCATGACCACCACATTACAAAGTATGACAATGTTGTAGAATTGACTCCACCTCTTCTTCTAGTACACATCTCCTAACAATCCCATCAGAACACTCCTTAAAAAGGAATGGGTCATCCCAAAAGTAGAACTTAACCTCAGATTGTCAGGCTTCACCCCACTTGCTAAGTAATTAGCCATATCGGCGAACCAAGGCGCCTTACCTGAAGTGGAAATTGCATACAACTGATCATTAGGAAAAGAGTTATCAATTGGAAGCCCATCATGAGTAGTTTTAAAGTCAACCGAGATAAATGGTCTGCAACAAGATTTCCGGCTCCTTTTTTGTCTCTAATCTCCAAGTCAAACTCTTGGAGGAGTAGAATTCATCTGATCAATCGGGGTTTTACATCCTTTTTGTTCAACAAAAATTTCAATGCCGAATGATCTGTATGAACTATAACCTTTGAACCAACCAAGTAGGACCGAAATTTCTCAATGGCATACATTACTGCTAGCAACTCCTTTTCTGTAGTGGCATAATTCATCTGAGCTGGGTCAAGAGTCCTACTAGCATAGTAGATTGCATGGAGTTTTCCATCTTTCTTCTGTCCTAGCATTGCTCCTACAACATAGTCACTAGCATCGCACATGAGCTCAAAAGGCTCTAATCAGGAGATTGAATGATCAATGCTGAAATGAGTGCCTATTTCAACTAATCAAAAGCATGCAAACATTCATCAGTAAAAACAAATGGGGTATCTTTAGCTAAAATTTCAGTTAAAGGTCGGGCGATTTTAGAAAAATTTATAATAAATCTCCTGTAAAAACCGGCATGCCCAAGAAAACTTCGCACTCCTTTCACGTTGTTGGTATGGGGTGGAAGCTTCTCTATGACCTTAACCTTGGCCCTATCAACCTCAATGCCTCGATGTGATACCACATGGCCAAGCACAACACCTTCTTGTACCATAAAATGACATTTCTCCCAATTAAGAACCAAATTGACCTCTAAGCAGCATTTTAACACCTTTTCAAGATTACTTAGGTAGAGCTCAAAGGTACTTTCGTATAATGAAAAGTCATCCATAAATACTTCCATCGATGTCTCAATCAAATCTTAAAAAATAGCCATCATACATCGTTGAAAAGTAGCTGGAGCATTGCACAAGCCAAATGGCATTCTTCGATAAGCGAATGTGCCATAAGGACATGTGAAAGTGTTATTTTCTCTGTCATCGGGATGAACAGGGATTTGGAAGAAACCAGAGTATCCATCTAAATAATAGAAATAAGCATGATTGGCCAAACGCTCCAACATTTGGTCAATAAAGGGAAGAGGAAAATGATCTTTTTGGGTGGCTTTATTTAACTTACGATAATCAATGCACATTCGCCACCCAGTAATAGTTCAAGTAGAAATTAACTCACCTTTATCATTACGCACAACAATCATGCCTCCTTTCTTAGGTACGACTTGAACTGGACTTACCCATTTGCTATCAGAAATGGGGTAGATGTTCCGGCATCTAACAACTTAAGCACTTCCTTCTTCACAACCTCCTTTATGTTAGGATTGAGACGCCTTTGAGCTTCAATTTTCGGCTTAGCCTCTTCTTTTAAATATATCTTGTGAGTACAAATAGAAGGGCTTATCCCCTTTATATAATCAATTGTGTACCCAATAGCTTTTTGGTACTTACGTACAAGGTTCAACAGTTGAGTCAACTCATTTCCATTGAGTGCACTATTGACGATAATGGGATATGTAGAATTCTCACCTAAATAAACATATTAAAGAAGAAGGTAAAAGGTTTAAGTTCTACCTTAGGAGGCATAGATCTCTCCTGCACAACATCATCGATGCTCATCATCTCAAAGGGGGAAGAAGAATCATTTGAGGGAGCTTCATTGAGTAGGCATTCAACTTCAAGAGCTTCAGCACTACTCTCTACTCTTCCCTCTAAACATAACTGCAATGCATCAACTTCAGCTTCCCATGAGGATTTTGAAGCTATCTTCTCTACCACATCAATGCTAAAACAATGATTTGAAGATGATGGGTTAGTCATTACTTTTTGGAGTTCAAACTCCACCTTGTCATCTCCTACCTCCATGGATAACTTGCCTCTTTTCACATCAATTAATGCACCTGCAGTAGCAAGACAAGGTCTATCCAAAATAATAGGAGTTTGGGTATCTTCAGGGATGTCCATGACCACAAAATCACAGGGAAAACCCAAATTTCCAACAAACATAGGAACATCTATGAGGATACCCATAGGGTGTCTAATACTCTTGTTAGCAAGCTGTAGTGTCATTCCAGTTTGAGACAAATATCCCATGTTATGTAGTTTCTTATAAACAGATAAAGGCATAAGACTAACACTAGCTCCCAAATCACACAATGCACGATCAATAGATAAATGACCAACTGTAATAGGGATAGAAAAACTACCTGGATCACCCATTTTGGGTGGAAGTTGGTTCAGAATAACTACACTGCATTGTTGTGATAGATTTACAATCCCCTTAGTTTTCTCTCTATTCATAACCAAATCCTTCAAAAACCGAGCAAAAGATGGAATTTCAGACACAACATCAATAAATGGGATATGAAGCTACACATCCTTCACCATCTGCAGAAACTTTCCATATCTCTTTTCAAGCCTTTCTTGTGCCAACCTCTGAGGAAAAGGAGCAGGTTGGCACAAGCTTAAGATTGTTGATTTTCTAACATCTTAATTGGGTCTACATTTGAGTCATGGATGACTCAAGCTTAGAGATAATATTCATCATATCAACATTAGCTTGAGATTGAGTAGCCACAAACTACTCCATCATCAATTCTAAAGATGTCTTCTAGGGAGGAGCTTGTTGCTGCATTGGAGGTCTAAAAGTAGGCTACTGGTATTGATATGGTCTAGGATTAAAACCAAGAGGATTGAGTTGTGGTTGTGGAGGAAGCTGTGGATTTAGCACATTTTGACTCCTGTATGAGAGGTTTGGATGCCTATGACCAGGATTATAGGTATTCCCAAATAAAGCATTAACCTCTTCAGGTTGTTGAGTTACCATGGAACATGTCTCAGATACATGCCTCTTACCTCCACATATCTCACAAACTTATACCATACGAGAAGGAGAAGCAACAGTAGGTGAAACAGCAGAGAGCTTCTCAACCTACGAAGTGAGCACAATAATTTATTGTGTGAGAGCTCCTAAAATATCCTTATCGGCTCCTACACATGACTTAGTTAATGCTTCCCTTTCATTACACCAAGAGGCTACATTTTGTGCTACTGTCTCAAAAAGTTGAAGAAGTTACACATTAGTTCTTGAACTCATGTCCCCTCCACAGGCTGCATTGATTGAAGACTTATGCTCATAAAAAATGCCCAAGTAAAAAGATTGAACCAATAGCCAATCGGGTATTCCATGATGAGGAAATTGCCTTTGAAGGTCCTTAAACCTTTCCCACGCCTCATAATAAGATTCAAATGGTTGTTTCTTGAAAGTTTGAATCTCTGTTCTAAGATGTGAAGTCTTGCGTGGTGGGAAAAATTTAGTCAGAAAATCTGTAGTTAGATCATTCCAGGTTGCATACTTGTTTGGTGGTTCTAACTTCAACCAAACTTTAGCTTTATCCCTCAAACTAAAAGGGAACAATCTCAACCTAATTGTATCTTCTGACACAGTGCCAATGGAAACTGTATCACACTTTTCCTAAAAATCTGATAAATGATCATGAGGACTTTCAGTAGCATTTCCTCTAAACTGATTTCTTTTAATGAGCTGGATTAAGTGTGTTTTCAACTCAAAATTATCGGCTTCAATCACAGGTTTTACAATACATGATGTGGAAGAGTGCATAGGAGATGGTCTCCCCATTTCACCAAAGGGTCTAGCCATTGGAGGTGGTATAGGTTACTCTCTTGTACGCTCTTCCTGTGCTTTTCTCCTTCTTTCTGCGTTAAGTATACGCGCAGTTGCTTCTATCTCAGGATCAAACTGAACCCTATTAAGATGTCCAAGTTTGATAGATCTCCTGTGCATCAAAGACAAAGACAACCCAAGCACAAACTATGAAAAAGAGAAGTAAAGAACAAAATGAACTAAAATTAAAGAACGTAATCAACTAAATTAAACTAAACTAACACCGTAGCTTCCCCGGAAACGGCGCCAAAAACTTGATGACTACTTTTAGTCACTAATTATAACCGCAAGTGCACGGTTGTTGCAGTACAATTACGAGTCTTCCTCTAGGAAGCTAATGTAGGGTCAACTTAGCTCAATTTAACTAGATTACGCTAGAAACGAGTTGTTTAATGAAACTAATAACTAAAATTGCAAATATTAAAATGTGATGTCAAAAATAGAAAAGCCTAGGATATTAATACATCCCCACTAACATGCATTAGCCTTCATCAAATGCACCAACATTAATGATCAAATCAAACAACCCTTCAATTATCCTAACCTCAACTTTAGCTTCTTGATTAGTCTAATTGTATTAGGTGTAACCCTCTTAATCTCAGCTCTCGCTTCTTGATTAATTAGCAAATATCATTAAGACAAAGGAAGTAATTAATCTCAGCTCTCGCTTCTCGACTAATTAAACCAATGAATTTAACCTAATGATTAATTTTAACAACCTAATAAACCAACCTTAATTTAACATTGAATTGATATAAGAATCCACTTAATACATGCTAGGGTTCATATATTAACATCCTAGAAAATAAATTACTCACTAATCATAATTAAAGCCATATAAACAATAATAAAATCAAGCATAAATATAGAAATCATAAAAATATAAGAAAATTAAATAAAATAACAAGAGGCATGAATAAATAAACACAAATAAAATCAACCAAAGAAAAACTAGAGAAAACTTAATTGAGAATGAAATTGCTAATGAAACTAGAAATGAAATTTGATTATTCAAGAGTAGCAATATTTTTGAGGGAGAATCACATAAACAAAACCATAAAACTAAAACCTAGAAAAAAGAGAGAAGAGAGGAAGAAGAGAGGAGGAAGAAGAAGTAAACCCTAGAATACTAGAAATAATGAATGGAGAGCCCAAAACCCCCTAAAAAAACTAAAAAAAACAAATTACTAAATCAGAAAATAAAAAAATAAAAAGAAAAGAAAAATAAAAGAGAACAAAAAGGAAAAATTCCCTTGAGTTTACCGTGAAGTTTTGGAGTACTTCACACTTTCCTTCTTTTCTTCTTGGTTTTCGTGCGTCATTCACTTTCTCTTTTTTCTTCTTCTTAAACTTACCTTTTTTTATTTCTTTTTTTCTTTTTGGGCTAATCTTCTTTCTCTTTTCTTGGCCCAATTTCCACCATTAAATTAACACTAGTCCATCATATTTTTGTTATTGAAATGTATTTATACTAAAAAGCCTTAAAAATTAGCAATAATCGATATAATTAAAGCCGAAATATAATTAGGGACTTTTAGCATAAATTTGGTTAAATAAACCCGAAATCACTCGAAACTCACGCAAAAGGAGTTTGAATCAATGCTGAAAAGTACAAATAAATGTACTTATCATATTTCCCTTAAAACATGCCCCATATACTTCAAATAGCACAATTTGAGTCAAATAAGGTCAAATAGGAGCGATTTTGAGTAGAAAATACCCTTAACACTTGAATTACATCAATTTGAGTCAATATAGGTCGATGAGGAGCGGACTTGGGTTGATATTGGCGTATTTCCATTAGAACATGCCCCAAACACTTCGAATAGGAGGGTTTGAGTCAAAATAGGTAAAATGAGAGTGATTTTGGGTAGAAATTGCCCTCGCCACTTGAAATACATCGATTTGAGTCAATATAGGTCGAATATGAGTGGATTTGGATGATATTGGTGTATTTCCCTTAGAACATGCCCCAAACACTTCAAATAGGACAATTTGAGTCAAAATAGGTTAAATAGGAGCTACTTTGGGTCGATAATGGGGTATTGACCCTAGAGCATACCCCCACACACTTCGAACAGGATGGTTTGAGTCAAAATTGGTTAAATGGGAGCGATTTTGGGTAGAAAATGCCCTTAACACTTGAAATACATTGATTTGAGTTAATATAGGTAGAATAAGAGCGGTTTTGGGTCAATATTGCATATTTCCCTTAGAACATGCCCCAAATAATTTGAATAGGACGGATTGAGTCCATATAGGTCAAATGGGAGTTGTTTTGGGTAGAAATTTCCCTTAACACTTGAAGTACATTGATTTGAGTAAAGATAGGTTGAATAGGAGTGATTTTGGGTCCATCTCGGTGTATTTTCCTTATAACATTCCCCAAACACTTCAAATAGGACGGTTTGTGTCAAAATAGGTTAAATAGGAGCGATTTTAGGTTGGTAATGGCATATTTTCCCTAGAACATGCCCCAAACACGTTAAATAGGACGGTTTGAGTTAAAAGAGGTAAAATGGGAGCAATTTTGGGTAGAAAATGCCCTTAACACTTGAAATACATCAATTTGAATCAAAATAGGTCAAAAAGGAACGGTTTTGGGTCAATATTGGTTTATTTCTCTTAGAATATGCCCCTAAACACTTTGAATAGACATATTGAGTCAAAATAGGTCAAATAGTAGCGGTTTTGGGTCGATAATGTCGTATTTCCCCTAGAACATGGCCCACACACTTTGAATAGGACAATTTGAGTCAAAAAAGGCAAATGGGAGCGGTTTTGGGTAGAAAATTCCCTTAACACTTGAAATACATCGATTTGAGTCAATATAGGTCGAATAGGAATGAGTTTAGGTAGAAAAATGGCCTTGAGTCAAGTTAGTGTAGTAAGTTAGCGTCATAAATTAATTATACAACTTTGGGTAGAAATTAGCATGTTTGAATTTTACTTTTGAAATACATTGTATTATATATATATTTTAATAATATGTTAATCATTCTTAGGTATGCAAAAGATTCAATGAGGAGCCCGTCTCCACCTAAGAAATCGATGTGGTCTGTAACAAATTGATCAAGTATTGGACTGATAATTTATTTTAGCTTGCCTTACATTGCCTTTTGTATATTTTCGTGATGATAATATTGTAGTTTTTTGTATATTTTGTTTATTTGATGGGTGATTCATGACCCTAATATTCTATTTCCCTTAATTCTTCCTACTCCTCCTGTGACTACTCCATTGCTTTTTTGGTTGTATGTCCTTCACCAGTCCCCTGACTCCTCTCCTTTGTCTTGGTGCTACCTTGAACCCTTCGGTTGTAGACCCTTATGGGTTGCCTGGTTGCTGGGTCTATTACAATACCCTCCATCTCAAGATTCACCTTGTCCTCAAGGTGGAAAGTCGGAAAACGCTCTACAATCATCCATGTGTCCTCCCAAGTGGCCTTAAATGCCAGCAGACCCTTCCATTTAATTATGACTTGCATCTCAAAGTTGTGTCCTATGAGTGTTTTTCGGGACCCCATTACAGCTTTGGGTTCCATTAACATTTCCATGTCTGTTGTCAATTGTGATAAGATAGTGGGATTGGCCAGGGTCTCGCTAATTGCTTTCCTCAATTACGAGATATGGAAAACTAGGTGGATATGACACGAAGGAGGTAGGTCCAACCGATATGCCACCTTTCCCACTCTGCCCACTATCTTAAAAGGACCGTAGAAATGGGCACTTAGCTTCTCATTGATTCTCTAAGACAATGACATATGCCGATATGGTTGTAACTTTAAAAAGACCTTATCTTTACCCTCAAACTGTACGTCCCTCCTTTTTTCTGTCTGCGTTAGTCTTCATGACATACTGGGCTTGTAACACTTTCACTCGTAACTCGTCTAGTATGACATCCTTTTCTTGTAGTTGTTCTTCCACGGTGCTCACCGGAGTTTGGCCATGCCCAACCCACCACAATTTAGGCGGGTCTTGTCCATAGAACATCTTGAATGGGGAGAGCTTAGTGGAGGTGTGCGGAGATGTGTTATAGGCATATTCGGCCCAATGTAGCCACTCAGCCCACCGCTTAGGGTGACCCGCACTAAAACATCGCAGATATGTCTCTATACCTTTGTTGACCACCTCGATCTGTCCTTCAGATTGTGGATAATAAGCGATGCTCCTCTTTAGTTATGTCCCCTGTAATCTAAACATTTCTCGCCAAAATACACTCATGAAAATCCGGTCTCAATCCGACAAGATGGATGCTGCAATTCCATGCAACCTCATAATCTCACGGGTAAAAATGCCGGCCACCTTGAGCGTGGTATACGGATGTCTTAGCTCGATGAAGTGACTTTATTTCGACAGTCGATCTACCACCACCTAAATGGAATCTATCCCCTTGGACAAAGGAAGTCCCTCCACAAATTCCAACGAGATGTCTTCCCAAATGGCCTCGGGAATCAGGAACGGTTGTAGTAGCCCCATCGGGCTACGTTGGATCACCTTGTTAAGTTGGCAAATCAAGCACTGCCGCACATAATCCCCCACTTGCCACCACATTCCTACCCAAAACCAATCGGCTGCCAGACAAAGGTAGGTCTTGATCTCATATTCATGACCACCAGACGGAGCATCGTGATATTCTCGTAGTAACTTGAGGAGGAAGGATGAAGACTTTGGTAGGACAATCCTTCCTTTATACCGTATGAGCCTACCCTCCAGATGGAATCCATTAGCATTTTCATCTCCCTTCTCTAGGTCCACTATAATTTGGGCTAGCCATGGGCACCTTTCCATCTTTTTTTTTTAAGTTTTCCCAATCCACCACTTATAAGTAACTCACTGTATTTAATTACATCAAACCTTGATCCTTTCTTGACAAAGCATCGGCAACCCGGTTTGAAGCCCCGGGTCTATATTACACCTCGAAATCGAACCCTACCAGTTTCCTCATCCATATTTGATACTCATCGCCTACTTCCCGTTGTTGCGTGATGTACCTCAAACTTTGTTGGTCTGTGCGAACCGCAAAATGACTCCCCAACAAATAGTGCTTCCATTTTAAAATTGCGAGACAGATTGTCATTAGCTTTTTCTCATAAATGGACTTTTCTCTGGCCCGAGCTCCTAGTAATTTGCTAAAATAAGCTATGGGTCTTCCTCATTACATCATCACCGCTCCTAGTCAAAATCCCAAGGAATCCACTCTACCACAAATTCCCTAGTAAAATCTTTTATTTCCGACACCGGGGCTATCATCATGGCTTGTTTGAGGTCCTCAAATGCACTGGTAGCCCCACTAGACCACCCAAAGCAATCCTTCCTCAATTGGGCTAGAAGAGGGCCCGCAATTTGGGCATAGTTAAGCACAAATTTGAGATAATAGCCCATCAAACCTAAGAAGCCGCGTAACTCCCTCAAATTTCTTGGCTCCCTCCATTTCAAAATGGCTTCCACCTTCTCCTTGTCCATAGATACTCCTTTGCCGAGATCACGTGTCCAAGGTAGGCCACCTCACTCTTCTCGAACTCACACTTCTTGAAGTTTGCATACAGTTGATTAGTGGCTAACTTCTCAAGTACCATATGCACGTGCTGCGTATGTTCCTCCTTGCTCCTAATATAGATTAAGATATCATCAAAAAACACCAATACAAACTTCCTTAGGTAAGGCCGAAACACTTCGTTCATCAATGATTGGAAGGTCGACGGTGCGTTAGTTAACCCAAAAGGCATTACTAAGAATTCGTAATGTCCCTCATGAGTTATAAACGATGTTTTGTGAGTGCCCTCAAGCTTCACTCGAATTTGATGATATCTAGACTTCAAATCTAGTTTAGAGAAGTATATTGCCCCATGCAACTCATCTAACAACTCATCAATAATCAGAATCGGGTATTTATTCGGTACTGTATCCTTGTTCAAAGCTTGATAATCAACGCAAAACCTCCAGGATTCATCCTTCTTCTTTACCATAACACTGGGCTACTAAAAAGGCTAGTAGATGGCCTGATGGTTCCCGCATCCATCATTTCTTTGATCAACTTCTCAATCTCGTCTTTTTGGGCTTGAGGATATCGATAAGGTCGCACACTCACCGGGTCACTTCCTCCCTTCAAAGTGATAGCATCATCTCTACCTTGGTTAGGAGGCAGTCCCTTGGGCATCTCAAACCTATTCTAGAACTACCTTCTCCTTCATCTCTTACTCCTCTTCCTCAAGCCTATTCACCTCCACAAGCACCCCCCCTTTAGTTTTCTAAGGGTGTAGATCATGACTTTTTGGGTGATTTGGGTATTCTCCAAAGTAGGGTCTCCTACTGGCATGACGGGGATCCTGGCTAATTCAAACTACATGACATGTGATTTCTAGTTCGTCGTAACTACACCTAACTTCTCTAATCACTGCACACCCAGGATAATGTCGGCATTCCCTAATCCTAAAGGTAAAATATCCTCCACAATTGTTACCCCACCTTGCAACTCAACCTTCACTCCGCGACACACCCCTCTTCCCCTAACCGTGTCCCCATTTCCTAATGACACCTCAAATCCTTCTTTCCCTCCTAGTGGCATCCCCTTTTTCCTACTATCCTGGTTGATATGAAATTATGCATGGCACCTGGGTCTACCATAACTACCACCCTCGCTCCTTGAACCTCCCCTATCAATTTCATAATTTTAGGGTTTGTCAACCCCACTACAGAACACAATAAGACTTCTACTGGTTTCTCGAGTCCTTCATCTCCTCCCCGCTTGCCCTCGTTCTCTTCCATGTCTTTAGCCACCATCAATACACTCAAATCTTTCCTTTTACACCTATGTCCTATGCCCCACATTTCATCACATCGAAAACACAATCCTTTAGCTCGTTGTTCTTGCAACTCGGTCTTAGTCAGCCTTCTAGTCTCCCCCATGGGCCTAAAAGAATGGCTCGGCTCCACTTTATTTAAATTGACCAAGCCTTGGGATTAAGTGGGTCTAACCCATGGTTTGTTTGGGCCACCTTGAGTGGGTAGCCCATAAGTGGATATCAGCCCCAATCCACTCCTACTGTTGGTTCCTCCCCCACTCATACCTGTCGTAGAACTCCCCATTTTCCATGGCATAAATCCCCTTCTTCCTCCACTAACCCTATTCCGCTCCTCAATTTTCCCAACTAACTCCATGGACTTTTCCAACGTATCCGGGTCTAAAAGTCTCAATTCTACCTTTTCCTCCTTCAACCCATTTATGAACTTCCCCCTCATGATATCCTCTAGTATATTCTCAAGTGGAAAAGTGAGCTCAATAAACTTCCTCTGATATTCCTCCACTATGCCGGTCTGGGTTAAGGCCAACCATTCTTCTTGAAGGCTTTTGGCATGGGTTGGCCTAAATTCCCTTAAAAGCCTCGTCCTAAGATTGTTCCACCCAACGACCAGTCTTTGCCGGTGATCCCAGTGGAACCATTGTAACATTGGTCCGTCCATGGCTACGATGGCTGCCGCTACTCGGTCCTCTTCTGTCATGTGGTAGAAATCGAAGTACATCTTGGCTCGGACTAACTAATTGTCCAGGTCCTTACCTTTGAAGGTTGACATCTCCAACCTCTTATGCTTCCACCACTGACGTCCTTCACCCTCTTCGCCCCATCCTTGAGAGTCATGTCTACTCCTCTCCGATGTCTCCAAGTCATTGTCATCGGACTGGGCGACCGCCGGTGGCTCTCGTCTCCGTCGGTCCACTTCCTGCCTTTTTCTATCTGATTCAAACATCGCGGTGAGCTAGTCCATCATATGTTGTTGAGCCTCTCGCATGGCTAGGCTCACCTCCTCATCCACCGTCCTCCCTATATTGTTTTCCTAATGCTCGAGCATTCCCTCAATCGAAATGAGGCGCGACTCCACTTCAGTTGCCTTCTCTTCTAGCGCCGCAGATCATTGCGCGTTTGAGTACACCATGACCACCGGCTCTAATACTATATTGGCAGAGACTGGTCAGTCTCCGCCGATGGAGATACCTGCAAGTTTAATGCCACCCAAAACAAGACCAAGAATCTACACGCAAGTTACCTCCAAGAGGCTGAAATTCATTCACATGTACCGAAAAGGTTTACAATGGTGATTACTACTAAGGAAGGGAATAACTTGAGGCTATTACTCTCTGGTAGCTTGATGCTACTAATCTCACAGCTTAAGATTCATAAAAAGATGTCTAAATACCCTCCCTATTCCTTCCCCTTACAATGTTATAATCCCTCCTAATGTAGTGATTTAACTATTAAAGTTTACAAAAGTGAGTCTTGGAACTAGATTTGTCTATTTTGATGTAATTGCCTTTTTGCTCTTGTCTTCTTTCCTGAATTAGAGTTCCTTAAAAGTTGTTGGTTGTTGCTTTAGGTCTTTCCCTTCTATTTCCCTTAATTCTTCCTGCTCCTCATGTGACTGCTCTATTGCTTTTTTAATTGGTTGTCTGTCCTTCACCAGTCCCCTGACTCCTCTCCTTTGTCTTGGTGCTGCTTCGAGCCCTTTGGTTGTAGACCCTTATGGGTTGCCTAGTTGCTAGGTCTATTACATATGGAGTACTGCGTAGTAAAAATGGGATGTTCTGTACGTTGGCTGTCATTATACAAACCCCCAGAATCTTTTAACAATTAAGACTAATCTCCTCATTTCATCTTAAAAATCTTAACAGTCTTGTACTATAACAAATTAACATGAATCAACAAGAATGCAATGTTCTATACATTGTCTTGTGTTATTGTTTCTCATATCCAATGATTTGTAATACTGCAAACACTTAGGAGCCCATAATAGGAAAAATCCTATTTCGAGGACACATCTAATGACTAGAATTCAAAAGGAAGTTAAAGACTTGAATCAAATCTTGAACTAAAGATGTTTTTAGGCAGAAAAGTAAGAGAATAGAAAGAGAATATGTTTGGGCAGCTCATTTTGAGGGGAATATTGACAGATCTGTTACCCATATTGGCAGATCTGTTTAGAGGGGAATATTGGCAAAGTTGTTGCCCATATACAAACCCTTCTTCACTAGATACTCTAGTGCTTTTATATGTTAGCTCAGAACATGTGTTTTTATATGTTAGCAGAACACTCCACTTATTATATATATACCCTCTAAATCCAAATGCGAATCTCACTCCTTATCTTGCAAACACCCTAACTCCTTCATTGCTCATAAATCAGTAAATACAAAACACTAGTTATGCAATGCACAATTGCTCAAACACAACAGCATCATGGGATAATAGGCTTAGACAGTAGGCTGGGAACAAGTAGTCTAGGACAGTAGGCTTAGACAGTAGGTTGGGACAGTAGGCTTAGCAGGTTAGAAAAGGTTCCCTATTAATTCTAGCCAGTTAGCAAAGGTTCCTTATTAACTCTAGCCAGTTAGAAAAGGTTCCTTAAATGAGAAAGCAGTATATCACTAGCTTCATTCCTTTTTTATGGCCATTTGCTATATAAAGATGCTGCTATTGCAGTCAACACCAAATTAAAGCTTGCATTTGAAACCGGAATACATGACACTATAGGAATTGATTTGGTAAAATTTGATTTTAATCTTTGGCCATGAATACTATTCTCTACATTTGAATTTAATCTTTATTTCTCAGAGTTTTGATGTGTATGTGCATATTGCAGGAAAGATATTAGAGATCGGTTCTATAAGAATCAGTAGCTTGGGAGGTTACAGCCAGAAACAAACATAGTGTATTGACATGTTTGTTACTGAGTTATGAAAAATGCCTTTTGTAATAGCATAATGAATTAGTTGCCTTAACACAAAGATTAAATGGAATATACAATATAGCCTTGTCTATAAAATTTCCCTTAAGAAAAGAAATGATGCCTTGTCTATAAAATAGAATATACAATATTTCTAGCAAGAAAATATGCCTTAATTGATGTCTATTGGAAACCTAGTCTATTGTGTAACATGAAGTTAATAGCACACTCTCTTCAATTTAAAGTCTTTAAACAAACAGAATTATGATTGATAGACCAAGATTAGTGTTCACCACATCAATGTCATAATTCAGTGAAGTAGTGAGCTTATTGTTATCAGATCAAATATCATCGGAAATTTCCATCCTAAATAAATACTTGTTATAGCTTTTAGTTGTTATTCACACTAAATCTCTTTGGTTTGATATATAGGAATATAAATAGATCTCTTGTACAATGAATCTCTTTAGAGATAGTATACTTCCTGAGGAGGAAGATGTTGAAGATGGGTATAATGATGATGATAAGGACTATGATGTAGAGATAGAGGAAGATAAAGGTGACTCCAAAGATAAGGCTTATGATTAGGTCTCTTCTAGGTGGGATCAGTATGAATTAATGGCAAACCAAGATCCACCAATTGAGGGTATGCTTGACACAACCACAAAGGAACGTGAGTTGATAGTGACACCTCTACAAACTCAAGTTTCCAATCATGTTGCCACCACTAGTAAAGAGTGTTCTAAGAAGAGAAGAGGGAGAGGTGCGATAAAGAATCTCAAAGTAGCAAAACCAATGTATCGTTAGTATAATAGCTTGGGTCAACTATGTGGGAAGTGGCGTAGACAATATGGAACACAACTTGGCGTTTGTATGAACTAAATTTCCATCTTGTACTTATGGAGTGAGGTGCAGGATGGTTTAAAGAAATTAATATGGGAAGATATAGTAGTAAGCTAGATTATGTTAATTCAACTTTTTTGTAGAATTCACTTAATTCACATATGAATAACTATCCAAATTTTCCCTTTTCGTAAAATTTATTTCATATTCAACCCGATGAAACCAAGAAGGATATTTTTCTTTCAGCTATTGTAGAGAAATTTCTAGATTTTAAGTCTAAGTTGGTGAGTGGATGGATTTCTAAAAAGAGAGATAGATATCAATCATGTAAGAGGATGAAGACAAGAAGAGAAAACAAAGACGGAGACCAAATTAGTTATGAAATATGGAGTCATATAATTAAAGATAAATGGGAAGCATTTGTTGCCAAAAAAACAACTCCGAAAGAAGTTGTAAGAATAAGCAGTAGCATCTAAAATGGTATTTACTAACTAAAAAATTCATTACATTAATATTTAATTTACTTTTTATTTCTATTGATTCATTAGGAAAAGCACAGTAAAGCTTTACAATCTTTGAGCCAAAGGAAGTTTTACCATCATATGGGTCGTAAAACTTATGATGAGTCTCAAAAGGAGTGGGTTAATACTGGTTTTTACCCTATTTTGAGCTCATTCTCATCGACGACAACTATTTTTGTAGTTACAAACAAGGGAGATTAGGTTCTAGATTGGTATTGTTCACTTCATGTTCGAGATTCAAGCGATAGAAGAACCATTTTTGATCCGGGAGTAAAGAAGATAGATGATGCAGTGGTGAGTTTTTAACATTGTGATCTATAGAGCTAATTATCATCAAACACATTTCTAATATATTAAAGATACTTTATTAGAATGTGAACTAAGCAATTTCACATTTTCTTTGAATAGATGGGATGGAAGACCAAGGGGACCATACGCGAGTTCACTCCTAAAGGCAATGTTGATGCCTTACACATGGTGCTAGGAAAAGACCACAAAGGACGTGTGAAAGGAAAAGGAGGCGTGCATTTAGGGATGAAAAAAGCCTTTAGAAAAGAGTGTGTGACTGTACAATCAAGTACAAGCATAATGACACCATAATATATGGAGGCCATCACTTGTAAGATAGAAGTTGGAGTAGATGAGTAAGAAATTTGCTGCCATCATGGAGAAAATAGGCCATTGTTAACCTTCTAGATTTTACTCATGGGGACAAATTAAGCTAATAAGATCCATAGACTGTAGTGGAGAGATTTGAGGATCGACCGAGACCTAGCCCTATAGATCCATCAATGCCTATTTTCGAGGTAAATAATTTGAACGTATTTAAGAAGTTAGTTAAATTAGAAGACCCCTCCTTGTGATGCTAATTATACCGAACATTGATTTTAGGAAGAGACCCTTTGTTGTGTTTTACTACCCGAACTATGGTTGTGAGTAATTGAGGTTGTATTTGATCGAACGCAACCAACAATGGAGGGCCAAAAGGTGCATTTATTGCCTATTTCTGGTGGTCAATTAATTGTGTCCATAAACACCATTGTTAATGGCTTTGAAGATTTCTCACTCCCTGCTCCAAGGCCAAAATGAAACCTCGGTACAATGTCTGATGTGCAAGGTAATTTCGTAACATGGTCATTTGCTTGGTTTGATTTTCAAAGGTGGTAATAATTGTGTATGCTCTTTTTGGATTTTAATCCATGTATGCTCTTTTTCAAATTAATTAAAGTGTTTAAATTTATTATTAGGTTTTGCAAAAAATAAATAAGGCTTCAAATAAGAAAAGAGATGAGGCAAACAAGGAGGGGTTAGAAGCAAAAGAAAAAGAAGCGGAGCAAAAAAAGTAAGAACAAGAGAGTGGTTTCATCAAAAGTGTCAACTCCGCTATGAAAAACAAAGGAGTTCCACTGTGAGTATTCAAGTGCTTGAAACTCTTAACAAAGATTGTTTATGGCTCCATACATGTGCTAGCAATGTGCCTGATGAGAAGCCAATTCAAGTTGATTTGGAAAAAAGAACAATTCCACTACATAGAGGGCACATCAACATGGGCATACAAAGTGGATGTTCGTAAATTTTTATTAGGGGAGATGTTGAATGTATCTATTGCACAAGTTTTCATGAGGTGACATGTACTTACATGATTGCATGTTATTGGTTAAAAGTGTAGTGCACTTCACGAGGATTTTAGTGAATGTGAGTCTATTTTGAAAGTTGGGTAGTTATGTCCATAACTGATTTGTGGCACAAACTACATGACAATCAACCCAAGGTGAAGGAGTACATTGAACAAACTTTGATAAAGTCAATAAGATATGGGGACAAGTTTTGTTATGGCTCCATATATTGAAGAGTATACCCTAAACCCAACATGCTATGTCTTTTATTGTCTTTAAATTCGTGTTTGTTGTAAACATTGGTTGCTCTTAGTCATATTTCCTTTGACTCACACAGTATATCAATTCGATTTTGTGCGTCTATAACCATCTTGTTATTTACTTATTAAATCCTTGTTGAATAGGTATCTTTAACAATAGCGATTTTTAGTATGGTTTCAGTAGATTCAGCTAAACCCATACTATAAAAAACTTTATACACTTTTTGCAAGATATTCTATTATATATGCAACTCCACCACAAAGTTTGAATCTCCCCCCTCACACTTTCCTTTTTTTCCCTACCCCTTCATGCCTTCCATACTCTATCTCGGCATTTCACCATTTGAAAAATCCAAGTCAGAAACCATACACCTTCACACCTCCCAGTCACCACTCACCGGGTCACCGACAAACCGACAGTGAGCCACCAGCCACTGGAGCTCTCATGCCTCTCCACTGACTCTCAGGCATGCGTGGCGGTGGCTCTACTATACTTCGTCATGCCTCATGCAAGTACGCAACTCGTCTCCGTTGTCTACTCGCTCCACTCAGCCACTGACTCTGACTGTTAAAATATTCCTCATTTTTCAGCCGTTAAAAATCTGAATTCATCCTAAAAATTGGGTAATGGGAAAAAGAAAGATAAGAGGATCATCAGCTTCTGTTTACCATCCTTCTCCTTTAGGTTTACCATTTTTTCCTCTCTCAATATTTTTATTTATGCCCTTTTGTTAATTTTGTGTAATTTTTTATTTGATTTTGCTGAGTGATGGAATTTAGTGATGGGGTTTGATTGAAATGTGAAAATGTGGCCTCCCCATATTGTAGTTTGAGGGTGAGGATCATGAGGTATGGTTTGATTATGTGAATTTTGTTAATTTTTTGAATTTTAGGTAAGAAGGGCATACAATTTATATGTGATTGTATACCTTAGAATCTGCTACATTTGATCCATTTCATGGTTATTTTTTATTCTGTGATTGAGATTTATTTGATAAAAGTTTCAAACTTTATTCAAATAATTAAGAGTTGGATATAGAAACCAGCTTCCAGTAGAATTACAATTAAAGAAGTAATAGATTTTATAATTGGATCTGTTTTTAGCTGATTAATAGGTGTTTTCTTGACGAATTTTATGATGTCTAATGTTGAAATGTCGAATCATATATTATGTTTGATAATTGGGATTATGGGTATTGGGTGGTATACATATGAGAATAGGTTTAATTTGAGGAAATGGGTAATGTTGAATACATAGAAACATGCCTATGTTGTGCCTTAGCGCTTGAGTTGGAATGACTTGTAGTTGGATGCTTATCAAGACAGGTTTATGAGTACCATATATTTTAGACACATCTATTTAAGTCATATTATATGGAAATTGTCAGTTTTAGGTGGTGGCAGTTTTAAAACCTTATATACCCTTTGTAACATTTCACTAGTAAGGCACTGTTACACAAGTAACCCAGGTTCGAATCCTACCTTAGGCACCACCACTAACCTTTAAGCTGACCAATTGCGTTTTAGTTTGATTCTTAGCTTTAATATCACATTGATATTTTTCTTATTAGAGTGCAGTGTAATGAAGAAATTGCGTTGAAGTATTGGTGTACATTCAAGAGTCATATTTCCTAAATGGAAATCAACAAAGGTACATGTTTTGGGAATTGAAATGTTTTTTTGGGTAGCCCAACCATTAATTTACTTTGGTATTGACATGAATATTCATTTCATTCTCATTTAGTGTGCACAACAAGAAAATGGGGTAAATTTTGGCTATTATGTGATAAGAATCATGTATGACTTAGTCTCTTCTACCACGGAAGTTGATGATGTAGAAAAGGCATATCTAATTCAATTCCTTTACTTATATTTGTTTATATATATATATATATATATATATATATATATATATATATATATATATATATATATATATATATATATATATATATATATATATATTAGGCAAGTATTCCTAGCTTATATAAGCAGATGTATGATCATGAAGGATGAGTTTATATAGCCGACGTAAATCGGAAGATTGACATGGTATGACATTATATTGTTGTTGTGTATTGAATTGCATGTGTTGAATAGGTTTTAGGATAAAAAAGTTTGATTCATGTTCATTTTACAGAGGATATCTTGTCGAATTTGGAAAACTTTCATAAATAATCGAGTGAAGAGCCTTTCACCATTGACGAAATCAAGGAAATAACAGACTAATTTGCACGGTTTCTTCCCAACTACATTTAGTTGTTATGTTTAATTTAGTTTTCATATGTTGTAGCAAATTTCTTTATATATATATATCTATATACATATATAATTATGTTTAATTTAGTTTGTATCTCAAATCATTTATGATCATGTATACTTATATTTGAATTTTTTTCATATATATATGGAAACGAAACTTATTTGTTTCATATAAAGTCTATTGAAAACCTTTGATATTACCTTATTCTAATTTTTGTATTGCATAATATTCCCATTAACAAATATAATATTCCTATTAACAATTAGCATTTACAAAAAAAACAAAAATAAAAGGACTTTATGTTGCGGTTCTCTAAGAACCGGAGCATAAAGTCCTTTTTTAAAAAAATAAAGGAGTTTATGCTCCAGTTATTTGAGAACCGCGACATAAAGTCTTTTGCAATATACTCTGGTTAAATCTACTTTATAAATTGTTGTGGTTTTTTGGAAAAACCACAGTACTTGATGGTATATTATTTTATGTGCTAATTACATATAAAAGTATATTATTAATAATTAATCTCTCACAAAATTGTTATATTTACAAATCTAATCTAGTAATGTACTTATTATATACAATTACACCATCTTTGATCAAGAACCTAATATATATCTAAGTTATGAAGATCATGCATAATGTGTTAGAAATAATGTATCCTAAAAGATGAGAAAAACTAAGAAATGATCAATCGTAAAGCATATAAATCCAAAATTCTATTATGACCACTCGATTTGGCATGCAAAATCACGATGTACGAGATTTTACACTCAAAACAAACAACTAATTAATTATTCATGGATTTCAAGTGCATTTCAAGGTTTCGATAAACTCGGAGAGGCATATTTCTTAGCTCGATAGTCCGAACGGCGTAATTTTTTTGAAACCCAAAATTTTTGAAGGTACTACACAACCGTGTTGCCTCTAAACACTTGAAATACATCCATATGAGCCAATATAGGTCAAATAGGGCAATTTTAGGTCGATATTTGCGTATTTACCCTAGAACATGACCCAAACACTTCGAATAGGACGATATGAGTCAAAGTAGGTCCAATGGGAGCGATTTTGGGTAGAAAATGATGTATTTACCCTAGAACATGTTATAAACACCTGAAATACATTGATTTGAGTCAAAATCAGTCAAATGGAAGAGGTTTTAGGTAGAAAATTCCATAAACACTTGAAATACATTGATATGAGTCACATAAGTCAAATAGGGTGGTTTCGGGTCGATGTTGACGTATTTCCCTTAGAACATGGCTCAAACACTCCAAATAGGATGATATGCGTCAAAGTAGGTCAAATAGAAGCAGTTTTGGGTAGAAAATGATGTATTTACCCTAGAACATGTCATAAACACTTGAAATACATCAATTTGAGTCAAAATCGGTCAAATATAAGTAGAAAATGCCATATTGAAATACATCGATATGAGTTAATATAGGTCAAATAGGGCGGTTTTGGGTCGATATATGTGTATTTCCCCTAGAATATGGCCCAAACACTTCGAATAGGATGATATGAGTCAAAGTAGGTCAAATAGAAGCGATTTTGGGTAGAAAATGACGTATTTTACTTGATTACATTTATTTGAGTCAATATATATAGGTAGGATTCATAATTGGGATCATATGTCATAAGTGAAAATGGCGTGTTTGAACTATACTTTTCAAGTACATTGCATTTATATATACTTTAATGATATGGTAATCAATCTTAGGTATGCAAAGGATTCAACGAGAGCCCTTCTCCACCGAAGAAATTGATGTTGTCCGCACGAACTTGCCAAGTATTGGACAAATAACTTTTTTAAGATTATACACTTTACCTTTTTGTGTATTTTAAGGATGATAACATGCATTTTGTAGTTTTTTTATACAATTAACTTTGTTTATTGGGTCATAGTTTTAATGTCACTTAATAGGTGATTTTACGACCCTATTAGAATATAAATGAAAGATGGATCATCGTATGTATATGCGTGCGGGTGTCCCCAAGACCCTCCGTTTATTAATCTTTTATAGCAACTTTAAATTCTGGAAATGTAATAATTTATGGCGTAGAATACCAAATACGCCAAATTAATGTGTTAATAAGCGGCATATTATGCCAAAAACCGCTGAATTTAGTGTGTTAATTACGCCGCAAATTAAATTGATTAATTTGCTGATATCCTAAATGCTGATAGCCTTTTGACGCTGCATATAATATTAAAAAACCCATCACAAATTGAATAATTTCTACTAGTGACATTATGATAAACCAATTTTTGTTCATAAACATGTAATTTCGAGTCTATAAGTTTAGTACTTACCAAATAAACTATATTGATTGAGACTATCTTACCAATTATTTAGTGAGATAACCCAATAAGTCTATATTCACTCTCCATTTCTCTTTATATTCTATTATTATTGCCTAGTTAAGTTTATCACAGTGTCTCCTCCTTCTCATCCACCCAACACCACGAGTCTACTTCTCCATACCATTTACCTGACCCTATCTCTTTGAAGACCTTATCCTATCTTCTAATTTCCTATACAAGAATAATATATATGAAAGTACTTTGTATATGTGAGTTCATACTTGCATTTTCTTCAATCTTAATTCAAGAGTGTTTTTATATTAAAGCCACGATAATATTTAGGTTAAGAGTATCCTAGTTATATCAGGAATAAAAGAGGAAGGCTAAAAGTGTTCTTCAATCCTTTTTTTAGGGCTTTAACTCATATATCATTTGGTAAAATGCAAAAAAAAAATCATAATTTATAACATAATAATTAAAGTAATAAAAATATTTGGTTTCAAGGTTATTGGAAATTGGGTAAAAAATAGGTCGTCTAAGATTATGTCACATTCACATATATTTAAATTGTTAACATATCGAGAGTGTTTGGGTCACGGGTTGTTATAAACCGAGTCATATCGATTATGTGTCGAGTTCAAACAATTTTGGGTTCTCTTCCGATCGGGTCTGTAACAAGTTGGGTCCCTGATGGGTCAGATACGGATCGAGTTTGGATTTTCGAACATCGGGTCAAATCGATTTTAGGTTGACTTTAAATCGAATTGAGTCGATTTTCGAGTCTCAATTTTTGGATTATAATCAAATTAGGTCTAAATCTATTTCAAATACTTATCGGATTGAGTAAGATTTTGACGGTTCTTATTTCCAACCCATCCCTAAAATATCCAATAGATCTCATAGTTATTTCTAACCCGATCATCTCCTGAACACAATGAGAAAATCCAAAAATCACTTGCCTACAAATCTCGGTTTCAAATCCCATTACTGCAACTCTTTATTTATTTTTTTATTTGAGTTTTCTCATTTCTTTCCTCACCTCCTCCCCTCCAGCAGGTGGACGTTATACCCGGGTGCACGATGCGCATCGTGCACCCTGTGTAAAACCAGGCCAAAACAATACAAAACGCAAGTGGAGGGAGCTACTTTTACACGTCAGCAAGTTCAATGACCATTCACCTAAGTACGCTGAACATTTTCCGTTTTAATTTTCCCCCCCATAAACCATCATATCCTAGCATTAGGAAACATGCCTAGTTTCCCGGATTACGGCAGGTGCGCATTCCCCATAAAAATTGTCATCATTTCCTCCATCCGTCACTTCACTTCAACCTTTCAACCTCCATTTCATTTTCATCTTCCCACATACTGCTCTCTCTCTCCCTACAAACTGACCCAAGGCATCCCATAATTTCACTCTTCTTTGTTCTTCATAAACATTCATAAATTTCCCACTCTCACCCTCTAAACCCTTAACTATGTTGGTGCGAAGGACAAGTAAGTGTTGTAATCTATTTGGCTTGGTTTCATTTTTAGGGAGGAATCTCTAACTTTTTGGACATTCTGAAGGTTTGTTGGTGACCTAAATGAGGAAGAGCCCCTTAATTAACAATTGTCCAAGCCAAGAAGAAGAAGAAGAAGAAGAAGAAGAAGAAGAAGAAGAAGAAGAAGAAGAAGAAGAAGAAGAAGAAGAAGAAGAAGAAGAAGAAGAAGAAGAAGAAGAAGAAGAAGAAGAAGAAGAAGAAGAAGAAGAAGAAGAAGAAGAAGAAGAAGAAGAAGAAGAAGAAGAAGAAGAAGAAGAAGAAGAAGAAGAAGAAGAAGAGAAGAAGAAGAAGAAGAAGAAGAAGAAGAAGAAGAAGAAGAAGAAGAAGAAGAAGAAGAAGAAGAAGAAGAAGAAGAAGAAGAAGAAGAAGAAGAAGAAGAAGAAGAAGAAGAAGAAGAAGAAGAAGAAGAAGAAGAAGAAGAAGAAGAAGAAGAAGAAGAAGAAGAAGAAGAAGAAGAAGAAGAAGAAGAAGAAGAAGAAGAAGAAGAAGAAGAAGAAGAAGAAGAAGAAGAAGAAGAAGAAGAAGAAGAAGAAGAAGAAGAAGAAGAAGAAGAAGAAGAAGAAGAAGAAGAAGAAGAAGAAGAAGAAGAGAGGAGAAGGAGAAGAAGAAGGAGGAGAAGAAGGAGAAGAAGAAGGAGAAGAAGAAGGAGAAGAAGAAGGAGAAGAAGGAGAAGAAGAAGGAGAAGAAGGAGAAGAAGAAGGAGAAGAAGGAGAAGAAGAAGGAGAAGAAGGAGAAGAAGTAGGAGAAGAAGGAGAAGAAGAAGAAGAAGTAGAAGAAGAAGAAGAAGAAAGAAAGAAGAAGAAGAAGAAGAAGAAGAAGAAGAAGAAGAAGAAGAAGAAGAAGAAGAAGAAGAAGAAGAAGAAGAAGAAGAAGAAGAAGGAGAAGAAGAAGAAGAAGAAGAAGAAGAAGAAAGAAGAAGAAGAAGGAGAAGAAGAAGAAGGAGAAGAAGAAGAAGGGGAAGAAGAAGAAGGAGAAGAAGAAGGAGAAGGAGAAGAAGAAGGAGAAGAAGGAAGAAGAAGGAGAAGAAGGAGAAGAAGGAGAAGAAAAAGGAGAAGGAGAAGAAGAAGAAGAAGGAGAAGAAAAAAGGAGAAGGAGAAGAAGAAGAAGAAGGAGAAGGAGAAGAAGAAGAAGAAGAAGAAGAAGAAGAAGAAGGAGAAGGAGAAGAAGAAGAAGAAGAAGAAGAAGAAGAAGAAGAAGGAGAAGAAGAAGAAGAAGAAGGAGAAGAAGGAGAAGAAGGAGAAGAAGAAAGAAGTAGAAGAAAGAAGAAGGAGAAGGAGAAGGAGAAGAAGGAGAGAAGAAGGAGAAGAAGGAGAAGAAGAAGGAGAAGAAGAAGGAGAAGAAGAAGGAGAAGAAGGAGAAGAAGAAGGAGAAGAAGGAGAAGAAGAAGGAGAAGAAGGAGAAGAAGGAGAAGAAGAAGGAGAAGAAGAAGAAGAAGGAGAAGAAGAAGAAGAAGGAGAAGAAGAAGGAG